>OX422211.1:93517715-96017715 GCA_949130495.1 Sambucus nigra
CATAAACTTACATAGTCGGGGCCCCGACTAATTATCATTCAGAAGTTGTTTTTCTTGCTCGAGAATTAGTTTTCATATTGAGGTTTAGGAGGTATATTGAAGTTCAGGAGGCATATTCAGAAGTTCAGGAGTCAAATTCAGCATCTACAGCACTGAGATCTTTACTACTACTGTCCCGACCAATATTGAAGAAGAAGTTGTATGAAAATGTTTCGAAGTCCACCACTAGCTTGGTACTAATCAGATTGAAGAGTTGGGTTCAAAAGCTAGTATGTTACTCGACAAAGTATTTAGAGGAGCATAAATCCGAAAAATCAAGCACGTGAAGTTAGCACTCAGTTGCTCGGCACAGTAGGCAGTTGGTTGGCTAGCAAACCAATCAATATACTTGAAGATTATGACAAGCTACAAGATGTATACTATGGCATGGCAGCATCCAAATTCCCAGGGGTGATACATAGCACACGTTCACTTGATGAAGAGAGTTCCACAAAAGAGGTATTAGCAACCATCGATCAACCGACATCATATATCATCCAAGAGATAGTGCACTTTATGTTGAATAAATCAAAAAGGTACATCAAGAATTTCATGAGCACCGAGCAACACTGCAGAATAAATGCTCCATCCTTTCAGTAAACCATCGAGCATGGAGTATTGGGGGCTTCTGTTGACACAAAAATTCTCCATCTACAAGGACCAATCATAAAAGGACACATGGCATCCTACGTGGCAATATTCGGCACCCGAGAAGAGTTGATCGACACCCAAGGAGAGTTGGTCGGCACCCGAGGAGAGATAGCCGACACTCGAGGAGAGTTGGTCGGCATACCACCAGGAAGATCAAAGGATAACTATGCATTTAATGTGCATTAAATGCAGATGACAACACATTTAATGAGCCTTAATGCATATTTCTACTGTATTAATAGATGACAACACATAGCATACCAAGCAATTCAAGAAAGATCAACCATCATAGAAGGCCAACAATTAGATTCATTGAATGTAGACATAAATGTCTACATACAATGAATCTCTTTATCTCCCAGCACTATAAATACATGTATTCCCTTAGCCAAAGGGGAGATCCGACAACGATGAGAGACCATACACAAGATACACCCTTTTTCTCCCTCTCTCTACCACATTGTGCTATTGTAAATCCCTGGGAATAAAATAACAGTGGACGTAGGCTTCTTTCTTATAGCCGAACCACTTTAAAAATATTTATCTCTCATGTGCTTGATTGGATTGCTTTTATCTATTTATCTGTGATCATAAAAATGGGATTCGGTCCAGTTTTTTGCATCAACAATTGGGTCGGGCTTTGATTGGGCTGGGCTATAAATATTGGGTTGGGCTATCAGGAAGAATGTATATATGATATTTCTTCTTTTTTATGTATGATATTTCATGTGTTGCATGGGTGCATAGCATACATACACATGCATGCATAGCATACATACCGCATACATACATGCATGCATACATAACAAATGGGTTGGGCTTTTAATTGGGATGGGCTAAAAATTTGGGCTAGGCTAAAACATTAGGCTGGGCTAAAAATTTGGGCTGGGCTTTTAATTGGGCTGGGCTAAAAAAATGGCCTGGACTTTTAATTGGGCTGGGGCCAAAATAGTGGGCTGGGCTAAATCATGCCATAGGCACTAGCATGGGCTAGTATATATATATATATATATATATATATATATATATATATATATATATATATATATATATATATATATATATATATATAATGCAGATCAATAGTTAATTCTCATCCACAAAAACTCCTTTTTTATTTTTGTGTGTCGGCAAATTATGGTGTAACTCAAAGGGTAAGTTAGGGTGATCATCTCAAGAAATAAGTCATTATAAAATAAAAATATTCAAACAGTTTAGTTAATATGAAGTTTCAGCACAACCTTTAATTAAATTTATATTATCACCCTACTAGAGGTATTTCGCAATTTTAGAGCAACCAGTCATGAACTTTATATGTTTTTAAGAAATTTAATTTGTTTGATATTAATACAATGTAATTTTGACTTTTGAATTTTGAAGAAAAAAAATCATACTAGAATTGAAAATCAGAATGAATCAAAAATGTTAATTTTTTATCCATTATTTCTAAAATATTTTGCTTTATTCAAATTACTCCAATTTGCCGAGCAAGCAAACTCTGTCTTGTTTATCCTTAGAATTTTTAGATTTTTCAATTTTTATTTTTTATTTTTGACAGAAAAACATCTACTTTTGGAAACATCAGATTCGATAAACAATGTTTCTTTTGAAAAGATTGATTTTTCCCTTAAAGAGAGACTAGTATTCCTGTGAGGCTGATAATTAGTCTTACATCAGCAAGATACGGATATTATTAAAAGCTTACTAGTACTCTTGGACCTCGGCCAAGTCAAGGGCAACCCAACTCAAACTTGACATGATTATATAATGTGTTGTGTAAAAACGTAAGTGTAGCGGTAGTCCAAAAGAAAAATAAAATGTTTGTTAAAAATAAGCATGTCAATCAAACTTAACATGCTTATACAATTTGTTGTGTATAAATGGAAGTGCGGTTATTTGTAAATCAAAGTAAAGTATATGCTAGAGTGTGTGAAGCTTGATGTATTAGACATCCCTACACTACTTATTGAACTTCGTGGTAAGTGTATTGGGAGGTGATGATCCTAGATTCAGCCTCGACCACCTTGGGCTACCTCGACCTCAAATCGACAACAACTCACAAGATGTAGAGTTCACTATAAATGAAAAATCACAAATTATACAACTCAACTATCCACTATTGGTATCAGACATGCATGAATGTGAAGAATAGTCATCACCCATTTATCAACATTTTAAGGGGACACGTATCAACATCTCAAAGAATATCAGCTTAGATGCATGTGTCATGTGACTTGGGATGCACAATTCACCCCGAGGCCAATATAAAACCAACAACACATTCACTCAGTGGAGGATCCAGGATTTTAGTCCAACCAGGGCTAAATTGATTCAAAAAAAAATTTAACGGCACTAATAATTAATCAACTCATAAAAATCAACAATCGATAAAACATAAATACCGAATATGCCAAAGTTTCATATCAATCCATCCATACATAACCAGTTTTTGCAAATACAAAGAGATTTTTTACCATATTCCCCTACGTGGCTTCATATTTTGAAAATATTGAATGATATCATCCGTATCAACATTTTTGAAGATATCCTATTCAATGTACGTAACCAAACAATCATTTGTAAAATCATCTCACAATTGGTTACGTAATGTACCTTTCACGATTTTTATTGCGGAGAATGCTCTTTCCACACTTGCAGTTGCAACCGGCAATGTCAAGGCAAGTTTTATAAGCAAGTACACTAATGGAAATAACCGATCCCTCTGAGTTTCAACCATCTTTTGATCAAGAGCCCCAATCCCTTTCAAGTCTTTGAATTCTTCCTTATCACACACACTATATATATAAAATTTTCATGTTGTTCCCCAATGACTGTGAGTTCAATCGGATCAAAATCATTCGGATAAAACTCCGCAAATCGAACTAATCTTTCCACATCGAATTTGGAGAAGTTCATACTTGGATCAAGACATGCCATACATAAAAGTAACTCTGTATTCACCTCATTAAACCGATGGTTCAACTCCTGTAGTTGCATAACTATCACCAAATATAACAACTCAACCCGATAGTGATGAAGATTTATCCTCTCTTCGACGTTTCGACGTGATCTTCCATTGGCCACAAAACAATCTTCCATATTTATGATTACAATGTCGTGTGTAATACAAAATAAAGAGACTACTTTCAATAATTTATCCCATCCATGCTCCCTCATTTTTTGTAAATGCATCTTAGCTATTTTAACAAGATCCATTGCATTCACAATATCTTGATCCCTCCGTTGTAGTGATTGTGACAAGTCATTGGTAATCCCCAAAATTGCTTTCATTAACTGCAATTTGAACACAAAATCAAAGCACTGCAAATAGCTAATCAGATCACATGCTTCTATTCTCTGACTACCTACATCACCATCAACTTGAACCACCTCAAGTACACCAATCACAGCAGAGAACAAATGATCTAAACTCAAAAGTGTACCGTAATGTGAACCCCGCCGTGTGTCCCCTGCTCGTGTGAATGCTTCTTCTTGGTTTAAACCACGACCCGTCTCCCGATCACCGATGTATATTCCTTCAAGTATATCATCATACTGTTTTATTCGAAATATATCTCTACGCTTGCAAGATGCTCCAACAACATTCGACAAAATTGAAACTTTGAGAAAGAAAGAGCCAATTGGGTTATGATTGTTTGCAACTGCTACTAATGCCAACTGTAGCTGATGAGCAAAACAATGAACATAGTAAGCTGAGTTGTTTTCCCTTAGAATCAAACTCTTCAGCCCATTGAACTCCCCTTTCATGTTGCTCGCCCCATCATAACCTTGCCCACGAATACTTGACATAATCAACCCATGTTTCAGGAGAAGTGACTCAAGGCTTGCCTTAAGTGTTAAAGATGTAGTGCCAAGAACATGTACATTTCCAAGAAAATGTTCAACCACATAGCCTTTTTTTTTCACATAACGTAAAGTCACTGCCATTTTCTCCTTCACAGAGATGTCACGGGACTCTTCAACTACTATGGAGAATACCTCATCCCTAATTTCTTGAATTATGACTTTAGTGGTCAAAGAGGCGGCGGCATTAATGAGCTCTTTCTGAATTGATGGAGCTATCATTTGGTGATTTTCGGGGTCATTTTTCAGACAACTTTGTTTATAGCTTCATTTTGCTCGGTAAGGAACTGTAAAAGTTGAAGAAAATTACCTCGGTTAGATGACCCCACAGATTCATCATGCCCTCGCATCGCTAGACCTTGGCGTAGTAAGTACTTGAGGAAATTCAAGGATGCAGTCAGACGAATACGATAATCAACTCTTGTCTTATCAGAATGGTTAGACAAAGACACTTCGATGTGTTGATCTCGTTTCATCAATTCATCACAATCATTCATGCATTTGTTATGAATACTTGAATGGGGGCCAACATGATCTTTAAACACTTGTTTCTTTTTTCCAATTTGAAAAGCCTCTAGTAACAAATACACCACCACCCCCTTGCCCCCCTGTATTTGGTCGGAACAAATAGCAAAACAAACAAAACGCAGCCTCCTTCACCACACTATACTCTAACCATCTCCCAAACTCCTCAAACCATGACGGAATAAATCTACGTTTGCCTGTTCCAAATTGTATCCATGGGAAATTGTGATTTTTTGGTTGACAAGGGGCCCTAGTAAGATATGCTCGACGAACTAACTCCATTTGTTTAGAATCACCATATTCCGAAATAGATTTCCTCAAATCGGGATCCGATGGTAGTTCATCCAAACTCACCCCAATATTAGGTGAGTGTTGTGAGTGTTGGGATTGAACTTCTTGATGGATAAGATTATCGGACTCCGCATTGGGAGATGATTGAACCTCTGCTTCGGATACGGTTTGTGGGATGTCCGCTCTTTGCCGTTTAAAAAATTTCTCCATGACTTACTATTTAAAAAAACAAATATTTTAGACTACATATTTCTATATACACAAATTTTTATATATACAAATTTTTATATACAGAAATTTCTATACAAATTTCTTAGATATCAAAGCCATGTATAAAAAAACCACAAATTTCTTACAAATTATTTCTATTCTATATACACATTTTATGTAGACACAAAAATCACATATAAAAAAAACAAATTACATTTCTAATAATATATACAAAAAACATACATTACATAATTTCTAAATCACAAAAATCACAAAAAACACAAAAACCATACTAATCATCTCATTTTAATCATCTCTCACAAAACAATATATAAAAAAACCATTCATATAAGAAATTTTTACCTTAGTGGTGTTGGCAGCAGGGCGGGGGGGGCGTGAGGGCCTCAATGGTGAGGTTACTGAGCAGGGGCGTGAGGCCGACCAAGTTGGGGCGGATGGAGCTTGGGGCGGCGGCGGGCGGCAATGGGTTACGGGTATGGGAGGGAGGAGAAGAAGATGAGAAATGGGTTTTTTGGTGGGATGGGTTGGGCGGCATATAGGCAAAGCAGAAATGAGTTTAGAGCTCTTTCGTTGGAAGCCACTTAAGCAAGCAGGTATAGGTTAAAAAAAATAAAGTGTTTTTACCTAAAAACCCTTTTTTTTTTATATCTCAACTCGGGCGATGGCCCCGGTTAGGCTAAAGCTCCATCAGCCCCTGCATTCACTTGTGATGATATCAAATATGATCTTTAACCTCAAACCATGAGAAGAAGACTCAAACCTCAAGACCGAGGTCAAAATGTACATAGAAGGGCCTCAGCCTTTAATTTTATGGCCTAGTGGAAGACCTGGGCCTATAACCAAGCATATAACTCTCAAAAGTTCCCTCTGGGCGGCATTAGGTGTTCAGAACCATCATCAGACCTCAACGGTCAAAGAAAGCCCTCTTATTATATGGAAATAACCTTAGTAGCCATCCGTAATGATCAATCATGAAACTGAAGGTTGTTTACTAATCCTTAAATGAAAAATATAGGATTTTTTTACTCATCTTGTTTGTTTATGTGGAACATAATTGCTCCACTAAGGAAGAACTCATTACAGTTACCCTTCTTACACCACAATAGGACTTGAGCCCACTCAGGTATAATCAACAAGGCTTCAGTACTCATAAGTGTATCCTCAGGCTAGGTAAACCCCTCCAAGGATCAATCCTAACTACTCAAATCAATCTCGTGGATTGCTTCAAAGTACATACACTGTTCATTCAATCCCCACTCAGTAATTGCAATTTGTCCTAGAGCATTAAATATCATGTAATGCTCCCAACAACCATCACCACTCACCTAGAATACCTACCACCAATTCCACCATTCTACTATAAAAGTATAGCTCAACCATAGTTGCCTTACCTAAATTGTTACTTCCTCACTACTTCCAGCAGCTAGCTCTATAAAGAGTGATAAAGGAAGGTTCAAGGGATCAAATTCAAGTGATTCTTCCATAGAATAAGTGTAAGTAATCATACTTATCATCTGTAAAGAGAGTTTAAACTACTTTCAGATCCCATATTGTGCGTTGGGTATCATTCTTGTGTAACTTATCTTATTTATTATCTTGTGAGTAAGAAGTACTTAGATCAGCAAAGCAGTTGCTTCCTCAGAGATCTCTACTCTCCATGAATATGTCAAATTTTATGAAACCCACCTTAGTTGAATCTAAGTCCGACTATACTTAAATTATTCAACTAACTATTGAATATACTAAAGAGAAACACCTCAAGTGTCTAAGTAAGTACCTCAGCCAAGGTAATGAACTACTATACATCATTGTGCCTTGTTTATTTCTAACTTCATAACCCATCCTCCTACTCTAAGGAGGCACGTTTAATGAGGTTAAGGTCAAACCAGTTTCATACCAATCAACTTGTAACCAAAGTACTCCTAACACTACTAAAAAATCTATCAAAATAGAGAGTAAAGAGAAATTGTAAAAACATTTTTCGTCATAGTAAAAACATTTTAGTTCTTCATTAGATGTAGGCCTAAGGGATGGATCACTTATATATGTTACATTGGTCTTCTTTCCTTCCATCTATATTTATTTTTATTATGCATGCATACTTTGATGGATCATATTATCATTCATATATTAAGTCATCATTCATCATTCATGTTTATTTAACCCAATTATAGGAATTAATAGATTGACACCATCTATGGGTGATATTCTATGACAACCCATAAAATACATAACTTGATTGATCATTTCTAAATATAAATAATACAAGAGTCTAAACAATTTGTATCATTCTAAGCATGATTGAAATGAAATAAAATATAATGATAATAAGTTGACAATAATAACATGAGTAAAATAAATATAACTCCAATACCAATATCAAAATAATAAATAGTACTCCATCATTGTAATAATAACAACCATCTCAATAATATCCAACTCTGAAGATAAATAAAAGACTTATGAATTTTACTAAATTTGGGCCACAATAATAATAATGCACCTCCCTCTCATATTTTAGTTATTTTAAATTACTCAGTTTAATAACCTAAATATATGATGCACATTTAATCTCAAACCTAACTGAATCCAGTGATACATAATTATAAATCTTTCTCATTTTTTTATAATTATAAGGTTTTATAAATCGATATCTCGTATATTCATCACTTGTAGAGTTTCCATACATGAAGAGGAATCACATTAGTCCAATATCCAAGTGAGTATGTTCCCCTAACATACAAATAGATGGAATATTCATAAGCCCACATATAAAATCATAAATGCATATCCCTATTTCCTTCAACTATCATTGATGAGTACTAGGTATAGTTATAGGTTTTTCAATACCTATAACACCAAGGAAACAACAAGATAAAACAACTACGACTTACCGTTTATTGTATGTACTTCATAGCCAAGGATTTACGACAATTAACCCTTGTGTACCCTAACTCGAGACACAAGTACGTCAGCAGTGGAATCTAGGTAAAAGGACCATGGTGAACCCATCATTATCACTGGGGTACCAGCGTGATCAACATCATACACACCCCATCAAAATTCTTAGTATGTTTCCCATGAGCATGCACACACCCATGGTATGCTTACACATAAAGTACATGAATAGAAATCTAGTCCAGTTAAAGATTACTTAATATGGGATTATTTATATCTAATTAAATAGGTTTTAACAATCAAACTAATGAAAAGTAGTGTACACGACACCCCTAATGCGTTCTACCAAAAACTCATATGTGATTCAAACCATATCCAAAAGTCGTTCGAACCAAAAGTCTTTCACATTTGAGCCTAAATGCAGCTCGTTCAATCAAAAACCCCTATATCATTCGAAATAAAACCTAATCTCTTTTAAAACGAGGTCCACACAGAAACTTTTTTCCCCAAAATTAAAAACGACCATTAATAACCCAAAACCTAAGTTTTAAGACTCTACACAGTCCAATTCCCATCCTCCTTTAAGTATAATATGTTGAACAACATTACTAATGTATAACAACATGTTTTAGGTGATTATAACAAGGATTCATGAGCCAATCTCAGATTATAAGTGTTTAAACCCTAAGTTTAGAAGTCCAACATAATTTATAAAATTCGTCACACATCTAATTCAAAATCTACTTAAATAAGAGCGAATTTATAGGTTACCATTACTATGATTCAGAAATACCATTATTATAATTATATTACACGATTTTATGATTTAATTTAAAGGATATATTACCGAAAGACTAAAGTTTATCAATATGATTAAAACATATAATTAAATAC
Source organism: Sambucus nigra (assembly GCA_949130495.1). NCBI lineage: Eukaryota > Viridiplantae > Streptophyta > Magnoliopsida > Dipsacales > Adoxaceae > Sambucus > Sambucus nigra. The sequence goes on from OX422211.1 coordinate 93,527,109, forward strand.
AATTACGAAAAATAGGTTTTTAGATGACAAAAATCAGATTTCATGAGTTTTAATTGAGATTCCAAAGACTATGACTATCGTAACAAAAATTTAATTAGATTCTTAATCAATGTATAGTTGATTCAAACCGATTGAAGAATCAAAGTCTCAAATACCCAAAGTATCTTCAATCCTTAGTTTGCCATGATGAGGAGGATTTTTTAACTATGTCTGAACGAACAAGGTAATGTCCAAATGATCTGTGAACGATCATGCTTAGGTGGTATTCGAATGGGGTGTAGTTGTCATTTACCGAATGATGCCTTCTCGAGAAAAGGTTGACAAATGATAAGCCTCAGTTTGTTAACAAAGTTAAGGGCTACTAGGTGTAAACCCGCGCGATGCGCGAGTTAAATTATTGGGATACTTATTTCGCAAAAATCGTTCTTATACGTAAATAGACGACGATAGTGATTGTGTTAAAAATCAGAAAACCCCATGATTTTTTTCTCGAAGTATTTGAATATTTCCCCTATAATTATACAACGAAAACAATAGCAACTATAATTTAGATCCAACTTGTATTTTTAGAATTTCATTGTGAAGATTAAAAAAAGACATGGTGAACACTTTCTCGCTTGAATAAATTACAAATAGCATAAAAGTATTCGTTGAAACAAAAATTGAAAAAGTTAATGAAATACAAAGCATCAATAAATATTTGACTTCAAAGCGTACTTCTTGGAACACCTTTCGCACTTCCACTTTTTCTCAGCGTGTTGTCTACAAAAGTGTTTCTTTATACACGTAAGATCCTATAATGCTCTCGACGGATCATAATGAACGCAAGTGCTCTCGGGACATACATACACTCGCTTTCGAACCTCCTTACTTGTTCTCTGCTTCAGTTGCAATCACAAAACAACTATTGTATGCGGGAATAACGAAAAACATGAGTTCCACGAAAAGCATTACTGACTCAATATGAATGTCCCAAAATTGAGTCCAAACTCCATCTCCCTAGCTTTTTCCTTTTCAATATGAAAACACACTTGAATACACACATAAAACTCACACTCACCACCAAGCACGTGCACATCATAAAACTCAAGAGATCACATAAGTGATAAAAGAAAAAACAAAATAGTTACTAAACTGTCAAAGCTATCACATCAGTTATAACCATTTATTAATTTTTCAGGGCTTACCATTACTTTCCCACATAAGTATTTAGTCTTCTATGGTTGATGTTTTAGAGAAAAAGCCAATTCCATCCTTTCTTATCCTTGTTGATGCCTTGCTCTTTGCTGAACAATTACTGACAAAGTAGTAGTATATGTTAGAAGCATGAGAACATTGTGAGGTGGTACGATTATGCAGGAGAATATACATGATAGAATATGTCACATATTACATATATTTTTTGTGGGGAAGGTACAACCACTCAAGTTGTGGTTTTCATTTAACAATTCTCTCCGGATATAAACCCTCTCTCTATTGTACAAACATTCTCGTCATTATCATCATCACAACAACAAAACCAAAAAAAAACAATTCCACCACAATTTCCAACCATTTATTTTCAAATATATAATATTATGTATATAATTTGGGGGTGAATAATGGCATTAGAGAATGAGAATGAGAATGAGGCTTTAGAAACTTTAACTGTTAGGGCTAAATTATGTTCTGTTGTTCTCGGTGCATGTGTTTGTTTTCAGAAATGCAGGCTCTATGAGACTCGATCAGGATACTCTTCTTCTTGTTATATTTTTGTTTATTTCACGTCTTGTTTTGAGTTATCATGGTTTGTTTTTACGTCACCTAACACATATAGAACACCTCAACATTTTCGGAATCTGCATACTTTCTAATATTCCAGGGTCATTACATAATGGAATTACAATACAAAAATCTTGACCAAATATTGACATTTATGGTATATATATACATACAAATTACTAATTTCAATTTTTAGTAATTCAAATTATATAAAAAAAAATTTAACATTACAACCATTATTTTTTTCCTTTGTAATAATGAGATCCAAACAGAAGTGAAGCGGACAAAAAAAAGTGATTCTTCACTTCAAGCAAACATTAAATAGCCTTCTGTCCATTCTTCTAAACCACCTCAAAAACCTACCCCTATGTCTTCATCTTCTAAGACCAAAGGTAGTTGATGGGACTAACCAACCAATAAAACTTGACACATCATTGTGTCTTGAATTTTTATGTAAAAAATTCAGTCCAAATAAAATTTTTGATTATCAATTGGCCCTAATAAAACTGAAAGGGCCCGGATGGTTGGGTTATTGTTGGATGCGTTAGCAGATAAAAAAAAGGGTTAATTCTCACCAAAAACTGACGAAAACGGATGGGGGTTCACATACTGTGCTTTCCAGGAAGAGGATGAAATGGATGGGATTTGGAGAGGTCTAAAACCCTTTTGATTCAAGAATAAATAATAAAGAATAAAAAGAGGGGAAACGGGGGAGGAGTTGTAGATTATCAGAAAATGAGGAAATGAATATAGTTAGTTTTATTGATTCGTATTCACTGTACAACATCTCTATTTATAGATCCACTGTTACATGAGATGACCTCTTTGAAATACTAACAGTTATGAATGATAAGAGCTATGTTTGTGTAAACACCTAACAACTTTGAGTGTGATGAAGCTCAAAAATCTAGTTGAACCTGGCAAAAAGCTTGTAATCTTGAGAACGTCTCCCTCTTTGAGTGATAAAGCTCGAAAATCTAGTTAAATATCCCGTGAGCAGTCAAAAGTGCAGCACTGGTTGTCCCACCTAAGACCGCACACTCGGTGGTGGCGTTACATGCAATTCCGTGATCAAAATTTGTGTCAGAGAGTGATTGTGGCAAAACCCAACTCTGCCTCCAACTCCTCTCCGCTCAGCTCCCCCTCTCCCAAGGCGGCCTCGCTTCAAGCTCATCCTCTCTCTACCTCCACTCCAAATTTCCCTTCCCATCCGTCGCCTCCACCAACTCTCGATCCCAACCCCAACCTCTGCGGTAACATATTAATCCACGCACTCCATTCTGCAGACCACATGTTCGGACTATTTCCCCGCATAGATTTTCTTCTCGTTAACAACTTGGACTCAGCTAGGTAGGGGCCAAACTTGTGATGCCAAGATGCAAGGGTTTAGAATTGTCTGAGTTGATGGAATGTGTATCACGTGAGAAAATGTCTATAGCAAGAGGTTTAACTGGTGTGGCTTTTTCGATGGAGAAAAATATAAATGGGTAAACACATATAAGGTGAACAGATTCGACGTTTTCTATAATAAAAGTGGGTGCAATAAATGGAGAAGAGAGATGAGTACAAATGATGGTTCAACTCCTTAGAGAGAGCGCTTCATGCGTTAGATGTATCTAAATGGTTGAACAGCTGGAGTTATACATATTATGTACCACGTGGATAGGCTAATTGCAAAGCATAATAAATGCCTTGTTTTGCATTTTATAGTATTAAGAGATTGAAGATTTAATAGGGGTCCCCCGGCCAGTCGAGGGGGTCTCCAGTCTTGATTGGAAGACTCTCCATGATGTGGTTGGTACTTAAACTGTCAAACAATTAATTAAAGAATGTGTGTGTAACGGCTAGCGTGAGTCACATTATTACCTGCAGATACACTACACCAAAAAAAGAAATCTGGCACGATTTAAAAAAGGGAGATCCGGGACTACGCGATCAGTTCCTACACGTTACATTAGTCCCGTGCGAGGTGTTCGTGCCTCCTACGGGGTCATTTGGGGGCTGGTTTGGGTTTTCACCCTTTAACGACTTGTTTTTAAGTCTAAGTGTGATTTTTGCAAATTATCGTCTTATTCTCAAACCGGGAGACTCGGGACTACGCGGTCAGTTCCTACAAGTTACATTGGTCCCGTGCGAGGTGTTCGTGCCTCCTATGGGGTCGTTTGGGGGTTGGTTTGGGTTTTCACCCTTTAACAACTTGTTTTTAAGTCTTAGTGTTGATCTTTGCAAATTATCATCATATTCCCAAACCGGGAGGCCCGGGACTACGCGGTCATTTCCTATAAGTTACATTGGTCCCGTGCGAGGTGTTTGTGCCTCTTACGAGGTCGTTTGGGGGCTGGTTTGGGTTTTCACCCTTTAACGGCTTATTTTTAAGTTTAAGTGTTGATCTTTGCATATTATCGTCATATTCCCAAATCGGGAGACCCGGGACTATGCGGCCATATCCTACAAGTTACATTGGTCCTGTGCAAGGTGTTCATGCCTCTTACGGGGTCGATTGGGTGTTGGTTTCGGTTTTCACCCTTTAACGGCTTATTTTTAAGTTTAAGTGCTGATTTTGAAAATTATCATCATATTCTCAAACTGAGAGACTCGCGACTACGCGGTCACTTCCTACAAGTTTTATTGGTCCCGTACGAGGTGTTCGTGCCTCTTACGGGATCATTTGGGGGTTGGTTTGGGTTTGCACCCTTTAACGGCTTGTTTTTAAGTCTAAGTGTGATTTTTATAAATTATCATCATATTCTCAAACCGGGAGACCCGGGACTACGCGGTCAGTTCCTACAAGTTACATTGGTCCCGTGCAAGGTGTTTTTGCCTCCTACGAGATTGTTTGGGGGCTGGTTTGGGTTTTCACCCTTTAACGGCTTGTTTTTAAGTCTAAGTGTGATTTTTGCAAATTATTGTCATATTCTCAAATCGGGAGACCCGAGACTACGCGATCAGTTCCTACAAGTTACATTGGTCCCGTGCGAGGTGTTCGTGCCTCTAACGGGGTCGTTTGTGGCTACTTTAGGTTTTCACCCTTTAACGACTTGTTTTTAAGTTTAAGTGTTGATTTTTACAAATTATCGTCATATTCTAAAACCAGGAGATCTGGGACTACGCGGTCAGTTCCTACACGTGTGAGGTGTTCGTGCCTCCTACGAGGTTTTTTGGGGGCTCGTTAGGGTTTTCACCCTTTAACATCTTGTTTTTAAGTTTAAGTGTTGATTTTTACAAATTATCATCATATTCTCAAATCGGGAGACCCGGGACTATGCGGTCAGTTCCTACAAGTTACATTGGTCACGTAAGAGGTGTTTGTGCCTCCTACAGGATCGTTTTGGGGCTAGTTTTGTTTTTCACCCTTTAACGGCTTATTTTTAAGTCTAAGTGTGATTTATGTAAATTATCATCATATTCTCAAATCGGGAGACCCGGGACTACGCGGTCAGTTCCTACAAGTTACATTGGTCTCGTGAGAGGTGTTCGTGCCTCTTACGGGGTCGTTTGGGGCTATTTTGGGTTTTCACCCTTTAACGGCTTGTTTTTAAGTTTAAGTGTTGATTTTTGCAAATTATCATCATATTCTCAAGCCGGGAGACCCCTAACTACGCGGTCAGTTCCTATAAGTTACATTGGTTACGTGCGAGGTTTTTGTTCCTCCTACGGGGTCGTTTGGGGGTTGGTTTGGGTTTTCACCCTTTAACGGCTTGTTTTAAAGTCTAAGTGTGATTTTTGCAAATTATCATCATATTCTCAAACCGGGAGACCCGGGACTACGCGGTCAGTTCCAATAAGTTACACTGGTCCCGTCCGAGGTGTTCGTGCCTCTTACGGGGTCGTTTGGGACATGTTTGGGTTTTCACCCACTTGTCTTTAAGTTTAACTGTTGATTTTTGCAAATTATAGTCATATTCTCAAATCGGGAGACCCGGGACTACGCGGTCAGTTCTTACAAGTTACATTGCTCCCGTGTGAGGTGTTCGTGCCTCCTACGGGGTCGTTTGGGGGCTAGTTTGTGTTTTCACCCTTTAACGGCTTATTTTTAAGTCTATGTGTGATTTTTACAAATTATCGTCATATTCTCAAATCGGGAGACCCGGGACTACGCGATCAGTTCCTACAAATTACATTGGTCATGTGCAAGGTGTTTGTGCCTCTTACGGGGTCGTTTGGGGCTGGTTTGGGTTTTCACCCTTTAACGGCTTGTTTTTATGTTTAAGTGTTGATTTTTGCAAAGAATCATCATATTCTCAAACCGAGAGACCCGGGACCACGCAGTCAATTCCTACAAGTTACATTGGTCACGTGCGAGGTGTTCGTGCCTCCTACGAGGTCGTTTGGCGGATGGTTGGGTTTTCACCCTTTAACGGCTTATTTTAAAGTCTAAGTGTGATTTTTGTAAATTATCATCATATTCTCAATCCGAGAGACCAGGGACTACGCGGTCAGTTCCTACGAGTTACATTGGTCCCGTACGAGGTGTTTGTGCCTCCTACGGGGTCATTAGGGGGATGGTTTGGGTTTTCACCCTTTAATGGCTTGTTTTTAAGTCTGAGTGTTATTTTTCCAAATTATCCTCATATTCCTAAACCGGGAGACCCGGGACTACGCGGTTAGTTCCTACAAGTTACATTGGTCCCGTGCGAGGTGTTCGTGCCTGTTACGGGCTCGTTTGGGGGTTGGTTTGGGTTTCACCCTTTAACGGCCTGTTTTTAAGTTTAAGTGTTATTTTTGCAAATTATCATCGTATTCTCAAACTAGGAGACACGGGACTACGCGGTCAGTTCCTACAAGTTACATTGGTCACGTGCGAGGTGTTCGTGCCTCTTACGGGTCCATTTGGGGGATGGTTATGGTTTTCACCCTTTAACGGCTTATTTTTAAGTTTAAGTGTTGATTTTTGTAAATTATCATCATATTCTCAAACCTGGAGACTCGGGACTACGCGGTCAGTTCCTACAACTTACATTGGTCCCGTGCGAGGTGTTCGTGCCTCTTATGGGATCGTTTGGGGGCTGGTTCGGGTTTTCACCCTTTAACGACTTATTTTTAAGTATAAGTGTGATTTTTGCAAATTATCATCATATTCTCAATCCGGGAGACCCGGGACTACGCGATCAGTTCCTACGAGTTACATTGGTCCCGTACGTGGTGTTCGTGCCTCTTACGGGGTCGTTTAGGGGTTGGTTCGTGTTTTCACATTTTAACGGCTTATTTTTAAGTTTAAGTGTTAATTTTTACAAATTATCATCATAATATCAAACTGGGAGACCCAGGACTACGCGGTAAGTTCCTACATGTTACATTGGTCCCGTGTGAGGTGTTCGTGCCGCTTACGGGGTCGTTTGGGGGCTAGTTTGGGTTTTCATCCTTCAACAGCTTGTTTTTTAGTCTAAGTGTGATTTTCACAAATTATCGTCATATTCTCAAACCGGGAGACCCGGGACTACGTGGTCAGTTCCTACAAGTTACATTAGTCCCGTGCCAGGTGTTCGTACCTCCTACGGGGTTGTTTGGGGGCTGGTTTGGGTTTTCACCCTTTAACGGCTTATTTTTAAGTCTAAGTGTGATTTTTGCAAATTATCATCATATTCTCAAACCGGGAGACTCGGGACTCCGCGGTCAGTTCCTATAAGTTACATTGGTCCCGTGCGAAGTGTTTGTGCCTCCGATGGGGTCGTTTGGGGGTTGGTTAGGGTTTTCACCCTTTAATAGCTTGTTTTTAAGTCTTAGTGTTGATCTTTGCAAATTATCATCATATTCACAAACCGGGTGGCCCGGGACTACGCGGTCATTTCCTTTAAGTTACATTGGTCCCGTGCGAGGTGTCCGTGCCTCTTACGGGGTCGTTTGGGCGCTGGTTTGGGTTTTCATCCTTTAACGACTTATTTTTAAGTTTAAGTGCTGATCTTTGCTAATTATCGTCATATTCCCAAATCGGGAGACCAGGGACTACACGGTCATATGCTACAAGTTACATTGGTCCCGTGCGAGGTGTTCATGCCTCTAACGGGGTCATTTGGGGGCTGGTTTGGGTTTTCACCCTTTAACGGCTTATTTTTAAGTTCAAGTGCTGATTTTTGCAAATTTTCATAATATTCTCAAATCGAGAGACTCGCGACTACGCGGTCACTTCCTATAAGTTTTATTGGTCCCGTACGAGGTGTCCATGCCTCTTACGGCATCATTTGGGTTTGGCTTGGGTTTTCACCCTTTAACGGCTAGTTTTTAAGTCCAAGTGTGATTTTTATAAATTATCATCATATTCTCAAATCGGGAGACTCAGGACTACGCGGTCAGTTCCTACAAGTTACATTGGTCCCGTGCGAGGTGTTCATGCCTCCTACGGGATCGTTTGGGGGCTGGTTTGGGTTTTCACCCTTTAACGGCTTGTTTTTAAGTCTAAGTGTGATTTTTTCAAATTATCATCATATTCTCAAACCGGGAGACCCGGGACAACGCGATCAGTTCCTACAAGTTACATTGGTCCCGATCGAGGTGTTCGTGCCTCTAATGGGGTCGTTTGGGGCTAGTTTTGGTTTTCACCCTTTAACGACTTATTTTTAAGTTTAAGTGTTGATTTTTACAAATTATCATCGTATTCTCAAACTGGGAGACTCGGGACTACGCGGTCAGTTCCTACAAGTTACATTGGTCTTGTGCGAGGTGTTCGTGCCGCTTACGGGTCCGTTTGGGGGTTGGTTATGGTTTTCACCCTTTAAGGGCTTATTTTTAAGTTTAAGTGTTGATTTTTGCAAATTATCATCATATTCTCAAATCGGGAGACCCGGGACAACGAGGTCAGTTCCTACAAGTTACATTGGTCACTTGGGAGGTGTTCGTGCCTCCTATGGGATTGTTTTGGGGCTAGTTCGGGTTTTCACCCTTTAACAGCTTATTTTTAAGTCTAAGTGTGATTTTTGTAAATTATCATCATATTCTCAAACCGGTAGACCCGAAACTACGCGATCAGTTCCTACAAGTTACATTGGTCCCGTGACAGGTGTCCGTGCCTCTTAAGGGGTCGTTTGGGGCTAGTTTGGGTTTTCACCCTTTAACGGCTTGTTTTTAAGTTTAAGTTTTGATTTTTGAAAATTATCGTCATATTCTCAAATCGGGAGACCCGAAACTACGCGGTCATATCCTACAAGTTACATTGGTTACATGCGAGGTTTTTGTTCCTCCTACAGGGTCGTTTGGGGGTTGGTTTGGGTTTTCACCCTTTAACGGCTTGTTTTTAAGTCTAAGTGTGATTTTTTCAAATTATCATCATATTCTCAAACCGGGAGACCCGGGACTACGCGGTCAGTTCCAACAAGTTACATTGGTCCCGTGCGAGGTGATTGTGCCTCTTACGGGGTCGTTTGGGACATATTTGGGTTTTCAACCGCTTGACTTTAAGTTTAAGTGTTGATTTTTGCAAAATATCGTCATATTCTCAAACCGGGATACCCGAGACTACGCGGTCAGTTCCTACAAGTTACATTAGTCCCGTGCGAGGTGTTCGTGCCTCCTACGGGGTCGATTGGGGGTTGGTTTGGGTTTTCACCCTTTAGCGACTTATTTTTAAGTTTAAGTGATGATTTTCACAAATTATCGTGATATTCTCAAATCAGGAGACCCGGGACTACGCGGTCAACTCTTATAAGTTACATTGGTCCCGTGTGAGGTGTTTGTGCCTCCTACGGGGTCATTTGGGGGCTAGTTTGGGTTTTCACCCTTTAACGGCTTATTTTTAAGTCTATATGTGATTTTTACCAATTATCGTCATATTCTCTAATCGAGAGACCCGAGAGTACACGATCAGTTCCTATAAGTTACATTGGTCCCGTGCGAGGTGTTCGTGCCTCTCACGGGGTCGTTTGGGGCTGGTTTGGGTTTTCACCCTTTAGCGACTTGTTTTTATGTTTAAGTGTTGATTTTTGCATATAATCATCATATTCTCAAACTGAGAGACCCGGGACCATGCTGTCAGTTCCTACAAGTTACATTAGTCGCGTGCGAGGTGTTCGTGCCTCCAACGGGGTCGTTTGGGGGTTGGTTGGGTTTTCACCCTTTAACGGCTTATTTTTAAGTCTAAGTGTGATTTTTGTAAATTATCATCATATTCTCAATCCGAGAGACCCGAGACTACGCGGTCAGTTCCTACGAGTTACATTTGTCCCGTACGAGGTGTTCGTGCCTCCTACGGGGTCGTTTGGGGAATGGTTAGAGTTTTCACCCTTTAACGGCCTATTTTTAAGTCTGAGTGTTATTTTTGCAAAATTATCCTCATATTCTTAAACCGGGACTACGCGATTAGTTATTACAAGTTACACTGGTCCCGTGCGAGGTGTTCGTGCCTGTTACGGGCTCGTTTGGGGGTTGGTTTGGGTTTTCACCCTTTAACGGCCTGTTTTTAAGTTTAAGTGTTATTTTTGCAAATTATCATCGTATTCTCAAACTAAGAGACTCGGGACTACGCGGTCAGTTCCTACAAGTTACATTGGTCCCGTGCGAGGTGTCCATGCCTCTTACGGGTCCGTTTGGGTGCTGGTTATGGTTTTCACCCTTTAACGGCTTGTTTTTAAGTTTAAGTGTTAATTTTTGTAAATTATCATCATATTATCAAACCGGGAGACTCGGGATTACGCGATCAGTTCCTACAAGTAACATTGGTCCCGTACGTGGTGTTCGTGCCTCTTACGGGATCGTTTGGGGGCTGGTTTTGGTTTTCACCCTTTAACGGCTCATTTTTTAGTCTAAGTGTGATTTTTGTAAATTATCATCATATTCTCAATTCGAGAGACCCGGGACTACGCGGTCAGTTCCTAAGAGTTACATTGGTCCCGTACGTGGTGTTCGTGCCGCTTACAGGGTCGTTTGGAGGCTGGTTCGGGTTTTCACCTTTTAACGGCTTGTTTTTAAGTTTAAGTGTTAATTTTTACAAATTATCATCAAAATCTCAAACCGGGAGATCCGGGACTACGCGATAAGTTCCTAAAAGTTAAATTAATCCCGCGAGAGGTGTTCGTGCCGCTTACCGGGTCATTTGGGGGCTAGCTTTGGTTTTCACCCTTTAACGGCTTGTTTTTAAGTCTAAGTGTGATTTTTGCAAATTATCATCATATTCTCAAACCGGGAGACCCGGGACTACGCGGTCAGTTCCTACAAGTTACATTAGTCCCGTGCGAGGTGTTCGTGCCTCCTACGGGGTCGTTTGGGGGTTGGTTTGGGTTTTCACCCTTTAACGGCTTGTTTTTAAGTCTAAGTGTGATTTTTGCAAATTATCGTCATATTCTCAAACCGGGAGACTCAGGCCTACGCGGCCAGTTCCTACAAGTTACATTGGTCCCGTATGAGGTGTTCGTGCCTCCTACGGGGTCGCTTGGGGACTGGTTTGGGTTTTCACCCTTTCACAGCTTGTTTTTAAGTCTTAGTGTTGATCTTTGCAAATTATCATCATATTCGCAAACCGGGAGGCCCGGGACTACGCGGTCATTTCCTATAAGTTACATTGGTCCCGTGCGAGGTGTCTGTGCCTCTTACGGGGTCGTTTGGGGCTGGTTTGGGTTTTCACCCTTTAACGACTTGTTTTTAAGTTTAAGTGTTGATCTTTGCAAATTATCATCATATTCCCAAACCGGGAGACCCGGGACTACGCGATCATTTCCTCCAAGTTACATTGGTCCCGTGCGAGGTGTTCATGCCCCTTACGGGGTCGTTTGGGGGTGGTTTGGGTTTTCACCCTTTAACGGCTTATTTTTAAGTGCAAATGCTGATTTTTGCAAATTATCGTCATATTCTCAAACCGGGAGACTCGGGACTACGCGATCAGTTCCTACAAGTTACATTGGTCCCCGTGCGAGGTGTTCGTGCCTCTAACGGGGTCGTTTGGGGCTTGTTTGGGTTTTCACAATTTTAATGACTTTTTTTAAGTTTAAGTGTTGATTTTTACAAATTATCATCATATTCTCAAATCGGGAGACCCGGGACAACGCGGTCAAATTCTACAAGTTACATTGGTCACGTGCGAGGTGTTTGTGCCTCCTACGGGCTCGTTTGGGTTTTCACTCGTTAACAGCTTATTTTTAAGTTTAAGTGTTGATTTTTGCAAATTATCGTCATATTCTTAAATCGAGAGACTTGGGACTACGCGGTCAGTTCCTACAAGTTACATTGGTCACGTGGGAGGTGTTTGTGCCTCCTACGGGATCATTTTGGGGCTAGTTTGGGTTTTCACCCTTTGACTGCTTATTTTTAAGTCTAAGTGTGATTTTTGCAAATTATCGTCATATTCTCAAACCGGGAGACCCGGGACTACGCGGTCAGTTCCTAAAAGTTACATTGGTCCTGTGCGAGGTGTTCATGCCTCTTACGGGGTCGTTTGGGGCTAGTTTGGGTTTTCACCCATTAGCAGCTTCTTTTTATGTTTAAGTGCAGATTTTTGCAAATTATCATGATATTCTCAAATCGAGAGACCTTGGACTATGCGGTCAGTTCTTACAAGTTACATTGGTCCCGTGTGAGGTGTTCGTGCCTCCTACGGGGTCATTTGGGGGCTAGTTTGGGTTTTCACCCTTTAGCGGCTTGTTTTTAAGTCTATGTGTGATTTTTACGAATTATCATCATATTCTCAAATCGGGAGACCCGGGACTACGCGATCAGTTCCTACAAGTTACATTGGTCCCGTGCAAGGCGTTCGTGCCTCTTACGGGGTCGTTTGGGGCTGGTTTGGGTTTTCATCCTTAAACGGCTTGTTTTTATGTTTAAGTGTTGATTTTTGCAAATAATCCTCATATTCTCGAATCGGGAGACTCAGGACCACGCGGTCAGTTCCTACAAGTTACATTGGTCACGTGCGAGGTGTTTGTGCCTCCTACGGGGTCGTTTGGGGGCTGGTTGGGTTTTCACCCTTTAAGGGCTTATTTTTTTAGTCTAAGTGTTTTTTTGTAAATTATCATCATATTCTCAATCCGAGAGACCCGGGGCTACGCGGTCAGTTCCTACGAGTTACATTGGTCCTGTACGAGGTGTTCGTGCCTCCTACGGGGTTGTTTGGTGGATGGTTTGGGTTTTCACCCTTTAATGGCCTGTTTTGAAGTGTGAGTGTTATTTTTGCAAATTATCCTCATATTCTTAAATCGGGACTACGCGGTTAGTTCCTACAAGTTACATTGGTCCCGCGAGAGGTGTTTGTGCCTCTTACGGGGTCGTTTGGAGCCTAGTTTTTGTTTTCACCCTTTAACGGCTTGTTTTTAAGTCTAAGTGCGATTTTTGCAAATTATCATCATATTCTCAAACCGGAAGACTCGGGACTACGCGGTCAGTTCCTACAAGTTACATTAGTCCCGTGCGAGGTGTTCGTGCCTCCTACGGGATCGTTTGGGGGCTAGTTTGGGTTTTCACCCTTTAACGTCTTATTTATAAGTCTAAGTGTGATTTTTGCAAATTATCATCATATTCTCAAACCGGGAGACTCGGGACTACGCTGTCAGTTCCTACAAGTTACATTGGTCCCGTGCGAAGTGTTCTGCCTCCTACGGGGTCGTTTGGGGGCTGGTTTGGGTTTTCATCCTTTAACAGCTTATTTTTAAGTCTTAGTGTTGATCTTTGCAAATTATCATCATATTCCCAAATCGGGAGGCCCAGGACTACGCGGTCATTTCCTATAAGTTACATTGGTCCCGTGCGAGGTGCCCGTGCCTCTTACGGGATCGTTTGGAGGCTGGTTTGAGTTTTCAACGTTTAACGGCTTATTTTTAAGTTTAAGTGTTGATCTACACAAATTATCATCATATTCTCAAATCAAGAGACCCGGGACTACGCGGTCATTTCCTACAAGTTACATTGGTCCCTGCGAGGTGTTCATGCCTCTTACGGGGTCGTTTGGGGGTTGGTTTGGGTTTTCACCCTTTAACGGCTTATTTTTAAGTTCAAGCGCTGATTTTTGCAAATTATTGTCATATTCTCAAACCGAGAGACTCGCAACTATGCGGTCACTTCCTACAAGTTTTATTGGTCCCATACGAGGTGTTCGTGCCTCTTACGGGATCATTTGGTGGTTGATTTGGGTTTTCACCCTTTAACGGCTTATTTGTAAGTGCAAGTGCTGATTTTTGCAAATTATCGTCATATTCTCAAACCGGGTGACCCGGGACTACGCGATCAGTTCCTACAAGTTACATTGGTCCCGTGCGAGGTGTTCGTGCCTCTAACGGGGTCGTTTGGGGCTAGTTTGGGTTTTCACAATTTTAACGACTTTTTTTAAGTTTAATTATTAATTTTTACAAATTATCGTCATATTCTCAAACCGAGAGACCCGGGACTACGCGGTCAGTTTCTACAAGTTACATTGGTCACGTGCGAGGTGTTCGTGCCTCCTACGGGCTCGTTTGGGTTTTCACCCGTTAACAGCTTGTTTTTATGTCTAAGTGTTGATTTTTGCAAATTATCGTCATATTCTTAAATCGAGAGACCCGGGACTACGCGGTCAGTTCCTACAAGTTACATTGGTCACGTGGGAGGTGTTTGTGCCTCCTACGGGATCGTTTTGGGGCTAGTTTGGGTTTTCACCCTTTGACGGCTTATTTTTAAGTCTAAGTGTGATTTTTGCAAATTATCGTCATATTCTCAAACCGGGAGACCCGGGACTACGCGGTCAGTCCCTAAAAGTTACATTGGTCCCGTGCGAGGTGTTCATGCCTCTTACGGGGTCGTTTGGGGCTAGTTTGGGTTTTCACCCTTTAGCGGCTTGTTTTTATGTTTAAGTGCTGATTTTTACAAATTATCGTAATATTCTCAAATCGGGAGACCCGGGACTATGCGGTCAGTTCTTACAAGTTACATTGGTCCCGTGTGAGGTGTTCGTGCCTCCTACAGGGTCATTTGGGGGCTAGTTTCGGTTTTCACCCTTTAACGGCTTGTTTTTAAGTCTATGTGTGATTTTTACCAATTATCATCATATTCTCAAATCGGGAGACCCGGGACTACGCGATCAGTTCCTACAAGTTACATTGGTCCCGTGCAAGGAGTTCGTGCTTCTTACGGGGTCGTTTGGGGCTGGTTTGGGTTTTCACCCTTTAATGGCTTGATTTTATGTTTAAGTGTTGATTTTTGCCAATAATCCTCATATTCTCAAACCGGGAGACTCGGGACCATGCGGTCAGTTCCTAAAAGTTACGTTGGTCACGTTCGAGGTGTTTGTGCCTCCTACGGGGTCGTTTGGGGGCTGGTTGGGTTTTCACGTTTTAAGGGCTTATTTTTAAGTCTAATTGTTTTTTTTTGTAAATTATCATCATATTCTCAATCCGAGAGACCCGGGGCTACGCGGTCAGTTCCTACGAGTTACATTGGTCCTGTACGAGGTGTTCGTGTCTCCTACGGGGTCGTTTGGGGGATGGTTTGGGTTTTCACCCTTTAATGGCTTGTTTTTAAGTCTGAGTGTTATTTTTGCAAATTATCCTCATATTCTTAAATCGGGACTACGCGGTTAGTTCCTACAACTTACATTGGTCCCGCGAGAGGTGTTTGTGCCGCTAACGGGGTCGTTTGGGGCCTAGTTTTTGTTTTCACCCTTTAACGGCTTGTTTTTAAGTCTAAGTGCGATTTTTGCAAATTATCATCATATTCTCAAATCGGGAGACCCAGGACTACGCGGTCAGTTCCTACAAGATACATTAGTCCCGTGCGAGGTGTTCGTGCCTCCTACGGGGTCGTTTGGGGGCTGGTTTGGGTTTTCACCCTTTAACGGCTTATTTTTAAGTCTAAGTGTGATTTTTGTAAATTATCGTCATATTCTCAAACCGGGAGACTCGGGACTACGCTGTCAGTTCCTACAAGTTACATTAGTCCCGTACGAAGTGTTCGTGCCTCCTACGGGGTCGTTTGGGAGCTGGTTTGGGTTTTCATCCTTTAACAGCTTATTTTTAAGTCTTAGTATTGATCTTTGCAAATTATCATCATATTCCCAAATCGGGAGGCCCGAGACTACGCGGTCATTTCTTATAAGTTACATTGGTCCCGTGCGAGGTGCCCGTGCCTCTTACGGGATCGTTTGGAGGCTGGTTTGGGTTTTCAACGTTTAACGGCTTATTTTTAAGTTTAAGTGGTTATCTACACAAATTATCGTCATATTCCCAAACCGGGAGACCCGGGACTATTCGATCATTTCCTACAAGTTACATTGGTCCCGTGCGAGGTGTTCATGCCTCTTATGGGGTCGTTTGGGGGTTGGTTTGGGTTTTCACCCTTTAACGGCTTATTTTTAATTTCAAGTGCTGATTTTTGCAAATTATTGTCATATTCTCAAACCGAGAGACTCGCAACTACGCGGTCAGTTCCTACAAGTTTTATTGGTCCCGTACGAGGTGTTCGTGCCTCTTACGGGATCATTTGGGGGTTGATTTAGTTTTTCACCCTTTAACGGCTTATTTTTAAGTGCAAGTGCTGATTTTTGGAAATTATCATCATATTCTCAAATCGGGAGACCCGGGACTACGCGATCAGTTCCTACAAGTTACATTGGTCCCGTGCGAGGTGTTCGTGCCTCTAACGGGGTCGTTTGGGGCTAGTTTGGGTTTTCACAATTTTAACGACTTTTTTTTAAGTTTAAGTATTGATTTTTACAAATTATCATCATATTCTCAAACCGGGAGACCCGGGACTACGCGGTCAGTTTCCACAAGTTACATTGGTCACGTGCGAGGTGTTCGTGCCTCCTACGGGCTCGTTTGGGTTTTCACCCGTTAACAGCTTGTTTTTAAGTTAAAGTGTTGATTTTTGCAAATTATCATCATATTCTTAAATCGAGAGACCCGGGACTACGCGGTCAGTTCCTACAAGTTACATTGGTCACGTGGGAGGTGTTTGTGCCTCCTACGGGATCGTTTTGGGGCTAGTTTGGGTTTTCACCCTTTGACGGCTTATTTTTAAGTCTAAGAATGATTTTTGCAAATTATCATCATATTCTCAAACCGGGAGACTCGAGACTACGCGATCAGCTCCTAAAAGTTACATTGGTCCCGTGCGAGGTGTTCATGCCTCTTACGGGGTCGTTTGGGGCAAGTTTGGGTTTTCACCCTTTAGCGGCTTGTTTTTATGTTTAAGTGCTGATTTTTACAAATTATCGTGATATTCTCAAATCGGGAGACCCGGGACTATGCGGTCAGTTCTTACAAGTTACATTGGTTTTGTGTGAGGTGTTCGTGCCTCCTACGGGGTCATTTGGGGGCTAGTTTGGGTTTTCACCCTTTAACGGCTTGTTTTTAAGTCTATGTGTGATTTTTACCAATTATCATCATATTCTCAAATCAGGAGACCCGGGACTACGCGATCAGTTCCTACATGTTACATTGGTCCCGTGCAAGGTGTTCGTGCCTCTTACGGGGTCGTTTGGGGCTGGTTTGGGTTTTCACCCTTTAACGGCTTGTTTTTATGTTTAAGTGTTGATTTTTGCAAATAATCGTCATATTCTCAAATCGAGAGACTCGGGACCATGCGGTCAGTTCCTAAAAGTTACATTGGTCACGTGCAAGGTGTTTGTGCCTCCTACGGGGTCGTTTGGGGGTTGATTGGGTGCTCACCCTTTAAGGGCTTATTTTTAAGTCTAAGCATTTTTTTTTAAATTATCATCATATTCTCAATCCGAGAGACCCGGGACTATGCGGTCAGTTCCTACGAGTTACATTGGTCCTGTACGAGGTGTTCGTGCCTCCTACGGGGTCGTTTGGGGGATGGTTTGGGTTTTAACCCTTTAATGGCCTGTTTTTAAGTCTGAGTGTTATTTTTGCAAATTATCCTCATATTCTTAAACCGCGACTACGCGGTTAGTTCCTACAAGTTACATTGGTCCCACGAGAGGTGTTTGTGCCGCTTACGGGGTCGGTTGGGGCCTAGTTTTGGTTTTCACCCTTTAACGGCTTGTTTTTAAGTCTAGGTGTGATTTTAGCAAATTATCATCATATTCTCAAACCGGGAGACCCGGGACTACGCGATCAGTTCCTATAACTTACATTAGTCCCGTGCGAGGTGTTCGTGCCTCCTACGGGGTCGTTTGGGGGCTGGTTTGGGTTTTCACCCTTTAATGGCTTATTTTTAAGTCTAAGTGTGATTTTTGCAAATTATCATCATATTCTGAAACCGGGAGACTCGGGACTACGCTGTCAGTTCCTATAAGTTACATTGGTCCCGTGTGAAGTGTTCGTACCTCTTACGGGGTCGTTTGGGGGCTGGTTTGGTTTTTAACCCTTTAACAGCTTATTTTTAAGTCTTAGCGTTGATCATTGCAAATTATCATCATATTCCCAAATCAGGCGGCCCGGGACTACGCGGTCATTTCCTACAAGTTACATTGGTCCCGTGCGAGGTGTTCATGCCTCTTACGGGGTCGTTTGGGGGTTGGTTTGGGTTTTCACCCTTTAACGGCTTATTTTTAACTTCAAGTGCTAATTTTTGCAAATTATTGTCATATTCTCAAACCGATAGACTCGCGACTACGCGCTCACTTCCTACAAGTTTTATTGGTCCCGTACGAGGTGTTCGTGCCTCTTACGGGATCATTTGGGGGTTGATTTGGGTTTTCACCCTTTAACGGCTTGTTTTTAAGTCTAAGTGTGATTTTTATAATTATCGTCATATTCTCAAACCGGAAGACCCGGGACTACGCGATCAGTTCCTACAAGTTACATTGATCTCGTGCGAGGTGTTCGTGCCTCCTACGGGATCGTTAGGGGGTTGGTTTGGGTTTTCACCCTTTAACGGCTTGTTTTTAAGTCTAAGTGTGATTTTTGCAAATTATCGTCATATTCTCAAACCGGGAGACCCGGGACTACGCGATCAGTTCCTACAAGTTACATTGGTCCCGTACGAGGTGTCCGGACCTCTAACGGGGCCATTTGGGTCTAGTTTGGGTTTTCACTCTTTAACGACTTGTTTTTAAGTTTAAGTGTTGATTTTACAAATTATCGTCATATTCTCAAATCGGGAGACCCGGGACTACGCGGTCAGTTCCTACAAGTTACATTGGTCACGTGCGAGGTGTTCGTGCCTCTTAGGGGCTCGTTTGGGTTTTCACCCTTTAACAGCTTGTTTTTAAGTTTTAGTGTTGATTTTTGCGAATTATCGTCATATTCTTAAATCGAGAGACTCGGGACTACGCAAGCAATTCCTACAAGTTACATTGGTCACGTGGGAGGTGTTTGTGCCTCCTACGGGATCGTTTTGGGGCTAGTTTGGGTTTTTACCCTTTAACGGCTTGTTATTATGTTAAGGTGTTGATTTTTGCAAATAATAATCATATTCTCAAACCGGGAGACTCGGGACCATGCGGTCAGTTCCAAAAAGTTACATTGGTCACGTGCGAGGTGTTTGTGCCTCCTACGGGGTCATTTGGGGGCTGGTTGGGTTTTCACCCTTTAAGGGCTTATTTTTAAGTCTAAGCGTTGTTTTTTTAAATTATCATCATATTCTCAATTCGAGAGTCCCGGGACTACGCGGTCAGTTCCTACGAGTTACATTGGTCCTGTACGAGGTGTTCGTGCCTCCTACGGGGTCGTTTGGGGGATGGTTTGGGTTTTCACCTTTTAATGGCCTATTTTTAAGTCTGAGTGTTATTTTTGCAAATTATCCTCATATTCGTAAGCCGCGACGACGCGGTTAGTTCCTACAAGTTATATTGGTCCCGCGAGAGGTGTTTGTGCCGCTTACGAGGTCGTTTGGGGCCTAGTTTTGGTTTTCACCCTTTAATGGCTTATTTTTAATTTTAAGTGCGATTTTTGCAAATTATCATCATATTCTCAAACCGGGAGACCCGAGACTACGCGGTCAGTTCCTACAAGTTACATTAGTCCCGTGCGAGGTGTTCGTGCCTCCTACGGGGTCGTTTGGGGGCTAGTTTGGATTTTCACCCTTTAATGGCTTATTTTTAAGTCTAAGTGTGATTTTTGCAAATTATCATCATATTCTCAAATCAGGAGACTCGGGACTACGCTGTCAGTTCCTATAAGTTACATTGGTCCCGTGTGAAGTGTCCGTACCTCCTATGGGGTCGTTTGGGGGCTGGTTTGGGTTTTAACCCTTTAACAGCTTACTTTTAAGTCTTAGCGTTGATCTCTGCAAATTATCATCATATTCCCAAATCGGGAGGCCCGGGACTACGCGGTCATTTCCTATAAGTTACATTGGTCCCGTGCGAGGTGTTCATGCCTCTTACGGGGTCGTTTGGGGGTTGGTTTGGGTTTTCACCCTTTAACGGCTTATTTTTAAGTTCAAGTGCTGATTTTTGCAAATTATTGTCATATTCTCAAAACGAGAGACTCGCGACTACGCGGTCACTTCCTACAAGTTTTATTAGTCCCGTACGAGGTGTTCGTGCCTCTTACGGGATCATTTGGGGGTTGATTTGGTTTTTCACCCTTTAACGGCTTGTTTTTAAGTCTAAGTGTGATTTTTATAAATTATCATCATATTCTCAAACCGGGAGACCCGGGACTACGTGGTCAGTTCCTACAAGTTACATTGATCCCGTGCGAGGTGTTCGTGCCTCCTACGGGATCGTTTGAGGGTTGGTTTGGGTTTTCACCCTTTAACGGCTTGTTTTTAAGTCTAAGTGTGATTTTTGCAAAATATTGTCATATTCTCAAACCGGGAGACCCGGGACTACGCGATCAGTTCCTACAAGTTACATTGGTCCCGTACGAGGTGTCCATGCCTCTAACGGGGTCGTTTGGGGCTAGTTTGGGTTTTCACTCTTTAACGACTTATTTTTAAGTTTAAGTGTTGATTTTTACAAATTATCGTCATATTCTCAAATCGGGAGACCCGGGACTACGCGTTCAGTTCCTACAAGTTACATTGGTCACGTGCGAGGTGTTCGTGCCTCCTAAGGGCTCGTTTGGATTTTCACCCTTTAACAGCTTGTTTTTAAGTTTAAGTGTTGATTTTTGCAAATTATCATCATATTCTTAAATCGAGAGACTCGGGACTACGCGGTCAATTCCTACAAGTTACATTGGTCACGTGGGAGGTGTTTGTGCCTCCTACGGGATCGTTTTGGGGCTAGTTTGGGTTTTCACCCTTTGACGGCTTATTTTTAAGTCTAAGTTTGATTTTTGCAAATTATCATCATATTCGCAAATCGGGAGACCCGGGACTACGCGGTCAGTTTCTAAAACTTACATTGGTCCCATGCGAGGTGTTCACGCTTCTTACGGGGTCGCTTGGGGCTGGTTTGGGTTTTCACCATTTAACAACTTGTTTTTAAGTTTAAGTGTTGATTTTTGCAAATTATCGTCATATTCTCAAACCGGGAGACCCGGAACTACGCGGTCAGTTCCTACAAGTTACATTGGTTACGTGCGAAGTTTTTGTTCCTCCTACGGGGTCGTTTGGGGGTTGGTTTGGGTTGGCTTGTTTTGAAGTCTAAGTGTGATTTTTGCAAATTATCATCATATTCTCAAACCGGGAGACCCGGGACTACGCGGTCAGTTCCAACAAGTTACATTGATCCCGTGCGAGGTGTTCGTGCCTCTTACGTGTCGTTTTTGACATGTTTGGGTTTTCACCCGCTTGTCTTTAAGTTTAAGTGTTGATTTTTGCAAATTATTGTCATATTCTCAAAGCGGGATACTTGGGACTACGCAGTCAGTTCCTACAAGTTACATTGGTCACGTGCGACGTGTTTGTGCCTCATACGGAGTCGTTTGGGGGCTGGTTTGGGTTTTCACCCTTAAGCGGCTTGTTTTTAAGTTTAAGTGCTGATTTTTGCAAATTATCGTGATATTCTCAAATCGGGAGACATGGGACTACGCGGTCAGTTCTTACAAGTTACATTGGTCCCGTGTGAGGTGTTTGTGCCTCCTACGGGGTCATTTGGGGGCTAGTTTGGGTTTTCACCCTTTAACGGCTTGTTTTTAAGTCTATGTGTGATTTTTACCAATTATCATCTTATTCTCAAATCGGGAGACCCGGGACTACGCGATCAGTTCCTACAAGTTACATTGGTCCCGTGCGAGGTGTTCGTGCCTCTTACGGGGTCGTTTGGGGCTGATTTGGATTTTCACCCTTTAACGACTTATTTTTATGTTTAAGTGTTGATTTTTGCAAATAATCGTCATATTCTCAAACCGGGAGACCCGGGACCATGCGGTGAGTTCCTACAAATTACATTGGTCACGTGCGAGGTGTTCGTACCTCCTACGGGGTCGTTTGGGGGCTGGTTGGGTTTTCACCCTTTAACGGCTTATTTTTTAGTCTAAGTGTGATTTTTTGTAAATTATCATCACATTCTCAATTCGAGAGACCCGAGACTACGCGATCAGTTCCTACGAGTTACATTGGTCCCGTACGAGGTGTTCGTGCCTCTTACGGGGTCGTTTGGGGGATGGTTTGGGTTTTCACCCTTTAACGGCCTGTTTTTAAGTCTGAGTGTTATTTTTACAAATTATCCTCATATTCTTAAATATGGAGACCCGGGACTACGCAATTAGTTCCTACAAGTTACATTGGTCCCATGCGAGGTGTTCGTGCCTGTTACGGGCTCGTTTGGGGGTTGGTTTGGGTTTTCACCCTTTAACGGCCTGTTTTTAAGTTAACTATTATTTTTGCAAATTATCGTTGTATTCTCAAACTAGGAGACTCGGGACTACGCGGTCAGTTCCTACAAGTTACATTGGTCACGTGCGACGTGTTTGTGCCTCATACGGGGTCGTTTGGGGGCTGGTTTGGGTTTTCACCCTTTAGCGGCTTGTTTTTAAGTTTAAGTGCTGATTTTTGCAAATTATCGTGATATTCTCAAATCGGGAGACCTGGGACTACGCGGTCAGTTCTTACAAGTTACATTGGTCTCGTACGAGGTGTTCGTGCCTCTTACGGGTCCGTTTGGGGGCTGGTTATGGTTTTCACCCTTTAACAGCTTGTTTTTAGTTTAAGTGTTGATTTTTGTAAATTATCATCATATTCTCAAACCGGGAGACTCGGGACTACGCGGTCAGTTCCTACAATTACATTGGTCCCGTGTGAGGTGTTCGTGCCTCTTACGGGATCGTTTGGGGGCTGGTTTGGGTTTTCACCCTTTAACGGCTTATTTTTAAGTCTAAGTGTGATTTTTGCAAATTATCGTCATATTCTCAATCCGGGAGACTCGGGACTACGCGGTCAGTTCCTATGAGTTACATTGGTCCCGTACTGGTGTTCGTGCCTCCTACGGGGTCGTTTGGTGGATGGTTTGGGTTTTCACCCTTTAACGGCTTGTTTTTAAGTGTAAGTGTATTTTTGCAAATTATCATCATATTCTCAAACCGGGAGACCCAGGACTACACGGTCAGTTTCTACAAGTTACATTGGTCCCGTGCGAGGTGTTCGTGCCTTTTTAGGGGTCGTTTGCGAGCTAGTTTGGGTTTTCACCCTTTAATGGCTTATTTTTAAGTTTAAGTGTTTATTTTTGCAAATTATCGTCGTATTCACAACTCGGGAGACCCGGGACTACGCGATCAGTTCCTACAGGTTACATTGGTCCCGTACGAGGTGTTCGTGCCTCCTACGGGTCCGTTTGGGGGCTGGTTTGGGTTATTTTTAAGTCTAAGTGTTGATTTTTGCAAATTATCGTCGTATTCTCAAACTGGGAGACCCGGGAATATGCGGTGAGTTCCTACGAGTTACATTTGTCCCGTGCGAGGTGTTCGTGCCTCCTACGAGACCGTTTACGGTCCGTTCCTACAAGTTACATTAGTTCCACCAATTTAACTAAATAAGCTCATAAAGTAAGCCATGAAGTAA
This sequence comes from Sambucus nigra, assembly GCA_949130495.1. Taxonomy (NCBI): domain Eukaryota; kingdom Viridiplantae; phylum Streptophyta; class Magnoliopsida; order Dipsacales; family Adoxaceae; genus Sambucus; species Sambucus nigra. The sequence goes on from OX422211.1 coordinate 93,550,614, forward strand.
TTTTTAAACTTTAAAAGGAATGATCAGATATAGAATGAAAAAGACAAACTATAAATGCCGAGTAGAAATAATTCATTGCATTTTAAAAAGTTAAAAAATGGGTACTAAATAATAGTTACCTGTAGTAACTTGATTAAGATTGGATGGAACTTCCCTGAGTTGAACCTTTGTAAAACAAAACCAAACAAATCACTGGCCGCCTATGCTGGCCTTTTGATCTCCAAACCTCCTCAATACCTGCATTCAATTCCCACCCGGCACTGGATCAAACTCTTTAATATTACAGTACCCATATATGATTATATACACACGTGTGTAAAATAGAGATCAAAGATTGTTATGGAAGATGATCATGGTTAATCTTTTTAAGAAAGTAGTCTATGAAAGAACTTGGGATCTCCATTCAAGGTGCTCAAAACAAGAAACACCATTATTTGTATGGTTTTTCCTTCAAATAAAAACTTGGGATATCCTACCTACTCACAAAAATCCATATGTCCATTACATATAAGAACATATCAGAAAGGCAAATGGTTCAATATATAATGAAATAAATAAATATTCACATTAATTTTCCTCTCACCTATAAATCAACAATGGGAGGCACTTCAATCTCCTCCATTTTTGTTGCTAGCGAGAAATAGGCCTTAGCTAACAATTGGACTATCCAAGATTTACCCCTCTATGTGCACATTAACATTGTCACAAACATGAACAGGCACAATCAGACAGTCATTATACTAAATATTCATATATGAATACAATTAAAGGATTCAAAATAAATAATTACGAGTGTACAAAATAAATAAGACAATCATAAAGTCTGTAAGCATGAACTATAATGTTACCATAGAAGTAGGATCTTACTTAAATTGGTTAAATTAACAAAGGCATGTCCCTATTGCCCTCTGGTATCACTCGCGCAAGCCAAGTATAGTCTTAGATCATCCCAAACCTACCTTTACACGAAAAAGCGATGAATCACCACGTATACCCATCGCTCATATATTCTACCATACCCAAGTCTATATGATGAAATAGCCCCATCAATCCATCTCTGATATAGGTAGCTATACATGTGACACGGGGGTTATATGACCAAGTCTTACTCATCTACTCATGAAGGTTCCATCACGGTCTGCATCGTACGTGCCCCGATAACAAAATCCCCCTTGGTACGATATCCACGAGTACACATGTAGTGTGCATTTTACACTTGTAACACAGAAAAAAATATTCTCATAACACATGGAAATCTAAACAAAGTTTAGGAATTATTCACTCTAGTATCATTACAAAGTTATGTAAATAATGAACTTATCACATACAATAAACCTATGAATCACCCTAAAAAATTGATTTACTAAAATTAGTTAAATCCAAAGGAAAACTTAAATTATTGCCCTCCCCCACCTCCCACCCCCCAAACCCAAATACCCAAATCATTAACCCCAAAGACAAAATATTAATTAACGATTATTACCGGTTGATCGATCATTTACCGATAAATTGCTCGCTATAGATATGCCCAAAATTTTCCACTACGAACTTAATCTTACCCAACTCAACAAAACTCAAACCAAAAAACTCCATTAATGACCCCTAAACCTCCCATAAATCAATTATATAACATCTAAATAAAGTAACTATGATTTAAACATGATTACAACATCAAAAACACAATATTAATTCAAGATTTACTGATAAAACCCAATTCTCTATATAAATAAAAATTCAATCTTAATCAATTTGATTACATTCCCTAAATATTTACGCATATATTTAAGAAGTTTATGAACGATTCATAGTAGAAGTCAATTCATATACATAATCTAACAATTTCAACTCATATTGAAATACAAATAAACCAAACCAAAGAAAATTGACACCAATTACTACTTAATCACTACACAAATTGACATCAATAATTATATCTCATCTAAACTAAACCCATTTCAGCACAACCCATCAAACCACAACTCATCCAAAACCAAAAATCAAACACATTCACATATCCATATCTCATAAAATCAAAACAGAACAGAAATAAAAGTAAGTTTTCTTACCTAACCGGCGATAGCAGCAGGCAGGGAAGGAGGAGAGGAGGTCGGCGGCATTAGGCGAAGATGAGAGGGTGTGACGGTGTCGACAATAGCAGCAAAAGGCGGGTAGGGTGATGTCATCGAGAGAAAGAGGAAATGGATTGGAAAACATTTTTTGTTTTTAGCTAAAGGAATGAGCGGGGGACCTGTGAAAATGATAGAGGGGAACGAGCGGGAGACCAAAGTGATTTTAGTATTTTTGGGGGGGTATTATATATTTTAGTTAAGTGTGCTCAATTCTGGCACACTTTAAAACAGTGTCAAATTTTGGCACTGTTTTAAAGTGTGCCAGATTATCATTAAACCGTGCCAGAATTTGGCACAGTTTTAAACTGTGCCAGATTTTTAATATCAATGTGTGCCAAATTGTTGTTTTTGGTGTAGTGATATCTCAAAGAATTCGAACATGTACTTCACATGAGTTTGAAATATATCAACTTGTATGAAGGAAAGTAAGATGCACATTATATCAAGGTTATGTATATGAATCCTGATAGAGTGGTAGAAAAACTAAATGAAGATTTTTACTCAACACTCCAACATTGGTTCGCTTAATAAATAAATGTCGCACCTTTTCCCATGGACGTAGGCGAAGTCCGACTGGACCACGTACATATTTTTTCCCTCTTATTCCTCGCCCCTTTCTTAGTTATTATAATATATAAATTTATTATGTTATGTAAATTTGGTATCAACATAAACGGTGTCGTCTATATGAACGGCTATTTCCACAGCCATACACAATAACCAAGTTATGTTGACCATTAGATGCCTTATAGAGTAGCAGCCTGCCCTCCAAGACGAGCTGAAAAAAATGCTAAATTGGCTACCCCATCCAAATAACCACTGAAGCAGCAGGTGGACCAAGAGCCCTCCAATGAGCACAGCCAGGAGAACCAGGGATCGCCACCGCCAGGCATAGCACTTTACTCTATTATCATTGGGCGTAGGGTATCCTGGGGCATCGGGATGCAACCAGTGGACGAGGCATCCGGGGATGCGAGGAGAGAGTCACCATCTTGTATGGATGTCATGGTATGTTCCGTGCCGTCAAACTTCATACTACCCGAATGGACACATATGATGGCATGACGTACCTAAGGGATAACGTCGATCAATAAGGGGCCCATGTTGATTTTATGGCCTTCCCATGCTCGATAAGGTGCAAGGTTTCGCCACAACATTGAAAGGATCAGTGAGGACCTGCTTCAATCGGCTATCCCCACACTTTATTACCTATTTTAAGGAGATCTTCGAGAACTTTTTTTCTACTTCATCAGAAGCATAGTCCATCAAAAAACCACTGAACACATGTTAAATGTCCTGCAAGAAAGGGAGGAGAGTCTTAGGGAGTATGTCTAAAAATTCAACGACGAACTGATCCACATAAACCACTCGGACAAAAAAGTGACCGTTTCGACCTTCCTGAGTGGACTTTTCAGCGGTAACACTATTTACTATATGTCCAAGAACCCTCCAACCAACATAATTGAACTTGTGACGATGGTATAGAAACACATCCATACTAAGGACACACTCAGTAGTTGACATCGAACCGCCCCTCCATGGACGTGGGGGAAATAAGATATGACGAAGAACGTGGGAAAAGAAAGTGCAAAGAGGAGCGTGGGCAATTGAGGTAATGGGAAGAATAAGATCACCAACAACGAAGGTAGCCCATAGGATACACCAAATGCAGACTGAGAAGTTCACCCCGCTCAACACAATAGTGGGGAGGGTATCAAGGAGGATCCCAAGATATTGAAATGGCCTCACTTGACGAGGAATCAATCGATGAAGGCCAAATCTAACATGTACTGCCAATTCCACAGGGACTACGACCATGACACAAATAATTTCCTACACCTCAAAAGCGGAATATAAGAACTAGTGTAGATCGAAAACTTGAGGGAATTCATCGAAGGGATGTCCCTTGGGAAGATGAATGGGGAAAAAATAAGAGAATCGAACAGAGAAACAAGTCCAAATAAAGGGAGCCAAGAAGGGAAGATAATTGAGGCACAAGCGGTGCCAAAAAAGGTAGGCAAATAGGAATAATATTCGGAGGGTTCGCAGTCGGAGAGAGTCGACCTCAACTAGGAAATACTACCGAAGCCAGAAAAGGTTGATACTGGAGATACAGACTAGAAGACCTATGAATGACTATGACTCTAGAAACCTCATCAAGCCTCACAATAACCCTCTCTTAATAACAATAAATATATACAACATAATGGTGGAAAGAATAGTGATCGATACTAGAAGGTCAACCAACCTAATATATTATGAGTGTTTTGAGCAAAAGAAGATAAGGGCACGCTTGAAATTGGTCCAGGGTTCGCTTCTGGGTTTCTTCGGGGAGCAAGTTTATCCAAAAGTGTTCATGGAGCTTTTGTTCACGATCGAAAGGATGAGCAGTCTATCACCCTAAAAGTGGAATTTTAGGTGGTAAAGTCTCCATCAGCCTATAAATTTCTCATATGAAGGACAAACCTCAGTCACCCGAACACCGTGTTATTAGTCAAGTCCCTGACCATTCGGTTCCCAAAATCGAATGGAATTGGGATAGTATGAGGAAAACAATCGCAAGCAAAAGATATTACCTTTCATTCTTGAAAAAAAAAAGAAAAATCTTTAACATCGATGGGTTAAACCCACAAGAAGAGGTCCCAACAGGAGCTCCAGTGGAAGAACTAGTGCCCATACCTCTGTATGAGGATGCCCTATAGAGTGGTGTACTTGGGATCGTCACTAGAGGAAGATAAGAGAGAAAATTTGAGTTTTTAGAAAACAACCATAGGACATTATCATGGATCCATGAATACATGTCGATCATCAATGCCTCAATATTAACCCATCAGTTGGAGGTGAATCCGATGAAGCAATTAATTTGGAAGAAGAAGAAGAAGAAGAAGAAGAAGAAGAAGAAGAGAGCGTTTGCACAAGAAAGTAACCGTGTCATATACTCGAAGTGGGAAAATTTATAAAGGTAAAATTTATCCATAAAGTTAAATATCCCAAATGGTTGTCCAACTACGTGACAGTTTGGAAACCATACGAGAAATGAAATTTGTGTGTGGACTACTTAGACCTCAATGATGCATGTACAATGATGAAGCGGGATGCTGAAGACTACGCAAAACCTGTGATAGATGCCGGAGGACTGCCAATGATATCCTTCAGCCTACCAAAGAACTGGTGGCGATCATACGGAGGTCAGTGCACTTATATATATCAAGTATTTTACGGCCTTAATGTGTACTTTTTTAGCTTCCATCGAATCGTTCGACAAAGTTCTTTCTCTGATGAATGAAGTATACTTATCCATTCATCTGGGGCCGAAGCCTACAATACCAACTAAATTTTCCTTCATCTGAATGCTTAGCTTATTCAAGATCTGCACCAATGGATTATCATGATCGGTTGAAGCCAGTTTTGCGAGGTGATCGACTTACATATAGATTTACACTAGAAGTAATGCACCTTGCCCTTTCCATCAACGTCGACTATGTGGAGTTATTAAGAGACTCATATGCTATAGTCCAATAAGTCATCGGTGATTATGAAGCTAAAGGTTAGAACATGATGGAATACTTGAAAAAGTTTCATCAAAGGGTAACTTAAGGCATTTAACATTAAGCACATTCCAATGGAACATAACGTTAATTGCCTCGCGAAACTGGCCTCAACCGATCATGAGAATCCACTGGTGCAAATCCTAAATAACCCAAGAATTCAGATGAAGGAGAGTTTATTGGTCTCATAGGCTTCAGCCCCATCTGGATGAATAAGCATACTTCATTCACCAGAGAAAGAACATTGTCAAATGATCTGATGAAAGATCATAAAGTACGCATTAAGGCCGTAAAATATTTGATATACATAAGTGCACTGACCTCAGTACGATTGCCGTCAGTTCTTCGTCAGGCTAAAGTATATCATTGGTGATCCTCTAGCATCTGTCATAGGTTTTGCGTAGTCTTCAGTGTCCCATTTGCGTTATGGGGGATGGGCATCTTGGGCCCATTTTTGACAAGAAAAGGTCAGTGTAAATTCCTTCTAGTGGTGATAGACTATTCACCAAATGGGTGGAGGTTAGTTTTGTGAGATTTCATCAGATTTCCCACATACCCTTCACCATTATATATGGAACAAAGGTTGTCGTCCCCATAAAAGTAAAAATTCTGAAGGTGAGGGTAAAATACTTCAACATTGAAGAAAATGATGAAAATATATGAAAAAACCTAGACCTACTAGATGATTAAAAGGAGACAATAGCACTAAAGATAGAAGTAGATCAATAAAAAGTCATTCGATATTACAATCGAAAGGTTAGGAAAAGTACATTTCAAGTAGGAAATCTGGTGCTCAGAAAAGAAAAAAACTCAATTTACGAGGGTTACAAGCAATGGAAAGATAACTAACAACTGAGAGGGACCCTATGTGGTCACCCGCATCATCCGTCTAGGGATGTATGGCCTCAGATATCATAAAGGGAAATCCCTCCCAAGCCCATAGAATGTCAAAAACATGAAATGGTACTACTAGAAAGAAATTGGAGCCCCCCCCCCCCCCCCCCCCAGCACGGCAGCAAAGATGCATTCAATATCTCTTATTTATGTTGTTTCAACTTTTTTTTATTGTAATATTTTTTAGGAGTCTATAAATTTTATCACGTCTTTAATGTAGCCGTGATTATCCACATTGTCAATAAAGAAGGATTTCTTTTTTCTCCTACTCCTCTAAGCATTCATATCGTACCAGTTTACGAACCAATCTCTTGGCGGAAAAGGATAACGTCGGAAGGCGTTTCGATATATCTTTCCCAAGCTCATAGCCTTTGGATATAATGACTTGGTTGATCCCCAAGTTTAACTCACGACCCCTAAATCTGATCAAATCTTTGTAGCGAGGCCCTTCGAGCAAAATAGGATGAGGTCTAGGTCAAGAAGGGTTGTTAACAAGCACTAAGTTATTCTAAAATTAAAAAGTGGGGTACGAGGTGAACAAGGAGGAAATATGTCTGGAGTGCTGTTACACAGAGTAAATATTTTAAATTTTATTATAAGTATTCTTTTCAGAAAGCTAGTGATCATAACATAAATGGTCGTTAGTACCACCCTTCGACAATTAACCATCGGAGTATAAATAACACGGTTAATAAGTCATGTATAAACAATCAAATCAATTTAATTGAGTCATTTAGAATAAGACGATTCGTCAATCGTGTATAATCAAAATAACACGGCTCATCAACCGTATATAAATAAAATAAAATAGTTTGTGAACCGAGTATTAACAAAATAACATGGTTCCCCAATCAGTATGAGAAAATAATAAGGCAGTTTTATTGATTCAGAATAAACACATTTCGCCAACCATGTATAAGCAAAGTTGTGATCAGATTGGTTCGGTCCTACAACCCTGTGCAAACAGACCGTTCAACCTATTTCATGAACAGATTGGAATAATCAATAGTTTAAGGATTCATTCACATGTTGTTCATATATAAAACAAAGCGAATAATAAGGAAAGGAATTATAACATTAAAAAAGGCCGAAGATGGATGTAAAAGGGGTTGAAGCCTATACAAATTATTTAAGGCCGAAGACAATGCAGATTGTTTTAGGCTTAAGCCCATGTCATAGAAATATTTTTTTAAGGGGAAGGGGAATATGAATATGGACGGCGTTCCAAGAGTGATCTCATCTCCTCTACCATAGAGGTCTAAATATTCATTCCCTTGGAGCCCACCGGGGCCCAGGGAGTAGTTAGCAACTCCTGATATTGGGCCTATCCAACCTCATCCAGGAAAGTAAAGGAAGGTTTAGGTCCCCCCCCCCCCCCCCGATATCCACATCGTTGGGATTAAAGGTTGAGAGGTCCCAGTCAGGATGAACTTACTTCACCCTGAGGCCATCTGAGTCGTATTCCTCCAGCGCGAGCTCGGCCTCGAAGTTGGGACGAAGGGAGAAGGAGGAAAAAAATCATTCAAATCATTCCCACTCTCTACCTTTCTCATCGTGCGTGTGTGGGTTATTAGAGGATATGGAGGTCCTCTTTTCGCCACTCATGTAGACATCTTCATGGTATGCCTCGGATATAAAATTGGTTGTCATAAAATGGGGATAACACAAAGAGATGGAGTTAAAACAGATAAAACAATAGCGTTGCCTCGAGAGAACTTTGTCAATGTCAAACTGACACATACGAAACCAAGTGATTTGGAGGAATAAGGAATAAGTTACAGAATGGGAAGAAGTTAGGCACCCATTCCGTCCTTTCGGTCTCTCATGGGCTATGTTAATCTTTTTTTTCCGTGATGTGTGTTTACATGTGTATAATCTAAATAACGGGAGAATGGAATCATCCGACTCATGTCATGGGATGGACGGAGTGGACTCATCCGTGACAAACATATTATATAGGTTTTCGTCGAATCACAAATCTCTATGGAAAAGTAAATGTGCATGTCGGACGAGATACAAATATGTAGGAGTCCACGACTCACAAAAATAGATTTAATAGAGAGACATGGAATAAAATAGAGGACTCGAGCCTAGGGATTGGTCCAAGGCACCTACGTAGCCCTAGGGGAATCAAAGTCCATGTAGTTCGAAAATAGCATGGGGGTGGGGTTTAACCCATAAATCCGAATGTAGGACTCCTATTTGAGAGCTTTTGGAGATAAATGTGTTCAAGTGAGAAAGTGTGAGAAAATAGAAGTCTTACTTTTGGAATTTAGGAACAAACCCTCCTTTTGTCTATTTTTGGACTTTTATGAAAATAAGTTGTGTGCAATACTAAAATAAAAAAATGAATATTATTTTATGTGAGATAACAAAACAAAACTAGAAGATATCATAAAATTAGAATAAAGTGAACATTAACACTAAAATGAGTACGCTAGAAAAAGGGGGGGAATGGACCTCTTTGTAGATCTTTATTGCTGAATTAAGAATGTAAGTAGGTTGGTCTTTGTAGTGCTATGAAGGTGATATGATTAGGGTGAGGTGGATAGCTAAGTGGGGTAAGAAAGTGAGGTGAGGGAATGTTGAAACACAGACTTTTTTATAAAGGAGAAGGCTCTGACTTCGAGAGAATGTTTGTTGACTGCTGAAAGGGGCCTACCCAAGGGTGAGATCATGAACCCTTATTATAGTGTCATTTGGGGTTGGGGGTGTCAATCGTCATGGCCTTTGGCCTGCCTATCGGTGTAGATCTTGCCTTACTAGGCAAGAAAAATACACCCTGCCGATAGGCAGGGGGTCTGGGGTGCCTATAGGCAGTTCGGAATGAACTTTTTTGAAAAACAAACATAAAATGCAAACTGTAGGTCAGAATCGGGCATAGTTGGGACCGTTAAAAAGGGAATTCAGATCCCTTGAGAATTCATTGAGATGCTCTCAATTTCAAGAATTGTTCAAAGTCAAACGGGTCTCGGAAGCGCTCGATGGTGTCTAGATAAGGATTTTCAGAGTGAAACGGGTCATTCGTGCGAACCATGAGGTGGATTCGCGCACGGCATGGACTGTTGGAAAGAGAATTCATAGACCTTATAGATTTCAATGATATTTGCTCAGTTTGCAGAGTTGGTTGAGTTCAAACAGGGCTCGAAGTGCTCGGTGTCCCTTTGGAGTAAAATGGATCATTCATGCGAACCGTGAGGCCGATTCACGCATGGCACAAATAGTTGGAAAGGGGATTCAGATCCCTCAGAGGTTTCATTCATATTCTCTTATGTTTGAGAGTTAAACAGAGTCAAACGAGGCTCAGGAGCGCTTGGTGGCCTCTAGATCATTATTCAGAGTGAAACAGATCCTTCGTGTGGACTATGAGGTCGATTCCTGCACAACACGGACCGTTAGAAAGGGGATTCAGATCCCTTTGAGGTTTCATTGAGCTTCGCTCAGGTTAAGGAGTTGATCGGAGTCAAACGGGGCTCGAGATCATCCAGTGGCCTCTAAATCAATAGTCAGAGTGTGAACTAGGGTTTATGATGAGTGGACGAGTGTCATGGGCATAGGGAGGTTCTTAAGGGGGTCTTAAGATGGGTTGTCTATACACCCAATTGATCAACTCATTGTACACATTTAGGAAAGATTGTTACTTGATTACCCTGTATTAGTCTAACGAAATTAAGGACTTTAGGTATCTAAATCTCATCAATGGGGCCAAGTCTCTCTCAGCCTTCACATCCTCCTCTTTTTCTCTAGTACGAAGATTAAAAGTCCTCCACAATTTAGAAATTTTAGCCACTAACAGAGTTTTGAGCACAACCACCTCTCGCTCAGTAGCTTCTTTGGCAATCTTTTAAGCCTCCCGTTGCTTTCGAGAGGTCTCCAAATCAGCTTTAGCATTATCTTAGGCCTTTTGGAGGACCTCCACTTCATCTTTCAGACTAGGAACCGTCTAAGTCCCTCGGCCCTCTTCTACCACTTTTGTGATCTATAAACCTCTAGATTTCTCACCTATACACAAATAAAAAAATATTCAAGTTAATAACGGGCATAACTAAGCTATGAGTAAGAAAGAAAAGGAAAAGGGAAGTTTTTCACCTTAGTAGCCAATTGGATGAGCTCCTTAGCAGTAACGATCGGTCCCCAACCTAGCCGATCAAGGTCCTCCAAGATATGGGCATTCTGGAAGGCTAGATAACTCTCATCTGGGTCATTAGACTGTGACACCCCGACTAATTAAATACCGGGTAGCTACTCCTTTATTAAATCAATACAAAATGCCAGGTTGGTTCAGTTAATAGCATCACTATCGAAAACATTTTTAGTGATTACTAACCACCTAGTATTTAAAAAGTAAGTTGCCAAATTTTAAATTAAGTCTGATTAACATACAATAAAAGAATAATGGAAGAACAACATAATCCATTCACCATAACGAAGTAATGAAATGACCAACAAATAGTAATAAGAAGTCTGGAGGAAAACTCCTCACAACAATCCCACAACTGTAATAAGTAAAACAAAGTACCCTGAATTAATTACATGCCAAAAGTCTGAAAATCTGAAATAGTAAATGTTTCTAATAGAAATGGGCGACATGCCCTACTACTGATAAATGCTGAATATAGAGTCAAGATAGATGAAGCGTCTACAAGAAAAGTCCAATAACTTCCACAAACAGCTACAGCTCGTCACCTGATTGAGGATCCTAAGCATGGTGTCCTTGTGGCGGGGCACCTAAAATGGTTTTTACAGAAATAGATTTGAAAGCAAATGGGTCAGAGCCCGAAAGTGGAAATCATTTTAAAAACAGCAAGTGTTTTAATAACATTAAAACATTAAATGCAAAATACATGTTAGGACGTGCACTCACATGAAATTCTCACCTCTCGACTACATGTGCACTCCTAACGTACCGTACCCATCTAAATAACATACATATCTAACCAAACCGTAATAAGTTCTACCCCTTACTACTCGATTCCCATATTAAATTCTAGCGTTATCAAATTAATAGAGAGCTTTACTTAAACTCAGATTCTCAATTCGTAATACAATTCACTATCGGTTAACCCGTTACGTTTTCTCAAAACATTACCATAATTATATTCACAATACCAATATGAAAGTTCCCATTAATTAAGTGTATATTATTCACATCATAAATATACAATACAAGCACCCCGAGACTAAGCTGCGGTGCACACATACTCTGCTATCCATCCCGGTACATCACGTACATAAGGATCACGCATTCCGAATCTCTCAGGAATCGTTCTCAGATAACAACATCACAAACAATGGAGGCGAACACAGTCACATCACCTGGGTCACGCACATACCTACGCTCCCACGATCAGCAGACTTATTAACATCCCAATAAGTCCTTCTCTGACCTATGTTCATCGAGGTACCAATCTAAATCCGGGCAACACAAGGATTAGAGGGCCCTAAGCGAACGTAAACCTCCCGTGATAGCAAGTATGGTAGGTATGTCATACACATAAAATTACATACATATACTAAGTATGCCCACATCTTAGTAGTCACCATAATATATTTGTGGTACACTTCTCATTCTCGTACCTACGTATAACATTACACAATTTATATGTTCCCGATTAATTCAATTATTAGGCCGTCAATAATTCTCGCATCGTACTGTACACTCACGTCCTAATTCATAATTTCCCCGTTGGTTCAAACTACACTTCTAGGTTTTACTCCTCATTATATCCCAAATATAACAATTTATCAACAAGGAGGTGTTATCTCTACATATAAACAAGGTTACGGGACACTCGGGATCAAAACAGGCTAAAAAGCCTAAACTGTCAACTCGTTAGAAGTCTCGTTCGAACGAGGCTGTTCGAACGAGAGTAAGTGGGCCTTCTAACGAGATCTCGTTCAAACGAAAGTTATCGAATGAACATCCCTCTCGTTAGAAGTCAAACTGTCAACTCGTTAGAAGCTCGTTCGAACGAGCTCGTTCGAACGACCTGGGCAGGTCTTCTAACGAGTGGCGAGTTTCGAGCCCAGATTTTCCTTAAATCGTTTTTCCAACTTTTCTTCACCTCTAAACACATCTAAACATTAATCCAACATTTGTTCAAGGTTCCTAATCGTCCCTAAACATATATAGGTCACATACTAACGTGTTTTGTGGGGTTAATTCATTCTAAACATCATCCAAATATCAGATCCATACATTTTTCCCCAATTTCAAGAACATTAACCCTAGAAATTCTTAGATTCCCAATTAGCCTAATTAAATCCGTTTTTGTTTCAGCCAAATATGTATTATCATCAGATTAATCACCGACCTACAATTCTACATGCAATTTCTCATCAAAATACCAGTTTCAAATTCCACTTTAATGGGTTTTCATCAATCTCCCAACAACAATACAATTTTATAAATTTCCTACACATGGAAGAAACATTCTTTGTAATAAACGAAATTAAACCACTTGCCTTATGTATATCTCTGATTTTTGATGTCGAATTGATGAACGATTCTCTCTCTCTCTGCAGAATTCCTCTCTTTCTCTCTCTACAAGTCTTCTTCTCCAAAGTGAATGGTGGCTAGGGTTTTGCCTTAAGAGCTTTTTGGAACTAATTTCAATAACCTCCGTAGCCCAATAGGTTATTAGTGGGTTTAGTGGGTAATTGCCAAATCAGATATTAATTCCTAATTTTCGTGGGTTTTAATTCCCAAAAATCCAAAATTACCAAACTACCCTTCTACGTTGCTGGTATGGCCTAAAAATGCCCCGGGACCCAAACTAAACCCCCAGCTACTGTTTTCTGACTATTTCGACCCTTCCGGACGCGTTGGCGCACTCAAAACGACCATACGGTTAATAGAAATAAAATTCACTTTAATAATTAAAATAATTATATTCCTGACGCGACTGTCACACGCGTCTCAACTAAATTTCCCAAATTGTCGTATATCAATCTCACGACAAGTTTCATAGTTCAATATTCATATATAGTCATATATACACAATATAATCAAATACCAACTCGCATCTCGCTAGTATTTTAATTCGGATTAATTTCCAATTAATACTCATTTAATTCAATTAATCTCATAAATAAATATCATAAAAATACGGGGTATTACATAGACCTCAAGCATGAGGCCCTGGAGCCCTCTTCAACATAGGGTATCCTCTCCCCCTTAACTTCAGCATCTTCATCACCATTGATCAGCCTTGAATATACGGAAGTAGGAGTGCTTCCCCCTTATAAGGGCCTTTTCTCATGCCTTCTTTGTAAGGATCCATACTCTATTGGCTAAATGGATTAGGTCTCATCCTTAATGAGATTGAGTTATATAGATGGGGGTTGAATTCGATCGCTGGAAGGATCAAAGGAACATGGATGGGTAGGGGAGCCGAAGGGTTCTGAGCTAGCCTCTAAAGAGCCACTTGATATCCCCTATGCGCCATCGCCTTAGAAACTATAGGTATATAAGAAAAGGATATATATTTAAGAGAAGGTTATTACAATTAAATCAAAAGATAAATCAAGTGGAATAATAGATAAATCCATGAAGTACGAGGGAAATATGCACATTAGAAGCGTAAGAGGAGAAAACGTGCCTCTTCGGTATCTGTCTTAAGCCAAAGTGACCTTTGGTTATGGATATCCACCCCTATCTATAAATATTAACTCATTAAACCTTTTCACATTGAAAAGTTATTTAAATGGGAGGTCTTAGATGAGGGCTCTCTCCACATGTTTCTTTCAGCTGGCGAGAATGTCTGATCGTTGAAGATCCCGAAAGCATAACAAAAGGCCATCAGAACACCACTTTGAAAATGGAGAATAATAGTAACAAAACCAAAAAATAGAAAATGAAGTACTCACTCAGATCAGGTATATTCCAAGTTAAAGGGATGGTGAACATATGAAAAGTAAGGTCGTTCTACTCATCATGTTCCCACCCCCCAATATAAAAGAAGTAATGTCTCGAGTCATGGTTGAATGAAGATAGAGAGGTGATAAAACCTTTACTTTTATGCCTACTGAAAAAGGTGTACCAACCTCCTTAAAAGGTTTTAGGCTTATATACGGTCAGTAGTTTACCAACTGTTAAATGATGATCAACCCCAAATAGGTTAAAGAAATAAATCATGGACCCAACGAGGATTATCCATGCATTTGGTATTAGTTAATAGGGGCATGTTGTGGAAGGAATTTTTTTACCAAACGAGCCTAGGGAATGAATACCAAGGCTATCTTGGAAGAAATGATCTTAGAAGGATACCTACCCTTCGTGGGTAGTAGGTACTCGATCCTTCTCGTCAGTAATATGAATAGACAAGGATCGAAGAGAGCTAACATTTCCACCCATTCATTAGTTGTATCCTTAGATAAATAGCTGACAACTTCATGGGGTCTTTGGGTATTTCCCTTAACAGTAATAATAGTTGAAGTCCCCGACAGGCTAGCAGTAGAGGGTTATCGGGTCGGGGGACTACGAACCCAGGGGAGATGGTCAAAACCTGGATAACAAGACAAATAGTCCCCTCAACCTATGGCCCTTCATTTGATGTGTTTGGGGTCAGAAGACTTCACAATATCCACCATGTTATCCAAAGACCTTTTTCATTGAAGTCCAACCTGATGTGCTTAATGTAAAAGATGAATGAATGAAACCATTCCAAGTACTGGAATACTAATGATTGGGGGATACAAAGTTAACAAGGTGGGGATTTCCTTCTGAGAATTAGGAAACAAAAATACTAATCCTAGTGAAGTGAAGGACAAGACTAAACTGAGGTAGTCCAGAATGGGAGATAAAAAAAAATAGGTGTTAAAATAAAGGGGAAGAAGGACAGGGGATAATGTACTAGTTAATCAAATAGGAAGATAGGAGATTTTAAAGGAAGAAAAATGGAGGAAAAGCAGAAAAACTCAGAGCTTGCAAGGACTTTAATTGAGGGAAATGACAGAAAATGAGAACGAAAGGCCCCATTTATATCAAAGTGAAATGGCCGTCCAAATTCAAAGGTCTAATTTCGATTAAGATAACGATCCAGGTGTGGAGAGGGGGTTGCAGACATGGTAATATGCGTGAAATGGTATGACATGACAAGGAATATCTTGGAAGCACGCGAAGAATCAAAAAGTAAAGAATAAAATTTTGATAGGGGATGTTTTGCATAGGGAAGAACCCCTATTGGTTTAATCACCAAAAAAAATAATGATTAGACCACCATCTGTCACTATCTTATAAGGACCGCATTAATTTATGGCCACTTTGAGTGGATGACGTTCAACCATTATCAAAGACTCTTTAGTCTGAAATGAAAAACATAAAAAGTCTGGAGGGTTACTGATCAGGAGGATTTCTGAATGATGTCCGAAATAATGGGGTGATATTTGAATGGTCTCCGAACGATCATGCTTAAGGAGTATCCGAACGGGTTGCAACCGTTAGTCTGAGAAAAGGATGAACTATAAGCATCAGTTGGTCAACAACATTAGGGGTTATGGAAGACCCATAAGAGGTCCCTCAGTCTCTCGATGGGTTCTTCGGTCTTGAACAAATTACTCCTCACGATGTAGCAAATTTTAAACTATCAAAGACCTAATAAAATAACCTATGTCTAATGGCTAGCACGAGTCCTATTATTATGAGCAGATAACTCAGGGAATCTGAACATGTGTCCCACCTAAGTTTGAAATATATTAACGTGTATACAAGAAAATAGGATGAAAGTTTCATCAAGGTTGTGTATATAAAGCCTAATATGGCAGTGAAAAAAACTAAGCAATGAATTGTACTCAACACTATAGCATTAGTTCTCTTAATAAATGAATGTCGCCCCTTTCCCCGTGGATGTAGGCCAAGCCTGTTTGAATGACGTACATATTTTGTTCACTCTTATTCCTCACCCCCTTCTCAGTTATTTTAATATTAAAATTTATTGTGTTGTGTAAATTTTGCACCATGCCTCCTCTCCTTAGCCTCTAGGGTGATCCCTAATGTGTTGTTCAAGTTTTAGGTTTTCTAAATTAAGCCAATAAAGGTTCTAATCAGGAAATTAATCTTATTCCTCGCATTAGCCTTAACTCAATAAACCCAAAACAAGATCCAAATTGCACGAAACTTGTCCCAAACCATAAACTAATCCAACATACTTAAATTCCATTGTTTTAAGTCAATAATAGACTTTCTAAACATCCCAAAAGTCATCACAAAATATAACGTATTCTAGTAAGTTAAATATCTCATTAAGTTAATTTATAAGTCAGTATGAGACAATCAAGTTATTAATTATTTATGTTTGGCTCGCCATTCTTAGAAAATTTTTGACGATCGGTGTGTAAGAGAAAGATTGTATAATTGTTCATAGCTTAGGAATTTTGGTGTATCCCGTTACAAAGCATTGCTATGAACTGAACTCCACATTCGTGTTTGCCTTGACGATCATTTGAAGAGGTGTTAGTGACCGAGCTTCATGTTCGAGATTCCAAAGACTACGACTATCGTAACAAAAATTTAATTTGATTCTTAATCAATATATAGTTAATTCAGATTGATTGAAGAATCAAAGTCTCAAAGACCCAAATTATCTTCAATCCTTGGTTTGCCTTAATGAGGAGGATTCTTTAACTATGTAACAAATGGGGTAATATCCAAATGATCTGTGAAAGATCATGCTTAGGCGGTATCTGAACGCGGTGCAGCAGTCAGTTACTGAATGATGCCTTCCCGATAAAAGGTTGACGAATGATAAGTCTCAGTTGGTCAAAAAAGTTAAGGTCTATTGAAGATCCAATAAGGGTCCCTCGTCCAGTCGAGGGGGTCTCCATTATTGATTGGAAGACTCTCCATGACGTGGTTGGTACTTAAATTTTCAAAGACTAATCAAAGAATGTGTGTATAACGGCTATCATGAGTCATACTATTACCTGCAGATATCTCGAAGAATTTGAACATGTACTCCACCTGAGTTTGAAATATATCAACGTGTATGCAGGAAATTAAGATGAACGTTATATCACGGTTATGTATATAAATCCTAATAGGGTAGTAAAAAAACTAAACGAAGATTTTTACTCAACACTCCAGCATTAGTTCGCTTAATAAATAAATATCCCACCTTTCCCAATGGATGTAGGCCGAGCTCGGCTGGACAACGTACATATTTTTCCCTCTTATTCCTCGCCCCTTTCTTAGTTATTAAAATATAAATTTATTATGTTGTGTAAATTTTGCATCAACATAATTGGCGTCGTCTATACGAACGACAGTTTCCACAGCCATAAATAATAACCCAGTTATGCTGACTATTATAGGCCTTAGATAGTAGCAGCATGCCCTCCAAGAGGATCTAGAAAAAATGTTAAACTGGCTCCCCCATCCAAATAACCATCAAAAAAGTAGGTGGACCAAGAGCCCTACCATGAGGAGAACTAGGGATCGCCACCGCCATGCATAGCACTTTCCTCTATTTTCATTGGGCGTAGGGTATCCTGGGGCATCGGGATGCAACCGGTGGACAAGGCAACCGGGGATGCTATGAGAGAGTCACCATTTTTTATGGAGGTCATGGTATGTCCCATGTCATAAAACTTAATACTACCCTGGATGGACTCATTTACAGGCATGACAGACCCAAGGGATGACATCGATCAATAAGGGATCCATATGGATTTTATGGCCATCCCAAAATCTATAAGGTGCAAGGTTTCGCCACAACATTGAAAGGATGAGTGAGGACCTGCTTCAATCGGCTATCCCCACACATTATTACCTATTTTAAGGAGCTCTTCGAGCTCTTTGTTTTCTACTTCATCAGTAGCATATTCCATCAAAAAATCACCAAACACATGTTCAATGTCCTGCAAGCAAGGGAGGAGAGTCTCAGGGAGTATGTTAAAAGATTTAACGACGAGATACTCCACATAAACCACTCGAATAAAAAAGTGACTGTTTCGACCTTCCTAAGGGGACTTTCCACCGATAACACTATTTTCTCCATGTCCAAGAACCCCACCAACCAACATGACTGAACTCATGAGGAAGGTATATAAAGACATCCATGTTGAGGACACCCTCAGTAATTGACATCAAGCTGCCCTCCAGGGATGTGGGGGAAATAAGATATGACGAAGAACATGGGAAAAGAAAGTGCAAAGAGGAGCGTGGGCAATGGAGGTAATGGGAAGAAGAAGATCACCAGCAATGAAGGTAGCCCATAGGATACACCAAATGCAGGCGAGAAGTTCACCCCGCTCAACAGGATAGGACTACACAAAGATGGTCAAATTGACACCCTTCAACTGGCCAGCATTGTCACGGTCATTGACTGTGACAAAAAAACACGCATTTTTTATCACGATTAATGGCCATGACAAAACCGCGACAAAGACTTGTCACGGTCATTGACCGTAACAATCCTATAATGTTGTCATGGTCAATGACTGTGACATGTATGTGAAAATTATGTAAGTAAAAAACTCTTCCCTCTTCTTTTTCCCACCGATTTCTATTCCCTTCATTTCTCTCTCTCTCTCTAAGCGACTGCACTCTCTCTCTCTCGACAATTTTGGTACGTTTTCTCTCTCTATTTCTCTTCCATTTATGTATATGTGTGTGTGTATATATGTGTGTAAATGTGCATGTGTATGTGTGTGGTTTATATATGCATGTGGGGGGGAGGAGAAGGGGGCAGGGCTGGGGTGAGGGGTGCACTGTGTGTGTGTGTGTGTGTGTGTGTGTGTGTGTGTGTGTGTGTGTGTGTATGTGTGTGTTTGTATATGTGTATGTGTGTGTGCATGTGTGGTGGGCACTGGCAGTGGGGGGAAGGGGGCAGGGGTGGGGGGCTGTGTATGTGTATATGTGCGTGTGTGTGTGTTTTGTTTAATTAAATTTTTATTGGTTTATTAGATATTGCCCCTCATATTGTAGTGCCCCTTGTAAAAGAATTAATTGATTAAATATTGATTGGTTATTAATTTTTTTAGTAAATTAATAATTAGTGCCCCTTTCATATGCAAGTAGGATTTCCCCTCATTGTAAATTAGTAAATTAATAATTATATACTTTAATTGTTAGTTTAATTGATGAAAAGAATTAATTGAGTAGATGAATTAGAAGGAGTACGGTATACACATTTGTTGTTGTCATTGTGATTGGATTGTAGTGGATCGATGTTCGGTTGGTTAATTTTAAAAGTGGCATGACCAATGGATTATTGTCCATATGGGGGTGGGATTTTTCAACTTTTTTTACAATTACTTTGTATCACGAACAATATATATATAGTATGATAATTAAATGAAACATATTTGAAATTACATATAGTGCGCATAGATACTAGCCTTCTAGTTCTTATGCATATGCATTCAATATCCCTTAGACCCGTTCGAGAGTCATTACCCATGTAATGAGATCTCTCGAATTGTCCCATTTGGACAGCTTAGGACTGCATAATTTTGTATAATAATATTCTTAGTGGCTTAAAGTTGTTACTTTTGGAGGAAGTTCTGCAGTCATATCCTAATGTTCTCTGGGTACATACTAGATTGACATGTGTGATTGTTATTTCAATTGATCAATTGAAATAACGCTCACACTTACCAATCTACGTCGTGTACTTGGAGAACTACGGGGATATGCTGCCGAATTTTTATCAAATCGTAACAATGTGCATGAGTTGTTAAGTATATTACAAAAATATGCGGTCTTAAATGGGATAGGACCACTCACCCTTTAGAGGAGATAGAGGAAATAGGAATTTCTATTATAAATTGAATTTGAATTTGAAATTTAAAAATCGAATATAAATAAGACATAATTAAATGAAACATACTACAAATATAAGTTTTGTTTATACTAATCCATGAATATACGCTTCTTACCTTTAATAGGTGATTAGTTGTGGTAGTTGTGATGGGATATCCGAAATACAGAGAGTGGATGGGTGAGACAACTAGAATGGGGGATGTTTTCCACAGAGGTGCTAATGAATTTGTGAAATAAGCAAAGAGATGTCATAATGATGAAGAGTTTCTGTGTCTGTGTGCTAGGTGTAAGAATGGTAAGGTGTTTGAGTGGAAAACAGTTGAACTACATTTGTTAAAATGGGGTATGCAAGATATTTATCGATTTTGGAGTTTTCACGGTGAATTGAATGTTCATTTTATCCCCGAACCACCATCACAACAACCTTCAACAAGTAGGATAGATTTAGAAAAGGGCGATGTATATCATAATATGTTAGAGGATTTTTAGTAGGGGTGGGGGTGGGTATGTTTCGGATTTTTAGTAATTGTACATATTATGAGTTAGATGCTATTGTTTTGGAATTCAGAATTGAGGTGTTAAACAGTAATAATTCATTTGGATTTGTAGTAATTGTACATATTTGCATGTCTTATTCTAATTCATTTTGATTTGTACTAATAACAACATTTTTTTTACAGAAAATGTCTCCTTCAGGTATTAAGGCGAGGATGATGATGTTGATTATGATGATGTCGTCTGGGCTCGGTGGTAGCGGAGGCGACGAGGGCTCCTCGGCCCCTAGGCTCCCCAAATATGGCAAATTGGGGATGGCCATCGAGAACAAGACGTGGCTATTAGCGAGATTCCTCGAGCTGGTAAAGACAATCATCGGCCTGGGGTACACTAGTTGGAGGGAGGTGCCAAATGAGCTCAAGTTAGCTATTTGGGCGGCACTACAGGTAATGTATTTATATGAATATTTTAATTTCAATTTCAATTTCAATTTCATTTTATATTTATATTTATTCGTAACTAACATTGTATTTGTTGGACAGGAACAATTCAGCCTGGATCCAAAACTACGCGATTCCGTCTTGGAGAAGTTGAGGGAGCAACACAAGACGTGGAAGAAAAATATGCGAACCCGGTAGTTTAGGAAGACCTGAGAGTCCGTTATCCAAATGCATGACTCTGTCCCGCTAAAGGATCCGATCTCATTGACACAATGGAAAAAAGTTCATTGACAATGAGATCGGGGAGAGACAATTGGCATCTCGCCAATCGGGGAGGGAAAATCGAATGAAAAATACGGACATGCACTACTTCGGTCAGACATCTTACGCCGAGGTGGAGCATAGGATGATGGTAAGATTTAATTTTTCTATAATTACATAAATATATTATTCTACATTTTTTTACTTTGCGGGGCCGATACTAATTTTGCATTATTTTATTTTAGGGGACGGGGAGTGGCTCGGGGGTAGGCCACGTAGGCTCGATACTTATGTGGCTATTCGGACGAAGAAGGGGAAGGATAAGGGGGTGTCCACGAATGTCACGGCCATGATT
This sequence comes from Sambucus nigra, assembly GCA_949130495.1. Taxonomy (NCBI): domain Eukaryota; kingdom Viridiplantae; phylum Streptophyta; class Magnoliopsida; order Dipsacales; family Adoxaceae; genus Sambucus; species Sambucus nigra. Next base: position 93,572,498 of record OX422211.1, read on the forward strand.
GTAAGTAATCCGACAATTTACTTTTTGTTAATTACGTTATAATTTTTTTATTCACTTATTTAACTAATCATGTGCTTTTTGTCGTTTCAGGCAAAGTTTAAGGAAGTGCATGAGTCGCAGTCTGCTGCTGACAAGGCATATTTATCCACAGACGCACTCAGCCAAGTTATTGGCACTGATCGCAAGGGGGTGAGCTCGCAGGTGGCCAAATCTAGGATCATCGGATTGGAGACGAGTGACACCGAGTTGGCTAGAATGGTGAACTCGCATGACGCGAAATTGTTCCTTTTGGAGGCGACGGTCCAAGATATGTTCTCATTCATGAAGCGTTCGTTGGGTAGAAACCATAAGGGGAAAGGGAAGGAGAGGATGGTGTAGGAGGTGGTGGAGGAGGAGGACGAGGATGTGGATATCGCTGCTTCATTGCCGACGTGTGCGTACTCTGATGATCCAGTCCCCTATTTGGCTCCCTTCGACCGACCGATGTCGACCCTTGGTTAGCTGAGCATGTTTATAAAGGATATATTTGATGGCCAGCGGATAGGGCGGGGGTTGAGGGATTCGAATACCTTCCAGGGTTTTGCCAGTACATGGATGTGCACTTCAAGACATTGAGGCTAAGGTGCTTGTAACGCGTGTGATACCCAGGAAAGAGAACTCCCCATTGTGGTTGCACGAACAATGTAGCACGATGAATATACAATGGTGTGTTAATTCGTATATCGTGTGCCCTATCTACCTCCTCATACCTACCCCAAATATGTAGTGACATTATTTGAATTGATTTAAGTTGTTACATTTGAACTATATCGTGATGTATATTGTTTTGAATGTATATTTGCATTATCTCTATTTTATTTGGAAATATGATGTTTGAACAAGTACAACGTTGCTATAACAGGTACAAATATACTGTTGGACAGTGGCAGTGGTCATACTACCCAGCAGATTTTTTGTTCAATTCTACCCAGAATTGTCACGATCATTGACCGTGATAATTTTTTAAAGATTGTCATGAGTTTGTCATGGTCCATAACCGTGATAAAAATTATCAAGGTCAAAGACCATGACATAATTGTGACAAGTCTAATGAACGTGTCACGATCATTGATCGTGATAAGTCCGTGACAACAAAAGTTATCACCCCAGACATTTCACGGCCATTGATCTTGACAAGTTAGACTTGTCACGGTCAATGACCATGACAAGATGAAAGATTTGGTATAGTTATCCCAAGATGTTGAAGTGGCCTGACTTTAAGAAGAATAAACCGATAAAGGCCAAATCTAACCTGTACTGCCAGTTCCATGGGGGCTACGACCATGACACAAATGATTGCCTACACCTCAAAAGAGAAATGTAGGCAGTAGTGTAGATGGGAAACTTGAGGAAATTCATCGAAGGTATGTCCCTTGGGAAGATAAATGGGGGAAAAATAGAAGAATCAAGCGGAGAAACAAGTCCAAATAAAGGGAGCCAAGAAGGACGATAATTGAGGCACAGGCGGTGCTAAAAAAAATAGGCGTATAGTAATGATATTCGGAAGGTTCGCAGTCAGGGAGAGTCGACCTGAACTAGGAAAGCCTACCAAAGCTAGAAAAGGGACATACTGGAGATACAGACTTGAAGACCTACGAAGGATTAGGAAGATATAGTTTTTACTTCCTATGACTTTAGAAACCTCATCGTGCCTCACGATTACCCTCCTTAATAACTAGAAAGACATACAACTAGATGGTGGAAAGAATCATGATCAATACCAGAAGGTTAACCAACCTAAAATATTATGAGTGTTTTGAGAATAAGAAGATAAGAACACGCCTGAAATCGGTCCAGGGTTCGCTTCTGGGTTTCTTCGGGGAGCCAATTTATTCGAAAGTGTTTGTGGAGCTACTATTCACGATCGAAAGGATGAATAGTCTGTCACCCTAGAAGTGATATTTTAGGTGGTAAAGTCTCCCTTAGCCTACAAATTTCTCATATGGAGGACAACCCTCAGTCACCTGGACATTGTGTTATTAGTAAAGTCCCTAACCATCCGGTTCCCAATATCGAATGGGATTGGGATAGTACGAGGAAAACAATCACGAGCAAAAGTTATTACTTTTCATCCTTGAAAAAAAAAAGAGAAACCTTCAACATCGACGGGTTAAACCCACAAGAAGAGGTCCTAGTAGGATCTTCAGTGGAAGAACTAGTGCCCATACCTCTATACGTGGATAGTCCAGAGAGTGGTGTATTTAGGATCATCGCTAGAGGAAGATAAGAGAAAAAATCTGAGTTTTTAAAAAAGAACCATAAGACATTCGCATGGAGCCACGAATACATGTCGATCATCAATGCCTCTATATTGAACCAATAGCTGAAGGTGAATTCGATGAAGCGATCAGTTCAGAAGAAAAAGAAGAAAGCGTTTGAACAAGAAAATAATCATATCGTATATTCGAAGTGGGAAAATTTATAAAGGAAAATTTTATCCAGGAAGTTAATAACCCGAATGGTTGTCCAACTAAGTGACAGTTTGGAAACCATACGTGAAATGAAAGTTGTGTGTGGACTACTCAGACCTCAATGATGCATGTAGAAAAGATTCATATCCCCTCCTAGTGATACACGCTATGGTGGATGTTACAGTAGGTCATAATACACTCTGCTTTATGGATGCTTACTTCGAGTAAAATCAAATCAGGACGCACCTGGGGGACTAAGAGAAGACGTCCTTTGTGATCGATCAGGGGACTAACTGTTACAAGGAGATGCCATTTAGGTTAAGAAATACAGGGGTGACCTATTAGTAATTGATCAACAAGATGTTCGAAGAAAAGGTAGGCAGGATTACGAAAGTCTAAGTGGATGATAATGTAATTAAAAGTTTGAGAGGGAAGGAGCACGTTGCAAATCTCAAATAGACCTTCAAGATCCTCAATATATACAATATGAAGTTAAACTAAGGAAATTGTGCATTCAGTGTTTCTTCGATAAATTTCCTTGGTTTTATGGTCACACGTATGGGGACAGAAGCAAACCCCAAAAAAATCCAGATCGTCCTAAATATGAGAAGACCAAGAACAGTAAAGGAGGTGTAATCCTAGACCGAAAAGGTCACCGCACTGAATTGATTCGTGAGTAAAGCCATAAACAAGTGAATTATCTTCTTCATAACACTAAGGAAGTATTTTTGTGGATAGACAAATGCGAGCGAGCCTTTTAGGATCTAAAGGCCTACGTGGTAGATGTACCCTTTCTTTCAAAACCAAAATTGGGGAAGACACTTTATGTGTATCTCGTCTTCTCCTCCACAGCAGTCATCTCGGTCTTGATTAGAGAAGATAAAGGGATTTAGTTCCTAGTGTACTATATGAGTAGGGTGTTCAAAGGATCAGAAGAACGATACCCAGTTCTGGAAAAGTTATCGTTCGCTTTGGTCATAACTGCTCGAAATTATGACCGTATTTCCAGGCACACGCAATTGTGGTGCTGACACATTTCCCTCTGAGGTAGGTTCTCCATAAACTATAAGTCTCTGGAAAACTCATGAAGTTATCAACAAAGTTGGGGCAATTTGATATATGTTACAAGCCAAAGGTTACAGTAAAAGGAAATACCGTAGTTGACTTTGTCGCATAATTTATGGATGACAGAAGCAAAGAAACGTTGTAAAGGATGGAGAAAAATAAACTAGTTTGGATGATCCATATAGACTTATCATTAAAAAAATAAAGAATAGGGAGTAGGACTGATCATCGAAATACCGAAGGGTGGCAGTAAATAATACGCATTTCTATTCAATTTCAAGACCTCCAAGTCAAATATGAGGCAATGGTCGTAGGAGATCGCCTCGCCCTTTCCATTAACGCCAACCATGTAGAGTTCTAAAGAAACTCAAATGTTGTATTCCAATAATTCATTGGTGATTATGTGGCAAAAGACTAAAAAATGATGCCATACTTGAAAAAGTTTTAGCAATTAGCAGGGCAACTTAAGGCATTTAACATTAAGCTCATTCCAATGGAACAGAATGTAAAAACTGATCACCTCGTGAAACTGGCCTCAACCGATCATGAGAATCCGCTGGTGTAGATCTTGAATAAGCCAAACATTCAGATGAAGGAGAGTGTAGTTGGTCTCGTAGGCTTCAGCCCCAGCTGGATGGATAAGTATACTCCATTCATCAGAAAAGTCAAACGATCTGATGGAAGCTCAAAAAGTATGCATCAAGGCCCTCGGTATTTGGTGTCTGCACCCTACTGAGGTAGAAATAGTTTTGGCCATGTTTAATGAAGGAGCGTGCGGTGGACACCCCGGAAGGAGGAGCCTGTAACAATGAGCAATAACTAAGGTTTTTCCTAGCCAATGATGAAGCGGGATGCTGAAGACTACACAAAACCTGTGATAGATGTCAGAGGACTGCCAATGATATTCTTCAGCCCACCAAAGAACTGGTGGCGATCGTACGGGGTCAGTGTGCACTAACATATATCAAGTATTTTATGGCCTTGATGCGTACTTTCTGAGATTCCATCATATCGTTCGATAAAGTTCTTTCTCTGATGAATGAAGTATACTTATCCATCCATCTGGGCCAAAGCCTATGAGACAAACTAAACTCTCCTTCATCTGAATGCTTGTCTTATTCAAGATATGCACTAGTGGATTCTCATGATCGGTTGAGACCAGTTTTGCGAGGTGGCGATACTTACATATAGATTTACACTAGAAGTAACTCGCCTCGCCCTTTCCATCAACGGCGGCCATGTGCAGTTATTAAGAGACTCGTATGGTGTATCCAATAAGTCATCGGTGATTATAAGGCTAGAGTATAGAACATGGTGGAATACTAGAAATTTTTTTAGCAATTAGCAAGGTAACTCAAGGGAATTAACATTAAGCACATTCCAATGGAACATAATGCCAATCGCCTCATGAAACTGGCCTCAATCGATCATGAGAATCCACTAGTGTAAATCCTAAATAAGCCAAGCATTCAGATGAAGGAGATTGTAGTTGGTCTCGTAGGCTTTGGCCCCAGCTGGATGGATAAGTATACTTCATTCATCGGAGAAAGAACATTGTCGAACGATCCGATGAAATCTCAAAAATTATGCATTAAGCCCGTAAAATACTTGATATATGTAAGTGCACTGACCTCAGTACGATCGTCACTAGTTCTTCGTCAGGTTGAAGGATATCATTGGCGATCCTCTGGCATCTATCATGGGTTTTGCGTAGTCTTCATCATCCCATTTGAGTTGTGGGGGATGCACATCTTGGGCCCATTTCTAACAAGAAAATGTGAGTACAAATTCCTTCTAGTGCGATAGACTATTCACCAAACAAATGGAGACCAGATTTGTCATCTTTCATCAGATTTCCCACATACCCTTCACCATTATATATGGAACAAGGATCGTTGTCCCCATAAAATTCGAAGTTCAGATGATGAGGGTAAAATACTTCAACACTGAAGAAAATGAATAAAAGCTATGAAAAAAACCTAGACCTACTAGACAAACAAAGGGAGACAATAGCACTAAAGATAGCAGTAGATCAACAAAAAATCGTTCGATATTACAATCGGAAAGTTAGGAACAAGACATTTCAAGTAGGAAATTTGGTGCTCAGAAAAGAAAAAAAACTCAATTTACGAGGGTCCCAAGCAATGGAAAGATAATTGACAACTAAGAGGGACCCTATGTGGTCACCCGGATCATCCGCCTGGGGATGTATGGCCTCAAATATCACAAAGGGAAAGTCCACCCAAGCCCATGGAACGTCAAAAACATGAAATGGTACTACTAGAAAAAAAATTGGAGCCTCCCCCCCCCCCCCCCCCCCAGCACGGGAGCAGAGATGCATTCAATATTTCTTGTTTATGTTGTTTCAATTTTTTTATTGTAATCTCTTTTTATGAGTCTATAAATTTTATCACTGTCTTTAATGTAGCCGTGGTTATTAACATTTTCACTAAAGAATGATTTATTTTTTTTCTAATGACTGTTTCTCCAATTAATTATTCTCTTACCCCTCCAAGCGTTCTTATCGTACGAGTTTATGAACCAACCTCTTGGCGGAAGAAGGATAACGTCGGACGGTGTTTCGATATATCTTTCCCACGCTCATAGCCTTTGGATATAATAACTTGGTTGATCCCCAAATTTAACTCACGACCCCTAAATCTGATATAATCTACGTAGTGAGGCCGTTCGAGCAAAATAGGATGAACTCTAGGTCAAGACGGGTTGTTAAGAATCACTAAGTTATTTTAAAATTAAAAAGTGGGGTACGAGGTGAACAAGGAGTAAATATGTCCGGCGTGCTGTTACACAGAGTAAAGATTTTAAATCTTGTTTTCAGAAAGTTAGTGATCATAACATAAATGGTCGTTCGTACCACCCTTAGAAAATTAACCATCAGAGTATAAATAACACGGTTAATCTATCATGTATGAACAATCGAAACTATTTAATTTAGTCATTTAGAATAAGATGGTTCGTCAACCATGTATTAACAAAATTGCACGGCTCATCAACCGTGTATAAACAAAATAAAATAGTTTGTCAACCGTGTATTAACAAAATAACATGGTTCCAAAAAATAACAAAATAACATGGTCCTATAACCCTGTGAAAACAGACCGTTTGACCTATTTCATGAAAGGATTGGCATAATCAATAGTTCAAGGTTTCATTCATATGTTGTTCATAAATAAAACAGAGTGAATAATATGGAAAGTAATTATAACATCAAAAAAGGCCGAAGATGAATATAAAAGGGGACGAAGCCAATACAAATTATTTAAGGCCGAAGTCAATGCAGATTGTTTTAGGCTTAAGCCTATGTCACAGAAATAAGTTTTTAAGGGGAAGGAGGAGATGAAGATGGACGGCGTGCCAATATTGAGCTCATCTCCTCTAACATAGAGGTCTGAATATTCATGCCCTCGGAACCCACCGGAGCCCAAGGAGTAGTCAACAACTCTCGATATTGGGCATATCCGACATCATCCAGGAAAGTAGAGGAAGGTGTAGGTACCCCTCCCCCCGATCTCCACATCGTTGGGATTAAAGGATGAGAGGTCCCAGTCAGTATGGACTTCCTTCACCCTATGGCCATTTGAGTCGTATTCCTCCAGCGCGAGTTCGGCCTCGATGTTGGGACCAGGGGAGAAGGAGGAAAATTATCCCCCCTCTCTCTCCCTTTCTCTTCGTGAGCGTGTGGGTGATTCAAGGAAATGGATGTCCTCTTTTTTCCACTCGTGTCGTCATCTTCACGGTCAACCTCGGATATAAAATTGGTCGTCAAAAAATGGGGATAACACAAAAAGATGGAGATAAAACAGACAAAACAATGTCGTCTCCTAGAGAGAACGTTGTCAAGGTCAAACTGATACATACGAAACCAAGTGATTCGGAGGTCCATGGAATAAGTTAGAGAATGGGAAGAAGTTAGGCACCCATTCCACCCTTTCGGTCCCTCATGGGATATGTTAATCTTATTTTTTTCTGTGATGTGTGTGTACATGTGTATAATATAAATAACAGGAGAATGTAATTATCCGACTCACGTCATGGGATGGACGGAGTGGACTCATCCGTGGGAGTGTACCCAAAAATAATAACAAACATATGATATATGTGTTCATCGAATCACGAATCACTATGGAAAAGAAAATGTGCATGTCGGACGAGACACAAATATGTAGGAGTCCACGACTCACAAAAATAGATTTAACAGAATATAAGAGACATCAAATAAAAAGGGAGGACTCGAGCCTCAGGATTGGTCCATGGCACCTACGTAGCCCTAGGGGCATCAAAGTCCATGTAGTTAGAAAATAACATAGGGGTGGGGTTCAACCCATAAATACAAATTTAGGACTCCACTTGGAGAGCTTTTGGAGATAAATTTGTTCAAGTGCAAAAGTGTGAGAAAATAGAAGTCTTACTTTTGGAATTTATGAACAAACCCACTTTTTGTCTTTTTTGGGCTTTATGAAAATAAGTTGTGTAATACTAAAATAAAAAATGAATATTATTTGATGTGAGATAACAAAATAAAACTAGAAGATATCATAAAATGAGAATAAAGTGAATATTAACACTAAAAAGGGTAAGCTAGAAAAAGGGGGAGGAATGGACCTCCTTGTAGATCTTTATTGTTGAATTTAGAATGTAAGTAGGCTGGTTTTTGTAGTGCTATGAAGGTGATATGATTGGGTGAGGTGGATAGCTAAGTGGGATAAGAAAGTGAGGTGAGGGAATTTTGGAACATGGACTTTTTTATAAAGGATAAGGCTCTGATTTCGAGAGAATGTTTGTTAACTGCTGAAAGGGTCCTTACCAAGGGTGAGGTCATGAGCCCTTTATATAGTGTCATTTAGGGTTGTGGGTGTCAATCGGCATGGCCTCTGGCCTACCTATCGGTGTAGATCTTGCCTTACTAGGTAAGGAAAGTACACCATGCTATCGGCAAGGGGTCTGGGGTGCCTATATGCAGTCGAGAACGGACTTTTTTGAAAAACAGACATAAAATTCAAATCGTAGGTCTAAATAGGGCGTAGTCGGGAATGTTAAAAAGGGAATTCATAACCTTTCAAGAATCCATTGATCCACTCTCAATTTTAAGTGTTATTCGAAGTCAAATAGGGCTCGAAAGCGCTCGATGGTGTCTAGACAAGGATTTTCAGAGTGATACGGGTCGTTCGTGCAAACAGTGGGGTAGATTCATGCACGGCATGAACTATTGGAAAGAGAATTTATATACCTTTGAGATTTCATTGAGCTTCCCTCGGTTTGCATAGTTGGTTGAGTTTAAATAGGGCTTGAAGAGCTCGGTAGAACTTTGGAGTAAAACAGATCATTCATGCGATCCGTGAGGCCGATTTGCGCACGACACAGACAGATGGAAAGGGGATTCACACTCCTTAGATGTTTTATTGATATTCTATTTTGTTAGAGAGTTGAACGGAGTCAAACGAGTCTAGGGAGATCTTGGTGGCCTCTAGATCAGTATTCATAGTGAAACAGATCGTTCGTGTGGACTGTGAAGTCGATTCCTGCACGGGGCTGACCGTTGGAAAGTGGATTCAGATCCCTTTCAGGTTTCATTGAGTTTTCTCGGGTTAAGGAGTTTAATGAAGTCAAATGGAGCACAATATCATCCAGTGGTCTCTAAATTATTACTCGGAGTGTGACCTAGGGTTTATGATGAGTGGACGAGTGTTATGGACATAAGGAGGTTCTTAAGGGGGTCCTAGGATGGGGTGTCTATTCACCCAATTGATCAAGTCATTGTACACATTTAGGAAAGATTGTTACTTGATTACCTACAGTAGTCTAATGGAATTAAGGACTTTAGGTATCTAAACCTGATCAGTGGAGCCAAGTATCTCTCGGCCTTCACTGCCTCCTCTTTTTCCTTGGTACAAAGATTTAAAAGCCTCCGCAGTTTAGAATTTTTTTTAGCACAACCACCTCTCGCTCAGCAGCTTCTTTGGCAGCCTTTTTAGCCTCCCGTTCCTTTTGAGGGGTCTCTAAATCGGCTTTAGCTTTGTCTTTGGCCTTTTGGAGGGCCTCCATTTCACCTTTCAGACTAGGAACCTTCTAAGCCCCTCGGCCCTCTTCTACCACTTCTGTGATCTATAAACCTTTAGATTTCTCACCTATATACAAACAAAAAAATATTCAAGTTAATAACTAGGATAACTGAGCTATGAGTAAGAAAGAAAATGAAAAAGGGAGGTTTTCACCTTGGTATCTAGTTGGATGAGCTCCTCAGCAACAACGAACGATCCCTAGATCAAGGTCATTCGAGAGATAGGTATTCTGGATGGCTAGACAACTCTCACCATGGTTATTATACCTCATCCATAAGGCCCTGTATCCCTCTTTGACATAGGGGATCCTCTTTACCTCAACTTCAGCATCTCCATCATCGTTGATCAGCCTTCAGCATATGGAAGTAAAAGTGCTTCCCCCTTCTAAGGGCCTTTTCTCACGCCTTCTTTGTAAGGATCCCTCATCTACTAGCTAAATGGATGAGGTCTCTTCCTCAATAATATTGCGTTATATGATTGGCGGATGCCTTCGATTGTTGGAAGGATCGAAGGAACATGGGTGGGCAGGGAAGTCGAAGGGTTCTGAATCAGCCTCTGAAGAGCCGCTTGATATCCCCTATGTGCCATCGCCTTAGAAACTATAGGTATATAAGAAAATGATATATATTTAAGAGAAGATTAATACAATCAAATCAAAAGATAAATCAAGTTCCATAATAGATAAATCCATAAAATACGAGGGAAATATGCACGTTATAAGCGTAAGAGGAGAATACGTGCCTCCTCGATATCTGGCTGAAGTCGAAGTGCCTTTTGGTTATAGATATCCACCCCTATCTATAAAACCCTACTCATTCAACCTCTGTAGGTTGAAAAGTTATTTAAATGGGCGGTCTTCACTGAGGGCTCTCTCCACAGGTTTCTTTCAGCTTGTGAGAATATCTAATCATTGAAGATCCCTGAAGCATAACAAAAGGACATTATAACACTACTTTCAAAATGGAGAATGATAGTTATAAAACCAAAAAGAGAAAATAAAGTACTCACTCAGATCAGGTCTATGCCATGTCAAAAGGATGGTGAATCGATGACCTATAAGATCGTTCTACTCATCACACTATAAGAAAAATGAGTATTAGGGACGGGAGTATTTGGGACGGGCGTGTCATTTTGTCCCATTTGCTATACCAAAAGGGATGGTTATTAAAAAATGTCCCTTAAAGTGTATGGGAATTTTTAACGCTTCCTTTTCCCGGGCTAATATAAGGGAAGGATTTTAAAACTGTCCCTTTTGCTATATCAAAAGAGACGGATTTTAAAAATCGTCCCTTTTGATATAGCAAAAGGCATGGTTTTAAAATCCGTCCCTTTTGGCATGCCTTGAATTTTTAGCTTTTTTCCCAAACAAATATAAGAGACAGATTTTTAAACCGTCCCTTTAGTTATACCAAAAGGGACGGTTTTAAAAATCTATCCTTTATGCTATAGCAAAAGAGACGGTTTTAAAATCTGTCCATTTTGGTATAGCAAAAGGGACAGATATAGTTTTCCTTATTTTTCCCTCACATTTTTTCATTTCTCCAACTTGCAATCACACGACACTCCCACTCTCATACCCTCTTTCTCGCTGCTCTCTTCCTTCTCACTCGCTGCGCCACCCCATCCCCACTCCCCTGAGTCGCCCCAATCCCCAGCCCCGTCCCATCCCCCTCTCCCCCGAGCCGCCCCACTCCCCGACGCTGCCCTCTCCCCCTCTCCCCTGCGCCACATCATCTCCCATGCACAGCCCCATCCCCCTGCACCCACATCGACATCCCCCTTTCTCTTATTCAGTAGTTGGTTTTTTTATCGTTGGCATCTTGATTTTCATCTCAATCAGGTACGATTTTCATCTTTTAATCGTTGGTTTATTGATTTAATTATTTTGTGTTGAAATGTTTAGGGATGGGGTTTTTCATTTAGATTTGTTCATTTTCATTTAGAGTTGTTCATTTTGTGTTCAAAATGTTTAGGTATATAGTTTTTTCATTTAGAGTTGTTCATTTTTCATATTTTCTGTTTTGGTTTTGAATTTGTTATTTTTGGTTCTACCATTTTTCTATGAGAATTTATTCAGTGCTATATAGGTTTTAGTGTTATATAGGTTGTTTATGCTACTTTGTTGACAAAATGGCTAAGTAGTTTAAGCTTGAATCATTACCTGTTAAAGTTTGAAGTGATAAATATATTCATGTTTGGTTGTTTGAAGTGTAGACGAGTGGTCCAAATTTTGTTATTTAAGTCTTGAATAGTTTATACATAGTTGGCGCACATTTGTTTTGTTCAGTTGTTTATATATTTGTTCAGTTGTTTATAAGTTCTAAGGTTTGTTTTTATCTCATTGTATCATTCAATAGTGCCTACTAACATATAAATTTGATTTTGCTGGCATCGCGGGAGTAAATGGAGTCATTGACAATGATTGATGGGAGAAAAAAATCATTGAAACAAAACTAAAATAGAAATCCCACGGGTTTGAGTATTCTATTTATGGAATGAGTTCTACCTTTTCATTTTTAGTTTATTGTGTTTACGTGGATTTAGGTTTGGTTATTGAAATCCCATGTTATTACAATTTTCATCATTTCGAATTTGGATTCGGTATTGGTGTAATAGTCACGGGTTATAATAAGTCAGGATAGTGTTCATTTTTTTCCTTTTCTTTTAAGTTGATAGATTTATGGACTATGTACATATTTGTTTAGGTTGATAAACTAAAATAGAAATGACAGTATTTCAAATTATGTTGATGAGAAAATGACCAGATGCAACATTAGTTACTAAACCATTTATTTTTCTTTTCTTTTTTTGGGTACAAAGGGAGGCTGAAAATAGGAGCGCGCTAACAGAACCATTCATCTCATTCAATACCACCTTCTAGACACTAGCATGGGCTTCATCCCAAGGAGTAAATGATCAATAGGTTTGTGTACATGACACTCAATGGTACTATTTATAGCATGTGTACCATTTGTTTATATCTCTATTCAACTAGGGTAAGCCCGTGCCGATGATACGGTGATAATTTTCTTAGGTGTTCATGCTTATAATAGGAGATTTCCTATAACAACCCCAAAACGGTATTTAATGATGTTAATAGGAGGTTATTGCTTTACTTGATATAGAAAAATATTTATATGATGTTATTGCTCTGTCTGGAAAGGGTAGCTGAAAAGGAAAAGGCCATAGCAGCTGCGGTTGAAGGAGTTGAAAAACACTGGGGAGCCTATATTTCTAGTTAGTGGATAGTAGTATTGCCTTAAATGTTTTTTTTTGGATGTGTCTTTTGCTTAAATGATATCAATCTTTTTTCTTGTATCGTGATTGTATGCTTCAATTTTTCACATAATGGTCGTTATATAGGTCCTAACTCATTTATCGAAACACTTCAAGAGCAGATGTTTAAGCCCTCTTTATCTACGATCATTTTTTTAGAATTTAAAGTAGGTAATATCTTTAATTTTATATTTCTAATTGTATGCGGTATTTTATTTGGCTGTTTTTAGGTGAACTTCTTAGTGTAACATAATACATGTACATTTGTTCCATTGATTGGGGCATTTCCAGGATTGCAACTGCCTCGCCAATATACACACTAGTAATGGCAGCAAGGAAGATGCTTGAATATCATTTGAGCTCTGCAGACGTAATAGTGTATGATAAACCATGAGTAATTCTCACGAAAGTTCCTTATCAATTATATAATCCATAATGTAATTGAAGAAATGATCTTGCAGTTTTTTACAAACTTGATTTGAGTTATTTGCCTTTTTAGTGAATATGAAGTATAATATGGGCCTTTTGTTTTGGCTAGCTCAAAGGATATCTTGATGTGCGTGATATCATTGAATCTTCCCTCCGAGTCCACTTTAGAGGAGTAGGTATCGTAATTGTCTACATGAGACAGGATTTTGTGTTCGTCGTGTTTTGATAATTAAAATCCAATATTTTTATTCAAATTTTTAATTAATTTTTTCAGTTTTTAGTTTGTAAAAGAAGTTTTTATTAGTTATCTACCAATGCCAGAGAGCATATTAATTTTCATATCTTTTTTTTTTAATGAAAAGGAACATACTCCTGATCTTGTGAAATTCAATTAATATAATATATAGGTGATGACTCCAAATCCGGAACGTGCAACAGTTGATACTCCCATTGTTGATGCTCTACATACTATGCATGATGGGAAATTTTTACACCTTCCTGTTGTTGATAGAGGTAAATTTTGATGAATAATTATTATTGATTTGATTCTCTATTTGCATTGAGGTCAGATACTCGAAGTTTGAAAGATCTCATAACTACAATAATCCAGAGTAGGAAATGAAATTGAACGTGACAACCTACCTCATATTGTGGTATATGACATCATATATCTTCCAATTTGGATTCTTCGTTGTTCCTTTCCCCAATTTTTTATGCTTATTACATTATGCAGTATGAAGATGAAGACCAGGACAAGGTTGTACTTGCATCAGACAACGATCTAGCTACGGCTGTTGACCATGCAAGGTTAGCCGGTTTGAAATTTCTAAAAGGAGTAGTTCAGTTTTTTAATATTGGCAATTTTTGGTATGGTAATTTTAGTATTTTGGTTTTCGGTAAATTTGGCATGTAATTTCTATAAATCTTTTTTTTAAAGGCTTAAATCGAAACCAATTTTCATATTTTTGGTTTTGGTTTTGGCTTTCGGTAATTACCAAAACCCTTTTTGCGACCTAAACGGTAGTTTATAGTAGGTGGCAAGTCCATCAACCACCCCTAGTTTGATATTCTAGAGTATAGAGATGCATTACATTAGTTTTACTTTCTCTTCCCACGTATGATGTAGTAGCAAGAATATAGTTTTGTTCCTGCCTGAGTATACGACGAGAATTTGCAAACTGTTAGACCTAAGATTAAAAACATGCCATCAGAGGGGAAAAAGTAAAACAGTCCCGTAAGAGCCACGAGCGCCTCGCAAGGGAATAAGGTAACTCGTACGAACCGACCATGTAGTCACTTGATTCCTAGTTTGAGTATATAGAAAATTTGCACAAGTTTAGACTCAGACTTTAAAACATGACGTCAAAGAGTGAAAGCATAAAATAACCATAAAACGGTCTCACAAGAGGCACGAGAACCTCGTACTGGACCAATGTGACTCGTAGGAACTGATCGCGTAGTCACAGGACTCCCGCTTTGAGTATACGACGAGAATTTGCAAACGGTTAAACTTGGGCTTAAAAACATGTCATTATAGGGGTAAAAAAGTAAAACAGCCACAAAACGGTCCCATAGGAAGTACGAGCACCTCGCACGGGACCAATCTAACTCGTGAAAACCGATCGCATAGTCACCAGACTCCCTGTTTGAGTATACAATGAGAATTTGCAAACGGTTAGATTTAGACCTTAAAACATGTTGTCAAAGGGTGAAAACGTAAAACAGCCACAAAACGGTCCTGTAAGATGCACGAGCTCCTCGCACGGGACCAATGTAACTTTTGGGAACCGATCGCGTTGTCACTAGACTCCCCGTTTGAGTGTACGATGAGAATTTTCATACGATTAGACTTGGGCCTAAAAACATGTCATCATATGGTGAAAATGTAAAACGGCCACAAAACGGTCCTGTAAGAGGCACGAGTACCTCGCACAAGACCAATAAAACATGTAGGAACTGAACGCGTAATCACGGGACTCTCGATTTGAGTATACGATGAGAATTTATAAACTGTTAGACTTGTGCTTAAAAACATGTCGGCAAAGGGTGAAAAAGTAAAACAACCACAAAACGGTCCCGTATGAGGTACGAGCACCTCGCATGGAACCAATGTAACTCGTATGAATCGATCACGAAGTCACTAGACTCCTGGTTTGAATATACGATGATAATTATCAAAAAATTACACTTAGGCTTAAAAACGTATCATCAATGAGCGACTACGTTAAACATCCACAAACGGTTCCGTGAGAGGCACAAGCACCTCGCACAAGACCAATATAACTCTTATGAACCGACCGCGTAGTCTCTGGACTCTCAGTTTTAATATACGACGAGAATTTGCAAATAGTTAGATTTAGGCTTAAAAACATGTTATCAAAGGGTGAAAGCGTAAAACAACCGCCATACGGTCCCACAGGCAACACGAGCACCTTACACAGGATCATTGTGACTCGTATGAATCGACTGCGTAGTCCCCGGACTCCCGATTTATGTATACGATGAGAATTTGCAAAAAGTTAAACTTACGCTTAAAGATAAGCCGTTTAATGGTGAAAATGCAAAACAGCCAAAAAACGGTCCCGTAAGAGGCACGAGTACCTCACACGGAATCAATATAACTTGTAGGAACTAAATGCGTAGTCACGGGACTCCCGGTTTGATAATAAACGATGAGATTTTGCAAAAATTTAGACTTAGTCTTAAAAACATGGCGTCAGAGGGTGAAAACATAAAACAGTCCTATAAGACGTACGAGCACCTCGCACGGGACCAATCTAACCCGTGGGAACCGATCGCGTAGTCATCGAACTCCCCATTTGAGTATAAGACAATAATTTGCAAACGGTTAGATTTAAGCTTAAAAACATGTCAAAGGGTGAAAACGTAAAATAGCCACAAAACGGTCCCATAGGAGGCACGAGCACCTCACACGGGATCAATGTGACTCGTATGAACTGACTGCATAATCACCAGACTCTCGATTTGCGTACACGATGAGAATTTGAAAAAATTTAAACTTAGGCTTAAAGATAAGTCGTCTAATGGTGAAAATGGAAAACAGCCACAAAACAGTCTCGTAAAGGCACGACTACCTCGCAAGGAACCAATATAACTTGTAGGAAATGAACGCCTAGTCACGGGACTCCTGGTTTGACTATAGACTATGAGAATTTGCAAAAAATTAGACTTAGGCTTAAAAACATTGTGTCAAAGGGTGAAAATGTAAAACAACCACAAAGCGGTCCTGTAAGACGCACGACCTCCTCGTACGGGACTAATGTAACTCGTGGGAATCAATCACGTAGTCACCAAACACCCCATTTGAGTAGACAATGAGAATTTGCCTAGGGTTAGACTAGAGCTTAAAAATATGCCGTCATATGGTGAAAATGTAAAAGAGCCACAAAATAGTCTCGTGAGAAGCATGAGTACCTCGCACGGGACCAATATAACTCGTAGGAACTGAACGCGTTATCACGGGACTCTCGGTTTGAGTATTCGATGAGAATTTGTAAACAGTTAGACTTGTCGTCAAAAGGTGAAAAATTAAAACAACCACAAAACGATCTCGTAAGAGGCACTAGCACCTCACACGGTACCAATGTGACTCGTATGAATCAACAACGCAGTCACCGGACTCCCGATTTGAGTATATGATGAGAATTTGTAAAAAGTTAAACTTAGGCTTAAAGATAAGCCATCTAATGGTGAAAATGTAAAACAACCACAAAACAATCCCGTAAGAGGCACGAGTACCTCGCACGGGACCAATATAACTCTTGGGAACTGAACACATAGTCACGGTACTTTCGATTTAAGTATACGATGAGAATTTGTAAACAGTTAGACTTGGGCTGAAAAACATATCGTCAAAGGGTGAAAACATAAAATAGCCACAAAACGGTCCCGTAAGAGGTATGAGCACCTTGCACGGGATCGATGTAACTCGTACGAACCGGCCGCATATTCACCGGACTCCTGATTTGAGTATATACGATGAGAATTTGTAACATTTAGACTTAGGCTTAAAAACATGGCGTCAAAGGGTGAAAATATAAAATAGCCAAAAAATGGTCCCCTAGGATGCACGAGCGCCTTGCACGAGACCAATGTAACTCGTGGAAGTCGATCGCGTTGTCACTGGACTCCCCATTTAAGTATATGATGAGAATTTTCATACGACTATACTTGGGCATAAAAACATGTCGTCATATGGTGGAAATGTAAAACAGTCACAAAACGATCATGTAAGAGGCACGAGTACCTCGCACGGGACCAATATAATTTGTAAGAATTGAACGCGTAGTTACGGGACTCTCGGTTTGAGTATACGATGAGAATTTGTAAATTGTTAGACTTAGGCTTAAAAACATGTCGTCAAAGGGTAAAAAAATTAAAACAACCACAAAACGGTCCCGTATGAGGTACGAGCACCTCGCACAGGACCAATATAACGCGTATGAACCGACCGCGAAGTCACCAGACTCCTGGTTTGAGTATACGAGAAGAGTTTGAAAAAATTTAGACTTAGGCTTAAAAACGTGCCGTTAAACAGTGAATACGTAAAACAACCACAAAACGGTTCTGTGAGAGGCACGTGCACCTCTCATAGGACCGTTGTAACTCGTACGAATCGACCGCGTAGTCATTGAACTCCCGATTTAAGTATATACAACGAGAATTTGCAAAAATTTCGACACTGGCTTAAAAACATGGCCTCAAAGGGTGAAAAAGTAAAATAGTCACAAAACGGTCTCGTAAGACGTACGAGCTCCTCGCACGGGACCAATGTAACTCGTGGGAACCGATCGCATTGTCACTGGAATACCCATTTGAGTGTACGATGAGAATTTTTATACGATTAGACTTGGGCTTAAAAATATGCTGTCATATGGTAAAAATATAAAATGACCACAAAACGGTCCCATAAGAGGCACAAGTACCTCGCACGAGACTAATATAACTTGTAGGAACTGAACGCGTAGTCACGGGACTCCTAGTTTGAGTATACGATGAGAATTTTTAAACTACTAGACTTGGGCTTAAAAACATGTCATTAAAGGATGAAAAAGTAAAACAACCACAAAACGGTCTCGTATGAGGTACGAGAACCTCACAATGGACCAATATAACTCGTATGAACCGATCGTGAAGTCACCGGACTCATGGTTTGAGTATATGATAAGAATTCACAAAAATTTAAACTTGGGCTTAAAAACGTGCCGTCAATGAACGAATATGTAAAACAACCACAAAACGGTTCTGTGAGAGGCACGGCCACCTGGCACGGGACCAATGTAACTCGTACAAATCGATCGCGTAGTCTCTAGACTCTCAATTTTAGTATACGACGAGAATTTGCAAACGGTTAGATTTAGGCTTAAAAACATGTTGTCAGGGGTGAAAACGTAAAACAACCACAAAAAGGTCCCACAAGTGGCACGAGCACCTCGCACGGGATCATTGTGACTCGTATGAATTGAATGCGTAGTCCCCGAACTCCCAATTTGAGTATATGATGAGACTTTGCAAAAAGATAAACTTGGGCTTAAAGATAAGGCATCTAATGGTGAAAAGGTAAAACATCCACAAAATGGTCCCGTAAGAGGCACGAGAACCTCGCACGGAACCAATATAACTTATAGGAACTGAACACGTAGTCACGGGACTCCTGGTTTGACTATAAGCGATGAGAATTTGCAAAAATTTAGACTTAGGCTTAAAAATATGGTGTCAAAGGGTGAAAACGTAAAATAGCCATAAAACGGTCCTGTAAGATGCACGAGCACCTCGTACGGGACCAATCTAACTCGTGGGAACTGATCGCATAGTCATCGGACTCCTCGTTTGAGTATACGATGAGAATTTGTAAATGGATAGATTTAGGATTAAAAACATGTTGTTATAGGGTGAAAACGTAAAATAACCAAAAAACGGTCCAATAGGAGGCACGAGCACCTCGAACGGGATCAATGTGACTCGTATGAACCAACTACGTAATCTCTGGACTCCCAATTTGAGTATACAATGAGAATTTGCAAAAAGTTAAACTTAGGCATAAAGATATACCGTCTAATGGTGAAAATGTAAAACAGCCACAAAACAGTCTCATAAGAGGCACGAGTACCTCGCACGGGACCAATATAACTTGTCGAAACTGAACGCCTAGTCACGGGACTCACGATTTGACCATAAATGATGAAAATTTGCAAAAATTTAGACTTAGGCTTAAAAACATGGCGTCAAAGGGTGAAAACGTAAATCAACTACAAAACAGTCTTGTAAGATGCACGAGCACCTCGTACGGGACCAATATAACTCGTGGGAACCGATCACGTAGTCACCAAACTCCCCGTTTGAGTATACAACAAGAATTTGCCTACGATGAGACTAGAGCTTAAAAATATGCTGTCATATGGTGAAAATGTAAAAGAGCCACAAAATGGTTCCGTAAGAAGCATGAGTACCTCGCACGGGACCAATATAACTCGTAGGAACTGAATCCGTAGTCACGGGATTCCCAGTTTGAGTATACTATAAGAATTTGTAAATGGTTAGACTTGTCGTCAAAAGGTGAAAATTAAAACAACCACAAAACGATCCCGTAAGAGGCACTAGCACTAGCACCTCGCACGGGACCAATGTGACTCGTATGAACCGACTGCATAGTCACCGAACTCCCGGTTTGAGTAAACGACGAGAATTTGTAAAAAGTTAAACTTAGGCTTAAAGATAAGTCGTCTAATGGTGAAAATGTAAAAAAAAACACAAAACGATCCTGTAAGAGGCACGAGTACCTCGCACGGGACAAATATAACTCGTGGGAATAGAACGTGTAGTCACGGTACTTTAGGTTTGAGTATAAGATAAGAATTTGTAAACAGTTAGACTTGGGCTGAAAAACATGTCGTCAAAGGGTGAAAACATAAAATAGCCACAAAACGGGCCCGTAAGAGGCACGAGCACCACGTACGGGACAGATGTAACTCGTACGAATCGGTCGCGTAGTCATCGGACTCCCGATTTGAGTACATACGACGAGAATTTGCAAAAATTTATACTTAGGCTTAAAAACATGGCGTCAAAGGATGAAAACGTCAAATAGCCACAAAACAGTCCCATAAGACGCACGAGCTCCTTGCACAGGACCAATGTAACTCGTGGAAACCGATTGCGTTATCACCGAACTCCCCGTTTGAGTATACGATGAGAATTTTCATACGATTAGACATTGGCTTAAAAACATGCCATCATATGGTGAAAATGTAAAACAACCACAAAACAGTCCCATAAGAGGCACGAGTACCTCGCACAGGACTAATATACCTTGTAGGAACTGAATGCGTAGTTACGGGACTCCCGGTTTGAGTATACGATGAGAATTTGTAAACCATTAGACTTAGGCTTAAAAACATGTCGTCAAAAGGTAGCAAAAGTCAAAAAAACACAAAACGGTCCCGTATGAGGTACGAGCACCTCGCACGGGACCAATGTAACTCGTATGAACCGACTGCGAAGTCAACGGACTCCTGGTTTGAGTATACGAGAAGAATTTGCAAAAGTTTAGACTTAGGCTTTAAAACGTGCCGTTAAACAGTGAATACGTAAAACAACCACAAAACGGTTTCGTGAGAGGCATGAGCACCTCGCACGGGACCACTATAACTCATACGAACCGGCGGCGTAATCATCGGACTCTTGATTTAAGTATATACAACGAGAATTTGTAAAAATTTAGATTTAGGCTTAAAAACATGGCGTCATAGGGTGACAATGTAAAATAGCCACAAAACGGTCCCGTAAGATATACGAGCTCCTCGCACGGGACCAATGTAACTCATGGGAACCGATCGCATTGTCACTGGACTCCCCGTTTGAGTGTATGATGAGAATTTTCATATGATTAGACTTGGGCTTAAAAACATGTCGTCATATGGTAAAAATGTAAAATGGCCACAAAACGGTCCCGTAAGAGGCACGAGTACCTCGCACAGGACTAATATAACTTGTAGGAACTGAATGCGTAGTCACAGGATTCCCGATTTGAGAATATGATGAGAATTTGTAAACTGCTAGAGTTGAGCTTAAAAACATGTCGTTAAAGGGTAAAAAAGTAAAATAACCACAAAACGGTACCGTATGAGGTACGAGCACCTCGTACGGGACCAATGTAACTCGTGTGAACCGATCATGAAGTCACTGAACTCCTAGTTTGAGTATATGATGAGAATTCGCAAAAATTTAGACTTAGGCTTCAAACGTGTCGTCAATGAGCAAATACATAAAATAATGATAAAACGATTCTGTGAGAGGTGCGAGCACCTGGCACGTGACAAATGTAACTCGTACGAACCGACCGCGTAGTCTTTGGACTCTCAGTTTGAGTATACAACGAGAATTTGCAAACAGTTAAATTTAGGCTTAAAAACATGTTGTCAAAGGGTGAAAATATAAAACAACAACAAAACGGTCCCACGGGCGGCACGAGCACCTCACACGGTATCATTGTGACTCGTATGAATTAACTACATAGTCCCCAGACTCCCGGTTTGAGTATATGATGAGAATTTGCAAAAAGTTAAACTTGGGCTTAAAGATAAGCCGTCTAATGGTGAAAATGTAAAACAGCCACAAAACGGTTCCATAAGATGCACAAGGACCTCGCACGGGACCAATATAACTTGTAGGAACTGAACGCATAGTCACGGGACTCCCAATTTGACTATAAACGATGAGAATTTGCGAAAATTTAAACTTAGGCTTAAAAACATGGCGTCAAAGGGTGAAAACATAAAACAACCATAAAATGGTCCTGTAAGATGCACGAACACCTCGCACGGGACCAATCTAACTCATGGGAACCGATCGTGTAGTCATCGAACTCCCCGTTTGAGTATACGACGAGAATTTGCAAACGGTTAGATTTAGGCTTAAAAACATGTTGTCAAAGGGTGAAAACATAAAACAGCCACAAAAGGTCCCATAGGAGGCACGAGCACCTCACATGGGATTAATGTGAGTTATATGAACCAACTGCGTAATCACCGGACTCCAGGTTTGAGTATACGACGAGAATTTGCAAAAAGTTAAACTTAGGCATAAAGATAAGTCGTTTAATGGTGAAAATGTAAAAAAACCACAAAACGGTCTCGTAAGAGGCATGAGTACCTCGCACGGGACCAATGTAATTTGTAGGAACTGAACGCCTAGACACGAGACTCCCGATTTGACTATAAATGATGAGATCTTGCAAAAATTTAGACTTAGGCTTAAAGACATGGCATCAAAGGTTGAAAACATATAACAACCATAAAACGGTCCTATAAGATGCACGAGCATCTCGTACGGGACCAATGTAACTCGTGGGAATCGATCGCGTACTCACCGAACTCCCCATTTGAATATACGACGTGAATTTGCCTACAGTTAGACTAGAGCTTAAAAATATGTTATCATATGGTGAAAATGTAAAACAACAACAAAATGGTCCCGTAAGAGGCATGAGTACCTCGCACGGGACCAATATAACTCGTAGGAACTGAACGCGTAGTCACGGGACTCCCGGTTTGAGTATACGATGAGAATTTGTAAACAGTTAGACTTGTCGTCAAAGGGTGAAAAATTAAAATAACCACAAAACGGTCCCGTTAGAGGCACGAGCACCTCGCACGAGACTAATGTGACTCGTATGAATCGACTGCATAGTCACCGAACTCCCGATTTGAGTTTACGACAAGAACGTGCAAAATGTTAAACTTAGGCTTAAAGATAAGCATAAGCCGTCTAATGGTGAAAATGTAAAACAGCCACAAAATGGTCCCGTGAGAGGCACTAACACCTCGCATGGGACCAATGTAACTCGTACGAACCGACCGCGTAGTCCCCGGCCTCCTGGTGTGAGTATACAATGAGAATTTGTAAAATTTAGACTTAGGCTTAAAAACATGGCGTCAAGGGATGAAAATGTAAAATAGTCATAAAAGGGTCCAATGAGAGGCTCGAGCACCTCGCACGGGAGAAATGTAACTCGTACGAATCTACCGCGTAGTCAAGGGACTCCCAGTTTGAGTATACAACGAGAATTTGCAACATTTAGACTTTTATTTAATTACTGATATCTTTTTTACATAGGTTTAAATATTGTTTGATTACTGATATCTTTTTTGTTTTGTTTCTTATTTTTTTTGCAGGATAACATTTTAGGGTTATATTTTATTCGCGTGAAACACATGAACAAAGCAATGGTTTGCGATAGGTAGATTCTTTATTTATTATTGTTGTTGATATGCGAGATTGTTGTTTTAATTTTTTTCTAGCCGTGCGGGATTTTGTGTTGATTAAACAAGTTGGTTTTCATGTATAAACAAAGGAGATTCTGTAGAATTTTTTTAAAAATTATAAAGAATTGTTGACATGGTAGATTTTTCAATTTTTTATGGTCGTGCAGGCTTTTGTGTTGATTACACAGGTTGGTTTTCATGTATAAATAAATGAGACTCTGCCGAATTTCTTAAAAAATTATAAAGAATTGTTGAGATGGGAGATTTTTCAATTTTTTTTTGGTCGTGCGGCCTTTTGTGTAGATTAAACAGGTTGGTTTTCATGTATAAACAAAGGAGACTCTACCGAATTTTTTTAAAAATTGTAAAGAATTATTGATATGCGAGATTCTTATTTTCAATTTTTTTATGGCCATATGGGATTTTTTATTGATTAAACATGTTGGTTTTCATGTATAAACAAAGGAGACTGTCAATTTTTTTTAAAAATTGTAAAAAGTTGTTGATACGATTAAGTAATATATTTGGATATTTGATTTTACTATAATATTATTTTGATAAAATGACTATTTATTGATTGCAGATTGTGCACAAGAAGTTGAAGAGACATATTTTCGGTGTGTCTACTATATGTGACACTAAGAGAAGTTTTTGAAGGGTGACAACCATATTTATCATCTTAATTTAGGGATGATATTTTTTTTGACAATTGTATGTCTTATTAATTAGTATGATTTTATACACATTTAAATATGTCGACTTCAATGTAGTTTAATGGAAGAAATTGTTATTGGATACGTGCCTCAATGAATGTGGTTGATATATTACGTTTATGATTGGATGATTTGATTTATAATGCAAATTAGACGTCATTTATTATTGCAACATAAGGCATATAATAACATAATTATTTATGATAATTTTTTATTTATCAATTGGGACAGTTATAAACCGTCCCTAATACTTATTTGTATTAATTAAAAATGCATTTTGGGACGGTTTTGACCATTCATAATACCCATTTTTATAGCAATTGAAATTACCTTTTGGGACAGTTTTTACCGCCCTGATTCGGTTGCCAGAATCTGAGTAGTATTAGGGACAGTTTATCCGTCCCTAATACTATTGGCGGGAGCGAGAATTTTTTCGTGGGAACACCATTTGGGATGAAAAAATCCGTCCCTAATGCCAAATGTAGAGCGTCCATGAATAAACATTTAGGACGGTAAAATTCGTCCCTAAAATATTTGCGACGCCTAGTATAAGGGACGGATTTTTGCCGTTGCAAAATCTATCCCTAATACTCTTGGGGGGAAATTTTTGTACTTTTAGGGATGGATTTTTACCGTCCTTAATACTCATTTTTCATAGTGTCATGTTCCCATCCCCCAATGTAAAATAAGTCATGTCTCCAGTCATGGTTGGATGAAGATAGGAAGATGATAATACCTTTAGTTTTACGCTAACTCAAAAAGGTGTACCAACCTCCTTGAAAGGTTGTAGGGTTATAAACGGTCAACAGTTCACCAACTGTTAAAGGATGATCAACCCCAAATAGGTTAAATTAACAAATCATGGACCCAACGAGGATTATCCATGCATTTGGAATTAGTTAATAGGGGGTAGGTTATGGAAGGGAAAATTTTACCAAACAAGCCTAGGGAATGAATATCAAGGCTATCTTGGAAGCAATTCTCTTAGAAGGATACCTAACCTTTGCAGGCAGTAGGTGCTCGATCGCTCTCGTCAGTAATACGAATAGATAAGGACCTAACAGAGCTAACCTTTCCATCAATTCATTAGTTGTATCCTTAGATAAATAGCTGATAAATTCATGGGATCTTTGGGGATTTCCCTTAATCAGAACAATAGTTGAAGTCCCCGATGAGCTAGCAGTAGAGGGTCATCGGGTCGAGGGACTACGAACCCAAGGGAGATGGTCAGAACCTAGAGAACAGAACAAATAGTCCATTTGTTTGATGTGTTTGGGGTCATAAGACTTCATAATTTCAACCATGTTATCCAAAGACCTTTGGCATTGAAGTCGAACTTGATGCGCTTGATGTAAAAGATGACTGAACGACTGAAGCCACTCAAAGTACTGGAATAATAGTGATTGGGGGATACAAAGTTAACAAGGTGGGGATTCCCTTCTGGGAATTGGGAAACAAAAATACTAATCCTAGTGAAGTGAAAAATGAAACTAAACTACGGTGGTCCAGAATGGGAGATAAAAAAAAGAGGTGTTAAAATAAAGGGGAAGAAGGAGATGGAAGAATGTACCAGTTATTGAAATATGTAGAGAGGAGATTTTAAAGAAAGAATTATGGAGGAAAAGAAAAAAAAACTCAGAGCTCGCAGGTACTTTAATTGATGGAATGCCAGAAAATGAGAACGAAAGGCCCCATTTATATCAAAGTGAAAAGACCAGCTGAATTCAAAGGTTTGATCTCAATTAATACAACAATCCAGGTGTGTGGAGGGGGCTGCACACGTGGTAATATGCATGAAGTGGGATGACATGTAAGGGAATATCTTGTAAGCATGCGAAGAATCAAAAAGTAAATATTAAAATTCTGATAGGGGATATTTTGCGTAGGGAAGAACCCCTGTTAGTTTAATCACCAAAAAAATATTGATTAGACCGACAGTAGTCACTATCTCTTAAAGGACTGCATTAATTTATGGCCACTTTGAGTGGATCACGTTCAACCATTGTCAAAGACACTTCAGTCTGGAATATAAAACATAAAAAGTCTGGAGGGTTACTGATAAGGAGGATTTTTTAATGATGTCCGAAAGAATGGGGTGATATCTGAATGGTCTCCAAACAATCATGCTTAGGGAGTATCCGAACGGGGTACAACCTTTAGTTATTGAAGGATTCCTTATCGAGAAAAGGACGAATGAGAAGCCTCAGTTGGTCAACAACATTAGCGGTTATGGAAGACCTAATATAGGTCCCTCAGCCAGTCGATGGGGTCTTCGGTGTTGAACAAATGACTCCTCACAATGTGGCAGGTTCTTAAACTATCAAAGACCTAATCAAATAACATATGTCCAAAAGCTAGCACGAGTCCAATTATTATGAGCAGATAACTCGGGGAATCCGAACGCGTGTCCCACCTGAGTTTGAAATATATTAACTTGTATTCAAGAAAATAGGATGAAAGTTGTATCAAGGTTGTGTATATAAAGCCTAACAGGGTTGTAAAAAAACTAAGCAATGAATTGTACTCAAGATTATAGCATTGGTTCTCTTAATAAATTAACTTTTCCCCTTTCCCATGGACGTATGCCAAGCCTGGTTGAACGACATACATATTTTGCTCGCTCTTATTTCTCACCCTCTTCTCTGTTATTTTAATGCATAAATTTATTGTGTTGTGTAAATGTTTTATCATGCCTCCTCTCCTTAGCCTCTAGGGATCCCTAATGTGTTGTTCAAGTTTTAGGTCTTCTAAATTAATCCATTAAAGGTTCTAACCACGAAATTAATCTTATTCCTCGCATTAGCCTTAACTCAATAAACCCAAAACAAGATCCAAATGGAACGAAACTTGGCCCAAACCATAAACTAATCCAACAGATTTAAATTCCACTATTTTAAGTGTAAGGACACAAATTTCCAATTGAGTCCTTTGTTGTTTTGGCTCAATTTTGGACAAAAACGTTTGAGTCATAGGATAGATT
The DNA here is from genome assembly GCA_949130495.1 of Sambucus nigra. NCBI lineage: Eukaryota > Viridiplantae > Streptophyta > Magnoliopsida > Dipsacales > Adoxaceae > Sambucus > Sambucus nigra. The sequence goes on from OX422211.1 coordinate 93,599,774, forward strand.
TATTGACCATCCTTCAAGCCTATGACATACTAAAGTTGAAGACGTAGCGGCTAAGATTAAAGCTTCATCAAATGCCGAGTTTGTTGTGCCTCGTTTATACGTCAACAACATGTTTCCATTTTCTTCTAAGGTATGAATGCATTACATATATATAGGAGCTTGGAACACTATTTATTAGGTGTAAGTCTTGTTTAAACTGTTGTTTATTTTCAGAAGGTTTCTTTAAAACTTTAAAATAAAGTTTCTAGGCTAAAATCGATTTTTTAAGCTTTCTGGATTTTCGTTCGAAATGGTCGTTCGAACGAGAATTTCATTCGAACGAGGTTTGCCAATGACCTACCACTGGAACTTCATTAGAAGTATCGTTCAAACGAGACTTCGTTCGAACAAAAATCTCATTCAAACGAGATTTCAAGGGGGGAAAGTTTTCTGGCAATTTTGAGTAGTTTTTCCCATGTTTCCACTTACCTTTGCCCACTAACTTTTAGCATAAGTTATATGTGCGGGAACCAAGTTTGAAAAACTAACTTTTGACATTTTCTAAACACCTTTTAAAGAGAAGATTTTTGAGAGAAAAATTCCTAAGTTCAAAAGTTCATGTTTAAGTGTTTGTAGTTCAAGAACAATATTTGAAAAACACTTTCTTACACCCATAGTTATTTTATTCCAAGTTTCCATATAAATATCTTGCTTGGAGTGTTTGGCACAGGGTTTACTCTACCGAGTTGAAGAGTTCATTTGGGGTTTACTTCTACATCCCATAAAGAAGAAGTTCTTTGGCTTTTCTGCGGCATTCTCACATGGTGAAAGGCACCATGTGTGGTTAACGATGTTCCTAAAGTCTCATTGGTGATTTCAAGGTTTCGGTGGAGTTCCGGGATTGTCGACTAGGAGGAGGTGTTTACAAGAAAACGCATCGAGTCGAGGAAGTAAGTCATCTGTCTTGTAATCGTAAAACCATACTTAGTGGACTTAAGGCTAGGGCCATCCGAGGTTTTTTCCCGTTGTGAGTTTTTTCGCGTACTTCGTGGCGTAATGATCTATTTGTTCATTTTATCTTATGCAAAATTCACCTTAGATGCATGCTTAGGTAATAAGATAAAATCTGGTTTAAATCATTACTTATTTAATTTGGTGCTAATTTAAATTTGGGTATATGTTAATTTAATTCAAGTCATCATTTAATTTGTTAAAATTGGTTTGGCCTAATTTGGTAATATTAAAAATATGACTTAGGCAAATTTCTAGGACTTGGGTTAAATTAGTTTAAGTGAAAAAATGTATTTTTTGTCTAATTTAATTTCACTTTGAACGTGTTGAATTTTAATTTGAAAGAAATTAAAATTTGGTGTTTGTGTGTGTTTAATTGAACCATCTCGCTTCCGCATCTCTAAAAAGGAAATTGTATTACTTTTGTTGTAAGTTTTAAAATTGGGGGTCTACATTTTCAACATTAAGTCAATAATAAACTTTCTAAAGGTCCCGAAAGTCATGACAAAATATAACATATTCTAGTATGTTTATTTTCTCATTAAGTTAATTTATAAGTCAGTATGAGACAATCAAGTTATTACTTAATTAAAAATTAATTATGATTAGCTCACCATTCTTAGAAAATACTTGACGATCGGTGTGTGAGATCAAGATTGTATAATTTCTCATAGATTAGGAATTTTGGTGTATCCCGTTACAAAGTGTTGCTATAAACCGAACTCCACATCCGTGTTTGCCTCGATAATCATTTGAATAGGTGTTAGTGACCGAGCTTCATGTTCGAGATTCAATTCGTTGGAATCATCACGAACCTTTTACGGTGGTATACAAACTTGTGGATTTGATTTCTCTGTAGAATTATATTCTGGGCTATTTATTTTTATTCGATGTAATTTTTTATAAAATGATTTTTGAAAATAATTTTTTTTATTTTTAATATCGTTCGAACGAGATGTAGATCTCGTTAGAATGAAATTCCCTTTTCATTGGAACGAGCTTCGAGCGAGCATCTAACGAGTTGTGTTCTGTTTTACGGAACCAAACTCATTGGAAGCTCATTAGAAGGTCGATCGAACGAGATTGGCACTGCACCAAATCTGCCCATTTGTCAAGGTCATTGACCTTGACAAATTCACCTTGTCAAGGTCAATGACCGTGACATTTCGAGGCGAGATAACTTTTTTTGTCACGGTCGTGTCACGGTCATTGACCTTGACAAAAAACTCGCGTTTTGTGTCACGGTCGTGTCAAGGTCAATGACCGTGACACGTTTGTCACGGTTCTAAACCGTGACAAAGCCGTGACCATTTTTAAAAAAATTGTCACGGTCATTGACCGTGACACGTCCGTGTCAATTTTGTTAATGACCGTGACAATTCTGGGCAGAATTAAAAAAAAACTGTTGGGCAGTATGGCCACTGCCACTGCCCAGCAGTATATTTGTACCTGTTATAGCAACGTTGTACCTGTTCCAAACATCATATATCCGAACAAACTAAAGATAATGCAAATATATATTCAAATAAGAAACTATTTAAAAAGAAACAACATCACCATAATTTTAACTCAAATCTACAAACTATTTGCATGGAAAAGAGATTTTGTACCGCGACGCTCGGGAACACCTCCTTATCCTTCCCTTCTCGTCCGAATAGCCACATAAGTATAGAGCATATGTGGCCTACCCTTAGGGCCACTCCCTGTCCCCTGAATTAAAATAAAGTAAAATTAGTATCCGCCCCTCAAATATAGATAAATATAAATCGTAATTGAAATCGAAATCGAAATTGACATATAAATATAAATACATTACCTGTAGTGTCACTCAAACAGCTAACTTGAGCTCATATGGCACCTCCTTCCAACTAATGTACCCCGAGCAATCGTGTCAATTATAATTCTCTTCATATCTAAACACTAAGAAATACCATAATCCTATGGAGGTATGCGTTGCAAATTCCTTCCAACCGTTGTGTAGCCAAAAATCAGCAGTTGAAGTTGTCAACTCCACCTTTGAATGGGTTATGGAAAGTGGTGGGGTATGGAAAGTGGAATTGACAACTTCAACCGGTGATGTTTGGATACATAACGGTTGGGAGGAATTTGCAGAGCATCGCTCCATAGGATTATGGCATTTCTTAGTGTTCGGATAGACGAAGAGATTCAGTCTCCTCTCCACAAATAGGACACCCCAAATAACTATGTACTAATCACCTATTAAAGGTAAGAAGCGTATATTCATGGATTAGTATAAACAAAACTTAGATGTAGTTGGAATATTTATGTATTAATCTCCTCTCCACACACGCACACTACACAAGAGTGAAAATGATAAAGTGCAGATCAAGTAAAAGCATTAAAAATGGATGTTTCGGTACAAATTGAAATATTTATTACAAATTGAAAAATTGTTTCAAATTCGGGTTATCATCAAAAATGGATTGATATTCGATAGGAGCAGCCAAGTCATCCACACTACTATTTAGACGCCTTGGCGCGTGTTGGACAATTGACCACGGCTCGTTGTTGATATACTCCGAGTAAAACACTTGCTTAACCTTTTGAAATGCACAAACAAATGGCTCATCGCTCACGTGGTCGTTGCTCTTCAACTTGGACAAGTCAACCATGATCAAATTGGTGACAGGATCAACTTTAGAAGCATTTTTATCCTCAACTCTTACCCATTCATGGTAAAATACAACCTCTTTGAAGCTTATATAATCCAATTCAAATATATTTTGGATTACACCATAGTAAGTCATTTCAGCTTCAACGAGGTTTTTATCTTTTGCGCTCGCTCGAAAGAAAGTAAGAGCCTTGTATGAAATTCCCGAGTTCTGTACATTTGTACTTTCCTCGTACACTTTAGCGCCGAAAATGTAACCGTTCAATCGATATTTTTTGTACTCTTGTGCCACGAACAAGGGTCCAGTGGCTAGACGAGCAAGCCTTGATGTCGCATCACCCATCTTTAGGAGCTGAGAATATAGATAAATTAATTATATTAGTGGTAAAATTTGAGTGTAATGTAACGTTATATAACGACTGTTTTCATTGTAATTACCTCTTGTGTCAACCATAGCCTAAATTCGCTGTCTGATTGTACCACTGTTTTTCGTCTTTTATTGTTCTCACAGGCTTCATATTTACTGCATATTACAAAATTAATCATGTATAAAATAATCTAAAATAATGTTAAACATTATAATATTCGAAACTTACTTTTTCCATTCTTCGACATCTTCATGTGTGTCAAATAGATAACGAGCTACTTGTTCATGTTGCAAACTCGTTAATTTCGCTCGTTTTCCCATCACATTACCACCATCATCGAGGAATTCATCAGTGTCATCAACGCTGGTAGAGTCAGTCATATATTCCCGAGTATATATTGATGACTCCACGGTGATGTATTCCTCTGCAATTGATCCTGCAATATATCGCGTATTCTTGACGTAATCTTTAAAAACTTTCATCAATCTTTCAAACGGATACATCCAGCGATATCTAACTGGACCACAAAGAAGTGCCTCGTCGTATAGGTGTACCAACAAGTGAACACTTATGTCAAAGAATGCTGGGGGAAAGTACTTCTCCAATACACAAATCGCTTCGTTCACAACCAATTTTGCGGCCACTATGTGTTCTCGATTCACTACCTTCTCACACAAGAGGGAGAAGGTAATACTAATTTGCATAATAGCCCTACGCAAATCCTTGTGCTTGGAGAAATAGTGCTTAAACAATAGAGGAACCAATTGCATGATCACATGCCAATCGTGGGACTTACACTTATGTAAATCATGAGTAACATAATTCACAATCCTTTGCAAGTTGGACGAAAAAGTAGATGGGCCCTTCAAATTATATATTGTGTCTAGAAGCACCTTCCTTTCCTCATTCGTCAAAGTAAACGCACCAGAGGGAATTATTGTCCTTCCCCTACTATCTTCTTTCGACCATAGTTGTGGTTTAAGTTTTAACGTTTTAAGGTCTTTTCGTGCATTTTCTCCATCCTTCGAATGACTCCCCCCAAGGCAAGTACCCACAATATGTTCAGCGAAGTTCTTCTCTGCATGCATCACATCCAATACATGGCGCACCGGGTTTTTCTTCCAATAAGGCAAGTCAAATAAAATTGACCTCCGAGACCATGCCTTTCTTATCTCAGTTTCATTCCCAGTTGGGGTCTTCTTATGCTTGACATTCTTAAATTTGGGATTCTTACCTGGCATATTTGGGCCACATTCAGAAGATTTACTTTCAATTTTTGAACCCGAAAGTTGTCTCGGCGGTAGCCTATGTTCAACTCCGCCCAATAAAAAATTGGAAGCTTTCTCAAATCTGAAACTATGAGCTGGGGGTAAAAACCTCCTGTGGCAATGGTATACATTTTTTAAGCTGGAGGATAGAAGAAGAGATTCAGTCTCCTCTCCACAAATAGGACACCCCAAATAACCATGTACTACACATCCGGATAATGTCCCATAAGCTGGAAAATCATGAATTGCCCACATCAACATAGCTTTCAGCGTAAACTCTTCTTTTCTAAAAGAGTCAAATGATTGCACACCCTCTTCCCACAACTCATTTAATTCTTCTACCAAAGGAGCCAGGTAGATATCAATGTCTTCACTTGGTTCCTTTGGCCCAGGTATCAATAAAGCCATCATCGAAAATTCAGGTCTCATACACTATGAAGGAGGGAGGTTGAGTGGGGCTAGGATCACTGCCCATACACTCTGATTGGTGCTTAGATTTCCAAATGGATTGAAACCATCAGTTGATATAGCCAAACGAATGTTGCGTTGTTCTCGAGCAAAATCGGGATACTCATAATTCATCCTCCGCCAGGCAGTAGAATCAATAGGATGACGCATGATATTACCCCCTACTTCTGCCCTAGCATGCCAAGTCATTGCCTCTGTAATCCATGGTACTGTGAAAAATCACTTTAATCTAGGCCCAACGGGAAAACATTTCAATACTTTTTGAGGCACTTTTGAGCTTGTGCCTTCCTTACTAGTAGATTGGACATATCTAGGTTCATCGCATACAGGACAACGATCGAGATTTTCATACTCCTTTCGGTATAGTATGCAGTCATACACACAAGCATGAATCGATTTATACTTCATTCCCAAACCTTTCAAACTGTTCTTCATAACAGGATAGCTATTTGGAAGTGTATTCACCTTGGGTAATAAGCCCTTCACCCATTTCAGAATTCCCGTCACGCTATTGCCAGACAAACCGTACTGCGTCTTCAAACTGTGCAAACCAACCATGGCATGTAAAGTTGTTTGATCTTTCTCACAAATGTAGTTCAACTGTTTTCCACTCAAACACCTTACCATTCTTACACCTAGCACACGGACACGAAAACTCTTCATCATTACGACATCTCTTTGCATATTTCACAAATTCGTTAGCACCTCTGCGAAACACATCCCCCATTCTATTAGTCTCACCCATCCACTCTTTGTATTTCGGATATCCCATCACAGCTACCACAACTAAACACCTATTAAAGGTAAGCAAAACTTAGATTTATAGTGTGTTTTATTTAATTATCCCATCATTTAATTATCCTATTAAAGGGTATGTGGTCCTATCCCATTCAAGAATGCATTTTTCTGTAATATACTTAACAGCTCATGCACATTGTTACGATTTGAAAAAAATTCGACAGCATATCCCCTTAGTTCTCCAAGTACACGACGTAGATTGGCAGGTGTGAGTGTTATTTCAATTGGTCAATTAAAATAACAGTCACACTTGTCAATCTAGTATGTACCCAGAGAACATTAAGATACGACTGCAGAACTTCCTCCAAAAGTAACAACTTTAAGCCAATAAGAATATTATACAGAAATTATACAGTCTCAAACTGTCCAAACGGGACAATTCGAGAGATCTCATTACAGGGGTAATGACTCTCGAACGGGTCTAAGGGTTATTGAATGCGTACGCATAAGAACTAGAATGCTAGTATCTATGCGCACTATATTTAATTTCAAGTATGTTTCATATAATGGGTTAATTCAAATACAAAAATAAATTCATGGGATAATTCAAATACAAAAATAAATTCATGTATTGACCACATACACACACACACACACACTATCTAAGCTGTTATATAGGTATAAAAATAATTATTATCCAATTATTATCCAACTATTATCAATTATTTATTTTGAATGTAAATAATATTCAAAACCCCACCCACCCCCACCCCCTCCCGATGTTTATTATCCAATTATTATCCAACTATTATCAATTATTTATAAAATTGATGTCTACTTTTAGTGTTGTGTATATATGTTAGTCCTCGGCTTTTTTATTGAACTTTTAGTTATTTAGTGTATTGTAGATTGATGAGGCCACACAATGAGCACACAATGAACTACTATTTCGCCTTTTACTAAAGAATATCATATGCTCACAAATAGGCGGCATACGCCCATTTTTTTAATTGTTTATACCCCCTCCCCCACCACACACCACCTGATGATGCTTAAACCCCTTTTGATAGACGGCTCTCTTAGTATTTTTTTTGTCTATACTATCAAGTGTTCAACTAGTTTGGAGAGTTGTACCAAACAATATTAGTTGAGATCCAACTTCAGATTAATTCAAGACATAAGACCCTAAAGGGAATCCTATCTGCAACAAGATTCTAGTTAGTAACGAAGACATAACAGAATATGGTGGAATCCACTACACTACACACCCATTCCCACACTTAAAAACCATTTAATAATATTTAAAAAATTCAAAACCATTTAATAATATTTAAGCACTAAAATTAATTTAATTTAATTTAACCTAGGAATTAATCAGATATTTTTATCCTATGTTTACTAATGCTAAAATTATGAAAAATGATATTTTGAGATAATATGTGTGAAAATTTGTTTTATGATTTTTTTCTTAACTGAAAATTATTTAGGGGTATTTTTAATTGAATATATACACATTTTTAACTCTTTAAAAATTACATTTTAATCCTTTCTAAATCTTAGGGAGAGTTTGGGTTGTGTTTTTCGGCCATAACACCACACACCCCCACCACCACCCCCTCCCCCACCACACACCACACACACACACACACACCCCACCCTACCCCACCCCCTGCCCCCCTCCACCACCCCCTCCCCCCTCCCCAAAACACACCACCACACACACACCGCACCTGCCCCCTCCACCACCCCCCTCCCCCACCCTGCCCCACCCCGCCCCACCCCCTGCCCCCCTCCACCACCCCCTGCCCCACCCTGCCCCACCCCGCCCCACCCTACCCCACCCCCCACACACGCACACACATACACACATATATATATACACATACACACATAAATATACAGACAAATATATATATATATAAATGGAAGAGAGAGAGAGAGAGAGAAATTGGACCTGAGAGAGAGAGAGAGAGAGCAGCGTCGAGAGAGAGAGAGAGAGAGAGAGAGAGAGAGAGAGAGAGAGAGAGAGAGAGGGAGGGAACGGTGGGAGGGAAAAAAGAAGGGGAAAAGGCTTTTTGCTGGAAAAGTTGTCACGATCGTGTCAAGGTCATTGACCGTGACAATTAGTTGTCACGGTCGTGTCAAGGTCAATGACCGTGACATAAAACGCGTGTTTTTTTGTCACGGTCAATGACCTTGACAAGGCTGGCCGGCTGAAAGGTGACAATTTGCCCATTTTGGTGTAGTGTGGCTTGTCCTTCGAACGATATTCACCTCATTAGAACAAAACTATTGTTTTCATTCGAACAAGATCTTCTTCTCATTAAAATAAGGCACCTCCTTGAAAAACATGTTTTTATATAAAAACCTGTTTTGGTCATTTTTTCTCATGACTTTTAGTGAAAACAAATTTTCAATATTTTTTCCAAAAGTTTTCATCTTTTTGTTTACAAAAACACTTTTCTTTTCCAAATCATACATCCATTAAATGATTTATGAGTTTGCACAAACTCAAGTTTCCATACGCATACATCAAGCCCATATAGAGTTTACTCTACTGCTGATTTGTGGAGCCGAGGCTCTGCGGCTGAAGAAGAAGAAAGGATCTTGAATCCTGAGGTTGATCGGTGGATACCGAGGGAAGATCGCTTCCTGTGGACGGTGCTAGATTGTGTCGTATCCGTAAAATAATTGAAGACTTATTTGTACTTAGTGGATATCTAAGTTGTCTATAAGTCATCGAGTCTGTCATATACTGATACAGTATTAAAATCTAGGTTTTTTTAAAGGGATTTTTTCCTCACATTCTTCTTCACGTGTTTGGTTTGATTTCTTGACTTAGAGATATTTAATTTGACTTTATCTTGCATGCTCACATTAATCTAATCAAGATAAAATATGGTTTAATAATTGGATCTTGTGTTTGTTTAACTTAATATACGGACTATCCATACGAACCCGTTTTCTCATGGTGGGACCCAATACCAAGGGAATAATTTAAACAAGGAAACTTCCGACACCTAGTTCATGTCCATTCCATAGTCACCCATAATACGAAGTCACTTAAAATATTTAATCAATGTGTTACCGTTTCTTTTGTCGATTTCCCAAAGAGTGTTAATCCGCGTAACACGTATACTAATCACATAACAACATATAAAAATATAATCAATGACATAACATATGTCACGGTAAAAAAATAAATAATAAACTACAAAGTTCCAATAAATATATACACAGTTCTAATAAATTCACAAAAACTATGAGGTATTACATTCCTCCCCCCTTAAATAAGGAATTTCATCCTCGAAATTAGAACTTCATATACCTAACTCAAAGATCTCGGGATACCTCTCTGACATGTTATCCTATATCTCTCAGGTAGACTCAGCCTCTTATGGTGTCCCACTGGACTCTGACTAATGGAATGACCTTCAATCGCAGAAATTTCTCTCTCTAATCATTAATGAGTTTCGATCGATCTTTGTACCTTCCGTCAAACTACAAATTAATACCATAGATCTTGATTTGATTATAGGCTAACATATCCCTCAAAAACTTCCTCAACGTCGACATATAGGAGACATCATGTATCCATTGAAGATAATCGAGTAAGGCTAAACGATACGACATTAGGCCCATCATATTCAAGATTATGAAGGTACATACGTACGGGGGTGCTAAATTCCCCTTAGATCCAAATATCATAATTTTATTCATTGGGGAGACATTAAGAAGCACCCGATCCCGCACTTGAAACTCCAATTTATTCTTCATTTTGTCAGTGTAAATTTTCTACTAAATCTAAGCAGTCTTTATATAGTCCTTAATGAGATTCACCTTCTTTGAGGTATCCCAAATGCACTCTGGCCTAAATGTACCCTATCTCCATACATTATCTCGACACACATCATAATCATCCATACAATGCCTCGTATCATTCCATACCAATAATATATTAGTAGATATTGTTATAAAAACTCCGCAAGCGACAAGTGTTTCTCCGAGCTCATCTTGAAATCCAACACGCAAGATCGTAAAATATCCTCAAAGATATGGTTCACTCATTAATTTTAATAATCAGTTTGAGGGTGAAAAGCATTACTCATATCTACTCTTCACCCCACCTCCCTTGAAATAATTCCCCACAATAAGGAAATAAATGTGTTGTCTGTAGCGGACACAATATCAATCGGTAATCCATGAAGATGCACAATCTCTACAACAAAGAGCATGGCATATTACTCTTCGATATAGTTTGTCTGCATTAAAAGGAAATGATCCATAATAGTCAATCTGTTAACGATGACCCAAACAAAATCATGTACCCTTTGGGACCTCGACAACCTAATAATGAAATCCATGGCGATGTTCTCCCACTTCCACAAGGTAATTTATGCCAGCTAAAACTCTCTTACTGGTCTCCGGTGGCCCATGTTTACTAGACAGCAGGTGTCACACTTAGACACGAACTTGATTATGTTCCTCTTCATCCTGGCCCAATAAATACAACCTCTTCATGTCACGATAAATCTTTTCACCCCAGTATGCACAGTCAATTGCGTACTATATGCCTTGGACAAAACTCCCCTCCATATCTCGGGACCTTCCATCATTACCAAATGCCCCTAAAACCTCAAACCTTTATCTGAGAGAATTGAATAAAAGAGAAATCCCCAGATACTATCTCCCTCACCTTCTCCTGACAAAAGTAATCTAAATTTTGGGCCTAAATCACACATGACTACAAGTGTAACAACCACATCTGCCAGATATGCCTCTGATAAGTCCATGGTGTGCAAAATACTCCGCTTCTCTTCCCACAAACTCTTCCTACTGTTTCTGACCACAAGGCTGCCAAACTCATAATTAGTCTACAGCTTATAGTATTTGCTACCTAATTTTCCTTCTCTGAATGATACTAAATTAATACGTTTTGGTCTTTCATAAACTCTTACCATATCCTTTTTTGCATGTTCAAATCTCATTGAGTGAATAAGTACCGAAGACACTTTTTATTAGAATATAATGTATGCCTCTTACCTAACAAATAGTGTCTCTAGATATGAAAAGAAAACACTACCGCAGCCAATTCAAAATTATGGTTGGGGTAGTTGCCTTTGTGAGGCTTAATCTTAGGGAAGCGTAAGCTATGGGACTCTCCTTTTATATTAAAACTCCTTCAAGACCCTGATGTGATATGTCGGTGTATACCATGTACTCCACTCCACCCCATGGTAAACAAAGAATGGTCATGGTTGTAAATCTCTCATTGAGCTCCTAGAATGCTCTTTAACAATCGACACTCCAAACAAACAGTACCTCCTTGCGAGTGAGGTGAATCGGTGGCCTAAAAATCTTCAAAAACCCCTTAATAAACCTCCTGTAGCACCCAGTCAATACCAAAAACTCCTAACCTCTATGGGCATCGTGGTATGCCCCCACTCCATTAAGGTCGATATCTTTCTATGACCCACCGACATGTTATCCTTCGATACAATATGGACCAAAAAATACACTTCTTTCAGCAGAGCCCTACACTTGGATAACTTAGCATACATCCCCTAAGTGTCTGCAAAACTGTCCTCAGATGTTGAATGTGCTCCTCCTCGGATCGAGAATATTATAATATGTCATGTTAAATTGAAAAATGTTTTAATTTAACCTCGAGGATTTTGAGATTGTCAAATACATGATTCGTAACATAAAACTTATATTTGAAAATTGATCTTTTGTATTTAAAATATACTTCGTAACTGGTGGTATAAGGAAATTCTTATTTTTGTAAAAATTTTCACAACCTACAAACTCTAGTTCGAGGCACGACTTGGTTCCTGATTGCTCTGCATAATGAAGTAGGACTTCGCGTTAGGGAAGGTTCTTATTCACCGACCGCGGCCTTTAGAATCATACTTATAAAAAAAATATGGGTTGTGACTCAACCTAGTATTGTTGAGCCTTTGCGCTAATGAAGCACATCTTGTTCATCCACGATAGGTTCCCGGACTTATTGGATTTTTAAGATCTTTTTAAAGAATTCCTTAGATATTACGCTAAGAGCAATCGAAATTGGGTAGCCAGATTATATTGTCTCTTGACCTTTAGATGAGCAAAACTAGATTTTTTTTTTCATTCACTTGCCTCTCACTCTTAGATATAATACCTGATATTTGTCCATTCTCTATTAGAAAAGATAAGATTATGGAGAAGAAATGAGATAACATGTTTTTATCTTTTAAGAGAAAAAAATTATTATCTCTCTCACTTTGTGTTATTGAGACTTTTGGTTTCAGTTGTGGTTCTAGAAGAAGATTACTGAATCATGTCTTAACAAAACATTTTCCAAAATATTTTTCTTGATTAGAGTCTTCTTCAATCTTGAATAACACTGTGAAATTTTTTAAGTTAGCCCAAACATTCTCTACACCATCAACCAATAGGATGGCATCCCATATTATTGGTGTTAATCCTTTTCTTCTCTCGATTACTTTTATTGAATTATAAAGATTTTGGAATGGTTGTAATGCTAAATTATCAACAAGGTTGATCATGTGACATGGTGAGTGGTTAGAGTGTGATTCGTTCTTAATCCCGCTACAACACGGTGGATAACGTTTGTTATGGAGGTTGTGTATGTTTTAGTCTAGAAGAGTTTAAGTTTGTAAGTCATTTCTACCTTCTTTTACTACTTTACATATATTGTTGTAAGGTATCAGTGTGGAACGATATTTTCTCCCTAAAGGATTTCCTCCTATTATTCCTCATCACAAGTGTATGATTTACTTTTTTCATTTTGAATATCTTAATATTCTTAATGAACATAGGTTAATAAAATAATCATACCTGTAAATCAAGTTTTGTCACATTGACATTAGGATAATTTTATACTCAAATTTGAGGAAAATATTTCTTTTTAATTAGAAATATTTTAATTGGGCTCGAGTGCCGCATAGTTTCAAATTCCATTTTAACTAAAATACAGAGTATATTTATGTATGTTTAGATAAGAAGTTTAAACCAAATACAATCATGTGTTGGATATTATGCAGCTTTGGTGCTTGTACAAATATATATATTGATAATTAGAAATTGATGTGGATGTTTAGGGGATAGTGTGCCAATGTTTACTAGGTCAGATAGATTTCCCATATTAGTTTCAACTTATGCTAGTGGGGATAGAAGAAAAAAGTGAACATGAATGTGTGTGAAATGTCCCATACGATTTGTAAATTTATCATCCTCCTAATATTCAAATATTTAATGGTTCCCTCCCCCCACCCCCCCCCCCCCCCCCCCACCCCCCACATCTTTAAACTATAAATGAATTAAAAATAATAACACTCTCAAACTCATCCATATATTGATATAATTCTTAGTATAATTGTGGGAGTTAGAAAAAGAGGAAAAATGTGTACCCAGTTTGAGATCTCCTGTAGAAACACAAAATAATTGAATTAAAGGATTGAATAATGGAAGATTTGGTGGAATTTTGACATGAAGATCACTCTTCATCCTAGCATATATTTTACGGTTCATGGTTTGAGGAAAGGGTTCAATATAATATGTTATGTTAATCTCTTGAGATTATTTTCTTTGTGCCATTATTATTTTTACTCCTCTTAAATATGTTGCGATATAATTGGGATTATATGCATCATTCGGTTGAAATATTATGTAATTGATGCTCTGGTCTTTGGGTCGTGTAATTTTTGTATAACATTTAGAATGGGTACCCATAATAAGTTCAAAAGTCCAATATTCCAAATAAGGCCTTAATATTCTGTGGTGAGGTGAGGTGAGGTGAGATTAAGAAAGAAATGAATATGATTCTTGTATTTATTTCATATGTTGCGTTTGACTCGTATATATTGGTTGTTCATATTGTCACATTTTTCTTACCCGTTATCATCTTGAGAATTCTACTCTTATCATAGTTTACTTTCCATCCCCTTATTTTTAGTGGTACGAAATTTATGAATTTGGGAGACACACGATATAATAATATGATTTTTATACAAAATTATCATTGTAAAACATTTGGGATTGTAATATTAGTAGCGGATATTTTATTTATTTATTGGAATTAAAAGTTGTAGCGTTTATATTTTATAGACTTAGAATATTGGAATAATTAAGATTTGAGATTTTTTATTCATTTGTGGAATGTAGAAGTCGTGTTTATTTTATTAGAGGGTTTTCATCTAAATTTTAATCAAAGTGGGGAGTTATAGATATTGTGTCCGCATAAGTTGTATTGTGTTTGGGATGGAGGAAGAACTACGAGGCAAATATGATACATGTATGTTGGGTTGCTGTGATTCATCCTCCTCTTATCCGTCTCTCGTATGAATATCTTTGTTGGACTCATCTACCGCTTACCCCATGTCTAGTAGGGACCAATTGAGTTTTGGCCCCTCATCTTGTAAGGACCATCTTTTTTGGAGGTGTGCAACACCTCCTTAGGAAAGTTTGAGTTTCGCCTCATAGAAGGAGTATGTGTTAATTATTAATTTCCTCAAAGATGTAATATCCTGTATTTTTTATGCACTTATTGGAACTATGTAGTTAATTATTTATTTATTGGAACTATGTAGTTACTTATTTATATGTCTGTCGTGACATGTGACATGTCATTAATTATATTTTTATTTGTTGAGAAATCGATATAAGATGCGGTAATACATTAATTAAATATTTTAAGTGCCTTAATATTATGAGAGACTATGGAATGGTCAAGAACTTGTCCTTGTTTGGATTATTCTCTCGGTATCGGGGTCCACCGATCATGAAGTAGTTTCTTATAATGTCGACTCACACTTAAATAATTAATAGTTAAGCTTTAAATTAATTGACTTGTACCGGTTTATAAATTAACTTAATGAGATGTTTAAATTATTAGAATATATTATATTTTGTGTTGACTTTCAAGGCGCTTAAAAAGCCTATTTTCGACTTAAAATAGTGGAATTTAAGTCCGTTGGGTTAGTATTGGTTTAGTCCAAGTTTTGGACAATTTCGAGCAGGTTTTGGGCTCATTGGTCTAAGGCTAATATGGGTCCTAGGCTTAATGTTGTGGTTAAAACCTATATTACACCACATTAGAGATAACCCTACAGGCTAAGGAGAGGATGCACAGCAAGGATTGAATAGAATAGGGGATTTGAGACTTTGATTCATCAATCGACCTAAGGAATGTATACATTGATTAAGAATCTAATTTAATTTGTGTTGTGATAGTATTATTCATTAGAGTCTGGATTGAAACTCGTGAGATCTGATTTTATCATCTAAAACCAATTTTTTGTAATTAGATTTAATTATATATTTAAGCTTTAATCATATTGACGAACATGAGTTGTTTCGTTAAATAATACCTTAAATTGAATCATGAAATCAAGTAATCTGATCATAATAATGTTAATTATGAATCATAGTAATGGTAACCTCTAAAATCCCTCTTTTTTAAGTAGAAATTGAATCGAATGTGTGACGAATTTGATAAATTATGTTGGAATTATGAACTTAAGGTTTAGATACTTGTAATCACAAATTAAATCATGAATTCTTCTTATAATAACCTAAAACCTATTCTTATAGGTTAGTGATGGTGTTAAAAATATTATACTTTAAGGAATATTGGGATTGGACTGTTTAGAGGCTTAAATCTTAGGATTTGGATTGTTAATGTTCGTATTTACAATCTGGGGAAGAAGGATTCTGTGTGGATCTCGTTCGAATGAGATTGGGGTTTCATTCGAATGAGATAGGGGGTTTCATTTAAATGAGTTGGATTTTGGTTGGAACGAGAAAGGCTTTTGGTTTGAATGACTTTTGGATCAGTTTCGAATGCAATAGGGATTTTCGTTAGAACGAGCTAGGGGTTTCGTTCAAACAACTTTGCATCAATTTTAATATTAATCTTTGTTTAATTAGAGATTAATAATTTGAGAATTAAAGATACTTTTAGTAATCCATGAGTAGATTAGATTTCTATTTATGCACTTTATGTGCAAGCATACCATGGGTGTATGCTTACTCGTGGGAGACTATACCTAAAAGGGATTTTGATTGGACTCGTATGACGTTGACTACACTGGTAGCTCATTAATAGCGAGGGGTTTACCTTGGGTCTTTTACCCCGATCCTATTGCAGACGTACCCATGTCACGAGTGAGGTCAAACGGGGGTGTTATCTCATATAGCCTTGGTTATAGAGTCCTTCTGATAGACGGGAAGGCGTAGTGATTTTTCCTTATTGCTTTGAGGTCATAGTTATGGGACTACCTATAACTATACCCAGTACGCACGAGTGATCCCTGAAGACAATACGGATAGGACTTCGTACTTTTATGTGAGAGCTTATGCATATCTCATCCATTTGTATGTGATTGGGAACATATTTTTTTGGATAATGGACATATGTGATTCTACTTCCTGTATGGAGACTATACAAGTGACATATGTATGAGATATTTGTCTATGGAACCTTATAGTTATAAATAATTTAAAAGGATTTATAATTATGTATCATTGCATTCTCTTGGTGTTGGTATTAGATATGCATGTTATATTTAGTTTTTTACGTCGGATTAACTTAAAAACAGCTAACGTATGATTGGAAGTTTCATTATTATTACTATGTCCAAAATTTAGTTATATTCTTACACACTATATACTTAATAGGTTTAATTCTATTTGTGGAATCTGTTTTAGGTCCTAGGCAGCATTATCCACCACAATCCTGGATTTTTTACATTCCTCATAGGATGTCGGTGTCAAGCTTGTGTGCTCATCTTTATTTATCACTTTTCATTTTAGTATCTATCGAGTCGGATTATTATAATTGGGTTCCATTTATTTTTTATTCTTTTATTTATATTCAGAATTGGATATTATTGAGACGGTTCCTATTATTCCAGTGATGGAGTTTTATTTATTATGGAGATTGGTATCAGAGTTATTTGTTTTACTCTTGTTATTACTATCAGCTTATTATAGTTATATTTTATTTCATTTAAGTCATGCTTACAATGATACAAATTGTTTAGACTCCTGTATTATTTATAGTTAGAACTGACCGATCTAGTTATCGATTTTATGAGGTGTCACAGTTGGTATCAGAGTATTCTCGTCGGGACTTGAGTGCATCTGTCACTTTTTTGCGTTGTGTTCTTGGATACATTATTTATTTATTGTTTAGGCCATCGTACTCTTATTTCATATGAATACTGATAAGATTTTGTTTATCTTCTTTTATATGGTGAACACACGGAGTATACCCCTACGTCAAGGACAAGTCGTGAGTGCCAAGTCAGAGGAATCACAACCTCAGCACTATCCACTTGAGGTAGGCACTAGCACTTTCTTAGACATATTTAGCAATTATTATAGCATAGACAGTAGAATCTACCATGGCCTCCATGCTCCAGGACCATCCACCACCCATGGTTGTACTTTCCACTCATACAACATCTAATGGGAGATAGCTAAGAGTATCTTTGGCAAAGGTAACTCTCTAGAGTTTATAGGATATATGGATCCCATTATCTCCCTTCAAAGTAAATGAGATATCAAGAGGAACATATATCTGGTAGAGAGATCGAAAGTTAAGTATCATATGCTAGCTAGTTTAGAGCTAATGGAGTGTCACACCCCGCCTATTCTAATCCTGAGTGATCGTTCCATTATTAAATTAAACAGGAATCATCAATGGTTTCATTCTTAGCATCACTGTCGAAACAGAATTATGAGATTAATACCCTAATGGGCCGGTGTCAAAATTTTAATCTTTTTATTAACATGCAATAATTCAAACTACTAAACCACATTCACCATTCCAGTAAACAATGTAATAAATGATAAAAAAAAAGTTATTAAATAAACTAGACTAGAATAAACACTCCATACTGAAGTCCACGTACAATAATCCATAAGTAAAACAAAATCCAATAATGGGAAATAAAATGGAGATGATTTATCTCTGAAATAACCATCAATTAAAGATGGGCGACATGCCCGACTGATATAACTAAATGATGAAAATGAACTGATAGAAGTGGAAGCATCCAATACCGAGGCCCTGCAACGTCTACAGCAGCTACAGCACGTCAAATAAGAATGGACTCCTAAGCTTGGCGTCCCTGTCGCTAGACACCTAAAAGGTTTTTACAAAAATAGATTTTAAACGATTCAGAGCCCAAAAACATTTAAAAAATATTTGCAAGTATTTAAAATGCAGTAAGAGAAGATATTGTATACATGTTAACTTCACGTTCCCTCACTTGAGATCCTCACCTCTCAACTACTGTGCACGCCTAGCGTATTCTATAAAACCATCTTAGTTACGCTACCCTGCCCAACTAGTTTGAACTAAGTGTCTCCCTGCATACTATCTCGTTGTGCCCACCTGTATTGCCTATACAATACGTTACCGAACTTCCAACCCTTTAGCGAGTAAAAATTACCAAGTAAGTATTAAGTTTTCACATACTTAGGTTACTTTAGATATCACTATTTATCTTATCTACTAATGCACACACAGTAGAATAAATCATATATATATATATATATATATATATATATATATATATAATTTTTAACATGACCAAATCATTAAATCATCAAGGGGAATCATTTAAATCGGATTAATCCTGCACTTTAATCCCAAAACCCTATATTATTCTTTTTTTGTTCATGAACATCAACAAATCCAAATTTCTCCACATTCTCAGGTTGCTAAATTATCATAATCATGCTACTTACATAAGTGGATTATATCTATCATGATTTCTACCCAAGAATATGAATTTAATCTCCAATCTAAAGCCAATAATCATTTATTCATGAAAATATTCAATCCTACACTAACATGAATAGTATATGCACTCAAAGTTTTGCAAGATAAACACTTGCCATGAGTTTGTAGGTCTGATTTGTGAAGAAAAATGGTGGAGTTGTCTTTCTCCCCTTTCGATCTAAACTCCGATGGTGGTAGTGGTGCAAAAGTGGTGCGGGGTTCGGAATCATTCACCTCCCTCCTCTAATGACCTCTTTATGTTTTTCTAACTACTAACCGTATCACCCTCAACTTACATGCTGATATAACCATAGTAAATTCGTTGGTCCCTTTACTCTAAAAAGCTAGAAGACCAAAACTCTTTCGGGGTGCCGGTTTGGCATAAAAATGCCCTGGGACCCAATTCAAACCCCCTAGTACACTTTTCTAACTATTTAGACCATTTTGGATACACTGGCGTACTCAAAATGACCATTTAGATGACCCATAAATAAATCATATTTTATCTCATAAATTTAAGTCCCGACATGACTAACACGCGCGACCCGACCAAATTACCGTAATGGCCGTATTTCTCAATCACAATAATCATAATGCATTCTTACTAATTTATTACTCATTCACTAAGTAATACTCAATATAATTCATGCATATAAATATTAACCCTTGTCTCGCTAATTAATATTTATTTTAATCTAGATTAATTTCCTATTAATTTCCCATTTTAATTTAATTAATCCCAATATAAAAATCATTAAAAATACGGGATGCTACATACTTCTCCCCTAATAACGAAATTTTGACCCGAAATTCAAAAAAAATACCTGGTATAAATAACTCTAGATATTTGTCGCGCATCTCATCCTTGCACTCCCAAGTATAATCGTCTGCATTATGGTGCCCCCACTGAACACGTACAAATGGAACTACCTTCGACCTCAGCCTCCTCTCACTATAGTCTAGAATAGCAACTGGCATCTTCTCGTATGAAATGTCGGGCTGTAAATTAATCTCCTCCAATGCAATGTGAGTGTGATCTAACACATCCCGGAGATATCACCTCAGCAAAGAAATGTGGAATACATCACGAATCCGATGCAAGTGCTCCGAAAATTTGAGTCTATATGCAACTGGACCAATTCGCTCGATGATAGAGAATGGCCCCACATACCTTGGTGCTAACTTCCCTTTCTTCCTGAACCTCATTATCCCTTTCATTTGAGATACACGTAGTAATACCTGGTCCCCAACAATAAACTCTAGGAAGAATCGCTTGGCATCGGCATAACTCTTTTGTCTATCCTGAGCTATCCGTACATGACTCTAAATCAGCTCAATCTTGGTCAAAGTATACTGAATCAAATCTGGTCCGAGAAGCTTGTTGTCCCCTACCTCTAACCAGTAAGCGAGCAAACAAAAAGGTCTACCGTACAATGCCTAAAATGGTTCCATTCCAATAGTAAATTGGTAGGATTTATTATACACAAACTCCACCAATGGAAAATAATTCTCCCAACCTCCTCTAAAGTCAAGGATATACATCGCATCATATCTTCTAACATCTGATTCGTCCTCTCTGTCTGCCCATCCGTCTGTGGGTGATAGACAGTACTCAATTATAAATTTGTACCCATGGCCTCCTGAAAACTCTGCCAAAAATGAGACACCAAGATCTTGTCCCTGTCGGACACAATATCGAGTGGCACCCCATGTAATCTCACTATCTCAACGATGAAGATCAGTGCATACTATCCCGTTGCATAATCCGTATGGATTGGGAGGAAATGGGACACTTATTCAACCAATCCACTATCACCCAAATGGAATCGTGACCCCTCTAACATTTAGGCAACCCAGTGATGAAATCTATGGAAATGCTCTCCCATTTCCACACTGGAATCTTTAATGGATGCAAAACCCATGTCGATTTCTGATGGTCCACCTTCACTAGCTGACAAGTGGTACACTTTGAGACAAACTCTGCAATATCTTTCTTCATTCCACTCCACCAATACTTTCGTCTCATATCCTGGTACATCTTATCCCCTCCAGGATGTACCATAAATCGTGATATGTGCGACTCTTCCATCACCATGTATCATAAATCCTCCCCCTCTGGGACAATCAATCTTTCGTTGAAGCGTAAGACTCCTTCTGAACTCACGGAGTAAGACTCTGCTCCCCTAACTAAAATATGTCAAATCCGATCCTTATAAAATGAATCCATTGCCTAGGCATGAACAACCCTCATGACAATCTTGGGGGTGACGGTCATAATCGACATGAATGATTTGAGAACAGAATCCTGATATCCCAGCTCCTTCCATTTTTCCTTCCAAACATCTACCACATCTCCCACTGGCCTACGGCTCAATGCGTCTGCCACCACGTCAGCCTTCCCCGGATGGTACTGGATGTCGAACTGATAATCCTTCATAAAATCCAGCCACCTACGCTGACACATATTTATCTCTCTCTCTGAGTGAACAAATATTGTACTTACTTATGATCTGTGAATAGACGAAACCTCTCCCCCAGAAGGTAATGCCTCCAAATCCGTAGCTCAAATATAACTGCCGCTAACTTCAAGTCGTGGGTGGGGTAATTCCTCTCGTGAGGCTTAAGCTTGTGGCAAGAATAAGCTATAGCCTAGTCCTCCTCTTGTATCACACCCGCAAGTCCCTGTAGGGATGCGTCAGTAAAAATAAGATACTCCACTCCCATCCTAGGCAGTGAGAGTACTGGTGTTGAAGTCAACTTGTCCTTTAACTCATCGAAAGCCAACGGACAAGCATAATACCAGATAAACGGTACCCTTTTGCTAGTCGAGTTGGTCAACGGACCCGTAATATTCAAAAAACTGTGAATAAATTATCGATAGTACCCAGCTAACTCCAAGAAACTGCGCACCTCCATTGGTGTCATGGGTTGTCTCCACTCCCTCACCGCTGACACCTTACTTGGATCCATTGATATCCCCATGTCAAATACAATATGACCCAAGAATTGTACCTCACGCAGCCAAAATCTACATTTCTCAAACTTAGTGTACAACTGATGCTCGCGTAATGTCTGCAAAACCCTACACAGATGATCTGCATGATCCTCCTCAGTTCGAGAATAAATCAGGATGTCATCAATAAAGAAAATGACAAAATGATCCAAGAACTCCCTGAACACCCTATATATCGATTCCATAAACACCGCTGGCGCATTGGTTAGCCCAAATAGCATAACTCGAAACTCATAAGACCCATATTTTATTAGAAAGGCAGTATTAGATACATCTTTCTCTCGGATGCGCAATTGGTGGTACCTTGATCTCCAATCTATCTTAGAGAAGTAGGCGGCTCCTCCTAACTGGTCGAATAAGTCATCGATTCGGGGTAATTGATATTTATTTCGCATGATAACTTTATTCAATTCCCTATAATCCACACATAGGCATCGATATCCATCTCTCTTCTTCAGAAATAGCACTGGGGCACCCCAAGGTGAAGTACTCCTACGGATAAAAACATGACCTAAAAGTTTCTCAATCTGATCCCTTAGCTCCCTCATCTCTATAGGGGGCATACGATAAGGCTCATGGGCTATCGGCCGAGTGCCGGGTGCTAAATCAATGGCAAATGTTATCTCTCATCTGGGCAAAAATACCGGTATCTCCTAAAATATGTTGGAAAACTCACACATAATCGAAATCAAATCTAGGTAGATCATTACCCCCTTAGGGGTCTCCTCCTTTATATAGTATAAGTGAGTTGACGATCCTCCTTCAGGATGGGGCATCGCCACTAAGAACATCTCCTGGCCCAGAATCGCAAACACGGTGCTCCTACTATAACAATCAATCATAGCTCTATACACTGATAGATAATCCATGCCAATTATTCATACTCCGACATATCTAACACGAGCATATCGACGGGCAAAATAAGTCTCCCAATGTCTATACTCGGGCTATGACAAATAAAGAAGATAAGTGTCCCTCTACCCAATAGTAAGTCTACTCAAGTGACTTACCTATCGGTCGTGTCTAACAACCCTACGGCTCATGAAAATCTAGTGGCTATAAATGAGTGTGAAGCCCCAGTGTCAAATAAGATACACCTCGAAGTCCCATGTATAAGAAACATCCCTCAACTACGGGTGGCACCTTTGGAACTGCGGCCTAGTGGATGTTGTACACACGTTCGTACTGTAACTGCCCCTATTGTGGTGGGTCTGCTGGGATGAATAGTATAGCAGGCAGTGTTGGTGCTGGTGTCGGTAGGGTGGTTAGAAAAATAGGCATCTACCTCTCTTGGCGAGCGCCTTGCTATTGCGAAACCCTGCCCTATCAGGGCAATCCTGACGTTTGTGACCATTCTTGCCACACGTGAAGCATCTATTAGTGAAATTTCCGATTCTATAGCCCTGTTGGCCAGTACCACCTCTCTCTTGGCCCTGTTGTCCCTATTAAAAATTCTTCTGGCCCTGCTAACCCTGATGGCCATGCCTGAATACACCCTGTCCCTGCCTAAAATCTCCTGATCGAAAACGCTTAGGAGGATCCCCCTACTGGGAACCTGCTCACCTTGTCTTTTCTGAGTGTGAGTGAATTATTCCCCACTGGCACTGCCACCCCCTGTCCTGCCCTACTGGTCGGACTCTCCTACATGCTTACTTCCTTTTATGTGAAAGCGGTGATCCTGATAATGCAGCAAAGCGACATTCAAAGCATCCGTATACATCTTCAGAGAGGGATTACCCAATAAATGTGGTCGAATTCTCCAACTAAGACCATCAACAAAGAGTTGTATCCGCTTCTCCTCTGTTCTCACCTCATATGGTACTAAATTTGCCAACCGAGTGAATTATTTCTCATATTCGGCTATTGTCCTTTCTTCATGGGAGATGTCTAAGAACTTCCACCTCGTCTCTTTCTGAATGGTGGATGGTTACTTGTGGTCGAACCACTCCCAAAACTCCTTAATATGCCTGGTATCCCTCTCTTATGTCGTGGTAACAAACTCCCACCACTGCAAGGTTGGCCTCACTAGATTAAAAGTATCTAGTATTTGTCTCTGCATATCGATGCACTCGTATATCTGTAAATGACGTTGGATGTCCTTATTTCAATGGAAAGAAGCAATGACATCTGAGATTCCTTGAAACTCGGTGTAAGGACATTATTTCATTATCTTGTTTACACTTGTATGTCGTATACCGCTACAACCGTCGAAGACTTATTCAAGTTCAATCATTCATCAAGACGGATCCAAATATCAAAGTTCTCCAATAAAGATGCCTCCGTGAGATTAATTTTTGGTAAAGTTGTGTTTAAGTACCTTAATGGTTCATTATAAGTGTTGGGATAATTTTTCTAAAATATTTTCAAACACTTGAGGCATTGTTTTTCGTCAAAGAATTTTTTTCTAAGAGTTGAGGCAGAATTTTTTAAAAATAAAAATTTATTATTTTTCGCCAGCTCGTTCGAGCAACCAATATATGTCGCTCAAATGACATTACTATCTCGCGAGAATCTCTCATTCGAGCGACATACAGTCTCGTTCGAGCGACCTTGCCACTTCGTTCAAGCTACGCGCCGACTTAAGTTTTTTATATAAAGCGTATTAAATCACTCTGTTTTCGTTAAGAAGGCCTGACGTTTTTCATTCTGCACAAACTGTAAACCAGCAGAATACTTTGTCTTCTTCATTTAAGGGTTTATCCTTTTTCTTTTCAATCCACAAAAATCCCATATGCTTTAGTGAATTGTTTTGGAACCCAAGATTCAAGTTTGGTAAAATTATTTCTTTGTGGAGTGTTATCTTTACGGCGGACTACGACTGCGTGTCTATGTGAGTATCTGCTCGATGTTCATTATGGATTTCATGTGAGTATCTGGCCGATAGTGAAATAAAAGGTTTTACCCGAAAGGGGTTTTTTCCTGAAATCTGTTTGTCAACAATTATATTTTTTTTCACCCACATAGATGTATGTTTTACGGCTGAATTAATTTAGTTTTCAAATTGACAAGTGATTAAATAAGTATTTAATTGGAATTTGCGCATTTGATTAAATCAGTATCACACGACATCGCGCACTTTTTACAAATTGGTATCAGAGCAGGTTTCATTAATTTATTGTAAATTCCTTTTTCCGCAAAAATTGTGTGATATTGATTTTTTTTGAAAATTTTATTTTTGAAAAATTATCGCAAAGTTTCCGAATGAAAACTTATATAAACGGTTGCCAATTTTTACGGGTCTAATTATACCTACTGTAAATTCCATATGAAATCACATTTAAACGCAATCGATGAGCGCGTTTGGGTAGTGTGTGAAAGAGGCTGGACTCCTCCCATTGTCACTGCAAATAATGTCACTAATTTAAAACCCGTGACAGACTGGACTGAGGAAGAATTTAGGTGGAGCACCTCTAATTCACGAGTCCTGAGTGCTATTTATGGTGTCATCACTCCTGAGGAGTTTCAACATATTATGACGTGTACCACGTCTAAAGAAGCATGGTATGTTTTACAACTTACCCATGAAGTCACTAATGCGGTCAAAGAGTCTAAAATGCAAAATTTAACTACTCAATTTGAAATAATAACCATGCTTGAATCTGAGTGTTTTGATGATTTTTATGCACGTTTATCTGATATGTCAACACTAGTTTCAATATTGATGAGCACATTCCTGATGCACGAGTAGTTAAAAAGATTTTAAGATCGCTACCTAAATGTTTTATCCTTAAAGTAACTGTTTTGAACTCCTTAGGTAATTTAAGCAATTTAAAATTAGAACAGCTGGTAGGTGACCTCCAGGCATATGAGATTGACATGTTCCTCGACACTATCAAACCTAAGGATAGAGGGATAGTACTTAAAGCCCAGTCTAGGAAGGGAAAGAAAGTTTCCAAGAGTGAGAAGAAAAAGAAAGTGAGAGTTTGTGAGTCCGAGTCTGAGAACGAGTGTGATTTTGATATGGCCATGCTTTCAAAGAATTTTTAAAAAATTCTCAAATTTTCAAAAAAAATTCTTCCAATAAAAAGTTTTTTGATAAAAACAAAAAGAAAGATGAGGCTAAAGAGAGCGGTGAGAAATAGGGTGAGAAAGAGCAAGAAGATTACCATGCTAGCCACTCTTAGCGATAGTGAGGATGATGTAAGAGATTCCGTGGATGAGTCTTCACATGGGATATGTGTCAAATTTTCTACTTATCACGTGAGCACACCTAGTTTGTCCCACGACGATGTGAATACTTGTGCACGTAAGACCCCCTGAGGAGGATTTGAGTGTTTCTAGTGAGGGTGAGAGTGAGTGCGCTAGTGAGGGTGATAGTCAGCTCCAGATCGCGTTTAGATATTTGTATGTCGAGACCTTAAAGATGAAGAAGTTGAATAAGGAATTAGGTCTTAGGGTGATAGGTTTGGAGAGAGATATTGAGAGTTAGAGAGGTTTTGAGAGGTCGGCGAGTCAACTAGAGAAGGTGAAAGTTTCTTTGAGTGAGTAGTTGATCATCGTGAATCGAGAGAAGAGTGAACTTATAGCCCATGTGTAACAATTAGAGAGAGATCTTGAACGTCCCCAGGAGATAAAGGTCACTTTAGAGGATACATCTAAGAAGGTAGGAAATATGATCCTCTGTCCCTCTTTGGGTAATGTTAAGAGACTAGGAATTGGTCATGACGGTGCGTCCACTTCACATGTTGCACCCGATCCGGTTTTCGAGTTTATGATTGATCCATATAGCTCTCAACCTAACCCACCTAGGTGTCCCATACCTGATAGGAGAGTTAGTAATACACGTTTTGAGAGAGGTATACCTAGGCCTGTTTATGTTTGCACCCATTACAAGAAGAGAGGACACCTTAGGGAGTTTTGTTTTAAGTTGGGTAATGTGTCACTTTTTGCTACTACACGTGTTCACACACACGCACCCACGCATGATGCTACATATGACTACATGAGAGAGTTTGCACATTTTAGGGAGCAGGTCAAATTTTTAGTCAAAACTTCACATGATTTGATGGATGTTTTTCATAGGATGACACCACCTTTGGAAAACTCCACCGCACCTTTTGGTTTAGGTTTAGACTTGTTTGCTAGTATAGGATGATTTTCATGATGATATTTTGTGCCTATTGCTAGTGTGTACCATTTTTGTATTTATATTTTCCATTTTTGATATAGTTTTCTAAAAAAACAAAAAAAAAATTGTTTTTGAAAAATTTTGGAAAAATACAAAAAAAAATTCATTTTTTTTAAATTGAAAAGGATAAAAAGATTTTATTTTGATAATTTTTTTGGAAAAAGACAAAAAGAGTTTTGTATTTTGTTTCCACCTTTTATGAATGGACATTTAAGATGACCGAGTCACAATTTCACTCCATATCCATGTGACGATTTGATAGTGTTTTGATATGCATCATCATTTCATTTTTATGCTTCACAATGTGTGGAGTCATTGAGAAGTGATTTGTTATTACTACCTACATGTTTGACTCATGAGTTCCTTTAATGCACACTTGCATGTATTTTTTTGGTTATTATTCTTGTCTATCACATGTTGGTCGATGTGTTTTAATCTCAATTATGTCTTTAAAATGAATCAAATGCGATAAAACTTGACAATGAAAGTAGTGTATGTAAGAACTGGTCATGTGAGTTTGTGTGATAGTTATGAAAAACGAGGAAGGGCTACGAAAGGTACTCATTTATCCTTTGCCATTAAGCCACCATTTAAATTGGACCTATAAAAAGTGTGGCATAATAAATATTTGCCAAGGTCCAAAGAGGTTGAAAAGAGCCCGAAATTTTTTTTGAAGGCAATAAAAAGAAAATTATGCCATAAAGTTGGCCAATAGGATTTAGTTTCATCACCTCAAAAGAACAATAAAAGGCATTTTTATTTATGAAGGAGTTTGGATGGAATATAAAACGGGTTTGCACGTCCTGAAAAAGTCAAGAAAAAACGTTACATAGTTTTATATGTTATTGGTGTGAAAATCATGTTTGACTTTGATTTGTCGGTTTGATTAAGATGATGTCATCCACATTCACATTTTCGACACCTAAGGATGATTTTGAGATTCATTCGTTAGGAGTATACATATTCATCGTGCACATATGTTGTGCGTGATTGCATTGATTTGCCTATCAAGTTGTTCACACCCATTCATTTTGTTTCCATGATTTGGTTATATTAGCGTAAATTCATGGTGTGTGGTTTTTGTAAAATTATTTATGCGTTCTTGTATGAAAAAATTGAAAAATCAAAATAGTTTGTGAAATCTTTTGAGGTAATCTTTGCATGATCATAGTTTGATCCATATTTTCTATGTTTGTGGTGGCAATCCATGTTTGTTTTGATTTATTATTTTCCTTGTCTATTTCAGACAAATTAAAAGGGGGAGAACGAACTATGGGAGAGATTTGAGATTTAATCTTTATGTTTTGATTTATGTTTTGAGATTTAAGTCCTGACGCAACTGACATGCGCGGCCCGACCAAATTACCTTAATTGTTGTATTTCTCACTCATGACAATCATAATGCATTCTTACTAATTTATTACTCGTTCACTAAGTAATACTCAATATAATTCATACAAATAATTATTAACCCTTGTCTCGTTAATTAATATTTATTTTAATCCGGATTAATTTCCTATTAATTTCCCTTTTTAATTTAATTAATCCTAATATAAAAATCATTAAAAATACGGGATGTTACATGGGGATGTGCTATAATGATGGTAATAAGTCACCAATGATGAGGATAGGTCGAGTATGAACATAAAGAACTTTGGGAGCAAGTTTGAGGGAAATTACTTCCCATCATCACTTAATATTAGCGAGAGGTCAAAGTTTATGAGCTCATTGTAGGAAGATCATGTAGTAGCAGAGTACGAGTGGGAGTTTACTTGGTTTCTTTAACTCGGACCAGGTTACTATGGAGGCGAAGGTGTACCAATTTATCAGGGGACTTATGTTGAGTATTTGGCAATTATTTATCAAAAACTAGCATTTTATTACTTACATTCAGTCAGTGGACGATGGGACCGTCCAAGGGCCAAAGTTTGAGGAGAGTGGTGAGTCTTCCCGAACACAGATAGGTTCAAAGCAGTAGAGTGGACCACCGTAAGAGGGTCATCCCCATTAGAGAATCAAAGAACCGAATGATCAACAGCGCTAGGGACTCCAAGGGCATCATGGCCAACAGGGCCAGCAGCATCACTTCCAGTAGTACCATGGACAGAAAGGAAGGGTCGATAGGAAAAGGGTCAGCAAGACCGACCCTAGGGTGGGAGAATAGAGTTGCAAGCAGGGCCTCCACTTCAGAAGTGGATATTATACGTGTAGCAATTAAGCTCATTAATTTGGAAGGCTCGTTAGGGGAAATTGGGTTGTTTAGGGACAGTTTTAATAGGGATAGCCGTAGGTTGTACCAACTCCACCTCAGTATCAGGCCTTGCTACTACCACCATAGTATCATTCATTACCACTACCACATCCTAGCGCATCGTCAATCGTAGTTTCATTATGTATGTGTGTTCAATGTATATCAAAATGATCGACAGGCCCCGTCATAGGCCATGGACGCTATGCACATGTTTTATTTAACACAGGAGCATCACACGCTTTTTTAGCAGCAATTTTTCCCCAACTTCGGGACTATTATAGATCGCTACCGATGATTCCATGCACATGAATACCATAGTTGGTAGGGATGCTTCCTTGCATCGTATTTGTAGGGAAGTGGCAGTTGAGATTGGACGTTTGTGTTTTTTGGTCGATATGTTGATTTTAGATATGCAAAGATATGATATCATCTTAGTATGAAATCGTTAGCATAGTATCACACACAGATCGATTGCGACAGAAAGGCTATCACATTTGCCATTCCCAAGCCAAGAGATGTTCATTATAGCTATGTCTAGGATTGATAGAGGCTTTAGCACTCAACAAAATTATATCAGTGCAAGTAAATCATAGGAGGTCATCGTATCATTATAATTGATACCGATTTTCTAAGAGTTTACGTACATATTTGATGAGGTACCATGGTTACCGCCAACATGAGAAATAGGTTTTTTTTTTATAGATTTGGTGTCAAGAACTAGGCTTATTGCAATGGCACAATATAGAATTTCTCCATTGGAGATGGGGGGATTTCGCGAGTAAATTCACCTACTCTCGAGTCAGGGGTTCATGCGGATGAGTACATATCTATGGGGGATCTCATGAATTGTTTGTAAAGAAGAAAGATGGTTCACTATCGGGAGTTGAACAAGGTCACGATACATAAAACAATATCCGTTTCCATGTATTGATGACATGTTTGATCAGTTGAGAAGGGCATCATTCTTTTTCAAAAATTGACTTGCGCTCGGGGTATCATTGATTACGGATTTAGGATCAAGATATTCTAAAGATGACTTTTTGACATGGTATGGATATTATGAGTTCTGGGTCATGTCTTTTGGGTTGACCATTGCGCTAATTGTGTTCATGGATTTGATGAATAAGGTCTTTCGCCCATTTTTGTACAAGCTCAGCATAGTCTTCGTTGAAACATTAACTAATGGGGTAAAATCTAAGTATTTTTTATCACTTGTGCCTGCACCCTCCCCAAATTTATCTTAATTTGGAAAATTGTCTTGATAAATCTTTAGTGAAGTTTGATCTTGAAATCATGAATGTGAGTCTTTCGTAGACCCTTTGTAGTAAAAATAAAAGTGTTTTTGGCAAGGAATAAGACAATATAAAATATGAGGACACGTGAGCAAACATATGCTCTTAAAATCTCCCTTTTTGTCTATATTCCATGGCAAAAAATACAAGATAAAGATAACAAGAAATCGAATCAAATCTACCACCTATGACATGACTTTTTTGGCCAAAGGCACAACCAAAAGAAATAACATTTATAATGGTAAAATGACACAAATTCTCAAAACAACCATCAAATATCTCTTATACCTATTTTCTTATGCCACACTAGTAAACATATTAAAATGCCAATGTGTAATCTAATAATAGTGAAAACATATGTAATAAGATGAATTATGAGATATGGGAACGTAAAGATTTCATCAAATCACAAAATTCTAAATATACTC
This sequence comes from Sambucus nigra, assembly GCA_949130495.1. NCBI lineage: Eukaryota > Viridiplantae > Streptophyta > Magnoliopsida > Dipsacales > Adoxaceae > Sambucus > Sambucus nigra. The sequence goes on from OX422211.1 coordinate 93,631,146, forward strand.
CCTCTTACTAAACTATCTTCAACATGTTAGCATAAAACTATCTTCCCTTAAGAATAAAATGTAAAAAATACATCCTAAGAACACAAGATTTTCTCTCCCCTCCTCCCACCCCCAAACATATAATTATCTCTCTTTTGTCTCAAATTTATTCTCTCCCTTAATCATAACCTCTCTCCGTAAAAATCAAACAGTAACGGTTTTAAACTGTTATAAAAGAGGAGTTATAAATTTTTTGTAACTTTTCAAAACACTTACAAATTGAAATTAGTAACGGTTCAATCGGTGAATATTTTCGAAGGTATGCGTTATATAGTTAACCGATTATAAATGTTTAAAACCGTTACTATTTGACATTTTATAAGTGTTTAAAACCGTTACTGTTTGACATTTTATAAGTGTTTAAAACTGTTATTGTTTGTAATTTTATAAGTGTTTAAGACCGTTATTATTTTACATATTGTAAGGTTTTAAAATCGTTATTGTTTGTAATTTTATAAGTGTTTGAAACCGTTACAAATATCGATACAAATAAAAAAACAAATCAACCACAAAGGCCTCATCCAAAGAATCTAAAAACAACAAAAATTGACATCTCCTGGTTCAATCATCAGCAAATTACATTCACTAATTTAATTTACAAGAATCAATGTCTCAATCATCTCCTCGTTCAATAGGCAAAAAATTAAATTCGTCAACATTTTTTTTCCATCTAAAAACTAAAAATATATCTCAAAAGATAAAATTCAAAACAAAAGTAAAGTAAAGGATAACAACACATAAACCAATAGGCAAATGCAAAGGAACATGGCTGATAATGTCGGCGAGGGCCTTCATATAAGATTTTTAAGCCTTCTCCCACTTGAGTGGCATTACGACCTCCCATGTGAAGTCAGGGTCATCTCTTTCAAAATGCTCGTAGGCAGCAGTCTTTAAGAACCTGTCATTTCCAAAATGATCGTAAGTATCAATGAAGACAAACAATGAACAACATTGTAGACCATATTTATGATTTAAGAGGTGTTACCTTTTTCATATTTGGGATTGGGAGATTAATAAAAGATGTTCCTAGAGTTAGTAGGTCGTGTTTAATCAACAAATATATTTTTAATATAATTTTAGAACTCAGGGGTTCTTTTTTTATATAATTCTACCTGGATTATCGGCCTTGAATCTGATTGTAGTCCATCCAGCAGTTGATACACTTATTGTGTTCCTGCTCCTGATGAGCCGCTCAACACTATTGGCTTTATTTCTTATAAATCAAAACAGAGGAGTGAGAAGAGTCGATATTAGAGAGAGAGAGAGAGAGAGAGAGAGTTTCAAATTTATGTTAAACTTTGAAGTGATTCCACACGGGACCGAACAATTAACCCCTATAAATAAAGAAGTAAAATTATTGATGTTCAAATTTATGCAAGAAAAGAATGTAGAAATATCAAATATCAAAATAGTTATTTTTTTACCATTGAATCCACAAGCCAAATCTTCTTGCGGGTCTCTTCCGCTGGGGCTCGAGTCTGCATAGAAATCAAGAAAAAATATTAATTTATTTTCTTTACTTAGCAACAATGAAGCATTGTGTGCAAGTACATGAATATCAAATAATGTATATGTATACTATATAATATATACACATGATTATGATAATGATTCTGCCCCTTTCATGTCCATTCGTATAAAATGATCTCCCAGTCATTAACTATTACATTTTAGTTTTTCCTTTCAAGCACTTAAAACAGAATGAGGAACAAGATACATATTAACTTAGAAAGGAATACAACTGTCTATTTATGTCAAATAAAGTGATTATAAGCTTGGAATAAAGTTTCCAATAAAAAATCAGAGGGGTCTGGGAAAAATATATGTAAAGAAAGATCCAAGCTCATAAGACTATTGTTATTGACCTAGCTTGGCCCAGGCTGGTTGAATTAAAATCAAGCGAATGGGAGGCATAACCGATCCAATTCTGCTATTGGATTCGTTAAATAACAAAACGTTGAAAAAGGGTCAACCAACATGGATTTCACATGAAACAGACGACCCAAGGGATTTTGCAAAAACTGAATGCGTCTTTAAAATAGTTTAGATAAACAATATGCTAAGGCTGGTGAGAGTTGAACCAGGGAGTTTTAAGCGAGGTTTAATAACTATCCGTGTATACAGTAAATCACAGATACTTAATTTCTTTAGCCTTAGTCCCATAAATACCAAACACAATAAAAGAACAGCTATATCGATTGCCTGTGCATTATAACCCAAATAAACTCATTCCACCAATACTTCACACCGAAAAGAGTGAGGGAAATAGTCTTATTTAAGTTCAATGCATGTTATGCCTTTCACTATGGAAACTAAAATATGGCGAAATAAAAGAGAATCAGAAGAAGACAAAGAAGTTTTGAAAATAGCTTTTTGCCAAATTCAAAAGATACTTCAAGATCTTTTATCATTTCAGAGATGGCAGAACATAGATTTAACTACATATTTAAGAGGTGGAACCCATATTATAAGATTCAAAATCCTAAGACATTTTACAAATAGACGGAGACTATGTATACCTTATCCTTAAAAACATTAATACATGACAAGAAAATGAATGGACAACTTACTCCTAGTTTCTCTAGAAAAGCTTTATAAGTCTTCTATTTTCTCAAAATTTTCCGTTCTTTCTTCTCATACAACATTCTGAGGTCATCAATGGAATCTGGATGTCAACAAATAAATATTTCTGCAAATAATATTTCAGCATGAAATTACCTCAAGCTAAAAATCAAGACAGGCATATGAAGAGTGACAGGACAGCATTCTTACTAAATAGAGTTCTAAGATATATATATATATATAATAATCATACACTCATATATACGCGCACACAAATATTTTAAGGAATTAAGCATCGTAGTCTACAATATTCAAGTAAGGTTTGTATTGTAGACAACATATCTATATATCGAGGCTTGAATCTTTGAAACTCTCATAAATTATTGTTCAAATTTCAGGGTATGATGTACTAGGGGTGGCAATTCGTATTTTTGGGTTGGGTTTCGGGCCGGCACGACAAGGTTTTTCGGACACGAACACGACAAGAAAACATGATTTCTTAAATTTCATTCTCAAGTAAACTAAAATAGGAAAACCCAAATAAAAACACAATTGACATGACAAGATACGATAACATGACTCATAATTTTGATATGAACACGACACGACTTCGTATAAAAAAGTTTGATATAAACACGGTAGATCGTGCAATTTATGGGTCAATTTCATGTCTTTACATGCTCTGTTTTCGTGTCGTTTCTAAAACTTCCTCCCATATGATTTACAAAGAAACACTCAAAACTTTCAAAAATCAACTCAACATTCACAACAAGTACTAGAATTTATTTGAACTAGAACATGGAAATTTAATAAGAACTCTTAAGTTGCTCTAAACCAACTAGCATGTTCATGAACGAGATGAGGTTGAATGTGCTACTGGAACATGGGAAACACTGTCGACATATCTTTATTTTGGGACATAAAGCACCCGATTCTAGTTTTGTCTCTTGGAAATCGAGAAATCAAATGTGAATGGACGCCACCAACCTGTTTTCAAACAAGTAATTAATTTGTACCAAATCAGAGAATAAGCGAGTGAATCAACATAAATGTATAATGTAGCCTTATCAACTCAGTAAAAGGTCATTCGTACAATAGTAATCCACAAGTCAAGCGATTTATTGATATCAGGGTGCAAAGCTTAAACACCTTCGAAAATAACCTGGCAACATTAAAGCCACTACGAGCACCAGACTCCAGGTCAAAAATAGGTAATTTTGCTCTTCTACTTTTTCTTATGTCATCAATATTATGTGAACAAGACATAGAAACAAGGTTGTTAATACAAAAGAGGTCAAGTGTTTTGAACATAAAATATTAAAGCTTAATCTATCTTTACATGGAATGCATTCTATTTTGATAACTTTTGCACTGAAACTAAAATCAAATCATATATTTCTTCTTACTAACCATTGTTAGAAAGTAAAGACGATTAAGAAGTATGCAATTGTTAAGTATTGGAAAATCCAACTCAAAACCAATTAGCAACGGGTGAAGGACTCCAAGAACTTATATACCGAGGTGCAAGGATTTAATTTCCAAAGGTGGAGATTATATCATCAACACTCCCCCTCACGTATGGTTTGTTATCCTAAGCCAAACACATGGAAGAATTTATTCGTTAAAGCAGAGCATGAGTAGCCAAATTGGGCCCTAGTGGCGAGTGGCCTACTCAGATATCATGTTAAATATTGGAGCGTTTAACTCAAAACTAATTGACAATGGTGGAAGGGACCCAAGGTGCAAGGCTTTAACTTCACAATATGGGACTGAAATTCTCAACATTAGTTATACCAAATTCCGAAAGACTGAGATTGAAAGTTGACCAAAAACTAACGAGTGAGCTTCAAAATGATTTTAAATAACATATGCAGGCTCACGTTGAGTTGTTTTGTGCTATTTTTAGTTAAGATATATGGAGTGGTTACTATTCAATAAAATAAAGGATAGTATCTTAGAGTCCATATTTTTTATTTCTTGACAGTTCAGTAGGGAAGCCAAAAGTAGGTTTATTTCACTTATCTTTTACATAGGGAACCATTTGTCACCTTATTTGTCCAGCTTAGTGTATGTGTTGAGTGTTGAGTGTTTCATGGACAAAAAATTAAGGTTAGAAAAATCATTGAAGTGAATATATGCGTAAACAATACCTAGAATAATGACACATATCTGATACCTAAGCTAAGTTAACCCGAGATCAGCCCACGGGCAAGTTAAGTCTGGGAAATTTAACTAAGCTTTTGTGAAGCCCAAACTCATATGAAGTTGAACCCAAGAAAGATTATATGAATCTTAACACGAGAGTTGAAAACATATAAGGATCGTCAAATTGAGAATTACATCAGTTCAAAAGGATTTACACCCCTAGATTACAAAGTTCAGCTCTACAAGTTGTCAACTTGTAAAGCTAAAAAACAAAGCAGAGAGACTAAATTAGGTAAACGTACAACAGAGTAAAGAACGATTTCACAAAACTCTCCCAAGTCATAATATATTAAATAAGGATTTCAACTTAAACTTGTTGAGAAGCAGAAGATTTACCATGATGGGGAGATTTGTGATGGGCTTATGAGAAAGAATAATGAAAAAATGGACATTATAATGTCTCCAACACCCTTACCTTGGTTTCAAAGTTCCCCTGCATATCTATCTCAACTATTTATTTTGTGTGTATATATATTGCGTGAGTTGGTTTTACGATCCAAAATGTTCCCGTTACAAAGAAAACAAAACTAAAATTGAAAGAAAAATACAATCTACGACACCATATACATATTCACCTTCATACACAATGAATCGTATGATATACCTAGGGAACCAAGGAAAAACTAATGGAATAAACACTACGACTAAACGTAATTCTGTTTGAAATAAAAAAAAAGATAAACTAAAGTAGAGAGAGCATACTATGCAACAAACACCTTATTTCATACTTCAAAAACACATATCAAAACCCCAAAACATTATAAAAGGAATATGTGAGTTTCAACATTCTTCTCTTCTTACTTCATATTTTGATAAATATAAAAACCAAATATATGCTTACTAAAACCCACGGAACAAACCGCCTAAATTCATATATAGAAAAAACAAAGTCCACAAAAATAGAAAATGATTGAATATTCAGTATGTAGTATGTAGTATGTAGTTGATAGATTGAAATAAAGGTAGATATGCGAGAGGTGGAACACAGAGTATACCTTCAAATTTGAAAGGAATTGCACAAATTAGAACAAATCAAACAAAGTTTGAACCCATTACATGTAAACCGGATATAATCATCCTTATAATAACACACAAATGTTAAAACATTTTGAGAAAAAATGTAAAGAAAACTAAAATACAAACGAAATTACCATCTTGACCAAAAAATCCAGAATTTAAAACTAAATACTTTTCCCACTATTTGCCTTCATCGTCTTGAAACAAATCATTTCTATAGATCCGTGTTCAGTTCTTGATATCATATTCCCCAAAACTACCAAATATTGTTTGGGAGTATGATTTCTATTCCCAGAAACTACCAAATATTAATTGGTAATATAGAAATCATATTCCTAAAAAATACCAAATATGTCCTCTAGATGTTAATTAACATAAAATAGTAATCAGTTCTTGAAAAACAAAAGGTGTTAGTTGAGCAAGTATTTAATGTTAACTACAACTTATAAAAACTAATTTAACCCAATGAACTAATAAAAGAACTTCAAACTTAAGTATATGTGGTGTATTGCAAATCTATTCGTTTTAGCTCTGCAAAACTAAACAAAAATTAATCTCCATTTGAACCCAGGCAGATATATACATAAATGTAACAAAGAGCCCAAAATAAAAAAAAAAGCCCTAACTTGAAACAAATCAAAAGCTCCATTTGTAACAAATCAAAATCTTAACAGTTGAAGCCCAAACATGCACTCTCGAACCCTAAAAGTGAAACTAAACGATTTAAGAACATGATACTAAATCAAATATAAATCAAACCTAGAAAAAAGTAGTAATATTGTGGACAAAACGATAAGTATACCCAAATCTTCAAATGTTATAGATGCGAAAAAATGATAAGTATAATCGATCTGAGAGAGAGAGAGAGAGAGAGAGAGAGAGAGAGAGAGAGAGAGAGAGAGAGAGAGAGAGAGAGAGTACCTGCGATCGAGAGAACAGTGGAAGAGAACCGGGTGCGAGGGGAAAACCTAAGCTGAGCGGGAAGGCTAAAAATAGAATAGAGGGAAGGAAAAAAAATTTAACACTTTCAAGTCTCAGAAGGGATACGCGTGATTTTCACGTGTTCTGTATTACCTCTTGTGTGTTATATTAATAAGTTTGTATCAGGCATGGACACTTATAAATTTTGTAAGTGTCTAAAACTATTATAAATTTTGTAAGTGTCACGAACACTTATAAATCATTTTTTCAATTAGTTATAAAATAATCAATTTGGTGTAGTGCGTTTGGGAAACTTCTCCCCCTTTTTTCAAGAAATTGACAAAGAGAAGAAGAAAAAAACTAATCATTAAGAACGCGAGGAATTAAACTACACAGTTGTTGAGATAAAAATAAGTCAGAGTATAAAGCATGTTATATATCATAATAAGGTCAAGAGATCAACATATATAATATTACATGGTATAAAAAAGGTCATAAAAGATCAACAATGATATAGAAAGCCTATATAAGTAGCATCATCCAGATGTATCATACCACCAAAAATGTACTTAATACCAAAATAAGTGCAACAAAGGTCATAGATTTATAATATACACTAGTTAATATATAACTAATTGAGATGTTTTAAAATACTAGTAACTGATAAAAAGTTTTATAAGAAAACACAAGCATATTTCTACTAAATGAGAACAAATCCTAGACCAATTTTCATAAGTAACAATATAAGCATTATCATCACACTTACCAACTTTCGAGTTAATGTCCAATGATTATAATCAAGAATATTTTATATATAATAGACTAATAACATGATGAGATGATTGAAAAATAACATGAATTCATATCTCGTTTGTGAAAAAAAATAACGCTATTGAGAAAAAGGTCAATGATCAATTCAAATAAAAATTATAAATCACAGGAAAAAACTACTCAAGCTTCAACTCAAATGAAATCTCCAAAACCTTTTAAAATAATTTTCAACTACCACTTTTTTAGCCTCAATAAGCAAATTTTGGTTAAAACGTTTTGTCTCATTTCCTTGGTGCTACTCAATCTTTAATGGATATAAATCTTTGAGATATTGCATTCGTTCAAATTGTTTTCAAGTGGAGGCTTCCATTCAAAAATAAAGGCGTGATATTGTTTTCAATTTTTAAATGTATCATCACAAATTCCAATGTTGTTGCCTTAACCATTTCTTCTCTTATGATTTTTAAGACACGACATTAGCTTTTTCAACTTATCCAAATAATGAACCAAAAATATGACACATACACAATAAGAAATTATACTACAAAAGTATTCATATACTCATTTGTGCCCTTCATATATAGTTATCTTATTTTAATTTTTCAAAACACTTTGGGTCCCTTATTTACATCTCCGAAAAGCTTCATCAACATTCAAGATTTTGAAGTTAGTTCTCGATTATCCTCATTGTCACATATATCACATTTTTGAATGAAAGGTAAATACGGGAATTCCTTCACACATGTCATGTGTTCTTACAAAGTCGTTATCTAAACATCTTGGTAAAAACTTTTTGTGGGTCTAAATCTTGAGGTTTTTCTACCTTGATCTTGCTTGTATAAAAAATGTTTAAAAAAATAAGAAATAAGCAAAATTAAGCAAAACCATGTTTCATTGCAACCACAATTTTCATCCTTCAAGCAAATATGGAGAAGTTCTTTTGGCAAAAAAATCTATGGAAGTGGCACGAGCATCTTATCATTAAAGCATCACCGCAGTGATACCTTCGTTGCAGCGATACTTCCCTCATTGGATGCCAAAATCCTTGAAGATATCGTCAAGAATCTACGGACAAAGAAGCGACTTGCCTCATAATATGTTCTACACATAAATTCTCATCCTCTCTATAGGGGCACCTCCGATAATGCATACAGATTCGCAAATATGTCATAGTGATCTTTCGAGATCTTCAAGATATTTATGTGAAAATACCTTTTTGGTTATTGATTGGAGTATTTAACCCTAACTACTCTCTCACACGTGCTTTGTGTAAGAATTATATCCTTTAGATTATCTTGATATTTGGGAAACCCATTTGCATGGTTTTCCTTATTTAAACCAGCAATGCTCTTCATTTTAAAATAACTCTCATATCTTTCAAGATCAATATACCAATAAAGTCTTGTAGTGTGTATTCTTTTCTCCTTCTTTTCTACAAAGATAAGAACACATTTGTGAAATATAGTGAACCATTTCAACAATCTAGTTCATCTTTTTCACTCTATCTTCTTTGCATCTAATCACCTCTTTTTTGTGGGTTGATTAATATCAAAGAATACGGATATTTTTATAGAGAACTCATTTTTATAAAATGAACTTTCTATACACCTTAGGTCTTTCTCCCATCAAGAAGTATTGTGATATTTGAGGTTCTCTTTGGGGGTTCATATCATGTGTGATCTCTAAAGATTGAAGACAAAGTCTTATGCAACAGTGTTGACATATAGATATTGAGATTGCCCATCGATGGATAGGAGTCTCCGTCTTGCTACAATTTTGTAGAAAGTTTATGAAGGTGTGAGTTAGAGAAAATGGGAGTGTAAGTCATTAGTCCCCTCTGTAAGTCTTTACCAAGTTTAATGATATTGTTTCATTAACCCCAGAGAAAATGAGTATACATATACTCTTACAAAGTCAAAAATCATATCAATCATGTTCCCCTCATATCAGGGGTCCCCATGCCTCATAGAAGGGCTTTCCTGATAATATAACCTATTTATCACCTCTAAGGAACATGAACTCTCGGGTGTATATTCAGAGTCTAAAGGGTAAGACCTAGATTTATAATAAACGCTAATATTCTTCATGACTATTATCTAATCGTTCATAGTAGCCTCAAAATAATTATCACTAAAATCATTATGTTACTGACAATAGATAAAGCATCAAAGGCAGAGACTCAAAGTCAGTTTGAGGATGGGTCTGGCCTCCTTGATCATATAGATATAAACCCTAAATGAACCCTCGGCTTAAGGTTTTAGGGGTAAACAATTTAGATAAGGTACGATCTTAATATTACCTTGATTTCTTCTTTATCCCTGACCCTCTTCATCCAAATAACTATTAAATTCCTTAAAAATTTCCTCTAAAGGATTCGATATTAAAAAACTACTTGAGATATTGATAAATATAACCTAGAAGATCAAAAGAAGGATTTTTTATGAATGTCATTAAAACATGATAACTATTTCAACTTTTTCTTTTTATGATTTCTGTGGCAAAATAAAAACCATTATACCTTTGTTAAATACACCAGGGAAAAAAATCCAAGGGTTTGTTTAAAAGAGACAAAAAGTAAGGATTCAAAGGAAATTAAACTTCTCGAAGCCGAGAAAATTAATTTAGACATGTTAAACTAGTCGAATCAGAATATACATGCAAAGTAAAGTCTTAGATAAATACCTTTTTATCTTGGTACATTAAAACTCTCTCATGGTTTGACCTTCGAGGATTGGCCTCATCCTCATTAAATCTAAGTCTCTTAAGGTTCGTCCATCAATGGGCGACCTCAGCCTATTGTCCTAATCAAATATAAGTCCCTCATAAGGTCTGGTTATCAATCTCACCTTATTTCTCTCATGATCAACAAATATAAGTCCTATCTCAAGGTTTGGTCATCAAGGGTTGGCCTTAGCCTCAACAAATCTCTCTTAAAATTAAGCCATCAAAAGTCAACCTCAGCCTCATCAAATCTAATTCTCACTTAAGGTTCAATCATTAAGGGTCAGCCTTAGCCTATCCCCTTAGAGTCAACAAATCTTCGATTGCTCTTAAGTTTCGGCCTCACAGGGTCGGCCTCAGCCTCAGTAAATATGAGTCCTCTATCAAGGTTTAGCCAAATGAAATCGACCTCAACCTCAATAATCTAAGGCTTCTCTCAAGTATCACCCATCAAGGGTGAGTATCAACAATTTAAGGCCTCACCAAAGGTTCGATATCCAAGAATTAGCCTCAACCTTAGAGTATTAGGATAGGCCCACAACTTGAAGCCTAGGGGTAGTTGATGATCCTAAATTTAGCCTCGGCCACCTTGGAATTACCTTTGCCTCTCAGGGTGGGACTCATACTGAAAACAACTCACAATATGTAGAATTCTCCGAAAATAGACACCTCTACTAACCACGATTGGGACCACAAAAGCACATGAAGAATAATCATAATGCATTTTATTAATATTTCAAACGGGCATGTGTCAGCATCTCAAAGGATATTAGTTCAGATTCATTTGTCAAGTGACTTGGGGTGCATATTTATTAAATTTATAAAACTTCTACAAGTGCATGGGCTATTTTAATATAGCTAATGCAAGTATGGGTCGAACCCACGAGGATCTGATCAATTTTTATAAATTATAGACTTTCTAATTTTAAAAAAAGGTGTAGAAATAAAATAAACACAAATAAAGGATTGAACACAAATTATGTAATGAATATAGAGATATTACTAGGATCGTGAATCCATTTATCATTTTTACTAGATTATGATTAAGTATTCTAACTTAAAACTCCCCTTTATAACTCAAAATTATACCGACTCTCATTGCGTAAATTTTGGAAGATGGAAATGTGAAAGTTAAATTAAAATATTTTATACCTTTTTTAAATGGAAATTATTGGTCCTGAATAATCCCAAGGAGGGGGTGAATTGGGATTATGGCATTTATTTAAGTTTTTGCAAATTAACATTTATCTTTTCTACATTGTCATTTTATAAACATTGCAACTTGGTAAAAAGTATTTTCTTGATTTGTTGATAAAATAACTTCTCTATTTGTTGACTTACATCCATATATATTCATATTCACATTTAAGCAATATAAAATATTAAGCATATTAAAGTAAAGCATGAATGTAAATATAGTAAGGGACGAGATAGGGTTTAAAGGAAATTTGCAGACGTCGGTTTTAACATTGTTAGGACCTACCTATATCCACGCTCGAGAAGGTACTTGAAAACTTCATTATCTTCGGTTCACTTAATGTGGAACCAAAATCCCACAGGTAGCAACACCTTTCAAAACCACAATCAATAAGACAATACCCTCGTCCTTGACCAAGCGGTAAGTACGCAATATCTCAATGTCTTTAAATGCCTTGACTACCAACAATAATGGCACTAGAGACCAATAAGAGACGACAAAGTTCAACCATAATCAATTGTACAAGATTTGTAACCAAAATATATAAGAAAAGTTTCTTTACTAAAATAGTGGTGAAATGGGTTTACTTTATTTATCTATAAAAGTAAGCAAATAAGTGATCTCATGTATTTGCTCAAATGTTTATTTGGGGTTGGATCCATATCTTAAGAGAATTTTATTTTAATCTCTAGGCACACTTGTTATTTTTGAGTAACTTGGTTCGAGAGAGATTTTATGCATAAATAACTTTGAATCGCAATTAGGTTTTGGGTTTGTTGCTTAAAAGCAAACTTGTAAGGTGGGTGGGACTTTTTCTCTCTAGAAATGCATCATAACTAGCATTATCAAAAACATGGATTAAATGGGTTTGGGGTGTGTGACTTGGATGAAATGGGTTTTGATTCCTATCTCTAGAAATATAACTGGTTTGATGATGGGTTTTGATTCTTGGAACTCATGGGGTTTGGTTTGGAACTTGGATATAATTGGTTTGAAGTTTGAAGTTTTACTTTAATGGAGTTTTTTTTACAATGTAGATTTGGGCAAGAATCTCACATATATGAAAGGGGGTTTAAGAAGATGGTTTATCTCTTAGAAATACCAAGTGTTAAGACACAAGCTTGGGTTGAGACTTGGTGATTCAATATGAAGATTTGAAGGTCTATTTATAGTGTTAAGAGGCAGTCAAAGTTTGGTAATAAGGTGATGAAGGTTGGGGTATTAGGATAAAATATTGGGATGTTTCACCAAAAATAATTTTGAAATCCAGACTCTTTTAGTCGACTAGACCTTTAGTTTAGTCGACTAAAACTCTTATGTTTGTAGTTATGCCTATTTTTTGAGGTATCTCAAAAATTTATTTGACTAAACTTGACTTTTAGTAGACTAGAAAAAAGTTTAGTCAACCAAACCTACCAGGTTTCAAGCAATAGGATGTTGGGTTTAGGGTCATTCATTTGGGAAGGTTTAGGAAGCTCTAGGTTGACTTTAGGTGGGCAAGTTTTTATCATATACAAGGTAAATCATGTTAATTTAATTTTGTACAATAGTTTCTATTGTACAACAAGAAATAGGGTAATGATCTTCTGGACTTTTGAGTATTCTTCTTAAATACCTGAATCATGAAATGTTAACTTGAGAGCTGATGTTTACGTGAGCTTAATATCCATAAGTTATGGGACGCAGTAATGGGATTGCTTGTTTGATTGGTTTATGTTCAACTTTTCTTGAGGCTTAAAAGATTATATTTGTTAAGGTTTGATGCAAGGTAGAACATTAACTTGGTTTTGATCTTCATTTTCTTACTTGGATAAATTGCATAGTTGCATGAATGATGTGTTCCTTGTAACATATATCATAATGTATTGAATGATTGTTTTAATATCAAGTAGATTAGAGAGAAGATAGTGAAGTATGATATTATTCAATTGTGTTGTCATCATACAAAATTGTTTTGCTTGAAATACATTTGGTTTCGGAGGCAAAAAAATCGTATTCCCTTTCAAGTGTAACTCCTAAGAATTAAATGTCAAACATAAGTAGGAATTATCAAATGACATAACATAAACATAACCCATCAAACATAAGTACATCTAATTATAAAATATGAATAAAATTATCACTTATAAGAATTTTATATCTAACAATAGAATGGTCCATCAAATAATTTAACATAAACAAATTCATCAAAAGTAAGTAAGTAAAATCAAAGAATGTGAATAGAACAATTAATTTCGAAGGTCTAAAATATCACTCCCGTGACTATTTTAATGAATAACAATTTTTTAAAATGATTTCAAAACAAGTAGGGAATTTAAATGAATTAAACTAATTGAAATATGAACCAAGTAATCATGAGTAAATTTCACATAATCCTAGAAATTAAATCTAAGTTGTTGTCATGAATAACAAGATATTGCAAGATGAAGATAGAATTCTCATTGCAATAATCAACTTACAAGACTTTGATTCAAAACGCTATTACAATCAAGAACAATACTCTCCAAGAGTTGCACACGATAATCTCACAAATAGTTATATTATATTTCGATAGAATTTCGGTGCTAAAATTGCTCCACCGAACTCTCCTCAAACCTCCAAAATTTTCCCCTATTTATAATGATGGAGGGGATAGAGTTTTGTTGAAGTGAGTCTTTCTTTGATTGTTTGGAAAGTGTTTGACACTCACTCAAATAATAATGTTGAAACTAAACACTTCATCTCTTATACTTTCGGATCGAAATGAGGTATTCAATTTTCTCCCACCCGGGGACTCTTATTTTTTCTTGTCGAATTTCGTCAAATAACAGTTGTTTTCTAACGACCGCAAAAATCAACTTTTCCATGTTTTTCTCCATTTGATCTTCAATTTGCACCAAATTCAGTCATTCCTTGCAAATTTTACAGTAGGCAACTTTTTTCACAAATTAACTCAAGAAATTTATAAAATTATTAAAGGCTTTTGCCTTTAGAATTACCATTTTGAATCTGAATTCAATTATTCTTTTATTTTTTTCTTTATTTAAGAAAATGATCTTAAGAACTTACAAAATAAAATATAATGGGTCTAACAAAGTTTAAATTTGGGTATAAAAATATACAAAATAATTCACCCATTAGTGCACACTTCACCTCAAGGCAAGTATAAAAAAAAAACATGCTCACTTATAACCCAAGTAATTCCTAACACTATTGAAGATTTATAAATATAGAGGGTGGAGAGAGAAATTGTAAGAATCAAAGTGAAAACAATTTAGTTATTCAATGGATGAAGGCCTAAGGGTTGAACCCTTATATTTGTGCCTTTGATTTCCTTTTCTCTCGTTTATATTTACTTTTAGAGTTATTTTGCACTTTACTCCTTCAGAGTTTATCCCCTTTAACACTTCTGACCCGAAGTAGACAATCTACCACATAAAACCTCAAAGTTTGCTAGTTCAGTCACTTTGGTACAAAACTTAACGAACCGTTAAGTTTTTTTAGCGGGAAATAGACTTTTCTTTTAAATTTTATGTTAAATTTTTTAAAAAAAATCATAACTTTTTATATCAAATTTAACAAATTATGAAAAAAAAATATCGTCGAACTCGTGTCGTCGCGTTGATGATTTTTATATATAAATTGTTAAATTTAACATACGATGGACATACTTTGTATTTTTGGTATTTGTGTTAGTTAAGGATCACCAAATACTACATTATTTACCAAACTTTGGTTCATTTTTATATACTAACATGTTATAATCAATAAATAGATGTTTCTTAAGCAAAACATAATTTTATTTATAAATTTAAGCAAGGATTTTAATTTATAAACAAAATTATATTTTGATTTTAAAATGTGTATATATTGATTATAACATGTTAGTATATAAAAATGAACCAAAATTTGATAAATATTGTAGTGTTTGATGATCTTTAATGAACACAAAGACAAAAAATACAAAGTATGGCAATCGTATGTCAAATTTAACAAGTTTATATATATATAAATCATCTACACGATGACATGAGTCCGATGATACTTTTTTCGTATTTTCTAAATTTCGTATAAAAAGTTATTGAATATGCAAACATTTGTGATATATATATATATTGGCTATCTCAAATGTCAAAATGTCTGAATCTTTCAGGACATGTAGACTTAATTCTTTTGAGTGATGCGCAGTCTTGTGTCTAAATGAACCTTTAAAGATTGAAGACTTTGCATGACGCTCATTGAAGCCTTCCATTGCTAAAAATAAAGGCCATGTCATTTTATGAAAGTTTGATTTGATTTTGGCGAATTTCACACACTCACGTGTTTTTCAAATTGAGATAACTTTTTTCATAAAATATTTTTGAAAAAATATATTTTATGATTTGTGTATGTGTTTTGAAGATTAGGGATCAAGGGAAATTGTTGAAAAATCATTTTCAAGTGTTTTTTGAAAGATGGTTATCTTTTGGCGTTCGCGCAGACTTCTTTTAAGGGCATTCGAACGATTTAGGCAAAAAAATGTGCGCAAGAAAAAGGTGCAATGTGTGCACGATGGCAACAGTTTTTGAAATTTCGCTATAAATAGTCTTGATTCCCTTAATTTATGTACAAACCTTTTCATTCATTTTAAAATATCTTATATGCGAAGATTGTCGAGTTTGTGAGGTTTTATCTCTCTCTAAACCAAATTTCAAAATTTAATTGAGAGTTTGAAAGTTATTTTAGATTTAGATCTAAATTTGTGATGTGTTGTTTTAATGATTTGAGTCTATAATCTAGCCAAAGTTACTTCTAAATCCAATTTGCTATGATCAAATATTCCTTGATATAAAAAAGGAGGCACTTAAGTTATTGGATAATTTGGGGTGTGACGCCACTTCAAGGAGTGTACTTCTTCATTCACAGCATCAAGCTTGCGGTTGATTTTCATTGATTATTGGGGAAAGGATAAAAGGCTCTTAGGTAACTACACGATATAGATTGTGTCAGAGGTACATTCTTGTCTTTTGTAAAATTATTTTTCAGTAGAAATGAGAATTGGAGTGCGTTGAGGTTTTTTACCCCTTGGTGGGGGGCTTTCCTCATAAATTTAGTATGGTTTTTTATTGCGTTCAATGTCTACGCATGTGCACATATTTATCACACACATCACTTAGATCAAACTTGTATCTTTTGAATTTGCATAAAATTGATTTAGGCATACTAGATCTATACTGTTGTAAAATAAAGGGAACAAGAAGAGAATTTAGAGGAGTGAATCTTTTATTTCATTGATATGTCAATACTAAAGGGGTATAACCCATATTTATGGTATAAAATAAGGTAATCTAATAGACCCCTTAATAAATGTGGAATACCAATGGACTGGAATACAAGTGGAAATCCACTTAATACACATTTTATAACACTCCCCCTTGGATGTACATTATATCCACCATTCAATGATTGTTGCCTCATTAAAACCATATTAAGGAAAAACTCTGTGGGAAAAAATCAAAGTGAAGAAAAAGAGTACAACTTTTATTATCATTGAATCGGTGTTGGACGCGCTTAGTATTGCCCCGTTAAAATCTTTACTAGAAAACCCAATGGGAAAAGTGCTAAGCTAGTCGGATATATGGAAATTATTTAAGGCTGTAACGAGATGGTATGTTCGTATATAATCAATTTTGGTTTCTTCAGGAAACCTTGTGCCATAGTTCATGCACTTTTTAATGAGTTTTAACATTTTACATTCTTATAAACACCCATTCGTAGCCTTCAGGATTAACATCTTTTGGGATTTCTACACCACTTTATTAAGAGACTCGAATTATGCCATCATGTTATTTTCTCATTTTATCTAATATATTATTTGTCAATATTCATTTATAGTACATGGATTTCTAGTATCATCGCCTTTTTATTTTTATGTAGCTACAACAAATTATATCTTCTATGATCATCTTTGTTGATCCCACTTTTCTCTTGTATATGCATAAAACATAGAGATATCATTTAATATTAGCTACATCTACCAACTTCAGGGGATTTATAGTTACTTCAAGGACCTGTGTCTTTTCATAGACAATAACCTCTTCTGGGATTCTAGAGAAAGTGGATTTTTGTTCATAACCTCTTCCAGAGCGTTATGCATATACTCTTCTGGAGCGTTAATTGGGCATAATTTTATTTAACCTCCATTTGGGGTGTCGAGTAGTTGTGACCTATAGGTTTGTCACGCTTCTAGCGTGCAATAAATTTATATGTTGCCGAATTTATTTTGTCCTTCTGGGACAATGATTTTGAAAAGCACATTTGCAACTAATCCATGTGACATTTGATGTTGCAATATCATTTTTCACTTTATTTTGCCATTGAACGATGTGGGGGATTAAATGAGACAAAGTGAAAGTATTCCACGATAATTATCCCCGTTCTTTAGGAACGAACGTTCTTCAAGAACGAACCGTTCTTCAAGAATGATTTGTACTTCAGGTACATTCTATCTTCCCCCTAACGGAGGGAAAATTTCCTCATCAATGATAAAAAATTATAAAATATAGAATGAACAGTACATTTGTTAATGGTTCAATAACAATGGAGCTTCAGGCTCGTTACAAAGTGCAATCCCATAACAATATATGTTGTATATTATAACACCATGAATAATGATGTCTTTATTGTGTAAGCTTCTTGATTCCAATACTAGAAGTAATGCAAAATCATTTTTAATTAATATGGTACCTATGTATACCGATGCCCATAAAATTAAGCAAATTACTTCAGAAATTGCTTTCATGTAAGTCGTTACATATGAATGGACGGGTACCACATAACAACATCACATAGGCTCTTCTGTAGCCTTAGGCTCAACAATGGTTGGACCTTTTACTATATTACATACCAAGTCTGAAAAACTTCTGATTTTTAGAATAATGTGAGTTGTTCATTATTTGCTAGACAAATGTCATTATACAATGATAGTTCAAAACTGTCAATTACAAGATTCAATATAGATTGTGAAGTGTGTGTCAGTCCAAATATATATGAGCAACAATAATCCATGTTTCGATCAAGAGTCTGATGACCAAACTTTAAAAAATGAAAGTATTTTTAAAAAAATCACGTATCAAATAATTATCAGATATTCAAAGAATGGGATGGATAACAAAAACTTTAAATTTGGTAACAATGAATCTTTAAATGCTTAACGATCTCAATAGAATTTTATATTTGAGGATATAGATTGCGTATGAAAAATAATGCAAAGATATATGTAAAAAAAGCATGCATTTTAATGACTTTGTATCATTAAAAATAAAAATTTAATTATTACACTTTAAGCAAAAAAACCTTAATTATGCGAATATCAAATAAGGATGTATACTTAAAGGAGAAATTTTTGAACAACTATGTGGCCATCCCTGATCCTCGTGGAGAGAGAGAAAAGGAAGGGGGTATATCTCTGTGGTGGGAGGATCTCGATCCCGCGCATCCCTCTCGGGAGCGCTTCGGTCATTGGCGGCGATGTGTAAGGTGAAAAATGTAGAGAGATAGAGTCTCTAGTCTACTTTATTCAAAACAGATAAAAGAAACTGAAGCCATACCGAAGGACAGCATCAAAGACATACTGATACATATGAAACTAAAAGGTAATTCGAGTAGGGTTCAGAGGCTAAGTTACGAAATGGGAAGGAGTTATGCACCCATTCCACCCTTGTGGTCTCTCATGAATTTGTTGTTATTTTCCTTTATTTTCCCGTGATATGTGTGCATGTGTATATGTAGTGGAGATAGGAATCATTGACTAGTATCATGGAAGAGATAAAGCGAGTCATCCGTAGGAATGTTCCTAAAAATAATATTAGAAAATACGATTTACGAGATTATCCTTGCGTTGATCGTTATAATGGAACGATAATGTGTATGGAATAATACGCCACTAAGAACAAATATATGTATATCTAAATATATATAATCTAAGAGAATTAAGTTAAAGAATTAGAAAAATAGAAAATTGGAAAAAAAATAGGACTCGAGTCTCAGGTTTTACCCCGAGATGCCTACGTAGCCTATAGAGGAATCAAATTCCTCGTAGTTCGCATACAAAAGGAGGGGTGGGGTTTATCCCATAAATCCAATCGGGGACTTCTTTTATGTGCGCGTGTAAAAAGGTGTTTTAGTTGTGAGAAAAGTGTGAGAAAGGTGTGAGAATTCCCTTTGGAATTTATGAGCAAACCCTATTTTCCTTATTTTTTTGGTTTTATTTATATGAAAGATAAGAGATATCCAATAATACTAAATAAAAATGTATATTAGGATATGTGAGATGGAAAGAATAAAAGTTATAATTAATAAAATAAGTTAATGCGAATTTAGAAGAATTTGAGAAAGTTGGACCTTCTTGGAGATCTTGAGTTTGATCTTGGTTGTTGGAGAGAAGCCCCTTGCACTTGGGTGATGATGGAGGGTAGTTAATTCACCAAGTTTGGTGAAAAAGATGATGAAAAGTGAGGCTTGGAAAGGGATTTGGATGTAGAAATCATGTTGACTTCGAGAGAGGTTTTCTGAGTTCGCTGAGAGTGATGGATCTCAGATCTTGGGTTCTTTGCAATGAGGTCAGGACCTACTTTTTATAGGCCTAGGGCATTGTTGATCAGCATGGGTCTGGTATTGCCAATCGGTAGGTGGTTTTAGGCACACTACCGATAGGCAGGATTTTGGATCGGTCGTTTGGCAGTCTCTTTCAGGTTCCTTTAGAAAAATGATCGTAGAACGCAAACCATTAATTCGAATCGTGCACGGGGAGAACCGCTGAAAAGGTACTTTAGATAACTTCAAAATCCCTTTAGACAGATCCCGAGTCCGGGAGTTGACTTTGGGTCAAATATGGATCGGAAGAGCTCGTAGATCCTTTGGATGGGGGATTTTCGAACGCAGACGGATCGTTAGTCCGTTTGGTAAGTCAGAATTGCGCACGGAATAGACCGTTGGAAAGGTTATGAGATGTAATTAGACATTCCAAAGAGTTTGACTCGGTTTCGGGAGTTGACTTTGGTCAACCGAGGTCTGGAAGCGTTCGACGACCTTTCGGAGTAAAATGGATCGTTCGTCCATACTGTAAATCAGAATTGGGCCCAGAGCGGACCGTTGAAAATGTGTTTCAGTGCCCTTTAAATATTCATTCTATCTCGATCGAGCTGAAAAGTTGGCTTTGGTCAAATGGAGCCCGGGAGCGTCCAATGGCCTCCTGATCAAGTTTCAGGGGAAAGCGGGTCATTCGTTTGCACCGTAAGTTAGAATCGCGCACGAGATGGACCGTTGAAAAGGGGTTTCAGTTCCCTTTGAGGATTCATTCAGTCTTGGTCGAGATGAGGAGTTTGACTTTTGGTCAAATGGAGCCTAGGAGTGCCCGATGGCCTCTAGGTCAGTACTCACGGTATAACCTAGGTTCGTGGTGATGCAGGGGGCTAGAATGGGGTGTCTATAGAGCCCCTCGACGGGTGAGTTTGGAATAAATGATAGCCATTGAATAGACACCACATGATGCCTTTGAAAGAGGATGACCAATTCAGAGGGTCGAGGCCGATTTTGAGGACCTGGGGATGACCAAATCAGAGGGTCGAGGCCAATTCTGAGGACCTTAAGGGCATACTGGGGATGGTCAAAAAGGAAGTGATGACCAAAGATTAAGGTCAATTCCAGGACCTAAAGCAATGCTGGGGATGACCAATTCTGCGAGTCAAAGCCAATTCTGAGGGCCTGGGTTGTGATGACCAATTCTGCAGATCGAAGCCAATTCTAAGGGCTTAAATTGAGATGACCAATTCTGCGAATCAAAACCAATTCTGAGGGCTTGTATTGAGATAATTGATTCTGTAGGTTGAAGCCAATTCTGAGGGCTTAAATTGAGATGACCAATTCTGCGGGTCGAAACCAATTCTGAGGGCTTAAATTGGGATGACCAATTTTGCGAGTTCTGAGGGATTAAATTGTGATTACCAATTCTGTGGGTCGAAGCCAATTTTGAGGGATTAAATTAGGATGACCAATTCTGCGGGTCGAAGCCAATTCTGAGGGCTTAAATTATGATGACCAATTTTGCGGGTCGAAGCCAATTCTGAGGGCTTAAATGGAGATGTTCTTGGGGAACTCTGCCCGGGTAATTACCTCATGATTTTTATTTGATCAGGGGAACTGATTGTTGGGGAAACTTTTGTATCTTCTGGAGACTTTGTGGGGAATAGCTGATTTGATGCTATGAATTCCACAGGGGGAGTGATTAGGTGGTCCAGGGATCGAACGTTTTGCTCGGGGAAATTTGATACTTTTAGGGAATAAGAGATAACCTGAAGTTTGGGATGCTTTAGAGGTCCACTGGGGACGTTGCGGGGGAGAGATTCACTTAGCTTTTGAGGGTTTCGCTGGGGAAGTAGGGGTTTCGCTTGAGGGAGTAAACTTTCTTGGTGAAAATGTTATATATCTTCCCTGGGATTTTTAGGAATTTTCTTAGGATTGTTCAGGGTTTTCTGGGAATTTTTGTACGAAAAACTAAGGGGGGTGTCGATCGGCATAGCTTGGAGGGTGTCAGTCGGCAGTGGCATGGACTTTTGGACTGCCTCGAGAAGGTAAAAGGTTAGTGCCGATTGGTAGGTTTGGGGTCAGTGCCGATCACCATGACTCTTGGCTTCCTATAAAAAGGGGGCGGGCTCCCCTCATTTTTCATAGCTTCTTACCTTCTCTCTCTACGATTTTCTTCTGCGAATCGTCTTAACATTCCTTAACCTAAAAAATGGCCGCTTTTGTGAGAACTGCGACACACAGGGAGTGGTTGGCTGTTGATGACTGGGAGAATGTGGAGTGGAGGGACAGGGCGCCTTGCTTTGGGGAGTGAGAATTCTTTTGATGTGTTTGAGCCAGTTGCGGATGAGCGAACTTTATAGCGGGAGCCTTCTCGTCATCTCTCTTCTAAGGTGGTGTTACGTAAGTATAAAATGACTTTTGGCATTACCTTTTTGGTAATTTCCTTTTTTCTTTAATTTTAACGAGGTTTTTCTTTAATAGTCTGATGTTTCTTTGTCGACTATGCGTCCGCGGGACGACAGGGCTTAAGAATATCTGGGAGCATCTTCCACCTATGGTGCGTTGGGTAGTATCATCAACGAGTTTTGGGAGGTTGGCGTCTATGCTGGATGAGAAGTCTCGTTCGACGACGGTCTTATGTGCTCTGGGGGAGAGGTGGTGGGACACTACCCACACCTTCCATTTTGGCTTTGGGGAGATGACTATGACTCCCATAGATGTGCAGCAGCTGCTGGGGCTAGATTTTGATAAAGAGCAGATAGAGGTGGATCTCTCTTTGTTGGTGAGGTCGGAGGTGGTGCAGGCGGCGCTAGGTGATGTGAGGAGGATAGTATCTGGGGACTCCATTCGTTTGTCCCTGCTGAGGGATGTTTTTCTAAGTAAGGTGATTGATGTGGAGGACGCGCTGCAGGTGAGACAGATGGACCGATTTTTTATTTTGCTGGTGTTGGGGGATTTCTGGTAGCGTCGAGCGGTGACCTTATCCACTTATAGTATTTGCCATACTTGAGGATGTTTTCGAACATCCCTCTCTATGATTGGGGGAGCGTGACTTTGGCGACCTTTATTTTTCTCTGCATGCATTTATCCGGTGCTTCCGGCAGACTTTTACAAGAGACATGTATATTCTTGAGGTTTTCTTTAGTTTGCGCATTTTCCTTTCATGTATTCGCAATTTCCTTGTGTGTCTGTTTTGATCGTGGATTTTTATCTTTGCAGGCGTGTTCTATGAGGTGATTGGGTGTAATACCCAGCTGACCGCTTTGAAGGATGAGACCATTGGCGACATTTGTCGATTGTACCGATCGCGGAAGGCCAATCGACAGTCGAGGAAATCTCTTTCTCTGCAGGAGGTGCGTCAGGTCTTAAATGGCCTAACCATTGATAGAGTAAGACTTTTTCTCCTTCAATCTTGGTCTTTGGGTGCTCGGATTCCACATTGACTTATATCTTCTAAGGATTTTTTAGGTGACCTTTTACCCTTGGGGATGGCTATTCAGGACCCGGGGTCAACTGGGATGAATGCGCAGATGAGGCGTTTGTTGGCGCATGAGTTTGGCCACTTCTGGTATCTCGGGGAAAGGGTGGTTCGACATATTGCTGAGGAGGAGGTGGTGGTGCCACCTGCGAGGCCCCCTTATGTCTATGAGGTGAGAAAGGATGTTGCTAGAGGATGAGAGAATTGCAGGGATGATTGGCGAGTCCTATTTGTTGTATACCGACACGACTATTCCGTATGATTATATGGACTTCGTGACGAGTTGGCTGATGGCACCTAGCATATATGATGCGCTGCCCTTCCCTCCTGAGGGTTTGAGTCGACCAGTGGGGTCCTCCCATAGTGGCGGTGGTCCGTCGACATCTGCAGCGACGGTGACTTCGGAGGTTCCCTTTGTACGATTGCATAGTCCTTCATACAACATTCGGCGGGCTGATGGAGGGATGGTGCCTATGTTGCATCGTCCTCATACGATGGACCCAGAGGAGTTGGGCTTGACAGAGGGGGTCCTTCATCCTGTGGTAAACCTTTCTGGTCTTTTATTCTTTCTTTTTTGGCTTCTTTTGATCTTATTTTTCCCGATATTGATTCGGCCTTTTCTTGCAGCAAGTCCGGGTGTCCACCACTTGGTTGGGGGACATTAGGGACTAGATCTCTTTGGCGACTTCCCATATTCGGGACACGGTTCCTGTTCCTTCTTTCTTGGCACCATCTGCCTCATCCGGGGAGGAGTCTGATTCGGGTAGCGGTGGTGCATCATCTCTCCATAGGGGAAATAGAGCACATCGTAGGGATGTAAGATCTTAGAAGAGAGAGGGGAAAGGGTAGGTGAGAGAGAGAATATGGGTTCGGGCTGAGTCCCATTATTTTTCTACTTTTATTTATTTCCTGCAAAATTAATGTGACACAGAAAAATTATCTATGCAATGCAAGGGAGTTTTTTATTATCTTCTCTTAATGATGGATGAATGCATATGTGCTTTTTACTTTGCTGCTGAGACCGTAAGAAGGGATTTTTTAGAAGTGAAGGAAAATTTATTCTTAAAGATGAAAAGGGGTTTGAAATCTTGTGGAGAATATCAATTTATTTTCACTGAGGGCCTGTTTGGTTCTCTATTCAGAAAATTCGATTTAAACACTGTTTTTAAATACAGTTTTAAAATTCAGTTTTTTGTGTTTATAATTATTGGTGTGCGTTTGGTAAAGTTGTTTTTAAATACAGTTTTTTGAAAATTTGACAAAATTGACAAATATTTATATTTATATCATACATATGCGTGTGTGTGTGTGTGTGTGTGTGTGTATATATATATATATGTATGTACATATAAACATACATAAAACTTTCATACATACATGATACATGAATGTATACATACATACATACATCATAAATTATATACATGTACATTTAATAACATGTATTTTTAGGTATATTTAATGAGGTATGTTGTGGAGTTTATATATATATATATATATATAACTTTCATACATACATGATACATGAATGTATACATATACATACATACATACATACATCATAAATTATATACACGTACATTTAATATCATGCATTTTTAGGTATATTTAATGAGGTATGTTAGGGAGTTTAACTCTCTCTCTCTCTCTCTCTCTCTATATATATATATATATATATATATATATATATATATATATAATGATGTCGCATATATAATTCACTATAAAATTATATACATACATGAATTGATAATATTTTTTAATACATATGTACTATATGTATATTTTATATTATTCCATAGATTAATAATATATGTATAAAACTATATATAAGTATCATGTATCTATTGATAATATAATTTAACTTTATATTATTCCATACGTAATTTTGTGTATATGTACATATATATTTTTTATTTATAAGAATTACACACATTAATGTATTATGTATGTATATTATATATTAAGGTATAATTGCTTTAAAATATTAAGAATGAATAATTCTGAGTTGAAAAATAAAAAAAACAGATGTTATAAAACACCCAAAATCTGTTTTCTGAAAAACTTGATTATAACACAGGAATATTATAATTTTGTGTTTAAAAACAGGTTGCCAAACGAAGATTTTTATCAGAATTGTATTTAAACACAGAAAACAGAATTATAGTTGCAAACCAAACAGGCCCTGAGTTTTTTATTTTTTGATTTTGGCAAAAGAGGAAAAAGGTAAGTTTCTAAAAATAGAGGGTTGCCGATCAGCAAGACCCTTGTCCTGCCTATCGGCAGGTCAGTCCAGTCTAATCAATCAAGGCTTTGATTGGTACTCTCTTCAGCTTTTGGGTACCTTGTGGGGCAGGATTCCCTCCGATTCCTACAAGGGTTGTGTCTTGGCTTGGGAGTTTCCAAGTATAAAAGGGGGTGTGGATGGGTCTTTCCTCCTCACACTTTCACTTTCTTCCTTTTCCACATTCTTACTTGCTTACTATCTCTTAGTCTTGCAAGATGGCTCTCCCTGGTAGCATTGAGTTTGCTAACTACCTCGAAGCCTTGGAAGCAATGTGCTCGTATAATGTTGATTATGACACTTTTCATACACGACGGGTCTCTTTATGGTACAACCGGCCCATTGAGTGGAACATGCTAATGGCGATTGTCGAGTTTTGGTATCCCGAGGATCATGTCTTCCGCTTCGGGTTGGATGAGATTTGTCCTACCTACAAGGAATTTTTTGCCATGCTGGGGATAAATTCCAGTGTTACTGCAACTCTACCTGAGTTTTCCCGTTCTCCCAGGGATTTGTTGGTCGGGCTTCTTCATATTTCGCCTTCGATGACCATACCACTGGTTGCTGGAGGAATGATCTCCCTTCCGGCAGTGTTGTAGTTCGTGCATTTGCGGGAGGTTGGTGATGCTGGATATGCCGGAGCCGGCGTTCTGGTCTTGGTTTTGAAATTACTGCTAGTGACTGGGGAACTACTGGTGGATCCACAACTTGTAGCCATCACTTTCTTCCTTTTCCACATTCTTACTTTCTTACTATCTCTTAGTCTTGCAAGATGGATCTCCCTGGTAGCATTGAGTTTGCTAACTACCTCGAAGCCTTGGAAGCAATGTGCTCGTATAATGTTGATTATGACACTTTTCATACACGACGGGTCTCTTTATGGTACAACCGGCCCATTGAGTGGAACATGCTAATGGCGATTGTCGAGTTTTGGTATCCCGAGGATCATGTCTTCCGCTTCGGGTTGGATGAGATTTGTCCTACCTACAAGGAATTTTTTGCCATGCTGGGGATAAATCCCAGCGTTGCTGCAACTCTACCTGAGTTTTCCCGTTCTCCCAGGGATTTGTTGGTCGGGCTTCTTCATATTTCGCCTTCGATGACCATACCACTGGTTGCTGGAGGAATGATCTCCCTTCCGACAGTGTTGTAGTTCGTGCATTTACGGGAGGTTGGTGATGCTGGATATGCCGGAGCCGGTGTTCTGGTCTTGGTTTTGAAATTACTGCTAGTGACTGGGGAACTACTGGTGGATCCACAACTTGTAGCCATTACTTCATGGATATCATACCATCACAATCCTGCGGCGGAGATACTGGTGGAGACTTTGAATGGCCTGAATGCCTGGCGAGAAGGTCGTTCTAACTTTCTGAGGGGTATCCCTGTGATGCTGTTCATGTGGTTGTCTGAAATAACCCGCTTGGAGACTCCTCCAGAATATCCTTTGTCGGTCGTGCCCAACTTTTTTTTTGCGCCATTTCATCAGTGTTGGTCTGGATATTGAGAGCTAGGAGAACTGGTTTGTGGAGCATGGGGCTCTAAATTTGCACTTGTCAGTGCCCTGGTGGGGACAGTTGCTGCCTATTCTGGAGTTGGAGGAATACCCGTACGTTCGGCTGGTTGGTCTTAGACAGACCTCTTTCTATTTCCCTTGACGGCTTCTGCGCCAATTTGGCTGGGAGTCGGTCGTGCCACCTCAAACACTATATTTCTTTTCGTTACAAGATCTGACAGAGCGTCTTCGCATGCGGCTTGGCTCTTTGTTGGAGCGTCAGCGTCCGTCGACCCGTCCTTCTCAGCCCATTGGGAGAGTTTGGCACATCCGTGGGGATTATATGAAGTGGTTGTGGAGAAGAGTAGTTGGTAAGATATTGGTAGTGGAGACTCGACAAATGTGGCTTGTCTTATTTGATACCATGGAGGGAGGAGATGTGGTTTTTCCGAGGATGGTTCGATCTTATCGGTCCATGGAGTGTCTGCGGCACTCTATCCAGGCAGGGGAAGCTTGGGGACCCTAGGATGTAGATGATGATGGAGCGGGATCCTCTGTTAGCTGTGGGTAGGACTCTTGGAGAGTTTGTTTTGTAATGGAGAATAAATTTGGGAATTTATTTGGCTTTTTAGGAAGGTAGGGGGAAGGGAGTTATCCGTTACTTTTCTTATGTAATTGCACTGTAATTTCTTATTAGTGAAATAAATAAGTTTTTGATCATTCAACTGTGCCTTTTGATGAATTTTGAATTATCTATACCGGTCGCTAAGGCATGCATAATCCTTTTGTTTAAGTATATGTTAGAATGAACTGTCATTCTAGGAGATAAGAAAAGAATAGTTTTTTTAAAGAGAAAGGGTCGTGCTCATATAAGATGTATGAATTGCCTATGTACCTCTGGGAGGTTTTTGAAAAGTTTTAATTTTTCTGAAAATGTTTTTTTGTAGTGGATCAGGCCCACGTAGTTCTGGGTCGAAGGAAATGAATATTTTTTATTTCTTTTAATAGAAGGGAGATGAGAAGAGTCGTAGCGCGTCGAGATTTCGGACTAGGGATAGAATTTCTTTAGACGGTCCAGGTTGACTGGGAGAGCCATTTTCTCCCCATCAAGGTCGGTGAGAAGAGCGGCGGCGCCGGCCAAGATCTTCTTCACAATGTATGGGCCGCTCCAATTAGACTTGAATTTCCCTCTGGGATCCCAAATGGGCTCTACTATTTCTTTGGGGGTTAAGTCCCCCACTCGGACACCATGGTCTTTGACTCTCTTATTGAATGATCGTGATATACGGCGATGGTACCCTTGTATGTGATATAGAGATTTCAATCTCCTTTCATCTAGGAGGGGAAGCTCGTTAAGACGATTTTAGTACCAGACTTTTTTGTTGACCTTGCTTTCAAGCATGATGCGCAACGAGGGTATTTCCAGCTCCACAGGCAGGACTTCTTCCATGCCGTAGACTATAGAGTAAGGGGTAGCCCCAGTAGAAGTTCGGATTGAGGTTTGGTATCCCCAGAGGGCGTAAGGTATTCGGTCGGCCCAATCTCGACAGCTTTTGATAATCTTACTGATGATGACTTTTAAGGTTCTTATTGGCGGCTTCGACTGCACCATTGGTTAGAGGTCGGTAGGGAGAAAATTTGTCTCTGAATCCCTTACTCGTTGACCACTTCTGTGACTTTTGCCTCGAAGTGCAACCCATTATCTAACACTAGTTCCTGGGGGACCCCATATCGGCAGATGATTTTCTTCCTGATGAATTTGGCAACTTTCTTAGCGTTCAGAACTGCGTATGACTCAGCTTCGACCCATTTGGTGAAATAATCAATGACAACTAGGATGAATTCATGCCCGTTGGAAGCCTTAGGTGTAACATTTCCTATGATGTTGATACCCCAGGTGGAGAATGGCCAGGGGGAAGTCATGTTGTATAATTCTCGCAGAGGCAGGTGTTGAAGGTTGGAAAACTATTGGAATTTAAGGCATCTCCGGACGTAGGCGGTGCAATCTTGGACTATGGTGGTCCAGTAGTAGCCTTTTCGGATGATCTTTTTGGCAAGCATGTGACCATTCATGTGGGGTCCGTATTCCTCACTATGGATCTTCTACATTACCTCTTCAATGTCAGCCCCTACGATGCAGTGTAAATGGGTTCCATCGAAGTTTCTTTTGAACAGTTCTTTATAACAGATGATGTACTGGGCGGCCAGTCTTCAAAGGGTTGCTCGGTCTTTCTTGTTAGAACCCTCGGCGTACCTACCGTGCTTGAGGAGGTTCCAGCTATCATAGTACCAGCAATTGGCTAGCTCAGGATCTTCTTTGGTGATGAGCACAATGTGGTAGCAATGGGTTGGTTTGTCTTACTTTTCAACTAGGAAGGGGGTTATTGTTATTCCTTCGGGCATGTCGACCATCGAGACCAAGGTATCAAGGGCATCGACTAGGTTAATTTTTTGCTCAAGGTAGGTAGTGGAAGGTGATATCTTGGAATTTGGAGGCTAGTTCTTCTAAGTGGGCATAGAAGGGTTGGAGCTTCTCGTCCTTGACTTTCCATTTTTTGAGCACTTGATCGATGATGAGGGAAGAATCCCCATAGACATCTAAGCATTGAATACCTTTCTCGAGAGCAACTTTGAGGCCTATCGTACACGCCTCATATTCAGTCATGTTGTTGGTGCAGGGAAAATCCAATTTGATAGCGATGGGAGTGTGGGCGTCATCTGGGGCAATCAGAAGTATCCCAATGTCATATCCCTTTTTGTTGGCAGCGCCGTCAAAGAACATTTGACATTGAAGGTTTTCTTGAGCGGTGCGGAGGATGTTTTCATCTGGGAATTCGGAGATCCAAACATCAGCTTCTTCCATGGGTTAGTCAACGAGGTAGTCAGAGATGGCTCTTCCTTCCATGGCTTTTTGCGTGACGTGCACGATATCAAACTCGGACACGAGCATCAACCATCGGTCCATTCGGCTGGATAAGGTGGGTTTCCCAAGCAAGTATTTGATGGGGTCCATTCGGGATACAAGTTTGATGGGGAAGGCGATCATGTAGTGTCGCAAATTTTGGGTGACCCAAACAAGTGCGGCACGTGCCTTTTCCAAAGCAGTGTAGTTGACTTCGTATCCGGTCAATTTATGATTGGCGTAATAGATGGATCATTCTTTGAGGGATTCTTCAAGGTATTGGGATAGTAAAGCCCTAGCTGCAGTGTCGGTTATGGTTAGGTATAGGAGCAAGGGGAGACCAGGATGTGATGGCATGAGTACCAGAGGTTGGTGAAAAACGCGTCGTATAGCGACTTTGTGATAATAATTTAAATAAATTCGCAAGTTTCCAAGTAAACATTATTTAATCAGAGTCTACTTTTAATTCAAATAAAATCAGCCCCTAAACATGCATCTAAATCAACCCATCAAATATAAAGCATGTAATACAGTAAATATGCTGAGACACAGATTTTAGGAAAAAAACCCTTTCGGGTAAAACCTTTATTTCACTATGAATATACAAATCGCAACTTACAATTACATAGAGAAATTTGCAATGGATCAACGCGCAGCCAACCCTCAAAGACACGCAGTCTTGAACTCAGTAAGAGAATACATGCAGCACCCTCCAAGGACTCGCAACCCAATTAACAAAGGAAGAACCGCAGCACTCCTCAATGACACGCAGTCATAACACTTTGTAGAGACTCCCTCAGCAATGACACGCAACCCTCGGTTGCAAAGATCTCTCCACAAAGGTTTGAACAAACACAAGGTTATGTTCTTAGGTTATCAAAAAGATTCACAAAGGTTTGTCAATTGTGTGAATCAAAACGTGAGTCTTGGGACTCAAAAAATATGAAGACTAGAGTAATTGGAACTCTCAAAAACGTCTTTCAAAGTCTTGTAAAACAACTCCCCCGAAGTTGGTTTAAATAGGAAAACAAATGAAGAGTTTCACAAAATAAAAACTCTGCCAGCGAACAAGGTACCCGAACCGGTTCACCCCCCGAACCGGTTCGGGCTAGGTTCGGGGAAATTCGCTAGAAAAAGGGTTAAACACTTGGCAAAAATTCCAAGGTTTTTTCTTGTAATTATCTCCATTTTCAAAGGGCCATAACTTCCTCACCGTAGCTCGGATTGAGGTGTCGTTTCTTTCAATATCTTTGTTGCGGCAAGATCTTCAACTTTCCAGTTGACCAGTCCTCCAGACAGTGGCTATAAAATTACCAAATTGCCCTTGAACTTCCCTATCGAGCCTTCTTTCACTGTTTTGACTTCTCTTGCGTACCACTTGCATTACGAGCCTAAAATCATGGAACGTGAAGTCGTTGAGGCAGATGAGGGACACATGTTGGAGATAATAAATGCTTGATTCTTGGAATTCGAATAAAGGCCGTAGTGTGAGATCTTGAGGTGACGTGCCAAATGTAGCGGCGTACGACATACACAAATGTAATATGTTGGACATGAGAAAAATGTCCTTACAAATCTCCCCCTATGTCTATGCCGGTACATACATAAAAAACCGAATTATCAAATACAAACTTGCCTATACAAATCTACCCTCCCATGAACCCAAAACTGGAAAAGGTACCAATGAATAGTCTCCATCGTTTGTTCTTCAAATCATCAGGAATCTCAAATCTTTTCTCATCAGGGTGTGAAATTCAGTGATCATCAATGTAGTACTTACACACATGAGATAAAGAAAAAATACCAAGTGCGTATCAAGTTTGAAATGAGATAAACATAGATACCAATAAATGATAAGCATAAAATAAATCTCAAAAACTCCCCCAAAATTCAAACCCACCAAAATAAGATAATTCTTTCTCCCCCTTTTTATGATGTCCCCAAATAGACAAATAAGACGAATGAATCAAACAAGCAAAATCGGGGTGTCACGGTATTCAAAAGCAAAGGATCAATCAAATGGCAAACATGCTCTTGCAAGGAGATGCTCAAACAAATCTTCACAAACTCTTTTTGATTTTTCAAATTTTTCGCACAAAAATAAGATACCATTTGAAAAAAAATATGTAAAACATGATACAAAAAAATTACACCATGGATTTAAACTCGAACAACCAAGTCAAGGAAATGGAATGTATGGGTGTGAACACATTCGATAGGTAAATTACCTCAATCAATCATATGTGCACGATGCATATGTGTATCCCTAACGAATGAGCATCAAAAGTATCCTTAGGTGTAAAAATTTGTTGAATTTAGATGACATCGTCTTATGCAAATCAACAAATCAAAGTCAAAGTGATTTCGACACCAATAACGACCAAAACTATGTAGCGCATTTTCAAGCAATTCAAGGACGTGCAAACTCGTTTAAAATTCTCCAACCAAACTCCCTCATGCATATTTTTTTTAGAGGTGTATAAACTAAATTCTCAAACATTGGAGAATTGGTGCACAAAAATCTTTTTGGATTTTCTCAAAATTTTATCAAAATAAAATCTTTTTGTATTTTTCAAATTTTTTAAAAAATTTAAAACATAAAAAACATGATACATACTAGCAATAGGAAAATAATATCATCATAAAAAATCCTATGCTAGTAAACAAGTCAAACCTCAATCATTATGTGCGGAGGGGTTTTCCAAAGGTGGTGACAACTTATAAAAACCTCCATAAATTCTTGGGAAGTTTTGACTAAAAATTCAAATTGCTCACCTAGATGTGCAAACTCTCTCATGTAGTCTCTGGGAGCATGTAAAGTATCATGAGTGGGTGCATGTGTGCCAGAAACACGTGTAGAAGAAAAACGTGACACATAACCCAACTTAAAACAAAATTCCTTAAGGTGACCTCTCCTCTTGCAATGTGAACAAACATAAATAGGCCTAGGAACACCTCTCTCAAAAACTCTAGGACGAGCTCTCCTAATAGGAATGGGACGCCTAGGTGGGTTAGGGTGAGACTTACGTGAATCTAACACTACAGTGGGAACTGGCTCGAGTGCTAATTGGGAAGAAGAATCTCCGTCCTGACTTATTCCAAACTTCTCACCTTTACCCATATGAACCACCTTTTCAACCTTCTTAGGTGCGTTCACAAAATTGACTTTGACCTCCCTGGCACGTTCGAGATCACTCTCGAGTTGGGATACACGTGTCGTCAGACTAGACACTGTGTTGGTCAAATCACACTTCTCCTTTCTCAAAAGCTCCTTCTCTCTCTCCAAATCTAAAACCCGACGACCTAAATCACGATTATACTTCTTAGTTTTCAAGGTCTCGGTGTACAAATCTCTAAAAGCTTTTTGGAGCTCACTTTCATTTCCACTCTCCTCCTCACTTTCTCCCTCACTTGAAGAACACAAATCACTATCATCGCTCTTGTGTGCACTCTTGTGAGACAAAGTGGGTGTGCTCACACGACTAGAAAAGGCGACAACCATCAAATGTGCAAAACCTTTATCGGACTCATCTCCCTCCTCTTTCTCACTATCACTAAGTATGGCAGGCATGGCTACTTTCTTTCCTTTCTTTCTAAGCCACGTAGGACACTCAAACAACTTATGCCCCTTACCCCCACATTCAAAACAAGTTACATTCTCAAAATCTTCCTCACACTCCTCATCGGAGTCATTATTTTTTTCCTTCTCATCGCTATCTTTGGCCTTCCCTTTCTTTTTATTTTTCTCAAAAAATCTCTTTTTAATTGAAGAATTATTTTTGTTCATGTTGAGAAACTTTTTAAAAAATTTCGCAAACAAGGCCATATCATTAAAATCAAAGTCTCCCTCAGAATCAGATTCACAAACTTTTTCTTTCTTTTTCTTACACTCAGACTTTAAAGCAATGCCATTATCCTTAGCCTTAATAGTTTGGGGAAACATATCAATCTCATAGGTTTGAAGATATCCTATAAGTTCTTCCAACTTAAGGGATTTCAAACTTCCCAAATAGTTCAAAACAATGACTTTAGGAACAAAGCGCTTTGAGATAGATCTCAAAATCTTTTTAACGACACGCGTGTTATCAATCACGTCACCCAAATTAAAGCATGTGTTAACAATGTTCGACAAACGTGTATAAAACTCATCAAAGCATTCAAACTCAGACATGGTGATAGTCTCAAATTGGGTGGCCAAATTTTATAATTTTGATTCTTTAACCGCGTTCGTACCCTCATGTGTCAGTTTCAAAACATCCCAAGCCTCTTTAGACGTGGTGCACGTCATAATTCGACGAAACTCATCAGGAGTGACAGCTCCAGAAATAGCACTCAGATCACGGGAATTAAAATTGGACAATTTATAATCATCTTCAGTCCAGGCTGACACGGGTTTTAAAGAGGTGACGTTATTAACGTGACCGTGGGAGGAGTCCAACCATTTTCGCAAAGCAACCGCACACGCTCGTCAATAGCTTTTAAACAGGATTTTATGCGAGCTTTCCAATAGGCATAATTATTTCCATCAAAAATAGGCACCTTATTAAACGAACGTTTCATGGAAAAATTGCGATTTTATACAAAATTGATTTTTCAAAAGAAATCAATATCACACGATTTTGCGGAAAATAGGAATACGCGATAAATTAGCGTAACCCGCTCTGATACCAATTTGAAAAACGCGTCGTATAGCGACTGTGTGATAATGATTTAAATAAATTCACAAGTTTCCAAGTAAAATTTATTTAATCAGAGTTTACTTTTAATTCAAATAAAATCAGCCCCTAAACATGCATCTAAATCAACCCATCAAATATAAAGCATGTAATACAGTAAATATGCTGAGACACAGATTTCAGGAAAAAAAACTTTCGGGTAAAACTTTTATTTCACTGTGAATATACAAATCGCAACTTATAATTACATACAGAAATCTGTAATGGATCAACGCGCAGCCAACCCACAAAGACACACAGTCTTGAATAAAGCAAGAGAATACACGCAGCACCCTCCAAGGACTCGCAGCCCAATTAACAAAGGAAGAACCGCAGCACTCCTCAATGACACATAGTCATAACACTTTGTAGAGACTCCCTCAGCAATGACACGTAGCCCTCGGTTGCAAAGATCTCTCCACAAAGGTTTGAACAAACACAAGGTTGTGTTCTTGGGTTACCAAAAAGATTCACAAAGGTTTGGCAATTGTGTGAATCAAAACATGAGTCTTGGGACTCAAAAAATATGAAGACTAGAGTAATTGGGACTCTCAAAAATGTCTTCCAAAGTCTTGTAAAAAAATTCCCCCGAAGTTGGTTTAAATAGGAAAACAAATGAAGAGTTTCACAAAATAAAAACTCTGCCAGCGAACAGGATATTGTGACACCCCGACTAATTAAATACCGGGTAGCTACTCCTTTATTCAAATTAATACAAAATGTCAAGTTGGTTCAGTTCATAGCATCACTGTCGAAAACGTTTTAATAATTACTAGCCACCTAATAATTAAAAAGTTAGTTGTTAATTTTAATTAAATCCTATTAACATACAATCCATTTAAATTATGAATTACTAATATCAAAACCACATTATAGCCACAATACAATATTAAAGGAATGACAATGAATCTGGAGGAAATACTCCTCTAATAATCCAAATACTGAATACAACCAAATACAAAGTCTGAATCACAAATTAATTACAACCCAAAATTTGAAATAAAACTGAGTAAATAAGATGTCTCTAAAAGGAAGGGGAGACATGCCCTACAGGTGAGTAAATCTGAAGTAGAGTCAAGATAGAAAGTGGAGGCGTCTAATATCGAGGTCCTGTAACTTCCACAGTAGCGACAGCACGTCACCTGAATGGAACTCCTATGCTTGGTGTCCCTATGGTTGGGCACCTAAAATGTTTTTACAAGAAAATATATTTGAAAGCAAACGGGTCAGAGCCCGATTGTGAAAACAGTTTAAAATGCAGCAAGTGTTTAATATCATTAAACACTAAATATAAAATACATGATAGTGCGTGCACTCACATGAGTTCCTCACCTCTCAACTAATTGTGCACTCCTATCGTACCCGTACCCATTCTAGTTGCTTCACTATCTAACTAGTCCAATCCGTAACCTGTCATTACTTTACATTACAAAGTTTGATTCCCAACATCTTAATGTAAATCGGAGTCTTACTATTATTACTCATGATTTATTATAATAATTTATAAGAATTTCTCCATCTTTAATCCTACTAAAATTCTACGATCAATCACACTTACATTTAAAATGACAATTCATTTCAATTATCAGTATATTAATCTCATCATAAATATACAACACTGGCACCCCGAGACTAAGCTGCGGTGCACACATACCCTGCTATCAAATCCCGGTACATCGCGTACATTAGGATCACGTATTCCCAATCACTTAGGAACCGTCTCAATAAGTAACAACCACACACAATGGAGGCGAACATAGTTCACATCACATGGGTCACGCACATACCTACGCTCCCACGGTCAGCTGACTTATTAACTCCCCAATAAGTCATTCTCTGACCTATGTCCTCGAGGTACCAATCTAAATCCCCCCCCCCCCCGTAGGCACACAAAGATTAGATGGCCCTGATCGAACGCCGACCTCCCGTGATAGCAAGTATGGTAGGTATGTTATACACAGATAACCACATATACTAAGCATTCGCACATTTTAGATATCTTATAATATTGATAGAGGTATATTTTACATTCCTATACCGTTATTAAATGTTGCACGTTTACAACTCCCCGAATAATATATGTTAAAGTTATCAACCCTTCTCACGTCGTAATATTTGGTACTTATTCCTTAACCCATAAATATTATCCGGTTTCCTACATAATCCTAAGTTTTACTCCTCAACGTACTCCAAGCTCACATCTATACCCACTAGTCAACAAGGAAAGGTTACCACTCGGTTAAATAAGTCTACTGGAAGTTCTAAATAAAATCAAGCCTAAAAAGGCCATTCTGTCAACTCGTTAGAAATCTCGTTCAAACGAGGTCGTTCGAACGAGTGTCGTTCGAACGAACTACCAACTCGTTAGAAGGAGTACTATCATCTCGTTAGAAGCTCGTTCGAACGACCCGGGCAGGTCTTCTAACGAGATGGCAGACTTCACCCAGAAATTTTTCAACTCGTTTTTCTTCATTTTTCTTTTCTCCAAATCCATCCTAAGATCATTCCAATTACGTTTTATTGTATGAAAACTATTCTAAGTCATCCTAGATCACTCCTTAACATATTATTGGGGTCAAATCTTACTAATCTACATGCAATAATCATAAATTCCCAATTCTTGCCCCAAACCCTATGAACATGAACCCAGAATTTTGTTGTATCTAAATACCCATCATAAATCCGTTTTTAATTCATCAAAGTTATGTTTTGGGATATCGATTTCATCTATAAAAATTCTACGTGCAATCCCTATTCAAAATCATTAGTTTCACAACAATCCCATTAGGTTTTTCATCAAACTTTCAAGGGTTATACCATTTCTACACTAAACATGGAGGAAGTATTCAATTCAATTAATAATATCAAATCACTTGCCTTAGGGTTGTTCTTCAGATTTGTTGTCGTTGACTCTAGGTTGAATTTCCCCTCTTTTTGTCACAAATCCTTCTAAAATTGTGGTGATGGGTGATGGCTTGGTTTAGAACCTCTTAACCTCTCTTCTAACCTCTCAAAAACCTCTGTAGCCCACTCTCTCACTTTTTGGCTAATAATGGCCTTAGTGGACCTTTTAATAATATCTAAATTACCTTTAAAATTCGTGGGTTTTAATCCCTTAATTTTTAAAATTACCAAAATACCCTTCTTGGTTGCCGGTTTGGCCTAAAAATGCCCCGGGACCCAAACTAAACCTCCGGCTAGTGTTTTCTGACTATTTCGACCCATCTGGACGCGTCGGCGCACTCAAAATGATCATTCGGTTGATAAAAATATAATTTACTTTTTAATTTAAATAAATTCATTCCGGACGCGACTGATACGCGCGTTCCAACTAAATTTCCCAAATTGTCGTATTTCTGCCTCTTGACAATTTAAATATTTTCAATACCATATTTATCATCACAATCAAATACCAACTCACATCTCATTAGTATTTATATCCGGATTAATTTCCAATTGATTCTCATTTAATTCAATTAACCCAATAAATAAAAATAAATAAAATTACGGGGTATAACATACTTTCCCCCTAATAACAGAATTTCGTCCTGAAATTCGAAACTAAAGAGTACCTGGTAAGAATAACTCTGGATAACGCTCGCCCATCTCATCCTCGCGCTCCCATGTGGACTCCTCAGCATTATGATGCCGCCACTGAACACGTACTAACGGTACTATTTTCGACCTCAGTTTCCTCTCGTTGTGGTCCAGAATAGCAATTGGCCCCTCCTCGTAGGAACTATCAGGTTGAAGATCGATGTCCTCTAAAGCAATGTGAGTATGGGCCAAATCATCCCTAAGATATTTCCTTAGCGAGGAAATATGGAACACATCATGAATCCTATGCAAGTGCTCCGGTAACCCAAGTCTATACGTAACTGTCCCAATTCTCTCGATGATAGGAAATGGCCCCACATATCTTGGTGCCAGTTTCCCCTTCTTCCCAAAATGAATAATCCCCTTCATAGGAGATTCTCTGAGCAACACCTGGTCCCCCACCTTGAATTCTCTTAATAACCTCTTGGCATCAACATAGCTCTTCTGCCGGTCTTGAGCTACCCGAATATGGCTCCGTATCATCTGTATCCTTACCGAAGTGTCCTGAATCACTACCGGTCCAAGGAGTTTGTTATCCCCCACCTCTAACAAACATGCTGGGGAACGACAAGGTCTACCATACAATGCCTCGAATGGAACCATGCCAATAGTGAACTGGTAAGAGTTATTATAAGCAAACTCCACCAGTGGAAGCTACTGCTCCCAACCACCTCTAAAATCTAGGATGCACATACGCAACATGTCCTCTAACATCTGATTTATCCTCTCTGTTTGCCCATCAGTCTGCGGGTGATACGTCGTACTCAGCCGCAACTCCGTACCCATTGCCTCCTGAAAACTCTCCCAAAATCGTGAAACAAATATCTTTTCTCAGTCAGACACGATATTTAGAGGCACCCCGTGAAGTCTCACTATCTCCGCAATGAAAATCTGGGCATACTGTCCTGTAGTGTAGTCTGTCCTCACGGGTAAAAAATGAGCAACTTTGGTCAACCTATCCACAATTACCCATATGGAGTCATGACCCCTCTGTGACGTAGGTAACCCCATGATAAAGTCCATCGATATTCTCTCCCATATCCACATCAAAACCTCTAGCGGCTGTAGAAGTCTTGCCGGTCGTTGATGGTCCACCTTTACTAGCTGACAAGTGGCGCATTTAGAAATGAACACGACAATATCTCTCTTCATCCCGCTCCACTAGTACTGTCGTTTCATGTCTTGGTACATCTTATCCCCACCGGGGTGTACCACGAATCGTGAGCCGTGCGACTCTGTCATTATCTCGTGTCGCAAGTCTTCCCCTTCAGGAACGACCAGTCTCCCATTGAAGCGTAATCCGCCGTCTGAACAAACGGTATAGGACTCTGCTCCCTCTGCTAGTAATCGAACTATCTGCTCCTGACAGAATGAGTCTTTTTCATGTGCCTTTATCACTCTTGTAACAATCTGAGGTGTAACGATCATCACAGACATGAATGATCGGGCCACTGCATCCTAGTGTCCCAACTCCTTCCACTTAGATTTCCACACCTCGGTCACCTCATCTACTGGCCTACGGCTCAACGTGTCTTCTACCACACTAGCCTTCCCTGGGTGATATTGGATATCGAACTGATAATCCTTCACAAACTCAAGCCACCGTCGTTGACGCATATTCAGTTCCTTCTGCGTGAAGAGATATTGTAGAGACTTACGGTCTGTGAACAAACGGAATTTCTCCCCCAGGAGATAGTGTCTCCAAATTCGAAGAGCAAATACAACTGCCGCTAACTCCAAGTCATGAGTGGGGTAATTCTTCTCGTGAGGCTTAAGCTTACATGAAGCATAAGCTATGGCCTGACTCTCCTGCTGCAGTACACCTCCAAGTCCTTGTAAGGACGCATCGTTGTAGACTAGATACTCAACTCTCGGTCTGGGCAATGTTAGTACAAGTGTTGAGGTCAACTTGTCCTTCAGCTCATCGAATGCCAACTGACAGGCATCACTCCAGATGAATGGTACACCTTTGCGAGTCAGATGTGTCAAAGGACCCGCTATCTTTGAGAAACCCCAAATAAATCTCCTATAATATCCTATTAAGCCCAAGAAACTACGGATCTCAGTAGGCGTCGTGGGCTGTCCCCACTCCCTCACCGCGGATACCTTCCCTGGATCAACAGATATCCCTCGGTCTGAAATGATATGCCCCAAAAACTGAACCTCCTTCAGCCAGAACCCACACTTCTCGTATTTCGCATATAGCTCGTTTTGACGCAACGTCTGCAAAACCTGTCTCAAGTGCTCGGCATGATCCTCCTCTGTCTGGGAGTAAACCAGAATGTCATCAATAAAGACGATGACGAACTGGTCTAAAAACTCTCTGAACACCATATTCATCAAGTCCATAAACATGGCTGGAGCGTTGGTTAGGCCAAAAGGCATAACCCGAAACTCATAGGAACCATATCTCGTCAAGAAAGCAGTCTTCGAGACATCCTGTTTCCTGATACGCAACTGATGGTATCCCGATCGCAAGTCAATCTTTGAGAAGAATGAAGCTCCTCTCAACTGGTCGAATAAGTCATCGATTCGGGGCAACGGATATTTATTCCGTATAGTGACTTTATTCAACTCTCGGTAATCTACACACAACCTCAATGATCCATCCCTCTTCTTTACGAATAACACAGGGGCACACCATGGCGAAGTACTCCTTCGGATAAACCCCTGACCCAACAACTGCTCTATCTGATCCCTTAACTCTCTCATCTCCGCTGGAACCATACGGTAAGGCGCGCGGGAATTTTGGTCGAGTGCCCGGCGTTAAGTCGATAACAAAATCTATCTCTCTACTGGGAGGTAATCTAGGTATATCCTGAAATACATCAGCGAACTCACTAACAACTGGAATTGAATCGAGTGGTAATACCACTTCCTTAGAGGTCTCCTCCTCTATATAATACAAGTGTGTGGACGATCCTCCCTCTGAACGAGGCATCGCCACTAAGAACATCTCTTGCCCGGGAATGCCAAAAATAATACTCCTGCGGAAACAATCCATCATGGCTCGGTACACAACTAGCCAGTCCATACCAACAATCGCATCGTACTCAGTCATCTCTAATACTAACATATCGGTAGGTAAAGTAAATCTCCCCATCTCTATACCCACACCTCAACAAATAAAAGAAATCACAGAACCCCTACTCAACGGTGAGTCTACGCAATTAATCGTGTTCTCTGCAGTGTCTAACAATCTTATAATGCTTGCAAACCTCGTGGCAATGAAACAGTGTGTGGCCCCCGTATCAAATAAAATACGTCCCATAGTCCCCTAAATAGAGAACATACCCTCGATAGCATGTGGAACCTGTGGAACTGCGGCCTGCTGGAGCTGATAAACTCGCCCGTACTGAAGTTGTCCCTGCTGGACTAGGACTGCTGGGTGAAGCCCTTATACTCTTGACTCACTTGAGTCTATATTGTATAAGAGTTCATCTAGTTTGGAAATTAAGACAAAATTATGTCTATCATAGAAACCAAAGAACCTCAGAGATTGGATTGCTATTTCATTCATTTATCTTGTAGTGGTCAAGACCAAATTACCAACACTCACACACAGTAGAATGCATCATAAACATGTCATATTGCATATTTATGTGTGTATATATGTTAAGTATGTTTAAATCCCTAAATTTGATTTTTAAATATTTTTTGGGATTTTATAAACATTTTTTAATAAAGTTTTTTTTAATTAAAACTAGGTTTTAAAAGTTTGTGGGTTCAATCTATAATTATGGTTTAAAGGGTTTATTGGCTTAAAGTTGGTTTGGGTAGAAACCAAAAGCGGCAGAGAATTCAGGGTGTGGTTGTAATTACTTTTAGACGCGCGTTTTATATCGCCTTACTGATCAACACCTGTTGCTTGCTGATTGGTGCATTTTGTGTTGCTTTAGTGAGTATACAATCGCGTATCTTTACA
The DNA here is from genome assembly GCA_949130495.1 of Sambucus nigra. NCBI lineage: Eukaryota > Viridiplantae > Streptophyta > Magnoliopsida > Dipsacales > Adoxaceae > Sambucus > Sambucus nigra. Next base: position 93,673,517 of record OX422211.1, read on the forward strand.
ACCGTTGGATCAAACCTTATCAACGTCCTGCATGCTTTCTTTGGTAATCCCTGTGTATCCCTCCTGAACCAATCAGGTGACTTTTAATCACCGCTTTCTGTGAGCCCTTAGATTTAAGTCAATCCAGCTTGACTCAATCATGACCCTTATTTTTGAACCTGCTTCTCAATCCTTCTTTCGTCCTATAAAAGGGACCCTCCTCTCAATCGTCTAAGACTTTTGGCCAGTTCATTCCTGAGAGTAAAAAAGAGAGAGTAGAGAGAAGAGAGAGAGAAGAGAAAAATAGAGAGTAGAGAGAAGAGAGAGAGAAGAGAGAAAAGCGAGAAACCAGAAAGAAAGAGAGAGAGTTAGAAACCCTAACCCCTGTTCGTCAATCCTCTTTAAAACCAAACACTCCACAAAAACTCCTACATATCCAAAACACTACCCTGAGTGTTCTTGAGTTTTTGAGAGATATTTGTGTTGCTATAACCTCTTGTTCGTTAGATCTTGTTCCCAACTTAAACTGTTTACTTAGATCTATTTTCTTCTTCATAGAAATTTCAGATCTATGTTTTGCATGTTACATCACACTTAGATCTACATGTTTTATTTCTCATCTTGAGAAATATATTGTTGATTCTTTTCTGAAAATTGCTTTTAACTTTGAAATCAACAATAAATGTTTTCAGTTTCTAGTTCTCTTAAAACTAAACCTTTGACCTATTTTGGAATCACACTTGGAGGTTTTACATCTCGAAAATCTTTTCAAAACTCTGATATTGATTAAGATATTGACTGTCTTCTAAGCAAGATATCCATGGATTCTGTGATTGATTTAAAGGTCAAACAGGTTCAAAGTTTTGTGAGAAGAGAGAAAAAGAAAAATCACTGTATATAGCCTTATATGTGATTTTCGAGGACTGTTTTTACTTAATAAGTGTGAGTGTATGCATGCATGTGTTAGAGAGAACCTCCACAAACACTTTCACCCTACAACACGAAAAGTTTTGGTAATAAGATCTTGTGAACAAGAGTCGACGTAAAGTGCTGGAACAAATCAGAAGTTAACAAACTGGGAGAACAACATCTATAATCAGAACTGCAGAGAAGTTATAAGGACACCAGAGGGTACATTCCTAAACTTATATAGGTCTGAGTTGTATGCATGTTAGTTATATAGTTTGTAACTCATAAATTTGTTTTAGTGGATTTTTTTCATTTTACTCCGTAGAGGGAGTCGTGGATGTTTCCTCAATTGGTGAGGTTTTACCACGTAAAAAATCGTGAACTTAATCTTTCTACATCTCCTCATCTCATTCTTGGTTATGCTGAGTTTAAAGTTTGTTTAAACTGTTTTATAAACCTGTTAGTCAAATCTTGAATAGATCTCGTACATATTGTTTTGTTAAACACATCTTGTGTTCAAATAGTTTTGATTTTTAAGAAAAGAGTTTCTTCAAAAAATAGCTCGGAGTTACTTAAATAGTTTATTTTTAATAAACGGCTTTAGTAACATATTTTCACTGGGATGGGTGGCAAAGCTGGCATCTGCGGTGGTGCTGGGAGGGCGGAGGGAAACATAGGTCTTTGGGGCTCGTGTCGAGCACCCTGTTGCTGCTTCTGTGGGGCCCTGTCCCTATCAGGACACTCCTGGCGCTTGTGGCCAATTTTTCCACAAGTGAAACACTTCCCCAGAAAATTCCCCCCTCTCGGACCCTGCTGCCCACGGCCCTAGTGGTCGTTGCCATTCCTCCCCTGGCCGTGTTGGCCCTGATGAAACTGCTGTTGTTGGCCATGCTGGCCCTTTTGACCCTGATGGTCGTGCGAACCCTGCTGGCCATAACGAAAACCTCCCTGTCCATTCCTTAAACCTCTAGATCTGAATCTCTTAGAATCCCCCTGCTGGGAACTCTGATCGCCCTGCCTGTGCTGACCCTGAGCAGATTGTGCCCCGCTGGCACCATTTCCCCCTGTCCTGCCCTGATGGCTGGACTCTCCTGATCGCTTACCCTCTGATAGGTGAAAGCGGTGATCCTGGCAGTGAAGCAGTGCTGCGTTAACCACATCAGAATAAGTGGCCAACGAGAGATTACCCAACAAATGCTGACGGATCCTCCAAGCCAACCCATCCATGAACTTCTGAATCTTTTTCTCCTCAGTTGGAATCTCATCGGGAACGATGTTCAAGAGATTAGTCAATCCGGCCTCATATTCTGCCACGGTCTTTCCCTCCTGTTTGAGGTTCATCAACTTCCTTCTCATTTCGGTATGAACGGCTGACGGAAAAGACTTGCGGTCGAACCTCACCCAAAACTCCTGAATAGAAAGGATATCCCTCTCCTCCGCGGTGGTAATGGACTCCCACCACTGCAACGCGGACCCTACTAGCTTGAAAGTATCCAGTACCTGTCTCTGTACATCCGTACACTTGTACATCCTTAAGTGTCTTTGGATGTCCTTCTTCCACTGATTGGACACAACGACGTCGGAGCTACCTACAAACTCCGGAGGGTGTGCTTTCTGAAAAGCATCACGAACACGTTCCCAAGCAGACGGGAATGCATGAGCTTGTACCGATGCTACTGTCGGCGCCTGGGGTGGTGCCAGTTGCACAACTTCTAGGGCGGCATTTACCGCTTGGGCTACAATAGCTACAACCTCTGCGGCATTCATGGATCCCTGAACTGGTGCAGGCTGTGGCTCGGGCTGAGCATCCCTAGGAACTCGTTGTGCACGTCGTGGAGGCATCTGAAATGAGAGTAAAGTCTTATAAGTTCGCAGTTATTATCTCAAAATAGCTGAAGAGCGAAATATACACAAAAGAGTACAACAATCCTAAAATATAGGGCTCTACATCAAAGAAAGCACAGCGGAAACATAATAAGCCGTACAGATCATAAGGACACTAGAACCTGATGCTCTGATACCACCTGTGACACCCCGACTAATAAAATAACGGGTAGCTACTCCTTTATTCAAATTAATACAAAATGTCAAGTTGGTTCAGTGCATAGCATCACTGTCGGAAACGTTTTAATAATTACAAGCCACCTAATATTTAAAAAGTTAGTTGTCAATTTTAATTAAATCCTATTAACATACAATCCATTTTAATTATGAATTACTAATATCACAACCACACTATAGCCACAATACAATATTAAAGGAATGACAATGAATCTGGAGGAAACACTCCTCTAATAATCCAAATACGGAATACAACCAAATACAAAGTCTGAATCACAAATTAATTACAACCCAAAATTTGAAATAAAACTGAGTAAATAAGATGTCTCTAAAAGGAAGGGGAGACATGCCCTACAGATGAGTAAATTTGAAGTAGAGTCAAGATAGAAAGTGGAGGCGTCTAATATCGAGGTCCTGTCACTTCCACAGCAGCGACAACACGTCACCTGAATGGAACTCCTATGCTTGGTGTCCTTGTGGCTGGGCACCTAAAATATTTTTACAAGAAAATAGATTTGAAAGCAAACGGGTCGGAACCCGATTGTGAAAACAGTTTAAAATGCAGCAAGTGTTTAATATCATTAAACAATGAATATAAAATACATGATAGTGCGTGCACTCACATGAGTTCCTCACCTCTCAACTAATTGTGCACTCCAATCGTACCCGTACCCATTCTAGTTGTTTCACTATCTAACTAGTCCAATCCATAACCTGTCATTACTTTACATTACAAAGTTTGTTTCCCAACATCTTAATGTAAATCGGAGTCTTACTATTATTACTCATGATTTATTATAATAATTTATAAAAATTTCTCCATCTTTAATCCTACTAAAATGCTACGATCAATCACACTTACATTTAAAATGACAATTCATTTCAATTATCAGTATATTAATCTCATCATAAATATACAATACTGGTACCCCGAGACTAAGCTACGGTGCACACATAACCTGCTATCAAATCCCGATACATCACGTACATTAGGATCACATATTCCCAATCGTTCAGGAACTGTCTCAATAAGTAACAACCACACATAATGGAGGTGAACATAGTTCACATCACATGGGTCACGCACATACCTACGCTCCCACGGTCAGCTGACTTATTAACTCCCCAATAAGTCATTATCTGACCTATGTCCTCGAGGTACCAATCTAAATCCCCCCCCCCCCCCCCCCCCCCCCGTAGGCACACAAAGATTAGATGGCCCTGATCGAACGCCAACCTCCCGTGATAGCAAGTATGGTAGGTATGTTATACACATATAACCACATATACTAAGCATTCTCAACTTTTAGATATCTTATAATATTTATAGAGGTATATTTTACATTCATATACCGTTATTAAATGTTGCACGTTTACAACTCCCCGAATAATATACGTTAAAGTTATCAACCCTTCTCACGTCGTAATATTTGGTACTTATTCCTTAACCCATAAATGTTATCCGGTTTCCTATATAATCCTAAGTTTTACTCCTCAACTTACTCCAAGCTCACATCTATACCCACTAGTCAACAAGGAAAGGTTAACACTCGTTTAAATAAGTCTACTGGAAGTTCTAAATAAAATCAGGCCTAAAAAGGCCATTCTTTCAACTCATTAGAAATCTCATTCAAACGAGGTCGTTCGAACGAGTGTCATTCAAACGAATGGCTTCGAATGAACTACCAACTCGTTAGAAGGAGTCCTGTCATCTCGTTAGAAGCTCGTTCGAACGACCCGGGCAGGTCTTCTAACGAGATGGCAGACTTCACCCAGAAATTTTCCAACTCGTTTTTCTTCATTTTTCTTTTCTCCAAATCCATCCTAAGATCATTCCAATTACGTTTTATTGTATTAAAACTATTCTAAGTCATCCTAGATCACTCCTTAACATATTATTGAGATCAAATCTTACTAATCTACATGCAATAATCATAAATTCCCAATTCTTGCCCCAAACCCTATGAACATGAACCCAGAATTTTATTGTATCTAAATACCCATCATAAATTCATTTTTAATTCATCAAAGTTATGTTTTGGGATATCAATTTCATCTATAAACATTCTACGTGCAATCCCTATTCAAAATCATTAGTTTCACAACAATCCCATTAGGTTTTTCATCAAACTTTCAAGGGTTATACCATTTCTACACTAAACATGGAGGAAATATTCAATGCAATTAATAATATCAAATCAATTGCCTTAGGGTTGTTCTTCAGATTTGTTGTCATTGATTCTAGGTTTAATTTACCCTCTTTCTGTCACAAATCCTTCCAGAATGGTGTTGATGGGTGATGGCTTGGTTTGGAACCTCTCAACCTCTCTTCTAACCTCTCAAAAACCTCCGTAGCCCACTCTCTCACTTTTTGGCTGATAATGGCCTTAGTGGCCGTTTTAAAAATATCTAAATTACCTTTAAAATTCGTGGGTTTTAATCCTTTAATTTTTAAAATTACCAAAATACCCTTCTAGGTTGCCGGTTTGGCCTAAAAATGCCTCGAGACCCAAACTAAACCCCCGGCTAGTGTTTTCTGACTATTTTGACCCTTCCGGACGCGTCGGCGCACTCAAAATGATCATTCGGTTGATAAAAATATAATTTACTTTTTAATTTAAATAAATTCATTCCTGACGCAACTGACACGCACGTTCCAATTAAATTTCCCAAATTGTCGTATTTCTGCCTCTTGACAATTTAAATATTTTCAATACCATATTTATCATCACAATCAAATACCTACTCACATCTCATTAGTATTTATATCCAGATTAATTTTCAATTGATTCTCATTTCATTCAATTAACCCAATAAATAAAAATCAATAAAATTACGGGGTATTACAAGTACCCGAACCGGTTCAGGCTGGGTTCGGGGAAATTTGTTGGAAAAAGGGTTAAACACTTAGCAAAAATTCCAAAGTTTTTTCTTGGAATTATCACCATTTTCAAAGGGCCATAACTTCTTCACCATAGCTCGGATTGAGGTGTCATTTCTTCCAGTATCTTTGTTGCGGCAAGCTCTTAAACTTTCCAGTTGACCAGTCCTCCGGACGGTGGCTATAAAATTACCAAATTTCCCTTAAAATTCCCTATCGAGCCTTCTTTCACTATTTTGACTTCTCTTGCGTACCACTTGCATTACGAGCCTAAAATCATGGAACGTGAAGTCGTTGAGGCGGATTAGGGACACATATTGGAGATAATAAATTCTTGATTCCCAAAATTCGGATTAAGTCCGTCGTGTGAGATCTTGAGGTGACGTGCCAAATGTAGCGACGTACGACATACACAAATGTAACATGTTGGATGTGAGAAAAATGTCCTTACACTTGGGTCAGATATTGCTTGATTCGGTCAAAGGCTTCTTGGCAGGCCTCGTTCCAAACCTTGGTTGAATCCTTTCAAAGGAGTTTGAAAATAGGTTCGCAGATGGAAGTTAGTTGGCTGATGAACCGGTTGTGTATTGCAATTTCCCAAAAAATCCACAGACTTCTTTCTCCATTTGGGTAGGTGGCATCTCAAGTATGGCTTTTAACTTGGCAGGCTTTGCTTCTATCCCCTTCTCACTGACAATGAATCCAAAGAATTTCCCCTTGGTGATGTCGAAGACACATTTATGTGGATTGAGTCTCATCTGATACCGTCGCAGTCGTTAGAAGAATTTTCGGAGAGCGGGAACATAACCTTCTCTAGCCTTGGTTTTGATAATCATATCATCCACATAGACCTCGACTTCTTTGTGAATCATATCGTGCAGGATGGTTGTGGAAGCCCTCTGGTAGGTACCCCCAATATTCTTGAGACCAAATGGCATAACAGTGTAGTAAAAGGTTCCCCACGGTGTGATGAACGCGGTTTTTTCTTGGTGATCTGGGTGCATTTTGATTTGGTTGTATCCGACAAACCCGTCGACGAATGACTTAAGAGCATGACTAGATGTGTTGTCTACGATCATGTCGATATTGGGTAACGGATAATCATCCCTTGGAGAGGCTTTTTTTAAGTCTCGGTAGTCTACACACATCTGAACTTTCCCTCCTGATTTTGGCACAAGCATTATGTTGGCTAGCCATGTGGGATATTCGATCACACGCATGAAGCCTACGTTCAGATGTTTGATCACTTCTTCTTTGACTTTGAGCGACCATTCGGTGCGGAGCTTTCTCAACTTTTATTTAACCAGCTTGTAATCTGAAGGAGTGGGGATCTTATGTTGAGCTATTTCAGGATCAATGTCGGGCATATCGTCATAGGACCACGCAAAGACATCCACGAATTCCTTTAGTAATTCTTCGAGTTGTGCGCACTCATTGATGATGCTGGGAATCAGCGCCACCAGGTAAGGTGTTTCCAAGCTCGATATATGAATAACAATGGCAGCACAACTATATAAAGAGATAAGAGAAGGAGGTGAGGATATGAGGAATCAACACCGGAATATGAGTGGTTCAGCCAATCTGGCCTATGTCCACTGTGAGTGCGTGAGTAATATCACTGAACAAAGGCACTAATGGCCATAGATACAATTCACTCAAGCTCTCTCTCTCTTTACTGTATATTTAGACAGAGTTTTTGCTAGGGTTTTAATAACTGGATTCCTTTGCAAGGTAGGGGATGATCCCTATATATAGTGCCTAGGGGGCGTAATGTACCCCCCATGCATGCAATGAGCATGTGTGTGGTATCCTCACCAATGTGGGAATGCCATCTGTCACTGTCACATGTAAGCAATGATGATGAAATATTCTCCCACGTGTGGAGAATAATCTTGTTACAACTGATTTGTGCCCAGGTGTCCTTATCCAAATGTCAACAGATGCTCGGCAGTCATGTTGGTGAATGACCTCGGCCTGGGAGAGGCCGAGCTGTAAAGGCTTGATGTTCGTTCAATCCGAGTAGTCATAAGGAGTCTCGGCCTGATCTCAGCCGAGACATTATGCTAGGTCGGCCCCAGCCGAGGTTGGGCATATACATTCCGATGATTATTAACGCTTCTCGTCACCTCGGCCAAGGCCGAGGTAGGATAAGTTCCATGTTGAAGATGATCAGGGCTTCTTGTCACCTCGGCCTACTATTGGCCGAGGTTGCTATTCCCAGATACTTGAGGTTGCTATTCCCAGACGTAGTGTCCATGGAAGTGAATATGGTAGTGTCGGCCTAGGCCGAGGTAGGTCTGGCCGAGGGATGATATCGTGGGCCCTACCCCTCATAGGGTCGATCAATGTCTCGGCCATCATCTTGGCCGAGGTAGGTATCTCTGGGCCGAGGTTATACTTGGGCATATCAATCACCCCCCAGCCCTTAGTCATATGCGAGAGCAAGTGGCTAGGGGATTGCCTCATCTCCGAGGCCTGTCCGTCCCAAGGCTAATACCTGCGTGACACCTGTCCCAGGCTAAGGCGTTCCCACTTGGTTTGCGTGTGCTGTCAGTTGTCCCTTGGGTTTCCCAAGGCAATGATGGGCCTTGGGAAGTGTGCCCAAGTATTTAAGGGGTTAACCCTTCCTTTCTCTTTCTTCTTCCACTTTCCTTTCCCGCGTACACAGCTTCTGCAAGTTTCTTCTCTCTAAAGCTTCTCAATCGTTCTTTCTGCAGAGGATTTCATCGAGTTTCTTGCGAGTTCTTCTTCACTTCATCCATCAATTCATCTCCAGGTACTTATCCCTTTCCATTTCCTTTGTTTTTGGCATTTGGTTTGAATTTTCCAGCGAGATTTTGAGCTTTCCGATGGTTCCTTGAGTTTTCCGGCGAGTTAGGTTTTCTTGAAAACTCCTTAGCTTGATCTTTAGCCTTCTACATTTTACAAGCCAAACGTGTTTGTAGCTTTAGAGATTTCCCAAGTTTAGGGTCGTCTAAGGTTCTGGGTCGTCCTCTGATGCTCAGACCCTTGTACCAACTTCTTGAGGACTTCCCCTCTCTCAGAGAGAAGACCTTAGAAAAAATTAGGCAAATAGAGAGAGCTCAGGAAGAAGCTCGTAGGTCTCAGGAGTTCCCTATTAGACCTCTATTTCCCCCACCTCTGAAGGTGGTATATCCTGATCCTCCTGAGAACTTTTATCAAACAGACGTCTCTGCCAACCGTTTGCCGATGTCTGAGTCTGAGTCCTCCACCTCAGACCCCATGTCTGTGGACTCTTTCTAGGAAGCCATGGATTTTACACCTCGGCCTGGTCAGGCCCCTGACCAGGCCGAGGTCTCCAGCCGAGCCTCGTCTCAGAATGGCTTAAGCACCTCAAATTCTTCTTCAGAGGTCGAACTTGTTGTGCCAAGTGTGGTTGTGCCACCCATTCTAGATGCCATCCCTCTGTCGGCTGTTACCGGGGTCGAGTTTGCTCAGAGGTTCCCTGGTCACCCGTCTACGTCTGCTCCAGCCGACGTTGAGCTTGACGATGATGAGGATGCTGAAAGTGATGTTGACGTCTCTGAGGCAGACGAGTACGAGAGCACAGTCACTGAGGTGGATTTATTGCACTTCAGATATTTATACTCCACCAGTCCCTCAATCAAATTAAGGAGACCTCTAAGGGAAGAGAGGGCCTACCACGGCCAAGATGGAGAAATCTGCTTGTACGAGCAGATGTTCAAGTTAGGGTTTCGTCTACCCATTCACCCCGTCATCAGGTCCATTCTTTCCTTCATCAATTTGGCCCCCTCGCAGCTCTCTCCCAATGCTTGGAGAGTCATTATTGGATCCATCATCTTGTGGAGGGCAGTCCATCACTCTGACCTCCCAGTTCAGGTCTTTGCTGGTTGTTACGTCCCTACTTCAGCCAAAAACCATCCGAGCTACTATCACTTCGTGGCTCGGAGGCCTGAGAAGAAGATGCTTCAGGTCACTCAGACCTCGAATCACAATTGGAAGCCCCAGTATTTTTTCGCCTCAGGGCCATGGGAATTTGGCTCATCTGTTCCCTCTTCCACTTTTGAGCCGAGGATACCCATCATATGGGGCAAAGTCTCCATGTCTTCCAGGGCCGATCCTGGCCTAAGTCTTCAGAACAGCAAAAAGGTGAAGGCCCTACAAGACCAAGGGGCACAGGGCTTGTTTGTTAAGTTCGAGCATTTGCTGACCCCTCAGTTTCTCTCAGGGATGAGCCTAGGTGGAAGTCCCCTTGTTGACTTTGGTAAGGATTTTTCTTTTTTATTTCAAGTCTAACCCCTGATCATTCATGTTTGATTTCTGACTCTTATCTTTTCACTTTTGCAGAAAGACCTCCAGGTGTCCCGGACGAATTGTGGGAGATGGCAGCTCCGAGTTTGGCTAGACTTGCAAAGAGGACTGGTTTGAACGCTCCTCCTCCAGCTCCCTCAACATCCAAGTCCAAGAAGAGGGCCCCTGAGGTCCCGGCCTCTGAGGATCAGAGGCCGACCTCAAGGCAAAAGAAGACCTCAGACGCTGCGATCCCCATCTCAGCCGACACCCTGTCGGCTCGTCTGGACCAGCTGAAACTTACCGATAGCGTGGTCGGCCACAGCAAACGGACCATGGACGCACTTGCCAACATGATAATCGAGGCCGACAAGCGTTTTTACAGGGCCATGGAAACCCCTATGATGGTTGAATTTGGCCTCCACAGAGTCGTGCAGGTATGACTTGTTTCTTTTGCCAATGATTTTACAAGTGCAACGTCTGATTTTACTCCCCTCTAACCTCTTCATTATCTGTGCAGGGTGTGACTGCCATGTACCAGCTATCTAACTGGGCCATGAGGAAATTGCCTCTGATTCAGAAGGGGCGGGAGGCTGAGAAGGTCGAGAGCGCCCTGAAGGCCGAGGTTGACCGTCTGAGGTCAGAGTTACAAAATGCCGAGAATAAGGCCCAGACCTCTGAAAATAAGGCTCAGGGTTTGGAAAAAGATATCTCTGCGCTCGTCCAAAGCCACGCCAAGGCCTTGAAGGATAAGGATGATGCTCTGCAGATGAAGGTCAACGCGGCTGTGAAGGCTTCCCTTGCAAATGCCTCAAAGAGAATAATTTCTGACTACAAAATCTCTGAGGAGTTCGTAGGTTTTGGTTTTGAATACCTCGAAAGAGGTATCAAAGCCACTACCAAATGGGCCGAGGTCAGAGAGAAGGAGGTTGGCACTATAAAGGCCTCCGACTTTGTGGGCCTAGGCTTCGCCGACCCTCAGTTTGCCCAGGCACTGCAAGAGGTGGAAGACGAGGCTGCTGCCCCTGGTCAGACTGCTACTCTGGAAGGGACTGATCTCGGAGGGACTGACACTGCTGATGATGTGGCTGAGGTGACCAATGTTGATCAGGTCAACCCAACCGATACTGTCAATGCTCCCCCCTCAGACCTTTAAGTTATAGATTGTAATTTTTGACTTGTAACTGAGCTTGTAATTTGTAACCTCAGTGCTTTGTAATGAATATTTGTAATCTCTTATTTTTACTGAATGCCAATCTCTTCCTTTATTTTGACCTCTGAATGTCTCTGAATGCTATATGATCTCTGAATGCTATATGACCCCTGAATGCTAAGAGTTTAGCCTCATAATAAATATCACCAAATTAATGGTCAAAGGTCTGAGGTCATCTAACCCAGGTGTTTGAGCTCAGACCTTGTCACCACCGAGTGATGTTGTGAGGATCTGAGGTCATCACCTAAGAGGTTAACCTCATAATGTGTCACCAAATTAATGATGTTAAGGGTCTGAGGTCATCTAACCCAGGTGTCTGAGCTTAGACCTCGTCACCACCGAGTGATGTTATGAGGGTCTGAGGTCATCACCTAAGAGGTTAGCCTCATAATAATCACCAAATTAATGATGTTAAGGGTCTGAGGTCATCTAACCCAGGTGTTTGAGCTCAGACCTCGTCACCAACGAGTGATGTTATGAGGGTCTGAGGTCATCACCTAAGAGGTTAGCCCCATAATAAACTTCTGGTCTAAAGAACGAAACAAGAACTTGATATGGAAACTGATCTTTATTAATAACCTCCTCTTAGTAAGATAGTACATTTTCATAAAATTCTATACATCATATGTAATATCTCTTGAGATGGTCAGCATTCCACGGGTTAGTGAAAGGTTCTCCTTCTAGGTTTTCTAGCCTGTAAGTGCCAGGCACAACCTCTTCCGTCACCTTGTAGGGGCCATGCCAGTTTGGGTGTAGCTTGTTTGCCTTCTGTAGTGTCTTCTTTAGAACTAGGCCTCCCACTGCAATGGGTCTTGACTTTACCCTCTGGTTGTAGAATTTTGCTGCCCTCTGCTGGTAGGCTGCTTTTCTGACCTCTGCGTCTTCCCTTCTTTCTTCGATGAGATCCAGGTCTAGCCTTCTCTTCTCCCCATTGCTGTCAGGGTCGTAGGTCTGAATCCGATGAGTTGGTAGTCCTACCTCCGTTGGTATGACTGCCTCTGAGCCATGTGCCAGCATGAATGGGGTTTCTCTTGTGGGTGTCCTTGTCGTAGTTCTGTAAGCCCATAGCACAGCGTAGACCTCTTCTATCCATCTCCCCTTCGCGTCTTCTAACCTCTTCTTTATTCCATCCAAGATGGTTCTGTTCGTGACCTCGGTCTGGCCATTTGCCTGAGGTCGACCAGGAGATGAGAAGAACTGTCTGATCCCCACACTTTGGCAATACTTATCCAAGGAGGCATTCTTAAACTGGGTCCCATTGTCCGAGATGAGCGTGTTCGGGAGGCCATATCTACATATGATGTTCTTCCAGATGAACTGGAAGGTCTTCTGCTCTGTAATGGTTATCATCGTCTCTGCCTCTACCCATTTTGAAAAGTAGTCAATGGAAACTATCAAGAATCTATAGTTGTTGACAGCTCTTGGCAAAGGTCCTACTAAGTCAATTCCTCATACCGCAAATGGCCATGGAGAAGAGATCGACGTCATAGGCTGATGAGGTTGGTGAGGGATGGTGGCGAACCTTTGACATATGTCGCACCTCTTCACATAGTCTGCTGCGTCCTTAGACAGGGTAGGCCACCAGTATCCCTGAGTGATGATCCTCTTGGCTAAGGGTCTTCCCCCAATGTGGCTAGAGCAAGAACCCTCATGAACCTCCCTTAAGACCTGGGGTACTTCCGCAGGGTGCACACATCTGAGGAGAGGCAGTAGAAACCCCTTTTTGTACAGGACGTCTCCTACTATTGAGAACTTGGCAGCCCTGTATCTTAACTTTCTCCTTTCCATCTTGGACTCAGGTAGCTCTCCATCTCTTAGGTATCTGACGAGCGGGTCAATCCATGAGTCTCCCAGGTTCACATTGTGACAAGGGCTACACACCTCGTCCTCCTCGATGCTTGATTTTCCTAAGACCTCGATTGGAATGGTCCTTCCCAAATCTGTCTTCATTGCCGAGGCCAGCCTTGCCAATGCATCAGCGTGGTTATTGCTCAGCTGAGGCACTCTCTTCAGCTTTGCTTCTTCAAAATACTCTAGCAATCCTCTTACCTTCTTTAGGTATTTGGCCATCCTTTCATCTTTGGCCTCGTATGCCCCCAGCACTTGATTGACAACCAACCTAGAGTCGCTGTGGAGTAGGAGATGCTTTACTCGAAGAGTTGTTGCTAATAAGAGACCTGCTATCATGGCCTCATACTCAGACTCGTTGTTGGAGGCCTTGAAGTTGAATCTCAAGGCGTACTCAATGTTGGCGCCATCTGGAGTCGAGAGTACTAGCCCCGCGCCGCTTCCATTGTCATAAGAAGAGCCATCAACGAAGAGGCTCCACACGTCTGCATCGGATGAGAAGACCCCTTCTCTCATAACCCCCTTCTTGAAGAGGTACCGATCCTCTTCGTTCTCTTCCACTCTGCTCTGAGTTTTTCCTAGTACAACCTCTTCTCGGCCTCGGAAGACGTTAGGGGCAGTCTCTTCTGAATTTCGGAAGACACTACGGTTTGTCTCTTCTCCGTCCTCTGAACCTTTCTCTGTCTCGGCCTCTTCCAAACCTCTATCGGCCTCTTCCCTGGTGAACTCTGCGACAAAGTTTGCGAGGGCCTGCCCTTTGATGGCTGTCCTAGGCTGGTAGGTGAGATCATATTCTCCTAGCTCGATGGCCCAGGTCATCAATCTTCCGGACTTCTCAGGCTTGTGCAGAACCTGCCTTAGTGGGGAGTCAGTGAGGACTACCATTGAGTGAGCTTGGAAGTAAGGCTTCATCTTCCTTGAGGCGTGTATCAGGGCATAAGCCAACTTCTCCATCCAGGTATAGTTTTGTTCAGACCCTTGGAGGGCCTTACTGTTGAAGTATACAGGCCTCTGAATTCCATCCTCTTCTCGTATGATGGCTGCGCTGATGGCTGACTCAGATACTGCCAGATACACAAACAACCTTTCCCCCGTGATGGGCCGAGACAGCAACAATGGAGATCCCAAGTAAGACTTAAGTTGGTCAAAAGCTTTTTCACACTCTTCGTCCCACTGGAAGGCCTTTCTCGGAACTTTAAAGAACGGAAGACACTTGTCCGTTGCCCTGGAAACAAACCTGTTAAGGGCAGCCACTCTTCCGGTGAGTCTCTGGACATCCTTGATACTCCTAGGAGTCTTCATGTCGAGCAAGGCCTTGATCTTCTCAGGGTTTGCTTCAATCCCCCTCTGATTAACGATGAACCCCAAGAACTTCCCGGCTCCTACCCCGAAGACACACTTTGCTGGGTTGAGCTTCATCCTGTAGGAGTCCATGACATCAAAGGTCTTCTCAAGGTCTGCTACATGAGTACATGCTTTCAGGCTCTTCGTTAGCATATCATCCACATACACCTCCATGGTCTTACCTATCTGCTCCTCGAACATCTTATTGACAAGACGTTGATATGTTGCCCCCGCATTTTTCAGACCAAAGGGCATCACCTTGTAACAGTACGTCCCCTTGTCAGTAATAAAGGCTGTCTTCTCAGAGTCCTCGGAATCCATGAAGATTTGGTTATAACCTGAATAAGCATCCATGAAACTCATGAGCTCTTGCCCTGCCGTTGCATCCACCATCTGGTCTATCCTAGGTAAGGGATAGCTGTCTTTTGGGCAAGACTTGTTCAGGTCTGTGAAATCTACACACATCCACCACTTTCCATTGGCCTTAGGCACGATGACTGCATTTGAGAGCCACTCCAAATAAGTAACCTCTCTTATGAACTCGGCCTCTTCCAACTTCTTCACCTCTTCCCGGATGACCTCATACTTCTCTCTGGAGTAGATCCTTCACCTCTGTTTAATAGGCCTAGCATCTCCGTCCACGTTGAGCTTGTGGGTCATGATCTCAGGGTCGATACCAGGCATGTCTGCGTGACTCCATGCGAAGACGCTCTGCCTCCTCTTAAGAAAGTTTATCAGCTCTTCCTCGATCCCTTGCTCCAGGGCTTTGCCGACCTGGACGGTTTTTTCCGGCTCATCCTCATTGAGGACGATGGATTCTACCTCTTCCGCGGCCTCGCCCTTCTTCAATTTTGTTTCGTCTCTGGGATCAAGAGTGTCAATGTTGTAAGTGGCGGTTGTTATCTTATGGGCCTCTCTCTCTTCGGCCGAGTTGAAATAACACTCTCGCGCCGTGGTCTGGTCCCCTTGCACTTCCCCTACCCCATAAGGAGTCGGGAATTTTAGCATCTGGTGGACCTTCGACGGCACGGCTTCAAACTCTTTGAGGGCCACTCTTCCGATGATGAGGTTGTAGGCCGAGAAGACATTTTCGTCCATAACAAAAAAGTTTATCTTCTTGGTCAGCCTCTTAGGCCACTCATCTCCCATCCATACATCCATTTCATACATGCCCAATGGGTGTACCTTCTCACCACTGAAGCCTATCAATGGGTGATGGTAGGGCACCAGCCTTGCCCTGCTAAGACCCAAGCTCTTGAAACAAGGCCAGAACATCACATCTGCTGAGCTTCCCCCATCTATGAGGATTCTCCCTACATCGCACCCATGCACCCTTGTTGTTATGACTAAAGGGTCGTCATGGGGGGCTAAGATGCCCTTGAAGTCGAGTCTGGAGAACCCCACTACGAGGGTGTCCATGTCCACCTTCTTCCTCTTCTGCACTGCGTCAGAAGATGCCAGATTCACAACCTCAGTCTTGACCACTGACTTGGCCTCCGCTACATGAGCCTTCCTATCGGCTACCTCAGAGCCACCTCCTGCGAATCCCCCACATATGGTGCTAACACCAAAGGAGATCATCCCTACCCTCTTCACTGGGGTGTTGTCATCCTTAGGTGGGAGATCTGGGTCATCTCCATCAAAGGTAGCCGAGGTTAACAATAACAGTTAACCTATGAAAGCGTAATTAGCTACTAGAACCGAGGTTAACAATAACAGTTTCTTCTTCATTAACTTGAAAGAGGTTATGTTATTTATTATTAACCTTATTTAGATCTGTTAAGAATTGTTCATTTGCAAAATCACCATCATCAAAAGTTTGATTAGAATCTAAACAATTAATGTAAGGCACGGCAAGATACTCAGAATCTTCATTTATTTCATTGATAGGAAAAATAGCATTGAGAAACTCATCAAAGGAGGTTTCGATTACATTAGAGCAAGAATAGACAATAGGAGAAGAGATGGGGTAAACATTGGGGTTAGGTGGGATTTCAACAGGTAGAGATAGCGCAGTATGCCAGTTGAGGAGAGGTGTATCAGCATCTTTAATCAGGCGAGATGGATCCAGTGATGTAGTGCTTGAATGAACCATGCATAGTGTCAGCCCCAGCGTCTGTAAATTAAACGAATCCTCATAGTCACTTCCCTCGAAATATTCGGTATCTTTGATGATCGATTGTACATGGTGTTAGGAATTTTCGGCCCATGGGTAGCTGTCTTGAAAAAAGATCTCCATTCCCGGCTTCATCTTCTTGTCTGTATGGTCATACCATGGTTCTAAAAAGCCGCAAAAGGGGAAGTCTTCACCCTCTTTAATGAGTCATACATTCAAGGAATCCCCTGGGATAGTCTAGATGAAGTCTAATCTTTCCTTTGGTCAAGACTGGCGGATCATTATGAGAACTTATTCTGATAGTTGATACCCCAAACCACAAGGAGGGAAATCTTTTTTTCAGTTCAATGGGATCAATTATCCCTTGATGTCTTTGTTATATCCCCAGTCCGAGCATGAAGTGCATGTTTTTAAACATTTGAATCACATTGACGTTGCCATGAGGTTCGTATTCTGGACAAACCCTTTCTTTAAAATCGTCCCCTGTCGGGAGTAGAAGTGGCTCAGCTCGGAATCCTGATAGGAGCATATCATTTGACCCGTGTTGTATCTCAAGGATTGGATTGCTAGTACTTGCACCCTCGGCATTGTCGTTGTCGCCAAAAATGGTGATGACTCGTCCGTCGGCGAAGAACTTCAATTTCAGCTAGAGTGAGGAAGACACACCCTTGATACTGTGGAGCCAAGGTCGCTCGAGCAACAGGTTGAAACAAGCTAGGATGTCAATAACTTGCAATTCAACGGAAGGGTTTATAGGGTCAGCCCCAATTATAAGTTTTATGGATCCCATCACCTCTCGACGGGTATTATCGTAGGCATGTACAGCAGCGGAGGTTGGAGTGAGGTCACTTTCCTTCAGTCCTAAGCATTTGAAGGTTCTTAATGGGCCAAGGAGGATCCATTATCAACAAGAGAGTGGTATGATCTTCCCCATAACTTCGACGGAGATGTTGAGTGCATGATTGTGGTTTGGCCCAATTCTGGGGATTTCTTCTTCGAAAAAGGATAGCATTCGGGTAGAGGTCACGGATTCGACTAAATTTATCGCTTCTTCTGGTGTGGTAGACGGAGGAACTGTGGGTCTAGTGAGCAACTTGATCAAAGCATTTCTGTGCAGCTGGGAAGACATGAAAAAAACCCATAGAGTGATGTTAACCTGAGTTTTCTTCAGTTGGTCGAGGATCTTGCTTTCCTCGAGGGTCATCTCTAGCATAGGAAGGTTTTCAACACCCTTACCTTTGTCATTGGTTGGTGGTAAGCTTGGGATCTGGTAATGCCTCCCTGATCTCGTCATGTTATTTACTGAAGAATGGAAGAACATGAACCCTGTTTCTTCGTCAATCTCGTGTTTTTCTGCTATCTTGTTTATTTTTTCGAGGATTTCTTTAAACGATATCATTCCACACATGTCGACCACCGGGCCAGTCTTCTTTGAGGCTTGCTCTTCATTTGAATCTTCGAATTCCTCCCCCCATACGGTGACAACAATTCTATCTTTCCATGTAAAGTCAATGCATTCCACAACTTCAATGGCTTCTTTGTATAGGTATTCCCATTCTACGGGGAGATGTAAGGGTGAAGGGACCAGGCGCCCTTATAACTTCAAAGTATCAAGTAATTCAATCGTACCGCAAATATTATTGGTTCGTCTGAATAATTCTGCCATAATCTAGACAACTTCATCTAGGCTAACTTCATCGGTTGGTACCACCTAACTGTCTTACTTTCGGGCCCATTTTCGTGCTTCCAAGAATAGCGTACTGAACCTCTGGCAATCAATGATCATCAGCGAGGGAAATTTCAGGCCGAACTCTAGGAGTTGGTTTAATACTTCTGATGATTCCATGTTTCCATTTTTAGAATGGGTACGGACAACGATGCATGCTCTGGTAAGGAGTGACAGTGCTTGAGCACGAGGCTAGCAGGGTGTAGGAGGAAATACGGGCAAGTTTAGAGAGGTTTGAGAGAGTATATGGGTGTGATTTGAGTTGAGGGATCAAATTCTGGGTTCCCTTCTAGGAAGATGGCATTGGCATGATTTGGGAGTGGGTTGTGAGTAATGTTTGGCTTAGGATTGGCTGGTGGGGCAATGGTACCCCGGTCAATTAGACCTTGGATTATTTTTCGAAGGTGAAAGTATTGGTCGGTGGTATGGTCCGCAGTTTGGTGAAAGGCGCAATGAGCATCTACCTTGAAGTTTCATGAAAGTGGATTTGGCAATGGACGGGGGTCCAAGGGTTTGATAAGGTTTCGGCTTAACAGGGCTTCATAAACTTTGGAGAGAGGGGCACGGAGCTCGGTGTATTCCTTTCGAACTGGGACAGGGCAGCTTTCTGGTGCCCACGAGGTGGTTGGTTGAGAGATGTTGTTGATGGTTGAGACTGCAGCATTGACAGGTTTATCATATTTTCTGGGAGTGAACTATCCGGACACTTTCTTTGGTTCAACTTCTGTTTTAGCAAGATCCTCCTCGATTTATACTCTGGATTCTCTGAGTGCTCGAAAGTGGGGATAACATTGTCCTTCCATTATTGCTCAGACATGGGGTAAGAAATTCTTCTTCACTATGTTGACTTTTTCTTCTTCGGATGGCCGATTGGTCATGGTGTGTGCTTTTTCCCTCCATCGGGCTATGAAGTTACTGACTGATTCCTCAGAGTTCTATTTGAGCAGCCCTAAATCACGACTGGTGACCTCAAGCTCTTCGTTGTATTTGTACTGCGACATAAATTCTCAGGCTACATCCTCCCAGCTACGGATTCAGGACTCCTCGAGAGACAAAAACCATTGGAAGGCACTATCTTTCAAAGTTTGCGAAATAATTGGGCCATCACTTCTTCGGAAGCCCCTAGGAGGGTCATAGAATGGTGATAACTGCAAAGATGAACAATCGGGGGTCCACTCCCTCCGAATTTCTCGATATTTGGCATCTTGAATTTTTCGGGTAACCTTGCTTTAGGATAAGGAGACATGTGGGTGTAGTCCATGTAATTTCCAGAGATTCTTACTTGGTCGAACTTCTTAGTTAGCATCTTAAGATCTTCTTTGACCTTGTTCAACTCTCCTTCTTTTGGATCCATGATCATAGGCAAGTTAGCCCCAGGCTGGGCAAGGTTTGGCATAGGAAGCTGGGCAGGCGGTGGCCCATTAGCAGGAGGGGTACGTGGAGCGTGTTGATACTCTTCGAGAACCCAAAAAATCTCGGGTGGACCCATAGCGTGAGGGAATAGGGCCTCAAGACCTTGAGGAACAGGAACCTGGTTTCATTGCACATCGCGGACTTCAGTCTAGAGGTTGTCAATCTTGGACACGAGCTGAGCTAAGACTGCCATCAAATATCGCTGCACAACTGGTACTTGATTTGTGTTCTCCATGGAAAGCGGATGGATTCCAGACTCGAAAGAAGTAGCAGGGGAATGGACGGAACTCCGGGGTGATTTGACTGAAGACGGAAGCCAATAAGGAGCGAAGCCAAGGGCGTGCAATTGACCTGAGAAGGCGTAAAATGGGATTTATTTTTGAAAAAAGAAGAATGAAAATATTTGACATTTTTTTTAGATTGAAAAACAAAATATTTTTGGATTTTTGATAAAGAAAGGAAAAATGTTTTTGGATTTTTGATAAAAAAAAAGGAGAAATGTTTTTGAGAGACGGGTCTCAGCATGATTATTATAATTACTATGTTCTCACTTGTATTAAATTCTCCTAAATGCAAAATGAAATGTCAGACGGGACCCGGGCCTCGAAAAGTTGGGTATGTAAACTATGCAAAGCTATGGTTAGACTTGTAACCAGGCTCATGGGCAGGGTCCCGTTTTAAAAATGGACGAATATTTAGGCGGCAGGCCGACCCAAAATTTTGATAGAGTTTCGGGTTGAAACCGGAAATCTAACATGTGTGTCCTAGGCTTGACACCTATATGTGGGTATGTAGTTGGTTGGGTGAATTGGAAAGGGTTCCCCCCTTTGGCATGACTTTCACGATATACGTCGTACTTTTGAGGGCAATCGGTACGTGTGGACAAGCTATTTGATATACCTGAGTGTACGTGAATTGCCTCACTATATACCTCGTGGGGACGGTACGTGTGAGAGCGAATTCGATATACTCGACGTACATGAATGAGTTCCCTACGATATACCTCCCATCATGACTTCGGTCAAGCGGTACGATGCGGGGGAACCGTTCGATATACGTCAAAAGTACTTGGTCAATGGAAGGTGAGAGTCATATCGCTTAGACTAACTGCGCCCTGCCGAACCAGCGCCCATCACGAAGTGACCCTCCAGTTACTGGACAAAATTTGGTAAATCACAATGCTCTTTGGTGATGTCGTGTGAATCATGCATTATTATCGTATTAGTATCTTATGATGAGAGTATATTTCTTGATTATGCCAAACAGGGAACAAAGTACAAGTACCAATGGTATACCAAGTATGGATGGGTGATGCATGCAACATGTGGATATATGTGATCCTAGGTGCGCATGGTGCGAAGTGTACATGGAGAATCTTCTACAAGTGTGTGAATAGAAGCATAAGTATGAGGTACACATGAATAATAAAGGGGGACATGCAAATAGGGGGATATACAAGAAAATAAAACGCCCATGTAAATAGAGTCTAGCCCTCATATAAAAAAATTCTCCAGTGGAGTCGCCACTGTGGCCATCCCCGAACCTCGCGGTGAGAGAGGAATGGGGTATCTCTCTGTGGTGGGAGGATCTCAGTCCCGCGCATCCCTCTCGGGAGAGCTTCGGCCGTCGTCGATGAAGTGTGAGGTGAAAAATGTAGAGAGGTGGAATCGCCAGTCTATTTTACTCAAAACAGACAAAAGAAAGTGAAGTCATCCCGAAGGACAGCATCAAAGCATGTTGATACATGCGAAACCAAAAGGTAATTCGAGTAGGGTTTGGAGGCTAAGTTACGAAATGGAAAGGTGTTAGGCACCCATTCCGCCCTTACCGTCTCTCATGGATTTATTGTTATTTTACTCTAGTTTTCCGTGATATGTGTGCATGTGTATATGTAGTGGAGATAGGAATCATCGACTTGTATCATGGAAGAGATAAATCGAGTCATCCATAGGAATGTTCCTAAAAGTAATATTAGAAAATATGATTTACGCGATTATCCTTGCGTTGATCGTTATAATGGAACGATAGCACGTATGGAATAATACGCCACTAAGAACAAATATATGTATATGTAAATATATATATAATCTGAGAGAATTAAGTTAAAGAATTAGCAAAATAGAAAATTTGAAAAAAATAGGACTCGAGTTTCAAGTTTTACCCCGAGATGCCTACGTAGCCTATAGAGGCATCAAAGTCCACGTAGTTCGCATACAAAACGAGGGGTGGGGTTTATCCCATAAATCCAATCGGTGGACTTCTTTTATGTGTGTGTGTGTGCGTGTAAAAAGGTGTTTTAGTTATGAGAAAAGTGTGAGAAAGGCGTCAGAATTTCCGTTGGAATTTATTAGCAAACCCTTTTTTCTTGTTTTTTTGGTTTATTTATATGAAAGATAAGAGATATGCAATAATACTAAATAAAAAGGTATATTAGGATATGTGAGATGGAGAGAATAAAAGTTTTAAGTAATAAAACAAGTTAATGCGAATTTAGAAGAATTTGAGAAAGTTGGACCTTCTTGGAGATCTTGAGTTTGATCTTGGATGTTGGAGAGAAGCCCCTTGCACTTGGGTGATAATGGAGGGTAGTTAATTCACCAAGTTTGGTGAAAAAGATGATGAAAGTGAGGGTTGAAAAGGGATTTGGATGTAGAAATCACGTTCACTTCGAGAGAGGTTTTCTGAGTTCGCTGAGAGTGATGGATCTCAGATCTTGGGCTCTTTGCAATGAGGTCAGGCCCTCCTTGTTATAGGACCAGGGCATTGCGGATCGGCATGGGTCTGGTCCTACCAATCGACAGGTGTTTTTAGGCACACTGCCAATAGGCAGAATTTTGAACCTGCCATTTAGCAGTCTCTTTCAGGTTCCTTCGGAAAAATGGTCGTATAACGCAAACCGTTGATCCTAATCGCGCACGGGGAGAACCGATGGAAAGGTACTTCAGAGACCTTTGAAATTCCTTTGGAATGCTCCCGAGTCCGGGAGTTGACTTTGGGTCAAATGTGGCTCGAAAGCGCTCGTCGATCCTTTAGACAAGGGATTGTCAGACGCAAACGGATCGTTCGTCCTTATGGTAAGTCATAATTGCGCACGGGACGGACCGTTGGAAAGGTTATGAAATGTACTTTGACATTCCAAAGTTTGACTCGATTTGGGGAGTTGACTTTGGTCAACCGAGGCCTGGAAGCGTTCAGCGACTTTTTGAAGTAAAACGTATCGTTCGTCCGTACCGTAAATCAGAATTGGGCCCGGAGCGGACCGTTGAAAAGATGTTTCAACACCCTTTAAAGATTCATTCAGTCTCGATCGATCTAAAGAGTTTACTTTGGTAAAATGGAGCCCGTGAGCGTCTGGTGGCCTCCTGATCAAGTTTCGGGGGAAAACGGGACGTTCGTCCACACCGTAAGTCAGAATCGCGCACGGGGCGGACCGTTGGAAAGGGGTTTCAGTGCCCTTCAAGGATTCATTCAGTCTCGATCAAGCTTAGGAGTTTTACTTTTGGTCAAATGGAGCCTGGGAGTGCCCAATCAGGGTATGACCTAGGTTCTGGTGATGCAGGGGGGCTCGAATGGGGTGTCTACAAACTACAATATAGAACTTTTGATGAATCATAATTTCATATTCTTACCATATGTTAGAGACTTCAGACTCGAAAATAAGAAACTTTAAGTTTTAAATATATAATAAGGTAATAAACATATAGCTTCCACAAATATTAGGGCGTGGACTAATATGATCTTTTTTTTCAAAAGTATGTAATAATAAAAGAGACAGTTGAGGATATGTTATGGATCACGAAAGTAATGATGACTAATATTCTTTATGAAAAGTAATGAGAACTTCAGCTTCTCTATTTAATGTCACGTGTATATGAATCTTTGAGTTCATATAAATTATAAAATTAAAACTTAGGGCTTCAGGTCCTATATTAAAATAACTCACAAAGTGTCTGGTGCGAATTATATAAAAAACTTCAAGTGTTTATCATTTGTATGTGAGAACTTCTGGTTTTACACAAATAGTTAAACGTCAAGTTCAATATTACTAATATTGAAGGACATTAAATTCTCTACCCTATTGTATCAAAACTTCGAAGGTTAAAAATATTAGAGAATATTTGAAATAATTATTGAATATTTTTATTAACTCCGACCAATAATAAGCCAACCTCTTTATTAAAAAAAATGAGGGGATTATTTTTTCACATTCTCAATACTCAAATGTATAATAAACAATTAGAATATGAAAAGGAGTAAAAATTAATACTCAAATGAAGTGAAATGCCAAGAGACAAACGTTTAATGATGAAACTATCAATATGATAGTTAAGGGGACACTTAACCATTAATAGAGTATTTAAAAAGATATTTCATATAATAAAGAAAAAAAAGTCAAGAAGTTGAAAAGATATGTTTAAATACTCAAATTATCTTGAAACTAATCCCAAAAAAATATTTTCTGGAGCTTCAGGTCCAAGTTATAAATAATTATTTTGAAAACTTTCAAAATTCATACCCCATGAATAATCAAAACTTCATATTTTGATTTATGGTATATTTTGTTGGAGCTTCAGGTCCATATATTTTATATCTCAATGACAAATAATATTTTGTTAACTTCTGATCATAATGATGAATATAGATCTTCGTATAAATGATAATTGGGAGACTTTTGGTTTATACCCTTTCAATTTGACAATCAAAACTTCAGGTTTGATTGTGATATGTTTTCTTTTTACACTTTAGGTCCAAATAATTTACATACTCCATATCCCAAAATTTGAACGAAGAAAATTCAATTTTCATATTTGAATAATTATTGGGGAACTTCAGGTCCCAATTGTAAATAATTAGGGAAAACTTCATATCCCAACATTAAATATTTAGGGAGTTTTGACGCACTACCCAATTAAATTCAAACTTCAAGTTTGATAAGGGGTATAATTGTTTGGAACATCAGGTCCAAAATATAAATAACCATTATCGAACATTTAATGTCCTTACCTTATTATAGTAATAATCAAAAAATTTAGGTTTTGATTTAAATTATATTTTATTGAAACTTGGGGTCCAAATTTAAATACTAATTGAGAACTTTAAGTCCCAATTTTAATTTACTTAAAATTTCCTGACCCCAAAATGAAAATGATTATATGGGAACTTCAGGTTCCAAAATTTAATTAGTTACAAAACTTTAGGTCCGAAATTTAAATGTGACAATGAAACTTCAAGTTTCAATAATTATAGAAAACTTCAAGTCCTAATCTTTAATTTTTTTTTAATACAAAAAGTTAGTGTGATATAGTATTTTTTTCACAAATAAGTATTTAAATTGTGAATATGAGTTTTTATGAATAACTAAAATTATGCGATCAGTATAAAAATAATTAAAAATATAAGCACGTGTAATTACCTTTTAAGTTGTGAAACTTACTCATTAGTGTCCATATAGAATCACATCTCGCTCCTTCATATTCACAATGGATTGTCACCGAATCAACCGTATGAACATTCACTTCATGCTGTCAAAATCAAATGTTTTATATCCTTTGTGTTTTCATTAAACAACAAATTTGGGAGCACTCGTGCTGATAACGTATTATAAAATAAAGGGGACACGGAGAGAAGTTAGTGGAATTAAGTCTTTCATTTCATTGATATATCAATACTAAAGGGATATAATCCACATTTATAGTACAAAATAAAGTAATCTAATAGACCCCTTACTAATTGTGAAATTTCAGTGAACATCCCCTTAATACACATTTTATAATATAGACTTTTCTCATTTAGATCATATAATTTCATCATTGTGCGAGTTAATCAAATCAATTGGATAATCAACTTGTTAGATCATGTGTTGAAACATATGTAATTACAAGTTATTTTGTTGAATTCGAAAATTTGACCTCATGATGTTATCAAACCTATTCAACCACCCCGCCCCACCCCCACACCCACACCCACCCCTCTCTCTTGGTTTGGTGTAGGTTGTTTACACACTTTCTCAGTTATATTTTTTTAATGAATTTAACTAATAAATTAAATGAAAAATATGTTTCCTGAAAAAAAAAAACACAATTTAACAAACCATTAAGTTTTGGACTAAACTAGCAAACTATGGAAGTTTATGTGTCAAATTGCATACTTTGAGGTCCAAAGTACCAAAGAGGGTAAACTTCGAGCGAGTAAATTCATACCTAGATCGTCTTATCTTTCAAATATTGAGTTCATGTTCATCTGAGTTGAACCAAATTTTGGACATCACCGGGGTTGCAGGGGGGATACTCACCTTGCCCGAGGCAAACAAAAATCAGGGGTATATGAGGTAACGAATATATATATTAGATCACCCTAATATTAGATATTAGGACCGACCATTTTCTTTAGTGTGTCTGAGTTCACATATAGCCTAATTTCTAACATTGAGTAGTGAACCAAGTATAATCATATATCTTTTGTGTGTTTGCTTTATTTTTCGTTGTTATTCGTTTTGCCATAATTGTGGTCAGGCTTTATTCCCTAACAAGGCGTTAATTAAGCCCTATATAATACTCCAGTAATTTGACACCGACACAAAGTCACTTGTAATACACATGATCATATCCTTTTGAGTTTGCATTAAACTCCGATAAATAATAAGCAGCAGTTTCATGTCAAAAACTCCAATTGTGTTAATGCAGAAAATATTACAACATTTATAACAGACCAACAAACAGATAATTGCTGAAAATGTAACTAAGTTTTTGGTAGCCCCACGAGGAACATCTACAAGACTACAACCTTATCAACTCTACCACCACCCATAGCAGAACCTAACTGATTTATTCACATACACATGCGTCACTATCATTTGGTTTTTACTAAAAACAATTATTAACAACATGTCACCAGTCTACGTTAATTCATCTACAATTATTGTAACAAAAATACACCATACAAACATCTTATCACATCTATTTTATCTAACTATACAACACTAAATTCAAAGGGTAAGAAACCTACTATGAGATTAAATAACATGGCCGAAATTTAGTAAACATATAGTCCTGTCTTTTGTGTCCGTATGCTAGCTAGTGACTCATCAAAGGTACTGCTATTGTTTGTATTAATTCCAAAATTTTCATGGTTTCGCAGATAGTTCCGATGCTTCATTTGAATCTCGACACTTTCGTAGGGCTGCCCTTATTTCCTTTAACATTTCATCAATATTGATGCCTTTCCTGCAAGTAAAGACATAATAGAACCTTCAGTCGGGTTTTTGTGTACGTAGAAACAAACTCGAAAATTTGTTCCAAATTTTGTTCTATCAGGGCAGCCACTTTGGGAAATAGTACAATCTTATCATATATGCACCCCCTCAAAAGATTACACACACACATATCCGTCTTCAAGATCTGTCGGTTGATATCAGGCCTTACTACCGCTATGTGAAAAGGGAGGTACAGGGGCAACGACATCATAGAGTTTTCTAACTTCTATATAGATTTCTACAATACTATAAATGATGAGGAAAGAAAATGCATCTAAACTGCGCCTAACAGGATGGTCCTTTTACATGATGATTACAGATATATATAATATATGAAACCGAAATAGTGACCTTTCAAATGCCTATGCTTTGCTTCATGCTTGATGTTCTATATTTCAAACCACAACAAAAACTCAATCTCTAGGTTTCATTTAGCAGCACAACCACAGACCCAAGGCTTAAAATAAATAACTACTGATACTGCAAAACAAATTTGGGAAAAGATTACAAGAAACCCACTATTCTTCTACGCAGGGCGTGGAACGATTAAGAAACCTTCAAAAGTAAAAGAAAGGAATGTCGCTCAAACCCCCCATTTAGTTGAAACGGAAAGAATGAGAATAGACTAATCAAAACCGATTAATAATTATCCCAATTTTGCTTTGAAACTCGTGTAGTTAATTTCTTTCAAGAAACCATACAAAGAAATAGAAGTTTTATGAAAATATCATTCAGTTAAATAGAGTCACATAGCGTGAACAGGGAACGTTTTGGTGCGTGGTATGGGTATGCGACACGTTGGAGGTAAGACTACTGAACTATTATTTGGATTGTTTTAGGTACCATATATAATGTATTTAGATATACATACAACACCTAAAGACACAATGTATTTATTTGAATTATATTTTTCTATTTGAGGTACCTAGTTTTTTTAACTTTACTGGAAATGGTGAAAATTAAGAGAACTTTGTAACATATATGATTTCTTTCTCGCCTTTGTTGTTTTGTTCAGTTCTTCAAAACAAAAGTAAACTGGAACGCAGTACTCAAGGGGGGAGAAAGGATCTGGCAATGCTGTGTTAAACTGGATAACGGAAAAATTGACCACCAATTCATGTGAGCTTCCCAAGTACATAAAGAAAAAAAGTTTTCACAAGCTTCTGAGCATAAAGAAATAACAAACACTAGTCATATATGTACAGGACGTCTCTTAAATGGAGCAATTTTATAAAAAAAAAAAAATTGGTCCGTTTTTAAGGTTCCTTAATGGTCCACGTATATATATATATATATATATATATATATATACAGAAAGTCTATGGTACAGACTCCAGTATATACCATTTTTTTAAAATAGTAAAAAAATGAATTTTTTTATGAAACTTCATGGATATGATCTCCATGGTGAGAAGATCATCTCCAATTTATTTCATCGAAAAATTCAATAAAAAAAACGTTGAGATGAGGTGATATGTAAAAAAATTGTATAAATATGCATTTTCAACCGTTGAAATGTTGGGTCAGCGCCAGCCGCTTCATTGATCGAATTTTTTGATGAAACTTCATGGATATGATCTTCTCACTATCGAGATCATATCCATGAAGTTTCATCAAAAAATTCAATCAAAAAATGGGTGAGATGATCATCAACATTTCAACGATCGAAAATGCATATTTATACCATTTTTTTACATATCACTTCATCTCAACGTTTTTTTTATTGAATTTTTTGATAAAAAAAATTGGAGATGATCTTCCCACCATGGAGATCATATCCGTGAAGTTTCATCAAAAAAATCATTTTTTTACTATTTTAAAAAAATGGTATGTATCGGAGTCTGTACCATAAGGAGTCCTTACAGGAGAGGCCCTGTATATATAGGGGGTCTCACAGACGGACAATCCGTTTGCGGATTAAATGAGATAAAGGGGACGGGTTAAATGAGAGGGATATGGGCAGGGTGGTTTTGAAAGTCTAGTAAAAACTGGTCAAAAAAAAAGACAACAAACCCAAACCTACCCTACCCGACTTCTCTTCTTCGCCGCCAGGACTCTTCTTCTCTGCCAAAACCAAGCCCTAGCTGTTGGGGATATCGGGTATGTTTTACCAAAATCAAAATATATTAAAATCACACAGATCCCCATTATAAGCCGGATTCATGAGATATCTGTGTTGCGTGTAACCAAAAAAAAAAAAAAAGAGATTTGTGTTGCCAAAACCAAGCCCTAGCTGTTTGGGTGAGACATCATTGTAACTAGCATATAACCCGCGCGATGCACGAGCCCTTATAGTAAACCAACTATTATAAAATTGTCGTCCATCAATCATTTTGGGATGATAAAGAAACAAAATATGTGACATAAAATCTTTTTATAATTTTATTCATAGATAATAATGATGATGTCTAGAATTAAAAAATGTCAATGGGTCTTTTTTTGGTGAACTATGTGGGAGAGGAATTTTTGTGGTTAGTTTGCTTAACTATATTATATATTAGTTCACTAAGCTAAAACTGGTAATGATGTTTCTTGTGAGCTTCATTCTAGATCAACAACAATGCACATAAATTTGGTTAACATCACCAAAATTGCCAATTAAACGCAAAACATGGCAAGTACAAATACGACATAAACTAAAACCCACAATTCAATTGTGTAAACTATTGACATATTGAACCCATTATGACCTCTAGAGTCATACAGTTGTCCTCAAACTAAAGTCACTTTTTCATAACTTTTGGCTACATAGTTGAACCCATTATGGATTGCTCAAAGCTTCCATCAGAATTATTCACCATTTGCACTTTGCAAGCTATAACGCTTAGATTCTTCCATGGTAGTCAGCTAAACAGATGCTTTGCTCCACTGAGATGGAATTTTTTTTATAATCTAGACCGAATGAATTATTAAATATTGCATGATCAACTATATAAACTCATAACTTTTTTTTATAATCTAGACCAAATGAATTATTAAATATTGCATGATCAACAATATAAACTCATAATTTTTTTTATAATTCATACCTAACGTCCATAAAAATATAAAAAAGGATGCATGATCAACTATATAGACTCATAAAATAAATTAAAAATGCCCAAACATCTTCATTTTTCATGATCTACTCATTGTTTTATGGATGTTCAAACTAAATTTCAAGTTAAATACAGACAAAAATGAAAAAGATTGGCTCGACTTGGAAGCTCTTATTCTTGTTTCTACATCGGCATCAACCAAGGGCGGAGCTAGGATTCCTCGAAGGAGTGGGCTAAAATTAAAAACGGACAATGAGGCCGAAGTTCCGACCAATGTCCGGGGTTGAGGGTGATTTCCCAAGAGGAGAAATTTATGATGTTTTTGTATCTATTTATCTATATTATTTTTTATTTTCCAACAATTTTTAACCGTTACACATTTTGAGGTTATTTTTTAATAACAATTTAATTTCAAGTAGCAACTTTCAACCCTTACATATTTTTTTTTCAATTTGGGAGGGGTGGGCTACAGCCCCGGTGGGCCCACCCCTGGATCCGCCCTTGGCATCAACATATTACAAAGTAAAAAAAATCGCAAACAACGGGATTTGTTTTGTGCTTAGAATACTTTAGATACCTCCTCATTCATCAGTTTCCTCTTAACATTCTCAAACATGGTTCAAAGTCAAGGCCGATACCGGGACGATACGGCCGAGTTGACAAGGTATCGGTGCCCACCGATCCGATTCCGAGTTACGAGTTGAGTTTTCAATTATTGATGTGAATCGACCCTATATTGGTAATTTCTCGGTAGTATCGATGATATAGCGATATAATTGGCCCATATCGACAATATCGCAATAGAATCGGCCCATATCGGCGATATCGCGATGGAATCGGTTCATATCGGCGATATCGCGATGGAATCGACCCATATCGGCGATATCACAATAGTATCGACCCATATCGATGATATATCAGCCGAGATGATATAAGTTACTAAGAATCAATCTCTCTCTCTCTCTCTCTCTCTCTCTCTCTCTCCAGTGTTGTGTTGGTAAGCTTGGATTTTTGGGGGTGTTACGAAATGCTAATTGTTTTTTTAATTTAGTGTGTTGTGCCTGTGTGTGTGGGTTATTTGGTCATCCTGTGGGTTTAATTTAGAGTTTTGTATATATGCCAGTATTTTTTTAAAAAAAATGCAAATGATCCAAATGTTATTTGTTATTATTTTTTATAATAATGTTCCCAATGTTATATTTTAATATGTTATTATTTATAAAAAGAAACATAAATGTTATTCTTTTACAAACAAATATACAACTATAATTATTGTAAAAATGATATTTGTATCCTCTAAACATATGTAAAAATAATATTTGCATCCTTTATGTAAAAATAACATTTGCAACACAAGTAAAAAAAATATTTGCATCCTCTTTGTAAAAAAATAACATTTCCATCAATTTACTAAAAAACATTTACATCCCAACAACAACAAAAAAATGTTATAACATTTACATTCCTTTTATTAAAAAATAACATTTGCATCAATTTTTGTAAGAAAATAACATTTGCATCATTTTTGTAAAAAACGATTCTAAAAAAAATGTAGTGTTTTGTCAAAACCACTATTTGTATCATCATTGTAAAAAAATAACAATACTAAAAAAGAAACATTTCTATCTTTTTTTAGAAAAATATAACATACTTAAAAAACACATTTGTATCCTCTTACTAAAAATAATACTAAGAATATAATAGTCATATCCTCTTTGTAAAAAAAAATTATCCTCCTACTAAATTTTCTAGATTTTTTTCGGAATTTTTTGTTGTCTCTAAATAGTGTATCTTTGCATATCGCCCGATACCGTGACCGATACCGCGACCGAGTTGAAAATCGAGTGGCCGATATCAGGACCGATACCGAGACTTTGAACCATGTTCTCAAAATACATCAATAAAATTGTGATTATTCAGATCGGCAAAAACCGTCCAATGAACATCCATAGACACTAAACCCATCTCGACCGGTGATCATTAACTTCACATCTCCAAGACTGCCCCAATCATCGGGGCTTTCAAACAGATGTCCATGTAATTTTCACTGGTTTTCAAAAATTACATGTGGGTAAACAGAGTCGGTGGAACCAATGTTTGAGTAATTTTTGCTAGTTTTCAAAAATTACTCAATAGAGTCGGCTTACCCATTTGTTCTACTTGAGGTGATTTTTATAGTGAAAAGAGAAGGGTCTAGAAAGAAAGAGTTTGGAAGTGGGAGAGACAACAATTGAAAAAATGGTCTTTTTAAGAGGAGGGATAGGTAAAGATGAATAAAAATAGAGAGAAATGAGGGATGACTTTTGCTCTTCTTCCGTTTTAAAATAATTGAATGAATGTGTCTTTTGCTCTTCTTCCGTTTTAAAAGAATTGAATGACTGTGCCTTCCGTTTTAGAGGTATTATATTGATTTATTTTCTTCACAGTTTTTGGGATATCAATATGTCAAATTATTTTTTTTCACAGTTTTTGAAATTGAGAGTTTATTCATTGCAAATTATTTTTCCACAGTTTTTAGAGAATGAAAAGGCATTCACAAACTCCAAAAAGTCAATTTAGACATTACATGCCAAACTCCAAAAGTCGTACAATTCTATTACATGCCAGCAAACAATTAAATCCCATGACACTGATCCTCCAAACAGTCTCCATTCCCCCAATAACAACGTCCGGGCAGAGAAGAAGAGAAGACCGGTAGGGTAGGTTTGGGTTTGGGTTTGCTTTATTTTTTTTTTACCAGTTTTTACTACACTTTCAAAACCACCCGGCCCATATCCCTCTCATTTAACCCGTCCCCTCTATTTCTCATTTAATCTGCAGACGGACTGTCCATCTGTGAGACTCCCTGTGTGTGTGTGTCTATATATATATATATATATATATATATATAGGAATTCTCTTAAGAGGACTAAAAAAAAGGGACTAAAGACGGATTGACTTTTTAAAAATAGTAAAATACATTTTTTTTTAGTTTGAGTTTTTTTCTGAGATATATAGACATTCATGGGTACCCCTAAAAAATATCAGCTCAAAAAATATATCAGTCTTTAGTCCGTTTTGGGGAGGTCTGTTTAAGAGAAAGCCTCGAGAGAGAGAGAGAGAGAGAGAGAGAGAGAGAGGAAGGCGTACCAACATCATGATGTATACATCACACCTAGTTCTAGGCCTTAAGAAACTTTTTTTCCAAATTTTTTATTTTTTCCCTGAAATTAACCTTCCAAACAACCCATATACAAAAAATTAGGTCAAAATACATTTTGTAGCTATTTTTAAAAAATCAACAAAAAACTGCTGGCACAGACCTTATTATAAGGTAATTTGAGCAGTTTTTTTGTGGATTTTTTAAAATAGCTACAAAATGTATTTTGACTTAATTTTTTGAACATGGGTTAATTGGTAGGTGAATTTCAAAGGAAAAATATAAAATTTGAAGAAAAAAAGTTTTTTAGGGCTTAAAACTAAGTGTGATGTATAAAGCATGATGTAGGTGAGAATTCTCCTATATACATATAGTCAAATAAGATGATAGGGCTTCTTTTTTGGGTGGGGTGGGGGGGGGTTGGTTGTTGCGCTCGGCATTGTAAACATAACTCAACAAAGCCTTTTCCCAATTATTTGCGATCGGCTACATGAATCCTATTTTTTTTATTCTGCTCTGTTCAGCGCAATATCTGGCATTGTAAACATAGCTTAAGAAAAGCATAGCTTAAGAATTTCATAAAGAAACAGAATTCATGAAATAGTGCAAGCATATATGGCAATGTTGGTAAAAAAAATACAGCAATGAAAATAATGAACTTACAGAACGCTAACACCCACAACAGCATGAGGGCATGGATATTCCTCTAGTTCTTTAACCTTCATGTCTTTATCAGAAATCCCTGAAGATAGCATGAGTTCATCTTCTCTGTCCACGGATTGAGATTGAACAGCATTTTCAGGACTTGTTTCAGGCTGAGAAGCCATCTTATCGGTTCCAATTCTCCATATTGCTTGAGTTAAAGATGGAAGTCTGTCCATTGCCTGTAGTTATAATATCATTAATATTAAACCCTAGTACAGTTTGAAGACAGGTTGAGCATATTATCAATCAAAACGTGGAGAGTTAGTTGACAAGGTAAGTAGTGAGCATTTTATTCAGGGTCTTGCTAACTTGAGCCTTAGGGGGGCACAGGAAAACATGAATCCTGGGGCACACATTAACAAAACCCTATTATTAATTAAATATAATTTGACACATCAGTGGGAAAAACATAAGTAAAGCAACATGCCTCAGGTTTATCAATCTTGTTTAGCACGACAATATATGGCCTCTCAAGGTAATCAGGATTGTACATCCGCAGTTCCTGCAAATTCAAATTTTATTTGGTTCAACATAAGAGATAAGACATGGTTTGCCACTAAACAACTTATGCAATAAGACCAACTACTCCTGAACGTTTTTTCATCACATAATTATAGGGATGAGTTATACATTTTATGAAACAAATGTGAGACAACCGAAAAACATTTTCAAGGGGAAAGAACAAGGAAACGTTCGGCTTAATATGTCAAGAACCAAATATGAGCAGCCTAATTTTTCAAATTGAACTCCTCAAAAGTCATTAATAGCAAAACATATATTAGTTAAAATTAACTTTAATAAAGAACAAAAACTATATCTCATTCACGTAAAGCAACTTTCGCTAAGGTTCTCTAGAAATGAAAAGAAAATACGTTAAAAGCCATACGAAAGAACATAAATGCAGAGAAAAACAATATCTCGAATGAAGTGACATAAGGATGATATGGGGTTTGGCTCCCATACATATAGGCATAACTGACTTTGGTACCCACAAGTTTTGTTTAAATCTTTGACCCACAAAAGTGTAAGAAATCAGAATTACTCAAAACACGTTACAAAAGATCCTAAAATTGTCATTAAAAAAATTAGGGGACAGTACTATTAGGTCCCTCACCGACAAATTTTAAACACTAAAGGAATTTTGACAAATTTTAAACACTTAGGTCTACTAATTCTCTTCTTGTAGAAGTCCACGCTAGTGGCATAACAAGTGGACCTAATAGTAAATTGTCCTTAAATGTTTAAAAATTGTCAACAAGGGATTCAATTGTAAATTGCCCAAAAAATTAAAGCCATTTTTGGGTCAAAGGTGTATAAACCAAAACAGTGAGGGCCAAAGCCAGTTAGGCCTAAATGTATGGGTCCAAACCCCGAATAACCCTAGAAAGCATGTTACAAATTCATATTCAATCTGTCAGCTGCAAACAACTGTGATTCGAGTACAAATCTTACAACTGCTTAGATCAGCATTATGTGGAACAAATTATCTAGTTCCTTTGTTGCCCCCATTGGTTTTGTTGTATTTTTTGCTACTTTTGTGACACTTTTAATGCAAAAAACATAAACTCAATAGCCCAAAATCACATCCAATATAAGAAAGAACCGAAAACGACAGACAAAACAGGAAAATTATCCTATGATTGGGCATAGACATACTTCTTTAACAGTTCGGTAGTCATTCACAGGGTCCAGGGCAGCTGCGTCAACAACATGGACCAACAAGCGCGTTCTTC
Source organism: Sambucus nigra (assembly GCA_949130495.1). Lineage (NCBI taxonomy): Eukaryota > Viridiplantae > Streptophyta > Magnoliopsida > Dipsacales > Adoxaceae > Sambucus > Sambucus nigra. Next base: position 93,709,146 of record OX422211.1, read on the forward strand.
TCAAGTGCCTCAAGAAATTACGACCAAGACCCTGCAAGAAGACAAGGCTAATAATTAGCTATGTGCAGTAACAAATAATCCGCTGACAAAGGTGGATCGGAAATACCTTTCCAAGATGAGCACCTTCAATAAGACCAGGCAAATCTGCTAATGTTGCTTCAGATGAATACTGCCCTGCACCTAAACTAGGGTCACCGTCAAGGCGTCCGAGGTTTGGAATTAAGGTTGTAAATGGATAATCGGCAATATCAGGTCTTGCAAGTGTAGTGGCAGCCAATAGAGTAGATTTTCCTGCGTTTGGGAGTCCCTGGAAAAAATAACATGTAAATTGTATATTCCAATATTGTTTTGATAATGAATATGCAGAAAAATAAAGAAAAACAAACATGATAGGTCCATCACACTATGGCCTCAGGCTAGTTCCGATCCCCCCTATCCATTATCTTCATAAAAGTTTATACAAAAAATTATTATATACACTACAGAACAGAGGCAGTGGTGACAACCCAAACCCTCCCTACACAAAGTCACCTTGAGAGGCTGCTATTATTTCAACCAACAGTTCCCTTAATCTAATTTACAATGGTTTCAACAGTACTCTATAAAGAATTACCAAGTTAATTGGTCAAAAGCCCCTACCTTCACTGAATTAGTTCTTTGGAACGAGACAAATGTAAGTCTCGTTCACACATGCATTGACAATCCCTGTTTCATAATGCTCTTTAAAGAAATTCGATTCAACGGATCTTCTTTCAAAAGATCCCAACATTCTTTGTACATTTCTAATGTAAAGCCGTCTGGACTAGAGAATTTACCATATTATTTTCCAAAAACAGCTCTCTTAACCTTATCTTCTTCAAACGACTTTTCGAGCCACGACATAGTTACCGGGATCACTACATCCCCCTACTTACCGCGATCCGGGGTCACACGAACCGAAATATGGTGGGTCTTCGATCCAGATCTCCAAAAATGGTGTTCCCAAATTTAACATTCAGTGCTTTAGTTCTTATTATTTACAAGGAAACTTTGACTTCAATAATATAGTCTCGACCAATGTATACATAATTCATCATAAATTTTATTAATATATTATAGAAGATTGGGATTATCCAATACATACATCCTTAGGGAACTTTATATATTGGTGGAAATGTGAATCTTGACAAAATCAATGATTATAATACTAAAATAACCCATTAAATTCCTCTTATGAGTTAAAGTAGCGAACCAACTAAGCATATCCCCACCATATCGCATACCAGAGCAACCCAAGATCCAGGTAACATTGATAAACTGAGAGTAGTTTGTGCTAGGGTGTTTATAGATAAACTGAAGCGTAACCCGTTTAAATGATGACAAAACAGTGATAAGTCTCCTCTTAATGACAAGGAATAAACTCAGGTATATATTATAATGATAGGTAATAAATACATTTGTTTAGCTAATAAATGAACTTCTGATCGATGTTCGTCGGAAGGAGAGAGAAGCAAGCACTCTGGATACACCCAATGTAGACAGGCAAACACCAAAATATATAGAAGGAATAGTTTTTAAAGCTCAATGAATGCTTGAATTCTTGGTAAGAACTTGAACAAACGTATTAATCGCGAAGGGTAAAAGCTCTGCTTTGCAATAAATATCTCAAAGAGGATTTTTGGCTCAAAGATCTCGTCGTTTATCAAATGATAAATGGGGTATATATAGGCTCAGGTTGTACACGAGGAACCTCGTGGGCATTAAATGATGGGTCATACTACCGTACCTAACATGTCATTAGCATTAAGTGCTTATTGAAATTCCCGAGTGACCGACCACTGTGTCAAGTGGCGCCACAGGTATGTCGGCGCCTTTACGGCCAATTGCTTGCCAACTCAACATTGTACTGAGTTAAGTTTGATTATGACATGTGTTAGGTATAGCATAATGTTACCTGGATCTTTTATGGGAAGATACTATTTTGGTGCCAAAACTCGGTGGCTGAAAAATGAGTAAGATCATGGTTGCTCGAGTAATACTCGTTCAAACTAAGCTTGGTGTTTTACGTGGAATTTAAAATGGTTAAGTCATACCTTAACGATGCCTTGTTCTCTATCCTCCAAACCATTTCCCTCAGAGCTTCCTAAGTGAGTTTCCTCATTTGAGCATGAAAGCTCTCCCAGGTCCTGTCAGACTTGGTCCGTCGCTAGCACTGACTAACCTCGTCAATATTACAACATAGCTCGTAAATACATAAAAATTGACAAAATACATGGTGGATAAACTAGTTTCTTCTGGAAGGCTTTCTTAATCTTCGATTAAGATCTACTTTGTCCCCTCGTAGAGAAAGCTGCTGTGTAAACAAGAAGTTTCTGTAAGAGACACATTCAATCTGACATGCCATACACATCTAAATCTGAGGCATCTCAAATTGAAATAGCTTGATTCTGCGCATGTCAGCCAAATCTTTGTATATCTCTAGTATTTAATGGTGGAGTCCCATCACCTGCCAAATATGTTCCCCTTTTGACACGTGGCGCTTTGGGGGAACTCTAAACTACCTCGGTTCACGCAACAATCATTTTGCCCCCAATTTTCAAAATATACCTGGGATAGTGAACCATCGAGAAGCCTCAATGACTGTTTATTTTATCCAACCCTTTAAATAGTCTTTGGTCTCTTCATTTCAAACTTCCCTATCATTTCATCCATTGAAGAACTAAGAGTTTTTCTTGTCTGTAGAGAAAGTGCATGTTGTCTAAAACGTCCCTCAAGCTTCATTCCAATCTCATTTTTACGTTTTTTGTCCATATTGTTTTATACCACTCTCACCATCTTTCCACAATTAAAACCCTTTCAAATCGAGATGATCGCTGCTTGAAGTTGGTCTAGTAAGGTTTCCGGCAAGGCTTTCGGTAAAGACGCCACCGCTGTGTTAGCTGAGCGCTAAGCCTTATACAGCCTCTATTGTCGTGCTCCTTTCTTTGGAAAGGATGATTTGTTTACTGAAAGGTCAGCGAAGTTTCAAGACACTCTTGAGAGCGTTGACGAGCCTCTGTTGATGTCGGGGGAGCCAACGAACAACACTAAAGGTGGGCATCTCTCTTCCTTCGGTATTATGAGGTTTAGACCAGGGAGATTTCCCTTACTCTCACATTGAGTTTGAAGGATCAAGTGGTTCTCTTGACAGATTTACTGCCTTGTCAAGCTATATTTATGGCAAGTCTAAAAACGCGTTGCTCAAAGTAGGTCTAGGATGTGCAGTTTGGAGACTTCACATTATCCAAGAACAACACTGCCCTTTTGTTATTGGTCTCACGATGTAGTGTGATTTCCCACACCTTTGTGGCAGTTTGGGGGGAGTTCACTATCACTCTCGAGGATGTGCGAACTGATGGGCTTAGAAGCATGTGGTCATTTTCCCTATGATGCCACGCCAATAGATTCATATTCATAAGGATCTGACAAAGTTTTACGCTGTCAGCTACCTAACGCCATAGTTGTCAAATCGCGAATCGTATCGTGAATCGTTTACCCCCCGAATCGCGAATCGTGAATCGAATCGTGAATCGAATCGGTCGAATCGGAACCAAATGGTAAAAACGTAGTAAAACATAAGTAAATGGGATTTAACACTATAGAATTGGTAATTAAGCGTAATATGACAAAAAACTATTCGTAGCACATGATAATATACCAAAATATATCACAAAAATTAACCGTAGCACATGTTCCCATTCATTTTAAGATTAAAAATGTAAAAAACAAAAATATATCATAAAACAACCTACATATTAATTTAAAACATCCTACATATTAATTTAAAACAATAAAATAAATACAAAGGTTAATTTAAAACAGTAAAACTGTAAAACAAATACTTTCAAAAATTTTAAACAGGCCTACCTACTAAGATTAACAATATTAATTTGAAACAGCCTACAAAATTACAACAATATTAATTTAACATAGTAAACCATATTAATTTAAAACAATAAAACATATGCTAAGATTAACTATAAAACAATATTAGTTTAAAACAGCGTTCATATTAATTTAAAGCAACAAAACAAATATACCTTCAAAAATTTTATAACAAATACAAAAGTTTTATAACAAAAAAAAAAGGCAAAAGATAGAAGACACTCAGCCAAGAGAGAATAGACAAGAAAAACCGACTAAAAATAACCGAGCCAAGAGAACATGTTTTTCTCTAAAACTCAGTATCTTAACGGTATCCTTTGTTGTTTGCTTCTTTTTTTATTTGTTTTATTAAAACACACGTATGGTTATAAGGTAAAAAAAATCGCGAAAAAAAATAAATAAATAAAGTTGAATCGGAACCGAATCGGGAATCGGAACCGAATCGGGAATCGGAACCGAATCGGGAATCGGACCCGAATAGGAAGATTCGAATCGTGAATCGCCGTTTCAGTCCGATTCTTTAGACATTTGCGATTCTCAACTCAATTCGAATCGTTTTATGTGAGAATCGAATCGAATCGTAAGATTCGAATCGCGAATCGTAAGATTTTGACAACTATGCCTAACGCAATAGATTCATATTCATAAGTTTTAGGTTGTCAACTACCTAACGCAACCATCCTCCTTTATTCGGTCTTGGGACCAGCAGTGTCCAAAAAAAATTATAAGAAGTTAAGCACGACACAGGCGGAGTTCCATGCCAATGGATGAAGCTAAGAAAAAGAAACATGCTCAGCGAGACAAACTTGTTTGTGAATCTATGGGTGATGCTACCAAGGCCACTTTTAGCCAATATATCAAGTATTTCTTTAAGACCCATGTGAAGTTGATGCAGGAGCAGAAAGACAGGGGGGTTAAGCCAGATGTGCCTTTTGGTGAAGGTTATGGCAGCTCTTCCGTACTAGTTGCCTATATCCTTTGCCTACTGTCACGATTATTTATTCCTGGTAAACCCAATGATCGATCTCATCCGGACTTGGTCAAAATTTCAGTCAGGTTGGCTTGTGGAGTCAACATTCCTCTGGCAGCTATTACTTTGGGGTCATTATATACTTGGTTGGACAGGTGTCATCTTGACATGGCACGCTCAATCGATCGTTATGACGTATCAAATTTTGCCAACACTATCTTATTAATAGGATTACTCTATGCTAGGTTCCCCAGCTTGCCCCCAAAGATCAGCCCATTAGCCTCCTTCTAAAACATTCCCTCATAACACAACAGAACAAAAAGCAAAGCAAGAAACCTTTCGTGCCTTTGATCGATGACTATCAGTACTTTGATGAACGTCCATATGTTGGAGAGAACAATGCTCATAGTTGCTCATTCTTCAAGAAAGAAGCTTCCACGGTACAGGCCCTTAATGGAGAAAAATATGTTAAACATAATCTATCGCTAGTCGTGGTTCTTCTGATCTCCCCCAGCCGTCTTCCAGTATGTCTGATTATTAAAGAGAAGTTGCTTCTGATGCTCCTGCTTCGATTGGGGAGGGTTTCTTCACTTCTCCCGATTTATGGTTCCTCTTAGGATAGATTCTCTTTGATGTATTTTTGGGCATTAGTCCCAATTTTGCATTATAACTATATTTACAAATGAAATACAGAGTGTTTGTTCTTGAACATGTGTGTGTATTACTCATCTTGTTTGCTTCAACACTTGCCTATATATTATATATTATATATTATAAACTGTAACCCATAATTTATATGTTTTTCTTCGCAAATGCTAAGTACAAAAGTAAGAACAAAAACTAACATGTGCTCTCTATACATTATATACCTTCAGCCATTTGTTATTAACTTTGAATGGTCTATCGTCCTCAATCTTTGGGACCAAACAGTAGCCTGAATCATATGCCTCCATAACAACATATGGTCCCTCCCAATTTGCTGCGAACTTTGGCAAAGAGAATCCTCTAATGTGGTTGACAGCAACTTTCAAAACTAGGTCACCTTCCATAAATTTTCTTAGTTTCACCAAATTCTCATTAGCCCTGGAGAGTTGTTTCGTGTAGATCTAGAAGTGCCATCTCACAATATCTCTGTGTTCATCTAGTGCTTCTAGTTGAACGTGCCTACTCTGCGAAAACATGTTGCTTCACAAGGAATAAATGGCAAAAGGTATTTCTAACTCCACTGGATGTATTGCTTCAGCTCCATAGACTAAGGAAAATGGTGTGTAGCCTATTAGTTTCTTCTTTGTTGTTCGATAGGCCCAGAGCACCATTGGGAATTTATCATCCCACGTACCAGGGAAATCCTCCATCACCTTGGCTAAAATGTTAACCAACGTCTTGTTTGTGGTCTCAGTTTGAACAAAGCCTTCGGGGTAAGCCACTGTTGAAAAGTGGTGGATGATTGAATATTTGTCCATTAGCATTGCCACTTTCTTGTTGATAAATGGAGTTCCATTATCCGACAAAATAACCTTTAGAATGCCAAAGCGACAAATGATGCTCTCGAAGAAACTGCACCCCTTTTCAAAGGCTCTGCCTATTCCCACTTCGGAAGCACTCTATTGCCACTAAAACCCATATTTTTCCCTTATTCCCACAAGGCCAAATGCTTAACTATGAAAAAGATAAGGTGTTGTTAAAGAATGGTGTTCTACCGACGGAGCATGAGGTTACTATGAAGTTGATAAGCCTTGCATTTACGAACAGACTCGGACGAATCTTTTTCCATTATTGGCTAATAATAGTCGAGTATCATGAGTTGGTCATATAACTTGGCTCCTCCAATGTGAACTGGATCATGAGCTTGCTTGAGGACTTCCTCTGCCACCCCCACCCCCCCTCTTGTGTTGCCTCGCAATAGCCTATTCAAATATCCTCTTCGATAGAGCTTCTCTTCCAACGGGAAAAAATCTTGGGGCCCTTCTCCTTACCCCTATGGCATGTGCTTTATCTGTTGGGACAACTCCATCTCTGATGAAATTAATGTAGGGTTGCCTCCAATCTGTTTGAGCTTCCAAGAAGTTACACTCAGCTGATTGGAAGAAAAAATGACACTTAGCATATTCTCTTTGTATTGTTATTGCGTCTTGCTTCATTGTTGGCCAAAAATACACCCCCTCTTTGAATTCTTATATCGAGAGGAATCTCGATGGTTTCACAGTGCTCATTATAAGTTTTTTTCAACCGCTCTCGTGCTTCCTCTGGACTCGTGCATCTAGACAGCGTGCCCACAAGATTTCTATAGTACAAAGTTCCGTGAAGAAGGAAGTATTATGCTAACTTCGTAAGCTTTATCTTGTCATCTCTTGGCTCCAACTGCCTCCTTATCTCTCCCCTCTAATCTGAATCATCATCACAAGGGAAGAGTTGGAGCACAAACGATAGAGTTGCTCTTCGATGGATCACCACAATTATAGACTCACCATCCATGACCACTTTATGTGCAATCGTGGCATAAGAATCAGCATGGCGATTCATTATCCTTGGGTGCCTCTCCATATTGACCAAATGAAATTTCCCTACTAACCTCTGGATAATCGTTACGTAAGGCGCCACACTGAGATGCTTCAACGCGTATTCACCATTCACTTGATTAACGACCAGGTTGGAATTTCCTAGAATTTCCTTTGATGCTGGGTGAACGGATGCCTCTTCACAGCGCTTCGAGCAACCCCAAAATCAATACTTCGTACTATGTCTCATTATTTGAACAATGAAAGTCCAACTTAAAAGACGGAGTAATCTCTTCCTTACCTGTGGACAAGATGACCCCTACTCCTCCCTTGCACTTAGCAGATGAACCATCAAACTCCATTAACTATTCTTCCATATCAGCCTCATAAATATTGGCATGCAAACCATCTCCTGGTATGTTTTCGTGAGTTGGCTCAAATAAGCCCGAGGAAAAAATGGCCAAAAGATCTGTGTAGGCTTGGTTCTTTACCGCGGAAGGGACCACACACTTCTGATCATACTCAAGAGAGAATAAGGAATCACCTTGTTGCTCTCCCAATTAAAAATGTTCATGCTAGCAAAAACTTAATTGGATCACATCTTGTTACTATATGAACAGTGAAATATAACATGTAATGCCTTAGTTTTTGAGTTACAAAAACCAATGTCAAGCAGCGCCCCTCTCTATATTTGTATACCTTGCCTCTAAACTGTGGATAATTCTACTCAGATAGTAGACAGGTCTTTCTTGTCCATCAACCTCTTGTGCTAACAGTGCACCGATGGACCTCGTAATAGAGGTGAGATAGTACAGCAAAAGTATTCCAGCTTAAGGTGGAATCATCGTTTGGGAAGAAGTGACCAATCTCTTAAGCTTGTCAAAGGCATCCTGGTATGGTTCCTCCCATTGAAACTTTGTGGTCTTTCGCAACAGTTGTATCAACGGGTGAGTGATCTGAGATAGACCTAGGACGAATCTTCTCTGGTAAGAAATTTTTCCAAGGAAACTTTGCAACTCCCTCTTTGTCTTTGGGTATGGCATGTCAAGGATGGCCCATCTGAACCCTTTGCCGATCCACTACAAAACTCACGAATTTTTCACTCGTTACACCAAAGGCACACTTTAGTCGGATCATCTTTAGCTTGTATTTCCTACACCTGTTCAAAACTCTACTCAGTCAAATCAGCTAAGTGTGAAACATCCTTCTTCAACATGATGACCAGATCAACCACATAAAACTCCAAGATGTCATGAAACAGGTCATAAAAAATGGCCACTATTATTCTTTGGTAGGTTGCTCCCCCCCCCCCCCTCCTCCCTTAATTTTTCAGACCAAAAGACAAGATAGTATAGATAAAATTGCGTAAGGGGGTCTTAAAAGTTGTTTTCTCTACGTCGCCTCGATCCATCTTGATCTAGTTATAGCCTACATAACCATTTATGAAGATGTACATCTTATGGCCAGCTGTTGAATCGATCAAGCTATCAATTGAAGGTGGAGGGAGCTCATCCTTGAGGCATGCTCTGTTAAGATCTCTAAAATCTACACAAATGTGAATTTTTGTTTTATCTTTCTTCCCCACTGGCACAATGCTAAAAAGTCAAATTGGATGCTAAATCGGCTTATAAATCCAACAGTCAATAATCATTCCACCTCAGTCTTTATTTTGAGATCCAGCTCAGGTTTTCACATTATGATTACCTGCTTGACTGGGATTGCTGAGGCATAACATTCAACTTGTGGCAGCTCACATCTTGGTCTAACCTCGACATCTCAGTGTACTTCCATGCGAAGACATCTTTGTATTCTTAAATGCGCTTGATCAGCTCTAGCTTCTTCGCGTCCTCCAGGTCTTTCAAAATGAAAATTGGCCTTAGTTCTTCTCCACCCTCTGCCACATTAATCTGCTCCAACTCTTGTACTTAGGGCTTTGGGTGATCTTGCATACATTTTGGCTCATCTTCAATGACAAGACACTGCCCTTGATTATCTCCCAGAAGACACTCATACTCTAGGTCAGCTTCCTCAGCAAAATCAGATGCCCGCTCACACCTTCAAAGGCGATAGACCATCCTTCCATCACTAAGCAAAAAAAAACTAGTTTTCGCTCAGGAGGTGTAGGTGTCATTTTCTTCTTAAAGCTCTCCACCTGATCAAACCTTAGTCTGGTAGTCCTACTTAACACAATCTGGTGTCTCACTTTCTTCTCAATTGGGTCAACCCTTGGCCTCATTATACCTCTCAGTTGTTTAGAGATGGCATGAGTTGGGGAACAACCTCAATCACTTGCTCAACTTGACTAACCTCCATTTGCTCTTCATTTTGATCCACCATAGGTCCAAACCTATCCTTAATAGTAGGAACCCTTACACCTTTATTACGCCGTGTGAGAATGCGTGTATTTTCATTTAACTCCGTGTAGAAGGTAGCATCCACCAAGTCTGCTTTATCCTTGAAAAAGGGTTTCTAAGTTGATCAGATCACAATCTCCATCCCTTTGACGTTACCTTTGGCAAATTGATGGTAGGTCGTAGGGACCAAATAGTGGTTGTGCATCCAATCTCTTCCGATCAAAAGATGATAGGAAGTGACTGACTCAATCACATGAAACTTTATATGTGATGTGAGATTGCCCATCATTATCCCAACATTCACATACCCAATGGACTTAAAAGTTTGATTATCATAGCCTAAGATTGAAAGAAGCATCGCGATCAACCTATTCTTAGAGATATCAGCCTCATAGAAAGAGCTAATTGACATGAGGTTAACCGATGCACCTCCGTCTATTAACGTCTTGGAAAAACTTGTTCTGTTTATGCTCGTTGTCACATATAAAGGCTTGTTGTGAGGGAACCTGATTTGTCCATCTGCATTTGAAAAAGTTACCACAGACATAAATCGACATATCAACCTATCCATTGGCCCCTTCCATCTGAGCGAAGGAACAACATTTTTTTCTTGTTATGTCCAAGATCTCCTGTGTAATCTATAAACGATTGTCCTCGGGCATACCAACTTGGTCGAAGAGCCATGAAAATTTTGGTGACTTCAACAAGTTTGGTACTCCAGGCTGGGATCTACCTCATATTCCTCCGTCTGATAAGCTTGCTCGCTATCTCTAACACTTGGTCCATCGTAAGCAATGAGCACGTTGGCCATTCTTACCTAACATTTGTCGTACATCAACAGGAATTCTTCCTCCTCTCTCCTTTCCTTTCTCGTTTGAGCTTCTTCCTCCTCATCAAAAGCAACTACCATATATGCCCCATGAGCGGGTTGTTATTAACACTACCATGAGAAATCTGCAAATTTCTAACCAACATGTGCTTGTTGATGATCCTCCTTAAAGTAAAGCATCAAGTTGTTGGGTGATAAGCACGCCAATGTATATGGCTATGTTTGGGGTCAGCTTGCACTTCTACCGTAGGAGCATAAGGAGAAGAGTTCTTTGGTAGAAAAACTAGGCCATCTATCACCATGGTATTGTGACAGCTTATTGCCTCTTCAACAGATCAAGGCAATAGTGGTGGATCCTCACGATTAAACTCCCTTGTTATTCTTTTTCTTGGCTTCTCCACCAGCTTGAGCTTCTTCTCGAGAAATTAAATATGCATGTCCTCCCACATAGCCATACTTTTTGGGACTAGGTGAGAGTACCACATGTAAGCTTTGTCAGTCAGAGACTTAGAAAACTCCCTCAAACAGAGCTATTTTTTGTTGCAGTGAGCTCTTAAGTGCTCAAAAAAACGCTTGATATGTTCCTTCGGGTTGCCCCTTATCCTATTGATTTTTTCAAAGATTGGGTAATCTGATGTGAACTACACGTCAATGACCTAAAAATCAAGACAATATGATTTCTAGAGAGAAACAAAGAATTTCTTATATTTCAAGAATTGAAGCTATCTTCAAATGAAGACTACAAAGCTATTTATAGGTGGGTTATTACTTGCTAATCAAGTAATAGCCTTAAATGACAAAAAAGGACTAACTAAAAATAAAAGAATGCCTAATTAGTCCCAAACATGCTTGGAGGCTAATTAAGGAGAGAAAATACCTAAAAAGAACTAAAAATATAAATAAAAGGAAAATAACAATGGATTCCCATTACTCTCCCCGTCTTAAAAAAGTTCGTCCTCGAACTTGCAAAATTGGAGAATCGCGTGAGAAGTTCCAAAAATGCGCTTGACAGGAGACGCAGAGGCTTGTGAGGCCAAAAATATTTTCTTGAAAATTTGAGGAAGGGTCATTCTTTAATTCTTGATTTTAAGATTCATCATCTTCCTCTTGCCTCTCTTGTCAACCAACAAAATAGTGTCCCCCCGGGTCAAAAATCAAATTTGGATTGTCAAACCCTAGTTCTTGAATTTGTTGGAGGGTTTCACCTTCTTGATTAGGGGATGTTGTTTTTGGTAGAGCTTTAAGGGGAAAACACCGGAATGAGGAAGAATTATGGACGAAAGAAGGGGATCGGCCACCAAATTATTTTTAGTTCTTTTTAGGTATTTTCTCTCCTTAATTAGCCTCCAAGCATGTTTGGGACTAATTAGGCATTCTTTTATTTTTAGTTAGTCGTTTTTAGTCATTTTAGGCTATTACTTGATTAGCAAGTAATAACCCACCTATAAATAGCTTTGTAGTCTTCATTTGTAGATAGTTTCAATTCTTGAAATATAAGAAATTCTTTGTTTCTCTATCTAGAAATCATAGTGTCTTGATTTTTAAGTCATTGAAGTGTAGTTCACGTCAATTTGGTATCAGAGTGAGTGTCGCTCCAAGCATTGGTGTTAGTGTGTTTCGGTGTGTAGAATATCAAATCGTGCACTACATTCTCAATGGCCCTGAAGAGGACGACGCGAATTCAAGATGAGATTAACGAAGAGTTAAGAAAAAGCCATCAAGAATTGAAAGAAAGTAATCAACAATTGCATAAGAAAGTGGATAGAATAGAAGAACAAATGAAAACCCTAATTCAACTTCTTTCCAAGAATCAAAACCCTAATCCCTTCATTGCCACTTTTGTCCTAAGCATCCCTGTCGTTGCTATCCAACCCTACTGCCCCACCGAGCCTCACCCTGACCATTCCGCTGCCATTCCCCACCCCCCAGCCGCTGCCCCAAGTAGTTCCACCCACCCCGCTGGCCCACTACTCAACCCCCACCCCCAAAAAAAAAACAATCCGGTCCGCTACTGACCTGAACCAAATTCCTACTATACCCAACCCCATCAAAAACCTAGAAATTCTTGAACAAATCCGGACCACCCTCTTGGTGGCCGATCCCCTTCTTTCGTCCATAATTCTTCCTCATTCCGGTGTTTTCCCCTCAAATCTCTACCAAAAACATCCAACCATTCAAAACCCTAATCAAGAAGGTGAAACCCTCCAACAAATTCAAGAACTAGGGTTTGACAATACAAATTTGGTTTTTGACCCGGGCGGACACTATTTTGTTAGTTGACAAGAGAGGCAAGAGGAAGACGATGAATCTTGAAATCAAGAATTAAATAATGACCCTTCCTCAAATTTTCAAGAAAATATTTTTGGCCTCACAAGTCTTTGCTTCTCCTTTCAAGCGCATGTTTGAAACTTCTCATGCGATTCTCCAATTTTGCAAGTTCGAGAACGAACGTTTTGAAGACGGGGAGAGTAATGGGAATCCATTGTTATTTTCCTTTTATTTCTATTTTTAGTTCTTTTTAGGTATTTTCTCTCCTTAATTAGCCTCCAAGCATGTTTGGGACTAATTAGGCATTCTTTTATTTTTAGTTAGTCCTTTTTAGTTATTTTAGGCTATTACTTGATTAGCAAGTAATAACCCACCTATAAATAGCTTTGTAGTCTTTATTTGAAAATAGCTTCACTTCTTGAAATATAAAAAATTCTTTGTTTCTCTCTCTAGAAATCATATTGTCTTGATTTTTAGGTCATTGACGTGTAGTTCACGTCATAATCATACACCTCTTGGTATTGTTCATCGTTGTACTCTTCTAGGTAAGGAATACGGAAATCATCATAGATAGTCACTGCCTCACTAAGAGATTGCGAGGAAGGTGCCATCATTTCTCTCTTGAGCTCTTTAATAGTCAAAAATGGCGAGGCAGCTGGTTCTGCTGCCTTAGCAGGCACCAATAAAGAATAAGTTGAATGAACCGGACACCGTACCTCACCCGAAATCCCGCTGCAAAAAAAAAAAGGAAAGCACTTGCAGCTTTAGAGGAGTAACCTCAGGTGAGGTGTTGACAGCCACATATGGTTCAACATTTGGTGTAGCAGCAGGAGCAAGATTGGTCACAGAGGAACCAGCAGGTCTTGCAGGTGGAACGGACACTCCTGTCAAAGGAACGGTTGGTGGTGCTACCAGAGTAGCGAAAGAACTTGTGTCCTTCTTTGAAGTAAACATCATCATTCCAAACTGAGTTGGCAAAAAGGCCATAAATTTGGCCATGAGGTTGACCCTTTGGTTGGGCCCCATCACAGTACCCGTGGAAGCTTGTCCCACGTAAACATTCCCCGTGACAGTGGGGTTTGGAGGAAGCTTAACAGCAGGAGTTATCTGCTCCTCCTCAAGCTTAATATCGTTTTAAGAGAGCACGGTTAATTTTCTCGTTCACCATTTCTAAGAGAATACCTCCCCAGCACAGTCGCCAAATGTATGAGAGTAGTTTATATTGGGGTGTTTATAGATAAAATGAGGCATAACCCGTTTCAATGGTGATAAAACAGTTATAAGTGCACTCTTAATGACAGGGAATAAATTCAAGCATATATTACAATGACGGGTAATAAATACAGTTGTTTAGCTAAGTTGTTTAGTTAATAAATGAACCTCTTATGGATGTTAGTCACAGAGAGAGAGAAGCAAGCATTCTGGATACACCTAAGGTAGACAAGCAAGCACCAAAGTATGGCAGGAATAGAATTTAAAGCTCAGTGAATGCTTGAATTCTTGGTAAGAACTTGAGCAAGCGTATTAATGGAGGAGAGTAAAAGCTTTGATTTGCAATAAATATCTCACAGAGGTCTTTTGGCCCAAAGATCTCGTCGTTTACCTAATAATAAATGAGATATATATAGGCTCACGCTACATGCGAGGAACCTCATTTACAGTAAATGTTGGGTCAGACTACCATACCTAACATGTCATTAGCACTAAATGTTGATTGAAACTCTCGAGTGACCATCCATTGTGTCAAGTGGCGCCACAAGTGTGTCAGCACCTTTACGGCCAACTTAACACTGTATTGAGGTAAGTTTGATTATGACATGTGTTAGGAATAGCACGATGTCATCCGAATCTTTTATAGAAAGATAATATTTTGGCGCCAAAACTCTATGGCTGAGAAATGAGTAAGATCATAGTTGCTCGAGTAATGCTCATTCAAGCTACGGTTAAAATGGTTAAATTATGTCCGAACGATATCTTGCTCTCTATCCTCTAAACTGGGTTCCCAAGTGAATTTCCTCATTAAAGCATTAAAGCTCTCCTAGGTCCTGCCAGACTTGGTCCATTGTTGATACCGAGTAACCTCATCAATATTACAACATAGCTCGTAAATACATACAAATGGACAAAATAGATGGTGGATCAACTAGCTTCTTCTAAAAGGCTTCCTTAATCTTCGATTAAGCTCCAATATGTCTTGATATGTCATTATTCTCTTAATAAGGAGGTTTATCTCTAAATAAGGAGGTTCATCTATAAGCCCCTCCTATATTTCTTATTAGTTACAAGAAAGCTTTGACTTCAATAATATAATCTCGACCAATGTATACATGACTCATTATAAATCTTATTAATATATTATAGAATATCGAGATTATCCACTACATACAGGCTTAGGGAACTTTATATATTGGTGGAAATGTCAATATCGACAAAATCAATGATTATAATACTAAAATAACCCATTAAATTCCCCTTATGATTTGAAGTAGTGAAACAACTAAGCATACCCCCATCGTACCGCATACCAGAGCAACCCACGATTCAGGTAACATTGAGACATGCAACCCTTGAGGCCGTTAAAGGTCTCCATCTAACCCTTCAATCTCCACCTCATCCTTATCCCTCGTAGAATATACTCAACTCAACAAAGCCCTTTCCCAATTATTTGGGACCGGCTATATGAATCTTATTTTTACATTGTTCAACGCAATATCCTAAGATAAACCACATAATATCATGTCCTTTCTTACAATATCCCATCAAGTCAACTTAAGAGTACCTCTACCTCTAGTATTACCATCAATATTAACTAAATCACTCTTCCTTACGAGAGCAACTATCGGTCTACGTTTGACGTGTCCAAACCATCAAAGTATATTTTCTCTCAATTTGTCTTCTATAAGAGCTACTTTTACCGTTTGACGAATATGTTCATTTCTAATTTTATCCTTTCGAGTTTGACCACACATCAATCTTAACATTTGCATCTATACTACTCTCATTTTCTATAAATTTTGTTTCTTGGTTCCCCAACACTCTGTCCCTTATAACATCGCGGGTCTGATGGTTGTCTTAAAGAACTTTCCCTTTAACTTCAAAGTATACACCGTTCACATAATCCACCGACAACATTTCTCCACTTGACCCGACCTACCTATGAGTAACATGATCACTAATATCTCCATCTATTTGAATAATCGAGCCTAAGCAACGAAAATGATCACTTTTAGTTATCTCGTAACCCTCAAGTTTCACCACATCCCCACTTGTCCTACTATTACTAAAATTGCACTCCACATACTTTGTTTTAGTCCTTAATTTAAACCCTCTTGTTTCTGAAGTTTCTCTAACACATACAATCTAAAATTAATCCATACCTTAGTTCCATGCACTAAAACAATATCATCTGCCAATAACATACTCCGCGGAACTTCATCTTGCATTTGTCCATTCAATTTATCCATAACAAGAGCAAAAAAATCTGGACCTAGTGTTGAACCTTGGTGCAGACATACAATAATTGGGAATTCACTACTTTATGTAGTTGTTCTTATGATGGTCATAGCCCCATCATACATATCTTTAATCACATCAATACATCTATGAGTTACTTTCTTTTTATATAAAACCCGCCATATTATATCCTTAGATATTCTATCATAAACCTTCTCTAAATCCAAAATGGAAACATATGAAGATCATTTTTTTCTCCCTGTACCTCTTCATTAGTCTCAATAATAAATATATTCCTTCCATTACATTTTCGAAAAGGCCTAAAATCTCCCCTTCGATTTCTTTCCCATCCATGATTGGATCCCCACTCTCATTTTCAAGTATATTTATCAACTTATTATTTATTTTCGCACTAACAATCCTATGAAAAAAATAATTTTTTATCATATTTAGTTTTTGCTTTTTGATGCGAATTTCTTCCTTTAAGATTATATTTTGAAGTTATTTTTTAAACTCAATTCATCTTTTTCTTATTGGTTCTAGAATATGTCCATTTCTTCTTTTTTATCAATTGCTTTTTACCGTTTCAATAATTGCATCATTTTCAAGTCTTACATCCCCAAAAGATTCATCGTTCACATTTTAGATTGTCTTTCATATTTTTAGTTTTCTCATTAGTTTAAAACCCTCCCATCCATAGTTTTCACAATCATTCCACCAAAGATTAAAATTATTCTTAAAGTTTTTGTGCTCCAACCACTTATTTTCAAATCTAAAAGGGCGTTGGTCCTTATTTTAACACCACCACCCCCGCCACCACCAACACCACACCCCGCCCCTCCAATCCAATATGATAGGAAAATGACCCAAAGTAACTTTACTTCCAACTTTTTGCCTCACCTTCCCAACTCCCATTCTGAAGAAAACAAAAACTTATTGAGTCTAGAACACCACCGACTCCCTCATACTTGACCAATGAATAGACAATTGTTCAAGCCCAAATCTCTTAACCCCGCCTCACAAATGAAAGCATCAAAGTCGTAACAAATTATGAGTTACTCGCCCCAACCTCAATTTCTCGGGAAGCCAATTTACAACATTAAAACATCCGCCCACACACTAAATAGGACGACTAAATCTGAACAATCCTGCCAATTTGTCCCAAAAATCTTTCATATCCCTAGCTCGACATGACCATACACCCAAACCACCAACTTTCTCCTAGTGGTGATGCTATCCTAATCGAGACTGAAAACTCACCAATAATCCACTCACTAACCTTAATGGACCTAATATCCCAGATCACTAGAATTCCTTCAAACTTACCCAACTAGGGCAAAAACACCCAAGATTTTAACCTCGCACCCCACAAACCCACTATCAATCTTTTGTCAATATTTACTTTTATAGTTTCTTGAAGAACCACAATGTCGGGTTTTTCTTTCAAAAAAACTCCTTTAGTTAATTAACTTTTCTTCTTAGATCACACGCCCCTGATGTTCAATGATATTTTCTTCATCTACCAACCAAATTGCCCCTCTTTAAAAATTCCTACCACTTTTTCTTTTCATAATTAATTCTTGAGAGCAGGTTTTTCAATTCCCTAATTCCTTTATCGTTTTTAGAATTCCTCCCCCGTGGTCCATTAATTGGTCCCATTTTTTGATTTTTTATGCACTATTTTCAGGTTTAACAGGTCAAGAATGTTATTGAGGTCTTTCCACTCCCCCACCCCCCACCCCCCTTTCTCATTAAACGACCTTTCCCCAGAAGAGATGCACTCTGATATATTATTGCGAACTCATCCAACAGAAGGAATGAATGAGTTAGACCCCGAAACAAGATTTCGAGATGTCCCCACCTTAGTCCCCCAATTTATGTTCACAAGACAATAATCAGACCTACTCAAAGGAATATTCTAGTTGGACTGGAGATGTTATACCCAGTAGATTCAGGAATCCCTCCCCTTGACTGACTCAAAGAGAATATCAAAGAGTGATGTTTAATAAAACCGAAAAAATTGGATATAATAGGATTAGCTTCTAAAAAATTTGATATAAAAGTACAAGTTTGATTCGGATTTTAATTTCACATGCATATGTAAACATGAAACTCCACATGTCCCTGAGCAGTATTATACTACCGGTCCCAAACCCGGATAAGGAAAGAGAGTTGCATTTGGTAACAGTCAGCTTAAAAATATAACCGTATGACATTGCACTAAAGACAACGGAATGGAAAATATTCATGTAGTAATTGGGAAATGGCCTTCTTGAATTGAGTTAAGTTGAGCAGACATGTGTAAGAATGTGAGAAGCATAAATACTGTCTGCAGGATATAGATAAAGACAGCCCGCCATTTTTAAAGTGGGATACAGTTAAGCTAGGATATATTGTAATTATATTTATTTCATCAATTTATCTATCAAAATTCCATAAATTGTTAGATATACATAACATAATGTTTGGCAATAACAAGTAATTAATCAATATGCTGACATAATCAGCAGATAATTCATTCAAGATTTAGCACAGGTAATACAAGTAACTCCCAAGTTACAATTTAATTTTACAAGTAACATGTAATCATTTCCAACAAGCCACAATTAACTCTCGTCCTCATTAATTAAAGCCTTAGATTCCCAGTTACACACACACAATATATATATAACCCAACATAAAACACAACTTTTGTATGTGGGGTTAATCAAACATTGGGTGTGTCCAAGCGGACTCATGAAGAATTGGTATCCAATGCTCCTTTGTGGAACTGCCCATTGCTTATTAGGTGGGCATATATATAGAATATATATGTGCATATATGCATGCAAGTCAAAGAAAAGAAGAAAGATATAAGCAATACATACAACAAGACCAATGTCAGCGACTACTCTTAGTATTAACTCCAAACTAACTTCCTCCCCAGGCTGACCAAGAACAAGAACCTGCAATGAAATGACAACCCATAAGAAATTTTCATTGTATAAAATGGGATATTTCACCACATGCAACTGTGATATACTTTATTGAAGACCAAATTCTTATTTTAAGCTTTATATTCTGGCAGGACATCTCTTCCAGAACAAAAGTTGTAAAAAAATGGGTAGAGTTGAAAGATAGACAGTTTTTAAGATGAAAACAGATATGATTATGATTATATAACTATTGGCCCAGCTGATGCCAATATATCCCAGTAATTGTAAAATACTATGCTTCATAGCTAATATTTGTATAAAGATTTTGAAACTATATTTATTTATATTGAAATCATAGATACATCATCATTTGACTCATAGCCATCCGACCCGCTTTGTGGTTGACATCTCTAATATAACATATTTTAAAAAGATATAAAGACCAATACTAACTATTGGCCAAGCTGAAGTCAATATATCCCAGTGATGTGAAACTACTATGCTTCATAACAAATATATTTATTAAAATATTTTTAAACTATATTTTTATTTATACTTACAAATCATCGATACTTCGTGATTTGATTCATAGCCATCCGACCATTTTGTGGTTGGCAGCTCTAATATATCATATTGTCAAAGACATCAAGGCCAATACTAAAATTAGAATCAATATGCAGGGTTGATCTTATTGAATGAATAGATTTTTTTATCCTTTTCTGCATTACTGCAAGCAACAAAGGTAACAATACCACTACCGGGCTGCACCTACCACAGGCAAAAACACATCCAATGTCAAGTGCTTTGAGTGTGGGGGTGGGGGAGGGGTTGGGGGTTGGGGTTGTTGGCCACTTGGAATGCCCGAAGAAGCGAATCCTTGTACGTGTAACCGAAAATGCAAGGGATGAAGAGGAATATGTTCGAGTTGATTCGATTGAAGAACAAGTTACATGTGATTGTCCCACCGGAAACAAATGGTATACCCCTGTAAAGCTCAGGACGAGCTTTCTTTTAAGGGGAAGAGTGACATGAAGAGATATAGATAGAGGGAGGGTCGGCTGGTTAGGATAAGGAGTGGGGACGAGTTTGTTTTGGGTTTTGTTTCGCTTAATTATCTTTGGGATATGTTAAATAGTTTGGTATTATCGTAGCTATTTTAATTATTTCTTTTAATTATCTCTTAGTGTTTTAATTCTTTTAGGAATCTAGTTTAAGAGACTATAAATAAAAGCATGTCCCGTTGTAATAATTAATTGAAGTATTAGTTGAATCAAAAGAGTGTTCCTTTGTTTATTGCAATACTGTGATTGTCTTTATTTTATCGATATTTGAGTGTGTTTTATAATTCCTCTGCTTTTTACATCAATTTGTGCCTCTCTAAAGTAGAAATAAATCAGATCCACAAACGAAAAAATTGATAGTACCTATCTTTACCTTATCACTGTCATCTCTCATCACATTTGTGCTTAAATTCGCCATCTTTTTCCTTTTATGCTCTGGTATTTCTAACAAGCTAATCTGCCACAATGCAACAGAGAAACCAAAGAAGCTGATTAATGATAGAGAGGTTCGGAAAAAATAAAGATTTTAAAGTTGTTATATGCCTCAAACCATGTAACATGGGACACAAACATTAATATGCTTGAGAAAAATGAATTATCACCCCTCCTTGTCCACCCCTTGCAACAAGAATTTCATCACCTGGACGTGCCAGATCAGCAATAAATTTTCCGCGTTTATGTTTAACAACAGTACCTGTCAATAATTGCAATTAATCAGAGAAGACATGATGATGTGGACTTATTTCACAATATGTACTTGAATATTGATCGTTTCATCATATTAATACATTTTCCGATCTACTGTGCACATTGGAAACAAAAAGGGGTGGGTAATATTATATAATTCCTTCATCCAAAATTAAGATGTTTCTAAAAATAGTACTCCTTGTGTCCCAAATCAAGAGGCTTACTTTCCTTTTGGGACGTCCAAATTAATAGTACATTTTCCTTTTCTAAACATAATCAACAAACCAAATTCCACGTGAACAAGGCTTGATCTTGGCCATTGATTGATGTATCAATGAAAAGCCATTGTTTTTAAAAAGGAATGGAGGGAGTACATAAAATAGGTCAAACTCCAATATCACTTAGGCATAGAAGCTCTGCATCACGTGATTTTGATCCAATGCATTGATAAAATTGCAAAGCTTAAATTAGGAACAAATGTTTTCTTAATATTTGTAAATTTTAAAAAAGAGACTAATTTTAGACAGAGGGAACAGTTGTACCCATCCACCAATATTAATCGTAATTTCGCAATATTTTGCTTGCAAGAAAGCATAAAGTTTTGGTCATTGGCTAAATTAAACTCAACTATGCCATGCACAAACCTAAAGGTACCGGAATACGCAATGTTGGGCCGACAAATCCATTATGCACTAAAGATGTCAAAACACCCATCGCATCAACATTTCCCCCACGCTTCGCGTTGTATCGACCCTTCTTATGAAACTCCAAAAGTGAGTCTTTGCCCTCATCCACATAAATCACAACATCGCCACCATGTCCACCCATCGGAAGGATAAGTGACCCATCAAAGTCCCTTTTAATTATACTTTTCTTCCTTGCCTTCTCCTTTTCAATTTTTACTTGTTTCCTTGAACTTGAACTTGAAGGGGCTCTCTGGTTAGGCATACTAAGAATGGCACCATGGCCCCCATCACCTGAACGAACGGTGATAATCACTTGATCAAAATATTTATGAGGTTCTCTTATTAGTGTATCAACGCTTGGGGAAGAAGTCTCTTTGGCCCTCGCAAGTCTACACTTCAGTGTATAGAATCGGAAATTGTCACAACTTCTTCGCTGGTTATAACTGTTATTGCAATAAAAGATACAAAAACAAAGTTTAAATAGAATGGCCTTGTCGTTAATGCTGAATTTTAAAACAATGTAAATTACAGAACAAGCTTCAAACTTAAAATTTGCTCAACAAGAGACATAAAGCAAAAGATAAATAAAAGGGTTAAGAGCATATAAAAACTCTTGAACTTTCAAATTAAACTATGCATTTTGTTGCAAAGATACACTCTTCTGGGGATTTCTTAACCACACATGGGGTCTTACTAATAAACTGCATAGTTCGGCATATTTTTGTATCAAAGATAGGTTAGGGAATTCCACAACCTTCCTCCTGTCTAAGTTTTGGTACTCAATACAATTAATGTTTTGTAACGTTTTGCAACAATGCATTAGCTATTTTTAGAGGACACCATCCTTTATTTCACATTGCACTTTTCATATAGTTTGACTAAATATAAATTGAAGGGAGTGATAGCAAAATCAGAAAAGAAAAAAAAACATCGGAATACTAACTAATGAAAAGCATAAGATATGACAATATATTATATTATTATAGAAGAACAGTTAAAAACATCATGTAAAGTTTACGATTTACAACATAAAGCAACACTATCTTCTCTACAGTGCAAGAAAGTTGATAAAAAAAAACATACCGGCTTCATGTAGCCACCTCTGTTAATCCTAAAACCGAAAATCAATAAATTGACCAAACAAAAAGGATCAAATCAAAATTTTGATTCAATCATAAGCAACCGCAACTGCGGCAAAAATTGTTGCGGAGAACGTCCAAAAGCTCTTCTTCTCATGTGTTTCTGCCCCTGAATTCTCCAACAACTTCACTTCAGCCTTAATATGATCAGTCTTTTCGAGTCTTTGCAAGTTCAATTTCAACAAAAAATATATCCTTCTTCACCCTACCCTTCTCCTCTATCAATCACTGAAAACTCTTCTCCCCCTCCCTCTTTTCTTTGGCAAACATGTTAATCTTCATCACCTTTTGCTTTTGCTCCTCCACAGATTCAAGAAATCGCTTTTCCAAAACAGCAACATTTTCACGCAATCTATTTTCCTCGTTTTGCATATTCATCACCAACTCACTGAGTGAACTGACTTTTTTCTCCAATTCATTTCTGTTTCTCAACCCAGCATTCCTCTCCTCTTCAATGGCTTCCTTGTCTTTGACAACCTCCTCAATCTCTTTCTTCATTCTGTCAACTACCCGATTCGACTCCGCCAAGCACTTCTAGATTGAATTTGTGTCTCTTGTCATCACATCAATCCTTCTTTCTTTCTCCTCATTTTCCTCCACTTGGCCCTTTTGCTCCACATACTCCATAGAGAGAGGATCTGGTGCGAACTCACTTATAGGTCCACACCGTACGGACCTCAACTCAACTCAACTCAACTCAACAAAGCCTTTTCCCAATTATTTGGGATCGGCTACATGAATCCTATTTTTCCATTTCATTTTGTCCAGTGCAATATCTTCGGTTAAACCACATGACATCATGTCATTTTTTATAATATCCCACCAAGTCAATTTAAGCCTACCTCTGCCCCTTGTGCTACCATCAATACTAACTAAATCACTCTTCGTTACAGGAGCATCCATTGGTCTACCGCTTGACGTGTCCAAACCATCTAAGTCGATTTTCTCTCAATTTATCTTCTATAGGAGCTACTTTTACCGTTTCACGAATTTGTTCATTTTTAATTTTATCCTGTTGAGTTTTGTCACAAATCCATCTTAGCATTCGCATCTCCGCCACACTCATTTTCTGCACATTTTGTTTCTTGGTTGCCCAATACTCTGTCCCATATAACATGGCGGGTCTAATGGCCAACCTATAAAATTTTCCTTTTAACTTCAAAGGTATACGCCTATCACACAAAACGCCGACAGCACTTCTCCACTCAACCCAACCTGCTCTAATCCTATAAGTAACATCATCACTAATATCTCCATCTTTTTGGATAATCGATCCTAAATAACGAAAATGATCATTTTTAGGTATCTCTTGACCCTCCAATTTCACCACATCTCCATTTGTCCTCCTATTACTACTAAAATTGCACTCCACATATTATGTTTTAGTTGTGCTTATTTTAAATCCTCTTGTTTATAAAGTTTCTCTCCACAATTCTAACCTAGCATTAATCCCCATCTTAGTCTCATCCACTAAAACAATATCATCTGCAAATAGCATACACCATGGCACCTTATCTTATATTTGTCCAGTCAACTCATCCATAACAAGAGCAAAGAGATAAGGACTTAATGTTGAACCTTGGTGTAAACCTACCGTAATTGAAAATTCACTACTTTCTCCGGCTGATGTTCTTACTGTAGTCATCGCACCATCATACATATCCTTGATCACATCAATATATCTACGAGTCACTCCTCTTTTATGTAGAACCCACCATATTATATCTCTGGGTATCCTATCATACGCTTTCTCCAAATCTATAAAAATCATATGAAGATCCTTTTTTTTCTCCCTATACCTCTCCATTAATCTCCTTAATAAATAGATTGCTTCCATTGTTGACCTCCCAAGCATAAACCTAAATTGATTCTCAGATACTGTTGTCTTCAATCTCAATCTATATTCAATCTCTCTCCCAAAGTTTCATTGTATGACTCATTAACTTAATAACACGATAATTTGAACAACTTTGTATGTCTCTTTTATTTTTATAAATAAGTACTAAAACACTTTTTCTCCATTCATCAGGCATCCTATTAGTCATTAAAATTCTATTAAATAATTTTGTAAGCCATGATACTCCATCCTCTCCTAAACACTTCCAAACCTTAATAGGGATACCATATAGTCCTAAAGCCTTTTCTGTTTTCATCTTTTTTAAAGCAATCCTGACCTCTGTTGTCCTAATTCTGCGAGAAAAATATATTTTCTCGAGTCTCCCTAAGTTCCCCTATATCTAATCTACTCCCATTATCTCCATTTAATAACCTCTCAAAGTAGTTTTTCCATCTTTGCATAAAATCTTTTGTTTTCATGTCCCTAAGTTTAACAAGCTTATAAATACTTTTTTTCCCTTCTTGTGTTCCTAATTTTGTATAAAGATTATCATACGCTTTTAACTTAGCATCTCTTACCACTTTCTTAACTTCTTTTTTAGCCCATTTTTATTTCTCAAAATTTTCTTCATTTCTATTTGTTTGTCATGTTTTAAAGCACTCCCTTTTAATTTTTACTATATTTTGTACTTCTTCATTCCACCACCAAGTTTCTTTAGACTGTGGCCCATTGCCTTTTGATTCTCTAAGAATTTCTTTTTATATTCTCCAAATGCATGTGGCCATCTTATTCCACATTATGTTAGTCTCTTCTTCAGTATTCCATGTTGCTCCATTTAATACTTTATATTTAAATAGTTCTAATTTCTCTCCTTTTACGTTCCACCACCTAGTTCGTGGGTTAATCTTCACTTTTCGCACTCGTGATTGATTTTTAATATTTATATCCAACACCATTATCCTATATTGTGAGGTTAAGCTCTCTCCCGGGATAACCTTACAATCTTTACACATTAATCTGTCTCCTTTCCTAGTAATAAAAAAATATATTTGGCTCTTATGCGTTCCACTTTTATAAGTTATTAAGTGTTCAAGCCTCTTTTTAAAACATGTGTTTACTAGTACAAAATCATAAGCCATCGCAAAATCTAAGATAGACTCTCCCCCATAGTTCCTATCTCCAAAACCATATCCTCCATGCACTATCTCATATCCTACACGATCTTCTCCTACATGGCCATTAAAATCTCCCCTTATATAGATTTTCTCACCTACGGGTATTGCTTGAATTAGTTCATCCATTTGTTCCCAAAATTATACTTTAGTGTGCTCATCTAATCCTACTTGGGGTGCATAAGCACTAACAATATTAATTATGCTTTCACCTAATACCAATTTTACAAGTATAAGTCTATCACCTTTCCTAATAACGGTTACGATATCGTCCTTGAAGTTCTTATCTACTATTATTCCAACTCCGTTCTTATTTCTATGTTTTTCTGTATAATATAATTTAAACCCTGTATTTTCTCTTTCTCTAGGTTTCTCACCAACCCATTTAGTTTCTTGTAAACAAGTTATGTTAACTTTTCGTCTTATCATGGTATCTACTAACTCCATCCTTCTTAAATAAGCTATATTAAAAAAAATCCTTATTGATTTTTTTTTTGTATGTGTATTTAGACATTTCATGGTATTTATAAAAAAAAAAAACTCAAAATTATATTTTTTACTATTTTAAAAAAATGGATCAATGTTTGACCGTTTTTTAACCAAAAAAAATCAACCCAAAAAATATTTTTAAAGTATTTTTAAAAAATAAGTCCGTACGGTGCGGACCCATAAGGGAGTCCGTACAGTGTGGACCCATAAGTGAGTCCGCACCAGATCCTTTCTCATACTATATATATATATATATATATATATATATATATATATATATATATATATATATATATATATATATATATATATATACAGTCAGGCTATTCAACATACCTCCTAGCAACATATCTATGAACATACCCATTTTTTTTAAATAGTAAAAAAATGTATTTTTTCACCAAACTCGGTATATATGATTTACATAGCAAAGTGATTATCTAAAAAAAAATCATAAAAAAATTCAACCCGAAAATGGGTGAAATGCAAAGTAGGTATATATGAGCATTTTCGACCGTTCAAATTTTTACTATCATCTCATCCACTTCGATGATTTTTCTTTGTAGATGATCTCCTTACTATGTAGATCATATACACCGAGTTTGGTTAAAAAATATATTTTTTTACCATTTTAAAAAAATAGGTATGTTGCAACCTATTTTTTTATAAATGGTAAAAAAATGAATTTTTTGGCCAAATTTTATATACACGATCTACATAATGGGGAAATAATCATCAAAAAATTCAATCCGAAAATTGGGTGAAATAAAAAGTGGATATATACGAACATTTTTTTGACCGTTCAAATTTTTGCCATCATCTTACCTACCTTGGATTGAATTTTTTAATGATTTTCTTTTGTAGATGATATCCTCATATAGAAAAAAAAAAAAAAAAGAGAAAGGGCTCAAAATTGAACTAGCAGTACTTGTATATTATTAGTATATAATGAGAAGCACAGGCAAGGTTTAGATAACGCAGGGAAATAAACTTCATAAACACCGTTTCTTTCTTTAATTTCATTATTTGGGTTCCAAGAAAACATGCTGCCCCGTGCTAATTGTAGAACAAAATAACCACTAAAACAGAAACTATTAGTAAAAGAGGAGAGAGAATTCAGCATTCTATTTTTCTTAAAACTGTACCTTTTAAGGAGAAAAGGTTTGGATAAAGAGGAAGAGAGGGTGACCACCGAATTGTTTGTAAAGCTTGAGCTCATATACGATAATGATGGCTGGAAAGAAACCACAGATAGCATTTTGGGTGGGAGAGGGGAGGACAGAATGCTACAATCGCTCAAATATTTTTATTTCTTATGAAATTTTTTAAACAAATTACACTTACATCCCTTGAGACACTGTGGCGTTTAAATGCACAATAGTTTAGTCATCTAACCCAACTTTTATTTTTTTTTTTACATCTAACCCAACTTTAATATTTGGGCGTTTTACATATAAATTTTACTAGTACGCAAATCGCGCGATGCGGGTCGTTTTTAACAAAATTATTAAAATATAAACTAAAATATTTAATAGTTTTTTCCAAATCATAAAAAAAATTATTACGTGTTGAAATTTGTTAAACTTAACCCTAAATGATAAAATAAAAATTATAATTTGCTTCAAATCCAAAAAAGTAATAAAAAAATAATTATGTTATGATTTTCTTCAAATACAATTAGATTCCTACAACTTTTTTCTTACCCACCGATGTGTAAAAATTAATTTTATAATAAATAGAAATATAAAATCAGTAATTAGAACAAAATAAAAACTAAATAGCTAAGTTAACCATTTCTACGGGTTTGACAGCCAACATCTCAAACAATTAGAAAAATAAAGCCACATGGTGCAAGATGTATCAGGGTAATAGGGTATGGCAGTGCAAATTTGAGTGTTAACTGTCATAGCAGTCTCCAAATATAACTTAACATATGGGATTTTTTTTATACACTTTGAACATACCCACTAGGATGCTCTAATAGCAAATGATATTTTAGAGTGAATTATGAATTACAAATGATGAACCTCATATGTTTTTCAGATAAATAAAAGCAACAGTTAAGTGTTAATGCCTAATATAAGTGGGTCTTATGGTTGAATATTAAAATTGAATAAGTTAAAAAGAATTGGTAGAAAGTGGCATAAAATTAGATATGTCCTAAAGGAATTAGAACAATTTTAATGAGCAAAGAAAGGCTTACGATCATTAATGAAAATAGAAGTTGATAAATTATATGAAAATGACTTGAAATCTCCAACAACGCGTAAAGAGAGTACCTTGGAGAAGAGGTGCAACTGGAAGAGCTCATATATTGATGGTTTTTCATAGGATTCATTTTTTCTTCTTATGTTATGTTGGCTTGGGAAGAGGGTTTTATTGGAAAGAAAGGTGAGAGAGATGGGTCATTTGAAGAGTCATGAATTCGTAGAGATGTATTAGAATGTGAAAATTTTTGAATTAAAGTATTCTAAATTTATAATTATGTGAAATACAAAAAGATTTAAGGGATTAACTTAATTTGAGTCATTAAAATTGTACCCCCGTCTTTTTGTGGAAGCGACAAATGTCGAAACCTGTTTTCGCTGTCAACTTTACTTATATACTATAATTTAAAAATATTTTTCATAATAACATTTTATTTACTTTTCAATCATCAAATAGATTTTATTTTTACTTTTTTAGAATTTTTTTACAACTTTATTCTTTTGAAACCAACCATCCGTAACTCTTTTAGGAAGTTAGATAAGTGATTGAACTTTTTTTTCTTCATATTTTTAATCTTCAAATGATCATAAATTTTTATTTACGAATTCACTTTTCGCAAAATTACTATTTTCGAAATCTTCTCACCAGGATTTATCAAAACAAAATCCATGAAGCCCATAATATTTCAAAGAAATAAAAAAAAAATTACATAGACAGTAAAATTTATTGTGTTCACCGAAAAATGAAACAATTTTATATCTGAGACATTTTTAGAGGTAGAAAATATTTATTGTATTAATTTTACATACAAGGTAAAATTTGTTGTGTTCATCGGAACGGTTTTATACCTGGGATATTTTCACCAACAGTAAACATTTACTGTGCAAATATTACACAGATAATAATATTTACTATCTGCCTAAAAACGAAGAAAACATTTCATCCTTATTTTTTAAATATTTTCCTTCGAATATGGGCCTTGTTTTATAGGGCTCGATTAATAGCTTTCAAAATATATAAATTTCGTATATTTTGAAATTATATATCGAAAGTTATTTTTCTCTAAAGTTTGAACGAGAAAAAATAACTACTATTTTTTAATTTGGAGGGAATATAGAGAGAGGAGTATATTATTAAAGAAAAAATCTATAAATTTAAAAATAGGAGTTAATTAACGATTGACTAGTCAGTAAGACTTAATTATGAAAAACTCTCAAAATAGGACTTAGATGTAATAATCCCTTAATTTTTCTCTAAATCCTCAAATCAATACTTACGTATGACTTAAATACCCCTTGTCATGACAATTAGAACACGATTTGCTTTTAACACGACACGATTTATAAGTTTGATCCAATTAAATTTTATTAACATGACACGACCTTTCCCATCCCTTTATATATCGCCATCAAGCCATCATGCACTATTATATTTAATATATGAGCACAACATCAACTATGAAAATGGTCACCCTTTTCTTAAAAGTGTGTCTTCATTATTTAATTGACTTTTTAGCAATTCAACAAATGTATCATCCCTTGATGTATTGTCAAAAGTGATAATGATCAATTTCTTCTGAACGCCCCACTCAGAAAACAAATTGAATATCTTTTCGGTCAAGCAAATACCATTACATGGAGGTGACAGCACATGAAAATTGTCAATTCTCTTTTGCAATTTTTAATCTTTGTCAATGAAATGTGCAGTGATACACACCAATCCATCTTTGTTGTTTAAAAATCATATGACAAAGAAACCCTACAGGGAGCTAACTCAACATTTATTTTATTTTATTTTCCTTTTTCCTTTTGTGCTTTCTTAAAATATGAGACTATGTCATCTGTTTTTAGATAGTTATCACATCCTCATATGAGT
Source organism: Sambucus nigra (assembly GCA_949130495.1). Lineage (NCBI taxonomy): Eukaryota > Viridiplantae > Streptophyta > Magnoliopsida > Dipsacales > Adoxaceae > Sambucus > Sambucus nigra. The sequence continues at coordinate 93,739,490 of OX422211.1, forward strand.
ACTGAAAAATAGCTTTAACACTCTCTTACCCTACAAATTGAAAGTCCTAATACCGTATTCTTCTCCCCAATGGGTTCAAATGATGCTTGCCCTCTTCTTATCATTATCGTTGATCAAAGTTAATTTAGAGTTCATGGTGGGATATGGAGGTGGAGATAAGGTGTGACACCGATAGTGGAGTCTGAGGGGTATGCATCGAGGGGCACGTGGGTAAAGGGGTATGCGTCGATAATAAAGTGACAAGGGGGACGGAGAGGAGGGGAGGAGGGTATGAGTCGTCGGACAAGGGCTGTGAGAGTGATGAAGGGAGGTAGTAAGGGTCGGGATTTCCTATTTACTTCTAAGGAGTAAGGATGTGAGGGAGGTAACGAAGTATTAGTTTTTTTTAATTATAGGGTTAACTTTTATCAAGTCAAATGGGTGATTGACTAAATGTAATGGATTGGGACTTTAATGATTTTAACTTTTAAATGGGTCAATAATGGGTTTAGATGGGTTCCATGTCGTGACTTTAATTGGGTTTAAATAGTGTCCAATTCAGGTCAATTTCATGGTAATTGAACACAAACACAATATGTCCAATAAACCCGACACGAACACGACACGTACCCAACATATCGTGTCATTTCCAAACTTGTCACCCCTAATATATATATATATATATATATATATATATATATATATATATATATATATATGTGTGTGTGTGTGTGTGTGTGTGTGTGTGTGTGTGTGTGTGTGTGTGTGTGTGTGTTTGTGTGTGTGTTTGTGTGTATGTGTGTATGATTAACTTTTAACGGTTATAATTTAAGCTACGATTTTGTTTTGTTTTCTTTGTATTCTTATTTATATATTTTGTATTATTAAGATTATTTTCTTATGTTGGATTGTTTGGAAATTGAGGGGCTTTGAAAGTTGTACACTATATATTATTGGGGGATTTGCCAAGGTATAACTTTAGAGCCATAACATGTAAGTAGGACAATAAAAATGTAATTTCGCGACCAATAGTATTGCTTTATCTTTGAATTTTAAGTTATATAGTGTCTTATGTTGTTATTGGTTGTTACAGGTATTTGTAATAGTTTCAACGAAATTGAGGTCTTAAATTAGATTACATTTGTTCAAGACATGACAAGTTCGTAAATTATTTGTTCAATATTTAGTTACTAAATAAATGTAATGTAGTGTAACAAAAGGTTGAAGTTTTCCCTTATCATTTAAACTTAGATTGTTTTCAAGTCATTTAAATTTAGTATGGTTTGGAGGTGTTTTTAGAAATTCGTAGATATTATTTTGCCAAAAGACATATATTTGGTTTTTTCATCTTTGTGCTTTTAAGTTTAAAATGAACTTTTGATCTTAAGTTTTGTTAATATATATTAAGATGAATCAATATTTCGATGCATTGTTGATTCATATGGTAGTCAACCTCTACATTATTCTACATGCTTAAACATGAAATATTGATGAAGTTAAACTATGTTTCAAATTTTACATCTTATAATCATCCAAGTTGAATTTTGATACTTTTACCCAAAAGTTAATTGAATAATTTATCTTGCAAACTTATTAACCTTGTATTTTCTGCCATTATGTTACCAGTGAGATAAAAATTTGAGCTATTAATTGGAGTTACTAGCCTTAATTTATTATTACAGATTTATACAAAGGGTTCCTCTAGTTGATTAACAAATGTTCAGAAGACTGACATGTAAAAAATTTAACTTCTAATATGATGCATGATGTTGTTCCTTAACTTTTTAGTAAAATACAGATCATTTAGGCATCTTTCGTGGTTGGTTTAGCTATTAATAATTTTTTATACTTAGTGTTTATTTATTAATTGTTTTAGATGTGGTGGTGATACAAGGGAATTTGTTTTGTTTTGTTTACTGTGGGGATAAATTTATTAAATCACAAGTTCATATAGTGCAATTGATAGAGATTTAATATAACGGATATACACGATTGATTTATAAGAGAGCTGAGAGTGCTTTAATCACATATGTACTGAACTATATAATACTACTTTTGTTCTCTTTTGTCTATATGGTTGAATTAAATGTCAAACAGTGACTTTGTTTAAGATATCAAACTAGCTAGAATGGATAGTGAAACCGAGTAACATAATTATAATCTAAATAGAACCCGACAATGCACATTTTGAGAATTTTGCATAGAAAAAATTTCTTACCCCTCCCCCAAATAAATTGTTTTCTTAGAGTAAATTTCAATTGAACTGAACTTGCTTTGTACTATGTTTATCTTCCATTTGTTTTTCGAATCAAAATTGTGCATTTTCCTTTTTTCTAATTTAATTTGAAGTCTATTGTTAATTTCATGTCTATTCACTACATCAAAATGGTCAAATTGTCACCTTTCAGCCGGCCACCCTTATTAAGGTCATTGACCGTGACACAAATCTCGCGTTTTGTGTCACGGTCATTGACCTTGACACGACCGTGGCACAGAATTATCACGGTTAAAGACCGTGACAAGGCCGTGACAAATTTACTTGTCACGACCTTGTCACGGTCAAAGACCGTGACAATTATGTGTCACGGTCGTGTCAAGATCAATGACCGTGACACAAAACGCGAAATTTGTGTCACGGTCAATGACCTTGACACGACCGTGACAACTTTTGCAGCAAAAAAAGCCCTAGGCTTCTTTTTTTTCCCACCTCTTTTGGTTTTCCCTCTCTCTCTCTCTCTCTCATCCGCGATTTCTGCTCTCTCTCTCTCTAAGGTATATTTTTTTCCTCTCTTTTTCTTTCATTTATATATGTATGTGTATGTGTATGTGTGTATGTGTATGTGTGTATATGTATATGTGTATGTGTGTATATATATGTGTAAATGTTAGTGATAGTTAGAATGGTGTAAATGTTAGTGATAGTTAAAATTGTGTAAATGTTAGAAAAGTTCTAGAATTCATATGTTAAATTTAATTATATAAATATTTAAATTGATAATAATTTTATTCATGAAATTAATTCAATTAGGTAAAACCCTAGATCATTTTTTAATAGAATTTGATAATATTATATAAAGTTTAGTAAATTCACAAAATGTTGCCAATTGTATATTTTTAGGAATATCATTAGTTACTTTCGTTAGAATCCATACACTGGTAATATCATTAGAATCCATACACATGCATGTTGTTAGAAAGTCTTAAATTTAATTCTCACTTTAATTTGTAGAATCTCTGTACTTGGTTGGATTTATTATATTATGATAATGAAATTTATGCTCCAATTATAATTATCTCATAACATAATTTTATTGATAAACAATAACTGTAGTTGTCACGGTCGTGGTGGGGGGAGGGGGTGGGGGTGGTGTGTGTGTGTGTGTGCGTAGGTGTGTGTATGGTGGTGTGTGGTGGGGGAGGGGGGTAGTGGGGGTGGGGGGAGGGGGGAGGGGGTGGGGTGTGTGTGTGTGTGTGTGCGTAGGTGTGTGCGTGTGTGCGTGGCGGGGGGAGGGGGGCAAGGGGTGTGGTGGGGGTGGGGGTGGGGTGTGGGGGGTGTGGAGGGGCAATTTTAACAATTGTATATCTTTAATTAAGAAATTGTATAGCTTTAATTGTAATTTTAATTGTATAGTTTTAGATGAAAGTAAATTTATAATTAGTGTCAATTTCATATGAAAGTAGGATTGTCCCTCATTGTAAATTAGTAAATTAGTAAATTAATAATTGTATACTTTAATTGTTAGTTTAATTGATGAAATGTTGGGTTGGTTAGTTTTAAAAGTGGCATGACGTGTGCGTGTGTGTGGTGGGGGTGGGGTAGGGGTGTGTGTATGTGTACTATTAACATTTTTTTTTATCTGTACTAATAACATTTTTTTACAGCAAAAATGTCTCCTTCAGATATTAAGGCGAAGATGATGATGCTGTTTATGATGATGTCGTCTGGGCTCGGTGGTAGCGGAGGCGACGAAGGCTCCTCCGCCCCTAGGCTCCCCAAATATGGAAAATTTGGGATTACCGTCGAGAACAAGTCGGAGCTATTAGCGAGATCCCTCGAGCTGCTAAAGACGGTCATCGGCCCGGGGTTTATGAGTTGGAAGGAGGTGCCATATGAGCTCAAGTTAGCTGTTTGGGCGGCACTACAGGTAATATATTTATATGAATATTTCAATTTCAATTTCAATTTCAATTTCAATTTCAATTTCAATTTCAATTTCATATTTATATTTATATTTATATTTATATTTATATTTATATTTATATTTATATTTATATTTATATTTATATTTATTCGCAACTAACATTGTATTTGTTGGACAGGAACAATTCAACTTGGATCTAAAGCTACGCGATCCCGTCTTGGAGCAGATTAGGGAGCAACTCAAGTCGTGGAAAAAAAATATGCGGGCACGGTACTTTGGGAAAATAAGAGAGTCGATTATCCAATGGCGTGAATCCGTCCCGCCCAAGGAGTCGATCTCATTGGCACAATGGCAGAAGTTCATTGACAATGAGATCGAGGATCGACAATTGGCATCTCGCCAATCGGGGAGGGAAAATCGGGCAAAAAAGACGGACGTGCACTACTCCGGCTAGACCTCTTACGCCGAGGTGGAGCATAGGATGCAGGTAAGATTTAATTTTTCTATAACTACAGAAATATATTATTCTTCATTATTTTACTTTGCGGGGCCGATACTAATTTTACTTTTCTTTATTTTATTTCAGGGGGTAGGGAGTGGGCCAGGGGGTAAGCCACATAGGCTCGATACTTACGGTGGATTCACACGACGCGAAGCTGTCCCGTTTGGAGGCGACGGTCCAAGATATGTACGCATTCATGAAGCGTACGTTGGGCAGAGATCGTAAAGGGAAAGGGAAAGGGAAGGAGAAGGCGGTGGAGGAGGAGGTGCGGGAGGACAAGGCGCAGGATGACGAGTATGTGGACCTCGCTGATTCATCACCGACACGTTCGTACTTCGATGATCCACTTCCCTATTTGGCGCCCTTCAACAGACCATTGTCGACACTTGGTTGGCCGAGCGTGTTCATATTGGACATATTTGATGGCCAGCGGATAGGGCGGGGGTTGAGGGACCCGAATATGGTCGAGGGTGGAATAGTTCATGGACGTGCGCTTCAACATATGGAGTCCAGGGTGCTAGTCACGCATGTTATACCCGGGAAGGAGAACTCCCTATTGTGGTTGCGCGAACAATGCGGCACGACGTATATTAGTGGGTGCGTCAATTCGTATGTCGTGTGGCCTACTCACCTCCTCACATTTACCCAAGACATGTAGTAACATTATTTTTAAGTTTGTCCATTTTAATTATATTTGGATTATATCGTCATGTATATTATTTCTATTTTGAATATTTGGATTATATCGTCATGAATATATATTTGCATTATCTTTAGTTTGTTTGGATATATGATGTTTGGAACAGGTACGACGTTGCTATAACAGGTGCAAATATACTGCTGGGCAGTGGCAGTGGCCATACTGCCCAACAGATTTTTTTAAAATTCTGTCCAGAATTGTCACGGTCAATGACCGTGACAATTTTTTTAAAAAGGGCCACGGCTTTGTCACGGTTATAAACCGTGACAAACGTGTACCGCGGCACGACCGTGACACAAAACGCGAGTTTTGTGTCAAGGTCAATGACCGTGACACGACCGTGATAAAAAAAGTTGTCTTGCCTCGAAATGTCACGGTCATTGACCTTGACAAGGGTGATTTGTCAGGGTCAATGACCTTGACAATAGTGCAGATTTGGTGTAGTGATTGTTTAGGCTAATTGTTTGTGATGGATAAGTTATGGATGACAAAGGATAAATTATTAAAGAATACTTAGTGGGGTTGAATTTTTTCTAAAATTTGCTCAAGATGGGGGTAAACATCTTAATTTAGTACAATACTCATGCATTGAATATGATAACATGCTAAAAATGAGCATGGATAATATAAGATATCACTTATATGGAAATGAAAGGTGTGGCACAAGGAAGATGAAAAAGTGAAAGGTTGTCAAGTGTTAAATCGGACGAGTCTATCTATCGAGATAATGATATTGATATTGATGATATTGAAAACACAATAGATATGGTTCATGTTATGAATTAAGACTTCATAAAATATTCAAAAAAATATTCAAGACTTTTATTTTTTATATAGCCCTGAACCTCCACGTAAACGAGCCATTTAAACTCCCACATTCGAGTTAAACAGTGGGTACATGGTGCCAGAGCCACCTTAACACACGTCCCGCTTCAAATCTGGCCGATATTTGCTGGGGGTTTCGAACTCATGACCTTTGGCCTAAATGAGTCTCTCCTTACCACTGGATCAACCCATAGTGGATAAAAACCTTTGCATAGCTATTTGTACAAAATATACAAGTTATCAATGATTATGAAGCTCTTAGCGGTTAGTCCGCTAAGAGTTTTTCATATTTGTTGATCTTTTAATTTGAAATGATCCAAGAAGATAATGAATTTCCATTATCTACAACGTACGCAAAGTGAAGTTTATTTTCATTCAGAATGTAGTATAAGAAACTACATGGTTGTCCTAACGATTCCATATAGAAAGGCGTATGAGAATGAAAATATATGTCCTACTTATGGACTATCGAAATATATGATAAAACAAAATATGCCAGTATGAACAAATGATGTGGGAAGGGGAAAGATATGCCCACCAAAGTTTTATACTACTTTCCTCATATTCCAATATTCAAAAGGTGGTTTCAATCTGCACAAACAATGAAACATTTAGCCTGGCATGAAAGTGGAAGAAAAATTCATAGCAAGTTGTGTCACCCAACTAACTAACCTATATAGAATTTAATAGATGAAAAATGGCCTAATTTTGCATCATAATCCATAAACCTTTAGTTAGCTTGTGCAATTGATGTGATAAATCCACATAGTTCCCTTTGTAGTTGTTATAGTTGTTTACTTAGCACATTTAATTGAGGATATTGATTTTTGGGTGTGTGTGTGTGTATGAAGGAGTGAGGTCTAGTGATGAATTTTAACTAGAATATTTTCACCCAAGGTTGTATTGTTATGGACAATTTATGATTTTTTAGCATACGGGAAGTTATCAGATTTTGCCACCAAAGGATAACATGCTTGCCCACTATGCAATGGAAACATTTATTCTAAAATATTGAAAAATTTATGGTAATTATATCTTTATTAAGAATAAAAGGTATCTCCCACGTGACCACTCATTTTGAAATCAAATATTAACATTTGAATGTTGAGAAAAAGTTTGGATTGTATTATGAACCTTTGATTGTCGAACAAATATTATTTATGGTAGGTGGGATCAAGACGTCATGGGGAAAGAAGTGTGGTAGTTTGGAGAAATCAACATCGTATAGTAATGTACACAAGGAGGATTTTATTTGTTAGAAGAAAAAGTCGATAGTTTTTTTATCTTGAATATTAATAACATCTTCATATTCAATATAATTTGGATTTCATGAAAAGGTTTGCGTGAGCATCATTGGGACCTTACTAAATATTGGTGGAAAAATAAATTGTGGTATTGAGAGTTGTAATGAACTTATCGATATGGGCATAGGGAATGAGCTTGCGATACCAAAGGAACTTACCTGCTCCAACATGTTATACATTATCCAGAGTAAATAAAAGACTGGTTTGTGAAATTTTGAAAAGTCTTAAGGTCCCATATGGGCACTCTTCAAATTTTAGATATCATGTATCCGTGGAAGATTTATAATTGTACAGTCTCAAGTACCATGATCATCACATTTCAATTGATCAATGCTTACCCTTGAAATACGAGATGTGTTGCCAAAGCATGTGAGATATGACATTATAAGGAAACTCTTCTTCTTTAAGTTTTTTTGTTTGAAAGTAATGGATGTGAAGAATGGAAGGAAATTGAGAAGGATATTGTGATCATATTGTGTTTGCTAAAAAAATACTTTCCACCATCATTATATAGCATCATAATACTTTAATAGTGTATCTATTTAGAGAGGTCGAACTTTATGTTTCGATTTTCTTCTGATGGATGTACCCAATTGATAAGTGAGTGTATCTAAATAATTATGCATGGTATTCAAGTGACTATTGTGCTTTGAATCCTTAGTCATTTTGAATCCTTACCAATGTTTTAGGTATATGTTAATCCTTGTTGTTTATTTATATAACAATTGATTTTTTTATAGAGTACTTATGTAGCGTAAATGAAATTGTATTTCCTTCTACTAAAGAAGATGACAAACTTTTAGGGGGTGGTTCTATCGTTGAATTCGATAATGTGTTATTGGACCAGGAAAATCTTTGTGATTTCCATAATACAAATGATGTTCAAACTTATATTGAGTAAATTATTTAAATGATAATTTCTTAATATGAATTTCCTTTTCTTAATATGAAACATAACTCAGTCATAACTTAATAGGGAAAATGGGGAACACTTATAGAAAACACACCATCATAAGTTTAAAATAGTGTTGTTACAAGATGCATAATGGAACATTTATTCAATGGTTACGTGTATGAATTTTTCATAAATTTATATCTTCTTTTGTAGTCATCATTAAATGTGACCAAACTTCTTAAATTTGTTTAGGCTGAAGTTGAGCAAAATGTCCCAAATAATAGTGTCTTCGATAACTGAAGTTGGATGGCTCAAGTAACTCAATGAAATATACTTAGATACCATAGTTATGATATTAATAACATCTCTTTCATATGAAGGATCATAATAGTGCACGAGTTAACCAAAATACTAAGTGGGCATTGTGTCCAAGATAATGCAAGTGGCTAGCATGAAGGACAACAAGTGTGTGCTTACAGGCATGGTTGTTTGCTGTGCCATTAAAGATATTTCGATGCTTGATTATTTTTCGTTTAATATTTGAATATCCGAGTGTGATTGCGTTAATATCTAAAACAATATTAATACAGATGGACTTTGTTTTGCATTGGTTGATATGGACATAAATCTCACAATTTTGTCTTGACTTCTTAAGAAACGAATATTTTATGTACCTTAACATTTGAATGCTAAATGTATAATTCCATTATCAACACCTCAAAGGTATTATTATGAAGAGAGAAATGATGAAGAACTGGTTGACTTCAACAAAAATGAAATTTGTGCCAACGTATTCCCAACTATTAAATCTTTTATGTGCTCGATGAATCTCCATAAATCTATGCACATGCAGATTGTAGAGGGACTAGAATTGACAATGTTTAAGGTTGTGATTATATAGATTATGCCACTGAGAAAGTATCCAACATAATGTTGAGTTTGCTTTTTTCCATTTTCTAGCTATTTTTGTCAGTTTTCAATTGGTTATATTATCAAATATGTGACTACCCATATTTCCAATATTTAAGGTGTAAAGTGTTAAATAACAAAAATATGACCATCAAACAGTTATATATCATCCTCGACATGTAACACAATAATACCGTACAACAAATGAATATAGAATCAATTTGGGGTGCACACGGTTCGATTTGGGTCGATATTGAGACTAATCCGAGAACCGAACCGAGATGGGTCGGTTCCAAATTTTTGGAACCGAAACCGAACCGACAGTCATGAAGAACCGAATCAACGGTTCCCGGATCGGATCAGATCGATTTTCGGTTCCAAAGTCATATTTCAAACTTAGTGAAATCTTAAGTTTAATGTATTTCATAAATAATTTTTTTATGGTCAAAATTAATTTTGATCCTCAATAACATAAGTTAGAAACTCATGTAATCACAAAAATATAAATTACAAGTGTTAAATATATAAAATAAATATATATGTAATTATAAATCGGTTCGGTCCGTATCGATTTTCGGGTCGGATTGTTTTTTTTCCTTGGAACCGAGAACCGAACCGAAGTCTCGATTTTGCTTTTTTAGAACCGGAACCGAACCATTGAGCAAAAAAACTGATCCAAACCGAATCAATGCAGTCGGTTTGGTTCGATTTATCAAATTTTCGGTTTCGTTGTGCACCCCTAGAATCAATAGATGAATATAAGGAGAGGAATAACTAAAAATAAAACTGAAATGTAAATCCAATCCACAAATTTGCAACTTCGCCACAAATTAGGTCCTAAATTTAATATGTAACACCCTGAAAGATGATACTAAAAGAATAAAAACCAATTTCAAACTTTTAGAAACCATTTTCCAAAAACCAACGACTAGATAAAATAATTTGCGAAAGATAAATAACTAAATTCAAATGAATAAAAAACTTTATTATTATTAATCTTAAATTTGTTTTTATAATTCTTTACACTAAAGAAAACTGTATAATTAATTTTAACAAAAATAAAATAAATATAGAGTTCTAAACGTCCTTACATCCTGTTATGCAAAACATACCACACCAATTTTATAATCAACTAGGTACTCATACATGACTTAAAATATAAATAGTGAAGGTTGGTCAGGCTGACGCAAGAAATACTACTACATGATCATATCATATGTGCAGATATTACTAAATATTAGAGTTAATTTTCCATAATTAATAATGTTTGTTAATATGCATACTCATCTTGTTACCATCATGCGATGAATTCATATGATCCTTTTTTTATCAATCATACATCCATCTTATTCCCGCCACTGTATCCAGACAACACATTGAAGTTAGTACCCTTAGGTCCCACGCATACCATGGTTAACACACATCCAATCACGTTATTATATCCATCCATACCTACAAAGTTAATACCTTATATTACCCTAACATGACACGACACACGCATAATCTTATCCCTATAACCAACCATCATAAACGAGTTAATACCATGTAGCCCAGCCCATACCACGATGCACACATAATCGCGTCACTATATTTATCCAACATGAATCCCAAACATATATATTGATGCACACGTGATTCCATCCCTAAATGTAAACACCTTACCCCTGCACTCTTCCGTAGGGTCCAAATAAAGTCCATCCAATCCCGAGCCCTCAGGCATCTATCAAACCTTAACTATAGGCAAATAGCCTCTCCTCAATAAAATTTGAAATTGTTTAACTCTCAAACCCGAGAGTCCATCCATCACAAAATAATAGAGCTCTGAATCCTCTTTCCAGTGGCCCTGACCGTGCACAAATCGGTCTTACAATTCACAAGTTATGGCTAAAAAACATATATGTTTGCCTATAGGTAGGCATAGATTTCTTAGCTCGCAAATCAAGTCCACATGTTGGCAGGCAGGCCTGGGATCATGCCGATTGATAGGTCCACAAGGGCAAAACTAATTTTCTTTATCTTTGGGGTTTTCCTATATAACAAAACCCTTACTTATTTGCACGGGGGCCTTAATTTCAGTGTGATAACTATTCCCAATTTTTCATACAATAACTTTCATAACATTATCTCATACATTCCCTTACAACACTTTGCCCCACCTTCAACCACCACTCTACCACCATCATCCACACACTAAAAATCAGTAAACAAAGAGTTCAAAACAAATCCCAAAAGTGCTTGAAGGTCCATATTTTTTACATGTTACTAGTCCCACATGTGCCATTTTGCATATTTTAGTGTTCTTATCCCATTTCTAGTTGTTATATTATATTTCTATCACTAATCATACATTTTTATTATTATTCGTAAACCAAAAACTAAAAAAAATGGGGTTTAAATCATAATTTTCAATTTAAAGTGTGCTCACATTTTTCTAGACTTTCACCACATTTCACCTACTTTTCATAAATTAAAAAACACACACTAAATTTGGATTATGGGTTATACCCTAACCTTGTTCATATTGTGAACTGCGTGGACTTTGAAGCCATTATTGGCTACGTAGGCATCTAAAAGCTATTTTGGGATTTAAGTTCGTTTTTAACTATTTCATTTAGTTCATTTTCATATAGTATCATCTTATTCATGAAGTTAGTATGTTCTACTCATGTAGTTAGATTTATTATCCTTTTATTTGTCCCATATATTTGTACTCACTTTCCCATTGTGATATTACGATTTCGGGGCTTCTCTTATATCTTTAGACATTTTATACTTCCCATGATATGAACATGATGATTCCATGCCTCGCACACACACACACACACACTCTTGCACATTCATGTATATATTCATTTTGTAAACTTTGCACACATGACACATTTTCCATATATACACATATACAAGTATTTAGGAGAAGGATAATATTTTGTATAACCTATAAGAGATCAAAAGGGCAGAGTGGGTGACTAAAACCTTCCCACTTTGTAACATAGTCTCTGATCCTATATTTCACTTGGTTTTGCATGCATTCGTAGTCTTTTAACTATATCCTTAGAGGTGGATCCATCTTTTTCTTTATTATGAGTAAAATAGACTAGAGATTCCAATCTCTACACGTTCTCACACCTCACACCATCGAAGATGGCTGCTTATGTCCTTATGCCACCACACACGCGCGGGAGCGCCGCCGCCAATAGAGCTCGTGTTCCGCTTAGAGGGGCCAGGATGACCACAATGGTGACTCCATTGGAGACAATTTCGAGGCCTAGACTTTATTTACTTGGGTTTTTTGTTTCTTCTCCTATATCATTTTTTACATATATGTATATATTTCATCACTTGTACATTCACTCTTTCATTTTCTCTATATATGCTTACATGTTCCATATGATATGCTCATATTAGGTCACGCATGTATATTTCTCTCCATCTCATGTATATACTTATCTCTTTATCATATGTATATCCCACTATTTCTGTCACATGATTCACTCCACTTATAGATATTTCCATGCTTCCCTCCATTTGTTCATATTTCCATGATTCACTTCACTTGTATATGTTCACATGCTTCATTCCACTTGTATATTAATATGTTTTACTTCCCTTGTATATTAGATCTTTATCACATGTCACTTGTATATATTTCTCTTATACATCATGCTTTGTAGTTATACATTCCCAGTTCCCGCTTCTAATTGCCACAATCCTGACTTTTAGTATTCATTATCACATCCAACTTCCAGTCTTAGGATGTAGGTGTTGAGCATTTGTGCTCATCTTTCATTTTTGTATTTCATTTATGTAGTTTCATTTCCATTTTACTAGTTAGAGAGTAAGATTATTGTATTTGGGATTTATTATGTTGGAGTTTCCATATTTAGAGTTGGATATTATTGTGAGATGATTATTATTCCGGTGATGGAGTTTTATTCATTATGGTTTTTAGATTATTATAAGAGTGATATTCATTTTACTTATTTTTATTATTATCGATATTTATCGCTTTACTTTATTCCAGTAATATTTAGAATCCTATATTATTTATATTTAGAACTGATAAATCTAGTTATGGATTTTACGGGGTGTCACAAAGATAAGCACCATTCACACGATTGATTTTAGGCATGAAAAAACTTAATCCATGCACACGAACTTTGTAGTAGTCAGCCATTCAAAATGAAAATATAGATCATTTCGAATCTACATTACGATAGCAAAAACCTAGGCGATTTTGAGTGCAATGCAAGATTTTTCACTTGCATGTGGGATTTTAAAGATATTTTGGGTATTCTTGAAGGTTTTTATGTGAAAACCTTACTTTTATGCTTTGATTGGATTTCATCTAGTTCAATCTCTAGTAAGTCATCATTTTTTTTTTATTTTTCTTGTTGATTTGCCTCTGATTGGGATTTATATAGGTTGCTTCCATCATTTTAGGTGTTTGATTTGAGCTTTGATGTTAATTTTGGTGGATTTTTTTATTTTCATACCTTTTTCTATCCTATTCGCTCTTTGGGATTTATTCCATTTCTGTTTGTGCACATTTTCACACCTTATTTCTGATATAATCGATTATGAGAAGACTCTTGCTTAAAAGAGAATGAATCCTAGATCCCAAATGGTCCCGATAAGACATCGCGTTCAAGAGCGTCACCACCATTACCCCCCCCCCCCACACACACACCATGATAACATATGTAGGCCATGAGTGGCTCTTATTCCTATACCCGAGATGATATTGGATGCCTCTAAGATACAATTAACTAGAGATGGTTCCCTATTACGTTTTAGTTTTGAGTCTAGAATGGTTTGGGCAGAAAGTGATGTTAATAATGATCATCTTGTGCATAGTGAGTAAGGGGTGTTCTATATATCTCTTACACATAATCTTTTTACATCACAACTTCTACAGCCTCACTCTTCACTAAACGCTACTCTTGTCACGAGTTTTATGTGAACACGGTCGTGACTACCACTGATCCTCTCCTTCTTACCCGATTTATTTGTGGTTTTTAGGTTGTCCTTACTAAGGATGTTCTTGCATTACATCCGACTCTTCCATGTGTAGATCGTCCTTTTTATACTCCTTTCACGCTAGAATTTTTACACATAATCAGATTGTTACTTTCTTACTAGATAAGGAGATGACTTGGGTAGGGAGTTTATTTCTTCAGACTGCCTTGAGGAAGAAGTATTTCATACTTTATTTTGTGGTTATCTATAACCTCATGCCTCGACGTCGATCATGAGATTTTACCTATGTCATTGGTCATTTGATGCATACTATGGTCCATCGACATTTGATACACTATCCTTGTCTGATTTTAGAGGTTATGCATCATTTATATTCATATGCATCTTGGGAGGCCTTAACTTATGGTCATATGATCATCGAATATTTGTATTCTTTAAGTGTTCCTTAACTTTACACCGATGTGGTTGCTTCTATTTTGGAACCAAATTCTAGTGTTATCAATTCAACCTCTATTGGTTAGGCTTCCAAGCGACCCACAGCACCCCATATTTATCTAGAGAGAGGGCTCTTGCACTAGCTCTAGCACTAGCACCAGCTCCACATGCTCAATAGCCGTCTTGCGAGTTCTTTGATACTCATTTTTCATCTATGAGATATTCTTTCGAGTGGATGGATACTCGGATAACCGACATGTATGATCATTTTTACTTTCATCTCAAATAATGGATAGGAATTTGACTAATTTGATGAACATAATGACCATTATTAAGAACTATCTACGAGGTATTGGTCATTCACTTATTCCTCTTAGTGAACAAGCTCTTTCTTTTGTTGTTGTACCTCTGGAGGATGATGGGGAGGAGGAGGAGTACGATGATGATTATGAGACAATCGATGATTCGAATAAGGAGGATTGATGATTTTTTATTATCTTTATTGTTGTTTTGATGAGGCATTTATGTACTTTTTATTTGAGTACATTTGGTATTTTGGATATTTGGCTTGTATTAGTCCTATTGTGTGTTGGAGTACTTGTTTTGTTCTTGGATGATGATAAATTTTGATAGTCGTATGGATTTTCTGGTTATCCATATCTTTTAATTTTTATCATTTCCATATCTATTTCTCTTATGATCTCTTCTAGTTAGATAGATTTATAGCATTTATCCAGCTTTGCATGTTTTATGCTCTATGTATCTTATCTTCTATTCATGTTTTAATATTCACATTCTATACATCACTTTATATCATATCGCATGTTTGGATTATGCTATAGATTTATTGGTTTTGTGCATTGCTCATAATTATGATTATTTACATTGAGTACCTTCATTAAAGCATTGGTTCTATCACAGGTTTTTCAAGCTTTTACTTTGTTAGTGTTGCTTATGCATTGCAATTTTGGTTATTTTGTCAATGTTATACCCGTTATCTATGTATTTATACTTCTCTTTGATCAAAAAGTGGGAAAAACATCTAAGATATGGGGAGTTTCCCTTTTACTCTTTTATTGGGAGATCACATGTTTACAGGGAGATGGTTTATAAGGGGGCATATATTTGTTATTCTTGATGACATAGGTGGATTTATCTCATTGCATATGCTTTCAAGGCCTTTACCATCTTTATATCTCATATTTAAGAAAATTCCCAAAGTAGTGGGAGTTACTCTTAGTGCATTCTTTACCTGCATGATCTTGTGTCTTTAATTCATGTATTTAAGGTATAGTCATGTTGATGCGGCTCAATCCCATATTTCAGACTTGACTTTTGCTATGTCGCTGGTCTATGGATTTTATGTACATTACATTATACTACTCTCATCATATGGCTAATGTGGAGTGAGTTTAGTAAGTGTAATTAGGATATTTTGGGGGTTTGCCACGGAATAACCAAAGGGGGAGATTGATAATGTAATATTATATATAAACATATTAGTTGGCTTTATTTTGTGTTAAAGCATTTGAGTCACTAATTGAAGACAAAAGGCTTGAACCTTTATAGACATTATGTGAGAAAGAGTCTTATTTCTTAGTCTTTATGAACATTGAACTTTGAAGATCGACTTGTCTTCTATACAACACAAAGACTTCTGTTGCTAAACTTTGAAAATGTATCCTTTTCACTTCGGATTATGATTGAACACATATGGCTATGAGCACACACATGCATTTTTTATTATGTTTTTGAACTCAACAAGTGATTTTAAGTTAAAGGAAGAGTTGTGTATAACCTTGGAAAAGACCTACATTTTTCAAAATGTTCTTTGATTAAGGAAAAAATGGTTTACTCCCTTGATCCATTCGCCCCACCCTACTTTAGCCGTGTGTGCATAGTCTTGCACCTTTTAGGCTTAATGGATGTCTTGCCTAAAAGCATGCACACGCACCCAAATAAAACCTGTGCACATGGCTAGACATTTTAGGCATGTTTTGACTTGTTGCTTAAAACGGTGCGCAAGGTGCCAATTAACCCCAGTGCACACGATGGACCTAGATCTTCAACATCTTCTACAAATAGATTCTTTTTCCCTCCATTCTAAAACATTCGAGTTCCTATTTACTTCTTTAACACTTAAAGAGTATTTTCGAGGTTGAGAGGATTTTAATTGCTAATATATGTTCAACTTCACTTGTTCCTTCCAAAATTGAGCGAAAATCGAGATCTACACTAGAGGTGTGATTTATGAGGAATTGAGAGTTTTTTGAAAGGTGTGTATACTAGATGCAAACCTAGAGGGGAGTGAATAGGTTTTTAAGTAATTTTGCCTAATTTTAAAATGACACATCAACATGCAACCTAGATTGAAGCCATTTTCAATTTAAAAATTATATTTAGATCAACTATAATGAAAATAATCACAAATAAGCAATCAAACCACAAAGCATTCTCACAACACCGATTTACGAGGAAAATCCCCAACCTATGTGTAAAAAACATCCGTGTGTCCTAGTTTCTTATTAGATTTGAAAAGTTCCTTTATACAATGCATGAAGATAATTATTTATCATTATCTCAAAAGAAATTACCTATTAATGCTGAGACTCCCCCATTCCATAAAGAAATCTGATCAAAGCTCCATTAACCGAACATGAATGCCGCATTCTTTATCTTTGGATCACATCATGCTTGAACTCTCACTTGCTCAAACACCTCCTTTGAGATCTTGGAGTATAGATCATGTGGAATATAATTGAATCAACTGTAAACCATGGATATTATGTATTTAAACCTCCCAATCTCAAGTGTAAATGTTGGTTTAGATCTAGAAATCTCTCATTTGAGTTCAAACACTTGAATTACAAAACGAGAAGAAAATAGATGCTCTCAAATATGAAAATGTCCTCGGAATAGGTCTATTTTGATATGAGGAAAAGTGTTATTTTTTGGATGGAAACAAGGTCTTATTTATAAACATTTCAAATGTCAGTGTCGTTGTGTGCACGGGTGAAAATAGGCATCATGCACACAGTTTAGCTAGAGAAAAAATCGATATAAAAATCATATGACCGTGTGCATGGGAACAACTCAACGTCATGCACACGATTTTAGGCATAAAATCTGTAAAGACTAAAAACCATGATCCTTGGGTATGGAGGTGATTATACGCGGTGTAAATAGATTAAGGTAGCAAATATGTTTTTATAAAAGAATGCCTTTAAAATCCAAAACACAGACATTATACCCTTTTTTAAAAGTATAAACAAACTCTAAGGAAACTCAAAAAACCTTTTAGAAAAATTTAACTCATTTAAAAGTACATGAGTGTGTGCATAGACCAATGATAAATAAATGAAACATTCCACAAAAGGGTATGCTTCAGTAGATCAGCAATGGAAGTCTTGAATGTGGAGAAGCCATAAAATATTCAAGTCTCAATGTCCATAGGAACTAGAACAAGACTCTCTCATAAATAATTTACAAAGTTCATCAAGCTTTTGGGTTTGAGTTAGTGCGTGACCCAAATGATTTGACTTGAAATTAGTCCAACCAAACTACATATAAAATGATTACATTTTCAGACATGAGGACCCACTAGTGGAACCACCATCTCTTCTACTATCACCTGCCTAATCACCCTCTCCCTCAAGTACCAAGTGTGCCAAAATCCATGCGATAGAAGCCGATGAAACTGTGTATGCATGCCAGTAACCCTTATGTTCTCTATCACCCGATGTTAAAGGGAATAACATCACCTATCCAAATAATCCCATTCATAAAAAATGTAACCCCAAAATAATAAAATCAAGAAAATAGAAAAATAAAAATTATAATAAACCTCAGATTCGTGCGGGTGTTCAAGACGTTCCTTATATTCTTAAAAGTCGAAAGGGTCTTAGAGACCCTGTTCTTCCTCCTTCATCTCCTCATCCTCGGCCATACACCGACCTATAACTCCTTAAACATTAAAAAAACTCCAAAAATAATGCAAGAAAAATCAAATCACAAAAATAAGAATACCTACAAGAGATATGGTGCCCTTATGAAGGTAGGCCAACAACAGCGACTAAAAGCATCCAAAGTATAATAGAGAGATGCCAATGTCAAGTTACCCCGATCAAATTGACTAATTTGAATAAAATTCCGCAAATAAGGCAGGAACCACAAGTGAATATCATCTCCACTCTTCACCAATATAGTGGTCCCCAACCGAAAATAATGAAAAAATGTGCCATTTACATACCTTTCACTCATCCCTTACAGCCACCGATCGACCCAATAAATCCTCCCTTGGGTTAGTTTCACTAACCGATCTGTAAGAGCCAACCCACTCTAAGGTCCTCAGAGATACCTCCATCACTTCACTCGTAAAATGTGAAGAACGGTCCACCACCTTCACTCCCTCTCGTGATAGACTTAGAATCTTATACACATCTGTCGGTTTCACCGTCATATCCCCCACTCCAAATTGGAAAGAATGGGTGGTGCTTCACCACCCCTCTCCCAGAGCGCAGAAAACCACAAAAAATCATGGCGTCTCATCCAAAAAGTCCATCAAATAAAAAAACTTGCGCCCTACACCTGCTCAATAAGGTGCTTCCACACACTATTCACCCCAGTAGACCCTGAGAACATATGGCTAAAGAAGAAGTCTCCACCAATAAAGAACATCCAGAATAAGTCCAAAAATATTCTCAAAACTCAAAATATAATAAACATATACCAAAATACAAAAGTAAAAATAAAAATAAAAACCATAAAGATAACCTAAAAAGAATCACTTACGTAATCGCTTGGGTTCAACACAAAAGTCGAACGATGGCTCAGAGGCTCCCTTATTAGGATCCGAGCATCCTCCACTATCCCAACGCCATTATACACATTATCAACCCCCGTTGGTCTCGCCCCATAGGTAATTACCTTGATATTGTCCCAATCATTATCATGTGTTATGTTCACGAAGGCTATTTCTTCCAAAAATCACAACACAAACACTTAGAGAGCGAATTTTTTCTAGAGAGAAAGTGAGATTGCAAGGATTTTGGTATGGGAAACAAGATGCCTTCACCCCTTTATATAATAGGACAAGGGCATGTCGATTGGCACCTCCCCAGCTTGCCTACCAATAGATATCACTTGGCAATCTGTGTGCCTCCTCGTTTCATAAACCCATTTCGAAAGGTAGTGGCCAAACCCTATCGACAGGCACCCCCTCTCAAATTTTGTTACGAAAAATCTCTAAAAATTCCAAACATTTCTCCAAAAAATCACAAAAGTCCCCCCAAAATCACAAAAATGTCTACTCATAAAAGCTCAAAATCCACAAAAAGGAAATTCATCAGAAAAAATACATCAAAATTGAAGATTACACGAAGATTAAAAAAATATCCAAACCCCTAAAAAAATTTGAAACCTTTCAAATTACTCTCATATCATCACATATCCTTTACATAGACTCTTTACATACATTTAGGTCCTCAAAATAGACCTTTACCCTCATAATTAGGCCGTGATACTCTTATTGGTCGCATACACTACTTAGGTCCTCGGAATAGACCTTGACCCTCAGAATTAGGCCGCAATCCCCGTATTATTTGCATATATTTAGGTCTTCAAAATATACCCTTGCCCTTAGAATTAGGCCTTGATCGTCGTATTGGTCGCATACACTTATGTCCCAGGATGTAGACCTTGACCCTCATAATTAGTACACGATACCCGTATTGATCGCATACACTTAGGTCCTCAGAATAGAACTTTCCCCTCAAAATTAGGTTGTGATCTCCATATTAGTCTTATACATTTAGGTCCTCTGAATAGACATTGAACTCAGAATTAGGTCATGATCCCCATATTGGTAGCATAAACTTAGGTCCTTAGAATTAGACCTTGGCCCTCAGAATTAGGCGACGATCCCCACATTGGTCGCATACTCGTTAGGTACTCAAAACAGACCTTGGCCCTCAGAATTAGGTAGCGATTCCCATAGTGTTCATATACACTTAGGTTCTTATAATTGAACTTGGACCTTAAAATTAGGCCACAACCCCTGTATTGGTCACATACATTTAGGTCCTCAGAATATACCTCGACCCTCGGAATTAGGCCGCGATCCTCGTATTGATCGCATACACTCTTTAATACCTAAAAATTAGGCCATAATCTTTATCTCACACTCACAATCCATATTAATCAAGACATAATCCTCACCACACACTCTTTAATCCCCTAGAGTCAGGTCATACTTCTCACTTAGAGAATTAGGCAATAATCCTCACCACACACCTCTTAAGATCTTAGAATCAGACTTCAACCCTCCTCACACACTCTTTAGGACATTAGAATCAAGGTACATTCATCATCAACATGTTATCCAAGGCCTCAGAATCAGACCATAACCCTCATATATATTATTTAGGTCCTCAGAACGAGACCTCGACCCGTAAAATCATGCCACGACTCCCAGCATGGTCATAACTTACATTAAGCTCTTAGAAAATCTCCAATCCTCTTCACAAATACCAATCCCCACCATATTTTTGACACAAAGGGACCTAACACCCAAGTCTCCTATCGGGTGTCTATCTTTCGATGGCCTTTTGCTTATCCTAATCTCATCTGTCGAAGGGCTCTATAAACACCATATCTTGACACCCTTATAATCGTCCTCAGGGTCTAAACAAATTCCCTTCAATCTCGAACCCCCGGTCAAATTTTAAACCCTAATCGAAGAATAATAATTCTCCCCTAGTCCCATTTGACATTGGTCAACTATCAGACTCAAGAGTTCTTCGATCATAAAATATATAGCCCTAAATCTTATTTTCAACGATCTTGGTCGTGCACAAATCGAACTTACGGCTCACAAGTTATGACCAAAAAACCATATATATACCTAGACGCTGGACACCTCACCTATTTATAAGCAAATCGGTATTCCTTAGCCTTCTAGTAGGTAGGCCTGGGACCATGCCGATCGGCAGGTCTCCAACGATAGAACTAACTTTTTTTCTGTAAGGGTTTCCTATATAAGGAAAACCTTACCTTATTTACACGTGACCTCAATTTCAGTACGATATCCATTCCGAATTTATCATACATCACTTAATATTCTCTCATACATTTCCTTACATCATTTTGTCCCACGTTCGCCCACACACTAGAAATCAGCAAACAAAGAATTCAATATATATCTCGATAGTCCTTGAGGGTTTGAATATTTTTACATTTTACTAATACTATAAGTGTCATTTTGCATATTTTAGTGTTATTATTCCATCTCTAGTTATTTTATTATATTTTTATCACTAATCCTACATTTTTACTATTATATATATCTTCAAGTTTATTTTCATAAACCATAATTCCCAATTTAGAGTGTTCTCGCATTTCTCAAAACTTTCACCACATTTCACATACTTTTCATAAATCAAAAGAGACACCCTAAATTCGGATTATGGGTTAGACCCCATCCTTATTCATATTGCTAACTATGTGGACTTTGATGCCATTGTTGGCTACGTAGGCATCGTGAAGCTATTTTGGGGGTTTAATTTTGTTTTTACCAATTTCATTTATTTCATTTTTATATGTGATCATCTTATTCATGTAGTTAGTATGTTCTACTAATGTAGTTGGTTATATTATCCTTTTAGTGTACCTATGTACGCATACTCACTTTCCAATGTGAGATTATGATTTCGGGGATTATATCACATTTTAGACATTTCTCTTACCATATTATTCATGTTTAGTTAGTTTATCTCCTTAGGATTATTAATTTCCATACTTCCCATAACGTGGACAAGATGATTCCACTACTCGTACACACACACATACACTTGCACATCCATGTATATATTCACTTTGTACACATGACACATTTTTGACATATACACACATATTCATGCATTTGGGAGAAGGAGAATGTTTTGTATATCCCATAAGAGATCAAAAGAGCAAAGTGGGTGCCTAACACCTTCTAACTCTGTAACATAGTCTTTGAGCCCATATCGCACTTGATTTCCCATGCATTAGTAGTTTTTTAGCTAACTCCTTGGAGGTGGATCCTTCTTTTTCTTGTTTTAAGTAAAATATGTTAGAGATAGTCCGATCTCTACACATTCACACACCTCACGCCGCTGTCCATCGATGATGACGTCTTTTTTACCACCATACACGCCGGAGAGTGCAGCTGTTGAGAGAGTGAGAGAGAGCACATCACCGAGAGGGGCAGGGATGGCCACACTAGGGTAGGGATGGCCATATATATATATATATATATATTTGTGTGTGTGTGTGTGTGTGTGCGCGCGCGCGCATACCTCACTATACATAACTCCCATGCAAATATATTTTTTAAATAGTAAAATTATTATTTTTGAGTTGATTTTTTTGAAGGTTATTTTAACATCTCAGGAAACCACCTAAAAAAATCAGCTCAAAATATATTTTTTCCTATTTTAAAAGAATCGACCAAAAGGTCATTTTTAAGGGTCTTAAAAATTGACATATTTTGATCATTTTTTTTTTCTAAAATAGTAAAAAAAAATATTTTGAGTTTTTTTTTGTTTGTGTGGGGGGGGGGTCCTAAAATGTTAAAATACCCCACAATTTTGTTTTACTAATTTAAAAAATTAGCCCCACAGGGGAGGCCCTCATATATATATATATATATATATCACAAACATCCAGATTTAGCATCTATGCATAATCATGTCATAATGGGTTTTATCTCCACCATTATACTCTTAATTCTCATCTTTAGTTTACTCTTAATAAATCCATACCCCACTTCTTAGCCTGGGTTATAATAGCAATATTTATTCTTCCATAATTCCTTAACCATGGTTTCTTATCGGAATCATCAAATCAATATTCATTATTATCTTTTTAGCTTCGTTATCATGAATTTGCTTTTAGATTCAACATCATATATCATGCCCGGGGCACCCATACAACCAATCCTAGTGTTCACATATATCACATATACCCCCTTTACTAGAGTCATTTTCCAATTTAATCGTATAGTATAGTTAAGTGTCCACCTTTCAATTTTACAAGTTAATATTATTAACTTGTCTCCCAAAAAATAGCAACTAAGATTCAAGAGAATAAATTATTCATTTATACTCGAAAAGTATAATCTTAACATAGTTTCACTTAGGATTCATCACAAAAGTACATTATCAAAATCTACTTAAAGCGCTTAAAAAACTCTATTAAAAGCAATACAAAAAAGATAACTCTACTTAGAATTTGTCATAAACATTCATTACAAATATTTACTCAAAGCTAAATAAACCCCTAAGACATCTCTACCCATAATTTATTACAAACATGAATTCAAGAGCTCTACTCAAAGATAAATAAAATCCTAAGATATCTCTAGTTATAATTTATTATAAACATGCATTCGAAAGATTTACTCATAGCAAATAAAATCCTAAGATAGCTCCGCTTATAATTTACCAACGATAACACATAAACTTGAGGCGTGTCACTATAATCAAGAAACATCAATATTATCATGCTAAATCTCCAAATTAAATCTTTCGATTTTATTTTCATCATTCTTATTAACCTCAAAAAGAATTTATCTTAACTTAGGTGGAGGAAATATACAATCTTATCAAACTAAAGGGCAAAAGAATGGTAAATCTTAACTTAAGAAACCTCCCCCTGTCTTGATCAAATTTGTACTCTTTAATCTGCCTCATTTTCTTTAAATTGAAATAGGTTTAGTTTTAAAAAGTGTTTTAGGTTGTTTAGAGGTAAAATAGGGTGAAATAAGGTTTATTGTTCATCCCTTGACCCGCTATTGGCCCGCTACCGTAGTAGCGGATTTTATCTCCATTTTGACTTAAATTCAATTTAATCATTTTAATGTGATTGCAACTCATTTTATCTTACACCAACTAGTTATCCATGTTTGTTCGGTTCAAAATCTATATCTTTCTTACCAATATAGCCCTAAAATACATATATACCCTTAAGGTTTTAATCTTAATCCAACCTTAAACCTAAACAATCCCAATACTCATTTAAGGCCCAACTCTAAGTCAAATAATTCACCTAACCTAGATGCAGGATCCAGTAGTTACATACTCTTATATAAAGCCAAAAGGGATGAGGTTGTGTCATATTTCAATTTTTGAAAACCTTTTTAAAATATGATTTTACATAGAATTTAGGGTAAATTTATAATCTTGCAGCAATATTATTATATTCCCTATTAACTTTCGAATGTTAACTAAAAACCACTAACTAACATATCTATATACACGTAATTATTTGGGTTCACTTTTCCCCATTCGATTATTTGTCACCACGGTGCCTCTCTCTTTCCTACCATGCATCATGATTATGAGTATTCTTTATTTCACGCTTTCTCTTCTTGTATCCATGAAATTCGATTTTATCTTCCATTTGTAATTTGGTAATTATTTGTCTATTTTTTAGTAGTTTTTTTCTTACATACCTTCTACATTTTATTTTATTTTCTGAAAAAGAAAACTATTTAGCTACTACATGAAGCTTGGATGAGAAAAACAAGATTCGAAGTTTTGGGTATATTTCCTAATAGTTTAATGGGTATATTACACAGGGACTAGACGCTCCTAAGAGAACTAAGACGAGTTATATGATTGTCGCCATATGTCATAAAAAGAAAGTGTAAAAGGTGATGATAGTTTAGAGTGGTGAAGTTTAGCTAACAACTATCCTAACATGCGTTAAGTTACTAGCGAAAGAGTAAACGACGAAGATATAATGAAGCAACTAAGGAAAAGTTTGAGTTAGAGAGATAAAAAGGACAAGGGATCATTCTCCCACATTGGATTTGCTAAGTAGATGATGGGATTTGATTCAAATTGGTTTTAATCAATCATAACTAATTAAGTCTGAACATCAATAATGTAGAGACCAAACTCATCAATAGAGGATTAGGGATTAATTAGTTATGGTGCTAAATGGGTTGGGGTTGTGGTAAAGCTATAAACACTACCCTCGCAAGAAAAGGGAATTTAACAAACTAGGATACTCCAATACCAACACATGTTCCTTTAGAATAATTATAAGTCAAACCCCAACTATGAAGATCAAGCATCCATGGTGGGATTATGATCCCCAACCTATAAGACTAGTCACTCATAGTAGAAGCTAAGTAAAACATGCAAATGAACATCATAAATGAAAAATCCATCTATTTATACATAAACCAACACAAGAGAGATCAATAAATGCAAGTTAAAGCAATTAAATCAAATGGTGATGAAGTAAGTGAACAAGTAGTGCAATAAACCCAACGATATTTATATATTCAATGCTTAACAAGAGAGAGAAATCCACAAATGTCTTTGACCTAAGAGGGAGAAGAGAGAGTTTATAAAATGAGTAACTTTTCTATAAGAAAATCTTATCCTCTTGCAAGAGGCAAAACAAATTTAAACTACCCAATCTTTACGAAATAGAAAACTTGTAATTAAAAGGAAATAGAGGTGAATCGATTCGCCCACAAATGCGAATCAATTCGCATAGCATTTCCATCGCACTGGTTCACAACGAATCGATTCGGTATGAGGCCCGAATCGATTCGGACATGCTTGCAAGATGAGGGATGAGTTGAGATGGAGTATATAAGCACTTGCTCCAAAGAAACTTTCGTAACTTCTTCCTTATAGCTCGGATTCACGCACCGTCGGAGGCCATGCTAAGATGATTCAAAGAGCCTAAACTTTCCTGATATTTAGGGATCAAAACTTGAGTGATGAAATTTTTAAAATGCCCCCAATGTTGCGACTATGAATGAAACTTTCTCGAGACTCAGCATAACTTCAATCCTTGCATTCCTGACACCTATAAAATCTCAAATAAATCACTCACAATCTCTCTCTCTCTCTCTCTCTCTATATATATATATATATATATGTGTGTGTGTGTGTGTGTGTGTGTGTGTGTGTGATGAAAATAGGGTTTATGCCATAAATGAGCATAGGTTTTGAGAATAATATGCATGGGAATGCTAGAATGCGCAAATATATAGGGTTTTAAATGCAATAATCATCGCTAATAACACCCCCTAACTTACACAATACTAGTCCCGATAAATGAAGCATGAAGAAACAAAAGTCTTAAATATGACCACAAAAGAGGAAACATGCACAAAGGAGATACATGCCACTTTCGCGGGTGAGTGATTGCATTTAGCATATGAAATAAGCCGTTAAATCTTTATCTGGCCATAAGGGAATAGTTTTGTCTTGTGAGGGTTTCCAGGGATGACACCCACAAACATAAGTCAACTCATACCATGATTACCTGAAAATCGATCTATAGCTCAATAATAACAAAGAAAGCATAATTTATCAATAAAGTGAACGATGTTCACACAAAAGTCTGCAATTATTGACATTATTAGAGAAACTTCAACAAAATTGAAACCATAGAAATGCGAGATGAGAAAACACATGTGATACTTTAGATTTGATAAAACTTTCATAACATATGTAGATGCTAAAGCATGAATGACTCAAGTACTCTCTGGTTGTTACACTTAACAAATGAATGCACTCAGTAACAGGATTTAACACTGAAAGAGTTGACGCTTGCGTTCAATTAAGAAATAATATAATAAACACCTTTTTAACCCAAATTAATCCTAATCATGCAACTAGGCGTGATAGATATAGAATGAAGATTATGCAATAATAATTCAACACACAAAGTTTAAGGAAAAATCCCCCACTGGGGCAAAACCATTTGTATATCACTATAATTTGTAAGAGAAACGGCTTACAATCGGATTACACTGAAATACAAGTTTTTGACTAAGAATTACCCGCAGGCATCGGATTCTGTAGTCGCGGCTGGAAGACTCCCTTTCCAGTAGGGCTGGCAGCTGGAACTATCCCTGTCCAGTAGGGCTGCAATGAAGAGGAAGGAGCGGTCCACTTCACAAATGGTTGAACAACATCAATGGTGTTCTTGGGTTACCAAACTTGATTCACATAGATATGGAAGATGTGTGAATCTGAAAACCTAGAATCATAGGACTCAATAGGTGAAGACTTTAGGGTTGATATGCTCTGAAAAATACGGGAAAGTCTTATCGAAACCAACTACTGATCGTGGTTTAAATAAGGAGTCAAAACCCTAAAAAATCTGCTACACGATCTGGCAGAGTTTATCCTCGGCGGACCGGTCCGGGCCTCAGGCGGATCGGTCCGATGGCAGATCGGTTCTTTTAATTTGAAGTCGATTCGGTTCGCAATCGGTTGGGTGCTCTCTGGACTCATTTTGCAAGACGGTCTGGTCCGGTACTGGGCGGATCGGTCCGCAGTCGGATCGGTTCTTTTTATTTTGGGGCGGACCGGTCCGGCTGACTGTTTCCAGATTCCTTCTTCTTTTAATCTTCGGATTTCGTTGATGACGATGTGATCTTTTCAACCATCAATCTTGTAACGGCGTATGACATAACATATACATAAAGATGGACAAATTGTCCTTACAAATCTCCCCCTATGTCTATGCCGGAACAAACATAAAAAATACGAATTATCAAGTATGAACAATGCCTATACAAATCTACCCTTCCATGAACCCAAAACTGAAAGAGGTACATATGACTAAGGCTGCATCGTTTGTTCTTCAATTCTTCAGGAATCTTCACGCTTTTCTCATCAGGGTGTGTATCATGGAATTATCAAGGATGTACCTACACACATGAGATAAAGCAAATACCAAGTGACGTATCGAGTTTGAAATGAGATAATAAACATATGCATATATACATATATACCAGATTTATGATGAACCTCAAATTTCAAAACTCCCCCCATAATCAGATAATTCATTCTCCCCCTTTTTATGATGTCTCCAAATAGACAAAATGAGAGAAATGAAATAAACAAGCAAAACCGGGGTGACACAAGGTATAAATCACACCATTAATGAACATAAAACAACCAAGTCATGGGAACGGAATGTATGGGTGTGAACTCATTCGATAGGTAAATCAACTCAATCAATCATATGTGCACGATGCATATGTGTACCCCTAACGAATGAGCATCAAAAGTATCCTTAGGTGTAAAAAATTTATTGAATTTAGATGACATCGTCTTATGCAAATCAACAAATCAAAGTCAAAGTGATTTCCACACCAATAACGTCCAAAACTATGTAGCGCATTTTCAAATATCAAGGACGTGCAAACCCGTTTTAAATTCTCCAACCAAACTCCCTCATATATATATTCTTTTAGAGGTAATCTAAATTCTCAAACTTTGGAGAATTGGTGCAAAAACCTAAATGGCCCATAATTGGCATGAATTTCTTTTTATTGCCTTTCAATTTTTTTGGGCTCTTTTAACCTCTTTGGACCTCGGATAATAAAATTCCTCAATTTTTTAGGTCCAATTTAACGGTGGCTTAGTATTCGCAAAGGTAAAATGAACCTTTCGCAGCCCTTCCCCGTTTTTAAAGAAAGAACACAAACTCACAAAACGGTTTTTATATGCACAATTTCCTTATAAAAAATTATCGCGCTTGGTTCGTTTTAAGGACAGGATTGAAGTGAAAACACCCAACCAACATGTGATAAGACAAGCACAATAATCAAACAAATTCGTGCATGTGTGCAATAAAGGATAAAGTGAGTCAAACATGTAGGAAGTAACACTTAATTACATCTTAATGACTCCAAACATTATAAAGCACAAGGATGAATTGACCTATTGTCTCAAAACACTATCAAATAGTCACATGAAAATAATGGAATGATGTTGTGACTCGGTTATCCAAAGTGTTCATCCCATAAACGGTGCAACAAAAAAAATCTTTTTATATTTTTCAAAATTTTTCAAAAAAATATATACAAAAAGTACATGTCACAATGCTAGCAAAAATATATCAAAAAGCATAACTAGCGTATGACAAACATGCAAACACAATCATATATATGATATGGCAAGAGAAGAATCATGTGCAAGCAAACGGGAATCAACTTGTCTAAAATCTAGTTCCTCCAAAAGTGATTTCCTAACCCAAATGGATGAAACACGTCGACAAGGGGTTTTGGCAACCAACAAAATACTAGACTTCGAATTCCTAGGACCTCTTCCAAGATCAAAACAAAATCGCCTAAGGTGACCATTCCTACCACAATATGAGCATGTGTAAACGGGTGGGATGACACCGAATGTGTGATCTTTTCTAGCGTCCTTGGAATTAGTTGACCCTCTAAAACAAATAATGGTTTTGGCTTTAGCATTAGAAGCATGAGAACACGATGATCCATTACCATCACTATCAAACCTACTTTAGTCTGTCAAATCATTTTTTAACTTCAAAATTTTTGACTCAAGCAACAAATTAGACTCTTCCCAAGACAGGGATTGCTTTTTCAAATTTTCAACAATTTCTAAAAGGGTATCCCTCTCCCCCTCAATTAAAGCAAACTTTTCCCTAAGAGTCTCTTCACATGCCACAAACTCATTGATTAAAATATTTATTTCATCTTTGGCACAAACATAAACCATCGAATTTTTAAGGTCCTCCAATTCCTTTTCTAAAAATAGGACCCTATCATCACTCTCCTTTTTGGCAATTTTCAAAGAATCAAAATCAATACACAAATTACCAAAGTGCTCACGACAAATATCACTTTGAGTTTGAAACTCTTGCAAATATTCAATCTTACTTTTAAAGAGAGAATTTACTTTTTCCAAAACTTTAATTCTTTTGCAAAATTTCAAAATCAAACTTTTTAATTTTTCAGCACGGTCGTGAAATATTTCAAAAATAGGCTCCTCATTAAATGGGCATTCCATTGAAAAATTGCGATTTTTCATAAAACTAATTTAAAAAAATCAATATCACACAATTTTTTGCGAAAAATAGGAATATGCTATAAATTAGCGTAACCCGCTTTGATACCAATTTGAAAGAGTTGGCGCTTGCGTTCAATTAAGAAATAATATAATAAACACCTTTTTAACCCAAATTAACCCTAATCATGCAACTAGGCGTGATAGACATAGAATGAAGATTATGCAATAATAATTCAACACACAAAGTTTAAGGAAAAATCCCCCACAGGGGCAAAACCATTTGTATATCACTATAATTTGTAAGATAAACGACTTACAATCGGATTACACTGAAATACAAGTTTTTGACTAAGAATTACCCGCAGGCATAGGATTCTGTAGTCGCGGCTGGAAGACTCCCTTTCCAGTAGGGCTGGCGGCTGGAACTATCCCTGTCCAGTAGGGCTGCAATGAAGAGGAAGGAGCGCTCCACTTCACAAAGGGTTGAACTACAGCAATGGTGTTCTTGGGTTACCAAACTTGATTCACATAGATATGGAAGATGTGTGAATCTGAAAACCTAGAATCATAGGACTCAATAGGTGAAGACTTTAGGGTTGATATGCTCTGAAAAACGTGGGAAAGTCTTATCGAAACCAACTACTGATCGTGGTTTAAATAAGGAGTCAAAACCCTAAAAAATCTACTACACGATCTGGCAGAGTTTATCCTCGGCGGACCGGTCCGGGCCTCAGGCGGATCGGTCCGATGGCGGATCGGTTCTTTTAATTTGAAGCCGATTCGGTTCGCAATCGGTTCGGTGCTCTCTGGACTCATTTTGCAAGGCGGTCCGGTCCGGTACTGGGCGGATCGGTCCGCAGTCGGATCGGTTCTTTTTATTTTGGGGCGGACCGGTCCGGCTGACTGTTTCCATATTCCTTCTTCTTTTAATCTTCGGATTTCGGATTTCGTTGATGACGATGTGATCTTTTCAACCATCAATCTTGTAACGACGTATGACATAACATATACATAAAGATGGACAAATTGTCCTTACAAACACACACCGGACATGCATGCATAAGTAGTACTTATAAAAAGAAGCTAGGTCGCGCACATGTCATAAGTGAAGAACGATATATAAAAGTGAAAAATAGAATCTCATGAAAGGATATTGCATATTAACCTAGGTGAAATTAACTCTAACATATTATCGTAAATGTTCGACCTTTAAATAAACTTCACACTAGGATCAAATAGTACTTCTTGGGTATGTAACTTGGGAGGCTATGGTTTGGAAATGAAAGTCTATTTTCGGGAGCAAAGGGAATTTGTGAATGACACACGGCATAATGGGAAAAGTGGGAATTTTAAAATTAGAATTCAAGTTCCACAAGCAAGATATTCATGAGAGTAAGACTTTTATATTCATACACACGGGATAATGGGATTCATGCATTTCAGAGACATTTATACTATTTTCTTTTCTTTTCTTCCTTCTTCTTCTTCTTCTTCTTCTTCTTCTTCTTCTTCTTCTTCTTCTTCTTCTTCTTCTTCTTCTCTCTTTTCTCTTTTTTAAGTCCACTCATCGTTTGATTGCATTCCGCATAAGATGAACATCATTCAATCCCGGGAATAATCCCAAATTGAGGTGAGAAAGGTGTATATAAGGGTAAAAACAATGTGGTGTTGGTTAGGGGATTTGGGTTATGAAACAAAAAGTTATATTAAGGCTCAAAGGGGGTGATTAGGGAAATATATATGGTCGTGGCTAAGGTAAGTATGGGTTAAATACCAAAGATGACCTATGATCCTTTCCTAGGGTTTCATGTGATTATTGGGACTTAACACTTTTGAAAATCATGGCTCAAAGGGGGTGATTAGGGATATATATATTGGCGAGGCTAAGGTAAGTATTGGTTAAATACCAAAGATGACCTATGATCCTTTCCTAGGGTTTCATGTGATTATTGGGACTTAACACTTTTGAAAATCATGCTCGAGTGTCAGTTTTCGTGATAAACTCAACTAATACACAATCAATGAAACGATAATGATATTGTCAACAAGATATGTTTTCTAAGAAAGAGTTAGGAGTAATTGTATATGCTCACAATTAAAGTTATCTAAAAGCTCGCTTATGTAAGTGTATACCATGCAACTTATGATCACAGAGTTATAATAACTTTAAGCCAGGTCATAAACAGTTATTTGTGTATGGGCTCATGGGCTTCACAGTTTAATTTATGAAGTTATTCAAAATTTTAAACATACGTGGGTTAAAGGCTAATAAATTATATCGTCTAAACATGCATCACTGCTACACAAATGGATATGGAAATCATATAACTAATCACTAAGACAGTCGAGACGCCTGAGAGAGAAGAAAGAAGAATTTTGATTTTTTAATAAATGCGAATCAATAATAACATGTTATGCAGTTGCCAAAAGAATGAAATGAGTAAATCACACCCCATAACTTGAAAAAAGCATTGTCCTCAATGTTGCTAAGGACAAAAATGGAAAAGAGGATGAGAAATTCATCACTTCATATGGAGCGATCCCCAAAAAGAGCAACGACACACCTACAAAATATGTTAGTACTAAAACAACAATATATAAAATAGATACAGATATACAAATGATAACAAGAAATGAAATTGTATTTATTCCATTAATATAACAAACGTTGTGTATATAGGGTTTAAAATTAAAAAAAAAGTACATAAATACATCCTCACAACCCTCAGTTGACACAACTATAAACCTAAAAATAACCCAACATCATCATCATCATTATCATCATCATCATCATCATCATCATCATCATCATCATCATCATCATCATCATCATCATCATCATCATCATCATAATAATAATAATAATAATAATAATAATAATAATAATAATAATAATAATAATAATAATAATAATAATAATAGCATAGCAGCAGGCTAAAGGGGAAACTCCTGTTGGTGGCTAGAAGGTCCGGGTGTGGTGGGGTCACGGAACGCATAGGGGTCATAAAAGTATGGTGGAATTAGCGCCTTGACCCCATGCATATGTTGTACATCTCCAGCTGAATACATGTTGGTGATCATGTTAATATCTCTCTGGTAGTCACCCCGAAATGATGTGAAATAAGCATGGAGGACATCTATCCTCATCCCTAAATCACGGATAGGATTAGTTGTGGGTGGGACCTCCGGGACCTCATGCTCCATCGCCTGTGCATCATTAGGATCCTCGTCCTCGGCCCATCTCCAAACAACTGGTGCTATAACAATATCTTCTTCCTCCTCTCCTAATATTACTCACCCAAGCACTTGGAAATTGCCTTCTCATTAACTAGTTTGGGGTTCTTAAGGATCTTATCACTAGGATCTACCTTACACCCCGCTTTCCAACAAATTCAGGAAACTATACGTGCATAGAGGAGAGTACTCGATCCCTTTTTATCATAGACAACACCCAATATTTTTTCCAACACAAGGGGAGGAAGGTTAATGATTGCGTCCTCCTCTAATAGATTGTATAAGAAGAGGGTATGCTTATGTTGGAGGACGCATTTTGTTTGGGTGGGGAGGATGTTGTTCACGGTCACAAGGTGGAGGATACGGTGGACATCAAGCATGTCCGAAGTTAGGAATGTGTCCCAAGCCATACTTTCCCCGACAATGACACCTTTTTGATGTGGCAAAAATCGAGCATCCTTGTAGATATGCTAATCGTTGTTATCGGCTTCCAACCGCAACACAAAAAAACCTTTAACTTTAATTACACCTTTGTGGATTATAGTGGCTAGTTCGGGTATCGAAAATTCCCAGGGAATGTTTGATCGATGTTAATTGATTTATTACTTCTCAACTAAAAGTGTAAAAGATGATGTTGGTTTAAAAGTAATAAAGTAAGAAGTTAACTATGCAATAAAAACCAAATAAAGATTAAGAAAATGAGATTAGGATCACAGCCCCACCATGGGCTAACATCACGTAAAAGGGATTATGGTTTGAAAACATATAATCGAGCATACTTAATTGATTATAAATATCAAACATGAAGAAATTCAATTCAACAATGAAGGATTAAACTTTCATTTGAATATGGTCACGAATGGATTAATTTCGGAATATCACTATAAACACTATTATTGCATGACAAAGGAAGTTAAATGCCTAATATTCCAACTTTAATACATAAGGTTTCAATTAAATGCATTTCAAACCAAAACCTAGATTTCAAAGCTCAATACCCATTAATGGTGGAAATATGACCCAAACCTTTTAACTAGCTACTACACATGATTAAAACAACAAATACAACAAATTAAAGAATGAATACGACTAATTAACAAACAACAACTAATTAACAAAGCAATAATCTAGATAACAAAGCAATAAAATAAGGAAATGAAACAATATCAATGGGGAAGAAGGTAAATAGTGCTTACTTACAAAATGGGTACAAACCTTAGGAGAGGGAGAGAAGGGAAAGCTCCCAAAAAAACTAACCTAAACTAACCTAAAATGACCTCCCCCAAAAGAGAATGTTTACCCCTTATATCCCCAAGTAAAAAAAATATACATTTCCGGACTTTTACTGTAGCCGAATCGATTAGGGTCAAATTTTGAATCGATTCGGATCCTGGCAGTACCATTCCTACTCCGATCCAAATCTGACACGTCATATGGAAAAAAAACATAAAATCTTTATACAAACTCGGAATGATGCACGATTGGAATCTACGTGAAGATAATTCAATTGTCTGCATGTTGATGCTTTTAAACCCTCCCAATTGTCTAGTATAAAACTACTAATTTACTCTTAAAGATGAAGAATATGCCAAAACTTTCTGAAATGACCATAACTTCCTCATTCTGGATCGTCATGACGCACGGTCGGTGGCCAAGTGAAGATAGTTTTATGATGTACATCTTGGTACTTTTATACCATAAAAAATAGGGAGTTTAAAAAGACCAAATTTCCCTTGAAGTTGAGGCTTGCGATGAAACTTTTTTGAAACGCATCCAACTTTGTACTGTGCAAGCATAACACCTACAAAAGCTCAATTATACCTCAAAAAGCATATAAACATCAATAAAAGAGGTTGTCAAGTTAATCAGCATAAATGTAGGAACTAACGTTCACAAGGGGGATAAAGTGGATAAGAAAAAGGGGTAAAAAATACAATATTCGGGATAAATCACACCCCCTAGCTTAGATAATGCTAGTCCCTGCAATAAACTGAAAATAAACCATATAAGAAACAAATACCAAAAAAGGGAGGAATGTACAAAGGATAAATGACACTTTTACGGGCGAACGATTGCATTTAACATATACAATAAGCCATTAAACCCCTAAGTTACCCTAGTGGGCGAGTATTGTCTCGTGAGGGTTTTCAGGGATGAAACCCATAAACATTAGAGCTTCCTCAAAATATTCGTAATCAATCAAAAAGACATGCTAAAAAATAATTAAAAGTATTTCAAATAAGTTATTAGCAAAATAAATGAATTCACACAAAATTTCGTAGTTATTAATATTATAAAATGAACTTCATCAAATCAAAACCTTAAGTGTGGGAGGAAAAGCTAGCACATGCAAAGTATGATTTGGTAAAACTTTTATAAACTGGATAAACACTAAAGTGTGCATGATATCAATCATCTCCGGTGTTTACACTCAATAAATGAAATCATTATGAAATGGGGTAAAACACACACGGAACATGCGAGCGTAAAGATTAAATATAAATGGAAACTAGGCTACACACATGTCATTATTGAAGAATGCTATATATAAAATGAAAAATAGGTAATCTCAATGAAAGGACATGATCATTGAATATGGTGAAATGCATTTACACATATTAATGTAATTATTATGACTTTTGAATTGAATTCACCCAAGGATCACATAGGAATTTCATAGGGTTGTAATGTAGTCTGGGGGTTAAGGTTATAAAATGAAGGGGATATTTACGAATTCAAAGGTGTTCGGGGATGAAAAAATTAGGATAATGGACAATTATGGGCAATTTCAAAATTGGATTATGATTTCCATAACAAGCATTGGATATGAAAGTGGAGAGTGACAAAGCTTATGAACACTATATACAAAATGGAAATACTTTCTCTTTCTTTTGTTTTCTTTTTTCTCTTATTTTTCTTTTGTTTTTTACCTTTTCTTTTCTTCTCTTTTCTCTTTCTCTTTCTCCTTTTCTTTTCTTTTCTTTTCTTTTCTTTTCTTTTCTTTTCACTCTCACGTGCTCAATTGCAACCACAAAAAATAATATCATTTAATACCAATTATCATTCCAAATGAAGGCATGTAAGGTGATAAATATGGTTTATAATTCCAATGTGGAGTTGATTTTGGAATTTTAGGTTTTGAAACGAAAGGCTATATTAAGGCTCAAAGGTTTGATTAGGGAAATATATAACGTTAGGTCAAGGTCAATATTGGTGATATAACAAATATGGCCTATGATCCTTTCCTAAATTTTACGCAATCCTCGAGTCAAAATAACTTTAAAAATCATGATCAAGTAACACATTTCAAAATATGAACTCAATTAATGAACGATCAAATGAAAGAATGGATAGATTACCAACGAATTTAACGTTTTCAAGGAAGAAAGAGTATTGTATAAACACTCACAAACGAAGGAAAGTCCAAAGCTCACTTGGTGTAAGTATATACAATGTAACAAAAGATTACCGAGTTATAAATGACTTAAACCAAATCATCAAAACAAGAAAAGTGCATGTGCTCATGGGTTTAAAATTTAATTCATGAAGTTATTCATAATATCAATGATTTGAGGATTAAAGTCTAATAACTTCTGAAATTGAGAATATGCATCATTGAATTATCTATTGTATCGCGTATATATTGAAATTTATCATCAGAAATAAAGTCAAAACGCCCAATAAAAGAGAAAAACGGGAAAGAAAATATATTTAAAATTTTTAGTTTTTCAATAAAAGCATGCTTGGAATGAACATGTGATCAAATCAATGAAACTCAAAAAGCAATGGAAAGAATGACCCACACCCTCTAACTTAAATATTGCATTGTCCTCAATGCGAATCAAGAACACAACATAAAAAGAGGAAAATAAGGATATTACCCAAAATATAGCGATCTACAGATAACACAAGTCCATTTAATCTACAAAGCATGTTAGAATTAAGCATAACAAAAAATAATAGCAAACAATTCAACTAATTACACTAGACTATAATTAAAAATAAAAATAAAAAACTAACTATTTACAACCCACAATTCTAACTTCTAACTCGCTATACACTAGAAGTTGAAATTTTTTAAGGTTCACTCAAAACATGATTTAACTTTGAGGGAATAATGGTGTATCCTCATTTGAATGCATGCCTCCCAGAAAATAAGAATTCCATTTGAATAACGGAACACATGAGTAAGGCGAATGAAAGGAACCATCACCAATTAAAAAAATTAGGGGGATGATGGGAGATTTGGATGCTAAGGGCAAGAAAAATATAATCACCTACCAAAGGTTTTTCAAGTATATTGGTAGGCGGGGAACATAAAAATGAAGAACCCATCTTGGAAACAATTCAAGTAAAGAGTCCTTGACGGTAAATGGTTTAAACATTTTAATGTTTTTAACCGACTCACAGGACTCTAACGGTATTTGTAATGGTTCAAAAATGGAGAACAAAAATGGGGATGAAATAAATTAAATCTCATGTGATTCATCATTACTTAGAGATTGACTTTCAAGGGATAAAGACTCACTTTCAATGATTTTTTTTTCTTCAAAATTTTAAGGTGAAACATAAGTCTCAACCTCCTCTTTGCTTTCCACATAAGAATTAATCTCATTGCAAAGTGCTTCAATTTCCAGATTATCACCATTAGCGTTATTCATTATGCTTTGGGTGAAAAGAAGCATGGTTTCTTCTAAAGTAAGATTCTTTGGCTATTGAACCTCAGATTCCTCATTTGGTTGAAAACATTCTTCAACTTCATAAGTATAGGAAGAAAAACCATCATCGGATTCGAATAATGCATCAAACTCTTGTTTCCAAAAATGATTTTCTTCTCGATATCTGTTTGCATGCTTTTCATTCTCAAGAATGGTAAGGCCTTCACGCACTTAATAGGTTAAGGCACAGATTCTTTAAAATAAAAAGTTCAAGAACTAGTCCCGTAAAAATGTGAGCCATTATAATTACCACATCACTATAAAAAAACATGATTACCGAATAGTTTGTAGATGAAAAATCCACACAGTAAGGTGTGCGATCCAGAATTCATTATTTTTTGGGGCTCAAATGTGCAGGCCTGTAAAAAGGTTAAAACAAAGAATACAAATACAAAGGAAATAAAATACTACGAAATAGTAAATCAATTACAATCTGTTACAAATCATTCCCCGTCAATAGCACCAAAAACTTAATGCTCTAAAACTAGTTTATGATTCAAGTGTAAATAATTCGCAACAAGTAGTAACCGAACAAGTTTGGGATCGAATTCCACAGGGACTGGAAGCTCTTAAGAGAATAAAGATGGGTTATAGTATGCTTGTTATACGTCACAAAAGGAAAGTGTAAAAGGTGATAATAGTTTGGAGTGGTGAAGTTTAGCTAACAACTATCCTAACATACATTAAATTACTAGCGAAAGAGTAAACGACGAAGATATAATGAAACAACGTAGGAAAAGTTTGAGTTCGAGAGATAAAAGGGATTAAGGATCATTTTTCCACCTTAGATTTTCGAAGTAGATAATGGGATTTTATTCAAATTGATTTTAATCGATCATAACTAATTAAGTTTGAACATCAACCATGTAGATACCAAACTCATCAATAGAGGATTATGGGTTAATTAGTTTTGGTGCTAAATGGGTTGGGGTTGTAGTAAAGCTTCAAACACTAGCCTTTTTATACAATGGAACTTAAGAAAATAGGATACTCCAATACCAACACATGAAGTTCCATATGAATAATTATAAACCAAACCCTAACTATAAAGCGCAAGTATCCATGGTGGGATCATGATCCCCAACCTATAAGACTAGCCACTCATGGTAAAAACTAAGTAAAACATGCAAATGAACATCATAAATGAAGAACCCATCTATTTATACACCAACTAACACAAAAGAGATCAATAAATGCAAGTTAAAGAAATTAAATCAAACAAATATGAAGTAGGTGAACAAGTAATGCAATAAACCTAACTATATTTATGCATTCAATTCTTAAAAAGAGAGAGAAATCCACAAATTTCTTTGATCTACGAGCAAGAAGAGAGAGTTTCTAAAATGAGAAACATTTCTAAAATAAAATCTAATCCTCTTGCAAGAGGCAAAATAATGTTAAAATACCCAATATTTACAAAATGGCAAACTTCTAATTAAAAGGAAATATGGAAGAATCAATTCGCCTATAATTGAGAATAGATTCTCATAGCATTTCTATCGCACTGGTTCAAAACAAATCGATTTGGTAAGAGGCCCGAATTGATTCAGACATGCTTGTAAGATGAGGGATGAGTTGAGATGAAGTATATAAGGCCTTGATCCAAAGAAACTTTTGTAACTTCTTCATTATAGCTCGGATTCTCGCATCCTCGAAGGCCGCATGAAGATGACTCGAAGAGCTTCAACTTTCATGAGATTTTGGGAGTAAAACCTAAGTGCTGAAATTATTAAAATGCCCCTGACATTGCGACTATCAGCGGAACTTTCGTGAAATTGAATCAAACTTCATGCCTTACATTCCCGACACCTATAAAAGCTCTAATAAACCATGCATAATATATATGATGAAAATATGGGATCTGCATTAAATGAGCATAAGTTCCGAGAATAATGTGTACGGGAAGGCTAGAATGTGTAAACATATGGGGTTTTAAATGCAATAATAGTGACTAATCAGTCGGTTTTGCTTGATCATTTATTTGGTGGAGTGTTATCTGTGACTGGATTGTGTTTGCTTACCATGATCTTTATTTGTTATGTTACAGTTCTGTAAGTACATATAGTTTTATGAATTTATTGTATTACTAAATTTTAAATCTTGTTATGATTTTAAGTTATTGATTATAGAATAAATATTATTTGATATTATCGAGATCGAAATTGTGTAATTTATTTACTTTATAAAATTTTCAACTAATTTGAAATATAATTAGTCGAACAAGAATTCATTTACGTTTTTACCAATATTTAGACTTTTTATATTTTTATACAATACAATTTGCAACATTATTTATTCATATGTATGTATATATATATATATATATATATATATATATATATATATATATATATATATATATGATTCCCCATTATTGTACGTCTGTACACTTATAGATCCGTTTTTCATTTGTTTGTATGCATAAACTTTGTCTTTTGTATTTGGGTTGAAAAAATACACAATCGAACTAAGACTGAAATGAAACTACATAGGGATGAGACTGAAAAAATTGGTTCAGTCTCGCTTCCAAATTTTAGAAGATCGAATAATTCATTCCTGACCCAAAGTAAGTAAAAACCCTGGCCAGACCAAATAGTGAACACCCTAATAAAGAATGTGTCTTCTTATTTTTATGATACCATCAAAATAATTCTTACTAACTCGTCTTCATGGCGATGATTACGAAGAAACTATTCTTCACTCACGAATGTTGATATTCCGATATTATAAAGTCTAAAGAGGAATCTGTTCACATCGTCGAGGTTTCTTGAGCCCAATAAGGACAAACACCAATATTAATAAAAGATAATTAATTGGGAATATCTAACACATTTGAAAAAAATACTCTGGTCCTTAATTTCGCATGAGGTGTGTATTGTTCAACCATAATATACTATTGCCAAAATTTCTTTTTATGACATATATTTTTTTAGAATGTTGGACGTGCACAAATTGTGAAATCTTAATTTTCATTAGAAAATGATCGCATACATTTAATGATCGCATACGGTTGTGCGGCCAATGCAGTAAATGAGAATGACCAAATTACAAAGAGTAGTTTCATTGAGACTTTGGTGAAATTTATAATGTTGTGTACGTTATATATTTTTTTAGGTACTTAATGACCCCTATGAATTAGGATGTTCAATGTTTACTAGAAAAGGGTTGTAAGCGAGGTTTCTTATGCGTGCTCGGTAGTATAAATTTTATGCACTGTGAATGACATAATCTTCCCATGAATATTAGGTAACACGTAATGATCACTGTAATACCCCATAATTTTTATGACTTTTAAAATGGGTTATATTTTAAATTAATGGATTAATTGGATTTTCTTATTAATTAATTCATTTGGGTTTTATCCGGATTGTGGACATTAAAATGGATAATTCTGAATATTACTTAAAGGTATTTAGTTAATATATGAATATGATGTCATTGTTATGACGGTGTGATATAATTTCGGTAATTTGGATTTTTAGTCAGACGCGGTATGGGACGTGTCGGGACTAATTTATTAAATTAAAAAGGAAATTTATTTTCTATCGACCTTATAGTCATTTCGACCGAGTCCTTGCGTCCGTAAGGTTCGAAATAGTCAGAAAAGTCTATTTGGATGTCAATTTTGAGTCTCGGGTCATTTGGAAATGAATAGACAACCCAAAAGGGCATTTTGGTCATTTTTCTAGGGGGATGAATAGTGATTTCGGATTTTGTCCTATT
This sequence comes from Sambucus nigra, assembly GCA_949130495.1. Classification (NCBI taxonomy): domain Eukaryota; kingdom Viridiplantae; phylum Streptophyta; class Magnoliopsida; order Dipsacales; family Adoxaceae; genus Sambucus; species Sambucus nigra. The sequence continues at coordinate 93,781,669 of OX422211.1, forward strand.
ACAAGTATTGGTAGATTAAGTGTACGTGGGTTATTCATCTTCTCTACACAAAATAGAGAAGTCATCATCCTAGAGAGAGTGAAAGGTTGCTTTGGAAGGGAAAAGCTTACTTGGGAAGGAGAAGAACAAAGAACCAAGAGCCACCACCACCAACCACCACCGGAAGCTCAGCGAAAAAGGGAGAACCACTTGAGATATACTACACCAAAGTATCAGACCTTCAGTAAAGGCAAGTGTTTGATAATGGCAATTTGAGTTTGTATATTGTCCATGTTAGAATAGTTATGATAAGAGAAGGTTATTCAAGTTTGGAAGAAATAATGGAGTTATTAAATGGATTTCTGGAAACTGAAATGATATAGGAATTAAACTCATGTTGTAGGTTGATAATAATCCACGAAATAGTCATGAATCTGTTGAAGAAATTTTGAAAACCATTGATGTGTTCTTGAAGATAATATGTAGATAATTTTCTGGAAATAAGGATATAAATTTGCTTTTTAATCTAATCTCTTGATGATTCTAGGATGTTTAGATCATTAGAAATCATTTGTATATGTTAATACATCATGTAGTAAGGATTATAAGTCATTTTTGATGTTAATATGAAGGATAAAATGAATAAAAATGGTGAAACCCGTAGTTGTAGAAATGCAGAAAACTGGGTTGTTACTGGAGGGATCGATCGATCGACCCCCTGCCTTCGATCGATCGACCTCCCCAGAATTCCTATAGTTGTTTCTTATAAATGTTGATTCTTATTCCCAAGCCTTTTGTGGATCTTTGGTGATTATTATTTGGATATTATGGGACTTAGAAAATATCAGTGAGCCCTTTATAAGATTTGAATTATTTTAATTGGGAATTAATTGATTGCAATAATGATAATTAATTTAAAGGAATTTCGGTTGCTAGATTCAATGGTTGGATTTTAATTAGTATGTGTGGGGATTAAAGATAGGACCAGTAGGGGTGATTGAATATAATACCTGGGTATCCTTAAGTTTACAAGAGGGTTTAATTCAAAGTGAAAGAATAGGTGTTTATAAGAGATTTGAAACTATCAGTTTTAACCCTAATGAAAGGAGAGTTTAATTCGTAGTAATTTGGGAGTTATGACGATATGGACCAGTAGGATATTAGTGTCTTCTTACTGAATATACGTTGAGGAAAAACCTATTTGAACCTTGAGTATTGAGTGAGGCTAGGGATAATTAAATTAAGAAGTAAAGTTATGACATCTTAATACATGGGATTTAAAGAGATATAATGCTACGTATAATCTAAGGGTAATATATGTACCTTGTTGATAGTATATTATAGGTATGATAATACCTATTTGATTGATTAATGATTATGTGTATGATATACCTAGCTTACTTGCTATCGACGGGAGGTTTGCGCGTGAGGGCAATCATATCCTGATAAATCCATGGGATCTTTGATTTGTCGCTCGAGAACATAGGTCTATGAAAGACTTATCGTGAGTTGATAAGTCCGCTGACTGTGGGAACGTAGGTATGTGCGTGACCCATGGGTATGAGAACTATGTCCGCCTCTAATGATTGTGTTGTTTGTGGTTCGAGGTATCCTTACCGAACCTTTTGTCTCCTATTCGGCGACCAACGATATTGGGACATGATAGCAGAGTAATGCATTGCACCGTAGCTATGACTCGGGGTGCCGTATTATATATGAATATATATATATATATATATAATAAATTAAATGAATGAATGGATATATTGTGGTTAAATCATCTACTGTGTGATAATTGTAGATAACGGTGAATATAGAAAGATAATGGAATTAAGTTAATGAATGTTTATTGGAAAGCTTAATTCATATTAATGAGAAATGATTCATGTTAATGAGAAACAATTCATAAATGAGAAATTTATAAAAAGAATTATAACGTATGGTATTAGACATACGGGGTTATGATATGGGAATGGAATCATATGATGGAAATTAGTATTGAGGATCCATTAAATAGGAGGTTAATAGGAAACGTTAAGTGTGCACTCTAGTTGAGAGGTGAGAATGGCAAGTGAGATTTGGATACTAACATGTACATAATAAATGCTTTATTGCACTTGTTAAATACTTGCTTTTTTAAAAATCATTTTTTACAATCGGGCTCTGACCCGTTTCCTTGCATATTTTCTTTTCTATTGTATCTTCTATATCAGGTGTCCAGCAGCAGGGATGCCAACCTTAGCGGATTATGACAGGCTATGAATCTATGGAGTTTTGCTTAGACACCTATCATCTTTTTGATTCACAGTATTCTTAGTTAGGGCATGTCGCCCAAAGGATTCAATATCTTTTTTTATCAGGGTCAAATACTATTGTATTCGGGACTTTTTAATACATTTAATAGTATTGGGATTTCTGTAATGGATTTATATTGGGAAAGTTTATTCCAATTGCATTTAAATTCTTTTGTGTTATCTATTTGGTTATCAGTGTTGTAGAATAAAATGTGTTTTGCTATTCTTAAACTAAAAGTGGATTTTGTGGAAATTAAAATTTGAAAAGTTTTTAACACCATCTTAATTGAGTATTGGGTGAGTTGTAAATGTTTTCGACAGTGATGCTAAGAATGAGCCAACTTTATATTTTGTTTTAATTTGGTATGGGGCTGGCCACCCGGTATTTAATTAGGCGGGGTGTTACAATCACCACAAAAATCTACCATAATACTTGGTGCCATAGTTGGCCACAACCTCTAGTTTTAGTATGTTAGATTCACATAACAATTTGAACATCCTAGACCATCCATATGTTCGAGGAGCTTATACATGAGTTCCTAGATGTAATTTTGTTGTCAACGGACTCTTTCACAAAATGGATCACTACCTCGTTATAAGTATATACTTAAAGTCACCAACTTTTTTAAAAATAGTTTCATAATCAGAGCCTAGGAGGCTACATCAAGTTGTTGGGGCAGTCTGGGGTTCTATAGGTTGCTTTGACATTGTGAAGGGACCAGGTCATTTCTAGTACCATGGTTATTTTTTTCCAAATTATGATGATTTCTATAATTTTGCACAACATGATTGTTAAATATGAAGTATCCAAAGATCCCAACCTTTGGAAATCCAATACTAATAACCCCATGAGGGAACCTATTGAATTAATCGACAACGACCACGTTGATGTTGCAAATATAATCGAGAGAAAGGCTCTAATTTGTATCTCCATTAAAAACACATTTATTCACTATGACTTAGTCTAACATGTGCGGAATTTGGGTGACGTGATTTAGTAATTGCTAATGATTTAATAGCACGTGATTTTTTTTTTCAATTATAATTTTTCTTGTCACGGCGATACATATTAGGTGGATCACAACTACATTAAGCACGTCACCAATAAACAAACTAATAATAACCAATAATACATATATTTGTCCTACAATAAAGTTTGCCTTAGTTGTTAATGGTAGATATGATTACCATTCCCAAATAAATTCTTTGGAGGGTATTTTCAACTTCCTTAAGATTATATAAGAAAATGGGGTTAAACTTAATCCCACGACACCTCCATCGGTTGATGAACATTATGTATGATTGGTAAGCATTCTGAGACGTGCAAGCTTTTTAACAATTAATTCGAGAAACCTTTCCATGCGTCGGATTGCTTATCAAGTGATGCTATTAATTCGGGGACGATGACCCTTAAAAACATAAATTTTATAAATGGCCATTGTCTTGAGTTGAATGTCGGGACAATATTAAATAGAAAAAAATGATTATTTATTTATGTGACATTTGGAATTTATGAATGTCGAGAATACTTAGTCAAATTGTTTGACATTTGACTCAACATATTTTTATTATTTGCTCACTTAAAATTTTGACAAATGACATGAACATCTTTTTAGTCCAAAACAATTATGCAAATATGAATATTCTGCATAATTTTCGAGAGATGGTCTAATATCAAATGAGGTGCCATGCATTTATTTGTCCAATACATCATTAGGTTCAATATAATTTTTTTGAAGATTTGAGACAAAACATTTCCATTAGAATGACAATGGGATCGGTATGGTGTGACAACACTATTGATTGATTAAACCTTATTCTACCCATTCTAGTCTTGGTACTTGTATTTTAGAAGGAAACTCATGGAGCCCTACCATCGCTCACCACAAAATTTGTAAATAGTTGATATTTAAATTTTTCGGTAAGATAATACCATACTCATGAATTATGATACGATGACACCATAAATATAAAAGTTTAATGTTCATAATCATAAAACAAAAGTTTCTTTATGCTCTTAGTCAGATTTTCCTTACAAATAAGAAAACTAGTCTAGAATAATATCAAATTAAATATCATGAATATAACTGATCTCTAAGCCACGTGTACAATCTTTATCAAAATCACATGACCATAATAAGCTCCACAACTGGCACTGTTCTTTAATAATATTCACATAATGAATAACAAAAATGATCTTCTCTTTTAGGGAGAACATAAAAACTCAAATATGTAATTACATCACCAAAGCCTATTTTCATGAGGATTCCCTAAACTTCTGAATTTGTAATTACCACCCAAGGTTATTAAAATACAATTTCCTTATATATATTGTTAAGTAATTTACCCAGGTCAATTCTATCTATATATGAAGTTCTCAAAAGTTTTGTATTTACGTCAAACACACGAATATTGTTTTAGCTCCCTTATTATATGTGACCCATTACTCACCGAGCAAAGTGTGAAATTAATTAAATGGTGTGTGAATTAATTAATCTCAATTAACCCAATTATCACAATCAATATTTATTAGAATCCCATGTGATTAAATTGCAATAAGTGGCATAAATGAAATCTCGTATTATGATTTTTTCTTTGTAAAAATGATCATTGTGAACATTTTCTCAATCAGATTCTGTACACTATAATCGTCCCATCATATCTAATATCCCAAAAATTTATATAAGGAATAAATTAATATTGTCAATCCCATAACTTTATCACATGCATTTAGATGTAGTTAACTTTTCTCATAAGAATAAAAATTAGAAACTAATTTCCAAATTATTTTTTTCCATGACCACAGAATTTTCGAGAACAAATCATTATCATAATGCATAAGATATTTATCCTGGTAGGAATGATGAATTCCTTGTGGAACAATTCACCAACATTCGTGCACTAACTTTTCCATTAACTTGCATCTATCCTAATACGGGCAAAGTATTGTATCATCTATACACACACAAGGTTACTGCGATGCCTGAGGTTAAGGATTTATTGTTGTGAAATGTAAGTGTTGATATTAGTATCAAAGGCTAAAGCCTAAAATAATAACAAAATGGCATCCCAAAGCTTCTAAACACCAAACCAGAACAAACCGGTTATATACAAATAATGGAAACAAAACCAAATCCCAAACACTCAATCAACCCAATTAAGCCAACCCATAAAAAGAACTAATAAAATAACCAAAATACACTCACTTAAAGAGAGAAACTGAAAGAATATAGTTCTCCTTGATGTCTAAATTTCGGATCCAAAATGTAATTCAAGTTTGTGTCATTTTGATTGAAAATTGCCCACACAATCGGATTCTATGTCAAAAACAAAACAACATTAATGTGACATGAATATCCATCACAACAAAGCTCAAGCTACACGATCAGGTAGTATATGTGAGAAAAAATAATTTTGAAATATAAAAATCAATTATACTTTGATGAATTTTTAAAATATTTTGATTTTTTTTGAATTTTTTTAAGGAATTTTTCTAAACTTTTAGTGTCTAGTTTTTTTTAATGACGGTTCTTTAATAGCACCTAAAACTGTTCCTAAAAATATATAACCTACAGGGTTCCTTTCAAAATCCTTTTAGAATTTTTTTTTCAATGAGTGCACCCCACAGGTCTGTCGTGACTAAGACGCACTAGAAGAGGGCCCGCAACCGCGGGGACTTATGTTGCAACCACAAATAAGTGTTGCCACTATAGCGAGTTCCCTCACCGCTATAGCAGGTTGGTTTGGAGGGGCCTTACACTTGGTTTGTTTACCTGATCGGTAAGTTTAATTTTTATATTTATTTAATTGGTTGTTTAGTTATTTAAATAATTTGGACTCATTTAAAACTTATCTCGTAATACTATTTGAGGAGGTTTCGTGTGAGTTTTTCTTATTTGAGCTCCTTTTTTTGTTTTTTCACTTAGAACCTTTTGTGAGTTTTAAACCTCGAAAACTATCAAACACGTTGCTTGATATTTGGTTCATTTTAAATGTTTAAAAAAAACTTTTGGACATAAAATCATACGTTTTCATGATGTTTTTAGAAACACAATTTCCCACGACTTCTATATAAAAATTTGTGGGGGTTTGCCTTTGGTTGTGATCAAGGATTGAGGAGATTTTCAAGATCGGTGAGATGATTGATTTGGGTTGCGATCAGAAGCACGTTTGCGAGACTAGTGATCCAGGAATCAAAGTTGCGGTGGATATTTGAGCAGACACATCCATTTCATAGATCAGTGGATATCGATATCCAAGGGTCTTGACTGTCAATCAAAGTTGCACCATAGATTGACAGAACTAGTATTGCAGAGGATGAAGGTTCACAACAATAACAATTTATGGTTGTGGTGAAATCAAATGCTTTAAGTTGTGTCTGTCATTTTATAACCCCTCAAAACCTTTTGTAGTGGTAGACTTGTGTGTGGGGAGGATGCGTGTGGTTATTCCCGAGAGGTTTTCCACGTTAAATGACTACGTCCTTATTTATGTGATTGTATTTATTTTTCTCCATTGTTAATTTCTATAACCTCATATGAAATTTGGACCTAATTAATTAATTGATGAATTATTGTCTTAATTAATTTGACCAGGAACAAATTTAATCGGTTATTTAATTTGAATCACATTTACTTTGTTTTATTTAATTTGAATTCGAGTTGATAAATTGTCCTTGGATAAATAATTAATCGGGATTAAAATTAAATATATTAATTTGAGATTAATTTATTTCATCGGCCCATAGAGACCCATGAATTTTTAGAAACACGTGTATGACTTAAACCCATTTTAACCCACGTGTTAACAATGCCTAATCAACCAATGGGGATAATGCAATTATGACCCAATGCCAACCACTCAATTGGCGCAAGAACAAATCTTCCACTAAGCCAAACCTTCAAAAAAATTTCTTCTACCTCTGAGATAAGAGAGAGAGAACTGACACAAATCCTAAATAGGCCGAACGCATAGGAGATGAGCTTCCATAGCCAAATAAACACCGAAAACTGGAGAATATACCACAACTAACATCCAAATAAACCTTTAGTAGATGACCAAAAACCCATAGAAAGCCATCAAAATCTAGGTAGATTTGATCAAAAACCATATAGAAGACCCATTCAAACCATGGCCGGCCCTGGCCATGTGCCAAATGGGCAATGGCACAGGCCCGTTTTGAGTATGCACCTATATATGTATATTTTAGGGGTTCAAAAATATTTTATGTATTTTAAAAATGTCAATTTTTAAAATAAGTTTAATTTTTTAGGGCCCATTTTTTTAACTACCCCAAAACAATCTATACAAAGAATGATTCAACTATCCAAAAATCTCACCCAATTAAAATAGGCTCCTAAAAAATAAGTTTAATTTTTTAGGGGCCTATTTTAGGCATTTAATATCTTTGTACAATATTTTATTATAGAGCCTTAAATTAATTTTCGCACAGGACACTCCCAATCTTAGGACCGGCCTTGATTCAAACCATGCTAAGGCTAGAAGGTCTAACAAACCCCAATATAAAAATCCTTTTTAAACCTAAATACAGGCGATATAGGATGAGAAAGGCCCCTTTAAACCAACTTGCAGGTGATATAGGCTGGGAAAGCCCCCTTCAAAACTAATTTCGCTTTTAAAAAAACTCAAAACTCTGTATAGTTACTTACACTTGTTTCATTATATTTGCAGGACTTCGTAAAAAATACATGCAAAGATCAAAGTAGACTGGATTCAAAACCCTCAACATCTCATACACATTATAACTATAAGATCTGATCAAAAACCATATAAAAGACTCATTCAACTGACTCCAAAGAGACAAGGACTTATAAACTCCAGGATAAGGACCCTTCAAACCCACATATAGGAAAGATAGCCCAAGAAAAGCCCCTTAATCCCACATGCATGCGAGACAGGTCAAGAAGAAGATAACTTAAAACCCATAATATCTTTTAAAGAAACTCAAAACATTGAATAAATACTAACACTTATTTCATCATATTTACAGGACTTCATAAATCATTCATGAAATGACCCAAATAGATTAGAAACAAAATCCTCAACACCTCTTACACACAAGTACATTAAGATCCACTCAAAGCAACCTAAGCAAAAAAATCTTCTGATCTAAGAATAATATATTTTGAACATGAAGACGACACATGCAATGTAAGAAGCCAAGAGAGAACATATATGTGGAAAGACAAGCAACATTTAAACTACGAAGCTCAGCTATTATATACATATATATTGCAACTAACCTCTTTAAGCTGAAGTTTTGAAAAAAATCACTGATTCCCTACCTAATACCCATCTCTTGATACTAAAAAATGCAAAACAAGGCATTTATTATGCTTTGCAATTAGCCTATCCACGTGGCACATCACTTCACTACTTCTATCTACATCTAATAACATAATATAAAAATGGTGTCTGTGAGTGTGATTCTGCCACATGGTTTTCATTAATGCTTCGTTAAATGAAACGACATGTTCACTCCCCTTATTCATCCCTACCTTTTCCTTATCTCTTCCACTTCTGACATTTCCCCTTTTCTCTCTATATACCCGACCATTCGCCACGATATGAAGCTCAAATAATTTGAGATACTCAGATAGAAAGTCAGGGAATTAGTTCAAATCAGACAAGACAACGATCAGATAGAACGAATCGGCCCTGAAAGTTTTTTCACTCCAATCATTTTCTCTCTATATATTCATATACACACGCAACTTCATTAACTTTATTCATCCTCAATTATAGTAATTATGACCGGGGTTTTGATTTGATGGAGGCGGGAGAGAGCGGGAGGGTGGGTTGGATCGAGGTATGAGCAAATATATATATATATATATATATATATATATATATATATAATTTTGTTTTAACAGGTTTGGGGTTTGTTTTTAGGTTTCTGAATTTTTTAATTAATTCGTTTATTTCAGGCGTTTCAGGTCTTTCTTCTTTTGTATATAAAATTTTTGACAATTTATCTAATTCAATTTTTATTAAGTGTACCTTGGTATTTATGACGTCTAATAATTCCTTTATATAGTCTTGATTTTCTTCTATCTTTTTAATTCTTTCTAAAATATTATTGCTCATAAATTTATTAAAATCTACCTTTTTGTGCTAGTATTCCTAACTTAGTTTCTAAAGCTAGTAATCTTTTTTCTTGTTTATTTAGTAAATATTGTGTATCTTCTTTTATTTGTGTGTCTTTACGATTTTTTATGATTTCTTGAAATTGATGAAACAATTTTATTACTTTTCTTGTAAGTGTTATAGACTTTTTTATTCTTTCTTTCTCAGTTTTCATTAACTATCAAAGCCTTCCTTTTTCACTTAATATTCCTAGTTTGGTTTCTAAAGATAATACTATTTTTTCTTTTTGTTCTATTACGTAGATAGTACTGTCTACTAAATGATAATCTTCAAATTTTAAAATAAGTCTTAAAAAGTTATATTGAGTTTTTATTATACTTCTTCTAAATTCTATTTCACTTTTAAGTATCTGTTTTTTAGTTTGCATTAAAATTTTCCTCTCTCGCTTAGTATTTCTAATTCTAATTTATACTGTTGAATTTTTTCGTTTGCTATTTTAATTATCCAATTATTAATAGTAGCTTGTATATGTTTTTTATTTTTTATATTAGCTTCTTTTTCAATTATGGCTTTATCTAAAATGTTATTTTCGGCTAATAATCTTCTTTTTAGAAATTCTTTTTCGCTTATCATTAAATATTAAAAACGACCTTTTTCTCCTAAGATTTCTATCTCTAGCTTATATTGATGGATTCTTTCTTTTATATCTAATATAATTTCTTCATAAAATTTTAAAAGTTCTTTATGGAGTTCTTTATTTTTATTATATTTTATAACTTTTTTAGTATAAAATTCTAAATTTGAGTATTCAGCACGTAGTCTAGATTGAAACCAGATTTTATCGCTAATAAATTTACCTTCAATAAGCATATAAAGTTAAAAGATGTAAACTTATGATTTATAATTCCACTCTTTTCGTTAAATAATATGTCTTATTATATTAAGATATAGAATTAAAGCAGGCTCTGATACCATTTATATTTACGGGGATGCACACGGCTTAATAGTGAATAGTAAAAATGAACAGTAGGATGAACAATAACTTATAAATAGTCCTCAAGTCCATAGTACTAAAGACAACTGTAGCAGCCCAGTCAAGCCTACAAACGCCTATATCACGGCAATAATGGCGACAATGGCAACTCACAGGACACCGAAAAATTTATAAATAGAAGATCATTCCAGAGTTCATTTATACTCTTGTTTTTTCCTCTAAGATCCTTTAATGATGTATCAAAACATAATAAGAATATTATCTAAGTACTCAGAGTGGTTTTCCCAAAAGTTCTTAATAAAAACTTGAAATTTTATTACTGGGAATTGAACATGCGATTACAAGCTTAATTTACAGATGATAATTAACAATACAAGCCATATTGTACAGAAAATCTTAAGAAAACTTAATAAAGTAAAGGAATAAATTTATATTCTTTTTTTTTCTAAGATCCTTTAGTGATATATCAAAACATAATAAGAATATTATCTAAGTACTCAGAGTGGTTTTCCCGAAAGTTCTTAATAAAAACTTGAAATTTTATTACTGGGAATTGAACATGCGATTACAAGCTTAATTTGCAGATGATAATTAACAATACAAGCCATATTGTACAGAAAATCTTAAGAAAACTTAATAAAGTAAAGGAATACTTACTATTACAAGAGAGATTACAAACTAGCGTTGCTGGAAATCTTAAAAGACTGAACTGAAAATTTAGAGAGGTTTTATTTACTGGAGAGAGTAAAGGGTTTGGATGCTTGATTGCTGAATTGTTTGTTGAATGGTCTGTGTTCTTAGAGAGAAGGAGGACGTCTCCTTTTATAGGAGGGAAAAGATGTCTCAGATCCCAAAGAAAGATTAATTTTATTTATATACAGTGAACACGTGGGCTGATTCGGATGAATCTTGCACAGTAATTGATTTTTGTCAAAAAGTGTACAGTAAAACGTCCGCGTGATTGAACAGTAAGGGTCGCACAGTATTTTCACAGTAAAGGTCGCATAGTAGGAGTCGCTTGCTTTCGTCATCTCTTGCGTCTTAGTTTTTGTCTGATTGCTGACGAGGTATTGACGTAATTACCTTTTGCTTCTGTTATTTTATTTTAATTTTTATGGCTCCATCATATTTTCGATATTGTGCCTTGTTACGGAATCCATGGAGTCATTATCAGAATCTGTGTGCCTATAATCTATATATGAATAATTGCTTTCTCTTTCATTAAATAGTGCATCTTCAGTTTCTAAAGAGTTTTGGCATTTATTAAAATAATTTATATTACGATTAAAAGGGTGTTTTGGAATAAAGATTCGCATATTAAAATTTTCTTTTATCATGTACCAAGGGTCTGCTGGAATTTCATTAATGATCATATATACTTTATACATAAGTAATAGATTTTATGTTGCCACTTTGCCTTCTATTAAAGTATCATCATCTCTTAGTTGATCATAATAATTAGATATTTTATCTTTTCTATGCTCAATAAAAATATTATGTCTACTATGGATTATCTGTCCTAAACCAACCCATTCTGGTGGTAAGCTTTCTATAATTAGTAAAAGGTGAGGAGAGCAAGCTCTTTTAGGTTGTTGATCAGCTAGTGCGTCTGTTAAACTTTTAGGAAAATTACCATTTATTTTATTCCAAGGGGGAGGTATTAAAATACTGCCTAACATTCCATATTCTAATAGTAAACTTATAGTTACTTCTATTGTGATTTTTAGGTTATTAGAAAATATGGTATTTGGTCTATTTATTGTAAAGTTTTCAAAAGATTTATAGTCTATATCTATTAATATCATTGTTTCATACTTATTAATAGCATTTAGATGAACATGTTCATATTTATATTTACATCCTAGAGGTTCAGGATTAAAACGAAAATAATTTTGAATGGCTATCCAATTAGATATATCTTTTTCTTGTGAAAATCTAAATATTTTTTCTACTATGTCACTAGGTAATAAAGTTTCTACTTTTGTTCTTAATACATATCTATAGTATGGGTCAAAAGAAGATAAAAAATTACTATTAGTATATAAATCTACTTGTTTTATTTTCTTTTCGTAGTCTTGATTTTTAAGGTTCAATAATTTATAGTGCCTGATAACAGTTTCATGATCTTTAATTAGTTGTGGATTACTACGATTTTTATAATATTTTACTTGTGCTTCTAAGGTTTTAACATAGTTTGACATATTATGAAAATAGATATTGACATAATTCATAGTAAGAATAAAAGATCCTTTATTATATTCCCTATTAAACCAAAGATTATCTAGCATTTTTTGTTGTTCCTCATTTACTGGTAGTTTAGATCTGAACTTTTGCTTCTCATTAAGAACAGTAAAAAGTTGGTTAGTAAAGTCTTGTGTTCCTGAAGATAAGCCTTGATGAGATATCTGCAAAATTTAAGAAGAGTTAGTAATTAATCTAGATAAAATGTCAGCTAATTGATTATCTTTTCCTTTAATATGTTCAAATTGGGGGGTAAAACCTTTTCCTGTAATGTTATCAATAAAGTTTAACCATCTTTAGGTGGCTGATTTACTTTGATTAGTTTTATTAAAATATTTTACAATATTGTCGCAGTCTGTTCTTATTAAAAAATCTTTTCCTAAAAATAATTGAAATTTTTCTATTGTATTTATTACTCCTAGTATTTCTAAGTCCGTGGATGGTAACCTGCTTTGCGTCTCATTAAAATTTCCTGAACAGTATTTACAAATTTCTTCTTCATTTTTAGTGCTATTTTTATTTGGTTTTTGTAATAGTATTCCTGCCCATCGTAAAGCTGATGCATTTGTTTGAATTATTTTATAGTTATTTTCTATTGGTAATGCTAAGGGTTCTAATTTACTAACTATTTGTTTTATTTTTTGCACTAATTTTATATCTTCATTATTAAAATATTTTGTCCATTTTTACCTAGTTTACTATATAAAGGTCCTACTAATTTAGATAAATTTGGTATAAAAGATCTACAATAGTTTAGTAATCCTAAGAATGCTTGCAATTTTTTAGTTTCTTCAATTTTATGTGGAAAGTCTAAAACTTTTTTAACTATATGTTCTTGCAATTCTATTTTCCACCTTTTATAAATAATCCTAAAAATTCAATTTCTTGTTTTTCTAATTGCATTTTCTTACTACTAATTATTAATCCTTGATTTATAAATTCTTTAAAGAATATTTGTAAATGATTCCTAGGTTCCTGTTTAGTGTTACTAAATACAAGTATATCATCTATATAAACTATACAAAAATCAGAATGCTTTTTAAAGATTGTATCCATTTTATTTTGAACTATTTGAGGTGCATTTTTTAATCCGAAAGGCATGACTAACCATTCAAAGTGCCCTTCTGGACAAGTAAAGGCAGTCCATTCTATTGATTCTTTTTGCATTTTTATTTGCCAAAAACCAGATTTACAATCAAATTTAGAAAAGCATTTTTTATTTTGGATTTTATTAATTAGTTCATCTTTATTAGGTATTTTATAACTATCGTCATATGTATTATCATTTAATCTTTTATAATTAATTACCATTCTAGCTTTATTTCTTTTTATTTCTGCATGATTCCTAACCATAAATGCAGGGCTTCTATGTCTACTTATTCTTTTTTGTATTACTCCTAAATTTAATAGTTCTCTTATTTGTATTTTAAATTCTTCCTGATCTATTAATTCACATGCAATATCTTTTATTTTTATAGTTATATCAAAGTTTATTATATTTAATTTAGCTTCTATTTTATTTTTATTCCAATGTTTTTGTGGGTTTTCTCCTATTATTTCGGTTTTTTATGCTAACCTAATTAAGTCTTCTAATTCTAATTTTGTGTTTTTAAACATGATATTATTTAGTTTATTACATTCGATTTTCAGATTTTCACTTTTTTCTAGATATTGTAAGTAATCTTTTAAATAATCTTCTTCTATATCTAACTCATTATTATTTAGTTTTATGTCTTCAATTGGTTCTAATATTATATTATTATTAAGGATTAATTTGTTTTCTTGTTTTAAGATATTGGTTTGATTATTAGGTACAATATGTATTCTTTTTTTAAATAATTGTATGCCTGATGGTGTATGCATAAATCCTCCTGTTAATAATTGAATAAAATTTAAACCTAATATGAAAGGGTGATGCCTTTTTACATTTGTTATATATGTTTGTGGTAGAATAAATTGTTCATCATTTATATATATAGGTATATTTTGTATACACTGAGTTATAGGTATTGCGTCTTTATTAAATTGATGTATATAAACAGGGTAGCTTAAGTCTTTAGCGTCTTCTTTTTCTACTAAATCTACATGAATTAAGCTTTTAGTTGCTCCCGTATCTAGCATGGCTGTTGTTTCTATGGTTTTATTTGCGAATTTTATTTTTATAGGGAAAGTGATTAATGCTGTTTTATTAGTATTATTTATTTGTTCTTTAGGTTTATTAATTATTTCTTCTTTATAACATTTTATGCATAGATTTTGTTTACATGTTTCGCATATATATATATATTTCTTTATATTCTTTTAGACATTTTGCACAATTTAATTGTATAAATATATATTGTTTTAATTTATATTCACATTCTTCTATATTATAACAAAATTTTAAATCTTTTAAACCCTGTTCTAAGATTTCTATATCATCATCATTAGAGTCGATAGATTCTACGGATTCTACGGATTCTATACTATATACACTAACATTATCTATTTCGTCGTACTTATCATATATACTTTCTAATTCTATTGTATCTCCTAAGTCATCTTCAATGTCATCTAATATATTTATTTTTTCTTGTATTTTAGGTATATTATTATTTTTATTCCTATATGGACAATTAGGTCTAATGTGATTAGGGTCTCCGCATATAAAGCATTTACAGTTTGCTACTTTTTTAATATTTTTATTATCTTTTGTTTCTTTATTATTATTATTATCTTTATTTATTTTTCGTTTTTTATACCATGGTCTTTTTCTTTTATAATTGTTATATTTATAATGTTTTTTTAAATGTCTTACTAGGCCTAATTTTATAAGTTTTGTATTTTTTATATTTCTTTTTAGTTTTATATTTATTATTATGTTTATATTTATTAGTTACTATTCTCTTATTATCACAACCGTATTGAGGGGGTAAATCTAGCTGTTGACAAGTATGATAGTATATTTTTTTAATTTCTTTACTTTCTTTTAATTTTCTACATTCGGATTTTAGTGTATTGTATACTATATTAATTCGAGATCCTATAGATGCATTTGTTCTGGCGTCTTCTAGTTTTTGCCAGTTTTTCCATATTTTTTCACCTATTTTACCTGGTATTTTTTGTATATATCTATCTAATAAACTAGGGTCCGCTGTTCTTCCTGTTTGTGTCCAATATTCTACATATTTTCTAGTATAATCTCCTATATATTCTAATCTACATATTTGTAATTGTTCTAAATTCCTAAGTGCTTCTGTTTGTTTTTCAGTTATTTGTAATAGTCTATTATTACCTAAAAAAGCTATTTTTATTAAATTTGCAAATCTTTATATATTAAAGTTTTCTTTAAAAGTTAAATATTCATCTTGTAGTTTGAATGTTAAATACCAATTAGATACGCTTCCTTGGAGTGTATTTTCGAAATATGACTCACATTCACTTTTATTTATAAATTCTATTAGTGTAGTTGTCCTATAGCATCCTTTTTCCCAGATTTCTATTGCAGTCTCCCAATCTAAAGGATTTATATTATCTAAGTTTAATATACTACCGTATTGATTTATATTAGAGCTAGTGTCAAATACATATCTGCTTCTACTTTTGTTTCCTGGTGTTGGGTAAGTATTTTCATTATATTTTTCTCTTGTGGCTCCTAGGTGTTGATGTGTTGAATAGTCATTATGAGGTGATTTTGAGGCTTGTGTATTTGAAGATCCTGCTTCCATTTCTTCAGCCGGGTTTATTTCTTCTAAAGTTTTTATAATTTCGTCTTCAGTTAGAAATTTATCTAATCCTATGTTTATTATTTTTCTTTTATTATCCTCATTAGTTCCTTCAGCGCAATATATTGAGATTATAGTTTCTTTATTATCTTCATTACCATATTTTGCAATTAATTGTTCAGTTGTTAACGTATCGCAATCTTCTATAATTATATCATAGATTTTATCTTCTAATAGTGTAAATAACTCTTCTACTTGTTCTTCTACAATTAATACATTAATTTCATTTAATAATTCCTCGCTCTCGTCTTCTATATGCTTATAACGACTAAATTTAATACTACTTTGTCCTACTTGATTTTCGTATATTTTATTTTTTTGGGATTTTTTAGGTTTGTTATTGTTAAATTAGGTAATTTCCATTCAATTTCTTCATAGATACTACTATCTATTTTTTAGTAATAAAATTTCAAGTTTTTACTAAGAACTTTCGGGAAAACCACTCTGAGTACTTAGATAATATTCTATGAACTCTGGAATTTAGAGAAAAAAAAAAGAGAATAAATGAACTCTGGAATGATCTTCTGTTTATAAATTTTTCGGTGTCCTGTGAGTTGCCATAGTCGCCATTATTGCCGTGATATAGGCTTTTGTAGGCTTGACTGGGCTGCTACAGTTGTCTGTAGTACTGTGGACTTGAGGACTATTTATAAGTTATTGTTCATCCTTATATATATATATATATATATATATAGTTTTGGAGATGAAATCTGTTGCAAATCTTTTAATTGAAATTGCTATGAAATGTGATTGCAGTTAAAAGTACAAAGCTTGATATATGCATAGTTTTTAAACGGGAGTATCTGGATAGATAGAAATAAAGAAGCTTGACAAAATGACATGTTTCACTCTTTATATTCTCCATCACTCCTCTGACTAATTATTTTAAAATGAAACTCTCTACTCTTGGGAAGACATCTACAACCATCATTTCACCATTCATCCATGAAGGTATACGATAATTGCCGAATCAACTAGGCCAAAAGAAAACTTAAGTTTATTATCTGTGAATGTCATATATGGACAGAAGATTGATTTATTTGTAGGTGTTACTGTTTATATGATCCTATTTCATACATGGAAAGAAATACCTAATCAATTTAACACTAAATATTATAGTGTGTTGTACTCTTCTTTATATAGAGAGTTGTTATGACAATATCATTTTGGGGATTCTTTTATTAGAATTTTTAGTGTCCACTATACGAGTTCTACATAAGATTGGAATGATGGGAATTTGGGTATGTTGATGCTTGACTATGGTAGAATAAAGTTGGCATAAGAGGGGATACTTAAGTTACTCGCAAGGGGCTAGAATTAAACTGCATATCCATTGCTTGATTGTATTCCACAGCAAAATTGACTCCAATATTTGCTGATTTGGTGAATAATTTTTAATTTAATCTTTCAATTACGTTTTTATTATATTTGGTTTATGTGTTGTTTTCCATATATAAGCTGAAAGGAATTTGTAGACGAATAGTAGTTGTCCAGTATTTTATACTATTGTCATATAAATTGAGCTAAAATTTCTGTTTTATGTAAATGTTGGTTAGATGTGTTGAGTGAATCTTCATTATCAAACTCCCAAGATAAATTTGCCTTCCTTTCGTTTGGTTTCTAGGCTTATTTGCATTCTGATGTTGAGTAGTTTTTTTTTAATCTGCAACACCATTCAACTATGTTATTAACAGTTGGCAAAGTCAATGAACAATCAAATTTAAAACAAAAAGCTGAAATGTTTTTGTCATGAAATGTTTTTATCCAATCCTTTACTTGATAAATATTGTACATGATTATTTAATGACCTTCAGAAATGATATCTCTCATGTTTCATTATTTAGCATAGCGATTCCTTTCTTAATGCATAGCTTGCAGCTTTTTAAAATGAAAAGCTGATTTGTAAAACTCAAAAATGTTTAATACATTATATATGAGAGGGATCTGGCATATACAAAATAAATGAATAAATATACAAGGTACATTATGTGTGTGAACATGTGTGCATGTGCATAATTCGGGAGCAAGTGCCATTACCAAGAAATCAAAAATAAGTATTTGCAGATATCCATTTTGAAGAATTGTATGTCTTTATTGGAGGTGTTAATATTTTTGGAACTTACATGTATGAGATTGTAGATGTTTTCCATTATTTTATAATAAAATTAACCAAATGAAAGTTGTAGTTATATAATTATGAAAATCGTCCTGTACAAATATGAGCGAGCCTATTTGCTAGATATTATAATTCCCCAAGTATAACACCCATTAGATTATATACTATTCATTTTAGGTTGTTCTAAATTAAGAGTCCACTTTCCTTTTTTAGACATAATAAACGAATCAAGTTATATGGTGGTGGACAAGAGTTAATCTTGATCGTTGATTGAATGTATCCTTAATTTGTTTTTGATAAGTAAATGATTCAATAAAACAAACCCGCCTAAGGGGCAGAATCCCGTATACAGGAAGTATAAAAAGAAAAAGGCAAGGGACGGACCCAAAACATATTGATTACATCCTTAATATAGACAAATGAAAACATTGATTCTTAATTTGGGACGTAAAGAGTATTATACTTCTTATTTTTATTATAATTTAATAACACAATTAATAGTTCAACAACAACTAAGTCCCACTTTCTTTATCAATGTTTATGAAAATCAAGAAGTTGAATCATAGCGTAAGTTTATGTTTTTGTATGTAAAATAAACCTTCAATTACACCAAACATCATTTTTTTTTGTTAATATCTCTCTTTCTATTGTTTGTTCAATTTATGACTTTATTTGTTTCAAATATGACTATAGGTCCTAAATTCTTCCTTTTAAAGCAACATGTCCAAGACATTATTTAATTATCCTGAGTAATATTTGAATTTATGGCAAGATATATTTGATATTGACATTGTTTATAAAAAAATTCTACTTATTGTTTTTTTTTAACACGGCTATTCTGAATTTTTAATTTATTGCCCAATTTATTTTATATTTTCTTCATATTTTCATTACCTTCATTTATTTTCTTTTTATAAAGTTTGACCCGCGCATCGCGCGGGTTTTCAACTAGTTTCCCTAAAACTTCACTTATCTTGATTTTAGTCCATTTAACAATTGCATTTTGAACTAACTTTTCAATTTTATGAAAAAATCTACTTGGATCATTGACTTTATTATTAAAAGTTCTAGAGTTTCTCCCTCTCCATACATAATAAGTAGAGACTAAAATAGACAATTTCCTGACATGTCCCATGAAATTATCTTTATCCCGAGCAAGATTTATAATTACATCTTTAAAGTTATTGGTCTGCCTTATATCCTTATGGTTAATTTAACACCTTCTTCAAAATATGATTAGAGTATTCACAATTAAAGAATAATTACTGATCACTTTATAGAATAAAAAGAAATATTACAAATAGTACCCCAATTCTTCAATTTATTTCTAGTCCACAATCTCCTTCTTCATATGATCCATTATTAAAAAAAACATATTTAGGAATTCTACTTTTAAACCATACAACCTTATACCACCCACCTTATTTCTCCCTTGTCTAATAAAATCATAATTTTCACCACAACTATAGATACCACTTTTAAAAGCTTTCCAAATTAACCAATCTTCTTCCTCCCTTCTAGGTTCGTGCTAGTCAGATCATCGAAAACATTAATAGATAATTGCCATTGCCCCCCTACAAAGAAATACACAACTTTAGCCTTGTTGCTTATAACATCATATATAATCCTACTGCAAAATTATCCATCAAAGACCTATGTTCATGCCAATCATCCAACCACAAATAGGTGTTCCTAACATTCCTAATGTGGTACTTTTAGCCTTTTCTCTCTGTTTACACAACTTTCTCCAGGTCCAAGAACTATCCATACCAATTTTAGCTAACCATAAACATCCATTCTTCAAAACAACCCTATGGATCCATTGGACCGACATTGGGTTTTTTTTCCTAGAAATATCCCATATATATCTAGCCATGCAGGCCTTATTTCATGTGCATAAGTCTTTAATACCTAAGCGAAATTTATATAGGGGTAAATAAAATATATTTCCAAGAAACTTTTGGCTCCTGATTTTTGTATAGTCCACTCCAGACCAAATAAATTTCCTTAGTATATTATTTGTCTCCTTCATTACCTCTTTAGGTAAAACAAAAATGTTGAGCCAAAATTTATATGCTTCTTAGGAATGAAACGACAAGTTAAACCCTTCCTCCATATAAAAGCTATCTATTTGTCCAAATTTTTACCTCAAGCATAAGTTTCTCCACTAAATTCCTTTAATCCCGAGACTTCAATTTAATGGAGATTAAAGGCATACCAAGATATTTAACAACAAGGTTAACAATTTTGATTCCCATCATCTCAATAAGTTCACCTTTAGTCTCTTCATTAACACCAACAAAGAAAATTTAACACTTAGGTTTACTTGTCCCCAAACCAGATTTACTATGAGTATGAGGGGCTTAAGGATAATCATCCTCATATAGAGATAAACCTCATCACTAAGTGATTAATGGTTGATCAAGATAAAATGTATCTTAATCGAAGACTAATGAAGCCTTCTAAAAGAAACTAATTGATCCACCATGTATTCTATCTATTTTGTTATAATTATGCTATGTATTATAATATTTGTGAGGTTACTCGTTACCATCGATGGACCAGGTCTAGTAGGACCTGGTAGAGCTTTCATTCTTTATCGAGGAAACTCACTGCAGAGAACTTTTAAGGGAATTATTTTGGAGGATAGGGAGAAAAAGGTATCGTTAAGGTGTTGAACTTAACCATTTTAGATACACCATGTAAAACTCCCAGCATAGCCTGAATGGGAATTACTTGAGAAACAATGGCTAGACTCATTTCTCAATTGCAAAGTTATGGTTCCAAAAATAATATCTTTATATGAAAGATTTGTGTAACGCTATACCATACATAACACATGTCAAATCAAACGTGCCTAAAAAAGTGATGATTTATTAAAATAGTTGGCCGAAAAAGTGTCGATGACCTTGCTGCACCACTTGACACAATGGCTGGTCACTCGAGAATTTCAATCACCATTTAATGTTAATGACATGTTAGGTATGGTAATTTGAGCCAATATTTAATGCACCCGAGTTTCCTCGCATCTAACCTGATCGTATATAAACCTCACTTATCCTTTGATAGAAGATGAGTTCTTTGATCCATAAGATCACTTTGAGATATTTATTGCAAACCAAAGCTTTTACTCTGCTCTATTAATATGCTTGTCTAGTTCTTACTAAGAGCTCAAGCATTCATTAAGATTTAAAAACTTTTCCATCCACATTTTGGTGTTTGCAAGCCTACCTTTGGTGTATTTAGAGTAACTATTCTTTCTTCCTTTAAATAATATCCACAAGAGGTTCATTTACTATCTGAACAATTTGTATCTATTACTCAACATTGTAATATATACCCAAATTTATTCTTTATCATTTATGGTACACTTATTACCGTTTCATCACCATTAAAATGGGTTCGCCTCAATTATTTCATAAACACGCTAGCACATACTACCTTTTTACATTTGGAAACTCTGCTGGGGAGGTATTTTCTTTGAAATGGTGACCAACAAAATTAACCGTACTTTTTGACAATAATTTTCCTAAAGGAGAACATGATACTCCTGCTACCGAGTTTCCTCCAAACACTATTGTAACTGGAAACTTTCATGTAGGACAAGCTTCCACGAATACTATGATGGGGCTTAACCAAATGACCAACATCACGGCTAAGTTCATGTAGTTTTTACAAACTCAATCTGGGACTGAGATGTTTGGTTCAATGATAGACCCAAGTTCTTTCGCTAGTCTGATAGCACCACCAGAAGCTCCTTTAATGGGGATGCCTGTTCAAATTGCAAAACCTATTGGTCTTTCGGCAGCTAACTTTTTCGCTCCTACAACACCAACTGTTGAAGCAATGGCTATTGTCAATACCTCACCTGAGGTAAATCCTTACAAATCCAAGGCAACGAAGCCATATGCCTCACTATCCTTGACTATTGAAGTGGTGAATAGATAAATGACGAAGATAATGGAACTTTCTTAAAAATATCCTAGTGAATCCATCTATAATAATTTTCATTGTCCTTACCTGGAGGATTACAATAATGAGCCTTACCTTGAGGGATATGTCCCCCTAATTTTGAGAAATTCAATAGGAAAGTGGGAAACTCGAAGGATTATATCAAGAATTTTGTTGAGCACTTAGGATCTCATTACAAAAATACGAAGCTCCATCTGAGGAAGTTCTCCAAGTCTCTGACCGACAAAGTTTACAATTGATATTCTTATCTATCGCCAAGAAATGTGTCTACACAGGAAGTCATGAATGTCTAATTATTATAGAATTTTTTCTGGTAGAGGATGAGTTTACCCTGTCTTAGCTTGCCTATGAAAGGCAAAATACAGGTGAGGAGGTGATGACTTACATTCGAAGGTTTAGAGAATGATCTATTGACGTTAGAGACGATGCCACATAGATCAAGCTCCTTTGAATCTGTGTCAAAGGACTTCAACCAAAGTACATTTATTATGTAATAAATGAGACTAGAGAGGAAACATTCAAAGCTTTCACTAGGGTTTCTCATAACATATCTATGGTTGTTTTCCTATCTGCATTACGCCCAACGTAATGTGGAAATTACAGATTGGCCAAGAAAGTATAGGTGACCAAACACCACGACTGAACTACACAAGGGGGAAAAGAAGAAAATATTAGTGGAGAAGGAAATAGGACGAACAAGAGAAAGTTTGACTGTGAGTATCCACCCCCATTGCATTGCTCTATTAAAGAGGCAATAAGTTGGTACAATACTATGGTGGCAGATGACCTGGTTTTTCCACAAAAGAACTCTCCTCCTCATGCTCTAGTAGAAGCGGTGTAAGATGATCTCAAAATACTACCATATACATTAGTGTGTTTATAATCCAACGGTCTTAGGCTTTACTTTGAGAACGATCACCATCAACTAGGTTATGGTTGGAAACTTGAAGATTCTTTGTCGGCTCCTGGGGTACATATGGTGGTTGCTAATGACGAGGAGGTACATGCCTAAACTAGGAAGGAAAGAAGAGAAGAATAAGAGTTACAATTAATGTACGATATATGTTTAATAGGAATAAACAACGTGGTCATTGCATATAATGAGCCAAGTGTTAGAGACAACGAGCAAGCTTATCAGAAGCAAGATTATGAGGTACATCCCAGCCTACAGTACCAAGTTGTGTCGAAGTCACCAAAGTTTTCATGGTTCTTTGACCAAGTTGGTATGCCTTAAGACAACTGTTTGGAGATTATCCAGGAAATCTTGGAAATAACAAGGAAAAATATTGGTCCTTCACTTAAATAGAATAAGCCAATGTGTGGATTGATTCATCGATTTATGTCTAAGATAACCAAATCAAATGAAAATAAACATATGAGGTTCCCCCACAATAGGCCATTTTATGTGACATCAAGCATAAATGGAATCATCTTTTCCAGGGTATTGATGGATGGAGGTGCATCAATTAACGTCATACCAATTAGCTCATTCTATGAGGCTAACATCTCAGAGAATAGGTTAATCATGATGACTCTTTCAATATCAAGCTATGATAACCAAACTTCTTAGTCCATTGGGTACATTAATGTTGATTTAGTGATAAGAAATATCATATCAAGTATCAAATTCCATTTGATTGAGTTGGCCACATCTTACCACTTTTTGATTGGAAGAGTTTGATTCACAACCATCTTTTGGTCCCTCCAACTTACCACCATTGGGCCAGAGCCAACATTAAAGGAACATATGTTATGATTCGAGCAAACAAGACATTTTTCAAAGGATGAAGCACATTTGGTGGATGCAGTCTTTTACACATAGTTAAATGAATATACACGCATTTTTACAAGGCGTATCGAAGGTGTTAGGGTGCCTACCATCAAGGACATATTGGGAACTATAGTGGATCAGTATAAAAATATAGAGGAAGTTGAGAAAGTGAATGAGATTATTCCTCAAACCTATGATATCTCTAAGTAACGAAGATATAAAATGAGGCCAATCATTAACCCAGTTGAGAAGGAAGTTAGGCACCGGAGTGCATTGAGCAGGATTACACGAACAAAGTTTGAGTGGGTGGAGAGCTCTAAGAAGAGAAAGACACCTACATATCCTGAGAAAAAAATGCGAAAACGTTTTGCTTAGTGATGGAAGGGTGATCTATCATATCTGAAGGTATGGGTAGGCAACTGATTTACAAAGGAAGTTGACTCGGAGTATGAGTGTTTTTGTCACACCCCAAACCCAATATCCATACTAATCATTTGTTATTAGAATAATTGGATCATGATCTTGAGCCCATTGGAAATATAATTCATTTATCAATATTTTCTACATAATGTGCACAATGAACATACTATTATTCTTATTCCATACCGAAATCAATATCAGAGTCATAATTAAGCAGACATACAATAACGTGATTAACTATGATCAACTCAATCCATGCTAAACTTATATGTACAATATGTGAGTGTATTAAATCTTCAGTGTGACAAGGTTAAAATCCTCATATTTAAACCCCAGCTCTCCCAACGGTGCAACTCTTAAAGTTACCGGTCATATAGTATCCTAGCTGGCAGCGTACAAACCTGAAAATGTTAAAATATAAACCGTAAGCATTAAGCTTAGTGAGGTACTTTTCCCCTGCAATGGAATAACAATTCTATATCGAATCTGTGGATATAAAATCCGAACAATCCTGCCCATTGACAATAACAAATCCTGGATCATAAGATCCAAATAATTCTACCCATTGGCAATAACAAATCCTGGATCATAAGATCCAAATAATTCTACCCATTGGCAATAACAAATCCTGGAACAAAAGTTCCAACAAATCATTGGATCTTTGTTCAATTCCAATCCTGGATCATAAGACCCAACCAATCCTGGATATTTTAATATCCAAACAAATCCTGAATACTGAAGTATTCAAACAAATCCTCTCTTAGAGCTATATTCATATTTATATATGAAACAAATCATAAGTACACTCACCTTGACAGTTTAACTGGCTTTTCCCTTGCCTTTATCCGGTATTTGTTCAATTAGCTCTTCTTCCTTTCCTATCATTCTTACAATATTAGTATCATCATAAGAATATCAATAATCCAAAGAATGATTTAAACATAATTCAATCCATAAGCATCACATGATTCCATTCAAATCATTTATCACAAGTGAAGTTCCATCCAAATCCATGTTAATATACTTAACATATCCAAATCATAGGCCAAATATAAATTCATTTATTCTTGGTAATTCAATCCTTGTCATATTAGTATTCCAATACAAAAAACGGTACATCATTTCAAGTCTCCTAGAGCAAGATATGCCCATTTCTTTACCACATAGCAAATCTGCCCTATAGGCTCTTTTATCGTTTATTCAACTTCCAGGAATTTCCATAATTTTTCTACATCATAAATTTATATGATATTTCACCCAACATCATTAAACATATTTAACAATACAATATTAAAATTTCATAATTTTCAGAGTTCATTTGTTATGTCAAGCAAAAGATCGAACACATGGCAGGCATACTTTCACCCTTATGGCAGATTTCATACCCGAACTTCAAACTCTCACCAAAGACTCATTTATTGGTAATTTCATATAATTTTTGGATATGTCATACATATATGAGTCCAGGTTAATCTCCAATTGGAATCGATCAATTCCAGTAAGTATAGAGAAATATGTGAAAGTTTGAATAAACAAGGTTCCTAAACAAAACAATCTCAAGGGTTTACACATTCAAGTTTGCTTAAACTTGCATCTATCCATAAGTACACATCAAGACATGGAAATTCAGTAAACAAATGATTATTTCAATCATTTAAATAAGTAATACAAAAAAAAACAATATTTATGGATGGAAATACCTTAGGGGCTTTTACGTAATTTTTCTATGAATTTTTCTTCAATTTCTCCTCACACTTTCTTCCTAAACTTCAAAACTCTCTTTCCTTAGGTTAAAACTCTTCCATGGCTGAAATATGATGAAGGAAGAGCTTAATTCAAGGGTTTTAAGTCGGCATAAGGACACCCCCTCTTGGTCCAATCAAAATATAACATGTGGTATTATATAAAACAAAATATCATTTAAGGCTAAATGACTGCTTTACCCCCTGTTCGTAAAAAGACAATATCTTTCCACTCGGATGTCCGTTCGATGAACCGTTTGTTTTGTAATAAACCTAACTCATATATATATACAAATATCTAGTTTACACCTCAACTTCATTGTTATGTCATAAAGGTCAAAACTAGCCTTCAACAGGAACATTTCTACCGAAACCTTTAAAATTTCACATTTGTAACTAATTCGATATTTCAAGCTTTATGAAGGTAGGATTAAACTAAACATAATTACTTACATTATATATATACTAATAACATATTATTCATATAACATAAGATAACCATGATTTAAACATGATTTATCATAATTATATTCGGGTTGTCACAGTTTTCTAGTGGACAATCAAGGGCAATGCCTTGTCACTAATAATTTTAACATCCGAGATTTTGTTGAAGATATAAAAGATTAGACATAATGCATGCAAGATTACCCAAATACCTATGTACAAAAGTTAGAGAAGATTGATTTGGCAGTATGGGAGAGAAATAATCATTTTGAAAGACTTGGAGGAAGTGAAGAAGCTGAAGTTCATCACGCTCATCTAAGAATACAAGGATGTCTTTGCATGGAAATACACTGAGATACTGGGATTAATTCAAGATGTGAGCTTCCACAAGTTAAATGCCACACCCTTAGCAATCCTGATCAAGTGCAACCAGAACATAAAAGCTTGAGTTAGATCTAAAGATAAAGGCTGAGGTGGAATGATTACTGGTAGCTTGATTTATCAAGCCAATTCAACATCCAATATGGATTTCTAGAATTGTTCTAGTGGGTAAGAAAGATATTAGATCTAAAGATAAAGGATGAGGTGGAATGATTACTGGTAGCTGGATTTATCAAGCCAATTCAACATCCAATCTGGATTTCTAGAATTATTCTAGTGGGTAAGAAAGATAAAAAATATATACACAATTGTGTTGACTTTATAGATCTTAATAGAGCTTGCCGAAAATATGAGTTCCTTGTGACATAAATGATAACTTGATCGATTCAACGATTAGCTATGAGATGAATAGTTCATGGATGGTTATGCACGTGTAGTATGGGCTTATAGATTAACCCCATTACTTAGATATAAAACTCTTCATTAAGTGATTAAATGAGAAACTATAGAAGGATTCATCAAAGATTAGTTACATCACAAAGGAGTGTGAGGAGTCACCTAAGCCGAGTCAGATCAAGGCCAAGTGGAGCTCAATTGAAGACCGAGGAACCTTTAAGAAGAATCTAGTTGATCCACCATGTATTTTTTTTATTTTTATATAATTATTATATATGCCGTATTATTGATGAGGTTACTCGGTACCAATGATGGGTCTGGCAGGATCTGGGAGAGCTTTCTTGATCTATCGAGCAACGTCACAAGGGAACCTTTGAGGGAACTAGTTTGGAAGATTGAGAGCAAGCCAAAATTAGGCACAATGAACATTTTAAGGATTGAAAATTTTAACCTAAAGTTTTTGCCACATGGGAGAGAAACGATAGGATTCAAACATAAACATATGCCACAAAAGGTGTGTAAAACCAAAATACGCACACAAAAATAAAATCATTTTAAGCTTTTCAAAATTTTTAATCAACAAAAAAACAATTACTCAAAAGATAAATAAAAATCATTTGTATTTTGCATTAAGCTCAAATAACTCATAAAAGTAAAGAACCAATGATAAACAAAATCATTTTGTATTTTTCATTTGATGCAAACAAAAATGAAAAGAATAAAAGATAAAAGATAAACAGGTCATAAATCTAGCAAAGCATATATAATGAAGCAAGGACTATAAAATGACAAACAAACATACAACTAGCATGAATATATAGCATGTAGCACAAAAGCTAGTGTATGTAAAATATGCAAGATATTACTCATAAGATATAGCAAGTGAGGAGTCTTGTGCAAGCATGTGAGAACCATCAAAAATTGGAAATTTAAAAAAAGGCTTATTTTTCATTTTAAAAACTCAAAAGAATCTTAAACGCAATAATTTAGTGATCCCCGCTCTGATACCACTTTGAAAATGCGAAATCCCCCAAATTTTAAATTTTATTTTAAAATGAATTTCCTTTAATGCGGAATAGGATGGTTCACAAACGAAAACAACCTACAAATTTTAATTTCTTTCAAATTAAAATTAAACTAAACTCAAAGTGAAATTAAACTATTTAACAAATAAATTTTCACTTAAACCAAATTAATTCAACCCAAGTCTGCAAATTTGCCTAATAAGATTAATTCTTTTTTCTATTTAGGCCAAACCAAATTTTATCAAATTATAATTAGTCGACTTGAATTAAATTAATCTAAACACCCAAACTAATTTTAGCACCAAATTACACTAGTGTGAGATTTAAAATAATTTTATCTTCAATTATCCTAAGCATGCGTTCTAAGTGATTATCACAAGATAAAATAAAATCACAACCACTACACGGCGTTGTACGAGGAAAACCCAAATGGAAAAAAACCTCGGACAGCTCTGGCCTAACAAATCCACTAAGTATGGAATTACTATTACAAGACAGTAGACTTACACCAACAACTTGACTCCGTCCATGCCTTGACGCTCCTTCTTGTAAACACCTCTGCCTAATAGATAACTACGGATTCCACCGCAGTCTCGAAATCCACCGATGGGGCTCTTTGTCACCGTCACCCTCACGCGAAGCTTTTCTTCGAGTGGAAACACCGCAATATGCAAGCAAACTCCTTTTGGGTGAAGAATAACCCAAACTCTCTTATTGATGGTGTAGAGAAAACCAGGTGCCAAATAAACTCCAAGCAAGATATATATATATATATATATATATATATGAAGAACTTGGATTAAACAAACTATCGGGTGTAAACTTGGTTTTGTTCTTTGAATAAATCAATTTGAATAACAAACACCAATGGACTTTTGTTGGAAGATATTTGATCTCTGAAGACTTTGGAAATTATGAAAAAGTCACTTCAAAAAGTTGGTTCCCGCACATCTTAAATCTGGTAAAAGATAGTGGGGAAAAGAGTGGAAAAGTGGGAAAAAACTGCCAAAAATTGTTCCCGCCAAAACTCGTTCGAACAACCTTTTCGTCCGAACGACCTTTTCATTCGAGCGACTTTACTAACATAGGGATTAAAAGAAAAAGTCGTTGAAAAACTCGTTCTAAAGACATTCTTGTTCGAACGACACTTCGAACAAAAAAATAGCAATTTTCAATTTTTCATTTTAAGTCCAAACTTTTATATAAAGTTCTAAAATCAATTTCTAAAAATAAAAAGTCATTTTAGACAAAACTACACCCATAAAATATTCCAAGTCTCCTACATATATAAAAGTGCATTAATACCTATTGGAGACTATGGAATCCTCAACTTGATGACATAGAAATGAGGCACTAGAAACTCGCTAATGATGAAGCTTTAAACTCTGGGCCGCTAGGTCTTCAACACAAACTCGTCATAGGCTTGGATGGATACACTTTACACTCTATCCTATGACTCAAATTGTTTTCTCCGAAATTAAGTCAATACTACAAATTCACTCGATTGGAAATTTATCCTTATATTAATTTATTACAAAATATTTGCATTTACTACCAATCATTAAGTTATACATGTGAGTTTTTTCATTATACCCGAGTTTATTCCTTATCATATAAAAAGCACATTTACTGTTGTACTATCATCATTAATACTGGTTATGCCTCTATTTCTCTATAAACACCATAGCAAAGAGAACTACCCTTTTACATTAGGCTATAACTAGATTAAGATATTGATGTAGAGAAAATAACTTTTAGAACCCCTTCAGGAAACTTCGTTTATACTGCCATGCCTTTTGGAATAAAAAATGCGGGGTAAATCTACCTGTTGATGTAAAAAATTACATGATATGTAATTATTTAATCACAGATAAATAAAATGAGACAAAGAACTTTTAAAGTGGTTCAGCCTTATAAGAATGGCCTACGTCCACTATTTTTGTTATTGCTGACTGTTTGGGAATTCTCGATTACAAGTTTTCTTAAGAAATTCCGATCCCCTTACAATGAGGATAATACAATGTATTTATAGCCCTAAGGCTGTAATGTGAAAGGATAATACATTAAATGCCCCTTAAGCGTATACATCTGTATTATAATAAGCATTTAATGCGCAGTCGAACTGTTGGGTTATCCTGCTATTAATGCTTTGTTCGAGATGCAGCTCGGACCGCCTAAGTTTCTCGATGCTCAAAAGTTCCTCGGTACTCAAAAAGTTCCTTGGAGGGATCTTGTAGGTCGAAGTGTCTGAGTTGATCGGGGAAGAAGAGTTCCTCGTTGTAGTATGGTTCCTCGGAGTTGAGGTGTTGTTCGTAAGTGTTTATCGTTGCCATGTAGATTGCCACATGTCTTCGCCCAATTGAGCCATGTCAGCAGACTAAATTTGGTATCGAAGCCCCCAATGTTTCATAGTTCGAAATTTGAGGAGTGTGGAACATTATTTCTCGATATATGGAAATTTTAAATGGTTATCCTAAAATTTAGGAGTATTTTCTTTTGAATTTATTTCTTCTTCCAAATTCGTAGAATTGACCTTTTTTGAATTTTTCTAACCACTTCGATTCCCGCGCCTCTTTTGTCTGTTTAGCCGCCGGTAGCGTAACCGTCTCTTTTTGTAATCATTACTTTTACCCTTTCCCAAGGCAAAGTATTAAAACGTTGCAGAAAATCCCATCGTCTTCTACTTTTTCAAATTTGTCTCTTTGAGTTTTCTATCGTCTCTCTCTTTTCTGTGCGTTCATCTCTTCCATCGTTTGTTGTCAACAGACTCATGTCTTTCCTGTAAGATTTTCTTCTTTCTCTTTGATTTCCTTTTTTCATCATGGTTTATCCTGTAGAATCAATTGATAAGTTTCGCTCTGATTTCTCCATTCCCCCATGGGTTATTTTGGAAAAGCTTTCTGAGCCTTCAGACTATTTTCGTTTGGCCGAGGGACATTGGTTCCCCAGTCTCTTTGTTGCTGAGTGTGGCTTTTCTTTTCCCCCAAACCCTCTATGTCTGGAATTCTGTCAATACTTTGACGTGGTTCCTGCACGAATAGTCCCCAACACATGGAGAATAGTTAACAGTGTTTATAGACTAAATCAAATTCATGGAACCCGTATAGGAATTCCTGAAATTATGTTTTGTTATAGATGGGCTGTGGGCGATAATACTTTTTATTTAAAAACTAGGTTTTTAAATAGAGCTTTCGTGGTTAATCTCCCAGATGCCAATAGGGACTACTTTGAGCATGGGGTTGTTATGAAAAATTGGCAACACCCTCCATTAACTGGAGATGATGTTTACCAGGATCCCAGATGTCCTCCCTATGGCAATGGGATTGGTTGTTTTTATTTTATTTTATTTTCAACATTATGGTTCCTTTGTGTTTGATAAAATGTGCCACTGATATTTTAATTTTGATTTATTTGCAGTTGACAGCAAAAGAAAGTGTCCAAAAGAGGCAGACGTTAATATAAGGCACTTAAAACTTATCTGGAGTTTGCATCAGACTGTTGCCGACGAGCATATTAGGTCAGCTTCATATCTGCTTCAGTACAAGAGTTACACATCCTTTTTTACTGCTCGTCCGGTGATAAGCGATGCAGAACCCATACCAGCCTCTACAAGTTCTTCACCTGAATCACATATACCTTTGAGTGAGAGGGTGAAGAAAAGAAGGCCTCCTACCCTTTTTGAGAAACCTGCCTCTGGTGCTGGAGAGGAAAAAAGAAGTAAGCTTGATGTCCCAGGAGAAGGGACAAAGAAAATTGATGCATCTTCCTCGGCTGCTCCTGTGAAGGTGATCGAGAAGCCCCTAGTGGCCCCGAGCAAGGCTGCTGCTCCAGGCGAGGTGATTGTCATTTCTCCGACTAAGACTACAACGTTAGTCGAGAAAGTTGATGCTCCTCTGAGGAGGCTAAAGAAAAGATCCTCTGTCAATTTGGCTGACTCCATCTCTCAGCCCCAGACTAGTGGTGTTCCCACTTTTGTTCCTCCGAGCTCTGCTATGAGCTCGGTGAAGACTTGGATCATTCCCGAGATCCAAGGTATTGAAGAAAACCTTTCTCGGGACACTGTTACCACATTAGCAGCTCGTCACATTGCTTCTGTAAGTCTTATAGTCTTAAATTTTCATTCTTTCCTTTTTGTATCTGTGCACTAACTTGTTTTCATTTTCTTTTCACAGTTGGTGAGCTATTTTAATACGATTTTGAAGAAAGATGAAGCTATTAAAGCTTCAAGCTCCTCGTTTGGTGTAGAGGAAGCTTTGGTAGGCCTGGCGCAGTCTCTGAAAGATTCAAGGGGTTGGAGAAAAAAATGAATGATTTGGAGAAGAAGAATAAAGAGCTCGAAGGGAAGCTCAAAAATGTTGAGGAGTTTGAAGATAAACTCAAGGCTGCTGAGGAGGAGTTAGGTCGTGTAAGGACATTTTTTTCATGTCCAACATGTTACATTTGTGTATGTCGTACGCCGCTACATTTGGCACGTCACCTCAAGATCTCACTCGATGGCATCAATCCGAATTACAGGAATCAAGCTTTTATTATTGAAAACTTGAAAAAGGCGTCCCTTGATTTGGAAAAGTCTTATTCTTTGCTTGAGTCAAAAATTTTGAAATTAGAAAATGATTTGACAGACTCAAGTAGGTTTGATAGTGATGGTAATGGCTCATCTTGTTCTCATGCTTCTAATGCTAAAGCCAAAACCATTATTTATTTTAGAGGGTCAACCAATTTTCAGGATGTTAGAAAAGGTCAACCCATAAGTGCCGTTTCACCCGTTTACACATGTTCATATTGTGTTCGGAAAGGTCACCTTAGGCGTTTTTATTTTGATCTTGAAAAATGTCCTAGGAAATTTATGTCTAGTGTTCCCGTGGTTCCCAAATCCCCTACACGATGTTTCACATCTATTTGGGTTAGGAAATCACTTTTGAATACGCTAGATTTTAGAAAAGTTGATTCTCGTTTGCTTGCACATGATTATTCTCTTGCCATATCATATAGATGATTGTGTTTGCATGTTTGTCATACACTAGTTGAGGTTTCACGTTATATATTTGCTAGTGTGTTGACAAGTACTTTTTGTATGTTTTATTTTTGGAAAAATTGTGAAAAATACAAAAAGATTTTATTTTTGATAAATTTTTTGAAAAATCCAAAAAGATTTTGTATTTTGTTTGCACCGTTTATGGATGAAGACTTAGGATGACCAAGCCACAACATCATTCCATTTTACACGTGACTATTTGATAGTGTTTTGAGATAATAGGTCAATTCATCCATGTGCTTTATAATGTTTGGAGTCATTAAGATGTAATTAAGTGTTACTTCCTACATGTTTGACTCATGATTTCCTTTATTGCACACATGCACAGATTTGTTTGATTATTGTGCTTGTCTTATCACATGTTGGTTGGGTGTTTTTACTTCAATCCTGTCCTTAAAACGAACCAAGCGCAATAAAACTTGATAAGGAAATTGTGCATATAAGAACCGTTTTGTGAGTTTGTGTGCTTTGTTTGAAAACGGGGATGGGCTGCGAAAGGTTCATTTTGCCTTTGCGAATACTAAGCCACCGTTAAATTGGACCTAAAAAATGGAGGAATTTTATTATCCGGGGTCCAAAGAGGTTTAAAAGATCCCGAAAAAATTGAAAGGCAATAAAAAGAAATTCATGCCAAGTATGGGCCATTTAGGTTTTTGCACCAATTCTCCAATGTTTGAGAATTTAAATTACCTCTAAAAAGAAAATATATATATGAGGGAGTTTGGTTGGAGATTTTATAACAGATTTGCACGTCCTTGAAAATCTTGAAAAAACGCTAAATAGTTTTGGACGTTATTGGTGTGGAAATCATTTGACTTTGATTTGTTGATTTGCATAAGACGATGTCATCTAAATTCAACTAATTTTTACACCTAAGGATACCTTTGATGTTCATTCGTTAGAGGTACACATATGCATCGTGAACATATGATTAATTGAGTTGATTTACCTATCGAATGTGTTCACACCCATTCATTCCATTTCCATGACTTGGTTGTTATAGTTTAAATCCATGGTGTGATTTTTGTATCATGTTTTATTTTTTTTTCAAATTGGTACTTACTTTTTTTTGTATAAATATTTGAAAAATCAAAAATAGTTTGTGTATTTTTTGTATACCGTGACACCCCGATTTTGCGTGATTGATTCATTCTTCTTATTTGTCTATTTGGGGACATCATAAAAAGGGGGAGAAAAAATTATCTTATTTTGGGGGAGTTTGAATTTTGGGAGTGTTTTGAGATTTGACTTATGCTTATCATTTATTGGTATCTATGTTTATCTTTTTTCAAACTCGATACGTCACTTGGTATTTTTTCTTGATCTCATGTGTGTAGGTACTTCATTGATCCATGGTGTGATTTTTGTATCATGTTTTATTTTTTTTTCAAATTGGTACTTACTTTTTTTTGTATAAATATTTGAAAAATCAAAAATAGTTTGTGTATTTTTTGTATACCGTGACACCCCGATTTTGCTTGATTGATTCATTCTTCTTATTCGTCTATTTGGGGACATCATAAAAAGGGGGAGAAAAAATTATCTTATTTTGGGGGAGTTTGAATTTTGGGAGTGTTTTGAGATTTGACTTATGCTTATCATTTATTGGTATCTATGTTTATCTTTTTTCAAACTCGATACGTCACTTGGTATTTTTTTCTTGATCTCATGTGTGTAGGTACTTCATTGATGATCTCTGAATTGCAAACCCTGATGAGAAAAGATTTGAGATTCCTGGAGATTTGAAGAAAAAATGATGAAGACTATTCATTTGTACCTTTTCCAGTTTTGGGTTCATGGGAGGGTAGATTTGTATAGGCAATTTCGTATTTGATAATTCGGATTTTTTATGTATGTACCGACATAGACATAGAGGGAGATTTGTAAGGACATTTTTTTCATGTCCAACATGTTACATTTGTGTATGTCGTACGCCGCTACATTTGGCACGTCACCTCAAGATCTCACTCGACGGCATCAATCCGAATTTTGGGAATCAAGATTTTATTATCTCCATCATGTGTCCCTCATCTGCCTCAACGACTTCACGTTCCATGATTTTTGGGACTTTATGCAAGT
The DNA here is from genome assembly GCA_949130495.1 of Sambucus nigra. Classification (NCBI taxonomy): domain Eukaryota; kingdom Viridiplantae; phylum Streptophyta; class Magnoliopsida; order Dipsacales; family Adoxaceae; genus Sambucus; species Sambucus nigra. The sequence goes on from OX422211.1 coordinate 93,817,429, forward strand.
GGTACGCAAGAGAAGTCAAAACAGTGCAACAAGGCTTGATAGGGAAGTTCAAGGGCAATTTGATAATTTTACAGCCACCGTTTGGAGGACTGGTCAACTGGAAAGTTGAAGATCTTGTCGCAACAAAGATACTAGAAGAAACGGTACCTCAATCCGAGCTACGGTGAACAAGTTATGGCCCGTTGAAAATGGAGATATTTACATTGAAAATATTGGGAATTTTTCTAAGTGTTTAGCCCCTGTTCCCAGCGAGTTTCCTCGAACCCACTGGAGAAGGCATCTCCATACCTTGTGATTTCAGGAGGGAACCCACTGTTGATCGGTGGATACCGAACATATATCTCTACGTGTGGATGACTTGGACTATGGGCTGAAGTGTAGCTTTGAAGGTTTGACGAAGACACTGTGCGTTACACTTGTGGGCGATTATCAGGTTGTATATAAGTCAATGGTCTTGTAAACTTTTCAAAGTGTTAAAAAGGTTTTACCCTAAGGTTTTTTTTCCTTGAATCTGTTGTCTTTATTCTACATGCATGATTTGATTGAACACTTAGATGCATGCATAGGGGCTGAGTAAAATTGAATTTTGTTTGTTTAAATTTAGACAGCTAATTAAATAAGTGTGTTTGAATCCATTAGAGAATTGCGAACTCGATTGACATTGCACACACCGTTTTACAAATTAGTATCAGAGCAGGTTATGCTAATTTATTGCGTATTCCTATTTTTCGCAAAATTGTGGGTATTGATTTTGTTTAGAAAAATTTATTTTGTGAAAAATCGTAATTTTTCAATGGAACACTTATGTAATTCGATGCCCCCTCCTATTGACACAAGTAAAAGTTTTTACGATTTAAATAGTTTGAATTTGACGTTTGCGAAAAGAATTGAAGTTTTCGGGAAAAAAATTCTCATTTTATATCCACGATGGATCTTTTGCAAACGGTTCAAAATCAAAGAGATTTTTATCGTGAAAATTTTGTTTCTTTGGAACAGGATTTCATTTCTTTAAAATAGTCCAAAAAGGAAAGTGATGATAGAGTCCTTGTTTTAGAAAAAGATTTGGAGGACTTCAAAAATTCTAGGGTCCTATTTGTGCTATTGAGGATAACTGTTTAATTAATGATTTTATGGCACGTGAACACACTCTTAGGTATAAATTTGTTTTAATTGAGAGTTAGAGGAATATCCTTTTAGGTTTGATTAATGATCTGAAAAAGGAGTACCCCAAATTGGAAGAGTCTAATTCTTTGCTTGAGTCTAAAATTTTGAAGTTGAAAAATGATTTGAAAGACTCGAGTAGTTTGTGTAGTGATAGTAATGGCTCATCTTGTTATCATGCTTCGAGTATTATAGCCAAAACCATAGTTTGTTTTAGAGGGTCAACTATTTCCAAGGATATTAGAAAAGGTCAACCCATAGGTGTCATTCCACCCATTTTCACATGTTCATATTATGGTAGGAAAGGTCACCATAGGAATTTTCGATCTTCGAAAAGGTCCTAGGAAGTTAAAGTCTAGTGTTCCCTTAGTTCCCGTAACCCCCATGCGTTGTTGCACACCTATTTGGGTTAGAAAATCACTTTTAGAGGCACTAGATGTGAAAGTTGATTCTTCGTTGCTTGCACATGATTCTTCGTTGCCTATATCTTATAGATGATTGTGTTTGCATATTTGTCATAGGCTAGTTATGCTTCTTGATATATTCTTGCTAGTGTTATGACATGTATACTTTTTGTATGTCTATTCATATATTTTTTTTGGGATCATTTTCGAAAAATACAAAAAGATTTTCATTTGTTCTGATAAAATATTTTAAAAAATCCAAAAAGAGTTTTGTATTTTGTTTGCACCGTTTATGAATTGACATTTAGGATGACCAAGTCACAACTTCATGCCATATCTATGTGATTATTTGATAGTGTTTTGAGACAATACGTTGTGTCATTCATGTGTACAAAGTTTGGAGTCCTTGAGATGATATAGTTTTGCCACCTATATGTTTGACTCATTTGTCCTTCATTGCACACATGCATGTATTTGTTTGACTTTTGTGCCTGTCTATCACATGTTGGTTGAGTGTTTCCATCTTAATTTTGTCTATACAACGAACCAAATGCGATAAAACTTGACAAAAGGTAATGCATGATATAAACCGTTTGTGAGTTTGTGTGATTTATTTCGGAAAACGGAAAAGGGCTGCGAAAGGTATTTCATTTTTTCCTTTGCGATTAAGTCACCATTTAAATGGACCTAAAAAAGTGAGGAATTGAAAATTATCCGGGGTCCAATGAGATTTAAAAGAGCCCTAAAAAATTAAAAGGCAATTAAAAGAAATATATGCCAAAATGGGCCAATAGGTTTTAGTTTCATCACCTCCTAAGAAAAATAAAAAGCATTATCTTTTAATGAGGGAGTTTGGATGGAGTTGTCAACGATTTTCACGTCCTTGAAAGTCATAAAAAAGCATTACATAGTTTTGGACGTTATTGGTGTGGAAATCATTTATACTTTGTTTTGTTGATATGATTAAAATGATGTCATCTAAATTCAGAAATTATACACCTAAGGACTATTTTTATGTTCATTCGTTAGGAGTACACTTATGCATCGTGCACATATGATATGATTGAGTTGATTTTCCTATCGAAGTTGTTCACACTCATTCATTCTGTTTCCATGATTTGGTTGTCTTAGTGTAAATTCAAGGTATGTGATTTTTATAACATCATTTTCGCATTTTTGTATGAAAAATCTGAAAAATAAAAAATTATTTGTTTGCCTTGTTTACCATGACACCCCGATTTGACTTACTTGGTTTATTCTTTTCCTTACCTATCTCAGACAAATAAAAAGGGGGAGAACGAATTATGATTTTATGGGGGAGATTTGATTATGCTTACATGTTTTATGTTTATCATTTCAAACTCGATACGACACGAGGTATTTGCTTTGTCTCATGTGTGTAGGTACATTGGAAGATCTTTTTTTCACACCTTAATGATGACAAAGAATGTTTGATGTTTGTCGAAGATTGAAAAAGTTTGAAGACTTGTCATTTACCTTTTCAGTTTTGGGTTCATGGGAGGGTAGATTTGTATAGGTCATTTGATATTTGATAATTCAGATATTTTTTATTTTGTACCGGCATAGACATAGGGGAAGATTTGTAAGGACATTTGTGTCTGTTTTCAATTTGTATGTCATGTACCGCTACACCGTCGAAGAAATTCAAGATCATATTCACATCAAGACGGATTCGAATGATCAAGGTTCTTCAACAAATAGCCTCCGCGGGATTGACTTTGGTAAGGATTTGTTTTAGAGTACCTTAATAATGCACTTAGAGTATTGGGATATTATTCACAAAATATTTTCTAAGTGTTGGAGTGGAGCTTTAAATGTTTTTTCAAAAATAAAATTTTCGGAGTTTTTGAGGGGGTTGCATTTAGCAATAAAAAGAAAATGAAATAATTTGTAAAAACAGATTTCATTCAAACTACATCGTTTGTCGCTCAAACGAGATTGACTGTCGCGTAATTCTTCAAATGATACCGTGTCTCGTTCAAACGACACCAGTGCCTTAAATATTCTATAAATTGGACTTTCCAACTATGTTTTTCACAAGAAGTCTTTCACATTTTTCATTCTACAGACACTGCATATCGGCAAAATACTTTGACTTCTTCATTTAAGGCTTAAAACCCTTTTTTGTCTTTTAATTCACAAAATCCCGATATCTTTATGTGAATTGTTTTGGAACCCGAAGAACACTCGTGCTATTGTTCAACCTCTGTAGAGAACGCATCTCCATACCTTGTGATTTCATAAGGAAACTCACTGCTGATCGGTGGATACCAAGTGTATATCTCTGCGTGTGGACAACTTGGACTGCGGGCTGAGGTGTAGCTTTGAAGGTTTGACGAAGACACTGTGCATTACACTTGTGGGTGATTATCAGGTTGTATGCAAGTCAATAGTCTTGTAAACTTTTCAAAGTGTTAAAAAGGTTTTACCCAAAGGTTTTTTTTCGTGATTATGTCATATTTATTCTGCATGCATGATTTGATTGAACATTTGGATGCATGCATAGGGGCGGAATAAAAATGAATTTGGTTTGTTCAAATTTAGACACTTAATTAAATAAGTGTGTTTGAATCCCTTAGAGAATTTCTAACTCGATTGATATTGCACATATTATTTTACATATTCTCCAAAAATGCTCTCTATGGGGTCCTTTACTAGAATTGCAAGGATCTTGGTTGATAATGGGAGTTCAGCTGATGTAATGTTCTACAATTGTTTTCAAATCTTAGGGTTGAAGGACATTAAACTAAAACCATACCATAGACCTCTCATTGGATTTGCAGGACATAAAGTATACCCATGGGAATAATCAAATTTGAAGTCTTAGTCGACACCTAGGTGTTGAGCTGGAAAGAAAGAATTCATTTCTTTGTGTTTCACAAAAATGTCCCATCAGCTTATAATATCTCCTAATTAGAGTGGGATTAAAACAGTTATTGGTCGTGCTATCTATAGTGCATCAATGCATGAAGTTTCCAAAACATTATGGAGTCGACATAGTAAATGAAAATCATAAAGAATCTAGAAAATGTTATTATACTTCATTCGAATAACAAGAAATCCAAATAAAGGATACAACCGCTTTCCATATTGACACTCTGGATCCTCGAGAGGAAGAGAAGCTTGTAAAGCGGTAAGTTATGGAAGAAACAGACAATGTTGTACCGGATGACGAGAAGCCGCAAAGAACCACCCATATCGGTTCTAGGTTATCTCCCTCTCTCAAATAGGAATTAATTCCAAATTGGTTGGCTAACGTTGTCATGGTTAAGAAAAAGAATGACAAATGGCGTGTGTAGAATTCACATATCTCAATAAGGCATGTCCAAAAGATCATTTTCCTTTACCAAGGATTGATCAATTGGTCGATGCTACAGTAGGCCATGAGTTACTCAAATTTATGGATGTTGTTATTGTTATAATCAAATTAAGATAAAACCAAAAGACAAGGAAAGTACTTCCTTTATTACCAGCCGAGGAAGTTACTGTTACAATGTCAAGCCCTTTGGATTGAAGAAAACTGGAACTACCTATCAGAGACTGGTGAACTAGGTTTTTGAAGAACAAATTGGTAAAAAAATGGAGGTATACGTAGATGATATGCTAACCAAGAGAAAACATGATGCCGACCACATTGCGGACTTGGCTCAAACCTTTGATCAACTCGAAAAGCACCGGCTGAAGCTCAACCCAACCAAATGTATCTTAGGAGTGCAGGAAGGAATGTTCCTAAGGTACATTGTTAATAAAAGGGGAATAAAAGAAAACCCAGCTAAAATTAAAGCCTTGCTTGAAATGCAGTTCTTGACCAACAAGAATGAAGTTCAAAAACTGATAGGAAGAGTAGTTGCATTGAACCGTTTTTGTCTCCTGAACAACTAATAAATGTCTTCTATTCTTTGTGGTGCTTCAAAAGACCTTTGAGTGGAATGAAGAATGTGAGAAAGCCTTCTTAGGTTTGAAGAAGTATTTGGGCTATCCCCCACTCCTTTCCCGACCAGTTTTGGGTGAAAAACTATATTTATACTTGGTTTTTTCAGACTCAGCTATCAGTTCATGTTTGATCCGACTAGATAGAGGGGTTTAAAGTCTAGTATACTATACTACCAAGGAATTATGGGGAGCAAAAATTACATATCCACGCTTGGAGAAATTCGCCCTAACTCTCATTGAAGCCTCTAGAGGGATGAGGCCATACATCTAAGTCTACACCATTGTCGTCTTCACGGATTTGCCTTTGCGATAAGCGTTGCATAAACTTGAAACGCCTGGAGTGTTAATGTCTTGGGCAGTCAAATTGGGAGAGTATGAAATTTTTTATGAACCCAGAGTTGTAATAAAAGGCCAAGCAGTGGCAGTTTGTTGCTGAATTCACATATGCAGAGGAGCAACATAATCCATGTTTGCTACCAAGCAGACTTCTACAGAAGAAAGCTTAACTCAAAACCAAATAGAGACTATGGCCGATCAACCTGACTCGTCGTATACTCAAGAAAAAAATCAACAGAGTAAGAAGATTTTCAAGTATGGAGTGCTGGTAGAAGAGGAGTTCTCTGATAAAATTCCAATTTGGTAATTATTTGTATATAGATCCTTATGTGGTAATGGAAGTGGACCAAACCTCATCATCAACATTCCAGATAACTTAGGTGTGGAATATGCTCTGAGATTCCAATTCAAGGCTTCTAATAATGAGGCAGGGTATGAAGCATTGATTACATGATTGGAACTAGCTTCATCACTGGGAGCCGACCAAGTATTAATATATAGCGATTCTCATCTGATTATTAATCAAATACAACAAATTTTTGGCCTCAAAGGGAAAACCGTGATGAGATATCACAAAAAACTATGGAGGTTATTTCTTTGTTCACTACCGTCAATATGGTGAGGATTCCCAGGATAGAGAATGATCGAGCAGGTGCTCTTGCTCGGCTTGCTTCAGTAACTGAAATATAAATCATGCGAATAATCCCAGTGGAGATTCTTGTCCATAAAGAATTTATTGGATGGATGCCAACGTCATCTCTGTGGAATTAGGTCATTTATGGATGTACCCAATCAGGGAATACATTAAAAGAGAAACACTGCCGTCAGACCAAAAAGAAGCTAAAAAGATGAGTTACAAAGCAACTAATTACGTGTTGGAAAAGGTGTTCTATATCGATGAGGATATAATATTTCACTACTTCGTTGTGTTCGTCCAAACGAAGTATATGATTTGATAAAATAGGTGCATAAAGGCTCATGTAGAGCTCATATAGTCAGGAGATCTCTAAGAAATCAAATAGCAATGCAAGGTTAATACTGGCCGAAGATGAAAGAAGATTGTGTTGCTTTGCCAAAAGTTTGCTACCATCTGCAGAAGACCAGAACAAGTCTAGAAACCATCACTTCTTCATGGCCTTTCGCTATATGGGTAATTAACTTGGTCAGACCACTACCGACCATCAAAGGAAGATTCAAGTACCTCGTTATAGCTATTTATTATTTCACAAAATGGGTGGAAGCTGAGCCCTTGGTTGATATGCCTTATCAAAGGGTTTTACAGCTCATACAGAAGCAGATCATTTGTAGGTATGGCATGCCCTATGCCTTCATTACCACCGACCAACGAAGAATTTAAAGAGTATTGTATTCGTCCAGGCATCAAGAAATTTCATTCAGCACCTGGGCATCCACAATGCAATGGCTAAACGTAAATCACTAACAAATATTTTCTAGATGGGTTTAAGAAGAGGTTGGATGAGGCTAAAAGCAACTAGATTAATGAAGTCCACAACGTCTTTTAGGCATATAGGAATAGTTCCAAAACAACAATAGGGGAAACCCCATACATGCTAGCCTTTGGCACTGAGGCAGTAGATACAATAGACTTAGGTCTACCGACTCACAGGGTATTGAACTTTGATTCACCCAAGAGTGACCTCATGAGGCGCATATATGAAGACATGATAAAAGAAGTCTGAGAAGATGCTGCTATTCGGATGACTTCCTACTAACAAAGGACTGCAAGGTTTTATAATAGGGTCAAACCGACCAACCCGAAGTAGGGAGATATGGTACTTAAGAAAGTAATCCAGAAGAGCGACAAGATAGAACCTAATTAGCATAGTCCATACCATATCTCGACGGTTATCCAACCAGGAACTTATCTCTTGGAAACTATGGAAGGAGAAGAATAAAAGAATCTTTGGAACGCAGACCATCTGCGCAAGTATTATTAGTAATTCAGTTTTTAAAAAATTATATCCTTTATGTAATTGGTTATCCAAGTTAGTGAAATTTCAAGTTTTTCTCCATTATACATCCTTTTTGTGTTTTTTTTTCGGAGTATGGTGGCTACACCTTAACCAGTAAATTATTGATTAATTTTAATTCAAACCTTTTCAACTTCAAAAAAATCTTTTCAGGGAAAGTTTCCAAAAATTTCCCCTCCAAAGAGCATGTTTAAACTTTTCCAACTTCAAAAAAGTTCTTTATATTCTTCAAACTTTTCCAACTTCGGATAAGTTCCTCATCAATGTTCTAACCTCTGAAAAGTGCAGAGTTCAAACTTCTCCAAACTTTTCCAATTTCAGAAAAGTTAAACTTCATGTATGATTTGTCCTCGGTAAGTCACGAACAAGAAGGCAGTAAAATTTCTTAATTAGAGATTTTACCCGACCAGGTTAAAATACTAATATAAGTATACATTCCTAATACACTTGGTCTCCACTGATAAATAATGTTGCAACTTAGTATAATAAAGTTATTTACAGTTTTATCTAAGTGCATTAGTCGAATCTAAGGCCGCATACATGATTCAAACATGAATCAGATATTAAACATTTGAGCAAGTTATTTAGTCTATAAGCCAATTAACTAATCATTATTAGGTTACCTAGTCGACAAAAAGATTAACATTAAACATAAGCTTGAATAAAGAGAACTCAATAAAAAATAACTTCATTTCATTAATCAAAATATATTACAATAGCAGTCATAAATCAAAATGCAGTACAATAAGTATAAATTTATTATGTTGGATGCTTTCCTTGATCATTAAGTTTATATGGAGAATTGATTGTGTTGAAATCTCTTAACATCTACTTATTGCTGCTACTTGACTTATCTAGCAAGTGAGGAGGACGAACCATCTCACATCATTATTGAGACCATAGTCACCCAAATACTTATGTATCAAATATTGAGGAATGGCATCTGGTGGAATCCAACTAGTATATAATTTATAGGGGGGCTTGGCACAATCCAAGAAACTCGGGTCATTCCAGTACCACAAATTACTGTTTTGATCATACTTCAGCAAGATCAACAAGTTAGTCCATCCCCATTTATAGCCTTCATGATTACTTTGGGAAAGATGATCATACATGTGGGTTAAGGCCTCATTATATCCATCTATCTAAACTTACTTTGGTTGCTTATGAAAGTGGAATGTCATCCTATCAACTTGATCTTAAAGTTTCTTAAGGAGTATATCTTTGCATTTAAGCAAGGCATCTTGGTCGACAAGAGTTTTCTTGGTTTTCTCCTCATTAATGGTTGGGCGAACAACTATACTTTGCCTGGAATTTTGTCCAGATTTGGTATTTTTTCTGCAATGCTTCCCACTCCTCCAATAGCCTTTCATTTTTAGTCTTTGAAAAGTAAACACCCTCATCTGGACTAGTAGTGGCTGATCTCTTCAAGCCGTCAAGTTCATCCCTTAAGGCATTATTTTCTTTCTCTAACATTATAGCAATTGATAGGGCACTCTCCAAATATCATTTCAAAGATAAATCCTTCTTTCTCAGAGCAAAAGTAATGTCTTTCAACTTATTTTCAAAGCCCCAACCTTCACTTAATGCTTTATACTTAGCCTCATAATCACAGTGAAACAAAGCCAAGGGCGGTTTGTGATCTTCTCGCAGCTGCTCAATCATCTCATAATAAGAGGCGTTATTAGCTACAGCCTTATCCAAAAGATAGTGAAGATGGATATATGACTCCTAAACTTGGCCAGAGACATTTGGTCCGAGCAACCCTATTACGTATTCCTCAGATATGGGAACATGAACAACCTCCAGAAGGTTTCTACTCTGTCTGAGTAGGTCAGATTCAGTAGAAAATTATGGCCTTCTTCCTAGCATTAAAATGTAGAGTTACAAATATCTGAGTTTATGGGGGCAAATTTAGATGAGTGGACAGCATAAAAGATAACAAGATAGCAAGAAATGAAGATCATTCAAAAGCCTAAAGAGTTGAGATAAGAAAAGTTATTCTTTTATTGATTAATCGTTGAAGTACAAGAGTTAATACATCATCATGAAAGGAAAAATAAAAAATAAACTTGTTGAAAAAGAGATACACCTTCTCTTTGTCCTTGGTTAGCAGCGAGTTGGTTGGCACTAGCACTTGGCACTAGTGAAGAATTAAGGGGTATTATATAAGACTTTCCAGACCCATACTCATCATAAAACTCCTCATTCAGGTTAGAGGAGTACTAGGGTCATACCTTTGGAAGAATTTAGAATTTTCTTTTGTGATGACCACCTTCAAGGACTCAGTCCACCCTTCTTTGAAGGATAATTTTTTGGCATACTCAATTTGAGTAGAGACAACAAAAATGTCCTTCTCCTAACCTTTATCAAAGGCATCTTTTCCTTTGTCATTTAAGGAAATATATAAAGCCAACCACCTTGTCTTCAATAATTTGTGACCGAGCTATGGCATCTGAAAACTTGTCCTTGGCAGCCTTGACCCTGCCTTCAGCATCACACAAGTTCTTCTCGATAACTTTAGCTCTTTCCTCAGTCACATTTATTTTCCCTTCAGCCTCAGTAGCCTGGTCATTAGCCTTCTTCTAATCCTCTTCCCAGGATTTCTGCTTTGATTCCAAAGCTTGTTGGGAAGCCTCTAAAGATTATTTTAGACCTTCAAAGGCCTCTTCAACTTTACCAGAAGAGGACCTTAGTTGGTCATCCTTCTCCATTATTTGGTTGAAGTCAACCAAAAACTGCAAAAAAATAAGATACCATATGACAAAAAGAGTTCATCAACATGGATAAAAAAGCAAAAATTAAGATACTTACCAACGCCAAGTTATGGCAAACCCTATTAATAAACCTGGACTTGGGCATGGAGTCTGATGCATCTCGATCAGCAGGAAGGGTACTAGATTTGATTAAACCCCTGTCCAGTCCAAGGTTAATAGCAACAGAGGTTGACCCAATGTCCAGGTCAACCCGTATTCTCCTCACCAACTCTTATTGGTCGACATTCTTCTTTGCAGCCAACGTTTGTTGATCGACTGATGTTTTCTAGGCCTATTTTTGAGGATCAAGCAAACCTTTCTTCATCCTCTTTAGTTGAGGCTCAATAATTTGAGTCTCATCAGCAGAAATAAGCCTCTTATCACTGTTCTGGTACTTCTTTTCAACTGGCTTCTTGTTGACATCTACAGCTTTCTTAGGGGTGGGATACAAAGGTCCACCCATTAAGTTGGGCATCTTCCTCTTGGTCATGTTTGTTAAAGGAGAGTGGGGGATCTCAGAGATATCAAATGATTCGAATAAGGAAGAAGTTCCCCCTTGGGTGAATTCAACACCGGCAGACTCAGTAGATGAACAGGTTGGTAAAGGATCCTCCTCAAGGTTGATAGCAACTTGGGCCAGGACAAGTGTAGGTCGGACAATAAAAGAAGTGATAGAGCTTTTGTACTCCAACAGCAAAAAAGCTTATCGTGGATGTTCCTCTCCAATTTTGTGATTTAATCCCCACAAGAACTTAAGTTCATCAATATTGATTTCCCCTTGCTTGAGGCACCTCTTCTTACTTTCCTCTTCATAAAAAAGAAACAACAAAGTTACTTAGAAAACATCATAAATGCACAACCTATGCCATGTCCTGATTGAGGACATCTGGGACCAGTATAAGACACTCCAATAGGGAGGAAAGCATGTTGTGAATTCATAATAAAAACCCCATATTACCAATAGTCCTTGTTGGAATCTAGTATATTCACTACTAAAGCCCCACTAGCTTACCTAGTCTTCAAGTACTAGGTACTTTCTCCAATAATACCCCATTTGTAACTGAACATCAACTCCAAGACCCCAATATAGGTCCCATAAAGTTCATTCGACCTATGTACACCGTTTAGAACTCTCCAAGTATTGGGTGTTGCTTTGGTAAGAACTACATCAATATTTTGGCAAAAGTGGAGAAAAATGGGGTTTGGTGGAAATGTGATGCCATACTCATCTATAAATAAAGTTGATATTCAGTGACCCTCAGGGAGGGAATAAACATCTATGGGACCCCGGGCTATCTTTAAATCTACCCAATTTGGGATTTTCCTTTTCCCTCTAAACTCGTCTAATGAGCTCTTATCTATCCGAACCATGGTGGAAATAGAGAAAAAGATAATAAAACAGAGAATAGGGAAAAGAAGGCTTACAGGGAAAAGAAGTCGGGATTGTAAGAGGTGATTGCAAGAACAGAAGAAAAGAAAGTAATAACAGCAAATGATCGCACATAAAATGCTTGGAGAGAAAAGAAAACTTTTGAGTACAAAATATTTGAGGTAAAAATAAAGGAGGGAAATTTCTCTGTATTTATAGGTTGCCTCGATAAATGGGAATAGAATGATTAACTAAATGAACAGTATAGCTACCATCGACTGCACGCTTCTCGAAGCGTCAAAAGATACTACATCCTTTGGCAATTCAAAAAATTTTGAATTATTTACAAAAATTCGATTATCAAACAGTGCCAATAGAAATTTTTACAAGTACAGGATGTTGACTACTGACTAAACACTCAATACAGTATGCCGAGCAACTTCCTATGCTAAATACTCCATACATTCAATCAAGCATCAAGCATGAAGTATTGGGGGCTTTTGTTGTATGTAAAAATTACTTTTCTACGTGGACCAATCATGAATATACACCTGTCCTCCTACGTGGCTGACAAGCCACCTTGATTGGCTTTAGAGGTACTTATTCGGCTAGTAGGCCGACTAACTTTAGAAGGCCAACCAACAGGAATACCAATAATTGCTCGGATTGGATGCCAATTAACACTGGATTCCAAAAGTTTCATTTATTTTACATAGATGTAAATGTCTATTAATATAGTGATGTGTTAACTACTAAATTTACTTAAGGGATAATTGGGACCTTTCGGATAGTGAGTGATACTAGGAAAATATGAAATTAATACTATGCCGGAATCGTGAGTTTGTTGGGTATTCACGAGTTTAATACTACTTAAAGGATATATTATAGGTTGTGTTTGTACCTGTACTGAACACACACACACACACACACACACACTCTATAGTGTACCCGTACTGATGACATGATGAAAAGTTGAGACAAATATTGTTTTCCATTTTTGTTCACTTTTTTTGGACTGTTTAAGACAACTCATGAGTATTTACATATTTATATACTCGCTTCTCAATCATCTACCATCCGTAGCTCCAACTATAGTAGGTATGTTCAATATTTTCTATTGGCATTTTCTAACTTAATAATTTTTAAGATAATTTTTTAAAAATATTTTCAAAATTGGCATAAAATTATTATTTATTTCAGGATTGTCTAACATGAAATTGGGTCAAAATTGTTACCCATGTATTTTTTTTATAATAATACTTCAGATTAAAATAAAATTTAAAAATAAAATACAATTATTAATTATGAAACAATTTTAATAATTTTTAAATAATTAATCAATCAGCTATTAAAAATTCAGTTATAGTTTAAAAAATGTCTTCTAATGTTGTGTACACAAAACACTAAGCATTGTTAAATTGTTGAGTTCATGTAACCAATTTAGTTACATACTTTGTGTGGCTTTAGAAAATTTGGTATTTTGTACCATGATCTTTTATCAAGGCAAATGAAAGTTAGCATGGAGGAAGGTTATTTTTTTTGGTGAAATATGAATTAATTACCAACAAGGAAAAAGTTAAGATAAAATTTAAGGACTTTGTAAATTAGGATCTATTGTAATATGTATTCTAGAAATAGGACAACAAACATTTTATTTATAATTTTAGTCCCTATTTTTGAATAAAGTCGCTAGCACGGCCCTATATTCATTAAACATCAACCAATCACAGCATGTCACGTCTGCAGATAATTTGAAAATAAGAACTAAAAATGAAAACGAAATGTTTGTCGTCCTATATCCATAATCAATATTATTTTAAGTCCTAAAAGTGCATAATATATAAAATTTATTAAATATGTCCGTCTTTGAAAAATGTGAATGGAGTTATATTTGAATTAAAGTAACGGAGTGAAGTGAGGAGGTATAAGATTAGACAACTCGTGATAAAACCAGCTACCTTGGCAAGAACACTTTTTACCTTTTCTCATATTTGATCAAACAACACTTGAGCAGACCCAGCTAGCTTTCCTCACACTCCACACAATTAAAAGCTCACATAAGTGACCAATATCCGATCTTCTAAATTTTTCATAAAACATAAAAATGACAATGACATCATGTGAATGCATATAAAGAACTAAAATCAAATGATTAATCTAACAACAAAATAGTGAATAAAAAAAGAGTAAGTACTATTTGAAACAAATCTGATACAAAGGGAAATATCTGGCCCCGCAAGCATTTGCTTTTGGTTCCCACCAAGTTAGTAAACCCCGTGTATTTTATCCTATATCTTCCTTAGCCACAGACATTTTAAAAAAACAAACACGCATGCATGTTCTTTTACTGAACTGATTCCACGCCTTTACAAATTTAAATATATTTACTTAGTTGGCAATAACTGAAGTCCACGTTTTATATACTCATTTTAAACTTGTGAGATCATGTACCCCAAATATGGAATCGTAAACATTTGACATGGCAAGTATTAGCAATTAAACACACCCTAAATATAAAAATATAGTAATCAATAAAAAATGCTAATATTTCTTACCTAGGCTGTTGTGGAGATTGCAGAAATAGCATAAAAAGGGTAGATACAAAATTGTATGAACTATTTAGAGATATGAAATATCATAAATAAATAAAAGTAGATACAAAATTGTTATTCCAAAAATAAGGAATGACAGTCAAGAACATAAAAACTACTTGAATTTAGCAACATTACTTCACTTTAATTTAAAGGTCATTTCTTATATTCTATACTAATAGGATGACCAAATAAACTAAAAGTGGTATACAAACACCTTCAGCTGAACTTACCTTTTCAGATAAACACAAAGCATTTCCACTAAGTTGCCTGAACCAAAGGAACACTTATAGTTAGGTAGAGAGAGAACAATTGGAAGATAAAAGCGAAAAATCATTCAAAACCTAATACTAAAACAAAACAATAGAAAAACCAACATAAGTGATAAAAAACCTATGTAAGAATAAAGAAAATTCCATGATTGGAACCACAAAGAAGAGGCAAAAAAATAAATAGAGGGATATTTAACCTTATGATGGGTGTGTAAAACTCAGCTTGCCTATTACCTTCCAAAGCTATAAATCCCATCACCTGCTACTGCCTTATTCTATACTAAGGTCGGATACCAAATAACGGAATTCATGGAGTTGGAATAGATGGCAACCCAGATGCGACAATAGTAAGAGAAGATGTTCAATGGTGGTGGCGTGCCTAGGGAGAGTGGGAGGAAGAGAGAGTTGTTGTGGAGATGTTTTGGAGAGAGAAGCTGATACGTGAGAGGCTCAAAGTGTGTAAGAGGTATGGGTGAAAAATGGGACAGGTGTTAGGTTCGAGGTAGTTTAAATAGTCAGAATAATTAAATGAGTTCTCCATGATATTTTAATGATGTTATACTTCCCGAAATCCTTCTTCCCGATTCCATTCCTCAATCCTCACCCTTCTTTAAATGTCAAACCAATCTCCATCCTTAATCTATTTTTTAAAAACAATGCATTATACATATAAGAGTTATGATTTATTCTTTTAAATGATATTATTTTAATTTTTTAAAATTTATTTTTAATTGATAAATAACTAGAATTATAATTTATTTAAAAATTAAATATACTTTACATTAAATTAATATTTAATGGATTAATTACAAAAAAGTTTCTCAAATATTTTTTAATACACATTTAGTTCAATCATTTTTAGTTTGTTCCAAAAAATCCTCAAACACTCATTTAACCAATATTCTCTTATTTTTAAAGGTCCGCGCCAGCAACACATATTGATTATTTTTATGTCGTGAAGGACTTTTTGGAATAAAGTAAAAAGGGTTGAACTAACGTGTATTAAAAAATAGAAAACATAGTTTTTTTATTTATAAAAAATTTATATTTTTAATTTTAATAAAAAAAACTATTTAATTTGATATCTTAGATTCACAATTGATGTGCCGCTGACGCGGACCTACATCATTTGTTGAATGTGGGTCCGCGCCAGCAACACTAATCAACATCATTTGTTAAATATGGGCCGTGTCAGCGGCACTTTGAGTGTTTTATTTTGTTCAAAAAACATCAAACACTAATTTAATCAATATTATCTTATTTTTAAAGGTCCGCGTCAGCGGCACACATTCAGTATTTTTATTTTGTTTCAAAAAGTTTTTGGGTATTTTTATTTTGTTCCAAAAAGTACTCAAACACTAATTTAACTAATATTCTCTTATTTTTAAAAGTCCGCGCCAGCGGCACACATTGAGTGTTTTTATGTGGTGAGTGACTTTTTGGAACATAGTTTTTTTTTTTTTTGTCGCGAGGAACTTTTTAATAGTAAACATATTTTTTTTATTTAAAAAAAAATATTTACTTTAATTTTAATAAATAAAAAACTGTTTAATTTAATGTTTTAGATTCACGACTGATTAGTGTCGCTCGCGCGAACCTACACGCCCGGACCAACATCGTTTATTAAATGTGGCTCCGCGCCAGCGGCACTAATCAATCGTGAATCTAAAACATCAAATTAGCAGGTTATTTTTTTTTTATTAAAACTGATTTTATCAAAAAAAAAAAAAACTCGTATCGTGCCTTAGCTAACATAATTTAATTGACATTAGATAGAACATAAAACATATTTTATCAACAAAAAAAAACACCAAAAAGATGTGTTAAAACTGTTTTTTACAAAATAAAATATTACCTAAAAAAATTACTACCGAAATAATTTATGTTGCGGCATGTCGTGTTTTAATTAGGTTATGTTCGTATTTGGTAAAAAAAATCATTTTTTGTCACCTTTAATTGGCTCTGATTCGGGTTATTTTAATTTAGTCATGTTTGTGTTCTTTTTTTTTTTTTAAAACACAATTTTTTTTTTATAAAAGTACAACTTTTTATTTTTTTATTTTATAAAAAACAGTTTTTTTTTTTTTAGAAAAACATAATTACTTAAGCTAATTAGGTGCCAGCTGGGATGGGGGCTTTCGGTTTGGAATGGGGATAAGACTTTCGGGGAGTATAACACTACTCTTTAATGATACATGGCACTATTTAAAACTCTTAGATTCAAACCTCAATGATACATGGGAGCTAAAGGGTTTGTGTTGTGTTGGAATAGGGTTTGTGTTTGGCTTATGATGTGGCAGTTGAAGGGTTTGTGTTTGGCTTATGATATGGCGATTTATGATGTGGCAAAAGGAACCTTCTCCTTTATATATATATATATATATATATATATATATATATAGGTTGTGTGAATATCTATTATGTGCTTTGTTATGTGTGCAAATATACCTATGTAGCTTGCTATCACGGGAGGTTCTGCATAGAGGGCGATCCCACCTTGAAAATTCCAGCGAGGTTTGGATTTGTGCCCCAGACAATAGAACTTAGGGAGACTCACTACGTGTAGTGTATTAATGCGATCGATGTGTCATTTATATACGTAAGGTATTTGCGTAGCCTAAAGGCTTAGAATTATGTTCGCCTCCATTGTGTGTTGTTGATTTATGGTTCGAGGAGACATTTCGAGCCAATAGTCCACGATTTGATATAAGAGGTACATGGACTTGATAGCAGAGTATGCCTGCATCGTGGTGGCCATTTCGAGGGATGCTATATTTGTATATATTATAGTGTGATAAATATATACAAGTGTGCTTATTCTACTTATGTGTGATGGTAGAAAAGATAGATAGTGTATATCTAAAAATAATTTAAGTATGAAAAACTCAATTAATGGTGGAATAATAATATTCGGTTAATATAAATTAGTGGCCTGACGGTAGCGTATCGTATGGGCGATACGGTGGAGCTAAACCTGTTGTGGTTAGTTAGACACTTATACCTAGTTAGGATGTGTAGTATGCTAGGTGAGTTTAATAGGATATGCTCGGTGTGCACAATAGTTGAGAGGTGAAGAACTCAAGGGAGTGTACGTGGAACTGACATGTATATCTAATAACTAATTTTAAACTACAATTTAAATACTTGCTAAATGTTTTTCACAGATTTTGGGCCCTGACCCGTGTCAAATCTATTTTCCAAAATATTTTAGGAGTTCAGCCACAGGGACACCAAGCTAAATGACTCATTATAAGGATGCATAACTGCAACACTTGTGGATGCTTGCAAGATTTGTGTAGACGCTTCAGCTATTCATTCTCAGATTAGGAATATGATTCAATATTTCCTTTGGGAATGTTGTCCCTTCAGTTGATACATTATTTCAGTTTTATCTATCATACTATGTATTCGAATTCAGTTTTATTTTCATAGAGTTATGGTTTGGATATTAGTCTTTGAACTGATGGTTTATTTGGTATTTATCATTTATCTACTGTGTTGATTCAAACTTCTATTATTTGTGTAGATGGTTGAGTTATATTATTTTAATCTTTACACAAGGTTTTATGTTAATGAAAGATACAATTTGTCAACGACTTAATTTAACATAACTGGTTAATAATTTAAAAGTTTTCGATAGTGATGCTAAGAATGAACCAAATGAGATTCCAATTTAATTTGATGAAGAACTGATCCCCCGTGGTTAAAATAAGCGGTGTGTCACAGATGGTATCAGAGCATCTGATTCTAGAGTCCATAGGATTGGTGCGACTTACTATGTTTTAAGTGTTGTTTTTCTTTTATATAGAGTCCTATGTTTAGGACTATCGATTCATCATGCAACTTACATTCTCCTGATATTAAGTATAGTTTATGGAAGCATATGTGAGTTTGGTTTAGCTTCGTATATCACAGCTAGCGAGGGCAGTTAGGAGGACTATAGGAGGAGAGGCTCAGTCGGAGCCACAGAATATTATGGGGATGGTGACCACAATAGAAGTCACCACTATTATTGTTCGGGAAGTAGATGTCGTGATAATTGTTAGGGCACAGTAGTCTTGCCAATTACCACCATAGCTAACGGTGGTGCAAATTCAGCCTCACTCAGTTCAGTTAGAAAGGGAGAGAGTCGAAGAAGTTTTTCTAAAGGGTCATCCACAAGAGTTTGGGGATAGTGCGAAAGTGTGATTGGCCAATGGAAGGAGATCATCTAAAGGAAATTGTGTATGGTGGAGTAAAGTGACACTCATTATTAAAATTTTGGACAAAATTTTTAACTCATAGGAGTAGTATTGTAGTGATGGGAGTCAGAAACCACATCAGAGGAGAGATGCCATGAATATCGAGGAATTTGGTGTGCGATTTGATTGCAAATCCTTTCATCGGCTATATTAATGGAGAGCCGAAGGAAATTCCAGTACTTATTGCAAGAGGCCTGGATAGTGGTTGAATATGAGGGAGGATTTTCTTGTTTAGAGAAATTCATACCCGATGAGGGGGTCTTTGAGTTGATGATGGATTCGTGGGGAAAATACGCCAGCATTAAGGGGAAAATTCGACTGGGATAACTGGTGAAGATATTATCAATGTCGTACTTCTGCAAGGACCATGTAAATGCTTCCATGTAAAGGGAGCTAAGGGATTGAAAAGCCTAAGTAGAAAAGGAAAAATAATGTAATTGGTGATAGCAAGGCACCATAGGCGGATACCCTACAGGCGGCCCATTTAAATAATATAGATAAAAGGAATTCCTACCAAGTGACGGTGAATTCAGTCAGGGTCGACAAGGCCAATAGTGTGCTCCATAGGGACAACAAAGCTAAAGAAACAACAGGGGTAGCAATGGGGACAAGGTTATCAGGACTGAAAGAAGGACAACCCTGACATGTCCAGTGAGGTTGGAGGCTAGTAAATATCACAGATAGGTGTATCATGTATGGAGAGTAGGTTCACATGTATTTATCTTGTCCGCAACGAGTTAGGGGACAAGAGCATGATGCCCAACATAGGCAATAATTATAGAAGTTTTTGGTTTGGTTTGGACGAGATTATTATGTCCAGGAACCATTTGAACCGCCAGTAATATTGGAAATTGAAGGAATATGTTTTATCCATGGGTAAGTGGGATAATATTTATGTGACACAGGTGAATCACAGTATTTTATTAGCATTAGATTTGCACGTGAGGCGGGTTTAGTGGGTGTATTATTAGTGTTAGTATTGTGTTTGTATTTATTTATTATTAGGTAGCAGGGCTCTCTTTAGTTCCATTTGCAGGGGAGCGGGTGCAATTACTTAGAGGATATATTTTAGTGGATTTACTCATTTTAGAAATAGGATATGCGAGTATTATGTTATCTTGGGTATGGACTGATTAGCGATAGTTTGAGAGATGGTGGGTTGTCACAACAAGACTATCGTGTTCGTTGTTCCAGGGCAAGATGTGTGATTTTGCGATGTCTCACTTGGAAGAGGATCTAACTCTCATTTATATTAGATTATGGAGGAGACTTCAGAGAGTATAGTTTTCTTGTTATATCTTATCCCAGTGAGTAGGTACTTTACTAATGTGATTGAGGGTATATTAGGTTTCTATCAAGCGGAGAGATTTACCTCATTAATGATTTAGTGCTGGGGGACTTAGTGATAGTGGGAGTGCAGTGTTATATGACTCCTTTATAGATGTGGGAGTTTATAATTAGACTTATACGATGGGGGAACATGATTTTGTGTGTGTTGGTTATAAGTTTTGGGCCTACAGAAGTCGATGGTCGATCATTCTAAGTGATAGTGCCTCAGGGGAGTTCCTTATTTGAGTTTCGTTTGTGGGATGTTCTACCCATGAACCATTATAACCGTCAAGAGTGGGGAGACGTTGTTGGATGCTAAGGCATAAGTTTTCAATCTTAATCATTGAACGTGTAGAGAAAACACTTTGAGCTGAGAACTCTTATACTATATAAGGCCAGTGGAGCCGGTAGCTTTGTGTGGGAAGTATTGGGAACTTTTCCACCACTAGTTTATAGGTGCGTAAGTCTCGAGGAGAAATTAGTCATGATTAGTAGGGAAATTGAGTGCAAACTCACTATATAGTCACACCTAGAGTTGATATTGAGACAAGTATGTTACATATGTGACGTTGGTGATGATTGTACAAAGGTGCACTAGATATAGGGTGTATGGGCACCCTAGTTATCACGACTTTTAATATCATCTAAGATAAGGGGATGTGGTTATAAATTTGTTGAATGCATGCTTGTGGGGCAGTTATAAACATAACTGGAATGGTATGATGGACTGAACTTCAATAGAGAAAAAGAGATAGTCCGACTATAAGTATGTCAAGGGGAACTATCACAGCCGAGGTGAGTTAAAAGACGGTGGAGGAGGTATCCCTTAAAAAAAGAAGACCCCACAATTTTGGAAAGTAGATCGGAGTCTAACTTGGGCAAATGCCTAGAATGACCCGCTCATAAATATGATGTTGACTTCTACCAGACGAAAAAGTTCCTAGAAAGTGCACAGTTTTGGGGCAAACACACGGGCCACGATTTTGATATAGCTCAAGAAAGAGGAGAAAGTCGTGCCATGTGATGAAGTTAAAGCATGTGGATCAGTGTTGAGTGAGACATAGTGAAATTGTCTCTCGGTGCACCACCCTTAGAGGGGAGAGGTTGGTTCGAGATTATCAACCCGAATTTTGTAATAGTTGGATGATTCCAGCGATGGAATGGATTCACACACTAATAAAGTTCATTATTGGTTTGTCAAAATCGCAGAGAGGTGAGGATTTCCTTTGGGATTTTGGAATGAATTGACAGAAAGGGAATAATTGTTATTCATTTGGGGTGAGTTATACTATTAGGCAGTATGCCCTATATTTCATTAGAGAGAATAAATGAACCGACACAAGGCACCACCCAATATTATCGTGAATCAGGATGTGACCCTTGGGTTCAACCTCTAATAGGAAGTGTGAGGAGGCGATGGGGTCGGAGTTTAGTTTTGAGGTAGACGTGTCACTGTAGGCCGACGGGTAGACGGGAGGTGACAAGGATGTGGGTAAGTACGCGAAATGTGTATTTTAGATTTTTGGGTAATTGGGAGTATTTACTTACCAGTGGTAGCGTTATGTATGATACCTTATAGCAGTTTATTATCTACGTGACGCCTTCTGAGGCTTAGTATGGAGATCTTGTCATCCACCTTTTGGTTGGTTAAAGGTGGGGAATAACAAGTTCCTCGGACTTGAAGTAATTCATGGTCCTTCGATAAGGATTGGGTTAACCTACGTTATTTTTGTATAGTTCAGGAACGTAGTGAAAGTATGCTGTCTTAAACCGAAGATTGAAGCCTGACATGAGCGGTCAGGGGTTGCCGCTGGTGTCTCTTATGAAGGGAGTTACGTGGTTTGGCAACAAAGGAAATTGGCACCTATAGAAGTGGGGCCTATTCTAACATATAGATATCAGAGCTAGTGGAGTATAGTCTCATACTTTGAGGCGTTGTTAGGGGATTCATGACAATTTTGCATATTATCTTATGGGGGTATGAAATATTTTGAATGGACTTGTCGCTAACCTTGGGATGGAGTGGACCTTCAGTTAATTGTACCACTGGCGTTTGTATAATAGAAACACCAAAATATTATTGCGAGTTAACTTGAATATGTTCGGATGCATTGGGTGTAAGGATCCAAAGTTTTTAGTACCGGGCATATTCAAATTTCGAGGACAAATTCCTTTGTAAAGGGGGAAGTATGTAACACCCCGTACTTTTGAGTATTGAGAATTTAATTAATTCGGTTATTTTAAATTACACGTGTATCATAATTTAATTGAATTAAATATTATGTGTTTATTTAAA
Organism: Sambucus nigra; assembly: GCA_949130495.1. Taxonomy (NCBI): domain Eukaryota; kingdom Viridiplantae; phylum Streptophyta; class Magnoliopsida; order Dipsacales; family Adoxaceae; genus Sambucus; species Sambucus nigra. The sequence continues at coordinate 93,840,129 of OX422211.1, forward strand.
TATTAATCGGGAGAGATAATGATTAATATTTACGGAATAAATTTACTAAGTGAGTAGTAAATAATTTATGATAATTATTATACGTCGTAGCGAGTCATATTGACATGATTGTGTTATATCTCAATCAAGAGTCGTGTGTAGACTATATTGAGATCAAGATAGGAAATTTATGTAGAGTGGCTCAGATGGAAATTTAGCGACCACAGATGATTCCGAATAGGTCAAAATAAGTGAAATAGTGTACCCGGGTGTACTAATTGGGTTTCAGGGCGATTTTAGACCAAACCGGCACCACGTAAGGGTGTTTCAATAATTTAGGAGCCTAAGGTAGAAGGTACTCCAAAAATTAGAGTGTTATATCAGCCCTTTGAGTTAGATAATGGGGTTACAACACTTGGGATAAAGAGGAGGCCGTGGGAGAGAAAAAGGAAAAGAAAACATAGGCCATTCCACACCTTTTCGCATCACGAACGTTGTCGGATGTGTGATCGGAGCTAGGAAAGATCAACCTCATCATATTAGAATGAAAATCTGACCTTCTTTATCAAGGCAAGTGTTTATCTTGCATTATTTTAAGCATGTTATAATAACCATGTAGTGTAGAGTTTAAATTTCATGATTTAAATGAGTTCTTGGGATTTAGATGGGTGAAATTCATGATTTGGGGTAGGCATTCATGTAGGATCAATACCTGTATGTAGATATGAAATCTGAGAATATGTGGTGAATACCTTGAAAGTAATCTAGGTATCTTGATGAATATGCATGAAGAACACCACAAACTAGGGTTTTACGAATTATGGGATTTAATCTATTCTTGGGTAGATTTCTTATAGATTTAATGTATTATTTACATTAGAATTTGTCCCTAGACATATGGTTGATGTTTGGGTATATTGGATAGGAGTTTGGGAAAGCTTCATAGAGGTTTGATAGGGTAAAAATGGTGAAAACTTGTTACAGCAACGAAGAGGATAACTATCCAGATTTGCAAACCAGTTCGAACCCTATATCGAAACGGTTTGGCTGCCTAGATTTGCGAACCGGTTCGAATCATTTACCTTATCGGTTTGACTGTTCAATTTTGCTTAGTATGATTTTTATGTTATACTTTCGTATGGAACTAATTATGGGAAACTTCAAGTGATGGTTTATTACTGATGTAAAGACTAAGAGAAGATTAGTAGACATATATTTAAGGCCCGATTTAATCGTAATGAGTGTAGAATTAGGATTAGGATCGACGATAGTTAGCCGATTGTGTTGCGTTTTGGGAATTTACAAATTGGGTTACGGGAAGAGTAAACGATAACCTAAGATTAATAACTGTAGGATAGTGATGTGTTAACTACTAAACTTACTTAAGGGATCATTGGGATCTTTTTGGTAGTGAGTGATACTCGAAAAATATGAAATTAATACTATGTGTGAATCGTGAGTATATATATATATATATATATATATATGTTGTGCGAATACCTATTATGTGTGTGAAGATACCTACGTTGCCTTCCTGCTATCATGGGAGGTTTCGTGCAGAAAGCGGTCCTACCTTGGCAATTCCAGCGAGGTCTAGATGTGTGCCCCAGAACATAGAACTTAGGGAGGCTCACTATGTGCAGTGTATTAGTGGGACCGATGTGTTATTTAAGTACGTTAGTATGTGCGTAGCCCAAAGGCTAAGAACTATTTTCGCCTCCATTGTGTGTTGTTGATTTATGGTTTGAGGAGATATTCCGAACCGATAGTATTTGATTTGGTACGAGAGGTATATGGACTTAATAGCAGAGTATGCCTGCATCGCAGTGGCCATTCCGGGGGAATGAGTAGTTGTATATATTATAGCGCGATAAATATATACAATTGTGATTGTTCTACTTATGTGTGATGGTAGAAAAGATAGATAGTGTATATCTAAAAGTAATTTAAGTATAAGAAACTCAATTAATGGTGCAATAATAATATTTGGTTAACATAAGTTAGTGGCCCGACTGTAGCTTATCGTATAGGGGATACGGGGGAGCTAAACATATCGTGGTTAGTTAGACACTTATGGCTAGTTAGGCTGGGTAGCATAGCTAGGTGAGTTTAATAGGATATGCTAGGTGTTCACAATAGTTGAGAGGTGAGGAACACAAGGGAGAGTAGGAGGAGCTAACGTGCGTATCTAATAATTTCTTTTAAATCGCAATTTAGATACTTCCTAAATGTTTTTCAAAAGGTTTGGGATCTGACCCATGTCAAATCTATTTTTTAAAACATTTTAGGTGACATATGGACGCCAAGCTTGATGACTCATTCCAGGGATGCGTAGCTGCAACACTTGTGGAGGCTTGCAATATTTGTGTAGATGCTCGAGTTATTCATTCCTAAATTGGGATTATGATTCAATATTTCCTTAGGGCATGTTGCCCCTTCAATTGATACATTATTTCATTTTTATTTATCAGACTATGTATTTGAATTCAATTTTATTTTCGTAGATTTATGGTTTGGATATTAGTATTGGAACCAATTATTTATTCGGTATTTATCATTTATCTATTTATACAATGATGATTCAGACTTCTATTATTTGTGTGGATGGTTGAGTTATATTATTTCAATTTCCTCATATGGTTATATGTTAATGAAAGATAAAATTTGGCACCGACTTAATTTAACATAGGAGCTTAGTAATTTAAAAGTTTTCGACAGTGATGCTAAGAATGAACCAAATGAGATTCTTGTTTATTTTGATAAAGGACTGATCACCTGTGATTAAAATAGGCGGGGTGTCATAACTTGAAGGCATCAAGTGTATAAGTAAGTCTAATTCATCCTTGTATGATATCCATATCATAGTGGATTTGTGTGGCTAAGTCGTCTGAGGTTTTTTTCGTTATGTGTTTTCCTCATTCATCGCAGTGTTGTGGTTTGTTGATTTATTTTATTCTTGCATATATGACCTAGATACATGATTATGGAAAGATAAAAATGATTAATGGCTTACACAACACATGTTTAATGAGTAATTAAATAAAAATGGATTTAATTCTCATTCGGTTAATTTAATTGAGAATTAAAAATTTGCTCTTGGTAATCCATATCCCTATTTGCACTTACGGTTCTTCACCCTTTTTATTGGCAAACAACTTGGGGGCATGAACAATTGGTCCTCTGACAGGACCGATCGATCAAATGCACTATGCACAAGGATCGATCGCCCAATCGTGTTTTACCTTAGTTTGAGGCTTATTTGAGTTATCTGGATGATTCATGTTTGGGCCTCTTAAGGTTTTTGGGAATTTTAGTGAAATATATTTGGGGCCCTGAGGTTTGGGCTTGATTGAGTCCTATGGAGGTTATGATAAGTTTGCTGTCATATTTATGGAGCAAAATGGGGTGTCAATAACCAGGCTTAATAGTTGGTCTATCTAACATATGGATGGTCCTGAAAGTAGCCATAATCATTGATCAAAGGCAAGCGAGAATTATTGATTTGTTTTTTTTCATTGTGTTATGAGTGGACATTTAAGAGGAAGGGGGATAATGGGATGAGTTTTAGGGCCAAGTTGGGTGAACCTGGCGTAGAGAAACCCATTAACAATCATTACACCAAAACAGGCAGTTATAACAGTCAATTGGTCAAGGTCCAAAGCCATAACTTGGTGGTCACGGTCTAGAGCCGTGACCCACAACCAAACCTGTAACCAACCATGTGACCAAACCAACAAGTGATACCAACATGTGATTGGTCACGGTTCTAGACCGTGACAACAGTGGTCACGGTTCAAGATCGTGACTAATCCCTGACCCTTTAGGCATCAAATTTTCCACTAAAATTATCGTCATGATGGTCACGGTTTGGGACTGAGACCCACCCGTGATCAATACAAGTGAATTATGGTCACGATTCTCAATCGTAACCCCCAAACCTAGTTCAAAATGGTCACCTTTAGTTGGTCACGATCCATAACTGTGACCATTTATCGATATTTAATTAGTCACAATAAGGGTCACAGTCTAGAGTTATGACCAGGTTTTAGTGTTCCATCAGTCACAATATGAGTCATGATTTTAAAATGTGACCATTTTAAAACTATAAATCAGAGAACTTTGGTCTCATATTGCACCACCACCGATTGCATTTCTCCCTATGTCTGTCTAAACTCTCTCCACCGTGATCTCAACCTCTTTCCCTCTCTCCACCAGGCCCCGCTCTCTCTCCACCGACATACATCTCTCTGTCCATCGGGTACATCTCTCTCTATATATATATATACATTTTAGTTTATGTTTGTGTGTGTGTTTCAGTGTGTGTCTCAATGCATGTGTGCATGTTTCAGTGTATGTGTGTGAGTGTGTGTTTGAATGTATGTGTATATTTTTGTGTTTCGATATGTGTGTATGTGTGTCTGTTTCAGTGCATATGTGTGTGTTTTAATGTGTTTATATATATATATATATATATATATATATATATATATATATATATATATATATATATATATATATAGTGGCAGAATTGAAATACACAAATTTTTTTGGAGCTCAAATTGAGTCGAAGATGGAGATGTACGAAATTATTTGGAGATCAAAATATTTTTAAAAGTATTTCATCAAATATAATAAACTCAAATTGAGTCGAAGATACAAATGCATGAAAAATAATTTTTAAAAAACTCTCAAGTGAGTGACAACTATTATACATACACGGTTAAATATCAAATTTTCAAATTTAGAAATCCAAATCAATGTAGAGAACAATTTTTCAAATATATATGTGTGTGTGTGTGTGTGTGTGTGTGTGTGTGTGTGTGTGTGTGTGTGTGTGTGTGTGTGTGTTCGATTATTCTTACATGTTTTATTTTGAAAGTTGATCATATTTATTGTTAAAAATTGTATAACAAACCCTTGATGTAGAATTGACTTATTAAGGTTTTAGACTTGTTCTTGGAATTATGATAATTGGAATATATATTGAGTTATTGAGATATAGTTAAAAGTTTAATCAAAATATGAGAAAGTTCATGTTTGGTATAACTATTTCTATAATTGCATGAATAATACCCTTGATACCAAATACTTGATTGATGAAACTCTAAGTATGAAAATGTAAAATTTCTTCCATGAGAAGATTTTATGTTTGAATATCCCGTGAAATTATTTGCTTGGAATTATGTTCTTGGAATTATGATATTACGTTCTTGTACAATTACGTTCTTGGAATTTAGAAATAGATTAATTGTGTAAGGCACTTTGTTCCTTAAGGGAATCAATCAAGTAGTCGATTTATAAAGAGTACATGATAAACTTGTGTTGGATTGTTAGGTTGATGGGCTTTGTGGCTTGTGTTGGTTGATCATGGTTCGATACGGATGATGGATAGTTAAAATGCTTACTCTATTAATTATTTTTAATAAATAATTAATTAATTATTTGTCTTAACAACTACCCTATCTTAATGACTACACACACACACACACTCACAAATGCACACATGCTCATACACACATACACATACGCATACACATACACATACACAAAAACGCGCACACACACACACACACAGATATATATATATATATATATATATATATATATATATATATATATATATATATATATATATATATATATATATATATATATATATATATATTAAAATTTTAGAACAGTGTCATTTGGTTTACTTGTTGTGGCCATTTTCATCCCTTCCATAAATGGTTGTTGTTTGGATGAAGACAAATTGGTGGAAGGGATGGCACAATTAGTGGACATATAGTAATTTTAGGTTTAATTAAATTAAAATCAACTTAAACTGGACTTGTTGTGTCTTTGATCAGATAGAAAACCATAATTTATTTAAGATTAATTAGATACATTACCTCTACAACTCATATTCACACCATTCAATATATTTTCCCAGGCACTTACATTGGTGACACTGTTAGAAAAAATATTCATCTATTATGGATACAACTCCTTAAAGAGATCATTCACCAAAATTTCAATATCTAGTGACGTATGCATATTAAAAATGATCTTGCAAGTAAGTTGAAGAAGAAAGGATTCAGAGTTCATGTCACGGACCTTTATACGCCAATCATAGATACACTTCCGCCAAGTTGGTCGCGTGCTAAATTTCATAGATTTTTTAAAAGCAATATTGATTGAATGGAAACTAGACACATCGAGCATGTTTTAAAAGCTGTTGAAAATGTATATACGTATATATAATCATAAACCATACTTTTTTACATATATTGCTAATTTTTTTAATTGTAGGAAATTTCGAACAAAAATAAAAATCGTCAACCAAATAGAGGAACATCACTAATTGAGCGCTCTCCCACACCCCAACCTTAATTCTCATCTCCTATGGGTTATCAATATTATACTATTCCAGAGATTTAATCTACCATGCCATCTCTGAGTCATCAAACTCAGGGCCCCCTATTATTCCAACACCCCCACCTTCTGCTACCGAGGAATCTCAAGCAAACCTTAAGAAACCTATGGCCATCCTTGGGATTCTCCTCTCTCCCTTTTCTCCCTGTGGGAGGGGGGAAAGAGTGGGAGAAAAAGGTCTCGTACCCGCTTTCTCTAAGACTACTTCAATCATCGTTACTGTGGGATAAATGTAAAGAGATGTAGTCGCCAGCCTATTTTGCACAAAACAGGTAAAAGAACATATCGCCGCCTCGAGAGATCGGCATCAAAGACAAACTGATGCTTATGAAACCAATAGTTAGAAGGTTCGGGGGTTAAGTTATGGAATGGGAAGGGGTTAGGCACACATCCCGCCATTTCGGTCTCTCATAGGCTTGCGTTATTGTTTCCATTTATTTCTTCGTGAAGTGTGTGTATGTGTGTGTGTGTGTGTGTGAGAGAGAGAGTGTGTGTGCATAAATGGGGATCGAAATCGCCCAACTCATACCATGGAAAAGATAGAGTGAGGTCATTCATAGGAATGTTCCCAAAATAATATCTAGAAAGTACGATGTATGCGTTTACTGAGATATTGATCGTTATGATGAAACGATAATATATGTTTGGATAGAACGCCAATAAGGATCACAAATATAATATATATCAAAATAATGTATAGATGAAAAGGAGACAAGTGTGAAAATGAGAAAATTGGACTTGAGTCTCGGGTTTTAGCTCGAAACGCCTACGTAGCCTATAAAGGAATCAAAGTCCACGTAGTTCGTATGCGGCATAAGGGTGGGGGTCAACCCATAGAGTCGAACGGGAATTTATTATATGTGTATGTGTAGGAAATGTATTTTAGTTTTGAGAAATTGTGATGGATAATCCCATAGGAATTTATAGGTATAACCCTTTTTTTTATAGAAAATAAAGTGTGTGCAATATAACTAATAAGAAGGTGAGATATTAATGTGTATGAACTAAAGCAAAAGCTAGATTAAGAATTTATATAACTAATGAAAATAAAGAAATTAAAGAGAGAGAGAGAGAGAGAGAGAGAGAGAGAGAGAGAGAGAGATTTTGGACCTTCTTAGGAGAATTGAAGCTTGATCTTGATCCTTGATGAACTCCCTTGAGTGTTGAGATGAATGTTGGATGAGAGAGAATTGAGATTTTTCAAATTAGATATGAAAAGGATGGTAATGAAAGATTGAAAGGAATTTCACACAAGAAAATTTTGCTGATTGCAAGAGAATGCTGCTGAGATCACTGATATTGATGGATCTGAGGTGTGCTTTGGGAGTGAGACCATGCCCTCTATTGATAGGGTAAGGGAGGGTGACAATCGACATAGACCTAGACCTTCCAATCGGTAGGTAACCCTAGGCACAGTGCCGATAGGCAGGGAAGTGGACCTACCAATCGGCAGTCTCGTGTAAATTTTTTTCGAAAAAATGGTCGTAGAACGCAATCTGTTGATTCAAATCGCGCAAGAATCACATCATTAGAAAGGTAATTCAGAGACCTTCAAGATTCCTTTGGGCCACTCCCGAGTCTGAGAGTTAACTTTAGGTCAAATGAGGCTTGAAAATGCTCATCGATCCTTTAGATGGGAGATCGTGTTCGGAAACGAATCATTCATCCGAACGGTCAGTCAGAATCGCACATAGGGTGGACCATTGTAAAGGTTATGTGAGGTATTTTGACATTCTAAAGAGACTCACTCAGTTCAAAAAGTTGACCTTGGTCAACTAGGGCTCGGAAACGCCCGATAACATTTTGGAGTAAAACAGGTCGTTTGTCTGTATAGTAAGTCTGATTTGTGCACAGGACAGACCGTTGGAAAGCGTATTCAATGTCCTTCAAAGATTCATTCAGTATCATTTAAGTTGAAGAGTTGACCTTGGTCAAACAGAGCTCGAGAACGCCCGGTGGCCTTCGGATCAATTTTTAAGGGAAAACAGATCGTTCGTCTGAATAGTTATGTCATTTCATGCATGAGGCAGAGATTTGGAAAAGGGTTTTAGTGCCCTTCAAAAATTCAAAGAGCTTTCGATTTGATGATGAAGTTGATTGGGTAAAATCGGGGCCCGAGAGCGCCCGGTAGGCTCCAGATCGATTTTCCAAGTTTGAATGCTTTGTTCGTCTAAAGCATTATGCATATTCGTGCATGGGATAGACCATTGGAAAGGGGATTCAGATCTCTTAGAGGATTCATTGAGATTTCACTCTGATGATAGAGTTGATCGGAATCAAATAGGGCTCGAGGGCACCCGATGGCCTCTAGATCGGTACTCGAAGTATGACCTAGGGTTTGTAGTGAAATGGGGAGGTGCTAGGGACTTAAGGAGAGACTTAGGGGGTCCTAGAATATGTTCTACAAAGCCCATGAGGTTCTCCTTGGGCGAAAATCATCCAACTGGTAATAAATACGACCTTTAACTTTTAAAAAATCGTTGTTTGTCTTTCCAAAAGATGACCGTGGGCGCCAGGAGTTCAAAAAATTGGAAGAAGGTTGATCCTGCCATAAAGGATGATGTGTGGCAACAACTTGATAAGACCTTTTCATTTCCACTCGATTTGAAGGTATTGGTTCTTTCCTAAGTAGCTGATCAATTGAAAATCTACCGGAAGAAACTTCAAAAGCATTTTTCCTGAAGGGGGAACGAGATCTAATATTTTAGTGTTAAAAGACATAGTTCCCCAAAATTTTGAAATGCCCACTAACTAATGGAACGACGTCTTAGAGAATGAGGCCAGGGAGGGAAATTGAATGAGAGGGAGAGAAATAAACTGAACAGGTCAAAGAAATTTGATGTCCACAAACTTAGGGAAAATCTTATGATGATCTTAAGGACGAATAGGCGGAACGGACCAAGGGGACTTCGAAAGAAGGTAAAAACCCTACTAGGGTCAACTTGCACTTATATGTCCGACGGGAAAAAAGGCCCGTGAATTCCCCCCAAAAATGGCTCTGACTCTTGTGAGTTTGAATTTACTTATCATATATATATACACGTTATAATAAAATATTATTAAAATCATAATGCTAAATATAATCTTATGTTACAGGAAATGATAAAATGCATGTCGAGTAGTCAATCCGAGTGAAACCCCTATAACATTGAAGCAGATGCCCTAACCAAGGTACTTAGGAGGGATAGTAAGAGGAGGAAACGAGGTGTGGTCTAATGTATTACAAGTATCAAATTATAACACAATGCACCTCTATTAGACGAGATCTCTTCGGTGAGGAGTCACGCGTCGAAAGAGGCAGAAGATCATGCAAGGACTAAAGGAGAGGTATTAGAGCTTCGGAGTGAGGTGGGTAATGTTAGCAACAACGTGACAATTATGACGAATGAAATTCAGGGGTTAGTTTGATTCTTTACTCAATAAAGGGTTATCCCTTCAGATACCTCCTTAAACATTCCCCCATCCTGTGCCGCAAGAATTCCCCTTCGAAATGCCTCCTCGTGGAACTTTCCCCTCCAAAATGCCTCCTTTAAAATTTCGTGGATCATCGTTATCCACACACTGTGAGTTTGACGAGTCGTATTATATAAGGGACTTGTCTAATAGCATGGTTATTGGGGTGTGTACTCTCATTCCCATGATTGTCGAAACAAATGTCCATAATCTCCCTTTGGCGATGGGTGAAGCTTATATATTGGTTGATACAATATACGATGGTTGCGGAGATAAGTCTGTGTACTTTGACCACGGGGAAGGATCCATAGTAAGAAACCATCAAATTTTTTATTACCTAGGTAGTTAATTTGTTGAACAAGCCTAGGCATTGAATAATGTTTTCTTTTTTAACAAATTTATAATATTGTAATTATCTGGGACATCAATTTGGTTTTATTCCATATTTATTGAGTGATCGAGCCGAATGAATTTTCTTTGAATTTCTTTGGGTTGAATGGATTTTCTTATATTATAAACTAGGAGTTCTTGTGTCAAACATGAACTTTGTTTCAACCTATTTATATAAATGACTTGAATTTTGAAGATTACTTAATGGTTTTTCAATAATACAAAGAGTGGATGGGAGAGAGTCACAAAGTATCTAATAATCACGTAAAAGGAGTTCGGGAATTTATTAAATATGTATATAGAAATCTTAATAGTGATAAGATTTCGTGTCCGTGCAACCGTTGTATAAATTGAAAATTTAAGTCTTTGAAAGACGTTGAATTGCATTTACTAATGTGGGGTATGATGCAAGACTATAAGATACGGACATTGCATGGGGAAAAGAATGTAACATATGTTTCGAAAGAATTACCGGTACATGACCTCATGACGGAACCCCACCGAGTGGAAGTGGAGAACGATTTTCCAGCACATCATCTATTAACCGACCTAATTGATGATGCTTACGGAGTCCACTATCGCCAAAATTTCCATCCAATGGATACGAATAATATGCATTATGGCCAAGTCAATGAATAAGTTGATGCTGAATTACCCGAAGATCGGGAATACATACGATTGAAAGCTGATGTGGCTAGACCTTTGTATAAAAATTACGAAGAAGATCACTCACTATTTTATGCATTGATTGACTTGCATAATTTGAAGAGTCAATTTGGGTTATTGGGAAATAGAGTAACTGCATTTCTTAAGTGGGCTAAAGGAATTCTCCCAGAAGAGAACACCTTACCAAATAATTATCCGAGCATGAAAAATATCTTAAAGGGTTTGGGTTTGAAGTACAAATTTATTCATGCACGCAAGTATGATTTTATATTGTACCGTAACGAACACGAACTGGAGAATGAATGTCTTATATGAAAGGAGCCAAGATATATGGTTTGTGGGAGTAAAAAAGATGGTGAAACAAAATTTTGCAAGTGCTCACAAGTTCCACAGAAGGTATTCAAGTATTTTCCTCTCGAGCTACGGTTAAAATGATTTTTCACTGTACCATGGATAACAGAGGCCATGTCATGGCACGCTCGAGCCGAAGTGGATGGGAATCTCATGCATCATTCGGTTGATCAACTCATCAAGAATCTTTTATACGTACAACACCCTGAATTTGCAAAAGAACCACGGAACATCCATTTTGAATTATCAACCGATGGGTTTAACCTTTCGATAATTAAAAACTAATCAGAGCTATTATCCAGTTATCATGGCACCTTTAATTCTCCCTCCAACACTGTGCATGAGAAAATAATTCACATTTTTATCATCGTTGATACCTGGGACAAAGACTCCCCACGACGATATTGATATTTTCTTAGCTCCGTTAATTGAAGAACTTAAAGAATTATGGGATGAAAGAGTTAGGGCATTTCACGCTCACAAGGGTGAAGATTTCATACTTAAGGTAATGGTTATGTGGGAAATCCACGATTTTTCTGTCTATAGGACTTTATCCAATTGTAAAGTTCATAGTTATTATGGGTGTCCCATCCATGGGGAGGAAACTAATTCCACTTGGCTACATCATAGTGGGAAGATGAGTCATAACAGTCATCATGGATTTCTATTGAGCAGTCACCCTTTTAGGAATGGTGATTCTAATTTTTTACCTATCGATCAAGATCGTAAGGCGGAATCTGCTCGAATTTTCGTTTATCAAATCGAGAAGAAGGCGAAGTCTACGATTTGGGGAATAAGTTTGTAGGAAAACCCCTTGTTTGTTGTTCATAAGCATAAATCTATGGAAGATCCAAAATATCCTAGTAAATGAAGGCATGGTTTAGATGGTCAATACGTATTGGAAAGAGCATCATGAAAGGCATGTAATTGATGTAATACACATGAAGAAGAATTATGCAAATGATCTGGTAGGAACATATCTGGATGGATTTCATTTGAAAGATAGAGAAAAGGTGCATTGCGATGAAAAGAAGATGAAAAAAATGGGGTTGAAAACTGATCCTACAACTAGAACAAACTAGATTCTCATGGGTGCTTTCACTTTGACTACTAGTGAGAAAAAAGTCCTCCTAGACAAGTTAATCAATTTGAAGACTTCGAATGGTTATTCCGATAATTTGTGTAGAATAGTAAGCTACTAAACAAATGATCTGAAATAGTGAAAGTCTCACGACTAGCACATCATCATCCAATTAATACTCTGTTGTTTAAGCATTTATTTATGAGCAAAACGATCTTTGTAGGGAAATTATGTACATTTGTTTGTGCATCACCTTACTGTCAGCAAAATTTGTAAACAAGATGCATATTAAGGATGTGAAAGTCGCTTTAGCCGATGCGATTTATGTCTTGGAGAATTATTTCCTATGTCGTCTTTTGACATCAACTTCCACTACTTGTGCATTTATGCGATAAGGCTTTGTTGTGCGGACCCATCAGGTACCACTGGAGAATCCATTCAAGCGATTGTGAAAACTTTCAAAGACTATGTTAAAAATACAAAGGTATATTGAAGGGTTAATTGCGGAAGAATACATAACCTTAGAATCATCGTTATATGCCCGAGAACATATTTCACATATGTCGTCATAAATCAAAAGAGACACCCTGGAATCATATTATAGGCTAAACCCCAGCCTTGTTCATCTTACGAACTATGTGGATTTTGATGCCATTTTTGGCTATGTAAGCATCCCGAAGTTATTTTGGGATTCAAACCCTTTGTTACTTACCATTTGAAACATTTTGAAGTCTTGTTTGCAGGACTAGTTGGAGAAGGAACATTTTTAAGTCTTGTTTTATGGAAGGAAATAATCACTACGTTGGATTTCAATTAGGATATTGCGATGCTATTATCATATTCACACAAGCGCGCATTGTATTATTATTTGTATTGAACAATTTGATGGTTTTAATTAGTTAATTCATGTTGTATTATTATTTCTTGATTTATGAATAGCATTGTGGCTAAATATTTATTGATAGAAATGTAAACAAATTTGAAAAATGTACACATTTTTTTTGGATGCACAAAAATAAAATCTATTTTTTTATTTTTTTATTTGGCTACGATTTTTTATCGTGATTGAAACTGTGACAAAATTATATATAATAATATTTTGTCACGGTTTATAACCGTGACCAACTATAATTTTTTATAATACGGTGTTAGTATTGGTCACGGTCTAAAATCGTGACCCCAGTGTGACAAAATAAAACTGTAAAATATTTAGTCACGGCCACCCATGATGGTTTTGGACCGTGACCCATAATTTTATCACCCTCAATATGGTCATGATCCAAAATCGTGACTCATAGGCCTTAGTGATGGACCAAAACCATGACTATCTACCTATTTAGGTGTCTTAGCCTTGGACCAAAACCATGACTATCTACCTATTTTGGTGTAGCGAATATGGTGTTGGAAAAGTGGACACATCATAACGGCCGATGGAGAGTGCCATGTTAAGATAATATTTGTCCAGCCAAGTGTGTTAGTACCCAATAGTAATAGCTATGAAAGGAATGTTGTCTCCATGATCCAGTATAAATAAAATTTTAATTAAGTCCTGGAAAGGTTCATCGTTGGGTTTTTCGCGAACAAAAAATCGAGAAAGCAAACAAAGGATATAGGCGGCTAATTTAGAAAAACAACCATAACCTTCACTAAAAGGTGCATTTAACACAATCCCGTCTTTCTTATATTCCCGAGTAATCATTACATGGATGTTGTATAAATAGTTAATATACTGGAAAAAAGTGGCATTAATAAAATCACTAACAGGCTCACGAACAAGCCTATCCAGTTTAATACGTTCATTTGTCTACGCTTCATCGAGTGGTGTGGCATCATAGTTAAAATGTCCACATGGATCCAAGCTTATCAACTCACAAAAGTCCTCAAGATTAATGGTTAATTTTCCCTAAGTTGCCACCAAAGTGTGAGAAATAACACTATAACGTGATATCAACAGCTAAAGGGAAAGGTTATTCTTGGACAACGTGAAATCTCTAAAGAAACGAGTTGCATGTCCCAGACCAACTCGGAACATCTCTTCTTTATATTTACCATAGTTATAACTTAACTAGGTAGAAAATCCATCCAAGGAACCACTTGATTCCTCAAACTCAATGTGGGAGTAAGGGAAATCTCCCCGATCAAGCTTGAATCTTAAAATGCCAAAGGAAGAAAGATATCACCCATTGAGTGTTTTCCAAGGGTGCCTCCTCCACCAACAGTGGTTCATCAATGGCCTTAACAACATTTTGAAAGGTCTTGGTCATCTCATCAAATAGATCATCCTTCCCAAAAAAAGGGAGCACGGTGATAAAAACTGTATTTTGCTTGGCGATTCGCTAGTTAAGTCGCGCCATCTTTGCCGAAAACCTTATCGAACTTAATTTTAAAGGAATACATTTTTGTTAATGGTATTTTAACGTTGAAAATATTATAGAAAGAAGACGACCAAGAAACTACAAGTAAAAATGAGATCAAAATAGATTTTGATGGATGTTTGAGGTAACAATGGGAACTTTATCACTCTATACAAGAAAAGCTCTGAGTTCTTTAATGGATAAATCTATAAGAAGGTTTGAAACAAAGAGATGAAAAGTTATTTAAAGGGTTCGGAAAAATAGTCTGTTGTGATTTTTCGATGGTTCATTTACCTAAAGAAAATTTTGAAAATTGGGGACAAACTAATGATTATGTGTAGCAAGGTAGTTTAGAGTTTACCCAAAAGCGCCACGTGTCAAAAGAGGACAGAGTTGGAAGGTGATGGGACTTCAACATTAAAATGATGAAGATATAGATATTTGGATAACATGCTCAGAAACAAGGTGTTTCGATTTGAGGTGTGTCAGCTAAAAATACTTCAAATTATGATGTGTCGGATGAAGGTTTTTCGTATAGAAGTTTCTTATTTACATAACAACTTTCTCTACGATGGGGGAAATGTATGAGGGGCTTAAGGATAATCCAGCTCACTTAGAGATAAACCTGCTCGTTAAGTGTTTAATGGCAGACTAAGAAAAAGTGGGGCTTGATCGAAGACTAATGAAGTCTTCTGGAAGAAGCTAGTTGATCCACCATGTATTTAATCTATTTTGTTATAATTATGCTTTGTTTTGTAATATTTGTGAGTTTACTCAGTACAAGCGATGGGACAGGCCTTATAGGACATGGGAGAGCTTTCATGCTCTATCGAGAAGCTCATTTCAGGGAACCTTTGAGTCAATTGGTTTGGAAGATAGAGAGCAAGGCATCATTGAGGCAGTGAACTTCACTAATTTAGACACATCAGGTAAAACATCTAGCTTACCCTAAACGAGCATTACTTGAGCAACTATAGATAGACTCATTTCTCAGCCAAAGAGTTTTGGTGAAAAAATAGTATCTTTCCATAACACATAAGTGTGATATCATACCATACTTAACACATGTCGAATCAAATGTGCCTAAAAAGTGACGTTTCATTGAAACAGTAGGCCGAAGAAGTGTTAACACAGCTGTTGCGCCACCTGACACAACGGTTGGTCGCTCAAGAATTTCAATCAGCATTTAATGCATATAACATGTTAGGTATAGTAGTGTGACCTTGCATTTAAAGCACCCGAGGTTCCTCGCGTCCAACTTGATCCTATATATACCTCACTTTTCCTTTCATAAAAGATGAGATCTTTTATCCAAAAGATCACTTTAAGATATTTATTCCAAACTAGAGCTTTAACTCTCCCCGATTAATATGATTGTCGAATTCTTACCAAGACCTCAAGCAATTATTGTGTTTTAAGCACTATTCTATCCACATTATGATATTTGACTACCTATACTTGGTGTATTTAGAGTGCTTGCTTCTCTCTCTCTTTAATGAACATCCATCAGAGGTTCATTTATTATTTATACAATATGTATGTATTAATCATCATTGTAATATATACCCGAGTTTATTCCTTATCATTTATAGTACACTTATTATTGTTTCATTACCATTAAAATGGGTTAGACCTCGGTTTATTCATAAACACCCTAGAATAACTACTCTCTTATACCATGAAAGTCCATTAGAAGATCATCAATAACCTTTAAAATTCCTATCATCAGCCTTAGAAACAACGAATAAATCATCACCAAACATGACATATGATAATTTGAATTGGGCACACCTAGGATGGTAAGAAAAACTGTCTTTATTGATTTCATCAGAAATACCCACTATTGCCTTTTAACCACCCATTCACTCCATCATTCACACTACAAAATAACTAGAAATTTGCACACATTCCATAACCCAATTGACAACCGTGTTGGGGAATTCCATAACTTGTGGACATCTCTCACAAATCCCTAACTCACAGAGTCATAAGCCCTTATTATGTCAAACTTCAAAGCACATATAGGAATCCCCCTATTTTAATGGTGCCCTCTTACCAATTCCTGCATCAAAAGAACATTGTTATTAATACTTCTACCATGAACAAAGGCAGATTTCCCGTTATTCACCAGGCTAGGATACTTAAAGAATTTTCCCTATGATTTTATAGATGATCTTGTATGTACTATTACAAAAAGAGATAGGTGTGAAATCTCCCATATTTGTTGGACTAGGAACTATTAGGACCAGGTAGACAATAGCATTGTTCCATTCCTTAAATAGTCTTCCAGATTTGAAAAAAGATTAGGAAACCTTAACAATAGCCCCCTATAACATCCCAATTTTGAAAAGACCCAAAATTATAACTATCAGGGCCAGGATCCTTCTTGTGGTTTATATCAAACAAAGATTCTTTTATATCATATGGAGTGATTTGAATCTACATTAATATCTTATGATGTTCATTTAACCATTTATGTTTAACATTTTACAATTTTCCCATAGCACTTCTATGAAATTCAATTTTAGATCCCAAAAGCTTTGAGAAAAAAACTTGTGTCTTTATTGTGAACAACAGTTTGACCCCTTGGAGTATTCCTTTCTTCATCATTAATAGTTGGAATTTTATTTCTGACAATATACCCAACTTTTTTAGGAAGTAACTAGTGTTATTATCCCCTACATCTAACTAATGAATCTTCGTTTTTTATCTATAAAAATCCTCCTCCCTCTATTAGCATTATTAATTTTCTTTGATGAATTCATTATCTCCCATATTATTAATCATACTCAACTAAACATAGTTTAAATCTTCCTTATTTTGAGTAACTATGTAAGGAATTTTTTTTTATATAGTCAATTTGTATGTATTTTAGCTTAATTTCATATTTGGACAAAATCTTGTCAAAGGATAGGTGTTGAATGTGTTTACTTGTTAAGCCTATGATGTGTTTGATTAAAGAGGTAGTGGCTAAGCTAAAGATAATATATCATCGAGTTGTGTTTTGTGCCACGTTTTGTCATTTGACTTTCAGGGATCTCTCAGGTATGAATGCGTATATATTTTAATCCTTGGATATTTAGTGTTTAGTGTCGTTTTGTAAAAAATGTTTTAAAGTGATTTTACAACACCTTGTTAGAATCAGGATCCAACGAAAACTTCAAACAAGTCAAAATTAACCTTTGTTTTTTTCTTGTTTGATATCTTGTTAGAAGTTGTTGGAACGAGAACAGGCACTTCGTTCGAATGAGATTCAATGGAACTTCAAACGACCCGATGTATTTTTCAATTAAAATTCGTTTTTCATGCTTATCTCATTTTTAGAAAATCTCCTACAAATAAGAGTGCAGAGCAGGAATTTTATTATAGACTTTTTCCTTACTTTTGAGTTCCAAAACTCTTAGAAAAATCTCTTTGGGCTTATGTGATCATTCATGATCAAATTTTTTAAACCCAAACACTAGTTTACACCCAATGTTTTAAAAATCCAAGTTTCCTCTATATATGCTTTGAGATCTTGTTTGTGGGCACCGATGTTTACTCTTCATGTTCTTGAGTATCTATTTCGTGCGGTGGATTCTATACCTGGTCTGTATTGGCGGATAGCGAGGTGTGCGTGGACTCACACATTATATCACTATCCAGGTGGACTCTTACGTGAATTATAGAGGAGAGGTTGAAGACTGAAGAGCATTAAGGCTTGCGAGGACATTGAGTTTGTGTTGTAAGTCTATTGTTTGTCTTGTGTAATTCCTCATCATAATGAATTGCGTTGGTCGGTTCGTCCGTGGTTTTTCCCATTTCGGTTTTCCTCATACCTCGGGCGTCGTGTGATTCTTTATTTTACTTTCTCCTTCTATTACCTGGATGCATGTTTTAGGATAAAATAAAAGTAGCTAAAATTGGTTTATACAACTTTCGTTTATAATTGGTGCTTAAGGCTAATTATGTTTAAGATGAATATTTAATTTAAACCATTATGTATAGTAGCACTTTCAAATTGGTATCAGAGTGAGTACACTAACTTACATGTTGATTCATGTTTCGTGTTGGTTTAGGATTGGTTCTTTTATCTCTCTCTCGTTGCTTGTTTTTCTCTCGATGGATCACCATAGTGATAAGTTGTCCGACGTTTTCAGTGATGACGATGATTTTTTATATTCGAGAGGAGTATAATGAGCTTCATAATCGTGCTGAAAAGTAAACTTGTTTAAATTTGAAGTTTACAAAAAGAATAAAATTTCTTGAAAACGAAAGTTTGTGCTTTAAAACTAAAATTGAATTTTTACAAACTATTCAAACTTAAAAAGATATCCTTTGAGAGAAGCTCGGGGTCATAAACCGTGATTTTAAAAATTTACAAATGTCCAAGAAGGAGAATGATGATAGAGTTAGGGTTTTAGAGAATGAATTAAAGGACTCTAAGAAGTTTGAAAGTAGGGTGAAAAAACGTGATAGAGTTGATAATGATAAATTGATTAAATATTTAAGGTCATGTGAAAAGACTCTTAGGGAAAATATCGCATTTATTGAAGGGCAGCGAGATAACCTTCGGCGATTAATGAAGATTTTGAAGAAGAATTTCCTAGTTTTAATCGTCTCATCGTTCACTCGAGTCTAGGAATGTGGAGTTAGAAGAGAGATTGAAAGACTCAAGTAATGTCAAATTTGACTTGGAATCTAGGGCAAAAGGTTGGATACATTGTTAGGCACCATCCGAATTAAAGATGTCAATTGTGGTATTGGCTTCGATATTCCAAATGTTTCTTCTTCTAAAGCCAAAATTATGCTTTTGAGAGAGTCATTTGTTTCTAGGAATGTTACAAAAGGTCAACCCAAGTGTAACATTACTCATGTCTAAACGTATATATATTGCAGTAGGAAAGTTCACCTTAGGTGTTTTTGCTTTGATCTTAGCTTTGGTTCTAGGAAGTCAAGTCTATAGTCACCGAGGTTTCTGAAATCCAAGAGCATCATGTCACTCCTATATGGGTTAGGATATCAGATTTGGAGGCTTTACATCATAGAGTTGTTTATTATCGAATGCTTGCACATGATACTTCACCTGCTATATGTAATGGTTGATTGTGTTTGCATGTTTACATACACTAGCTCTTGTTCTTCATGATATATGTGTTTGCTAGTTGTATGTGGTTTGATTCTTTTACATTTTGATTTTTCATTTATTGGGTCAAATTAAAAAATACAAAAAGATTTTATTTATCATTTGACTTTCTTTTTTGTTTGGTGTCATAAAACGTTTAAAATCAAAAAGATTTTGTTTAAGTGTAGTTTGGTTTTACACATTTTGTGTGGTATATCGGTGTGTTTGAATCCACTTCATTCCATGTTTCCATATGGCTAGGACATTTGATTATGATTTTCAATACTTAGATTGTTCTAAATCATTCTTGCATGGATTTGTTCGACTTTAATTTGCTTAATGGATTCACATTGTACATGTTTCTACACACATGCACGAGCTCTTTTGGATTTTAATTTCACATGTGTTATTTGAGCTAATTGAGATGTTCTCCATCAATCTTTTCATCTACTTATCTTTTGACTATGGTGAATTTGTGCATGTAAGAACCGTTGCATGTGAGCATGTTGATTTTTATTGAATATAAGAGAGTGCACGGAAAAGGTCTAAGAAAGGATCAAATTTCCTTTGCAGGAAAGCCATCATTGACCAGAGACTAAAAAATTAGAGGCGGAAAGAAAAGATTAAAGGCCAACATGTTTGTTTGTTTGATTTTCAATAATGGTATCTTAAATAAATGAATGAAAGAATATTACATTTGTTTAGATTTTGACGTTGTTATAGTTGAAGATCAACTGAAAGCGCGGATAATCCCGGAGGGTGATTTTCACAATTTAAAATCAAAGTAAATAATTTCCTTTTAATATAAAATCTCGAGATGATATGCGGAAGCGTTGTAAAAAAGGTGATGGTTCAACTTTCAAAAATTAATTAACAACAAGTTGAAACAGATTTAAAACATGAATCAAGTCCTAGAATTTGCCTAAATTATGATTGTTCATATGTTCAAGTTAGGCCAAACCAAATTAATGCAAGTGACTTGAATAAACCAATTTTACCCAATATTAAATTAAAGTCCAATTTTAATATAGTGTGATAATTAAACCGAATTTTATCTTGAAATTATCCTAAGCATGCGTTCTAAATATTGTGCAAGATAAAATAAACAATGTCACACTACACCGCGATGTACGAGGAAAAACCCACTAACGGGAAAAAACCTCGGGACGGCCCTAGCCTCAAATCCACTAAAAACGGTATTACAAAATACAAGACAAAAGACTTACTTCCTAAACTCGAACCCTCTCAAGCCGTGATGCTCCTTCTTGTATCAACCTCCAATTAGCGGATAACCAACGGAGTTCCACCGTGGTCTCGGAATACACCGATAGGACTTAAAACGGTCACCGTCACCCGAACATGGAGCCTTTCTCCAAACGGGTAGAAATGAAACGAACTTCTCTTCAATTCGGTGTAGAGAAAAACCGGTGCCAAAACAATCTCCAAGCAATTGATATTTATATGGAAGCTTGGATAAATTATTGGGTGTAAACTAGAGTGTGTATGAATTTTTCATTAAAAATTAACACTCAAAACTTGAACATTTTCCCTAAATAAATTTTCTCTCAAACTCTCTCTAAGAGATGGATATGGAATGGAAAAGTTGTCTTGGAAAATGTGTTTCCCGCACATAATAATGCATGAAAAAAGTTGGTTGAAAACCAAGTGGAGGAGTGGGGAAAAACTGCAAAATAACTGTCAAATAACTGTTCCCGCTGGAAGTTCGTTCGAACGAACGTGATTCTCGTTCGAACGAGACTTCTAACGAGTGACCAGTCTGGGCTCGTTAGAGGTTCGTTAGATACCTCGTTAGAACGAGCATTCGTTCGAACGACATATCGAACGACTGTCCAGTTAGGGTCGTTGGCAAAACTCGTTCGAACGAACCTGGTTCGAACGACAAAACTCGTTCGAACGAACCTGGTTCGAACGACAAAACTCGTTCGAACGAAATCTGGTTCGAACGACATTTCTAACGAACGACCAGAAAGATTGAAAATTTTGATTTTGGCCCAGAAACTTTTATATACTTATTTTTAAGTTTCTAATTGATTCTTTCTGAAAATAAAATGCAGTTTTTATTATCCCTAACACCCAATACATATTGTTCCAAGATCCTATATACATATAATTACATTCATACCTTGGGAGCATGGAACCTTAGTTGATGACGTAGAAACGAGGCACGCAAACCGGCATTTTGATGAAGCTTTAAATTCTTTGCCGCTACGTCTTCAACATACACTTCATAGGCTTGAGAATATTACAATAAATACTATCCTATGAATAAATGTTTTTGTCCGGAATTGAGCCAAAACTATATATGGACTCAATTGGAAATTTGTGTCCTTACATCAACGAGTTTGCACAATGAATCCTAATTATGCTTAACATGTCATGATGCTATTAATTTGTAGAATCGTCAAAATTCTAGGCTTGTGTACATTGTTCTTGTTTGTCCTTTGAGTTCACTTTATTTGTCACTTGACGTTTAATCTTCGTTTGATAAAGCTTTACGGTCAAATATAACTCCTTAGACATATTTTAGGTGATCGGGTCTTATTTCATTTGTATCTACTTCACGCCCCTTCGCTCCGTTTACCACATGTTTGTTTAGACACATTTATGCCATATAAGTGTAAAAAGCTTATTGTATTTTGTGGTGCATATATATATATATATGCTTGTGTTTGATTGATATCATTTGCATATTTATATATATGGAATCCTTTGTTTTGAGTCTTTGCGTTTGCATTTAATCTATGTTGCCATGTGATTTATCTTTGAAACAAATTGACATGTTATATGATCATATTGGTATCTCTTGTTGCTTGTTTGCATTAGTGTCCTATGGTTCACTTTTAGTGTTTAAGTTGGCATCAAAATTTGCATAAAAAATGGTATTTATTAATCATTGTTTGGATTATTTGTACTTATGTTGCCGAGGTATTTTTCGTTACTTGTTTCGCTACACATCATTGCATGATATACTTGTTCTTCCTATATGATTACCCATGTTTCATTTTGGGGGAGAATTGGTTTTATCGGGGAGAGATGATTTACTATGTACCTTATTCTTTGTCTATTCCTGAACAAAAAAGGGAGAAATGGTATCTCAATCAAGTTGTATTTTTTTCTTTCTTTTTGGGGTTGGGGATTGAGTCTTTTAGAGATCTTGATGGCCCATATATTTTTATTTTGTGTTTTGTCCTGGAATAGTCAAAGGGAGATATTTGTAAGGGCAAATTTTCGATATAGTCAATTTGTATGTATTTTGGCTTAATTCCATGTCTGGACAAAACCTTTGAGTCATAGGTTAGGTGTTAAATGTGTTTACCTTTCAAGACTACGACGTTTTTATGGAAGATGCAGCGGCCAAATTAAAGAAAATATATCATTGAGTCGTATGTTTGCCACGTTTTGTCTCCGACTTCCAAAGATCTCAGGTATGAATGTGTATATATTTGATCTTTGGATATTTATTTTTGGGTGCCTTTTTGTAAAAAATATTTTTGATATGATTTTACGACACCTTGTTAAAAACAGGATCCAACAAAAATTTAAATGAGTCAAAATTAACCTTTGCGATTTTCTCATTAGACACTACACCAAAACAGGCAGATGGTCACGGTTTACCCCGTGACCAAAGCCTATGGGTCACGAATTTAGACCGTGATCATATTGAGGGTGATAAAATCATGGGTTACGATCCAAAATCGTGACCCCACAGTGTGACCATTCAAAGTTATGTTAGTGGTAGTCACGGTCCAAACTAACTAACTAAAGACATCAAATTTTTCAACACAAATAATAATACAATGAATGCTTGCGTGAATATGATAATAACATTACAATATCCTAATTGAAATCCAATGCAGTAATTGTTCCCTTCCACGAAACAAGACTTCAAAATGTTCCAAATGGTAAGTTATAAAGGATTTGAATCCTAAAATAACTTCGGGGTGCCTACGTAACCAAAAATGGCCTTAATGTCCATGTAGTTTATAAGATGAACAAGGTCAGGGTCTAACTAATAATCCGAATCTAGTGCATCTCTTTTGATTTATGACAATATGTGTTAAACGTGTTGCAAGTGTAGAAAATTATGGGAACACTCTAAATTGGGAATTTTGGTATAAGACCCCTTTTGGGATTTTTTTATTTATGAAAATACATGTAAATGTATATATGATAATAAAATGAGTGGGAATAGTGATACAAACTAAAAATGGAATAATAACACGAAACAAAGTAGGATTAGTGATTGGAAAATATAAGAAAATGGAATTGGTGTTACCAATAAGAGACTTTGATGCCTTTTGTCTCAGTAACCATCACATAACACAAACCACCAATCAAGGCAACTAGACAACTATTGAACATCAACAGAATCCTTGACCATTTGTGTGGTTACCTGAGATTGGCGGTTTGTTATCAGTGTCGCATTCAAAACTTAAGAAGATCTACAGAATGATAATTATCAAAATGTGACTGATGGGAAATCAAGTGAAAGAGAACTAAATATATAAGTATAAGATAAAGAAATGCAAATAAATATGAGGGTTTTTCCAATACATATGATACAAATAGGGTTCTCATACAAAAGTTAATTAAATGACAATAATATAATGTTTCGAAACTCAATATTTGTCTAACTTAACTAAAAGAATGGATTTTTATGTTGTTGCTAACATTTTCCACCTCATTCTGAAGCTCTGACACCTCTCCTTTAGTCATGGCATGGTCTTCTGCCTCTCTCGACATGTGACTCCTCACCGAAGAGATAACGTTTAATAGAGAGGCATTATGTTGTATTTTGCTGCTTGGCATATATGAGCCCACGCCTCTTATCATCCCCTTATTATCCCTCCCAAATACCTTGGTTAGGGAATCTACTTCAATGTCATAGGGACTGCACTCGAACTGACTGCTCGACATGCCTTCTATAATTTCCTTGTAGCATAATATTATATTTAGGATTATGATTTTTACAATATTTTATTATAAGGTGTATATATATGATAACTAAATTCAAAGGTGCCAATTTGTCTAGGAATTTATTAGTCCATTTTTTCCCATGGGCATGCCAGTACAAGTTGATCCGATTAGTTTTTTTACCTTCTTCCGGAGTCCCCTTGGTCTGTTCCAACCATTCACCCTCCAGATTATCATAAGATGTTTGTAGACATCAACTTATTCTGACATGTTTTGTTTATTATTCTCCCTCTCAGTCAGTTTTCCTTCCTTAACCTCATTCTCCAAGAAATCCTTCCATTGGCCAATGGGCATTTTAACCTTTTGGGGAACTGTCTTTCAATCCTAAAATATCATAACTCGTTGCCCCATTAGGGAAAAAATTATTTCAAAGGTTCTTCCGATGGATTTCTGATTGATCAGCTACTCGGGAAAAAACCTTTGCCTTCGAACCGATTGGGAATTGAAAAAGTCTTATCAAGTTGCTGCCACACCTTATCCTTTATGGCAGGATCAACCTTCTTCTAGTTGTCTGCACCCCTGACGCCCATAATCATCTTTAAGAGAGACAAACAATGGTTTTTAAAAAGCTTAAGGTTGGGTTTATTACTGGTTGGATGCTTCTCGCCCAAGGAGAACCCAATGGGCTTTTAGAGTTTGCCTGGGATTCCGATTGTAGGAGGTAGGGGTGTTAGATTAATAGGGGTTCTTAATTTTGATGACTTGGAGATGGAGTGTTAGATTGAATCTCTGGTGGAGTAGAGTATTGATAACCTGAAGGAGATGAGAATTGAGGTTGGGGTGGAGGAGAACACCCAATTGGCAGTGTTCTGCTATGTGGTTGAGTATTTCTGTTTCTCTTCATCAAGTCTTACAATTAAAAAAAAATAGCAACATATATAAAGAAGTCATGTTTACGACTATATATATGTATATACATTTTGAATTGCTTTTAAAACATGCAGGATGTGTCTGATTTGCATCCAATCAATATTACTTTTTAAAAATCTATGAAAATTTTCACGTGGCCAACTGAACAGAAGCGTATCTATGATTGGCGTATAAAGGTCCGTGTCATGAACTCAGAATCATTTCTTCTTCAACTTATTTACAAGATCACTTTTAATATGCATATGTCACGAGACATCACAATCTAGGTGAATGCTTTCTTTATGAAGCTATATCCACAATGGATGAATATTTTTTTCAGCCTATTCTAACAGTGTCACCAATTTTTGTGCCCTATCGGGATTATACAGGGGAAATTTATTCTCCACTGCCTCATTACAGAATTCTGAAAAGGAAAACAGAATATGATCGAATAAGTACTCTTGCGAGAGATCAACTCCATGATTTGTAAGGTAATTAAATTGTTTAATTTTTCTATTCCCATACTTATAAATAGGAGTTCCTTCTATATGGCATGCATTAATGAAAGTTGTTTTAGTGCAATCAAATTGTAAGCTCTTGTACTCTTGTCGAAAGTCATTACTGCGACTCATTTTTCCTGAGAAAATATATAGAAGGGTGTGAATATGAATCGTAAAGGTAATGGCTCTAATTAATCATAAACAAATTATGGTTTTTCTTTCGATCAATCAAACACAAAAAGTTTAATTTAAGTTCAGTTTACTTTAATTAAACCTAAAATTACTATATGTCCACCAATTGTGCAATCCCTTCCACCAAATTATGTTTACTCAAACAACAACTATTTAAGGATGGGGTGAACACAACCACAACAAGTTAACCAAATGACTTTATTCGAAACATTTAATGCATATATGTGTGCGTTTGAGTCTCTGTGTATGGGCGCGTGTGTGCGCATTTGTGAGTGTGTGTATCTATGTATATAGTCATTAAGATAGGGTAGTTATTAAGACAAAAAACTAAAGGTTTATTATGAAGAATTAATAGGGTGAGAATTTTAAGTATCCATCATCCGTATCCAACCATAATCATTTAACACATGCCACAACATCCATCAACGCAACAATCAAACACAAATTTATCTCGCACTCCTTATAAATCGTCTACTTAATTGATTCCCTTAAAGAATAAAATGCTTTACATAATTGGTCAATTTCTCAATTCCAATAACATAATTTAACAAGAATATAATTCAAAGAACATAATATCATTGGATATTCATACATAAAATCTTCTCATAAAATTTTCATCAATCAAGTATTTGGTATCAAGCGTATTACTCATGGAGTTATAGAAATAACTATACCTAACATGAACTTTCTACTATGTTAATTAAACTTTTAACTATATCTTAATTACTCAATATAAATTTCAGTTATCATAAATCCCAAAACAAGTCTAAAACCTCAATACTTTAATTCTACATCAAGGGTTTCATACACAATTTCTAACAATAAATAAGGCTATATCTATATATAAAACATGTGAGAATAATCACACACACACACACACACACACACACACACATATATATATATAGGGAGAGGTTCGCAAGTGGATCAAAAGAATGGACTTTTTAATGGACTTTAACAAAAAATACATAATAATACATTAATTTTAATTCCTATAGTGTAATTGGTCCGCGCCAGCGGCACCCGAGATCACACCTTCACCCCACTAACACCCCCCCACCCCCACCCCCCCACAGCAGCCCTTGTGGCAGCTCTTATGACAGCAGCGCTGCCATGGGGGTGGTGGGTGGTGGGTGGGGGGCGTGTGGGGGGTGGGGGATCGATCGACACCCGTATTTGGTGCCGCTGACGCGGACCAATTACACTATAGGAATTAAAATTAATGTGTTATTATGTGTTTTTTGTTAAGATCCATTAAAAAAACCATTCTTTTAGTCCACTTATGCACCTCTCCCTATATATATATATATATATATATATATATATATATATATATATATATATATATATATATATTTAAAAATTTGTCATGCACAATGATAAGAATTTCTATATTTGAAAATTTGATGTTTAACCATTTATATATAATATTTTTAATTAGCTTGAGGGTTCTAAAAAAATATTTTTTGTGCATTTCAAACTTCGACTTAATTTTAATTTATTATATTTGATGAAATTAAAATATTTTGAGCTCCAAACAATTTTGTGTATTTTAAACAATTCGTGCATTTCAAACTTCGACTCAATTGGGCTCCAAACAGTTTCGTGCATTTCAATTCCGCCACTGCACACACACACACACACACACACACACACACACACATATTGAAACACACGCACACAAACACATATACACAACACATATACACACGCGCACATTCAAACACACGCGCGCGCACGCACACTGAAACACACACATTCAAACACATATACACATTCAAACACAATGACACACACAGAATGAAATGTATACAGAGAGACAGAAAGAGAGATGTACCCCTGTATGTTAGTTGTGAGAGAGAGAGGGCCACATGGCGATCGCTGGTGGAGAGAGGAAGAGGTCGTCGATGGAGAGAAGTGGAGGTCACCACTGGAGTGAGGGAGAGAGGTTCAGATCGTCGGTGGAGAGAGGGAAAGAGGTTTAGAAAGATGTTTGAGAGACAAATGTAATTGGTGGGTGAATCTGAGACCAATTTATAGATTTAAAATGGTCGTGGTTCAAAACCGTGACCCATACTGTGACCAATGGAACACTGAAGCTTGATCACGATTCTATCGCGAAATGGTCATTGTTGTGAACCGTAACCAACTAAATTGAACTTGGATTGGGGGTCATGGTTCGGGAACTGTGACCATAATTCACTAGTATTGGTCATAGGTGGGTCACGGTCCAAAATCGTCACCATCATAACAGAAGTTCTAGCGGGAAATTTGGGACCTAAAAACTCGTGGATTCGTCACGGTCTGGAAACATGACCACTGTTGTCACGGTCCAAAACAGTGAACAATCACCTGTTGGTGCCATTATTTGGTTTGGTCACATGGTTGATTATTGGCTTTGGTTATGGCTCATGGTTTTGGAGCGTGACCACCTGGTCACAGCTCTAGATCGTGACCAATTGACTGTGACAATATGCGTGTTTTGGTGTAGTGAGAAGCTATTCGAATGAAAACAGGTACATCGTTCTTACGAGATCCAACAAAACTTCAAATGACCTGACGCATTTTTCAATGTAAAATTCATTTTTTGCGCTTATCTCATTTTTGAAAAATCTCATATAAATAGGAGTGTGAAGCCGTGGCTTTATTAGAGATTTTTCCCTTACTTTTGAGTTCTCAAACTCTTCCAAAGAGCTCTTTGTGTTTATGTGATCATTCATGATTAAGTTTTTCAAACTCAAACACTAGTTTCCACCCAATGTTAAAGATCCAAGTTTCATCTTTATATGCTTTGAGAGTTTTTTGGGGGGCACTAAGGTTTACTTTTCATCTTCTTGAGTATCGATTTTATGTGGTGGATTTTGTGCCTGATTTATTTGCATATGGTGGACTCTGCATTATGTGACGTTACTGAATTTGTATTGGTGGATACTGAGGCGTGTGTGGACTCACGCATCGTGGCACTGCGTAGGTGGACTCTTACGTTCATTGTGGAGGAGAGGTTGAAGATTGAAGAGCGTCAAGGCTTGCGAAGACGTCGAGTTTGTGTTGTAAGTCTAATATCTATCTAGTATAATTCCTCATCATAATGAATTGCATTATCTGAGCCATTCGACATTTTTATCATTTGGATTTTTCTCGTACATCGGACGTTGTGTGATTGTTTATTTCACTTTATCTTGTTATCACTTAGATACATGTTTTAGGACAAAAATTGGCCAAAACTGATTTACACAACTTTTGTTTATGATTGGTGCTTAGGGTTAATAATGTTTTCATTCTCTTGCACTTTAATCGAGACTTGATTAGGTTTAATAGTAATTTTGCAGTTTGGCTCCTTATGTCCAAACACCCTATAGTTTTTACATTTAACAGACGACCATTTATATTCAATAATTTGCCTCACCTTTTCACCATCCAACGCATAAATGGGTATATTATCCACTAATTCACATTTCATATCAATTTCATCACATATTATTTTATAAGTAAGCCTCTTTATATTCTCAGTCGTTCTAATAGTAAACATGAGCTTCCCTATAAGGCTGGAAATTTCTATGTTTGCATAAATTCTCTCAAGTCAAGGATTGGATGTATTAAACGTAGCATAAAGCCATTTATTGACATATTCACAATCTCATTACATATTTTAGAACTGGTTACATTCAATGTACTTGGTCTCTAATATGAACACATATTTTTGACTTGGTATCATCATAGATGTATCTTGGTAAAATACACAAGTAGTAGCCACAACATATGTTAGTTCAAAGGAGATATAGTGTCCATAATTATTTCTCTTTAGAATAAATTTATAAAAGAAGAAATATAGAAATGAAAATCATACAACCACAATCTACTTAAATGACTTAAACATCTCCACAATGTTACTGGATTGAATATATGATCATAATTTGCTCATTGTTATAATATAAGATAACATGTGATATAAATTAACATTTATTTGAGATAATACCCCGAAAAATACAAATTTATAATTGGTTTTATAATATATCTCCCAACACTTCATACATAGACGAAATATGTCTAGTGATGTTACTTTAATATGCATTTTGACAAAATTTTAACACGCAAATAAAAGAAGTGTTCCAAACATTCAAGAAAAGCCGACGATATCAAGACTCTTTAAGTGTCGCGAGACTAT
Source organism: Sambucus nigra (assembly GCA_949130495.1). Taxonomy (NCBI): domain Eukaryota; kingdom Viridiplantae; phylum Streptophyta; class Magnoliopsida; order Dipsacales; family Adoxaceae; genus Sambucus; species Sambucus nigra. The sequence goes on from OX422211.1 coordinate 93,870,622, forward strand.
TGACTATGATGCAATAGTCCAACAATTATTTTTCAAATAAAATTATATATACATGCCATGAAATGTGTCTTCTTTATCAACAATTATTGCACAAAAATACTTGGTGACACCTAAGCACTGAAAATTACATTTTTGAATAATTGTTGCAATGCTAGTAATTATTCAGGTCGAAGAAAGGAGCAATGTATTCATCAACATCGGGGCTCCAATCCCCAGTGACAACTTATTGAGTGTTGTAGAATGTAGAATCCAATATAATTATTGGGTATACTGTTCACGATGATGCCTGAACTGAGATAATTGGAGAGGTGAGAGGTAGAAGAAATAAATGTAGACATTGGACACAAATTTTTACGTGGTTTGACAAAGCCTACGTTCGCAGTGGGGTTCTGGAATTGACAAATACTAAGTAAAATTACTCAAAAAGTATTTTTCATCAGCAAACCACCTTTCGAGAACCTCCCATTGAGAGAGAACTCTTCTTCCACACCACAAATCTCTTCTCAACTCGATTTTTACATAGGTCCCAATTATCTTAAATTAAAAGGGATCTTAAGTATTTAATTCCATTTTGAAAAATTCATTTGTAGTCACTCCCATGTATTTGTTTTTTTAATTGTTGTTAATGTTGTAACTATGAAACAAGTGTCATTCTCTGCGAAAAGGAAGAGGGGTGGTTCGAGGCGATTACAAAACGGTTATGAGCGATTTTTGTTGTTGATGTTGTAACTATGAAACAAGTGTCATTCTCTGCGAAAAGGAAGAGGGGTGGTTCGAGGCGATTACAGAACGGTTATGAGCGATTTTGGATGGTTATGAGACTTAATACAATTTAAAAAAAAAATACATGGGATGGGAGCCTAACAAAGCTTTGGAAATGGAATTAAACCCGAAAAATAAAAAAAATAAAGTTATGGCCCCAAAGGCAACCAAGTCTCAACATCCAATGACCTCTGTTAAACGATCACAATTGTTAACCCCTCCCACTTCCCACCATTAATACAAACTTACGACCTCAAATACATAAAAGAAACTAAATCTTCACACCTTCTCCTCGGTTACTCAAGAGATAATTGTATTATCTGCAAACAAGAGATAAGATATCGTTACTAAAGAACCATCAGCCTCTCTCATCAACAATGCACTGCTAGTATACCTCGACTACCCGAGACACGAGCATAGTGAATGGTTCCATCACTCAAATGAATAAGGATGGAGATATGGGATCACCCTACCAACTCCCAATAAATTTGGAAAAAAAACTCAAAGTATCACGTACAACAACTAAAAATCTGACACTTGATATGTACCCCTGCATTCACACTATCCACTCATCCCTAAACCCCATTGTCCTCAACATATACAACATAAAAAAACTCGCACGGTCGTATGCTTTCTCAATGTGCAGTTTGAACAAGACCGTTGAACCCCACTCCTCAACCGAGTCTCCACGCACTCATTACCCATAAGAAATGGATACAAAGACGACACTTTGGACAAGAACTTGTACACATTCACCACTAAACTAATAAGCTTGAAGTCTAACATCCACCAAAGTGATGAATGTAGTATTTTAGCTCCTCTCAAACTGACAACACGAGTGAAAATCCTTTAAGAACATCACAACGTCGTCCCACGCAACATCTGCATATGCTTGGAAACGTGCCCTTCAATCAACGAGCCAACACATTTATCATTTCCTCCTATGATGATGGTTTCTCAAGTTACTCTGTATTCACTCTTAAAATACAATCGAACTCCGACCCATCTAAATAGGCCCTCCACTCCTCCGAGTACAACTCATAATACTATTAATAGCTCCCCTTACTTCTTTTCCTCCAAATACTTTATTCCCCCCACTAACTTCCCAATGGTGAAAGGTAATATGAAATATTGAAATTTTAAAGTTAATGTGTTTGTTAATTCATGAATTACAAGATATTTTCATTAAAGGCAAAAAACAAAACTTGACTTTATATTTTTTGCAAATTACGCTATGAATATCACAAGAAACCATTGACCCATGCTCTCTGTTTTAAAGGACTTCTCCAACATATTTGGCCACACAGGGGGGGGGGGCTCTGTAACAAAATGCATAGTTGAAGGGATTTGTTGCAATTAAAGTAGTTTTGGGGATTTTAAAATCTGGTATTCAAGATGTCTTATGGTTCAGGTTAGTATTCATGTTAATTACCATAAACCTAACAAAGGCACGTAGTGGATTGAAAAATAATTGAAGAGTTAGGAGTTTGGTAAGAGTTCTAAAACAACCGTGTTGCCTACAAAAGAAAAGATTCAGGGACTTTGCCATTGATATGGTTCAAGCTCAAGCACCAACCCAATTAAAGACTGCTATATTCAACACAAGAACTAGTTTTCCAGCGAATTAGAGGAAAGATAGGGAGGAAATGAATGAAGACGTTAATGAGCCGTAATACCTATTATAGAGCTTTCCATAACCTTCAAACATACTCGTTTAGTTCCACTCATAGTTCATTTCAAGAATATCAAAAACAAGATGTCATTTCCTAATCTAAAACTAAAACCTTATATATAAACACAAAAGCTCGAATCAAACACCATGTTTATTGAATACGCAAATTAGAGGACAAATAAGCAATCTGTGGGATTTTCCAGTTTTTTGTTGATTAATAAATCTTCCTTGGAAATAAAATTAACGAAAAATATAGCCTTAAGTTGAGCAAGCAGGGGAGAATGCCAAAAACATTTTAATTTAATCTCATTGAAACAATACCCCATATTTCACCATCTAGAATTCATTAGTTTATATGAAGGCAACACAACAAGTAGCAAAACACATGAATTTGAGTGGTAATAATAAGGCGAATCCTATTAAACATAAAAATGTACAAATTTATAGTTTAATAAACTCAAGTCACACCAAGTTTAACCAAAATAATAAAATACCTCCTATGACGTTGAGGGAAAGACGTCTTTAACAGCGGAGGCAGCGGACAAGTAATTAAGCGTATTTCTCAACGTCTCCTTCTCTCGTTTCAACCTAACCGCCGTATCCTCCAACTCCAACAACGCCTGTTGCTCACGTGGCGCACCCTCAAACGTACTCCCCACAAAGAAGGAAAACGGCGTCGGAAACAAATTCCTCCTCAAATCCTGACCCTCTTTCTCCGCTTTCCCATTTAATCTGTTGGACAACCGAATCACGTCTTTCATGTACGTTTCGACCTCACTCGCGAGCCCCTCCAAGTCGTCGTTTTCGTTATCGGATGGTTTGTCTTCTAACCAATTGACCTCGGCTATCAGGTAAGGCTTTGTGCGAACGAGTTTAGTCACGCGGAAGCGTTCTTGGCCTTTGCAGATTAGGAAGAAGCGGTCGTCCACGAGTTTCTCGTGTTTCACGACCTCGCCGACGCAGCCGACGTCGGCTGTGCCGGTGGCGGCGTCGGTGTAGATTACGCCGAAGCGGAGATCGGTTTGGAGGAGAGTGTGCATCATCATGCGGTAACGAAACTCGAAGATCTGTAATGGGAGGATTGCGCCGGGGAAGAGGACCAGCGGGAGAGGGAATAACGGGAGTTCGATGACGTCATCGGATTTGGGAGAAAGATGGTGTTTTTCCGAAAAAGATGAGGCTGAGCAACGGAGAAACGTGGGTTTTTTAAGGCGGCGCGTGATTGGAAAATTGGAATTTGGGTTTGAAGGGTTTAAGTAGGGTTTGTAGGAGGAAGGAGAGGGGAGGAGTTGGGGGAGAGCCATTGAAGAAGGGGCTTCCTTTTTTTTTTTCTTTTTGTTTTAATTGGTCATATGGCGTGATTGATTTTGTTAAGCTGGGTTAAGCTTGTGGAGTGATGAGTGTGATTATTCTGCAGGGGAAGGGAAATGGGGTGTGGATAATGGAGATAAAGGATTGAGATTTTGGTGTGGACCTTGTGGCATTGATTGGGGATGTGGTTAACAATTTCACACGTGGAGGTTCTCATTAGGAGCTTATGTGGCACGTGCTGCTTGGTTGTTCTTTTTACAGTGTTTAATGTTAAAAGTTGCACTGTCTTTTTTTAGAGGGTTGAGGTCCAAGACATTTAAATTTTAATGCGTTTTAATTTTAAAATTAGAATTTATTCAAAATGGTTAAAATTATGTTGAAGTTAACCGGTTCAAGATAAATTTTAAAAACAACAAAAAAGTGAATACATCAAGGTTTTGAAAAAATGCGGGATTGATCGAGGCGTGAAGGCGAAACTTTAAATCTGAAAATTCTAAGCGAATTTAGACGTGAAAATGTGTTTAGGCATTTTTTAATATTTTTAACTATAATAAGGCTATTAAAAATACTAAAATGGTATATACCTTAAAATATGTCTGAATATATCCAAACTAAAGTATAACTTTTTTTAAATACTAAGAAAAAAACCAAATTTTTTTGGGACGAAAGGCAGAGAGGTTTGGGATACCATTTGTCTTTTGATTGTTTTGAATAAGATATTGGTCCGTTTTTTTAAAAAAAAAAGTCTTTAAAAGACGATATCGTTGCACTTAAGCATTTTTGTTTGAAAAAAAAGTCCGTCTTAAGCGTATTACCCAGAATAAGACGTAAAAAACTTAAGGCGGGACGTTTTGCCCAAGCACCAAGCGTAGGCGCGACTTTTCGAACACTGAAAAAAATTAAATCACAAAACCCAAAATTCGCCCCTCTTGAGCCCCTACCCCCACCCTCGCAATTGCCACCAGTCCATCCATTTACATGTTATGTATTGAAGCATCAAAATCAAATTCAATAATTGATAATGGGTGGAGACGCTACAGGATTTTATATTGTAGTGCAAAACTCTAACTTTTCTATGTGGGACTTTATGTCTCAAAACTCCCCCTCACGCGTGGGGTGTTACTTGAGCCTAAAACGTGGTCATATTTATATTGAGTGATGTGGAGTAAATGGATCATTGGGTCATATATAGACTGCTTTAATACTATGTTAAATATTAAAGCATTCAATCCAAAACCAATTGGTAACCACCATCACCCAACCCCATCCTTTCTCTCTATGATTGGCACTTGTATCCTTCATTTCTCCATCTTACCTCACACACATTAGCCAATAGTTGCCACCATCGACCCAACTAACAACCCCCACCCATTATTACTCTTATTTGCCTCTAATTCATTAACATAATCATCAAACTCCATCGCTTTCCGAACAAGCCTATGCGACCTCTACCAATCTTGTTGTGCAACCCGAATCAAACTTGATACCTCGGGTTTTTGGTAGAGAGAGAGAGAGAGAGAAGGATAAGGATCTTTGGATTTCGATTTGGATTTGGATTTGGATAATTGAATGTTAGTGATGAAATGACCGATATGTAAAGGGATGATGAATGTTAGTGATGGGGTGGGGACTGGAGAGAGAGAGAGAGAGAGAGAGAGAGAGATTTTGAGTTTTCTAATTTTTTTTCTTTTTCTTTTTTTTATTTTTTAGTTCTTTTTTTTTTGGGGGGGGGGGGGGGGGGGGGTGATTTTTATTTTTTAAAATTACAATGACATGTGGTTTTTAAACCTTAATAGTTTTTTAACAATCTTAGACAAAGTCTAATTTTTATATTAAAATGTATTAAAGTCTAAAATTAAAAATTAGTAATGTATTAAGGTCTAAATGATCCAATTTATTTTTTATGAACTTCTCACTCTATATCAAATAAAGCCTAGCCTCACCTACCTAATAACTTATTTCTCTCATTTTCCTTATGAAGGATATTAAGTCTGTTGCCTTATCAAGGGTTGATACGTCTACAACCTTTTGTAATGTTGGAACTCGACCTTGGTGTTCAATAATGGCACAAATGATTTAGGACGATCCCGATTAGATATGTGTAACACACAGCCCATTGTGATGAGCGAGTGTAATACCCCGAGAGGTGCTACTAAATTTTTTGATAAATTAGAGTTTTTTTTAAACAATACCATTTAGATTGAGAATAAATTTGCGGAAGCATAAGTAATAATTAGACTGAATAAAATTTCTCATTTTTATCAAATCTCAAATGTTCCTTTACAAAAAAAATTACAATAAATAAAATTATACAAATATATTTTGAAAATAAATATCTAGAGCCTCTAGTGATGGTCCCAATCCCAATGATACCATAAATATCATCTTGCATCAACCAGAAATACAAAAAACTATGGAGGGTGAGCGAAAAACTCAGTAACTCATATAAATGTTCCAAGTATAACTACACATACTCGTGTGTGTGCATTATATATAAGAGTGTGTGCAATATGAACACTCAAACTAAAATCTCAATAATATAATCATCACGTATGATCTCACCGCAACACTACAAAACTCAAAAGCCAGTATCAAAATTTCTACTGCACTTCCCACAGTACGGTATGGACTACCGTTCACCATCCTGTTAATTATCATCGAAACAATCCAATGACCCCCAAAAATAAATTACATAACTTGGGTACACGAACCATCATAACCATGTATATTATAAGTAAATAAAAAGGCTTATCCATGTTGAATCTTATTGGATATATGTAAATTATGCGGGATAGATATGGCCTATGATTAGTTGATACAGTTATTAACTAGTTAGAATGGAGAATAGTAACTAGTATGATTTAGAAGTACGTTAGGTGTGCACTGTAGCTGAGAGGTGAGAATCTCAAGAGAGAGTCCGATAATCTAACATGTATATTATAAGTGATAAATATTACAATTATTCACTTGTTGTTTTCAAAACTATTTTTACCATCGGGCTCTGAACCCGTTTCCTTGCATATTCTCTTTTCTCTCTTGTATCTTTTATATCAGGTGTCCATAGAATTATAAAATTATAGAAAAGTATCTTCTATAATTTTCATTCCCATGGAACGCTTTTTTTCGATGTTCATAGAGTTCTTATAACGTGAAAAAAAGATGGGTAAGATTGAAAATTATAAAATCTATCATATATGGATATGATCTCTTGTAAGGACTCCTTATAGTGCAGATCTCGGTACATACCATTTTTTTAAAATAGTAAAAAAATGAATTTTTTGATGAAACTTCATGGATATGATCTCCACGGTGAGAAGATCATCTCCAATTTTTTTCATCAAAAAATTCAATAAAAAAATCGTTGAGATGAAGTGATATGTATAAAAATGGTATAAATATGCATTTTCGACCGTTGAAATGATGGTAATCATCTCACCCACTTTTTGATTTAATTTTTTGCTGAAACTTCATGCATATGATCTCGATAGTGAGAAGATCATATCCGTGAAGTTTCATAAAAAAATTCAATTAATAAAGCGGTCGGCGACCCACCATTTCAACAGTTGAAAATGCATATTTATACAATTTTTTACATATCACCTCATCTCAACGGATTTTTTGTTGAATTTTTTGACGAAAAGTATTGAAAATGATCTTCTCACCGTGGAGATCATATTCATGAAATTTCATCAAAAAATTCAGTTTTTTACTATTTAAAAAAAAAGGTATGTACCGGGATCTGTACCATAAGGAGTCCTTACAGGATACTTTCTGTGTGTATGTGTGTGTGTGTGTGTGTGTGTGTGTATATAAACATAATAAAAATATGGTTCTCAATTCTCCGACGAAGATTTTAAATACAAAACAAAAGAACTTCTTAATAATATTTGAAAATCACACACACACACACTCCGACGAAGATTTTAAATACAAAACAAAAGAACTTCTTAATAATATTTGAAAATCACACACACACACACACACACGCACACACACACACACATATATATATATATATATATATATATATATATATATATATTAGTCGAATCCAATGTAGACCAGCTTAAAGAGTGTTCCATGTGGACCAATTTTTTTTAAATGGCCAAAAAAATACTTTTTAATTGATTTTTTTCTCAGTGTATGTAAATATTTTAGGGGACCCCAAAACATCATGTAAAAATTATTTTTTTTGCTATTTTAAAAAAATATCAAAATATGTTAGTTTTTAAGAAACTTAAAAACTGACATATTTTGACTATTTTTTAAGCAAAAAAGTCATTTTGAGTTGAGTTCTTTTTTTTTTTTTTTGGGGGGGGGGGGGGGCGCTCAAATTTTTAAATACTCGACAAAAACATAAACTCAAAATACTAAAAAACGGTGTGCATGTAATGATCCTTAAATAGGTCCATATTGGATATGAGCTATATATATTTAGAAATTAATCAATTGTTTAAAACATGGAAATGGGTCAACTTTGGGCCCAAATAAAAGTGGGACCTATACATATTTTGGTGTTGGTCTAGATACCATTACCTTCCTCTTTGCATGGGTATTAATATATTATATTCACATGTTCAAAAATATTTGGAGGGTAGTGAAAAATTGGCCTCAAAATACCCAATTTGAATGATTGAACTAGTGTTCAATTGGATGAAGGGGTTAGTCCTACATTGAAAAATTAGAATAAAACAGGTAGTATATCTACTCATGAGATGGCCTAAAAGCTTGGATGACTTGGGTTATCCCAACCTCCTTTGAAGGAGAGAGGACCTACAATATGCATAGTTCGAACTTTGGCTCTAAAGCTCCCGTTTAGCTCGGTCCATGACCGTGTCTGAGGATTTTTGGCTTGGGCTTTATCCTTTCTTTTTTGGCCACATTTTATATAATTTTATTGCATAGTCAATTTTCAAAATTAATTGGGCCTTAATTTTATACTCACCAGACTCATTTGGCATAATTTCAGATTATTATTCTCAGTCAGTTTTATGTTCGAATTGTTGCCTTTTAGATGGTTGTGTCATTTCATTTCCAAAGGTTATGTCACTTTATTATAAAGGTTGTGTCACTTCATTTGGAGGATTTTATGAACAGACTTACATATGTTTCAAAAGGACACAATTTATACATACATAGAGTTTGTTACCACCGTTACATTCAGTTTGTCTATGCATTAAAAGAGTGAGTTCTTCATAAAAAAAATTGGTGTGCATGAAATATCAATTGGAGTACTACTTTAACATTGCAAGACCATTGTATTCTGGGGGGCGGGGGGCTCAAATGTTTAAATACTCGACAAAAACATAAACTCAAAATACTAAAAAACGGTGCATAGAATGATCCTTAAATAGGTCCATATTGGGTATGGGCTATATATATATATATATATATATATATATATATATATATATAGAGAGAGAGAGAGAGAGAGAGAGAGAGAGAGAGAAATGAATCAATTGTTTAAAACATGGAAATGGGTCAACTTTAGGCCCAAATAAAAGTGGGAACTATACATATTTTGGTGTAGGTCTAGATACCATTACCTTCCTCTCCACATGGGGATTAATATATTATATTCACATTTCAAAAACATTAGGAGGGAAATGAAAAATTGGCCTCAAAATACCCAATTTGAATGGTTGAACTAGTGTTCAATCGGATGAAGTGGGTTAGTCCTACATTGAAAAATTAGAAGAAAACTGGTAGTATATTTACTCGTGAAATGGCCTAAAAGCTTGAATGACTTGCAGTATCCCAACCATTGGATGAAAGAGAGAACCTACAGTATGCATAGTTTGGACTTTGGATCTAAAGCTTCCGTTTAGCTCCGTCCATGACCGCATCTGAGGATTTTTGGCTTTGTCCTTTCTTTTTTGGCCACATTTTATATAATTTTATTGCATATTCAACTTTCAGAATTAATTGGGCCTTAATTTTTTACTCACCGGACTCATTTAGGATAATTTCAGATTATTATTCTCAGGCGGTTTTATGTTCTTATTGTTGCCTTTTAAATGGTTGTGTCATTTCATTTCCAAAGGTTATGTCACTTTATTATAAAGGTTGTGTCACTTCATTTAGGGGATTTTATGAACAGACTTACATATGTTTCAAAAGGACACAATTTATACATACATAGAGTTTGTCACCACCATTACATTCAGTTTGTCTCTGCATTAAAAGAGAGAGTTCTTCACAAAACAAATTGGTGTGCATGCAATATCAATTGGAGTATTACTTTAACATTGCAAGACCATTGTACTCTGGGAGGCAATCATCCAAATATCTATTAATATCATAACGGGAATGTAATTGTCTCAAGAAAATGTTGCCCAACTATAGCCTCAATCTAGTCAAGAGCCTTGCATTTTTGGGTGTTACTCCAAGTTTGTAAGGCTGTAAAAAATTGTACTGCAATTATTAATAATAAAAAATATTGTTACATTATTTTTATCAATCTATATATTAAGTTTAAATATTTCTATTTTGAATGCATTCATACTTTCCAACAAACTTAAGACAATTATTCTTATTGTGTGAATCAGATTCATGCAAAATACGAATCCTCGTACGAACCATTATGAGGAACCAGATTGGTTTGATAGAAAATAATTCAAAGGTTGGCAACACAAGATATTGTTTTACTTGAGAACTATGAATTTGGCAAAGTTCTTAGGGGAAAAATTCCTAGAATTAAAACACGATGCACACTTTTTAAATTTAGTTTTCAGTCTTTATAAATATTTTTGCGCGTTTGGTAAACTTTTTTTTTAAATTCAGTTTTTTAGAAATTAAAAACTAACACAGGCAAAATTTGTAAACATGTGTGCATTATATATAATATCATGTGTTCTTTAGGTATGTTTAATGAGGTATGCTGGAGAGTTTGACTATATATATAAAAATAATATATAATTCATAAATATAAGGAAAGATTGTTTGCTAAAGGATATAGGCAAAAGGAAGGCTTAGATATCTTTGACACATATTCCTCGGTAACTAGAATAATATATATTACAATGTTAATCGATATGACAATTTTATATAATCTTTAAATTCATCAAACTGACGTGAAAACGGACCTTTTAAATGGTAATTTAGATGAACAAATTATATGGAACAGTTTAAAGGTTTTATTGCCAAAGGATAAGAAAAGAAAGTATATTTCCTTATTAAATCATTATATGGATTGAAACAAGATCCTAAGAAATGGCATCAAAAATTTGAAAAAACCATGTGTGACACCCCGACTAATTAAATACCGGGTAGCTACTCCTTTATTAAATTAAATCAAAATGCCAAGTTGGCTCAGTTAATAGCATCACTGTCGAAAAAAATTTATTATTTCTAACCACCTAGTATTTAAAAAGTAAGTTGTCAAATTTTAATTAAAGTCTGATTAACATGCAGTAAAAGATTTAAAGCAAGAATAATATCACCATTCACCATAACGAAATACTAGAATAACCATCACATGATATAAATAAATCCGGAGGAAAAACTCCTCACAACAAATCCCACAACTGTAATAAGTAACGAAATACTGAATACTGAATTAATACATGCCAAAGTCTGAAAAACTGAAATGGAAATGTCTCTAATAGAATTTGGGCAACATGCCCTACAACTGATGAATACTGAACATGGAATCCAAAAGATAGAAGCGTCTAAAAGAAATTCCCTGTAACTTCCACAAACAGCTACAGCTCGTCACCTGAATGAGAATCCTATGCATGGTGTCCTTGTGGCTGGGCACCTAAAATGGTTTTACAAGAAAATAGATTTGAAAACAAACGGGTCAGAGCCCGAATGTGGATATATTTTAAAAACCTGCAAGTGCTTTAAAAACATTTAAAACATTAAATGCAAAGTACATGTTAGGACGTCCACTCACATGAAATTCTCACATCTCGTCTAACTGTGCACTCCTAACGTAAGTACCCATCTAAAATGACACAAACCACTAGCTAAGTGACATCATATCTAGCTAGACTGTCATAGGTTCTACCCTTATTACTCGGTTCCCATTTACATTATAACGATCTCAATTAAATAGGGGGATTAACGTAAATTCAGGTTCTCATATAAAAGTAATACAACTCGTTAGATTATCCCTTTTATGTTATTCCATAGTTATACACACAATACCATATGAAAGTTCTCATTTTACTAAGTGTATATTTTCCACAACATAAATATACAATATAAGCACCCCGAGACTAAGCTGTGGTGCACACATACTCTGCTATCCATCCCGGTACATCACGTACATAAGGATCACATATTCCGAATCTCTCAAGAATAGTTCACAGATAACAACATCACAAATAATGGAGGCGAACACAGTCACATCACATGGGTCACGCACATACCTGCGCTCCCACGATCAGCAGACTTATTAACATCCCAATAAGTCCTTCTCTGACCTATGTTCATCGAGGTAACCAGTCTAAATCCGGACAACACAAGGATTAGAGGGCCCTAAGCGAACGCAAACCTCCCGTGATAGCAAGTATGGTAGGTATGTCATACACACAAATCATATATCAATACTAAGTAAACACGCATCTTAGTAATCACCGTAGTTTAATTGTAGTACATATCGTATTCTCGTACCAACTTAATATATATACAACTTATATAATCCCGGTCCATATTTATACGCGCCATAATTTATTCTCACGTCGTAGTAGGCACTCACGTCTCAGCTCATAATGTCTATTTGATTCGATCCACACTTATATAAGATTTTCTCCTCATAATAACCCAAATGTTCCAAATCTACCCATAAATCACCAAAGAAGTGTTATCTCTATCCTCGAACAAGTTTACGGGATTCCCAAAATCAAAACAGGCCAAAAAGGCCTAAACTGCCAGCTCGTTAGAAGTCTCGTTCGAACGAGGCTGTTCGAACGAGATTCAGTTCGTTCGAACGAACTGTACCTTCTAACGACATCTCGTTCGAACGAAATTTCCCCTCGTTAGAAGCAACTGGCCAACTCGTTAGAAGCTCGTTCGAACGAGCTCGTTCGAACGACCTGGGAAGGCCTTCTAACGAACGACCAGTTTCGAGCCTAGAATTCCTATGTTCGTTTTTCACCAATTTCTACACCTCAAATCTCAACCAAAATTCGTCCCAACAATGTTTAAAGGTCTCTAATCAATCCTAAACATATTAAAGTCACATACTAACGTGGTTTAAGGAATTAATTCATCCTCAACATCATTAAATCATCAAGTCTCATCACTTTTCCCAAATTCTCAAGAACATAAACCCTAGAATTTTAAATCTTCCATTTCCAGAATTAAATCCGTTTTTGTATCACATAAATTAGTAATTCTCTTAATTAGATCTTCCAATAACATTTCTACATGCAAACCTACCTCCAAAATTAAACTAACAACTACAATTTTATGGGTTTTTATTTATCTCTCAATTAATTATGATTATTGAATTGTCTAAGCATGGAAGAAGCATTTACTGCATAAAAATGTAAATTAAACCACTTGCCTTGATTCAATCTCTGATTTTGATGACGATTTGAAGAAGTTCCCTCTCTCTTTCTGCATAATTCCCTTCTATCTCTCTCTCTCCAAGCTTTCTTCTCCAATGGCTATGGTGGCTAGGGTTTGTTTTGGAAAAGTTTTGGAAACCTAATCTAATAACCCCCGTAGCTTATTGGGTCATTAAGGGTTGGTTAGTGGGTTTAGTGGGTCAATTCCCAATCAGATAAAAACTCTTAATTTTCGTCACTTTTAATTCCCAAAAATACAAAATTACCAAAATACCCTTTATGTTGCCGGTATGGCCTAAAAATACCCCGGGACCCAAACTAAACCCCCGGCTAGTGTTTTCTGACTATCTCGACCCTTCCGGACGCGTTGGCACACTCAAAACGACCATACGGTTAATAGAATTTAATTTCACTTTTATAAATAAAATAATTATATCCTGACGCGACTGTCACCCGCTTCCCAATAAAATGTCCAAATTGCCGTATATCAATCTCACGACAATTTCATAATTCAATATTCATATATCATCATATATACTCAATATAGGCAAATACCAACTCACATCTCGCTAGTATTTTATCCGGATTAATTCCCAATTAATTCTCATTTAATTAATTAATCCCAAAAATAAATATCGCCAAAAATACGGGGTATTACATACTTCCCCCTAATAACAGAATTTCGCCCCGAAATTCGGAACTAGAAAGTACCTGATAAAAACAACTCTGGATAACGTTCGCGCATCTCATCCTCGCGTTCCCATGTGGACTCCTCGACATTGTGATGTCGCCACTGAACACGCACTAACGGAACTATCTTTGACCGCAGCTTCCTCTCACTTCGGTCCAAAATAGCAATCGGCCCCTCCTCGTAGGAGCTATCAGGCTGTAGATCAATCTCCTCCAAAGCGATGTGAGAATGAGCAAAATCGTATCTGAGATATTTCCTTAGCGAGGAAATATGAAACACATCGTGAATCCGGAGTAAATGTTCCGGTAACCCGAGTCTATATGCAACTGGTCCAATCCGCTCAATAATAGGAAACGGCCCCACATACCTCGGTGCCGACTTCCCCTTTTTCCCGAAACACATAATCCCCTTCATATGAGATACTCTGAGCAAAACCTGGTCCCCCACTTGGAACTCCCTGAAAGATCTCTTCGCATCAGCATAACTCTTATGTCGGTCTTGAGCTACCCGAATGCGACTTCGAATCAACTCAATCCTTGCCGAAGTATCCTGAATTACTTCCGGCCCAAGTAGTTTGTTATCCCCCACCTCCAACCAACATGCTGGGGAACGACAAGGCCTACCGTACAACGCCTCAAACGGAGCCATGCCAATAGTGAACTGGTAGGAGTTTTTATAAGCAAACTCTACCAGTGGAAGGTATTACTCCCATCCACCTCCAAAGTCAATAATGCACATGCGTAGCATGTCCTCCAACATCTGATTTGTGCGCTCGGTCTGCCCATCGGTCTGCGGATGATAAGCCGTACTCAACCGCAATTCCGTGCCCATGGCCTCTTGGAAACTCTCCCAAAACCGCGAAACAAATATCTTGTCTCTGTCAGACACGATATTTAGGGGCACACCGTGAAGTCTCACAATTTTTGAAATGAAGAGCTGGGCATACTGTCCCGTAGTGTAGTCAGTCCTTACGGGTAAAAAGTGAGCGACTTTGGACAACCTGTCCATAATTACCCAAACGGAGTCGTGACCCCTCTGCGACGTAGGCAACCCCGTGATAAAGTCCATGGATATGCTCTCCCACATCCACCTCGGAACCTCCAACGGCTGTAGAAGTCCTGTCGGTCTCTGATGATACACTTTTACTAGCTGATAAGTGGCGCATTTCGAAACAAACACAGCGATATCTCTCTTCATACCGCTCCACCAATACTGGCGTCTCATGTCTTGGTACATTTTGTCCCCTCCGGAACGTACCGTGAGCCGTGCAACTCTGCCATCACCTCGTGTCGCAATTCCTCTCCTTCCGGAACCACCAATCTCCCATTGAAGCGTAATCCCCCGTCTGAGCTAACGGTTTAGGATTCGGCTCCCTCTGCTAGTAATCGAACTATCTGCTCTTGACAGAACGAGTCATTAGCCTGTGCCCGTACTACCTTCGTGACAATCTACGGTGTAACGGTCATCACAAACATGAAAGATTGGGCCACTGCATCTTGGTGTCCCAATTCCTTCCACTTTGCCTTCCACACCCCTGCCACCTCATCTGCTGGCCTACGGCTCAACGCGTCTGCTACCACGTTAGCCTTACCCGGGTGATACTGGATATCGAACTGGTAGTCCTTCACAAACTCAAGACACCTCCTTTGCCGCATGTTCAACTCCTTCTGCGTGAACAGGTACTGTAGGGACTTGTGGTCATGAATAATTGGAAATTCTCCCCCAAAAGATAGTTCCTCCAAATCCGTAGGGCAAATACCACTGCCGCCAACTCCAAATCATGCGTGGGGTAATTCTTCCCATGAGGTTTAAGCTTACGGGAAGCATAAGCTATGGCCTGTCTCTCCTGCTGCAATACCCTTCTAAGTCCTTGCAAAGACGCATCGGTGTAAGACAAATACTCAACTCCCGGTCGCGGCAATGCTAGCACGGGTGCTGAGGTCAATTTGTCCTTTAACTCATCAAATGCCAACTGACAGGCATCACTCCAAATTAACGACACATATTTACGAGTCAGATGTGTCAAAGGACCCGCTGTCTTCGAAAATCCCCGAATGAACCTCCTATTGTATCTTGCTAGGCCCAAGAAACTACGAATCTCAGTCGGTGTCGTGGGCTGTCCCCACTCCCTCACCGCGGACACCTTCCCCGGATCAACAGATATCCCCCGGACGGAAATAACGTGTCCCCAAAATTGGACCTCCTTCAACCAAAACTCGTACTTCTCAAACTTTGCATACAGCTCGTTCTGACGCAGCGTCTGCAAAACCTGCCTCAAATGCTCGGCGTGCTCCTCCTCTGTCTGGGAGTAAACCAGAATATCATCAATGAAGACAATGACAAACTGATCAAGGAACTCTCTGAACACCCTATTCATCAAGTCCATAAACACTGCTGGAGCGTTGGTCAAACTAAAAGGCATAACTCGAAACTCGTAAGAACCATATCTCGTTAGGAACGCAGTCTTCGAGACATCCTCCTCCCTGATACGCAACTGATGGTATCCCGATCTCAAATCAATCTTCGAGAAGAAAGAAGCTCCTCTCAACTGGTCGAATAAGTCATCGATTCGAGGCAACGGATACTTATTCTGTACCGTGACCTTATTTAACTCCCGGTAGTCCACACACAGTCTTAGTGAACCGTCCCTCTTCTTCACAAACAAAACTGGAGCGCCCCAAGGTGAGGTACTCCTGCGAATAAAGCCCTGACCTAACAGCTGCTCTATCTGATCTCGTAGCTCTCGCATCTCTGCCGGAGCCATACGATACGGTGCGCGTGCTATAGGTCTCGTATCTGGCAGTAAATCTATCACAAAGTCTATCTCTCGACTGGGGGGTAGGCCTGTATCTCCTGAAACACATCTGAATACTCCTTAACAACTGGTATCGAATCTAAAGGAATCACAACCTCCTTAGAGGTATCCTCCTCTATGTAATACAGATGAGCGGTCGAACCTCCCTCTGGGCGAGGCATCGCCACTACAAACATCTCTTGCCCCGGAATGGAAAAAATAATGCTCCCGCTGAAGCAATCAATCATGGCCCTATAAGCTACGAGCCAATCCATACCGATAATCACATCGTGCACATGCATATCTAATACCAACATGTCTGCAGGTAATACCAAACCACCAATCTCTACCCCCAATCCCCGGCATATAAAGAATATAAGTGACCCATTCCCCAATGGTGAGTCGACACACGTCACTGTGCTCTCCGCTGTGGCTAACAACCCTAAAGCCTTCGCGAAATGTGTAGCTATAAAACAATGCGTTGCCCCCGTATCAAACAAAACCCGACCCATAGTACCATGGATAGGAAACATACCCTCAATCGCGGTTAGTGCCTGCGGAGCTGCTGCCTGGTGGACGTTATAGACACGTCCATACTGTAACTGACCCTGCTGCACAGGAACTGCTGGAATAGCTGGAAGAGCTGGCACCTGGGCTGGAGCTGGAAGAGCAGGTGGAAAAAGTGGCATCTGTGGCTCATGTCGAGCACCCTGCTGTTGCTGTGGGGCCCTGCCCCTATCAGGACAATCCTGACGTTTGTGGCCAATCTTACCACAAATGAAACACTTCCTTTGGAAGTTTCCCCCTCGCTGTCCATACTGACCACGACCCTGGTGACCGTTATCATTTCTGCCCTGGCATTGCTGGCCCTGTTGAAACTGTTGATGACCATTATGTCCGTGTTGCACTGGAGCTACTGGAAAGGTTGGTAGGGCTAGCACCTGAGCTGGTGCTGTGAGAGAGATTGTAAAAAGTGGCCCCTGTGGATCCTTACGGGTACCCTGCTGCTGGGGAGCTCTAACACCCTCTGGGCAATCCTGGCGTTTATGGCCATGTGTGCCACACACAAAACATCGGCCTCTGAAGTTACTCCCCCTCTGACTCTGCTGCTGACGGTGTCGTCCTTGCAGACTTGGAACTTTATTCCTCTTTCGAAAATGCTTCATTGTACCACGTTGTTGATTAGAACCGACTCGGTCTTGGGTAGTTTGTTGTTGAATTTTCGGGGACCTCGCACATTTGTCAGCTTTATTCACATGCACTTGGCTAACCTCTCTAGGTCTTTTGCCTCCTTTAAGTTGTATGCTGCGTTCTTGATATTGTAAAACTGCAGTGGTAACTGCTTGTGCCACGATACCCGCTAACTCGGCGGTTGATATTCTTTCCGGGGATACCCGAGGTGTGACTCGATCTCGCCCGTTTATTCCCTTACCCGTTAGAGCTAGTTCTTCTTGACGGTCCATCTGAAAATTTAAGTAAATTTGGATGAGTTCATCATTCAAATAAACAAACCGCGGAAGTACGAATTCCCAATGTACAGAGATGAATACAACATTCCTAATATTTAGGGCTCTATATCAAAGAAAGCTCAGCGGAAAACATAATAAGCTGTTCAGATCCTAAAGGACACTAGAACCTGATGCTCTGATACCACCTGTGACACCCCGACTAATTAAATACCGGGTAGCTACTCCTTTATTAAATTAAATCAAAATGCCAAGTTGGCTCAGTTAATAGCATCACTGTCAAAAATATTTTATTATTTCTAACCACCTAGTATTTAAAAAGTAAGTTGTCAAATTTTAATTAAAGTCTGATTAACATGCAGTAAAAGATTTAAAGCAAGAATAATATCACCATTCACCATAACGAAATACTAGAATAACCATCACATGATATAAATAAATCCGGAGGAAAAACTCCTCACAACAAATCCCACAACTGTAATAAGTAACGAAATACTGAATACTGAATTAATACATGCCAAAGTCTGAAAAACTGAAATGGAAATGTCTCTAATAGAATTTGGGCAACATGCCCTACAACTGAGGAATACTGAACATGGAATCCAAATGATAGAAGCGTCTAAAAGAAATTAGCTGTAACTTCCACAAACAGCTACAGCTCGTCACCTGAATGAGAATCCTATGCATGGTGTCCTTGTGGCTGGGCACCTAAAATGGTTTTACAAGAAAATAGATTTGAAAGAAAACGGGTCAGAGCCCGAATGTGGAGATATTTTAAAAACCTGCAAGTGCTTTAAAAATATTTAAAACATTAAATGCAAAGTACATGTTAGGACGTCCACTCACATGAAATTCTCACATCTCGTCTAACTGTGCACTCCTAACGTAAGTACCCATCTAAAATGACACAAACCACTAGCTAAGTGACATCATATCTAGCTAGACTGTCATAGGTTCTACCCTTATTACTCGGTTCCCATTTACATTATAACGATCTCAATTAAATAAGGGGATTAACGTAAATTCAGGTTCTCATATAAAAGTAATACAACTCGTTAGATTATCCCTTTTATATTATTCCATAGTTATACACACAATACCATATGAAAGTTCTCATTTTACTAAGTGTATATTTTCCACAACATAAATATACAATATAAGCACCCCGAGACTAAGCTGTGGTGCACACATACTCTGCTATCCATCCCGGTACATCACGTACATAAGGATCACATATTCCGAATCTCTCAGGAATAGTTCACAGATAACAACATCACAAATAATGGAGGCGAACACAGTCACATCACATGGGTCACGCACATACCTGCGCTCCCACGATCAGCAGACTTATTAACATCCCAATAAGTCCTTCTCTGACCTATGTTCATCGAGGTAACCAGTCTAAATCCGGACAACACAAGGATTAGAGGGCCCTAAGCGAACGCAAACCTCCCGTGATAGCAAGTATGGTAGGTATGTCATACACACAAATCATATATCAATACTAAGTAAACACGCATCTTAGTAATCACCGTAGTTTAATTGTAGTACATATCGTATTCTCGTACCAACTTAATATATATACAACTTATATAATCCCGGTCCATATTTATACGCGCCATAATTTATTCTCACGTCGTAGTAGGCACTCACGTCTCAGCTCATAATGTCTATTTGATTCGATCCACACTTATATAAGATTTTCTCCTCATAATAACCCAAATGTTCCAAATCTACCCATAAATCACCAAAGAAGTGTTATCTCTATCCTCGAACAAGTTTACGGGATTCCCAAAATCAAAACAGGCCAAAAAGGCCTAAACTGCCAGCTCGTTAGAAGTCTCGTTCGAACGAGGCTGTTCGAACGAGATTCAGTTCGTTCGAACGAACTGTACCTTCTAACGACATCTCGTTCGAACGAAATTTCCCCTCGTTAGAAGCAACTGGCCAACTCGTTAGAAGCTCATTCGAACGAGCTCGTTCGAATGACCTGGGAAGGCCTTCTAACGAACGACCAGTTTCGAGCCCAGAATTCCTATGTTCGTTTTTCACCAATTTCTACACCTCAAATCTCAACCAAAATTCGTCCCAACAATGTTTAAAGGTCTCTAATCAATCCTAAACATATTAAAGTCACATACTAACGTGGTTTAAGGAATTAATTCATCCTCAACATCATTAAATCATCAAGTCTCATCACTTTTCCCAAATTCTCAAGAACATAAACCCTAGAATTTTAAATCTTCCATTTCCAGAATTAGATCCGTTTTTGTATCACATAAATTAGTAATTTTCTTAATTAGATCTTCCAATAACATTTCTACATGCAAACCTACCTCCAAAATTAAACTAACAACTCCAATTTTATGGGTTTTTATTTATCTCTCAATTAATTATGATTATTGAATTGTCTAAGCATGGAAGAAGCATTTACTGCATAAAAATGTAAATTAAACCACTTGCCTTGATTCAATCTCTGATTTTGATGACGATTTGAAGAAGTTCCCTCTCTCTTTCTGCATAATTCCCTTCTATCTCTCTCTCTCCAAGCTTTCTTCTCCAATGGCTATGGTGGCTAGGGTTTGTTTTGGAAAAGTTTTGGAAACCTAATCTAATAACCCCCGTAGCTTATTGGGTCATTAAGGGTTGGTTAGTGGGTTTAGTGGGTCAATTCCCAATCAGATAAAAACTCTTAATTTTCGTCACTTTTAATTCCCAAAAATATAAAATTACCAAAATATCCTTTATGTTGTCGGTATGGCCTAAAAATACCCTGGGACCCAAACTAAACCCCCGGCTAGTGTTTTCTGACTATCTCGACCCTTCCGGACGCGTTGGCGCACTCAAAACGACCATACGGTTAATAGAATTTAATTTCACTTTTATAAATAATATAATTATATCATGACGCGACTGTCACCCGCGTCCCAATAAAATGTCCAAATTGTCGTATATCAATCTCACGACAATTTCATAATTCAATATTCATATATCATCATATATACTCAATATAGTCAAATACCAACTCACATCTCGCTAGTATTTTATCCGGATTAATTCCCAATTAATTCTCATTTAATTAATTAATCCCAAAAATAAATATCGCCAAAAATACGGGGTATTACACCATGATGACAAATGGATTAAAAATTAACAAGTGTGATAAATACGTCTATGTTAAACAAATTAACATTTCATAGACATTATTTGTGTTTATGTTGACGATATGTTAATCATAGGAACTAATATTGACTAATATTTAGGGTGCTAAATCAAACTATTTACTATAAGGAAATATTTTTGTTGAGCTTATTAAGCAGAGTAGCCCAAATACCTAAAACCCATTTCACCCTTCAACAAATCCATCACTCTGCTCAATAAACTAAACAAATTCCAACAAGTCATTTACCCCCAGGCCATGAATTTGAATAATCAAAAGAGGTTGGACCAATGGATTTGCAACAAATCCGGGAGATAGGCAAAGTGAGAGGGGGCTGAGATGAAGAACTATAAACAGAGAATGAGAGAGTGAGGAAATGTAAGAAGGGGAGGAGAAGAGTTAGAGGTAGAGGAGTAATAAATGGTTTGATAATTAAGGCCTACCTTAAAAGGTTGTTTCGTTTGTTTCAGAAGACGAAGGGTATTGTGATGTGGTTCGTATTTTTTGAACAAAGGTTGTTTCGTTAGTTTGGGAAGTTTAAGTTTATTGGACTATGGTTTTTTTGGGAAGACAAAATGCTATGCTTATCTCACGGAATAAAGTGGAGAGAATGTTGGAAAATTGGACTTGAATTGGGTTTAAGAATTTAAGAAAGCTATCCAGAATTTTCTGGATAGAATTTTGAGCAACTTTAAGCTTAAATTTAGGTGGGACCCACACTATGAAAATCGTGGGACCATATACGAACGCGTTCACCTCCGTAAGGAGATTAACGTAGTATATTCATATGTCCAATTTCAATAAGTTATGAATGATAAATATGTCCCCAAAGTAACTCACAAAGCAATGAAAGTTAATGAATTGCGTGTGTTTTAACTCTTGTCCCACATTGGAAGAGTAGTGGAAATTTGATGAGTTAATAACACCCAAGTATGGACTAAGGCATGGATGCCTTGGGGTATCCCAACTCTTTGAATGGGAGATGACCAAAGCTATGCACGGGTTGACTTTCGGTCAAAAGTCCACACACGCGCGTCCGTCCGGCCGGCTCGGCTCGGCTTGGGCTTGGGCAAAATTTCCTACATTTTTTGGCCGAATTTATTTAACTTATCTGGGCTTTAATTATTAACTAATTATGAAATTAATTAATTAATTAATAAGCTGTTGGCAGTTATCGTCAACAGTTAATTTCGTTTAACTGATTAACTGTTTTTGACAGTTAATTTCGGTTGACTGTTCCAACAGTCAACACAAAAGTTATAAATTAATCATTTCCCCTACAGAATTAATTACTAAAAAATTTCCCTCCTCTAGAATTGTTGTCATTTTTGTCCCAGAAAATTTCAGTCATATCAGTTTCAGAAATTCTTTTTCCTGCATAACATATCTTGCATTGTTGTTGAGTAAAAGCCACAGAATTTGAGTTCGTTGTAATTAATTATTGTTGTGCTACATAATTAATTGGAAAATCCGTTCTATCTTGGGAGACAATATTCATCAACCTTGGACACATTGGAGGGAATAAATTGTCTTAAGGAGACTGTTCATAACAAGGCTCGAATTTTTCTTTAATTCTTTTATTATTTCTGTAAATTCAAGTATTTTATTTCTGTAATTCTGTTTTAATTTTATAATTAATTAATTAGTAATTAATAATTCTGTACAATTATTATTTATAAATAATAGACCTAACAGAGAAGTGGATTGAATAACGTAATCCTATGTGAGCACCTTATATAAGGGGGTGGGGAAGAAGAAACGGAACTGGAAGATGGAGAGACGATGAGAAGTAAATAACTTTCGTGAGAAAGAGAATATAAGGAAGAGAGAGATCCGATCCTACGTGGATAGCTTAAAAATTGAGAAGCTATTATGGAGTCCGTTTTATAGTAATAATAATAAAATAGATATTTTGTTTCTTAAATAATGTTAGACTTTAACTTCTCAAGTTCAAAACCGGCTATGGAGATAAAAGTGTGGTTGTTGGGTGTTAAATAATGGAGAGAGATACTTGTTTTAGGTTTTGATGTGTTGATGTTTTGAGTTAGAAGATGGTTGGAATTCATTTTTTTTGTAATGTGTTAGTGAGAGAAATCTGGTGGTTTGTTGTGTTTCAATAGCCGAAACAATGGTTCCGTGATTGTTAGCTTTGGTTTCTCAGCATCTGTTCAGATTAACATTTTATCTGGTTAATTTATTCATGTTAAAGATGTTGAGATTTGGTGGTGGGTTTCTTCTTCTCTTCTCTCAGTTTGGCGGTTAAGGAGATAAAATAGGATTCAATGTTTTGATTGTTATTTTCTTTGAGATAATCGCTTGTGGAATACTTTTGCTTTGTTCCTATTGGATCTTTAGGATGTGTGTGTTTTACACGTGTGTTATTTTGTTTGTTTATTGATATACACTATCTGTTTTTTGCATAGTTAACATAGGTTTTGTTGTCTGCTTACGCGTAAAGTGGGTTTGTTTCGACCTAAATTTTGGGTTGGGTTGAGTTTTTTGTGGTCAATCGGTTTGTTCTCGTGGGCTATTGGGCTTTTGGGCTTCTGCATGGTGTGTTTAACATAATTCTTAAAATTCACCAAAAAAAATAATAGAGAGATAGAAAGAGAGAGGTCGTGTTTGAGTTTCTATGTCCTCTTTGTAACTTGCATCAAAGGAAAGATAGCTTATCAGATGAATAACAAGTTTCCTTTTTTCAATAGTTGTAGCTTGTAATTACTATTAGATTTCATCATTATGATGTTTTTGAAACCAAAATCTAGAAAATCTTGGCCAATTTATTTTTTTACTAGATGCATTGAAACAATGTTACATATTAGAGATACGCATATTTAACAATTTTCCACTTTAATTCATAATTACATTTACATCGTTATCGGTAGTTGTTTTACATTTAGATTTACATCACTCTATTTGTCATTATAAGTGGACGTTTTTCGTATTAATAGCGTATGTGCATCGCCCTGATTGCATGCTAGTATATAATAGATATAGAAGAAAAATGGTTTTCGGTGATTTACCAATAAGTAATAACAGAGTTAAATTTATGATCCATTCTATCATAAAAAATTCCAGCTAGGCTTTCACTGACCTACAACATATATCAAAATGCATAAAACAGAAATTGCTTCATTATTCCAACGGAAAGAAAGGTGGAGAAAAAGAAAAAAGAACAGAAGAATAAAGAAACTTATAACTTTAAAATGTGAATAATGACATTTAATTATTCTTGATCTTACTAAGATGACCTCATACAAGTTACAAAGCTTTTAAAACTTCCTACACGACATGCCCCAACACGATAATCGCACAAAATTAAAATGGTGTCAGGTTCGGATGATATTTTGATCCGATAGTGGGTGGTGTCGTGTTCATGTTATAGTTTTGATACGAAATTGGCTCGAAATTAGCCTATTTTGACCCAATTGCAATATAGGAGTGGCAATTCGTTTTTTTGTGCCATGTTTCGGATCCACACGACACGACAAGAATTTTTTAGACACGACATGACACGAATTCGTGTTGTTTTTAGTTGACACGAACAGAATCCAAATCGACATGACATGAATAACACGATTTTTTTAATTTTACACAAAATTGAACATAAATATACATGATAACCCGAATAAAAATACGATTAACACGACTAACACAACTCATAATTTTGACACGAACACTTCACGACACGACTTCGTGTAAAAAAAACCCGACACGGACACGACATATCGTGTCAATTTCGTGTCGATCCGTGTCATTTATAAAATTGTTACCCGTACGAATAGGCAACCCGATTTGTCCTGATTACCACCCCTTCATAATTAATAAACTTCATGTAATATAAAATAATTTCTTTATATTTATATATAAAAAAAAGCGGTTTATTTTGTTGGGTCGTGTTAACTTATTCTCAATTGGCACGAAATAGATTTATTGTGTTATTCGCGTCGTGTTTTTAACGGCCGTGTTCGTGCTAGGCTAAAAAACACGATATCGTGTCATATCGTGTCGTATTTTTAATGGTTCCGTGTTCGTGTTAGGCAAAAAAAAAACACGATACACTGTCGTATTCGTGTCGAGCAAAATGAAGTCGTATCGTGTCGGGACAAGCTCAAACTCGACCCGTTGGCACGAATTATCACCTCTAATTTTGTGTAGGAACGATCCACGTCTAGAACACACAGATGGTAGATCCTAAAGCACAATGAATAGGCTAAAATTTTGAAGGGCTTTCAAATGATCCTTCATATTATACATAACTAACAAACATTTACGTAAGACATGACAGGGCCGTTCCTAAGATTAGGACATCCATGTGCGAAAATTAATTTATGACCCTTCTAGAATAATATTGTACAAAGATGTTAAATACTTAAAATGGGCCTCTAAAAAAATAAACTTATTTTTTAAGGGGATAGTATAATCATTCTTTGTACAAATTGTTTTTGGATAGTTAAAAAAATGGACTCCTAAAAAATTAAACTTATTTTAAAAATTTACATTTTTAATATTTATAAAATATTTTTAGACCCCTATAATCTATATATATAGGTACATACTCTAAAATGAGCCATGTACCAATGCGCATTTGACTAATGTATGTAAATAATTTGAACCCTAAAGTTCCACAACCAACAAAGTTTGCATGTAATAAAATGAGATAGAAAGATATGGGAAGAAACGAAAAAGTGAAGAACTTGTAATTTATGTCGTCATGTTTAGGCGAAAGTCCATTTCATGTAACTTACTTGTGCATCTAACACCTCCCATTCAAGGTGGGCGATGTAAAAAGTGAGAAGAAAAAATATAGAAAACATTATATTAAGAATTTTACATCAACTTTAACAAAAGTCCAGTAAACTCAGACAAATAAATATTAAACAATCACAATGACTTTTGGTCAACTCCAACGGTTAAAATCAGTTGACCTCAGTTAACCAGAACTAACAAACATTATTCTGTCACATGAAATTTTTTGTAAAGGAATTGACAAAACCCTAACAGGATGGGTTTAGTTACTATGATCGAGGCCGACTAAATAAAGCTGTTTAAGCGAAATACATCAGGAGTTTACGCAATTTAATATTCATATAAAATGGATCAAGGCCGGTTAAATAGTTTCAAGGAAGCAAGTTGTTTATGCGAAAAACATCAGGGGTTTACTGCAATTCACCGATTATTTAAAGAAGATACCAATAACATGTGTCCTCCCTGGTACTAAGAACCCATAAATGATAGATTCAGAATTCCAATATATATTTAAGGGACATTTTCACTTTGGGGTATACTAGTTCTCGGTATTTTCTCATTGGGAATCAATTTGACCTTTAGCAACTATGTTTTAAAAACTATTCGTCGCTAAAAGTGAAAATGACCCCAATGACTAAATACGAAAACTAGTGTGAAAATATAAAAAACTAATGAGGCTCAAAACACATAACACGTGACCACGTTATCATTTTCCATTTGAAAATGCACGGAAAATAAGTAGATAATCAATCCATATCGGTGGTGGAAGAAAAAAGAACTAGAATTTTCAAGAACAGCCAAATATAACCTATATAATTGTGCATACGTTGACCTGTTTGCAAACACTGATCAACACTAACAATGAAGGCAGCTTTATAGACGCAATCATAATTTAGTAGTACTTTATATAACCAATCCATAACACCATCATCACAAACTTAGGTAGAAAGTAAGTTATTGAGAATCCAGATGTCCCCTAAATCAAGACTTAAGCAGATCCAGTTGCAGAAACAACAGAAGAAACAACAGCATCAGCATCAGCATCAGCAGGATCAGTTGAGTGCTTAGCTATTGCAAGCTCCAGAGCCTTCTTATCAGCACCTACCACTTTGTCCACCAACTTCCCTTCTTTCAAGAACACAAATGTTGGCATGGCCTCCACAGCCCAGTCCTCAGCAACAGACTGCAAAGCCAAAAAAATTATGAGTTTTCAGTCCACAATAGGAATTCATTGCAAATCAGACTTTCAATGCCTCCCTCCATCTTTCGATTGTTAGTATTAATGTTTCTGTCTAGCTTTAACTCCCCTTTCAAATCAAGGACAGAAAAATGATATAGACTAAACTTCAGGGTTTAATATATAAAAGAATCCAAATTTAGAAATTGGAATGTAAAACAACTTTGGATAAACAAGGAGCCACATCAGCTTATCATCATGATTTAAGCCGAGTTACACCCGGAATTTCAATTGGAACACTAACTGAAAATGAAGAGTAAACTGATGGACCCTATAGGTCCTATAACTAATATGGCATATGACATGTATTCATTCTAATTTGATATGAATATTTTATAATACGAATATTTCTAATGACAAAAAAAAAATCTAATATGACAATAAGTTTACACAATGTTATCAAGTCATTAGATCACACAGAAAAACCGTTGAGTGAACTGTTTAACACTAAAAGCCCTTATATAATGGGGGAGTCCTGCAGCAAGGCACAAATTCGACTCATTTTGTGCGACGCACTGACGTGTCACATCTGGATTGGTCCATTTTTTGGACCCTGGCGGGACCCACACCATAAGACCCACAAAATGAATCAATACAAACGTGACACACCAGTGAGTCACAAAAAATGAGTCACATTTGTGAGTTAACCTAGAATTATAGATAATGGAGTTGCACCGGCCAAGGTTTACATTGATGCACTAATCCTATATAAAGGTTTAAATCTGAAACATGCTATTGACATTAAACCCTGACTTCAGGATCCACTTAATGTTTAAACGTAAAAGAATCCACAGTTCAAGGTTTAATATGAAGAAAAACTTTTGATAAACAAGGAATCGCATCAGCTTAAGTCAATGATTTTATTATAATCAATTCTCCTACAACTGGAGAATTGGTTTAAAAAACGAATCAGTACTATTACATCACATTATTTTCAAAAACGAACACCACCCAAAAGAAAAAAAATCAATCCACAATCTTCCAAGATTTCTCAAATATTTGGAAAATCTAATTCTCCTATAAATTGTGCTCACGAAGAGGCACTTGAAGGAAAATGTGTGAAAGATTTTATTTGATTTAGGAAAAGGTAAACTCTTTTTTTTAGTAAAAACATGTTGTAAAATGATCATTTTCACATTATCCCTTGATTTTAAGGGGAAAAAAAATCATTTTGACATTAGCCCTTGTTGTTAAGAGAGTTGCACCCATTGTTTCTTTTAAGACACAAACAAATCATGAATGTTCAGAACTTAAAATGGATTTCAAGGTCAACTTTGACATTTATTTTCACCCAAAACAAATATAAGGATCCAACCTACTAAATGTCAACAATACTACGACAAAATTATAGGACTTTGTTACCTTCAATTCATCCACGTCCACCTTGAGGAAGGTGACATGAGGCAGTTTCTTCGCAAACTCGGCCAGAATTGGAGCGATGAAACGGCATGGCCCACACCATGAAGCAGTGAAATCCACCACCACCTATCAAAAACTTCTCTTATTAGTATATCTCCATTACCTTAACCATATCTAGTACGATAACACATTTGAAGTGTCTTCCATTTAACAAATCAGAGAGGTTGCCAAAAAAATGTAACAAAGATATCACAAACACCAAATCAATAATAATCAGTGTCTGATTGGGGAACCCATGAAATTGGATCTGAAATTTTTCCAATTCCAATTCCAATTCCAAACAAACCCTTAGATAATTAAGAAATCATTTAAAATTAAGTGCTTGTTTGATTTGAGCTTATGTACTGCACGGCTTTCAATTCCAATTCCATTCGTTGGAATTGGGTTGACAAACGGACCCTAAAGGTCCACGCCATGGAATTGGGGAATAATTTTTTTTGTCTTAGAGGCGCGATTTGTTGGCGTCACAAACATAGACCCACGTTATTATTCAATGGATTAAATGATGTGGGTCTGTGCGCTAAGTAGCCAATCCCGGCTAAAATGTCAAAACATCAAAATAAAGTCCTGGAAAGGGCATCTAATTGGGGTTCCCAATATAGAACGTGAAAAAATCCTAAATTTCAAATTCCATA
The DNA here is from genome assembly GCA_949130495.1 of Sambucus nigra. Taxonomy (NCBI): domain Eukaryota; kingdom Viridiplantae; phylum Streptophyta; class Magnoliopsida; order Dipsacales; family Adoxaceae; genus Sambucus; species Sambucus nigra. Next base: position 93,900,036 of record OX422211.1, read on the forward strand.
AGTGAATAAACCAATCAAAACACATGGTAATAATGGAAAGCCCAAAAACTAATTTCCAACCGTTGATTTATAATACCAGGTAACCAAAAGATGAAGAAAATCCCATATACACAACCAACATGACAAATCTGGGCTATTTCACAACAATTATGGACTACCCATTAGAAAATAAGTTAAAGGGAAAGGGGTATGAGAAAATACCAGTTTGGTAGACCCATTTGCCTGCTGCATCTGCTCATTCCAATGCTCTACGGTGTGGCAACCAATGACTTGACCCTCTTCTGCTGCCATTTCTCTCTCTCTAAGTTAAACCTTTCAATATGTTTCTGTCTGCTAAAATATTTTCTGCCTCTATATATCGCGGTAAGTTATAAAGATATTCGATTATTTAATGTTATTTGTTATGGCTGGTGTGAAATAAAAAACGCGGTGGGGGCCTTAGCTGACGTATGCTCGTGTGTCATTTTTGCTAGGGCTTTATACCGTGGGAAGTGATTAGACGCTGTCGTTTGGGCTGTTGCGGAAGCATTATTTCCACGCAGGGAATAAAGTAGTAAAGTAAAGAGAAGCGGATAACATGTCCGATAATGAATATTTCAAATGAGGACTTTTGGAAACTAGTTGTGCCAACGTGGGTGAACGTGTGGGCGAGTCCGAATATTTTTTTTATGAAGTAAAGTAATAAAAAAAACCGCTTGATGATGATAGCAAACTATGGTGCATATGTAAATATTTTAAATAATTTTATAATTGTGATTATTACACTTACAAAGCATAAAATTGAATTTTATACGGCAAATATTAATCTCGAGATTAAAACTCAAGAAAAATGCTAGGGAGATCATTTTTGTGGATACATTTCGTGGACATACTGTATTAAAAGCTTATACCTTATTATTTTTGGTCCCGTCAAGGTATCAACCAATGCATTAAAAATTTGTACTTATTTTTATCTTATTTACGGGTCCACGAAATGTGTCCACAAAGTGACTCTCCCTAACATTACTCAAAACTAATAGTGGCAAAATGTGACCCAAATAATAAAACAACTCATATTAGTCCACTCATCTAAATATGGGGCCATATTTAAAAGTTATGAGTTAAATATGGGCCCCATATTCCAAAGCTATGAGTTAAATATGGGCCCATATTTGAAAGCTAGGAATCAAATATAGAGCCCAATTTTAAAAGATACAAATCGAATATAATATTCATTTTTAAAAGTTGTGAGTAAAATATGAGTTTTTTTACATATACCTCGAATTGTAATGCTTATTTTAGTAGAAAAATAATGGGTTGGCCGAACCCATATTCGGTCCGCCCATATTTGGCCCAGCCCACATTTAACCCAACCCATATTTGGCCCAACCCACATTTAACCCAACCCATATTTGACCCGCTCAAATTAGGCCCAACCCATAATTTTGTCAGTGCTACTCAAAACCCACATATAGAAGTATGATATTATCAATTATGCATAAAACTATCTAATAAAATAACCTTTGAGCGTGTCTCACAACTAAATATATAAAAAGTTAAAAACTAACTTAAATCAATATAGGAGGTTGATATTGAAAAAAAACAATAAGTGAACAACTATTCATGTGTAAATTGCAATTCAAACTTGGGAAATGCAAAAGTTTGTCGGTAGCCCACAATCTAGAAATCAAATTTGTATTAGCATTGTCGAGGCCTTGATATACATAAATAAACATTCTACTATAAAATAAATGTAATATCATATTATAAAGATCAATATGTCATATCTCGTTCAATATTATGATGTATATTAACAATAATGAAGCGCAGGCACTCGGTATATATTTTCTAGCATAGAGTAATATGGATACTCTATAAAAATCAATATGTAGTACTGTAAATGCAGGGGCGTAACTGTGTGTGGGCTTGACCGGGCTCAAGCCCGGGTCATGTTAAAAAAAAAAATAGCTTTTATAATAAAGCCCAAAACTCAAAGCCCACCCAAGAAAATATTTATCCAACCCACCATCAAACCTCCAAACAATAAAAGTTGATCGGGGAGACAAAAGCAAAAACAAAACAAAAGGGAACAAAACAAAAGAAAGCAGGGGAGGGAACCAACCAACCAAAGGAGAAAGTGTTTCTTTGTCAAATTGGCTTTGCATACAAGGTAATTTTATTTCATTTGTTAAATCCGTTTTTTTTTTGTTTACTATAAACATCCCTAAATAATAAGTTTTGAAATCCCTAATTTGTAAAACCTAAATATTGAAAACCCTAACTTTTTCTCTTTAATTTTTAATTTTTGTAGTCTCATTTCTTCTTGCCTATTGATAACTTGAACAAATTTAAATTATAATTTCAATCCCTAAATTGATAGTTTTAATTTTTTTATTATGTTGACTAATGAAATAACAAATGAAATAAAATTACTTTGTCAAATTGGCTTTGCATACAAGGTAATTTTATTTCATTTGTTAAATCCGTTTTTTTTTTTTGCTTACTATAAAAATCCCTAAATAATAAGTTTTAAAATCCCTAATTTGTAAAACCTAAATATTGAAAACCCTAACTTTTTCTCTTTAATTTTTAATTTTTGTAGTCTCATTTCTTCTTGCCTATTGATAACTTGAACAAATTTAAATTATAATTTCAATCCCTAAATTGATAGTGTTAATTTTTTTATTATGTTGACTAAAATATATTACTCATGCATTTTCTTAGGTTACAATGTCAAGGAAAACTCTATTATCATTTTTTAAACCAAAAAGTGATGACAAAGCAAGTAAAGAGTCGCCTTCTATATTACCCGATGATACTCCTTTAACCTCCATCGAGTCACCACCTCCTCGTAAAATTCAAAGGACCGAACCTAGTGAAAAAGATGACTCTTTTACTCGGGATCCTGGCTTGCGTCTTCAAATATGGCAAGCACCCGTTGAAGACCGTGATGAGCTTCGAAAAAAATATCTCAAACTGCGGCCTTATCAACCCATACTAAAAGAGTACCCACTCACCCAAGACGAAAAACAATTTCGTCGCTTTCAAAGTAGTTGGTTTAAAAGATATCCTTGGCTTGAGTATTCCGTTGAAAAAAATAGAGCATATTGTTTTTATTGCTTCTTGTTTGAAAGTAATCCACCGACTCGGCCTGCATTTACAGTTGAAGGGTTTCAAAGTTGGAAACGAGTTAGTGGCCCTAAATGTGCACTTTTGAAACACATGGGAGTTCCCCCTTCAACGCATATGAGTTGTGTCAATGCTGCAGAAGATTTAATGAATCCTTTACAACACATTCGTAGAGTGTTTGACTCACAATCTAAAGAAGTGGTGGAGAATAATCGATTGCGTCTCAAGACATCCATCGATTGTGTGCGGTGGCTTGCATTTCAATCATGTGCATTTAGAGCTCACGATGAATCCCCTCAATCACTAAATCGTGGAAACTTTATTGAATTGATAAAGCACACTGCAAGATATAATAACAAAGTTGCCGAAGTTGTCTTACAAAATGCTCCGGGGAATGCAATGTATACCTCTGCAATTATTCAAAAGGAAATTTTGAATATTTTGGGTGATAATGTGAGAAGTAAGATTCGTACTGAAATTGGGGATGGGAATTATTGCATATTGGTTGATGAAGCACAAGATGCATCTACTAAAGAGCAAATGGCCATTGTCTTAAGATTTGTTGATGGGGGAGGTGTGGTACGTGAACGTTTTTTTGGAATTGTGAGTGTTGAAGACACTACGGCTTTGACACTTAAAAAGGAAATATCAGGCGTACTTGCTCTTTATGATCTGCATATTGATAAAATGCGTGGCCAAGGGTATGAGCAATATGCGTGGGGCTTGGAATGGGTTATAAGCACTCTTTTTTAAAGAGTGCCCATATGCCTATTATGTGCATTGCTTCGCCCACCAACTGCAGCTTTCTTTAGTCTCGACATCTAGAGATGTGCAAGATATATGGTTATTTTTTTCAAAGTTGAATACAGTTGTGAATCTTGTCGATGCTTCTCCCAAACGTCATAGTGAATTACAATCGAGACAAGCTGCTGAAATTGCGAATAAGGTTGCTCGTGGTGAACTTCGGACGGGAAGAGGTGCTAACCAACTTAAGACCTTGCATCGAGCCGGAGCAACTCGTTGGAGCTCCCATTTGAATTCTATCAGAAGTTTGATTGATTTATTTGGTCCATCTTGTCAAGTTGTTGAAAATCTTTGGAAGAATGGCCCTAGTCATCCTATACGCTCGGAAGCTAAGGGTGCTTATAGTGCGATGACTTCATTTGAATTTGTATTTATTTTACATTTATTAAATGAGATTATGGGAATCACACATTTGCTTTGTCAAGCACTTCAGAGAAAATCTCAAGACATTGTAAATGCTATGAGTCTCGTCTCAAGTACAAAAACATTGCTTCAGAAGTTAAGAGAAGATGGTTGGAGTTCCTTCTTTGAGAAAGTGAAATCATTTTGTGAAGATTTTTGCATTGAGATCCCCGATATGAGTGCTCGTTATTCAGTGGGTACACGGCGTTCTTGTCAACAGTATGACACCATTACAGTTTATCATCATTATCAAGTTGATACATTCAATGCTGCAATTGATTTTCAGATAATGGAGTTAAATTGTAGGTTTTCTGAGGGTGCAATGGAACTTTTTATTCTTAGTGTTGCTTTGGACCCACGTGATACTTATAAATCATTTAAAATTGGTGATATATGCAAGCTAGCCGAAAAATTCTATCCTCAAGATTTCACCATAGATGATATGCATGGTTTGAAGAGTCAGTTGAAACATTATGAGCTTGATATCCCACATCACCCAAGTTTCCAAAATTTATCCTCAATTTCTGAGTTATGCACTCAATTAGCTGAAACAAAAAAGAGAGAGATCTATTATCTGGTTGACAGATTGATTCGTCTTATTTTGACCCTTCCTGTTTCCACGGCATCAACCAAACGGGCTTTCTCAGCTATGAAGCTTGTCAAAATAACTCTTCGCAACAAGATGGATGATGACTTTCTTGAAGATTGCATGATACTCACCATTGAAAAAGAACTCGCACAAGATATTGATCTCGATTCGATAGTTGATGATTTTGATTCTCGAAAGGATCGTAGGGTTCAATTTCATTAGCCAATTATTAACTTCTTCTTTTTTGTATGCGTGCAAATCTATCAAACTTGACTAGATATAACAAAATGATATTCTTTTGTCTATTTTGAATATAAAATTAATGCATCGCTATTATCTCAATGGTATTGATTTTTGTGTTTATTTTTATTAACTCTATGATAAATTTATATTAGCCCGGACAGCTGCAAAATCCTGGCTACGCCCCTGTGTAAATGGATATTCAAAAATTTGCATCCGTTCGATATCCGAATTCGAATTTGCAGATATTTATCCGAAAAACTGAAAATGGATACGAATATGGATACTCTATAAAAATATTCGAGAAAACGGATACGGATAGTACTAGTATCCGACACGGATAATCCGTATGCGATGCGGAGTATCCATTTTATCGAATATCCGTTTTTATCGGATATCCGTATCTGTCAAATATATGTTTGAAATATTACTAATAATATTAGTATTAGTATTATTTATACAATAATATTTTTAAATAAAACTTAATCGTTTATTCCCTAAAACAAAACAAATACATACTCTACTCAAAACAAAATCACCCTAAAGATATTATTTTATTGGGTATATTATAAAATGTCATGTATTATTTTTATTTTATTGGGTATAATATCATAGAGTTACACTAAAGTTACAATACACCCTATCACACACAACATACACCCACTAAAGAACATATACTCCATTCAAAACAAAAAATCTTAATTTCATTTCATTTCTTATTCGTCCAAAACAAGAGAAAAAAAAAAACTTCATTTCACTTCACAAAAAACCCTCATTCCGCCACCTCCCCCTCCGCCGCATCCACTTGTTGCTGTTATTTTTTTTAATGGTTTTAAGCTTATATGATTGTGAAGTATGGATGGCTTTATGATATATTATCATTATGGAATGCTACTATTATTATGGACGCCATAATTGTTGATGTTAGGAGGTAGTAATTTTGTTGTACATTTATGGGCTTTGTTTACCATATTTTGTTCTTGGGGTAGGTTTGTTTACATTATAGTTATATGGGTGTTATTTTGACGGTTTCTGTTAATATTCGTTTGCCAGCTAAGCCCTTATTGTCATTTACTATTATACCCTTATATATAAATACCCTTATACCCTTATTTAAAACATAAACCCTTATATACCCTTATACCCTGATTTTAGCCAAAAAAAAATTCCAGCCAAAATAATATTAAAATAAAACAGATTTCAATTAAAAAAATATATCGACAAAAAAACAATTTCCAGCAAAAAAAAAATTAAAATAAAATTGATTTCAGTTTAAATATTATTTTCAGGAAAACACACACACACACACACACACACACACATATATATATATACTGTTTAAATATTTAGGGGAAAAAAGAGTTAAATATTTAGAAAAAAAATAGTTAAATCGTGTTTTTTTATTAAAGAGTTAAATTATTTCCACCAAATAAAAAAAAGAAACTCATTTTCATCAAATAAAAAATGTTTTCCACCCAAAAAAATTATTTCCACCAATTAAAATGATTTTCAGTTAAAAATATATATTTCCTGAAAAAAAAACATTTTCCACCAATTAAAATAATTTTCAACCCAAAAAAAAATGTTTTCCACCCAAAAATTGTTTTTCAATGACCAAATAAATAATTTTCAGCAGAAAAAATATAAAAATAAATATGATTTCGAACTATATATATATATATATATATATATATATTAAGAAAAGTTATATATATTGTAATTTTAAAAACTGCATATATATATATATATAAATAAAAAAATACATCTTAACATTTGTTTAGGAAATATTATAAAATTGATTTTTTATATATAAAAAATTATTTTATATATAGAAATATTAACTTTTTTTTAAGGAAAATATGTTTTTAGACAGTTTTTCATATAAACTATTTTACATAAACTATTTTTATATATAAAAATATTTAGAAAACTTTTTTAAACAGTTTATCCGGGAAAATATATATTTCCAAAACAAATAATAGTTAAAAAATATGTTTCAAAAATAAAAAAAAAAATTCAGCAAAGAAAATAAATAAAATAAACTGATTTCAGTTTAAAGAAAATATTTTAAAAAAATATTTTGAGAAAGTATATTCTCAAGAAAAAAAAATCCAAGAAAAGAATTGATTATAAATTCCAACTATAAAAAATTGATTTTCAACAAAAGAAAATATATTTTCCCAAAAAAAAACATTTTTCACAAAAAAAAGATAGTTTTCAACAAAAGAAAATCCATCAAGGAAAAACTCTGGCCAAAATTACAGCTACAAAAACTTCCGGCCACAAAAAAAAACTCCAGCCAAAAAAAAAAACTCCCGCCCAAATTTCAACTGTAAAAACCTCCAGCCAAAAAATAAACTCCGGCCAAAATTCCAGCTGCAAAAACCTCCGGTAACAAAAAAAAACTCCAAGCCAAAAAATAAATTCCAGGCCAAAATTCCAACTGCAAAAACCACCGGTAAAAAACTAACCTTCAGCAAAAAAAACTCAGCTTCGAGCAGCCAAAGAAAAAACATGAAAGATCCAAATTCCAAATTGAAAAACCCACCTTTGAGCAGCCACGGAGGGGGAAATTTGTGGTGGAGTGAAGTCGACGTAGCATCGGAGAAGAAGAAATAGGAGAAGAAGGAATCGCCGGTGTGGATTTCGGAGAAGAAATGGGAGAAAAAATCAGTCGTTGAGAAAGAGGAGAGAAAGAGGGGAGGTTTAGGCTTTTGGTTATAAATATAAGGGGCATTTTAGGTAGTTGACAAAAAGGATTCATTTCTTAAACGTCCGTTACCTAAAACTGTTAAAATAACACCCAACGAATTAATACGTAAATAAACGTACCCTAAGTAACTAATATTATAAACAAACGTACCCCAAACAGTAAATCACCCTATATTTATTTGGATTGGATTGGATTTCATTGGAATTGATATTTTAATAGTTATTTTATGTGATGCATAAACAATGTAAACGGATACAAATATTATTCAAATTCGAGGTATCCAAGTGGATACGGATATGGATAGTTGTTTTAACTATCCGGGGGAATACGGATACAAATAGTGCATTCAAATAGCGAATACGGATATAAAAAATATGGTATATGATCTATATCCGTCCGTTTACCACCCCTACACCTATGATACCTCTTCAATATATTAAAAATCACGTGTCAATTAAAACATATTAGGGAATTTTTTAATTTTTTTGAATCAATTTAGGAAAAAATTAAGAGGTCGATAGTGTTAGGAAAATGTAATAGATGATGACGATGTTCAAATTTTTTATACTTTCTTTGAATTTTTTTGATATTTTTACTGGCACCAAGTATCACTAAAAATGTTTGAGTGGTGGGGAAGGCTTTGTGTAGAGTGAAAATAAACATCTCCATAATTAAGTACAATTATTAATATATATTTTTTAATATTAACACAATTTTTACATAATTAGAACTACTCAAAATTTATAATCATTCTCTGTTTATTTCTTGAATGTTTAGTATCTTTTCCGATGACCTGTAAATCACATATGCTCCGTTTAATTGTCAAGGAAAGTTAAGCAAGAAAATTATTCTCGAAAAAGGGGAAGTTGAGTGAAGTAAATGAAAATAAAAGTTAATTTCTATTGTGTATTTGGTTAGCAAAAAATTTGCAGAAAAATTATAAATAAATAAAATAAAAATTTGTATACGCATATGTAGTTATAATATTACAATATAAAGTATAATATATTTCTTTTTTAATGACCAAAAATAATGATTTATATATAAACATGGATTTAACACAAACATTACTGGAAATGAAATAAAAATTATGAATATTTAATTTGTAAAAAAATCAATAAATAACATATTTTTTTGAGTAGTTATGGGAAAATATTTTAGTAATAATAATAATAATAATTTACAAGATAATATACTAAGTTTCTTTATACTTACCTAAAAAATCCTAGGTAGCATGTATTTTGTGAGAAAAAATTTATATTAAAAATATTTAAGAACAAATTTTTCACAACTTTTTTATTAATCAAATGCAACAAAATATATTTTTCTCATTTTTCTCTCCTTTCCCGATAAAGAAATTTACCCATGCCGAAAGTGACAAGTACAAGTTGGAAGGAATTTTCGTTTTCTTGGTACAAGTTGAAGGAAAGTTGATTTGGATGGGAATCCACAAAAGGCCAAACAATTGTTCAATCGGACACAAGTCACCACAACAGCCTTACAAAATCTACCAACCCTTAAGTATCATTTTAATAACAGTTTCATAAGTAAGGGGTTTGATAGGGCAGAAGAAGCTCTTTCTTTTTTAATTAAGGGTTGGGTATTCGATTTTTGTCTTGGACATGAAAGAGTCTTAAATTTTTGGGTCAGCTGTCCTACCTATCGAAATACTTACAAATCAACGAAGAAATTAATCATTAAGTCGTTAGTGGATACCATGATGTAAAAAAAAAAATAGTTTCATCTTATTTGAAAAAGAAAAAAAATAAAGACGGAGTGTATTACTCTAGTGTGAGAAAACGTGCCTAAAATAAAGGAGTTTTGAACTTTTTCATCTCACGTTTGAAAACGTTTGAAATGTGACTTATTATTTTTTTGGGGGGAATATACCAAATAATTTTTAAAAATATTTTTAATGTACGTTTAGTCCAAGTCTTTTTATTTTGTACCAAAAAGTCCTTCATCATACCAAAAAGACTTTACCATGCTGTTGACGTGAACCTTTAAAGATAAGAGAATATGAGACTTTTTGGTATAAAATAAAAAATTTGAACTAAGTATATATTAAATGTTGAGGAACTTTTTTATATTTAATCCTTATTTTTTCTAAATAAAAGTATAAACATATAATAAAATTTTATAAAAAAATGTAATAAAGAAGAATTATATCAAATCAACTCTACCAAATCCGCCCTCCCACCACCACATCCCCTCCAAAATTGAATTCGAAAAAAACAATCTGACATTCGATTACTAAATTCTTTTTAAATTCAGTTAGTATAGAACTTAAATTCTTATAGATTAAACTCAATATATATATATATAATTTATAATTATATTTGGTTGTGTTGGGACATCATTGAGAAAGTTAATAAGTAGTCCATCTCTAATTACTTCGGGGGTGTTGTAATTTTGTAAGTTTTAAAACTTTTGAGTTGATTTTTATTTGGGTTATTTTGAAAAAAAAATGTCGCTTTTATGATCAATTTTGTAATTCACTTCTAATTTTATAAAATTTGCAATACACTTTCGTTCTGTTAACTATCCATCCAAAACCATTAGTATTGTTTACATTTTGTATTTTTTCCCCATTTTTATGATAAGTTTTGCATCAGACCCCCATTTTCTTTTATTTTTTTTTATTTTAGTCTTATCTCTTAAGATTTGTTACACTCTCATCTTATGAGATTTTAAAGTTTTAGTAAGTCTCATAACCACCCAAAATACCTTACAACTATGTTGTAACCGCCCCCTTCATTTCTGAAGAAAATGACACTTCTCTCGAAATAGTTACAATAAGACTAACAACTAATAAAAATAAAAATATGGGTGTGACTACAGATAAATCTTAAAAGATGGGACTAGATACTCAAGTTCCCTCTTTTAAAAAAATATATATATCTCCAAATTGTTAACTCTCCATTTTGTTTATTTTTATATAACAACACTTCATCAGCATATATTTAAAAAATTCGAAAATGTTTCAAAAAATTGGAAAAAAAGTCCAAAAAATAAGAAATTTTGGAATAAAATTAAATAACAAAAAAGTCTTAACGACATTTTTTAAAAATTCGGAATAATATAAATTCAAATAAGTTAAATATGTCAGAATATAATCATATGATTTTTAGAAAATTCCTAATTTGTCATATTTAAAAAGATCAAAATAGTATAATTTTGAAAAATTATTCCCATTTTTATTTTAATTTATTCGATCAAATGTTTTTCTAATTTGAAATTAGTCTATTCTAATATGGAGTACATGTCGATTAGGACTCTAATTTTTCTGATTTTATTACGAAATTTCTTATTTTAAAGACTTTTTCAATGTTTTTTGGGACAAACTTTTTTTTATATATGTCGATTAAGTGCTTTTTAATAAAAATAAATAAAAACATTGAAGAGTTATAGGTTGGTGGTGTATTGGATTTTTTTTTTAAATTTCCAAACATTTTTTGAATTGGAATTTAATTTAATTTTTTCGATATTTTCTAACTTTTTTCAAAATAACACTATTCTAATATTTTTAGTCGACCATGTCAAACAGGGCTCGAAAGCGTCCGGTGACCCATTGGAGTAAAATGGATCGTTCGTTCGTACTGTAAGGTTGATTCACGCATGGGGTGGACCGTTGTAAAGGGTATTTAGAGCCCTTCGAAGATTCATTCAGCTTCGTTCGAGCTGAAGAGTTTACCAGGGCCAAACGGGACTCGAGAGCGTTCAGTGGCCTCCAGATCAGTTTTTGATAATAAAACTGACTGTTCGTCCACACCATAAGACCGATTCGCGCATGGGACGGACCATTGAAAATACAATTTAAAGCCCTTCGAAGATTCATTGAGCTTTTGAGCAAGTTGACCAAAGTGAAAATGGGGGCCGAGAGTGCTCGGTGGCCTTTAGATCAGTACTCGGAGCACGACCTAGGTTTTGCGGGGAATGAGTGAGTGTTAGGGATCTAAGGAGGTGCTTAGGGGGTCCTGGGATGGGGTGTCTACAGAGAGTACCTCAACGGGCGAGCTTGGAATAAATGAAGGCCGTAGAATGATAGACACCACATTGATGTTTGGGAAGAGGATTTTTAGGTCAATTCCGTGGCCCTAGAGGGTGGGATTGACCGATTGGGAGGGTCGAGGTTAGTTATAGGTACATATAGAGACGAAGGTGAATGATTTATCAGGTCGAGATTCATTCTGAGGAACTAAGGAAGCGAAGATGACCATTTTAGCGGGTCGAAGATATGTTACGATTAGTTCTAAGGGGCTAGGGAGACCAATTCAATGGGTCGAGGTCATTTTTGTGGACCTAAGGGTACGAGGATGATCGATTTCAGTGGGTCGAGGTTAGCCCTCAAGTTGTGCTTGGATGACCGATTTCAGCGGGTCGAGGTCTGATTCTGAGGACCTTCCGTTGGGACGACCAATTCTGAGGGTCGAGGTTAATTCTGAGGACCTTAAGTTGTGGCGACCAATTCTAAGGGTTAAGGAGGACCTTAGGTTGTGACGATCAATTCTGAGGGCCGAGGTCAATTCTGAGAAATTTAAGTTGGTGATAAGCACCCAGAAATGTTAAAATAAAACCTCAAATAGATGATTTTTAATTGTTATTTCTTTGTCAAATTGGTCTTATGCGCTTTCATGTTTATTTTGCAGGTCAAATGCTTCTTGTGGAGCTTAAAAGCCTTATTTCAAGTCAAAAGTGACAAATGCGTGTTAAAAGAGCCTAAGCCCAATTTTCGAAACAATTATCCATTCCCGAACCAAAATCCATATCATCTCAAACCCCTAGTGTGTGTGTGTGTTGTTTTATTTTTATTATTTTTTCTATTTTTTGAGTCATTTTTATTATTTTATTTTATTTTGTTTTGTTTTATCAAGTGTTTTACCATTTTAGTGTAAATATAATATGTGCGTGTGTATGTTTGTGTCATTTTACAGCTCCACCCAACCTTTTGCCTGGCTCCCTAATGCCTTCGGTCTTTCGTCAAATCGCCCTAAAGCTCTGTCAGTTCTCCCACCACTTCCTCTGAGTTCGTAATCCACCTTCACCAATTTCGATGGATAAAGCAGACAAAGTACTGAATGTGCAACCTGATTCTATGATGGTCTTGGTCCAACTTACCGCCAAGATTTACAACATTCAAACTGAGTTTCATGAGCTACAAGGAAATTGAATATTAGTTCCCTAGGAGATAGAGGTCCTCTTAACTTGTGCTATGGATCCACCTGCACCTGAGCCTGTTTGAGTCTCGAAAGAATATTAGCACGCTCCATGTGTCCCTCCTGCTAATAGCCCCCCACCAGCTCAACTCCGTATGCCGAATCTTGTCCAGCGAGGGGCTCAGTTGCCAGTACATGTCAATCTTAAGGAAGAAGAGTTAAACAAGGTTAAAGAGGACCTTAAACGGTTAACCAAGAAGTTCTAACAAGTTCAAATCTCTGAGAACTACATGGATTACACCCATATGTCATCCTACCCTAAAGCAAGGCTGTTAAAAATGTTCAAGATGCCTAACATTGAGAAGTTCAGGGTAGCGACCCCCCAATTGTTCATCTTAGAAGCTTCCACTGAGCCATGAATCTCCTAGGTGCCTTCGAGGAAATAATGGCCCAGATATTCTAACAAACTTTGAAGAACAACGCTCTTTATTGGTTTCTATCCCTCAAGGAGTCCAAAATTCACAGTGAAGATGTTACCCATGAATTCATGTCACAGTATAAATACAACGAGGAGTTGGAGGTTACATGCCGTGATCTAGAACTTCTCAAGTAGAACTCCGAAGAAATTGTCTGTAATTTCATAATAAAGCGAAGAGAGAAAGTGACTACTATGACCAACCGACCTTCTAAAGAGAAGCAAGTTAGTATTGTGAAGAAAAACTTCTTACTCCATATCAGAGCAACAATAGGAGGACAATATTACCCACATTTTCGAGCCCTTTAGGTAGCGGGAGTGGAGATTGAAGAAAGTATTTCCAAGACAGAAGTTGAGCTAAAGAAAGTATCCAGAAAGTTCACTCTAAGAAAATATGAGAAGCCTGCTACAGTCTCGACCATAAATAATATCTCTTAGCCCGCTACCTCTTGGGGGCCAAAAATATATACTAATCTAGTCAAAAAAGACTACATCGAGCTTTATGCTCCCCTCTCTAAAGTCTACCAATCCTTGTTAAGTCAAAATCTTATCATTCCTTTGGACCCTCGTCCACTAACAAACCCACTTCCCAAAAATTTCAAACCCGACACCCATTTTGATTTTCACTAAACTGCCGACTATACCACTGATCAGTGCTTCCATCTTCGAAATGCAGTCCAGGTTTAATTGACTGGGGTATCATAGACCCATCAACCAATTCCAAACCTAACACCACTTACAATCTACTTCCAAACCATACAAATGCCATCTTCCTAGAGAATAATTTGGAATTCGATCCATCTACCTAGACTGTACCCATTAAAGCACCCATTATACCTGTATTTTCACCCAATCCCCTTAAAATATGTACATATTTTCTCCTACACCCTAACTATTTTGTCGACCAAGCTCTGTCACTTCTCATAAGAGCATGTATTGCCGTTCGTACCCAGATCGAAGGGAAAGATGTGAAACTGCTAATAGTGATAAAATAGCTTCTAGTGTTTGGGCTGAAATTATCCTCTTAAATGACCATTGACTGCCAGAAGTTCAGCACCCTGTTCATTGAAACCCGATAGTGGGCTCGAGAGTCAGATAATTAGGTGGTACCCATTGACGAAGTCAGTTTAGGTGATACAATACAAATTATGGCAGATATGTTTTGATAGACAAGATAGATTTACTATATATTCGAGTGACTCGATGCCTTAAAGATACAAGGGTAGTTTGTCCCTTCACTTTTGCACCTCCCCGTTGAGTGGAGGATCTATATGAATAATCCGTTGAGGTTATGGAATGCATTGACTCCTCATGGAAAGACAACATCATTGCCACCAGATGGGGGACGAGTTTGATAGCTCAGACGAAGAGCTAAGCCAAGAAAATGTTAGTCTGATAATAAGTGTGTGTGTGTGTGGGGGGGGGGGGGGGGGGAATATCTTTTGAAGAGCTGCTAGGGGAAATCAACCAAGTGGTCTAATAACCCGGAATAAATGAAGAAATAGGGTTTATGTTCTTCCCCTCCTCCGTGAACCATATGATAATATTTGGGAGACATTACCATAGTTTGAATCCTCAATCAGCAGGGATAGGTAAAGGAAAGGGAGTTGTTAAGAAAATCCCCATGCCATAAATGACCATCGAGGAAAGCAAGATCCTCGATCAACTCAAGTTTTAGGACTCTTCATGTCTTCTTAGCTACACTAAAATGTCACACCCCACTAAATTCTGGCCTCGGCCGCCACCAAAACTAAGCCGGGTGCGAGTAAATAAAAAAACATTCTTAGCATGTGATAGATATGAGACATATAAAATCTATCCACATGATAAATGATAATCAATCCCAAAGGATAAACCATCCAACTAAGCGATAAAAGATCCATCAACATGATAAACTCCAAATAATAAACTAATCTCTAGTAATATAAAACTGAATAAACTTTAACTGAATCCATAATGAAATATCTAAATAAAACCCATGACAACTACAGCCCTAACGATAGTATGTCTTTCGACTCTGTCGCTGAGGCCAATATTGCCAATGCATTCGATGCATGACAATTGGAACAAGAAAATAAACCCACATGGACGACTGCAATTCATCCAGCACACGAAGTGGGATATGCACATGGACAGTAAACAGCTGACGCATGTGATGACGATTTGGACAAAACATCCAAATCAGTTACTATTTGCTTTTCAATTATTAAAAATTACTGTGTACTTTTTACTGTGCACGTACTGTACACTTTATGACTTTTCCTTTTCCAGCAGCCCACGTTTTAAATGATATAAGCTTTATGAAGGTTATAAAAGGAGTATTCCTCCTCCCTTGTTAGACTAAGAGTAATTATATTATATTATATAATAATATAATATTATTATATTATTGGGATCTCAGACTAAGAGATCCCAATGTCATTATAAGAGTAAAACCAATGATCTACACCAGAAATGATATAGATGAATTTTATAAACAAATCAAAGAATTATTGGATATAAACCTTATTGAAGAAACAATAAGTCCACACCCTAGCCCTGCCTTCATGGTGAGAAAACACAATGAAGTCACGAGAGGGAAAGCTAGAATGGTTATAAATTATAAAAGACTAAATGAACAATTAGAATTTGATGGTTATTTTATTCCAAGAAAAGATGTATTAATTAACCAAACTAAAGGAAAAAAGTTCTTTAGCAAATTCGATTGTAAATCTGGATTTTGGCAGTTAAAACTAACTGAAGAATCTAAGTCATTGACAGCCTTTAGTACCCCTAGAGGACACTATCAATGGAATGTTATGCCTTTTGGACTAAACACAGCTCCTCAGGTATATCAAAGATGGATGTACAAAATCTTTAAAGACCTTAAAGATTTTTGTGTTGTCTATATAGATGACATCCTTGTTTTTTCCAAAACCATAGAAGAACATAGATATCATCTGAAAATTATCTGTGAAAAATTCCAAAGACATGGAATCATTTTATCACCAAAGAAAATTGATGTTGAAAAAACAGAAATTAATTTTCTTGGCATAATCCTATACCAGGATGGCCTACAATTACAAGATCATATCATCTCTAAAATAAGAGATTTTAATGAGGAAATTTTGGATAAAAAACAATTACAAAGTTTCCTAGGAATCCTTAATTATGGAAGAAATTTCATAAAAGGATTATCTCAAAAAGAATGAAGTTTTTACATGGGGTGCTAATGATACTCTTGTTGTTAAAACAATTAAACAAGAAATCATTAATAATTGTCCAAAAGTTTATTTTTCTAAAACAGGAGATAAACTAATATTGGAAACCGATGCTTCGGATAATTTCTGGGGATGTGTTCTCAAAGAAATTCCTGCAGAATACTGGAATGAAAACAATCATTCCAATACTTTTGGTATTCGTGGTAAGAAAACCACTATCCCAAAAATAATTCAAAAACATGAATTGATATGCGGATATAATTCAGGAAAATTTAAACCAAATGAACTGAATTATATTATTTTTGAAAAGGAATTATTAGCAATTAAGCTTGCTATTAAAAAATTCCATATTTTCTTAGCACCTGAAGACTTTATTGTCAGAACAGATAATAAAGCTGTCAAAGACTTCCTTATAAATAAAAGAAATATTTTAAAAGGAAGAAGACATAAATGGTTCAACCAAATTGATGTCTATACATTTGAAGTTGAACATTTAAATGGTACTAATAATTTTCTTGCAGATTATCTTAGCAGGAACTATGAAGAAGAACCTACTAACCAAGTAGAGTTTTTAGAAACCCACTAAACAAGTGGAGTATGTTGCATATTTTAAAATAACACCCACTAACCAAGTGGAATATTTTGAAATATATTTTATCAAAACCACTAAACAAGTGGAGTTTTCTATTTTCAGGATGGGAGATAAGCACCCAGGAGAAGTAAAAGGAGATTGGGTAACTGTTGCTAAAAAGGCAAAAACCCAAGCATCATCATCTACACAACCTAAACAAAATCCTGTTTATGTTGTATTCAGTGGAAGAAATCCAGGCTTCTATGACAACTGGAATCAATGTTTTATGCAAGTAAATAAATACCCTAGTGCATGTCACCAAAAATATGACACTATGCCAGAAGCCATTACAGCATGGGAAAATTGGATGAAACAGTTAGGACCTCCTAATATGATTTACCAGTTCTCCAAACTACAGACCAAGGAAAGCCTCCTTGATACTGAAACTTATGACTTTCACAACCCAGGAATCCCTTGCGATTTGTATACACCATTAAATGAAGCATGGAAATCTCATCTCCGTGATAAAAGAAAAGATTTTAGAAAAAATATGAGTATTCTTGCTAACAAAATTGCTGAACAAACAGCAACTTTGGACAAATTCAAAAGTATGAGCCTCAAACTCATAAAAAGCTTAAACTATGAAAATGAAGATTTTCCTTTGAAAAAAATTGATACTTTTCTGGAATTTTCTGAATTACTGAAAAATGATTTTTCTGACAAGATCTTCAATACTATCAGGAGAATTTGTCTATTTGAAAAAGCAAAGATAATTCTCCCACGTCCTCTATTCCAAATCGAAGTTTTACCAAAAATCGAGGACCATGAGCAAAAGATAAAAAGTCTTTTACTTCAACATTTTTACTCTAGCTTAAATTATAGTGATGACATGCCAAAACTGCATTTCATTACTGAAGAAGGATATCCACCTTGGGATATTGAAACAATTGAATGGGGGTTAGTAAACAAACTAATCTTCTCCAGTGTAGCTTGTTCCACTCATTTTGAATTTTTACCTATGATGATCAAAACCATGATCTATCATGTATTGGCAAAAAGCAGGTACAAATATACTCGCTATCTGTCATTTCATATCACAAGCACAATTGGTTGGCGATCAAGAGAAATTTTCTATCAACCCTACCAGATCTAGTACCTCAGAGCTACTGAGGACTATGAATGGGACGAGATTGAACAAAATTGGGAAATTGCACTTAATGTACCATTGGACCAGTTGGACACAACGAGATATTGGTCACAAAACCTGATCAATACTTCAAACTATGCAGAATATTTTTGTCGGGAATCAGCATTAAAATTCATGGTAACTGATGGCAGACGATTATTTGTTACTGATTTACCGATAAATTATACTACCTCGCTTGAACAACAAGCGGCAGTAAGGGAGTTTCTAAATAATTTGAAAAACAAAAATAATTTGGATGTTCCCGTTGAACAATTAAGCAATGCGGAGGAATACGAACAAGCCCAATTACATGGACCTCCAAATCACAGCCCTAACGATAGTATGTCTTTCGACTCTGTCGCTGAGACCAATATTGCCCATGCATTCGATGCATGACAATTGGAACAAGGAAATAAACCCACATGGACGACTGCAATTCATCCAGCACACGAAGTGGGATATGCATATGGATAGACACTTTATGACTTTTCCTTTTCCAGCAGCCCACGTTTTAAATGATATAACTTTTATGAAGTTTATAAAAGGAGTATTCCTCCTCCCTTGTAAGTCATCAGTTGTAATATTTCTCTTACTCTTTTGTACTCTCTTTCTCCACATATAATATTAGTCCGATCATTTCCGATTTGTGTAATTGGTATCAGAGCCTTGTTATCAAAGGTTAGCATTCTAACTATGTTTATATTGTTATGCTAATATGAATGTTAAAGTAGAAACTATTATACTCCATCATAGAACTTATATTTAGAGTAAAATATAAAGTTTTTGGAACTAAGTGTCGTAATAATTATTGTATGAAATATCGTTTAATCCTAGTTTTATATAAATAACTATGTTATTTGATATTACTGTTTGTTTTGTCGCTAAGATTGGTATATGCAGTTATAATCTCCATATTATAATCAAGTTACGACTGTCCTTGTAAAAAAAAAACAAGAGTAAAAAATCACGGTGAATTAAATATAAAGATATTATTATATTATTTTGAAAATCTTTAAAGTTTTCATAAAACCCATATCCCTATTATTATTTCGAAGCCCATATTTCCATTCGCCAAAAAGCTACTCTAGTTAAGCAATAGGCGTTAGGAAAGCTGATTTTAGGCACCTGAAATAACATATAATAGGAGGTCTTAGGTACCAATGGAATCTCGAAAAGATGAACAAAATAATAATAATATTAATCTACAATGTTTAGCACCATGATTACAAAAAGATAAGTCTATGTATAATCATAGTTTACATATAGATAAAAAAAAATCTGAAAATGATATTAGTAAAATTAGTACTACTTTAAATAGTTTAACTGATATAGTTTTTAGTTGGGTCAAACGAACTGAAAGACATCAGGTCGTTAATCAAAATTATGTAGAGAAAAAATTAGATTGTATTGAATTCAACTTAAACAAAGTTGATCAAAAAATTAGTCAACTCGAAACGGTTACAAATTTAGATCTAAAAGAGGAGACTAAACAACAAATTGAAAATCTATTAAACAAAATAGATAATCAAAATCCAGAACAAACTGGAATGAATAACCCAGGGGATAACAAAATCCCTAGGTTATATTATGGTTCGGAAGAAATTAAAGCTCTTCAAACAGAAGAATTTAATTACACCGAATATATAAACGTTCGTGAAATAATAGATTATTGGAAACATCTATACAAAGATCCAATATTAACTGTTTCAAACGTAATAAATTCATTGAACAAATACAAACCACATATTTGGAAAATGAAAAATTATTACAACACTATCAGTATGAATTAAACCAATATTCATCTGATGAAGAAGAAATTCCACCACATGTAGTAAATACAATTGATGGAAAAAGGAAGGCCGAAGACCAACTTCAGGAATTCCAAAATCGGGAAGCTTTTGAAGATTATATGCAAACCCCTGCATATAAAAACGAAAAAGAAGATTTTGTTAAAACAGGCAATGCTTCTACAAGTAATACTAAAAATGAGGATGAACCAAACCGTTTTTTCTTAAGAAGAGATAATTTGAATAAACAAAATATATCTCAACTTGGTATTTATCTTGATCTAAGGCATGTACCTTTTAAAGATCAAGACCAAACTATTAATGAGTGGGCACAATCCATGTCTATACTCATTACTAATTATAAGAGTACATGGTCTAAAGAAATTTTTTTAGACTACCTTGCTGCAACACTCCAAGGTGATGTTTTATAGTGGTTGGAACAATGGGAAAGCTCAGAAAAAGGAATTCAGCAAAAAACTGAACTCCTACAAACCTTCAAATTTTTGATGAAATATTAAAAGGATTTGTTGAAATAATTAAAGAAAATCTAATTGGATATACTGGAGAACCCAGACTCCAAGAGGATGCGTGTTACATCTTATCTAAACTAGAATTATGTAACATTTGTCAATTTGAAGAATTTGTTGAACTATATAAAAAATATTATTTCAAACTAAAACATTCAGAGACCAAACACTGGATGGATCAATTATTTCATAAACTCCCAAACCCATGGGATGAAATAGCCTTAAAATCTTATCCTGGTTGGTTAAAAACTATCGGGAAGGACGAGAAAGATGACAATCTTGGTTTTCGCATTAATTGGGTATTAAGAAAAATATCTGACCACTGCATTGAAATAAAAGCCAAGAAACAAGTTAAAAATCAAATCACAAATTCTAAAGCTGGTTATAAATGTTGTGATAAGATTTTAAAAGAAAACTGGAAAATAGGATGTAATCCACCTCCTAGAAATTCCAAATATTCTAAATATTCTCGAAAGAGAAAATTTAAATGGAAACCTTGGAAAAAGAAAACATCTTTTTCAAAGAATAAAAAATATATTAGAAAAAAGAAACCTTCTAAAAAACCACCTCTAAAAAAGAAGTGCCGTTGTTACATTTGCAACGAAGAAGGCCATTATGCACCTGATTTTCCTAAAAAAGGAAAAAGTGCAAATAAAATGATAAAATTTCTTGAAGAGCAAGAATTAGAAATATTTTATGGAGAAGATTTATCTGATTCTGATGTTTCTAATTATGAAATTTTATATGAGATTGAATAGGATTCGGAAACATCCGAGGAAGAACTCGTATTTATGTATAATACTGCAGAAGTACGAGGTAGTAGCGAAGATGAGCTACAAACAATAGCCCTTCGTGAAATAGTTGGAGAAGAAATCACTTTTACCAACGAACAACTACAAGAAATTGATAATCAAAGGCAACTTATAAAAAAGGAAGATGTCTATAAATTATCAAAATTCAAATTATTCTCAACAAGAATATTTGAACAATTTAATGGTAATACTACTGCTGGCTCAACAGATGATGAAACAGCTGATATTAAACTTTTTGATTTAAAAAAGATCAAAAGATGGAAGAAGAAATACCCAAATATTAAATATATACATATCGGGTTTATTCAAATCTGTATTACAGCCTTGTTTAGACAAGGTATGGATACACCCGTAGCTATACTGGTCTTAGACAAAAGATTCAGTAATCCTATGAATACCATAATTGGAGGAGTCCAATCCAATTTGGTAAATGGAGTTATTTGGTTTAACATAAAACCAAATTTCTTCATATCTATTGATGATCCAAACATTGAGGAATCTGTCATTATAAAAATCCAAACCAATGGAATAGGAATGAAATATACCTTACGAAGTATGTCAATACATTGGAAAACAATTCATGAATTGACAACTCTACCACATACAAATACACAAAATGTGGATAGAAATATTATAGAAATATTTAAACCTCGACCATTTGACTCGGCAATACAACCCAGATTAATCAACTGGAGAGATTTGGAAGTACCAAGACAATGGATACTACCCCAAATAACAGAACCACCTCCTGAAAAACAACGAAACAACGTTGAATTACAGGTATCTGGTAATAATGTCTATTTTAAAAATAAATATTCAGAAAATTGGCAAAAGAATTTTCCTGACAATGATTGGGAAAAATTAAAGGGAAAAAACCTTTTAAAAGGCGAAAGTAGTAATAGTAAACCTCCTATTGCTATGAAAAATATACAAGTACCAATATTACCTGGAACAAATTATCTAAAAGAAGATAATATAAAATCCAGTCAAATTTATCATTTCCAATTAGGAAAAGAAGAAATAATCTTCTCACCAAGCCATGGAAAGAGAAGATATACTTATGTATTAGGCTACTTCAATTTTGCAGGCTATAAACCATATAGTCTTTGCACATTAATTGATACAGGAACAACTATATGTTCTTATAGACCTAATGCTTTACCTCCTGAAAAACGGATAAAAATGAAAAACCCTATTGCTGTAACAGGCATCAATGGGACACAAAATTTCATTGATTTAAAAGCCAAAAAAGTGGCTATATGATTTAATGAAAAGAAATTCATTATTTCGAAAATCTTATGCTTTCCAGAAATGCATGGAGATTTTATTTTAGGCAACAATTTTATCTCAGAATATTTGCCTATAAGTATTGATGAGGGAACTATAAATTTAACCCTCAACAAAGATTTAGTAAAAATCCCTTTACTACAACAACATAAATATAAGTGCGAAAGAGATTTTCGCCCTACTAAGAAAGGGGATATAACTCCTTTTATCAAAGCTCTTGAAGAAACTCATTGGCTTTATACTATATTAATTGATAATTTTAGTGAAAACCCACTAAAATTATGGAATAAAAGTCCAAGATATTGTAATCTCAGACTAAGAGATCCCAATGTCATTATAAGAGTAAAACCATTGATCTACACCAGAAATGATATAGATGAATTTGATAAACAAATCAAAGAATTATTGGATATAAACCTTATTGAAGAAACAATAAGTCCACACTCTAGCCCTGCCTTCATGGTGAGAAAACACAATGAAGTCACGAGAGGGAAAGCTAGAATGGTTATAAATTATAAAAGACTAAATGAACAATTAGAATTTGATGGTTATTTTATTCCAAGAAAAGATGTATTAATTAACCAAACTAAAGGAAAAAAGTTCTTTAGCAAATTCGATTGTAAATCTGGATTTTGGCAGTTAAAACTAACTGAAGAATCTAAGCCATTGACAACCTTTAGTACCCCTAGAGGACACTATCAATGGAATGTTATGCCTTTTGGACTAAACATAGCTCCACAGGTATATCAAAGATGGATGGACAAAATCTTTAAAGACCTTAAAGATTTTTGTGTTGTCTATATAGATGACATCCTTGTTTTTTCCAAAACCATAGAAGAACATAGATATCATCTGAAAATTATCTGTGAAAAATTCCAAAGACATGGAATCATTTTATCACCAAAGAAAATTGATGTTGAAAAAACAGAAATTAATTTTCTTGGCATAATCCTAAACCAGGATGGCCTACAATTACAAGATCATATCATCTCTAAAATAAGAGATTTTAATGAGGAAATTTTGGATAAAAAACAATTACAAGGTTTCCTAGTAATCCTTAATTATGGAAGAAATTTCATAAAAGGATTATCTCAAAAAGAATTACCACTTCTTGAAAAACTCAAAAAGAATGAAGTTTTTACATGGGGTGCTAATGATACTCTTGTTGTTAAAACAATTAAACAAGAAATCATTAATAATTGTCCAAAAGTTTATTTTCCTAAAACAGGAGATAAATTAATATTGGAAACCGATGCTTCGGATAATTGCTGGGGATGTGTTCTCAAAGAAATTCCTGCAGAATACTGGAATGAAAAAAATCCTTCCAATACTTTTGGTATTCGTGGTAAGAAAACCACTATCCCAAAAATAATTCAAAAACATGAATTGATATGCGGATATAATTCAGGAAAATTTAAACCAAATGAACTGAACTATATTATTTTTGAAAAGGAATTATTAGCAATTAAGCTTTCTATTAAAAAATTCCATATTTTCTTAGCACCTGAAGACTTTATTGTCAGAACAGATAATAAAGCTGTCAAAGACTTCCTTATAAATAAAAGAAATATTTTAAAAGGAAGAAGACTTAAATGGTTCAACCAAATTGATGTCTATACATTTGAAGTTGAACATTTAAATGGTACTAATAATTTTCTTGCAGATTATCTTAGCAGGAACTATGAAGAAGAACCTACTAACCAAGTAGAGTTTTTAGAAACCCACTAAACAAGTGGAGTATGTTGCATATTTTAAAATAACACCCACTAACCAAGTGGAATATTTTGAAATATATTTTATCAAAACCACTAAACAAGTGGAGTTTTCTATTTTCAGGATGGGAGATAAGCACCCAGGAGAAGTAAAAGGAGATTGGGTAACTGTTGCTAAAAAGGCAAAAACCCAATCATCATCATCTACACAACCTAAACAAAATCCTGTTTATGTTGTATTCAATGGAAGAAATCCAGGCTTCTATGACAACTGGAATCAATGTTTTATGCAAGTAAACAAATACCCTGGCACTACACCAAATCTGTCCATTTGTCAAGGTCATTGACCTTGACAAATTCACCTTGTCAAGGTCAATGACCGTGACATTTCGAGGCGAGACAACTTTTTTTATCACGGTCGTGTCACGGTCATTGACCTTGACAAAAAACTCGCGTTTTGTGTCACGATCGTGTCAAGGTCAATGACCGTGACACGTTTATCACGGTTTATAACCGTGACAAAACCGTGACCCTTTTTAAAAAAAATTATCACGGGCATTGACCGTGACAATTCTGGGCAGAATTTAAAAAAAATCTGCTGGGCAGTATGGCCACTGCCACTGCCCAGCAGTATATTTGTACCTGTTATAGCAACGTTGTACCTGTTCCAAACATCATATATCCAACACAAACTAAAGATAATGCAAATATATATTCATGACAGTATAATCCAAATCTTCAAAGTAAAAATAATATACATGACGATATAATCCAAATATAATTAAAATGGACAAACTAGAAAATAATGTTACTACATGTCTTGGATAAAACTGAGGAGGTGAGTAGGCCACACGACATACGAATTGACGCACCCACTAATATACGTCGTGCCGCATTGTTCGCGCAACCACAATAGGGAGTTCTCCTTCCCGATTATGACATGCGTGACGAGCACCCTGGACTCCATTTGTTGAAGCACACGTCCATGGACTATTCCACCCTCGACGATATTCGGGTCCCTCAACCCCCGCCCTATCCGCTGACCATCAAATATGTCCAATATGAACACGCTCGGCCAACCAATTGTCGATAATGGTCTGTTGGAGGGCGTCAAATAGGGAAGTGGATCGTCGAAGTACGAACGTGTCGGTGATGAAGCAGCGAGGTCCACATCCTCGTCATCCTGCGCCTCGTCCTCCCGCACCTCCTCGTCCTCCCGCACCTCCTCCTCCACCGCCTTCTCCTTCCCTTTCCCTTTACCTTTCTCTTTACGGTCTCCACCCAACGTACGCTTCATGAATGCGTACATATCTTGGACCGTCGCCTCCAAACGGGACAACTTCGCGTCGTGTGAATCCACCGTTCGAGCCAACCCGGTGTCGCTCGTCTCCAATCCGATGATCCTAGATTTGGCCACCCGCGAGCTCACTCCCCTTGTCCTCCCCTTGCGATCAGAGCCAAGCACTTGGCTGAGTGCGTCTGTGGACAAAGATGCCTTGTCGGCATCAGACTGCGACTCATGCACTTCCTTAAGCTTTGCCTGAAACGACAAAAAGAACATGATTAGTAAAATAAGTAAACTAAAAAATTATAACGTAATTAACAATAATTAAACTGTCGAATTACTTACAATCGTGGCCGCGACGCTCGAGGACACCTCCTTGTCCTTCCCCTTCTTCGTCCGAAGAGCCACATAAGTATCGAGCCTATGTGGCTTACCCCCTGGCCCACTCCCTACCCCCTGAAATAAAATAAAGTAAAGTAAAATTAGTATCGGCCCCGCAAAGTAAAATAATATCCAATAATATATTTCTGTAGTTATAGACAAATTAAATATTACCTTCATCCTATGCTCCACCTCAGCGTAAGAGGTTCGGCCGGAGTAGTGCACGTTCGTCTTTTTAGCCCGATTTTCCCTCCCCGATTGGCGAGATGCCAATTGTTGATCCTCGATCTCATTGTCAATGAACTTTTGCCATTGTGCCAATGAGATCGGCTCCTTGGGCGGGACGGATCCGCGCCATTGTAAAATGGTCTCTCGTGTTTTTCCAAAGTACCGTGTCCGCATATTTTTTTTCCACGTCTTGTGTTGCTCCCTCAACTGCTCCAAGACGGAATCGCGTAGCTTTGGATCCAAGTTGAATTGTTCCTGTCCAACAAATACAATGTTAGTTGCGAATAAATATAAACATAAATATAAATATAAATATAAATATAAATATAAATATAAATTGAAATTGAAATTGAAATATTCATATAAATATTACCTATAGTGCCGCCCAAACAGCTAACTTGAGCTCATACGGCACCTCCTTCCAACTCATAAACCCCGGGCCGATGACCGTCTTCAGCAGCTCGAGGGATCTCGCTAAAAGCTCCGACTTGTTTTCTACGGTAATCCCAAATTTTCCATATTTGGGGAGCCTAGGGGCGGAGGAGCCCTCGTCGCCTCCGCTACCACCGAACCCAGACGACGACATCATCATAAACAGCATCATCATCTTCGCCCTAACATCTGAAGGAGACATTTTTGCTGTAAAAAAATGTTATTAGTACAGATAAAAAAAATGTTATTAGTACAGATAAAAAAAATGTTATTAGTACAGATAAAAAAATTTCCGTCTATATTATAATGTATGTGTAAGTTCCGTCAATACCATTTCGTTTCAATTTTGTAATATTATGTTTTTTACAAATATTTAAAGAGTTATTAAATGGGTGCCCCACCCCTGCCCCCTCCCCCCGCCACACACACACGCACACCTACGCACACACACACACACACACCCCACCCCTACCCATCCCACCCCCACCCCCTCCCCCAACCACGACCGTGACAACTACATATATTGTTTATCAATAAAATTATGACATGAGATAATGATAATTGTAGCATAAATTTCATTATTATGGGTTTTACCTAATTGAATTAAATGAACAATACTTTTAGCCCTTGTTATTCATCAAATTTGAGGCAAGTTAATTAAAATATTTGTATCGAGCCTATGTGATTTATATGGATTAATTCTATTACATTTATAATTTAACTAATAGAGTTGAATTTTAATATTAATCCTTTGGTTTATTTAACTAACTTTGGTTTGGTTTATTTCTAGTTGAATCTGAGTTATAATTTTTAGATTATGTATAGGAATTGAATTTTAATATTAATCCTTCATAAATCCCTTGAATACATGCATAAATTTGTAGAGATTGAAATTAAATTGCTTGAGATTGAATTTCTATGTTTCGGGGTCATTATTTGAAAATACTTAATTACCCTTTGAAAACCTTTCATAACACACCTATGTATTAAATATGGGTTA
The DNA here is from genome assembly GCA_949130495.1 of Sambucus nigra. Taxonomy (NCBI): domain Eukaryota; kingdom Viridiplantae; phylum Streptophyta; class Magnoliopsida; order Dipsacales; family Adoxaceae; genus Sambucus; species Sambucus nigra. The sequence goes on from OX422211.1 coordinate 93,927,931, forward strand.
GACCTCTTAGCTTGCTCAACCACCCATTTACACACTTACTTTACCTTTTATTTACATTATGGATATTAATCAATTCACACGTTTTTTGTCCACTTCAACCTTTACTGAAACATTTATTAATTCATTCAAGTTAGGTAAAACCACGCAAGTATCTAATACAAATATTATCATTCAACAAATTAAGTCCCATCGATAATAAACCCCCTCCCCCACCCTGCCCCACCCCGCCCCACCCCAATATTTTTCAACACTATATCCCCCAATAGTAATAATGAATTAACATATAATTTTCAACTCCAACAACATATACTTCAACTTAACCCAATCTTCCCAATAATACCAACTAATCAACACCTGACATCCAAATCCAACAACATAGGTTTAGAACCAAAGTTTGTACATAATAATTTATAGTCTCCAAGAAAGTACCATTTTTATTCATAATATTTACGATTATCAGTTTCTCGTGTATTAGCCAAATTTCCACCCCACCCTGCCCCACCCCCTGCCCCCCTCCCCCACCCTCCAACAATATTTTTGAATGAAATATTTATTTTGAATGAAAATATCAATTATTTATAAAATTGATGTCTACTTTTAGTGTTGTGCATATATGTTAGTCTACTTTTGCTTTTTTTTTTTAAATAATCAATTAACCAAATTTCATGATAGTGAATAAGGGTTAATCCTAGCCATTTATTAAGTGTATTATTAGTAAGTACAAAAATTAAATATGGACTCTTAATCTAGGATATAAGGAGTATTTGTTAGTGAAATAATAATTTAGTGATAAAAACACACTCGAACACTACCAAGTTTTGACGACACGGATCTCTAGAAAGAAAAACAAGCATTTCCAAATTAATATGCCCTCTTTCTTGTTTAGTGTCTCGTGAATTGATAGTATGATTTTAAAAATAGTATACAAAACTAGGTGAGATTTTAGAATTACACGTCGAAATAATACATGTTGTATAATAATAATAATACAAGTGCATGCTTTGCAATCAAAGGTATTTATCTTTATAAGGAAAAAATTATCTTAAAATGATTGGTAGGGAATGTCTATGAGGTGGATGATAATTTATTTGATATTTTATTTTATTTCTTTTGGTTAGGTTATTAAGACTTTATTTGAATTGATATCTTAGTAATTATTATTTAATATTTATTTTGAGCAATTATCTTATCGTAGGATTATTATCCTAGAAACAATTCTAACATTCCATGAAGGAAAACTTTTATTGGATGGTTGAAAAGACAATAGTTCCAAATTTATTATATTCCATAACAATTTCATAGTTTCAATTCATTTTCATTTATTCTCTTAGTGCTACAACAATAATTTGAATTCATTTCATATGATTTCCCACCCCACCCCACCCCTCCACCACCCCTCCCCCACCACACACCACCACACACACACACACACACCCCACCCCACCCCACCCCACCCCCTGCCCCCTCCACCACCCCTCCCCCACCACACACCACCACACACACACACACACACCCCACCCCTCCCCCACACACACCACCACCACACACACACACACCCCACACCACCCCACCCCTCATCCACCCCCTCCCCCACCACACACCACCACACACACACACACCCCACCCCACCCCACCCCCTCCCCCACCACACACCACCGCACACACACACACACACCCCACCCCACCCTGCCCCACCCCCTGCCCCCCTCCACCACCCCCTCCCCCACCCTGCCCCACCCCGCCCCACCCCCACCCCCCTCCACGCACACACATACACACATATATATATATACACATACACACATAAATATACACACATATATATATATATAAATGGAAGAGAGAGAGAGAGAGAGAGAGAGAAAATGGACCTGAAAGTAGAGAGAGAGAGAGAGAGAGAGAGAGAGAGAGCAGCGTCGAGAGAGAGAGAGAGATGGAGGGAACGACGCGGGAGGGAAAAAAGAAGGGGGATAGGGTTTTTGCTGCGAACATTGTCACGGTCGTGTCAAGGTCTTTGACCGTGACACGAATTGTCACGGTCATTGACCGTGACACGACCGTTACAAATTTACTTGTCACGGACTTGTCATGGTCAATGACCGTGACAATTCGTTGTCACGGTCGTGTCAAGGTCAATGACCGTGACATAAAACGCATGTTTTTTTGTCACGGTCAATGACCTTGACAAGGCTGGCCGGCTGAAAGGTGACAATTTGCCCATTTTGGTGTAGTGTGGTGCATGTCACCAAAAATATGACACTATGCCAGAAGCCATTACAACATGGGAAAATTGGATGAAACAGTTAGGACCTCCTAATATGATTTACCAGTTCTCCAAACTACAAACCAAGGAAAGCCTCCTTGATACTGAAACTTATGACTTTCACAACCCAGGAATCCCTTGCGAGTTGTATACACCATTAAATGAAGCATGGAAATCTCATCTCCGAGATAAAAGAAAAGATTTTAGAAAAAATATGAGTATCCTTGCTAACAAAATTGCTGAACAAACAACAACTTTGGACAAATTCAAAAGTCTGAGCCTCAAACTCATAAAAAACTTAAACTATGAAAATAAAGATTTTCCTTTGGAAAAAATTGATACTTTTATGGAATTTTCTGAATTACTCGAAAATGATTTTTCTGATAAGATCTTCAATACTATCAGGAGAATTTGTCTATTTGAAAAAGCAAAGATAATTCTCCCACGTCCTCTATTCCAAATCGAAATTTTACCAAAAATCGAGGACCATGAGCAAAAGATAAAAAGTCTTTTACTCCAACATTTTTACTCTAGCTTAAATTATAGTTATGACATACCAAAACTGCATTTCATTACTGAAGAAGGATATCCACCTTGGGATATTGAAACAATTGAATGGGGGTTAGTAAACAAACTAATATTCTCCAGTGTAGCTTGTTCCACTCATTTTGAATTTTTACCTATGATGATCAAAACCATGATCTATCATGTATTGACAAAAAGCAGGTACAAATATACTCGCTATCTGTCATTTCATATCACAAGCACAATTGGTTGGCGATCAAGAAAAATTTTCTATCAACCCTACCAGATCTGGTACCTCAGAGCTACTGAGGAATATGAATGGGACGAGATTGAACAAAATTGGGAAATTGCACTTAATGTACCGTTGGACCAGTTGGACACAACGAGATATTGGTCACAAAACCTGATCAATACTTCAAACTATGCAGAATATTTTTTCGGGAATCAGCATTAAAATTCATGGTAACTGATGGCAGACGATTATTTGTTACCGATTTACCGATAAATTATACTACCTCGCTTTAACAATGAGCGGCAGTAAGGGAGTTTCTAAATAATTTGAAAAAAAAAATAATTTGGATGTTCCCTTTGAACAATTAAGCCATGCGGAGGAATACGAACAAGCCCAATTACATGGACCTCCAAATCACAGCCCTAACGATAGTATGTCTTTCGACTCTGTCGCTGAGGCCAATATTGCCAATGCATTCGATGCATGACAATTGGAACAAGAAAATAAACCCACATCGACGACTGCAATTCATCCAGCACACGAAGTGGGATATGCACATGGACAGTAAACAGCTGACGCATGTGATGACGATTTGGACAAAACATCCAAATCAGTTACTATTTGCTTTTCAATTATTAAAAATTACTGTGTACTTTTACTGTGCACCTAATGTACACTTTATGACTTTTCCTTTTCCAGCAGCCCACGTTTTAAATGATATAACCTTTATGAAGGTTATAAAAGGAGTATTCCTCCTCCCTTGTAAATCATCAGTTGTAATATTTCTCTTACTCTTTTATACTCTCTTTCTCCACATATAATATTAGTCCGATCATTTCCGATTTGTGTAATTGGTATCAGAGCCTTTGATTTGATTTGTCAATCTCGTCCCATTCATAGTCCTCAGTAGCTCTGAGGTACCAGATCTGGTAGGGTTGATAGAAAATTTCTCTTGATCGCCAACCAATTGTGCTTGTGATATGAAATGACAGATAGCGAGTATATAAGTTGCCTTTGATTATCAATTTCTTGTAGTTGTTCGTTGGTAAAAGTGATTTCTTCTCCAACTATTTCACGAAGGGCTATTGTTTGTAGCTCATCTTCTCTACTACCTCGTACTTCTGCAGTATTATACATAAATATGAGTTCTTCCTCAAACTAAAGGAAAAAAGTTCTTAAGCAAATTCGATTGGATTTTGGCAGTTAAAACTAACTGAAGAATCTAAGCCATTGACAGCCTTTAGTACCCCTAGAGGACACTATCAATGGAATGTTATGCCTTTTGGACTAAACACAGCTCCTCAGGTATATCAAAGATGGATGGACAAAATCTTTAAAGACCTTAAAGATTTTTGTGTTGTCTATATAGATGACATCCTTGTTTTTTCCAAAACCATAGAAGAACATAGATATCATCTGAAAATTATCTGTGAAAAATTCCAAAGACATGGAATCATTTTATCACCTAAGAAAATTGATGTTGAAAAAACAGAAATTAATTTTCTTGGCATAATCCTAAACCAGGATGACCTACAATTACAAGATCATATCATCTCTAAAATAAGAGATTTTAATGAGGAAATTTTGGATAAAAAACAATTACAAAGTTTCCTAGGAATCCTTAATTATGGAAGAAATTTCATAAAAGGATTATCTAAAAAAGAATTACCACTTCTTGAAAAACTCAAAAAGAATGAAGTTTTTACATGGGGTGCTAATGATACTCTTGTTGTTAAAACAATTAAACTTGTAGAAGCATTGCCTGTTTTAACAAAATCTTCTTTTTCGTTTTTATATGTAGGGGTTTGCATATAATCTTCAAAAGCTTCCCAATTTTGGAATTCCTGAAGTGGGTCTTCGGCCTTCCTTTTTCCATCAATTGTATTTACTACATGTGGTGGAATTTCTTCTTCATCAGATGAATATTGGTTTGATTCATACTGATAGTGTTGTAATAATTTTTTATTTTCCAAATATGTGGTTTGTATTTGTTCAATGAGTTTATTACGTTCTGAAACAGTTAATATTGGATCTTTGTATTGATGTTTCCATTAATCTATTATTTCACGAACGTTTATATATTCGGTGTAATTAAATTCTTCTGTTTGAAGAGCTTTAATTTCTTCCGAACCATAATATAACCTAGGGATTTTGTTATCCCCTGGGTTATTCATTCCAGCTTGTTCTGGATTTTGATTATCTATTTTGTTTAATAGATTTTCAATTTGTTGTTTAGTCTCCTCTTTTAGATCTAAATTTGTAACCGTTTCGAGTTGACTAATTTTTTGATCAACTTTGTTTAAGTTGAATTCAATACAATATAATTTTTTCTCTACATAATTTTGAATAACGACCTGATGTCTTTCAGTTCGTTTGACCCAACTAAAAACTATATCAGTTAAACTATTTAACGTAGTACTAATTTTACTAATATCATTTTCAGATTTTTTATCTATATGTAAACTATGATTATACATAGACTCATCTTTTTGTAACCATGGTGCTAAACATTGTAGATTAATATTATTATTATTTTGTTCATCTTTTCGAGATTCCATTGGTACCTAAGACCTCCTATTATATGTTATTTCAGGTGCCTAAAACCAGTTTTCCTAACGCCTGTTGCTTAACTAGAGTAGCTTTTTGGCGAATGGAAATATGGGCTTCGAAATGATAATAGGGATATGGGTTTTATGAAAACTTTAAAGATTTTCAAAATAATATAATAATATCTTTATATTTAATTCACCATGATTTTTTACTCTTTTTTTTTTACAAGGACAGTCGTAACTTGATTATAATATGGAGATTATAACTGCATATACCAATCTTAGCGACAAAACAAACAGTAATATCAAATAACATAGTTATTTATATAAAACTAGGATTAAACGATATTTCATACAACAATTATTACGACACTTAGTTCCAAAAACTTTATATTTTAATCTAAAATTTTCTCCAGAAACATAAGTTCTGTGATGGAGTATAATAGTTTCTACTTTAACATTCATATTAGCATAACAATATAAACATAGTTAGAATGCTAACATTTTACACAAATTACATATTAACTGTTTCATATAATTACATATAAACATAGTTAGAATTCATATTAACTGTTTCATCCAATTTTCCCATGCTGTAATGGCTTCTGGCATAGTGTCATATTTTTGGTGACATGCACCAGGGTATTTGTTTACTTGCATAAAACATTGATTCCAGTTGTCATAGAAGCCTGTATTTCTTCCACTGAATACAACATAAACATGCCATAAACTGAGTCTCAATGTAAATACAAAATAAAGGAAGCTAAAACAAACTAACACGCATAAAGTAAATAACTCCAGCTGCACCTCCAGGAACGTCTCCAAATAATTCTATGCAGCTTCTCCAAACTTATTCCCGAAAAAGTTAGTCAATGCACGAGGTCAGAGCCCCGAGAATGAATACACACTACTCTCCTCAAATAGGATCCTTGAATCCAAACAGTAGTATTATGAATAATGCTTTTGGTACCGGTTGAATGCAATCGGCTTGGGCTACCAGCTGAGGTGGCTGCTGAGGTGGCTAGTTTGTAGATATGAGGAGGTTTTTCTTTTGTGAGTTGTTACATGTGATAATTGTTTTACCTTTTTTTTTGAAAAACTGTCTTTTAAAACTATATTCTAAATTTTTTTTTTGTTATAACTATTTTTTAAGAATAATTTTTTAATGTAAAAATTATTTTTTTACAAACTATTTTTTAACAACTATTTTGTGGTAAGATTGGTTTTGATTATAAAATAATTTTTATATATCAATTTGTTAATAATTGAGACATTTTTTTTACTATATAGGTTTGGGAAAAAAATTGTTGTCTCTTAAATATCAAAACGTTGATATCTTAAATCAGCGATCGGTTATTAATGCCTGCACAAATCCGCATCATTTAATGGATGTGGGCCGTGCCAATGGCACTAACAAATCGATTTTAAAAAATATTCATGAAATATTTCTTTTGCTAAAATCTATACGTTAAATACACGCTATATATAAATATATGTCAAAAAATATACGTTAACATTATATTTTTTGATAAAAATATACATCAACGATCGGTTATTGTCGCTGATGCGAATCCACATCATTGAATGAATGTGGGTTCGTGCCAGCAGCACTAACAAATCGATTTTAAACCTTTTTTTTTTATTTTGGTAAAAGTTGATTTTTATGTTTTTTATTTTTCGGTAAAACTTATTTTTTTCTTTCTAAAATCTATTTTTTTTTGCTAAAATCTATTTGTTTGGTAAAACTGTTTTTTCTTTTGTTTTTGTCGTGTCGTGTCATATGTATCGGTTGCGACATGCTAACATGAAGTGTTGCGATTGGTTATTGATTATTGTGTACTAAAACTAATTTAAAAATTGTTTTCTACTAAAAAAATATTTTTCGTTAATTTTTTTTTTTGTTAAAACTATTTTTTTTGTAAAAGAATTTCTCTTTTTTTTTTTAAGAAAGCAGCATGTATGGCCAACTCATGAGGCCACAACAGCCGGTAGGTTTAGCCGGTTGATTCACCCGGTACTAATAACACTCCTCGTAGTATTATACATGATAAATATCACAATAGAATATTTTAATTAAACGAAATATAATTAAACGCAATAGCATAAATCACTAACTACCCTCAGAGTTGTTATTCACAAAGCACACCAATATGATTTTAAATAACTAAGACCCATGTTATTAATTTAATTAAATTAACCCGATATCATTCTTCTCTCTTTAATCATAGTGGTCCTCCCGCCTCGGGTGATATTACCACCAATGTTGTACACTTCCCCTCATTAATGGCCTAACTGATCTGTTTAAACTGTCGCTCCCGCCCTATGATAAGGTTTCACACACGACACGACATAAATCACCAATTGACCCGTTTAAACTGTCTGTCTCTGTACATTATGTCGCCCAAATTTTAATACCCGTTATTATATTAGGCAGGCATTAATTCTCCTTAGTTTACTTAGTCAATTTACCCCACCCTTATTATCGATGTGAGATCCCCAAAATATCCATTAGTCTTATACCTAAGGGTCCTCAGTTTACACATACGTCCTATCCTATGTATAGGATGAAGTTCTAATAATAATCTCGTCCTAGTCTCATGCCTAGACTAGCGTAACGACGATAAAACATAAAAATCTCCCCCACCCCGGAATATGAAATCCGAACAAATTTACACTAACTAGTCCCATACCTGGCAAGCATAAATTATAACCGAGGCCTATCCACTAGTCCCATACCTAGTAAGCATCCTAAATTAGAGGTGAGCAATATACTACCCAAAAGCCCCTCGTCTACGCGATGGTAAAAGTGACTAAAACAAATCACACAAAGCAAAATTCATATGAACAACATAGCAATTTAATCATAAGGGTCCCAATTTAATTTAATTTTAAAATAACACTATTGTGACTTCAACATAATTAATTCCATACACTAATGTTAAATTAATTAACATGAAATAATCTTCAATATGACATAATCGTTCTCTTTTATAAATCATATAATTTTTATAAGTGTGTACGCATCCCATATAACATATAAATAACCCCATTAATTCTACATGCGAACTTACACCCCAAAACCATAAGAACGCCAATAATCTAACCTACGCACCAAAGGGTTTCAAGGATTAATTAATATTCAAAAGTTTCATGAAAACAATCCCAAAATTTGTGTTCACTTTCTCTAATTAAGTTGCTAATTTATTTTAAGAAAACATGTAATTAAGGGTTTGGGCGACACTTTAAACGAATAATACTAAAGGAAAGGAATAGATTTTCATGCCTGTGATTAAGATGAAGAAATTTTGATTAGAGGGTTGGATTCTTCTCGAAAAATTAGCAAGGAGTCGTTCTCGGTCAATCTTGATTAAACCCCAATTAAGCCTTCAAAACTTGTGACAAAACTTTGATTAAGTTGGAGGTTGATGTTTGTGGTCGAGAGGAAAATATTTTGGAATAGGTCTTTGGTAAAAAACTTGGGAAAAAGTGATTATGAGAAGTCCCCCCCCCCCCCCCCCCCCCATGAGAAAGATGCATTATATAGTCATTAGGTGTTTTAATTCTAATAAAACACTAACTAAACCACTGACCCAAGCTCAAACTACAGCCTCGACCGAATTGATTCGGTGAGGGGAGAATCGATTCTCCCCTGGCGAAAACACCCAGATCATCTAGTTTTAATATAAGGTAAAATTATTAAAATTTCAATTAAAACTCCATTTTAATTCCGATTTTAATTCCGCTTCAAATTCTACTCTTTTAATATTAAAACCAACATATTTATTTAATAAAAATAATGAAATCCGAACTTCTATTTTTCTAGAATATTCCAATTAATTAAATAAGTTACCGATTAAAAACTCGGAGTGTTACACAAAACGCTTTGATAAAATTGCTTATTGGCCCCACATTACCTCCTTCCACCACTCCAGAACAAGCTGTGAACCTGGTCGGGTCCTTAACCTCTATTATATTGCTTTCCTTCCCTAAAGAAGAAATCCCAAAGTTTGGTCCTAATCATAACTAACTGTGCTCTCAACATCTCCGTTGAGGTGATGGGGAAGACAGTTCCACTTTCAATGTTTTCCCATTAAGAACCTTCAATTTCCTGGGTCTAAAAGTAAGCAACCTTGATCCAACTTCCACCGCAGTGAATGCCTATGACTACATTCGACGAGAGGTGATGGGATGAATAATACTCACAATAGGGGATGACCTTATAAATCCTATTACCAAGTTCCAAGTTGTCGACACACCTACTTGTGTCAATCTATTACTTAGTTGACCGTGTCTTTATCGCATCAAGAGGGTATCTTCCTCTCTCTATCAGAAACTAAAGTTCTTCGCTAAGGGGCAAGTCATCTCTATCTTGGGTGATGATGATAATACTGAGAATGCAAGTACCAGTAATTCGGTACTAGAAATACAACATGGGGTGATTGACATGTTTTTTTCCGGATTTCAAGTCGAACCACTTCTACTCCCACCAGGGGATGATTTTAAAGACCAATTTTATCTAGAGCACAACCCTCAGGGTAATGTCAACGTAATACATATGTTCAAGAATATGCACTTTATGCCTGGACTTGGCTGGGATGACAACAATAGGGGATCCTTGAACCCAATGTACTAAAGAAGGCCTTTCCTACATATGACCTGGGTTATTAGCCGTGATCAAAGTAACTCAGAATGATCCATCGACCCCGATTAAAGAGAAGTTTAGAAAATGCCAAGACTGTTTTGAGGTATTCCTTGAACGGATGATGTGTCAAAAGGGTGAAGATTTTCCCTTTTGTGTCTTTACCAAACCATGGCATGATCACGTGGACAAGAAGATTAAGACAGTTATGGAGATCTTCTTTCAACACAGTTACTCCTAGGATGAATACTCCCAGCATCATGTGTAACCACTCGTTAAGAAAGCTACAACTCTTACCGTGGTTTTCGAGGGAAGTGACTTCGAGGATTTGATTAATCTGCAAATACTAGGGCTAATACTATCCATGATCCACTCAAGCGCTACATCGTCGGATCCGTTCATCCTAATCAAGGCCACTGATGAACCCCTCCTAATGAAATACTATACCAGTTCCACCTGCTAAAATGCAACCCAACCCAGATGTTTATTCTATCTTTTCCTCTTTTTGTTATTCCTATTTTTTTTTTAATAATAATGTAATCGAGACCTCCTTCAATGAGTTTCTCAATGTTTTTTTTCATTATAATGAAATAAATGAAGATTTTAAGTATCTTGTTGTACCTTACATTAAGTGTCTTGATTTTAATCAAAAGATTAATGATGATTTTACAAATTAAGAATTCTGAACTAATCTCAATAAGGTTAATAACAAATAATATAGTCACGTTCAATTTAATGAGGATGAAACTATTGTTATCAATCTCGATTCTAGTAGCCAACCTTGAGAGATTAGGATATGATCCACCCTTGATAAGCATGAGCACTCTTAATCGAAGAACTATTGAAGGAATTTGTGGACATCTTCATATTGTCCTACGACGACATGCCCGACATCGATCCCGAGATAGCTCAGCATGAGATTCTAACTCTTCCAGAATGTAAACCAGTTAAACAATAACTACGAAACTTTCGCACCGAATGACCGTTCAAGGTTAAAGAAGAGGTGATAAAATAGTTGAACGTAGACTTCATCCTGGTGATTGAATATTCCGCATGGATAGACAATATTATACCGGTGCCAAAATCAGGAGGAAAAGTCTGCATGTGCATTGATTATTGGGATTTAAACAAAGCATCTCCGAAACATGATTACCCACTATCCAATATCAATATGATTATGGAGAACACGACCAATCACGCTCTCAAGTCATTCATTGATGGGTTTGTCGAATATAATTAGATCAAGATGCACCCTTATCATCAAGAAAAAAACACTTTCATCACCCTTTGGGGAACCTTCTCTTATACAGTTATGCCATTCAATCTAAAAAACATAGGGGCTATCTACTAAAGGGGTGCCAAAACCATCTTTCATGATCTGATACGCTAAGAGGTCGAGGTATATGTGGATGACATGATAATTAATTCTAATACTTGGGAAGGTCATGTTCCCGCCCTCCGAAAGTTCTTTGAATGGCTATGGCCATACCAAATGCGACTTAACCCACAGAAATGTGTTGGTGGCGTCACCAAAGTAAAAATTTTGGGATTCATGGTTAGCGAGAAGGGAATTGAAGCAAACCCTGCTAAACTAAAAGACATACTAGAAATGACACCACCCCTAATGGAACATGAAGTCCAAGGATTTTTAGGAAAATTACAGTATATCAATTGGTTCATCAGCCAGTTGACTTATATTTGTGATCCCATGTTCAAACTCCTCCTAAAGGATTCCACCAAGATCTGGGATGGAGCCTATCATGAAGCCTTTGACAGAATCAAGTAGTATCTTACCTGACCTCTGGTACTTATTCCACCGCAGCCTGGTCTCCCTCTACTCCTATACTTGACCATAACAAACACTGTAATTGGGGCTTCACCAGGCCAATAGCTTGATGAAGAGTGCGCTTTTGTTCAAATTAAGAAATTATTTAATTAAACTCAGTTTTTCCATTAAATCCTAAAATATGCATCTAGGTGTGATTAAAATCAATATGATCATGCAATAATAGTTAATCACAAACGAAACACACAAATGAGGAAAAAATTCCCCAAAGGGGCAAAACCTTTTTATTTTCATTATAATTTGTAAAAGAGGTTATACGGATTACAATAAAAATAAGTGTGATCTACAAATTACCCTCGGGTGTCGGTTTTGATATCGTCGACTGGAATCTCCCGCAAGAACTCCAGGTGGGCAGCAATGAAGAAGATAACGGCTTCTCCATAAATTACTCTATATGAGTAAAAATGATCTTCTTGAAGGTTTAACGATTCACATTCATAGATGGGAGTGTTTATGTGAATAAAGAAGGCATAAAACCTTAAAAGGTGAAGTCTATTTTCTGGGCAGTTTTTCGCAGAATTTGTGTTTGAAAAAGACTTGAAAAATGTGTAGAAAGTGTCCAGATATTTATACGAAAATCGAGGCGACGACGTCGCTCGAACGAAATAGGCATCTCGCTTGAACGAAGGACACGCGTCGTTCGAACGACATCGCGTGAGATGCTTATCTCGGTCGAACGACAGTGGGAACTCGTTTGAACGAGCTCATCGACCGAGGCACTCCGCTTCTACACTTAGAAAAATTTATGCTTTTGATAAAAATAAATAAGACTTCGAAAAAATATTTTCTAAAAAATTTCCAAATATTTATGCAAATATAAATAACCCCAATAAATCATTTTACCAATAATGCATCGTGGAGTAGTGGGAAACGGTTGAGCAGCACGTCGTATGTAGCATGATGCACGTGTGAAGATGATGGATGCATGGATTCGGATAAAGGCCACCGTGGATGATCGTGTTGACGTGCCGAATGTAGCGATATCAGACATATAAACTTTGAACTACGAAAAATAGAAAATTCTTAGATTCTACCCCGGACATTTATAAAATTATGTCCTTACAAATCTCCCCCTATGTCTATACCGGTACATACATAAAAAATCCGAAATTATGCAATCTCCCTAAAACAAATGACATATAAGATAAGATCCCAATTAAACCCTCAAATTGAGAATACTAAATGACATGTCTTCAATCAAACTTCAACATCTTCAGTCTTCAGCTCTTCAGAAACTCCCAAAACTTCTCTCATCAGGGTGTGCAATCCAATAGATATCAACTTTATACCTACACACATGAGATAAAGTAGATACCCGTAACATGCAATAGTTTGAAATATAATGATATGCAAAAATCAAGGATCAATTAAGATTAAGCAAATCATTGATAAATCAACCAAACAAATCTCCCCTATCATTCATTCTCCCCCATTTTATGATGTCCCCAAATAGACATATATGAGAAGGATAAGCATGGAAAATGTCACAAGGTAAAAAAATCTATTTTTTCATTTTTCAAAATTTTTCATACAAAATATACAACAAAGAATCACACCATAAACAAACACAAAAACAACCAAGTCGGTGATAGCGTAAATGAAGGGGTGTGAACAAATTCGATAGGAAAATCAATGCATACAAACATGACATATGTGCACGATGAATATCGAATACTCCTACCAAATGAACTCAACATCTTCCTTAGGTGTAAAAAGATGGAAGTATGAGACATTGACTCAATCAAATCAACAAATCAAAGCTCAAAATGATTTCCACACCAATAACGTCCAAAACGATTTAATACTTTTTCAGGACTTTCAAGGAAGTACAAACCCATTTAAATTCTCCAACTGAACTCCCTCAGATTTATATTTTGAATAGAGGTGATATAGATTATCAAACTTTGGAGAAATGATGGTGAAACCTAATGGCCCATATTTGGCATGTATTACTTTTTATTGCCTTTAAATTTTTTCGAGCTCTTTTAACCTCTTTGGACCCCGGATAATAAAATTCCTCAATTTTTTAGGTCCGATTTAACGGTGTCTTAATCGCAAAGGATAGATATTTACCTTTCGTAGCCATTCACCATTTAAAAAAAACACAATCTTATCGAACGTTATTTTACATGCATTCCAATCTTGTCAAGTTTTATCGCATATAGTTCGTTGTATAAATAGAATTGAGATGAAAACACTCAAGCTAATATGTGATAGACAAGTAAAATAGTCAAATAAAATCATGCATGTGTGTAATATAGGAGATAAGGAGCCAAAAATGTATAAAGATATCACTAATCAAATCTCAAAGACTCCAAATAATGTAAAGCCCATGGATGCAATGATGTAGCATCTCAAATCACTATCAAACAGTCACATGGATAAATGGAATAAAATTTGTGACTCGGTTATCTTAAATTCTCATCCATAAAAGGTGTAAACAAAATACAAAAATCTTTTTGTGGTTTTCTATAATTTTTATAAAAAGAAAATCTTTGTGGATTTTTCAAAAAATATAAAAAAGCAAAAATAATAATACACATGATACAAACTAGCAATAAGAATCATATGATATGAACATGACAATGTATCCTATCCTAGAAATGGAGCAACCCCTCAGTCAACTGTGCAAATTCCTAAAGACTTCCTAAGAATCTCGAATCTAAGGGCATCTAAAGGTTTCGTGAAGATATCGGCTAACTGACGGTCGGTGGGTACGAAACTCAGGGATACGACTTTCTCCTCAACTAACTGTCGTATAAAGTGTTCGCGTATCCTGATGTGTTTTGTGCTCGAATGCTGGACTGGATTGCGCGAATGTGGACTATATGTATCGCGCTCGTTTTATCACAAGAAATGGTCATGGTGTCCTGTGAAATCCCATAATCCTCCAATATTTGCTTCATCCATGAGAGTTGCGTGCAATAACTCCCGACGGCGATGTACTCAGCCTCCGTAGTGGACAAAGAGATGGAGTTTTGATTCTTTATCAACCAGGAGACAAGAGCAGAACCAAAATAGGAACACCCACCAGAATTGCTCCTACAACCATCTACATCCCCGGCCTAATCGATATCCGAATAGGCGGATAAACTGTCATCGGTATCAAAGGAATACCAAATACCGTATGAGATAGTCCCACTCACGTATTTGATAATACGTTTTAGAGAGAGTAAGTATGACTCTTTTGGGGACGCCTGATATCGTGCACATACTCCAACACTAAAGGCTATGTCGGGACAACTAGAAGTTTATTAGAGAAGACTACCTATCATACTCTGATATAAGGTTTGCTCTACGTCCTTGCCTGAAGTGTCCTTATTAAGCTTGATAGAAGTACTCATAGGTGTATGTGCATGCTTAGCGGAGTCTAAACCAAATTTCTTCACTAGGTCTCTAGCATACTTGGATTGGGAGATTAACATCCCATCCTCTAGTTGACGAACCTGGAGGCAAAGGAAGAAAGTAAGCTCACCTACCATGCTCATCTCAAACTCACTTTTCATCTCCTCCTCAAAGTGTTGAGCATGCCAAGAGCACGTGGATACAAAGACTATGTCGTCCACATATACTTGGGCAAATAAAATAGCACCGTCATCTCTCTTGACGAACAACGTCATATCAACTCCCCCTCTCTTGAAGCCATGGGCTAAGAGATAGGAAGTAAGCCTCTCGTACCAAGCACGGGGTGCTTACTTCAAACCATATAAGGCTTTCCTCAGATAGTAGACGTGCTTCGGGTGCTTAGGGTCTTCAAACCCTTTTGGTAGTTCCACAAAAACTTCCTCCTCTAGAATTCCATTTAGAAAGGCACTCTTGACATCCATCTGATATAACTTGAAGCCCAGATGACATGCGATGGTGAGTCGTAAGCGAACGGACTCAAGCCTCGCAATAGGAGAAAATGTCTCCCCAAAGTCTACGCCCTCAATCTGTGTGTAGCCTTGAGCGACCAACTTAGCCTTATTTCTGATTATGGTACCATTTTCATCCATTTTATTCTTAAAAATCCACCTGGTACCTATCACATTAGTCTCACTAGGTCGGGGGACAAGTTCCCAGACATTATTCTTTTTAAACTAAAGTAACTCATCCTGCATGGCAGATATCAGTGTTCATCCTTGAGTGCTTCTTTGTGATTCTTGGGCTCGACTGTGGACGTGTAGAAAAAATGACTAACAACATTATCTAGCTGAGTACGAGTCTTGACCCCTAAAGTGGGATCGGCAATAATGGAAGAAGGATCATGACTCTTGCGAACCCAAGCAGGTGTGTCCCCTAACATAAGAGTAGGGTCCATAGGGTATTGGTGAGGGAAAAGTAACTCGTTGCCAGAAAAGTCCTCATCCTCACACTGAAGGCTAGGATCAATAAACGTCGAAGGTTCTTCATCTTGCACGGTGACATTTATTGACTCCATAACATTAGAGCTCTTCAGGTTAAAAACTCAATACGCTCTACTATTTGATGAATATCCTAGCAATATTCCCTCGTCGCTCCGGGAGTCAAACTTTCCTAATTGCTCTCTATCTCGTAAGATGTAGCATTTACTCCCAAAGATACGGGAATATGCAAGGTTGGGTTTCTTCCCAGTCCACAATTCATAAGGCATCTTAAGTGTGTGTGGATGTAGGTAAACCCTATTCACCATGTGGCATGCAGTAGACACTGCCTCTGCCCAAAATCTCCTAGCAACCTTACGACCTAGAAGCATAGATCTATCCATTTCTTGAATCGTCCTATTCTTTCTCTCAACAATCCCATTTAACTGAGGAGTCTTCACAGTAAAAAAACTCATGTTTGATTCCTAGGCTGTCACAGTAAATATCTACCTTTGCTTCCTTAAATTCCGTGTCGTTGTCACTACGTATCCTGTTAATAGTGACTCCGTGTTGATTTTGCAGGACACAGAATTTGGTCGTTAAAATTTTTACAGCATCGGATTTCTGTCTAAAAAAACCTACAATCGAATATCAGTAGAAATTATCTACCATCACGAGAATATACCTCTTAACACCTAGACTCTCAGTACGAGTAGGACCCATAAGATCCATGTGAATCAACTGAAGTACACGGGAGGTGGTAATGGAATGCAACTTCCTATGGGGGCTACAAATTTATTTTCCCAACTGGCAGGGTCCGCAAACCGTGGAAGTTAGTTTTCCAAGAGATGGTAAGCCACGTACTAGGTCCTTTTTAGCTAAACGTGTCAAATCTCTAACGTTCACTTGACCTAGACGTTGGTGCCACAGATCCATAGGAGTGATTGTAGTGCTGTTGCAGAAAAGTGAGGACGTGGGCACAGTCCCATATAAATTATCCTCTGTCCTCACCCCTTCCACTAAAAGTTTACCGGCTTGATTATAGACATTGCACCCGTCCCGATCAAACTGTACGGCAAAGTCAGCGTCGCACAGCTGGCTAATGCTGGGAAGGTTTGATTTCAGACCTTTGACGTACAAAACATTCTCTAGCTTAGGAAATCCTGGTAACTCTACTGTACCTCGTCCTACGATGCTAGACTTGCTCCCATCTCCAAAGGTGACTCTACCTTCCTTATAATCCTCTAGGTAGGTAAAAAATGAGACATCACCTGTCATACATTTGGAGAACCCACTATCAAAATACCACTGTGAGGTATTATGTGCTTTGAGAGCGACATGAACAACAAGGGCCTTTTCGTCTTTCTTAGGTACCCAAGATGTGGTAAGCTTTTATTTACCCTTTTTGTTGTTGATTTTAACCGGGATACGGGAAGCATTCACTAACGGTAAAGACATCCGTCAGAATTCCTCCATCAAACTCTGTGAGGTGGCGGCTAAAATCTCAACACGTTCTTTCAGACTGGTAAAATCATCAGTACGATGTGGTGGAGAAGTTGTACGTCATGTCTGACCCAAATTATAGCAAAACTCCCTGAGGTGGCCTTTTCTTTTGCAGTACGTACAAAAGGACACGGTCTTAGGCGGACATGGGTTTACTTTTCTTGGTCGAACTCTTCTTCGTGCCATATGGAGTCGTAGTAAACTCAGGAACTGGTCTAGGTGCAATTTTGGATGTGGAGGCACCATCAAAATCTATTCCCTTTCTATCACCAAAACCTAAAGCGGGGCCAAGGAGCATCTTTCCCATCTTTCCAGATCTGTCCTCGATTTGAACCTTGACTTCTTGTTCTCTCTCAAGATCATGAGTAAGCTGGGCTACAAGAGCTTCAAGTTTCTTCCGAGTCTCCAGAGAGGAATGGAGCTCACTCATAAGACTAGTCACTTGTTTAGTCAAGTCCCCTTTCACTTTCTCAAAATAACTCTCTCTCTCCAAACAGTCTCTCTCTCTCTCTAAACAAACTTTCTTTCTCAACATAGGCAGACTCTCTCTCTCTCTCTCTCAAGGTAGTGCAGGTGGAGACACTCTCTCTCTTGCTTCTTCTAAATCTTCCTCTAAAGCGGTGATCCTAAGAACTAACGCTTTGTTACGATTTTTGGTTTTAAATGACTCATTATATAACTCAGCATAGGCGCATTGAAGATTACTCTCGCTCTCACTTGCATCATTCTCCCCCTCACTCATATCGTTCTCACTGTTGAGGTGTCCCTGTGAAGCAGCATCCTCATTGTCGTGAGGAGCACTAGAGGTACTCACATGACTATCCATGAATGCAGTGAAGTTACATTCATGCGGTAACTCGTCTCCAGAGTCCACCGACTCGACCTCACTATCATCACTAAGGGTAGCATTAAGGACAACTTTGCCCTTTTCTTTGGCAAGTCTGTTCAGCCTGGTAGCACACTCAAAAGCTCTATGACCCTTACCGTCGCACTCATAGCATCTCTCAATGTCTTTCTTAGGAGGGTCTTTAAAATCTTTTTCATTTTTCTTATTTTTCTCAAAATTCTTTTTATCTTTGAAATTTCCATTTTTCTTAAATTTGAGAATTTTCTTGAAATTTTTAGCAAACAAGGCCAAATCATCTAAATCAAAGTCAAACTCAGAATTTGACGTTTCTATCTCCCTTTTTATAGATGACTCAACCCTCTTCCTTGCCGACCCCTAACTCTTTCTATCATGGGCATTAAGTGCAATTCCCTTATCTTTAGTCTTGACAGATTTAGGAAACATATCAATTTCATACGTTTGTAAGTCTCCTATAAGTTCCTCCAATTTATGCGTGTTTAAATTACCCATAGAATTTAGCATAGTGACTTTAGGGATAAAAATCTTAGGCAGTGATCTAAGAATATTTTTAACAAATCTAGCATTAGGAATGTGTTCACCAAGATTAAAGCTAGTGTTTACAATATCAGATAACCTAGTATAAAATTCATCAAAACATTCAGTCTCAAGCATGGTGATATTTTCAAATTTAGTTGTTAAATTTTGCAATTTAGACTCTTTCACAGCATTAGTTCCTTCATGGGTAAGTTGCAAAACATCCCATGCCTCTTTTGACGTGGTGCACGTCATTATCCGCCAGAACTTGTCAGGTTTGACGGATCCAGAAATAGCACTTAAACCCTTAGAATTCAAAGATGACCATTTAAATTCTTCTTCAGTCCATTCAGTCACATTTTAAATTAGTCATGTTATCAACAGTAACGAAGGGAGGTGTCCACCCTCTTTCAACCAAAATTCAAACTCTTTCATCAATGGATTTTAAAGCAGATTTCATGTGGGCTTTCCAGTAAGCATAGTTTGTCCCGTAAAAAAATGGCATTTTATTTTATAATTTCTCCATTGAACACGCCCTTTTTCAAGAATCAATTTTTTCAGAAAATTGATATCTTAGAAATTTTTTTCAGAAAATTACACGGTATAATTGTGTAATTGGATCTGATACCAATTTGAAGAGTGCACTTTTATTCAAATTAAAAAATTATTTAATTAAACTCAGTTTTTCTATTAAATCCTAAAACATGCATCTAGGTGTGATTGAAATCAATATGATCATGCAATAACAGTCAATCACAAACGAAACAAACAAATGAGGAAAAATCCCCCAAAGGGGAAAACCCTTTTTATTTCCACTATAATTTGTAAAAATGGTTACATGGATTACAATGAAAATAAGTGTGACATACGAAATACCCTCGGGTGTCGATTTCGATGTCGTCGATTGAAATCTTCCGTAAGAACTCCAGGTGGGCAGCAATGAAGAAGAGAACGAATTCTCCAAAAATTACTCCAGATGAGTAAAAGCGATCTTTTTTAAGGTTTAATGATTCACATACATAGATGGGAGTGTTTATGTGAATAAAGAAGGAATAAAATCTTAAAACGTGAAGTCTGTTTTCTGGACAGTTTTTCGCAAATATCGTGTTTGAAAAAGACTTGGAAAACATGTAGAAAGTGTTGAGATATTATATAAAAATCAAGGCGACGACGTTGCTCGAACAAGATAGGCATCTCGCTCGAACAAAGGACACTTGTCATTCGAACGACATCTCGCGAGATGCTTATCTCGCTCGAACGATAATGGGAACACATTTGAATGAGCTCGTCGATCGAGACACTCCGCTTCTACACTTAGAATTTTTTTTACTTTTGATAAAAATAAATCAGACTTCGAATAAATATTTTTTAAAAAATTCCCTAATATTTATGCAAATATAAACAAATCCAATAAATCATTTTACCAATAATGCGTCGTGGAGTAGTGTGGAACGGTTGAGCAGCATGTCGCATGTAGCATGATGCACATGTAAAGATGATGGATGCATGGATTCTGATAAAGGCCATCGTGGATGATCGTGTTGACAAACTGAATGTAGCGGTATCAGACATACAAACTATGATATAGGGAAAACAGAAAATTCCTAGATTCTACCGCATACATTTATAATATTATGTCCTTACACTTGAAGAATCCCATAAATAAAGGGCCATCTACTATGCTAGTCACAAATTATCTAGGTACGAAGTCAACTTCACTGTCTTGGAGAAATCATGTCGTTTTTATCTAGGCCACTAAAAAATTATGGCACTACATGCTCACTTTTACTATCAGACTTGTGTCTCAAATGGACCCCATCAAAGACCTGCTCGAGAAACTCACCTTATCTAACCAAATGGCCTGATTATTGATGCTGTTAACTGAGTTCAGTAATGTGTATATCACACCAAAAGGCATGAAAGGGAGATCCATCTTCGACTACCTTGTAGACTACCCCATGGAAGAGGCTGACATTTGGATATATGAATTCATAGATGAAGAAATCCTTTTCATCTCTCAGTAAGACCTCCGATGGAAAATGTTCTTTGACCGTGCTGCCAATGGAAAAGGATATGACATTAGGATACTATTGATCGCCTCTGGTGATTCTCATACTTCCATTGCCATTAAACTAGATTTTCCCTGCACCAATGATATGACCGAATACGAAGCGTGCACAGTAGGCCTCAAATTCGCTCTTAAGAAAGCTATCCAGTCCTTATATGTCTACATGGATTCTTCCCTCATCATCGACCAAGTCCTTAGAAGATGGAGAGTAAAAGATGAAAAACTCTTACCCTTCCACGCCCACTTAGAAGATCTAGCCTCCCAATTTTAGGATATCACCTTCCACTAATTGCCTCGAGCGAGGAACAACTTAGCATATACCCTTGCTACCTTAACCTCTATGGTCGACATGCCCGAGGGAACAATCTTGGCCCCTTTCCTAGTCTAAAAACAAGATATTCCAACCCGCTACAACCACATGGAGCTCGTCATAGAAGATAATTTTGATATGGTCGAGTTCTAATATTATAATATTTGGTACATCCTCGAGCATGGTAAGTACCCCCAAGATAACAACAAGAAAGAACACGATCCCCTCCGCAAGATGGTTACCCAGTACATTGTCTGCTATAAAGCATTATTCAAGAGAAACTTTGATGGAACCCATTTGCACTACATCACAGGGGTTAACATTGAAGAAATGATGTAAAAAATCCATAACGGGGAGTATGAACCCACATGAACGGTCATATGCTCGCTAAGAAAATTATTCGCTAGGTTTACTATTGGACCACCATAGTTCAGGATTACGCTGCCTATGCCTGGATATGCCTTAAATGCCAACAGTTTGCCAATCTCCAACACTTACCTCCACGAGAATTACATAACATAACTTTTCCCTATCCGTTCTTCACCTAGGGCATCGATATCATAGGGAAAGTCACACCTAAATATTCTAATGGGCACGAGTTCATCCTGGTTGCCATTGATGACTTCACCAAATGGATCGAAGTTGAGTCAAACGCAGTGCTGAATGCCTTAAAGGTAGCTAAGTTCATTCGAAAGAACATCATCTGCTGATACGGGGTTCCAGATGAGTTAGTGTCAAATAACGGGTTAGATTTCTAGGCAGTGGTCACAGAATTATTCAACGAGTATGGAATTCAGAGATATAAATATTCTCCCTATCGACCATAAACCAACGGTGCAGTTTATGCATATAATAAGAACCTCAATTAAATCATCAACAAGATGATCAAAAGTTATCGATATTGGTCGATCGGATCTATTACGCCTCTTGGGCTACCGAACTTCAATTCGAGCTTCTATTGGGCCTACCCCTTACTCTCTCGTATATGACATGGAAGCAGTCCTACCCATTGAACTAGAAATACCTTCATTACGCATTGTGCTTGAGAGAAAAGTCACCGAGGAAGAATGGCATCAGAGCCATTTTGACAATTTGTCTCCATTAGATGAAAGGAGACTAAAGGATCTATATCATATACAAGGGTACCATCGCCGGATAGGTTGATCGCTCAACCAAAGGGTCGAGGACCGTGGTTCCCGAGAAGGGGACTTAGCCCTCAATGAAATCATAGAACCCGTCTGGGCCCCACAGGGAAATTCAAGTCAAAATGGAGTGGCTCCTACATCGTGAAGAAGATCCTGTCTGGTGGCGCCGATATACTCACTTACCGTAATGGACAATAGATAGCATGTCCTGTCAACCTGGACTATCTCAAGAAATTCGACCCTAGTTCGAAATCTCGACACACTACGACTCCTCTCATTCCCCTTCTATTCAATTTTTTTCTTCATTTCCCTCTACTCAGAACTACTAGGGGTTGATCCTCTAAAACCATTTTTTCTTTAAAAAAGAAACTCATAATTTTTTTCAAAACCCCTAGAGGTACGTACAAAAAACCACTATGCCCCTTCTATAGTACCAAACATGATAAACCATCTCTGTCCGGTCTATTCTACCAAGACCTTAGACACTACCCTATTCCATAACCATTTTATATTATCTCCAGAAACATGCCAAACCCTATCGACAAACTGAGAAGGACGTGTTGACGACTGACAATTATCCCATATAGAACCCAATCACATACGCAAGTCGTTAGTCAAATCATCTATAGGAAAGAAATCCATGGTACAAGGAGGGATAATTTTATCCCATCCAACTTGATGCAGGAGCCTCTAGGGGAAATATAATGAGGTCTGCCAAAGGCCAACTGAACGTACCAGTTTTCTCCCAATTACAGAATGGGCTGCAACTCCCCCATCATGGCATCGACCAACACAAGCATCGAGATCCATGCTCCATGAACCAGTTTACCCAGTTCTTTATGGATGGGCCAAAGCCGATGAAATAAAGAGCGAAAAAATTTGACACAGCTATTAGGGGATATTCAGGATCGACAAATGTAATCTTTCATCCAACCACATGAACAACATAACAGGGCTTCCTCTCATAAAATTAGAACAACCTTTTCACCAGGTATCTAGACCATTCAGGGTCTTCGCTAATGTCACCACCGTAGGATTACGATGATATGACTTCTACGCTGTAATGGCAACCATTCGCAGGTCCACCACCAGGTCTTCAGTCACTAAAAGTAGCTTCGAAGTTAATCCCAGGGCAAATGTTCTAATATGACCCGTATAATTGAAATCCCACAGATGCACAAAATATAGGACAACTAGGAGAGAAATAATTCCCCTAATGACTAATGCCCGAGCCACCGAAGGAGAGATATAGAGAAATCCCGGTAACAGCTCCCAAAAAAACCTAGAGAATTCAAGCATAGCTGTCGCCATGCTAGGATTAAACCCCCATATAGCTGAGAATTCCTCATAGGTTGGACATACCTCATCCAAGACAAAGCAAAAAATATGATCCTCGGGATACCAAAATTGTGCTACCGCTGCCAGTATGTTTCAGTCGATGGGCCAATTGTGACACAAAGAGACCTGTGCAAGTTAAAAGCTTCATAATCTATGTGTACAGACACATTGCTTCCAAGTTCTTGAGATATAGGGAAATTTTGTACACATGGGAAGGTCTATTTTGGGACATAATAAGACAAAACGCAAGAAATAAGCAAGAAAGAAGATAAAATGTTAATGGGTGAAAAACCTCACCAGTTTACCCCCTTCTATACATGAAAATTTTGGCTAAACAGCAAGAAATCTGAGAAACTCGAATAAATGCCTACCCCACAAAGTACTTTGAAGATGCAGAAAGTGAAATTAAAACCTTAGGGTTATTTGACTGAACTCACTAGCCCATGGACAGGACAAGGGATATGCTGATGGTCACCCCCTTGTTTTAGAAAATTCTATCTTTCCTTTTTGTCAAAATCAAAAATCTAAAAAAATAAATCCCGATTCCAAAAAATTCGATTTATTTCTTTCCATATTATCCATTTTTACTCATGCTTTCTCAAAATAAATTTTATCTTGAGTTTTTTAAAAGTTCCATCATTTTTATGGTGTCAGCAACAAAGTAAAATGTAATAACCCGCGTAATTTTTGGGCTATTTTAATTAATTTAGGAAAATGGAGGAAAATAAAGTATTTGATAAAATTATTTTTATTGCTCAAATATGTTGGTTATTATTTTTAAAGGAGAGAATTTAAAATGGTTTCGAAAATGGAGTTAAAACGAATTTTAAAATGTTTTTAACTCTTGGAATTCTAAGTCAGAGAACATTAAGTAAATTTCAAGAGATGTTTTAACTTCCAACTCTTCATTTCTTTGCCTTATTTAAAGGAGTCTTTTGGATTCCAACTCTTCATTTCTTTGCATTATAAAAGGAAGTCGTGGGAAACCCTTTTAACATACTTTTGGCACAAATCTTGGCAGCAAATATATTTTATATTCCTCTTCTTTTTATATACACATTGGCCCTTGAGATTTATGAGTTCCAACCTTAGATTAGAGGTGTTCTTGGGGCTATTTTGTTGGAGGTTCTTGGAAGAGATTTTGTAGATCTTTTGTGTTGATCTTGAGGATGTGATCGTTGGTTTCTCATCATGGTTTGAGGTCTGGGGTTTTACACAATATGCTCCTTAAATCTCGCGAGTGTCATTCTCTTTGAATTCTTGTTTAATTGAACTCATATTTGAATTGATAAATTCATTGAAATCTGGAAAATAATTGTTGAAATTATTTTGATTCATGTGGTATCATTATATTGTTATTGAGCACGTTGTCATGAGATTTTAATATGGCACGGATGTTGAGTACCCGCCAAAATACCTATTCCTGGCTATGGCTTGATAAAGCATATGCGAATGGGGTGAGTCCTAGTTACCCATTAAAGTGTTGTTGAGAAATTATATTGATAAATGCTTTTAGATTTGCATTTTGATTTGAATATTCGTACTCGTGTTGTTACGTTTTATTCATCGCTAACATATATTTATTGAGCATCTTTCTTGTCGTATTGTGTACTTCCCCATATTTTCTTTTAGTGGCAGGTTAGCGCGGATTTTGGGGCGCTATGGAGATTGATTTTAGCGAGGATTGTTTGGGAAAGATTTGTATTATTTTGATGTATAGAGCTTTGGGGATTTGTATTTTATTTTCAAGTTAGATAGTTGTAATTTTAATTAGAGAGACTTGTTGTATTTGAAGAATTGAGATTAGTGGATTTATATTATTGTGGATTTATTTAGATGCTCTATACCTTGTCACTTGTGGATTTGGATTTATTTTATCGCAATAGCGCTCCGTTCGCTCTCCCCGGGCGGGCGAGGTGTTACATAAAAGTGCATGAAGATTTAAGTCATTTAAATCAAAGATAAATAAACAAAAATATCATTCATTGCCATTCGCATCATTACATTTTTTTCAGGAAAAAAATAAGAAAAATAAAAAAAGCAAAAACAACGGGACTCAACCCGAAAACCCCCAATCTCTCACTCTCTCTAAGACCCCCCATCCCTACCACAAGTGCACTTCCTATGGAGGAGAGTTTTGGAACCTCCACTCCACTCCCCGATCCCAATCCCTCATCCGAAGAAAAAGATGACACCAAACAAGAAGGAATTGGAATCGAGTCCCTAATATAGGCAGTCACTGAGGTCACGCACTCTCGTATGTCATTAACTAAGTGGTCGACACCCGAACATGATGCGGACAAAGCAAGAAAAACAAACGGAAAATCAGTTAGTCTAAGGCAAATAAAATCTAGATAAGAACAAAAAAAGAGAAAAGATGTACATGTTGATGAGGGACATCCTCTGTCAGCCCTAACACCCCCAGATTCATCGCATTAGGGCAGTACGACATACGCAACGATTCCCTTCTAGTCAATCGAAAATTATTAGACAAGCTGAATGAAAGGAACCTATGCCGTCACTGCCGATGAAGATGCACCACATGTGCTGTGGGCGGACCCCTGCCTGAAGCCGTAAGAGGATGAGGCATGTTCATTATGTTGTAAATACAAAAGGGCATCAACCAGCTAGTCGCAAAATCTAGATAGTCATATGTCACCATCGTATTCGTATATGACAAATAAGGTTAATTATGGACGCTGTCCTGACCTCCTCTGGAATCTCCTGCACCCGACTCTTGTACATCAGGGGCACCGTTGATGGTGGTCCGTACCAACACCTCATCCTCAACAATATGTTGGACCACTTTCTCCCCTAAATACCAAAGTTTCCAAACTCATGCTCTAGTAGCCGACGCATCTGTGCATGCACCCCAATCACCCCAGGGATAGAAAGTCATGTGCAGTTCCTAATAAAGATCAATATTTGCACGAATAGAGAAAATACCAAAAAAGGATTCGAAAGAAAAAGGGACTAACCTGGTCGCTCATCAGGGTGTTCGAGACCTGACACATCATCGACAAAGAAGGAAACTATTTTGATCGTTGGTTTAATTTCTGCCACTAATACATTCGGCAGAAGACCCTCACCTCCTCATCATAGAGACCTATCAAATGGGCATTGAGCTCGATCCCCTCATAAAACTATGTCTGCAGAAAAGCAAGGGTCAGCAATCAGAAAAAATCAAAAGGAAATGCAAGAAAATACATAAAGAGAAAAGCAAGAATTACCTCCAGAAGATACGTGGCTCCTGTAAAGGTTTGTCGGTAATACCGACTAAAAGCATCCAAAGAAGAATAAAAGGTCTCCAAGGTAAGGCTCCCCAAGTCATAAAGAGGGATATTATAAAATACCACGCAAAATGGTAAAAGCCATAGCTGGACAACATCTCCACTCAATGCTGCTAAGAATCCCCCCAACAAAAGAAGAATGAATAAACGAACCATCTGTCGTACTTATAGCACGTCTGTCTCATCCATCCTTAGGCTAAAAAACAGCTCATGGAGAGAAGAAATGCAGATCAAATCACCCGAAACTATCCCCCAACATATCCCAATGCAACCTCAATTGCCTCAGGTGTCATCCTTAAAGATCGATCCACCTCAACCTGTATGCCCACGCAGTCAATCCCCAGTAGCTTCTGGACATCGATAGGAGTCACCGTCAACTTCCCGAATCCCAAATGAATGGTGTGAGTGGTGTCCCATCACCTCTCCCCCAGCACGCATAGAATAGTTGTAAAATGCGGTGTCTCATCCAAAGCAAACGTTAGGCAACCAAAACCTATAGAGGAAGTAACACAACGCACTATCGCTGGAAGGTGCTCCCACACATATTTGAACCCCATGGTTCCCCGATAATGAAAGCTCATCGAAGCTATGCCAGTCTATAAAAATAAATAAACCTTTTGTCAACTCAAGGAAAAAAAAGAAGAAAAGAAGAAAAAGAATACCAAAGGTCATTAATACTTATATAGCCATTGGGGCTCCTCACCCTAGACAATCGGTGATCCGAAGGATCTCACAATAGAAAGCGATCATTAGCAACTGGCTCGAACAACTCGAAGGCATTTTTGTCGCCCAATTCCAGGGTCGCCCTAGCTATCCACTCTAGGTTTGCCTAATCGTCGACACCCAACCAAGACACATGGGTCATGCTACCCAAATCAGCCATTTTTAACTCTCAAAGGAAGATAAAAGAATGGAAAGGGATCTTAGTAAGAAAAGGTAGAAGATGTGAATGCTAGGAGCTCTGAAAATGAGGATAATTCGCCCCTTTTTATAGGAGGCCAAGGGTCATTCCGATTGGCAGTTCCCTGTCACCCATCGATCGTAACCTTCATCTTTCCCTTCCCAAGGTAGCCCAGAAGACCATGCTATTGCCAAACAACAACGCTTGCAACATGCCGGTTGGCACCCCCCCAAAAAAATTTATACAAAAATCCTAAAAAATGCTAGAAAATTCTAAAAATTCCTAAAGTGCCAAATAAACATTGGAACATATCTTCACTAAGAAAACCATTTTTCAAGATTTAAAATTCCCCCATCGGATTAAAACTACACTCTTATCACCTATTTAAGCCCTAGAATGACGTGCCTTCATCCACTAAGTCCACTATAATTCCCTATCGGAATTTTGAAACCTCAAGTCATCAACTGTATCCCCAGCAAAATTTCCAAATCCAACTTCCTTAGTAGAGATATAAGATAGTAGGATATCCCTCATTGGCAGTGTCTCAGAGAAACACATTCCCTAGAAAAATCCCAAAACCTCAAGTCTTCAAATGTTTCCCTGGTAGAATTTCTAGACTAAACTTTCTCCCAATCCATCCAACATAAGAATTTCAGCTCCCCCAGCGAAGCGATATCCTCTCAAAAGGACATAATCCCCAGCCAAATGTCTCTTTCCTAGTAGAGTCTCAAAAAAGGTAAATTAAAGACTCCCCAAAGAGCAACCCTCCCATGTTGCAACTTTAGGTACTCAAAATTGACCTTCGCCCTCATAATTGGTCGCCATAACTTTAGGTCCCCATAATTAACCTCGAACCGCAGAATCGGTTGCCACAACTTAGGTCCTCTGAATTGATCTTAACCTATAGAATTGGTCTCCCTAACTTTAGGTCCTCAAAATTAACCTCGACCCGCACAATTGGTCGGCATAACTTTAGGTCCTCAGAATTGATCTCGACCCCCAAAATTGGTGGTCATAACTTTAGGTCCTTAGAATTGAGCTCGATGCAGAATTTATAGGCAAAAATTTAGGTCCTCGGAATTTACCTTGACACGCAAAATTGGTTTCCCTAACTTTAGGTCCTCGGAATTGACCTCAACTAGAAGGATTGTTCTCCAAAACTTTAGGTCGTCAAAATTAACCTCGACCTACAAAATTTATCACTGTAAGTTTAGGTCCTCACAATCAAGGTTCTAAAAAACGCGAGGCGTGATTAAGGCGTAGAGGCCAAGCCTTAAGCCTTAGAAGCCTAGGCGGGCCTTGGCGTAAAAAGGTGTGAAAAGGCGTTTAGGCCTTTTTTATATATTTTAATATTTTTTAATTATAACAAGGCTAATAAAAAATACTGAGAATGGTACATACCTAATAAAAATAAATAATACTGAAATGGTACATACCTGAAAAATATGTCCGTATATTTGCAATTAGGACGCCTTTTCTATATGCATGCTCCATAAGTCCTCATCAGGTTATCACCCAATTCCATGCAATCAAAATTCAAAGTAGTCAATAAAATAATTTAAATAAATAATATTAATCAATAAGAATAAAATCAAAATAGCCCCTTATAAAATAGAAAATGATACATACCTTGAAATTGAATACCAATATATGCATTGGGAGCCCTTTTCCATGTGCACAAGTCCACATCACCCTAATAAACTTACACTACGATAATCCATTAGTTAGTAACTTAGTACAACCCAAGTTTCAACCAAACAACACATCTCTCAAATAAGCTCATAAATATTACAATCTTTTAAACTTAAACAAACTTGTTTAATCATCTAATTCCTTATCGGACTCTAATTCAAAATCATCTTCTTCATCCATTCCATCTTCTGTGCCATCCGATACATAATCCTCTTCATCGGGTTCCCTTATTTCACTTTCATCACGGGCATTTCTACCGCTTCTTCTAGGTTGTAAAATCTCATTTTCCGCTTCTACACCCGCATCCCATGCAAGTCTAGAACCCGCCTCCACGCCATCCACACTCTCATCATCATCATCACAACCATCAACAATCCATGATTGTGCATTAGTAGCATCACTTGCTAGCAATTTATCCTTCTTCTTTTTCTTATCATTCTTGTTCTTCAACCTTGCATTGAATTGCACAAATACTAGATTATTCATTCTCGTGGTATCTAATCTATTCCTCTTCTTGGTGTGTATCTACATTAATAAAACAAAATATCAGGATATTAGTATACTTGAAATTAAATTACAAAACTAATAACAAAAAGCAACTAAACAAGATATTTATGTAACTTACTCCTTCAAAGACACTCCAATTTCGTTCACACCCCGATGAACTAGAAGTCAAACCAAGTATCCTTTTGGCCATTCTCTTCAAATTTGGAGTTCCACTTCCATAAAAGTCCCACCAACCAACTAGTCAATGTTAAATGAATAGAATAAGTGGGTGAGAACAATGTAAAGAGTGTGACTAATGTAAATGTACAAAAATAAAAAAGAGGAATAGTAACATACCAGGGTTATAATTATCATCATTGTTCTCACATCCATTAATCGCTTGCTTTTTGCCGAATGCACCCTCCTTCTGGAAATACATATGCAACTCAATATTTAGCACATGATTTTGGATTGCATCATCATCAGGAAAGAACTTCTCAACACAAGTAATCAAATTATCTGTAATCATTGGATCATCTTTGATACTCAAATTTTTGTAATAATAAAACGGATTCAATAAATAACCCGTTGTGTGAAGTGGACTATCAATGCGACCCTTGCCTTTGGTATCAATAATGTCCAAGATCGGTTTATAATCACGCTCTTTCTTCAATGCATTTCTGATTTCCTCCATAGCCTTTACTACCTCCCCAAACACAAACCCCATTGCAGGCTTAACATCACCATCAACAAGTTTAAGCACCTTTACTAATGGAGTAAACACTCTCAAGCACAACTCAATCAAATTCCAAAACTCATTTGGAACAACAATAGCAAAAGCCTCCTTCCCCTTTTTGCTCTTAGACCATTTAGTCTCATCCCACTCATTGCTAGTCATCATATTTCTCAACTCCTGTTTTTTGTCAAGCAAACTTTGTAAAGTTAAGAAAGAAGTAGCAAACCTTGTGACTCCCGGTCTAACTATATCCTTCTTTGTAAATTTTCTCATCAATGACAAAGTCTTGTGATGTGCATAAATGAAAATAATGAATGACTTTGCCTTTTGGATCACATTTTTAAAGGTGGGAAGCTTAGAAATCCCCTCAAGCATGAGGTTAATAGTGTGGGTAGCACATGAGGTCCAAAAGATGTTTGGCCTTTCTAAAGCCAATAAATTCGCTGCGGCCATATTGTTAGTTGCATTATCAGTCACCACCTGAATCACA
This sequence comes from Sambucus nigra, assembly GCA_949130495.1. Lineage (NCBI taxonomy): Eukaryota > Viridiplantae > Streptophyta > Magnoliopsida > Dipsacales > Adoxaceae > Sambucus > Sambucus nigra. The sequence continues at coordinate 93,959,647 of OX422211.1, forward strand.
TTTTCTGGCCCAACATCTTTAATACACCCATTCACATACTCAAATATGTAAGTACCGGTGTGAGCATCACCCGACGCTTCCTTTGAAGAAAGAAAGGTGGTACCTAACTTACAATTCACGCACAAATTCATTATACTTCTACGTTTTCTATCACTCCAAGCATCGGTCATGATTGAACACCCATTCGCTTTCCACTCCTCCTCTTGCTTTTTAAGTTATTTTTTGGTGGACTCCATCTCTCCCTTTAAAAGAGGCTCCCTCAGTTGGTACTGTGAAGGGGGTTGGTAACCCGGGCCATATAACCCAACCGCATCAACAAAATTCTTGAAGCTATCATTGTCAATTGCATTAAAAGGTACCCCCGCTTCATATATCCACTTCGCCAAATATTGATGAACCGCTAATGCCCTTTTCTTGTCAACAGCATCGTTAATATTTTGTTGCTTCTTCTCCATGCAAGCAGATAAATATGAGTCATCCAACCTAATTTCCCTCGTAAATTGATCCATGGGACCACGAAAAGCCCTTTTACGACTCCCACCTTTAAGACTTTCAATTTCTTCTTCATCCTCCTCCTCATTCGTTAAACTTACCTCACTCCTCCTACTTTTATCACTCACCAATTTTTGGACTTTCTTGTTTTTCGCCTCTTCAAGCGCCTCAATACATTTGGCCTTTTGCTCTTCATTAGCCTTACTACATGGTGCAACACCCAACCCCATAATTCCAGACACATGAATTTTATGTCTATAGATTCCTGCTTTAGTAATTTTTCCACACAATGTGCACTTGATATCATTATTGTCGTTTGGATTCGCACGAATCGCGGTTTCCCATCCAACATCACTAAGATCTTTCTTTGATGATGCCTCATTAGATGCCATTGACGAAGATTCATTTGGATCCATTAACCTATATTGAAAACAGAAACAGGTTCTAAAAGCATGTATTTCTAGACCATTGAAAGCATGTATTTCAGCAGTTGAAAAAAACTATTACAGTTTACAGTGGTCTTCAACTGCTACAAAACTATTACAGCATTACAGTTCAACTATTTCAGCATTACAGCAGTTGAAGAAAACCGTTTCAGCATTTCAGCATTACAGAAATTACAACACATATCTTAGCAGAACATTGAGTCAACATAGTGTGTTATTTATTCTAAAACAGATGCAGGCACAGTATTCCTAAAACAGATTGGGTGTTAAAGCAAAACAAACAGTTATTTAGATCGTGTAAAACGAAAAAAACTATTACAGTTTGGAAAAGAAATTAAAATGTCATGTAAAAAATTGATTGTAAAGTATTCAAAGTATATTTATATAAGTAAAAATAGATCGTGAAAAATGAAAACAGGAACGATCTTGAAAAGGGTTTAAAAGTTAGGACCGATCGTGAAAAACGAAAACAGGAACGATCATGAAAAATAGGGAACTGATCTTGAAAAGGGTTTAAAAGTCATGACCGATCGTGAAAAATGAAAAACGAAAGTGAAGAACTCACCTTTAGAACAGGGTCGATTGTGAAAAACGATTAGGGCTTTATTTCTTGTTGACAAAACGAAAGTGAAGAGCTCAATTTTTGTAGAACAAAGTGAAAAACGAAAGGGTTTTGTTTCTTTTAGACCAAAATGGCAGAGCTCAGTTAACCAAACACGAATTAGGTTTTTTTTTTTTGGTTTAAAAGCAACCAAAACGACGTCGTTTTGGTTACCCACGAAAATGAAAATAAAAAAACGCCGCCTGAGGCGCGTTTTATCTCCCAAAAAACGCATTTTTTACGCCTTTTAAAAAAAACGTTGACCAATGTTGACCACGCCTTTGTCCACGCCTAGGCCCTAAACGGGGCGTATCAAAAACGCCTCGTGCCTAGGCGCGTTTTTTAGAACACTGCTCACAATTGACCTCAACTTGTAGAATAGGTCATCCCTAAAATTACCTTATGTACTCAGAAACCTCTACCCTCTAAAATGATCATCCTCATCCCTTTGGTTAGTAGAATTGACCTATTTCCCTTACATCATGTGGTGTCTATTCAAAGGCTTTCACTGGTTCCAAGATCACCAGTCGAGTGGATCTATAGACACCATATTATAGGATCCCCTAAGTCTCTCCTTAGGTCGCTAGCACCTCCTTATTCACCACAAACCCTAGGTCATACTTTGAGTACCGATTTAGAAGCCATCAGGCTCTCCCATGCCCCGTTTGACTCCAATTAACTTCATCATTCGAGCGAAAGCTTAATGAATATTTGAAGGGCCCCGAATCTCGTTTCTAATGGTCTACCCTATCTATGAATTGGCATAATGATGAGGATGAAGAGACCATTTTACTGTTAAAAACCTATCTAGAGGCCATCGGGTGCTCCCAAGCCCCTTTTTGACCCCAATCAACTTAATCGTTATAGTGAAAGCTCAATGAATCTTTGAAGGGCAATGAATCCCATTTTTAATGGTCCTCCTCATGTACAAAACAACATAAGCATTCGGATGAACGATCCGTTTTCCCCTAAAAATTGATTTGGAGGCCATTGTGTTCTCCTGGGCTTCATTTAACCGAAGTCAACTCTTCAGCTCGAATGAGACTTAATGAATCTTTAAAGGGCACTAAATACCCTTTCCAATGGTCTTCCACATGTGTGAATAAGACTTACGATACTGACAAATGATCCATTTTACTTTGAGAGATCACCAGGAGCTTCTGGGCCCCGTTTGACCAAACATAACCTTTCCAACGGTCCACTCCATGTACTATTCGAACTTACAATTTGGATGAACGATCCATCATCGTTCATCGATCTCTTATCCAAAGGACCAACAAGCGCTTTCGAGCCCCGTTTGAACCCAAGCCAATTCCTGAGCCCAGGAGCAGCCCAAGGATTCTCAAAGGTCTCTAAAGAAACTTTTCAATGGTATGCCTCGTGCATGATTTGGACTTACGAATTGCATTTTACTATCATTTATCCTACAAATATGCATGAGATTTCCAATTGGCAAGTCCATTTCCGTGCCTATCAACAGTGTGTCTAGGGTTACTTGCCGATAGGTAGGGCAAGGACAATGCAAATCGACAGTCCCTCAACCCTATATAAGGAGAGCATAAGCTCACTTTGAGAGGCACCTCAGAAACATCAACTTAAGTGATCTCAATAACATTTTTCTTAAGTCAGCAAGATTTCCTTATTTGAAACCATTCTCCACCTTTCGTTTCCATCACTTTCACACCTAATTTATCAAAACTCTCCGTATATTCTTCACCCACCTGCAAGGAAGCTCATTAATAATCAAGATCAATCTCTAAGTCTCCAAAGAAGGTCCAAACATTGTTCCCTCTCTTTAAATTTCTTTATTTTCGCATTAGTTATATAATTTCTTAATTTATCTTTTACTTTAGATGATACGTATATTAGTCTTCAATTGTTTATTTGTAATATTGCAAACAAGAAATTAATCTTTACTTTATAATAATAATATATTTATTATAAAAAACCAAAATAGGAAAAGGAGGGTTACACCTATAACTTCCAACGAGATCTTTCACCACATTTTCGCAAAACTAAAAGAACCTTTTTCTTACACGCACATATAATAAAATCCCCATTTGAATTTATGGGATAAACCCCACCCACGTGTTGCATGCGAACTACGTGGAATTTGATGCCTGCATAGGCTACGTAGGCGTTTTGAGCTAAAACCCGAGACTCGAGTCTTGTTTGCCTAATTTTCCTATTTTTTCTATTTTATCCATATATTATTCATCTATATCATACCTGTGATTCATATTTGCGTATTATCTAACACATATTATCGTTTCATCGTAACGATCAATATATTGATAAGCGCTCACTTCATATTATTAATTATTATTTTGGAAACATTCCAAGGGTTGACCTCACTCCGTCTCTTTATGATGCGAGTTGAGCGATTTCGATCTCCGACTATATATAAACGCACACACACTTCATGGATAAATTAATAAAAATAATAACATAAGCCCATGAGAGACCGAAAGGGTGGGATGTGTGTCTAAAACTTTCCCATTTCGTAACTTAACCCCCAACCTCTGATCTAATTGGTTTCACAAGAATCAGTTTGTCTTTGATGTCGTTCTCTCAAGGTGGAAACATCTTCTTTTGACTATTTGGTGAAAAATAGGCTAGCGAATATATCTCTTTACATCACCCCACATCGACGACGGCCGAAGCGTTCCTAAAAAGGGCGTGAGACCTCTCTCTGTGTCTCTCCACCGCGTGCACGAGCTCCAACCCATGAGATTGAAACAACCGGGGAGGTATGGCCGCACTTGGCGGGAACATTGGTAACTACCCAGTAGTTACAAAACAGTTATATGACAAGGAACTCTATAAAGAAGCAACTAGAAGTCAAAGGAAATGAGGACTCCTACAAAAACTACATTGACTCATTTTATCCCTTTATCCCTTTATTTCCTTTTTGTTTTCATTTATTTGCAGCTTTTCTTTCATTCAAAGTAGTTTTTAAGGTAGATTGTAACTTTCTTTACAGTTGATTAAAAGTTTTCTTTCCTTTACACTTGATTTTCTTAACTTGCATTAGTATAATCTTATTTTACATTTCATACCGTACTTGTGTTTTTTATTGCATTTTTTCTTTAATTTTGAAGCTTTACTTTAATTTCAGTTTATGTAAATTATTGTTTCTTCTTTAATTCTAGTTAATCACAACAATTTAGCATTCACATCATAGTCTTCTATAAGGGAAGCACATGTCTTATTAATTAAAGCACCGGACGGTATACAATCGCCTGATTATCACAGGGCTAAGATAATCAATTCTCTTATAAGACCATAACATATCCTAGTCTGCATGCAATTGGCCAAAACACACAAACCAAGATAATTGACACCAAAAACTACCAATAATCTCCGTCGGTGAATATCATAATATGGTATAATATCAGATAAGTTAATTTTGAGATTACGGAATAAATACGACATTGATAAAAATAGATTAATTATAAATTGAATTTCACTAAGTGGGTATACAATGCTTAATGCAAATAATGATATTACGTACTATCTTATTTTGCAAACAAGGCCTCTTTATTCGATTAATATTGAGATAATTAAATTTAGAAGTAGTTGTAATAATTTAGTGGAATATTATTTAACAAAAATGAAATTAAATACGGAAGATAATTTGGGATTTCCATATTCTGTTTGAAAATCAATTTAATTATTTCTCCTGTGTCCCTAATATAGTCCATATTCCAAGTAACAAGCCTAAAATTTTTCGAAAACCTTAATTTCCATAGCCCACATCTTGCACTTGTATATAGATGTCAAGGGAAGGGCTTTACTATGCATTAATCACTTATAAGGGTTAGATCGGGTAAGATAAAAGACAATTTATATTTTTGGGAGTGGAGAGAAGAGAGAAAATATTTTTTTGTCTCATTTCACATAGTTTTATGTCCACGAGTGCCCACACACGTAGATTGATTTGGGTGGATCATATAATAAAACATCAAAAGTATTTTTCTAATATATGAAAGTATTTACGATACTGAATTATCAACAACATTAGCTTCTTTATCTTTATAGTGGATAACCTACAAGATTTTCAAATGTATGGCAACCTAAGCTCTAGATTTGGCAACAAGATCTAGTTTATGCTATTTTGTATTTTTAAATATGATGAATCTTGCGCATAAGTTTTTTAATGTCATTCCAATCAAAGAGTGTTATAATATTGACACATTGTCTTCCTCCGGTTACTCAAGTGATGAGCTTTGTGAGGAGGAATATTTTGATTTATAACAAGCTTTTGACAAACCTAGCATTTGAAAATGCCAAATTAAAGAAACAATAGTTGAAAGTTTTTATGAAAATAAAGAAGGCTGAAGAAAAATACTTTTCTTTAAAATTGTATAGTTGCAGCTTAAGTAATGTAAAAGATCTAAGATCCAATTTAAGCGATAATGTCCCTTTAAAATAGAAAGAAAAAACTAATTTGCACGAGAGATTAAATATTTTTTGAACCAAGTCTGAAGAAATATAAAAGTTATAATAACTCTTTAAATGAAAAAATCATTTTTGTTGAAAATGACTTGCTCTCCACTAAAAGTGTAAAAGTATATTCGAAAAATCAATAAAAAAGGTTGTGTGGCCATCCCCCTCCCAAATCCTCGCGGCGGGCGGGAGCGCGATGGAGTATCATAGGTCCCGCGCTCCCCTCTCGGGAGCGCTTCGGTCGACGTCAGTTGGGTGAGGTGTAAATGTAAAGACATAAATTTCCAATTGAGTCTCTGTATTGTTTTGACTTAATTCCGTGAACAAAACTATGTTTGTAATATGTCATAGGGAGATTTTATTTTGTCACGATCCCGCTCAGTCTATGACGTATTGAAGAAATTGAAGGCGTTGTGGCAAAGCTTCAAAGAATTAAATCATGCCGAAGTTTAATTGGTGCAAGTTTAATCGTCTTCAAAGTTAAATTCATTCCGAGATCACTCAGGTATGAATGCGTATAATTAATGGTGCTCGAAATTATTTTATAAAAGATAAGGATGTAATTTTTATAAAGAAAAATGATTTTAAATGTTTTAAAGGCTTAAAATACGTTTTATGATGATAAGCTCGTAAAAGAGTTTGACATTTTTGGATCTCTCTTTGGAAGAGACGTTTTAAACAAAAAGTTAAAAAGTCAAACTTTCGCGTTGTCGTTCGAACGAGATGGGATGTCGCTTGAACGAGTTCCTCAACGTTCTACACTTAGTTTATCTAGCCATACTTCCCAAGCTAACTAAAACCAAAGTAGTCAACTGAACTTATCTATACCCAAGTTCCAGTACCGCCCATACAGTACAACCTTTTCACTAACATCTCGCGTATGTTAATTAATTCTCAAGTAACATTTCATCTATGTTATTTTTCAAGACTTCCCATTTAGTTTTACTACTAAAATTACTACAATTATCACAATTGTTAGCTTTCCCACTTATGTAATTAAGTTTCGCTACTTGAATTACTAAATAGATTTTCTCTATCTAAAGGTTCATTTCGTAATTAAGTTTCACTACTTAACTTACCAATTCAGTATGTATATTCAAATACATCAAATATATCAATCTACTAACACACGGAAGTAGAATATCATCCAGTATATATATATATTTAAAATAGTTGGGGTCGATGGAAAATTCCGTACCAACTTTCACTTGGGGTCGATGAATCATTCTGAAAAGGTTCATTTCGTAATTAAGTTTCACTACTTAACTTACCAATTCAGTATGTATCTTTAAATACATACTATATCAATCTACTAATACACGAAAGTAGAATATCATCAGGTATATATATATTTCACACACAATATATACTAAATATTAGTCACTGCTATTTTAGCCCTTTTATACACACAAAGGACTCTTGGTTCGGCATGATTCATCGACCCCAAGTAAGAATTGGTTCGGCATGATACATCGACCCCAATTATTTTAAAAAAAAGTATTAGGCGGGGTTTATTCGGTAATAATTTTATTCGGGGTGACACATATTAAAAATCCCATGTATTACCCGATGTTTAATTAGGCGGGGTGACAGAACAAAAGTATTACCGAATAAACCATCGGCTAAAAATCCCAAACAACAATAGAATAACCACTAGTCTGAAACTAACATCTGAGACTAATACCGAACCACCAGTCCATACATAGAAGAGTGCAAGATCCTGTGCTAGATCTGAATGAGAGATATCGTCTAGTCAAATCCTGTAAGCATCCACTGTGCTACAGATGGAATCATCACACATGGCGTCCCTGTGGCTGGACACCTAAAAGGTTTTGAAAATATTTTATAGCAAGAGTTAGTACTCAAAACATTTTGAAAATATTTAGCAAGCGTTTATCACAATATAAAATGCGGTTATTGATTACACATGTTAGGTTCTCGTACACTCTCTTGAGTTAACTCACCCCTCATCTTTGGTGCACACCTAACGTTCTACACTTAGTTTGTCTAGCCATACTTCTCAAGCTAACTAAAACCAAAGTAGTAAACTGAACTTATCTGTACCCAAGTTCCAGTACCGCCCATACAGTACAACCGTTTTACTAACATTTCACGTATGTTAATTAATTCTCAAGTAACATTTCATCTATGTTATTTTTCAGGACTTCTCATTTAGCTTCACTACTAAAATTACTACAATTTTTCACAATTGTTGACTTTCCCACTTATGTAATTAAGTTTCGCTACTTGAATTACTAAATATATTTTTTCTATCTAAAGGTTCATTTCGTAATTAAGTTTCACGACTTAACTTACCAATTCAGTATGTATCTTTAAGTACATAATATATCAATCTACTAATACACGGAAGTAGAATATCATCAGGTATATATATTTCACACACAATATATATTAAATATTAGTCACTGCTATTTTGCCCTTTTTATACACATAAAGGACTCTTGGTTCGGAATGATTCATCGACCCCAAGTAAGAATTGGTTCGGCATGATACATCGACCCCAATTATTTAAAAAAAATATATATACACATATTCTAGTTTGGGACTCTCTCATCGCGACACCAGTTCAAAGTTTGGTTCGGTATTTCTCATCGACCCCAAACATATAATAACACCCCGCCCGTCCGGGGAGAGCGAACGGAGCGCTAATATGATAAAATAAATCCAAATCCACAAATGACAAGGTATAGAGCATCTAAATAAACCCACAATCATATAAATCCACTAATCTCAATTCTTCAAATACAACAAGTCTCTCGAATAAATAAAACATCTAACCCGAATAAAAATACAAATCTCCAAAGCTCTATACATCAAAATAATACAAATCTTTCCCAAACAATCCTCGCTAAAATCAATCTCCATAGCGCCCCAAAATCCGCGCTAACCTGCCACTAAAAGAAAATATGGGGAAGTACACAATACGACAAGAAAGATGCTCAACAAATATATGTTAGCGATGAATAAAACGTAACAACACGAGTACGAATATTCAAATTAAAATGCAAATCTCAAAGCATTTATCAATATAATTTCTCAACAACACTTTAACCAGGTCACCAGGCCTCACCACATCCGTATATGCTTTATCAAGCCATAGCCCGGGAAACAGGAATTTTGGCGGGTGCCCAACATCCGTGCCATATTAAAATCTCATGACAACGTGCTCATCAACAATATAATGATACCATATGAATAAAAATAATTTCAACAATTATTTTCCAGATTTCAATGAATTTAACAATTCAAATATGAGTTCAATTAACGAGAATTCAAAGAGAATGACACTCGCGAGATTTAAGGAGCATATTGTGTAAAACCCCATACCTCAAACCATGATGAGAAACTAACGATCACATCCTCAAGATCAACACAAAAGATCTACAAAATCTCCTCCAAGAACCTCCAACAAAATAGCCCCAAGAACACCTCTAATATAAGGTTGGAACTCACAAATCTCAAGGGCCAATGTGTATATAAAAGGAAGAGGAATATAAAATATATTCGTTGCCAAAATTTGTGCCAAAAGTAGGTTAAAAGGGTTGCCCACAACTTCCTTTTATAATGCAAAGAAATGAAGAGTTGGAATCCAAAAGACTCATTTAAATAAGGCAAAGAAATGAAGAGTTGGAAGTCAAAACAACTCCAAGAGTTAAAAACATTTATCAATCATTTTAAAATCCGTTTTAACTCCGTTTTCAAAACTGTTTGAAATTCTCGCCTTTAAAAATAATAACCAACATATTTGAGCAATAAAAATAATTTTATCAAAAACTTTTTTTTTCCACCATTTTCCAAAAATTAATTAAAATAGCCCAAAATTACGCGGGTTATTACACTTCCCCACTAACAATTGAATTTCGCCCTCGAAATTCGCCAAATGCCTAACTCTCAAAATCAGGCCACTACACTAACTCCAAAAATAAATCACGTCTCCCAAAAATAAATTCCTCACATCTAATCTCGAAACTTATCACGAATATCACCTAAAATTTTCTATCTCCAAAAATTGCTAACCACGCAATGAACCCAAAACTCAAGCCTCGAGGGTATAGGGCTTGGATTACGGACCGAGGAGAATAATCCGATTTAGTAGAGTATCGGGGACATCGAAAATTGAGTTACGGGGCGAAGTAAATTCAATTTAAGTAATAGACCAGTAGGGTAAGCAATAACTACTGAAATTATATGTAAGGGGTAACTAGGACCCTTAGAGTTGTGTGTATACTCAAATAAATACGATTAATGAGATAAATCGTAAAGCGAATATTGTACGGTAAATATATGAGATTGAAATATTACGTACGTATATGATTAATAGGTCGGGCGTGTACCTACTGAATTATGTGATCTTTTAGGTAGAGAGATTATACCTAAATTAATTATGTTAGGTTCGATGAGACATTCCGAACTAACATAAAGTTATTATATGTTTGGGGTCGATGAGAAATACCGAACCAAACTTTGAACTGGTGTCGCGATAAGAGAGTCCCGAACCAGAATATGTGTATATATATATTTTTAAAATAATTGGGGTCGATGTATCATGCCGAACCAATTCTTACTTGGGGTCGATGAATCATTCCGAACCAAGAGTCCTTTATGTGTATAAAAGGGGCAAAATAGCAGTGACTAATATTTAGTATATATTGTGTGTGAAATATATATACCTGATGATATTCTACTTCCGTGTATTAGTAGATTGATATATTATGTATTTAAAGATACATACTGAATTGGTAAGTTAAGTCGTGAAACTTAATTACGAAATGAACCTTTAGAAAAAAAAATCTATTTAGTAATTCAAGTAGAGAAACTTAATTACATAAGTGGGAAAGTCAACAATTGTGAAAAATTGTAGTAATTTTAGTAGTGAAGCTAAATGAGAAGTCTTGAAAAATAACATTTTCGAACGATACATTTTTTGTGGCGGCGTTTAAATCCTATTTAAACAGTGTTTTCATCATAATTTCGTAAGTGTGCATTCTGGAAAATAGTATTGTACCAGAAACTTGTTTTGTACATGTTTTCTAAGGTTTAAAAGTCTTAAACACATTCTTAGAGTTTGTAAAGATTGGAGTTATCATTCTTATATGTTTAAGTGATCTTGCTGCACCAAAGTTGTTTGTTATACACATTGAACATAAAAGGTTTTGCGGTGAAGAAAAGAGAAGGACTTCTTGTTCGACATCGTAGACGAATCAAAGCCATTCGGTGGACACCGAGACATACGTGGACGCGTGTGTTGTTGACAGATATCGTGGAAGATGAAATTTCTGTGTGGACACTATTGAATAAGGGTTGAAGATTAGAAGGAGCGTCAAGACCCACGGGGATCGAGTCTTAGTGTAAGGCTAATCTGTCTTTGTAAAACAATTGTTTATAGTGATTGTCTGGCTTGGGCCGTCCGAGGTTATTTTCTCGCTTTGGGTTTTTTCCTCGTACATCCGGCGTTGTGAGTATTCTTTGCTTTACTTTACTTGTTTTAATCACTAGATGCATGTTTAGGATTAATCAAGATAAAATTGGTTTAAAGTAAGAATTGGGTTTTCACAACTTGGTTTGGTGCTTAATTAAAAGCTGGATCTTTTTCGGAGAAAAATTGGTTTTGGTTAAAACACATATTGGGAACTCTTCAAATTGGTATCAGAGCTAGAAAACATTTTTATTTGTTTTGTGATCCCGTGTGTTTTCAAAGATGAATTCTGAATATAATGAATTTTCTCGAACTCCTGTTTTTGATGGCACTAATTACACTTATTGGAAGATGAGAATGATATGTGCTTTAAAATCTATTGATAAGCATATTTGACTTGCAGTTGAGAAAGGTTAGACACCCCCATTCACTATTGTAGGTGAGGTCACTAGTTTAAAGCCCGTTGATTCATGGACCGAAACTGAACAAAGACTTGCACAATATAATTCTAAGGGTCTGCACATTATTTCTTCACATGTCACACAGGAAGAATATAATAGAATTATGACGTGTGAAACATCAAAAGAGGCTTGGGATATTTTGGCACTCACTCACGAGGGCACTAGCACGGTTAGGGTGTCAAAACTTCAAAATCTCACTACACAGTTTGAGACCATTAGGATGTTAGAGAGTGAGACCTCTGATGAGTTTTATGCTAGGTTTTCCAATATTGTCAACTCGTCGTTTAACCTAGGTGAGAAAATTATCAACAACCGTGTCATTAAGAAAATCCTTAGGTCGTTGCCTAGTAGGTTTGATGCGAAAGTGACCATTTTAAACTCCTTGGGTAGGTTAGAGTCAACAAAACTAGAAGAGATTGTAGGTGACTTACAAACCTATGAAATCGACATGATTACCTCCAAGAAAGTGCCTAAGAAAGAAAAAGGTATTGATTTGAAAACCCGAAAGGAGGAAATTAAAGTTTCGAATTCCGATTTCGATTTTGAGGATGTCGCTTTGTTGGCAAAGAAATTTAAAAAAATTATTAAGTTTCAAAAGCAATCGAAAGATGCCAAGAAATTTGAAAAATTCAGGAACAATAAAGTAGATCCCACCTCTAAGGATAAGTTTAAAAAGCCTAAGAGAGATGAGTCGGATAAGTGTTTTGGGTGTGAGGGGTACGGTCACAAGGTTAAGGAGTGTCCCACTAAACTTAAGCAAGAGGGCAAGAAACCCGTTGTCTATAATGCCACCTTAAGTGATAGTGAACTGGAAGAGGGAGAGAGTTCCCCCATTGATCGTAACTTTGTTACGTTATGGCATGTCATGTGAGCGATGATGATTCTCATGTGCATGACACTTACGAGGAGGTTTTGGGTGTATCCCATGTTAGTGAGAGTGAAGAGAGTGACGAGGATGAGGTAGATTTGAAAGATTTACAAAATGCATTTAATGAGTTGTATGCCGAAACGGTGAAGGTGAAAAAGGCTAACTCAAAATTGCAATCTAAGTTGAATGAGCGTGCCATAGAAAATAATGATAGTTTGATTGAGGATCTTAGGGCAAGAGAGGAGAATTATAGAGAGAAACTAGAGTTTGTAGAGAAAGAGAGAGATAATATCCGTGGTTTGATGGAGTCCTTGAAAAAGGAAATTTTGGAGTTTGAGGAGTCTAGGCGTTTGCTCAAGTCTAGGATTCACGAGTTGGAGGAGAGATTGATAGAATCCTCTAGAGTCAAGTTTGATTTGGAGGCTTGGTCGGAGAAGTTAGATAAGATCTTAGGCACCGTCCAAATTAAGGAAGATAGGGGAGGTATAGGTTTTGAAGAGAGAGTTGTTCCCATTACCCCCGCACGTGTGAGAAACACTAGGAAGGTTAGAAAAGGTCCACATAAAGGTAATCATTCCCACCACCGCTACACTTGCTCGTTTTGTGGTAGGAAAGGTCACCTTAGGCGTTATTGTTACGACCTTAGACAAGCTCCTAGGAAGTTTAAGAATAAAGTTGCCCCAGTTACCCAAACCTCCATACGTCGTTTTGACACCTACTTGGGTTAGGAAATCGGATTTAGTGGCTTTAGGAATTAAACTTCATGATTCTCGTTTGGGTGCACTTGATTCTTCCCTTGCTAAATCTAAAGGATGATAGTGTTTCCATGTTTGTCATATTCTAGTTTGCTTCATGATACATTCATTACTAGTATTATGACAAGTGTGTCATTTTGTATTATAGTTTTTATTTGTTTGAGTCTTATTGAAAAATACAAAAAGATTTTTTTTGAGAAAACTTTTGAAAATCCATTTTTTATTTTATTTTATTTGAGTTAAAAAGCCAAAAAGATTTTTAGTTTTTTGTTTTTGAGTTTACATGTTTGATGTGGCATATTGGTGTGCTTGGACCCCCCCTCCCATCGTTTCATTATCCATGTGGCTAGGACATTTGGTCATTATTATCGATGCTTAGAATGATCTTAACCATTGTTTATACGGGGTTGTTTCAAAATTGATATGCATTTTGATTCGACTTTGTATATATGCCGACATTGCACACATGCACGAGTTTATATGGATGTTTGACTTCTCTTGCATATTTGAATTTGGTGAGGCGTTCTTATCTCAAACTTGTTATCTATGCGTAAGTACACTTAAGGAGAAGTGTGCATGTAATAACCGTTTACCGTGAGGATTTAAATTGAAAAAGTGATGAGTGATTCACGGGAAAGGGCTGCGAGAGTTCAAATTTAACTCGTCGTGAAAGCCACCGTTTAAAAGAGCCCAAAAGAAAATGCAATATGCTAAGAAATGGGCCAATAAGATTTTCTCTAAGTTGAGAATGCTAGAAACCTCAAAAGAACTTGAAAAAGTATATATATATATGAGGGAGTTTGGTTGGAGAAAATTTAAATGGGTTTGCACATATAATCCTAATGTTGAAACATTTCAATTTGACACTATTGTTTGTAGAATCGTCAAAATTCTGGATTTGTGTGCATGTAGTATGTTTAGTTCATTAAGCTCACTCTTTAATTGTCATATGGCTATGATAAAGTTTGATGATTTATCGCTATCAATTAGAGCTTCTTGATCGTTTCGATGTGTTGGAATTGTGTCTCATTTGTTATAGTTTCACGCCCATTCATTCCATATCCATGTTTGAGCACATCGGTACTATGTTTGCATGTAACTCGCATTTTTAGTTTTGATGAGTTTTTGTGTTTTGTGCGAAAAGCCTAATGTTTTAGCACTGTTTTACATCTGTTAGGTCCTTCCTGGAATTTTTTTTGTGGAAATTTTTTCACTGGGCAATACTTTATAATATTTCTGGGAAATTGGGAAATTTTGGCAGGTCGCGCGAAGTCGTTCTAACGACATCTTATCTCGCACGGACGACTTTTGTACTTCGTTCGAGCGACTTCCTCATCTCGTTTGAGCGAAGTCCTCGACTCATTCAAACGACAGGCTGAAAAATGGCTTCTAATTGGTTTGCAGTCCTCTGGTTTAATTTGATATATTTTTGGTACTGCGGGAAGCATTTTTTTCTGGACTGTTTAGTTTATATGCAGGTTCTTTTATGTTCCAAACTGGTATTTTGCATATGAGTTCGTTTATCTCACCTGATTAATCTGCGATATTCTTTGTGTGATTCCTTGGTTTACTAGCTACTGATTTATCATTGCTTGATCATATTTAGCTGGTTGTTTCATGATTATCTAGCATTTTTCAATTCTAAAATTATTATCAACTTGATTCAAATTGGTTTCATATTCTCATGCTAGATATTTCATATTGGTTTATCTTATCACCGGATTGTCTATTCGAGACAAAAAAGGGGGAGAGATGTATGTGATGTAGGGGGAGATTTATTTGTTGAGCGCTACTATTGATATCTGGATTTACATATTGTTTGATTATATTTGTTTCAAATTGGTATAAAATAATTGCTCACATGCTTCAAATGATTTGTTCTTATTAGAAATATAAATTGGTATAATTTGTTCCTCCGTGCTTCACTGGGTATTTATTTGTCTGTTTCATGTGTGTAGGTATGCTTCAGTAATTCGAGATTTCAAGTCTACATCACATTCAGACAATTCATGCTTGCCGGAGCTACATATTCTAGTTCGTGTCTTGTAATTTTTAATTTGGGTTTATGGGATGGGATTTAGGCGTCATACGGCTTGACGGCCCGATTAGGCATTTCACTTGTTTAGTTTTTCCCCGGTATAGTGAAAGGGGGATATTTGTAAGGACATAAATTTCCAATTAAGTCCCTGTATTGTTTTAACTTAATTTTGTGAACAAAACTGTGTTTGTAATATGTCATAGGGATATTATATTTGGTCACGATCCCACTCGGTCTATGACGTATTGAAGAAATTGAAGGCATTGCGGCAACGCTTCAAAGAATTAAATCATGTCGAAGTTTAATTGGTGAAAGTTTAATCGTCTTCAAAGTTAAATTCATTCCGAGATCACTCAGGTATGAATGCGTATAATTAATGGTGCTCGAAATTATTTTATAAAAGATAAGGATGTAATTTTTATAAAGAAAAATGTTTTTATATGTTTTAAAAGTGTTTTAAAGGTTTAAAATACGTTTATGATGATACGCTCGTAAAAGAGTTTGACATTTTTAGATCTCTCTCTGGAAGAGACATTTTAAACAAAAAGTCAAAAAGTCAAACTTTCGCGCTGTCGTTCAAATGACATCCAATCTCGTTTGAACGAGACGGGATGTCTCTCGAACGAGTTCCTCAAGTCGTTCAAATGGCACGTTTTTTGAGGAGGCATTTAATTCCTATTTAAACAGTGTTTTTATCATAATTTCGTAAGTGTGCATTCTAGAAAACAATATTCGACCAGAAATTTGTTTTGCACATGTTTTCTAAGGTTTAATAGTCTTAAACACATCCTTAGAGTTTGCAAAGATCCGAGTTATCATTCTTATATGTTTAAGTGATCTTGCTGCACCAAAGTTGTTTGTTCCACACATTGCACACAAAGGGTTTTGCGGTGAAGAAAAGAGAAGGACTTCTTGTTCGACATCGTAGACGAATCAAAGCCATTCAGTGGACACAGAGACATACGTGGACGCATTTGTTATTAAAAGATATCGTGGAAGACGAAATTTCTATGTGGGCACTATTGAATAATGATTAATGATCAAAAGGAGCGTCAAGACCAGTGGGGATCGAGTCTTAGTGTAAGGCTAATCTGTCTTTGTAAAACCATTGTTCATAGTGATAGTCTAGCTTGGGCCGTCCGAGGCTGTTTTCCCGATTTGGGTTTTTTCCTCGTACATCCGGCTTTGTGAGTATCCTTTACTTTACTTTACTTGATTTAATCACTAGATGCATGTGTAGTATTAATCAAGATAAAACTGGTTTAAAGTAAGAATTGGGTTTTCACAACTTGGTTTGGTGCTTAATTAAAAGTTAGATCTTTTTCGGAGAAAAATTGGTTTTGGTTAAAACACATATTGGGCACTCTTCAGTAAAAATGTAGAGAGATTAGAGTCGCTAGTCTATTTTACTCAAAACAGACAAAAGAAAGGGAGCCATCCCGAAAGACAACATCCAAAGACATAATGATGCATACGAAACCAAAATGATTCGAAAAGGGTCCGGAGGCTAAGTTACGAAATGGGAAGGTGTTAGGCACCCATTCCGCCATTTCGATCTCTTATGGGTTTTTGTTATTTTCCTTTTATTTTCCCCATGATGTGTGTGTATGTGTATATATAGTGGAGATAGGAATCTTCAACTTGTATGATGAAAGAGATAAAGCGAGTTAACCGTAGGAAGGAATAAAAATATTAGAAAATAGGATACGCGATTATCCTTAGGTTGACCATTATGATGGAATGATAACGTATGTGGAATAATATGCCACCAAGAACAAATATATGTATATATATAATATAAGAGAGTGGAGTTTAGAGAAAGATAGAAAATGAGAGAAAAAGTAAAAATAGGACTCGTGTCTCGGGTTTTTTCCCGAGATGCCTATGTAGCCTATAGAGGCATCAAAGTCAACGTAGTTCGCATGCAAAACAAGGGGTGGGGTTTATCCCATAAATCCAATCGAGGGATTCTCTTATTTGTGTGTGTGTGTGTGTGTAGAAAAAGTGTTTGAGCTGTGAGAGAAGTGTAAGAAAAGTATGAGAATTCCCGTTTAGAATTTATGAGCAAACCCTCTTTTTCTTATTTTTTGGATTTTTATTTATATGAAAATAAGGGATGTGCAATAATAATAAATGGCAAGTATATTAGGATGTGTGAGATGAGATAACAAAAGTGCTAAGTAATAAAACAAGTTATTGCGAATTTATGAGAATTTAAGGAGAGAGTTGAGAAAATTGGACCTTCTTGACGATCTTGATCTTGATTTTGAATGTGGGAGAGAAAAACTTAGACTTAGATGATGATGGAGGGTAGTGAATTCGGCAAGTTTGATGAAAATGATGATAAAAAGTGAAGGTTCGAAAGGGATTTAGATGTGGAAATCGCGCTGACTTCGAGAGAGGTTTTCTGGATTTGCTGAGAGTGATATCTATCAGATTTGGGCTTGTCTTGCAAGTGAGGTCAGGCCTCCTTTTTATAGGCCCAGGGCATTGCCAATCGGCATAGCCCTGGTCCTGCCTATCGGCACATGTCGATAGGCAGGTCTGGAACCTGCCATTTGGTTGTATTTTTCAGGCATTTTTGGAAAATTGGTCGCATAATGCAAACCGATGATCAAAATCGTGCATGGGGTGGACCATTGGAAAGGTAATTCAGAGACCTTCGAAAGTCCTTTGGACTGATCCCGAGTTCAGGAGTTGACTTTAGGTCAAATATGGCTCGGAAGCATTCATCAATCTATTGGACGGGGAATCGTCGGACGCAAACGGATCGTTCGTCCGCATGGTAAGTCCGAATCATGCACGGGGCAGACGGTTGGAAAGGTTAGGAGATGTACTTAGACATTCCAAAGAGTTTAATCCGATTCGGGGAGTTGACTTTGGTCAACTGAGCCCTGGATGCATTCGGTGACCTCTCGGAGTAAAACGGATTTTTCGTCCGTACCGTAAGTTAGAATCGCGCACAGAGTGTACCATTGGAAAGGGGTTTTAGTTCCTTTCGAGGATTCATTCTATCTCAGTCAATTTGAAGAGTTGACTTAGGTCAAATAGAGCCCGGGAGCACCTGGTGGCCTCCTAATTGAGTTTTGGGGGAAAATAGGTCGTTCGTTCGCATGGTAAGTCAGAATCGTTCATGGGATGGATCGTTGGAGAGGGGTTTCAGTTCCCTTCAAAGATTCATTCAGTCTTAGTCGAGTTGAAGACTTTGAATTTTGTTTAAATGGAGCCTGGGAGTGTCCAATGGCTTCTTGGTCAGTACTTGGGGTATGACCTGGGTTTATAGTGATGAAGGGAGGTGCTAGGAACCTAAGGAGAGTTTAGGGGGTAGCAGAATGGGATGTCTATAGAGACCCTCAACGGGTGAGTTTGGAACAAATGATAGCCGTCGAATAGACACCGCATGATGCTTTTGAGGGAGGATGACCAATTCAGAGGGTCGAGGTCGATTCTGAAGACCTAAGGGAGGGAGGATGACCAATTCAGTGGGTCGAGGCTGATTTTGAGGACCTAGGGAAATGAGGATTACTAATTCAGGGGGTCGAGGTCGATTCTGAGGACCTAAGGAAACGAGGATGACCAATTCAGGGGGTCGAGGTCGATTCTGAGGACTTAAAGGATGGTTTGGAGTAAATGTTTAGGCCAATTCCTGAGGAGGTGCTGGGGATGACCAATTTTGCGGGTCAAAGCCAATTCTGAGGGCTTGAAGATGAGAGTGATCGATTCCTTGGGTCGAAGCCAATTCTAAGTTCTTGAATATGAGGATGACCGATTCTACGGGTCGAAGCCAATTATGTGGGATTATGTATGAGATGACCAATTCAGCGGGTCGAAGCCAATTCTAAGGGTTTAAGGTGGGATGACCAATTCTGTGGGTCGAAGCCAATTCTGTGGGCTTAAGTATGAGATGACTAATTCTGCGGGTCGAAGACAATTCTGAGGGCTTAAGGTGGGATGAATAATTCTACGGGTCGAAGCCAATTCTGCGGGCTTAAGTATGAGATGACCAATTCAGCAGGTCGAAGCTAATTCTGTGGGCTTAAGTTGAGGTGACCGATTCTGCAGGTCAAAGCTAATTCTGCGAGCTTAAGGGTGAGATGACCAATTTTGTGGGTCGAAGCCAGTTATACGGGCTTAAGAGTGATGAGGACCGAGGTCAATTCTGACCTAACTAAGGCGACGACCGAGGACCGAGGTCAATTCTGACCAGACTAAGGTGATGATCCAAGACCGGGGTCAATTCTGACCTACATTTCCTTTGGGATAATCAGGGATTCTTCTGGGGGTAAAGATTAAACTTTGGATTCCGTTGGGGAATAACGAATGAGCTGGGGAAAATCTAATGTCCTCTAGATTTTCGTTGGGGAAATTCTTTTGATTTTGGGGATTTTGCGGTGGAAAGGCAAGTTTGATTCCGTAAACTCCATTGGGGAAGTGATTAGGTGGTCCAGGGTTTGGATGTATCGCTGGAGACCTTTGGGGTATAAGGAGTGATCCTTAGAGATCCTCCGGGGACATTATCGGGAGGATTTTTACTTGTTTTTTGAGAGTTCTTCTGGGGAAATGGGGGTTCCGCTTGAGGGAGTGTGAAATTTTCTTGGTGAAAACGTTCTAAATCCTTCCTAGATTTTTTAGGAATTTTTAAGAATTTTTCAGGGCTTTTTGGTATTTTTTTGTAATTTTTGTACGAAATTTAAAGGGGGTACCGGTCGGCATGGTTCAGAGGGTGCCATTAGGTAGTGGCACGGACTTTTGGACTGCCTCGGGAAGGTAAGGGGATAGTTCCGATCAATGGGTGGGGGGAGGGCCAGGGCGCCTCTTGCTTTGGGGAGTGAGAACTCCTTTGAATCATTCGAGCCTATTGTGGATGAGCGAACCTTGCTACGGGAGTCTTCGCATCATCAGTCTTTGAGGGTGGTTAACCCCGGCGGTTATGTAAGTAAAGACTTTTGGCATTGTTCTCTTTTTGGTATTTTTTCCTTCCTTCTTGAATTTTGATAAGGTTTTTTTCTTTTGACAGTCTGATATATCTTTGAAGAACATGAGTTCCCGTGGGACGACGAGGCTTAAGGATGTCTGGGAGAATCTTCCACCTGTGGTGCATTGGGTGGTATCATCAGTGGGTTTTAGAAGGTTGGCATCTGCGCTGGATGAGACGCCTCGGTCAACAGCGGTCTTATACGCTTTGGGGGAGAGATGGTGGGATACTACCCACACTTACCATTTTAGTTTTGGGAAATGATTGTGACTCCCATAGACGTGCAGCAGCTGTTGGGGCTGGATTGCGATGGGGAGAAGATAGAGGTGGATTGCTCTATGAGGGTGAGGCCGGAGGCGGTGCGGGCGACGCTTGGTGACATAGGGAGGATAGTCTCTGGGGATTCCATCCGGCTGTCCTTGCTGAAGGATGTTCTACTGAGTAGGGTGGTCGATGTATAGGATGGGCTGCAGGTGAGGCAGATGGCCCAGTTATTCATCTTGTTGGTGTTGGGAGGTTTCATGGTGGCGACGTCATCCATTTGTGGTTCTTACCGTATCTGAGGATGTTTTCGAACATCCCTCTCTATGATTGAGGGAGCCTGACTTTGGTGACCCTCTACTTTTCTTTGGATGCATTCAGTCGGTGCTGCCGGTAAAATTTTACTGGAGCCACGTATCTTCTTGAGGTATTTCTGTGATTTTGTGCATTTTTCCTTTCATGCATTCGCATTTTCCTTATGCGTCTCTTTTTTATTGCGAATTCTTGTCTTTGGTAGACGTGGTTCTATGAGGTGATTGGGTACAATACCCCGCTGATTTCCTTGAAGGACGAGACTGTTGGGGACTTTTGCCGATTGTATTGATGGCGTAAGGCTAATCGGTAGTCGAAGGGATCCCCCTCTCTGGAGGCGGTGTGTCAGGTCTTGAATGGCCAGACCAGTGGTAGGGTAAGACTCTATCTTTTTCAGCATTGGTTTTTGGCATGTTCTGATTCTGTATTGACTTATGCCTGATGTGGATTTTCAGGTGACTTTTTTACCCTTGGGGGACAGTCATTCAGGATACGGGGGCGATCGGGGTGAATGTGCAGATGAGGCATTTGTTGGCGCATGAGTTTGGCCATTCCTAGTATCTGGGGGAGCGGGTGGTTCGGCAGATTGCTGAGGAGGAGGTGGTGGTGCCACCTGCACAGCCTCCTATGTCTATGAGGCGGGAGCGGCTACTGCCGGAGGATGTGAGGATCGCGATGATGATCGGTGAGTCCTACTTATTGTATACTGATACGGCTGGGCCGTATGACTATATGGATTTTATGACGAACTGGTTGATGGATCCCATCATATGTGATGCCTTTCCTTTCCCTCC
The DNA here is from genome assembly GCA_949130495.1 of Sambucus nigra. Lineage (NCBI taxonomy): Eukaryota > Viridiplantae > Streptophyta > Magnoliopsida > Dipsacales > Adoxaceae > Sambucus > Sambucus nigra. Next base: position 93,981,536 of record OX422211.1, read on the forward strand.
TGCGGGTTCGAGTCGGGCGGTAGGGTCCTCCCACAGCGGCGGTGGACCATCGGCGTCTGCAGCGGCGACGACTTCAGAGGTTCCCTTTGTGCGATTGCATACCCCTTCATACAACATTCGACGGGCTGATGGAGGGATGGAGCCTATGTTACACCGTCCTCATGCGATGGATCCAGAGGACTTGGGTTTGAAAGAGGAGGTTCTTCGTCCTACGGTATACCTTCTTCCTTTCCTCTTTTTGGTTCCTTTTCTGTTTTGATCCTTCTTTGATACTGATTTTGTTTTTTATTTACAGCAAGTTCATGTGTCGACCACTTGGCTGAGGGACATTAGGGACTGAATATCTTCGACAGCTGCCTATATTCGGGATGTGGTCCCGATTCCTTCTTGCATGGTGCTGTCTGCTTCGTCCGGGGAGGACTCTGGCTCGGGTAGTAGTGGTGCGTCATGTCTCCGTAGAGGAAAGAGAGCGCGTCGCAGGGGTGGAAGCTCTTAGAGAGAGGGGGAAGGGTAGGTGAGAGAGAGAGAATGTGGGTTCAGGCTGAGTCCCGTTTTTTTTTGCTTTTATTTTATTTCCTGCAAAATTGATGTAACACAGAGAACAAATATATATGCAATGCAATGTAGTTTTTTTTTATTATCTTTGTTAATGATGGATGAGTGAATGCACACACATACGCTTTTTACTTTGCTGCTGAGACCGTAAAAAGGGACATTTTTGGGATTTTGAGGAAAGTTTAAAGAATGGGAAATTATATAGGGTTGGAAAAGGATTTTTGAAATTCTATTGAGAATATTAGTTTTATTTTTATTGGGATTTTCTGATTTTGATAAAAAAAGGAAAAAGGAAAATTTCCAAAAATGGGGGGTTGCCGATCGGCAAGCCCCTTGTCCCTCCTAGCGGCAGTCAAGTCCAGTCCCATCAATTCAAAGCTTTGATTAGTGACCTTTTCATCTTCTTGGTACTTTGTGGGGTAGGATTCCCTCCTATTTCTAAAGTGATTATGTCTTTTGTGAGGGTTCTCATGTATAAAAAGGGGTCGGGGTGGAGTGTTTTCCTCACACCTTCATATTCTTACTGACTTTCCTACTATCTCTTAGTCTTGCAAGATGGCTCTCCCTGGTAGCATTGAGTTTGCTAATTACCTCGAAGCCTTGGAAGCGATGTGCTCTTATTATGTCGACTATGATGCTTTCAACATGCGTCGAGTTTCTTTGTGGCGCAATCGATCCATTGAGTGGAACATGCTGATGGCGACGGTACAATTTTGGTACCCCGAAGACCATGTATTTTGCTTTGGTTTGGATGAAGTTTGTCCTACCTACGAGGAATTTTCTGCCATGCTGGGGATAAATCCCAGTGTTGCTGCGGCTTTACCCAAATTTTCCCGTTCTCTCAGGGATTTACTGGCTGGGCTTCTTCATATTTTGCCTTCGGCGACTAGATCACTGGTTGTTGGAGGAATGATCTCCCTCCCGGTAGTGTTACAGTCCGTGCATTTACGGGAAGTAGGTGATGCTATCTATGCTGGAGCCGTTGCTCTGGGTCTGGTTTCAAAATTGCTGCTGGTGACTGGGGAACTTCTGGTGGATCCACAACTTGCAACCATTACTTCATGGATGTCATACCATCACAATCATGTGGCGATGATACCGGCGGAGACCCTGAATGGTCTGGATGCCTGGTGAGAAGGTCATTCTGACTTCCTGCGGGGTAGCCCCGTGATGCTGTTCATGTGGTTATCTGAAAGACTCCGCCTGATGACTCTTCCAGAATATCCTTTGTAGGTTGTACCCAACTTCTTTTTGCATCACTTCTTCAGTGTTGGCCTGGATATTAAGAGCTGGGAGAATTGTCTTGTGGAGCATGGGGCTCAAAATCTGTACTGGTTAGTGCCTTGGTGGGGACAGTTGCTACCTGTTCTGGAGCTAGGAGAATACCCATATGTGCGGTTAATTGGTCTCAGCCAGACCTCTTTTTATTTCCCTTGGCGGATTCTGCACCAATTTGGCTAAGCACAGGTCGTGCCACCTCGGACACTAAATTTCTTTTCGGTAGAGGATTTGACCGAGCATATGTGCCTGAGGCTTGGCTCTCTGTGGGAGAGTCGGCGTCCGTCGACCCGTCCCTCTCAGTATATTGGGAGAGTTTGGTATATCCCTGGGGATTATATGAAGTGGTTGTGGAGGAGAGTAATTAGCAAGATGTTGGTAGTAGAGACTGGATAAAAGTGGCTTGTCTCTTTTAACACCATGGAAGGAGGTGTTGTGTTTTTTTCGAAGCTGGTTCGAGCTTATCGATCCATGGAGTGTCTGCGACACTCTGTTTAGGCAGGGGAAACTTGGGGACCCCACGATGCAGATGATGATGACGGAGCGGGCGCCTAAGACCCGGATCGGTCCGGTCTTCGAGATCTGAAAATCTTTTCTCTTCCTAAAAAGACTCCTAGTGCAGTTTACTTCCGATATTGTTGGAGGGTATTAAAGACCCGATTTAGTATTGTTATAGGTACGAAGAATTAGTAGGTTTTACTTCTTCTTCTTCTTCTTCTTCTTCTTCAGAAACCCTAGTTTAGTTAACATTGGGAGATTTATTTCAAACATTTGAAGATTTATTCAGCGATTTTTGTGAGTATCAGTTTCATCCATTGTTGCATTTATTGTTTGGATAATTTTAGTGAGTAATTTTTATTTCTCATTCGTTTCTACATCTAATTATCATTTCCCTTAGATTAATTATGAATTCCTTCACATCAATCATTGTTTTCATTAAATTCAATATGCTAGGCTAGATTTTCCAAGGTCCGGGTACATGAACCCAACCTGATGTGTTAGTGTTTATGTATAAAATTGATCCGATGAATTTATTGATTGACTATGATCGTATTGCATAGTTACACAATAATTGTAGATCTTTATATCTCGTTTGCCTCTGGGTACTCGTGATGATTTAGAGTGCAATTTGAGTGTCACTATCGCGATACTGATTTACTCATCCTCAGATTAGGTATGACGCGGGCTTGAACCTCGTGTACATAATGCTTGGGAGTACTAAATTCCAGGTCAGATCAATCAGATAAATTTATGATTAATATTATCACTGCACTACACTAGGGTTGGGGATTGTATCCCCGTCCTATTCTTCTCATCATTTAAAACAAAAAGTGTCAAATCATCCTTCATTCATAATTTAGGTAAGTTAGTGTAGTTGCAATTTTGTTATAATTTCATATTTGTATTTAGTTATAATCATTCCCAAAATCAAATCATTTTCCCTTTATTTTTAGAGTCAAGGTTAGGATTCCTCCGTCTTTCCCGTCGTCACAACTTCGTTGTCCTTTTTCCCTGAGGATCGATACCCGACTTATCGGATTATTACTTGAGCGACACGCTTATACTTGAGCCTAGAGTGAACGCATTTTTGAGACACATTTTCAGTCGCATCAAGTTTTTGGCCCCGTTGCCGGGGAAATAGGCAGACTTAGGATTAGATTGAGTCAATCCAAAGCTTTGACCAAAAATTTCAAAAATCCAAAAACATATAAAAAAAGAAAGAAAAAGATTCACCATCTTCTCTCCTAAGCTTTAATGTAAAATTCTGAAACCAATCCCACACCCCATAATACTCCAATCAACATTCATGAAAATCTAATTGTTGAGTATAACCCTGATAGTCCCCACACTCCAAACGCCCCACAGTTCTGGATCCCACCTCCCACACCGTCGCACTCAATCTCCGATAACACTCCCTTTCCCTTCTTAGGACACACTTCGAGCACACCCAGTGAGAACACCGAGTCAATCAGTGAGGGAGAGATGTCTCAACACGGCAGTGCACCCACCGATGAGGAAGAGCCCCCATATCGTCCGATTAGAGAATTCTTATATCCCGAGCGTACTGTCACTCCGGGATGCGTTATACTCCCGTATAATGCCGGGCAATTCCGTTTCAAAAATGGGATGATCCAGATGCTACCGCATTCACTACACCAAAATGGGCAAATTGTCACCTTTCAGCCGGCCAGCCTTGTCAAGGTCATTGACCGTGACAAAAAAACACGCGTTTTATGTCACGGTCATTGACCTTGACACGACCGTGACAAAGAATTGTCACGGTCATTGACCGTGACACGACCGTGACAATGTTCGCAGCAAAAACCCTATCCCCCTTCTTTTTTCCCTCCCGCGCCGTTCCCTCCATCTCTCTCTCTCTCTCTCGACGCTGCTCTCTCTCTCTCTCTCTCTACTTTCAGGTCCATTTTCTCTCTCTCTCTCTCTCTCTCTTCCATTTATATATATATTTGTGTGTATATTTATGTATGTATGTGTATATATATATGTGTGTATGTGTGTGCGTGGAGGGGGGCAGGGGGTGGGGGGTGGGGCGGGGTGGGGCAGGGTGGGGGAGTGGGGCAGGGTGGGGTGGGGTGTGTGTGTGTATGTGTGTGTGTGTGTGTGGTGTGTGGTGGGGGAGGGGGTGGGGTGGGGTGGGGTTTGTGTGTGTGTGGTGGTGTGTGGTGGGGGAGGGGGTGGATGAGGGGTGGGGTGGTGTGGGGTGTGTGTGTGTGTGGTGGTGGTGTGTGGTGGGTGAGGGGTGGGGTGGGGTGGGGTGTGTGTGTGTGTGTGTGGTGGTGTGTGGTGGGGGAGGGGTGGTGGAGGGGGCAGGGGGTGGGGTGGGGTGGGGTGTGTGTGTGTGTGTGTGTGGTGGTGTGTGGTGGGGGAGGGGTGGTGGAGGGGTGGGGTGGGGTGGGAAATCATATGAAATGGATTCAAATTATTGTTGTAGCACTAAGAGAATAAATGAAAATGAATTGAAACTATGAAATTGTTATGGAATATAATAAATTTGGAACTATTGTCTTTTCAACCATCCAATAAAAGTTTTCCTTCATGGAATGTTAGAATTGTTTCTAGGATAATAATCCTACGATAAGATAATTGCTCAAAATAAATATTAAATAATAATTACTAAGATATCAATTCAAATAAAGTCTTAATAACCTAACCAAAAGAAATAAAATAAAATATCAAATAAATTATCATCCACCTCATAAACATTCCCTACCAATCATTTTAAGATAATTTTTTCCTTATAAAGATAAATACCTTTGATTGCAAAGCATGCACTTGTATTATTATTATACAACATGTATTATTTCGACGTGTAATTCTAAAATCTCACCTAGTTTTGTATACTATTTTTAAAATCATACTATCAATTCACGAGACACTAAACAAGAAAGAGGGAATATTAATTTGGAAATGCTTGTTTTTCTTTCTAGAGACCCGTGTCGTCAAAACTTGGTAGTGTTCGAGTGTGTTTTTATCACTAAATTATTATTTCACTAACAAATACTCCTTATATCCTAGATTAAGAGTCCATATTTAATTTTTGTACTTACTAATAATACACTTAATCAATGGCTAGGATTAACCCTTATTCACTATCATGAAATTTGGTTAATTGATTATTTAAAAAAAAAGCAAAACTAGACTAACATATATACACAACACTAAAAGTAGACATCAATTTTATAAATAATTGATATTTTCATTCAAAATAAATATTTCATTCAAAAATATTGGATAATAATTGATATTTTCATTTAAATTGATAATAATTTTATTCATGAAATTAATTCAATTAGGTAAAACCCATGATAATGAAATTTATGCTACAATTATAATTATCTCATGTCATAATTTTATTGATAAACAATATATGTAGTTGTCACGGTCGTGGTGGGGGGAGGGGGTGGGGGTGGGTGGGTAGGGGTGGTGTGTGTGTGTGTGCGTAGGTGTGCGTGTGTGTGTGGCGGGGGGAGGGGGGCAGGGGGCAGGGGGTGGGGGTGGGGCACCCATTTAATAACTCTTTAAATATTTGGAAAAAACATAATATTACAAAATTGAAACGAAATGGTATTGACGGAACTTACACATACGTTATAATATAGACGGAACATTTTTTTATCTGTACTATTAATTCAATTAGGTAAAACGAAATGTGTACTATTAACATTTTTTTTTTATCTGTACTAATAACATTTTTTTTACAGCAAAAATGTCTCCTTCAGATGTTAAGGCGAAGATGATGATGCTGTTTATGATGATGTCGTCTGGGTTCGGTGGTAGCGGAGGCGACGAGGGCTCCTCCGCCCCTAGGCTCCCCAAATATGGAAAATTTGGGATTACCGTCGAAAACAAGTCGGAGCTTTTAGCGAGATCCCTCGAGCTGCTAAAGACGGTCATCGGCCCGGGGTTTATGAGTTGGAAGGAGGTGCCGTATGATCTCAAGTTAGCTGTTTGGGCGGCACTACAGGTAATATTTATATGAATATTTCAATTTCAATTTCAATTTCAATTTATATTTATATTTATATTTATATTTATATTTATATTTATATTTATATTTATATTTATATTTATATGAATATTTCAATTTCAATTTCAATTTCAGTTTCAATTTCAATTTCAATTTCAATTTCAATTTCAATTTCAATTTCAATTTCAATTTCAATTTCAATTTCAATTTCAATTTCATATTTATATTTATACTTTTATTTATATTTATATTTATTCGCAACTAACATTGTATTTGTTGGACAGGAACAATTCAACTTGGATCCAAAGCTACGCGATTCCGTCTTGGAGCAGTTGAGGGAGCAACACAAGACGTGGAAGAAAAATATGCGGACACGGTACTTTGGGAAATACCGAGAGTCCATTATACAATGGCGCGGATCCGTCCCGCCTAAGGATCCGATCTCATTGGCACAATGGCAAAAGTTCATTGACAATGAGATCGAGGATCGATAATTGGCATCTCGCCAATCGGGGAGGGAAAATCGAGCTAAAAAGACGGACGTGCACTACTCCGGCCGGACCTCTTATGCTGAGGTGGAGCATAGGATGCAGGTAAGATTTAATTTATCTATAACTACGGAAATATATTATTGGATATTATTTTACTTTGCGGGGCCGATACTAATTTTACTTTACTTTATTTTATTTCAGGGGGTAGGGAGTGGGCCAGGGGGTAAGCCACATAGGCTCGATACTTATGTGGCTCTTCGAACGAAGAAGGGGAAGGACAAGGAGGTGTCCCCGAGCGTCACGGCCACGATTGTAAGTAATCCGACAGTTTAATTATTGTTAATTACGTTATAATTTTTTAGTTTACTTATTTTACTAATCATGTGCTTTTTGTCGTTTTAGGCAAAGCTTAAGGAAGTGCATGAGTCGCAGTCTGATGCCGACAAGGCATCTTTGTCCACAGACGCACTCAGCCAAGTGCTTGGCTCTGATCGCAAGGGGAGGACAAGGGGAGTGAGCTCGCGGGTGGCCAAATCTAGGATCATCGGATTGGAGACGAGCGACACCGGATTGGCTCGAACGGTGGATTCACACGACGCGAAGCTGTCCCGTTTGGAGGTGACGGTCGAAGATATGTATGCATTCATGAAGCGTACGTTGGGTGGAGACCGTAAAGGGAAAGGGAAAGGGAAAGGGAAGAAGAAGGCAGTGGAGGAGGAGGTGCGGGAGGACGAGAAGGTGTGGGAGGACGAGGCGCAGGATGACGAGGATGTGGACCTCGCTGCTTCATCACCGACACGTTCGTACTTCGACGATCCACTTCCCTATTTGACGCCCTCCAACAGACCATTATCGACAATTGGTTGGCCGAGCGTGTTCATATTGGACATATTTGATGGCCAGCGGATAGGGCGGGGGTTGAGGGACCCGAATATCATCGAGGGTGGAATAGTCCAAGGACGTGTGCTTCAACAGATGGAGTCCAGGGTGCTCGTCACGCATGTCATACCCGGGAAGGAGAACTCCCTATTGTGGTTGCGCGAACAATGCGGCACGACGTATATTAGTGGGTGCGTCAATTCGTATGTCGTGTGGCCTACTCACCTCCTCAGTTTTATCCAAGACATGTTGTAACATTATTTTCTAGTTTGTCCATTTTAATTATATTTGGATTATATCGTCATGTATATTATTTTTACTTTGAAGATTTGGATTATACTGTCATGAATATATATTTGCATTATCTTTAGTTTGTGTTGGATATATGATGTTTAGAACAGGTACAACGTTGCTATAACAGGTACAAATATACTGCTGGGCAGTGGCAGTGGCCATACTGCCCAGCAGATTTTTTTTAAATTCTGCCCAGAATTGTCACGGTCATTGACCGTGACAATTTTTTTAAAAAAAAGGGTCACGGCTTTGTCACGGTTTATAACCGTGACAAACGTGTCACGGCCATTGACCTTGACACGACCGTGACACAAAACGCGAGTTTTTTGTCAAGGTCAATGACCGTGACACGACCGTGACAAAAAAAGTTATCTCGCCTCGAAATGTCACGGTCATTGACCTTGACAAGGTGGATTTGTCAAGGTCAATGACCTTGACAAATGGGCAGATTTGGTGTAGTGATTACCATGGTATGGATTCTGAAAAGCCATACCTCCCTATTAGGGAATTTGAGGACGTGTGTGACACTCTCAGTGATCCAACCTGCACACAAGAGGTAATCCGCCTCAAACTCTTCCCTTTCTCGCTCAAAGATAAAGCTAAGGCCTGGCTATGGTCTTTACCTCCAAGCTCGATTCCATCCTGGAATGAGCTACAGTCGAAATTTTTCAAGAAATTCTTCCCACCACATCGAACAATCTCCATAAAGGCTCAAATTCAAGCATTTAGACAAGATGAAAATGAGTCCTTCCATCGATGTTATGAACGTTTCAACGAGTTAGTTGCTTCATGCCCCCATCATGGATTTGATTCAGCGCAAGTCATCTCTTTTAATCAATAACGGTTTGAATCTTAACTCCAAACAACTTGTTGAAACAATGGGAAGTGGTCCGTTTATCGATTTAGATGCCCAGGATGCTGAGCTTCACTTGAGGTATGTCGCCAAGACTACCCAATCCTGGTACACTTCTGATCCCAACACTCAAAATCGAAATAGACAAGTGACCACTACTCCGTCAGCATCCGGCCTATTCCATGTAGATAAGAATTCTATGACGGATAGCCGATTAGAGACTCTTGAGATAGGATTTCGAGATCTGTGCGAGATATATGAAAAAGGACTAGCTGGACCCATTCCAAGCCCAGTCGTAAAGGTGTGTGCTATTTGTGAGGTGGGACATTCAACTGAGGAATGCCCGACGATACCCGCCTACAAAGCAATGCTGCAAGAGCAAGTAAGGGGTGTAGGAGGTTTTAAGGGTAATTTCGGTGCCCGCATGGGAATTCATATAACCCTTCTTGGAAAAATCATCCCCGTTTTAGCTATGGGCAACAACATGCCACAATGAACCCTCCTTCGCATGTTGCCCCTCCTCCACCACAAAACTTTCAACAAGCTCCACACATGCAAGGACATGTGCAAGCACCGCCACCTCAAGGAAATTATATTCCACCACAGCGGAGAACTCTCGAGGATACCATGAATCAATTCATCACAAGCCAGACCACAACCAATGCCAAATATGATCGTCTGATTGGCGACATAAATGCGAATTTGTCTAAAATACAATCCTCATTGAGTGTTCAAGAGAAGGACAAGTTTCCTACCCAAAGCCAACGACCTCCCCAAGGTCAAACTAGCGTTAACTCCACCTCCACTGAACATCAGGAGCAATGTCAAGCTGTAACCACTCTTTTTAGTGGGAGAGTTATTGATTTATCACCTCCTCCACCCGACATAACGAAAGCCATGGAGATTTCGCCCGGCACGAAAGAGGCCGAAGATGTCCCCTTGAGTGAGAGTGACCAAGAAGCTGCTAGTGGGCCAGAAGTAGTAGTGAAACCGCCTTTCGCAGCACCGTTTCCTCAAAGGTTGATTCCCTCCCACAGAGGAAACCCACGCGATGACGTGTTTGAAGTGCTAAAGAAAGTTAAGCTTAATTTACCTTTCCTTGAGGCCATTAAACAAATTCCAGCATATGGAAAAGTCATCAAAGACCTGTTGACGGTTAAGCGAAAGATGAAAGTGAAGAAGAACGTCTTTTTAGCACAAAATGTGAGCTCCATCCTACTAAATGAACTCCCGCCTAAATTCAAAGATCCCGGTGCACCCACCATATCCTGCATCATTGGGGAGAATAAAATCGAAAAAGGCTTACTTGACTTGGGAGCAAGCGTAAATATACTCCCTTACTCCATTTATAGGCAACTTGACTTGGGCGACCTCAAGCCCACGAAAGTCACTCTCCAATTAGCGGATCGAACAGTGAAGATCCCACGAGGTATAGTCGAGGATGTGATCGTTCAAGTTGACACTTTCTACTTTCCAGTGGATTTTTTCATTTGGGACACGGAGCCCTCCTTCCACTCGAGTAATCATGTTCCCATCATCCTTGGGTGCCCTTTCCTAGCTACGGCTAACGCAATCATCAATACTAGGAATGGGCGAATGCAACTCACATTTGGGAACATGACCTTGGATACCAACATCTTCCACATAGCCCAAAATGCAGGGGAGGTAGACGATCTTCACGTGGTGAGACTTATAGAGGAGATAGTAGAAGAGTACTTTGAGGAGAATTACTGTGGCGATGCTTTAGAATCCTGTTTAGCGGTGAGACGCGAGAGTGAAGGGACGTATACCGACTTCGAGAGGGAGGTTGAAGAGTTGAGCGAGCTACTCGATGAGAGTATGTCAGACAAGGACGTGAGAGAGGTTAATTGGGTTTCGAGATTCGAGGAATTACCTCCGAGGGATACACACATGGTTACCTCCAGTGAAAAATTCCCAACCCTCGAGTTAAAGAAACTTCCCTCCCATATTAAATTTGCATATCTAGGAGAGGATGAGACATTTCCTGTTGTTACCTCCTCTAGCCTAAATGAAGGGCATGAGGGTAAATTATTGAAAATTCTGAGGAAGCACCAAAGTGCTTTTGGTTGGTGCATAGCTGATTTAAAGGGGATAAGTCCTTTAATTTGCACTCATAAGATCCATCTCGAAGAGGATGTCAAACCTTCTAGAGAAATGCAAAGAAGACTGAATCCCAACATGAAAGAAGTTGTGAGAACCGAAATAATCAAATTATTGGATGCCAAGATCATCTACCCAATCTCGGATAGCAAGTGGGTAAGCCCTATTCAAGTCGTCCCGAAGAAGTCGGGTATGACTGTGATCGAGAATGCCAAGGGAGAGTTAGTTCCCCAACGTACCACCACCGGGTGGCGCATTTGCATTGATTATCGAAAACTCAATGCGAGAACCAGGAAAGACCATTTCCCCTTGCCATTTATTGATCAAATGCTTGAAAGAGTAGAGGGCCACCCTTACTATTGCTTCCTTGATGGTTATTCCGGGTATAATTAAATTGAGGTAGATGTACTTGACCAGGAGAAGATGACCTTCACTTGCCCTTTTGGCTCGTTTGCCTACAAACGTATGCCGTTTGGCTTGTGTAATGCACCCACGACCTTTCAGAGGTGCATGTTGAGCTTATTTAGCGGCATGGTCGAGAGAGGACTCGAAGTGTTCATGGACGATTTTAGCATTTTTGGCACCTCTTTCGATCATTGTCTAGAAAAAACTGGAAACAGTACTTACCTGATGCGTGGAAAAGAACTTAGTGCTGAATTGGGAGAAGTGCCATTTCATGGTCACCGAGGAAATAGTTCTTGGCCACATTGTATCATCCAACAGAATAGAAGTTGATAGGGCAAAGATAGATGTCATAGCTGACCTTCCCCCACCAAAATCGCTGAAGGACGTGCGCTCCTTTTTGGGTCACGCGGGGTTTTATCGAAGGTTCCTTAAGTACTTTAGCGCCATCGCTAGACCCTTAAGCAACTAACTCATGAAGGACTCCCCATTTGAGTGGACGAAAGCATGCCAAAGTTCTTTTAACAAATTAAAGACCATGCTTGTGTCCGCTCCCATCATGCAAGTTCCGAATTGGTCCTTACCATTCGAACTTATGTGTGATGCCAGCGATTACGCGATCGGGGATATTTTGGGCTAACATAAAGATAAGCAAGCTCATGTCATCTACTATGCCATCCGGACTCGTACCGGGCCGCAACTCAACTACTCTACCATGGAGAAGGAGTTACTAGCGATAGTCTTTGCCCTTGATAAGTTCCGGTCATATCTCATTGGTTCTCCTATTACTATTTTCATCGACCACGCGGCTTTGAAATATCTACTTGCGAAGAAAGACGCCAAGCCGCGCCTCATAAGGTGGATCCTACTGCTACAAGAGTTCAATCTCTTCATCAAAGATAAGAAAGGAGTAGAAAACATCGTTGCCGACCATTTATCTCGGCTTTCGTCCGACGTACCTAGTGATCCCGTACCCATAGACGAACATTTTTCGAATGAGCAGCTTTTCGCTACCTCTTCATATCCCTAGTTTGCGAACATAGTAAACTATCTTGTCACGGGATCCGTCCCTCCCGACTGGACACCGAAAGATAAGAAGAGGTTTCTTACTTGGCCGCGCATGTTTTTTTACGATGATCCATTCCTTTTTAAATACTGTGCAGAACAAATCATCCGACAATGTGTACCGGATGACGAAATCCCAAAAGTCATCCAGTTTTGTCATTCGGAAGCTTGTGGAGGTCATTTTTCGATGAAAAAGACGTCCGTTAAAATTCTGCAATGCGGCCTCTATTGGACCACAATCTTCCGAGATGTGAACGATGCTTGCAAATCATGCAATAGGTGTTAACGGATGGGAGCCATCACTCGACGAGATATGATGCCTCTTACCCCTATACTCATCATTGAGATATTCGACTGTTGGGGTATTGACTTCATGGGTCCTTTCCCTCCATCCTTTGGTTTCCTATACATCCTCATCGCGGTAGACTACGTTTCTAAATGGTGGAAGCTATAGCTACCAAGACTAATGACAACAAAGTGGTGATAAAGTTCCTGTAGGAACACATACTTTCCCACTTCGGTGCACCGAAAGCAATAATTAGAGATAATGGTACGCACTTTTGCAATAGGCCATTTGAGAAGCTTATGAGAAAGTATGGTGTCGTTCACAAGGTTAGAACGACATATCACCCACAAACGAATGGACATGCCGAGCTAGCAAATCAGGAAATCAAGAACATTCTTGAAAAGATCGTCAATCCTACCCGGAAAGATTGCTCCCTTAGATTGAACGATTCGCTATGGGCCTACCATACCGCATATAAGAATCAACTCGGAATGTCCCCTTTCCGATTTGTGTATGGAAAACCTTGCCCATCTTCCTGTTGAGCTCGAACACAAGGCGTATTGGGCGATTAAGAAATTGAATTATGCCATGGACAAGGCCGGTGAAGCCCGCCAGCTTCAATTGAATGAGTTAGAAGAACTACGCAATGATGCGTATGAGAATGCCAAAATTTCGAAAGAGAGGATGAAACTCGCTCATGATAACATCATTCGACGAAAAGAGTTTCTCCCCGGGCAAAAATTTCTCCTCTATAACTCTCGGCTTCACCTCTTCCCAGGCAAGTTGCGGTCACATTGGTCTGACCCATTCGTCATGAAGAATGTTTTCCCCCACGGAGCTGTTGAACTAGACGATTTAAAAGGGGGAAATACATTCAAAGTGAATGGACAACGCCTAAAGCCATATCTAGAGGCGTGTGCAGAAGAAGTCGACACCGTCTGGTTGTAGGACCCCATTTATAGGGTTGAGTGAGCTGTTGAAGTGAGGTCGTCGCACCCCCGACGCGTATGGGGTGAGAGTCGTGTGTGTTTTGAGAGTCGTTAGTACTAGGTTTAGTTTGGGAGAAGCATTCGTGTGTTTTGGGAATTCTGAGTCAAAGGGTGTTGACCAGTGAAATCGAGAGGGTCCTAGTTCAATTGGATAGAGAGGATATCGGGAACGTGAAATTTTTTGAAGAAGAGAGCTCGAAATCGAAGTAAAAGAAGTCCAGCCTAAAAACCCTGGGGCGGACCGGTTCCTTTTTCAGGCGGGCTGGTCCGACCCCGGACTGGTTCCTTTTATTTTTAAAGGAATCGGTCCTCCTGTCGAGGGTTTGAAAAGACAAAAGGCCTGATCAGTCCGCCCCTACCCCGGACCGGTCCGCCTTCTGTAGACCTGCCTTCTCCTCTTCCCAAGATTCAGCCCCTTTCCCCCCAATCCCATTCATTCCCTCCAATCCGTTTTTCCTCTTCCCAAACCCAACCTTTCCCTCCCAAATTCATCCCTTTTCCCTCCAAACCCCTTCCCTCCAAACCCAACCCCGACCCTCCCCTTTCCACTATAAATACACCTCTAATCCTTCCTTTCTCCTCACACCTTCAACCCAAATACTCTCTTCTTCCTCTCTCATTTTTCCAGAACTACTTCCCTCCTATTTCCATGGCCCCCCGTGTTGCCCCCACCAAATAGGACTCCACCGTGATCCACCCCTCCGGTCACGGTGAATACCGCTCCCGCCAAGAGGAGCGATGGTGCGCTCAATACTTCGGATTGGGCCGCAAACTCCATATGGAGCACGCGGTCCAATCGGAATCTCTGCCCAACTCCGTCACCGCCCTTTTCATGGCCTCAGGCTGGTGCCGTTTCCTCAACCAACCTCACGAAGCGGTTTGGGCAACCGAAGTCCACACATTCTATGGTACACTCGTCCGGACGGGCCAATTCAAGGCTGAAGCTTTCGTAGATGGGACTCCCATACCCTTTTCCTTGGCCTGTCTCACGGCCAAGTTGGACGAGTTTGATGTCCCGGATGTCCAAGAATTTACTTATCCCCAAAATGTCCCCCCGGTCGACAAGGACATTATCATGGCCCGCATTGCACCGAACGTGGCTTGGGCGGGGCAAACCGTCGCTGTTGGAGGACTCAACAAGGAAGGCGATTGTGTGCGCTAACCTATTGCAAACGTCCAATGACTCTGCCATGCGGCCCCGTCAAGCTACCTTGACATATCATCTATTCGACCCCCAAACTTCCATCCATTTGGGCCGCACCTTATAGGCGGACATCATCAATGCGTCCTTGGATGAGAAGGGCGTCTCCCCACTTCCTTATGCCCGATTAATCACGTCTATTCTTAAGGATGCTGGCATAGAGGCTTCGAGCTACCTTATGCGCCTCCTCGGTCCTTTCGGACAAGGGACCCACACCAAAAGCGCTAAACAACTAGCCGTCCTCCGGGCTAGGCGGGGTGATGATGTCGAAGAGGAGGCTGCCTCGAGCGACAACGAGAAAGACTTAGGGGCAGCTGGTGAAGACGTTGAGATGGGGGATCTCGGCCCGGACGAAGAGTCGGCAGACGAGGAGGACGACCCAGATTTCGAGTGGGAGGGCACGGACCTACCCGCGCGTATGTCGGCGCTCGAGACCAACTTCAACACCTTTCAAACCAACTATGAGCGCGACATGAGCATCGTTCTCCGCTTCCAAGCGGACATCTATCGGCGCTTAGGGGATCCTAATGAGCCACTAACTTGCTACTACCAGAACCCTTATGACCCCAACACGCCCGGTACCTCCCATCCCCCACCCCGGTGAAGCTTTATATGGTGTTGGCAGTTTTTTTCTTTATTTTTCCCTGTTCACAGTTGTATGTTTTCTCCTGCACATGTAACACAATCTTGTTGTAATAAAAACTGCATTTTCTCTATTTGTTTGTTTTATTTTTCTGCACTTTTTATTCTCTTTGAGTTAGATTTTAGGCCTTTTTGCTTGAGGACAATGCAAAAGTCTAAGTTAGGGGGGGTCACAAGTGCGTAATTCTAAAATTTCACAAATTTTCCAAAATGCCCAAAAATTTCAAAAAAAAAAAACCCAAAAATATTTTTGTTCAAAATAAATAAAAATTGGAATTCAAATTTTTCAAAAATATCATTAAAAGTCGAATTGAAGTCTCAAGTTGTAAAATCCAACGTACACAAAGCCAAAATTGACCAAAGATGGAAATTGAGCGAAAATTGACGACTTAACGAATAAGTGTGGAGATTAACAAACCCGGTGAGATTCGAGCCTATCACTTTTTGCGAGTTTTTAAATCAATCCGAGTTAATTGTTAACTCAAAGTTCTTTTCAGCGCCTAAAAAGTTGTCAAGGATCTCATTCCTTTCATTTTGATCGGTTTTGAAAAATGTGTGTAATATTTCTTTGAAAAATGTGCCAAATTGATCTCTAAACGTAAACTTCATCTCGAAACGCATACGGTAACGCAATTGGCATTTTGGGCAATGAAGTAGGCCCTCGTTTGTCACCCAAAAATATTGGCCAGAAAAAGTAGCGAAAAATTACCCATTTTGTAACCCAATTTGAGCCAAACAAATTGTCCCTTTCGTTTGATAACCTGAAAAACCCAAACAGCAGGAATTGTGAAAAATGAGAAAATTCAGAAATTAAGTCCGGAAAGTGCATAAAAAGGGGCAAGAAATCAATAAATATGCTCAACAAAAGTAAAAAAAAAAAAAAAATGAGCAATAGTCCGGAAAAAGCACAAATGGACATCATTAATGACTTTTCCAATTCCAACCTTCCCGACAATTGTCATTGTACCCCATATACCTCAAAACCCGAAAAAGTCCTAACTGAGTCTAAATTGCGAAATTGGTTACCGCGTGGAGAGCTAATACACCAAAAGATAATAAAGGAGATTTAATGCGCGAAATAAAAGCAAAGTTCCCATTCTGAAAATCGTAATCCTTTGATGAGGTCCTTTCACCACAAAATTTTCGTCTTTCTAACCGTATGCGTGATTTTGCTTCCATTACATTTACTCTTTATATCGCGCATACCAAGAGAATAGCCATAATCCGAGAGATTCGTATGTGAGAGCATTCCGTGAGAAATTGAAATCAAAACGAATTTTTGGATAAGTAACGTAATGATCAATCGGTGGAAATTATCGGTTATATTTCTGGCTACGCACACACACATGACGGTTTGAGACTTGTAAATATGACTTGATGATGACTATTTTCTGGAAAAGTTTGAATTGCACAATTTTTGCATATTTTGAATTCTCTTTGAGTCGAATTTTGTGGGTATATTCTCTGCAAATCCTCACGAGACAACACTCGTCCTACTAGGATAACCTAGGGGTTTAACGGCTTGTTGCATACGCTAAATGAAATCGCTTGCCCACAAAAAAGGTATTTTATCCCAATAAAATGATTTTTAAAGAGTTGAGCCATGCTAGGATTATTTTACATTGCTCGGGACGCGCAAAGTTCTAAGTTAGGGGGGTTTGATTAGGCATAAATTCTTCCTAATTTATCCCTTGATTTAGTTACTTTTAGCACCTCGAACAACGTAATTGAGTTGGATTTATCTCATAGCTGTGCTACTGACTAATCCTAATGAGTACACCGAGTTTCTGGTATTTTGTAGTGATTTTGCAGGTATTTGATGTCAAGAAATGAAAGAAGGAAATCGGTAGAATCAAGAAAGAAAGAAGGAAAAGTCTCAAGGGCAAAAGCGTAATTTCTACATGAAATTCGGATGAGGTAACTAAAGAGAAGTTGAAGACATCTCATTCACGAGCATAAAGGAAGAAACGGCACCCCAATCGGAATCCCAGAACAAAAGTTATAAGCAGTTAAAGATGAGCCAGAAAGTCAAATAGCCGGACCGGTCCGCCCCTATCTCGGACCGGTCCGCCTTGCCAAACTCCAAAAGACCCCGAATCGCATGCAAACCGAAGGAGGAAAAAATAAAAGGAACCGGTCCCCCCCCCGGACCGATCCGCCCTAAAATAAAAAGAACCGATCCGCCTTGGGGGTAGACCGGTCCGCCTAAGACCCGGATCGGTCCGGTCTTCGAGATCTGAAAATCTTTTCTCTTCCTAAAAAGACTCCTAGTGCAGTTGACTTCCGATATTGTTGGAGGGTATTAAAGACCCGATTTAGTATTGTTATAGGTACGAAGAATTAGTAGGTTTTACTTCTTCTTCTTCAGAAACCCTAGTTTAGTTAACATTGGGAGATTTATTTCAAACATTTGAAGATTTATTCAGCGATTTTTGTGAGTATCAGTTTCATCCATTGTTGCATTTATTGTTTGGATAATTTTAGTGAGTAATTTTTATTTCTCATTCGTTTCTATATCTAATTATAATTTCCTTTAGATTAATTGTGAATTCCTGCACATTAAAATCATTGTTTTCATTAAGTTCAATATGTTAGGCTAGATTTTCCAAGGTCGGGGTACATGAACCCAACCTGATGTGTTAGTGTATGTGTATAAAATTGATCCGATGAATTTATTAATTGACTATGATCGTATTGCATAGTTACACAATAATTGTAGATCTTTATATCTCGTTTGCCTCTGGGTACTCGTGATGATTTAGAGTGCAATTTGAGTGTCACTATCGCGATACTGATTTACTCATCCTCAGATTAGGTATGACGCGGGCTTGAACCTCGTATACATAATTCTTGGGAGTATTAAATTCCAGGTCAGATCAATCAGATAAATTTATGATTAATATTATCACTGCACTACACTAGGGTTGGGGGATTGTATTCCCGTCCTATTCTTCTCATCATTTAAAACAAAAAGTGTTAAATCATCCTTCATTCATAATTTAGGTAAGTTAGTGTAGTTGCAATTTTGTTATAATTTCATATTTGTATTTAGTTATAATCATTCTCAAAATCAAATCATTTTCCCTTTATTTTTAGAGTCAAGGTTAGGATTCCTCCGTCTTTCCCGTCGTCACAACTTCGTTGTCCTTTTTCCCTGAGGATCGATACCCGACTTGTCGGATTATTACTTGAGCGACAGGCTTATACTTGAGCCTAGAGTGAACGCATTTCTGAGACACATTTTCAGTCGCGTCAACTAGAGAGTTAGGGGTAGTACCAGTAGAGGTTCGAATGGAGGTTCGGTAGCCCCAGAGGGCGTACGGGATCCGATCAGCCCAATCCCGACAGCTTTTGGTCATTTTGCTGATGATGGCTTTGAGGTTCTTGTTGGCGGCTTCAACTGCACCATTGGTCTGAGGTTGGTAGGGAGAATATTTGTGTATCTGAATCCCATACTCTTTGACCACTTCTGTAACTTCTGCCTCGAAATGTAACCCGTTATCTGACATCACCTTGTGAGGGACCCCATATCGGCAGATGATATTTTTCTTGATGAATTTGGCCACTTTCTTGGCGTTCAGCACTGCGTATGACTCAACTTTGACCCATTTGGTAAAGTAATCAATGGCAGCTAGGATGAAATCATGCCCGTTGGAAGCCTTCGGTGTAACCTTCCCTATAATCTCGATGCCCCAGGTATAGAATGACTAGGGAGAGGTCATGTTGTATAATTCATGTGGAGGCAGATGCTGAAGGTTGGAGAATTATTATCATTTGAGGCATCTCCGGACATAGGCGGTGCAATCCGGGGCCATCGTGGTCCAGTACTAGCCTTGTTGGATGATCTTCTTAGCAAACATGTGATCGTTCATGTGGGGTCCACATTCCCCGCTACGGATCTTCTGCATTATCTTTTCAATGTCAACCCCTGTGATGCAGTGCAAATAAGTTCCATCGAAGTTCCTTTTGAGCAATGCTTCGTGACAGATGATGTACTGGGCGAAAAGTCTTCGAAGGGTTGCTCGATCTTTCTTGTTGGAACGCTCGGGATACCTACCATGCTTGAGGCACTAGATATTATAGTACCAACAATTGTCTAGCTTGGGATCTTTTGCGGTAATAATCTCAATGTGGTAGCAGTGGGTTGGTTTGTCATGCTTTTGAACTAGGAAGGGGGTCATAGTTATTCCTTTGGGCATGTCAACTATGGAGGCCACGGTAGCAAGGGAATCAGCTAGAATTGGGAGGCTAGTTCTTCTAAGTGGGCAATGAAGGTTGGAGTTTCTCATCCTTGACTTTCCACTTTCTGAGCACTTGACCGATGACTAGGGCGAAATCCCCGTAGACATCTAGGCATTAAATACATTTCTTGAGAGAAACTTTGAGGCCTACTGTGCAAGCCTCTTATTCAGTCATGTTGTTGGTGCAAGGGAAATCCATCTTGATGGCGATTGGAGTGTGGGAGTCATCTGGGGCGATCAGAAGTATCCAATGCCATATCCCTTCTTGTTGGCAGCACCATCCACGGAGACTGTCCCGGGTAGCGCAAAGGATGTTTTCATTTGGGAATTTAGAGATCCAAACATCAACTTCTTCTATGGGGTAATCAGCGAGGTATTCAGAGATGGATCTTCCTTTCATGACTTTCTGCGTGACGTACACGATATCAAACTCGGCTAGGAGCATCAACCATCGAGCCATTCAGCTGGACAAGGTGGGTTTGTCAAGCAGGTATTTGTTGGGTCCATTTAGGATACAAGTTTGATGGGGAAGGAGAGCATGTAGTGCCACAACTTTTGGGTGACCTAGATAAGCGCAACACATGCCTTTTCTAAAGTAGTGTAGTTAACCTCGTACTCGACCAATTTGCGACTGGCATAACAGACGGCTCTTTCTTTATGGGAATCTTTAAGTTATTGGTCAAGAAAAGCCCCAGTTGCAGTATCGATTATGGTTAGGTATAGGAGCAAGAAGAGACCGGGCTGTGGTGGCATGAGTACCGAGGGTTGGGCCAGATATTGTTTGATTCGGTTAAAAGCTTCTTGGCAGGCCTTGTTCTAAACTTTGGTTGAATCCTTTCGGAGGAGTTTGAAGATAGGTTTGCAGATGGAGGTTAACTGGATGATGAACCGGCTTATGTATTGCAATTTATTGAGGAAACCTCAGACTTCCTTCTCTGTTCGGGGAGGTGGCATCTCAAGTATGGCTTTCAGCTTGGCGGGATCTACTTTTATCCCAGTCTTACTGACCATGAATCCCAATATTTTTCCCTTTGTAACACCGAAGATGTATTTCTGCGAACTGAGTCTCATATGATATTGTCGCAGTCGTTCGAAGAAGTTTCGGAGAGTAGGAACATGACCTTCTCTAGCTTTGGACTTGATAATCATATCATCTATATAAACCTCAACTTCTTTGTGAATCAGATCGTGCATGATGGTTGTGGCCGCCCTCTAGTGGTAGCCCCTGCTTTCTTGAGACCAAATGGCATGATAGTGCAACAAAAGGTTCCCCATGGGGTGATGAATGCGGTTTTTTCTTAGTGGTATGCGCACATTTTGATTTGGTTGTATCCGGCAAACCCGTCGACGAATAACTTGAGAGCACGACTAACTGTGTTGTCCATGATTATGTCGATATTGGGTAGCGGATAATCATCCTTTGGAGAGGCTTTATTCAAATACCTATAGTCTACACACATCTGAACTTTTCCTCTTGATTTTGGCACGGGCACTATGTTGGCCATCCAAGTGGGATATTCGATCACACGAATAAAACCTACATTCAACTATTTGACAACCTCTTCTTTGACCTTGAGCGACCATTCGGTCCGGAGTTTTCTTAACTTTTGTTTGACCGGCTTATAATCTGGGAGAGTGGGAATCTCATGCTGAGATATTAGGATCAATGTCGGGCATATGGTCATAGGACCATGCGAAGACATCCAAGAATTCTTTTATCAATTCTTCGAGTTGTGCACGCGCATGCTCGTCGAGGGTAGTCCCTATTCTAATCTCGTGCAGTTGGCTACTAGAATCGAAGTTAATAACAACAGTCTCTTCTTTATTAACTTGAACGTGATTATGTTGTTTATTATTAACCTTATTTAGATCAGTTAAGAGTTATTCATTTGCAAAATCATCATCATCAAAAGCGTGATTAGAATCCAAACAGTTAATGTAAGGCACATCAAGATACTCAAAATCTACATTTATTTCATTGATAGGAAAAATAACATTGAGAACCTCATCAAAAGAGGATTCGATTACATTTGAACAAGGATAGACAATAGAATAAGAAATAGGGTAAACGTTGGGATTACGGGAGATTTTAACAGGTAGAACTGGCGTAGCATGCTAGTTGAGGAGAGGTGTATCAGTAGCTTTAATCAGTTGGGATGGATCCGGTGATGTAGTGCCTG
The DNA here is from genome assembly GCA_949130495.1 of Sambucus nigra. Classification (NCBI taxonomy): domain Eukaryota; kingdom Viridiplantae; phylum Streptophyta; class Magnoliopsida; order Dipsacales; family Adoxaceae; genus Sambucus; species Sambucus nigra. The sequence goes on from OX422211.1 coordinate 94,003,502, forward strand.
AGTGAACCATACAGAGTGTCAGCCCCAGTGTCTGTAAGTTAAAGGAATCTTCGAAGTCACTTTCCTCAGTCTCTTCGGTATCTTTGATGCGCGATTGTACTAAGTGTTGGGAATTTTTAACCCATGGGTAGCTGTCTTGGAAAAAGATCTCCATTCCCGGCTTTATCTTCTTGTCTGTATGGTCATACCATGGTTCGAGACAGCCGTAAAAGGGGAAGTCTTCGCCCTCTTTAATGAATCGTCCATTTAAGGAGTCACTTGGGATAGTTTGTATACAGTCTAGTCCTCTCTTTGGTTGAGACTGGCGAATCATTCTGAGCTCTTGTTCTAACGATTGATACCCCAAACCACAAGGAGGGAGAGATTTCTTTAGTTCAATTGGCTCAAGTATACCTTGCTGTCTTTGTCCTAGCCCCAGTCCGGGCATGAAGTTCATGTTTCTGAACATTTGAATCACATTGACGTTTCCATGAGGGTCGTATTCTAGACAAACCTTTTCTTTAAAGGTATCCCCTATCGGGAGTAGGAGTGGTTCAACTTGGAATCCTGATAGGAGCATATCATTTGACCCGTGCTGTATCTCAAGAATTGGACTGCTGGTACTTGAACCCTTGGCATTGTCGTCGTCGCCCAAGATGGTAATAACCCATTCGTCGGCGAAGAACTTTAATTTCTGATGGAGTGAGGAAGACACACCCTTGATACTGTGGAGCCAAGCTCATCCTAGCAATAGGTTGAAACAGGTTAGGATGTCAATAACTTGGAATTCGACGACTGGGTTTATATGTCCAACCCCTATTATAAGCTTTATGGATCTCATCACCTCCCGACGGGTATTATCGTAGGCACGCACAATAGCGGAGGTTGGAGCAAGATCGCTTTCTTTCAGGCCTAAACATTTGAAGGTTCTCAGTGGGCAGACATTCAAGGCGGATCCATTGTCGACAAGAGAGAGTGGTACAACCTTCCCCATAACTTCGACGGAGATGTTGAGTGCATGATTGTGGTTTGGCCCAATCTTGGGGATTTCTTCTTCGAAAAAGATTAGCATTCGGGTAGAGGTCAAGGATCCGACCGAATTTATCGCTTCTTATGGTGTGGTAGAGGGAGGAACTATGGATCCAGTGAGCAACTTGATCAAAGCATTTCTGTGTAGCTGAGAAGACATGAAAATCCACCATAGAGTGATGTTATCTTGAGTTTTCTTTAGTTGATCGAGGATCTTGCTCTCCTCGAGGGTTATCTCTAGCATAAGAAGGTTTTCAGTGCCCTTCCCCTTGTCATTGGCTGGTAGTGAGTTTGGGATCTGGTAATACTTCCATGATCTGGTTATGTGATTTACTGAAGAAGGGAAAAACATGAATCCCATTTCCTTATCGATTTCGGGTTGTTCTACCACCTTGTTTATTTCTCCGAGGAGTTATTCAAATGATACATTCCACACATGTTGACTACCGGTCCAATTTTTTTAATCCTGTTATTTATTCGAATCTCCTAATTCTTCCCCCCATCCGGTGGCAACAATTATGTCTTTAGATATAAAGTTGATGCATTCCATAACTTCAACGGCTTCTTCATTCAGGTCATCCCATTCTGTGGGGATGTTTAAGGGTGAAGGGACCAGGCGCCCATGTAACTTCTGAGATCAAGTAACTCGACCATACTACAAATATTGTTAGTTTGCCTGAATAATTCTGCCATGATTTGGGCGATGTCATCCAGACTGACTTCATCAGTTGGTACTACCCAACTATCTGAATCTCGGGCCCATTTCTGTGCTTCCAAGAACATCGTCTGAACCTTTGGCAATCAATGATCATTTGTGAGGGCAATTTCATCCCAAACTCTAGGAGTGGGTTTAAGACTTCTGATAATTCCATGCTTCTATTTTCAGAACGGGTACGGACAACGATGCATGCTTTGGTATGGAGTGACAGTGCCTGATCAGCGAGGCTAGTAGGGTGTAGGAGGAAATATGGGAAAATTTGGAAAGGTTTAGGAAAGTATATGGGTGTGATTTGAGTTGAAGGATCGAATTTTGGGTTCTCTTCTAGAAAGATAGCATTGGCATGATTTAGAAGTGGGTTGTGAGTAGTGTTTGGCTTAGGATTCGCTGGTGGGGGCGATGGTACCCCGGTCAATTAGACCTTGGATTATGTTTTGGAGGTAAAAGCATTGGTCAGTGGTATGGCCAGCTGTTTGGTAAAAGGCGCAATGGGCATCTGCCTTGAAGTTTCTTGGGAGTGGATTTGGCAATAGGTGGGGATCCAAAGGTTTAATAAGGTTTCGACTTAACAAGGCTTTATAAACTTTGGAGAGGGGATCATGGAGCTCGGTGTATTCCCTTTGGACTAGGACAGGGCGCCTTTCTGGTTCCCATAATGTGGTTAGCTGAGAGATGTTATTGATGGTTGAGACTGTAACACTGGCAGGCTTGTCATATTTTCTGGGGATGAACTTTTCGGACACCTTCTTCGGTTCGACATCTGTTTTAGCAAAACCGTCCTCAATTTCTACTCCTGCTTCTGTGAGAGCTCGAAAGTGGGGATATTATTGTCCTCCCATGGTTGCTCGGACATGGGGTAAGAAGTTCTTCTTCACTATGCTGACTTGTTCTTCATTGGAAGGTCGATTGGTCATGGTTACTACTTTTTCTCTCCATCGGGCAATGACGTTACTGACTGATTCTCCAGAGTTTTATTTGAGCAGCTCTAAATCATGGCTGGTGACCTCAAGCTCTTCGTTGTATTTGTACTGTGACATGAATTCCCGGGCTACATCCTCCCAGCTACGAATTCTGGATTCTTCGAGATACAAAAACCATGGGAGGGCGCTATCCTTCAAAGTTTGCTGAAATAATTGGGCCATCACTTCTTCGAAATCCACCTAGTAGAGTCATGGAACGGTGATAACTTCAGAGATAAACAATCGGGGGTACACTTCCTCTGAATTTCTCGATATTCGGCATCTTGAACTTCTCGGGTACCTCGCTTGAGGACAAGGAGACATGTGGGTGTAGTCCATGTAATTTCCTGAGATTCTGACTTGGTCAAACTTCTTAATGAGTATCTTGAGGTCTTTTTTGACTTTGTTCAGCTCTTCTTCCTTCGGATCAATGATCATAGGCAAGTTAGCCCTAGTCTAGGCAAGGTTTGGCATAGGAAGATGGGCAAGAAGAGACCCATTAACAGGAGGGGCACTTGGAGCATGATGATACTCTTAGAGAACCCAGATAGGCTCGGGTGGACCCATAGCACCCGGGAATAGGGCCCCGGGATCTTGAGGAGCGGGAACCTGGTTTCGTTGCATTTCTCGGACCTCAGTTTGGAGGTTGTCAATCTTGAACACAAGATGAGATAGAACTGTCGTCATATCCGGATGCACAACGGGTACTTGATCTGTGTTCTCCATGGATGGTGGATAGATTCCAAACTCGAAAGAAGTAACAGGGGAACGGACGGAACGCCGGGGTGACTTGGCTGAAGATCGAAGCCAATAAGAAGCCAGGCTAAGGGTTTGCGATCGACCTCAGAAGTCGTAAAATGGGATTTATTTTTGAGAAAAAGGGATGATTTTTTTTTTTGACATTGAAAGACAAAATATTTTTGGATTTTTGATAAAGAGAGGAGTAATGTTTTTGGATTGTTGATAAGGAAAGGAAAAAATGTTTTTGGATTTTGGATAAAGAAAAAGGGGAATTTTCTTTTTGGAGATTATTACAATTATTATGTTTTCACTTGTATTAATTCTCGTAAATGCAAAATGAAATGCCAGACAGGACCCGAGCCTGGAAAAATTGGGTTTGTAATATATTCAAAGCTATGGCTGGACTTGTGCCCAGACTCACGGACTGGGTACCATTTTAAAAATGCGCAAAAATTCTGGCGGTAGGCCGACCCAGAATTTCGGTAGAGTTTCGGGTTGAAATCGATAATCTAACATGTGTGTCCTAGGATTGACACCTATATGCGGGTATCCAGTTGGTTGGGTGAATCGAAAAGAGTTCCCCCCTTTGGCGTGACTTCCACGATATAGATCTTGCTCTTGCGGGCAATCGGTACGTGTGGACAAGCCATTTTATATACCTGAGTATACGTGAATTGCCTCACCATATACATCGTGGGGACGATACGTGTGAGAGTGAATTCGATATACTCGGCGTACGTGAATGAATTCCCTGTAATATACCTCCCTTCATGGCTTTGGTCAAGCGGTACGATACGGGGGAACCTTTCGATATACGTCGAAGGTAATTGGCCAATGGAAGGTGAGATTCATATCGCTTACGCTAACTACACCCTACCGAACCAGCTCCGGGTAGAATTTGGTAAATAACAATGCCCTTTGGTGATGTCGTGTGAATCATGCATGATCCTTTTATTAGTATCTTATGAGAATGTCTTTTTTGATTATGCCAAACAGGGAGCAAAGTGCAACTACCAATGGTATACCTAATATGGATGGATGATGCGTGCAACATGTGGATATATGTGACCCTAGGTGCACGTGGTGCAAAGTGCACATGGAGAACTTTCTACAAGTGTGTGAATAGAAGCATAAGTATGGGAGATACATGGAAAAGGGGGAACATGCAAAAATGGGGAAGATATAAACAAACATAACACTCATGTAAATAGAATATAGCCCTCAAAAGAAAGTCCCCAGCAGAGTCGCCACTGTGGCCATCCCCCTCCCGGATCCTCGCGACGGGCGGGCGCACGCGCGATGGAGGATCCTACCCGCGCGTCCCTCTCGGGAGCGCTTCGATCGACGTCATTTGGTTGAGGTGTAAAAATGTAGAGAGATTAGAGTCGCCAGTCTATTTTACTCAAAAAAGACAAAAGAAAGGGAGCCATCCCGAAGGACAACATCCAAAGACATACTGATGCATACGAAACCAAAATGATTCGAAAAGGGTTCGAAGGCTAAGTTACGAAATGGGAAGGTGTTGGGCACTCATTCCGCCATTTCGGTCTCTCGTTGGTTTTTATTATTTTCCTTTTAGTTTCCCCGTGATGTGTGTGCATGTGTATATATAGTGGAGATAGGAATCCTCGACTTGTATCATGGAAGAGATAAAGCGAGTTATCCGTAGGAAGGTATAAAAATATTAGAAAATAGGAGTTACGCGATTATCCTTATGTTGACCGTTATGATTGAACGATAACACATGTGGAATAATACACCGCTAAGAACAAATATATGTATATATATAATATAAGAGAGTGGAGTTTAGAGAAAGATAGAAAATGAGAGAAAAAATAAAAATAAGACTCGAGTCTCGGGTTTTTCCCCGAGATGCCTACGTAGCCTATAGAGGCATCAAAGTTCACATAGTTCGCATGCAAAACGAGGGGTGGGGTTTGTCCCATAAATCCAACCGGGGGATTCTCTTATTTGTGTGTGTGTGTGTAGAAAAAGTGTTTGAGTTGTGAGAGAAGTGTAAGAAAAGTATGGGAATTCCCGTTTGGAATTTATGAGCAAACCCTCTTTTTCTTGTTTTTTGGGTTTTTATTTATATGAAAAATAAGGGATGTGAAATAATACTAAATAAAAAGTATATTAGGATGTGTGAGATGAGATAATAAAAGTGCTAAGTAATAAAACAAGTTATTGCGAATTTATGCGAATTTAAGGAGAGAGTTGAGAAAATCGGACCTTCTTAAAGATCTTGAGCTTGATCTTGAATGTTGGAGAGCATCCTTTAGACTTAGATGATGATGGAGGGTAGTGAATTCACCAAGTTTGATGAAAAGGATGACAAAAAGTGAAGGTTGGAAATGGATTTGGATGTGGAAATCACACTGAATTCGAGAGAGATTTTCTGGATTTGCTGAGAGTGATATCTATCAGATCTGGTCCCCTCTTACAAGTGAGGTCAGGCCTCCTTTTTATAGGCCCAGGGCATTGTCGATCGGCATAGCCCTGGTCCCCCTTTTTGGAAAATCGGCCGCATAATGCAAACCATTGATCAGAATCGCGCACAAGGTGGACCATTGGAAAGCTAATTCAGATACCTTCAAAAGTCCTTTGGACTGCTCCCAGGTTCGAGAGTTGACTTTTGGTCAAATATGGCTCGGAAGCATTCGTCAGTCTATTGGACGGGGAATCGTCGGACGCAAACGGATCGTTCGTCCGCATGGTAAGTATGAATCATGCACGGGGAGGACCGTTGGAAAGTTTAGGAGATGTACTTTGACATTCCAAAGAGTTTGATCCGGTTTGGGGAGTTGACTTTGGTCAACCAGGCCCTGGAAGCTTTCGGTGACCTCTCGGAGTAAAACGGATCGTTCATCCGTACCGTAAGTCAGAATCGCTTACGGAGCGGACCATTGGAAAGGGGTTTCAGTGACCTTCGAAGATTCATTCAGTATCGGTCAAGTTAAAGAGTTGACTTAGGTCAAATGGATCCCGGGAGTGCCAGGTGGCCTCCTAATTCAGTTTTGGGGGAAAACATGTCGTTCATCCGCATGGTAAGTCAGAATCGCGCACGGGACAGACCGTTGGAGAGGAGTTTCAGTGCCCTTCGAAGATTCATTCAGTCTCGATCGAGTTGGAGACTTTGACTTTTGGTCAAACAGAGCCTGGGAGTGCCCAATGGCTTCTAGGTCAGTACTCCGGGTATGACCTGGGTTTATAGTGATGAAGGGAGGTTCTAGGGACCTAAGGAGAGTTTAAGGTGTAACAAAATGGGGTGTCTACAGGTTGGTTATTATAATTTTATTTCAGAACAATCTTAAAATAACCAAAAATGGTTTTAGGTACAACAAATTTGAAAATGCACCAAATGTGAAACAGAAGACCACATTTGTTAAATCTTCTAATGAGACTAAAGCTCCTAAAAATTATCTTCCACAACATGAGAAGAAATGTTTCTAAGCGTCCTAATGAGAAAGTCCAACATGTTTTGGTTCAATACACATTTTTTAACATCCCCCCATTTTCTCACATATTGCTTGGACATTCTGAATATGCCGATGATAGGATGCGTTAATCAATTTATATCATTATCACCATCAACATACAAATAAAATAATTGAAGTGAATTTAAATCCATCCACAACATGCGATAACTAAGCGATAAATAAACATTAGAAGAAATAACTCAATCATCCAACACAATAAAACTAAAATTATTTCAACTCTCAGATAATCCGACTAAATAAAATAACTGAGACACAAGGTACATACAATCTTTGAATATACAAATCGAACTGGAGTACAAAAATAAATAACAACTTGAACTAGGAAACAACTGAAAATATTGGATAACAAATGGAGCAACACGTCTGAATCTTCTCAACGCCGCGTCTCTCGTCTAAGAATGGCTTGGATATAGTTTTATATAATTTGTGTTAGTTCCCCAAAGTTTCAGTAAGTAACTTACAATATCAAAGAAGTATAATCATGTGACGCATTTACAATGTACATGACATCTTGACTACACTCACATTCAAGAAATGCATAACCCCTCCTCATAAGTGAAATACTACACGAATGTCCTAACCCAAGGCATGGACGATAGTAAAAGACTCTATCACTAGACTAATAAGTTCATAACACATAATAAGATGTAATAGGGATGTACTAAATGTGCTTGTAAGATTACAACCCAAATACCAACCCCTACACATGTCATCCGTAAAGTAAGATACACGCGATCTCAAAATATAAAAAATAATATGACATAGAGTTCATTAAATTTAGTATCCATTACTGGATTTAAATACCAGTTTTAATAATCTCACTAAAAATCAAGTGAAGGCAACTACCTTCAGAGACCTTCTCGTGCTTCTAGCAGTAAACCAGGAGTCCCTCGCCTAACAAATCTAAAACTTGTAGACACATAAGAATGGGGGATCTCTTCACAATCAAACCATCGGGTAGTCCCATAACAAAACTTGTTCGATGGATCAAGTTATCCTTCTCTATATTCTCAAAGCGTGCAACAATTTAATGTATGATTAAAACATAACGACCTCCACAAAGTCTTGTGCTAACAAACAGGAGTGCAGTACAGTCACACCTTTAAAAGAAACATGATCGATAGATACACCATGAGTAAAAGGTATGTTTGCACAAGTAGGTAATTTATATTTCTATACCACACAATACATATAAATATATAATACCTCATAACTCTCGAGCTTACCTAAACCATCTTAATCCCCTACGTCGGATTGAAACATTTTATTAAAGGTTTATTAAAGTCTCGAAACCTTAAAGTATACCATCTTTGTGTATACTTGGTTACTATCTTCTAATCCTTATAATTTTGGAGATATCTTTATATCTAGTGTAACCAAAACCATTTTTTTTAAAGTTTTATATATATATTGTTTTCAAAGATACCAATGATGGTTGGAGTTGGGGGGGTCCTCTGCCCCGCGACTCTTCTGCCTAAAAATGTCCATGGCAGACTTAAACTCCACCCTAAGGCTTTAAAATAAACCTCTAACTTAATTTCCAACCCAAAATTCATATATTTAATATCCTAATACATTTCTAAAGGGTTTATCATCAATGAAATATAAATAAGGGTTCAATTCTATGATTCTCCAAATGAAATCATGTTTCATTTTTCAAATACAATGGAATCAAAATTAAGATGTTCTTCATAAATAAACCTCAAATTAACATGGGGATTTGATTCATATATGAAAATTAATCATAATCACAAGTTCTAATAATAGGATCTGCATCAACCATAAGTCAATTTAAAGTTTCCCTCAAAAGCTTTAATCTTTGAATTCAAATTTAAACCCAATAATAACTCAAACTCTAAACCAAATTAATGTCCATAAAACATGATTAAGAGAGAAAATTAACACCAAAATATGCTTCTAATCACACAATATATTAAATAACATGAAACCATAAACGAATTTCAGATTTAGGGTAATAAAGCGATAGGTATCTTGCCTGAATGAGAGGAATGATTGATCATTACGTGTGGATCCTTGTTCCTCTTCTCCCAATTCCCTATAGCTCTCCCAAAGTTTTAAGGATGATAGGGTTTGTGTATTGGGGGTAAATTATTTGATTAATAAAGGTTAACTTTCCTTAATAATCCTTAAATTCGCAGGTCAATATCAGGCCTAATTTTTGGCCTTCAGGTGAGTCCAAAATACTACCCAAACTAGTCCAAAACTTAGTCCAACAGTATATCTACCCCTTGGGCCCAACTTAATATGATTAAAACACATATCTGGGCCTCTGTATCACTCTAGAGTCTGATCAAAGTGGTAGTACCTCATAACTCAGGGTAATACCTCTCAACATAAAACAAAATAGATGGTTACTTATTTTACGCGTAACCGCATATAGTCCAATATTACTTCATTAATTACACTGATTAATTAAATATAGTATGCGGCATAAATAAATCACATAATGTTCAAATTTAGTCATTTAAATTATGCATTTTCTATTATTAAAAATTAACTAAAGTAATAATTATTATCATTTATGAATTTATTCCAACAATTAATAAGTAGTAAATAAATACCATAAAGTACGGGGTATTACAACATTATCTTATAATTAAGCAATTTCGTCCTTGAAATTTGATACGTACCTAACTAGTAGAGTTCCAGGTACTTTTTTTGCATGTCATCATTCCTCTCCCACATTGACTCATCCTCATTGTGATGCCCCCACTACACATGCACTAAAGGAGCCACCTTGGAGCGAAGAGTCCGCTTACTCTGATTTAAGATGGAAATCGTTGCTCGTCTTAACTCATGTCGGGATAAAACTATATATCACAAAAATCAATGGATTGATATGATAAAGTGTCTCTAAGTAATATACGTAAAATCGAGACATGAAATACATCGTGCACCACTACAAATAATCCATCAAAACTAAACGATACGCCACAAGTCAAATATGATCATTGATGGTGAATGGCCCCATATAGTGGGGATCTAACTTTCCCTTATTCGAGAATAACATCACTCCCTTCATGGGAGATGCCCTAAGTAACACTTAATCTTGAATAAAAAACTCGAGGTGCTTCTTTCCTCAATCCACGTGACTCTTTTGCTGATGCTGGGTAGTTTTATCCTCTCTGTGATAAGCTCCACCTTCTCTGAGGTGTCTTGATGAACTCGGGTTTAATAATCTTGTTCTCCCCCACCTCCATCCAATAAATGGGTAAATGACAAGGCCTCTCATATAAATCTTCACATGGTATCATGCCAATAGTAAATCGGTAACTTTTGTTATAACTAAACTCTACCAACGTTAAATATTACTCTCAACTACCCTAAAAGTATAAAATACACATCTGTAATATGTTCTCCAACGTCTGGTTTACTTGATCTATCTGTTCGTCCGTCTATGGGTGATCTAAGGTACCTAATATCAACTACATCCCCAGTGCGTGATAAAAACTCCTCTAAAAATGGGACACAAATGTCTTGTCCCTATACGACATGATGGTAATTGGTAAACCATGCAACTTCACAATATCTTCTAGGAAAATGCTAACATACTCATTTGAAGTAAAATCTGTTGAAATCGAAAAAAAGTGATCCACCTTGGTCAAGAAATCCACTATTATCCAGATGGAAACGTGCCTATATATAATTTAGATAATCCTGTAGTGAAATCCAATGAAATGATCTCCCATTTCGATATCAAAATCTCAAGAGGCTATAAAAGACCTGTTGGTCTTTAGTGATCTACCTTCACCATTTGGTAAATAGCACTCTTGGACACAAACACTTCGATGCCCTTCTTCATGCCGCTCACCAATATTAGCACCTCATATCCTGGTACATTTTATACCCGTTGGGATGTACTATAAAATGTAAACCATTCACCTCAGTCATCATGACTTGTCGTAACTCCTTGTCCTCGACAACCACTAATCTATTGTGGAACATAAACCCCAATCTAATCCGATATAGTAACACTTGTCTCCCTTATCCAGTAACTGTCTATCCTTCTCTTGTTAAGAAGGATTCTCTGCCTGTGCCTTTATAATCCAAATAAAAATCTCATGTATAATGGCAAGTATTGCCATAAAGACATTCTCTAACTCACCATCAGTGTGAAGAGAACCCCACTTTACGTTATAAATTGCCAAAAGTGTAATTATTGGTCTGCAGCTCGATGCGTCTGCAACTAAGTTCTCTTTACATGGGTGATATTTTATATCACACTAATAGTCTTTTATGTATCCATCGACAATATATCATTTTCAACTACTTATACATGAATGGATACTGTAAACTCTTATGGTCTGTGAAAAGATGGAATCTCTCCCCCAATAAATAGTATTTCCAAATTTGAAGAGTAAAAACCATCGTTGTTAATTCTAGATCATGTGTGAGGAATTCTCATCATGAGGCCTAAGCTTTAGAGAAGCATAAATTATTGGCCTCTCATTGTCCATCAATAAACCTTCAAGTACCTGTAGTGAGGCATCAGTAAAAACCATGTATTCCACCTAACCATGAGGTAAATTGAACACCAGAACTGAAGTCAAGTTGACCTTCATCTAATCAAAATCACGTTTGCAAATCTCATAATAGATAAAGGGCACCCCCTTCTTTGTCAAAGGCCCAACCAGATTTATTAAAACTTGGAAGAAGTGTTGATAGTAGCCTTCCAATCCCAAAAAAACTATGCACCTATTTAAGTGTGAAGGGTTGTCCCCTCTCCATCACTATCGACACTTTACTCGGGTTCACTAAGATCCGTTCCTCTATCACAATGTGACCTAAGAACTGCACCTCTCTTAATCATGATCCATACTTCTTGAACCTAACATAAGACTGATGATATTTTAATATCTGTAAGAACATTCGTAAGTGCTAAGCATGCTCGTTTATAATATGAGAATAAATAAAAATGTCATTAATTAACACGACAAAAATTGATCCAAAAACTCCCTTAACACCCACTTCATCAAATCCATAAAAACTGTTGGTTCATTAGATAGCTCGGATGGCATAACTATAAAATCATAAGATCTATATCTCAGTAGAAAAGCTATCTTTGAGATGTCATGCTCTCGTGTCATCAACTGACGGTACCCCAACCTCAAATCAATATTTGAAAAGTAAAAAGAACCCCTCAACTGGACAAACAAATCATCAATACAGGTTAACAAATACTTTTTTCACATGGTGAACTTATTTAACTCGTAATAATCAATCAAAATATCAATGATCCATCCTTATTCTTATTTATGAAAAGGACCAGAGTTTCCCAAGTTGAATTACTCCTCTTTATATTCTTGTCCCGATAACTAATGGATTTGTCTCTCAGCTCTCTCTTCTCTAATGGAGCCCATATGATACGATGCTCGGGCTATCGGTCTAGTTCTCGAAGCTAAATCAATCAAAAACTTGATCTCTCTACTCGGTGGTAACCCAAAAATCTCCTGTAACACATAAAAAAATTGCTAACAAGTGTAATAGAGTCCAAAGACACAATAACTACCTCAAAAGTGTCATGTTCAATGTGATACAAATGCGTGTTCAACCCTCCCTTCAAGCATGGTAAAGACACCAACTGAATCTCCTAAGCTGAAATGGAAAAGATGACGGACCTTTGAAAATTATCCACACAATCATGATAAGTAGCTAACCAATCCATCCCTAGGATAACGTTGTACTCAGACATATCTAATATAGGTAGGTCGACCAAAAATCAATTTCTTCCAATATCCAACCCTATACCTTTACATACATAATGAATAGGATAACCTCTACCTAAGGGTAAGTGAACATGTAATAAAATATTTCATGCAAAATCTACCATCCTCAAATATGAACAAAGGCTCTACTAACTAGAGAATGCGATGCAACAGCATAAAAAAATGTGTCCTATATGACAAAAATATAGGAAATATACCCTAAACCGTCTAAGATAGAGACTGTGTATGCCTTGGAGCGACGCGGTACATATTCCCGTATTGTAATGGTTGTTTACAATGTGGCTAGGTTAGTGGGGATGGTACATTTGGAACCATAACTATTAGTGGGGCTGGTAACTGTTGTTGTTGACCCTAAGGTGCCAGATACCCACACCAACTTCCCTGCTTTCATGTTCCCTAATTTCCCTTAATATAACTCCTAGATACATGTCCACCCTCTCTATAAGTAAAAAAATCATTTTGAAATAAACGCTTCACCTATTGCTATCCATATTGGCCCTGATGGCTTCACTGCTTCTACTAGACCTGCAGGCCTCTAGTCTGTTATCTCGGGCTTTACTGGCCCTATTGATACTAATGTTATTAGCCCTGGCAATTATGGTCATCGTAACCCATGTGCCTCTTATGAGGCTAATCTTTAAACTTAAGATCCTTAGGTTACTGAGGCCTCTGTGTGTCGCCTTTATTTGTCTTACCCTATTGGTTAGACGAGTTCCTGTTTGACCCGTTTTTGCCCTTCGCTTTCTGAAACACACAATGGTCTTGGAACTGAATAAATATGACATTAACCACTTACGTATAAGTGGTAAATGTTGTGTTTCCCATTAATGTCTATGTTATGTGTCAAGTCAAATAAAATATGAACTTTTTTTTATCTTTTTCACCTTTGCATTTACCTCCTTCGAAGAAAATAAGGAAAGGCTAGTAAATTCTTTCTCATATTCTTCTACAATCCAGTTCCTCTGTGTCAAACTCAAGAATGATCTCTTATTCTCACCTCTGCTGCCTGGGGGGAAGTACTTTCCATTAAATGTGACCCAAAACTCACTGATTGTCATTGTGTTTCTCTCATCTATCGTGGTAACAGACTCCCACCATATTAAGGCCTTCCCTTCCAACTTAAAGTTGGCCAATATCTACATTTGTACCCAATATATCATCCTCAAGTGCTTATGGATGTCTTACTTCCACTAGTGAAACTAACATGTCTTTACTCTCAACAAACTAAGATGGGTTGCTTTTAGCAAAGGCCCCACACACTTTCTTCCAAGTGGTTATATGTGTTTAGGCGGCTACCACCACATGTGGCTACGACTTTGGTTGTGATGGCTTCTAGAAGTGTTGTAACAAGGTAGCCATCTCTGTGGTGACTTCTTGAGTAAAAATGGTGGCCCAATCCATCGTGGATGTTACTGGCAGTTCCTGTTATGGCCGTGGATAATTCTCCTGCTAAGCATCCCTACTTGTAGCCCTATCAACAGTATGTCATCTTTTTTTTTCACATGGTGCTTGCCATCTTAATGAAAACAAAGGTTCATATTAGCTAGTGATTCAAACTTGAATCCTACTCATAGGGATCTAATATGTCAAGGAAGACAATACATAATGTAATGGGAATCCGAAGGAACCTAAGACACTAGAACTAGGGATGCTCTGATACCAACTGTAATAACCCCCCATTTTCTCACATATTGGTTAGCCATATGAATATGCTAAAGATATGGTGTGTTAATTAATTTATATTATTCTTAAGATCAACTTATAAGTCAAGTAATTGAAGTTAATTTAAATCCATCTATAATATGTGATAACTAAATGATAAATATACACTAAAATAAATAACTTAATCATCTAACATAATAAAACTTAAATAATCCCAACTCTCAAATAATCCATCTATATAAAATAACCAGGACACAAGGTCCATACAATGTTTGAATAAATAATTGAACCGGAGTACTAAAATAAATAATAACCTGAATTATGAATCAATTGAAAAGTTTGAATGGAGAGACAAGTCTGAATCTCCTCAATCTTATAGTTTGTGTATAAATTCTTGTAAAAGAATTTTATATAATTCAAGTTAATTACCTAAATCTACAAGAAATAACTTACAATATTAAATTAGTAAAATCATACGACTCATTTACGATGTATATGACATCCCGATGACACTCACATACAAGAAATACCTCACCCCTCATCATTAACGAAATACAACACGAGTGCCCTAACCCAAGGAAAAAAAGATTCTAGACGTCTCTATAAATAAACTAATAAATGCATAGCACATAATAAGACGTAATAAGGATGTATTAACTCTACATGTAAGACTAAAACCCAAATACCAACCCCCACACATGTCACTTGTAAGTAGGATACACACAATCTCAAAATATAATAAATAACGTGACATATAGTGTGACACCCCATCTAATTAAATACCATGTGATCAGTCCATTATTAAATTAAAAATAGAATATCCAGTTGGTCCATTTTTAGCATCACTGTCGATTTTTTTTATATTTACTAAGCACCTAGTATTTGAAAAGCTGGTGTCAAATTTTATCTTTATCATTAACATGCACTGATTTAAAACAATTAAAAGATTAAATATCACGTTCACCATACTAAATTAATCCACACCAAAAATAGTGAAATAACTGAATCAAATAAGATATGATGAGAGTAAACACCCTAGTCTGAAACTCCAATACAATAGTCCATAAAAACTAAATTCACAACTGAATAATAAAAAAAAGTACAATGTCTCTGGAAACAACTGCTAATAGAAGAAGAGAGACCCGACTGAGATAAAATAGCGGATACATCAGATCTGAAAGGAATGGAGGCGTCTACCAAATAGGTCTGGCAATCGTCCACAACAATGTCAAATGAATATGAACCCCTAAGCTGGGCCTCTCTTTGGATGGGCACCTAAAATAGTTTTTACAAAATAGATTTGGAAAACAGGTCAGAGCCCGAGTAAGAACATTTAAAATTGCTAGAAGTTTTGAAAATGCGTAATGATTAGATATTAGATACATAGTAGATTTACAGCTCTCACTTGAGGTCCTTAACCCTCAACTAGTGGGCACGCCTTATGTATACCCCTATCTCGTCCTAATTATGCTCCCCTGCCTAACTAGCACTACACCAAATAGCCAAATCATCACCTTTCATCCGACCATCCTTATCACGGTAATTGACCATGACAAAATAAACACACTTTTTTTTATCACGGTCAATGACCGTGAAAGTTCGTGACAAAGGCTTGTCATGGTCAATGACTGTGACAAGTCCATGACAAAGGCAGTTGTCATAGACTTCAAATATTGATTGGGAAGTTGTCATAAACTTGAAATATTGATTGGGTGTGTGTGTGGGTGGGGGTGCAATTTGGTTTTAGGAATTATAAATATTGATTAGGTATTTTTATTTTTAGTTTAGGACATGAAATTAATAGGTATTGTTAATATTGGATGGGATTGAAATTAATAGGTATTGTTAATATTGATTGATCTTATTGTATATTCTTATTTAGGTTTGAAATTGGTTAGAAAATGTCAATGTTGAATTAATTGAGTAGATGAATTAGAAGGAGTACGAAATACACATTTGTTGGTTTGCTGTTGCTGTTGGATTATAATGGACGGATGTGGTTGGATATGGAGGTTGGTTGTATATATTTTTTTAAATCCTTAATTTAATTCAAACTAATACATCTTTAAATAATTATATTGTCTTAATTTATTGGGTTGGTTAATTTTGGAAGTGGCACGACCACTGGATTATTGTCAAAATGGGGGGAGAGGGAGTTTTCAACTTTTTTCTAAAATTACTTTGTGTCATGACCCGTTCGAGAGTGGCACGACCATGGATTTATGATATTTAAATGAAACTTACTTGAAATTACACATAGCGCACATACATACTAGCCTTCTAGTTCTTATGCGTACACATTCAATAGCTCTTAGACCCGTTTGAGAGTCATTATCCCTGTAATGAGATCTCTCGAATTGTCCCGTTTGGACAGTTTGGGACTGCATGATTTCTGTATAATAATATTCTTAGTGGCTTATTCTTATTACTTTTGGAGGAAGTTCTACAGTCGTATCTTAATGTTCTCTGGGTACATACTAGATGATTCAATGTTAAGTGTTATTTCAATTATCAATTGAAATAACACTCACACTTGCGAATCTACGTCGTTTACCTTGAGAACTATGGGGATATACTGCTAAATTTTCCTCAAATTGGAACAATGTGCATGAGTTGTTAAGTATATTACAAAAATATGCGATATTGAATGGGATAGGACCACTCACCCTTTAAAGGAGATGAAGGAAATGGGAATTACTATTATAAATTGAATTTGAAATTTAAAAATCGAATATAAATAAGACATAATTAAATGAAACATACTGCAAATTTTATACAACAAGTAATAGGTGATTGTTTATACTAAAGGGAACTAAATATTCGAACTTTTGTTTATACTAATCCATGAATATACGCTTTTTGCCTATAATAGGTGATTGTTTAGAGTAGCTGTGATGGGATATCCTAAATACAAAGAGTGGATAGCTGAGACAAATAGATTAGGGGATGTGTTTTGCAGAGGTGCTAATGAATTTGTGAAATACGCAAAGAGATGTCATAATGATGAAGAGTTTTCGTGTCCGTATGCTAGGTGTGAGAATGCTAAGGTGTTTGAGTGGAAAATAGTTGAACTACATTTGTTAAGATGGGGTATGCAAGATAGTTATCGATCTTGGAGTTTTCACGGGGAATCAGAAGTTCCTTTTATCCCCGAGCAACCTTCACAACAATCTTCAACAAGTAGGATAGATGTACAAAGGGATGACGTAAATCATAATATGTTAGAGGATTTAGTTGATGATGCGTACGGAGTTCATGAAGTGGAAGAGAATAAGGTCACTGATGATGTATAAGGTTTAGGTGCTCATGAAGATACCAGGATAAACCTTGACTATGACTACCAAAGTTTAAAATTTGAGGTGACCCAACCGTTATACTCTGGTTGTGAGAAAGATCAAACAACTTTACAAGCCATGGTTGGTTTGCACAGTTTGAACACACAATACGGTTTGTTTGGCAATAACATGATAAGAGTTCTGAATTGGATGAAGGGCTTGTTACCCAAGGAGAATACGCTTCCAAATAGCTATCCTGTTATGAAGAACAGTTTAAAAGGTTTGGGAATGAAGTATAAATAGATTCATACTTGTGTGTATGACTGCATACTGTATTGAAAGGAGTATGAAAATTTCGATTGGTGTCCGGTATACGATGAACCTAGATGTGTTGAATCTATTGGCAAGGAAGGCACAAGATAAAAAATGGTCCTAGTGCACTCAACCTCCCTCATTCACAGTGTATGAGGACTGAATTTTCGATGCTGCGTTTATTGATACCTGGGCCAAAGGCACTAAGTAATGACATCGATGTCTACCTAGCTCCATTGGTAGAAGAATTAAATGAGTTGTGGGAAGAGGGTGTGCAAGAATTTGACTCTTTTAAAAAAAGAAGAGTTTATACTGAAGGCTATGTTGATACGGGCAATTCATGATTTTCCTGCTTATGGGACATTATTCGGTTGTGTAGTACATAGTTATTTGGGGTGTCCTATTTGTGGAGAGGAGACTCAATCTCTTCATCTCCCCACTATCTCAATTTTTTTAACCATTGCCATACGAGGTTTTTACCCCTCACTCATAGTTTCAGATTTAAGAAAAGGTTCTAATTTTTTATTAAGCGGGGTTGAACATAGGCTACCGCCGAGAAAACTTTCAGGTTCAAAAATTACAAGTAAATCTTCTGATTGTGGCCCTAATATGCCAGGTAAGAATCCTAAATTTAAGAATGTTGATAAGAGGCTTTTTGCGTGTGGTCGTTGTCTTCAAAAGTCAATCTCAAAATTCCCTTAAATTACCTATAAAACTTGCTAAAATAACTCGTATTGGGGTAAGTACGGGTATCAATCCAACTTCCAAGGTGAAACATTTATTGTGAAAATTTACAATTCCAATTTTTATTAAAATCTCTTTTTTATTATTTATTATTTATTATTTTTTTATATTTTTTTTAAACAACAATTTCAAGGGAGAGTTAACTAATTAATGCTAAAACTATTAAATGACTAAATAACGAAAAATAATATGCAACTAAGTGTGAGAAATGTGAGAAAGTCAAGAGATAGGATTACAATGCATTATCAATTATTTTAATTTCTCAAATTATTAATTTGAAATATTTTGAGATAATATTAAATCGATAATCTAACTCTCGTTCCAATTATAAATTTAATAAAATATTTTTCAGAATGCCACACGGAGAAAAATTAAGAATTATAATATTTTCAAAAAAATTACCCGCTACAATAAATTTAATAAAAATTATATCAATTCTCTTATTTCAACACCAAATTAATATTTAATTTTAGGAAAAAATTATCTTTAGTTTGATTCCCAAAATCAAAAATTAATTGTTAAAATTAATTTATTAACTCTTGTTACATAAATTAATTTGTGACATGTCTAAATTAATGAACCTAGAAATATGGCAATTAATGAAATTAACTAATTAATATAATGTGCTACACAATGCCAAGCATAATTAAACAATTAATAACAATCATAAACATGGAACAATAATTAAAAAAGAAGATTAAGAACTACAATACACAAAGTCTCCTTTCGAATTGATTTCTTGGATCACGTTCATGAAGGATGTGTGTCCCAATGTCTTCACAAATCTAGCACTTGATTACACAAATAAAAAGAAAAACTAAACCTAAAAATCTATTCTAATACTAAATTAATTTTTTTATATTTTTTTCTCAATTTTTTTTATGTTCCTATACTGTACATAATGTACAGTGTTTCTCTCTCTCTGGAGTCTCTCACGTTCTGTGTGTCAGTCCTACATGTTTTCCTTATTAGAGCATCCGTAATGGTGGGACTAAAAGACAGAGAAAATGTTAACTTTACAAATCGGAAGGCTCGCAGTGGTGTAATGATATCTACAAATTATGTAGTATAAATGGTAAGCGTTTTGCAAAGTTACCAATTGGTTACTGAATTTGCAAATGTTTCCTACGAACTTCATTTGTTCGTAGGAATTCTTACGAACAAATGAAGTTCGTAGCAAATATAAATAATCATTTTTATTATATCTATGAGTTCCTACGAACAACATTTGTTCGTTATATTTTCCTACGAACAAATGTTGTTCGTAAGAAGTATGTATTTCATTCCTACAAACAACATAAGTTCGTAGGAAATAAGTTACCATTTTCAGCAACTCCTCTACTGTGGTTGGCTCTGGTTGACGAATGGTAAGTTTGCTTTTGAATTTCTAACTTTGCCCATCCATAACTTATTAGCTGGTGCCCCTTTTTCATAAGTTACGAAATGGTTTCTTAGGAGAGATTTGAGGGATTTGAAAAAGTCAAGTCAAGGTATTTTGGAGGCTTTTCAAATTCTTCTTGGATGTGATTTTTTTTTTGTAGAGGTATGGGACATGGAGATATGGGTTAGTTTTGTCCGAATTTTGTGGGTATTGGGTTCTATTGTGGCTGTTGAAATCGGGTTTTGGTTTAAGGTTCGAGTTGGGTTTGATGGGTCTGGGGGTTACGGGTCTGACATGGCAGGGCTGCCCGATTCAAGCTAGGTGGGTTCAAATCCGGGTAGGATGGGAAGGTCCGGGGTCGTGTGTCCATCCGAGTTTCATCGTTTTTAGGTTGAGGCACGTTCGGGTTTGGGTTGACCCAAAGTGGGTAAAGCAGGAGGTTTCGGAAATGGGTTCTGTCGGTCTGACAAAAGTAGGGGCTATGGTGGTGGTTTGATTTCGGGTTGAGAATAATAGGTGTGGGGGTTGGATTTGGGGATACGGGTTGGCACATTCTCAGCTGGGTCTTCGTGTTTGGACAGTTGGGTAGGTGGCCGGGTCATCGAGTTGAAGGGAAAAGGGTGCGGGTTGGATTCGAAAATAGATAGTAGGTTTATGGGGTTAGATTGAGTTGTTGTTGGGTAAGGGATTTGGTTTGGGGGTTGTTAATGGAGATTATGGTGGTGGTGAGTTTGGTTATGGTGGGTGAGAGAGAATATGTTGGTGAGGAAGATGAAGTGGGGTATTTTGATGTGGTGGACGTGTATGGTAATTGCGTGTGTGTGTGAGAGTTGTTTAGGTGTGTGGGGGTATATGGAGATATAGTTTGTGTATGTGTGTGTCGTTATTACCCAAAAATTAAAACTATTTAAATATTTACAATTAAACTAAAAAAATTAAAAAAATAAATCAATTAAAAAATTAAAATCCTAAACTGTTAATAAAAGACTCAAGTAAAATAGAATAAAAAAATTATTAATAATAAAACTAAACTAATAAAATAAAAAATACTAAAAACCAATAGATTAAAAAAACTAAAAAAAAACAATTAAATGCACACCTAATATATACCGACATGGACATACGACACACACACGTAGTATAATATTTTCATAAGATAAAATACTAACAATAAAGATCCTAAAATAAAATAAAATAAAAAATTAAAATAAAATGACACAACCAGACTCACGCATAATATATTTACATAAAAAATATAACAAATATAAAAATAGCCGACACACGATACGGACTCTAATATATATACAACTCTACACCCAAATAAATTCTAAAAATATATATGACTCAACTAAAAATTCTAAAAATAATAAAAATACAAACTAAACACACGCGAGACTCAGGTGATGGCTAGAACTTGGTTTGAGCTTAGGTTTTGTATGGGATTGGGCTCGGGACATCGGAACTCATATGCGCAAGCTCAAATTATTGACTCCTCTCTTCATGACTGCTTTGATTTCTTCATTGACTACTTTTAACCACTACTTTGTCGCAATTACACCGAATTAGCACATTTTGATACCATGACTACGTATTGACCTGTAAAATGATAAAATACAAGCATAAGGTCATCTTAACTAAAGTGCATCTATTGGGGGCATAAAATATACACTTTTGGGTGCTTATCAAATGTCAAACATAAGAAGATCCCAACTGAGAATGAAACTGAGACAAGAAAGGCATGGTCTAGGAGGTCAATTTTACTTGACTTGCTTTATTGAAAGAATAACCTAGTGCACCATGTATTGGATGTGATGCACTTGGAGAAGAACATCGCTGAACATATTCAGGGCGCATGCCTTGGGGGGAATCATTCGAAGGATGGAAAAAATGCACAAAAAGAGTTAAATTGTTGAAACTTAAGCCACAACTATGGTTGAAAGAAGATAGTAGGGCAAGGACGATAATTCCCTCGGTGCATTTAGTTTGACGAGTAAGGAAAGGAAGGTGCTTTTAGAGACAATATATAATTTGAAGGTTCCATATAATTTTTCGGCCAACTTGCAAAGGATTGTGAATTATGCTCCCCATGATTTACATAAGTGTAAGTCCCACGATTGGCATGTGATCATGCAATTGGTTCCTATATTGTTTAAGCATTGTTTCTCCAAGAAGAAGGATTTGCGGAGGGCTATTATGAAAATTAGTATCTACTTTTCACTTTTATGTGAGAAGGTAATCAATCGAGAACACATAGTGGCCGCAAAACTGGCGGTTACTAAAGCGATTTGTGTGTTAGAGAAGTACTTTCCCCCATCATTCTTTGACATAAGTGTTAACTTGTTTGTACACCTATACGATGAGGAACTTCTTTACGGTCCACTTAGATATCGGTGGATATATACATTTAAAAGATTGATGAAAGTTTTTAAAGATTATGTCAAGAATATACGATACATTGCAGGATCAATTGCAGAGGAATACATAATTATGGAGTCATCAATCTATACTAGGGAATATATGCTTGACTCGACCAACATTGATGACATTGATGAGTTCGTCGATGAGGGTGGTCATGTGATGGGCAAACGAGTGAGATTAACGAGTTTGCAATATGGACAAGTAGCTCGTTATCTATTTGACACACATGAAGAAGTCGAAGAATGGAAAATTAAGTTTAAATTATTTTAAGTTTTACATTATTTTAGATTATTTTATCCATGATTAATTTTTTAATACGTTCCTAACATTAATTCTATGCAAAAAATATGAAGCTTGTGAGAACAATAAAAGACGAAAAATAATGGTACAATCAGACAACGAATTTAGGTTGTGGTTGTCACACAAGGTGATTATAATGAAAATGGTTGTTATATAATGTTACATTACAATAAAACTTCACAACTAACCTAATCAATTTATCTATATTCTCAGCTCTTAAAGACGGGTGATATGACATCAATGCTTGCTCGTCTAGCCACTGGACCCTTGTTCATGAAACAAGAGTATAAAAAGTATCGATTGAACGGTTACGTATTCGGTGCAAGGGTGTACGAGGAAAGTACAAATGTAGAGAACTCAGACATTTCATACAAGGCACTTACTTTCTTTCGAGTAGGTGCGAAAGATAAAAACCTCGTTGAAGATAAAATTATTTACTATGGTGTAATTCGAAATATATTTGAATTGAGCTAAGTAAGCTTCAAAAAAGTTATATTTTACTGTGATCGGGTAAGAGTTGAGAATAAAAATGCTTGTAAAGTTGATCCTGGCACCAATTTGATCATGGTTGACTTGTCAAAGTTGAAGAGCAACGAACATGTGAGTGATGAGCCGTTTGTTTGTGCATTTTAAAAGGTCAGGCAGGTGTTTTAATCAGAGTATATCAACAACGAGACGTGATCAATCGTCCTACATGTGCCAAAGCGTCCAAACAGTAGTGTGGATGACTTGGCTGCTCCTACCGAACATCAATCCATTTTTTATGGTAACTTGAATTTGAAATAATTTTTAGATTTGTAATAAGTATTCCAATTATCGAATATTAGTTTAATGCTTTTAATTCATTTGTACTTGATCAGTTTACTGTATGTAATATTTTGATTTAATTCTTAAGCATTAATTCAAAGTTCATGTCCAGTTGGTGTATTATTCTAGTGTTTTATTATTATCAGACATCAGTTTAATGCTTTTAATTTATTTTTACTTGATCAGTTTAGTGCATTAATTCAAAGTTGCCAGTGTTTTGTTATAAAATGGTTAGTGATTTGTATTCTTCTAGTTAATTTGGATTTGTACTACTACTAATAATTTTTATAGAGAATGTCTTCTTCAGGGCTAGGCGGCAGCGGAGGCGACGAGGGCTCCTTGGCCCCTAGGCTCCCAAAATGGGGCAAATTGGGATCGACCGTTGAGAAAAAGACAGGAATCTTGGCTAGATCCGTCGAGTTGGTGAAGACGATTATCGGCCCGGGGTACACTAGTTGGAGGGAGGTGCCAAATGAGATCAAGTTGGCTATTTAGGCAGCACTACAGGTAATGTATTTCAATTTTAATTTCAATTTCAATTTCAATTTCAATTTCAATTTCAATTTCAATTTCAATTTCAATTTCAATTTCAATTTCAATTTCAATTTCAATTTCAATTTCAATTTCAATTTCAATTTCAATTTCAATTTCAATTTCAATTTCAATTTATATTTACTAGCATCTAATAATTACATTCTTTTAGTTTTGTATTTGTTTGACAGGAACAATTTGGCCTTCTGCCACAACTTTACGATCCTGTGTTGGAGAAGTTGAGGGAACAACATAAACATGGAAGAAAAATTTGTGGGCCAGATACTTTGGGAAGACCCGAGACTCCATTCTCAGACTGCGTGAGATCGTCTCATCGAAGGAGCCGACTGCATGGCATAGTGGCAAAAGTTCAATGACAATGATATCAAGGCGTGACAATTGGAATCTCGTCAATTGAGGAAGGAAAACCGGGCGAAAAAGATATACGTGCACTAGTTTGAGAGGACGTTTTACACCGAGGAGGAGCACAGGATGGTAAGTCTTTATTTTTCTATAATTATAGTTTTATGTTATTTTTCATTATTTTATTTTGCGTTACTAACTAATTTTGGATTATGTTATTTTAAGAGACAGGGAGTGGCCCTGGGGGTAGGCAACATAGGCTCGATGCCTATGTGGCAATTCAGATGAAGAAGAGCAAGGACAAGGAGGTGTCCCCGAGCATCGCGACCACGATTGTATGTTATAAATGTTTAATTTTTGTTAATTACATTATAATCTTTTTATTTACTTACTTAACTAACCGTGTACTTTTTGTCTTTTCAGGCAAAGCTTAAGGAAGTGGATGAGTCGCAGTCTGATGCTGATAAGGCATCTTTGGATACGGATAAACTCACCCAAGTTCTCGGTGTTGATCGCAAGGTGAGGACTAGGGGGTAATCTCATGGGTGGGAAAGTCTAAGATCATCAGAATGTAGACGAGCAACACCGGTTTTTCTCATCAGGTGGATACGCATGACGAGAAGCTATCAAGGTTGAAGGCGATGGTCCTAGATATGTACGCCTTCATGATGCATGAGTTAGGCAAGGGAAAGGGAAAGGGTAAGGGTAAGGAGAAGATGATGGAAGAGGAGGTGGATGATGACGAGGACGTGGATGTCACTACTTTATCGTTGATATGCGCGAACTCACCGCTTGATGATTCGATTCCCATATTATCTCCCATCTAGTGGCCTATGTCAACAATCGGTTGGTCGAGCATATTTTTACTCGACATATATGATGTCCAGCAGATAGCAAGGGGGTTGAGGGACCCAAGAACCCTCCCGAATATGTCGGGTCATAGATGTGTCCTTAAAGACATCGAGGTCAAGGTGCTTGTCACGCCTGTGATACCCAAAAAGGAGAACTCCGCATTGTGGTTACACAAAAAATGTGACATGATACATATTGAGGGGTGTCTCAATGCTTATATCATGTGGCATTCCTTCCTCCTACAACCTACTGATGACTCCATGCAATGATTATTTTTATCTATTTTATTTTGACACTTGGATTATATTTGTATTATTTTGATGTGGATGGTATTTCTATTTTACTTGGATATGGAATTATATATGCAATGATTTGGTGCATTATCTTTACCTTATTTGGATATATGTTGTTTGAATATGTATAATTTTGCTATAACAGGTACAAATATATTGCTAGGCAGTGGCAGTGGCCATACTGCCCAACATATTTTTTTTAAATTCTACCCAGAATTATCATGATCTTTGACCGTGATAATTGTTTTAGGGTTTGTCATGGTCTTTAACCATGGCAAACCTTGTCAAGGCCAAATACTGTGACAGCACCGTGACAAGTCTAATGAACTTGTCACCGTCTTTGACCATGACAAGTTCGTGATAAAAATAATTGTCACCCCCAGACTTGTCACGATCCATGATTGTGACAATCCGACAGTTTTGGTGTAGTGTAATTCAAATTAAATATTTTACTACACCTACTAACTGTTGTTACTCACCCGTATTACCCATACAACTATTGACGTTCTATGTCTATTAGACATTTATGAATTTCTCGTTTAGGATTTAGTTCCCACATATTTAAATTTGTTTAGATATCATTATCTTTCTCATCTACTAATAAAAAACAGTACATTTAAATCACAAGTATATATATAAATGTCAGTCTAATTATATGTATACTAATATTGAACCCTGAGGCTGAGCTGCGGTGCATGCATACTCTGCTATCAAGTCCCGGTACATCACGTACAAAAGAAAGGATTAATGGTCCAGGATCACTCTCGAAATAAAAATAAAAATCACACATATTGGAGGCGAACATAGTCCAAGCCTTTGGGCTACGCACATAACTACGCATCCAAATGACCGAGCATACCCTCATTCAGACAAGTGCCCCTACACACATCCCTAATTTCTATGTTCTGAGGCACTAGTCAAAATAACCCAAGATGGCTTCTCAAGATAATATTGTCCCCTTTCAGAACCTCCCGCGATAGCAAGCAGTATAAGTATGTCATACACATAATAAGTCACACATTAGGTATTCACACAACTTATGTATATACATTAAATTTAGGAAATTTTGTATCCCATAATATATTATGTACATAGTCTACATAACTCTCTTATAGCCTACATATAATTAGCATATCGTTAGACTTCCTATATGTATCAACTCGAGTTCTTTCCTTAATTTAGAAACTAATATATTGTCCCTTAAGCCTATTTAGTAGCTATCTCAATCATTCTCTACTACTCTAAGTCATCATTTCTATCAAAATTTCAGGACAAGATATCATTTCTCGAATTAGGTTATCCATTATTCATTAATACATAATTAAGTTTAGCCCTTGCATCCCCCTCATGTGAAAAAGTCTAATACCCAATATGATCATATTGGTATTTTTCAAATAACTCTCCTTATGTATAGAAATCATCTCAAAAATTAATTCAACATTTTTCCGCGAGTTCTAATTAGAAAGGGAGAAAATTGTCTAATTTTAGGCAGCTGAATCGATTCGCCTACTATAGGTCCATTTCTTCTTCCTAACAGTTACGGGTTTGACCAGTTTTAATCAACCAAACCTTCATTACACGATCCCATACTCCCAACCAAACTTATGAATCATCATTATAACCTATATATATGATATTTAATGTTTTATAATCACCAAATCATCAAGAAACATCATTTAATTAGGATTCAATCAAGAATTATCTCTAAAACGCCTAGTTCATCAATAGTCATCAAGAATCTTTATAAAACCCAAATTTCTTTATGTTTAATTATAAAAAATTCATCATAATGCATAAGGCATTCAATTCGAATATTAATTCAACATAAAACATGATTTAATTTCCTAATTTAGTCATCATATCACCTGAAATTAAAATATTAAGCATCCTATTCTAACATGGATGATATATAATTCAAGAATTAAGAAAGATAAATACTTGCCTTTGTGTGTAGACTTGAATTCCACAAAATTGTGTAACACCCCGTATTTTTGAGAACCTAAATAATTATGTGATTAATTATTATTGTGGGATTAATTAAATTAATATACGAGAATTAATTGGTAATTAATCTGGATTTAAAGTAATTATTAACTAGCGTAATAAGAGTTAATACTTATTAATGAGAATTATTGAATATTACTGAGTGAATAAGTAATATGGAATTTATGAATCTGATAAATTTTCGAGAATGAAATGTACGACAGTTTGGTATTATAAGTCGGGACACGCGTGTGAGTCGTGTTCGGACTAATTGAATGGAATATAAAATGTAAACTATTTTTATGTAACTTGTACGGTAATTTCAAGTGCGCCGTTGAGTCCGGGAGGGTTGAAATAGTCAGAAAATACTACCCGGGTATTTTATTTAGACTCCGGGAAGTTTTTAGGCCAAACTGGCACCCCGTAGGGGTAATTTTGTAATTTTGATTTTTGGAAGAATTAAATGGGAGAAAACGAGAGGTCCATTCGGGTTGAGAGATACAAAAATTGAAGAACGGCCAGAGAGGGTGTGAGGGAGAACAAAGTCCAAGAGGGAAGGCCTAATTAGCTCCATCCTGCATAACCATCCCCACCATCGTGTAAATCGGAATAAGAGGAACACACCCATACCAACAACATCAAGAAATCAGACGACTAATTCGAGGCAAGTGTTTATTACTTGCATGACGTAGTAATAATAATGTGCATGATTAGAGTAGTTGATAACCCATTAAATTATGAGATTTAATTTTGATGAAAACTAGATGATTTGACTCATACTTGGGTCTGGATTTTTAAGAAATTAAATTCCTTCATGTAGATAGGATGTCATCCAAGAATTTATGATAATTTCCATGTACAAATCTGGGTTTAATTTGGAGATATGATCTTAAATTAAGAACTAGGGTTCTTGTTAAATAAATTTGGGGATTTCGTATTAAATTGATGTATAGGGAGGATTTAATGATTCTAGGTTGTTAGAAATCATCTAATTA
Organism: Sambucus nigra; assembly: GCA_949130495.1. NCBI lineage: Eukaryota > Viridiplantae > Streptophyta > Magnoliopsida > Dipsacales > Adoxaceae > Sambucus > Sambucus nigra. Next base: position 94,032,091 of record OX422211.1, read on the forward strand.
TGTTAGAACATCGATTAGGTTTGTTGTTTGGGTGTTTGGGAATGAACAGTAGAGGTTTTAGGGTTAAAAATGGTGGAAAAATGTTGAAATTTTGGGAAGAAGACGAAATAGTAGGTCTCGCACGAAGTCGCGCGATGGTCATTCAAGCGAGATAGGCATCTCGCACGAAGTCGCTCGAGCGACATGTGTCAGTCGTTCAAACGACATTGCCATCTGGTTTGAGCGACAAGGTGAATTTCTGGGAAACCTCTTAGGGGCAGTTTTGGAATTTTTCAGTTTATTCGAGTGAGAGAAATTGCCAGTTACAAGATTTGAAACGAGGCAGGTCTACGAGAAAGTATGTGACTTTTATACTTTAATTAATTCGGAAAGAAGAGTTACTTCGAAAATTACTAAAGAGTTGTGGTAATTTAGTAATATTATAAAATACGTAATAATGAGAATAAAATACGTATGGTAAGTATACAAATAGGTTGGGAGAATACCTATAAATTTTAAAAGGATGTGTGTGTGCCTATTACTTGATATTTTGTTAAGTGCACTAATGGGTGATAACCCGAGGGTGCACGGTTATGTGGTTAATACACTAAAGGGTGATAATCCAGGGGTGTAATATTTTTATTTAGCGCTCTAATGGGTGATAACTCGGGGGTGCAAGGATATTGTTTTAAGTGTACTAATGGGTGATAACCTGGGGGTACATGATTATTATATTAATAGCACTAATGGGATTTAAGCCGGGGGTGCAGGACTTATATATATATATATATATATATATATATATATATATATGCATGATTATGAGATATTCTACTAAGAGAAACTAGTAGTTTTGGAAATGAAGAAATGAATTTAATCTTAAAGAGATAGAGACTTAAATAGTCATATAGTAAACGTGATAAGTAGTAATACGTGATAGGCTACTTATGGAGTATTGTATGGGGAATACGGGAACACTACTATTAGATGTAAAGTGTGTTAAGTGACTTGAACTAGATAGCTTGGGCAGAGTTACTAGTACTAAATAAAAGATGCACTAGGAGTTCACAATAGAAGAGAGCTGAGATTTTCATATGAGAGCACGAATATAACATGTACTTAATACTTGCTTTAAAGCTGTTTTAAATACTTGAAAAATATTTTTTACACATCGGGCTCTGACCCATCTCTTTCATCTCTTTCCTCTCTTTCTCTCTATATATATGTAGTATATTATGTGCTCAGCCACAGGGTCACCAGATTTAGGGACTTGGGTCGCTTGGTGTGCTGCAGCTGCTGTGGAAGCTGTAGGTCTTTGCATTAGACGTTCCTATCTTTCCTCTCAATTTATCTAGACTTTTCATTTAGGGCATGTGTCGTCCATTCCTTAGACATTTTATCAAATATTGAATTTAGTTTACTTTCTATTAATTTCTAGTGTGATTTAGTTACTGTGGTTCTTTTGCTTAAGGTTTTAAACTGGAATGTTTAAATCCAGAAAATTTATTTCAGTATGTCATTCAGATTTATTATTTATCTCTATTGATTGGTGAATGGTTATATCTAAATTCTTGAACTTATTAAATAAAAGATTTTTTGGTTACCAAAAAAGAAGAAAAAGTATTTTGGCACCAACTTGATTTATATTAGGTGATTTCTAAAGTTAATATTTTTGACAGTGATGCTAAGATTGAACCAACCGGATATTCTGTTTGAAAATTTTATAAAGAACTGATCACCCGATATTTAATTGGGCGGGGTATCAGAGCATCAGGTTCTAGAGTCCTTTAGGATCTATACGTCTTATTGTGCTTTCAGCTTAGCGTCCTTTGATATTGAGCGTTATCTTTAGTACTGTTGTATTCTTATTTATGCGATCACGTCTTCATCTATTTGAGATTTTATGATAAATGTGGACTAATAAACTTCTTTCTCATCTCAAATGCCTCCTCGACATGCACCAAAGGACCGAAATGCCCATCCAGAGCCACAACCAGCTCCAGTTCAGGGCATGATGAATGCTACAGAAGTTATTGCCATCGTTGCACAGGCAGTAAATGCAGCACTAGCAGTGGTACAACAAGCACCACCACAGGCACCAATTGTGGCGCCAGCACCTGTTCGAATTTTCCATACTTCATGGGAGAGAGTCAGGGATGCCTTTCAGAAGTGGCATTCTCCGGAGTTCTCAGGCAATTCTGATGTAGTGTTGGCGAGCCAGTGGAAGAAGGATATATAGAGACACCTTCGTATGTATGAGTGCATCGAGGTACAAAGGCAAGTCTTGGCTACCTTTAATCTAATAGGGGTAGTCTTACAGTGGTGGGAGTCCACTACTACTTCAGAGGAGTGGGATTTGATGTCAATTGCCGATTTTTGGGTGCGGTTCGATCGCAAGTATTTTCCTTCTGTCGTCAAGACTGAGATGAGGAGAAAACTTTTAGATCTCACCCAGGAAGGGAAGACAGTTGCGGCATATGAGGAGTTCACGTGATTGACTAATATGGTACCTGACGAGGTGCCTACTGAGGATAAACGAATCCAGATGTTCAGGAATTGTTTGACTTGGAGGATCCGACATCATCTTCTGGGTAACCTTTCCCTACATTCCTATACAGATGTCCTAAATGCAACATTGTTACATTATCAGGACAACCGCTTCCATGCTAAGGGAAGCAAGAAGGGAGGAGAGCCCAGCCAGATGGGCAAGACAGGGGGAGGTAGTGCCAGTGGGGCACCAGCTGATCAGAGTTAGAGGCAGGGTTCCCGTAGGGGGATTCTGTTAAGAGGTTTTAGTCATGGTCACAGGGGCTTCAGATAGGGCCAACAGCAGAGCTAACAACAGGGAGGATAGCAGGGCCAAGGTAGTGGTGGTAATGGCCAGCAGGGCGGAGGTTATCAGGGACAGAGGGGACGATATTTCACCGAAAAATGTTATACTTATGGCAAGACTGGCCATAAGAAGCAGGATTACCCTGATAGGGACAAGGTCCCTCGGTAGCAGGGTGCTCACCAAGAGCCCTAGAGACCCATATTTCCCATATCCCTACCAGGTCCAACACCAGTTCCAGCGTTGCCTGCAGCCCCAGTTCACTAGGGGTAATTACAGTATGGACGTGTCTATAACGTTCACCAGTAAGCAGCACCTCACACACCACCCGCGATTGAGGGTACGTTTCCTATACATGGCACTATGGGTCGAGTTTTATTTGATACTGGGGCTTCGTACTGTTTTATAGCTACTCATTTTGCATGGGCCTTAGGGTTATTAGTCATGATAGAAAGTACAGTGATATGCATAGACTCACCATTGGGGAATGGGTCTTTGATTTTTTTTATATGCTGGGGCATAAGTATAGAGATTGGTAGTTTGATTTTACCTGTAGACATGCTAGTGTTAGATATGCATGAGCACGATGTCATTATTGGCATGGATTGTCTCACCGCGTACAGAGCCATGATAGATTTTTATGGTAGGAGTATTATCTTTGTCATTCTGGGGCAGGAGATGTTTTTGGTGGCGATGCCTCGCCTAAAGGGAGGATCTTCCACCCACTTGTATTACATAGAGGAGGATACCTCTAAGGAGATAGTGATTCCCCTGGATTCAATTCCGATCGTTCGGGAGTTTTCGAATGTATTTCAAGATATACCGATCCTACCCCCTAATTGAGAGATAGATTTTATCATAAACTTGATACCGGGAACCCTGTCGATAGTGTGTGCACCATATCGTATGGCTCCTTTGGAGATGAGGGAGTTATGGGATCAGATAGAGAAGTTGTTAAGCCAGGGCTTCATTCGTAGGAGCCCCTCTCCTTGGGGTGCTCCTGTGTTGTTTGTAAAGAAGAGAGATAGTTCGTTGAGGTTATGCGTGGATTACTGGGAGTTGAACAAGGTCACGATACAGAATAAATATCTATTGCTCCTAATCGATGATCTGTTCGACCAGTTGAGGGGAGCAACTTTCTTTTCAAAGATACATTTGAGGTCGGGATACCATCATCTACGGATTAGAGAGAAGGATGTGTCAAAGACTGCTTTCTTGATGAGGTATGGATGCTATGAGTTCAGAGTCATGCCGTTTGGGCTGACAAATGCTCCATCCATATTCATGGACTTGATGAATCGAATGTTTAGGGAGTTCTTGGATCAGTTTGTCATTGTCTTCGTAGATGACATCCTGATTTATTCACACACTAAGGAGAAGCATGCCGAACACTTGAGACAGCTTCAAACTCTACGAGAGCATTAATTGTATGCAAAGTATGAGAAGTGTGGATTATGGCTACGGGAAGTGCAGTTTTTGGGGCATGTTGTATCGGGATTGGGGATATAGGTTGACCCGAGCAAAGTGTCGGTAGTGAGGGAGTGGGGACAACCCACGACACCGACAGAGGTGCACAACTTCTTGGGGCTAGTCGGGTGCTACAGGAGGTTCATCTGAGGCTTTTTAGAGATATCGGGTTCGTTAACGAATCTGACTCGTAAGGGAGTACCATATGTATGGGATGATGCTTGTCAATTGTCTTTTAATGAGCTGACAGATAATTTAACTTCGGTGCCAGTTCTTGCTTTGCTCAAGCCGGGAGTAGAGTATCTGGTGTACACTGATGCCTCTTTACGGGGACTCGGAGGAGTACTTCAGTAAGAGGAGCAGGCTATAGCTTTTGTCTCCCACAAAATTAAGACTCACAAAAATAATTACCCCACCCACGACCTGGAGCTAGCGACGATTGTATTTGCATTACGGATTTGGAGACATTACTTGTTGGGGGAAAAGTTCCGCTTGTTCACAGACCACAAGTCACTGCAATACTTATTCACTCAGCGAGAGTTGAGCATACGTCAACGCAGGCAGCCGGAGTTTGTAAAGTAATATCAGTTCAAGATACAGTACCATCTGGGGAAGGCTAACGTGGTTGCAGATGCATTAAGCTGTAGGCCGGTAGGTGACATAACGGAAGTGTGGAGAGCAAAGTGGAAAGAATTGGGATACCAGGACTCGGTAGCCCATTCCTTTATGTCTGTTATGTCAGTCACACTCGAGATTGTTAGGAGGGTGATACAGGCACAGTCAACAGATAATTTTTACCACGAGCAGATTGTACGGCTCCTAGCTGGGGGTGCTGAGTCCTATTCTGTGAGTTCGGATGGGAGTTTGAGAATTAATTGGAGATTAGTGGTCTCGAAGGGAGAAGACCTATGTCATGAAGTTATGACACAGTCGCACAGTTCCAGATTTATGGTACATCCCGGAGGGGATAAGATGTACCAGGATATGAGGCGACAGTACTGGTGGAGTGGAATGAAGAAGGACATTGCAGAGTTCATGCCCAAATGTTCTACCTGCCAGATGGTAAAAGTGGACCACCAGAGACTGCCAGGGTTACTTCAACCATTGGAGATACCTACGTGGAAATGGGAAAGTATTTCCATGGACTTTATTACAGGGTTGCCTACATCACAGCGATGTCACGATTCCATATGGGTTGTAGTGGATCGATTGACCAAGGTAGCTCAGTTTCTTCCAGTACGGATAGACTACACCACGGGCCAACTTGCACAGTTATTCATTTCCGAGATCGTTAGGCTACATGGGGTGCCCCTAGATATCGTGTTTGATAGAGATAATATTTTTGTGTCGCGCTTCTGGGAGAGATTTCAGGAGGCCAGGGGTACAGAGTTGAGATTGAGTTCAGCTTATCACCCACAGACAGATGGTCAAACAGAGCGTACCAATCAGATGCCGGAGGATATTCTACGCATGTGTGTCCTTGATTTTAGAGGAGGTTAGGAGCCGTATCTTCCACTAGTGGAGTTCGCCTATAATATTTCCTATCAGTTCACGATCGACATGGCCCCATTTGAGGCATTATATGACAGGCCATGTCGTTCTCCCGCTTATTGGCTAAAGGTGGGGGATAATAAGTTACTCGGACCAGAGGTGATTCAGGAGACTTCAGCTAGGATTGAGCTTATCAGGAGTCGCATTCGGGTAACCCAGGACCGACAGAAGAGCTACGCCGATGCGAAGCGATTCTTTTGAGAGTTTAGCATGGGGGACCAAGTATTACTACGTGTATCTCCTATGAAAGGAGTAATGAGGTTTTAGAAGAAGGGGAAGTTGGCTCCGAGGTACCTGGGCCCATTTCCCAATATCGAGAGGATTGGGCGAACTTGAGTTGTCGAAACACTTACACCGTGTTCATGATGTGTTTCACATATCGTCATTGAGGCAGTATTTGCAGGATGACTTGGCCCACACTCACATTATGATAGAGGAGATTGATTTGCAGCCCGATAGTTCTTATGAGGAGAGGCCAATGGCTATTCTAGATTACAGTGAGAGGAGACTGAGGTCAAAAGTAGTTACACTTGTGCGGGTTCAGTGGCAGCATCACAATGTGGAGGAGTCCATTTGCGAGCGAGAGGCGGATATGCGTGAGAAGTATCTAGATTTATTTGTACCAGGTATGGCTTACTTTTCGAATTTTAGGACAAAATTTCGTTATTAGGGGGGGAGTATGTAACACCCCATATATTTGAGAACCTAAATAATTATGTGATTAATTATTATTGTGGGATTAGTTAAATTAATATGAGAGAATTAATTGGTAATTAATCCCACAATAATAATTAATCACATAATTATTTAGGTTCTAAAAAATACGGGGTGTTACATACTCCCCCCTAATAACGAAATTTCGTCTCGAAATTCGGAATGTAAGGCATACTTGGTACAAATAAATCTGGATATTTCTCATGCATATCCTCCTCTCGCTCCCAAGTGGACTCCTCCACATTGTGATGCTGCCACTGAACCCGCACAAGTGGAACTACTTTTGACCTCAGTCTCATTATGAGAATAATTATTATTGTTGGATTAATTAAATTAATATGCGAGAATTAATTGGTAATTAATTCGAATTTAAAATAATTATTAACTAGCGTAATAAGAGTTAATACTTATTAACGAGAATTATTGAATATTACTGAGTGAATAAGTAATAGGGAGTTTCTGAATCTGATAAATTATCGAGAGTGAAATATACGACAGTTTGGTATTGTAAGTCGGGACACACATGTGAGTTATGTCAGGACTAATTGAATGGAATATAAAAAGTAAACGTATTTTATGTTACTCGTATGGTAATTTCAAGTGCACCGTTGGGTCCAGGAGGGTCGAAATAGTCAGAAAATACTACTTGGGTATTTTATTTACACTCCGGGAGGTTTTTAGGCCAAACCGGCACCCCGGAGGGGTAATTTTGTAATTTTAATTTTTGAAAGAATTAAATGGACGAAAATTGGGAGTTATTTTATCAGCCACGAGAGGTCCATTAGGGTTAAGAGATACAAAAAGTGAAGAACAACCACCGAGGGTGTGAGGGAGAACAAAGTCCACGAGGGAAGGCCTAATTAACACTATCTTGCACAACCATCACCACCATCGTGTAAATAGGAACAAGAGGAACACACCCATACCAACAACATCAAGAAATCATACGACTAATTCGAGTCAAGTGTTTATTACTTGCGTGACTTAGTAATAATTATTTGCATGATTAGAGTAGTTGATAGCCCATTAAATTATGAGATTTAATTTTGATGAAAACTAGATGATTTGACTCATATTTAAGTCTGGATTTTTAAGAGATTAAATTCCTTCTTGTAGATAGGATGTCATCCACGAATTTATGATAATTTCAATGTACAAATCTGGGTATAATTTGGAGATATGATCTTAAATTAAGAACTAGGGTTCTTGTTAAATAAATTTGGGGATTTCATATTAAATTTATGTATAGGGAGGATTTAATGATTCTAGGTTGTTAGAAATCATCTAATTATGTTAGAACATCGATTGGGTTTGCTGTTTGGGTGTTTGGAAATGAACAGTAGAGGTTTTAGGGTTAAAAATGGTGGAAAAATGCTGAAATTTTGGGAAGAAGACAAAACAGTAGGTCTCGCACGAAGTCGCGCAAAGGTTGTTCAAGCGAGATAGGCATCTCGCGTGAAGTCGCTCGAGCGACACGTGGCAGTCGTTCAAATGAGATTACCATCTGGTTTGAGCGACAAGATGAATTTTTGGGAAACTTCTTAGGGGCAGTCTTGGAATTTTCCAGTTTATTCGAGTGAGAGAAATTTCCAGTTAATAGATTTGAAACGAGGCAGGTCTACGAGAAAGTATGTGAGTTTTATACTTTAATTAATTCGGAAAGAAGAGTTACTTTGGAAATTACAAAAGAGTTGTGGTAATTTAGTAATATTATAAAATACATAATAATAAGAATAAAATACATATGGTAAGTATACAAATAGGTTGGGAGAAAACGTATAATTTTTAATAGGATGTGTATGTGCCTATTACTTGATATTTTGTTAAGTGCACTATTGGGTGATAACCCGAGGGTGCAAGGTTATGTGGTTAATACACTAAAGGGTGATAACCCGGGGGTGTAATATTTTTATTTAGCGCACTAATGGGTGATAACCCGGGGGTACATGATTATTATATTAATAGCACTAACGGGATTTAAACCGGGGGTTCACGACTTATATATATATATATATATATATATATATATATATATATATATATATATGCATGATTATGAGATATTCTACTAAGAGAAACTAGTAGTTTTGGCAATGAAGACAAATGAATTTAATCTTAAAGTGATAAAGACTTATATAGTCATATAGTAAACGGGATAAGTAGTAATACATGACAGGCTACTTATGGAGTGTTGTATGGGCAATACGGGGACACTATTGTTAGATGTAAAGAGTGTTAAGTGACTTGAACTAGATAGCTTGGGTAGAGTTACTAGCACTAAATAAAAGATGCGCTAGGAGTGCACAATAAAAGAGAGGTGAGATTTTCATGTGAGAGCATGAATCTAACATGTACATAATACTTGCTTTACAGCAGTTTTAAATACTTGCAAAATATTTTTTTACACATCGGGCTCTGACCCATCTCTTACATCTCTTTCCTCTCTTTCTCTCTCTATATATATGTGTTATATCAGGTGCTCAACCATAGGGTCACCAGATTTAGGGACTTGGGTCGCTTGGTGTTCTGCAGCTGCTGTGAAAGATGTAGGTCTTTGCATTAGACGTTCCTATCTTTCCTCTCCGTTTATCTAGACTTTTCATTTAGGGCACGTGTCTCCCATTCCTTAGACATTTTATCAGAGATTGTATTTAGTTTACTTTCTATTCATTTCTAGTTGGATTTAGTTTACTCTGGTTCTTTGGCTTAAGGTTTTGAACAGGAATGTTTAAATCCAGTCGTATTTATTTCAATATGTGATTCAGATTTATTATTTATTTTTTTGATTGGTGAATGGTTATATCTAAATTCTTGAACTTATTAAATAAAAGATTTTTTGGTTACAAATAAAAAAAAGAAAAAGTATTTTGGCACCAGCTTGATTTATATTAGGTGATTGTTAAAGTTAATGTTTTCGACAGTGATGCTAAGAATGAACCAACCGGATATTCTTCTTGAAAATTTTACAAACGACCGATCACCCAATATTTAATTGGGCAGGGTGTCACAAATTGTTGATATGGTTGTGTTCCTCTTCCTCCGATCTTTGCAACAATGGTGTTTTTGGTTGAAGAATGGGGTTGGATAGTAATAGGACTCTCTAAATGATCTCCTTATTCCTCCTTTGATAACCTCTCTAACTTTAGTTCATGTAACCCAAATTTCTCCTACTCCCCATCTGATTTACCCTTATTAAATTCGTGGGTCTCCCTTTCTTAAAAATACAAATGACTAAAATGTCCTCCCAGGGTGTCGATTTGGCCTAAATTTCCACGGGACCCCAAATAAATCTCTGGGTACACTTTTCTGACCATGTCGACCCTTCTGGACACTTTGGCTCACTCGAAATGATGATATGAAATATCAAAAATAAAATTGCATTTTAGTTCTCAAATTATGTACCTACATGACTGACACGCACGTCCCAGCTACATTTATCATAACTACCGTATTTTTTTTACTCACGATAATTTATAACATTTCCTTGTTATTATCATTACTCATTCACTACGTAATATCCAATATAAATAATATTAACCCTTTTCTCACTAATTAATATTTACTATCCCAAGTTAATTATTCTAACTTAATTGAATTATACTAATTTAATTCACAATTAATCGAGATTTAAAAATCAATAAAAACAAGGGGTGTTACGTATAGATCATTGAATTAAGTGTCCATAACTATACTAAGATATATATTTTAATAATTTAAATAAAAATAACACGAAAACAATTACCTTTAAGTACCTTCACACACTTCTATCAAGAAACCAACAGGAGTCCCTCACCTAACGAATCTAAAACTTGTACTCATTGTGAGTGAATTATTTTGTATCATTTATGTCCAAATCTAGGCCTTTTCAGTCCTATTATATCATATTTAGTTATTTCTTAGAGTCGTTGTTTTGTAATTTAAAGAAAAATACATGTTTAAAAGAATTAGAGTTAAAAATGAAATTTTAGCAATCCCAGGGGATAAAACCTTAATTTTGAAAACTATATGGGCCTAAAAGTAATTTGTAAATGTTTATCTAGGAAATATAAAGTTCTTACGAAAATTTGATTGAATTTTGTGTGAAAAGGAACAAAATATGAACTATGGGGCTGCTGATGTCCAAAAATTGAGTGGTCCAATTTTATAATCATAGATAAATAATAAGAGAAATCTAAACAAAGACAGGAGACAAAGATTTTTAAAGTGTTTCAGTTGTTAAAAGCCTACGTCCACTGTTGATATTATTATTGAAGTTTTCAAGCGCTCAGTATGGTGTGCTTGAGATTGATTGAATTATCCCCTTGAGCTAAGGGAGATTATCTATTAATGGTGGTTCAAAACCCTAGAGACGGAATGCCTTTATATTTCTAAGCATTTATATATGTATACAATAAATGAGACTCATGGAATTCAGTGTTGTTCGACCTTCCATCCGAGTAACTTTTGTTATTCCTAATGGTTCACATTCTGGAGTTGGTCGGCACTCTATCCGATTAGGTTCTTCTGATGCCGATCAAGACAGTTGAATCTCCATATAGGATAACAGGTGTATATTGTTCATTAGTCCATGCCGGGAGATAATTTTTACATAAAACAAAATCCCCCAATGTTCCATGCTTAATGATTGATCGAAAGTATGGAGCATTTGTTCAAAATTTTGCTCGGCATGCGATTTGGGTGTTAGTCGGCAGCCTACCTTTTGGACTTGTAATTTTTTTTAATGGCACTGTTGGCAATGGAATTTTTGCGAATAATTTAAACTTTTTCGAACCACCAAAGGGTAAGGTAGTCTTTTTGTTCTTTGAGAAGCGTTCCTCCAATAGAAGTTCAATCGTTAGTGCAGTCAATCATTTCTTCTCTACTATCGAGGAAACCTATAAATAGGAAAAAATTTCCTTCCCTTTCTTTTCATCTCAAATCTTTTGCACTTAGAAATTTCCCTTGTTTTTGAGCTTTATTTATACGATCTCTTACTGCCTGCTACCCGTCATCATTTTTCCATCCTTCATGTTGTCTTTAGATTTATGTAAGATTTCTTTCCCCCTTTTCTCTATTTTCACCATTTTCTCTGTTTCAACTATTTTTTATTTCATGGATGAGGGTTCATTAAAGGAGTTTAGGGAGAAAATAAAGATTCCTGATTGGGTAGTTCTAGAGATTGCTCAGGGTCCTGTAAATGTTTATTCTTTAGAAGAGGGTCATTGGATTCCCACTCTTTTTTATTACCGAATGTGGTAACTTTCCCCCAAATCTTTTTTTTTAGTTTTGTCAATATTTTGATGTAGTTACAACTAGGATAGCTCTAAACACATGGAGGGTGGTGAATGGAGTTCATAGGTTGAATGATATTTATAGGAATCATATTGGGATCCCTGTGTTTATGTTTTACTACAAATGGGGAATCATTGGAGAGATCACTTACTATTTGAAGATTAGGCAAGCCAATAGGGCTTTAGTAATTAATCTGCCAATTTCTAATGAGGATTATTGGGATTATGGTGTTGTTGTCAAGAATTGGCAACATGCCTCCTTACTATGGGGTTATCTTATACGGGTCCCAAGTGCCCCCAAGAAGGTCATGGAATAGGTTATAACTTTCTTCTTAACTTTTTCCTTCTTACCATCTATTTACATACTTGCCAACTAACTTTCTTGTTGTGTTGTCTTCATAGACGAGAGTAAGAATAAGTGTCCCAATGAGAGAAAAGTTAACCTTGCAGACCTCAAATTTCTATGGGTCCTCAATCAATGGGTTAAAGAACAACACCCAAGAGCTGATTCTGTATTGTTGGAGTATAAGATCTCAATTACCTCATTTGTTGCTCAGCCATTACTTGCACTTAGATGAGGAAGCTGTATCCACCTCTTCAGCTCCAAAATCAGTTAGAGTTGAATTCACCTAAGGAGCCACTTCTTCTTCCTTTGAGTCTTTAGATATAACTACCATCCCCACATCCCTTCTACTGAGATGGTGAAACAAAAAATCCCCAACTTGTTGGATAATTCCTCTCCTCTAGCTACCAAGAAAACCAATCCATCAGAGAAGAAATCTTAATTCAGTGAGAAAAGACCACTGGTTTTGAACACTGGGGAGGCCCGAATTAAAGGGCCTCAATGTAAGAGGTTGAATAAAGGCTTGCCTATCCAGCAAGATCAGGCCAAGAAATCTTCTGAGTTAGCCAAAGCCGATGTGGCCAAAAAATCTTCTATTGATTAAGGAAAAATTAAAAATGCTTTTTTTGCCATCAACCCAAGGCTAGTCATGGAGTTAATAAAGGTTGGGAATCTGCCTGCTGATAGGTCGGCAGCAGTCCCCCTGACTAGGGCCCGCTTAATTGATAGGGTTGCCTATCATATGGCTCTGATAAATTCTCAAGTTCCATGTTGGTATGAAATAATTTTCATATATTTTTATTCTAATAAATCTTTCATTTCCTTGTAATTTTTGGTCGATTTCAACCAAATGATGAAGAAGGATGACCAAATAAGATCCTTTTCCTCGACTGATATTGAGGAAGCTTTAGAAGGATTGAAAAAAATCCTTATAACCATCCTGAGAAGCCTTAGAAAAAGAAAAACAAGCCTACCAGGACAAAGTCAAGACTGCAGAGAACTAGGCCATAGCAATAGAGGACAACCGAAAAATTACTGTTAATGAGATGACTCAAGTCAAGTTAAATATTGCTGAAGCTGAGCAGCGAGCACTGGCTTCTGAGGACAAGGTGGATATCTTGATCAATAATAACTCTTCCCTAAAGTCCAATGGAAAAAAGGAAAAAGGAGGAGCTAGTAAATAAAGGATGGGAGAAGGTATTTACAGCGGCAGACATTCAGATTTACTACACCAAGAAGCTTTCTTTCAAGGAAAGTTGGTCTGAGGCCTTGAGGAAGTTAGTACTCCAACAGACTCTGAAATTTTTTAGAGACATGACCCAGGAACTCCTCCCAACCTAGATGAAGACTTTGAATATGAGGATGAGGGTTCTAGGGAGTCCTCTATAGTGCCTGCTGAGACTGTCGACCTACCTATTATCGACCAAAACATAGCTAAGGAGTAGAAGAAGGACAAAGAGAATATTCAACTCCTTTTAGTTAGTTTATTTTTGCCTTTTTCTTTATGTATTTTTTATTTCTTTTTTTTCATTCATTCTAATGTACCCACTCTGTAACCATGACATGATCAATGAAATGACATTTTTTTTCTCAATTACTTCCAACTTCAAGTGCTGTTGATTTCTTGTTGGTTGTTGTCTTCTATGTTGTCTATTTTTCTTAATTGACCTTATAAATTTATATATGTAAATTTCCAATTTGATGCGAGAAAGAAAGCCATAGTTTCTGCTGAATTTGACCTACTCATATGGTGTAAAAATCTTCTTGAGACTGGCCATATCCTATTGACCGAGGAAGATATGATAGGGTTGATCGACCCAAATGCCTCTAACCAAGTGAAGGAGTCTTATATCCATCTTTATTGTCGTTTGGATGGATTTGTAGCCAATAATACAGTTTTCTATGAGATGATTAAATTGATGTAGGAAGATTATAAACTCTCCAAGGCACTACTTCATTCTGATTATGTGGATGAGTATCAAGCCTTAAGTGAAAGATGGGGTTTTGATAAAAAGTTACAAGACATCACTTCTGCCTTAAATAAGAAGGTATTGGACTTGAACTAAGAATTAAAGAGTGTCCGATTAATTGCTGCCCTATTAGAGAAGAAAAATAATGCTTTGAGGAATTAGCTTAATAGTTTGAAGAAATCAACCACCACGGGTCCAAATAAAGGGGTATCATTTTTGGTGACTAAAAATGCTAGGCTGTTGGAAGAGTTTGAGGCCTTGTAGAAGAAGAAAACCAAGTCAGGTCAACCTTTAAGACAAAGCATAGTTGTTCGGCCAACCATTGATAAAGAGAGAACCAAGAAAATTATGGATAACCAAGCTACTAAGCTCAAAGATAAGGACAAGGCCATCAGAAAGATTTAAGATAACGTGTACTGACTTACTTTCCATTTACATAAGCAACCCAAATCTATTTGGGTGGACGGGTATGATGAAGCCCTGACTTACTTGTATAAGCACATGGAGCAGGCTAGGATTTAGGGCTATAAATGGGGTTGGATGAATCTTCTCACTCTAATGGAGATACCTAAGGGCATTGAATTTTGGTACTGGCATGACCTAGGAATTTTAGAGTACCCTTCTCCTCCTTTATCTATTGATGTTAATTGAATTCCTCCTGACGCCATCCCTCAGAGCTTGATCAGAAAATACATTGGGATTTTGGCCTTAAAGGAGAAGTGGCGTATATTTGCTCCCCGTATCTACGTAATCGATCGAGAAGAAGCACGAGTACTAGGAGGAGATAATTTATAACTATCAATCATTCGAGCACATTTGATGGACCTCCTGTTAGGATGAGCAAGACTACTGGAAAGCACCCATTAGAATAAATTTATATTATGTGTTTTGTTGATGTTCTCTTTGTAATTCAAATTCTTAGGAATGAATTGAAGTTATTTGAGACACTTTATCTTCTTTATTTAAGCTTGTGGTTTCTATAAATTTTATTTTCGACTAGGTAATCTGTATAATGACTAGTTAATCGGCTTATTGACTAAATGTCCTACTTAAATGTTAAATGCTTGATTTATGATTGAATCTGATTGTAATGCCTTATATTATACTAATGTTATTCTTTGATAAAATTGTAAATAATTTTGTTGAACTAAGTTTTAGCCTTAATTATCAGTGGTGACCATGTGTATTAGGAATGTATAGTTATCCCTGTGTTTTAACTTAGTCGGGTAAAACCTCATGTGTTTAACTTTGAGTATTGCATAAGGTTTTACTAACTTCTTTTCATGATTTTTCGAAGAAGAAATCATATATGAAGTTGTTAACGATAAACTTTTCTGAAGTTGGAAAATCTTGGAAAATAACTTTTCTGATTGAAATTTTTTGGAAAATATTGTAAAAGTTTGAATTAAAATTAGCCTTTAATTTAAGGTTGTACCAGACCATACTCTGAAAAATAAGAAATAAAAATGAAGTATAATGGAGAGAAACATGCAATTTCATTAACTTGAATAACTAATTACATTGAAAATGAAATTACTGATAATATTCACGAAGATGGTCGGCGTTCCATGGGTTCTTTAAACTCTTCGCCTTCCAATGTTTCCAGGCGAAATGTTCCTGGTCGAATTTCTACCGAGATACGATAAGGATCGTGCCCATTGGGCTCCAACTTATTATATTTCTGAATCACTTTCTTCAGTACAAGATCTCCATATTGAAGTTGGTCGGCTCCACTCAACGGTTATATAACCTAGTAGTCCTTTATTGATAGAAGCCATCCAAATTGCAGCATTTTCTCGGACCATGTCCTGATCTAGTCGCCTCATTAGATCACTCTTGGGAGAATAAAATTTGCCACCCTGTGAGTTGGTAGACCTATTTAAGTTGGAACCACTACCTCACTTTTAAAAGGGAGCATGTACGAAGTTTCTCATGTTGCCGTTCTTGGTGCAGTCTTGTAAGCTCAAAGAACTCTGTGTAGTTCTTTGATCCAATTCCCCTTAGCATCATCCAAGTATTTCTTCAATCCATCGAGCAAAATTTTATTAGTGATCTCTATTTGACCATTGCATTGTGGATGTCTAGGTGTTGAATGTAGTTTCTAAATTTTAGATGTGATGCAATATTCCTCAAATATTTATTATCAAATAGAGTACCATGATCAGTAATCAAAGCATAGGTCATTCCATAACAACATATAATCTGCTTCTTTATAAACTGTAACGCTCTTTGATATGGCATATCGATCAAGGGCTCAACTTTCATCCATTTAGTGAAGTAATCCACTGCGATAACTAAGTATTTGAACCTTCCTTTGGTAGTTGACAATGGTCCGACCAATTCTATATCCCAAATAACGAAAGTCCAGGGATAATTAATAGGAGTTAGGGAAGCCCATGATTTTCTATGAATGGCAGCAAACCTTTGGCACTTTTCACACCTTTTAGCAAAATGTCTACTTTCATTATTGGCCAGTAGTAGCCTTATATGGTTATCTTTTGTACCAAAGATCTTCCAGCTAAGTGGACACCACATGAAACTTTATGGACATATCTAATTAGATAATATACTTTAGTTGGATGGACACATCGAAGTAAAGATTTTATGCAGCCCCTTATGTACATAACACCTTTTTCAAGAACGTAGATGACTACTTTATATCTCAGTTTCCTTGCTTGCTTCTGGTCAGATAGTAATAATGCGTTCCCAATGTATTCTCTAATTGGATCCATCTAGGAAGTACCCAATTCTATAGAAATGATACTGACTTCTTCCACATCAATACTCCTACTAGTGATAATCTCTATCAGAATGGTTCTTCTGAGATCTATTGGAGTTACCGAGGCTAGATGAGCAAGGGCATCTGCTCGAGCATTGTCAACTCCATGAATCCAGACTATTTTGATTGTAGGAAATTAGGAGATAACCTCCATAGCCTTATTCAAGTATGTCAGCATTGTTTCCCCCTTAACTCCGTATATTTAAAGTAACTAGTGAACAATAAGGTTAGAATCACTGTGTGCTATCACCTCCTAGGCACCTAGTGACGAGGCTAGCTCCAAAATAATAATTAATTCTTCATATTCGGCTTCATTATTAGATGCCTAAAATTGAAATATCAAGGCATACTCTATATCCAAATCGTCTAGAGTGTTGATAATGAGTCGAACTCCACTGTCAGTACTGCACGAAGAACCATCTACAAATAATTTCCAAATTAGGACATCAACGTTAAGGTCTTCGTCCACTAGTAATCCATATTTGATTATGTTTTTGCTCTATTCGTCTAGTCGCAAAGCTAGTTTTTGAATAGCCAATCATTCAGGTTGGTCGGTGAGCATCTTAGTTTACTTTTAAGCTGAGCTCTCTTCCAAAGAAGTCCACTCGGCAGGAAAATTTGGCTTGCTGGGTACCTCTGTATAAGTGAATTCTTCTATGAAATCTGTCATTGCTTGACCTTTTAATGAGGTTCTTAATGCGTACATAATTTCATATTCTCCAAGTTTAAGCGCCTAAAATATTAGCCTTCTTGACTTTTGAAGCTTGTGCAATGCTTATCGTAGAGGTAAAGCAGTGTATACTATAATGGTACGGGATTAAAAGTATGGTCTCATTATTCTAGACTCTTCAATGAGTGCCATTTCCAACTTCTCCAAGCGTGGGTATCGAATTTTATCCTCTCGACACCTTCCTCTAATCGAATCAAGGATGAACTAGCAACAAACTTTGAAACAACCAAATATTAGTATAACTTCTCGCCCAAAACTAACCGGAAGAGTAGTATGGGAGATCCCAAGTACTTTTTTAAGTCTATAAAAGCCTTTTCGCATTCTTCGTTCCACTCAAAGGTCTTTTTAAGCACCTTGAAGAATGGAAGACTTTTGTTGCTGGCTTGAGAAATAAAGTGATTTAGAGATGCTACTCTTGCTATCAAATTTTCCACATCCTTCTTGCTGGTCGGGGGTTACATTTCCAGTAAAGCCTTTATTTATTAGGGCTAGATTTAATTCCCCTTTGGTTTACAATGTACCCCAGGAATATACCTTTCTATAATCGGAATATACACTTGGTCTAATTGAGCGTCTGTAAGGACATATTTTACATAGTCCTCTTTTCATTAGAGTATATCGTATATCACTACACCTATCGAAGAAAAGTTCAAGCCTAATCATGCATCAATACGGATACGAATAGCAACATTTTTCAACAAATAAGCCTCAACGAGATAGATTTTGGTAAGGTTGTGTTTAAATCCCTTAATGTTTCATTCAAAGTGTTGGAATAATTTTTGTAAACTATTTTTAAACATCTGAGAAATTATTTTTCGTCTAAAGAATTTTTTTTCTAAGTGTTGAGTCAGAGTTTTATTAAAAATGATTTTCCGTCGATGTCGTTCAAATGATTGCTTTAAGTCGTTCTTGCGTGACACCTCATTTGAATCTCACCCGAAGTGTTTCATCTAATGACATTACACTATCTTATTTTAAACACTGTCGTTAGAAGGTCCCACGAACCCCAAACGATATTTCATGCCATTTGAGCAACATCCACTTGTCATTCAAGCGACCCCGTCGACTCAAGTTTGTTATACATACCTGATTAAATGAGTCATTTTTGTTTAGAAGACCTAAGATTTTCATTATATGAAAACATCTTTTGCAGAATTTTTTTTTCTCACTTTTTGAGGGGTTTTAACTTTGTTTTGATTAAAAAATCATCCCAGTAGCTTTAGTGAATCAATTTGGAACCCAAGATACAATTTTATTGGATTTTCTCTTATAGGAAGATCTTTCTACTACTGATTTGGTACCACTTGAGGGAGGTACTGGATGACTACAACTACGGTTAATTGGGAGTGCTTGAGGGTGTTCCTTGCTGAAGATAGAATTGTGTGTTCTTCTGAGTTTGCTATGGTTGATCCATTATTGACTCTAGTCTATGTGTCGATGTGAGTGTCTACGGATATTCATTGCATATTTCATTGTGTATGTAAGTTGCGATTTACCTTTGCATAGTGAAATAATGAGGTTTTCCCTTTGTTTTTTTCCTTGAAATCTGTGTCAGCAATATTTATTTTGTATTGGCTTGATTTTACCCCTAGATGTATGTGTTAGGGTTTAATTAATTTGGATTTAAAATTGACATATAGTTAAATAAGTTTTAAATTGGAAATTTGCGAATCCACATACAATCGATATCACATAGCATTCTCAAATTGGTATTAGAGCGGGCTTCTCTAATTTATCGAGTGATCCTTATTTTTCGCAAAATCTTTGAGATACTAATTTTAAAAAAAATATGATTTTGAGATTTCGCAATGTTTCTGAATGAAAACTTATATAATAGGTTCCAATTTTTGATGGGTCTAATTGTGCCTATTGGAAAGCCTACATGAAATATCATTTTGAAAGCAATCGATGAGCGAGTTTCGGTTGTTTATGAAAGAGGGTGGACTCCTCCTACTGTCACCACTAATGATGTCACCAATTTTAAACTTATGACTGACTGGACTGAGGATGAATTTAAATGGAGCACTTTCAATTCTCGTGGGCTAAGTGCAATTTCTGAAGTCATCATCCCTAACGAGTTACAACATATTATGACATGCACTACGTTAAAAGAAGCATGGGATGCTTTATAACTTACCCATGAAGGCACGACTGCAATGACAGAGTCTAAATTGCAAAATTTAACTACTCAATTTGAAATAATTACCATGCTTGAATCTAAGCGTTTTGATGAATTTTATGCATGTTTATCTGATATTATCAACACTAGTTGCAATCTTAGTGAGAACAATCCCGATGCACGAGTGGTTGAAAAGAATGTTGCCTAAACGTTTTAATTCGAAAGTAACTATTATTGAATTCCTTAGGTAATTTGAGTAATATCAAGTTAGATGAATAGGTAGGAGACCTCTAGATATATGAAATTGATATGTTTCCTGATAGTGTCAAGCTTAAGGATAGGGGGATAGCACTTAGAGCCTAGTCTAGGAAAGGAGTGGAAGTGTCCAAGAGAGAAGAAAAAAAAGTGAGAGTTTGTGATTCTGAGTTTGAGGGCGAGTTTGATTTTGATATGGCTACGCTTGCTAAATTTTTTAAAATGTTTCTCAAATTTTGCAAAGAAAATTCTTCCAATAAAAGATTTTTTTAAGAAAAATAGAAAGAAAGATGAGGCCAAAGAGAGCGGTGAGAATGATAAAGAGAAAAATAATAAGGAAGATGATAGATGTTTTGAATGTGAGGGTAAGGGTCATAAGGCGTTTGAGTGTCCCACTAGTCTAAATATAAAAGGTAAGAAAGTTTCCATGCCAGTCACTCTTAGCAATAATGAGGAAGATGTGAAGGATTCTAGAGATGAATCTTCACATGGAATGTGTGTTTACTTTTTTACTAGTCATGTGAGCACACCTAGTTTGTCCCACGATGATGATGATAGTTGTGCACGTGATACCCCTGAGGATGATGATTTGAGTGTTTCGTGTGAGGGTGAAAGTGAGTGTGGAAGAGAAGGTGAAAGTGAGCTCCAAATTACTTTTAGAGATTTATGTACCGAGACCTTAAGGACGAAGAAGTTGAATAAGGAGTTAGGTCTTAGTGTGTTATATTTGGAGAGATAGAGAGATGTTTTGAAGGGATTTAAGGCATTGGTGAGTCAACTCGAAGGGGTAAAGTCTGCTTTGAGTGAGCAGCGATCCAATTAGAGAAAAGAGTGAACTTGAAAATCATGTGATCCAATTAGAGAGAGAATTCAATTGAGCCCGGGAGGTAAAGGTCACTATAGAGGATACATCTAAGAAGTTTGAAAAGATGCTCCTCTGTCTCCTTTTGGGTAATGTTGAGAGATTAATAATATGTCATGATGGTGCGTCTACATCCCACGTTGCACCCGAGCCATCTCTCGAGTTTGTGATTGATCCGTATGGCTCCTAATCCAACCTACCTAGGCATCCCATTCCATATAGGATAGTGCATACTAGACGTTTCATGAAAGGTGTTCCTAGGCCCATATATGTTTGAACCCATTGTAAAAAGAGAGGACACCTTAGGGAATTTTATTTTAAGTTAGGTAGTGTGTCGTATACAGTTTTACCACGTGTTCCCATATACGCATCCGCACATGGTGGTCCGGATGATTACATGAGAGAGTTACACATATTAGGGATCAAGTAAAGTTGTAGGTCAAGACTTCACTTGACTTGATGGATATTTTTCAAAAAATGTCACCATCTTTGAAAAACTCCACTACACCTAACGGTTGAGGTTTAGACTTGTTTGCTAGCATATAATGATTTTCTTAATGATATTTTATGCATATTGCTAGTGTATACCTCTTTTGTATTTATATTTTCCCTTTTTGAAATATTTTTTGAAAAACCAAAAAGATTTTTGTTTTTGAAATTTTTCGAAAAATACCAAAAGATTTTCCTTTTTTATTAAAAAAATTGAAAAAGACAAAAAGGGTTTTGTAGTTTGTTTACAACGTTTATGGATGGACATTTAGGATAACCAAGTCACGACATCATTCCATATCAATGTGACTATTCGATAGTGTTTTGCGACAATGCATCATTTCATCCATGTGCTTTATAATGTTTAAATTCATTAAGATGTAATTTGAGATTACTTTCTACATGTTTGACTCGTGGTTTCCTTTAATTCACACTTGCACGGATTTGTTTAATTATTGTACTTGTTTATCACATGCTGGTCGAAGTTTTTCCATCTCAATCATGTCTTTAAAATGAACCAAATGCAATAAAACTTTACAATGAAAGTTATGCATATAAGAACCGTTTCCCATGAGGAATTCGTTTAATATGAAAAAATGATGAGTGAACACGGGATGGGGCTGCGAGTGAATAATAATCACGTCATGAAAGCCACCGTTTAAAGGAGCCCAGGAAAAAAATAAGGCAATAAGAAGAATCATATGCCAAAAAGGGGCTAATAGGATTTCTCCAAGTTGAGAAAAAAAAATAGAAACTTCAAAAGAACTTGAAAAACAAAATATATATTTGAGGGAGTTTGGTTGGAAATATCTAAACAACGGGTTTGCACGTCTTGACAAAGTTTTGAAAAATCATTAAATAGTTTTATACGTTATTAGTGTGGAAATCTTTTTATACTTTCATGTGTCAATTAGATTGAGTCGATGTCACCTAAGGATGATTGTAAAGTTCATTTGTTAGGAGTATCCATGTTCATCGTGCCCATTTATTATGTGTGTTTGAGTTAATTTACCTAGTGAATATGTTCACAACCATTCATTCCATTTCCACGATTTGGATAATCTTAGTGTAAATTCATGATGTGTGATTTTTTTGTAAATTTAATTTTGTTGAAAAAAATGAAAAATAAAAAATAGTTAGTGAATGTTGTCAAGTTTTTCCTTGATGATTGTAGTTGTTTTACGTTTTTTGTTGTGACACTCTATGCTTATTTTTATTTATTCTTTTCCTTATCTATTTCGAACAAATAAAAAGGAGGATAACGAATAATGATTTAATGGGGAAGTTTGAATTATGGGGGAAATTCAAGATTTGATCTTTGTTTTGATTTATGTTGATCTCATTTCAAATACGTCACGAAGGTATTTATTTCATGTCTCATGTGCATAGGTACAAAATTTTGAAGATCTTATTTTGCAGACCCTGATGATGACAAAGAAAAGCCTGAGATTTGAAGATTACATGTTGAAGATTTTTGAAGAAAGTTTAATACTTACAATTTTTATTACCTTTTTGAGTTTTGGGTATATGGGAGGGTGTTAGATTTGTACATGACATTTGATTTGTTAATTTAGATATTTTTTTTCTTCTGTCATAGGCATAGGGGGAGATTAAATTTGCAAGGATATATCTTACAGAGTCCTATTTTCTTTAGAGTATGTCGTATACCGTTACAGCCACAAAAGAAAAGTTCAAGCCCAATCATGCATCAAGACATATCCGAATATCAACATTCTTTAAAAAATAAGCCTCTATGAGATAGATTTTGGTAAGGTTGTGATTAAGTACCTTAATGTTTTATTTAAAGTGTTGGGATAATTTTTCTAAACTGTTTTTAAACATCTGAGGCATAATTTTTCGTCAAAAAGAATTTTTTTAAGTGTTGAGGCAGAGTTTTAATAAAAATGATTTTATGTTAATGTCGTTCAAATGACATCTCAATGTCGTTCAAATGAAAACTTTAAGTCGTTCAAATGACTTCTTCAAGCAACATGGAATCTCGTGTGATACCTCGTTTAACCTCGCTTGAAGTGTTTCATTCAACGACATCACATTGTTTTAGTTTTAACACTGTTGTTAGAAGGTCGCGTGATCCCCTGGATCAAATGACATTTCATATCATTCGAGCGACATTCACTTGTCGTTCAAGCGACCCCGCCTACTCAAGTTTATTATAAATACCTGATTAAATGAGTCATTTTTTAGAAGACTCGAGATTTTCATTCTACGAAAACTGTTTTTGTATAATTGTCGTCTTCTCACTTTTTGAGGGTTTTTAACTTTGTTTTTATTCATAAATCATCCCAATAGCTTTGGTGAATCAATTTTGAACCCAAGATAAATTTTTTTTGGAGTTTATCTTGTAGGGAAGATTTCTCTACTGCTGATTTGGTACCACTTGAGGGAGGTGCTGACTGATTACGACTACGGTTAATTAGGATTGCTTGGGAGTGTTCCTTGCTGAAGATAGAGCTACGTGTTCTTGTGGATTTGCTGTGATTGATTCGTTGCTAACTCTAGGTTGCATGTCTATTTGAGTGTCCATGGATATTCATTGTAGATTTCATTGTGTATGTAAGTTGCTATTTACCTTTGCATAGTGAAATAAAAAGGTTTTCCCTTTGGGGTTTTTTCCTAAAATTTGTGTGCCGGCAATATTTATTTTGTGATGACTTGATTTTACTTACCTAGATGCATGTTTTAGGGTTTAATTAATTTGGATAAAATTGACATCTAGTTAAATAAGTTTAAAATTGCAAATTAGCGAATCCACATACAATCGATATCACATAGCATTTTCAGCGTCATTTGATGTTTTTTTAGCTGGTAAAATGTTTAGGCCAAATCAACAATATGGTCAGTAGCAAACTTGATCTTGGTAAGCATATCACATATGTATACTTCTATGTTCATGCCAATTTGGTCCTCAAAGACTTTATTTAGAAACCTTTGATACATTGCTCCAGCGTTTTTTCTCCCAAAGGGCATAACATTGTAGCAGTAGGTTCCTCGCTTGGTGACGAAGTATGTGCTCCACTTATCCTCTAGCTTCATCTTAATATGGTTATAACCAAAATAAGCATCCATGAAGTTGAGTAGCTTATGACCTATGTTGACATCTACCAATTGATCAATCCTTATTAAAGTAAAGTGATTTTTTGGGCATGCTTTGTAGAGGTCATTAAAATCTATACACATTCACCATTTTTGTTCTTCTTCTTGACCATTGCCATTTTGGCCAACCAAGTCAGATATTTAACATCCTCAATAAACTGTGCTTTCTGCAGATTTTCCACCTCTTCTTGGATTGCCATATTCTTCTCTGGACTAAAAACTCTGTGCTTATTTTTGATTGGTTTGGCATCTTTGTAAATGTTAACTTCGAGGCAGATGAAGTTAGGATCAATCCTTGGTATATCCTCAAGACTCCAGACGAACACGTTCTTCCTATATCTGAGGAATGTAGGTAATTCCTATTTGAGAGATGGTGTTAGTCTTAAGATAATTTGAGTTATCCATTCTGGTTTCTCATCATCAAGCACAATGGTTTTTATTTATTCCATAACCTACCCCTTCGCCAAGTCCTCCTCTTCGAGGGGATCCAAAGTATTAATATGGAAAGTAGTTGTGCCCCTCTGTATCTCCTATTGGTTGGCTGAGGTATAATGGCATTCCCAGACTTCCAATTGGTTACCATTCACTATATCGACTCCATAATTGGTAGGAAACATCATGCATTAATGCCCAATAGATGTCATTGCCTTTAATTATTTCATACTTACTCTTCCAAGGATTATGTTGCATGCTGAAGGAATATTTTTATCCAACATAAAAAAGCAAATTATTTCCTTTTTGCTTGTTGGCCAAGTGTGGACCAATATATCCAGCTTGATTGTTCTTGGGGGTACACCCTTTCTCTTGAGAATCCTATGAGAGGCTTGTGGTATGGTTATAGCTTACTATCTCATAAGCCTAAGATTAGGAAACAGTTGTAGAACATTACATCTGTCAAACTCTCAATGTCGACCAAAACTCTTGCCACTCTATCATTGTAAACTCTACAAGTGATGACTAACGAATTATCATGAGGATGGGGCACCCCATTCATATCATTTTTGGAGAGGCCGATCCCCAATATGTCTTTATTGACTTTCTTAGGCCGATCATCACTACCGTCGGACAAGTTAATATGCCTGATAGTGGGACATGCTTTGTCCATACTAAGGTAGGCCTTCCTTTTAGCAAGTCCATCTCCTCCACGAGCATCTCCCCCTGCGATGAATTACAATCAAAGGAAATCATACCTACATCCATCTCGGGTTCGTCAGGCTCCTTTAACAGGTCAGGATCATCCTCAAAGTCATTATTCCGTATCCTTTTGGTGTTTTCTTTTGCTTGGCCAGGTGATGTAGATCTTCTCCTGGTATCTCAATTACTATTTTGGTCAACAAATTTTGCCAACTTTCCTCTCAGACTAAGATTATCAACTTCATTCTTGAGGTTTATGCAACTGTTACTGGTGTATTTATGATCTCCATGAAAATCACAGTATTTTGATTTGTCCCTCCTATTATGAGGGGTCCTCAGTTTCTCAGGCTAGTGTTGTTATTCGTTGCCCCTAGTTTCATCTAGGATGTGATGGACACCTTTAGTGAGTGGAGTTTCATTGTACTTCTTGATCCTATCAGACTTCTTATCCTTTTAATCTTTCTTAAATGAATTATTCTTCTGGCCTTCAGCTTTGTTCTTCGGCACCTTTTTTACTACCATAGCCTCTTCAACATTCATTATCTTTCCATCCTTATCCATTAAGTCTATCGTAGTTTTGGGGGGATTTTTTACGAGGGCATAGTAAAGATCCTTGGCCAGCAAACCACTCTTCAAGGATGAAATGGCTGTCCTTTCTTCATAATCCACCACTTCTAGTTTCTTATTGTTGAAACATGTGATATACCCCTGTGTACTCTCTCTAGGTTTTTGTCATATGATCAAACATGAGTAACACTTTTGATCGACTTATCTCCAAAGAAAAGTTATCAATGAATAATTCATCCAATCGATGGAAAGTAGAAATTTTACCTCTAGGAAAATTATTGTACCATATTTTAGCTAGATTTTTGATGGAACATGGAAAATCCTTGCACCTCATCTCATCGGGGATAGAATAAATGTTGGTAGCAGCTTGATATTGTTCAATGTGGAGGATTGGATCAGTTTTCCCAAAATATTTAGGAGTGACAATATGCAATTTGAATTTGGAAGGTGTGGAGTAGTCCATAATATCTTGGATAAAAGATGAACCTTTAATAAAACTCCTTTGCAAAGGATTTTTGATTTTGGTCGTTTCCCTAGCTGATCTTCTATTCACTGCATGGATCCCTTCCAGGAATGTTCCATTGGTTTGGATTGGGCAGAAGCATATTTTATGACTTTGCTATTCATATGTGATGAACTCCCTTTCTGAGAAGTCTATTCGGCATGCACAGAGCCCCTCATGCTAGCTCTAGATCTCATAAATCCTTCTTTGTGCTGATAGTGATGTTCATGCTCCATGTGATGACTTTGGTTACTCGGGATTTAGACGTTCAAAATCTGATTCCCTACTTTGTCTCTCCAATGTGCATAATCTCTGTTTGGATAAAGATTTACCAACATAATAATCCATTGATTGGAATGAAGATGTTGCACCAGGACGTTATAACCGATCATAAGAAAACTAGGAGTGGCAACTCCTTTCATTCCTAGCTGGTGGAGGTGGCATATCTCTTTTGGAATTGGAGGTTTTATCTTACATTGTTCGAGACAACTATATGGCTGACTCTTGCATTATTTCCTTTCCTTTAGCCAAATTGAGTAAGATCCTCTGGAAGTTTGTCTCACTTGGGGGAGAAGACATATCTGGGTTATTTCTCGTAATCGCAAGGCTGCTTTCCAGAATGGTAGTCATTCTTCAAGCCAAAGAATGAATAAAAAAATATATGAGGTACAGAATGATGACAAGTAGTCGTTCCCACTGACGGCGCCAATCTTTTGATATCTAAAAATATAGTGGTCCAATTTTATAATCACAGATAAATAATAAGTGCAATCTAAATAAACATGCAAGAGATAAAGAGTTTTAAAGTGGCTAGATGTTAAAAGCGTACGCCCATTGTTAGTATTACTATTGATGTTTATAAGAGCTCAATATGATGTGCTTGAGATTAATTGAATTGTCCCCTTGAGCTAAGGGAGATTATCTATTAATAGTGGTTCGGAACACTAGAGACAGAATGCCTTTATATTTCTAGGCATTTACATTTGTATATAATATAGGAGACTCTTGGCATTCAGTGTTGTTCTCCATTCCATTCGAGTAACTTTTGTCATTACTCATGGTTCATATTCTGGAGTTGGATGGCATTCTAGCTGACTAAATCCTCTGATGCCGATCAAGATAAATGAATGGACACATAGGATGATAAGTGTCAATTATTCATTGGTCAATGTGGGGGGATAATTTTTACTTATAACAAGGGCTAAAATGAAAATATGGATAGTTTTAGAATTTTCTAACAATTATGGGCATGGATGTGAATTAACTATTTTTATTTTTCATTTTTACAGGTTCCCTTGGAAAATGGTGAAAATTGGAGGTGAAACCAAGAAGTTACGAAGATATGATACTTTAGGGTTCGAATTGCAATAAGGGAGAGTGATTGAAGAAGAACAAAAAAACAAAATAAAAATAAAACGCGAATGACCCAATCCAGCGCGCAGCACCACGCGCAACGTGTGGCCTCCCAAAGTCTAAACTCGCGTTATGCGTGCTACCTTAAGCAACAAATCTTTCTTTTCACTTTCCTTTTAGTTGTTCCTTGGTAAATCCCAAAGCCCAATGCAAATTATAACCCACAACTGACATATAGAATGATACTAATCCCAAAGCTAGTCGTATCCTACAAAATCTAAATTATATTCTAAATCAGGTCCGACATGGGCCGAAAATTAAAAAAAGGAAAAAATAGAATCCTAAGATTTTTGGGACTTGTCAACCTCAAAAGATTGCTTCAAAATTCAAACTCACCAATCAAGAAGAGACCCCTTTTATTCTGTTAACAAATTTTGTAAATACCTTTAAATTTAATTGGTTCTTGGATTTTATAAATTCCAATTTCAACAAATTAAGAGGTTTTTTACTCCAAGCTAAAAACCTCACATTTTTTCCTACAATTGGAACCTCAGGATCAGCACTTTGGGAAATAAGTTTTGGGAGAGGAAATTTTGGGATTTTATTATTATTAGGAGCCCTCAAAATAATTATACTTGCATTTTTATTTTTTAGTGTTTGTGAGGCATTTTGTGTTCAAGATTTGGGGAGACTTTTTGTATTGGCATTCAAGATTTGAAATTTGAATTTAGTAAGATGATTATTAATGAGAATTATTATTTTATCTTGCAATTTTTTGGTTTAATTATGATACTAGCTTAATTTAACTACTAGGATTAGGTGAAATTTGCCATGATTACCTAGTGCATGTTTTAATTAGTTTTAATTAGTTCTAATTCGTCTAAATTCCCTAGTTATTCTAAAAAAATTTAAAATTTTGTATTCATTAAAATGGTCACTAAAGAAATATTTTATACATTCACTATTGTTTTTAAAATTCATATTTTTGAGTATTTATGATTACGCTTGATGGATTATGCTTATGTTTAGTCATTTATCTGGGGTCAGATTCCTCCAGCGCAGGACCGACCATAAAGTCAGGACAAGGGGGAGAAGGAGGAAAGGATCCCCCTCTCTCCCTTTCTCGCTGTGCGCGTGTGGGTGATCCGAGGATACGGATGTCCACATTCCGCCACTTGTGTAGGAATCCTCATGACTCGCCTCAGATATAAAATTGGTCATCGTCAAATGAGGATAATACGAAGATATGGATTTGCCAGCCTATTTTGCTCAAAACAGGAAAAAGAATGTCACCTCCTCGAGAGAACGACATCAAGGTCATACTGATGCATATGAAAGCAAGTGATTCGAAGGTCCGAGGACTAAGTTACTGAATGGAAAGGTGTTAGGCACCCATTTCCCCTTTTGATCTCTCATGGTCTATGTTAATCTTCTTATTTTTACTTCATGATGTTTGTGTACATTTGTATAATATAAATAAAGAGAGAATGGAGTTATCTGACTCGCATCATAGAATGGATGGAGTGGACTCATCCGTAGGAGTGTAATCGAAAATGATAATAAACATATAATATAAGTGTTTGCCAATTCACGAATCGCTATGAAAGAGAGAATGTTTATGTTGAACGAGACACAAATATGTTAGAGTCCAAGACTCACAAAATAGATATAATATAATATAAAAGACATGAAATGAAAATGGAGGACTCAAATTTCGGGATTGGTCCAAGATGGCTACCTAACCTAAGGGGCATCAAAGTCCACATAGTTCGAAAATAGTATGGGGTGGGGTTCAACCCATAAATTCAAATGTAGGACTCCTCTTTGAATGCTTTTGAAGGAAAATGTGTTCAAGTGTGATGGTGAGAGAAAATGATGAAGTCTTAATTTTGGAATTTATTAATAAACTCTTTTTTTATCTTTTTTTAGATTTTTATGAAAATAAGCTGTGTGCAATACTAATAATAAAAAGTGAATATCATATTATGGTAGATAATAAAACAAAACTAGAAGATATCAAAAAATGAGGATAAAGTGAATAATAATATTAAAATGAATAAACAATAAAAAAGGGTAAGGAATGGACCTCCTTGTAGATATTTGTTGCTGAATTTAGAATGTATGTAGGCTAGTTTTTGTAGTCGTACGAAGGTAATATAATAAGGTGAGGTGGATGAATAAGTATGGTAAGAAAGTGAGGTGATGGAATGTTGTAAAGTGGCCTTTTTTTGTAATATAAGAAGGCTCTGATTTCTAAAGAATGTTTGCTGACTGCTGAGAGGGACCTCCCCTAGGGGTGAAGTCGTGAGCCAACCCTGCCGATAAGGAAGGGGTCTGCGCTGCCTATAGGCAAATCGGAACGAATTTTTTTGATAAAATTGGCATTAATGGTCTCTACACAAGGGGTCTTCGGAAGAAAACAGATCGTATGTGTGAACCGTGAAGCCAATTCGCACACGAAACATATCATTGGAAAGGGAATTTCGAGCCCTTAAATATTTCATTGAGATTTTCTTGGTTTGGAGTGCTTGACCTAGTCAAATAAGGCATGGGAGAGCCCGATGGCCTCAAGATCAGTACTCGTAGTAAAATGGATCATTTGTGGGAACTTTGAGGCCGTTTCACGCATGGAGTGGACCGTTGGAAAGGGAGTTCAGAGACCTCAGAGGTTTCATTACGATTTTATCAAGTAAGAGAGATTACTGGAGTCAAATGGGCCCCAATAATTCCTGGTGGCCTTCAGATCACTGCTCGGAGTAAACCGTCTCATTTGTGAGAATTGTAAGGTCGATTTGAGCACAAGATGGACCATTGCAAAGGGAATTAATAGCCCTTCAAGGTTTAATTGAGAATTACTCAGGTTGTATAGTTGAACATAGTTAAATGATGCTCGAGAACACCCGATGACCTTTAGATCAATACTCAGAGTGTGACATCGGGTTTAAGGTGAGTGGATGAGTTTTATAGACCTAAGGATGTTCTTAGAGGTGTACAAGGATGGGGTGTCTACAGATCCCCTTGATGGGTAAGTTTAGAACAAGTGAAGGAAGTAAAAAGATATACACCTCATTAATCTTAGAGAAGAGGATTGAGGTCAATTCTATAGACCTAGGGAAATTAGGTAACCGATTTAGAGGGCCGAGGTTAATTCTGCGGACCTAAAGAGTGGGATGACCAATTCAGTGGGTCGAGGTTAATTATAAATATCTAAGGGTTGAGATGATTGATTCAGCAGGTTGAGGTAAATTTTTTGGACCTAATGATGTGAGAACTAATTGAGTGGGTTGAGGTCAATTATGCAGACCTAAAGCTGTAACGATCGATTCAGCGGGTCGAGGTTAGGGATGGAAATTTAACCCAACCCGTAGGAGTCCAGCCCCGCCTCGCCCCGCCCCTAATGGGGCAGGGTTTAAAACCCTATTAATGAATTAGGAATGGGTATGGGTTTAAAAAAAATGTTTATTAATTGGGGCGGATTAGGAGTAAAGCTAAATAAAACAGCCCCGCCCCATTTAACTTTTGCCTACATAGTTAACCTTTATATGTATGTTAATTGCAATTAAACCATACACACACACACGCACACACACACACACTAAAAAACCTTTGTATATTTATGTTAATTTTGAAAAAGATTTATGTGAAAATATGCATTAACAATTGGGGGATTGTCTCACGTATTGAAATACCAACCATTTTAGACCTTTAAAACTATAATATAATAATGTTAATTGTACTATTTTAAAAATTAACCCAACCCGTAAGAGCCCCAACCCGCCCTGTTTATTAAATGGGGAGGGTTAGGAGCTAATTTAAATAAAAATCGCCCCGCACCATTTATTAAATGTGGTGGGTTAGGGTTTTGAAAAACCCGCCCCAAACTCCCGCCATTGCCATCCCTAGTCGAGGTCAATTTTGCGGATCTAAAGATGGCATGACCAATTCAGCGGGACGAGGTCAATTCTTCAAACCTAAAGGTAGGGTGACCAATTCAGCGGGGCGAGGCCGATGTGCGGACCTAAGGATTAGGTGATCAATTCAGTGGAACGAAATCAATTTTGTGGACCTTAAAATGAGATGACCAATTCAGTGGGTCGAGTTTAATTCTACGGACCAGACGTTATAGCGGCCGATTCAACTGGTCGATGTCAATTCCGTAGACCTAAAGTCTTAGTTTATAGGGAGCATCCCTAGTAGGAAAGCATATAGTACTTTGGTGTAGGCGTGCAATTAGTTTCATTGGGTAATATATTGGTGATAAAAGTGAGTGCCAATGATCCTGCTGAGGATTTTGAGAGTTAGTAATTGGTTTGGATCTTCACTATGAGTTTTTCCAAGAGAACAAATGTCTTTGACTTTACGGTGATTTTTTAGGAACTTTTGGGAATTTTTCTAGAAATTTTTGGATTTATTCGACATTTTTTAAAAACATTTTGAGGGGATGTCGATAGGTAGGTCTGTGGAGGTGCCTATCGACATAGGGCATGGACTCCTGGGTTTCTTGGGGAAAGAAAAAGGTCACTGCCGATAGGAAGGACTAGGGGACTACCGATCGACATACCCCTAAGACTTCTATAAAAAGGGGGTGACCCCTCCAAGTGATTGATTCTCTTGATTTCTCTCTCTAAAAATCATTTCAAGTCCATTTTTTTTAAAGATCTCAAATGGAGAGTACTTATAGCAAAAATAACAATGAATGGGTGTCCATTGATGATTGGAAAAATTTGGAGTGGCGGGCTGCGGTGCAGTTGGTTTGGGCAATGAAAATGCCCATGACTCCTTCGAGTCAGTAATTGATGAGAGGATCTTCTTATGCGAGCCTGCGCTCCACCATTCAGCAAGGGTGAAGAACCCTAACGGTTACGTGAGTATTTGTCCTTTGGTTTTCCATTTTTTTCTTTTTCTTTTTGTTCTTGGGCTAGTGAAGGGTTTTCCTTTGTTTTTTATAATCAGGCATTGCTTCTTCAAGCATCCGATCCCAGGGGATGACTGGGATGAAGAATATTTGGGACCATCTTCCTGTGGGGGTGCATTAGATGGCATCGTCCACTCGACTTGGGACGTTAGCAGGTGCATTGGACTAGATGCCATGCTATACTACGGTGTTGTGTATGCTTGGTGAGAGGTGGTGGGATACGACCCACACATTCCATCTGGGGATTTGGCAGATGATTGTTAGTCCATCGGATGTCTAGAAGCTGATGGGGCTGGATTGCGGTGGTTGTCAAATTGTAGTAGAACGTACTCTATGGGTCAAGGAAGCAACGATGTGGGATGCCTTGGGGGATGTCGGTAGAATCATGTCGGGGGATTCTATCAGCATATCAATACTATTGGAGACACTGTTGTCTAAGTGGGTTGAGGATATGGACAGGTGGCAAGTGAAACAGGTAGGCCGCTTATTTATTCAACTTCCGCTAGGAGAGTTTGTGGTGGAGACGAGTGTCGATGTTGTTCATCTTTAGTTTTTACCATATTTGAGGATCATTTTAAACATCCACTCATACGAATGGGGGATATTCACTCTGGGATCCCTTTATGCTTATTTGGATGCGTTCAGTCGGTGATGCCGATAGACATTCATGAGACCCACGTACTTTTTGGAGGTAATCTTTGAGTTCAATTTCCTTTTTATTTTCTTATAGCCCTTTTTGCTTATTTTTCTGATTATTGGTATTTGCCTTTTGAAGATGTGGTTTTACAAGGTGATAGGGTACAATGTGAGGTTCATGTCCTTGAAGTAGAGTGGACTGGGATACTTGTACAGGATGTATCAGTGGAGGAAGTCGAACAGATGGTCGAACCAATCCCTTTCCTTGAAGGATGTGCGGGCAACTCTAAACTCCTTGATGAGCGGCCATGTTAGGTTTTCAAATTTTATCTCTTTGTGAGTTTTATAATCTCTTGGTAGTTATCGACTCTTGGCTGGGGATGTGGGTGGCCTTCTATCCTTGGAGTCTTCCTTTAAGGGCTATGAGGGAAACAAGCATACATACGCTAATGAGGTCGTTATTAGCACGCGAGTTTGGATATGTATAGTACCTTGTGGAGAGTTTGGTACCTTAGATTATGGAGGGTGAGGTGGAGGTTCCACCATCGATTCCTCGGAGTACATGAGGTGGGTGAGAGAGATTATGGATGAGGCAAGGGCGGTAGAAATGGTGGGCAAGATCTATATGCTCTACACTGATATGATGACGGGCTATGACTATCTGAATTTAATGACCATCTGGTTTATGCCTTCGTACATATATGACATGGAGAATATGCTTCTACATGTTGTTTCTTTGGGGAAAGATAACATCGTACGGACAACACTAGAGGAGGCACGAAAAAGGAGGGTACTCTTATTCTGGTCTCCTCTCCCTATTATAATTTTTAATTGAGTAGTTAGGAAGCGTTGTTAGTGCCCTACCTCCCCCATGTGCCGGTGGACGAGTTATCGAGTCTTTCTGATGATGCCCTCTAGACTGAGGTATATTCTTTTCTTTCTATTTTTATTTTCGGTTTTATATTTCTCTTTACTAACTTTTATGATTTTTGTTGCTTTTTGTTCCTTCTTTCGTGTAGAGTGTTCTCGTGTCAACCACCTGGCTGAGGGACATTAAGGACTGGATGGCATTAATGTTCGCCTATGTGAAGAAGTTAGCCAGTGCCTGTATAGTGCTGCTGGACACATCTGATGACAGTTATGGCTCTGGGAAGGGAAGGTCTAACACTCATCACAATGGAAAGCGTGTACACCGCGGAGGTTAAAGGTTGGTTTTGAGAGAGTTTGAGAGATTTGGGTTGTATTCCAATGTATTTTTTTCTTTTCTTTTTCTTTTATCCTCCAAGGAAAGTAATAACTCTCTCTCTCTCTCTCTCTCTCTCTCTATATATATATATATATATATATATATATATATATATATATATATATATATATGAGAAATGCATTTCTTTTTGGTATTATATTGAATTAGTGATTTACTCTATATGCACTTTAATTTACTGCTGAGATTTCTCATTTATTTTGTAAAGATAGAGATAAAAATGAAAAAGGAAGTCGAAGTAAAAGGAAAATTTTATTTTTAGAAATAATGTACAAAAGAGAAAGTAAATTTTTATAGAGGGACCCAAAGATTTTTTTTCAAAACAAAATTTTATTTTGGAAATTGATAGTGTAAAAGGGGAAATAAGGAATTTCCTATAAAAGGGGGGTTACCGATCAGCATACCCCTTTACCTGCCTCTCGGCATATGGGTCAAGTATAAATTACTCCCTTGGCTTTGATTGCACTTTTTGCGTACATAATGTACTTGGGGGGGGGGGGGGGGGGGGGCAGAGGAACCGGTGTTGTTCTAAAAGACTTGTTTTCTTGTGGGAATTTTTAGTATAAAAAAGGACTTTGTACGTGTTTTGTTCACCATCTTCCATTTTCTCTACAAATGGCTCTTCCGATGTGTAGATGCAAGGTTATATGGATTTGTTTTTAATTCATAAATTACACTTAGTTAAAATAATTAACAACATAAGATACAAATTACAATTAGGCTAGCAAGTTGAAACTTTCCAAATTTTAGTCTTGGTTACTAAATCCTACGGGAGCATACATGATATAAATTACGTAAAGAGAAAGAACAACTAAAATGTGCCAATGTACGTGGAAACCCCAAATGGGAAAAACCTTAGAGGGCCAGGCCTAGACAAAATCCACTGCGACTATGGTTTTTACAAGAAGACACACAAGATTTACAGACTTAACTCCACAAGTCCTGATGATGCCATGTTTAATACCTCTATTCATAGTACGTGTAGAT
The DNA here is from genome assembly GCA_949130495.1 of Sambucus nigra. Lineage (NCBI taxonomy): Eukaryota > Viridiplantae > Streptophyta > Magnoliopsida > Dipsacales > Adoxaceae > Sambucus > Sambucus nigra. The sequence goes on from OX422211.1 coordinate 94,067,921, forward strand.
CCAACACACTGAACAACACTCCCGTGTCTCGGTAACCACCAAATGCCAAGCACCGTCTCCAAAAATAACTTGTGTGGTTATCCACTACACCCAAATCGGGATGAATGTATGAGAGGATGAATTTTTGGTTTTTGGTTCTTTGAAAAATGATCCAAAAGATCACATAAATTGTTGAAGACTTTTTATAAAGAGAAAATTATGTTTTCTTTTGAAGTGCAAGGATCCTTTCAGTAGTTTCTCTCGAGCTCCTAAAATAGTTTTAAAGGTGGAAGTAGTGGAAAAGGGAGGTTGAAGGAAAAACTAGACCTGAAAAAATGAGGCACGACACGATAACACGACACGACACGACAGGAAATTATAAGTTAATGCGTTTAGTCTTATCGGGTTTGGGTCATTAATAAGTCAACCCGGTAGATCCGTTATCATAACGAATCGGGTTTGGGTTTGTACTCTTGCACGATTAAACCCGTTTACACTCATTATTACGCGTTAGTGGTACAAGCTATATTGGGTCGTGTGACTCGAACTAATATTACACCCATTATAACATATTACTAGGTACACACACACACACACACACACACACACACACACACATATATAATCTCAACCATTAGATTAAAAAATTAGACATCAAATCCACTCATTTACCCATTTAAAATTTTATTTGAAAAAAATAATATAAATTATTTTTAAAATTTTTGGAAAATAATTTTCTGAACGGGTAATGCTTTACATAACGGATTTATTATGACACGACCCAAATTCACCCATTTACTAACGGGTATTAATGATTCGGTTCATGTCACCCGTTAATATTATTGGGTCGTGTTCGGGTTTAAATTTTGAAAACCGTTAAGCTAACGGGTCGTGTTCGGGTTAGGGTAATTTTACACGAAATAGTTAAAACACGACACGAACACGACCCAACATGACCCGTTGCCAGGCCTAGGAAAAACTACTTTTTTTAAAAATAAAATTGCTCGTTCGAATGACTAAATTGACTTGTTTGAACGTCAGGAGAAAATGTCATTTGAACGAGTCTTCAAATGATAATTCAGACAAAATCCATTAAGGTTCTCGTCCGAAGTCATTTGAACAAGATATCAAACGACATTGCAGGAAAATCCATGAAGGAACTCATTTGATGTCGTTGGAACACACATTCAGATGAACTCTTTTGAACGACCTTATTTTTTTAGAAAATTAATTTTTTAACTTTAAAAAACAAAAAAGTTTAGAAAACTTTCACCTGGAAGTATATAACTTAAAAATTATCTATAATAAAGTATAAAATAGTCGGGTCATATACCTTTAGGAAAATGATCAATAAGATGATGAGGTGCTTATTGAAAGTCGAAATCCGGATGCTCAATTTACTGATGGAATATAGTACCTTGACATTAAATGACCGTAAATGTTTTATCCAATGAAAATTGGCAATACTAAAAATTGACTCTATTGGAAATTTGTCCTTACGAATCTCCCCTTTTGGCTATTCTGGGATGAAAAATAAAAATAAAAAAGACTCAAAATTTGCTAAGCCATACCATCAAGCCGGTCCTAATGTCCATCCCTAATACCCAAAAAAATGACAGACTCGACTCTATTGACAACGAAGCTGCTACGAAAAGCTCTTTGCAGGGAAGAATTCGGCATATAAATAAATAGCCTACACATATTAAACAACAAAGACATAAAACGCATCCGGAAATAAAGTTGTAAGTAAACCAAATTACGAACTCAACTCCCCCTAAACATGTTCTCCCATTTTTTGCTCAAAAAATACAAAGGGATAAAATAAAACCTACAATGTTAGTGCATATAGAATCATCCAATATAGATAGCAGGAAAACACTAACATAAGTAAACAACATCTATAGCATAAAAGGGAAAGAAAATCATCTATAACAACGATAAATGAGAAGATGAATGAAATGATGATTAACAACAATCCATAATAGTATCCAAAATGATTAAACAATATCCAAATCTAAAAGAAGGAAAAAGGAAATGGAAACCCAATATCCGGTACAAATGAGAGTAGAAATAAATGAAGTAAAAAGGACTTTTTCATAAGCACACAAAATAAAATAGCTGCCTAAACAAAAATCACTGTGCTGGATCATCAAGAGCATCAACTAGAGTCCCATCACTATGAGAGAATCTGATGGTGGATGAACCTGCACCATTCCACATCTTAGCATGATGGATCTCCTTAAAGTGATACATCATGAGGGAGTCTCTACATGCTTGAGCCTCCACTCTATTGTACTAAGTCGCCTCATATTCTAGCTTCCTATCTCTCTTCATGTAGGCAAAGAAATCATGCATAATAGTGTGGTAGTGAAGGTTCTCCTCCTTCATTTGATCAACATGCAAACGCATCAACTAAAGATCCTCGGACTCTAATGGTGGATGAGGGAAAAAGTTATAGGGTTGAGATTAAGATGGAGTAAATGAGGCATAGATCGGGATGACTCAAAGTGAGATGGAGTGGGATGAGTTATACCCTTAGAAACATAACCACGACACCAACTTATGGAGGAGCTATCCATGGTCTAATATCGGGTCAAGGGTATATTCAAAGGTAGAAGGTGGCAACCAACATCTAAACAGTGAGAGTGACTAGAACCGTAAAAGGCAATGCTTGTCGAATAAGGGTAGACGGTGATATAGGAGTAACTCTAAGAACTCCATAAATGTTCTCGGGAAGATCAAAAAAATTCCCAATGATGGTAGCATACATCAGACTCACATTATCCGATGAAATATGAGTATAGTTTGCACATGGAAGGAGGCACGCACAAACGATCCAATTAAGGATCATAAAATCAGACTTGAGATTTCTATGATATAGAATGGCAGAACCTGGTTGGATCACCTAAAAGATAGTCTCTAAAATAAGATCATAAGCAGGCCTAGCATTTGGGGGCCAAAGCAAGTTAGGGTTAACGACTCGGGGTAAACTAACGAGATGAGCAATTGAGTTAGTGGTGATAAATACATGTTTACCACGTACCTTGGAGACTAGACATCTCTCAGATACGAGCATAGAAAATAAGAACTCTCTATTATGGTCGAGATAAATAGGGTCATGAAGATTGAACATGGGATCCCAATCATAAGTGACAAGCCAAGTGAAAACTATGGTCCCAAAAAGAGAAACTAGGTTTATAATCTTTTCCCTAACGATAGACCTAGTGGGGAACCTTAGTGTATGGAAGAGTGTGTGATTTGCATACGTAACCCAATGTAGACAAAGGTTTGGAATGACAATGTCTTCATATTAAGAATATTCCTCATACAAAGGAGCAACATGCAAAGGACGTCAACTTCTAGCCATGAGAAACTGAAAGAGATGACTATAGCCTACCTAAATACAACTAGCCAATCCGACACAACACCAAAAACCAACAACACCACCACAAAATCCCATTATCCATCAGAATATCACACTCTGAAAATTTAAGATAAAATAATGTAAAAAATTCATAAGATGTCATTTAATAGGGGCAAACAAAAACTTTTTATGAATTTTTTTTGTATCAAAAGGTATATATAATATAGACATAACCCTAAAGAAAGAAATGTTGAGATCATATGAAATGGGATAATTATGAGAAATAAACACCATCAAGGTGTAGCATGTAACAAAAATTACCCCAAACATGTATACTCAAACCAAGATAATAAAATATACTAGAGAAAGGATGAAAAAGAATACCATAAAATGAAGCTTTATAATCCCAACACACCTCTAGGAGATATGGAAAATGGCTTTAGTAAATATAGGATTTCATATGTGTGAAGATGGAGATGGGGGGTTAAGAATATGGTGAGTGTGGGAGATATGGAGTGAAGTGTTGAGAGATATTAGGGAGAGAAACCCTTTTTGACTAAGAAAGAGAGATGGAAGAATTAAAAATAAAACGACTAAAAAAATTGATCCACTCGACCTGTTAAAACCCAGTCATTCAAATAATTCTAGGAATCACCATTGAATGTCGTCGTTAGGATGACATAGGAACGATCAATTGAACGAGATTATAGGCCAGGATTAGGGAGAGGGTCGTTAGAATCTCATTCGAATGAGAAATCTAGCGAGATTTTAGAAAATTCAAAAACAAATAAAAAGAAAATGAATTGAAAAATAAAGAGTATAAAGGCCCAATAAGGTTAAACACCCAGAGAAATTTTGATTTTTCAGTTGTCCTCAATAGTGTTGAAAAGATTAAACCGTGGGAACAAAATGAATTAGTGTGAACAATGCGAATGAGAACATCACTTAATACAATGCATAAGTGCAAGATGGAAAATAATATATCTATACATTATACACTCACATCAACATTGTGATAAATAAGGGTAATTCAATTGGAGATTAGCCACATAAACAAAATGCCAAGAAGATTGATGATTCTCTAGCCAATCTCAGAAATACAGTCATAAAACTCATCCAATGTTTCACTTTTTCATAGTGATAGTTTCAAATTGAGTGGATAAATTTTGAAGTTAAGACGCCTTAACCGCACTCATTCCCTCATGATGCCTCCTTTAAAGTTTCACAAGTCATGATACGATGAAACTCCTTAGGAGTACGACACTAAACAAAGCATTTAAACCTTAATAATTAAACTTAAATAATTTTAACCCATCCTCACTCCATTGTTCTACGGGTTTTAAAACAGTTTCTTCGTTAAGAACAACAGTAGAAAGGGACCACCCTTTTTCAACAACAAGCAAAACACGTTCATCAATTGATTTTAACGTAGATCTCATATGTGCTTTCCTATAGGCGTAATTAGTTCCATCAAGCATAAGGGGTCTATTTGAGAAATAACTATCCATATAACCTCTAGGATTAATCTAAATAACTTATATAAACTTTCTATGATACTAATTTGAAGATGCAAGGTTATATGGATTCGGTTATAATTTGTGAAATACACTCTGTTAAACCAATTAATGACACATGATATAAATTACAATTAGGCCAGCAGGTTGAAACTTTCCATATTTTAGTTTTGGTTACTAAATCCTACATTAACATGCATGATATCAAATACGTAAAGAGGAAGCACAAGCATAACACGCCGATGTACGAGAGTAAACCCACCTGGGAAAAACCTTAGACGACCAAGCCTAAACAAAATCCACTATGAATATAGTTTTTCAAAGAAAACACACAATACCTATAGACTTAAATCCACAAGACCCACTAATGCCATCTTATATACCTCCGTCCGTGGTACGTGTAGATCCAACACGCTACATAACACTCTTGTGTCTCGGTATTCACCGAATGCCAAGCACCGTCTTAAAAAATAACTCACGTGGAGGTCCTCTGCACCCAAATCAGAATGAATGTATGAGAGGATGAATTTTTGGCTTTTGGTTCTCAAAAAAATAATCCACAAGATCACATAAATTGTTATAGACTTTTTATAAAGAGAAAATGATGTTTTCTCTGAAGTGAAAGGATCCTTACAACATTTTTTCCCGAGATACTAAAATAGTTTTAAAGTTGGAAGTAGTGGACATGGGAGGTTAAGGGTAAAATTACATTTTTCAAAAAAAAAAATCACTCATTCGAACAACTGAATTGACTCATTCTAAGGGCGTGACAAAATTTCATTTGAACGAGTCTTCAGATGATAATTCAGCCAAAATCCAATAAGGATATCATCCGAAGTCGTTTGAAGGACAATGAGAGATATTTCATTTGAATAACTACGAGGCAAATGTCGTTTGAATGAGATATCAAATGACAATGCGGGAAAATCCATGAAGGAACTCATTTGATGTCATTGGAACAAACACGTTCCAATGAATTCATTTGAACGACTTTCTTAATTTTGGAAAATTAGTTCTAAATTTAAAGAGAAAAAAAAGTTTAGGAAACTTTCACTAGGAAGTATATAACAACTTAAAAATTGTCTCCAATAAATCATAAAATAACCTGGTCATATACCTTTGGAAGAACAAGTAACCAGATGATGAGTTGAAGATTTGCCGACTGTTGAAATTCGAATACTCAAATTCTTCATCAAAAGGAGTAACATGACATTCAATGACCCTAAATGTATTGTCCGACAGAATATCTAATATTACAAATTGACTATATTAGAAATTTGATCTTACATAATGTACGAAGATTTTTATTCCTACCTCGATCTACAATATTAACTACGAAGCGTTGTTTTAGTTATGGTACCCTTAAGACTATCTTTTTCGGTTCGTCTTAGACGAGGTATGCCCCACCTATAAAGAGTTTTCTATAATTTATCCTATTCTTCATGGGTGTCTTTGGCGAAGTTGCTTCATATCTCCCCCTCAGTTGCTCATCAGCTAGTTCATGGAGGAAGTATCATCCTCTCGGTAATCCTGAATTCACTGTGCCGGAGGGCTTTTTTTAATGCTTATTATGTGAGAGTTATAACCTTGGGTTTGACTAATCGGCTTTTATTGGGGACATATGATCTAATGGCTGATACTAAGGTAGCCATGATATTGGCATGGATGTCCTGCCACTGTAGTCTTGCGACAGTGGTGTTAGAAAAGACTTTGAACGACTCGAATGCCTAGAAAAAAGGTCGGCTGACTTTCTACGAGGGAGCCCTATCAAGATGTTCACGTGGATTTCTGAGAGACCATGCCTGAAGATCCCTCCTAAGTAACCCTATCGAGCATTATTAACTTTTTTTACTAGACACTTCTTCAATTTTGACCCTTTGACAAAACACTGGGTTAACTAGCTTGTAGAGCATGGGGCTCGATGCCTTTGATGGTATGTGCCATGGTGGAGGGACTTGTACATTATTTTATATTTAAGGGAATACCTTTATGTGCGATTATTTGGTCTTTTTTAGATTTCCTTCTATTTTTCTTGGTGTATTCAACTCCAAGTAAGATGGGAGCAGATCGTGTCGCCTCGTATAATTAATTTTTTTTCGATGGGAGACTTGACCTAGTCCTTAAGGATGATACTAGGTCTCTATGTCAACATCATCAACCGTCTATGTGTCCCTCAAAATCCTTTAGATGGGCTTGGTTTGTATCTGGTGATTATTGGAAGTGGTTATGGAAATAGGTGGTTGAAAAGATTTTGGTGGAGGAGACTGGACAAAGATGGCTTGTCATATTTAGTATTATGAAAGATGGTGTTATGGTATCGTCAAACCTTATTAAAGCCTATTATTGCACAAAGCATATCTGGAACAATAATTAGGAGTGGACATATGGGGGCCTCCAGGATCAGGTAACGATGATGAGGCGAGGCCATGTGGTAGCTAAAAATAAGGTTTTGTAAAGCTGGTTGTATTTGTGTTTAGTGGGGAAGTTAATTTTGGATTGGTATTTTGGTATGTTTCTGGATTTTTTGTGAAGCTGGTTATTGGTGGTAGGTACTGGTAGGATATGATGAGGGTTTGGAGGAGAGTGTCTTGCTAACCTCCCATTATTGATATTTCATGTGACAACTGTATTCCTTGATTAAAATAAAAACTAATTTTAGCATATTTTGTTATGTCTTTAGATGATTTTTTATTTGAATTGTCTATACAAATCATTAATGTAGACATAATCCTTTTGTTCATTTAAATGATTAGATGTATCTCCATTCTCAAGGGAAGAAAAAAATGGAATTTTGTGAAATAGAATGGACTGCACCCATGTGTGTTGTATGGGCTAGTGACATACCTCCATGGGTTTTAAAAATTTGTATGCTTCATTTTAAAAAGGGTGTTATGAGAGCATCAGATCCCACATAGTTCTAGAGGTAGAAGGAAACGAAGGGATATTTTTATAAGAATAGAAGGCGGATGAAACGAGTCATAGCACGTCGAGAGTTAGGATTAAGGGTAAAACTTCTTGAGACGGTCTAGATTGACTGGACATGCCATTTCTTATTCATCGATATATATGAGCATAACAACACCACTTGAAAGTATTTTCTTCACAATGTAGGGTACCTCCAATTGGGTTTGAACTTCCCTATGGGGTCCCAAATGGGTTCTACTATTTCTTTAAGGTCAAGGTCTCCTTCTTAGACACTGTAGTCCTTGACTTTCTTGTTGAATGATCATGTTATACGATGATGGTACTCTTGTAAGTGGTATAAAGCTTTGAGTCTCTTTTCATCTAAGAGTGAGAGTTCGTTGTAGTGGATCTGATGTCAATGTTCCTCACCAACCCTACTTTTGATCATGACATGCTGAGAATTTACTTTTAGTTCAACGGAAAGAACCACTTCCATATCTTATCCTAAGGAATAATGGTGTAGCCCCAGTGGGGGAGCTGATAAAGGTGAGGTAACCCCAAAGGGCATATGGGATCTGGTCGACCCATTCTATGTAGATTTTGATCATTATACTGATGATGGTTTTGAGGCTTTTATTAGCATCTTCGATTTAGTTTGAGGTTAGTATGGAAAAGACTTGTGTCTTTGAATTCCATACTCGTCGACTAATTCTATGACCTCGTCTTCGATGTGGGCTCCATTGTCTGATACCAACTCATGGGGAAATACATAGCTATAAATGATATTCTTTCGGATAAACTTTTCCACTTTCTTCGTATTCAGTTAGAATATAACTCAACTTCGATCCAATTTTTTATATAGTTAATGGCGGCCAAGATTAATTCATGCATGTTCGAGGCTTTGGGAGTGACCTTCCCTATGATGTTTAAGCTTGAGGTAGAGAAGGGTCAGGGAGAGGTTATATTGTACAGCTCTCAAGGAGTCAATTATTGGAGGTTGGCAAACTTTTGGCATTTGAGTCATCTCCGAACATAGGCAGTGCAGTTTTGAACCATGGTAGTCCAATAGTACCCTTGACGGATGATTTTCTTAGAAAGGATGTAACCGTTTATGTGGGGCCCACTGTGGATTTTCTGCATCATTCCTTTAATATCAGTCTCTACTATGCAATAAAAATAGGTTCCATTAAAGTTTCTCTTAAAAAGTGCTTTATTACAGATGATGTATTGGGAAGCTAGTTTACGAAGGGTTGCAGTATTTTTTATTTGCATCTCGGGGATACCTACCATGTTTGAGAAGGCGCCAAATGTCATACTACCATAATCCTACCATTTCATAATCTTCTTCGATGACAAGCTTGATGTGGTAATAACACATGGGTATAGTTTTTTTCTGAATCAGGAAAGTAGCAATTGTTATTCCCTTAGGTATATCGACCATGGAAGCCAGGGTTGTTAGTGCATCCGCTAGGATATTCTTTGATAAAGGAAGGTAATGAAAGGTGGCATCCTTGAATTAGGAGGCAAGCTCTTCTAGGTGGGTGTGTAAGGTTAGGAATATTTCATTTTATACATTCCATTCTTATGAGAATTTGTTAGACAAAGAGGGCAGAGTCCCTGTAGACGTCGAGGTAATTGTTTCCATTCTCGAGGGAGATTTTGAGCCCTACGTTGCATGCCTCGTATTTTATCATGTTAACCTGGTATCAATGGGAGTGTGAGAGTCAACGGGAGGGATCAAGAATATCCCAATACTATATTCTTTATTATTGGAAGATCCATCGAATAACATCTTCCATCTGAGGTCCTCCTGAGAGGTACAGAGTATTTTTTCATCTGGAAATTCAGAGACTCGAACTTTGGTTCCTTTTATAGGATGATCGGTGAGGTAGTTAGAGACAGACCTCCCCTTCATGGCTTTCTGTGTTACGTACACAATGTTGAACTTATCTAACAACATCAACCAATGAGCCATTCATCTTGACAAAGAGGTTTTCTATAGTAAGTATTTTATGGGATTCATTCTAGATACTAATATCATGGGAATGCAAGCATGTTGTGTTGTAGTTTTTGCGTTACCCTGATTAGGGCGACACATGCTTTCTCTATGGCAGTGTAGTTGAATTCTTATTCAAATAACTTATGACTAGAATAGTAGATGGCTTTTTCCTGATGGCATTATTCAATGTATTGGGCCAATAAAGCCCCTGTTGTGGTATCGATGAGAATCAAGTACATGAGAAAGGGGAGACATGTCATTGGGTGAGGTATCTCTTGATCTGGTCAAAGGCTTCTTGGAACACCTCATTATAAACCTTGGTTTAGTCATTTCGGAGATTTTTGAAAATGGGCTCACAAATGAAGGTTAGTTAGATGATGAACTAACTGATGTACTGCATCTTACCCAGGAATCCTCGTACTTTTTTTCCCTCCGAAATGGTGACATCTCTAGTATGGCTTTTAGTTTGGCAGTGTCTTCTTCAATTCCTTTCTCATTGACTATGAATTTAAGGAATTTCCCATTAGTGATGCCAAAGACAAGCTGCTGTGGGTTAAGCCGAATCTGGTATTATCGCCGTCGCTGGAATAATTTCCTTAGGGAGGGGATGAAACCTTCCCAAGTCTTGGACTTTTTTATTATGTCATCAATATAGACCTCGACTTCTTTATGGATGATATCGTATAGGATGGTTATGGCGGACCTTTTGTAGGAAACCCTATAATTTTTCAGCTCGAATGGCATGAAGGTGTAGCAGAAGGTTCCCTTTGGGGTGTTGAAGGTAGTTTTTTCCTAGTGGTTAGGGTGCATCTTGATCTAGTTGTAGACGAAAATTCCACCAACAAATTACTTGAGGGCGTGGTTGGCCGTGTTGTCCATGATTATGTCTATATTGGGCAAAAGGTAATCATCCTTTGGGTATACTTTTTCCAAGTTTTGATAGTTAACCCATATATAGACTTTACCTCTCAATTTCGACATGGGGATTATATTTGCAAGACATGTAGGATATTCGACTACACAAATAAAACCCACATTTAGCTATTTGACTACTTTTTCTTTAACCTTGAAGGACCGTTCAGTTTTGAGCTTCCTTAGTTTCTGATTTATAGGTTTTCTTTTGGGGAATCGAGGGATCTCATGATATGCTATCTCTAGGTCAAAACTGAGCACGTCGTCATAGGACTATGTGAAGACATCCATGAACTCCTTCAGAAGCTATTTCAAATTGCGCTCACTCATTCTCGTTGAGGGCGTACCCTATCCTAATCTCGTGCATATGGCTACTAGAACCAAGATTAATAAACACAGTCTTATCATCTTGAATTTGAAACCAATTATGTTGCTTATTATTTTTGTTATTGAGATCAATTATAAATTGTTCATCTAATAAATCATTATCATCAAACGTTTGACTAGAATCAAGGCAATTATTGCAAGGTATAATAAGATACTCAAAATCTTTGTTTATTTCATTCTTAGGGAATACAACATTTAGAATCTCATCAAAATAGGCCTCGTTTGTATTGATAGTAGAAATAGGAGAAACGGTGATAAGTTTAGGGATTTCTTGAATGGGGTGAATAGCAGGGCTTTAACAGTCTGGATCAAAATAGCATGCCGATTGAGGAAAGATGCTTCAGCAGTTGCAATCTTAGCTTATGGGTTTAACAACACAATTTCTTGGTGAATTATGCAGAGACTCAACCTCAGTGTCTGTAAGTTGAATGACTTATTAGTGTTGCTACCCTCAGAGTTTTTAGTTTTTTCCATGGTCTTGTCAGTTGGGGACTTCAGCTCATGCTTTCATTCCTCGCTCAAGGTTTTGTCATGTTGGAAGAAGATATCCACCCCCAATTTTATCTTTTTATCAACGGGGTCATGCCATGGTTTAAAAAATCTACAAAAGAGGAAGTCTTTGACCTCTTTGATGAACCTTCCATTTAGAGAGTCTCTTAAAATGGTATTTTCATTTTCCAGGCTTCTTTTTTGATGTTTTCATCGGATTCCTTTGAGGTCAGCTGGTGAAGGTTGAAAGCCTAGGACACATGGAGGAAATGCTTCCTTAGGGATTATTGGCTCAAAGATACCTTAGTGACATAATCCTAGCCCCATTCCAGGCATGAAGTGCATATTCTTGAACATCTGGATTACATTGACGTTTCCATAAAGGTTATGTTTTGGACAACCGATCTTTGAAATTATCTGCCATTGGGATAGGGAGTGCATCGACTTTGAATCCATAGAGGAACATGTCATTGGACTCATACTGAATTTCCAACATTGGGTTGCTGGTGTTGGGGTTGTCTAAACTATTGTCATCCCTAAGGATGGTGATGACCTGAACTTTAGTGAAGAACTTAAATTTCTGATGGAGAGAGGAAGATCCTTTTCGGAAGTTATGTATCTATGGGAGGCCAAGGAATAGATTAACACAGGCAGGTTTATTAATGACTTGGAACTCTATCAAAGGGTTAATAGTAACATCCCCTAATGCAAGTTTTATAGAATTGATTACTTCCTGACAGGAGTTGTCATAGGTCCGCACTCGGTCAGATATGGGAGTGAGATTGCTAACTTTTGACCCTGGGCAGAGGTTCAGAGAAGATTCATTGTTTATAAGTAATAATGGGATCATCTTCCCTAAGACATCAAAGGAAATGTTGAGATCATAATTATGATTAGGGCAAAATTTTGTTATTTATTATTTAGCGAAAGAGATGAGTCTAGTAGAGGTTAGGGATCCAACCAGATTTATAGCTTCTTTGAGAGTGGTCGAGGGAAAAATAGTGGGTCTTGTGAGGAGCTTTACCCGAGAATTTTATTACAACAGGTAGGACATGAAAAATACACATAAGGTGATGTTGTCTTGGGTTTTCATGAGCTGGTCGAGAACTTTACTTTCTTCAACTGTCATATTTGGCATTAGGAGCTCTTTGGAAAAACCCTTTCCTTTATATGTTCTTGTTGCATGGGGAATCGAATATTTCTAGTATCGCTTGAATTTGATCACATCGTTAACTTAGGAGGGGAAGAATAAGAATCCCATGGCTTCGTCTACTTCGAACTGAATAGACTTTTTTTTATTTCCCCAAACAATTCATCAAAATAGATCATTCCACATAAGTCATTAACTGAACTAGATTCTCCACTATTCGATTCAGCATCTGAGCTATCGAATTCATCCCCTCATCTGGTAGCGACGATGTCCTCCTGTCAAGAGTAATTGATGCACTCAATAACATCCATGGCTTTATCAAATAGGTCTTCCCACTCGAGGGGAAGTGAAGGAGTGAAGGGACCAGACGCCCGTAGTGTTTCAAGCCTATGAACAACTTAGGAATAATGAATATCTCTCCTTTCTGGAGACACATATCTCACATAGTATGCACGACATCATCCAGACTGATTTCTTCTATGGGTACCACCCATTTGTCTGATTCTTGAGCCCACTTTTGGAATTCTATAAATAGGCTATTGAACTTCTCATAATCGATGGACATCTATATAGGTAGTTTCAGCCCAAACCTTTGGGGTTAATCTAATACTGTAGGTAGTTCCATGCCTCCCTTCCTCTGATCGGGTGAGGATGGTAATACAACATCATGTAAGGAGTGACATACCTTAATTAACCAAGCTTGTGTGGGATGTAGGAGGAATGACGGGAAAGCTTTGAGGGGTTTGGATGAGATTGTAGAGGTGCCGAGTGTCTTGGAAGGCACATTTTAGGTAGAAAGCTTAGATTCAGGGTTGTCAGTCTTGGTACTGCACGAAAATAGGATGGACATCAGATCTGGCTGAACATTCGATGCTTGGTCTACATTCTTCATGAGTAACTTACTGAGGTAGATCTCAAATTCGATCAAAGCAGCATAGGAAGCAATGGAGCTTCAGGGTGATTTGATGAAAGACCGAAGCCAATAGGGAACCAAGCCAAATTTGGGTATGCGATCGGCTTGAGATGGAAAAATAAAAGTTTTTATTTTTAAAAGAAAAAGGGAGTATTTTGGTATTCAGAAAAAGGGGAAAATATGTTTTTGTCATTTCTTTTAAAAGAGGTAAAGAGAAGGAAAATCCTCAGCGTGATTATTATTATTCGGTTTCACTATTATTAGGTTCTCCTAAATGCAAGGAAAATGTTGTACAGGACCCGAGCCTAGGGAAAAGAAAGGGTATAAGATATAAGACACGATTTTACTTGTTTTTAGGCTCATAGACGGGGTCTTGTTTTAAAAATGGGTGAAATAGTGCAAAAATTCGGCGGTATGGTGACTCAGAATTTTGACAAAGTTTTTGCATGGTAACCGACAAACTAATTATGAGTGTCCTAAGGTTAACGCATGTATTAAGTTTATGCATTTGGTGGGTTAGTGAAAGGGTTCCACCCCTTTGGTATGACTTCCACAATATATCTCTTGCATATAAGAGCAATCATTAATTGGTACATTTGGACAAGTCATTTAATATACCTGAGTGTACGTGAATTGCCTCATGATATACCTCGTGCGTATGGTATATATGAGATCTAGTTCAATATACTCGACGTACACAAATGAGTTCCCTGCTATATACCTCCCGTTATGAGTTTAATCAAGCAGTATGATGTGATGGGAATCATTCGATATAAGTCAAAGGTACGAGGCCAATGGAAAGTGAGAATTATATCACTTAGTTTAATCACGCCCACATGATCAACACCTATCACAAAATGACCCCTTGTATGGGATAAAAAAATGGTCAATATATCAATGCTCTGGTAATGTAGTGTGAAAAATTTCATCAGTCTTGATTAGTATCTTATGGAGATTTTTTTTTGTATGCTAAGTAAAGGGAGTACTACTGCCATGGTGGATATATACAAATAGCATGAGATAAAAGTAAAGCTTGCATGTATACACATAGAGCATAGGAACTATAGAAGTAATGGTGATAGAGTGTGAAGCATGTGGATATACAAAAGGGTGAGATATATGTGCAAAGTGAGAGAGTGACATGGGAATAGAGTGAGTGAAACTACATTTGAATATATACAAGTCAAGATGTGTTCTAGTGAGACTAAGAATGGATCATGCTCAGGTGGTGTGCCAGATGTGTAAGTGATCATGGAGATATATACAAGTGAGAAAAAGTGAGAGCATGTTCTAATGAAGCTAAATATGGATAATCTATAAGTGGTGTGTGGAGCATGTAACTAAAAGTGAGACTATATACAAGTGCGAGTGTGAGAAGTGATCATGGGTAATATATACAAGTGGGTGCAAGGTGAATCATGGTGAGCATGTAAAAGTAAGTCAAGAGTGATATATACTCGAGGACAGATAATGGTGGAGATAAACATGAGATAAATATATAAGAAGTAAGCATAGGAGTAAGGAAAACATACAAGAATCATATGGACACATGTATAAAAGCAAGAGAGTAAATAAGTAACACCCATGTGAAAATATAGTCAAGTACTCTAGCAAAATCCTCATTGGAGTCGTCACTATGGCCATTTGGGTCAGATTCCCATGGCACGGGCTCGGACCCTAAGTCAGGATGAGAAGGAGAAGGAGGAAAGGATCCCAACTCTCTCTCTCTCTCTCTCTATATATATATATATATATATATATATATATATATATATATCTGTCTCCCTTTCTCACCTAGCGTGTATGGGTGATTCTAGGACATGGAAGTACTCTTTTTGCCACTCATGTAGGCGTCTTCAAGGTCTTCCTGGGATATAAAATTGGTCATCGTTAAATGGGGATTATACAAAGAGATGGAGTCACCAACCTATTTTTCTAAAAATAGGACAACGAATGTCGCCACTTCTAGAGAACATCATCAAGTTCATAATGATGCATACGAAAACAAAGTACTTCAAAGTTTTGGGGACTAAGTTACGGAATGAGAAGGTTTTGGGCACCCATTCTGCCCTTTAGGTCTCTCATGGCCTATGTTAATCTTCTTTTTTCTTCTCCGTGATGTGTGTTTACATGTGTAAAATATAAATAAAGGGAGATTTGAATTATTTGACTCGCATTATGGAATGGAGGGAGGGGACTCACATGTAGGAGTATACTCGGAAATGTAATAAACATATGATATAAGTTCTCACCCA
Organism: Sambucus nigra; assembly: GCA_949130495.1. Classification (NCBI taxonomy): domain Eukaryota; kingdom Viridiplantae; phylum Streptophyta; class Magnoliopsida; order Dipsacales; family Adoxaceae; genus Sambucus; species Sambucus nigra. The sequence continues at coordinate 94,083,787 of OX422211.1, forward strand.
ATAACGAATCGCTATGAAAGAGAGATTGTGCATGTCGGACAAGACACATTTATGTTGAATTCCAATACTCCCAAAATATATGTAAAAGAATATAAAAGACATGAAATGAAAAGGGAGGACTTGAATCTAGGGATTGGCCCAAGGGGCATCAAAGTTCACATAGTTCTAAAATATCATAGGGGCGGGGTTTAACTCATAAATCCAAACGTAGGACTCCTCTTTGAATACTTTAGCGGGAAAATGTGTTCAAGTGTGAGAGTTGAGAAAATGATGAACCTTACTTTTGGAATTTTTGAATAAACCCTCCTTTTGTCTTTCTTGGGTTTTTACGAAAATAAGTTATGTAAAATATTAATAATAAAAATTATTATAAGGACATTATTTTATAAGTCCGTTATCAATTTAGTATGTCGTATACCGATACACCGTCAAAGAGAATTCAAGAACATTCAAGCATCAAAGACGAATCCGAATATCAATTTCTTCAACATTCAAGACTCTACGAGGTTAATTTTGGTAAGGTTGGGTTTCAATTCCTTAGCATTTCATTTAAAGTGTTGGGATAATTTTAAAAGAGGTTTGAAATTTTTTCCAAGTGTTGAGGCGTTGTTTTTCGTCGAAATGAATTTTCCAAGATTAAAAGAATAATTTTTGAAATAAAAAATTAAATTTATTTTTCGCGAATTTTGTCGTTCGAACGACATCTGCTCTCGTTCGAACGACGCGCCGCCTTAATTTTTTTATATAAAGCGTCTTAAACGAGGCATCTTTTAAGAAGGAGACCTGGTGATTTTTTATACCAGTAATCTTCTAACAGTAGAACACTTCGTCTTCTTCAATTTTAGGGTTTAAAACCTTATTTTTCAATTCACAAAACATCCCAATCTTTTAGTGAATTATTTTGGAACCTTAGATTCAAGTTTGTTGAAACTTTACCTTTGTGGGGAGAACTCTACAATCAGAGAGCTGCGTGCTATTATGGAGGGAGTCTCTATGAAGTTACTCTTATGGGGATGGTAACCTATACCGTGAAGACTGGGTGTCCTTGTGGTATAGCTGAGTGTGAACCACTGCTGATTTCTAGTCGATGCTTTGAAGGTTTAACGAAGGCACCGTGCGTTACTCTTGTAGGCGATCAAGTTGTTTGTAAGTCAATGGTCTTGTAAACTTTTCAAAGTTATATAAATAAAAGTTTTTGACCTTCAGAGGTTTTTCTTGAATTTGGTGTTCCTAATATTTGATCTTGTGATTGTTTGATTTTCATATTTAATTCAATCACTTAGATGCATGTTTTAGGGTTTAACTAAATTTGATTTTTTTTTAAATTCGTATTATTCCTCTGTAGCGATTCTACAAATTGGTATCATGGCCTGTTGCGCTAAGTTATTGTGTTTTGATAATGATTTTGCACAAAAATGGCTTTTGGTGGTTTTGATAATTTTCGATGTCAACTTTTTGAAAGGTTAATTGAACAATTCACACGAACTCTTGTTTTAAATCTTCTATTGAAAACGATTCTGAGAGGTGTCCTTGTTGTGAGGGTGTTGGTCACACGTTAGATGAGTGTACCACAAATTTAAAGAAGAAATTGAATAAACCGATTTCTCATATTTTTACCCTTAGTGATATTGATTCGGAAGAAGAAGTCTTTTATGCTTCTAGGCGAGAGCTTCCCATCCGTGTGATTAATGATGAGAGTGAGTGTGAAAAGAGTGAGGAGGAAGAAGAAGAATTTAGTGAGTTGCAAGTTGCCTACATATATGTATTTTGAATTTTTAAAGACAAAAAAGATAAACTTGAAACTTGAAGCTGAATTGAAGAAACGAACTTTAGATAATGATAATACTGATGCGTTGATTAAGGATCTTAGGGCACGTGAGGAGATGCTTAAAGAGAAATTTGGATATGTTGAGGGTGAGAGAGATAGTATTCGAGGTGTGATGGAGGCTATGAAAAAGGAGCTTTTAGAATTTGAAGATTCTAGACGTTTACTCGAGTCGAGGATAGGTGAACTTGAGAAGAATTTGAGAGAATAAAGTAAGGTGAAATTTGATTTGGAGTCTAGGTCGAAAAAGGTATATAAGATCTTAGGCACGGTCCAAATTAAAGAGGATATGGGTGGTATAGGCTTCGATGAGAGGGTTACACAAATTCCCAAATCCAACCCCACACAACCTAGGCTTGTTAAGAGAGAGCCTCCGAAGGTTGTTAGGAGAGAGACACCTAGGCACATCATGAGAGAGCCACCTAGGATCATTAGGAGTGAGACACCTAGGCAAATTTGGAGAGAAAAATCGGGAAATTTGAGGAGAGGGCTACCTTTAGTAACACTTACCGCTCGATTTACACTTGCACACATTGCGGTAGGCAAGGTCATCTTAGGCGCTTTGGTTACAAGCTTTTAAAAGGACCTAGGCAGGTTAATAGAAGAATAAATTCGATTCCCCACACCCCCACATATCATTACAAATATTTTTGGGTTAGAAAATCAGATTTAGAGGCTTACGGTCTATTTGTTCAGGATTCTCGTTTACTTGCACGTGATTCACCCCATGTGAGATCTCTTGGTTGATTGTGTTGGATGTTTGTCATACACTAGCGATGCATCATGTTATATTCTTTCTAGTGTTATGACTCACTTTGATGTAGCGCATATTAGTTTATTTGTTGCATTTGTGTGTTTCGCTACTGTTTTAGCATTGTTTTTCATCTGTCATCACTTTCCAGGTACTATTTTCATGTAATTTTTTCACCGGGCAAAACTAAATGGCTTTCTAGGAAAACTGGGATTTTTTGGATTTCTCGTTCAAGCGAGAACATCATGTCGTTTGAGCGACAACTCTTTCTCGCGCGAAGTCTCTTCTCGCGACAGGCCTAGATCGTTTGAGCGACCATGTTGACTTTGACCATTTTGTTTATAGTACATTGATTCATCCTGATATTATTTTTGGTACTGCTGGTTGTTTCTGACAGTTATATGCAGTCTTTCTTCCTATATATGCTTAGTTTCTAACAATGCATTTGTTGGTTTATCACACCTTATTTTATTCGTGATTCATTTGTGTGATTAATATTTGCTAGCATAGGATGATGCTCATATCGACATTATATGCCTATTGTTGGATGTATCATTTTGTAGTTATTTTTCTTTTTGAAAAATGCAAAAAGATTTTCTATTTTTTGAGTGTCCATTCATATTTTTTTTGATCAAATTTGAAAATCCAAAAAAAAATTTGTATTTTGTTTGCACCAGTTATGGATAAACACTTAGGATGTCAGAGTCACAATTTCATTCCATTTATCCATGTGACTATTTGATAGTGTTTTGAGACAATATATCATGTCATCTATGTGCTTTATAATGTTTGGGTTCATTAAGATGAAATTAAGTGATACTTCTTACATGTTTGACTCATGATTTCCTTTATTGCACACAGGCACGAATTTGTTAGATTATTGTACTTGTCGTATCACATATTGGTTGGGTGTTTTCATCTCAATCCCGTCCTTAAAACGAACCAAGTGCAATAATACGAGAGTAATAAAAGTAGTGCATGTAAGATCCATTGTCCATGAGGAATTTGTTTAAGACAAAAAGTGATGAGTGAACACGGGAAAGGGCTGCGAGTGAATGATAATCATGTCGTGAAATCCACCGTTTGAGAAGAGCCCGCACAAAAAATGAAGGCAATAAAAAATAAAATATGCCAAAATTTTGGGCCAATAGGTTTTCTCTAAATTGATAATTTAAAACCTCATTAGAAAAATAAAAATGCATTATTATATATGAGGGAGTTTTGGATGGTTATATTAATGGGTTTGCACGTCCTTTGAAAAGTGCTCGAAACGACACTAAATAGTTTTGGACGTTATTGGTGTGGACATCATTTAGACTTTGATTTATTGATTTGATTGAGACGATGTCATCTAAATTCAATAATTACACCTAAGGATATTTTTTATGTTCATTCGTTAGGGGTACACGTATTCATCGTGCACACGTGATTGATTGAGTTGATTTACCTATTGAACGTGTTCACACCCATACATTCCATTTCCATGACTTGGTTGTTTTAGTAAAAATCCATGGTGTGATTTTTGTATCATTATTTTTGCTTTGAAAAAATTAAAAAGTCAAAAATAGTTTTCGGAAATCTTTTGAGTTACACCTATGCATGCACGTAGTTTGATTCATATTTGCTATGCATTTTTATCGTGACACTCTATGTTTAGTTTGTTTCTTCTTATCTGTATACTTGGAGACATAATAAAAATGGGGAGAACGAATTATGATTTTATGGTGGAGTTTGCATTATGGGGGAGATTTTATTATATTGATTTATTTTTTCTTATATCATTTCAAACTCGATGCGTCACGAAGGTATTTGCTTTATCTCATGTGTATAGGTACGAAGATTGATGATTATTGGATTCCACACCCTGATGAGAAAATCTATGAGATTTATTGTTAAAGACTTTTGAAGAAAATTTGAAGACTTGCAAATTTTAGTATTTTCCATTTTTGGGTTCATGGCGGATATTAGATTTGTATAGGCACTTTGATTTGATAATTCTGAGTTTTTATTTGTATCGGCATAGACATAGGGGGAGATTTGTAAGGACATTATTTTATACGTTCGTTATCAATTTAGTATGTCGTATACCGCTACACCATCGAAGAGCATTCAAGAACATTCAAGCATCAAAGACGAATCCGAATATCAAGTTCTTCAACATTCAAGACTTCGCGAGGTTAATTTTGGTAAGGTTGAGTTTTAATTCCTTAGCATTTCACTTAAAGTGTTGGGATAATTTTAAAGGAGCTTTGAATTTTTTCTAAGTGTTGAGGCGTTGTTTTTCGTCAAAATGAATTTTCCAAGATTAAAAGAAGAATTTTTTAAATAAAAAATTAAATTTATTTTTTGCAAATTTTCTGGTTCGAACGACATGGGATCTGGTTCGAACGACATCAAATCTCGTTCGAACGACGCATCACCTTAAATTTTTCATATAAAGCGCGTTAAACGAGGCATCATTCAAGAAGGAGACCTGATGATTTTTGATACCTGTAATCTACTAACAGCAGAACACTTCGTCTTCTTCAATTTTAGGGTTTAAAAGCTTGTTTTTCAATTCATAAAACATCCTAATCTTTTAGTGAATTATTTTAGAACCCCAGATTCAAGTGTTTTGAAACTTTACCTTTGTGGGGAGAATTCTACAATCAGAGAGCTGCGTGCTATTGTGGAGGGATTCTCTATAAAGTTACTCTTATGGGGAGGATAACCTACACCATGAAGACTGTGTGTCCTTGTGGTATAGCTGCGTGTGAACCACTGCTGATTTCTAGCCGACGCTTTGAAGGTATGACGAAAGCACCATGCATTAATCTTGTAGGCGATCAAGTTGTATGTAAGTCACTGGTCTTAAAAACTTTTCAAAGTTTTAAAAATAAAAGGTTTTGCCCTTCTGGGATTTTTCCTAAATTTGGTGTTCATAATATTTGATCTTGTGATTGCTTGATTTTCATATTTAATTCAATCACATAGATGTCTGTTTTAGGTTTTAAATAAAATTGGATTTTTTTAGAATTCGCATTATTCCGTTATAGCGATTCTACAATTATTTGTTGTTAGAATAATGCAACGAAACTAGAAGATATCACAAAATGAGGATGAAGTAAGTAATAACATTAAAATGAATAAACTAGAAAAAGGGTGAGGAATGGATCTCCTTGTAGATCTTTGTTGTTGAATTTAGAATGTATGTAGGCTAGTTTTTGTAGTGGAATCAAGGTAATATGATAGGGTGAGGTGGATGACTAAGTGTGGTCAGAAAGCGAGGTTGGTAGATGTTGGAAAGTGAGCTTCTTTTAGTAAAGAGAAGGCTCTGATTTCGAGATAATGTTTGTTAACTGCTAAAAGGGACCTTTCCCTAGGGGTGAGATCATGAGCCTTTTATATAGTGCCATTTAGGGATAGGGGATACCGATTAGCATGAACATTGGACTACCTATCGGTATAAATCCTACCTTATTGGGCAAGTAAAGTACACCCTGCCGATAGGCAGAGAGTCTAGGGTGCCTACAGGTAGTTTGGAATGAATTTTTTTGAAAAATGAGCAGAAAATGCGAAATGTAAGTCTGAATCACACACTGTCAGGTTTTTTGAAATGGGAATTCTGAGCTCCTCAATAATCCATTGAGCTACTTCCAAGAGTTTGACAAAGTCAAACGGGGCTCGAAAGTGCCCAATAGTCCCTGGACAGGGGGTCTTTAGAGGTAAATTGATTGTTTGTGCAAAACGTGAGACCGATTCATACACGTCATAGATCGTTGGAAGGGGAATCCAAAGAATTTTTAGATTTCATTGAGATTTGGTCGGTTTGGAGAGTTATTTGAGGTTAAACGGGGATCAAGAGCACCCAGTGGCCCCGAAATCAATACTAAAAGCAAAATGGATCATTCGTGCGAACCTAGATTCCAATTTGTGCAAAGAGAACACATTAGGAAGGGAATTTAGATCCCTTTTAGGTTTCATTGGGATTCGCTCAGGTCGAAGAATTTATCAGAGTCAAAGGGTCCTAGGAGCACTCGGTGGCCTCCAAATCAATGCTCGGAGTAAAATGGATCATTTGTGCGAACTGTGAGGCCAATTCATGCACGAGATGGACTGTTAGAGAGGGAATTCAGAGCCTTTCAAGGTTTAATTGATCTTTGCTCAGGTTGGATATTTGACCAAAGTCAAATGGGTCCCGAGTGCCCCCAACGACCTCCATATCAGTACTCGAAGTGTGACTTGGGGTTTATGGTGAGTGGATGAGTGTTAGGGACCTAAGGAGTTTCTTGGGTGGGCCTAGGATGGGGTGTCTACACCATGATTAAATTTGACATTTAATTCTTAGGAGTGAGTTTTATTGTTTTAAGGGAATATGATTTTTTGTCATCTAAATAAGAGATATAAAATTTTGCAAAAAACTTAAACTTTTTCATATTTCGAAATTTATGCAATGAGAGTTTGTATAATTTTGAGTTATAAATGGGATTTACGAGTTCGACAAATTAATCATTGAATGGAATCCAATCAAATTAGAGCCACATAGCTGGCATGTGACCCATGGAGATAATGTAATCGAACAAATATTAGGGACATAAGCGAAAATATTGGGAGATCATGTAGGTGATTTGGAAGACCAGACTTATAGGACTCTATGACTTGTGATTGCGATTGTATGAAGACTCCTAGAAAAATATGATCCGTCCACTTATAAACCAGGGTGACCTCATTCATTATGAGGGTGAATTGATTGCAACTTGCGTGTGGTGACTTAGACTAACATCTAGCATCCCTAACACTCTAATCGCCTTTTATTCTTCCATAAAAGAGGAACTAGACTCCTATCAGAATCCTCTCGCTGCCTCGGCGTTCTATGTTCGGGGAGTTCACCCAAAAAATTAGGGCCTAATCACTGATGTCACACGCCATTTGTTGAATTACTGGAAGAAAGAGCATCCTCTCATTTTACTAGTATTTATAAGGAGAGCTTGGACCAACATCATCAAGAGATCACTCGTGTTAGGAAGAAACTGGCTCAACAATCATTGGATCATCATTTTATCTCTCGAACTCTGGAGCACCGTAGGAGGGGAACTCGTTCCCCATGGGATAGAAGGTTCCACCATATTGGGATGACCTCTAGATTAATAAGTCCCCACGCAGTGTATTCTTACTCGTGGCATGTCCAATGTTCATTGGATGGAATTCCATAAACTATAATCTCCATCAGTTTTTCCAGTCAAATCAGCACATAACAACAAGTCTACTCATCTAAAATCTAGCACTAAAAAATATGGTAATGATAAAATCAAAGGTCTTATTAAGAAAAAGTTGGAAGGAAATCTGAATCCAAACCTGACACAAACTCCCAAAGACCTAGCTAGGAAATGTTTTAGGCATGGATATTTCTCTCCATTTATCATGGTGATAAAGACCTCTGAACCACCAAAGAAGTTCTTAGTGCCAAAAATTAGTATTTATAATAGGAAAGAAGATTATGCCCATCACATCAGGCATTATCGACAGACGATGACCCTTTAGAGCCATCATGATACTCTAATGTACCGAGTTTTTCCATTAACTTTGGGACAATCATCCTAGTGTGGTTTGATTAGTTAGCCCCTTGTTCAATTTCCTCCTTCAGAGAGCTAGCCGAGCAGTTTATGGCCCATTTCATCACTAGCAGTAAAGCGATCAAGGAGGTAGATTCATTAATCACCCCCTCAAAGAATAAGGGAGAATCCCTTATGAAGTACGCACAATTGGTAGTAACTATATAACGAAATTAATGATTGCAATGAGCAATTGGCTATATCATCCTTCAAGTTTGGTCTTGATTGACTGGATGACCTTTTTAAAAACAAGCCGACATCAACAATGGATGACCTTATGTGTCGCATTGAGAAGTATGAAAAATAGGAGGATAAACTTATTAACACAGAGGTTATAGCTGACCAAGGTCCTAAGTAGTGAAAGAATAATGATACGAAGAAATCCTCCAAGGGTGGCAATCTGTCTGACCCAGTAAAGAGAGGCTCATGATGTAATACTAGCAAAGGGCGACCCATCACATAGAATAATAGAAACATCTTCCAGGAAGGAAAGACTTTCTTCAAAGAACCCATCTATAAGACGACTCTATGGATTAAAGACAATCCTTACATCAAGAGGCCTCCCAAGATGCTCGGTGATTAAGGGGATAGGGATGCCAACCTTATATGTAGCTATCAACACGATCATGAGCACCTTAAAGAGAATTAAAATATGCTGAAGAAACATTTAAAGGAGCTTGTCTAGTCTGACCACCTCAAAGAATTTATTGACACTGTCAAAACTAAATCTACAGTTACAATAAATGTGGTTCAAAAGGATAGAGACGATCTCCCACTTGTAGGTCTAGTTAATGTTATTAACGAATATACCGATCCTTTACAATGTGTTGGTAAGAAGTTTAGGGAGATAAGTAAGATTGCTACCATCATTCAGAATTCTAGTACTTGATGAGAGAGAGTGAAAGGATATTAATGTTAATCAGGATATGATGTTCACCGACAATGATTTATTAAGTGTAAACCTACCACATAAAGATGCTTTGGTACTTACTCTACGGATTCCAAATTTTGACGTGAAGAGGATGTTAGTCGATCAAGTGAGTTCAGTGAAGATAATTTATTTATCTGTATTGTATAAGATCATTTTCAACAAAAAATATTTAGACATTAAAGTAGGGCCACTAATAGGCTTTAATGGATTCACATTACAACGCCATAGTGGGAAGAGGTTCGCTTCACGATATGAAAGTACAATTCACATTTGCTTTGTAGTGTCCATCAAAATAAAATAGAAATAGTCCAAGAGGATCTAGATTGATAACAACTCAGATTAAGGGTTATTTAAGTGAGTGTGACAGACACCCAGTTGGCCCTAGTTAGGTATGGACAATTCTCGATTGGCTCCAGCCAAATGAGTTATGGAGGAACTCATCATCATTCCTCTAGATAGATCTCAATCGAAAAAACCATTATGATAAGATCTGAGGTACCAAAAAAAGATATTGAGCGGCTCATCCATTTCCTCATAATCAATGCCGACGTCTTTATATAGCAACCATATGATCTTATAGAGATTGATTTGAAAGTTTCATATCATCAGCCACAGTGGAACAAACTGTCAAACCAATCAAGAAGAAACTAAGGAATTTAACCTCCGATAAAGTCAATGTTGTAAAGGCCAAAATGGAAAATTAGCTCCAACACGGCTCCATTAGATATGTTTAATTTCGAGGCTGGATCTCCAATACCGCTGTATTTAAGAAGAATAATGGGAAATGAAGAGTGTGTGTACTTTATCGACCTTAATAAGCATTTCTCGAAAGGTAAATTTTCATTACACTGGTTACATAAGTTCATGGATTCAATAGTCGTACAGCAGTGCGTGAGTTTTATTGATGCATATTATTATCAAATCACGTTCTTCGATGTAGATCAAGAAAAGACATCATTCATCACCACCTTGGGGGCTTTAGTGCTAGAAATTAATGCCCTTCAGTTTGAAGAATGCTAGAGCGACCTATTAGTGTCTCATAATCGAGATGTTTAAAAGGTAGATCAATTCAATCATTGAAGTGTATAGTGATAACTTGATCGTCAAAAGCAAACATGCAATCGATCAAATCAAGGACCTCTCGAATACGTTATGTATCTTCAAAGAGTACAAGATGAACCTAAGGGCCTCCAAATGTGTCTTTATGGTAAAAAAAATTCCTTGGATACTAGGTAACCGAGAGAGGGATAGAAGAAAACCCATACCAAATTAAGGCTTTTGCAGGATATCAGAAGGCCGACCATAGTCAGAGACATACATGTCCTAATTAAAATGCTGACAACTTTGAATATCTCCATATCAAGGTCACTGGATAGGTGCCAACCATTCTTCTAAGCATTAAAAAAATAAATTTCATCCATCTAGACAAAGTAATGCGACCAAGACCTCGAAAGAATTAGTCAGTATATAGGATCGCCTCCCTTACTGTTACCAACTAGAGTTTGGCAAGATTTATTCATATATATGGTTGTCTTGCCTCATACAACTAGTGCTTCATTGGTACATTTATAAGACGGAGAGAAAAGGTCATTCTATTACATCAACCATACTCTCCTTAAGTTAGAGACTAAATACATGCCCCTTTAGAAGATGGTTTTAGCGTTAGTAGAGGCAGCCTAAAAATTAAGGCACTACTTTTACGTTCACCCTATAGTCATCCCCATAACTTACACATTGAAGGAAGATCCAAAAAAGCAGATCTTTCAGACAGGATGACAAAGTGGTCCTTAAAATAGGTGTAATTAGACAATAAATACGACCCAGTAATTGAAATCAAAGGGCATTTCTTGGCCGATTTTATGGATGAGTTCTCAATATCACTAGAAGGAAAAGTTGAGAAGCTGATTCTAATTCTTGAATAATTATTTATGGGAAAAATTTATTCGATGTGGAAACTATATGTTGATGGGTCATACAAAGAAATAAAAGCATGAGTTGGGAGTGGCTTTATCACACCACAAGGAGGTGTCATTGAGCTAGTAGTCAAACTGGGGTTCAAAGGATCCAACAATGAAGAAAAATACAAAGACATGATACATGGTTTCCAAAGGGTGATTGGTCTGGGAGCTGACCTGATAGTTGTATATTATGACTCTTGATTAATCGTTAATTAGTTAAGAAGTGAATACGAGGTTAGGGACTCCAGAATAATTGGTTATAAAGATAATGCCAAAGTTCTTCCTTAATATTTCTCAGTGGAACAACTTTTAAGGAATATCAATAGCCATGAAGATTCCTTGGATACTGTGGCTTCATCCATAAACACTAACTTTAAGAGGACGATTGAGGTGGAGTGTATAAATCATCCAAGCATCGAATAATTTGAACCAGGTATTTATTTATTAGAAGTAGAGGCATTTCCATCATGCATGGATCCGATCATTTCCAACCTGAAGAACTGTGAGCTACCCTAAGACAATAAATAGGTGTATAAGTTGAGGATTAGGTTAACCATATTTTGCCTAAACTCTAATGGAAAATTCTACTGATGATCATTCACTGGCCTTTTTTTGAAGTGTGTTCACCTGAATCAAGTGAAGGAAATTCTCAAAGAGATGCACGAAGGTAGTTATGGACCCTATACAGGTGAATGATCACTATCGTATAGCACTATCTCATAAGGGTACTAGTGGAAATTCATGCAAAAGGATGCCATAAAGTTCACCAAAGTGTGCACTAATTGCCATCAATTTTCCCCATCATTATGCAACCGATTGGAGATCCGAATCCTCCCATAAGCTCATGGACTTTTTCTCAATAGGGAATATATATATTATGGGTCCATTTCCAATGGCACATGGAAATTGAAAATATTTGATAACGTCCACCTACTACTTCACAAAGTGAGTGGAGGCGGATACACTCACCTATGCATGAGAGGAAAATGATAAGTGATTTATTTGGAGAAATATAATTACACGATTTAGTATTTCAAGAGAATTAGTCACCGATAGTGGAACATAGTCTCACAATGACTTCTTTTGGGATTTTTGTGTAGAATAAGGAGTTAGGATTTAGTACGCATTAGTAATCTTTCACTAATGTAATGGACAAGCAGAGATAACCAATAAAACGCTTATGTCGGGGATCAAGCGTCAACTAGAGAATGCCAAAGGAAGATGGGTGGATGAAATCCCGCCCGTCCTTTAGGCATACAGAATAATGCCAAGACAAAGAGACTCCATACTCTCTTGCATATGGTATGAAGGCAATAATTTATATGGAGATCAGAATTCCAACCCTTATAACGAATTTTTTTAGGACGGTTGATTATACCAAATACAGTACCAACAAGTAAGATAGCTCAAGCTCAATCCAGAACAAAGTTATAGGTGCAATAATGGTGGATATCATGTATATAAGTAAAGAATGAGATGAGGCAAAGAGGAGAGAGGCTATAAAATAAGTGGTTCAGTCATTTGGCCTACTCAACTATGCAGGTGGGTGTATCTTTTACTATAAAACTGGGATCTAATAGCCTTGGTGATATAATTCACTCAAGTTTCTCTTTATTGTGATTGTAACAGAGTTCTGCCTACGGTTTTCAATATTTGAACCTTTACATTGAAAAAGAAAAGTATATATAGTGCTTGGGGGCGTACTGTAACCCTAAGCATGTAATAAGCATGTGTAAAATGTTCTTTCTAATAAGGTTATGCCACCTGTCACTGCCACATATCGATCATGATGATGAAATATTCTCTAACATGTGAGGGAGATCTTATTATAACGATTTTGTGCACGTTGAATTTTAATCCCATGCGCACCTATTCACGTATTCCCCAATCCATGCACTCTATTAGCTATCAACTATCGACCGCCTAGATGAGGCTGAAGCTGATTCCTCAAGTTGAACCTTTGGTGATATGAGAACTATCATGTTGAGTTGTGTCTTCAGTCAGTCTTTGTCCTCCAGGTGATGGACGAGGCCGCGGGTACTTGAGTCATAAGACCACTGATGCTGGTATTGTGTATTGTGTCCTGAGACAAGGATGAGAGCTCTTGTGATGAGTTTATAGCCGAGGAAGAGATCCTTCATGTAAGGTCCACGGCCTCCATACTTAATGTCAATTCATTAAAATTTACAAGTTATAAAATATTTGATCGTACAAACAGTTGGAAAGGACTAAAATGATGTTGCTTGTTACATGTTTTACATGATCTCCTTAGCAAAAATCACCAAGGAATAAATAGAAGAAATACATTCTAAATATGTCACACAAATTGAAAAATGTAGAACGAAGAGATCATAATGGCCATAGGTCTATAAGGTATAGTCCAGTTGTGAAACAATCTCTTGGACATTTTTTCGTTAATATTGTAACGACCTAAACTTAATTTTTTTTTTCATTAATAGCATAATGGCCATAGGTCTATAAGGTATACAAAATTTACATTCAAAATAAGAAGAAACCTAAGGGTTAGAGTGGCCTCCCCTTAACCAATTGCAATAGGTGGCCCCTCCCGATCAGTGGATTGGTCGGTAACATTCCCACCATCTTGGGCTACTGGAGGATCGAAGGAAGGAGGATAAGAGGATGGGGATTAGAGTTTTTCCCACTAGGGGGTCCTCTAGAGGGGGATGTTCGGCATAGGCCGACTCTCCCTCAAGGACATTCCCTTTTTGTAAGAAGGCCACCCAACACTTATTAAAAGTAACAGACTCATGATAGTCCAATTGTGAAGAAATCTCTTGGACCACTACCTCAAAGACCTAATTGTAGGACTTCCCAGTCTCGTACTCTGTATTTTTTTTCCAGCAAAAAATTTAGCCACTAAAGGATTAGCTTCTAGAGGACTTTACGACAGTAGAAGGTCTTCAACTTGGACAACTCAGCATGCACTTTATTGAATTCATTTTTATTTCACTCGACTTCATCAACCACTTTAATTTTTTAGCTTATTTTTTAGGATTTCCAACTCACCCTTCTTTGTTGTAAGTAAGCTTGTTATGGCGAAGTTTGAGTCTGCAAGACAGTAAGCTATTCTTGAAGTTGATGGTCTAGTTGGCGAGCTGTTGAGTAACATACATGCTCTGTGCAAGAGGAAAATAAAAGTTAGTCATAACAAATGGAAGAAGTAAAAAGCTACAAGGTAAAGAAAACTCACCAAGATGATGTGACGAATACCTTCTTCATGGAGTCGTTCCATAAGGAAGCCCCTTGAGTCATTCATGTCAGATAGAAGCATCGCTGATTAATAAATGGATAATGCTACCTACGCAACTCTATGGGCTGAAAAGGCCATAGTAAGTGGCTATTTTCCAGTGAGAAAAATGATCTTTCAAGGGCGATCCCATTTTTGTTGAGGAGGAGGGGTCCTTTGTCGGTCCTATTACTGATGTTTGCTGATGATCATGGGACGACCGTGGACATTCACAAGGGCAGGGGTTGATTATCTCCTTGGTTGAGGCCAATCTTCCTCTTCTTGACTTGTTCAGTTTCTCTGTTTTGTTAGAGTGCCATCTCATATGCTTCTTTGTACCTTATGGAGATAACCCACCTCATTGGACCAACAACATTATGTTTGTCCTGGGCACTTGGAGACCCTTACGTCCTCAAATTATTTTTTACAGCTGCTAGATCAATCGTCCTCCTTTATTAGTTGCTTATCTCTTCAAGACTACCTGAGATAGGAGGAAAAATAAAATATAGATTATGTACTTTTAGGACTTAAAATAATATTGATTATGGATATAGGACAACAAACATTTCGTTTCCATTTTTAGTCCCTATTTTCAAATTAAAGGAACACGTGGCATGCTGTGATTGGTTGACGTTTTATGGAAATGGGTCCGCGCTAGCGGCTTTATTCAAAAATATGGACTAAAACTATAAATAAAATGTTTGTTGTCCTATTTCCAAAATACATATTACAATAGGTCCTAAATTTTCAATTCAAAGTTTTCCTCAACTTCAACCTCATACCAATGATGACCTGATATACAAGTGTCATTAGAGAAAAGTGGTTCTACGTCATCCAAAAAGGAATTGAGATCTTACCCTGCTCCTTCTTTCTGATTGGCACTGGATTTAATCGAGATGATGCGAGGATATTCATCCCCTAAGTATACACCCCTATCATTTTCACTTAGATTTAGGATGAAAGGGGGAATAGAGTCACCGCAAACCATTGTATAATCGACAACGGTGATGTCTGGAACAGTGGTGAAGTTTTTAATAGAAGAAATAGTGAGATCGTGATTGAGCAGAACGTTGACCACTCTCCGATGGTGATAGACACCAATTTCACCTACTTTTAAAGTATCTCCCAATCGCTAAGAATGACATGGTAATCAGATGGATTGGTTTTTATCAAACGATATGCATTCAAGAAATCAAACGATCAATAATATATGTTTTGGTTTATGACAAGACTCCACTATTTGGTGGAGTATAATTGTTTTTGACAAAGCTCTCACCCACTTAGTAGTGGTGTCTTATTCTCCACAAGAAGTTCTCTAAGTGGACACCCAACTAAGCCATTTTAAATGGCCTTAATTCTCCTTGCTCACCTATAAATAAGCTCTATGTATTAAGAGTAAACACACCAGCAAATAGGAGAGAAACAAAGCACATAGAGAGTCTTGTTTGAGAGAGAATCAAGAGAGCAAGAGTGTTTGTAATTCTCTTCTTCTGTTAATATAATCCGCTGCCCTGTGGACGTAGGCAAATTGCCGAACCACATAAATCTCTTGTTATTGTGTGTGATTGAGTGTGAGTTTGATTTCTGGATTGTTACTGGGCACAACAATTGGTATCAGAGCCTTGGTTGAAGTCCAAACCAATTATTAAAAATTATCTCAAATTTCGGTCGATTTTTTTTCCCTCAAAATTCAGTTTTGAGTGCACCATTGGAAAGCTCTAGTTCCAAGGATTCCGAAACATAATTTTTTGGAATTTTTCGACCAACAGAAGACTTCGAAAAGTCTCGTCGGAATTTCGTCAGAAAACACCTAGAGTCGTCGACAAAACCAGTCCGGCGACTAGAGAAGACAAGCCCAGTCAGCGCCACATCAGCTGCCTAGTCAGTGCTCAGTCAGCACCCAGTAAGCTGCCCAATCAGCGCCCAGTCAGCACCACGTTAGCTACACAGTCAGTGCTCAGTCAACACCCAGTCAGCTGTCCAATCATCGCCCAGTCAGCGACACGTCAACATAAGTTTATGTAATTACAATTTAACCCCAAAAGTTTTTTGTAATTATAGTTGACCCCATAATTTTTTAAAAATTATAGTTTGAGCCCAAAAGTTTGGGGAAATTACGGTTTGACCCCTGGTTGATTTTCTGAGATTTTTTCCTACTATTTTGTCCGATTTTGGAAAAAGTGGTAGTTGTTCCTACCTATTTCGACCATTCCGTACGCAACCGTGCCCTCCGTTTCTACTAATTCCTCTCTTAAGTTACTGTATTGACTTAAGAGGGACATATAGCAGTGTTTAAGGCACTTCCATGCGTCGAATCTATTTTTTTTGGTAGAGTCTAAGGAACAATGGAAAGTGAAACTTCTTCCGATTCAATTGAAGTACAAACTCCGACAACTAAAGTAGCTCTTGGAAAAGAAGTTCTATGTCAAATGCAAAGTTTGATGTCAAAAAATTTGATGGTACAAATAACTTCGGCATGTGGCAGTGTAAAGTTTTGGATCTGTTATTTCGAGAAGGGCCACATATTACCTTGGATTCCAAGCCCAAGGATATTTCGGAAGAAGATTGGAATTTTGTAAACCGTCAAGCTTGCTGTACAATTCGACTGTGCTTAGCCAAGGACCAAAAGTATTTTGTCATGAAGGAGACTGTGGTAACAAGTCTCTGAAAGAAGCTAGAGGACAAGTACATGACGAAAAGCATAGAAAATTGGCTCTATCTCAAGAAAAAACTTCTTCTTTTCCAATTTAAGCACGATATGTCTATGAATACTCATTTAGACAGTTTCAATAAAATTTTAGCTGATTTGCAAAATTTAGAGGTTGAAATTGCTGATGAGGATAAAGCACAATTATTGCTAAATTCATTGCCTGATTCGTATCATCACTTGACTACTACCTTACTGTATGGAAAAGATGAGGTAAAATTTAACGATGTTTCCAATGCTTTGATGAACAATGAGGTACGAAAGAAGGATTTGCAGGTCCATCGAGACCCCTCATCATCAGAAGCGTTGACAGTAAGAGGGAGGACACCCAATAGAGGACGAAGAGGAAATTTTCGCTCAAAGTCAAGGGGGAAATCATCTGATAGATGACAACTTGCTAAAGATGAATGTGCCTACTGTCATCAAAAGAGGCACTGGAATAAAAACTGTCCGAACAGAGACAAGAAAAAAGAGCCAAATGTGAACGTTGCACAAAATGAAGAAGATGACCTGGAGTTAGCGTTGACCGCTTCATTATCAACCTACCATTTTGAGGAATGTATTCTTGATTCAGGGTGTTCCTATCACATGTGTCCCAACAGGGACTGGTTTTCAAGCTTCCAAGAGCTTGACAGGGGATGTGTTTTAATGGGCAATGACAACGCCTGTAAAACAAAAGGGATAGGCTCGATCTGATTGAAGCTGCATGATGGATCAATCAGAGTACTGACAGATGTATGATACATTCCAGACTTGAAGAAGAATCTCATTTAACTGGGAACCTTTGATGCCAAAGGGTATTCTATTATCATTAAAGGTGGAGTTCTAAAGGTGGTTCGAGGAGCACTTATAACTATGAAAGGTACCTGAAAAGGAAATTTGTATTTCCTCAACGGGAGCACAGTCATTGGGAGAGCGGAAGTTTCCAAAAGCTCAGATGATTTAGATGAATCCAGACTATGGCACATGCGCTTAGGGCATGCTGAAGAGAAAGATATACAAGGTTTGATAAAGCAAGGCCTGTTAAAAGGAGCTAAGACAAGAAAGATTGATTTCTGTGAACACTGTGTCTTGGGTAAACAGACCCGAGTCAAGTTTGTTACTTCTGTTCACTGCACCGAAGGAATTATTAACTACATTCACTCAGATGTATGAGGACCTACCAAAAATGCAACTTTGGGAGGTAAACGCTGGTTCATGATTTTCATTGATCATTACTCCAGACGAGTCTGGGTATACACGATGCGTCGAAAAGATGATGTTCTGAAGATTTTCCTTAACTGGAAAAAGATGATAGAAATGCAGATAGGTCGGAAGATCAAGAAACTCTGAACAGATAATGGTGGAGAGTACACTTTAGAACCATTCCTTAAAATCTTCCAAGATGAGGGAATTGTCAGACATTTTACCGTATGAAGAATGCCACAACAAAATGGAGTTGCAAAATGTATGAATCGTACTTTGGTGGAGAAATTTCGGTGTATGTTGTCCCATGTTAGATTGGGAAAGGAATTCTGGGGTGAAGTAGTGAATTATGCTTATCACCTCATCAATAGACTTCCTATAACCGCAATTGGTGGGAAGACTACTATGGATGTATGGTTTGGTAAAACTGCTACAGATTATGATTGGTTACATATTTTTGGTTGTCCTGCTTATTATCATGTGACTGAATCAAAATTAGATCCTAGAGCTAAGAAAGTTGTATTCTTGGGCTTTAGTGCTAGCGTAAAAGTGTATAGACTCTGGTGCTTCGAATCAAAGAAAATTATTCTAAGCAGAGATGTTACTTTTGACGAGTCTGTAATGTTGAAACCGATAGTCTCGGAGAAAGAGATCGTGAATCCAAGTTCTTTACAACAGGTGGAGCTTGATATTCCAGTAAGGACTGTTTAGACAATCAATTTTCCTAATGTGGAATCTAATAATGAGGACGAAATCTCAGTTGAGGTGGAGGTTCCAGCACCAACTCCAACACCGATGATCAATCAGGAGCCTTACTCTATAGCCACTGGCAGACCTAAAAGGGATACTCAAAAACCTGCTCGATTAATAAACATGGTGGCCTATGCACTTCCAGTGACCGATGATGATGTCCCATGCACTTACAAAGAAGCCGTATAGAATACAGATAGTGTTAAGTGAAAGAAGACGATGGATGAAGAAATGGCATCACTTCACAAGAATCAGACTTGGAAGTTGGTTCAACTTCCAAAGGGTAAGAAAGCTATCGTCTGCAAGTGGATCTATACTAAAAGGAAGGTGTTCCTGGTAAAGACAAAATTAGGTACAAGGCCAGGCTAGTGGAAAAAGGCTACGCTCAGAAGGAAGGAATCAATTACAACGAGGTTTTCTCACCTGTTATTAAGCATTCATCCATTCAGATATTATTGGCTTTGGTAGCACAGTTTGATCTCGAGTTAGCTCAACTCGACGTGAAAATTGCATTCCTCCTTGGTGACTTACAGGAGGAAATTTACATGTGCCAGCCAGATGGTTTTAAAACTCCTGGACGCGAGAACTGGGCTTGCAAGTTGAGCAAGTCGTTGTATGGTTTGAAGCAGTCACCACGACAGTGGTACAAGCGATTTGATCGCTTTATGATGGATCACAAGTACACACGTAATCAGTTTGATCACTGTGTCTACTTTCGTAAGCTCCAAGATGGGAATTTTGTCTATTTGCTCTTATATGTGGATGATATGTTGATTGCATCTAAGAGAAAGGTGGAGATCGACAAGCTGAAGACTCAGTTGAGTTCAGAGTTCGAGATAAAGGATCTTTAAGAGGCCAAGAAAATTCTTGGGATGGAGATCAAGCGAGACAGAGTAAAAGGCACAGTCAGTGTCACACAGACTCAGTATTTGAAGAAATTACTTCAGAGGTTTGGCATCGATAACAAGTCTAAACCTGCAAGTACTCCATTGGATCCACATTTCAAGCTGAGTGCTCTGATGTCATCAGATACATATGATGAGAAGAAATAGATGGATCATGTTCCACATGCAAATGCAATTGGTGCCTTAATGTATGCCATGGTGTGTACCAGACCAGACATTTCACACGCTGTGAGCATGGTGAGTCGTTACATGCATAATCCAGGGAAAGGACACTGGCAGGCAGTGAAGTGGATACTACGGTATATTCAAGGTACTGTGGATGTCGATTTGAAATTTGAGAAAGACATGATAGTTAGTAAGCATCTAGTCGGATACGTGGATTCTGATTATGCTGGAGATCTTGACAAACGCCGATCTACTACTAGTTATGTGTTCACTATAGTAGGAGAACCAGTGAGTTGGAGATCAACTTTACAGTCGACAGTGGATTTGTCTACAACAGAGGCAAAGTATATGGCTGTAACATAAGCTTTTAAAGAAGCCATTTGGTTTCATGGTTTGATTGATGACTTGGGTATTGTTCAGGAAAATGTGGAGGTATTCTGTGATAGTCAGAGTGCCATTTGTTTGGAAAAGAACCAAGTTCATCATTCTCGCACTAAGCACATTGATGTCCGCTTTCACTTCATTCGGGAAATTATAGATGAAGGGGATATTCTACTTCAGAAAATCGGGACTGCAGATATGCTGACAAACGTGGTAACAGGGATCAAGTTCCAACACTGTTTGGACTTGATCAACATTTCTCGAGCTCGTGGCGCCTAAGGGTGCTTGTGGGACAACTTTGAATGTTGGACTCTTGCCAAGGTGGATATTATTGGTTATGACAAGACTCCACCATTTGGTGGAGTATAATTATTTTTGACAAAGCTCTCACCCACTTAGTCGTGGTGTCTTCTTCTCCACAAGAAGTTATCTAAGTGGACACCCAACAAAGCCATTTTATATGGCCTTAATTCTCCTTGCTCACCTATAAATAAGCTATATGTATTGAGAGTTAACACACCAGCAAATAGGAGAGAAACAAAGCACATAGAGAGTCTTGTTTGAGAGAGAATCAAGAGAGCAAGAGTGTTTGTAATTCTCTTCTTCTGTTAATATAATTCTTCTTCCCCGTGGACGTAGGCAAATTGCCGAACCATGTAAATCTCTTGTTATTGTGTGTGATTGAGTGTCAGTTTGATTTCTGGATTGTTACTGGGCACAACAATATGGATATGCCAGGTCATCAAAAAGGAGAAATTATTGGATGATCTACCAGTTTTCCCCTAGTTTAAGGAACCCTAAGAGCATAATAGTTTTCACAATATAATTCCCCAAAAAACATAAGGACATTCCTTTCAGTGTCCATTAAGATCGGGGTAAATATGTAAATAGGTTACGCGACCTATTCCTTGCTTAGAAATGAAAAAAATCCATGCACGAGAAAGACCTCAAGTCATAGCAGTTCTTAATCTCCTTGAGACCTAAATTTATCCCATAAATCTGATTAATGGTTACTGAGAGCATCACAATTTGATAAAAGCTACTGTTGCCTAGATTGGGACTATTCTGCAATAACCAAGCACTCGCACTAATAATGGGTGAACGGGGAAATAACCCCCCTTTTAATATGGAAACAATCATGAAAATAACTTCACCCTTGGAGAGATAAAAAAACATCTTCCTCCTCCAGTGAAGTTCTAATGTGTACATTATTGGGAATTCCTTACTTTTCAAGAAATTCTCAAAAATCATTTTCTGCTAAAACCTTATACTTCCTCCCACATATAGACATGGTGAAGTTGTGAGGAAAAATAAGATGAAGATGAAGAATAATCTTTTATAAGTTAAGAAATCTAGAAAGACATAAGTAAATGAACACTTAAAAAACGAGAAGTGTTCATTATATAGGCCCTTGGGGGCCTTATACCTTCTATCACCAAATCAAATTAGCCATCATCCGGTGATTAGACCAGGATCCCGAACTAATGGTGACACTACGCATACTCTTATGTGTAATCATGAGACAGAAAATACGTGTCAGCTCATAGTAACCAAGGAGTGGGAACGTAACCCACTTCCAATAAGTGGACACGTGCAGAATGACAAATGGCGTCAAACCATTATTTCAAGTGATATATGTTGACACATGTCCAAAGCATTAAAAGCAAGGCTAGGACGATCAGCTTATTGGTCGACCCCCTAACCTTGGGGGAAACTAAAGGGAGTACAACAGAATTAGAGGCTCATGACTGGCACATGGCCCATAATTGGAAATAATGTAATCGACCAAATAATGGGAAAAATAAGTTCAAATGTTGGAAGATCACGTAAGCAAGTTATAAGACTTGTCATTATAGGACTCTATAACTTATAATTAGAATTAACATGAAGAGACTTAAAAAAATATGATTCGCTTATTTATAAATAAGGGCGACCTTATCACCCATTCTTATAGCATTCATTGTATCCTTCAGGTGGAGACTTGAACTCTCAGTTAGCAACCTTAGCACTTCAATCACGATTTATTCTTCCAAGAGATAAATTCATCTTCCTCCCTTCCCCGTGAACATAGGCCGGACAATCTGCTGAACCACGTATATATTGTGTCCTTTACTTTTTTGCATTCATAATTATTTTGGATTTAAACTCCAAATATTTCTTTTATTGTGGTTTAACATTCCTTGCAATTAGTAAAAATGGTAAACAGATCTGAAACCCTAGTAATCTTCCTATACTTATTACATGACTTGTGTTTACTTTTATTATTTGCGTTAAGTTTATTTTATCTCTGCATATTTATTTAAGAATAACTTAAGTCTAGTTGGAAAGACGATAATTAATAGGAATTTATTAAATCCTCGTGGGTTCTATCCGATAGCCAGTGCACTTGAAGGAATTATAAATTTAATAAGAAGTTTTTGGCTCCATTGTCGAAAATTTGTATTTAATTTAAAAGTTATAGAATTTTGAACTAGTTTTACTTAGTGTTAATATAAAAAAACAAAAAAATTCAAAAAATCAAAATAAAAAGAAAATCTTAAAATTTCCATATTTTATTTTTTTATAAGTAGACCATAAAAAATAAATTCAAAAATATTTTTTATTTCCAGTAGCTTTTTTCTAGAGTATAAAAAAAATGTTTGCTTTGTTTGTTTTATTCTTTGTTATCTTCTCTTTCGTGCTAAAGTGTTTATGTCATGTTAATTTTATTTCTTATTTTTTTTCACTTTCACTTGGTTGAGTTATTTTTGGGTTATTTTTCAATAGTACATTCAAAAAGGAAAAATAAGAAAGAAAAGAAGAAGAAAAGAAAAAATGTCAAAAAGTGAAAAAAAATCCCCCAAAAAGTGCAATGGTGGGCGAACATGAAAGACACTTATGCAATATTGCCATGTGCACAAGGAAGTCTCGAGGATGACTGAAATTTAGGCGACGTTTCGTTTCGATTGATGTCAAATTAACCTTCACCCCAACGTAAACAAGTGACCATAAAAATCCAGGTATGATGTACATTTTATGTCCTCATTACGTGGTTTTATTTTTGGAGAATTTTAAATAGCACATTGAATTAATTTGAATTAAGGGCAAACCCCATTTTTAAGATATGGTGGGTATTTTGTCACCCTTCGTTGGAACAAAAATCACTAAATTAACCGAGCATTTATATAACCCGAGCCATCACTTTTAATTTAAAATTAACTAGATATCGGGCCTAGGTGTTCACATAGCTCGTAGGAACCTCTTAACAGGGCTGTTATTAAAATTTAATGTGAACTTATCGAATCTTTTTGGTTTTACCTTGTTTAGGATTGGTGTTTTTTAATTCGTCTTAATATCGACCACCTACCTGGGGGTAAAATCAAGATTTGAGATGATAACACTAGTTGTTCATCTTTTATATTCTCCCTTGTTAATGAGTATGATCTTTCTAATTAGTGAGATTAATTTAGATACCCGTGTTGTCGTTCAATTAATCTAAAGAAATTTGACTGAGGCATGTACTCTATGGGTAATTGGTTTTGAGATAATACCAGTCGATTAATGAATGAGGAATACACAAATTTTCCAATCACCTTTATTAGAAGAAGCTCAATTTTTTCTGAAATGGGAGATGATGTAGCACCCCGAACACTTAAAGACTACCTATACCCCAATAGGTCAAGTCAACCATCTTGAATTATTCTTTCCCCACACACTGTAAATAATTTTGAATTTAAAAGTTGACCATCCAAATTATAAGGACAAAATTTCCTAGTGTGTCAGTTTGTATGTAATTGACTTAATTCCGAACAAAACTTGTTTGAGTCAGAGATATATTTTGTTATTTTTTCATGATACCCACATAGTCTATGACATGTTATGTTGAAGACATATGTAATACCCCGTATTTTTATGCTATATTAATTTGGGGATTTATTAAATTTAATGTGAGTGAATTATTTAATAAAATCCGGAAATTAATTATGTTATAATTATTAACGTGATGAGAGTTAGTAATTATGGGAAATTGTTGAATATTACTAATGAGCAAAGTAATAGATAATATTGGTTATATTGAATGTCATGAGTGAGTTAAATGGCAATTTTGGAAATTTGAGCCGGGACGCGCCCGTGTCGCGTCAGGACTAAATATTGTTAATTAAAAATGAATATTTTATAAGTTGCCCATATGGTCGTTTTGAGTGCGCCAACGCGTTCGGAAGGTTCGAGATAGTCAGAAAAGTCTACCCGGGGGTGTAATTTGGGTCTCGGGGCATTTTTAGGCCTAATTAGTAACCCGGGAGGACATTTTGGTCATTTTACATTTTTGGGTAATTAAACCCACGAAAATCAGAGGGGCTATATCTGATATTGAGGTTGTCACCTAGGTTTAGAAAGACCCAAAACCTAGAACGGCCATTGGAGAAGAGAGGAGAGAGCTCTCAAGGCAATTTAAGTCCAAAAAGTCATCGGTTTGCACCGCCGCCACCACCAACGCGTAGATCGCGAGAAGGGGAACGCAACCACACCAAAATCAGCCGCAATCCAGACCTCTGAAAATCCCAGGCAAGTGTTTATCTTGCTATTTTCGTTGGTGCAATTTCCATATTAGTTTAGGAATTATTAGGGATGAAATAGATGGAAGAAAACCCAAGTTTTGATAGGAATTTGCATGTAGTAAATACTTAAACCTAATTCTGGAAATCTTTTGTGATGTAGAAGAATAACCCATGAAATTTTGATGATGTATTAGAAGAAAATTCTGGTAAAATCAGATTAGAACCATGATTAAGAAAACTCTAGGGTTCGTGATGATTAGATAAGATTTTGTGTTGATTATCCATGTTTAATGATAGAATTACACATGCTTTACGTTGAAAACATCTGGTATAATGTTATAATGTTAGTAGTAGAATTTTTGGGACGTTTGGGTTTGGAAAATATGGATTTGCATGAAGAAAAGTGGTAGAACCCGTAACTGCAATTCTACAGAAATCGAAATACCTGTTTGATCGATCGATCGAGCCTAGAGCTTCGATCGATCGAAGGTTCGATCGATCGTGCCCCAAACTTCGATCGATCGACCCCTCCTGATAGACTCCTATTTCCCTTGTTTAATTAGTTAAATCAAATTTTTCGTGAAATAATTATTGGGCATTCTTAATAAAATAATTTGGGAGACATTGAGGACCAGTAGGGTGTATGAATAAATGTTGGGATCTTTAATATTCGACGAGGATGGTATTTATGGGGTATTTACCTTAGGGTGGATAAATTATTGTTTTAAAGGGAAAGTTACTTAAGAGGGTTACGTTGGAACATAAAAAGGACACCTACTGAATTTTATACTTGGGAAGAGAGAGTCCACGTGAGTTACGTAATAAGATGGAAGAATACTTCGAATTAAGGTTAGAGACGAACCCTTATACGCGATACTAATAATATGATAATATGGAAATGTCGTAATTATGGGAATTGAGAATTTACCTAATATTGATATGGTAATATTAGTATAGTTATATGATTGTGTGTGCATATACTATCTATGTGTGAAAATCATGCCCACGCTACTTGCTATCCCCGAGGTTACCGTGCTGAGACAAGTCTTATCTCGATGGGACCTTTATGGGGGATATTGACTTGTACCCTAGAAGATAGATATCCTTGGTACAGGCTATCGACGTGATAGTTCAGACGGTCCTAAGAGACGCAAGCATGTGCCATCCTCTTAGAGACTTGGAATCTATTCTTCGCCTCAATATTATTTGTGTATGTATGTTAATACAATTCGAGAATGATTCTGAATGTATTCCCCTTAATATGAGTGATAAGGGGCTTTGGATAGTAGAGTATGCCCGCACCATAATTTATTTGGGGTGCTGTTATAATATATATTATACGAGTAGTTAATATATATATGAAATTCTGAAATCTGGAACTGCCTACTGTGATTTGATATGTAGGGCATGGTTGATGACTCAAATTGTAAATACTTGTTTAGAGAAAGTATAATATGACACTGGAAAACTTTATTGATTTATAAAGTTAAAATGAGAACTTTGGTTACTAATTGAAATATTTTTTTCAAACCAGTAAATCGTTAAATTTTGAATCCTGCGAATAATCTAAGATAAGTTAAACCATTGGGAAAGGATAGCGTGTTATATGATGAATAGACCATTGGGAAGGTTAGTGCAATAAGTGTGCACATTAGAAGAGAGGTGAGAATTTCTTAAGAGAGTGTCGCACTAATATGTTGTTGCATTGGCCTGTATCAATTTAAATACTTGCTAAACGTATTTTTAAATCAAACACACTTTCGGGCTCTGACCGGTTTCTTTTTCTCTTTCTCTCTTGTATATATATGTATGTATTACAGGTGCCCAGCCACAGGGGCATCTTGCTTAGGATTTCTTGGAAGGAATGCGCTGCAGCTTAGGTGGGAGTTGCAAGTCTCTTGATTAGATGACTTCGTTCATTCGGATCCACTCTTAGTGCTTTCATTTAGTTGGGCATGTGCAGCTCTTTCCATTATTCCATTGTTATTGGACATTTGTACTTCAGTTATTTCCAGTATTGTTACTATGGGATTTATTCAGTTTGGATGTGTGATTTTAGATTTCGTATGTTGACATTCGATTGACGAATGTATTATATTAATTGGTTTATGTTGCAGAATTTAATGTGGTGTGATTCTTACTTCTTGAATATTGTTAATAAAATAAATGATTTTCTTTAAATAAAATTTGGAAAGTATGTATGAAAATGGTTTTGACACTTAGGTTAATTAATTAGGGTGTTAAATTGGAAAAATTTATTTTACCGACAGTGATGCTGAGAATGAACCAACTGTTCACCTTGAATTAATTTAATAAAGGAGTGATCACCCGGTATTTAATTAGGCGGGGTGTCACAGGTGGTATCAGAGCATCAGGTTCTAGTGTCCTTTAGGATCTGTGCGGCCTATTATGCTTTCAGCGCTGCTTTCTTTGATATAAATCCCTAATAATAGGAATGTTGTGTTCATCTCTATACATTGGGAATTCGTGCTTCTGCGATTTGTTTATTTGAATGATGAACTCATCCAAATTCATTTAAATTTTCAGATGGACCGTCGAGAAGAACTAGCTAAAACGGTTGAGGGAGTCAACGAGCAAGATCGACTCACACCTCAGGTAACCCCAGAGAGAATATCAACCACCGAGTTAGCAGGTATCGTGGCACAAGCAGTTACCACTGCAGTTTTACAATACCAAGAACGCAGCATACAACTTAAAGAAGGCAAAAGACCTAGAGAGGTTAGCCGAATGCATGTGACTAAAGCTGACAAATGTGCGAAGACTCCAAAATTGCGACAGCAAACTACCCAAGACCGGGTCAGTTCTAGTCAACAACGTGGTAAAATAAAGCAGTTTCGAAAGAGGAATAAAATCCCAAGTCAGTAAGGCCGACACCAACAGCAACAGGGTCAGAGGGGGAGTAACTTCAGAGGCAAATGTTTTGTGTGTGGCATGCATGGCCATAAACGCCAGGACTGCCCAGAGGGTGTTAGGGCCTCACAGTAACAATGTGCCCGTAAGAAGCCACAGGGGCCACTTTTTCCAGTCGCTCTCCCAGCATTAGCTCAGGTACCAGACCTACCAATCTTTCCAGTAGCTCCAGTGCAACAGGGGCAGTTATAGTACAGACATATCTATAATGTCCACCAAGCAGCAGCCCCACAGGCACCACCCGCGATTTGGGGTATGTTTTCTATCCATGGAACTTTGGGTCGAATTCTATATGTTACTGGGGCAACGCATTGTTTTATAGCTACATATTATGCGAAGACCTTAGGGTTATTAACCACAGTAGAGAGCACTGTAACGTATACAGACTCACCACTAGGGAATGGTTCATTTTTCTTTATATGCCGGGGAGTGAGGATAAAGATTGGTAGTTTAGTATTACCTATGGACATGTTGGTCTTAGAAATGCATGAGCATGATGTTATTATCGGTATGGTTTGGCTCGCAGCTTATAGAGCCATGATTGATTGCTTCAGTGGGAGCATTGATTTTTCCATTCAGGGGCAAGAGATGTTTGTAGTGGCGATGCCTCACCCAGAGGGAGGTCCGACCACTCATTTGTATTACATAGAGGAGGATACCTCTAATGAGGTTGTGATTCCCTTGGATTCGATCCCAATTGTTAGGGAGTATTCCGATGGGTTTCAGGAGATACCAGGCCTACCCCCAGTCGAGAGATAGACTTTGTTATAGATTTATTGCTAGATACGAGACCTATAGCACGCGCACCGTACCTTATGGCTCCGGCTGAGGTGTGAGAGATACGAGATCAGATAGAGAAACTGTTAGGTCAGGGCTTCATTCGTAGGAGTACCTCACCTTGGGGCACTCCAGTTTTTTTTGTGAAGAAGAGAGATGGTTCACTGAGATTGTGTGTGGACTACAGGGAGCTGAACAAGGTCACGATACGGAATAAGTATCCGTTGCCTCGAATCGATGATCTGTTCGACCAGTTGAGGGGATCAACTTTCTTTTCGAAAATAGATCTGAGGTCGGGGTACCATCAGTTGCGTATTAGGGAGAAGGATGTTTTGAAAACTGCTTTCTTGACGAGATATGGGTCCTATGAGTTTAGAGTGATGCCGTTCGGACTCACAAATGCTCCAGCCGTTTTCATGGACATAATGAACCGAGTATTCAGAGAGTTCTTGGATCAGTTTGTCATCATCTTCATAGATGACATCTTGATATATTCACATTCCGAGGAGGAGCATGCCGAGCACTTGAGGCAGGTTCTTCAGACTTTACGAGAGCATCAGTTGTATGCTAAGTACGAGAAGTGTGGATTCTGATTGCGAGAGGTACAGTTCTTGGGGCATGTTGTTTCTGAACAGGGGATAGAAGTGGACCCGAGTAAAGTGTCAGCGGTGAGGGAATGGGGACAACCCACGACACCGACGGAAGTGCGTAGTTTCTTTGGGTTATCCGGATACTACAGGAGATTCATTCGGGGATTCTCCAAAATAGCGGGTCCATTGACGAATCTGACTCGCAAGGGAGTACCATATGTTTGGGATGATGCTTGTCAATTTGCTTTTAACGAGCCGAAAGACAAGCTTACTTCAGCACCAGTTCTTGCTTTACCAAAACCGGGTGTGGAGTACCTGGTTTACACCGATGCGTCTTTACGGGGACTTGGAGGAGTACTCCAGCAGGAGGAGAAGGCTATAGCTTTTGCTTCCCGCAAGCTTAAGCCGCATGAGAAGAATTACCCCATCCACGACCTGGAATTAGAAGCGGTCGTCTTTGCATTGAGGATATGGAGGCACTATTTATTGGGGGAGAAATTCCGTTTGTTCACAGACCACAAGTCACTGCAGTACCTGTTCACTCAGCGAGAGCTGAATATGCGTCAGCGTAGGTGGTTAGAGTTTGTGAAAGACTATCAGTTCGAAATACAGTATCATCCGGGGAAGGACAATGTAGTTGTTGATGCGTTGAGCCGTAGACCGATAGACGATGTAGCGGACGTCTGGAAAGCAAAGTGGAAGGAGTTGGGTCACAAGGACGCAGTAGCCCGTTCTTTCATATCTGTTATGACAGTCACACCCGAGATTGTTATGAGGGTGATGCAGGCCCAGACCACAGGCCCGTTTTTCCAAGAGCAGATTGTACGACTTTTAGCTGAGGGTGCTGAGTCCTATTCTGTTAGTTCTGATGGGGGTTTGAGGTTTAATGGGAGATTGGTGGTTCCAGAAGGAGCGGAATTACATCATGCAGTGATGACCCAGTCTCACGGGTCCCGATTTGCAGTACATCCTGGAGGAGATAAGATGTACCAGGATATGAAGAGGCAATACTGGTGGAGTGGGATGAAGAAATACATTGCTGAGTTCGTGTCCAAGTGTTCTACCTGCCAACTGGTGAAGGTGGACCATCAGAAACCGTCAGGATTTCTCCAGCCATTGGAAGTACCCGCGTGGAAGTGGGAGAGTATTTCCATGGATTTTATTACAGGGTTGCCTACATCACAGCGGAGCCACGATTCTATCTGGGTGATTGTAGACCGTTTGACCAAGGTGGCTCATTTTTTGTCGGTGCGGACAGATTGTACCATGGGTCAATATGCTCAGTTGTTCATTTATGAGATTGTCAGATTACATGGGGTGCCCCTGAATATTGTGTCAGACAGAGACAAGATTTTTGTGTCACGTTTCTGGGAAAGCTTTCAGGAGGCTATGGGTACTGAGTTGAGGCTGAGTTCAGCTTATCACCCACAGACAGAGCGTACTAATCAGATGTTGGAGGATATGCTACGCATGTGTGTTCTTGATTTTGGAGGAGGTTGGGAGCCACACCTTCCACTGGTAGAGTTTGCTTATAATAACTCTTATCAGTTCACAATTGGGATGGCTCCATTTGAGGCTTTGTATGGCAAGCCTTGTCGTTCCCCAGCTTGTTGGCTCGAAGTGGGGAATAACAAGTTTCTAGGACCAGAGGTGATTCAGGAGACCTCCGCGAGGATCGAGATGATCAGGAGTCGCATTCGGGTAGCCCAGGACAGGCAAAAGAGCTACGCCGATGCGAAACGGCTCTTCTGGGAGTTTAATGTGGGGGACCAAGTATTACTGCGTGTATCTCCTATGAAAGGAGTAATGAGGTTCGGGAAGAAAGGGAAATTGGCCCCGAGGTACGTGGGACCATTTCCCATAATCGAGAGGATTGGGCCGATTGCATACAGGTTGGGACTGCCAGAGCATTTACATCACATCCACGATGTATTCCACATCTCGTCGTTGAGACAATATCTTCGGGATGATATGGCCCATACTCACATTGCGATAGATGAGATCGACTTACAGCCTGATAGCTCTTACGAGGAGAGACCGGTGGCTATCCTAGAATATAGTGAGAGGAGATTGAGGTTGAAGATAGTTCCACTTGTGCAAGTCCAGTGGGAGCATCATAATGTGGAGGAATCCACTTGGGAGCGCGAGGTAGATATGCGCGAGAGATATCTGGATTTGTTTTTACCAGGTATGCCTTATTTTCTGAATTTTGGGATGAAATTCCATTATTAGGGAGGGAGTATGTAATACCCCGTATTTTTTTGCTATATTAATTTGGGGATTTATTAAATTTAATGTGAGTGAATTATTTAATAAAAATCCGGAAATTAATTATGTTATAATTATTAACGTGATAAGAGTTAGTAATTATGGGAAATTGTTGAATATTACTAATGAGCAAAGTAATAGATAATATTGGTTATATTGAATGTCATGAGTGAGTTAAATGGCAATTTTGAAAATTTGAGTCGGGACGCGCCCGTGTCGCGTCAGGACTAAATATTGTTAATTAAAAATGAATATTTTATAAGTTGCCCATATGGTCGTTTTGAGTGCGCCAACGCGTCTGGAAGGGTCGAGATAGTCAGAAAAGTGTACCCGGGGGTGTAGTTTGGGTCTCGGGGCGTTTTTAGGCCTAATTAGTAACCCGGGAGGGCATTTTGGTCATTTTACATTTTTGGGTAATTAAACCCACGAAAATCAGAGGGGCTATATCTGATATTGAGGTTGTCACCTAGGGTTAGAAAGACCCAAAACCTGGAACGGCCATTGGAGAAGAGAGGAGAGAGCTCTCAATGCAATTCAAGGCCAAAAAGTCATCGGTTTGCACCGCCGCCACCATCAACACGTAGATCGCGAGAAGGGGAACGCAACCACACCAAAATCAGCCGCAATCCAGACCTCTGAAAATCCCAGGCAAGTGTTTATCTTGCTATTTTCGTTGGTGCAATTTCCATATTAGTTTAGGAATGATTAGGGATGAAATAGATGGAAGAAAACTCAAGTTTTGATAGGAATTTGCATGTAGTAAAGACTTAAACCTTATTCTGGAAATCTTTTGTGATGTAGAAGAATAACCCACGAAATTTTGATGATGTATTAGAAGAAAATTCTGGTAAAATCAGATTAGAACCATGATTAAGAAAACTCTAGGGTTCTTGATGATTAGATAAGATTTTGTGTTGATTATCCATGTTTAATGATAGAATTACACATGCTTTACGTTGAAAACATCTGGTATAATGTTATAATGTTAGTAGTAGAATTTTTGGGACGTTTGGGTTTGGAAAATATGGATTTGGATGAAGAAAAGTGGTAGAACCCGTAACTGCAATTCTACAGAAATCGAAATACCTGTTTGATCGAGCCTAGAGCTTCGATCGATCGTGCCCCAAACTTCGATCGATCGACCCCTCCTGGCAGACTCCTATTTCCCTTGTTTAATTAGTTAAATCAAATTTTTTGTGAAATAATTATTGGGCATTCTTAATAAAATAATTTGGGAGACATTGAGGACCAGTAGGGTATATGAATAAATGTTGGGATCTTTAATATTCGACGAGGATGGTATTTATGGGGTATTTACCTTAGGGTGGATAAATTATTGTTTTAAAGGGAAAGTTACTTGAGAGGGTTACGTTGGAACATAAAAAGGACACCTATTGAATTTTATACTTGGGAAGAGAGAGTCCACGTGAGTTACGTAATAAGTTGGAAGAATACTTCGAATTAAGGTTAGAGACGAACCCTTATACGCGATACTAATATTATGATAATATGGAAATGTCGTAATTATGGGAATTGAGAATTTACCTAATATTGATATGGTAATATTAGTATAGTTATATGATTGTGTGTGCATATACTATCTATGTGTGAAAATCATGCCCACGCTACTTGCTATCCCCGAGGTTACCGCGCTGGGACAAGTCTTATCTCGATGGGACATTTATGGGGGATATTGACTTGTACCCTAGAAGATAGATATCCTTGGTACAGGCTATTGACGTGATAGTTCAGACGGTCCTAAGAGACGCAGGCTTGTGCCATCATCTTAGAGACTTGGAATCTATTCTTCGCCTCAATATTGTTTGTGTATGTATGTTAATATAATTCGTGAGTGATTCCGAATGTATTCCCCTTACTATGAGTGATATGGGGCTTTAGATAGTAGAGTATGCCCGCACCATAATTTATTTGGGGTGCTGTTATAATATATATTATACGAGTAGTTAATATATATATGAAATTCTGAAATCTGGAACTGCCTACTGTGATTTGATATGTAGGACATGGTTGATGACTCAAATTGTAAATACTTGTTTTGAAAAAGTATAATATGACACTGGAAAACTTTATTGATTTATAAAGTTAAAATGAGAACTTTGGTTACTAATTGAAATATTCTTTTCAAACCAGTAAATCGTTAAATTTTGAATCCTGCGAATAATCTAAGATAAGTTAAACCATTGGGAAAGGATAGCGTGTTATATGATGAATAGACCATTGGGAAGGTTAGTGCGATAGGTGTGCGCATTAGAAGAGAGGCGAGAATTTCTCAAGAGAGTGTCGCACTAATATGCTATTGCATTGGCCTGTATCAATTTAAATACTTGCTAAATATATTTTTAAATCAAACACACTTTCGGGCTCTGACCCGTTTCTTTTTCTCTTTCTCTCTTGTATATATATGTATGTATTACAGGTGCCCAGCCACAGGGGCGTCTTGCTTAGGATCTCTTGGAAGGAACGCGCTGCAGCTTAGGTGGGAGTTGCAGGTCTCTTGATTAGACGACTTCGTTCATTCGGATCCACTCTTAGTGCTTTCATTTAGTTGGGCATGTGCAGCTCTTTCCATTATTCCGTTGTTATTGGACATTTGTACTTCAGTTATTTCCAGTATTGTTACTATGGGATTTATTCAGTTTGGATGTGTGATTTTAGATTTCGTATGTTGACATTCGATTGACGAATGTATTATATTAATTGGTTTATGTTGCAGAATTTAATGTGGTGTGATTCTTACTTCTTGAATATTGTTAATAAAATAAATGATTTTCTTTAAATAAAATTTGGAAAGTATGTATGAAAATGGTTTTGACACTTAGCTTAATTAATTAGGGTGTTAAATTGGAAAAATTTATTTTACCGACAGTGATGCTGAGAATGAACCAACTGTTCACCTTGAATTAATTTAATTAAGGAGTGATTGCCCGGTATTTAATTAGGTGGGGTGCCACAACATAGTGGCAAAGTTTCAAAGATATAACATGACCGTATTTATTGGTGCACGTTTTACGTCTTCATATCATATTCCATTTCGATATACTCTCAGGTATGAACGAATAATGTTTATGGGACTAGAAAAATATTTTAAGAATGTTATTTTGTTTATAAATATTTTTAAAATGTCAAAAATAATTTTAAAAGGTTTTAACATCGTTTATTATGAGAACAACAATGTTTAGAGTCGTATGGATTCTTCCCTTATGATTTGGAGGATCAAACGACATCATTAGTCGTTCAAATAACATCTCAGTGTCATTCAAATGACATGGACAAGTCGTTATAATGACATGTCCAAGTCGTTCAAACGACATAGGAATATCTCTCTAATGACATGTCGATTTAAAGTTTTTTATTTAAGTCATTATTTCTCAGAAATTTGAAGGGTGCAGAACCAAAATACAGTTTAGAACAAGTTATGTTTTTTTAAAATTGTATGATTTCAAAGCTAAAACTATCTTTATTATTTCAAAGATCCGAGCTTTCATACACTTATGATATAGATATATTGTTTACACCATTGGAGTTTGTTCATCACATTGAACAAGTTGGTTCATTGGAGCTTTACGATGAAGAAATATTGAAGGTCGTGTTTCGAATCGTAGACAGTTGCCAAAGCTTTACCGGTGGACACCGAGGCACTCATGGACTAGTGTGCTGTAGACAAGTATCGTGGAAGGATTTACACATGGGCATTATGGAGGAGCAGTTAAAGAGAATAAGAGCATCAGGTCTTGTGGGGATCAGGTCGTTGTGTAAGTCTGTCTGTCTTCCTTTGTAAAATAGTATCATAGTTATTTCTGGCTTGGGTAGTTTGAGGTTTTTTCCCTTAGTGGTTTCCTCGTACATCCAACATTGGTTTTGTGGGATTATTTATTTTACTTGCTTTAATCACCTAGATGCATGTTTATGATTAAATAAGATAAAATTGGACTTAAGTAAAAATGGTTCAAAAACTTGGTGTGTGTTAAAATTGGAAAAATATTTTTGAAAGAAAATTATTTTGTCACCTTAAAGCACACTTTGAAAAGGGGGCCTACAAAATCAGAGCTAAAAACATTTTTTTATTGTGTGTTGATCCTTGTGCTTTTAAGGATGAATTTTGGACATTTTTATGGTTTTAGAACTCCTATTTTTTATGGCACGAATTATGCTTATTGGAAAATGTGAATGCGAAGTGCTTCAAAATCAATTAATGAGCGTGTTTAGTTAGCGGTTGAAAAAGGTTGGTCACCACCGATCATAAGAGAGGGAGAGGCCACTAGTTTAAAACCTGTTGAGTCATGGAACGAAGCCGAACATAGACTTATACTTTATAATTCTAAAGGTCTACATGTTATTTTCTTGCATGTTACATCGGAAGAGTATAATCTAATCATGACGTGTGACCCCTCAAAAGAGGCTTGGGATATTCTTGCACTTCCTCACGAGGGCACCAACATTGTTAGGGCGTCTAAACTTCAAAACCTCACTTGCTAATTTGAGACAATTAAGATGTTAGAGAGTCATTTGATGAGTTTTACGTTAGATTGTCCAATATTGTTGTAAATGCGCGGAAGCCCTAAATTTTAAATTTCCTTCCTAATTAAAACTTTGGATGGTGGTTCAATAAAATTGAAAAGGTAAAATCCAAATTTTAAACCTCTTTTAAAATAAACCAAATTTTAATTTCTTTCAGAATTAAAATTACATTGACATAAGCAATTATTTGGAATTTTACTTAAAAAACTTTAGTTCCAATTCAAGTGAAATTTGTGCTAAACAAATTTAAGCATATATTTAGTCCAATTAAATGTCCCAACTTGAATTAAATTAAATTAAAATTACCCAAATATTAATTAGCACCAAATTAAACAATAGTGTGAGATATAAACCAATTTTTATCTTGATTATCCTAGCATGCATCTAGGGCGATTTTTGTAAGATAAAAATAAACAATCTCACTACGTCGCGATGTACGAGGAAAACCCACAACAGGAAAAACCTCGGACGGCCCTAGCCAAATAAATTCACTAAATATGGTTTAACAGTTACAAGAAAAAAAGGCTTACTACACTCGACTGACTCCCTTAAAGCCCCGGTGCTTCTTCTTGCAAATACCTCCGTCTAGCAAATAACATCGGAGACCACCGGAATCTTGGAGTTCACTAATGGAGGCACAACCCACCGTCAACCACACATTGTGCCTTTCACCATGTGAGAACGTCACAACGAAAAATGTCCTCCTTTTAAGGGTAGTGAAGAAACCCAAACAATCTCCTTCAAATAATTGAGAAGAAAAACAGGTGCCAAACTATCTCCAAACAAAGATATATATATATATATATATATATATATATATATATATATATATATATATATATATATATAGAGAGAGAGAGAGAGAGAGAGAGAGAGAGAACTTGGACAGAAACTAAACAAACAATTATTGAGTGTAAAAGACATGGTTTTGTTATAAAGATAAAACATTTTTACAAAAACCATGGGAACTTTTTCTTGGAAGAATTAGGCTCTCAAAAACTCTCTAAGAGATGGAAAAGGTTATGGCAAAGAGTTGTTTCTCGAACTTATTTTATCAGAAAAAATTAGTGGGAAAAGAATTGGGCGAGTTGGAAGTTTTTTAAAAAACTGTCGAAAAAACTGCCCGATCATTCGAACAAGGTCGTTCGAATGACTTCATTCAAACGAGAACATATAGCGAGAAAATAGAGAAGTGTAATCCAATCTCGTTAGCAATGTTATTATATAAAAAATATTTACACCCAAATAAAATATCCAAGGTCCTAAAAATATATAATTTGCATTCATACCTTTGGAGACCTTGGAATGATATAATGTTGATGCTGCAAAACATGGCACTTAAAACTTAACAATGATGAAACTTTAAACTCTGGCCGCTATGTCTTCAACACTTCAAACATGTCACAGGCTTGACAGGAACAAACTTCTATCCTATGACTCAAATGGTTTTATCCGGAATTAATCCAAAACTACATATGGACTCAATTGGAAATTTGTGTACTTATAATTGTCAACTAATCATTTAACTTGGGAGAAAAATACTCAACAATCGAGTCATAAAAAAAATTTTAGGTCGTTGCCTAGTTGATTTTATCCTAAAGTGACCGTTTTAAACTCCTTGGGAATGCTTGAATCAACGAAACTAGAAGAGCTTATAGGTGATTTATAAACTTATGAGCTTGACATGTTTACCTTCAAGAATGTGCCAAAGAAAGAAAAAGGCATTGCCTTCAAAGCCAATAAGGAGGAGACTAATGTTTCGGATGATGATTCTGATCTCAATTTGGAGGAAGTATCCTTGTTGGCAAATAAGTTCAAAAAGTTTCTTGAGTTCCAAGAGCAATCGAAAGATGCGAAAATACTTTAAAAATTCGAGAACAACAAGGCGGATCAAGTCCCTAAGAATAAAAGTGATAAGTTCAAGAGGGATGAGTTGGATAGGTGTTTTGGTTGTGAGGGTTATGGTCATAAGGTAGCGGAGTGCCCCACTAGACTTAAGAAGGAGGACAAGAAACTGATATCATATAATTCCACCTTAAGTGATAGTGAACCAAAAGAGGGAGATATTTCCTCCATTGAGCGCAACTTTGTAGTGTTCATGTCATATCATGTGAGCGATGGCGATAAATCTTCTCATGAAGATTCTCATTTGAATGACACTTCTGAGCCCATTAAAAGTGAATCCCAAATTAGTGAAGGTGAAGCTAGTGAGGAAGATGAGATATATGTGGGAGAGTTGCAAGTTTCCTTTAATGATTTGTATAAGAAAGCATTATAGGTAAAAAGACAAACTTAAAGTTACAAGCTAAGTTGAATAATTGTGTCATAGAAAATAATGATGCTTTGATTGAGGATATTAGGGCACGAGAGAAGACTCTTAGAGAGAAACTAGAGTACATTGAAGGTGAGAGAGATAGTCTTCACGATTTGATGGAGGCTATGAAGAAAGCGATTCTATAGTTTGAGGAGTCTAGGCCTTTACTTGAATCTAGGATTTGTGATCTTGAGGAGAAATTGAGAGAGTCGAGAAGGGTGAAAGTTCATTTGGAGGCAAGGTCAAAAAAGTAGGTCTGAAGAACAAACCTAGGGCTTAAAAGACAATAAAATTGTGGATCTGATCGCAAGCACTATAAGAAAAAGACTTTTAGTCGCAAAAATAATTGTGACTAATCATTAAAAATTTCCACTAAACCATTTAGTGGCAAAAAACACTTGTTACCACCTGCTTCTAATACCTTTAGTGGCAGTATTTGACATTTACCATAAATTGTTACACATTTAGCAAAAAAATATATTTGGCTACTAAATGATGTACTTTTAGTGATAAATTATTTTATTACAAAAAGATCAAAATTTCTACCAAAAGACACGTTATTTGCCACTAAAAGGCTAATTTTTGTTGCAATTATAAGATTTGCTACCAAAACCAAGTTTTTACTTGAGGTAACGACAATTCTGTTGCAATACAAATTTGTCACTAAAAATATTTTTTCTGTGGCAAATCATTGCCACTAATAATAGTGATTGCATTCATTTTTCATATTGTATGCATAAAATAATTAACCAGTATTGCTTAATGTATTCAATTTATATATTTAATACTTAAGATAATTAAGACAATTCATTGTTTCAAAAAATAATCAAAACATATTTATAATATTGTATACTCATTGTGACAACCAATATTTGAACTATTCCACATCAAAATCAAGTCAAATACACTAATTACATAAATCGTTTCACTGTTCACAAAAAAAATAAAAAAAAATTAGGACAAATAAAATAGATATAGGACGATTGATCACATATACTTCATCCATAACTCCTCAAATTTTCCCAAAAGGTCATCCATTCGTTCTTTCATTGGAGCGTTCTCCTTTTGAGCTTCATTTGCTTCTCTCCTCGCCTCGCCAGTTTCCATTCTCGCCTCATCATCTTCTCTGATGGCCTCAGTAACTTATTTATCCCTTTTAATATCTTCTCCCTTTCCATAGCTATAAGGTGTGTGGTTTTAGTACCAACCCCTTGTCCATGCACATAACCAGAGCAATACCTTAAAACATTTTGAAATGCTTCTGCATCATTCATCTCCATACCATCTCAGATTGTGATGCAATTTCTTTTTCACCTCATCCTATTAAAAATTGTAAAAAATGTATAATTTAATGTAAATTATTAAAACAGTTATTATAAAAAAAACTTGAAAAATCTTACATATACACTTCCAGCCTTTGGAGTAACCTTATTGTCATTTATTTTGGTCCAATAAGTCGTATACTACACCTTTGTAATAGGCATCGGATCTCAAGTTTCCTTATCACGCTATACAAACTTAAATTTAAATAAAGTATCATAACCAATAACTAAGACAAATTAAATAATTACTAAACATAATTTGTTTAGAAATATATGGTACCATCTCATACTCCACTTGATGAAATCCTTTGGTTCCACTGCAATGCATAATTTGCTACATACATCAATTGATTTAGTTAATTTCACTTATTTTCTGCAAATAATATAAAGCATTTATATTCAATAAAACATTAAAATAAATGGCATGAAAAAAGAAGTAATTAAAATTTAATATAACCTTGTACTTTGTGTTAGCAAATGTTCCACAAAGATCAATCCATTTATTATTTTATGATAATTTTGCCGACGACACTTAAGAGTTCGTTCTAAAGAGCCATGTGGTATGAAGTGTTCACAATGCATTTTTTATGCGAAGTTACAAAATTGAGTATGGAGTTGGTCCATCACTATAGACTTTACATTATCATCATTTTGGAAATTGAAACTTATCCTACTTAGAAGAAAACAAAAACATTAAAACTAACTTTACATAGGGGCTATGTTCTATATATGAGCATACGTAAAAGCTTACTCACATAAGTGTCCACATGTTTTATTTTCTCTCTTTCGGGATATTACCCCAAAATCGGAATTTAATGGGATCGTGATCATGAATAAAAATGCCTATTTCAGATTTGAAATTAGATGCAAAATGGCCTACTATAAGGCTCTCTGAGATGATGATTTCAATGTTCTCCCACCTTTCAAGTTTCTTTTGAAAGCCAATTCCTCGTGTTGGTCCTCTGATTTGTTTCTTGGAAGATGAATCTATTAAAATGTACGTATAATAAAGATGTCCGGAGTAATAGACAAATAGAGTGTATAAAAGTCTAACTTGCTTGATAACGGTATAACATTATCAATAAAAATGTTACAAACAAAAATAATATATAAATCAATCAGGGCCCTTTATCACTGATGAACTTTGTATGTTCTTTGTTTAAAACACCTTGACTGACAGTAAAGATGTCAAGGG
This sequence comes from Sambucus nigra, assembly GCA_949130495.1. NCBI lineage: Eukaryota > Viridiplantae > Streptophyta > Magnoliopsida > Dipsacales > Adoxaceae > Sambucus > Sambucus nigra. Next base: position 94,124,657 of record OX422211.1, read on the forward strand.
AAATATGTAAACTTTAGAATTTATTTGGCAAATTATCTACATTTCCTAATATATTACGCTAGAAAAGCAATTCATTAAATTCTCCAACCAATAGGGTGGTAGGATTTTGTTAACTCTCATTAAGTGGGTGTCAACAACACTTCTTCTTGAGTAGTATTAGAATCAAAGAAAACATTGTTTCTGACACAGCTATAAAGATCCTTATGAAAATACAATATGGTCCTGATAAAATAACAAACTCATTAAAAAATGGTTTCGTATGTATTTTCATAAGGATCCATATTGTATTTTCATAAAAATTAAAAAAGATGTAATGCGAAGAAAAAAACATAACGCCAATAAAAAAAAATGATCTCAGACATTCCATTAACCCATATTAAGTCATCTATAAACAAAAATTGAATAAAATCGTAAGTTGATCCAGTACAGTGTCACAGAAAGTAACTGCAATAAAAGTCTTGATTTTAAACAAAACTGACTTGAGATGTAGCAAATTATATTGATTTTGTCCAGCCCCAATCCCCCTTCCACCAAACCCCACCCTAACCCCCAACCCCACCCAGTCAAATACGATTATGATTTTATTAAGGCGTGTTAATATATTCTGAGATACTATAACAAAATATGGAGTCTAGTACTTCTTTATATGGTTAAAGACATGCTGCCTCTTTTTGGTAGTCAAAATGTTATAAAAGAGCTGTTGAAAATTAGTACATCCAAGATGGATTATATGTAATCAAACTTCTACTAAAGTTTATTATACAAATATAACTCCTCTTTTATTGGAAAAAAACATAATAATAATAATAATAATAATAATAATAATAATAATAATAATAATAATAATAATAATAATAATAATAATAATAATAATAATAATAATAATAATAATAATCTCAACACAGACATATACAACAACAAGGTTCTAATAAAGCACTACTCGAACATATGCTACTATTATCTCAAACAACATACACTACCCTAAAACACTGATTTTATAACTCACTTCTTGTAACTACTAATGGGGGTGACAAACTTAATCACTACCGGGAATGGGGATGAAATTATTTGTAACTCTCATTGGGAGTAATAAAATCTTTGGGTAATGAAAAAATTAAGTGAATTAGTTTGTCATTACTAATGGCATTCACAAATCTTGCTATATGATTAATTTGTGACTGCTATAAACGGTCATAAATTTGTCAATAGGCTTAAATTATGATTGCTATGAGTAGTCACAAATTTTTTACTACTAGTAATAGGCACAACCTCTAGCATTAGACTTAATATGTGACTATTATAAGGGGTCACAAATTTATAACTATAACTTAATTCCCCTCTTCTCTCTCCTCTCCTCTCCTCTCCTCTCTTTAAGCTCGTTCTCTGTCAAACATTTTCAAATCTCTTCAAGCTCATTCTCTCTCCCTTTTTTCTTCGGTAAGATCTCCACAAATTCTTAGTGATATTTTTTTAGTTGATTATGCTCATTTAATGGCCTCCACAAATGCTGCATCAAATTTTTCACTTTTTTTTATTATGCGCATTTAATCCTCTAAATCTCCATCCCTCCGCAGCTTTATTGTTAGGGCTATAAATCATTTTTCACTTTTAACAAAAATTTTAGGTTTAGATTTGCGAATTTATGTTATTATTGTTTAATATATAAATTTGGGGTTAACACTTAACATTGGGGCATTGGATTTGGCCTTTATTCTCATTTTCATGTCTCTTGGACCTCTCTATAGAAATGTGAATAGTTAGTTTTGATTCTCAATTATAATTGACCATTCGTGGTTAGTTGAGTTAAAAGTAGAATATATTTGGTCTTTGGACCATTATCCAAATTTTTAAATATCATAACTAGTAATGTTAATAATAAGTTTTAAGTTGGGATACATTTGTAAGGTAATATAAGGAAAATAAATATATGTTTCATATATTGTGTGTTTAAATGTATTGAATGAACTGCATTCTTGCAATCGTCAATGTTGTTATTTACTATTGAACTTGTGATATTTATCCGATATGTACAAAGCTGCACCTCATTCTAAAGTAGAGACATAACAATTTATGAAAGACACAATACAATGGCTATAAATTGAAGAAAGTGATATCATTGTATGTTTAACCTTAAGTTTTGAATAAGAGTTTCTTTTTAACCCTGAGCTCATTGCCTATAGTCATTTTTTAGCTTCTAGTTGTGCTTATGGAGGTTGCAGTTGGATTTTTTTGTATTTTTTTTCTATCTTTTTACTTTTCATCATTGTAGCATAGTCGTGGTGGTTTGCTAGTTCACAATGCCTCTGTAACTTATCATTTATTAATGAAATTTTGATTGTTTCTATCACTAAAAATAAAGTGGAGACGTTTGACCTTTACTTATTGGATTTGATGTGAATCCACATCTAGTCAATCCAAATTAAAATTATCAATTTCAAGTGCTTTGTTTCGCCTTAACTATCAAAACGCGCAAACATTGTTATTTTGTACTATACTTTCCTTTCTCGTCAACTATATTTTGATTTTATCTCAACTATGCCCAGCTTATTCCTTTTTTCATTTGATTAATCTATCATATTTCTATTTCCTGTCTCTTTTCATTACACTCTTTATAAGGTGAACTTCCGTGGTTGAAAATCTAGCACTAGACTTTGAGGCTGAGGCTATTTATGAAAGAATAACTTTTTTAGTATTTAATTCTATTGAACTACTTTTTTTCTCATTCTCTTCGTACTAAATTTTTTATTAATTGATTTATGGTCTTGAATTTGGATGTATATTTGACGATCATGATTTTTATTATGAATCGATATCTTTTTTTTCTTCTTTTCATTATGAATGTTTGTTCATAACTTTCTCAAGTAATCAGGATTACCGTGTTTTCACGTAAAATTAGAAACTATAGTGTTAAATGTATGATGTTATAAGTATGGCTTCCTTTATTATACAAGTGTATAGAGTAATTAAAGTGCTACTAGATGTTACTCCAACATCATTTGTTTTATAATGTTGTTAGTTAAGTTATTTATCAGAGGAAAGTGATCATAATCAATGATAGAAGGAAATGTATGCCTATTCCATACTTAATTTCTTACAATAAACATTGTGACTGCAAATATAGAGATGAAACTGAGATTTAAAGGATATGTACTTGATCTATGCTTTAGTTAATGGTTGTGATTTTTGTACTACAGTTTGTTCTAAATGTATGTTACTCTTTCTAATCTGATCTTGCTAGTTTTTTCTAGATTTTGGAAACTTCAGATATTATTTTTTTCATTTCATATATGCCCTTCTACTAGTACCAGTATTTTGACATCTATTTTACTATCCTCTCACACACAAAAAAATTATATTTTATCATCTACATGTTTTTCCTTTTTTTCAATACACACCCGAGATGCGTATTGAAATAGACTGATTTTGCCCTTTTTCCAATACATACATGAGATGTTTATTAAAATGGTCTCAAATGGGGTTTAGAATCTGGAAATGTCATGTATTGTATTGGTAAAAAAATGGCTAAGATTACATTGTGTAATTTTGTTTCCATAAAATGATATATTGTATTAGTAAAACTCATTTTAAAAAATTACTCAGTTGTGGTGATATATTATATTAATTATAAGAATAAAAATACTAGGACACATATTTATGTAGACACATTATATATACACATATACACATATGATACTAAATAGATCACTACTCAAACATATGGCAAAAATATATAATAACTAAACTACTTATAATACACATACATGTATGTATGCCATTTTTCATTATAAAGGATATACTCATTTAGTTTTGTAATTTACTGAGTTTCTATTCGTTTCTAATGTAAAATTAATGGGGTTTCCACAATATAAGGAGTGAATGGATGAAATTTCTAGAGTGGGGAATGTATAAGTTAATGGGGTCAAAGACTTTGTGGATTATGCAAGGAAGAATATCAAAATTGATATTATCTTGTGCATGTGAATTCGTTGCAGAAATGATAAACGTTTGAAAGGGAGGATGTAAAATTACATTTGATTCAGTAGGGTATGCAAGCTAACTACGTGTCATTGAAATTTTCATGAGGAGAGGTAATCTATGTATATTCTAGAAGAATTACTTGTCAAGGATTAAATTCACACAAATAGTGATCTGTTAGCGCATGCTAGGTTAAAAAGTCTCATAAATGATACATGGGAAGTGCACATAATACAAGAAAATTAAGATAGTATAGGTAATGGTTTAGGTTGTGAGGATCATATTGACAACACTATTGACTAAGATAGGGTTTATATATGGTTAAAAGCAACAACTTCAACACCATTATACCATAACTCCAACTCCAACCCCAACCACACAATGTTATATGCCATGGTTGGGTTGCACAACTTAAAGAGTTAATTTGTCCTGTCGGGTAAATGTGTAATAACAATCCTCCCCTAGGTAAAATATTTTCACCTGAAAGGAAATACAATGCTAGATAATTATCCAATCATGAAGCGTAATGTGAAAGGTTTGGGTATGAAATACAAATCAATTCATTGTTGCAAGTATGAATTCGTTTTATATTATCAGAAGGAACCTAGATATGAACAAAAGATGATAATACATAATAAACGTTTGTTAAAAGTAGTTATGCAAATACCTAAGAAGGTGTTGAAGTATTTCCCTCTAGGGCCTTGTTTAAAGAGACTTTACATTATACATTGGATAGTAGACGCAATGACTTGGCAAGCTCGTACTCTGAGTACAAGAGGGAGGTTGTTATCGCATCAATACCCCCCTCCCCACGGTTCATATACCTAGACTTCACGAAGCATATCCACTGCATGGTGACCCCTGATCTAGGTTCGGAATGATTTGTTACATGTTCATGGCATTCCATGTCATCGAAGTGTTGTGTCATTATTTCTTAGTTTATTTTTTATTCGATGTTCATTTGTATTTGGCGACGGAGATGTTTTTTTATGTTAAATTAAGTTTAATCAAGTTTTATGTGTACTGAATATTTGGACTGTCTGAAATATAAATGAGATTTTGTCAAAAAATTTAGACTTGTATAATGATGGCATCGACTTTTTTAGATTTGTTACATGTTCATGGAATTTCATCAACTTCTCTATTTTCGCTTAGTTTTTTTATTCTACTTTCAGCAATTCATCATTTTTTTAAAATATAAAGATATTTGTAACTGCTCATATCAGTGATACATTTAACAAGATCAACCTTTGTAACTGCTAATAGAAGTCACAAATTTATCACTATTGCTAATTTTGTAACCGCTGTGAGCTGTTACGAAGATACTGGTTTGTGACTGCTAATAGAAGTTACAAATACTAGATTCATAACTGCTAATAATAGTTATAAATATTAGATTTGTAACTGTTGACAACAGTTACAAATTGGGAGGGGTAATTGTGGTCACTGTATCATAAGCCCCATTGGGGTTATAAAAAAATTGTGACTCTTGTTAAGAGTGACAATTTTCTTTTTGTGCCTCCATAAATCGTGAAGATAAAGAGTACTTATAAAGGTCATTTGTAATTGATAATGGAAGTTACCAATCTCCTTTTTTTATTGTAGTGATAGCCTATCAATGATGCTCAAAACAAAAGCTTTACCACAAAGCATATAGCAAGAACTATGTAGCTCCATTGAACACGGTTTAAAACTACATCTCCCATTTTGAAAAAAGTAATTAATAAAGAGAGGTAGAAGGAGACACTGAGACACAAAAAAAAGAGACAAAGAGAAAACCTTAAACCCACGAATGTACATTCGATTGGCTGAGAGATGGCTATACTTCACTATAAAACTTAGCGTATTAGACTTTGGCTTTATTTGTTACTTTTGTGCTAATACTTAATTCTGTTAATGTTCTATTTCAAAATAAGCAAATAAAAACTAGGCGCTAGTTGGTGTTCCAATTTTCACTAGTTCCTTTAAAAAAAATAACCATTAAAGTTTATATTGTTTTCTTTTATCAAACTTGCCCATATAAATTAGGATCTTTTCCTTTTGCCTCCTCCAAACTGTGACACCCCGACTAATTAAATACCGGGTAGCTACTCCTTTATTAAATCAATATAAAATGCCAAGTTGGTTCAGTTAATAGCGTCACTATCGAAAACATTTTAATAATTACTAACCACCTAGTATTTAAAAAGTAAGTTGCCAAATTTTAAGTTAGGTCTGATTAACATGCAGTAAAAGAATAATGGAAGAACTACATAATCCATTCACCATAACGAAGTAATGAAATAACCAACAAATAGTAATAAGAAATCCGGAGGAAAACTCCTCACAACAATCCCACAACTGAAAGATAATAAGACAAGTCTGAATCCTGAATTAATTACATGCCCGAAGTCTAAATAACTGAAATAAATGAAATTTTTGTAAAAGAAATGGGCGACATGCCCTACAACTGATAAATGCTGAATATAGAGTCAATATATATGAAGCGTCTACAAGCAAGGTCCTGTAACTTCCACAAACAGATACAGCTCGTCACCTGAATGAAAATCCTAAGCATGGTGTCCTTGTGGCTGGGCACCTAAAATGGTTTTTACAAAAATAGATTTGAAAGCAAATGGGTCAGAGCCCGAAAGTGGAAATCATTTAAAAAAAAGCAAGTGCTTTAATAACATATAAAACAATGAATGTAAAGTACATGTTAGGACGTGCTCTCACGTGAAATACTCACCTCTCGTCTAACTGTGCACTCCTAACGTTCCTGTACCCATTCATGTGACATCCATATCTAACCAAACCTTAATAAGTTCTACCCCTTACTACTCGATCCCCATAATACATTCTAGCGTTATCAATTAAAAGAGAGCTTTACTGAATCTCAGATTCTCAATTTGTAATACAATTCATTATCGATTAACCCGTTATGTTTTCTCAAAACATTACCATAATAATATTCACAATAACAACATGAAAGTTCCCATTATCTACGTGTATATTATTCACGTCATAAATATACAATACAAGCACCCCGAGATTAAGCTGCGGTGTCCGCATACTCTGCTATCCATCCCGGTACATCACGTACATAAGGATCACGTATTCCGAATCTCTCAGGAATCGTTCTCAGATAACAACATCACAAATAATGGAGGCGAACACAGTCACATCACATGGGTCACGCACATACCTGCGCTCCCACGATCAGCAGACTTATTAACATCCCAATAATTCCTTCTCTGACCTATGTTCATCGAGGTAACCAGTCTAAATCCGGGCAACACAAGGATTAGAGGGCCCTAGGCGAACGCAAACCTCCCGTGATAGCAAGGATGGTAGGTATGTCATACACATAAAATCATATGCTAAGCATTCACGCATCTTAGATATTTCAATATTATTAAAGGTATACTCTACATCCTTATACCATTATTCCAATTTTATATATATATTAATTCTCTCGGTAATATAGAGTTTAAACTGTCGACACGTCACACGTCATAGTTCTTATACTTAAAACCTATCTTAAATAGATTATTAAGTTCTTATTATTCCCACGTATAACATCATTATTCCTAAGGTCCTTACTTCTGCCCCAAATCTCATTTCATCAAATTATTCCAATTTACACTTTTAACCCAAATATCTTCTCACTTATTGAATTTCATTAGATTGGAAAAATTCCTCAAATTGAATTCTAATTAAGGTCCAAGTTTCATAACCATGCCTACTGGTCTTCCTTAAGTTTAAGGGTATTCATAAGGTCTCTAATAATATTTTCCAAGGGCTACCACTATTAAAATTTAAAAAGGGAAAAACTTTACTCATTCTGGGAAGGTCGATCGATCGACCTTTACCTTCGATAGATCGATGGTGGTCGATCGATCGACTGATGAACATCGATCGATCGAACGCACCAGGTATGGCTACAGACTGCTTCGTTTTGCAGTTTTCAAATCATCCCAAAACACCATTAACATGCATGAAATTCTATTCTAACGTTATAATATCATCATACAACCATCCTACAACATTGTTAACGTTCTAAAACCAATAATTCATCAACCAAGGGCTATAATTGGATCAAATCTTCATTAAGAACCCTAGTTTTCTACTTCTTGCAAGAACATTAATAAATCTCTTCTTAAATCCGTTTTTAAATCATCAAGGGTCATAATTTTGAATTCATAATTCGTCCAGAATGTTACTACATGCAGTCCCTAACATAATTCATAGTTTTAAACTTCCAATTCATGTGTCTATATCATCTTCCAAGATAAATTCGATAATTCCTAAACATGGAAAAACATAGCATTAGATCATTTGTAATTAAACCACTTGCCTCTAATCTTTCTCTGAATTTGAGGTTGAATCTTGAAGGCTGAATTGTCTTCTCTCTCTCTCTGTAGAATTCTTCTCTTCTTCTCTCTCTCTACAAGTTCTTCTCAAGGTGATAATGGAGGTGGGGTTGGTTTTTGCCAAGCTTTAAGGTTCCTAAACTTCTCCCGTAGCCCACTACCTAAATTGGGGTTGGAAATGGCTTAGTGGGTTAAGACTAAGTCAGATTTCTAACTCTAATTTTCGTGGGTTTTAATTACCCAATAACCGAAATTACCGAAATGCCCTTATAAGTTACCGGTATGGTCCAATAATGCCCCGGGACCCAAACTTAACCCCCGGCTAGTGTTTTCTGACTATTTTGACCCTTCCGGACCCGTTGGCGCACTCAAAACGATCATACAGTAAATAGAAATAAAATTTACTTTTTAATTCAAATAAATATATTCCTGACGCGACTGTCACGCGCGTCCCAACAAAATTTCCCAAATTGCCGTATTTCAATCTCGCGACAATTTCAATAGTTCCAATATTCATATATTGCCATATATACACATTATAATCAAATACTAACTCACATCTCGTTAATATTTTATCCAGATTAATTCTCAATTAATTCACATTTAATTCAATTAATCCCATAAATAAATATCCATAAAAATACGGGGTATTACATACTCCCCCCCTAATAACAGAATTTCATCCCAAAATTCGGAAAAGTAAGGCACACCTAGAAAAATTAGGTATCCTCCAGTATTCAAAACAATTATTAAGAAAAGCCCAAATCAGTAAAACCCTCGTTTCACAATAAGCTTGTTTAACATACTTGATACCTTATCAGAATAATCTTCGATAAATGCACCTCGCGTTGTGCTCTTATTAAACAACGTTTGAATAAAAATACCTTATACTTCATTGGTTATTTTATCTCAATATCATTATGAGTCCGCACCTCACTACGCATTAACTCCCGCGTTTATCAAAACATAAAACACCCATTCTGGAAGGAATCAATAACACATCTGACTACTCTTGCCCACTCTTTGAATCTCTATTCCTGACGTTGTGACCTTTACATAAGGAAAACTACTATAGACGGTTAGTGTTCCACAAAATAATTGTAAGCACATTTTTTACCTAAAAAATAGATATGGGTGCTTTTCCCCCAACTCTACCATTAGGTAATATCTGCTCCTCATGACTACAATATACCTCACTAGTTATACTCGATTTGGAATTTAAAATATCGCAATGAATCCAAAATTTATTTCATACAATCCATCAGTCGTTAGTCACCTTGCGCCTGTACCTCGGGTTATAGGTGATTCAACCCTCAGTTTGAATCGTTATTTACCACTACTTATTGTCACCCCACCGGAATTTGGGTTTCGGGGATTTCATCCCAGTTCTAAATAATACTACGTCGAATCACGTACCGGCGTGTTCACTATCTAATAGTGTAAATCACCCCAAGTATATAACAATTTCTCTCCTTCTAGACAACATGTCCCACATAATCGAAGGAACTCATTACTTATCAATAAGTTGGCTACCTCTCAAGAAAATTCTCCAACTTGACCCTCCCATTCTTGGAATCGTCGTCTTGATACAAAATTATCTGGTTTATCATCTAACCCCAACTGTTCTACTACTTACTATACCTGCTTCAATGCCGATATTCACATAAAATTTTCCCCGTTAAATGATACTTAATGATCTTATCCTCCCGACGAATACCTAAAGTTTGGACCTTTACCCTTTTCACTACTTTGTTCATATCTGCACTTATACCTGATTGACATCCTCATTATATTTACTCTTGAGTTACCCTCAACCTTCGATTGATCGGAACTCTACTCCAAATTTCTCATAATAATTTATTCGCCTTCTCAAGAGATATCCCTTTATTAAATGGCTTTCTACTGCCTTTTCTCCAAATTTGAACGTGTTACACTGACATATGATATCCACTTACACCTTTTCTTATGACGTTTAATCTCATAAGTAATAATCTCACTCGTCCATGTTCCCTCTTCCTTTGATTTACACTTTAGTAATTCAAGATGTCTATGCCCCTTATAACCCAACCATACGGGTTTTAAACATTATATACGTTTCATAAAAATCCCAAACTCTTTATTGTCACTGTAAATACAACGGTGCTATACCACTTGGGCATTCTCAATCGCTTCTGAATTAGAAATCCTAAATCCTCCTTATCCTCAATGCGTTTTTCAACATGCCGTGACAAAACCAACATTATTAGTACTTATATCGTAATTTACTAACAACTGGCTCTAATGGCCTTACCACATAATTTCTTCCTTGTAACTTCCCGTTATAACTACGTACTCCCATATCGATAGAGGTATCCAATTCATGAACGAAGGGCCACACTTCTCCTTACTACCAATATTACGCTAAGTTTCATGCGTGGGGTGTCTCGCAATGCGAAATCCAAACAAGGAACCCCCCGATACACTACTACCTAACATTGTTGGTCATCGGAATCCGTTAAACCCTGTCCATAATATGTCCCTACACTCTCATTTCTCAACAAAGTTACATTCTGTCGCAATGACACTTAAACGAGGAACTCCTTTCGAATGACACTTTCTCTTGACACTGATGGTAATCACATTCCATATACACCATGTAACTAAAAATCGGGGTTCTCAAAATCCCGTCCCCAGACACACAACTATGAGTATAGACTCCCAAATCTCTAACGGGGAATAAAACAATGCACTCTTTTTGTTACTACTTCTCTATCGTTAATTATAAAACCAACTAACTCTTTGTTGACTAGTAAATCAATTACATACGACTCATAATAATGAAGTCCCTACGCATCATGGGATTAAATATCCGAGACCATTATACCATTTAGAAATCACAACATATTCATAAATATGTATATATACCTATATACAAAAGTACAATTGCGAGTCCGACCCTCTCACAGATGGGGCCTCGCCAGAACAAAACATGCTACCCCAAGGTGGCAATCCCAATAAACTCGTAATACCAGCACACTATCGGTATAATCATATATATAAAACCATAAATAATATCATAGCCTACTCGTACAATACAACACTAAAACGAGAAATTTCATTAAAGTATAAACCGGTATCAATATACCCATTCATCCTCCGCGGATGACAATAAAAGTAACCCCTACACTAGCAGGGAAAAATGTTCTTATATATAATACAATTACTGATATACTCACCAAACTCAACTCTCAAGTGAAAATAACAATTATGACAAAGGTAACAACTCATTCATGCCACAATTGATATGCATCATCATCTGAAGATGTAACTCATACTTCTATCTTATCAATCGTCCCGGCTGCTCAAATGGTTTCTGGACTTACCACACATGTTGTCCCAAACCAAATATTTCAATAACTGTTGCCCGCGCCAGGTATAATACCTTGATCCCTACTATCGCATCGGGAAAAATTCTAAAACGCACGGGTTTCACTCCCGACAGAAATACCTCTACACATACTCCAATTATCTTTTGTTTCACAAATCATGTTAAGGTGGTCCATCTCTCGGACGTTGGTAGTCTCGACTCAGACGACTATCTCTGTTGTTCCCTTAGTTTTGACGGCCCTGAGGAACATGCTACTAATTTTCCACCTCTCTTACTGGAATTACCATCGCTCGGTAGTAATTCCGCTATCGAATTATTTTAACGGTTTCTCCATTGGGTCTTCCCATTGTGGTGCTTCTCCAACACCAGTTTTCCCCAATCTTACTTTATATAAAGTTCTCGATTCTGGTATATCCCCACCCGAGGTTGTTTACCTCCAAATTAATACTGCGACAATACCATTTGCTTTAAACGTCCAAGCAGAATTTTGCCAGAAGGACTAGCAATTCTTCTATGCAAATTCTCCCTTTAATATCCCCTTCCCCGTTTCACCTACTTCACCCGGTGTAGGGTTCACTAAATAATTTTATTTCTTCTCACAGAGTGACCTCTGTCCGGACCTCTCGTGTGAGTTCAGAACGACATTCGATTTTCATCCTAAACATTTGATCAGGGAACTTATGGTCTAACCATTTGTGTACGCCTTCTCTCGACGTCACATTCCACTTATAAGTGTGGGGATTGTTTCTCCCCATTGGAACTCCGTTCTCACGAGACAAAAATTTTCCTCAAATTTTTCACTCTCGATTGGCCATACTCCGACACAAGTCCAAGCCTTTGGATACATTGCGTTCGTTTGGCTAGCACCTGCCGTCTTCGCCTTTCGAGTATTGCTACTGCTGGTTCTCTTCAATGTTACATTTAATTCTTTCTCTCTCGTTCCAAACTTGTTGGATGTGTCTAATTTGACCCCATTCCTACTATAGCCGTATCTGGAAGTCTCAAGTTGCGCCTTAGCCTTCTATATCTTCCAGGACTTCCGTGCCATAATATCGGTGACTTCAACTACGGTCGTCCTTCTTTAAATAAATCAATTAACCTCAATATATGTTTACCTCCTGTTGTTCACCCAACTGTCTTCGCCAGACGTACTGCATTGTTCGGCACACGAATACACCCGATCGCAAATAAGATTCACTACCATATGTATTAAAGCAGGAGAAAGAAATCTCACCAAAGATATCAACAATCCTAAACATAGGGCTCTACATCAAAGAAAGCTTAGCGGAAACATAATAAGCCGTACAGATCCTAAAGGACACTAGAACCTGATGCTCTGATACCACCTGTGACACCCCGACTGATTAAATACCGGGTAGCTACTCCTTTATTAAATCAATACAAAATGCCAAGTTGGTTCAGTTAATAGAATCACTGTCGAAAACATTTTAATAATTACTAACCACCTAGTATTTAAAAAGTAAGTTGCCAAATTTAAAGTTAGGTCTGATTAACATGCAGTAAAAGAATAATGGAAGAACAACATAATCCATTCACCATAACGAAGTAATGAAATAACCAACAAATAGTAATAAGAAATCCGGAGGAAAACTCCTCACAACAATCCCACAACTGAAAGATAATAAGACAAGTCTGAATCCTGAATTAATTACATGCCCGAAGTCTGAATAACTGAAATAAATGAAATGTTTGTAAAAGAAATGGGCGACATGCCCTACAACTGATAAATGCTGAATATAGAGTCAAGATATATGAAGCGTCTACAAGCAAGGTCCTGTAACTTCCACAAACAGCTATAGCTCGTCACCTGAATGAGAATCCTAAGCATGGTGTCCTTGTGGCTGGGCACCTAAAATGGTTTTTACAAAAATAGATTTGAAAGCAAATGGGTCAGAGCCCGAAAGTGGAAATCATTTAAAAAACAGCAAGTGCTTTAATAGCATATAAAACAATGAATGCAAAGTACATGTTAGGACGTGCTCTCACGTGAAATACTCACCTCTCGTCTAACTGTGCACTCCTAACGTTCCTGTACCCATTCATGTGACATCCATATCTAACCAAACCGTAATAAGTTCTACCCCTTACTACTCGATCCCCATAATACATTCTAGCGTTATCAATTAAAAGAGAGCTTTACTGAATCTCAGATTCTCAATTTGTAATACAATTCATTATCGATTAACCCGTTATGTTTTCTCAAAACATTACCATAATAATAGTCACAATAACAACATGAAAGTTCCCATTATCTACATGTATATTATTCACGTCATAAATATACAATACAAGCACCCCGAGATTAAGCTGCGGTGTCCGCATACTCTGCTATCCATCCCGGTACATCACGTACATAAGGATCACGTATTCCGAATCTCTCAGGAATCATTCTAAGATAACAACATCACAAATAATGGAGGCGAACACAATCACATCACATGGGTCACGCACATACCTGCGCTCCCACGATCAGCAGACTTATTAACATCCCAATAAGTCCTTCTCTGACCTATGATCATCGAGGTAACCAGTCTAAATCCGGGCAACACAAGGATTAGAGGGCCCTAGGCGAACGCAAACCTCCCGTGATAGCAAGTATGGTAGGTATGTCATACACATAAAATCATATGCTAAGCATTCACGCATCTTAGATATTTCAATATTATTAAAGGTATACTCTACATCCTTATACCATTATTCCAATTTTATATATATATTAAGTCTCTCGGTAATATAGAGTTTAAACTGTCGACACGTCACACGTCATAGTTCTTATACTTAAAACCTATCTTAAATAGATTATTAAGTTCTTATGATTCCCACGTATAACATCATTATTCCTAAGGTCCTTACTTCTGCCCCAAATCTCATTTCATCAAATTATTCCAATTTACACTTTTAACCCAAATATCTTCTCACTTATTGAATTTCATTAGATTGGAAAAATTCCTCAAATTGTATTCTAATTAAGGTCCAAGTTTCATAACCATGCCTACTGGTCTTCCTTAAGTTTAAGGGTATTCATAAGGTATCCAATAATATTTTCCAAGGGCTACCACTATTAAAATTTAAAAAGGGAAAAACTTTACTCATTCTGGGAAGGTCGATCGATCGACCTTTACCTTCGATAGATCGATGTTGGTCGATCGATCGACTGATGAACATCGATCGATCGAACGCACCAGGTATGGCTACATACTGCTTCGTTTTGCAGTTTTCAAATCATACCAAAACATCATTAACATGCATGAAATTATATTCTAACGTTACAATATCATCATACAACCATCCTACAACATTGTTAACGTTCTAAAACCAATAATTCATCAACCAAGGGCTATAATTGGATCAAATCTTCATTAAGAACCTTAGTTTTCTACTTCTTGCAAGAACATTAATAAATCTCTTCTTAAATCCGTTTTTAAATCATCAAGGGTCATAATTTTGAATTCATAATTCGTCCAGAATGTTACTACATGCAGTCCCTAACATAATTCATAGTTTTAAACTTCCAATTCATGTGTCTATATCATCTTCCAAGATAAATTCGATAATTCCTAAACATGGAAAAACATAGCATTAGATCATTTGTAATTAAACCACTTGCCTCTAATATTTCTCTGAATTTGAGGTTGAATCTTGAAGGCTGAATTGTCTTCTCTCTCTCTCTGTAGAATTCTTCTCTTCTTCTCTCTCTCTACAAGTTCTTCTCAAGGTGATAATGGAGGTGGGGTTGGTTTTTGCCAAGCTTTAAGGTTCCTAAACTTCTCCTGTAGCCCACTACCTAAATTGGGGTTGGAAATGGCTTAGTGGGTTAAGACTAAGTCAGATTTCTAACTCTAATTTTCGTGGGTTTTAATTACCCAATAACCGAAATTACCGAAATGCCCTTATAAGTTACCGGTATGGTCCAATAATGCCCCGGGACCCAAACTTAACCCCCGGCTAGTGTTTTCTGATTATTTCGATCCTTCCGGACGCGTTGGTGCACTCAAAATGACCATAAAGTAAATATAAATAAAATTTACTTTTTAATTCAAATAAATATATTCCTGACGCGACTGTCACGCGCGTCCCAACAAAATTTCCCAAATTTCCGTATTTCAATCTCGCGATAATTTCAATAGTTCCAATATTCATATATTGCCATATATACTCATTATAATCAAATACTAACTCACATCTCGTTAATATTTTATCCGGCTTAATTCTCAATTAATTCACATTTAATTCAATTAATCCCATAAATAGATATCCATAAAAATACGGGGTATTACACAAACTTAAGAAGTACCAAGTATTGTTTTTATTTCAATAAAGAGAGGTTAACAATCATTTACCATTTACTATTAAAAAGGCCTATACTAGATCTGAATTACACTTATCCCATCTATTAGGAAACGGGTGATCAATAATATACATGACCGTCTTATACATGACCCATTCACCAATATTAAGCATTTGAACCCAAACGATTCGACTCATTGGTAGGTCTTACATGCCATGGATTTGGTATTAATATAATTACTCCAATTGGGTAGTCATATAGCAATATTAATTTAACAAATAGTCTTATAAAACTACAAAGTAATGTAAAATGGTGCAAAGAATATCAAGTCCATCACAATTTAAGGGTCGCCACTTCAATGTTGAAATATTGAAAAGTAATTTTTTTACTATAATCAATTAGTACTCAAAACCAAAATTTAAGTAACTATAGAAGAATTGGTATTTGTTTTTAAAACATAACTCGATTCCATATTTCCCAAGAAAGAGTCATTCTAATTTGGGAGAAAGGGATTACTCAAATAATAATTATATTCATGTAGATAGATTTAGTTTTTAATCCAATCAAATTTCTATCAACTGAATTCATCCCATTTTCATATAAATATTTCAGTTATCTGAAATTCTACTATGTCATAGAGAATTTTTTTTTGCATTAAATCAATATCAGGATGAGTGACATAACATTACATTGAAATTGAAATTTGAGCTAACTAAATCAATCCCAAACTCTAATCTAAAAGAGTAAATAAATTAAAACTTAAAATCAAAATTTGAGAACTTTATTCCTTTACCGATAATTTGTTATTACTCAAACATTTCTCAAAAATGAAGATTGTTTCTTATTCTACCTTTAACAATCACTTATTAAATAATCTCTACCTATTCAAAGCTTAATAGGATCCCTAACTAATCTTTATTTTCTTATGCAATCATCATTCAAAATGGTAAATCAATAAAAGACGAGATCAAATTAGAGATATACCAAGAAAAATAAAAAAATGTACCTGATTAGATGAAGATGACGGAGAAGTTTCAAATCTGGGCATGTAAAATGAGTTGAACAATATAACATCAAATTAGCCGCATACAACAACAATTAAAATCCTCTTGGGTCGGTCGCTCCCCATATTTTTACTGAAAGCTCCTCACGCACCTCCTCGGTTAGTTCTCCTAGAGTTTTTCGAAATAGTGAGAGAAATATGTTGAACACGTTTGAATTTATAGAAGAAAGTTTTATTCGACCTAGGCGTGAATCCATTTGGAGGATTTTGAGGGTGAATTAGGGCTTGAAAATGAATGAGGTTTTTAGGGAATGAATGGGAGATTAACGAGGGTTTGGGGCAAACTGATTTTGGGAGAAGATGAACGAGGGATTTGTGGTGGGGGTGGGGGGTAAATTATGAGTCATTTTTTTGTTTGGGGGGGGGGGGGGGGGGGGGAGGGATGAATCGTGCATTTTTTTCTTTAATTAGTAGAAAAATAATTTTAGTTCGTCTTAGAAGTTTTTTTATGGAAAACCAATACATTTGTTATTAACGAAAATGTATTAGTGGCAAACATTTTAAATTTACAACTAATTATAATTTCGTGTTCCCGCTAAATATTTAATTTTTTCTGCCTTACATTTAGTGGCAAAAATAATGGCGATTTAATTTTTTGCTACTAATACATTATCTTTTAGTGGCAAACATAAAGTTTTCCACAAAGAATATGTTTTAGTGGCAATAAATGATTAGCCACTAATAAAATTGCCATGAATTGATATTTTTCTTGTTATGAATCTGATGGGGAGAAAAGTATTTGTTGTAGATGTAGGTCTGCTTTATTTTGGATTTGCAAAAACTTTATTGAACCTTATTAACAATAGGATCTTGTAGTGTATGATCCTCTCCAAAGTTAGGTAGGTGGGTGGACACCTTTTCAGATGAAAACTTAAGATATTGTGGTAACTCTCTAGCCTCCTTCACTAAAATGTGAATAATATTTTCTCCAATCCATGTTAAACCATATAGATGAATAATAATGATTAAAATCCCTTCTGACACCTTTAGATACAAGTAACAAAGGTGGGCTTGGACTAAACTGGGTTTCTTAAGAGTATATGTCTGACTATTGGGGTATTAGGACTACAAAAGGGACCCAAGACAAATAATAAAATTAGCTTCAAATCAATACATGGAAATCCCATATTACATTTAACGTAATTTTATTTTCTTTCTTTATATAGTCATAATTAATTTCACTAAATAATAATTACTGGACTCCAATTTAATTATCTCATAAATCACCCAAATATTATGAGGTCTAATTTGAAAAGTATATTATGGTACATAATATGATTCTTCACAATAAATTTCTGATACCCGTTTAGTCAAATCAATTTAACGCAATTTGACTTTAATAAAAATCTAATCAATTCCGTGATTGTCAGAAATAACACTTTTTGCTACTCTAGTGAATTATAAATAATCCATTGATCAAGTTAACTGATGGAAACAAATATACATTAAGGGGTATTGCAATCTAAGGCATTTTTGTACGCAGATTACTCTGAATTAAGATCTCGAACCTACTTACATAACTATCACCCAATATGCGGAGATCATTTGATTCAATCCAAGATTGAATAGTATCTATAGAATTCAATGCAAAAATCACATAAGCATTCGATTCTTCATAATTCTAGGCATTAAGAATATATGAACCCTTTGCAAATGGTGTGAGATCGCTTGAGTCTAATCAATACATCCCTTAGACTCAAATTTCACAAGTGGTCCTATTCAATAAATTCCTCAGACGCACTGATCACAATCCTCTATTAAACTATAGTATAGGTTCTCAAACTGTCATACAAGTTCTCGTAATTTGAGATAAACTACTAGGATTTCATCGCAACCATTCCAATAGGATGTCAACTTCAAATCTAGGTTGTGAAATTTTCAATGGTGGTAGAACAGAAATTCCAATCTCCTTGTGATCAATTCGTAGCTAACTCTGTGGAATTTTACTAAGCTCTATTGATCGAGACACACACACACACACACACACACACACACACACATATATATATATATATATATATATATATATATATATATATAATAAAGGAGGAGGGGTTTTTTGTCTAAGCCAACTGATGGCTCAGATCAAAAGTTTATAAATTTGGTGTTTATCAACTAAGGGCTCGGATTGATTGAGATTCAATGTGAGGGTTATGAATCTAAGGGTAAAATTGAGAGCCACGTGGTCTCGAGTTTGGGAACACGTGATCTGACTCGAGAACTTCTGCCTATACCTTACCTCGAGCCTCTCAATTTCACTTACTCCATTAGCTGAAAAGAAGCTCCATGAAAAGCTTTACATTAGCACCCACACACTACATCTGACAAACCCACCGCCCCCACATGTAGTTATGACAAAACCCATTTCTCAGTTTAACATTAACACCCACACATTATATCTTACAAACTGACCGCCCCATTTTATCAGTTACATAGCTCATAGAGAGAGAAAAGAAACATTTGAAAGCCATAATTTCTTTTAAACTCCTATTTCTCTCTCTAACCTACACCGACTCTCTCCAAAACAACTGATCATAGCTGAATGACGAAGCATCTCCGCTGTGTTTTTAGATCTGCCCAAGTTTTTCTTGTAGAGAGACATCAGATCTGAGTTCTACTTCTACTGTATATGAATTTGATTTATGGTTGACTTTCTACTCGAGGAGTTTTTTACTGTATACGAATTTGATTTAACACCTGTTTGTAGAGGCGTACGAAATTGATTTAACACGTCTTCATATTCACTTTTTTTTCTCCTATTTCTTTGTATTGGTATTTTCAGGATTAAATTGTAGAACATTCTCCTTCGTTTCTATGCATAAGGAAGTTATGGCCTAAAGAATGGTAAGCCGTAGCTAACTGGAGTTTGTCTTAAAGGAAGTTTTTGGTGTTTTCCAGTTTGTCCTAATGGTTCATAATAATTTTTATTTTTGCTTGAATTAGTTTTCATTTTCAGGTTTTGAATTTTCACGATTTTGGATTTTGAGATCTTGAATTTTTTGGGTCTGACTATGCTTCTCTCTCTATCTTTAACCGCAACATATCGCACTTCCTGTTGGACGAACGAAGGTATTTTCCATATTACTTTTGTTTGGCTATTGGACCTATAGCTACTTTGGGTTTGAGAGACTTAATTTTATCTAATGGGGTTTCGGTATTGATCACGTAACTGTGTTTTTTAGGTTTTGGGAGCTGCGTAAATGGGGCAAACTGAATGGTGTGGGTGGTTCACGAAGTGGGTTTTCAAGCAGCAGTGGGGTTTCTTTAGTCCTTCGCTGACTGGAGCTGACTGCCTAGAGGACATGGGTTGTTTTCTTAGTTAGAGAGAAACTGAAGTTTGCTTGATGGGTTAGATGTTGGGTTTTCTGATTGGTAACTTAGATCTTGGGGTTTCACTGTTATTTTTTTTTAACTTGACATATTCTCCATTTGAGAAATACATTTCAAGAGGTCATGTTTTTTATTCTTAATTTTGAGTGGCATAATTTTCTTTTACTATATTCCTTCAGGCCTATTAATATAGGCTATGGAACCTATTTTGTTCAGGAGTTTACCCATTCCTTGCTTTTGAGTCTAGGTTGTTTACTTTAAATCTTGATGATATGGGGTTTCTATGGGACGTTTATCATTTTTTTTCAAACATTAGGGATGTTTATCATTGTTCATATGATTTTGTTGAGATTGATAATATGTTTTATAGGCTTTTATAATTAACCTGGAATTTGTGCTTCATCTTTTTGTTATTCAATACTAAATATCATAACTGTAGCTTTAAACCTTAATAACTGTAGCTACCTTCAGAACTATAGATTTAAACCTTTTGTGAGCCTATGCCTGCCAAGTTTTGTTCTTTAGGTCTTAGGTTTAGGTCTATTAGGTTCAATTCAGTTGATCGATTAAACCTCCTGTAGCTATAATAGATGTACCTTTAGTACCAGACTTACAAGTTTTTTCCTGCTAAGTTAGTACGTGTTTAGTCTTTGATGAAGCTGTCACACCTACATCACCAGTTTTGAGCACATGGCTCGAGGCAAAAGAGGTTTTATAATTAATAAATGTATTTTATTTTTTCGTTTTGAAATTTATTTTAGTTTGAAATATTATTAAAAAATACATGGGTGATAATTTTGACTCGACTTCGTGCTAGACAATCCGAAAATAAATAATACTTTTGTGACAATTTTGTAAATATTTTAAGTTTTTTTTTCATCATCTTAAAAAATATTGAATTAACAAATTTTAATAGAAAATACTAAACGTACATACTATAGCTGGAGCTCATGAGTCTTTTAAACGAACTAAAAAGTGAATAAAAATGGGATACAATTGTCATCGGCATGGGCTATATCAATTAAAAGACGTGGAAATTGACGTAACGCATTTTTAGAAGACGTTAACATCAATATATGCAACTCATTTATTATTAACATTAAATTAATCTTGGAATCCTTTTCGTGCTGATTTATATCGCGTGTGATCATTTCTATTAACAACATTAATGAGTTTATTAAGGGTGTTCACATTAACTATTGGTATTGCTCATGTCGTGTGGTGTTCTATTAACATTCTATTAACATGGTGGTTAATAATCATTGTTACATTTCAAATAATTGTTTATTTTTTGGATCAAATGTCAAAAAGTTTCTCAAATATTTTTTTAATACACAATTAGTTAAAGCCATTTTTTTTTCAAAAAGCCCCTCAAACATTCATTGAAAAACTATTCTCTTATTTTTAAAGTCTGTGCTAACGGCATGGCGAAGGACTTCTAGGAGCAAAATAAAAAGGTAAACTTGAATTAAAAAATGTTTTAGGAATTATTTGATATATGCCGCTTATTGTTTTTAACATTTATTTGTTGGGTAGTAGAAATGTTGTATGATCGTGATAATATTTCCACACATACTACAAATAAAAGTTCATCGAGTAAGAAATAATTAACGTGCCATTGACACGGGTACACTCTAGCATGAAAAAATCTTTTTTTTTTTATCATATTTCATATTTTTTGCAAGTGAATTGGTTCCTATTTTATTTCAATATATATTAACCTTCTTTTTTACTTTGTACACTAAATTTTATTGTGTCATGTATTATTTTTTGAGACCTAATCTTTATTACAAAATAATATGTGGAGGCGTGAAACATTAATCTTAGAACTATAGGAATCACGGGAACAAATTTATCGCCGTGCCATGCAAGGGTAAAAAATATCACGGGAAATTTTTTATCACCGTGCCATCGGCACGGGTACACCCTAGTATATATATATATAATGTATTGAAACAAATACAAACCATTCTCATAAACCTGATTCTCATTTCAAAATGAATTAAGCAATCCTTTATTATTAACTAATAAAACTTTTTACATATGATTCAATGAATAAACTCCAACAATCTCCCACTTAGTCTTAAATCCATGTGGCTATACACTTAAGTTGTCACATCCTGATTTTGTCGAGGGTGAGGGTTAACCTGATAATTACTAAATAATAAATAAATTTGAATAATGAAACATTGAGGCATTTATTGATTCTCAAATGTGTTACAAACGAAATCTACAAATAATAAAATAGTATTTCCCCTACCAACTATGCTCATTTTTCTTCTAATATGACGTTTTTTTGTCTATATGTATCAGTTAATATGAGAAATATTCATCATGGCCTATTGGTACCTTTGTACGTAACATAACAAGGAAAATATAGAATAAGGAACAACTTTTCTCAGTAGATAATTCTAGTTCTATAAGAATGCATATATGGGAATTGGTTTAAATAGCATATTTGTCTTTGAAATGCTTGAAATATAAAATAGTGTATAGAATTCTGAAACAACATGAAATATCCACATAACTAAATAGGGGTATCTTGAAGCCTCTGATATATAAAAGGAGTAGATGGTGATTATAACTGGATATTGAGTTATAAATAAAGGTTCAAACTATAATATGATAACCCATAAATTATCGTTTATAGGGACTGCAAATGCGTAGTCATACCATTATAATATCACTCAAGAGATAAAATACACTTGAACAGGGAATCTCGAATAATTAGGGAATAGCCAATATCTTGGAACACTTAGTCAGAGTGGCACTCATACGTATGTAGCACTACATAACTAGGTACTCAACATCTGAGTCCTACATGCCAATTAGATTTACCACGGGTATACTGGGTCTAATCCCTAGATTATTAGGTATGTTATTACGGTTTCATTGACAATGGTTATAAAATGGAAAGCTATGCCACAAATCAGATGAAAATAACTGAAACCAGGTTTAAATAACATTCAGGGTATACTTCAATAAGGTAAAATAGTTTAAATCACTATTTAACAGGATGCAGGGGCATACCACAATCTGGATAATTTGCTAAAATCAGTGGGTTTGCTGAAATCGCAGGTTGTCAGGGTTGGGCTGGCTTGAGTTTAATTAGATAAAAGATTGAATCAATATTCACAGTATAATTGAACTACAAAAGAGTTCATTAATAAGAATACGAGTTCAAGTCTATCACACAATGGTAGCAGTAATGTCAAGGACATAAGTTCTAGGTATAATAGTGAAATAGAATCACCTACCGATGTTTATGATATTTTCCATGTTATTCATGGTTCTTTCATTATTGTGTTCCATTTCCCCCAGTTATTTTCCTTAAGGGTTCAAATGAGAGTAAGTATATCAAGGTTTGGAAAGGATGGCTAGGATTCACGATATCTTACATCATTCATTTAAAACACTTGAAACTTACTCTATGACAAGCATTAATTGCTTAATCAAATCAATTAAAATACTAATTCAAAATCGATATAGTGTTAGGGTTTACGATTTTCCATCTACCAGATTTTATATTATTTGAGTGTTAATACCATCACGGTTAGTATAAAATTAATTTTTGTGACACAAATAAAAATAAAATTGCAAACACCCTTCCTTATTTGGACAATAAATCAGTGGTCATGCCAGTTCCAATATTAGCCAACACAACAAAATATATTGTTCAATACATGCATAATCATATTTTTAATGAAAATAAATCGTAATATAATCTTGAATTATAACCACGATGTAATCTCGAATCATTTAGTGTCATAACTCATAGAAATATATTTTATAAGAAACGTGACAACTTTATAAAAAATGACAATGAGTCTAACTATATTCAGAATATTGTACGATTACTTGAACATATCGGGTTTCGTGTTTACTACAATTTATTCATAACCAAATATTAAATATTAAAAATTGACACCCAAATTTACCAAAATTTCCAACATATTTTATCTTATCGGAATGCCCAACAATGCCAGAAATCAAAACCGAGTCGTCACCAAGTTGGACAAATTTTAAATCCAACAACAATCCAATTCCTAATTTTAGTGGAATTTGTATACCATATATATATATATATATGTATGTGTGTGTGTGTGTGTGTGTGTGTGGAAGAAATCAATAACAAAAGCAAATCAAATCACCACCCGTTCGGATTGTTGCTACCGACCACCATCATGGAATGGGTGGTGGTCAGGGATCCAAATCTGGCACAAACATATATACATCCATATGTATGAATTTCAGCAACAAAAATAATAAGTCTAAACCTAAAAATGGGTTTTCTGGCTGTCGGCCATTACTATGGAAATAGGTAGTGGTCGAAGCTTCAAATCGTTCACACACACACACACACACACACACAGAGACACACATACATGTCCATGTACATACATCTATATAATTAACAACAAGGAAAGATAAAAAAAAGAATAATAGGAGGTAGGTTCGACGTAGGCAAGGGCTCGGTGATGGAGGCGATGGAGGAAAGGGAGATAAAGTGGCCGGGGGAAAGGGAATTTCGGTGAAAGGGATTTTGGGCAGTGGCTTATTTTGGGGTTTGGTTTTCTCTGAAAGAGAGGAAGAGAAATCGTGTTCTTGAAATACAAAGGGGTTGGGTCCTTTTTATGGGGTTCAGTTTATGTACAGTCGGGTTAGGATAATTACACAACTGGGTGTATTTGGTATTTAATTATAATTTTTGGCTGATATAGTTTTTTTATATTTCTTCAAATTCTAACCAACTATAAATTAGAATTGGGGCATGTAGGACACGTTAAAACTTGGTAGTTTTATATTAAAAGTAGTTTCCGATTACACTAATTTATACTCACTTTATTTCGAATAAAATTTTGAAATAGTCAGCTTTAGTCTCATTCTACTATCTGTTCATATGAAAAATATTTATTTGAATACGCAAATAAATATGATGACCCTATTTTCATATTACAAGACATAAGTACGGGTCGTAACTATTTTTGAAATGTAATAATGATCCGCATTTAAATAAAAATTTAAATTTATGCAAAGAATATGAATACAAATCATTACGCGATCTCGGAATTTTTCTTAGATTACAATATTTTGAGTTGTCATTAACTCATTTAAATAATAAATTAAATATCAAGTTATTACAATCTACCCACCTTAAAAAAATTTATCCTCGAAATTCCGATGTCCTGAAATTTCAAAGTCTCATAATGTGTATATCATCTTGGATATGTGTCATATTTGGAAGGATAGTTTATATGTTTATTATTGACCAAGGTTGGTCTTTTGGGGACTAGTGACATATTAGAACCATATAAGGAATAACAACATAATCAGGAAAATAATAAATTTGACTCAATAGTTAAAGTGAAATAAGCACAATAATGCACGATGATAAAGTAGAAATATGAGGGACTAGATTAGGTTTAAGGTTGCGGATAGCAAATATATACAACTTAAGTCCAATAATATTAGAGATAATCAATCTAGATAGTTGGAGATAAAAGTAACTGAAAAGAGGTTTCAGATAATTCATGGGTATTATTATAAGCTTTACAGGTATCGCGTATCGCAATAGGGGTTTTGATAACAGGGTTTGTATATGGTCTGGAGGTTTGAGGTTTTTTTCGCAAAGAGAATTTCATCACGTTATATAAATGGGTATGGTTAAGAGGATATTATAGGATGAATCATGGGTTTTGTAATAATGATATTGTATAACTATTCACATCCTAGGTATTTGGAAGTACATGTTGAGGTTTGGCAGTTTACAATCAAAGCTTTGAAGGTTGGTTTCCCAAATTAAGCAATATGAAGTTGATGTTAACTAAATCATAAATCACATTTTTAGGATTTCCATACTTGATTGAAATAAATCGCGCATTTTTAGGCTAAGGATATGTATTCTTAATGGTCATTTGATCAACTTTCGATAGATGAAATATAATTCAAATGTTCTAGCCTTCGTTTTCACAATCAAAACTAGTTATTATTAAGGTTAAATAAAGGTTTTCCCGACTAATTTGTCAAGTTTGGTTCGACGTTTACTAATTGCAGGATCAAGCGATAAAAGTAATAAGTTATAAGGGCAATCATTCTTCAGGTTGAGAAGTATTAATTTAGAATTATGCTAAAAATGACTTAAAATTTCTAATGAATTTCAAGCCTTACTAATTACAACAATGTGGAAACTAAATCCAATCTCTTTTTTCATCTAACAACTATGGCTATTATAAGAATTTCAATACATATTCTAGTGATACCGTACTTTACGTTTGTTTCCTCTGCTGGCATTTCTCTTGATAGAGAATGTTTTAAGGAGATACTAGAGTGTTTTATTATGTTTGTGAAATCACTTGCCAGTTAATTAGAAAAGTAAATCGTTTATTCATTATGATTCATAACTCCGAGAGCGATTTATTTAAAATTTCCCATATTAAGGAAGAAAGTATATGAGATATTGATGTGAGGTATACTTAAGTTTCTGAACATTAGATTAATATATCTATAAAATTTATTTCCTATAAAGACACCAATTGAGATATAAGGCAACGTCTGATAAGGGTTGGGTATCTTAAGTAGGTCCATTGATTTGACTGGTTCTAAGGTTTTCTTGAATTTACTAAAAGTTACTATAAGTATGATGTCTAACATCGTAGAATTATCCTCCGATGATCTTTTGTACTCATGAAAGACAAAGGGATTCTTTGAGGTACATCAGGGATATGCTAGATATAATTTGGAAAATTATGATCTCTTGGATGGATGGGGTTTATGAAATCCAAGGTGTACTACTAAGAATGAAAATATTTTCCTTAAACATAGTTCGTATAACATTGGAAATGAAGTCATTAATATCTATATCGGTTAATATAAAGATACTAGTATTGGGAATATGTTTATAAGGATGTATTGCTCTCAACTGTTATATATATTGATGTATCTAAAGTCGTTGTCTTTAATACTTGGGCTTACTATAATTGAGTCATATATTCAAGGTATAATACTATTAAATCATGATGAGGTTTGTCCAAGCTTATTCACTTAGGGTGGCCTGTATAATCTAAAAGAGCATTTTCTTATCCTAATATTCTGGCCTTCTAAGTGCATTAGTTTCTTCTACTCAATGACTATATTCTTGTTCATGTTAATCATATTACTATAACTTCTTCTACCGAAAAATCGAAAATAATCTACTAGTTTTTATTTGGGAGAAAAGGGCCATTTGGTGAGTCGGCCTACCATTATTCATACGGAATTGTGACCTTGTGACATGTAAAACACTTCACTAACAAAAATTCATTGTGATATGATCCTATTTCCATTTCGGGATCAGAAAAAGTTAGATAAATTTACTGGAACACTAGTGTCCTATTTGGACATGTTGACAAGTACGATATTTCCTTAAAAATTTCCTAACATCATTTTTATATTGGTCACTTCTGATATTCCTTCTCTGCATGATATGTTTCGAAACTTCTGGGTTGTAACTTAAATCTGGAATGATAAGCTATTAAGGATATATCTCAACGAATTGATGTATACAGGACTTGTAATCTATTTCTAAGTCGTAGGTTCATTTTTCTATCATAACATAACTTTTGGTTCTTATTCTGGCTTATGTTTCGTCAGAAAGGGATATTGGACACTGTCATTCTAAGGTTTTTCTTTCTCAGGTTCGGATAGGCAATGATATTGGTGAAATTTGAAAAAGTGCGGGGTTATCTATGATTAACAAGGTTCTTTGGTATCAACAAAATTTTATAAGGTCAGATGGTTAAGTTTCCTAGTAAGGTTACGATATTAAGTGTTGGCTACAACGTTTATATTTTTGGATGATAATCTAATTTGGATTTGTATTTATTAGAAAATCCATTCGACATTTTTTTCCAGCTCGAGTCTTGTTGGGTGAAGATGTATTTCAATCCTGGATGACCTGAAGCTACTTGGAATTTTTCATCGTCCACTAAAAGATTAGGATCTAATATATCTAACCAAAACTTGCACAACAATGAAATTTAGAAACTACTCTTCGATGGTTCCAACTAGATATCTGAGACAACGGTAATAAGGTGAATGTAAATCGATGCAGCAAAGTCTGAATCGATGGTTATTATAGTCTGGATGGTTATAGTACACAACTGATAACTAAATGTGTAATAATTTCAGATGTAAAAGGGTTTTATTGATGTTTATTCATAATTCGTCGATGCTTTGAATTCTCAAAGGTCATAAGGGTACTTTATTTGAATAATCATTCCGGGATACTTGGTAACTATTCATAGAAAAGAGTCCTACAATTTAATGGATTACTAATTTAATTATTTGTTAAAGGATCCTACAACATTGCAAGTGATTAAATTAGTAAACATAACATGAACTTACATCCTATAGGAATACTAATTTAATTATTTGTTAAAGGATCTGAATGTAACTTATCGGATGTGGTCAAGGGATCTCTATGATTAAATCATAAGATTCAGGTAAATGTCTATAGGTTGGTTTATTATAAATGGGAAATTATTTTCTGATAATTCATAGCAGCTTAATAAGGGAAGGGACAGGTAATCTAGGATAAAGGATTACAGATACTGCACAACTTTGGTTGATTGAAGTAAACAACTACTATTTCATATAGAGCTTAGGTAGTCTTGATAACTTATGCAAAAGTCATTAAATAGTTGTTAACATTCACATGGTTTAGTCATATTTCTTCCCACTTAAAAGTACTGGGGGGGGGGGGGGGATTTTTATCCTTTATCTATCGAAATAAAAGTTCATATTATCTAATAACAATATTATCTGGTTTCCAGGTTAAGAATTGTTTAGAACAATTAAAAAATGATTTATAAGGAAAATACAATTGGAAAGAGACGTCACGTTAAGGTGTGAGGTAAGGTTTCATCTAACTACAAATAGTTTAGTGGTGTAGGGTAAGAATTATATCTCACTACGGAGCCCATAGTGTTTCTGGTGATAAAAATTTTAATATCATTCTAAGTCACAATAATAGTGGTCCACATTTAAATAAAAAAATTAATTTATGCAAAAAATATGAGTATGAATCATTATGAGATATATGAACTTTTATCATATTATAAAATTTTGAGTTGTCATTAAATCATTTAAATAATAAATTAAATCGTGGGTTATTACAGAACTCCTTTTCCTTCTATGTGACTGTTAAAATTTGAAAACGTGAGTCATATGGATTCACTTGTATCTTAAGCCACACACACAAGGATTTAATGTTTACATAAAAAAATTCTTGTTTAGAATAGGTGTGCGTGCAATATAATATCAAAAGAAAAAAATATGCCAAACCAAAACAAAACCCAGAAGAAGAAGAAGAATGTTTGAGGAATAAATGCATTTCGGGCAAAACCTTTTGATTCATCATTGTTTAATATTTTTACAGACTTATAAATACACTAAGTATAATTCACCGGGTCTTCAAATCTTCAACAGAAGGTGATAAAGTCTAGCACCACCAACAGGAAGCAGCTCTTCCCTCGGTATCCACGAATCAGCCTCAGGATATGAAATCTTTTCTTCTTCAGTAGCAGAGTCGCAACTTCACAAATCAGCAGTAGATAACACTCTATAAGGGTTTGATGTAATGTATGGAACTAAGTTTTAACAAACCAAAAAAATCATTCTTATGGATATATGATTTGAAAAACAAAGTGTTATTCTAAACAAACAAAAATAGAAAAACTTTTGGAGTATGGTAATTAAATTTTTGCCAAAAGCCTTATGATAACAGTCCAAAAAGGTCCTATTTATAGAAAACACATTTTCGAGGCAACGGAGTTCATTAGAGCAAAATTGCAACTTCATTTGAATGAAAACTTAGTTCCGATTTAATGAGGGTAACTTTCATTTGAATAAAAGTCTTAGTTTATTCGAGCCAGCTTCCAACGAACTTCCAATGGGTGCAACTCTATAAAAAGAGAGACCCCATTTGAAGCATGTTAGAAGTTCCTTCTAACGAACTATGAACTTCGTTCCAATGAAAATTAAACTTCACTCTAATGAACTAAAATTTTCATTCGAGAATAGCAGTCTCATTATAACAAGATTCTCATCTCGTTCTAAGGAACAAAAAAAAATATTCAATAAAAATGCCTCTAGTAAAAATTGAAATAAATTTGACTAAGTTAAATAAGAAACCCTAATGTCATATACCTCCATATTATGTCGTGACAGTTTCAACGGATTTAACTTCGAAACTTTGCTCAGTCACTAACTTGTCTTCAATGATCGTGGAAGCATATGCGGATGTAGTGTTTAATTTGTAACAAAATACGCAAAATACTCTTGATGATACCAAAAATAGTATCACCAAATAAATGAAAATATCTAAGCTCAATCTAGTATAACAATGGAGTATAAACAGATATGCAAATGTATAAGGTAGTGTGGCAAAGAAGAGATAAGATAGTGTATAAGTGGTTCAACCTATCTAGGCCTATTCCATTATGTGTGTGATTGAATTCCACTAATAAAGGGCTCTAATGGCCTTTGGATACATATCACTCAACTTTCTCATTATATGCTTCCACTTCAGCAGAGTTTCAGTAGGGTTTATAATTTAGGTCCTCCTCAAGGTAGGAGAAGGTGAATATTTATATGGCTAGGGTGGTGTTATGTGCACCCCAGACATGCAATAGGCATGTACAAAATTGAGTGGACAATGTATTATAGCCACAAGTCATTAGTGAATTAAAATCTTGATTGAAAGATATTATTCACGCATGAGGGAGATTTTGTTAAAATAGTTTCATCATAAACTGGTTTACCACTAGTATTGAATCGCTGTGAATTAACAACTGACTTACATTCAATGCTTTGGCGATGGAGAGGCTGGAAATAAGGGCCTCATACTCAGATTTATTGATGGATGCCTTGAACTTGAGTCTCAAAGCATACTCTTTAGCAGTTCCGTCTAGAGTTGACATTTTCAAACAGACTCCACTCTCTGCCTCATAAGAGGAACCATCAACAAAGAGGTTCCACATAGTACCTTTTTTTAGAGAAATTGCCTTCTTCCAACGCTCCATTCTTCACACAAATCTTTCTTCTTAATTCTCATCCACCACTTTCCTGGTCGTACTCGTCTCAACCTCAGCCAAGGAAGGATATGCTATTTTTGGATCATTAGTTGGATCAACAAGCTCCTTTGCATAGGCCTCGACCCTCATGAAGTTGGCTATAAAATCAGCTAAAGCCCGCCCCTTGATGTCCGTTATTGGCTGATAGACGATGTTGAATTCTCCCAACTCTATGGACAAGGCCATTAGCCTACTCATTTTCTCAAGTTTATGGATGAACTGCCTAAGAGGGGATTCTATTAGGATGATCATTGTATATGCTTAGAAGTAGGGATTCATCTTACTAGCGGCATGAATGAGAGCATAAGCTAATTTTTCCATTTTTGGATATTTCTGCTCGGCCCCTTGAAGAGCCTTGCTATTAAAATATATTGGCTTTTGGACACCCCCATCATCTCTCACAATTGCTGCACTAATGGCTAACTCTGATATGGCTAGGTAAAAATATAACTTTTCTCCTTGAACATGCCTTGACAACAAGAGTATGGGGTCAAGGTAAACCTTCAACTCCTGAAAGGTCTTCTTACACTCCTCGTTCCACTCGAAGGATTTCCTCAGCACCTTGAATAAGGGCAAACACTTATCTGCTGCCTTGAATACGAACCTATTCAGCGTTGCCACTCATCTCGTTAACTTCCGAAACTCTTTTATGGTCTTAGGAGTCTTCATCTCCATCAAAGCTTTCATTTTTTTTTTTTTTTTGGGGGGGGGGGGGGGGGGGGGGGTTAGATTCTATACCTCATTAATTGAAAATAAAACACAAAAACTTGCCTACTCTGACGTTCGAAACAGACTTTGAAGCTTTCAGCTTCATACTATATTTATCCATCATGTTAAAAATGAGCTTCAAGTCGACCACATGCGTCTCAGCCCTCAGGCTCTTGGTAAGCATGTCATCAACGTACATTTCCATGGTATCACCTATCTAATCCTCGAACATTTTATTCACTAACCTCTGGTGTGTTGCCCCAGCGTTCTTAAGGCCGAAGGGCATTACCTTGTAGAAGAATGTACCTTTGTCAGTGATAAATGAGGTCTTCTCGACATAGGCTGGGTCCATGAATATATGATTGTATCTGAATAAGCATTCATAAAACTCATCAGTTCGAGCTCGATCGTGGCATCAACCATTGGTCTATTCTTGGCAGAGGGAAACTGTCTTTGGGTCATGCCATATTCATGTCTATGAATTTAACACATATTCTCCATTTGTCGTTGGCCTTTGGAAAAATGACGACATTAGCTAACTACTTTGGGTAGATAAACTCTCTAATGAAGTCGGCTTTCTCCAACTTCTTCACCTCATCTCTGATAACGTTATACTTCTCCCTGGAGTAGACTCTTCACCTCTGTCTGATTGGATTATCCCCATCGACCATGTTCAATTTATGATAGAGGACTTCTGGATTAATTCATGGCATATCTTCATAACTCCATGCAAAGATTCTTTATCTCTTCCACGGTAATTTAATTAACTCTTCTTTGATCTCTTTCTTCGAAGCTCTGACGACCTGAACGATTTTTTTTGGCTCATCCTCATTGTGGAAGATGTATTTTACCTCCTCGATAACTTCACCCTTTTACATCTTTGTCTTATCTCTAGGGTCAAGAGTGTCTATGTTATAAGTTGTGGTGGCCCTCTTATGCGCCTCTCTCTCTTATACCAAATTGACGTACCATTCACATGCCTCAACCTAGTCACCATGAACTTGCTTTACTCCTTAAGGAGTCAGAATTTTATTATTTGGTTGATTGTTAAGAGCATGGCCTCAAACTCTTTGAGGGATAATCATCCCATAATTATGTTGTAGGCTGAGTAGATATTCTTTTCCATAACAAAGAAACTAATCTTCCTTATGAGACGTTTTGGCCAAGTATTCCCCATTCCAACATACATTTCATAGATTCCAAGAGGTAGTACCTTTTTTCCACTAAAACTAATCAGAGGTTGATGGTATGGGATAAGTATCTTCTTGCTCAACCCTAAGCCATTGTAACGGTCCTAGAATATCACATCGATCGAACTTCCATCGTCGACCAATATCATCGAGACCTAATACCCAATTAATTTATTGGTGATCACTAGAGGGTCATCATTTGGGGATTAGATACCCTTAAAATCCAACCTCAAAAAGTCCACTGTCAAAGTGTTCATATCAACCTTTGTTCTCTTATCCTTCTTCGACTCTACAACTATTGAGTGAACCACTTTGGGATTTGGACTGAGAGCTTTCGATTCTACTACATCAGCCCTCCTGTCACCAATTTCCTTTCCACCACATGGAAGTCCTCCGCATAATATTTTTACCCCTACAGAGATTATATGTAACCGACATTTAGGATTAGTGATGAGAGGAGGCAAATCTAGGTCGACTTCATCATCATCATCGTCGTCATTGGTGCGCCCAGAATAAAAGCTTGTGATTCAAGTGCAAATCTATCGCAACAAGTAATAACCGGTAAGTACGAAATCGTGATCCACAGGGATTGAAACACTCCTAAGAGAACGGGATTAGGTTAAAGGGATTCTCTAAACGTCACAAAAGTTAAAGTGTAAAAGATGATTTAATAGTTTGGAAATGTGATTGAGATAAATCTCTAAACTAACATACTATTGATGCTAAGTTAATTAATTAATAATTACGGAACTATGAAAAGAACTAAGATAAGCTTGAGTTCAAGAAATTAAAGGGATCGAGGATCATTCTCCCACCTCGGATGCACAAAGAAGGGGATTATAGGGCTTGGTTGAAATTAATTCTAATCGAGCATAACTAATTAAGTCCAAACATCAACCATGTAGAGACTAAACTCAACAATGGAGGATTAGGGGTTAATTAATTATTGCTAGATGGGTTGGGTTTGTAGTAAAACTTCAAACACTAACCCTTGCATGACAAGAGAAGTTAAGAAACTATGATACTCCAAAACCAACACATGAAGTTCCATTAGAACAATTATAAACCAAACCCTAAATATGAAGTTCAAACATCCAAGGTGGGATTATGATCCCCAATCATAAGTCTAGCTACTCATAATAGAAACTAAACTACACATGCTAGTTAACAACATAGTTAAGTTATTTATCTAGTTTAAACACAAACCAATACAAGGGATGGAATTAAATGCAAATTAAAGCTAGTGGAACAAGTAGAGATGAAGTAAATAAACCTTTCTTGCATTAATAACCATAATTCAACTAGTAATCAAAGCTTTACAAGTTGGTGAAAACCATAAATGAACTTGACCTAGGAGAGAGAAGAGAGTGTTTTTATATATCTCCAAAAACTAACAAAAGTAATTTATATCTACCAATGAGGAAAAACAAGGGATATATCCCAAAAAATCCAACCAAAATGGCAAACTAGTAATAAGAAGAAAGCTGGAAATGCAGGGCCGAATCGATTCGGTGCCAAATCCGAATCGATTCGGAAGTGTAGAGATTTGCCCCTGTATGAGACCGAATCGATTCGGCATTAATCGCGAATCGATTCAGGCCTGCTGGAGAAGGAAAGTTGTCTATATTGGCATTAGTTGTCCCATGTTTCACCGAAACTTCCGTAACTTCTTCGTTCGAGGTCGGATTCAAGCACTGTCGGAGGCCACGCGAAGATAAGAAGAAGGTATACAACTTCCGTGAAGAAATCGGGATCAAAACCCGGGTTCTGAAATTACCAAAATGCCCCCGATTGTGCAAGTGCCAACGGAACTTTTTCGGATCAAAACCAAACTTCCCAAAATGCATTCCCGAGACCTATAAAAGCTCAATAAAGACACATACAAAGTATAAATGATGAATTCAGGGGTTAGTCAATAAATGAGTATAAGAACCGGGAAAAACATGCACGGGAATGCTAGAATGTACAAATTAATGGGGTATAAAATACAATAAATGTGACGAATCACACCCCCTAACTTATACATTGCTAGTCCTGAGTAATGAAGTATGAAGAAACAAGGGGTGTCAACAAAACCAAAACAGAAGAAATATGTACATAGAACGAAAAATGCCACTTTCGTAGGAGAACGATTGCATTTAGCGTATGCAATAAGCCGTTTTAAACCCCTAGGTGGCCCTAGGGGACGAGTGAAGTCTCGTGAGGGTTTTCAGGGATGACACCCACAAACATCAAATCAATTCATACTATGATACGGCAAAATCCAATGCGTAGCTCAACAAATATCTAAGAAGCACAATTTATCAACAAAGTGAACGAAGCTCACACAAAAGACGACAATTATCGGCATTAAACAAATAACTTCAATAAAAATCGAAACCATGAGAATGCGAAATAAGCGGACACATGTGGTAATTTAGATTTGGCAAAACTTTCAAAGTCCGTATAAATGCTAAGGCATGCATACTCAAGTTATCTCCGGTTGTTACACTCAACAAATGAAACACTTAGAAATGGGATGTAACACACACGGGACATGCGGGCATTAAGAGTAATTGTAAAGGGAAACTAGGCCACACTCATGTCATCAATGAAGAACGCAATATAAAAGTGAAAAATACAATCTCATGAAAGGATATCGCATATTAACCAAGAGAAAAGCATTTAAACAGATTATCGCTAATGTTCGACCTTTGAATCACATCACCCTAGGATCAAATAGGACTTTTGGGGTATAGAATTTAGGCTAGGTTAGGGTTAGGAAAAGAAAGGGATGTGTGTAGGATCAAAGGAGATTCGGGAATAGCGCGCGGGATAATGGATTTAATGGGCAATTTAGGGATCGATGGTCAAATTCCACAAGCAATGTATTCATGAGAGTGAGACTTTGATATTCATACACATGGTAAAATGGGAAACAACTAGGACCCATTTTATTCGATACTTATTCTTTTCTTTTCTTTTCTTTGAATTTCTTTTCTTTTCTCTTTTGATTTCTCATAGCTTGATTGCAATCCATATAAACTACATCATTCAATCCCTGGAACAATCCCTAATCAAGGTACAGGAGGAGTAAATAAGGGTTTAGGACTCCAATGTGGAGTTGGACAAGGGATTTGGGGTTGAAACGAAAGGAATAATAAGGCTCAAGGGGGTTGACTAGGGGAAATAATTAAGGGTAAGGTCAAGGTCACAAGGGTTAAACAACAACAAGGGCCTATAATCCTTTCCTACAGTTTCATGTGATTCGCGGAACTCAACACCATTGAAAATCATGCTCAAGTGATAAATCAGTTAGTATGCAATCAAATGAAAAGAAAATGAGATCGACAATGAGTTCATTGACAAGAAAGAGATAGAGTGGGTGTATAAGCTCACAAATGATGATAAGTCTCAATTTTCACTTTTGTAAGGGTATAGCATGCGCCTTAGAATAACGAATTGGAAACACTTTAAACCAAATCATAAATAATTATTTGTGCATATGTTCAAAGCTTCACAGTTTAATTTTATGATGCTATTCACAATGCAAACAATAACGGGCTAAAGGGTAATAAATCAATGACTCAAAGCATGCTTCGTAGCTATACAAAAGGATATGCCGATCATATAAGTAATCATAGTAGATATGAGAGAGAAAAAGATTTTTTTTTAAATTATTAAATAAATAAATAAATAAATAACTACTAATATGATAACCGACATCACAAATGTAATCCATACCCCTAACTTGAATGAAACATTGTCTCCAATGTTAGTAGGGATAAAAAGGGAAAAGGGGTTAGAAAATAGTCACCCCGTAAGTAGTAACTCGAGAAACGCGCAACGGCATGCCTGTTACAAGTTAGTACCATAAATAATAATATATACAAAAAAGATATATACAAGAACAAATATGAAACTGAAAATGAGCAACTTCATTAATAATCACGAGTTGTGTACATGGGGCACAAAAAAAAACAAAATTAGAAAATACACTAAATGTACTCTCTCTTTCCCACACCAAAACACAACTACAAAGTTACAAACCCAAAAATCAAAATGAAGAACCACAAAAGTCAGCAGCAGAGAAAGTAGGATGATAGCGGCCTACATATAGTCAGGATGGCGGCTCGGGGACTCGGACGCGGTGGGGTTACGAGGGGCATAGGGGTCATAAAGGTACGAAGGCACAGCAGCCTCTCCCCCTCGTAGATGTGAAAATACGTCCATCTGTGCCCGAGTAATCATCGAGATATCGCGCTCGTAAGCGTCCCGATACGCGGTAAAATCTGCCTGGAATGAGGCAAAGCTCGACATGTAAGTGCCCCGAAACTCGGTAAAATCCGCCTGCAACTCATCCATCCGCACCCCAAGATATGTAATGGGCTCTACAGAAGATGGGGCAGGAGGTGGGACAGGATGAGGCACATCCGGAATATCCGGCATAGGAGCATCAGGGGCATCCGCAGCATCAGGAGCATCAGCAGCATCAGGAGCATCCAACATTTGCTTCTTCCTCCTCTCCCAATAATCTTTTCCTAAACTTTTCTCAATGGCCTTCTCGCCAAGCAACTTGGGGAGGCGAGGAATGTTATTCGTACCCGCCACCTCGCAATTAGCATCTCTACAAATTCGGGAGACCAACCGCGCGTACGGGAGGGTAGTGGTACCTTTCTCACAGTAAGCGGCCTTTAGCATCCGCTGAAGTACCAATGCGGGAAGGTTGACAATAGAATTGGCATCCAAGAGATAGTAAAGGAAGTGGGCCTGGGCGGAGCTAAGAACAGCCTTGGTTTGGGTCGGCGTGATGGAATTAAAAGCAACAAGATGGATGATACGGTGGTTGTCGGGCATAAGAGATGTGGGGAAAGTCTCCCCAGCCCAAACATTCCCTGGCGCCAGACGAGCAATCAGGGTTTCATTCATCAGCCTCCCCTCGTCGGATCAAGGGTAATCAAAATCCTCAGGGTTATCGGCCCCAGTCAGATGCATAGCCAAGAGAGGCTTTGAAATAGGAATTCGCTTACCCCGCACGTAAGCCTCAAAAGTTCTGTCCCCAGTTGGGACGAGAGACGCATAGAACCGACGAACATGCTCATCACTGACATCACCCGCCCTGGCAAGGTGGGCCTCCCAATTAAACTTCTGAAAGTAACGACGAACAGAGGAAGGGAAATCCTCAAGGTGCACAGACCTCTCAATAGCAATTGGGCGACCCGAAGGAAATTTAGCCCGAAACCAGTCCTTTTCCTTCTTTGAGCGAAAGGATTCAAAACCTCCCCGACCCGAAATTATATTGGATGTGGGCTTGGAGATCGAAGAAACCTACAAAACAATAATTCAATACACACACCATAAGTGCGATGCACAAAGTCAAAGTAATTGTGAAATAAGGGGAACTAGGTTCGGAGGGTGTGCATTGGGAAAAATTGGTCGGATAGACATAACCGACGCACACCGCACTCAAACAAGGATAATTGAAAAAGAATGTGCGATAAAAGGTGCGAAGATAGAGCATTAGCGCACAAAATCTTCACAAAGGCAATTTATCGAACACTTAGTGCGCAATGTATAGAGAGTAGGGTGAAAAAACATGTTTAATGTGAAACAACCCCAACAAATATAACTGAATCATCAACGCAACATAAACAAGTTGTATTTGTTGGATTCATACCACAAACAATGAGAATAAATGGAGCAATTGGCATAAAATATGAATTTTTCAAAATACCCCAATTAACCCTACTTTTTATACCAAGAACACTAAATAAGAATTGAAATTGATTTAATAGGGTTGAATTAGTTACCTTGGATGAGGATGCCTTGGAAGAGGAAGACATGAAGAGGAAGAAATGTGGAAGAAGGGAAATGATATGGGAGAGGTTGTGTTCGCAGGTTAAGAGAGTAGAGAGAATGAGAAGAGGACTAAAATAAAATGTGAGAATTTTAAGTGACAGGTGCTCCGAATCGATTCGGTTGTTGAACCGAATCGATTCGCTACTCTCAGATTGAACACTGTCTAAGGGCGAATCGATTCGGTATTAATCCGAATCGATTCGGGAGAAGAGACCTGACACTTTGGATTAACCGAATTGATTCGGAAGTGTAGCGAATCGATTCGCTGATAAACCGAATCGATTCGGATGCTGGGATTGGATTTTCTGCTATGCTGATTGTCTAATTCTCATGAAGTTTAAATTTTTGGGGCCACCTCAACTGGATTTCATGGACCAAAATGATATACCATATGTATGTAACTGGTCTGGAACCAAAAAATTGCAACCCCTCACGTGCCGGGGGCTGCTCGGCACCAAAAATGAGAATTCACCGAACCGAATCACCCCTGCTAATGGGGCTGCTGCGTACGATGTCCGGTTGTAAATCCGCAGATATTATTAGGACGTACTTCACAATGTGAACACTTATCCTTCCCCTCGGTCTGACTTTGCTCCAACTAGGGCTCATACACTTGACAACTATATCGGGTTCAAGATCGGAGGACATGACACCTATCCAAAATGGACTACCCGAACCGCTGGACCCGCGTTTGGTTTTGAAAACCGAATTAATATTTGAAAGAGGGGGCCATGGGTTCTTACAGTGACGGACCGGTGGGTTGGTGCACACATCGACAGAGACATTTTCTACCCTATTTTTCTCCGAGCAACTTCCCCTACACGGGATTGATGACTCTATGTAAATGTCAGTTTCGGAAACGATAGAGTCATCAATCAGAGTGAAATCAAAATTGCCTAATTTATCCAAGGTGGGTTTCCCAATTTCATGGTTTTCTCCTACGCCAACCTCTCCTAGCATGTCAAAACACACATCTAACACACTCCATTCAATTTCCTCCCTCGCAATATGATCGTCGTCCACACATATCATTCCAACGAAATTCACTTCCCTCACACAATCATCTTCGTCATTTGAGAGGTGCGAAACATTGAAAATATTGACATCTAATGTCATATTCCCAAAAGACAAGTTCATCTCACCATTCCTACAATTTATCGAAGCATTCACGGTCGCGAGGAACGGTCGTCCTAAGATGACGGGAGGTTGATTGTTCGGGCTTAAAACAGGTTGGGTATCAAGAACGATAAAGTCGACCGGGAACACAAAGGTGTCTATCTGGACGAGGATATCTTCCAAGATGCCCCGTGGAATTTTGGTGGAGCCGTCGGCCAATTGAATTTTAGTTTTGGTAGGACTAAGTTCTCCCAAGTCCAATTGAAGATAAACCGAATACGGCATGAGGTTCACACTAGCTCCTAGATCAAGAAGAGCGCGATTAATGGCGAAGTTTCCAATCATACACGAAACAGTTGGACACCCCGGGTCCTTAAATTTTGGAATCGTGTTGTGTTGGAAAATGGAACTAACCTGTTCAGTCAACTCCACCTTTTTGCGAGAAATATGATTTCTCTTAAAGGTGCACAAATCTTTCAAAAACTTTCCATAGGAAGGGATTTGCTTAATCGCGTCAAGGAGAGGGAGACTGATTTTTACTTGTTTGAATGTCTCCATGATTTCTTGATCTTTGTTGGGTTTAACAATGGGAAGGAGCCTTTGAGGGTAGGGTGCGGGAAATGGACAAGGGACTGACGCTTCCGGCCCCTTGGTCGGCAGCTCATCTTTTTTTTTTAGGAGTCACTTCACTCTCTCGGGGAGTTATTGTGACCTCGTCGGATACTTTCGGGGAAGGTGGAGGCGTATTTTCAATCACCTTCCCACTCTTAAGAGTGGTGATGGAATTTGCATGTTCCATAGACCTACATTGAGCGGAAGAAGGAGTAGGAACATCGGAATTCATGCTATTTTGCCCAACGGGCCCATGAGGTTGTGACGGGAATTTTCCTTTTTCTTGCACACTCAAAGAAGAAGTCAACTTGGAAATTTCTTTTTCGAGCCTAGCGTTTGTGGCTTGTTGAGAAGTCGCAAAAGATTGAAAAATTTCTTCTAGACTTCTCTTGTTCGGGTGCGCGTAGGCAGGTATAACTGGTGGAGGTGGTCCCTGAGGGGGACCTTGCATTACAACTTGGGGAGGGGGATGTTGGTTGTACGGTTGTTGGTAATTCTGAGGCTGGGGAGGACGAGATTGTTGATATTGGTAACCGATTTGGTTACCCCAAAATGGATTAAACCCTTGGTCGAGAACGTTTTGGGATCTTATAAAAACTCCCATAACGTTCGCTTGGTCATGGAGGATCACTTTGTAAGACGGAATAATGGGACAATCTTGGATCGAATGAGCATTAGTGTCACAAATGGCACACAACTCCTCAATTACGGAATGAGTTTGAACAACGGAATCTCGAATCTTCGAGCCGAACTCCTCAACTTTCTTAGATAATTTATTTAATCTCATTTTCATCTCATCCTCGTCAGTGAGGTGATACATACCAGGGTTAGACGAGGACGGAACCGAAGGTTGCGAACTGGTTTTGTTCAGATCCAAGGTATCCCATGATTGGGTGGTCTCGGCACAATATTTGAAATGTGCCCACGCATCATCGGGATCTAAACCAAAGAACTCACCGGAGCACATTGTCTCCACCATTTGTTTCGCATTAAGGGTAAGCCCATTGTCGAAAAATGAGATTAATCTCCACTTTTCGAAACCGTGGTGTGGGCATTTATGAAGTACCTCATTAAATCTCTCCCAACATTGCTCGAATGATTCACCTTTGGCCTGAACGAATGTTTGGATTTAAAGAGTTGGTGCGATGAGTTGGAAAGAATTTTTTCAAAAACTGCGCTTGCATTTCGCGCCAACTCCCGACGGAATTAGGAGCTAAAGACCAAAGCCAAGTTTTGGCCTTATCTTTTAAGGAAAACGGGAAGAGTTTGAGACATGTGACATCTAGAGGACAGTTTTGATCGCTAAAAGTAGCGCACACCTCCTGAAACTCTCTAACATGAAGGTAAGGTTGTTCACTGTCCATGCCGTGGAAATTAGGAGGTAATTGAATCATTCCATTACGAAAATGGAATTGCGCGGCATTGTAAGGAAAAATGATACAAGACGGAGAGGTGGTCCTCTCCGGTTGTAAATAATCACGCATGGTCCTATACGGGGGGTCGAGTGCAACCCCTTGACTACCGTGCTCACTAACATTGTCGGCCATGGTTGTAGGATCGGAGTGGGCCCAGGTATACGAAGAAGACGAGACCGAACTAGAATGAGAAATTGATGGTAAAGGTCTCCAATAATCCGAGGGTTCACTAGACGATGGTTCACGAATAGGATTCAAATTGCTACTACTCGCGTCATGCATTTACAGAATTTTGGATTGATTTTTGGAAACCGTGATGTCACGGTGACCACAGGGAACGATAGTGTAAAGAGAATTTCTAAAACCTAAGATAGATGCCAATCCCCGGCAACGGCGCTAAAAACTTGGTGCGCCCAGAATAAATATTGTGATTCAAGTGAAAATCTATCGCAACAAGTAATAACCGCTAAGTACGGAATCGTGATCCACAGGGATTGAAACACTCCTAAGAGAACGGGATTAGGTTAAAGGGAT
Source organism: Sambucus nigra (assembly GCA_949130495.1). NCBI lineage: Eukaryota > Viridiplantae > Streptophyta > Magnoliopsida > Dipsacales > Adoxaceae > Sambucus > Sambucus nigra. The sequence continues at coordinate 94,167,577 of OX422211.1, forward strand.
TCTCTAAACGTCACAAAAGTTAAAGTGTAAAAGATGATTTAATAGTTTGGAAATGTGATTGAGATAAATCTCTAAACTAACATACTATTGATGCTAAGTTAATTAATTAATAATTACGGAACTATGAAAAGAACTAAGATAAGCTTGAGTTCAAGAAATTAAAGGGATCGAGGATCATTATCCCACCTCGGATTCACAAAGAACGGGATTATAGGGCTTTGTTGAAATTAATTCTAATCGAGCATAACTAATTAAGTCCGAACATCAACCATGTAGAGACTAAACTCAACAATGGAGGATTAGGGGTTAATTAATTATTGCTAGATGGGTTGGGTTTGTAGTAAAACTTCAAACACTAACCCTTGCATGACAAGAGAAGTTAAGAAACTATGATACTCCAAAACCAACACATGAAGTTCCATTAGAACAATTATAAACCAAACCCTAAATATGAAGTTCAAGCATCCAAGGTGGGATTATGATCCCCAATCATAAGTCTAGCTACTCATAATAGAAACTAAACTACACATGCTAGTTAACAACATAATTAAGTTAGTTATCTAGTTTAAACACAAACCAATACAAGGGATGGAATTAAATGCAAATTAAAGCTAGTGGAACAAGTAGAGATGAAGTAAATAAACCTTTCTTGCATTAATAACCGTAATTCAACTAGTAATCAAAGCTTTACAAGTTGGTGAAAACCATAAATGAACTTGACCTAGGAGAGAGAAGAGAGTGTTTTTATATATCTCCAAAAACTAACAAAAGTAATTTATATCTACCAATGAGGAAAAACCAGGGATATATCCCAAAAAAATCCAACCAAAATGGCAAACTAGTAATAAGAAGAAAGCTGGAAATGCAGGGCCGAATCGATTCGGTGCCAAATCCGAATCAATTCGGAAGTGTAGAGATTTTCCCCTGTATTAAACCGAATCGATTCGGCATTAATCGCGAATCGATTCGGGCCTGCTGGAGAAGGAAAGTTGCCTATATTGGCATTAGTTGTCCCATGTTTCACCGAAACTTCCGTAACTTCTTCGTTCGAGGTCGGATTCAAGCACCGTCGGAGGCCACGCGAAGATAAGAAGAAGGTATACAATTTCCGTGAAGAAATCGGGATCAAAACCCGAGTGATGAAATTACCAAAATGCCCCCGATTGTGCAAGTACAAACATAACTTTTCCGAATCAAAACCAAACTTCCCAAAATGCATTCCCGAGACCTATAAAAGCTCAATAAAGACACATACAAAGTATATATGATGAATTCAGGGGTTAGTCAATAAATGAGTATAAGAACCGGGAAAAACATGCACGAGAATGCTAGAATGTGCAAATTAATGGGGTATAAAATACAATAAAAGTGACGAATCAACCATCATCATCCGAAGTATCATCATCTTTATTTACTGAGGTGTTTGGTCTGCATTTATCATTGTTCTTCCTTCGGGTGTCATCTCGACCACCCTTCGAACTACCTTTATCCACATATTTCCTCAACTTTCCTTCTTTAACATTTTTCTCTCTCATCTTTCAGAGCAAAGCATCTGTCAGTGGTATGGCCATGACCTTGGTGAAATTCACACCATTTACTTTTATCCCTCTTATGAGGAGGGACTTTGAGATTCTTCAGCCAGCTTAAGGACCTGTCATTATTGATCTCATTCAGAATCATTTAGGGTGTGGTAATCAAAGGCGTGTAATCAGTGAACTTATCGTTCATCAACTTCTTCTTATATTATTTTGCCCTTAGATTGTTAGGATTTACACCCATTGGCTCCCTTATCATCCTTATATTTAGCCTCCCTTCTCATCCTTATATTCTAGGGTTAGTTAGCAGCGACCATTACAATGTTGTCTCCTTCGGCCTAAGCATTAGCGCTAGCCCATTCCCTCTCGGTATAGCATTGGATGGGCTCTCGATCGGTCGTTCTCTAAGGGTTATTAACTTCATATTTCCCTTTGTCTCGACCATTGGGGGGGTCATCTATCAGCACATCCTCCATGTCTTTTGGATCCTACCCAGCTACGAGACCTGGACAATCAGTCTCGGAGATCACCTACAGGGCGGGTCTATTAAATGCAAACCCCCTACTAAGCCTATTAAGCACTGATGGATGATTTCTTCCCTCTTGGCTCAGCCATGCGGTGTTTCCTCTACTAACTTGGATATGGCTCACAATACTCCGAGAAATTTCATATGGTTTCCAACGTTTGGCGTCGTCATCATCATACTCATTACCTTCACATTCTTGACCCTTATTTTCCAGGCATAGATACCTGGGGTTAGTAAAGTCTCTCTACCTTTGCTGCTGTAACGCATCCTTCTACGGGGTCGGGGGTGGTCCCCTTGTTACCTAATGTGCGCCTTCCCTAGCTTCTGGAGTTATCATCTCCATCATCGTGCCAGTGAGCATGTGTATGAAATTTTGACTGAAGGCAGCCAACTGCTCCTACATCTTGCCTAGACTGGCTGCCAATGAGTGTAGCGATACTGTGATGTTCGTAATCTCAGATTGTGGTAGTGCTTGATTGGAACTAGGACCTCCACCTGATGGGATATATGATGCCATTAAATTTTTGTGACAAAAAAGATCAAGAGGTGTACTAGAAGTGAGGTGGATGAACTATAAGAAATCTTATACTCAAACAAGAGCTCCTTCAATGGTGGTTCACGCTTAGCCTAGCGTGAGGTTGAACCACCCCCAGAGAATCCAATGCGGTTTAGCTAGAAATGAGAGGACGAATATAATAATCTTGATTCCCACTTATGGCTCCAGATTGATGATACCAAAAATAGTATCACCAAATTAATGTAAATATACAAGCTCAATCCAGTATAACAATGGAGTATAAACAGATATGCAAATGTAGAAGGTGGTGAGGAAAAGAGGAGATGATCTAGTATATAAGTGGTTCAGCCTATCTAAGACTACTGCACTGTGTGTGTGATAGTGAATTCCACTAAGTAAAGTCTCTTATGGACTTTGGATACAGATCACTCATCGTTCTCTCTCTATTCTAGATTGATGATACCCGAAATAGAATCACCAAATCAATGTAAATATACAAGATCAATCCAGTAGAACAATGGAGTATAAACATATATGCCAATGTAGAAGGTGGTGAGGCAAAGAGGAGATGCGTCAGTATATAAGTGGTTCATCCTATCTAGGCCCACTCCACTGTGTGTGAATGAGTGAGTGAATTTCACTACGAAAGGGCTCTAATGGCCTTTGGATATAGATTACTCAGCTTTCTCTCTCTATGTTGCCATTTCAGCAGAGTTTCAGTAGGGTTTCAAATTCAGGTACCTCCTCAAGGTAGGAAAAGGTGAATATATATATATATGGTTGGGGTGATGCAATATACAGCCCAGGCATGCAATAGGCCTGTACAACATGGAGTAGCCAATGTATTGTAGCCACCTATCTCTAGTGAATGAAAATCATGATTGAGATATATTCTTCATGCATGAGGGAGATATTATTGCAATGGTTTCGTCTATGCGGGGATCATAGCCCATGTGCATTCTCCCATGTGTGCTCCATTCCACGTGCCCTACCAAGTGTCAAATGTATTCTGATGTGATGGAGGTGTCGGCCTGGCCAAGTAATAGACCCCCAAGATCCTGCTGGTCACCTACTGTTGATTGTTGAATGGGGTCTCGGCTATTGTGTGTCAAGCTGAGACGAGCATATGGCTAGACTGATGAGGTCTCGATTATTTGAAAGTCAGCCGAGACGATATAGATAGGTTTATGGCAATCTCTATGATCTCGGCTTAACACATAGACGATATTGAGACTACTTTTTACCGGGTCTCTTGTGTGTGGTGGGCTCTATAAGGTCGGTCGGGGCCAGGATAGTCCCAAGCGGTGACGAGGGTACACTTGGGCATATCAACTATAAACTATGAGCAATTGTAAATTCTTTCATTTTAAATCTCCCCCTTTGGCTATTTCGATACAAAAAAAACTAATAAATAAAACCCCTAAGATAATGTACTATATATGCCCTCCCAAACCCAAAATGGAATGACATTCGAGGCATTGTCTTCAACAGAAGTTCTTCAACTTGTGTGGTCCATGAGATCAACATCAATGCATAAAAAACCTACACACATGAAATAAAACAATAGCGTGACCCATAAGAGAGTTTAAAATAGAATAAAAACTCCCCTTTAATTTTCTCGCACCCTTTTTGTTTGTAATCTACAAAGGGTAAGAAATTAAGCATTACTAAATGCATCACTCAAATTTAAAAGAAATAGTACCACAAAATTAACAATAAGGCACGTGCAATGAATTTCCAAAAAGCTAAATTTTTTCAAATGTTTTCAATTTTTTCAAGTATAAAAGTATATGTATTAAAATGTACATATAGGTACATATACTCACCATGGAATATCACTAAAATATCGGAATCATGAAAACATAATTTAATTGCGTGAAAAAGTTCCATGGGCAAATCAACATAGGCATTCATAAAAAAGGCGCACGATGTAAATTAGATACTTTAAAGAAAGAACTCAATTTCAACCTTAGGTGTAAGAATGTTGAGCATTAAAGAAATTGACTCGACTTAGGCAACATGCCTTGAATTTAAATGTTTCTCAAAATAATAACGCCAAACTATTTAATGCTTTTTAAGAAAGTCCGTTGTGCAAACCCAGTGAACTTCTACTTTATAACACCCTTAAAATCTCACATATTTAAGAGTTCACTCTCAAATTTTTAAGGATATCATAATTCTCATATCCAGTGAAGCATCAATGAAATAAAAATGGCCTTTGCACTTATATTTTGTGTGTCGTTAATCTTTTAGGCTAGTTTACAAATGGTGGATTTTAATGCAAAGATAATTTTCTCTTTCATAGCCCCTTTCCATTGCTGAATATAAAATAATTTTTGGGGGAAAGGAAATCTGGGAAATGGATCTTACAAATACAACTTATCTTTAGTACATGTGGTTCGTTATAAAACACTATTGAGATTGAGATGAGAACACTGTATTCACATGTGATTAGCAAGTATAGTGTTCAAAAAGTTTGTGCATGTGCAATAAAGGTGATAAAAAGTCTATCATGAAGAAAGTAATCATTAATGAATAATGAAATACTATCAAAATGCCATGAAAAAGTCACGTGAATGGATAGAATATAGGGGTTATTCGAGCATCTCAAAAGCACATCTATATATGGTGAAAAACAAAATATAAAAATCTTTTTATCTTTTTCAAAAATTTAATCAAAAATAAAATCTTTTTGGATTTTTTCTAACTTTTTCTTTAAAATAAAAAATCTCTTTAGATTTTTCAAATATATCAAAAAGAAAAAACATGTATAAACATAAGACTATAATAGAAATGCAATTTAATAGTACGAATAAATGACATAGACATGATATTCACCTTACACTAGATAAAGTTATCAAAATCAATCATTGGCCCGAGAAATGTTCTCAACAGGAATAGGCACCCTTTAAAATTCTTCCATCAAACTTTGAGAAGTTTTGATTAAAAATTCTAGTTCTCTCGAAAACTCTCAAAATCTCGATGGTGATGTGTGGGATCATGTTTGATATGTATGTGGGAGCATGTGTGTGAACTCATATGGGATCATATTGGGGAACACGCGTGTGTGAAACTCTCTCTAGCTTAAAACAAAACTCCATAATGTGACCTCTTTGTTTGCAATGTGAATAAATATAAACATGTTTGGTTCTACCTTAGTTAAAACCCCTAGGACGAGATCTCCTTGGTGGGCTAGGTCCAGGTCCATAAGGATCCATTACATACATAGGAAATGGCTCGTGTGTGGCATTGAAAGTGCATGAACAATCATAACATATTCCTTTCCTCTCATTAAAACCAAACGCAGGACTGAGGAACATCTTTCCAAGCTTCTTAAGTGTGTCCTCTATAGTCACCTTGACCTCCCGATCATGTTTGAGATCTTTCTCGAGTTAGAAAACATAGGCTTCAAGTTTCTCACGAGTCTTCAATGAAGATTGAAAATCTCTCATAAAACTAGCCACATTGTTGGTAAAATTGGTCTTTTTCCCACGAACCACAATCAATTGCTCACATAAAAAACTTTCAACTTCTCGAGTTGACTAACTGATGCCTCACACTCTCTTAAAAATTTAATCTCCTTCTCTGAACCAATAGACTTAAGACTCAAAATCCTATTTTGCTTTTTAGTTCTCAAAGACTTTTTGTAATGTTTGTCATAGGCACGCTGAATTCCACCTTCTCACTCACTCAAATTCTCCTCACCACTCTCACTGTATCCAGATTGGTTCGATAAAGTGTTGAGGTTATCATGTTTAGAAATATCCTCACCGGTATGGGACAAACTATAAGTACTCACATGACTGACCATAAACGAATAAAAATTAGGTTCATGTGATGATTCACCCCTAGAATCCACTGACTTAACAACACTATCGCTAAGATTGTCTTTGTATGAAGCTTTGCCTTTGCTCCATCTCTTTAGCCTAATAACACACTTATGGGATTTGTGACCCTTACCCTCACACTCATAACATATATCCTCGTCTTTCTTAGGGTAAAATCTTTCTATTTTTCAATGCCTTTCTTGCCTGACTTAAAAATTTTATCTTTCTGAAAACCTTTATTTTCTTTCGAAGAATTTTCTTTTCTTAGTTTGAGAAAATTTTTTAACTTTTCCCCAAAAAGAGAAAGACCATCAAGATCAAAATCAAATTCGGAGTTAAAAGAGATCTATTATTTATTTTTAGATTGGTCTTTTAAAGAAATCCCTATTTAATTTTTCTTTCGAATTTTGGGGAACATATTGGTTTCGTAAGTATGGAGGTCTCCTACAAGTTCTTTTAACCTAAACGTATCTAAAATTCCCAAATAATTAAGGACCGTGACTTTAGGGATAAAATAGGGCGGTAAGGATCTCAAATTATTTTTCACAACTCTCATCTCAGGAATTTTCTCACCCAAATTAAATCTACAATTGACTATATCAGATTAATGTGCATAAAAATCATTAAATGTATCAGTCTCTAGCATAGTAATGGTGTCAACCTATGTGGTGAGATTCCAAAGCTTAAAATCTTTTACAACATTAGTACACTTGTGAGTGAGTTTGAGGGTAGCCCATACTTCCTTATATGTAGTACACATCATAATGCAATGAAACTCGTTGGGAGTGATAAAACTAGAAATTGCACTCAAGCTACAGCATTTAAAATTACTCCATTTAAAATTATCCTATGTCCAAGCATTCATAATGGGTGGTGTCCACCCTCTTTCACAAATCGACTTCAGTACCGACCTCATTCGGGCTTTTCAATATGTATAATTAGACCCATCTAAGACTGGTAGCCTATTATACAAATTATCCATATAATTATAGAATAAAGTTCACACAATAAATTAAATTAACCTGCTCTGATACTAATTTGGGAAAATTGGTATCCTAAAATATTATGTATTAAAAATTAGCATCACACAATAATTTAGTATATCATGCCCTGATACCAATTTGAAAATGTGGGTTATATGGATTCACTTGTATCTTAGGTCATATATACAAAGATTAAATGTTTACCCAAATTTATCTTATTTATAATAGTTGTGCATGCAAGATAATATTAAAGGCAAAAATATGCCAAGCCAAAATCAAACCAAGTAGAAGAAGAATGTTTGAAGAAAAAATCCCTTTCGGGTAAAACCTTTTGATTCATCATTGTTTAAGATTTTGATAGACTCAAATGACTTACAGATTACTTAGAGATCCGTTAAGTATAATGCACATGATCTTCAACATAAAGTGATGCAGTTTAGCACCACCCATAGGAATCACCCCTTCCTTCGCTGTCCACCTATCCACTGATAAACATCATGTACGGAATCCTTTCTTCTTTAGAAGTAGAGGGTCAACTCCACAAATCAACAGTAGAGAACATTCTACAAATGTTTGATGTAGTGTATGGAATTACAATTTGATAAACTTAATAAATATTTCTTATAGATATACGATTTGGAAAAAAAAGAGTTGTTCAAAGAAACAAAAAGAGAAATCTTTTAAAGCAAGTATGGGAATTAATTTTTGCCAAAAGACTAATGAAAAACACTCCAAAAGGTTCCTATTTATTAAAAAAACACATTTTTTAGGCTGCAGAGTTTGTTTAAATGAAATTTCCATTTCATTCGAATGAAAATGCAGTTTCATTCTAACGAATTTGACTTTCATTCAAATGAAAGGATTAGTTCGTTCAAAGCAACTTCCAATGAACTTCCAATGGGTGTAGCTCTGTCAAATATAGAAACCTCGTTTGAAGCTCAATACAATTTTGACCTAACGAACTATAGAATTCGTTCCAATGAATATTAAAATTTGTTTCAACGAACTGAAATGTTCATTCCAATAAGAATAATAGTTTCGTTCTAATCAGATGCCCATCTCATTCCAATGAACCAAAATTACAAAAAATTATTTTGAAAAAATCATTTTATAAGAATGCCCCGTGTGAAAAATATACATCCCAAAATAAATCTGACTAAGTTAAATGAAAAACCTAAATTCCATATACCTCTATATTATGTCATGACGGTTTCAATGACTTAAACTTCGAAACTTTGCTCGGTTACTTTGTCTTCAAAGATCGTGGAATCATGTACAAATGTTGGTTCATTTTGTAACGGGATCTGCCAAATACTCTTAACTATGAGAAATTATAAATTATTGATCATACAAAATTCCTGTCTAGTAATATCTTTGTAAAAGGATTCATCAGGTTGTCCTCATTTGCAATCTTAGTCATGATGATGTCACCCCTCGACACGATCTACAGAATCAAGTGATACTTATGCTCATTGTGCTTCACCCTCTAATTATTCCTTTGTTTTTTTGAATTTACAACTACATTGCTATTATCACAATAAACTGTGATTTAACTCATGGAACCACAACCGAACCACTTAGAGAGTTTTTTAGTCAAATAACCTCTTTTGCTTCCTCCGAAACAACAACATACTCGAATTCCATGGTCGAATCATCAATACATGATTTATTGATTCTTATCCAACTTATGGCTACACCATTTAGGGTAAACATACGTTCTGAGTTCGATTTTCTAGAATCCCTATCCGACTGAAAATTTGAGTTTGTGTACCCAATAGGGTACTCAACTATTTACTGAGTAAACTAGCACATAATATCGAGTCTTATTCAGGTACTTGAGAATGTGCTTTACATATGTCCAATGATCCTCACCTAGATTAGACTGGAATCTACTAAACATGGCAGCCGAAAAACAAATATTTGTTCTAGTACATACCGTAACATTCATGAGGCTTCCCACTACCGAAATATAAGGCATATTCCTCATCCTCTCTATCTCATCGGGAGTCTTAGGAAACCAATCCTTAGATAAAGGAACTTTTTTCCTGAAAGGTAAAAACCATTTCTCGGAGTCCTGCATATTGAACCTTGTGAGAAATGTGTTAATAATAGTAGCTTGGGAAAATCCTAATAAATTATTTTTCGATCATGAAATACCTTGATCCCAAGAATATGGTTGTCTTCTCCCAAGTACTTTATATCGAACTGCTAAGATAACCACACTCTTATGCTAAATAATAAACCGAAATTGTTTCTGATTAGGAGAATATCATTTATATAAGGTACTAAATATATTACCATGCTTTTGTCATTCTTCTTTTACACACAAGTTTCATCCATACATTAATCAAAATCAAGCGATTTGATTGCCTAATAAAATTAGATATTCTAAGACCTCGAATCTTGCTTAAGTCCATAAATGTATCTCTTCAACTTACATACCTTACTTGTTTGTCCCTTTGTTATGGATCCCGTGGGTTGCACTATATGGATGAACTCATCAAGATTATCGTTCAAGAATTTTTTCTTGATGTCCATTTGCCAAATCTTATACTCAATATGACAACAATTGATAAGAGAATTTGAATAGACTTAATCATGGCTACTAGCAAAAAGTTCTCCTTATAGTCGATCCCTTCTTTTTGAGTGAAACCTTTGGCAACAAGTTGTACATTGATGCTTTCCACCTTGTTGTTTACCCCTCTCTTTCTCTTTTTGATCCAATTACAACCGTTGGGTTTATCCCATATAATAAGTTTACAAGTTACCACACTTCATTCAAATACATCAAATCCATTTTGGTATCCGTAGCCTTTAGCCAAATCTTTTCATCCTTGTCTTGGAGTGCCTTATAGTAGTTAATAGGATTTAGTTCGTGTTCCCTTGCGACTTCACCAAAGTGTTCTCCCAAATATTCTAACCTATAAGGCTGAGGCCTAATTCTACCATGATGATGTGACTCCACTTGTGGTACGGTATAAGCGACACGTGAATCTTGATCATCAATAATTCTCCCACTATAGTCAAGTAGTGTATTGTCAATATCAGATTGTATTTCATCTTGTATGAGTGGTCCCTAAGAATTTTTTTCCTCTTGTCCTCTTAGCTCATAGGATCATGTGTTTAATCATATATTTTTCCTCTAAGTACCAAGCGTTTGTGCTAAGAAGCACTCTCCACTCCTTAGGATCATAGAATTGACCACCTTTAGTTCCTTTAGATAACCTAAAAATAGACATACATACGTCCTTAAATTTAACATCCATGTCTCCTTTCATAGCAATGGTTCGGGTAACCCCATATCTAAATATGTCTCATACTAGGCTTGTGCCTTGTCTATAATTTTGCTAGAGTCGTTGAGACAAATTTAAAAGTAACTAAGTTCTATGAATATGCAGCCATCTCTAGTGAAAAACCCCAAAACGAATTTCACAAATCTAAATAACTCATCTTGGATCTAACTGTGGAAATTTGGGCTCGAATTCCCTTCAGCATGCGTAGATACAGGGTGTCAGTCTTCTTTATCTGGGGGATATAATATGAAGAGATAGCGTCACCAACTTATTTTGCTCAAAACGGGCAAAAAAATGTCGTCGCCTCAAGAGAACGGCATCAAGTTCAAACTAATGAATGAAAAAACAAGTAGTTCAAGGTTTTGGGGACTAAGTTAAATAACGAGAAGGTGTTAGGAACCCATTCCACCCTTTCGTCTCTAATGGGCTAATATTACTCTTCCCCTTTTAAACTCCACGACGTGTGTGTATATCTGTATAATACAAATTGATGGGAGAATAGAATCATTCAACTCGCATCGTGGAAGGGACGAAATAAATTCATCCATAACAATGTTACCAGAATTAATTAATAAAATAGTATGATGTAAGTGTTCGTTAAATCATAAATCGCTACGAAAGAGAGAATGTGCACATTGGATGAGACATAAGTACGTAGAAATGTAAAAATCCCAATATATATATGTGTGTGTGTGTGTAAAAGATATAAAAGAAATGTATGAACATGAAAATGGGAGGACTCGAATCTCAGGATTGGCCGAAGATTCCTATGTAGACCAAGGGGCATCAAAGTCCACGTAGTTCAAAAATATCATGGGGGTTGGGTTCAACCCATAAATCCAAATGTGGGATTTCTATTATGTGTGTGTAGGGAAAATTTGCGTTAGGGTGAAAGTGTGAAATGTGAAATCTAACTTTTGGAATTCACAGATGAACCATCTTTTTCTTATTTTTTGTTTTTTTATATGCAGAATGGATTATGTGCAATACTACTATTAAAGAGCAGAGATTAATGGATGTTATGTAATGAAACAAAAGTATACAAATAGAAATAAGATAAATAACACTAAAAAGGAAAGACTAGAGAAATGGATGGAGAAGTGGACCTCCTTATGAATGCCTATTGGTGGAAGGAAATGTATGAAAATGGACTTTTGGGTAACGGGAAAGGCTCTGAATTCTAGGGGAATCTTATCTGACTTTTTTAGATGGGTCCCTTCTATCTATTTTAAGATGAGGTCATGGCCACTATTTATAGGGTCAAGGGGGTCCTGATCGTCATGGAACTTAACATTCCTATCAGCAGTGGGCATGCCTTACTGGGCAAGGGAAAGGACACCCTGTTGATAAGCAGGGTGTTTCGGGTGCGTATAGGGACAAAATGATTTTTTAGATAATGATCATAAAATGCAAACTATAAGTCCGAATCACACATGGGGTAGATCATTGGAAAGAGAATTCAGAGCCCTTTAAGAATCCATTGTGCCACTTCGGGGTTCGAGAGTTAATCGAAGATAAATGGGGCACGAAATCCACGATAGTCTTTAGATATGAGGTTTCGAAGGAAAACAGATCATTTGTTCAAATCATAAGGACGTTTCAAGTACCAAGTATATCATTGGAAGGGGAATTCAGTGTCCTTCAATATTTCATTGAGATTCGCTCAATTTGGAGAGTTGACTAAGGTCAAATAGGGCCCAAAAGTGCCCAATGACCTTTCGAAGTAAACTGGATCATTCGTCTAAACCATAAGGCTGATTCACCCAGAAGACGGGTCATTGGAAAGAGGATTTAGAGCCCTTCAAAGATTCATTAATATTCACTCAAGCTGGAAAGTTGACCAGAGTCAAATAGGTCTCAAGAGCGTTCGATGGCGATACTCGAAGTATGACCTAGGTTTTATGGTGAACGAGTAAGTGCTAGGGACCTAAAGAGGTTCTTATGAGTGGTCCTAGAATGGGGTGCATATAGATCTTCTCAACATGTGAGCTTAAAACAAGTGAATATCATAAAATGATGGAAACCACATTTACGATGGGTAATAGGATTTAGGTAAACTCTGTGTACCTAAAGAACAAGTGTGACCGATTGAGGGGGTCGAGGTCAATTCTTCAAACCTAAAGAATGATTACTAATTCTGTGGGCTGAGGTCAGTTATGAGGATCTAAAGTTGTTGTGATCGATTTTACAGGCCGAGGTCAATTATGAGAACCTAAAGTTGTAGGGACCGATTTTGATGGCCGAGGTCAATTATGATTATCTAAAGTTACAACGACTGGTTTTATGAGTCGAGATCAATTCCATTGACGTAAATTTATGGCAATCGATTATACGAGTCGAGGCCAATTTCGAGGACCAAAAGTTTTAGCAATCGATTTTACGGGCAAATGTCAATTTTGAGGACTTTGGCTTGTGGTTACCAATTCTTCCAGTTAAGGTTAATTATGAGGGCCTAAAGTTATAGCGATTGATTCTGTGGGCTGAGGTTAACTCCGAGGACCTAAAAGGGTGATGACAGAATCTGTGGACTGAGGTTAATTCTAAGGTTCTAAAGTTATGGGTCAGAGGTGGATATCTCCGACGGGAAAGGTTGAAGGATTTAGGTGCACCTTTGGTTCCGCTAGGGTAAGGGTTGACTTGCAATTTCTATTGGGGAAAGTGTAATATGCTTGGATGCGGGTGTACTGCTGGAAAAAAAGTAGTAAGCTTGAGTGTGGGTGCATTGTTGGTCTCGCTAGGGAATATGTTGTTGATAATAGTGTTTTGTTGATCCGGATGGGGATTGGATTAATGCTCCAAAAAATGATTTTCTCAGGAAAAATAATGTTTTATATTTTCAGGGATTTTTAGGACGACATTTAAGGGGGACTGTCGATAGGCAGGTCAAGGGAGGTGTGTATCGGTATAGGGCATGGACTTCTGGTCTTCTTGGGAAGAAGAAAGGCCAACTTCCGATCGTCTTCATCAGGGGACTGCCGATCGGCATGCCCCTTAACCTTTTATATAAAAGGGGTGTCCCCTCTTTACTTTTCACACCTTCATGTGATTTGATCTCTTGATTTCTCTCTCTAAGAGTCATTCCTAAGTCCTTCTTTCTTTAAGACTTTAAATAGCAAGAAATTCTGAAGAAGTTAATGATGAATGGTTATCCGATGATGATTGGGAAGGCTTAGAGTGGTGGTTTGTGGTGCTCTTTATGGTGGGAAATAAAAATGCCGATGACTCATTTGACTCAGTTGTTGATGAGTGGATTTTGTTATGCGAGCCTACGCACCATCGTTCGGCAAGGGTGAAGAACCCGAGGATCTGTGAGTATTTAACTTTTGGTTCTCCAAAATCATTTTTTCTTTTCTTTCTCATTCTAATGAAAGAGTTTTCTTTGAATTCTTTGTAGACTCATATAGCTCCTTCGAGCATTTAATCTCAGGGGACGAGTGTGTTTAAGGATGTTTGGGAGAAAATCCCTGCGGTGGTGTGCTGGATGGTGTCATTTGTCAGATTTGGCTCGTTGGTAGATGCATTGAGTGAGACACTGCACTCTTCTATGATGTTGTGTGTTTATGGTGAGAGGTGGTAGGACACGACCCACACATTCCATTTGGGGTTCAGGGAAATGATCGATACTCCCATTGATGTCCAGTAGGTAATAAGGCTAGATTGTAAGGGGAATCAGATCATGGTGGATCGTACTTTGCAGGTGACACCGAAGGCGGCACAGTCTGCTTTGGGGGATGTGGGTAGAATCGTGTCTGAAGATTCTATCCAAATTTTAGTGCTGAGGGAGATATTGTTGAAGAGGAGGGTTGATGTAATGGATGGGGGGTAGGTGAGTCAGAAAGCTCGCCTATTTATTTGCTTTTGGTTGGAGGATTCATGGTGGTGCCGAGCGGGGACGTTGTCCACTTTTGTTCTTATCGTATATCCAACTTATATCGAATGTTCCTTTTTATAATTAGGGGAGATTCACTTTGGCGTCCCTTTATGGTTCTCTGGATGTTTTCATTCGGTGCCGTCGGAAGACTTTTACAGGACCCACATACCTTATGGATGAAATATTAAGTTTATTTTCCTTTTATATTTCCTTGCAATCCTCTTTCATACTCTTTTCCCGATTTCTTTTGTTTTCTTGCAGACGTGGTTGTATGAGGTTATAGGGTGCAATGTGAGATTGATGTCCCTGAAGGATAGCGAGTTATGTGACTTATGCCAGATGTACCGGTGGCAGAAGTTCAACTAACAGTCGAACCATTCCTTATCTCTGAATGATGTACAGAGGACACTGAAAGACTTGACAATCAACCGGGTTAACGTTTGTCTTTTCTGAGATTTTTTGGCACCTTTATTTTTTAATAGATACTGATTTTGTCTCCATCCCAAGGGGGGGTCCAAGGAGGGCCTCCTCCTTTCTTTCTTTTTTCCAGCGTACGAGTGGGATTGCGCCCTTTCTCAGGGCACTCGGCCATCATTGATGTGGGTAATACGTAGAGATAGATTCGCCAGTATATTTTTCTCAAAAAAAGAAAGAGAAAGGCTTTCACCTTGAGAGAACGACATCAAGGACGATACGGATGCTTGCAAAACCCAGTTGTTCAAAGGTCCATGACTAGGTTACAAAATAAATAGGTGTTACACATCCATCCCACCTTGTCAGTCTCTCAGGGGCATGTGTTAATCTTTTCATGTTAGACTCTCTGAAGTGTGTGCCTATATGCATAATATAAATGGAGAATGGAATTGCTCAACTCACGTCAAGGAGAAAGGTGGAGTGAGTTCATCCTTAGGAGTGTTCCTAAAATAGTAATTCAAACTATAATGTAAGTGTTTGTTGATTCAAAAGTCATTATAAAAGAATTAATGCATACATAGGACAAGAGACAAGCATGCATGAATATAAAATCCATTACGAATGTATGATAAAAATAAGGTAAAAATGTGTATAAGGGAGGACTCGAGTCTAGGGAATTACCCAAGATGCCTTCGCTGCCCAAGGGGAATCAAAGTCCACATAATTCAAAAATAATGTAGTGTGGGGATTAACCCATAAATTCAAATAGAGGATATCTATTATATGTGTGTGTAGAGATAAATGTGCTTTAAGTGTGAGAATGTGTGGTGAGAATCCCTCTTTAGGAATTTATAGGTAAACCCTCTTTTCCTTATTTTTGAGTTTTTTTATGAAAATAAAGTATGTTCAAATACTAATAATAAAGATTGAGATTGAGGCACGTGATGTAATAAAATAAAGCGTTAAAGTAAAAATAAAGTGACTAGTGCTAAAATAAGAGAATTTAAGTACAAGGGTGGAGAATTGGACCTCCTTATAAAAACTTGAAGTGGATCTAGATTGTAGATGCGGTGATCTCACAACGAAGTGATGGTGATATGAGTATATGGGTGAGAATTTACTAAAAGGAGTATGAAAAGTATGGAAGGAATGTGGGAAATGGGATTCGAGAGAATGTTCTCTAAATTAGAGAGAAGGATGTTTGGGAGTCCCTTTTAAAGTGAGTTTGGGAGTCTGAATTCTAGAGAATGTTCTCTAAATTGATGAGAAGGATGTTTGGGAGTTACTTTTAAAGAGAGGTCATGGCCTCTATTTATAGGGCCAAATGGGGTGCCAATCGACAGGGTACTTGACCTGCCTATTGACATAGAACCCCAGACACACAGCCGATAGGCGGGGTGCTGGGGGTGCCATTTGGTAGTCTGAGATAGATTTTTCGAAAAATGGTAGTAAAATGTGAACCATAAGTTGGAATAGTGCATGGAAAAAATAGTTAGAAAAGTTATTTAGAGCCCTTTAAGAATCCATTAAACCACTCTCGAGTTCGAGGGTTGATCGAGTTCAAATCGGACCCAAAACCACCCGTTGGTCATTAGATAAGAAATTTTCAAAAAAAATTAATCGTTCGTTCGAACTGTAAGGACAATTCACGCTTAGGATGAACCGTTAGAAAGGGTATTATTTACCAAGATTTCATTCAGCTTCATTCGGTTTGGAAAGTTAACCAAAGTCAAATGAGGCTTGAAAACACCCGGTGACCCTTCAGAGTAAAATTGATCATTCGTCTGTACCGTAAGGCTAATTTGCAAAGAGGATAGATCATTGGAAAGGATATTCAGATCCTTTCAAATATTCATTTTTATTCATTCAAGATGAATAGTTAACCGGTTAAATGGGGCCCAAAGGTGCCTAATGAGCCTTCGGAGTAAAATGGGACATTCGTCTATATCGTAAGGTTGATTTGTTCATAAGTTAGACCATTGAAAAGCGTATTAAGAGCCCTTCAAATATTCATTCAGCTTCATTCAAGATGAAGAGTTGACTAGGGTCAAATAGGGCCTAAAATTTCTCGGTCACCCTGAGATCATTTTTTGGTATTAACACAGACCATTCGTCTGAACCGAAAAGGGTATTCAAATACCTTCAAAGATTTATATAGATTTTTCTAATACAAGAAATTTTATTAGGATTAAACTGGGCCCAAGAGCACTGGGTGGCCTCTAGGGTTTGCCATAAATGAGTGAGTGCTAGGGACCTAAAGAGGTGATTAGAGGGATCTATGATGGGGTTTATATAGATTATTTATTAGGGCTATAAGTGACCTTATACCATGGGGGAGTTCCATCGTAAACCATGAGGGTTACGGGTATGGACGCGTAGATGTGACGGTTACTGGCACACAACTTTGGGTGGGTCTGGTGCCTGGGGAAGAGAGTGGTGAGGCAAACTATGGAGGAGGAGGTGGCAGTTCAGAATTTATGAGGCGAGTGATGGATATGTCAGATAATGCTGGGGTGATAGCAATGATAAGAAAGCTCTACACTCTCTATGACGACGAGTTATAATTATTTGTAATTCATGACCAGCTAGTTAATGCTCTCTTGGATTAATGATGTGGAGAATATGCCTCCATCCCCCAGTGCTTCAGGTAGGGGTACAAGCTCACTGGTGGGGTCAGTCCATAGCATGAGAAGTAGTGTGGTGGTAGCAGAAGAAGTGAGTGAGTAGGCTCCATTAATTCATGTACTCCTTCCTCTTATAATTTCTAGTTGAGTAGTGGGGAGTAGTTTAACATGACCCACCATTCTCATGCATCGGTAGATGGGTTAACAGGGCTTACTGATGAGGCTCTTAGGATGAAGGTATACCTATATCTTTTCTCTTTTCCATTTCCTATTTAATCTTTCTCTGGCCATCCCCGATCCTCGCGGCAGGAGGGTAACGTGAGGATCCTAAGTCCCGCGCGTCCCTCTCGGGAGAGCTTCGACCGGCGTCATTGATGAGGTGGAAAATGTAGAGAGATGGAGTCACCAGTCTATTTTACTCAAAACAAACAAAAGAAAGGGATCCATCCCGAAGGATAGCATCCAAATAGATACTGATGCATACAAAACCAAAATGATTCGAAAAGGGTCCGGAGGCTAAGTTACGAAATGGGAAGGTGTTAGGCACCCATTCCGCCCTTTCGGTCTCTCATGGGTTTTTGCTATTTTCCTTTATTTTTCTCATGATATGTGTGCATGTGTATATATAATGGAGATAGGATTCATCGACTTGTACCATGGAAGAGATAAAGCGAGTCATCCGTCGGAATGTAAAAATAATATTAGAAAATAGGATTTACTCGATTATCCTTACATTGATCGTTACGATGGAACGATAACACATATGGGATAATACACTACTAAGAACAAATATATTGAATATAAGATAATTGAGATTAGAGAAAAATATAAAATGAGATAAAAAGTAAAAATAGGACTCGAGTCTCGAATTTTACCCCGAGATGCCTATGTAGCCTATAGAGGCATAAAAGTCCACGTAGTTCGCATGCAAAATGAGGGGTGGGGTTTATCCCATAAATCCAATCGTGGGATTCTCTTATTTGTGTGTATGTGTGTGTGGAAAAAGTGCTTTAGTTGTGAGATAAGTGTAAGAAAAGTGTGAGAATTCCCATTTCGAATTTATGAGCAAACCCTTTTTTTCTTATTTTTTGGGTTTTTACTTGTATGAAAATAAGAGATGTGCAATAATACTAAATAAAAAGTATATTAGGATATGTAAGAGGAGAGAATAAAAGTGCTAAGTAATAAAACAAGTTAATGAGAATTTATGAGAATTTCATGAGAGAATTGAGAAAATTGGACCTTCTTGAAGATCTTGAATTTGATCTTGAATGTTGGAGAGAAGTCCTTGCACTTGGATGATGAGGGAGGATAGTGAATTCACCATGTTTGATGGTAAGGATGAAGAAAAGTGAAGGTTGGAAAGGTATTTGGATGCGAAAATCACGCTGCCTTCGAGAGGGGTTTTCTGGGTTTGTTAAGAGTGATATGTTTAAGATCTGGGCCCTCTTGGAAATGAGGACATGGCCTCCTTTTTATCGGCCGAGGTCATTTTATATCATCATAGCCCTGGTCCTGCTAATAGGCAGGTGTGTTTAGGCACACTGCCGATAGGCAGGGTCTGGGACTTACCGTTTGGCAGTGTCTTTTTGGACTTTTCGAAAAATTAGCTGCAGAGTACAAACTGTTGATTCGAATCACGCACGGGGTGAACCATTTGAAAGGTTATTCAGAGACCTTCGAATGTCCTTTGGATCACTCCTAGGTTCAGGAGTTGACTTCGGTTCAAATGTGGCTCGAAAGCGCTCATCGGTCCATTAGACGAGGAATTATCAGATGCAAACGGATCGTTCATCCGTATGGTAAGTCCGAATCATGCACGGGGTAGACCATTGGAAAGGTTAGGAGATGTACTTAGAATTACAAGAGTTTGATCATGTTCAGGGAGTTGACTTTGGTCAACCGGGCCCTGGAAGCCTTTGGTGACCTCTCAGAGTAAAATGGATTGTTCGTCCGTACCGTAAGTCAGAATCACGCACGGGGTGGACTGTTGGAAAGGGGATTCAGTTCCCTTTGAAGATTCATTAAATCTTGGTCGAGCTAAAGAGTTTACTTTGGTCAAATGGATCCTCGAAGCGTTTGGTGGCTTTTATATTAAGTTTAGGGGGAAAACGGGTCGTTCGTCCGCATGGTAAGTCAGAATCGTGCACGGGATGGACCTTGGAAAGGGGATTCAGGGCCCTTTTAAGATTCATTCAGCCTCAGTCAAGCTAAAGATTTGACTTTTGGTTAAACGGAGCCTGGGAGTACCTAATGGCTCCTAGGTCAGTACTCGGGGTATGACCTGGGTCTATAGTGATGAAGGGAGGTGCCAGGGACCTAAGAAGAGTTTAAGGGGTAACAGAATGGGGTGTCTACAGAGCCCCTTGATGGGTGAGTTTGGAACAAATGATATCTATCGAATAGACACGGCATGATGCTTTGAAATAGGATGACCAATTTAGGAGGTCAAGGCCGATTCTGAGGACCTGGGGGGTAAGGTTGACTAATTTAGAGGGTCGAGGCCGATTCTGAGGACCTACGAAATGTGCTGGGGATAACCAATTCTACGAGTCGAAGCCAATTCTGAGGGATTGAAGATGAGGGTAACCGATTCTTCGGGTGAAGGCCAATTCTGTGGGCTTAAGTTGAGATGACCAATTCTGTGGGTCAAAGTCAATTCTACGGTCTTAGGTTATGATAACCAATTATGTCAGTCGAAGCCAATTTTGCAGGCTTAAGTTATGATGACCAATTCTGCAGGCTTAGGTTGTGATGACCAATTCTTCGGGTCGAAGCCAATTCTGCGGGCTTAAGTTGTGATGAACAATTTTATGGGTCGAAGCCAATTCTGCGGGCTTAAGTTGTGATGACCAATTCTGTGGATCGAAGCTAATTCTATGGTCTTAAGTTGTGATGACCAATTCTGTGGGTGGAAGCCAATTCTGCGGGCTTAAGTTGTGATGACTGATTATGCGGGTCGAAACCAATTCTGCGGGCTTAGGTTGTGATGACCAATTTTACGGGTAGAAACCAATTCTGCGGGCTTAAGTTGTGATGACCAATTATGCGGGTCGAAGCCAATTCTGTGGGCTAAAGTTGTGATGACCAATTTTGTGGGTCGAAGCCAATTCTGTGAGCTTAGGGTGATGATCGAAGACCGAGGTCAATATTGACCTAACTAAGGTGACGACCGAGGACTGAGGTCACATCTGACCTAAGAGGGGTGATGACCGAGGACCGAGGTTAATTCTAACCTAACTAAGGTGACGATCCATGACCGAGGTCAATTATGACCTAAAAGAGGTGACGATCGAGGACTGAGGTCAATTATAACCTAATTAAGATGACGATCCAAGTTCGAGGTCAATTCTTACCTAAGAGAGGTGATGACCGAGGACTGAGGTCAATTCTGAACTAAGAGAGGTGACGATCTAGGATCGAGGTCAATTATGACCTAACTAAGGTGACGATCCAAGACTGAGGTCAATTCTGACCTAAGAGAGGTGACGATCGAGGATTGAGGTCAATTCTAACCTAACTAAGGTGACGATCCAAGACCGATGTTAATTCTGACCTAAGAGAGGAAAAAGGTTGGATTTCAAGTTTCGATGGGGAATAGTAAATGAGATAGGGAGCCGATTATTGGGGAAATCCTTGTGATTTTGGAGACTTTTCATAGGGATGGCAAAAACTCCACTGGGGAAGTGATTTAGTGGTCCAGGTTTTAGATGTATTGCTCGGTGAAGTCTGAGACCTTTGGGTCATAGTTGATGATCCTTAAAGATCCTCTAGGGGCTTCGTCGGGAGGAGATTCACTTGGATTTTGAGAGTTCTATTGGGGAACTAGGGGTTTCACTTGACGGAATGCGAAATTTTCTTGGCAAAAATGTTCTAAATCCTTCCTTGGATTTTTAGTAAGTTTTTGAGGATTTTTCAGGATTTTCTAGTATTTTCTGGGAATTTTTATAGGAAATTTTAAAGGGGGTGCTGATCGGCATGGTGCGAGGGGTGCCATTCGATAGTGGCACGGACTTTTGGACTGCCTCGGGAAGGTAAAGGGGAAGTGCAGGTCGGTAGGTGGGGGATCTATGCCGATCGGCATGACCCTTGGCATCCTATATACGGGGGTGAATTCCCTTCATTTTTCACAGCTTCTTGCTTTCTCTCTTTCTGCGATTTTCCTCTATAAATCGTTCTAGCATTCTGATCTCTAAAAAATGGTCGCTTTTATGAGCATTGTAGCACATAGGCAAGGGTTGACTGATGATGACTGGGCAAACGTGAAGTGGAGGGTCAGTGCACCTCTTGATTTGGGGAGCAAAAATTCCTTTGATGCATTCGAGTCGGTTGTGGATGAGCGGATCTTATTGCGAGCGCCATCGCATAATCTCTCTTCGAGGGTGGTGAACCCCGACGGTTATGTAAGTAGCCCGACTTTTGGCATTCTTCTCTTTTTTGGTGATTTTTCCTTTCTTCTTGAATTTTGATAAGGTTTTTTCGTCTTTTGATAGTCTGATATCTCTTTAAACAACATGCGTGCCCATGGGACGACAGTGCTTAAGGACGTCTAGGAGCATCTTCCACCCGTGGTGCGTTGGGTGGTATCATTAGCGGATTTTGGGAGGTTGGCATATGTGCTGGATGAGACGCCTCGTTCGACAGCGGTCTTATGCGCTTTAGGGGAGAGATGGTGGGATATTACCCACACCTTCAATTTTGGCTTTGGGGAGATGATCGTGACTCCCATAGATGTGCAACAACTGCTGGGGCTGGATGATGATGGAGAGAAGATAGAGGTGGATCAATCCCTGCGGGTCAGGCCGGAGACGGTGCGTGTGGCGCTCGATGATGTAAAGAGGATAATTTCTGGGGATTCCATTCGGTTGTCCTTGCTTCAGGATGTTTTGCTGAGTAGGGTGGTTGATGTGGAGGATGGGCTGCAGGTGAGGCAAATGGCCCGATTGTTTATCTTATTGGTGCTGGGAGGTTTCATGGTGGCGTCGAGCGACGACGTCATCCATTTGTGGTTCTTACCGAACTTGAGGATGTTTTCGAACATCCCTCTCTATGATTGGGGGAGCCTGAATCTATTGCCCTTTGGATGCATTCAGTCGGTGCTGCCGACAAACTTTTACTGAAGCCACGTATCTTCTTGATGTATTCTTCAGTTTGCACATTTTCATGCATTCGCATTTTCATTATGCGTCACTTTTTTATTATGAATTCTTATCTTTGGCAGACATGGTTCTATGAGGTGATTGGGGGCAGTACCCAACTGATTGCCCTGAAGGACGAGACTGTTGGGGACTCCTGCCGATTGTATTAGTGGCGGAAGGCCAATCGGTAGTCGAAGGCATCTCTTTCTCTGGAGGTGGTGCGTCAGGTCTTGAATGGCCTGGCCAGTGGTAGGGTAAGACTATTTCCTCTTCAGTCTTGGTTTTTGCATGTTTTGATTCTGTATTGACTTATGTGTATTGGGGATTTTTAGGTGACTTTTTACCCTTGGGGGATAGCCATTTAGGATATGGGGGAGATTGGGGTGAACGCGCAGATGAGGTGTTTGCTGGCGCATGAGTTTGGCCATTCTTGGTATCTTGGGAGAGGGTGGTTCGACAGATTACTAAGGAGGAGGTGATGGTGTCACCTGTGCAGCCTCCTACGTCTATGAGGCGGGAGCAGCTGATACCGGAGGATGCAAGGATCGCGGTGATGATCGACGAATCCTACCTATTGTACACTGATATATCTGCGTTGTATAACTATATGGACTTTATGACGAGCTGGTTGATGGAGCCCAACATATATGATGCTTTTCCTTTCCCTGCTACAGGTTTGAGTCGAGCGGTGGGGTTTTCCCACGACGGTGGTGGTCCGTCGACGTCTGTGGCGGCAGCAACTTTGGAGGTTCCTTTTGTGCGGTTGCACACTCCTTCATACAATATTAGGCGGGCTGATGGAGGGATGGTCCCCATGTTGTACCATCCTTATGCGATGGATCCGGAGGAGCTGGGTTTGACAGAGGAGGTTCTTTTCCTGTTCCTCTCTGTCTTTCTTTTCTGTTTTGATCCTTTTTGCTTTGATAGTGATTTTGCCTTTTACGTACAGCAAGTCCGGGTGTCGACCACTTGGATGAGGGACATCAAAGACTGGATATCTTCGGCGACTGTCCATATTTAGGACGCGGTTCCTTTTCCTTCTTTCTTGGTGCCATCTGCTTCATCCAGGGAGGACTCTGGCTCGGGTAGTGGTGGTGCGTCGTCTCGCCGTAGGGGAAAGAGAGCGCGTCATAAGGGTGGAAGCTCTTAGAGGGGGGGGGGGGGGGTGAAGGGTAGGTGAGAGAGAGAGAATGTGGGTTCGGGCTGAGTCCCGTTGTTTTTTGCTTTACTTTATTTCCTGCAAAATTTGATGTAACACAGAAGAATATATATGGAATGCAAATGAAGTTGTTTTATTATGTGTAATACCCCGTATTTTTATGACTTTTAAATTTGGGGATTTATTAAATTTAAATTGAGATATTAATTTAATATTAATTCAGAAATTACATTAAATATTTACTAGCGTGATGAGAGTTAGTAACTATTGGGATTTTGTTAAACATTACTTAGTGGATAAAGTAATATGTATAATCAAATTTATTAAATTATCATGAGTGTATAATTTGATAATTATGGAAGTTAAATCGGGACGCGTCTGTGTCGTGTCGGGATTAAATTTATTAGTATTTAAAAGTGAATGAATTATAAGTCATCCGTATGTTCATTTCGAGTGCGCCAATGTGTTGAGAAGGGTCGAGATAGTCAAAATAATGTACCCAGGGGTTTAGTTTGGGTCACGGGGCGTTTTTAGGCCTAATTGGCATCTCGGGAAGGTATTATGGACATTTTATATTTTTGGGCAATTAAACCCACGAATTTCCCAAGGTTATATAAGCCTTTAGGAGTTCTCCTCTAGGGTTAACAAGAGAAAAATCAAATAATGGCCGTTAGAGAAGAAGTGGGAAAGCTTCCCAAGCAATTCAAGGCCAAACAACTCAACCGTTTGCACCGACACTACCACTAAGTCGTAGATCGAGCGACGGGGAACAAAACCATATCACTTTCTTCCACAAATCAGAAACTAAATTTCCAGGCAAGTATCTATCTTGCTTTATTTTTAGTTGATGTCTTAATCATGTTAGTCTAGGGTTGTTTAGAGCTTGTTTCATGAAAGAAAGTATAGTTTTAAGACTTAAAATCACATGTTGTTGAAGAAGTAATTATATTCTGGACATCTAAATGGTATGTAGAGGATAAACCAAGAATTGGTATGAATTTAGAGGTAGGAAATATGGAAAATTATTGGAAGAATTAAGAGAAAAAGAAAAAAATTAGGGTTCTTGAAGTTCAGGAAAGTTTTACCCATTTAATTGTTGTAATTGATGAATTAGGACATATTTTACGTAGAAAATCGTGTGTTCTGGTATATAGTACTTGTAGTAATGTTTATTGCGAGTTTGGGAATGATATATGGATATTTGGTTGAGGATGGAGAGGCAAACCTAGAACTGGGTTAATGCAGTTTTCGTCATAACTGCTTGATCGATCGATCGACTCCCTTTCCTCTATCGATCAACCCCTCCTGGAAAACTACATATTCCCCTTATGTAGGTTTAATTCGATTAAAATGCGTAGTAACCCATGATTATTATTGTTAGAACATAATAGAATATAAATAGGACCAGTAAGGTTTAGGTAAACTCCGTTGAGTGAGAATTTAATGTAAGATGAAATTAAGGGTTAACGGGGAGTTATTGGCGTATGAAATCATGCGTACCTGTAATAAAAGGTCTAGATTTGTAAGGAAGTTAGACTATAAGGTAAGTGAGAGTGACTACTGAAATTATACTTATGGAGTTAGAATACTTCGAGAGACGAAAAGTAGGTATTGAGTAACTTATATATATGAGAATAAAAGTGGCAAATCCGTTATGCGAGATAATCAAGTAAAAATGTGCTAAGAGCAGATAATTATAATTATGGGTCCTGAGCGCACCTAATTTAGAAATGTGGATATATATATATATATATATATATATATATATATATATATATATATATGTGTGTGTGTGTGTGTGTGTGTGTGTGTGTGTGTGTGTGTGTGTGTGTGTGTGATTGTGCATATATTATATATCTGTATAAAAATCATACCCGGGCTACTTGCTATCACGTGGGTTTTCGCGCAGGGACGATCTTATCTCGATTGGGCCTTTATGGGGGATACTGGCTCGTACCCTAGAACATAGGATTCCTTGGTACGTGCTATCTGATTGATAGTCAGATGGTCCTAAGAGACATGAGGGTATGTGCTGACCTCTTAGTGACTTAGAACTATGCTTCGCCTCCATTTGTATGTGTTTTATGTTAATACGGTTTGAAAGTGA
Source organism: Sambucus nigra (assembly GCA_949130495.1). Lineage (NCBI taxonomy): Eukaryota > Viridiplantae > Streptophyta > Magnoliopsida > Dipsacales > Adoxaceae > Sambucus > Sambucus nigra. The sequence goes on from OX422211.1 coordinate 94,193,571, forward strand.
TTCCGAACTAGTATTTCCTTTAATATGTGTAATACGGGGACTTGATAGTAGAGTATGCCAGCACCCTAGATTTTATGCGGAGTGCCAATAGTGTGTGTGTATATATATATATATATATATATATATATATATATATATATATATATATATATATATATATATATATATATATATACTTAAGAATGAGAACTTGCTACTGTGCATAAAAGTAGTTAAGTAATGAATAATTACTCCAACTTTATTATAAGTATTTGGAAATTTTGTGACATCACTGAGTTATTTCAAATAACGTAAGATATATGAGAAAGCTTAATTTTCAGAAATTTATTTATATTAGCCATAGTATACGACGAAATGAAACCTTATGGGGAAGTTAAGTTAAAATAAACTTATGGGATTAATAGTGCGGTAGGCGTGCACACTAGATGAGAGGTGAGAATTTCTCAAGAGAGTGTCGCATACTAACATGGTTGTTACATTAGTCGGTGAGCATTTTAAATACTTGCTATACTAATTTTAAATTTTTTTACACTCGAGCTCTGACCCGTTCCTATTATTTCTTCTCTCTTGTATATATATGTATATAATACAGGTGCCCAACCAGAGGGGCGTCATGCTTAGGTTCTTTAGATCGGACGCACTGCAGCTTATGTGGGAGTTGCAGACCATTGCTTAGACGATCTTGTTCTTGATTCTACTCCTATTTTTATTCGTATTAGTTAGGGCATGTGACACCCATTTCTCTATTCAATTTGGATTGTTGTCAGAGATTTACGTTCCTTTATATTTCCATTAGTTGGTACTCTTTGGGATTTAATTACAGTCAGGATGGTTTTATTTATAGTTTAAACTTTTTTAGTTTATATGGATAAATCTAATTGTTGTGTGTTATTATCCATCTTTAGTATATCGAAAATCTTAAATTATTGGTTATTTAAAAAGGTTTTCACATTTGGATTTAATAAAATGGAAATAAGGTTTTAAAATTGTTTTGACATTTAGCTTAAATTATTTAGGGTGTTTAAATTGGAAATTTTATTTTGCGACAATGATGCTAGATGAACCAACCGTTCACCTTGATTTTAATTTAATAAAGGAATGATCACCCGGTATTTAATTAGGTGGGGTATCACAGGTGGTATCAGAGCATGAGGTTCTAGTGTCCGACAAGATCTGTACGGCTTACTTCGCATTCCATCTTAGCGCCTTTCATATGGAGCCCTATTTTTTGGACTGTTGCATTCTTGTGTTTACGCTTACGTCTTCAGCTATTTGAGATTTGTTAATAACTGTATACTAATAAATTTCCTTCTCATTTCAGATGCCTTCGAGACGCGTACCCCGAGACAGAAATACCCAGCCCGAGTAGCCAGCAACTTCGGTACAGGGGATGATGAACGTAACTGAGGTAGCCACTATTGTTGCTCAAGCGGTGAATGCCACATTAGCGGTAGTGCAGAAGACTCCACCCCAGATTCAGGAAGTGGTGCCAGCACCAGCACAACTTCCATCTGCATGGGAGCGGGTTAAGGATGCCTTTCAGAAGGCACATCCCTCGGAGTTCCCGGGTAGTTCTGACATCATAGTCGCCAGCCAATGGAAGAAGGATATCCAAAGGCATCTGCGCATGTATGAGTACACTGACGTGCAGAGACAGCTATTGGCTTCCTTCAAGCTAGTGGGGGACCTCTTTGCAGTGGTGGGAATCCACCACCACCTTGGAGGAGAGGGAAATCATCACGATTCATTCGTTCTGGGCATGGTTTGACTGCAAGTACTTCCCATCCACCGTGCAGACTGAGATGAGGCGGAAGTTACGGAATCTGAAGCAGGAGAATATGACTGCTGCTGAGTACGAGGAGGAGTTCACTAAAATTCTCACTATAGTTCCAGATGAGGCACCCACCGAGGGGAAGAAGATACTTTTGTTTATAGATGGATTAGCCCGGAGGATCCGTCAGCACCTCATAGGGAATCTATCATTGAGTACCTACACAGACATATTCAACGCTGCTTTGTTACACTGTCAAGATCACCGCTTCCATTTGTAGGGGAGCAAATGAGCAGGACATAGACAGTAGTATTGGTGGGGCACCAGCAGTCCAGGGACAGACTTTCCATAGTGAGAAGAGTTCCCATCAGGGGGACTCTTCCAAGCGGTTCCGATCAGGTGACTCTAGACAGGGATTTAGGTGATTTAGGTAGGGTTGAAAGGCCAGTCTAATCAGCATGGACAATAGGGCCAACACCGCCAGCAGTAGGGCCATCAGGGCCAACATCATTTCCAGTAGGGCTAGTGGCGGGGTGGTAACGTCCAACAGGGTCGTGGTCAGCAGGAACAGAGAGGAGGTAACTTCAGGGGCCGATGTTTCGGATCTGGCAAGAATGGCCATAGGCGCCAGGATTGCCCAGAGGGAGATAGGGCCCCATAGCAGCATGGTGCCCATAATAAGCAGCAGAGGCCACTCTTTCCAGCCGCCCTCCCAGCTCCAGCTCAGATTCTATCCCTACAAGCCATCCCAGCATCTCCAGTTCAGTAGGGATAACTGCAGTACGAACTCGTCTATTACATCCACCAGGTAGCAGCACCTCAGGCACCACCCGCGATTGAGGGTACGTTTCCTATCCATGGCACTATGGGTTGTGTTTTATTTGATACTAGGGCATCACACTGTTTTAGATCTGCTCATTTTGCGAACGCCTTAGGGTTATTAGACACAACAGAGAGCACTGTGACATGCGTAGACTCACCACTGGGGAATGGGTCTTTGATTTTCTTTATATTCCGGGGTGTAGGAGTAGAGATTGGTAGCCTTCTTTTACCAACAAACATGCTAGTTTTAGAGATCCATGAGCACGGTTTTATTATTGGCATGGATTGGTTCGCTACGTATAGAGACACAATAGATTGTTTCGGTGGGAGTATCATCTTTCCCATTTCGAGGCAGGAGATGTTTTTGGTGGCGATTCCTCGCCCAGAAGGAGGCTCTTCCACCCATTTGAACTATAGAGAGCAGGATGCCTCTAAGGAGGTTGTGATTCCCTTGGATTCAATGCCAGTCGTTCGTGAGTATTCCGATGTATTTCAGGAGATATCGAGCCTACCCCTCAGTCGAGAGATAGACTTTGTCATAGACTTGATGATGAGTACTCGACCGATAGCACGTGCACCGTACCGTATTGCTCCAGTGGAAATGAGGGAGTTACGGGATTAGATAGAGCAGCTGTTAGGTCAGGGCTTCATCCGTAGGAGCACTTCACCTTAGGGAACTCTAGTGTTATTTGTGAAGAAGAGAGATGGTTCACTGAGGTTATACATGGACTACCGAGAGTTGAATAAGGTCACGATACAGAAAAATATATATTGCCTCGAATCAATGACCTATTCGACCAGCTCAGAAGAACAACTTTCTTTTCGAAGATAGATTTGAGATCGGGATACCATTAGCGCCGGATTAGGGAGCAGGATGTGTCGAAGACTGCTTTCTTGACGAGATATGGGTCCTATGAGTTCAGGGTCATGCCGTTTGGGCTGACAAATGCCCCAGCCGTATTCATGGACTTGATGAATCGAGTGTTCAGAGAGTTCTTGGATTTGTTTTTCATCATCTTCATAGATGACATCCTGATATATTCACACACTGAGGAAGAGCATTCTGAGCACTTGAGACAGGTTCTTCAGAATCTTTGAAAGCATCAACTGTATGGTAAATATGAGAAGTGCGGATTCTATTTACGGGAGGTAAAGTTTTTAGGGCATGTTATGTCAGAATTGGGAATATATGTTGACCCGAGCGAAGTGTCGACAGTGAGGGAGTGGGGACAACCCACGACACTGATGGAAGTGCGTAGTTTCTTGGGGTTAGTCGAGTACTACAAGAGGTTCATCCCAGTTTTTTCAAAAATAGCGAGTTCGTTGACGATCTGACTCGCAAGGGGGTACCGTATGTTTGGGACGATGCTTGTCAATTGGCTTTCGATGAGCTGAAAGATAAGTTGACTTTAGTGCCAGTTCTTGCTTTACCCAAGCCGGGAGTGGAGTATTCGGTTTACACTGACGCCTCTTTACGGGGACTCGAGGGAGTGCTTCAGGAAGAGGAGAAGGCTATAGCTTTTACTTCTCGCAAGCTGCATGAAAGGAATTACCCCACCCGTGACCTAGAACTAGTAGCGGTTATTTTTGCATTGAGGATTTGGAGGCATTACTTATTGGGGGAGAATTTTCGCTTGTTCACAGACCACATGTCACTGCAATACCTATTCACCCAGCGAGAGCTGAATATGCGTCAGTGCAGGTGGTTGGAGTTTGTGAAAGACTACCAATTCGAGATACAGTACCATCTGAGAAAGGCTAACATGGTTACTGATGCGTTAAGTCGTAGACCGGAGGGTGATATAGTGGACATCTGGAAATCGAAGTGGAAAGAGTTGGGTCACGAAGACGCGGTAGGCCGTTCCTTTGTATCTGTCATGACAGCTACACCAGAGATTGTTATGAGTGTGATACAGGCATAGTCAGCGTATACGTTTTATCAGGAGCAGATTGTATGGCTTTTAGCTGAGGGTGTTGAGTCCTACTCCTTCAGTTCTGATGGAAGTTTGAGGTTTAATGGGATATTGGTGGTCCCAGAGGGGGAAGACTTACATCATGCTGTGATGAGATAGTCTCACGGGTCCAAATTTATGGTACATCCCGGAGGAGATAAGATGTACCAGGATGTGAGGAGGTAGTACTGGTGGAGTGGGATAAAGAAGGACATTGCTGAGTTCGTGTCCAATTGTTCTACCTGCCAGATGGTAAAGGTAGACCACCAGAGACTATCGGGGTTACTTCAGCCATTGGAGATACCTACGTGGAAGTGGGAGAGTATTTTCATGGACTTCATTACTGGACTGCCTACATCGCAGAGGGGTCACGACTCCATATGGGTTATAGTGGATCGGTTGACCAAGGTTGCCCATTTTCTACCAGTACGGACAAACTATACCATGGGCCAGTATGCACAGTTGTTCATTGTCGAGATTGTTAGGCTACATGGGGTGCCCCTGGATATCGTGTCTGATAGAGACAAGATTTTTGTGTCGCGCTTATGGGAGAGCTTTCAGGAGGCCATGGGTACAGAGTTAAGATTGAGTTCAGCTTATCACCCACAGACAAATGGACAAACATAGCGTACCAATCAGATGTTGGAGGATATGCTACGCATGTGTGTCCTTGATTTTGTAGGAGGATGGGACCCGTATCTTCCACTGGTAGAGTTCTCTTACAATAACTCCAATCAGTTCACGATCGACATGGATCCGTTTGAGGTGCTGTATGGCAGGCCTTGTCGTTCTCCCGCATATTGGCTAGAGGTGGGGGATAACAAATTTCTCGGACCTGAGGTGGTTTAGGAAACTTCAGCTAGGATTGAGCGCATCAGGAGTCGCATTCGGGTAGCACAGGACACGCAGAAGATCTACGCTAATGCGAAGCGGTCCTTTTGAGAGTTTAACGTCGGGAACCAAGTATTACTGCGAGTATCTCCTATGAGAGGAGTAATGAGATTTTGAAAGAAAGGGAATTTGGCTCCGAGGTACGTGGGACCATTTCCTATTATCGAGAGGATTGGGCCGGGGGGATACAGGTTGGGGTTACTAGAGCATTTGCATCGTATTCACGATGTGTTCCACATCTCGTTGCTGAGATGATACCTTCGGTATGTCATGGCCCATACTCACATTGCGAGGATAAACCAGTGGCTATCCTAGACCATAGCGAGAGGAAATTGAGGTCGAAGGTAGTCCCACTTGTACGGGTCTAGTGGGAGCATAATAATGTGGAAGAATCCACTTGGGAGCGTGAGGTAGATATGCGCGAGAAATACCCACACTTATTCTTTCCAGGTATGCCCTATTTTTCGAATTTTGGGACGAAATTTCGTTATTAGGGGGGAAGTATGTAATACCCTGTATTTTTATGACTTTTAAATTTGGGGATTTATTAAATTTAAATTGAGATATTAATTTAATATTAATTCAGAAATTACGTTAAATATTTACTAGCGTGATGAGAGTTAGTAACTATTGGGATTTTGTTGAACATTACTTAGTGGATAAAGTAATATGTATAATCAAATTTATTAAATTATCATGAATGTATAATTTAATAATTATCGAAGTTAAATCGGGACGTGCCTGTGTCGTGTCGGGATTAAATTTATTAGTATTTAAAAGTGAATGAATTATAGATCGCCCGTATGGTCATTTCGAGTGCGCCAATGTGTTCGGAAGGGTCGAGATATTTAAAATAATGTACCCGAGGGTTTGGATTGGGTCTCAGGGCATTTTTAGGCCTAATTGGCATCCCGGGAGGGTATTATGGACATTTCGTATTTTTGGGCAATTAAACCCACGAATTTCCCAAGGTTATATCAGCCTTTAGGAGTTGTCCTCTAGGGTTAAAAAGAGAAAAATCAAAGAACGACCAATAGAGAAGAAGTGGGAAAGCTTCCCAAGCAATTCAAGGCCAAACAACTCAACCGTTTGCACCGACACCACCACCAAATCGTAGATCACGTGACGGGGAATGAAACCATACCACTTTCTTCCACAAATCAAGAACTCAATTTCCAAGCAAGTATCTATCTTGCTTTATTTTTAGTTGATGTCTCAATCATGTTAGTCTAGGGTTGTGTAGAGCTTGTTTCGTGAAATAAAGTATAGTTTTGAGACTTAAAATCACATGTTGTATAAGAAGTAATTATATTCTGGACATCTAAATCGCATGTAGAGGATAAACCACGAATTGGTATGAATTTAGAAGTAGGAAATATGAAAATAATAGGAAGAATTGAAAGAAAAAGAAAAAAATTAGGGTTCTTGAAGTTCAGGAAAGTTTTACCCATTTAATTGTTGTAATTGATGAATTGGGACATATTTTACGTAGAAAATCTTGTGTTCTGTTATATAGTACTTGTAGTAATGTTTGTTGGGAGGTTGGGAATGATATATGGAGATTTGGTTGAGGATGGAGAGGCAAACCCATAACTGGGTTAATTCAATTTTCACCATAACTGATCGATCGATCGATCGACCCAAGAACATCGATCGATTGATCGACCCCCTTTCCTCGATCAATCGACCCCTCGGGGAAAACTGCATATTCCCCTTATGTAGGTTTAATCCGATTAAAATGCGTAGTAACCCTTCATTATTATTGTTAGAACACAATGGGATATGAATAGGACCAGTAGGGTTTAGGTAAACTTCGTTGAGTGAGAATTTAATGTAAGATGAACTTAAGGGTTAACGGGGAGTTATTGACGTATGAAATCATGAGTACGTTTAATAAAAGGTCTAGACTTGTAAGGAAGTTAGACTAAAAGTTAAGTGAGAGTGCCTACTGAAATTATACTTATGGAGTTAGAATACTTCGAGAGACGAGAAGTAGGTATGGAGTAACTTATATATATGAGAATAAAAGTGACAAATCCGTTATGCGAGATAATCAAGTAAAAATGTGCTAAGAGCAGATAATTATAATTATGGGTCCTGAGCGCACCTAATTTAGAAATGTGGATATATATATATGTATATATGTGTGTGTGTGTGTGTGTGTGTGTGTGCATATATTATATATCTGTATAAAATCATACCCGGGCTACTTGCTATCACGTGGGTTTTCACACCGGGACGGTCTTATCTCGATTGGGCCTTTATGGGGGATACTTACTCGTACCCTAGAACATAGGATTCCTTGGTACAGGCTATCTGATTGATAGTCAAATGGTCCTAAGAGACATGAGGGTATGTGCTGACCTCTTAGTGACTTAGAACTATGCTTCGCCTCCATTTGTATGTGTTTTATGTTAATAGAGTTTGAGAGTGATTCCGAACTAGTATTTCCTTTAATATGTGTAATACGGAGACTTGATAGCAGAGTATGCCAGCACCATAGACTTTATGCGGGGTGCCAATAGTATATATATATATATATATATATATATATATATATATATATATATATATATATATATATATATATATATATATATATATATACACACACACACTTAAGAATGAGAACTTGCTACAATGCATAAAAGTAGTTAAGTAATGAATAATTACTCCAACTTTATTATAAGTATTTGGAAATTTTGTGACATCACTGAGTTATTTCAAATAACGTAAGATATATGAGAAAGCTTAATTTTCATAAATTTATTTATATTAGCCATAGTATATGACGGAATGAAACCTTATGGGGGAAGTTAGGTTAAAATAAACTTATGGGATTAATAGTGCGGTAGGCGTGTACACTAGATGAGAGGTGAGAATTTCTCAAGAGAGTGTCGCATACTAACATGGTTATTACATTAGCCGGCAAGCATTTTAAATACTTGCTAAACTAATTTTAAATTGTTTTATTTCCTGTTATTTCTTCTCTTTTGTATATATATGTATATAATACAGGTACCCAACCACAAGGGCGTCATGCTTAGGTTCTTTGGACCGGACGCGCTACAGCTTATGTGGGAGTTGCAGGCCATTGTTTAGACGACCTCGTTATTTATTCTACTTCTGTTTTTAGTTCTTATTAGTCAAGGCATGTGTCGCCCGTTTCTCTATTAAGTTTGGATTGTTGTCAGAGATTTGCGTTCCTTTATATTTCAATTTGTTGGTACTCTTTGGGATTTAATTACTGTCAGGATGGTTTTATTTATAGTTTAAACCAGTTTTTTTTATATGGATGAATCTAATTCTTGTGTTTTATTATCCATCTTTAGTATATCGGAAATCTTAAATTTTTGGTTATTTAAAAAGGTTTTCACATTTGGATTTAATAAAATGGAAATAAGGTTTTAAAATTGTTTTGACACTTAGCTTAAATTATTTAGGGTGTTTAAATTGGAAATTTTATTTTGCAACAGTGATGCTAAGAACGAACCAACCGTTCACCTTAATTTTAATTTAATAAAGGACTGATCACTCGGTATTTAATTAGGCGGGGTGTCACATTATCTCTTATTAATGATGAATGAATGCATGCACATGCGCTTTTTACTTTGCTGCTGAGACCGTAAAAAGAAATATTTTTGGTATTTTGAAGGAATGTTTTAAAAATGAGAAATTATACAGGGGTGGAAGAGGATTTTTGAAATTCGGTTGAGAATATCAATTTATTTTTTATTGAGCTTCTGATTTTGACAAAAGAGGAAAAATGAAAATTTCCAAAAATAGGGGGTTGCCGATCGGCAAGCCCTTTGTCCTACCTATTAGTAGTCAAGTCCAATCCCATGAATTCAAAGCTTTGATTAGTGCCGTCATCTTCCTCTTGTGATTTGTGGGGTAGGATTTCCTCCGATTTCTGCAGGGGTTATGTCTTTTGTGAGGGTTTTCAAGTATAAAAAGGGGTAAGGGTGGAGTGATTTCTTCACACCTTCACATTCTTACTTACTTGCTTACTATTTCTTAGTCTTTCAAGATGGCTCTCCCTAGTATCATTGAGTTTGCTAGCTACCTCTAAGCCTTGGAAGAAATGTGCTCTTATAATGTTGACTATGATGCTTTCAATATGCATCGAGCTTCTTTGTGGTGAAACTGGCCCATTGAGTGGAACATGTTGATGGTGGCGGTACAATTTTGGTACCCCGAAGACCATGTATTACTCTTTGGGTTGGATGAAGTTTGTCCTACCTACGAGGAATTTTTTACCATGCTGGGGATAAATCCCAGTGTTGCTTCAGCTCTTCCTGAGTTTTCCCATTTTTCCAAGGATTTGTTGGTCGGGATTCTTTGCATTTCGCCTCTGGTGGCCAGACCATTGGTTGCTGGGGGAATGATCTCCCTTTCAACGATGTTACAGTCCGTGCATTTGCAAGAGGCTGGCGATGCTGGATACACTGGAACCGTTGTTCTAGGCTTAGTATCAAAATTACTGTTGGTGACTGGGGAACTGCTGGTGGACCCACAACTTGCAGCTATTATTTCTTGGATGTCATACCATCGTAATCTTGTGACAGTGATTCTAGAGGAGACTTTGAATGGCCTGGATGACTGGAGAGAAGGTTGATCTGGTAATCTGAGGGACTTCGCTTGATGACTCCTCTGGAATACCCTTTGTTGGTTGTACCCAACTTCTTTTCGTGCCATTTCATCTGCGTTGTCTTAGACATCGAGAGTTGGGAGAACTGGTTTGTGGAGCACGGTGCTCTAAATCTGTGTTGGTCAGTGCCTTGGTGGGGACAGTTGCTGCCTACTCTGAAGCTTGGAGAAAACCTCTATGTCCGGATGGTTTGTCTCAGACATACCACTTTCTATTTCCCTTGGCGTTTTCTACATCAATTTGGCTGGGAGCAGGTCGTGCCACCTCGGACACTAGACTTCTTTCTAGTAGAAGATTTTACTGAGTGTCTGTGCATGCGGCTTGGCTCTATGTGGGAGAATCGACGTTCGTCGACCCGTCCTTCTCAGTCTGTTGGGAGAGGTTGGCATATCCCCGGGGATTATATGAAGTGGTTATGGAGGAGAGTGGTCAGCAAGATGTTTGCAGTGGAGACTGGGCAAAGGTAGCTTGTCTTATTTAATACCATGGAGGGAGGTGTTGGGTTTTTCCGAAGCTGGTTCAAGCCTATCGGTCCATGGAGCGTCTGCGACACTTTGTTCAGGAAGGGGAGGCTTGGGGATCCCAGGATGCAGATGATGATGTGGAGTGGGCTCCTCTAGTATCTGCGGATAGGACTCTTGGAGAGTTTATAATGGGAAATAAATGTTGGGATTTTATTTGGCTTTTGAGGAAAGTGGGGGGGCAAGGGAGTTATCCGTTCCTTTTTCTCATGCAATTTGTACCATAGTTTCTTATTAGTTAAATGAATAAGTTTTTTATCATCCAGCTGTGCCTTTTGATGAGTTTTGTGTTTTGAATTATCTATATCGATCGCTAAGGCATACATAATCCTTTTATACAAGTATATGTTAGAATGGACTGTTGTTCTCTGAGATAAAAAAAAGAATTGTATTTTGTGAAAAAGAAAGGGGTCGTGCTCATGTAAGATGTATGAGATGCCTACGTACCTCTGAGGGTTTTGAAAAATCTTTAATTTGTTTGAAAATGGTTTTTTGCAGAGGATCAGGACCACGTAGTTCTGGATAGAGGGAAATGAAGAGAAAATTTTATTTTTTTTAGAATAGAAGGGAGATGAGAAGAGTCGCAGCGCGCCGATATTTCAGACTAGGGGTAAAACTTATTGAGACGGTCCAGGTTGACTGGACGAGCCATCTCTTCTCCATCTAAGTCAGTGAGCATGGCGGCACCACCGTACAGGATCTTCTTTACAAGGTATGGGCTGCTCCAGTTGGGCTTTAATTTCCCTCTGGAGTCCCAGATGGGTTCTATTATTTCCTTGAGGACTAGGTCCCCTTCTCGGACACAACGGTCCTTGACTCTCTTATTGAATGATTGCGCTATTCGTCGATGGTACCCTTGTATTTGGTACAATGCTTTTAATCTCCTTTCATCTAGGAGGGTCATCTCGTCAAGACGGCTTTGGCACTAGTCTTCTTCACTGACTTTGCTTTCAAGCATGACACGAAATGAGGGTATTTCCATCTCCACGGGTAGGACTCTTTCCATTCCATAAACTATAGAGTAAGGGGTAGCCCCAATAGAGGTTTAAATTGAGGTTCGGTAGCCCCAGAGGGCATACGGGATCCGTTCATCCCAAACTCGATAGCTTTCGGTCATCTTGCTGATGATGGCTTTGAGGTTCTTGTTGGCAGCTTGAATTGCGCCGTTGGTTTGAGGTCGGTAGGGAGAAGATTTATGTCTCTGAATCCCATACTTGTTGACCACTTCTGTAACTTCTATCTCAAAGTGCAAGCCGTTATCTGATACTAACTTGTGCAGGACCCCATATCGGTAGATGATGTTTTTCTTGATGAATTTGGCCACTTTCTTGGCATTCAGCACTGCGTATGACTCAGCTTCGTCCCATTTGGTGAAGTAATCAATGACAAATAGGATGAAATCATGCCCTTTGTAAGCCTTTGGTGTAAATTTCCCTATGATGTCGATACCCTAGGTGGATAACGTCCAGGGAGATGTCATGTTGTATAATTCACGCGGAGGCAGATGCTGAAGATTGGAGAATTATTGGCATTTGAGGTATCTTCGGACATAGGCGATACAATCTTGGGCCATGGTCGTCCAGTAGTAGCCTTGTCGGATGATGTTTTTGGCAAGCATGTGACCATTCATATGGGGTCCGCATTACCCACTGTGGATCTTCTGCATTATCTTTTCAATGTCAGCCCCTGCGATACAGTGCAGATGAGTTCCATCAAAGTTCCTTTTAAGCAGTGCTTCATGACAGATGATGTACTGGGAAGCCAATCTTCGAAGGGTTGCTCGATCTTTCTTGTTGGAACCTTCGGGATACCTACCATAATTGAGGAGGTTCCAAATATCATAGTACCAGCAATTGGCTAGCTCGGGATATTCTGTGGAGACAAGCTCAATGTGGTAGCAGTGGGTTGGTTTGTCTTTCTTTTGAACAAGGAAGGGGGTCATTATTATTCCTTCGGGCATGTCAACCATGGAAGACAAGGTAGCAAGGTCATCGGCTAGGCTATTCTTTGCTCGAGGTAGGTAATGGAAGGTGATGTCTTGGAATTTGGAGGCTAGTTCTTCTAAGCAAGCATGGAAGGGTTGGATTTTCTCCTTCTTAACTCTCTATTTCTTGAGCACTTGACCGATGATGAGGGCGAAATCCCTACAGACGTCTAGGCATTGAATACCTTTCTTGAGAGCAACTTTGAGGCCTACCGTGCGTGCCTCATATTCATTCATGTTGTTAGTACATGGGAAATCCAGCTTGATGGTGATGGGAGTGTAAGAGTCATCTGGGGCGATCAGAAGTATTCCAATGCCATATCCCTTTTTGTTGGCAGCACCGTCAAAGAACATTTTCCATCAAAGATTGTCCTGAGCAGTGGAGAGGATGTTTTTATCTTAGAATTCGGAGATCCAGACATCAGCTTCATCCATGGGGTAATCAACGAGGTAGTCAGAGATGGTTTTTCCTTTCATGGCTTTTTGCGTGACGTATGTGATATCAAAATTGTCTAGGAGTATCAACCATCGGTCCATTCGGCTGGACAAGGTGGATTTCTCAAGCAGGTATTTGATGGGGTCCATTCGGGATACAAGTTTGATGGGGAAGGCGAGCATGTAGTGTCGCAACTTTTGGATGACCCAGATAAGTGGTATACATGCCTTTTCCAAAGCAGTGTAGTTGACCTCGTATTAGACCAATTTACGATTGGAATAATAAATGACTCTTTCTTTACGATAATCTTCAAGGTGTTAGGCTAGAAAAGCCCCAACTGCAGTGTCGATTGTGGTTAGGTATAGGAGCAAGGGGTGACCAGGCTGTGGTGGCATGAGTATTGGGGGTTGGAATCAGATATTTCTTGATTTAGTCAAAATCTTCTTGGAAGGCCTCATTCCAAACCTTAGTTTAATCCTTTCGAAGGAGTTTGAAGATAAGTTCGTAGATGGATGTTAGCTGGCTAATGAATCGGCTGATGTATTGCAATTTCCCAAGGAAACCTCGGACTTCTTTCTCTGTTCGGGGTGGTGGCATCTCAAGTATGGCTTTCAGCTTGGCAGGATCTGCTTCTATCCCCTTCTTACTGATCATGAACCCCAAGAGTTTTCCCTTTGTAACGCTCAAGATGCTTTTATTCGGATGGAGTCTCATCTGATACTGTCGCAGTCATTCGAAGAACTTTCGGAGAGAGGGAACATGACCTTCTCTAGTCTTGGATTTGATAATCATATCATCCACATAGACCTCAACTTCTTTGTTAATCAAATGGTGTAGGATGGTTATGGCATCCCTCTGGTAGGTAGCCCCAGTGTTCTTGAGACCAAATCGCATGAAATTATAGAAAAAGATTCCCCATGAGGTGATGAATGCGGTTTTTTCTTGGTGGTTTGGGTGAATTTTGATTTGGTTGTATTCGGCAAACCCGTTGACGAAAGACTTGAGAGCATGATTGGCTGTGTTGTCCACGATCATGTCGATAATGGGTAACGGATTATCATCCTTTGGAAAGGCTTTATTCAAGTCCCGGTAGTCTACACACATCCGAACCCTCCCTTCTGATTTTGGTACAGGCACTATGTTAGTTAGCCACGTGGGATATTCGATCACACAAATGAAGCCCGCGTTTAACTGTTTGACCACCCCTTCTTTGACTTGGAGCGACCATTCGGTGCGGAGGTTTCTCAACTTTTGTTTAACCGACTTGTAATCTGGGAGAGTGGGAATCTCATGCTGAGCTATTTCAGAATCAATGTCGGGCATATCGTCATAGGACCATACGAAGACATCCATTAATTCCTTTAGCAATTCTTCGAGTTGTTCATGCTCATGCTCATCAAGGGTAGCCCCTATCCTAATCTTGGGTAGTTGGCTACTAAAACCGAGGTTAATTGCAACAGTCTCTTCTTTATTAGCTTGAACGCGATTATGTTTTTTATTATTAACCTTATTTAGATCAGTTAAGAATTGTTCATTTACAAAATCATCATCATCAAAAGTCTGATTAGAATCCAAACAGTTAATGTAAGGCACAACCAGATACTCAAAATCTTCATTTATTTCATTGATAGGAAAAATAGCATTGAGAACCTCATCAAAGGAGGACTTGATTACATTTGAGCAAGGATAGACAACATAAGAAGAAATAGGCTAAACATTAGGATTAGGGGAGATTTCAACAGGTAGAACTGACGCAGCATGCTAGTTAAGGAGAGGTGTATCAGCATCTTTAATCTGTTGGGATGGATCCAGTGATGTAGTGCCTGAGTGAACTATGCAGAGTGTCAGCCCAGTGTTTGTAATTTGAGGGAATATTCTGAGTCACTTTCCTCAGTCTCTTCGGTATCTTTGATGAGTGGTTGTACATGGTGTTGGGAACTCTCGCCCCATGGGTAGATGTCTTGGAAAAAGATCTCCATTCCAGGCTTCATCTTCTTGTCTTTATGGTCAAATCATGGTTCTGGAAAGCTGCAAAAGTGGAAGTCTTTGCCCTCTTTGATGAATCGTCCATTCAAGGAGTCACTTGGGATAGTCTGGATGCAGTTTAGTTCTCTCTTTGGTCGAGACTGGCGGATCATTATGAGCTCTTGTTCTGATGGTTGATACCCCAAACCACAAGGAGGAAAATATTTCTTCAGTTCAATAGGCTCAAGTATCCCTTGTTGTCTTTGTCCAAGCCCCAGTTCGGGCATGAAGTGCATGTTTCTGAACATCTGAATCACATTGACGTTGCCATGAGGGTCGTATTCTAGACAAACCCTTTCTTTGAAGTCATCCCTTGCTAGGAATAGAAGTGGCTAAAATCAAAATCCTGATAGGAGCATATCATTTTATCTGTGATGTATCTCAAGGATTGTACTGCTGGTACTTGCACCCTCGGTATTTTCGTCATCACCTAAAATGGTGATGACTCGTCCGTTGGCAAAAAACTTCAATTTATGATGGAATGAGGAAGACACACCCTTGATACTATGAAGCCAAAGTCATCCTAGCAACAGATTGAAATAAGCTGGGATGTCAATAACTTGGAATTCGACGACAGGGTTTATAGGGCCAACCCCTATTATAAGATTTATGGATCCTATCACCTCCCGATGGGTATTATCGTAGGCACGTACAACAGTGGAGGTTAGCGCGAGGTCGCTTTCTTTCAGTCCTAAACATTTCAAGGTTCTCAGTGGGTAGACATTCAAGGTAGATCCATTCTTGACAAGAGACAGTGGTACGACCTTCCCTATAACTTCGATGGAGATATTGAGTGCATGATTGTGGTTTGGCCCAACCCTGGGGATTTCTTCTTTTGAAAAGGATAGCATTCGGGTAGAGTTCAAGGATCCAACCAAATTTATTTCTTCTTCTGGTGTGGTAGAAGGAGGAACTGTGGGTCCAATGAGCAACTTGATCAAAGGATTTCTATGTAGCTGAGAAGACATGAAAAGCCCCCATAGAATGATGTTAGCTTGAGTTGTCTTTAGTTGATCGAGGATCTTGCTCTCCTCGAGGGTTTTCTCTAGCATAGGAAGGTTTTCAGCTCCCCTCCCTTTGTCATTTGATGGTAGTGAACTTAGGATCTGGTAATGCCTCCCTGATCTGATCATAAGATTTACAGAAGAAGGGAAGAACATGAATCTCATTTTCTCGTTGATCTCGAGTTGTTTCACCACCGTGTTTATTTCTTCGAGAAGCTCTTCAAATGATATCATCCCATACATGTCAGCTACCAGGCTAGTTTTTTGTGAAGCTTGCTCTTCATTTGTATCTTCGAACTCTTCCCCCCATCCGGTGGAAACAATTCTATCTTTCCATGTAAAGTCAATGCATTCCACAACTTTAATGGCTTCTTAATAAAGGTCTTCCCATTCTGTGGGGACATGTAAGGGTAAAAGGACTAGGCACCCTTGTAGCTTCAGAGTATCAAGTAACTCAGTCATACTGCAAATATCATTGGTTCGCCTAAATATCTCCGCCATAACCTGGACAACATCATCTAAGTTAACTTCATCGGTTGGTACTACCTAACTTTCTGACTCTCGAGCCCATTTTCGTGCTTCCAAGAACAGTGTACTGAATATCTGGCAATCAATGATCATCTGTGAGGGAAATTTCATCCTGAACTCTAGGAGTTGGTTTAACACTTCTCATAATTCCATACTTCCATTATCAAAATGGGTATGGACAGTGATGCATGCTCTAGTAAGGAGTGACAGTGCCTGATCAGTGAGGCTAGCAAGGTGTAGGAGGAAATGTGGGCAGGTTTGGAGAGGTTTAGGAGAGTATATGGGTGTGATTTGAGTTGAGGGATCAAATTCTAAGTTCTCTTCTAGAAAGATGGCATTAGCATGATTTGGGAGTGGGTTGTGAGTAGTGGTTGGCTTAGGATTGGCTGGTGGGGCAATGGTACCCCGGTCAATTAGACCTTGGATTATATTTTGGAGGTGAAAACATTGGTCAGTGGTATGGCCAGCGATTTGGTGAAAGGGGCAAGGGGCATCTTCCTTGAAGTTTCTTGGGAGTGAATTTGGCAATGGATGGGGATCCAAGGGTTTGATAAGGTTTCAGCTTAACAGGGCTCGATAACCTTTGGAGAACGGAGCATGGAGCTCGGTGTATTCTTTTTGGATCGGTACAGGATAGATTTGTGGTGCCTATGAGGTGGTTGGTTGAGAGATGTTGTCGATGGTTGAGACTGAAGCACTGGCAATCTTATCATATTTCCTCAGGATGAATTATTCGGACACCTTCTTTGGTTCGACATCTGTTTTAGCAATACCTTCCTTGATTTCTACTCCTTCTTCTCCGAGAGCTCGGAAGTGGGGATATTATTGTCCTCCCATCATTGCTCGAACATGGGGTAAGAAGTTCTTCTTCACTATGCTGACTTGTTCTTCCTCGGATGGCCGATTGGTCATGGTAGATGCTTTTTCTCTCCATCGGGCTATAAAGTTACTGACTGATTCCCCAGAGTTATGTTTAAGCAGATCTAAATCACGGCGGGTGACCTCAATCTCTTCATTGTATTTGTACTGTGACATGAATTCTCGCGCTACATCCTCCTAACTACGAATTCTAAACTATTGAGAGATAAAAAAAATCGAAGGGCGCTATCCTTCAGAGTTTGCTGAAACAATTGGGACATCACTTCTTCCGAAACCCCTAGTAGAGTCATGGAACGGTGATAGCTACAAAGATGAACAATTGGGGGCCGACTTCCTTCGAATTTCTCGATATTTGGAATCTTGAACTTCTCGATTTAGGATAAGAAGACATGTGGGTGTAGTCCATGTAATTCCCCGAGATTCTGACTTGGTTAAACTTCTTGGTGAGCATCTTGAGGTCCTCTTTGACTTTTTTAACTCTTCCTCTTTTGGATCAATGATCATAGGCAAGTTGTCCCCATGCTGGGTGAGGTTCGGCATCGGAAGCTAGGCAGGCGGCGGCCCATTAGCAGGAGGGGAACATGAAGCGTGTTGATATTCTTCGGGAACCCAGATAGGCTCGGGTGGATCCATAGCATAAAGGAATAAGTCTTCGGGCTCTTGAGGAATGGGAACCTGGTTTCGTTGCATCTTTCAGACCTCAGTCTGGAGGTTATCAATCTTGGACACGAGCTAAGCTAGGACTGTCGTCAGATTCGGCTGCATAACTGGTACTTGATCTGTGTTATCCATGGAAAGCGGATGGATTTTGGACTCGAAAGAAGTAGCAGGGGAACGGATGGAACTCTGGGGTGATTTGGCCGAAGACCGAAGCCAATAAGGAGCCAAGCTAAGGGTTTGCAATCGACCTGAGAAGGCGCAAAAATGGGATTTATTTTTGAGAAAAAGGGATGAAAATTTTTTCTTTCTCTTTTTGAGATGGAAAGACAAAATATTTTTCGATTTTTGATAAAGAGAGGAGAAATGTTTTGGATTTTTTTTTTCGGGAGATGGATCTCAACATTATTATTATAATTATTATGTTCTCACTTGTATTAAATTCTCCTAAATGAAAAATGAAATGTCGAACGGGACCCAAGCCTGGAAAAATTGGGTTTGTAATATATGCAAAGCTATGGCTGGACTTGTGACCAGGCTCATGGACAAGGTCCCATTTTAAAAATGCACGAAAATTCGGGTGGCAGGCTGACCCAAAATTTCGGCAGAGTTTTGGGTAGAAACCGGCAATCTAACGTGTGTGTCCTAGGCTTGACACTTATATGCTTATATGCAGTTGGTTGGGTGAATCAGAAAGGATTCCCTCCTTTGGCGTGACTTCCACGATATACGTCTTGCTCTTGCGGGCAATCGGTACGTGTGGACAAGCCATTTGATATACCTGAGTGTACGTGAATTGCCTTACTATATACCTCATGGTGATGGTACGCGTGAGAGTGAATTCGATATACTTGGAATACTTGAGAATTCCCTGATGATGCTGGAAATAGCACCACCCCTCAAGATGTTTGTATGCTCAGACTGGTGATAACAATGGCAGCATATGAGTATACTATATATAAGAAATTGTGGTGAGGAGAAGAGGATTAACACCGTGATAAAAGTGGTTCAGCCAATCGGGCCTACGTCCACTTTGCTAGTGTGTGTGATTAATATCACTGTATGAGGGCACTAATGGCCATGGATACAATCTCTCAAGGTTTCTCTCTCTACTGTATATTTGGACAGAGTTTCAGCTTGGGTTGCTCATTTCGGATCCTTTAAAAGGTGGAGGATGACCTTTATATATAGTGCTTGGGGGGTGTAATGTACCCCCAAGCATGCAACGATCATGTGTGTGCTGATATAGCCAATCTGATGAAGACATCTGTCATTGTCACATGTAGAGAATGATGATGAAATATTCCACCACGTGAGGAGATTGATTTGTTATAACTAATTGTGTACACGTGTTCCCAACCATACATATGATGATGAAGACTCGGCCATATATGATTGGTCCCAACCTCGGTCTGGAAGAGGATGAGGTTAGTGTGGTAGAGCAAGTGCTCGATCAACAGCGACCTTGGCTCAGCGGGAGAGCCGAGGTAAGGTAGGTGGAGCTGTAACTTCGGCCCGGGCCGAGGTGATGGTGGAGTAGTAGGAACGTCGGCTGATTCCCAACCAAAACTGGTTATGATGATGGAGTGGCCCTTGCAACCTCGGCCTGCACCTAGCTGAGGTTGCCAGACTTGGCTGACCTGATGAGTAACTGCCCCTGTGGATCATGAAGATCTCTCTTGTTGAGGTAACTAGTAACGTCAGGCGTGGCTGACCTTGCTTAGGACGAACCCGCCGGGGACCAATCTAAGGCCCTTATAACGTCGGCTATCTCCCTGCCTGAGGTTTATGTCTCTGAGTCGATGGGGTACATTTAGGCTTTATCAATCACCCCTAGCCCTTAGGTACCTGTGTGATTAGGTGCCTAAGGGGTATGTTTGCCCGAGGTTGGACTTCCTTGGGTGTTAAATGCCTTTTTGACAAGTGTCAGCTACTGAAGTAGCTAGCGTGCCTGACAAGTGTAATGATTGTAGGATTTTGGGCTCCCAAGGTAATGATGTGCCTTGGGATGCGTGTGGGGATGTTTGAGGGTTAAACCCTCATTTCCTTTCTTTCTCCTCCATTTCTTCATTCTCTCGCCTGCATTTTATCTGTTCCCTCTCTCTCTTTCTCTATAAGAGCTTGGTTAGCAGTGCTTTGGGTGGATTTTTGGCCAACATTTCTCTCCCACTCCTCACATTTCATCAGGTATTATCTTATCACCTCTTCTTCTCCCTTTTTCCAGCCTTCAATTCCTGTTTCTTAAATTTTTCGACGAGTTTAAGAGTTTTTCGATGAGTTTAAGAGTTTTTTGGTGAGTTGTTCTTGATCGTTCTTCATTCAAAAACCCAGTTTGATCCTTAATTCAATTGCCAATCTTTTTTTATTTAGGAGAGTCACAAGTGTAGGGTCTGACTCATATGCTTAGGCCCCTTTACCAACTCTTGGAGGAATTCCCCTCTCTTAGGTAGAAGACCTTAGATAAAATTAGGCAAATAGAAAGAGCCCAAGAGGAAGCTTGTAAGGCAGAGACGTTCCCACTCAGACCTATCTTTCCACCCCCTTTGAAGGTCATATACCCTGAGCCAGCTGAACCAGTTACATCAGCAGAGGTCCAAGTTAAACCTATCCTCATGTCTGAGTTTGAGTCATCCACCTCAGACCCTATGTCTATGGAATCCTTTCAAGAGGCCATGGACTTTTCCATTCGGCAAGATTAAGTCCCTGATCAAGCCGAGGTTTCCAGTTGGGCCTCATCTCATAAGAGTTCAAACATATCGCAATCTTCCTCCGACGTTGAGATTATAGGACCTAGCATGGATGTTTCACCAATCCATAAAGCCATTACCCTGTTGGTTGTCACAAGAGCTGAGTTCGGCCAGAGGTTCCCAATTGGTGCCCCATCGTCTACTCAGGCCGACATTGAATCAGATGATGATGATGGTGCGAAGAGCGATGTTGACACCTCTGAGGATGGCCGAGATAGAGAGCACTGTCAGTGAGGTCGACCTTCTAGCCTTCAGACATCTATATTCAATAAGTCCTTCCATAAAACTCAGGAGACCTCTGAGGGAAGAAAGGGCTTTCGACGGTCTAGATGGTGAGATCTGCTTGTACGAGCATATGTTCAAGTTAGGATTTCGTCTGCCCATTCATCCCATCATCAGGGCTATATTGTCCTACATCAACCTGGATCCTTCCCAGTTGTCACCCAATACCTTGAGGGTGATAATTGGAGCTATTATCTTATGGAGGGCAGTTCATCATTCAGACCTTCCCGTCCAAGTCTTCACAGGGTGCTATGTCCCCTTATCTGCCAGGAATCATCCGAGCTATTACTATTTTTTAGCTCGAAAGTCAAATAAAAAGATATTACAGGTTACCCAAACCTCGAACCATAATTTGAAACCATTCTACTTCTTTGCTTCAGGGCCATGGGAGTTTGGTCCCTACGCTCCCTCTTCCTCCCTAGAGACGAGAATACCATTGAGATGGGGAAAGGTGACAATGGTAGCTAGGGTCGACCATGGGCTAAGCCTAAATAATCTTCAGAAGGTCAAAGACCTTCAGGATTAGGGGGAGAATGGTCTGCTAGTCAAGTACGAGCATTTGATGACTCCTTACTATCTCTCTGAGACTGGCCTTGGAGGGAGTCCTTTGACCGAGCTTCGTAAGTTGCTTTATTTTTTCAACAAGTTATACCTCTGAATTTATGTATCTCTGATTTTGTAACTTAGACCTTTCGGTTTTGCAGTGCGTCCAAAAGGGATTTCTGACGACCTTTGGGAGATGGCAGCCCCTAGTCTCACGAAGCTGGTGAAGAAGGTAGGTCTTAATGCAACTCCTCCCCCTCCAACCACATCAAGGACTGAGGCCTCCAAGAAGAGGAAACCTGTCGACCCTGCCCCTGAAGATCAGAGGAAGAAGATGAAAAACTAAAAGGGGAATCGTGCCATCTCCACTTCTTCTGAGGACGCATTAATTGTTCGCTTGGAGCAACTAAAGATTGGTGACAGTCTCATCGGCCATAATCTGAAGGCCGTGGATGCCATCGGCGATGCCATGACCGACTCTAATAAGTGCTTCTGTCGCTCTGTAGATCTGTTGGCTGAGTTATCCCTCCATCGTTCTATCCAAGTAAGACCTTAAACTTTTTCTTTTGCTACTGCTAAATTATATTCAAGTGTAACTTCAGTTTGAACTATACCGGGTCATAGACTAACATCTCTGTACATTTTTTACAGGGTCTTCTCACTATGCACCATTTTGTTAACTGTACCTTGGGGAAACTTCCACTGATTGAGAAGGGATAAGAGGCTGAGAAGATCGAGGCCGCTTTAAACCGTGAAGTAGAGCGTCTGAAGGACTCTTTGGAGAAGTCTGATGCCAATGTGAAGAGGTTAGAGAAGGACATGGACAAGGTGAAGAAGGATTATAGAACTGCCCTGAAGACTCAGGCTGACTCCTTCCAATATAAGGTCGACGTGGCTGTGAAGGCTGCCTTGGATTATGCCTCCGATAAAATCTTGGAGGAGTACAAGGTCTTTGATGAGCTTGTTAGCTTTGGCTTCAGTACCTGGAAAGGGGTGTAAAGGCCACTGGAAGATGGGTTGCCATGAAGGAGAAGGAATTAGGGAGCCTCATAGCCTTTGACTTCATCGGTTTGGGTTATGCCGATCCTCAGTTTGCTCAAGCCTTGCAAGAGGTAGAGGAGGAGGGAGGTGCTGCACCTACCGAGACTGCCCCCCAAGATGACACCAGAACTGAGGATGTTGGCGCTAAGGACGATGGGGTGGAAGTGACCACCCTTGGCCAGGAAGACGGAAGCATGGAAACTAACCCTGAGGCTGCGTACACTTGACTTTTTTGTAAACATTTTTGTAATTTTAGTTTTCATGAACTGTAACCTCTAATGACAAACTCCGTTATCTTTCAGTTTGTAACTCTCAACTTTAGTCTATATCAGCCTCTAAGGAGGGATTTATTTCTTTAATTGCTGAATGTTTATCGAATGATTTTCTACATCTGAAGTCTCAATATAACCATCTAAGGTCTGAGGTCATCCAAGTATAATGTCTTTCCTCAGACCTTGTCACCAATTATGATGTTATAAGGTCTGAGGTCATCACTAAGATGTTATCCCCATAAATGATTATTCACCAAATTAATGATGTCTAAGGTCTGACGTCATCTAAGTATGATGTCCTACCTCAGACCTTGTCACCAAATTATGATGTTATAAGGGCTGAGGTCATTACATAAGATGTGATCCCCATAAATAAGTATTCACCAAATTAAGGATGTCTAAAGTCTGAGGTCATACAAGTATGATGTCCTACCTCAGACCTTGTCACCAAATTATAATGTTATAAGGTCTGAGGTCATCACTAAGATGTTATCCCCATAAATAATTATTCACCAAATTAATGATGTCTAAGGTCTGATGTCATCCAAGTATGATGTCCTACCTCATACCTTGTCACCAAATTATGATGTTATAAGGTCTGAGGTCATCCAAGTATGATGTCCTACCTCAGACCTTATAACATCATAATTTGGTGACAAGGTCTGAGTATGATGTCCTACCTCAGACCTTATCATCAAATTATGATGTTATAAGGTTTGAGGTCATCACATAAAATTTTATCCCCATAAATAATTATTCACCAAATTAATGATGTCTAAGGTCTGAGGTCATCCAAGTATGATGTCCTACCTCAGACCTTGTCACCAAATTATGATGTTATAAGGTCTGAGGTCATCACATAAGATGTTATCCCCATAAATAATTATTCACCAAATTAATGATGTCTAAGGTATGAGGTCATCCAATTATGATGTCCTACCTCAAACCTTGTCACCAAATTATGATGTTATAAGGTCTGAGGTCATCACATAAGATGTTATCCCCATAAATAATAATTCACCAAATTACTGATGTCTAAGGTTTGAGGTCATCCAAGTATGATGTCCTACCTCAGACCTTGTCACCAAATTATGATGTTATAAGGTCTGAAGTCATCCAAGTATGATGTCCTACCTCAGACCTTGTCCCTAAATTATGATGTTATAAGGTATGAGGTCATCACTAAGATGTTATCCACATAAATAGTTATTCACCTAATTAATGATGTTTAAGGTCTGAGGTCATCGAAGTATAATGTCCTACCTCAGACCTTGTCACCAAATTATGATGTTATAAGGTCTGAGGTCATCCAAGTATGATGTCCTACCTCAGACCTTGTCACCAAATTATGATGTTATATGAGCTTAGGTCATTACATAAGATGTTTTCCCCATAAATAATAATTCACCAAATTAATGATGTCTAAAGTCTGATGTCATCCAAGTATGATGTCCTACCTCAGACCTTGTCACCAAATTATGATGTTATAAGGTCTGAGGTCATCACTAAGATGTTAGCCCCATAAATAATTATTCACCAAATTAATGATGTCTAAGGTCTGAGGTCATCCAAGTATGATGTCCTATCTTAGAACTTGTCACCAAATTATGATGTTATAAGGTCTGAGGTCATCCAAGTATGATGTCCTACCTCATACCTTGTCACCAAATTATGATGTTATAAGGTCTAAGGTCATCACATAAGATGTTATCCCCATCAAATTCAACCATTCGAGCATAATGAACCAAGAATTGACACATGAACTGATCTTCTCATTAATAATCTCTTCATAAGATGATACATTTATATGAAAGCTCTTGCAGCATCATATGTAATACTTTTTTAGATGATCAATATTCTAAGGATTGGAAAAAGGTTCCCCTTTGAGGTTTTCTAGCCTGTAGGTCCAGGGTACAACCTCCTCAACCATTTTGTAAGGACCATTCCAATTCAGGGTGAAGCTTGTTTTCCTTTTATAAAGTTTTCTTCGGCACTAGGTCTCCCGCAGCTATGGGTCTTAATTTTACCATTTGATTGTAGAACTTTGTTGCTCTTTGCTGGTAAGCTACTTACCCGATTTCTGCACCTTCCCTTCTCTCTTCAATCAAGTCTAGGTCGAGTCTTCTCTCCTCCCCATTCTTCTCAGGGTCATAGGTATGAACCCTATGAGTATGGAGTCCTACCTTTGTTGGTATGACGGCCTCTGAGCCATATGATAACATAAATGGGGTCTCCCTCGTTGGTGTCCTAGCCATTGTTCTGTAGGCCCATAGCACAGTATAAACCTCTTCAGTCCATCTACCCTTAGATTCTTCTAACCTCTTCTTGATCCCATCAATGATCGTTTTGTTTGTGACTTCGGTTTGACAATTTACTTGAGGTCGGCCAGGAGAAGAGAAAAACTGCTTTTTCCCAAATCTTTCGCAGTATTTTTCCAGGGAAGAATTCTTGAACTGGGTTATGTTGTCCGAAATGAGGGTGTTTGGGAGGCCATGTCTGCATATGATGTTTTTCCAAATAAATTGGAAGGTCTTCTGCTCTGTAATCATGATCAACGACTCTACCTCTACCCACTTGGAGAAGTAATCAATGGCAACTATCAAAAATCGATAATTATTTGCAGCCCTTGGCAGGGGACCCACTAAGTCAATTTCCCATACTGCGAATGGCCAAAGGGAACTGATTGACGTCATAGGCTGATGAGGTTGATGGGGAATAGTGGAGAATCTCTGACATTTATCGCACCTCTTTATGTAGGCTGCAACATCCTTGGCCAAGGTCGTCCACCAGTATCCTTGCATAATAATCCTCTTGGCCAAAGGTCTTCCTCTTATATGACTGGATCAAGAACCTTCGCGTACCTCCTGTAGGATGCGGGGAACTTCTGTAGGATGAATGCATCTGAGGAGGGGTAATAGGAATCCTTTCTTATATAAGACGTCTCCTACCATTGAGAACTTTGCAGCTCTGTACCTCAGTTTTCTCCTCTCTAACTTTGATTCCGGTAGATCTCCCTCTCTGATATATCTGATAAGGGGGTCCATTCACGAGTCCCCTAGGTTTAAATTGAGGCAAGGGTTACTGATCTCTTCTTATTTAATGGTCACCTTGGGAAAGATCTCAACTGGGACTGTTCTTCTGATGTCTGTTCTGGTTGCTGAAGCCAACCTTGCTAGTGCGTTTGCGTGACTATTATTTTCATGAATTATTCTCTTCATCTTTACCTCTTCGAAGCCTTCGAGTATCGTTCTCACCCTCTTCAGGTATTTGTCCATCCTTTAATCCTTGGCCTCATAAACCCCCAATACTTTATTAACAACCAACCTTGAGTCACTATGAAGTAGAAGTCATCTTACACTAAGGGTCTTTGCCAGCGAGAGGCCTGCTGCCATGGCCTCATATTTCGACTCATTATTTGATGTCTTGAAGTTAAATATTAGGGCATATTCGACATTAGTATCATCCGGGGCTGAGAGTATCAACCCCGTACCGCCCCCACTTTTATAAGAGGACCCATCGACAAAGAGGTTCCAGATGTCTCTATCTGATGGGAAACCACCTTCTAACATTATTCCCTTCCTAAAGAGGTACCGGTCTTCCTCATTCTCGGCTATTCCATCTATGGATCCCTTGGGCATAACCTCTTTCGGGTCTCCGAAGAGGTTGTTGTTTGACTCTTCTACAGTCTCTAGATTATTCTCAACCTCGACCTCTTCCCATGTGAACTCGACGACAAAATCTATAAGTGCCTGCCCTTTGATGGCCTTCCTAGGATGATAGGTAAGGTCATAGTCCCCCAACTCAATGGCCCATGTCATCAATCTACCTGACTTCTCAGGTTTGTGGAGGACCTGTCTTAGTGGGGAGTCGGTGAGGATGACCATGGAATGGGCTTGAAAGTAAGGCTTCATCTTCCTAGAAGCATGTATCAGGGCGTAGGCTAAATTTTCCATCCGAGGATAATTTTGTTCAAACCTTTGAAGGCCCTTACTATTGAAATACACAGGCCTTTGTACCCCAATGTCTTCCCGTACTATGGCTACACTTATAGCTGACTTAGAGACTGCTAGATAAACATATAATTTCTCTCCTACTATGGGTCGAGATAAGAGTAAGGGGGATCCGAGGTAGGACTTGAGCTGATTAAAAGCCTCACCACACTCTTTGTCCCACTCAAAGGCCTTTCTAAGCACCTTGAAAATGTAAGACACTTGTCCGTCGCTCTTGAAACAATTCTGTTGAGTCCAGCTACTCTTCCAGTTAGTCTCTAAATGTCCTTGATTCTTCTTGGTATCTTCATGTCGAGCGCAACTTTAATTTTCTCAGGGTTCGCCTCTATTCCTCTATGATTGACAATGAAACCAAGAAACTTCCTAGCTCCCACCCCGAAGACACACTTCGCAGGGTTGAGTTTCATTTCGTACAAGTCCATTGTATCGAATGTCTTTTCCAAGTCCGTCACGTGGGTGCAGACCTTTAAGCTCTTCCTTAACATATTGTCTATGTATACCTCCATAGTCTTGCCTATTTGGGCCTCAAAAATCTTATTCACAAGACGTTGGCATGTTTCCCCCGCATTTTTCAATCCAAAAGGCATAACCTTGTAACAATATGTCCCTTTGTCCGTGATGAAGGTTGTCTTCTCCGAGTCTTCGGCATCCATGAAGATCTGGTTGTAGCCTAACTACGCATCCATGAAGCTCATGAGCTCATGTCCTGCAGTTGCATCTACCATCTGGTCAATCCAAGGTAAGGGATAACTGTCTTTTGAGCAAGACTTGTTCAGGTCGGTGAAGTCTACGCATATTCTCCATTTTCTGTTGGCTTTGGGCACAATGACTGCATTCGGTGGGCACAATGGATATATGACTTCCCTGATAAACTCAGCCTCTTCCAACTTTCTGACTTCTTCCCAGATGACGTCTTACTTCTCCCTAGAGTAGATTCTTCATCTTTGTTTGATTGGCCTAGCGTCCTTAGTCACATTCAGCTGGTGGCACATAACCTCAGGGTTGATTCCAGGCATGTCCGCGTGACTCCAAGCAAAGGAACTATGCCTCTTCATCAGGAAGTTTATCAGTTCTTCCTTGATTTCTTCCTTTAAGGCTTTGCCAACCTGGACGGTTTTTTTTGGCTCATCCTCATTGAGGACAATGGATTCTACCTCTTTCGCAGCCTCTCATTTCTTCAATTTTATTTCATCTCTAGGGTCAAGTGTATCAATGTTATATGTGGTAGTTTCTCTCTTATAAGCCTCTCTCTCTTCAGCCGAGTTGAACTATAATTCTCGTGCTATAGTCTGGTCCCCCTTCACTTCCCTTACCCCATAGGGGGTCGAGAATTTTAGCATCTGGTGTATCGTCGATGGCACGGCCTCAAACTCCTTAAGGGCTACTCTTCCTATGATGAGGTTATAGGTCGAGAAGACATTTTTGTCCATAACCAAAAAAATTGATCTTCCGGGTCAACCTCTTAGGCCAGTCATCGCCCATTCGCATGTCCATCTCATACATGCCCAACGGATGGACCTTTTCATCGCTGAACCCCATTAACAGATGATGATAGGGTACCAGCCTAGCTCTGCTATGGCCTACGCTTTTGAAGCAGGGCTAGAACATCACATCTGCTGAACTTCCTCCATCTACAAGAATTCTCTGTACCTCACATCCATGAACTCTTGTTGTGATTACTAAAGGGTCATCATGTTGAGCTAGGATGACTTTGAAGTCGAGTCGGGAGAACCCGACTATGAGAGTGTCCATGTCCACCGTCTTTCTCTTCTGCGTTGTCTTGGAAGATGTCAGATTTACTATTTTAAGTTTGGCCATTGGCTTGGCCTCTGCGACATGAGCTTTTTGGTCAGCCACTTCAGAACCACCCCCTTCAAGTCCTCTGCATATGGTGTTAACATCAAAGGAGATCATACCGATCCTCTTCACGAGGGTGTTGTCATCTTTCGATGGAAGGTCCGGATCATCTTCATCATCACCCTCCGAGTCATCGCCCCTTTTTGCTGGGGTATCATCACGACACCTATTGTTTCTCCTCTTTTTAGGGTCATCTCTTCCCCTTTTGGGACCCTTGCTATCAACGTACTTTCTCAACTTTCCCAATTTCAACATCTTCTCGATCTCATCCTTTAAGGCGAAGCACTTATTTGTGACATGGCCATGGTCTTGGTGGAATTCACACCATAAGTTCTAGTTCCTCTTATGTAGAGGAGCCTTCAACTTCTCTGTCCATCTTAGGGATCGGTCATTCTTGATCTCATCGAGGATGTGTTCTCAGCTTACAGTAAGAGGGGTATAACGTGCAAACTTGTTATCAACTGACCTCTTCTTTCCATCTTTCTTTCTTTGGAACTTTTCACTGCAACCACCATTCTCGTCTTCATACTTAGCGGCCATGGCCTCTTCAGCGTTCATGACCTTCCCTGCAGTTGCCAATAGCTTCGCTATGGACTTTGGAGGGTCTTCCGTAAGTTTCCACAACAACTTCCCTTTCTGAAGACCTTCTATGAGGGCGGTCATGGCAATATTCTTTTCGTAATCTTTAACCTCAAGTTTTTCTTTATTGAACCTAACAATGTAGTCTCTTAGGCTCTCGTGCTTGCCTTGCTTGACATACAACAGATGGATGGTCTTCTTTTGAGGTCTTACCCCGAAGTAGAAATTGTTAATGAATCGTTCAGCCAAGCCCTTAAAGTTCTCAATTAAATTCTACGGAAGAGAAGTAAACCAGATGTGCGCAGCTCCTGTCAAAGTCCCAGAGAAGGCCCGACATTTCATCTCATCTGGTATTGAGTAAATGTATACCACTGACTGGTACATCTCAATATGATGTACTGGATTGGTTCTACCGTCATACTTGGGAGTCATTGTAGGTGGCTTGAACTTGGCTGGTGTAGGGAAGCTCAATATCTTAGCCACGAACGGAGAGCCTTCCGAGAAACCCCATAGCAGTGGATCCTGACTTTTGATGAGGTCTCCTATCTTATCCTCAAGACGTTGGATGGAGTCATTCCATGGTCTTGCAACGTCGGCCTGGTCGAGGTTGTCCCCAGCCACCTCCAAGGGGTGGACTGAGGGTTCCCCAGTCGTAGCACAATGTCGGATGTTGACCTCTTCATGGTCTCTTCCTCGTCCTTAATGAGGCCAATTTTGCCTCTCCTCCCTCTGTGAGTCGGCTGCGCTTCTCGACCTTGATAACCTATGTCTTAGGTCATTTACGGTGCCGAGCCTTTCAAAGGTTGACCCTCTGCTTAATCGATCAAAAGTTGATCCTCGTTGTTGGGATTCTCCTCCTCTTTTGCCCCCACAACCTTGGCTTCGCTGGATAGGACGAACTGTGTTATTCAAAACCTCATATGGCTCCCAACAATCTTCCGGGACATCTTTCGCCTCTAGATCATCATACCTATCCTCGGGGCAAGGGTGTCCTTGCCTCCCCAGGCGCAAGCGCCTAGGGTTAGCAATGTCCCTCCTCCGCTGGGGCGTAGGGTGATCTTTACGCGGTGCCTGGGGTGGTCCCCTGGCTTCAGGGTGCGCCTGGACAGCCGTTGGAGTAATCATCTTCGGTGGGACTCCAGGTGGCCTCATCATATTTTGATTGAGCTATGAAAATTGCTCCTGCATTGCTTGTTGCGTTGCAGCCAAAGACCTCAAGGCTGCGGTCACCTCCGCCATTTCGGATTGAGGCGGTATCTGGCTGGAGCTAGGTCCACCAGCCCAAGACGATGAAAGTGGTGGTGGTAATTCTGGTGCCATGTGTTAGCACTAAAGAGATGGTGTAGTAGATGAGCTTAATACCTTACAAGACCTCTTTCAATGGTGAAACAACTCCACACAAGGGGTGAGGCATGGTTCACTACCAGAGTCTCCGGTGAGGTTAACCAAGAGATGAGGAGGAGATAGCCTCTCGTTCCCACAGACAGCGCCAAAAATGATAATGCTAGAAATAGCACCACCCTTCAAGGTGTTTGTATGCTCAAACTGGTGATAATAATGGCAGTATATGAGTATACTATATATAAGAGATTGTGGTGAGGAGAAGAGGATTAACACCGTGATATAAGTGGTTCAACCAATCGGGCCTATGTCCACTGTGCTAGTGTGTGTGATTAATATCACTATATGAGGGCAATAATGGCCATGGATACAATCTTTCAAGATTTCTCCCTCTACTGTATATTTGGACAGAGTTTCAGCTAGGGTTGCTCATTTTGGATCCTTTATAAAGTAGAGGATGACCTCTATATATAGTACTTTGTACCCCCCAAGCATGCAATGAGCATGTGTGTGTTGATATAGCCAATCTGATGAAGACAAATGTCATGGTCATATGTAGAGAATGATAATGAAATATTCCCCCACGTGAGGCTATTGATTTGTTATAACTGATTATGTACACGTGTTCCCAACCATACATATGCTGATGAAGACTCGGCCATCTGTGATTGGTCCTAACCTCGACCTAGAAGAGGAAGAGGTTAGTGTGGTCGGGTAACTTCTCGATCAGCGGTGTCCTTGGCTCGGCGAGAGAGCCAAGGTATGGAAGGTGGAGCTGTAACATCGGCCCGGGCCGAGGTAATGGTGGAGTATCAGGAACGTCGGATGATTCCCAACCGAAACTGGTTACGATGATAGAGTGGCCCTTGCAGCCTCGGTTTGCACCTAGCCGAGGTTGCTAGTCTTGGTTGACCTGATGAGTAACTGCCCCTGTGGATCATGAAGACCTCTCCTGCTGAGGTAACTAGTAATGTCGGCCATGGCCGGCCTTGCTTAGGACGAGCCCGGCGGGGGCCAATCTAAGGCCCTTCTAACCTCGGCTATCTCCCTGGCCGAGGTTGATGTCTCTGAGCCAATGGGGTACATTTAGGGTATATCATTCTCATTTGGAATTTATTAGCAGACCCTTTTTTTCTTATTTTTTGGGTTTTTACTTCTATGAAAATAAGAGATGTGCAATAATACTAAATAAAAAGTATATTAGGATATGTAAGAGGAGAGAATAAAAGTGTAATAAAACAAGTTAATGCGAATTTATGGGAGTTTAAGAAGAGAATTGAGAAAATTAGACCTTCTTGAAGATCTTGAGTTTGATCTTGAATGTTGGAGAGAAGCCCTTGCAATTGGATGATGATGGATGGTCGTGAATTCACCAAGTTTGATGGGAAGGATGATGAAAAGTGAAGGTTGGAAAGGGATTTGGATGTGGAAATCATGCTGCCGTTCGAGAGGGGTTTTCTGAGTTTGCTGAGAGTGATATGTTTCAGATCTGGGCCCTCCTGCAAATGAGGACATGGCCTCATTTTTATAGGCCAGTGTCATTTTCGATCTGCATAGCCCTAGTCCTTCCAATCGACAGGTGTGTTTAGGCACACTACCGATAGGCAGGGTCTGGTACCTGCCGTTTAGTAGTGTCTTTCTAGCCTTTTAGAAAAATTGGCTATAGAGTGCAAATCATTGATCTGAATCGCGCATGGGGCAGACCATTGGAAAGTTAATTCAGTGACCTTTGAAATTCCTCGGGAGCTGACTTTGGGTCAAATGTGTCTCGGAAGCGCTCGTCTATCCATTGGACGGAGAATTATTGGACGCAAACGGATCGTTCTTCCTTATGGTAAGTTCGAATCGTGCACGGGGCGTACCTTTGGAAAGTTTAGGAGATGTAATTTGACATTCCATTGAGTTTGAACTGGTTTGGGGAGTTGACGTCGGTCAATCGGGCCCAGGAAGCCTTTGGTTACCTCTCGGAGTAAAATGGATCATTCGTCCGTACCGTAAGTCAGAATCGTGCACGGGGTGGATCGTTGGAAGGGGGATTTAGTGACCTTTGAAGATTCATTTAGTCTCGGTCGAGCTAAAGAGTTGACTTTGGTCAAATGGAGCCCAAGAGCGTCTGGTGTCCTCTAGGTTAAGTTTCGGGGGAAAGCGAGTCGTTCATCCGCATGGTAAGTCAGAATCGCCCATGGGATGGACCGATGGAAAGGGGATTCAGGGACCTTCGAAGATTCATTCAGTCTCGGTCGAGCTGAAGATTTAACTTTTGGTCAAACGGAGCTTGGGAGTGCTTGATGGCTTCTAGATCGGTACTCGGGGTTTGACCTGGGTCTGAAGTGATGAAGGGAGGTTCTAGGGACCTAAGGAGAGTTTAAGGGGTAACAGAATGGGGTGTCTACACTTTCCTTACTCTTTACTGACTGAATTACCTTTTGTTTTTTCCTGCTTTCTTTAGAGTTTGTGTGGGTGCCGACTAACTGGTTGTGAGAGATAAAGGATTAGATGGACCCTATGTCTGCTTATGTGATTAATTCATCCACTTCCTGCATGGTATGGTCAGATACTTTTGAGAAGAGTTTCGGTTCTAAGAGCGTAGGGTCCACCGCGCGTCGTAGGGGGAGCGTGTGCATTGCGGGGGTTGGGGGTTTGATTTGGAGAGGTTATAAGAGATAGGGTTAGGGAAGATTCCCAATTGTATTTAATTTTTTTCATTTTCTCTTGTTTTCTCGTACATGCAAAGATGTAATGCGGCCAGAGAAATAATATATATGAAAAATGCATTTTTTTGTTATTTTTTTATTTAGTGGCTTAATCTACATGCACTTAATTTTTTGATGAGGTTATTTTATTTCTCAAAGACACGGAATGAAAATGATTTTGAGGAAACTGTTTATTTTATGAAAATAGGAGGAATAACCTGGGGGTAACTTTTCAAAGTAAGGACTTTTATGGAAATTGATTTTGGGCAAAAGAGGAAAAATGATTTTTTTCTAAAATAAGAGGATTGTCGATAAACATACCCCATGCCCTGCCTATCATCATAAAGGTCAAGTCAAGTCACTACTTTGTTTTTATTGCTCTTTTTGCATGCTTTGTGTATTTGTAGGGAAGAGGGATTGATGAAATTTAGGGTGGTTTGTCTTTGTTGAAGATTTTTGGGTATAAAATAGGAGTTTAGGGAATGTCTTTTTCACCACCATCCTTATCTCTTCTTATATATTTTCCTCCGTTTATCAAATGGCCCTCTCAATGTCTAAAGAATTATCTTCCTAACTAGAAAATTTAGAGGCCATGTGTCACTATATCGTCGACAAGGACACTTTTAGCTTGCGTTGGGTTTCTTTATGGCACAATTGGGAAATAGACTAGAATTTACTGATAGCGACAGAACAATTCTGGTATCTTGAGGAACATGCCTTCCTGTTTGTCCTGGATGAGGCCTGCCCTACTTATGAGGAGTTTTCAGTGATGTTAGGGATCATTCGTAGTGTGGTGTTGGCTATGATCGACTTATCATGTTCTATATGGGTATCTTTGGCTAAGTTACTTCATATATATTCATGGTAGATCAATCGTTTGTTGGTCCATGTAGGCAAATAACATTCTTCTAGAGGTTATGCACTCGGTGCGTTAGAGGGACTTTGCTGATGCTAGATTTTCAAGAAATGTTTCCTTGGGCTGACTGCTAGGCTATTATTGGTGATGAGTGACCTGATAAATTTAGGTGGCCACAATAGTGGCGTGGATGTCTTACTGCTGTAGTCCTATGGCTATAGTTCTTGTGGAGACCCTAAATGGTCTCGATGCTTAGAGGAGGGCCGTTTTAATTTTTTGAGAGGAATCTCGATAATGTTGTTCATGCGTCTTTTCGAGAGGTTTCACCTGACATCCCTTCCAGAGTATCACATGTCGGGTGTGATGGATTTCCTTATTTGATCGCTTTTATTTATCCCTTTATCTGAGAACTGGGTTAATCAGTTCTTGGAGAACGGGGCCTGGTATCTTCACTGGTATGTGCCGTGGTGGGGGGACATGTAACCCATTTTGCAGCTTAGAGAGTACCGATAATTGTGAATGGTTATCCTTTGATAGACTTCCTGTTATTTTACTTGGTGAAGTTTATGCCAAGTAGGCTGGGAATGAATAGTGCCTCCTTGCTTAACGAATTTGTTCCCTGTGGAGGAATTAATTGATTCTGTACAAATGATATTGGAACCTTTATAGCAGCACCATAGGCTATCTACCCGTCCATAATAATCTATCGGAGGGGATTAACATGTGTCTAGTGAGGTGGTTATGGAAGCGGATTGTTGGGAAGATTTTAGAGAAAGAGACTGGGTAAAGGTATCTTGTTGCCTTCGACACCATAAAGGAGGGTGTAGTGGTTTTGGACCAAAATTGTCAAGGCATACCTCTGCATGGAGCATATTTGGAGTGTTAACCAAAAGTGGGATATTTAAGGGACTTTAAGAGCATGAAATGATAACGAGGCCAGGTCATCTGGTAATTGAGGGCAGTATAAGTGAAGCTGGAGGTAATTTTTGTGAAGCTGGGGAAACTCATGTTGGCATCTGGCATGTTTTGGGGTTATTCTATAAAGATGGTTATTTGGACTAGGCGGGTTATTTTGTGGGTTGGTCTAGTGAATTGGAAGGGGGTGGTTTATTTGACTCCCTCGACTGATATTTCATGTAATATTTATGTTCCCTAATTTGAAATAAAAATGATTTTAAAATATTTTTTGCGTCTTTTGATGAGTTTTGCATTTGAATTATCTATACCAATCGCTAAGGTGTACATAATCTTTTTTTCACGTAAATGGTCAGATAAATATCCATTTTCAGGGGTTAGAAAATAATATTATTTTGTGAAAAAGATAGGATCTCACCCATGTGTGTCGTACCAACAGCGTACATGCCTCTCGAGAGTTTTGGAAATTTTACAAGTTTTATTTTGAAAAGAATTATTTTTAGAGGATCGGGTTCCACGTAGTTATGAGTATGGGAAATGAAGAATTTTTTTTATAATGGAAAGGGGGTGAGAAAAAATGTAGTTCACCGAGAATTAGGATTTAGGGTAGAATTTCTTATGATGGTCCAAATTGACTGGTCGCACCATCTCTTCTCTATCGAGATCTATGAGCAATAGTGTCACCGCCTCACATAATTTTCTTCACGATGTAGGGGGAGCTCTAATTGGGTTTGAATTTCCCTTTGGGGTCCCAGATAGGTTCTATGATTACTTTAACAGTAAGGTATCCTTCTTGGACACCGCGATACTTGACTTTTCCATTGAATGATTGCGATATCGGAAGATGGTACCCCTGTATATGGTACAAAGCCTTAAGTATGTTTTCATCCAGAAATGACAGTTCATTAGAGCTACTCAGATTCCAATCTTCTTCGTTGACTCTACTTTTGAGCATAATACATAAGGAATGTACTTTTAACTCAATAGGGATAACTGCTTCCATACCGCATACCAGAGAATGAGGGGTATACCCAATTGGTGTTCTGATGGAAGTGTGGTAGCCCCAAAGGGAGTATAGGGTCCAATTATCCCAGTCGACGCAACTTTCATTCATCTTGTAGATAATGAATTTGAGGCTTTTGTTGGCAGATTTGTTGACACCATTGGTTTGGGTTCGGTAATAAGAAGACTTGTGTCTCTGAATCCCATACTCGTCGACCAGTTCTATGACCTTGATTCAAAGTGGAGTTCGTTATATGATGATAATTCAGGAGGAACCCATGTTGACAAATGATTTTATTTTTTTGATGAACTTAGGCACTTTCTTTGCATTTAGCACTCTATATGACTCGACTTTGACCCATTCAGTGAATTAGTCAATGGCGATCAGGATGAACTCATGATCATTAGAATCTTTAGGAGTTACCTTCCATATGATGTCTATGCCCCATGTGGATAAGGTCAAGGGAGAGTTCATGTTATATAATTCTTAAGGAAGTAAGTATTGGAGATTGGCAAACTATTGGCATTTGAGGAATTTTTGAACATAGGCAATGCAATCTTAAACCATGGTGGTACAATAGTACCCTTGATTGATGATATTCTTGGCAAGCATGTGACCATTCATGTGGGGACTACATTCCTGATTATGGAATTTCTGCATCATTCCTTCATTATCATCCCCTGCTATGCAATATAAATAGGTTCCTTAAAAGTTTTTCTTGAAAAATGCTTTTTCTCAGATGATG
The DNA here is from genome assembly GCA_949130495.1 of Sambucus nigra. Taxonomy (NCBI): domain Eukaryota; kingdom Viridiplantae; phylum Streptophyta; class Magnoliopsida; order Dipsacales; family Adoxaceae; genus Sambucus; species Sambucus nigra. The sequence continues at coordinate 94,230,576 of OX422211.1, forward strand.
TATTAGGCAACCATTTTGCGAAGGGTTGCATAGTCTTTCTTATCTTTATTTTGAGGATACCTACCATGTTTGAGGAGGTGCCAAATATCATTATACCATAATCCGGCCATGTTGGAGTCTTCTTTGGTGACGAGATCAATGTGCTAGCAGTGAGTGGGCATAGCTTGATTTTGAACTAAGAAAGGGGCCATTGTTATTCCTTCGAGCATATTGACCATAAAGGCCAGGGTTACTATGGCATCAGCCAGATTTCTCTTTGCACAAGGAAGGTAGTGGAAGGTGACACTTTGGAATTAGAAGGCCAACTCTTCTAGGTGGGCATGGAAGGGTAGGAGCTTCTCATTTTTGACTTTCCATTTTCTGAGGTGTGTCCATCCCTAAGAATCCTCCCCTGCCAAGGAACTTTCAAGGGAAAGGAGGGAGGATAAACATCCCACACCCCTCGCTATATCGTGGGTTGCTTCGGTCATCATAGATTTTGAGGTGGTGTACATAGATAGATTCACCAGCCAATTTTGCACAAAACAGGCAAAAGAACATGTCGTAGCCTCAAGAGAGCGGCATCAAAGAGAAACTGATGCTTACAAAACCAATAGTTCAGAGGTTCGGGGGCTAAGTTATGAAATGGAAAGGTGTTAGGCACCTATCCCACCCTTTCAGTTTCTCACGAGCTTATGTTACTATTTTCCTTAATTTCTCCATGAAATGTGTGTGCATGTATATATAAATGGAGATAGAAATTTCTTTACTCGCATCATGGAAAGGATGGAGTGAGGTCATCTATAGGAATGTTCCTAAAATAATAATTAGAAAAATATAATGCGTTCGTTTAACAAGATATTGATCATTATGATGAAATGATAATATATGTTAGATAAGACGCAAGTATGAATCACAAGTATGAATAATGTATGGATAAATTAGAAAAAAGATGAAAATGTGAAAATTGAAAAATAGGACTCGAGTCTCAAATTTTAGCCTGAGATGCCTACGTAGCCTGTGAAGGCATCAAAGTCCACGTATATCACATGTGACGTAAGGGTGGGGGTTATCTCATATATTCAAACAGGAGTTTATTATATGTGTGTGTGTGTAAAAAAGATATTTTTTGTTTTGAGAACATGTGATGAAGATTCCCGACAGAATTTGTAGGTGTAACCCTCTTTTTTTTGTTTTGGATTTTTTTATAGACAATAAATTAGGTTCAATATAACTAATAAAGGATGAGATATTAATCTGAATGAACTAAAGTAAAAACTAAATTAAGAATTTATGTAACTAATACGAAAATAAATAAATGTAAAGAGAGAATGATGTTTGGAACTTATTTATAGACTTGAAGGTTGACCTTGATCCCTGATGAACTCATTTGCATGTTATGATGGATGTTGGATGAGAGAGAAGGATATTTTTGCTAAATTGGGTATGAAGATAATGAAATGAAAGGTGGAAAGGAATTTCACAGAAGGAAACCTTATTGATTGCAGAAGAATGTTGTTGAGATCTCTGAATTATGGATCTGGGGTGCCCCTCGAAGTGAGCTCATGATCTACTAATATAGCGGAGGGGGACTACCGATCAGCATAGTCCTTGCCCTACTAATCGTTAGGTAACCCAAGACACTCTTTCGATAAGCAGCGAAATGGACCTCCCAATTAGAAGTCTTGTGTAGATTTTTCAAAAAGATAGTCGTAAAATGAAGTCTGTAAGTCCAAAATGCGCAAGGGCATACCATTAGAAAGGCAATTCAGACACCTTTAAGAATTATTTAGGCCTATCCCAGGTGCAGGAGTTTAATTTGGGTTAAATGGGGCTTCGAAGCGCTCTTCAGTCCTTTAGACAAAAGATCGTCGGATGGCGATGGATCATTCGTCCAAATCACACATGGGATGGATCATTGGAAAGTTTATGAGAGTTACTTCAATGTTTCAAATACCTTCACTCGGCACGTTGAGTTGACTTTGGTCAAATAGGGCTCGAAAGCGCCCAATGATCTTTTAGAGTAAAACGGATTATTTGTTCGTACCGTAAGGCTGATTCTCTAATGAGGTAGACCATTAAAAAGGGTATTCACTACCCTTACAAGATTTATTCACTCTCATTTGATCTGAAGAGTTGACCTTGGTCAAATGGAGTCCGAGAATGCTCGGTGGCCTCCTGATTAGTTTTTGAGGGAAAACGGATTGTTTGCCTGAACCGTTATGCCGTTTTGTACACAAGTTAGATCGTTGGAAAGGGTTTTTATTTCCCTTATAGGATCCATTGAGATTTCTCTCTGATGATAAAGTTTATTGGGGTCAAATCGGGGCCGGGGAGCACTTGGTGACCTCCAAATCGATTTTTGATTATAAAATGGTCCGTTCGTTCGAATTATTACGCCAATTTGTTAATGGGGTAGACCTCTGGAAAAGTAATTCAGATCTTTTCAAATATTAATTGATCTTTATCTCTGATGATGGAGTTAACTAGTGTCAAATAAGGCCCAGGAGAGCCCGATGGCCTCTAGATCAGTACTCAGAGTATGATCTTGGTTTTGTAGTGAATGGTGGAGGTGTCAGGGACCTAATCAGAGACTTAGGTGGGTCTTAGAATGTGGTGTCTATAGAGCCCCTCAACAGGTGAGCTTGAAATAAGTGAAATCCATCGAATAGACACCACATGATGTTTTAGAAATGAGGTTGATTCTGCGGACCTAAAGAAATGCTGAATAACCGATTTAGAGGGTCAAGGTCGATTCTATGGACCTAAAGTAATGTTTTGGATAGTCAATTCGAAGGGACGAGGTTCATTCTGAGGACCTAAGGTGGGAGAGACCAATTATGAGGGTTGAGGTCAATTTTGAGGACCTTAAGTTGGGAGCAACCAATTTCGAAAGCAAGGTTAATTCTGAGGACTATAAGTGGGAGAAACCAATTCTGAGGGTCGAGGTTAATTATGAGGACCTAAGGTAGGAGCAACCAATTCTGAGATTTGAGGTTAATTCTGAGGACCTTAAGTAGCGAGCGATTAATTCTTAGGGTCGAGGTCTGAGGACCTAAGGTAGGGAGCGACAAATTTTGAGGGTCGAGGTCAATTCTAAGGACCTTAAGTTGGGAGCAACCAGTTATAAGGGTCGAGGTCAATAATGAGGACCTTAAGTTGGGAGCGACCAATTCTGAGGGTCGGGGTCAATTCTAAGGACTTTATGTTAGAAGTGGCCAATTCTGATGATCGATATCAATTCAGAGGACCTTAAGTGGGAGAGACCAATTCTAAGGGTCGAGGACAATTTTAAGGACCTTAAGTTGGGAGCGACCAATTTTGAGGGTCGAGGTAAATTCTGAGGACCTAAAGTTGGGAGCGACCAATTCTAAGGGTCAAGATCAATTCTAAGGACCTAAGGTCGGGAGCGACCGATACTGAGTGTCGAGGTCAATTCTGAGGACCTTAAGTTAGTAGCGACCAATTCTGAGGACCTTAAGTTAGGGCATGGGAAATAGACCTCCTGGAGAATTTTTAAATTTTTCCTTTTTTTTAGACTTTACTGGGGAAGAGACATCAGTCTATGGATTATGTCCTTTGAGAAGAGCTAGGATTCTTAGTCTAAAACATCCACTTGGGGAAATAGTTGGTGGATTAACGGATTGGGATTTTGTTAGGAAATGTATTTCTTAGAGACACCGATTAGGTAGTGATTTCTGGTTAGGATTTCTAGATCTGCTTGGGGGAAATTAGGATTTTCCTAGGAGAAAGTTTAGGAATTCCTGCTGGAAAATGGGTAGCTCTGCTAAGGATGAAGTTTTTTGGGATTTCACTGGGGAGATTCACTAAGCTTTGTGAGTGCGTTGATTCTTAGGGTTTAAGCTGCGGAAAAATATGGTTTTAATTCGACTGAGGATTTGAGAGCTTGAAAAGTGATTTTATTGGTGGAAAAATGTTCTAATATTTATTTGGCAATTTTAGAATTTTTTTGGGGATTTTTTGAAATTTTCTTGTATTTTATGGGATTTTTTGTACAAAATTTTAGGGGGTTGTCGATCGGCATGTGGTAGGAGTTGACAACTGAAAGTGACATGGTCTTTTGGATTGCCTTGGGAAAGGGAGGGGGAAGTGCCGATCGGTGGGTGTCAAGGGATTGTCGATCGGCATGCCCCTTAGCCTCCTATAAAAATTGGCGAATTCTCTTCATTTTCCACTGCTTCTGGCTTTATTATCTCCTGCTCGTCTATTCTTCAATTTTTTCTTGGGTTCTTTACTCATAAGAGATTAAAAAATGGTGAATTTATCAAGTAGAAAGAACCACATGGCGTAGCGGGCTAGGGTACCCTTAGCATTGGGCAATGAGAATGCTTTGATTTGTTCGAGTTGGTTGTCGATGACCGTTTTCTGCTACATGAGCCTTCGCACAATTGGTCTTCTAGGGTGATGAACCCTAGTGGTTATGTAACTTTTGCATAACTTTTGGCATCTTTTCATTCGTTCTTTTTTTGCATTTTCTTATTTCTTTGAATTTTGATTCAATGTTTCTCTTCTATTTTAATAGACTGACATTGTTACTACGAGTTTTCACTCCCGGGGGATGACGGGATTCAGAGATATGTGGGAGCACCTTCCCGCGGTGGTGTGCTGGGTAGTCTCTTATGCGGGTTTTGGTCGTTTGGCATCTGTATTGGATGAGATGTCGGGTTGATATGCTCTGGGGAAGAGGTGGTGGGATACTACCCACACCACACACTTATGTTTCATGGAGATAACAGTTCCCATTGATGTCCAGCAACTGTTGTTGATAGAGTGTGAGGGGACGTAGATAGAGGTGGACCGGTCCCTGAGGGTAACACCGGTGGTAGTGGATACAACACTAGGTGATGTGGAGAGGATAGTCTCGTAGTACTCGATTCGTATATCTCTTCCTTATAAGGCTTTATTGAGTCGACAGATCGATGAGACTGACGGGCTGCAGGTGCGGCAGATGGCTCGTTTATTTATTCTTCTATTGCTGGGACGGTTTTTGGTGGAGTCATCCACTTGTGGGTTTTACCATATTTGAGGGTACTAGCGAATATCCCTCTTTTTGATTGGGGAAAACTGATTTTGGCGACCCTTTATTCATCTTTGCATGCTTTCAGTCGGTGCTGCGGGTAGACTTTACTGGAGCCACGTATTTTTGGGAGGTATTTTTATTTCTGCATTTTTCCTTTATGCATTTTCTTTTATTTAATTTTTAATTTTTTCTGATTGCTAAATTTTGTCATTTTTTAGATGTGGTTTTACAAGGTGATCGAGTTTAATGCATGGCTAACAGCCTTGATGGATGAGAGCTTGTTTGACTTTTGTCAGATGTACCGGCGGAGAAAGTCTAACCGGAATTCGAAATAGTCTCTCTCCTTGGCGGTGATACATCAGGTCTTGAATGCCCTGATGAGAGATCAGTTTATCTCTTCTTTTCTCTTTTGTATCCTTTTTTATGTCATTCTCCTTACTTATGCGAGTATTGACTTTATCTTAGAAAAATGTAGGTGACCTTCTATCCCTGGGGGACGGCCATCTAGCACACATGGGTGACTGGTATGCATGCGAAAATGCGTTGACTGCTGGTGCATGAGTTTAGCTAATCCTGGTATCTAGGAGAGAGATTAGTCCAGCAGATTATGGAGGATGAGGTGGAATTCCCATCGATGATGGCCCCAAGATATATGAGGCAGATCTGAAAGATGTCAAAGGAGGCTCGAGCGATGATGATGTTTGGTAAGACCTATTCGTCATACATGGGCACAGTGGAGATTTAAGACTACCGTGATTTCTTGACGAGCTGGTTGATGCCGTCATGTATCTACGACGTGGTGAATATGCCTCCACCTCCTAATTTTTTGAGGCAGGGGTAGGACTCAGCCAGTGGGGTATGCCCATAGCACTGGTGGTGCATAGACATTGGTAGCTACAGCGACATCAAAGGTTCCATTTCTCCAGCTTGTTCCTCCTTCCTATAATATCCACTTTCTTGGAGGGGGATCAGTGAGCATGCAACATCACCCTAATGTGATGGATCCAACGGTGTTGGGGCTAATGGAGGATGTCCTTCAAATCGAGGTATGTATTTTTATCTCTTTATCCATTATTTTTCTTATTTTTCTTTTTACTTTAAACTGACTGATTTGGGTTTTATTTTCCTTCTAACATGTTCGGGTGTCGACTACCTGGCTGAAGGACATCTGAGACTGGGTGGCTTCTGCAATGGCTCATATCCAGGATCCAATCCCTATTCCTTCCTATCTTGTTCCATCTACTTATTCTGAGGAGTGATTTGGACTAGGTAGCGAAGGCTCCTCATCTCATCGTCGGGACAGGGATAGATAAATAGATAGATAGATAGATCGATAGATCGATAGATAGATAGATAGATAGATAGATAGATAGATAGATAGATAGATAGATAGATAGATAGATAGATAGATAGATAGATAGATAAAGAGAGAGAGAGAGAGAGAGAGAGAGAGAGAGAGAGAGAAAGTTTGGGGGATTGTGCTAAGTCCTATTATTTTTTTTCTTCTTTTTTCTGCTAAAGATGTAATGATAGTAACATATATATGAAATGAATGGAGTTTTATTTATATATCTTTCCTTTAAATGACTTGATCTACGTGCACTTTTTTTAACCTTGCTGCTAAGATCGTAAAAAAAAATAGAATTACTCCAAAAAAATTATTTTTAGACAAAACGAGTAAAAATATAGGAAGGGGAATCCTGAATTTCTTTGAAATAAAGATTATTTATATGAGTTTTTGATTTTGACAAAAAAGAAAAGATGGAATTATCTAAAAATAGGGGGATGTCGATCGGCATGCCCCTTGTCCTTCCTATTAGCAGGTCAGTCTAGTCAAATCACCCCAAAGCTTTGACTTCACTTTCTTCAGTTACTTAGTACTTGATGGGGTAGTCTTCCATTCTAATTTTGCAGGTTATTTGTTTTTTATCCCAATTTTTCAAGTATAAAAGGGTGTAAGGTGGGGAGATTTCTGCACCCATTCATATTTTCTCTCTTGCTTATTTCTTGTCTTGTGTCTTAGTATTTCCAAAAATGGCCTTTCCCATAAGTGTGGAATTCGCCTCTTATCTCGAGAATTTAGACGCTATGTGTTCTTATAATGTATATTATGAAGACTTTAACCTACATCGGGTCTTCTTATGGAGTATCCAACCCATTGATTGGAACATACTGACGGCGGCAACACAATTCTGGTACCCCGAGGATCATATCTTTCATTTTGGCTTAGACGAGGTCTGCCCTACCTATGATGAGTTTTTTTCTATGTTGGGGGTAAATCCAAGTGTGGCGACGACCATGCCTAAATTTTTTTGGTCTCCTCAGGAGCTGTTAGCAGAACTTCTCCATATTTATTCTTCGATGGCTCGGTCATTGGTTACTAGAGGAATGATCTCCCTCCCTATTGTATTATACTTCATGAGTCTGGGGGATGTTAATGATGTGGCCATGCTAGAACCGTTTCCCTTGGCTTAACTTCAAAGCTACTGCTAGTGATCGGGGACCTGCTGGTGCACCCTCAACTAGCTACCATTACTGTGTGGATGTCTTATGTCGCAATCCTGTGGCAGTGATATTGGTAGAGACCCTGAATGGTCTAGATATATAGCGAGAAGGTCGTTCTGATTTCTTAGAGGAAGTCATGTCATACTGTTCATGTGGCTATCTGAGAGATTATGTTTGGTGGTCCCCTCGAATATCCCTTGGCAGTTGTGCCAAATTTCTTCACTCGTTATTTTATCATCTTTGGCCCGAATATCGAGATTTGGGTAAACTAGTTTGTAGAGCATGGGGCTCATTTTCGGTGCTAGTCAATGCCCTGGTGGGGGAGTTTCAACCCATTTTAGAACTGGGGGAATACCGATATGTTTGTTTAGTTATCCTTCGGTAGACCTCCTTATATTTTCCCTGGAAGCTCCTGCGTTAAGTAAGATGGGAGAAGATTGTGACCTACCCTACTATGGACTTATTTCTTGTAAAGGATTTGAGTGAAGGCTTGTGAATGCGGTTGGGATCTTTGTGGGAGAGTCTTGACCGTCAACCCATCCTTTCTAATCTGTTGGTAGGGTTTAGCATATTTTTGGAGACTACATGAAATCTCTATAGAAGAGGGTAGTGGTCATGATCTTGGTAGAGGAGATCAGGTAGAGATGGTTTTCCATATTTGAAATTATGTAAGTGGCATAGTGGTTTTCTCTAGGCTGGTCTGGGATTATCGTTCCATGGAGCGCCTTCGGTATACTATCCAGGCAGGGGAAGTTTCACTCCCTCAGATGGATCTTCTGGTAGCTGGGGGTAGGGTCTCTTATTAATTTGGTGATATTTTTGAAGCTTTTATGTGTTTGGTTATGTATTTGGTTATGGGAATAAATTTGGGAAGGGTTGGTTAGTTTATTTAGGAGCATTTTGGTTTGGTTTGTTTTTGGAAAGTTAGGTTGGCGAGGGTAGTTGTTTGAGTCCTTACGTTGATATTTCGTGTAATCGAGGTGAATTTTTCCTAAAAGGAATAAAAAGGATTTTAATCTTATTGTTGTGCCTCTTGATAAGTTTTACATTTGAATTATATACACCAATCGCTAAGGCATACATAATCATGTTGTTTATTTAAATGATAAAATGAATTATCATTTTCAGAGGTAAGAAAAGAATAGCAATTTGTGAGAAAGAAGGGGACCGTGCTCGTGTAAAGCTTATGATCTGCCTACGTACCTCTGGAAATTTTAAAAATTTCCTGAGTTTCATTTTTTATAGAAAAAAGATTTTTTAGAGGATCATGCCCCACGGAGTTCTGAGTAGAGGGATATGAATATTGTTTTTAAAATATAAAGGAGATGAGAGGAGTCGTTGCGCATCGAGATTTCGGACTAAGGGTAGAATTTTTATAGATAGTCCAGGTTGACTGTATGGGACATATCTCCTCCATTAAGTTCAGTGAGCATAACAGAGCCACTGGACATGATCTTTTTCATGATGTAGGTTCACTCTAATTTGGCTTGAATTTCCCTCTGGGGTCCCAGACCGGTTCTATGATTTCTTGTAGGGCTAAATCCCCTTCTCGAACACTGGGTCCTTAACTCTCTTATTGAATGATCGCGTTATCTTACGATGGTACCTTTGTATATGATATAGAGACTTTATCCTCCTTTAGTATAAGAGGGGCAACTCGTTAAGATATCTCTGATGCCAGTCTTCTTTATTGACTTTTCTTTCAAGCATGATGCATAGTGAAGGTATTTCTAGTTCAACAGGTAGGACCGCTTTCATACTATATACTAGAGAGTAAGGGTTAGCCCCAGTAGATGCTCGAACTAAAGTGCGGTAGCCCCAGAGGGCGTAAGAGATTCGAACGGCCCAATCTCGATAACCCTCGATCATCTTACTGATAATTTCTTTGAGATTCTTATTAGAGGCTTTAACTTCACCGTTGGTTTATGGTCGATAGGGAGAAGATTTATGTCTTTGAATCCAAAACTCATCGAACAATTTTGTAACTTCTTCTTCAAAATATAACCTGTTGTCTGACACTAGCACATGTGGGACCTCGTATCGATAGATGATGTTCTTTCGGATTCAATTGGCTACTTTTTTGGCATTCAACATTATGTATTATGCGGCTTCAACCCATTTGGTGAAGTAATCAATGGCAACCAGGATGAACTGATGCCTATTAGATGATTTTGGTGTAACTTTCACTATGATATCAATGCCCCATGTGGAGAACGACCAGGGTTAGGTCATGTTTTATAATTCCCACGAAGGCTAGTGCTGGAGAATGGAAAATAGTTGACATTTGAGGAATCTCCGAACATAGGTAGTGCAATCTTGAACCATGGTAGTTTAATATTAACCTTATCAGATAATCTTCTTGGCATGCATATGGCCATTTATATAGGTTCCACATTCCCTGTTGTAGATTTTCTGCATCATCTCTTCAATGTCAACCCTTGTAATGCAGTGTAAGTGGGTTCCATCCAATTTTCTCATAACTAATGTTTTATCGTAGATAATGTACTGAGTAGCTAGTTTACTAAAGGTTGCTCAATCTTTCTCATTCGAATCCTGAGGGTACCTATCGTACTTGAGGAGGCTACAAATGTCGTAACACCAACACTCAACCATACAAAGATCCTATTCTGTGATGAGTTTGATGTGGTAGTAGTGGGTTGGTTTAGCTTTCTTTTAAACTATGAAAGGGGCCATCATTATTCCCTCAGGCATGTTAACCATGGAGGCTAAGGTATCAAGGTCATTGGCAAAGTTTTCCTTTCTCAGGGTAAGTAGTGGAAGGTGACATCTCAAAACTGTGAGTCCAACCCTTCTAGGTGGGCATGGAAGGGTAAGATCTTCTCGTCCTTAACTTTATATCTTCTAACAACCTTGCCAATGAAGAGGGTTGAATCCTCGTAAACACATAAACATTGGATTCCTTTATTGATAGATACATTGAGGCCTACAGTGCATGCCTAGTATTCAATCATGTTATTAGTGCAGGGAAAATCTAGTTTGATGCCAATAGGAGTGTGAGAGTCATCAGGGTCAATTTGGAGTATCTTAATTTCATATCCTTTTTTGTTAGGGGCACCGTCAAAGAACATTTTCCATCGGAGGTTTCCTTAAGAGTTGGAAAGAATATCTTCATCCCAGAAATTGGAGATCCAAACATTGGCTTCCTCCATGGGGTAATCAGCAAGGTAGACAGAGATTTCTCTTTCTTTCATGGCTTTTTGTATGACATACATAATATTGAACTCGAATAGTAGCATTAACCATCGAGCCATTCGGCTAGACAGGGCACGTTTCTTAAGAAGGTATTTGATAGGATTTATATAGGATACAAGTCTAATGGGAAGAGAGAGCATGTAATGCCATAATTTCTAAGCGACCCAGACAAAGGCGACACATGCTTTCTCCAAGGCAGTGTACTTGACTTTGTATTCATCCAACTTATGAATGGAATAGTAGATAGCCCTTTCTTTGTAAGTTTATTCAAGGTATTGGGATACCAAAGCCCCAATTGTAGTATCTATTACGGTCAAGTATAAGAGTAGAGGGAGATCAGGTTACGTTGGCATGAGTACCAGAGGTCGGGTTAGGTATTGTTTGATTCGGTCAAAGACTCCCTGACAAAACTTATTCTAGACTTTTGTGGAATCATTTCCGAGGATTTTAAAGATGGGTTCATAAATAGAAGTCAACTAGGTAATGAACGGGCTGATATATTATAATTTTCCCAAGAATCCTCGAACTTCCTTCTCCATTCGCGGTGGTGGAATTTTGAGTATGCCTTTCAGTTTGGCGGTATCTATTTCAATCCCCTTCTCGCTAACCATGAATCCCAAAAGTTTTCTTTTGGTAATGTTTAAAACATATTTACGTGGGTTAAGTTGCATAAGGTATTATCGCAGTCATTTGAAAAACTTTCGAAGATCAGGAACATGGCCTTATCGAGTTTTAGACTTAATAATGATATCATCCACGTTAACCTTGAGTTCTTTATATATTAGATCATGCAAGATGGTTGTAGAAACACTTTTGTAGGTAGCCCTGCATTTTTTAGATCGAAAGGCATAATCGTGTAACAAAAGGCTCCTTGGGGGGTGATAAATGCAGTTTTTCTTGATGATTAGGGTGAATCTTGATCTGATTGTGTTCGGCAAACCCATCAACAAATGACTTGAGGGTGTAATTGGTCGTATTTTCCACAAGCATGTCAATATTAGGAAGCGGGTAATCATCCTTCGGAGAGGTCGTGTTCAAATCTCGATAATCAACACTCACGTGGACCTTTCCCCCTAATTTTGTCATGGTTACAATGTTATATAACCATGTGGTATATTCGATCACCCGGATGAAGACTAAGTTAAATTATTTGACCACCTCTTCTTTAACCTTGAGCGACCATTCAGTGTGAAGCTTTTACAATTTTTGTTTGATCGGTTTACATTCTAAGAGAGCCATAATCTCGTGTTGAGCTATTTCGGGATCGATGTCGTGCATGTTTTCATAAGACCATGCAAAGATGTCCACAAATTCCTTCCATAGTTCTTCGAGTTACGCACGCTCATGCTCGTCAAGGTTGTACCCTATCCTAATCTCATACAGTTGGCTATTAGAACTGAGATTAATAATAATAGTTTCATCTTCATTAATTTGAACGCATTTATATTTTTTTTATTAACCTTATTATGATCAGTTAAGAATTTTTTATTTTCAAAATCATCATCATCAAGAATTTAATTATAATAAAGACAATTAATGTTAGGCACAACAAGATTCTCAAAATCTTCGTTTATTTTATCCTTTAGAAAAATAGCATTAAGAACCTCGCTGAAGGAGGTATCGATTACACTGTAGTCTTGATCAAAACAAGGAGGAACAATAGAAGAAGAAGAAATAGGATAAACATTTGGGTTGGGTTATATCTCAGTAGGTGGAACTAGCATAACATTCTAGTTGAGGAGGGGTTCATCGGTAGTCTTGATCAGGATGGATGGATCTGATGATGTAAATGGATCATACAAAGTGTAAGTCCTAGTGTCTACAGATTGAATGAGTTCTCAGAGTCACTTTCTTCGGAATCCTCAGTAACAGTTGTAGTGTTCTCATCGATAAGTTACACAGGATGTTAGGAACTTTCATCCCATAAATAATTATATTGAAAGAACATCTCCATTCCTAGCTTCATTTTCTTGTCCAAGTGACCATACCATGGTTCGAGAAAAACACAAAAGGTAAAATCTTCATCCTCTTTAATGAATCTCTCGTTTAAGTAATGTCCATAAACAATCTTAGCACCTTCTATCCATCTCTTCAATCGAGGTTGGCGAAGCATTCTGACTTCTTTTGATGATGGTTGATAACTTAGGCCACATTGAGGGAAGGCCTTATTCAACACTACAAGCTCCAGTATTCCCTTATTTTGTCATCCCAGCCCTAGTCCGGGCATAAAGTGCATATTCTTAAAATTTTGTATCATGTCGACACTGTCATGAGGATTGTGTAATAGACAAACTCTATTATTTAAATCATCCCCTGATGGTAGTGGAAGTGCTTTATATCGGAAGCCAGATAGAACCATGTCATTTTCCCCATGCTATATTTTAGGTACCAGATTACTGTGCTTGTATTCTTAGTACTATCATCATCGCCCAATATGGTTATGCCCTACCCCTTTGTGAAGAACTTCAGTTTATGATAAAGAGGAAGATACCCCCTTGATTCTGTGAAGCCACACTCGATTGAGAAATATGTTTAAATAAGATGATATGTCGATGACTTGGAACTCGATAACGGGATTTATAGGGCCATCCCCTATTGTAAGCTTTATGGATCCCATCACCTCTTGATGAGTGTTATCATAAGCACGCATTACGGCGAAAGTTGGAGCAAGGTAACTTACTTTCAAACCCAAGAAGTTGAGGGTTCTTAATGGGCATACATTAGGTGTTGATCCATTTTCAATGAATGAAAATGGAACTGTCTTCCCCATTACCTCAACGGAGATGTTGAGAGTATAGTTGTGATTAAGACCAAACTTAGGGATTTCTTCCTCAGAGAAGAAGATCATTCTAGTAGAGGTTAAGGATCCGACTAGGTTCACTGCTTCCTCTAAATTAGCGGAAGGATGGACTGTGGGCCCGGTAAGCAATTTAATCAAAATATTTCGTTGTAGTTGAGAAGATATGAAGTGTCCCCACAAAGTGATGTTAGCCCGTATTTTCTTCAACTGGTCGAGGATCTTGCTCTCCTCGATGGTTATTTTTTACATGAAAAGTTTCTTAGAAACACCCTTTCCTTTATCTATCGTTGTTGATTGAGGAATCGAACTCTGGTAGTGCCTACCAAATCTTGTCATATAGTTCACAAAAGAGGGGAAGAAAATAAACCTTATTTCTTTATCTATATTGGGTTGTCTGACCACTTTGTTGAACTTTCCTAGAAGATCTTCAAATAATATCATCCCATATATACTGATCACAGGGCTAACCTTTTTCCTGGCTTAGCTCTTTATCTGAACTATCAAATTCTCCCCCTATCTGACGGAAACGATGTCATCCTTCCATGAGAAGTCAATTCATTTTACAACCTCAACTTCTTCTTTATATAGACCCTCATACTTAATGGGGAGATGTAGAAGTGAAGGGACCAACCATCCTTGTAGATTTAAGGAATTGAGTAACTATAATATACTGTAAATATCATTGGTTTGTCAGAATAAGCTTTCCATGACCTTCATTACATCGTCAAAACTTACTTTGTCAATCGGGACTACCCAATTATCTGACTCGCAAGCCCACTTTTGGGCTTCCATGAACAGTACGATGAACTTCTAGCAGTCAATGGTCATTTTTAAGGTAATTTTAGTCCAAATCTAGAAGCTGGTTCAGTATTGTTAGAAATTCCATATTTTTCCATCCGTAACGAGTACAAATGATAATGCATGCTCTTGTAAGAAGCGATGAGACCTGTTCGGCAAAATAGGTAGGGTGTAAGAGAAAATATTGGCAAACTTTAAGGGGTTTGGGTGAATATATGGGTATAATGGGAGATTTACTAGGTACTATCTAGGTAGATGGGTTGAATTTTGGCTCATATTCTAGGAAGATTGCATTTTCATAATTTGGAAGTGGATTGTAAGTAGTTTTTGGTTTAGGATTGGTTGATGGGGCGATTATACCCCGATTAATCGGACTTTGGATTACATTCCAGAGATGGAAGCACTGATTAGTGTTATGGCTGGCATTTTGATGGAAATCATATTGGGTGTCAAAATTTAAATTTTTGAGAAGTGGGTTTGGTAATGGACGAGGGTCTAACGACTTGATGAGATTTTAGCTGAATAGGGCTTGGTAGAATTTGGAAAGGGGAGCATGAAGATCGGTGTATTCCTTTCTGGTGGTATCATGTCGGCTTTGTGGTGCCCAATAGGTTGTAGGCTATGAAATTTTGTTGATAGTTGAGGCTGTAGCAGGCTTCTCATATTTTCTTAGAGTAAAATATCCAAATATCTTCTTTATCTCAGCTTTTGTCTTGGCAAGACTTTCTTCAATATCCACTCCTGCTTCTTAGAGGGCTCAAAAATGGGGGTAATACTATCCTCCCATCCTCTCTTAGACATGGGGTAAGAAATTTTTCTTCACAATACTAACATGTTACTCTTCATAAGGTCGGTTGGTCATGGTGTCCGCTTTTACCCTTCACCTTGCTATGAATTTACTAACAGTTTCTTCGGGATTCTGCTTGAGAAGTTCTAAATCACGGCGTATGACCTTCAACTCCTCGTTTTACTTGTATTGTGACATGAATTCATGGCCAACATCCTCCCAACTGTGAATTCTGGATTCCTTGAGGGATAAAAAATAGCAAAGAGCACTGTCCTTCAAAATCTATTAGGACATTTGGGACACTATTTCCTCAAATTCACCTAGGAGAGTTATGGCTCAATGGTAACTGCAAAGTTTGATAATTGGGGTCCACTACTCGTGAACTTATCAATGTTGGGCATTTTAAAAAATTTCAGTAGCATTGCTTTAGGGTATAGAGACATTTGGACCTTATTTAAGTATTATTATTTTATATTAGCAAGTACTGGAAGGTTAGCTCCTGGGTGGGCAGGATTTGACAAAGGAAGCTGAGTTGGTGGTCACCTATTGCCAAGAGGGGCACGTGTAGCGTGTTGATATTCTTTCAGGACCCAAATAGGATTAAGTGTGGGAGAACACATAGTGTGAGGGAAGTGGACCTCGGGCTCTTCAAGAATATGGACTCATTTATTTGTATTTCATGAACCTCGATTTGAAGGCTGTCAATCTTAGCGGTAAGTTGGATGAGAAGCGTGATTAAATCAGGATACACATTTGGTACTTGGTTTGCATTCTCCATAAAAAGTTGGTGGAGGTGGATTTCAAACTCTTAGGAAGTAGCAATAAAACTAATGCAGCCTCAAGGTGGTTCGACGAAAGGCAGAATCTAGTAGGGAGCCAGGCTAAGGGTTAGCTATGCGATCGACCTTAGAAGGAAAATGATTCAAATTTATTTTTAAAAGAGGAAAGGAAAAGTTATTTTATGGGAAAAGAGGAAAATGTTTTTGATATTTTTGGAAAATAGAGGACAAAATGTTTTTGGGTATTTTGGTAAAAGGAGGAAAATTGTTTTTGGTATTTTGATAAAAGTGTAGAAAAAATGTTTTTTATACTTTTGGTAAGGAAGAAGGAGAAGTGAGAGAAGAGTCTCAACATGGTTATTGCTATTATTATGTTTTCACTTGTGATAGGTTTACCTAAATGTAAAAAGAAATGTCAGACAGAACCCAATCCTGGGAAAATTGGGTTTGAAAAATATGTAAAACGTGGTTGGACTTGTTGCCAGGCTCATAGATGGTGCCCCTTTTTGAAAAAAGACGAAATCACACAAAAATTTGGGTGACATGTCGACTCGTCATTTTGACTGAGTTTCGGGTAGTAACGGATAATATAAATATGAGTGCCCTAGGTTTGATCTGTACATGAGGGTATGCATTTATTGGGTTAGTGAAAAGTTCCCCCCATTGGCATGGCTTCCATGATATACACCTTGATTTTGAGGATAATCGGTACTTGTGGACAAGCCATTTGATATACCTGAATTTACATGAAATGCCTCACTATATACCATGTAGGGACAGTACGTGTGAGAGAGAATTTCAAATACTCGACATACATAAACGAACTCCATGTTATATGCCTCCCATCTGGACTTTGGTCAAGCGGTACTATGTGGGGGGAACCGTTCAATATACGTCAAAGGTACTTAGCCAATGGAAGGTGAGAGTCATATTGCTTAGGCTAATTATGACCTGTCGGACCAGTGCCCATCACAAAGTGATCCCCCCCTCCCAGTACAGGACAACATTTTGATCAATATCTATGCTCTTTTGTGATGTAGTGTGCAAAATGCATGATTCTTGATTAGTATATTATAGAGAGAGTATTTTTATTTCGCATGAATACTATACTAATATAGAAGAATGTATAAGTATTATGAAAAGTAAATCTAGCATGGAGATTATACTAAGCATGGATATATGAGAGTGAGTGATGTATGAGTATCTATAACTGAGTGTGTGGTCATGAAACTAAGCATGGATTAACTACAGGTGGTGTGTGGTAAGTGTGAGTGAGCATGGATATATCCACGTTTGATAACTGGAGGTGTGTGCTAGTAAAACCTAAGCCTTAATATTATAAGTGGTGTGTGAAGCATGTGTATCTAAGTGAAGTGTAGCTAGTATGAGGTGTACATGGAGATTTTTTACAAGTGTGTGAAGTGAAAAGTGACTGAGAGGTGATATAAACATAAGGTAGATATATACAAGAAATAATAGATGAGGAAAAAAGGAACATACAGGTAGGTTCAAATGCACACAAGCAGAAAATGATAACACCCATTCATAACAGAGTCTAGATCTCTTAAGTTTCAATTCCCAACAGAGTTACCACTGTGGCCATCCCTGATAATCCTCCCCTCCGAGGGAGATTTCGGGAGAAAATAGGGAGGATAAAGGTCCCACGCTAAATTTTGGGGTGTTTTGATCGTCATCGGTTCTGAGGTGTGTAAAGAGATAAAGTCTTTAGTCTATTTTTCACAAAACAGTTGAAAGAACATGTCGTCGCCTAGAGAGTGTGGTATCAAAGAAAAATTGATTCTTGTGAAACTAATAGTTAAGAGTTTTGGGAGCTAAGTTATGGAATGAGAAGGTGTTAGGCACCCATCCTGCCCTTTCAGTCTCTCATGGGCTTATGCTATTATTTTTCTTAGTTTCTCCATGAAGTGTGTGTGCGTGTATATATAAATGGAGATCATAATCGCTTGACTCGCATCATGGCAAGGATGGAGTGATGTCATCTATAGGAATATTCCCAAAATATAATTAGACAAATATTATGTGTGCATTTATCGAGATATTGATCGTTATGATGAAACAATAATATATGTTAGATAAAACGCAAGTATGAATTATATATGGATAAAATAGGAAAAAGATGAAAATGTGAAAATAAAAAAATTAGTTTCGAGTCTCGAATTTTAGCCCGAGATGCCTATGTATCCAGTAAAGGTATCAAAGTCCATGTAGTTTACTTGCGGCATATGGGTCGGGTTTATCCCATAGATTTATTGTATGTGTGTGTAGAAAAGATTTTTTTAGTTTTGAGAAAATGTGATGAAGAATCCCATCAAAATATTTACGTGTAACCCTCTTTTTCTTTGTTTTAAGTTTTTTTTATAGAAAATAAATTAGGTGCATTATAATTAATAAAGGGTGAGATATTAATGTGTATGAACTAAAGTAAAAGCTAAATTGAGAATTTATTTAACTAACGTAAAAATAAAGGAATTTAAAGAGAGGAGGATGTTTGGACCTTATTTGGAGACTTGAAGCTTGACCTTGATCCTTGATGAGCTCCTTTGAAAGTTAGGATGGATTTGGATGAGAGAGAATCATATTTTTGCTAAAGTGGGTATGAAGATGATGTAATGAAACGTGGAATGGTATTTCACACAAGGAAACCTTGTTGATTGCAGAAGAATGTTGTTGAGATCACTGAATTATGGATCTAGGGTGCCCCTAGAAGTGAGCTCATGCTAACCTTACATAGGGTAAGGGGATTGTCGATCGGCATAGTCCTTGCCCTTCTAATCAGTAGGTAATCCAATATACACCATCGATAGGCAGGGAAATGGACCTGCCGATTGGCAGTCTTGTGGAGATTTTAAAAAAAAAAACTTAAAATGCAGTCCATAAGGCCAAATCACACACAAAACACACCCTTAGAAGGGTAATTCTGAGACCTTTAAGAATCCTTAGGCCAATCCTGGGTCTAGGAGTTGACTTTGGGTCAAACGGGGAATGGAAGCGCCTATCGGTCCTTTGGACCGAAGATCGTCGGACGATGATGGATCGTTTGTCCAAATCATAAGTACGTATCTTACATGGGGTAGACTGCTGGAAAGGTTATGAGACGTACTTTAATGTCTCAAAGAGCCTCACTCTGTTCGAAGAGTTGACTTTGGTCAAATGGGGCCCGAAGGCGCCTGGTTACCTTTCAGAGTAAAATAAATGAACTTTTAGGGTAAAATGTATCGTTCGTTCGTACCTTAAGGCTGATTTGTACATGGAGCTAACTGTTGGAAATGGTATTCAGTTCCCTTCAAAGATTCATTCAGTCTTGTTCGATTTGAAGAGTTTACTTTGGTCAAACGAAGTTCGGTAGTTCCCGATGGCCTCCGAATCAATTTTTGAGGGAAAATGGATCATTCGTCTGAACCATTATGCCATTTTACACATGGGGAAAACCATTACAAAGGGTTTCAGTGACCTTCAACTATCCATGAATCTTTTTCTCTAACGATGAAGTTAATTGGGGTCAAATTGAGTCCTGCGAGCACTTGATGGCCTCCAAATCGGTTTTAAGTTGTCAAATGGTCCATTCGTTTAATCGTTATGTAGATTCATACATAGGGAGGACCGTTGTGAAGGGGATTTAGGGCCCTTGGAAGATTTATTGATCTTTTTCTTTGATGATAGAGTTGATCGGAGTCAAACGGGGCTCGGGATCTCCTGATGGCTTTTAAATCGGTACTTAGAGTATGACATTGGGTTTGTTGTGAATGAAGGAGGTGCTTGGGACCTAAGGAGAGACTTAAGGGTCTTAAAATGTTGTGTCTACATGAGGATTTATTCGATAATGAGGGCAGAGTCCCCATAAACTTCTAAGTTCTTGATATCTTTGTTAAGGGTGATCTTTAGGCCTATAGTCCATTCTTCATACTCGATCACCTGCTACCTGAGATCCTACTGAGAGATACAGAGAATGTTTTCATTTAGGAATTCAAAGACCCAAACATCGATTCCTTTCATAGGATAATCGGAGAGGTAGTCAGATATGGTCCTCCCTTTTATGGATTTCTATGTGACGTAGAAAATATCGAAGTCAGCTAGGAGCATCAACTATCGAGCCATTCATCTTAACAGAATAGGGTTCTCTAGCAAGTATTTGATGGGATCCATTCGAGATACTATCTTGATAAGAAAAGTAAGCATATAGTGTCATAACTTCTGTGTGACCTAAACTAAGGCGCGACACACATTTTCTCCAAAGTAGTATAATTGATTTCATACCCAACTAATTTTTTACTGGCGTAGTAGATGACCCTTTCCTTATGACATTCTTTAATGTATTAGGCTAGAAAATCCGTTGTTGCGGTGTTTGGGACGGTCAAGTACAGGAGGAGGGGGAGACTTGGTCGTGAAGGCATGAGCACCAGAGGTCGGGTGAGGTATCGCTTGATTTGGTCAAACGCTGCCAGACTTCGATCGAATCTTTTTGAATAAATTTAAAAAGGGGTTCACAGATAGAGGTTAGTTCGCTGATGAACTGACTGATGTATTGCAATTTACCCAGTAATTCTCGGACTTCCTTCTTGTTTGGGGGTGGTGTCTTCTCAAGTATGTCCTTCACCTTGGCAGGTTCTGCTTCAATTCCTTTCTCACTGACCATTAACCTTAAGAGTTTTCCATTCGCGATATCGAAAATGCACTTCTATAGATTTAATCGCATTTGGTACTATTACAATCGCTCGAAGAACTTTCGGAGGGAAGGAATTGTAATACCCCGTAATTTTAAATGACTTTTAAAATGGGTTATATTTTAAATTAATGGATTAATTAGATTTTATTATTAATTAATTCATTCGGGTTTATCCGGACGGTGGATATTAAAATGGATGATTCTGAATATTACTTAAAGATATTTAGGTAATATATGAAATGTGATGTCATTGATATGACTGTATGATATAAATTCGGTAATTTATATTTTTAGTCAGACGCGGTATGGGACGTGTCGGGACTAGTTTATTAAATTAAAAAGGAAATTTATTTTTCTATTGATCTAATAGTCATTTCGACTGCGTAGTTATGTCCGGAAGGTTCGAAATAGTCAGAAAAGTCTATTTGGATGTTAATTTTGAGTCTCGGGTCATTTGGAAATGAATAGACAACCCGAAAGGGCATTTTGGTCATTTTTCTAGGGGGGATGAATAGTGATTACGGATTTGGCACTATTATAAGTATTGGTAGATTAAGTGTATGGGGGTTATTCATCTCCTCTTCACAAATAAGAGCAGCCATCTTCTCAGAGTGAGAGTAAGAGTGCTTGGGAAGGGAAAAGCCACTTGGAAAGGTGAAGAACAAGAACCAAGGTTCACCACCACCAACCACCACCGGAGTTTGACCGGAGAAGGGACAACCAACTGAGTTATACTACACCAAAGGATCAGACCTACAAGAAAGGCAAGTGTTTGATAATGGCAATTTAAGTTTGTATATTGTCCATGTTAGAATAATATGAAAAGAGAAGATTATGATTGTTTGGAAGAAATAATGGAGTATTAAATGGATTTCTGGAAAACTGAAATAATATAGGAAGTAAACATATATTGTAGGATGATATTAATCCACAAAATGATCATGAATATGTTGAAGAAAAATCTGAAATACCATTGATGTGTTCTTGAAGATGATATATTGATAAATTCTGGAAATAAGGAGATAAACATGTTTTTTTTATCCAATCCCTTGATGATACTAAGATGTTTAGAGTATTGGAAATCATTCATATATGTTGATATATCATGTAGAAATAATCATAACTCATTTTGGAGGTTAATATGAAGGTTTGAATGTGTAAAAATGGAGAAAAATGGAGTTTGAGATTTTGGGAGAGATAATGAATAGTAATCCGTAGCCTTTGGGGTCATTTTCGGCCAAGAAGATAAATGATTTAGCTTTTGGCCAAAACACAAAAGTTGTATATCTTTTCGATACGGTCGCGTGGGCGCTGACCGCGTATTTTTTTGATTTTTCTACGATTTGATATGATTTTTACAAGATGACAGCTCCGGGTTGAAATCATCAACTCGGAAATCAAATCGGGAATTGGAAAAATTACGGCTACAATTAATGTCGTAGATGTTCGGGATAATTTTTGGGGTAGTTTAGAAACCCCGAAAATGAATTTGGGTTTCTAGATTTATTTGTTAAATTCCAAATAGGGATGTATGAGGAATTATGATAGGACCAGTAGGGGTGATTTGATATAACACCTGGGTATCCTTAAGTTTACAAGAGGGTTTCATCCTAAGTGAAAGAATATGTGTTTATAAGAGATTTGAAACTATCGGTTTTAACCTTAAATAAAAAAAAAAGAGAACTAAACTCATAGTAGTTCGGGGGAATGATGTTATGGACCAGTAGGATATTAGTGACTTCTTACTGAATATATGTTCAGGAAAATCCTATTTGAATCTTATGAGATGGGAGATTAGAATACATTTGGTTGAAAGAGGTTATAAGGTTATCCCGATCGCATAGTTTAAGTTTTCGGACCTCCTCGATTGACAAAGTTAAGTAGTAGTGTATTGGAGGGGTTCCTTGTTTGGATTTCGCTTTGCGAGACGCTCCGCGCATGAACCTTAACGACGTCGGTAGTGGAGAGATGTTATAGGATGCGAGGATAATTAATGAAGTATAGATATGATATTTTAAAAGAGATATAATGATACGTATGGGAAATATCTTAGGGTAGTGATAATTACCTTATTGATATTATATTATAGGTATGATAATACCTATTTGATTGATTGATGATTATGTGTATGACATACCTAGCTTACTTGCTATCGGTGGGAGGTTTACGCGTGAGGGCAGTCATATCCTGATGAATCAATGGGATCTTTGATTTGTCGCTCGAGAACATAGGTCTATGAAAGACTTATCGGGGAGTTGATAAGTCCGCTGACTGTGGGTACGTAGGTATGTGCGTGACCCATGGATACGAGAACTATGTTCGCCTCCAATTTCTTTGTTGTTGTTTGTGGTTCGTGGAATCTTACCGAACCTGTAGTCCCCTATTCGGTGACCTGCGATGATGGGACATGATAGCAGAGTAATGCATTGCACCGCAGCTGTGACTCGGGGTGCCGTATTATATATGAATATATATATATAATGAATTAAATGATTAAATGGATATATTGTGGTTAGATCTATCTACGGTGATAATTGTAGATACCGGTGAATAAAATATGTTAATGGAATTTAGTTAATAAATGTTTATGCTTTTAGAATTGGAAAAGCTTAACTCATGTTAATGAGAAACGATTCCGATTAATGAATAATGATTCATGTTAATGAGAAACTAAATCATAAAGGAGAAATGTAAATGATTAATAATGTGACGTATGGTATGGGACATACGGGGATTATGATATGGGAATGGAATTATAATATGGAGACTAGAAAAGAGGAACCATTAACTAGGAAGTTAATAGGAAACGTTAAGTGTGCACTCTAGTTGAGAGGTGAGAATTTGCAAGTGAGAGTTGGATCTAACATGTACATAGTAAATGATTTATTGCACTTGTTAAATACTTGCTGTTTTAAAAATAATCTACACATTCGGGCTCTGACCCGTTTCCTTGCATATTTTCTCTTCTATTGTATCTCTATATCAGGTGTCCAGCAACAGGGACGCCAACCATAGTTGATTGCGACGAGCTATGGAGCTATGGAAGTTTTGCTTAGACGCTTATCATCTTTTTGATTCACAGTATTCTTAGATAGGGCATGTCGCCCAAAGGACTCAGTTATCATTTTCTATCAGAGTTAAATACTATTGTATTTGTGTCCTTTTAATACATTTTGGATTATTGGGATTCTTGTAAAGGAATTATATTATTTGGGAATGTTTATTCCAGTTGCATTTAAATTCTTTTGAGTTATTTATTTAGTGATCTGTGTTATAGAATAAAACGTGTAGTGTTATTCTTAACTTAAAAATGGTTTTGTTAAAATTTAAATTTGAAAAGTTTTTTAACATCAGCTTATTTGAGTATTGGGTGAGTTGTAAATGTTTTCGACAGTGATGCTAAGAATGAGCCAACTGTATATTTTGTTTTAATTTGGTATGGGACTGGCCACCCGGTATTTAATTAGGCGGGGTGTTACAGGAATATAACCTTCCTGGGTCTTGGACTTAATGATCATGTCATCCACATATATGTTGACCTCTTTGTTAATAAGGTCGTGCAAGATGGTTATGGCAACCCTTTGGTAAGTATACCCGACATTTTTGAATCTGAATGGCATGACAGTGTAGTAGAAAGTTCCCCCTGGAGTGATGAAGGTAGTTTTCTCTTGGTAGTCATGGTGAATCTTAATCCGGTTATAACCGACAAGTTTCTCAATAAATGACTTTAGGGTGTGGCAAGTCGTATTGTCCATGATTATGTTCATGTTTGGCAATGAGTAGTCGAGGATGCTTTGTTCATGATAGTCGATGGACAAGCTAACTTTTACTCCTGATTTCGGTATCGGGATGATGTTAGAAATAGATGTAGGTTATTCTACCATAAAAATAAAACCCACATTAAGCTATTTGACTACCTATTCTTTAACTTTAAGTGACCATTCGGTTCGAAGATTTATCAAAATCTACTTAATCGGTTTGCATTTCGAGAATGTCGAGATCTTCTGCTAAGGTATTTTGGGGTCAATGTCAGGTATGTCATCATAGGACCATATGAATACATCAACGAACTCTTTCAGTAGTTCTTCAAATATAACATGCTCATGCTCGTTAAGGGTGGACACGATCCTAATCTCGCATTGGTGGCTACTAGAACCGAGATTAATAACAACACTCTCATCATCATTAACTTGAATGCAGTTATGTTGCTTTATTATTTTCCTTATTAAGATCGTTTATGAATTTTTCATTTACAAAATAATCATTATCATAAGTTTGACTGGAATCAATGTTATTATTATAAGGCACAACAAGATACTCAAAATCCTTATTTATTTCATTTTGAGGGAAATTAACGTTGAGAACCTCATCAAAAGAGGTCTCAGTTACATTTACATCAGGAAAATGAGAAACAAAAATAAGTGCAGAGATTTGAATAGGAAAAATAGCAAGGTTGTGCTAAGATTGAGGAGGCTAGACTGGGTACGACATGCCAGTTTAGGAGAAGCATATCAGCAGCTGGGATATAAGTGAACGGGTCTAATAGCATATCATCTAGGTGGATCATGCAGAGACTCATCCCCAGTTTCTATAGGTCAAAGAGTTACCTGATGTTCTCGGTGATTGCTAAGGTTTGATCGGTCAAAGGTTTCACTTCATAGTTTCACTTCATGTTTTTAGTCTTCATCCTAAGTGTGGTTGTCATAAAAGAAGATCTACAACCCCATTTTCATCTTCTAGTCAACATGGTCATACCATGGTTCAGAGAATCCACAAAAGGGGAAGTCCTCACCCTTCTTAACAAATATTTCGTTTAGAAAGTCCCCTGAAATAGCCTTTCATCCTTTAGGCTTCTTTTCAGTTATGATCGGCGAAGTGCTTTGAGTTCATTTGGTGAAGGTCAGTAGCCCAAGCCACATATGGGAAAGGATTCTTTTAGGACTATAGGTTGAAGTATTCCTTACTGGCGTCGTCCTAGCCCCATTTCGGGCATTAAGTGCATGTTCTTGGACATCTAAATGACATTGACATTACCGTGAGGGCAGTTCTCTGGATAGACTTAGTTTTTGACATTGTCCACTGTTGGGATGGGGAGCGGGACAATTCTGAAATTGGAGAAGAGCATGTCATTAGTCCTATTCTGAATCTCCAACATTGGATTATTAGTATTGGCATTGTCTTAACTGTTGTCATCCCCTAAAATGGTGATAACTTGACCTTTGGCAAAGAATTTTAGTTTCTGATGGAGAGAAAAGAATACTCCTCGGATGTTGTGAAGCCAAGAGCATCTAAGGAGTAGGTTAAAGCAAGCAGCTATGTCGATGACTTAGAATTCCGTAAGAGGATTGATAGAGCCAACCCCTAGTGTGAGTTTTATGGAACCCATTACATCTCGATGAGTGTTGTCATAGGCACGCACGATGGTGGATGTAGAAGTGAGATCACTGAATTTCAATCCAAAATAATTGAAGGTTCTGAGTGAACAGATTTTGAGAGAAAATCCACTATCGATGAATGATAGTCGGGTCGTCTTCCCTAAGACTTCGACAGAGATGTTGAGAGCATAGTTGTCATCAGGGTTAAATTTTAGGATTTATTCTTCAAAAAAAGAGAGGAGTTGGTAGAGGTTAAGGATCCGACCATATTCATGGCCTCTTTGAGAGTAGTAGAGGCAGAAACTGTAGGTTCGGTGAGGAGCTTTATCAAGGAATTTTGGTGCAGTTGAGAGGACATGAAGAGTCCCCATAAAGTTATATTGGTTTGGATTTTCTTGAGCTGATCGAGGATTTTTTTTCCTCAATGGTCACTTTTGGCATTAGGAGAGAGGACATGAAGAATCGCCATAAAGTTATATTGGATT
This sequence comes from Sambucus nigra, assembly GCA_949130495.1. NCBI lineage: Eukaryota > Viridiplantae > Streptophyta > Magnoliopsida > Dipsacales > Adoxaceae > Sambucus > Sambucus nigra. Next base: position 94,257,022 of record OX422211.1, read on the forward strand.
TGTAACACCCCCACCCTAGAAAAATAAGCATTTAATGATAATCGAAATATTATATTCAAAGAAAATTTTGCGAAATAAATATATAAGACGATTATGCCAAATGGCATGAAAAGTGGCACGTTACGAAAAGTAATTAAGGAAAAAAAATTCTCACGTCGCATGGTTCGCTTGGATGCGTATTGAAATTCTAATAGTCCTAGTAAGTATGTTGGTTAAGTTTGACGTGAAAATACAAAGGAATGATTGTGCACAGTCATGGTTCATAATGCAGTAATTTGGGTGGTACGCGATGCGCAAGATTGGTAACTTTGTGCAATTTTTGTAGGATGCATGACGGTCCCAAATATCTACATGACCACTTTCATAGGGTCCAAAAAATACATATAAAAATACCATGGGGCCAAAAGTCAAAAAATAAATAAAAATTATTTTTTGTTAAAAGATAAAAGTGCTCAGAAAATTATAGAAATCTCTAGATCGACTTGGAATTTAACTTTGAGCAACTTACTCTTCTTTGACGTTTCCGAGAAAAATCATTTATACCCATTTTAGGTGATTTTTTGTCAGCAAGCGTCACGTAGGATGCAAACTTGCACAAATTATTTAGGACAATCGGTAAGTCAAAAAAATATTCTGACCATATATTTAGACTCACAAAAATATAAGAAATATTACCATGTAAAGAAAAATCGAAAAAAATATATTTTGTGCAGAGGTCCCAATTCTTGCGCGCCTTGTATAGGATAATTCAAGAGGCCAAATGACTATTGTAAATATGATTTTTTTAGCCAATAAAATGCGTGGAATGTAATTCTTAAGTTAAAAGTTTCAATATATATATATATAGCAGCTAGCAAAGTGACAAAAATACACCTTAATTATGGTGTCAACTTGTGCGTGGGAAATGGCAGACTTCATATGGAGGGGTAGTTCCTTTCACCCATAAGATTTTCAGACCTTAATATTATCTTTCACTCTTGTAAAAAGTGCCTAGCTATTAGTATTTGTCTATAGGGTGAAAGACAACCAATTTTGGCTTATAAGAGTCTTGTAAGGGGGTGAGAGTTTGGAGCCAAAAGTTCATCTCTTTCCATCAAATTTCTCTCTTTTTCCATAGCCAAAGCAAGGTGGTTCTCTTTCAAATTCGTGGGTCTCTTTTACCACCCATTTCCTATCATTGTTGCATCATTTTGGGGTTCTCAAACTCCATTAAAGCTTTCTTAAGAAGTAGGACAGCTTGTTGGAGCAAAACAAAGAAGGCTTTAGAGCCCTTGGGTGGTGGATTTATGGAGTTTTGTGGCTGTTGATGCAAAAAACTGGACCGAATCCCATTTTTATGATCACAGATAAATAGATAAAAACAATCCAATCAAGAACATGAGAGACAAAGATTTTTAAAGTGGTTCGGCTATGAATAAAGCCTACGTCCACTATTATTTTATTCCCGGGGGTTTACAATAGCACCATAGGGTGTAGAGAGAGAAAGGATGTGTATCTTGTGTATGGTGTTTCTAGGTTTCCCCCCCCCCCCCCCCCCCCATTTGGCTAAGGGAATACATGTATTTATAGTGATGGGAGATAAAGATATTCATTTTATGTAGACATTTATGTCTACATTACATGAATCTAATTGTTGAATTGTTTGGTATGCTATGTGTTGTCATCTATTAATACAGTATAAATGTACATTAAGGCTCATAAAATGCGTTGTCATCTTCATTAATGCACATTAAATGCATAGTTATCCTTTAATTTTTCTGGTTGGTATGCCGACCAACTCTCCTCGGATGCCGACTAACTCTCCTTGGGTGTCGACCAACTCTCCTCGGGTGCTGACTAACTCTCCTCGGGTACTGACCAACTTTTCTCGGGTGCCGAATATTTCCACGTAGGATGACATGTGTCCTTTTCTTATTGGTTCTCGTAGATGGAGAATTTTTGCATCAACAGAAGCCCCCAATGCTCCATGCTGGATGGTTTACTGAAAGGATGGAGTATTTATTCTGCAGTGTTACTCGGTGCTCGTGAAATTCTTAATCTACCTTCTTTATTTGTTCAACATAAAGTGCATTATCTCCTGGATGACATATGATGCAGGCTGATCGATGGTTGATAATATTTCTTTTGAGGAACTCCGTGTGCTATGTATCACCCCTGGGAATTTGGATGCAGCCATGCCATAGTATGCAGCTTATAGCTTGTCATAATCTTCAAGTATGTTGATTGGTTTGCTAGCCGACCAACTGCCTCCTGTGCCGAGCAACTGAGTGCTAACTTCACGTGCTTGATTTTTCTGATTTATGATCCTCTAAATACTTTATCGAGTAACATACTAGATTTTGAACCCAACTCTTCAATCTGATTAGTACCAAGCTAGTGGTGGACTTCGAAACATTTTCATACAACTTCTTCTTCAATATTGGTCGGGACAGTAGTAGTAAAGATCTCAGTGCTGTAGATGCTGAATTTGACTTCTGAACTTCAATAGCATGTGCATAATAACTCTTGAATATGCGTCTTGAACTTCTGAATGCACTTTCTGAACTTCTGAATACCACTTCAATAGCCTCCTGAACTTCAATATCAAAACTAATTCTCGAGCAAGAAAAACAACTTCTGAATGATAATTAGTCGGGGCCCCGACTATGTAAGTTTATGGAGTTAAATTTGATGCTCGACTGCATGATGTTATGAGAATGTTCCACCGAATGAACAACTGAATTTTTAATAGAAGCCCCCAAGTGTGTAATATGAATTTTGAATGATTTCTCGGCCTTGAAGTATGTTATTTGACAAATTTTCTTATTTTTCATAGACAATAAGATTTGCTCCACCTGTTGTCTGCTGTTCGACCAACCGGAGTTGATGGATATTGATTCCGAACCAACCGTAGTTGGTGGATTTTTATTCCCGACCAACCTTAGTTGGTGGATTTTCTACCCAACCAACCGTAGTTGGCATTTCTGGATTTTGTTCCCAACCAATCGTAGTTGGCGTTTCTGGGAAATTTTTTTATTCCCGACCAACCTTAGTTGGTGGATTTTCTTCCTAACCAACCGTAGTTGGCATTTTTGGGAAATTTTTTATTCCCGACCAACCTTAGTTGGTGGATTTTCTTCCCAACCAATCGTAGTTGGCGTTTCTGGGAAATTTTTTATAATAAATGATGGAGACTTCCTCGGAGCTGACCAACGAATTGTTGGGAATAAGATATAATAATTGCTGGAGACATCCTTGAAGCTGAATATATATAAAGAGAAGAAATTTTCCGAGCTCCATGTTGAATATAAATAAGAATTACCCCGACCAACTATTCATTGGGGGTGAAATATAATAAATGTTATAGTTCTTCCTCAGAGCTGAATATGAATATCTCGCCGAGTTCCGTGTTGAGATGAATATACAATATGAATCCTAAGGGATATATAGAATAATTTTTGCTTGAGACGATATCTTCGAGTAATAATAAAATATATAATGCCTCGCTGAGGTGAAATGATAATAGTTTCCAGATTGTTTCCAAGCATTCGTCGGCGTTGAGTCTTGTACCTGTAAAAATTAATATCTTGCTCTACCATATGTGTAGGCTAAATTGATTAGTCATGAGAATAATTTAATCATCCAATAAATATATGATAGGTATATGTTTGAGAAATAAAAATATTAATTTCAAAAAATAAAATAATATATGTTGGCTGATATGTCGAGGCAAAATTGCCTGATGTCGAGCAATACTAATTTCCAAAGGTTTGCGAGAGCTTTCTTTGGGATTGAATCTCGTCCATATGAAATTTTAATAAGTTGCCCGAGCACCTATCGAGACTAGAGAAAATAATTATTATCATGAAAATAATTATTCAGCCAAACAATATGTGATGTGTATCAGCATAAAATAATAAAAATTTCAAAATATGAAATAATATTTTTGTGCCACATGTGTATTTCATGAGCAAATTTTGATAAAAATGCTAGGCATTTTAATTTTAAGTAAAATATTTTTCACATAAAGTTTTTGTGGATTAGAAAATAACCAAGTATGCATTTTAATTTTTCTCCATGCAAATTTTCAATTAGGAATTTCATGTTTTGAATTAATAAAGGATAAGGATAAGAATAAGGGGATAGTCTTGTCCTTTGGCAGAGAAGTAGTGATTTTGTCAAAATCAAAAAGAGAGAACCAAAGGAATCGTCAATTTTCAATTCTGGTATTAGCTTTCTACTGCCTCTGACTAAGGTTGAGATGTTGCTGACCAACAATTGATTTTCTCGACCAACTATATACACGCCGACCAACAATAGGTACATCCGAGTAGAAATAGATGTAGCCGATCAACGAATGTGAGCTCGGGAAATCCTCAAATTGCATAATAACCATCACCGATCATAATGAAATGCCTTCGACCAACATTTGATTTTTCCGACTAGCTATATATAGTGGACCAACACAATTGGTGCTGGTGATGTTTATTGTTGTAGTACTAGTTGCCTACCTGCTCTCCAATAATCATTCAACCATGCTTACAATTATGAGGTGCTCCGACCTTTTACAGCTGACCTATGCCAGAAGTTTTTCAACCGTTCTTTGTTGATGACTGGAATTGGTAAACTGAAATTCGATGGAGGATTGTTGCCGACTTGATGCCGACCAAGTGTATGAGAACTGCCGAGTAGAAATAGATGCCATCGACCAACAAATAGTAAGTCGTGGAGCTCCTCTTGATGAATAATACATGATAAAAGGATAATTGTTGGGAGTGAATCTTGTACATGAGGCATGTAATAAGTTGCTCGAACACCTGTTGAGATTGATTCTCATAGAAATTACCATTAGCAAAAATTTTCAGCTAAATATCATATAATATGTATCAGCTTAGACATAAGGCAATAAAAATTTCAAAATATGAAATAAAATGTTTTGTGCCAAATGTGTGTCAATGTGAGCATTTTTTTATCAACTAGATGTCATAAGGTTTGATTTGGGCTTTTTATAAAATAATTTTATTTTTAAATAAATGCTCAAATATGGGATCGAAAAATTTATTCTAAGATAAAGTTCAGGGATATATTTTATTTAATTTTAAAACATTTATTTTGTTAGAGAAGTGTAAGAAAAATAAATAGGTAGCAATGGAAAATAATTTTGACTGTCAAAATTAATAATATGGGCAAATAAATTTGTCATCCCTCCATTCCAGCATTCCTCATCAATAGGTGATAACCATCTCTGACCAATGGTATTGCCGACCAACATCATGTGACGTCAGTGTTGGGATGCCTTTGTTTTGATCTGCCGACCATGTACATACGATCAATAAGCCTTTGTTTTGGCTAAAACTTATTTTCGACCAACTTTGGCCTTTTAAGTTGTTGACCAACTATTTCTTTGTTATCAAAATTAGATGTCGACCAGATGTTCTTATTTTGAAACAACCACCGAGGTGTTGCCGATCTACTCCAATGTTGCTGATGGATCTTCACAGCCTACCACCGACCAACAAAAATGGTCTGGTGAAATTCTCGATCAGTAAATAGGTTCACCAACCAATTGCATACCACCATTAGATGTCTCCGAACAATAAAATTTCACCTAGTTTAGTTGGCTGGGAGGCATTTCAACCTGGGTGAAGCCCTCCACCGACTAATATATAACTGCTGCCAACTAGAATCAGGTGCCTCCGACTAGAAGATTTTGTTGACCGTGATTGGAAAATTTAGTGAAGGTGTTCATGTTTTCTTCGCAAATGACCACCGAGCATCAAGGATGTTCCGGTAAACAAATTTTGGTCGGGTAATGACCAGATGTCGCCGACCAATAATAGATGGTGTCGACCAACAAAAATGCTGCCGACCAACCCATCAAAAGTTGGGGAATATAAATGAACATAATCAGCTATTGAGACCCAAACGTTCCAAATGGGTCTTGTCATTTTCAATTGATCAGTAATATAGATGTTGTCGATCGGACATACACGTGGGTGATCAACACATAAGAGGTTGGGAAAACCTCAACTTGTATAATACCTGGTGTCGCGGATCAGTCAGAGGGAAATTTGTTACTCACCGACCAACAGATAGGAGGTCGAGACCACATAAATTTCAAGTCGCCGATCACCCAGTGCAAGTGAACAAAACTTTGGTACTGTGATCGCATTGGTAGGGGAGGTAATTGGTAAAAACAATTACCGCCAACCAAAAAAAAAAAATAGTCCGGCGAATCTACCGACCAACAATACTTGTCAATGAGATATACCGAGGAGATTACTTCTTTATTCCGATTAAGTAGAGAAAAAATTCACATAGTTTTTCACCGACCAGAAATACTCATCTGGTGACCTTCTTCTCGATTTTTCATCCTCACACAATTGATGCTAAACAGTAGTTGCAGATTCATGGGACCTTTGAGCCCAAGGCAGGAAGACTTTGAATCGGAGAGTAATATAATCCTGGGATTGAAATTTTTTATTGATCTGAAGCAGAACCAAGTTGTGAGGTGGATGATCGTCCTTGAATTGTAGGTTATTTTTTTTATGCCGCCCAGTTTCATTATTTTTGTTGCTGTAGATGGTTGAAGTCAAAACGATTGATATGAATTTAATAAATCCAAAATTTCTTCATCTTCCTCGGAAAGTTTCTCCATTGCCCTTTCTTGAGCGACTGTTCATTTTTCATCTTCTTTACGAAAGTGGGTAAAGGTTTTTCAGGAGAGAGAAGGTTATTTTGGGTTTCCTTCCTATTTTTCATTTGGGGAGATAAAAAATACGGTGGATAATAAAAATCATTACGAAAATTATACCAAAAATCAATCATCGAGCCAATAAATCAATCTTTATCAGAATTAATAAATCGTAACAAATCAAAATTCTTAGATCTAAGAGATAACTAATAGAAATCATCAGATCTAAGAGAAAATATGATCAATATCCAAGAGGAAAAAGAATGGTTTTGAATTTTTACTCCCTTGTAGAAGATGTGAAATATGTGAAACAACATATGTCAAATATTTTTCCTTGATGTAACTCATTACATAAACGTGTTTGCCCAGAACATTTTCAAGAAGAGTCATAGATGCATAACGTTCATGATGAAAATTGTCTAACACTGAATATAAACATATATATATATATATATATATATATTATTTTTTTATGAATCAAATTGATGAGAACTTTTAAAGTAGATTTGGGTCAGAATTGTGATTATCGAGAGAGAGAAATTGTTCTTGATTTTAACTTTTCCCATTCTCTGATTAAAAATATGATGGGAATTTGAATAGACATCAAAGATCTTACAAAATTTATAATGAAAATTATCAAATCTTACCACCGTCATATATATTGGTATATGTAATCATTTAAAATATTTATTCCATGATATAAAATTGAAACTTGAGAATAAAGCAAAAAGTTATGATTTATGAAATCCATTATTTTTCAGATTTCTAAATAAGAATTAATCTAACAGTTATGATTTTAAAATCATGATATGCAATATTTTGCAGATAAATTTTGGACAATTAATTTATGTATATAAACATAAAAATCATGATTGAATCAAAAGATGTATGTATAATTGATTATACATAGAGAAAATAAAAACTTAGCTTTTGATGGAGAACAATGCTTGTAACACGTTCCCACAGACAGCGTCAATCTGTTGATGCAAAAAACTGGACCGAATCCCGTTTTTATGATCACAGATAAATAGATAAAAACAATCCAATCAAGCACATGAGAGACAAAGATTTTTAAAGTGGTTTGGCTATGAATAAAGCCTACGTTCACTGTTATTTTATTCCCAGGGGTTTACAATAGCACCAGAGGGTGTAGAGAGAGAAAGGATGTGTATCTTGTGTATGGCGTTTCTAGGTCCCCCCCCCCCCCCCATTTGGCTAAGAGAATACATGTATTTATAATGATGGGAGATAAAGAGATTCATTGTATGTAGACATTTATGTCTACATTCAATAAATATAATTGTTGAATTGCTTGGTATGCTATGTGTTGTCATCCATTAATACAGTATAAATGTACATTAAGGCTCATTAAATACGATGTTATCTTCATTAATGCACATTAAATGCATAGTTATCCTTTGATCTTCCTGGTTGGTATGCCGACCAACTCTCCTCGAATGCCGACTAACTCTCCTCGGGTGCCGACCAATTCTCCTCGGGTGCCGACTAACTCTCCTCGGGTACTGACCAACTCTCCTCGGGTGCCGAATATTGCCACGTAGGATGACATGTGTCCTTTTCTGATTGGTCCCCGTAGATGGAGAATTTTTGCGTCAACAGTGGCGTTCCTTTTTCATCTTCTTCAACCTCCTCCTATTCCTATTTTCAAGTAGGGTTTTCCTCGCTCTTAAAATATTTTATTTCAAATGCTAGTGTGAACAAGATGATGAAGTAAAAATGAATTTTTTTAGCTTTTCTCCCCTATTTTCACATGGCATGAAAAAACCATTTTGTGAAAAATGATAAATGGAGAAGATGATGTTTAGATTAATTTTCAGATTATTATAAATGTTGAAATCATGCTATAAATTTAATGATCTCATGAAATAAACATAGAAAGTGAAATACTACAACAAAATACACATATAAGTTGCATTTAAGGGTCATTCTTTGGTAGAATACCCATATGTGTGTGTTGAATGTGTAATATGCTTTCATCTTGAGATTTAAGATAATTAATGATGAAATATATTATTTTAAACAAATGATTAAGAATTTGATAAAAATAACCCCAGAATCATTTAACTCATGATATTAGTTTAAGCTTTTTAGACATGTTATATATGACTTAATATTAGTATAGTTGGACTATTATGCATAGTTATGTTAAAATGGACTATTCATCATTATTAATGGGTTAAATGTTGGTGGAAATATGTAGTACTTTAAAGAATGATTTTTTTACTTAAAACCCACTTAGAAAGGTGATTTTTGGTTTAAAGAATGCCTTAGTGGCAGATTTGGTAAATATGAGGAAAGTCACTTAAATGGTGTTTTTGCATGAAAAATACTAAGGAAAAGCTTTTTAGATAACAAAAGTGTAAGATGACATTTTGGTAAATTAAAGTGTAAAATGGTGATTTAGTATAGTGTAGTGTTCGGCATTGACACTAGAATTCCTCCTCGGCGCGTAGGAAATAAAGGCTAAAAATGGGTTTTAATGCTAAGATCGGATATGTAAACGTGAACATTAGAATAATGTTGAACACGTGAAAGATAATGATATTTGGATGATGCCGAGTTAAATAATTAAGCAGGGATATGATGTCCCTATAGGTGAAAGTTCCCAAACCAACTGCAGTTAGAATTAGACCTATCAATGAGTCGAGTCGGATTGTGTATGGGTCGACTTAACGAGTTACGGGTCAAAACACCATAAACCCATACTCGACCCGTTAAGACTAACGAGTCTATTGACAATACCCAAACATGATCCGTTAATATTAACGGGTAGACGACCCAAACCGTTAGCACCCGTTAATATTAATGAATCAATTTGGGTCTAAATGGGTAATGAGTTGGGTGACCCTATAGCACCCGTTAGTCTTAATTAGTTTAAAAATAATGGGTTTTCATTGTTATTCTTATTGGTTATAGCTTGAGTGACCCTATAATACCCTCTAGTCTCAAAGGATTTAGAAATAATGGGTTTTAGCGGTTATTCTTATTGGGTACGGGTTGGCTGACCCTATAGTACCTATAAGTGTTAACAGGTATTAACGGGTAGAAATGGGTTGAAACGGGTACAAGTAAATTTCCAAACCCGAACCGTTAGTGTTAACAGGTCCACCGTGTTAACCCGTTAATGACCCAAACCCAATAAAGGTAAACCCATTAACTTATAATTTCATGTCGGATCGTGTCATGTTAATGGGTTATCGTATTTTTTGACAGGTCTAGTTAGCATATGGTACTTTGTGTTAGGCGGTGAAATTTTGTGAAACCGTGGGTGTCCGTGTATTGGAAAAATCCCAAAGACAATGCTAAGCAATGAATCGAATATTCATGAAAGATGCATAAAAGAATGGTATATATTAATTGGATTATTATGTGGTAACAAAATTTAATATAAATGCATTCCTGGCACGAAACAATAAAATGCTAAGTGTGAGTGGGCACGTAGCCCGAGACATTGCATATAAGTGAATTTGTGACTAAGTTAAAGAATCTTGTTAGTATAGATAAATGATTAATATAACAATGACTTCTAGAATATTATTGGCATAATTAAATGTTGACTAAGATAATCATTAATGAAAATTAATGAACATAGGATAATGATGGTTTTGGAAATTATTAAAACGCATTTGTATATGTATTGTATATTGCTATGTATAATATTACTATTATCTCCCACCCTATTGGTAATTTCTCTCATACCCAATTTTCTAAAACCCCAGGTACAATAGGTGGTACGTCAGGTAAGGATGTTGAAACGTCCGCAAAAAGTGCAAGTCGTCGTTAGAAAGCTCTGTGCCTATTTTAATCCTCTAGACTTATGTTAATGGAATCCCTTATTTCTGATATGATGAACTTGGTTTTAGACTTGAACTATTTGAAGTTGTAATAATAGAGGGATTATGTTTTATTTTTTGGATTAATGTACGGAAAATGTTTTGTGTATAATTTGTTAATTGAACGCAACTTGTATGATTAGTGGTCACCCTTTTTCATAATAAAAGTTGGCAAGTTATTGTTAAGTAAAATGAGGCAAATGTTTTCCAAATAAATCTTATAGGATATATCTCCCTCCCCCTTAACAACTTGGTTCGGATACGAGTTATTCCAACGGTAACCCTAATCCAGAATGGGTCATTACAACTTGGTATTAGAGCTTTAGGTTAAATATTCCTTTCGGGTGTGACGTGGTGAGGTCGGTAATAGATATTTCAGCGCCCATATTGGTTTGGGACGATCACGCTGGATTAGTCACGGATTTGACTCGTATCTTGTATAGTGAAGTCAAGGACCTTAGCATGATGTAAAAAATTTATGAGATGGTAAATGGATAAGTTAGTAGCCTCTCATGTTCAACGACGTCTTTAATATAGATTTGATAGTAAGTCATGGGTGTCACTGTAGGCCAATAGTGGCAACACCGTGATATTTTGCGTGAGGTATATTGTGCAGTAACTTTGATGATGAGAGTATCCATAGTAGTAGCAGCAATATCATGTAGTTTTCGTTGAGACCTAACTGTAAAGAATGTATATTTCATCAATGGAGGTTAAGTGACTGGGTGGCTCTCATAAGTATTGATTATGTAGTGAGAACGTATTGGGTCCCTTGGTTGAGGATTTGGATTTAGTGTATATTGATTATAATGTGGGTCTAGATAATCATGATGATCCAAGGTAACCTAGGATTGAACCTATAAAATCTTGGTGATTTAGCATTACGTACTAAAGTTATGATGTTCTAGAATAGGACCTCTTGTGGCATCACTAAGGTGAGACTCCTTTTGGCAATACCCGATGTCCTGTGTCCTACCAAAACTCTGGTGGTATTAATTTATAGGCTTAGAAATAGTAATGTGGTATTGAGGAATAGGATCTCTTGTGGTGTACGTGGCGTGGGACTTGGTGTTTATAGGAAATACCTGACGTCTTGTATCCTACCAAAATATATAGTTGTGTTAACCTGTATATTATCACATTGTATAATGTTTACATGGCAAGGAAATTTAGTTATTGTGGTTGAACACTCATTGAGGATTAAATAATGCGATCTAGTGAATTTTGTTTGGGGTTAGTCTTTAGGATAGGCATAAGAATCCATATTAATTTTTCTTTGGAGATGTATACTAAGGTTTAGCTAATGGAGTGTTAGTACAAGTAATAGGTATTCCCTAGTAATGGTGAATTTAAGATTATGTACCGCGTAGTACGGTAATGTGGGCATATTTCATTGATATTGTTGGATTACTTATGATGTGAAATATATAGACTTGTAGATGGTAAAATATATAGTAATTAGGATTAGTGTCTGGCCCATTGAGGAAATTAAATATTGGCCATAATCAGTTGCCATAGTTGATGAGAGCTTGTCATGATAACTACTAGACTAGGAAGTATATGCTACTTAGAGATGATTGAGTTAGAAAACTTGTTGTGTTGAGGTTTATATAGTTATGATAAGCTACTCATGATTGTAATACGGTTTAGTCATCTCATTTGTGGAAATACTTTGGGGTAATACCACGTCTTTGTTTGTAAACTTGTGTTATGATATGACTTTAAGAATAATGCCGAAAATAGGTTGATAAGTGCTAGGTTATGCACCTAGGAGATATATAACACAATGATGTTCATCATAGTTTTTAGAAATACCTCTGAGATAGAGTGTTAGGCTTGATTGTCGCACATGCGTATCTTACCTATATGGTTTGGTATGACTCTAGTGAGGAAAATCATTAGGTATTAAGCATGGGTAATGATTGAATATTTAACATGACATTAGTATAGTTATGATTTGGGATCACTTAGGATGTTGCTAAGGGTCGTAGCAGTGGTCTGTTATTCGAATGTCCAAAACTATATGAGTGTCGTGTTTCATTTGATGGGGGTGATATCCGAAACTAAGGTTAGCTATCGCATGTGGGAATTGTGGAGGCTAACGGTGAGCTTTGGAAAAACCTAATTTCATTTGGTTCAAATGGTTGTTATTTCCAATGACAAAAAGATGGCATTAATCTTAAGGAGGGAAGCCTAGCGTTTTAGCTTCCCAAAGGAATCGGTTTCATACTTCCTTCGTTCTGTAGGGATGGATGATTCACGGTTAGGACCCGTCAAGATTAATGAGCCAAGACACGATACGTGGCAAGGCTAAGACCTTAGAAAATATCAGTGAGGGTTATAAATTTCAAGTACACGTTGTGAATTTACTTCGTGTGGCACAGTCCGTTGTTGGAATTTGACTGTTCTTTTATTGGAGTGACAGTTGCCTGATCCGTTGCATTCCTTGTGTCTTCTTTGATCCCAATAGTGGGAAGTTATTGATTAGTTTTAATTTGGGTGTAGCACTACATAATCTCATTAGTTATGTGGGTTAGGCCAGTTGTGGATGATGCATCACGGTATATGAGTGCACTCTTCCTCAAATGCAACCTGTTCTACACTAGTTTCTGTACACGCATGGTCTCGCATTGGTTACATGTAGTTTGCATATGCTATTTGGTTGCATTAGGTTAACATGTTTCGTTAATTGACATGTATATCTAGCTATGGCTTGGTCAATGGTTTCGAGGTTGTGACTCGAGGATATTATGAGCATTAGAACCTGATAAAACATTAGATGTTAGTGTTTCACTTTGATTAGAATTGTACAGGTTGAGGATGTGATCGCTCGTTTATATTTATGTTGTGATACCTAGTATGACTCTAGGTTAGTGTAAGGATCTCGTAAGAGATGTCGATCGAGTAGACCAATGGGATGAACTGACCATCTTATGATTAATGATGTGATGGCTATTGATATTGAGGTTATATTAGCCTAGGATAGGCATGATCCAAAATTATTGAGGATACATAGGCTTGTAAACCCTAACGTAGTAACGATTCATGTTGATGAGTTCATTAGTGGTAGCATGATATTTTCTTAATATCGATTATTTCGAGGGATTAATTCGAGATGGAAGAGTTAGGCATGCATGAATTAGTAGTAAGACCTTAGTCTCCACTAATATTGGGTTACTAATGTAATTGATGAAAATAAAATCTTTGGGTTTAGACCATAGTGTTGAGGATGCCCTAGGATTGGAAACTGGTTGTAGGTAGCTGAATTCTAAGGTTGATGACCATGAATTTCGAGGACAAAATTTCCTAAGGAAGGAAGAAGGTAATACCCTGCCCTTTAAAAATAAGTATTTAATGATAATCGAAATATTACATTCAAAGAAAAATTTGAGGAATAAATATATAAGGGGATTACATCAAATACAAAAAGTGTGACATTACGAAAAGTAATTAAGGAAAAAAATTCCCACGTTGCATGATTCACTTGGATGTGTATTTAAGTTCTAATAGTCCTAGTAAGTGTGTTGGTTAAGTTTGACGCGAAAATACCAAGGAGTGATTCTCACACGGTTACGGTTAATAATGCAGTAATTTTGGCGATACGTGACTCACAGGATAGGTAACTTTGTGCAATTTTTGTAGGATGCATCGCGGACCCAAATATTGAAATGACCACTTTCATAGGGTCCAATTATTTTTTGTCAAAAATAAAAGTGCTCAGAAAATTATGAAAATCTCCAGATTGACTTAGAATTTAAGTTTGAGTAACTTTCTCTTCTGTGACATCTTCAAAAAAAATATTTATACCCATTTTAGGTAGATTTCTATCAGCACGCATCATGTAAGATGCAAATTTTTTAGTATAATCGGTAAGTCAAAAAGACCATATATTTAGATTGACAAAAATATAATGAATATTACCGTGCAAAGAAAAATTGAAAAAAAAATGTTTTGCGCGGAGGTCCTGATTCTTGCGCGCCTTGTATAGGATAATTCGAGAGGCCAAACGACTATTACAAATATGAATTTTTAGCTGGAAAAATGCAAGAAATGTGATTCTTAAGTTAAAAGTTTCTATATATATATATATACAAAGTGACAAAAATACACCTTAATTATGGTGTCAACTTATGTCTTGGAAATGACAGACTTCATATGGTGGTGGAGTCTCTTTCACCCATCAGATTTTCAAATCTTAATACACTCTTTCACTCTTTTGAAAACTGCCTAGCTCTTAGTCTTTGGCTATAGGATGGAAGACAACCATTTTTGGCTTATAAGAGTCTTGTAAGGGGAGAGGGTTTGGAGCCAAAATTTCATCTCTTTCCATCAAATTTCTCTCTTTTTCCACGGCCCAACTAAGGTAGTTATTTTCCAAATTCACGGGTCTCTTTTACCACTCATTTACCACCACTAATGCCTCATTTTAGAGGTCTCAAACTCCATTAAAGCTTGCTTAAGAAATAGGACTGCTTGTTGGACCAAAACAGAGGTGGTTTTGGAGCCCTTGGGTGGTGGCTTTATGGAGTTTTGCGGTGTTCCTCTTCCATATTCTTCAACCTCCTCCCCTCTCTATTTCAAGGTAGGGTATTTCTCGCTCTTAAACTCTTTTATTTCAAATGCTGGTGTGAACAAGATAATGAAGAAAATTGCCAATTTTCATTTGCTATGAAAAACCCATTTTGTAAAAAATGATAAATGGAGAATATGATGTTTAGATTTATTTTTTGATCATTAGAAATGTAATGATCTCATTAAATAAGAATAAAAAATGAAAGACTACATGAAAATACACATATTAGTTGCATTTAAGGGTTATTCTTAGGTAGAATACCTATTTGTGTGTGTAGAATGTGTAATATGCTTTAATCTTGAGATTTAAGATGAGTAATGATGAAATATATTAGTTTAAACATGTGATTAAGAATTTGATAAAAGCAACCCCAGAATCATTTAAGTCATGATATTAGGTTAAGCTTTTTAGACATGTTATATATGACTTAATATTAGTACAGTTGGACTATTATGCAAAGTTATGCTAAAATGGATTATTATCATTATTAATGGGTTAAATGTTGGTGGAAACATGTAGTACTTTAAAGAATGATTTTTGTACATAAACCCACTTAAAAAGGTGCTTTTGGGTTCAAAAAATGCCTTAGTGGCAAATTTGGTAAATATGAGGAAAAGTCACTTAAATGGTGTTTTGCGTGAAAAATGCTAAGGAAATGATTTTTAGATAATAAAAGTGTAAGATGAAATTTTGGTAAATTAAAGTGTAATATGGTGATTTAGTATATTTTAGTGTTCGGCATTGACACTAGAATGCCTCCTCGACTCGTAAGAAGTAAAGACTAAAAATAGGTTTTAATGCTAAGATCAGATATGTAAACGTGAACATTAGAATAATGTTGAACACATGAAAGATAATGATATTTGTATGATGTCAGGTTAAATAATTAAGCAGGACTATGATGTCCCTAGTGGTGAAAGACCTCAAACCAGCTGCAGTTAGCATATGGCGCTCAGTTCTGGGCGGTGAAATTTCGTGAAACTGTGGGTGTGCATGTGTTGTGATGGGTAAGTGTGTCAGCAAAATACAAAGATAATGATAAGTAGTGAATCGAATATTCATGAATAATGCATAAACGAATGGTATATATTCATTGGATTATTATGTGATAATTGTGGCCATCCCGGGTGACGCGGCGTTCGTTCCGAGGGGAAGGAGGAAGATCCCTCGAGGAAGAACTGCGTCGTGGTCTCACACCCTTCTCTTCGAAAAAGTACTTCAACCATCGTCGGTATGGGTTGAATGTAAAGAGATGGAGTCGCCATCCTATTTTTCTCAAAACAGGTAAATGAACATGTTGCCACTTCGAGAGAGTGACATCAAGGACAAAACGGATGCATACGAAACCAATAGAAAGGTGTTAAGCACCCATTCCGCCCTTTCGGTCTCTCATGGGAAAATGTTAATATTTTCCATTATTCCAATGAAGTGTGTGTATATGTTTATATAATGGAGATTGGAATCGTTCGACCCATACCCTGAAAAAGGTGGGGTGAGGTCATCCACAGGAATATTCCCAAAATAATAATAAATGTAGAAGATAGAATATGAGCATTCATCGTGACATTGATTGTTATTGGGAAATGATAATATGTGTGGGATGATACACGAACAAGCATATTATATATGTATATGTATGGTAATTATGAAAATGAGGAATTTTGAGAAATTTGGAAAATAAGAGAAATTCAAAAGTTGTAAAATTGGACTCGAGTCTTGAATTTTAATCTGGGATGCCTACGTAGACTATAAAGGCATAATAGTCCACGTAGTTCAAATGTAGAATAGGAGTGGGGTTTATCCCATAGATTCGAACGGAATTTTATTATGTGTATACGTGTAGAAAATGTGTTTTTGGTTCAAAAATTACGAGTGTAACCCTCTTTTATTTTTTGGGGGTTTTTTTATGGAAAATAAAGTATGTGCAATATACTAATAAAAGCGTAAATGTTAATATGTATGAACTAAAGTGAAACAAGATTATGAATCTAATGTAACTTATGCGAAGGCAAGAGATTTAAAAGAGAGGGAGGAGGAATTGGACCTTCCTTGGAGCTTGAGCTTTGATATTGGATGAAATCCTTTGAATATTGATGAATATTGATGAGAGAGAAGGATGTTTCCCAAATTAGGTGTCAAAAGGATGGGTATTTAAGCTTGAATGGAATTTCTCATATGGAACTTTGCTGATTTTGAGAGAATGTTGCTGAGATCACTGACACTGATTGATTTCTTGTGTGTCCTGGGAGTGAACTCATGGACCTTATTTATTGGGAAAAAGTGGGTGCTGATTAGCCTACCCCAGGGGGTTCCTATTGGTAGGTCACCCTTGACACTATGCCGATAGGGAGGGTTCAGAACCTGCCAATTGGCAGTCTCATGCACAGTTTTCTAGAAAAATGATCGTAGCACACAAACCATTGATCTGAATTATCCCCAAGGCATACCGTTAGAAAGGTATTTTAAAGGCCTTAGAGAATCCTTTGGACTTCTCCCCAATCTAGGAGTTGAATTTGGCTCAAATGTGGCTTGGAAACGCACGCCGGTCCTTTGGACGGGAGATCACCGAACGCAAATAGATCGTTCGTCCATATGGTAAGTCAGAATCGTGCACGGGGTAGACCGTTGGAAAGGTTAAGAGATGTACTTCGACATTACAAAGAGTTTTGCTTGGTTTCGAAAGTTAACCTTGGTCAAACGGGGCTCGAAAGCGCCCAAAGTAAATCGGGTCATTCGTCCATACCGTAGGTCAGAATCACGCACAGGGTGGATCTTTAAAAAGGTTATTCAGTTCCCTTCAGAGAATCATTTGGCCTTGGTCGGTCTAAAGAGTTGACTTTGGTCAAACATAGTTCGAGAGCGCCCGGTGGCCTTCAGATCAATTTTTATGGGAAAATTGATCATTCGTCTGAACGATTTTGTTATATCATGTACGGGATGAACCGTTGGAAAGGGGTTTCAGTTCCCTTTGAAGATTCAAAGATCTTTTGCTCTGACGGTGAAGTTGATTTGGATCAACTCGGGGCTCGGGAGCACCCGATGGCCTCTGAATCGATTGTTTGTAGTGAAATGGTCCATTCGTCTGAACCGTTATGCCGATTCATTCATGGGGCGGACCGTTGGATTCAGAGACCTTTAAAGATTCAAAGAACTTTCGATCTGACTATAGAGTTTATCAGAGTCAAATGGGGCCCAGGAGCGCCTAATGGCTAAATCGGTAGTCGGAGTATGGCTTAGATTTATGTTGGAAAGGGAGAGTTCTAGGAGTCTAAGGAGATACTTAGGGGGTCATAGAATGTGGTGTCTATAGAGACCCTCTATGGGTGAGCTTAGAACAAGTGATGACCGTCGAATAGACACCACAAGATGGAGGGAGATTAGTTCTACGGACCTAAGGTATATAGATGATCGATTCAAAAGGTCGTGATCAATTCTGACCTAAAAGAGGTGATAACCGAGGATTAAGGTCAATTCTAACCTAAATAAGGTGACGATCCAAGACCGAGGTAAATTTTGACCTAACAGAGGTGACGACCGAGGACCAAGGTCAATTATGACCTAATTGAGGTGATGATCGAGTACCGAGGTTAATTCTAACCTAAGAGAGGTGACGATCCAAGACTAAGGTCAATTATATCCTGAGCGAGGTGACAATCGAGGATCAAGGTTAATTTTTACCTAACCAAGGTAACTATCCAAGACCGAGGTCAATTCTGACCTAACTGAGGTGACGATCGAGGACCGAGGTTAATTCTAACCTAAGAGAGGTGACGATTGGGGACCGAGGTCAATTCTGACCTAACTGAGGTGACGATCCAAGACCGAGGTTAATTATGACCTAAGAGAGATAATGATCGAGGATCGAGGACCGAGGACCGAGGTCAATTATAACCTAGCTAAGGTCACAATCCAAGACCAAGGCCAATTCTGACCTAAAAGAGGTGACAACCAAGGATGAGATCAATTCTGAACTAAAAAAGGTGATGATCGAGGACCGAGGTCAATTCTAACCTAATTGAGGTGACGATCCAAGACCAAGGTCAATTCTGACCTAAAAGAGGTGATAACCAAGTACCAAGGACAATTTTGACCTAACTGAGGTGACAATCCAAGATTGAGGTCAATTCTGACCTAAAGGAGGTGACGATCGAGGACCGAGATCAATTTGACCTAATTGAGGTGACAATACAAGATCGAGGTCAATTCTGACCTAAGAGAGGTGACCATTGAGGACCCAGGTTAATTCGGACCTAACTGAGGTGACGATCCAAGATCGAGATCAATTTTGACCTAAAAGAGGTGTACCTTTCCTTTGGGAAATTTGGGGATTCCATTAGGGATGAGGATTAGATTTTAGGTTCCGTTGGGGAATAATGAATGTTCCGAGGATTTTGTAGCTGGGGGAAAATTTGGAGTGTACTTTAGAGACGTTATTGGGTTGAATGATTCCCTGGAATTTTACTAGGCGTGTAAAAAAATATTTTCCTTGGTGAACAAAGGGGTAGAATGGATTTTGAAATTTTAGGATTTTTTCGGAAATTGTTCGGGATGTTCTGGTATTTTTTTAGGACTTTTTGTACAAAATTTTAGAGGGTGTGCCAATTGGCATGGATGGAGGTTTACCAATCGGCATTGGCAGATCAGTGTTGATCGGTGGGGGGAGGGGACTTTTGATCGGCCTAATGTTTAGCCTCCTATAATAAGGGGGCGGGTTCTCCTCATTTTGCACAACTTTCTGACTTCTTATCTTCTATTATTAACCTCTACAAATCGTCCTAACGTCTAAAATGGATGACTTCTCAAGAAGTGCGACCCCTATGGAATGGCTTAATGACGACGATTGGGCAGGATTAGAGTGGACTGCTAGGGTGCCCCTCGCATTGGGTATCGATAACTCCTTTGACTCATTTGAGCTGGTGGAGGATGATCAGACCCTTCTGCGTGAGCCTTCATGCCATTGCTCTTCGAGGGTGGTGAAACCTGGTGGCTACGTAAGTATTGCATGACTCTTGGTATTCCATTCTTCTTTTCTTAACGAGATTGCTTTATTTCTTGAATCTGACAAGGATTTTCCTCATTTTTGACACACTGACGTCTCCATTTCGACTATTCGTGCTGATGTTAGAACAGAGCTTAAGGATGTTTAGGATCACCTTCCTCTTGTGGTGCACTGGATGGTGTCCTCTGCGGGATTTGGGAGGCTAGCATCAACTTTAGATGAGATGCCCCGCTCCACTTCGGTTCTATGTGCTTTGGGAGAGAGGTGGTGGGACACTACCCACACCTTCCATTTTGGCTTCTAGAAGATGACGGTGACTTCCATTGATGTTCAGCAGTTACTGGGGCTAGACTATGAGGGTGGACACATTGAAGTGGATAGGACATTGAGGGTGATGGCTGAAGCGGTGACGGCAGCTCTGGGTGATGTGGAGAGGGTGGTTTCTGGGAGTTCTCTTCGCATGTCATCTTTAAGGGAGCCTTTACGGAGGGGGAGGGTTGATGAGAATAACGGCCAGTAGGTGTGTTGGATGGATTGTCTATTCATCTTGTTTGTATTGGGAGGTTTTCTGGTGGTGACAAGTGGCGACGGCGTTCACTTGTGGTTTTTGCCATTTCTGAGGGTGTTTTCGAACATCCGCTTATATGATTAGGGGAGCCTGAATTTGGTGACCTATTATTATTCTTTGGATACATTCAGACAGTGCTTTTGAATGACTTTTAATGGGGCCACGTATCTTCAGGAGGTATTCTTTATTTTGCGCATTTTCCTTTATGCATTCGCATTTTCCATTAATGCACTTCTTTTTTTATTTCTTGAATGTTGATCTTCGTCCTTTGCAGACTTGGTTCTATGAGGTGATTGGGTTTAACACCCAACTGATTTCTTTGACGGATGACTCTATTGGGGACTTCTGTCGAATTTTTAGGTGGTGGATATCCAACCAGCAGTCGAATAATAATCTTTCTCTTGAGACGATGTGTCAGGTCTTGAATGGACAGACGAGTGAACGGGTAAGCATCATTTTGTTTTTGAGACTGTTCTTTTCCTTTGATGATTGTTTATTGATACTGATCCTTCTTTTTTTGGGTGGATTTGTAGGTGAACTTTTATCCCTGGGGGATGGCTATTCAGCACGCCAGGGTGACTAGGGGGCATGCACAAATGCAGCGCCTGGTGGCGCATGAGTTCGATTACTCCTGGTATCTTGGGGAGAGGGTAGTCTAAAAGACTATGGAGGATAAGGTTGCAGTGTTTCCGATAGCCCTTTATGTTTATGAGGCGCGTGCAGGAGATGTCTGATGATGCTCGGATGGCTGTAATGATAGGATAACCATACTCCCTATACACTGACATAGCGGTGATGTATAATTATCTGGACTTCGTCTCGAGTTATTTGATGCCTCCTAGTATATATTATGGGATGCCTCTCCCTAGCGCGAGATCGAGTCGGTAGGTGAGGTCCTCTCATAGTGCAGGCGGTGCGACCACTTTCGTGGTGACAGCGATGACGTTAGAGCCTTCTTTTGTGGGGAGGCATTCCCCTAGTTACAACCTTCGGTGAGCTTATGGGGGATTTTTGCATCTACAGCATCGTCCTTATGTGATGGACCTGGAGGAGTTGGGTTTGACAGAGGAGGTCCTTAGGCCTGCGGTATGTTTTTTTTATTTCCTTGATTTCTTTCTTTTTCCTCATGCTTGACTGATTTGATCTTTTCCATTCTTCCTCATAGCATATCAGTGTTTTGACCACCTAGATGAAGGACATTAGGGACTGAATATCTTCAGCGACTGCTCATATTCGTGGGGCGGTTATGATCCCTTCTTGCTTGGTGTCGTCTAACTCGTTCGGGGAAGGGCCGAGCTCTGAAAGTGGGGGTACCTTGTATCGCCACAGGGGGAAGAGAGCGCGCCGTGGGGATGGGGATCTTAGAGAGAGGGGGAGAAAAGAGAGAGAGAAAGAGAGAGAAATAAATTGGGTTCGGGCTAAGTCCCATTATTTTTCTGCTTTTTTTTTCCTGCAAAATGTTAATGTAATACCGCAAAATATGTGCAAATAAAGAATGAAGTTTTTTGTTGATTTTCTTTGATTTAGTGATTAATGCACATGCGCCTTTTATTTTGCTACTGAGATCGTAAAAAGAATTTTGAAAATTGATTTGAGAAGGATTTTATTTAAAATGAGAATTAGTAAAAGTATAAGTATAAAGAAAACCCGGAATTTCGTTAAGATAAAAATTATTTTTGTTGAGTTTTTTTATTTTGACAAAAAAGGAAAAAGGAAATTTTCCCGAAATAGGAGGTTGCCGATCGGCATGACCTCTGTCCTACCTGTTGGCATATCAGTCCAGTTCAATTAATCCATGTCTTTGATTACACTTTCTTCAATTACTTAGTACTTGGTGGGGCAAGTTTTACTCCGATTTCTGCAGGGTTCCTTATCTTTGCTTGAGAGGTGCCAAGTATAAAAGGGGGTGTGAATGGGGATTTCCACCTCACACTTTCATCTTCTTTATTTTTCAAATTCTTACTTACTTGTTATTTCTGGGCAAGATGGCTCTCCCTGGTAGCATTGAGTTCGCCAACTACCTCGAAGCCTTAGAATCAATGTGCTCTTAAAATATTAATTATTACTCCTTCCATATGCGGTGAGTCTCCCTGGTAGCATTGAGTTCGCCCATTGAGTGGAACATATTGATGGCGGCTATCGAGTTTTGGTATCCCGAGGATCATGTCTTCCGCTTCGGGTTGGATGAGATTTGTCCTACGTATGAGGAATTTTCTATCATGTAGGGGCTAAATCCCAGTGTTACTGCGGCTCTGCCTGAGTTTTCTCGTTATCCTAGGTAATTGTTGGCTGGGCTTCTTCATATCTCGCATTTGGCGGCCAGGCCATTAGTTACGGGGGAAATGATTTCCCTTTCGGTGGTGTTGCAGTCCATGCATTCGCAGGATGTAGGTGATGCTGGATATGTCAAGGCCGCATCCTAGGAATTGTTTAAAAAGTTCTGTTAGTGACTGGGGAGACTCTAGTGGACCCCCAACTAGCTGCTATTATTTCCTGGATGCAATACCATCGCAATCCTGTGGCGGTGATACTAGCGGAGACCTTGAATGGCT
The DNA here is from genome assembly GCA_949130495.1 of Sambucus nigra. Lineage (NCBI taxonomy): Eukaryota > Viridiplantae > Streptophyta > Magnoliopsida > Dipsacales > Adoxaceae > Sambucus > Sambucus nigra. Next base: position 94,280,241 of record OX422211.1, read on the forward strand.
TGGATGCCATGCGAGAGGGCCATTCTGACTTTCTAAGGGGTAGCCCTGTGATGTTGTTTATGTGGATTTCAAAGAGGTTTCGTATGGCGGTCCCACCCGAGTATGCTTTGCCTAGGTGAGTCTGGCATGTTTTTTGGGACTACATGAAGTGGTTATGTAAGAAGGTAGTGGCCAGGATGCTGGCTATGGACACTGGTCAAAGGTGTCTTGCCATATTTGACACCATAGAGGGAGGCATTGTGGTCTACCTCAAGCTAGTCTGGGTTTATCGCTCTATGGAGCGTCTGCGATACTTTATTCAGGCAAGGGAGGTTTGGGGAGCCCAGGATGCAGGTGACTATAGTGTTGGTTCCTCTGGTAGCTGCGGATGGGTCTTTGGTAAACTCTTTGTAATAAGTGTGGTTTTGTGCTTTTTTGGAATAATTAGAGGGTGATTTTCAGGAGCAGCGGGGCATGTTACTATCTAGGTTTTTTAGCAGGTGTAGTGCTGGCGAGGGAATTCGTTTGACTCCTTGTGCTGATGTAATCATATGAAAATTATAGATAATGAAATAAATAAGTTTTTTATCATCTAGTTGTGCCTATTGATGACTTTTTGTATTTTAAATTATCCATACCAATCGTTAAGGCATACATAATCCTTTTGTTCACGTATATGTTAAAATGAACTGTAATTCTTGGGGATTAGAAAAGAATAGCATTTTGTGAAAAAGAAGGGGGCCTCGCTTATGTGAAGTGAATGAGCTGCCTACATACCTTTGAGGGTTTTGAAGAATTTTGAAATTCATTTTTGAAATTGTTTTTAGAGGATCAGGCCCACATAGTTCTGGGTAGACAAAAAGAAGAGGGATTTTTTTAATAGAATGGACATGAGAAGAGTCGTATCTCGTTGAGATTTTGGAATAGGGGTATAATTTCTTGAGATGGTACAGGTTGACTGGATGCGCCATTTCTTCTCCATCGAGGTCAGTGAGCACAGCGGCGCCGCCCGATAGGATCTTCTTCTCGATGTAGGGGCCACTCCAATTAGGCTTGAATTTCCCTCTGGGGTCCCAGATAGGCTCTATTATTTCTTTGAGGGCTAAGTACCCTTCTCAGACACCGCAGTCCTTGACTCTCTTATTAAAGGATTGCATTATACGGTGATGGTACCCTTGTATGTGGTATAGAGCTTTCAATCTTCCCTTGTCCAAGAGGGACAGCTCGTCAAGATGGCTTCGATGCTAGTTAAAACGGCTACGGTGCCAGTCTTCCTCATCAAGACGGCATATGATGTTCTTTATCATGAATTTGTCCACTTTCTTGGGATTCAGAACTACGTATAACTCGACTTCGACCCATTTGGTGAAGTAGTCAATAGAGACCATGATGAACTCATGCCCATTAGATGCCTACGGTGCAAATTTCCCTATGATGCCGACACCCTATGTGGAAAATGGCCAGAGAGAGGTCATGTTGTAAAATTCTCGTGGAGGCAGATAATGTAGGTTAGATAATCGTTAGCATTCGAGACATCTTCGAACGTAGGCTGTGTAGTCCTGAACCATGGTAGTCTAGTAATACCCCTGTCGAATGATCTTTTTGGCGAGCATGTGGCCATTCATGTGGGGTCCTCATTCCCCGTTGTGGATTTTCTGCATCATTTCTTTAATGTCAACCCATGCGATGCAGTGTAAATGGGTTCCATCGAAGTTTCTCTTAAATAGTGCTTTATCACAAATAATGTATGGGGCGACAAGTCTATCGAGAGTTTCTCGATCTTTCATGTCAGCTCTTTGGGGATACCTGTCGTGCCAAATATCATAGTACCAGTAGTCGACTATTTCGGGTTCTTCCTCCATAGTGACCTTGATGTGGTAGGAGTGGGTTAGTTTGTCTTGTTTCTAGACAAGGAAAGGGGACATGGTTTAATCATGGAGGCTAAGGTGTCAAGGGCATCAGCCAGGTTGTTTTTTTCTCGGGGCAGGTAGTGGAAAGTAATTTCTTAGAATTGGGAAGCTAGTTATTCAAGTTGGGCATGGAAGAGTAAGATTTTCTCATCTTTGACTTTCCATTTCCTGAGTACTTGATCGATGATGAGGGTGAATCCCCGTAGACATCGAGGTATTGGATTCCTTTTTTAAGGGTAACTTTGAGGCCTACCATGCACGACTTATATTCAGTCATGTTGTTAATGCAGGGGAAATCAAATTTGATGGCAATGGAGTGTGGGAGTCAACATGGGAAATTAGGAGGATTCCAATGCCATATCCTTCTTACTAGAAATGCCATCAATGAACATTTGCCATTTAAGATCTTCTTAGGAGGCGCAAAGTATATTCTCATTTGGGAATTTGACAATCCAGACATCGACTTATTTTATAGAGTTGTTAGCAATGTAGTCGGAGATGGCTCTTCCTTTCATGGATTTATGTGTGACATAGGTGATATAGAAGTATCAACCAATGGGCTATTTGGATGGATAGGGCAGGCTTTTCGAGTATGTACTTGATGGGATTCATTTGGGATACGAGTCTGATGGGGAAGTCGAGCATGTAATGTATTAAGTTTTGGGTAACCCAGACAAGAGCGACACGTGCTTTTTCCAAGGCGGTGTAGTTAACCTCGTAACCAACCAATTTTTAACTAGAGTAGTAGATGGCTTTCTATTTGCGAGTTTCTTCAAGGTATTGGGCCAGTAGAGCCCCAACTGTAGTATCGATCACGGTTAGGTATAGGAGTAAGGGAAAACTAGGTTGCGTTGGCATGAGCACCAAAGGTCGAGTTAGGTATTATTTAATTTGATCGAAAGCTTCTTGTCAAGCTTCACTCTATACTTTAGTTGAATCCTTTTGAAGGATTTTAAAGATGGGTTCACATGTGGAAGTCAATTGGATGATGAATTGACTGATGTACTGTAATTTCCTAAGGAATCCTCCAACTTCTTTCTCAGTTCGGGGAGGTGGCATCTCAAGTATGGATTTTATCTTAACATGATCTTCTTCTACCCCTTTCTCACTGACCATGAATCCCAAGAGTTTTCCTTTAATAACATCGAAGACACAATTCTGTGGGTTAAGCCGTATTTGGTACTGCCGCAGACGTTCAAAGAATTTTTGGAGAGAGGGAATATGACCTTATCTAGTTTTGGACTTGATAATCATGTCATCTACATAGACCTCAAATTCTCTGTGTATCAAATCATGCTAAATGGTTGTGGAAGCCCTTTGATAAGTAGCCCCTCCATTTTTTAGACCAAATGGCATGACAGTTTAGCAAAAGGTTCCCCAAGGGTTAATAAATGAAGTTTTCTCTTGATGATCAGGGTGCATCTTGATCTGATTATATCCGGCAAACCCTTCGATGAATGACTTGAGAGCGTGACTGGATGTATTATCCACAATTATATCGATGTTGGGTAGCGGGTAATCATCCTTCGAAGAGGCCTTGTTCAAGTCTCTATACTCAACACACATGCGGACCTTTCCTTCTAATTTTGGCATGGGTAAGATATTGGCTAGCCATGTAGGATATGCAATCATAAGAATGAAATCCACATTCAGTTTCTTGACTACTTCTTCTTTAACCTTGAGTGACCATTCGGTGCAGAGCTTTCACACCTTCTATTTGACAGGTTTACATTCCGGGAGATTTGGGATCTCATGTTGTGCTATCTCAGGGTTAATGTCGGGATTATCGTCATAAGACCATGCGAAGACATCCAAAAATTCCTTCAGTAATTCTTCGAGTTATGTGTACTCGTTCTCATTAAGGTTAGACCCTATCCTAATCTCACGCATTTGGCTACTAGAATCGAGATTAATAACAACAGTTTCATTTTCATTAACTTTAACGCGGTTATGTTATTTGTTATTAACCTTATTTAGATCGGTTAAGAATTATTCATTTGAAAATTCATCATCATCAAGAGTTTGATTAGAATCAAGATAATTAATGTAAGGCATGACAAGATACTCAAAATCTTCATTTATTTCATTAATAGGAAAAATTGAGAACCTCATCATAGGAGGTCTCGATTACATCAGAGTGAGAGGAAATAACTAAAGGGGAAAGGGGATAAACATCAGGGTTATATTGAATATCAGCAGGTGGCACAAGCAGCATGCCAGTTGAGAAGAGGTATATCAGCATCTTTGATGAGGTAGGATGGATCGGATGATGTAGTCCCTAAGTGGGTCATGCAGAGTGCCAGCCCTAGTAACTTTAAGTTGAAAAAGTCCTCAGAGTCGCTGTCCTCAGAATCCATGACATTAGCTATGGTCTCCTTAGTGAGTGGTTGTACACAGTGCTGGTTACTTTCATCCCCTGTATAGCTGTCTCGAAAAAACATCTCCATTCCTCATTTCATCTTCTTGTCTATAGGGTCATAGCAAGGTTCAAGGAAGCAGCAGAAGGGGAAATCTTCACCCTCTCTGATGAATCTTCCATTTATGGAATCTCTCGATATAGTTCTAGTGCATCCTAAATTTTTCTTTAGTCGAGGCTGACGGATCAATCTGAGTTCTTCTTCTGATGGTTGATATCCCAAGACACAGGGAAAAAAGGCCTCCTTCAACATAATAGGTTCAGTTATCCTTTGTTGTCTTTTCCCTATCCACAGTTCGGGAATAAAGTGCATATTCATGAACATTTGGATTACATTGACGTTTTCATGAGGATCATATTCTGTACAAACCCTATCTTTGAAGTCATCACCTAATGGGAGTAGGAGTGGTTTGACTTGGAATCCTTATAGTAGCATATCGTTCACCCCGTAGTGTATCTCAAGTACCAGATTATTGGTGCTTGTATTCTCAGTATTTTCACTGCCCAATATGGTGATGACTTATTTGTTAGCAAATAATTTCAATTTTTAATGAAGGGAAGAAGACACCCATTTAATGTTGTGGAGCCATGGTCATTCGAGCAATAGATTGAAATAGGTTGGGATGTCAATGACTTTGAATTAAACAACAGGATTTATAGGGCCAGTCCCTATTGCAAGCTTAATAGATCCCATTACTTCCCGGAGGGTGTTGTCGTAGGGACGTACGACATCAGAGGTTGGAGCAAGGTCGCTCCCTTTTAATCCCAAATAGTTTAGAGTTCTTAGTGATCACACATTCAGAGTTGATCAATTATCGACGAGAGCGAGGAGAACAGTTTTTCCCATAACTTCGACAGAGATATTAAGAGCATGATTGTGGTTTGGGACCAGTCTTAGGGATTTCCTCTTCAAAAAATGAGACCATTCGAGTAGAGGTCAGGGATACAACTAGGTTCACTACTTCTTCTGGTTGGTTGAGAGAGGAACTTTGGATCCTATGAGTAACTTGATTAGATCATTTCGGTGCAATTGGAAAGACATAAAAATTCCCCATAGAGTGTTGGTAGCTTGAAATTTCTTTAGCTGATCAAGGACCTTACTTTTTTCAAGAGTCATTTTTGGCACAGGGAGATTCTTAACACTTTTCCCTTTATCGTTTGTTGATGGTTGTGAGTTTGAGTTCTGGTATAATCTCCCCGACTTGGTCATGTGGTTTACGGAAGAAGGAAAAAATAGAAACCTTATTTCTTCATTGATATCGAGTTTCTCATCTACCTGGTTAATCTTTCTTAGCAGATCCTCGAATGATATCACTCCACATAGGTTGTATATCAAACTAGTCTTTCTTAAATCTGGCTCTTCATTTGAATCCTCAAAATCGTCCCCCCATTCGGTGGCAACGATATTATCTTTCCATATAAATTCAAAACACTCTACAAGTTCTATGGCCTCTTCGTATAATTCTTCCCATTTGACAGGGGAATGCAGGATTGAAGGGACCAGGTGCCCTTTTAATTGTAAAGCATCGAGTAGCTCGAATATGCTACAAATATCCCCTGTTTATCGAAATAAATCTACCATGATCTGGACCAGGTCATCTAGACTGACTTCGTCGGATGACACTACCCAATTGTCTGATTCACGAGCCCATTTTTGAGCTTTTAATAATAACCCATTGAATCTCTGACAGTCGAGGTCATTTGGGAGGGCCATTTCAGCGTGAACTCTTGGATTTGGTTCAGCACTTCTGATAATTCCATATATTTACCTCCAGAATAGGTACGAACATCGATGCAGGCTCTGGTGAGGAGTGATAAGGTTCGATCGGCAAGGCTGGTAGGGTGTAAGAGGAAATATGGGCATTTTTGGAGAGATTTAGGAGAGTATATGGTTATGACAGGTGATTTACTTAGCATGATTTGGGTGGATGGGTCAGGTTCTAAGTCTTCTTCTAGGAAGATGGCATTTTCATGATTTGGGAGTGGATTATGGGTAGTGTTCGATTTAGGATTAGCTAGTGGGGCGATGATACCCCGATTAATCAGGCTTTGGATTGTGTTTCGGAGATGGAAACATTGGTCAGTGGTATGACCAGCAGTTTGGTGAAAGTCACAATGGGCATCAGGATTGAAGTTTTTCATAGTGGATTTGGTGATGAACGAGGGTCCAATGGTTTGATCAGGTTTCAGTTCAAGAGAGCCTGGTAGGCTTCAGAGAGAAGAGCATGAATCTCGATATATTCCTTCCGGATTGGGTTTGGGCTACTTTCTGGTGTCCATAAAGTGGCGGGCTGAGAGATGTTGTTGATAGTAGAAATTACGGTACTAGTAGGTTTTTCAAACTTTTTAGGAGAAAACTGTCCAGAGGTTTTCTTCAGTTCAACTTCTATCTCAGGAAGACCTTCTCGGATTTCTACTCCTTTTTCTCAGAGGGCTCGGAAGTGAGGGTAGTACTGTCCTCCCATTATTTCTCAAACATAGGGTAAGAAGTTCTTCTTCACAATGCTGACTTGTTCTTCGGCGGAAAGTCGATTGGTCATGGTAGCTACTTTTTCTCACCATCTTGTTATGAAGTTACTGACTGATTCCCTGAGATTATGTTTAAGTAACTCTAAGTCACGGCGGGTAACCTTTAGCTCCTCGTTGTACTTATATTGTGACATGAACTCACGAGCAACGTCTTCCCAACTGTAGATTCTAGATTCCTCAAGGGATAGGAACCAATGAAGGGTTGCTATCTTTCAAGGTCTATTGGAACATCTGAGCCCTTATTTCTTCGAAAGCTGCTAGGATATTCATGGCCCGGTGATAGCTACGAAGGTGAACGATTAGGGGTCCACTGCCTCCAAACTTCTCGATCTTGAGTATCTTAAATTTTTTTGGTAACCTGGCTTTAGGATAGGGAGACATGTGGGTGTAATCCATGTAGTTCCCAGAGATTCTAACCTGGTCGAATTTCTTGGTCAACATCTTGAGGTCTTCCTTGACCTTAATAAGTTCTTCTTCTTTCGGATCAATAGTTACGTGTAAATTCACCCCGATCTGAGCAAGGTTTGGCATAAGAAGTTGGGCTGGTGGTGGCCCATTATCAAGACGAGCACGTGGAGCATGGTGGTATTCTTCAGGAACCTAGATAGGCTCAGGTGCTGGCGAACCCATGGAGAAAATGAAAATGACCTCAAGATCATCTCGGACGGGGACCAATTTCTTTGCATCTCATGAACCTCGGTTTAAAGGTTATCAATTTTTGTAGTGAGTTGAGCCAAAACCGTCAACAAGTCCGACTGCACATTCGACACTTGATCCGTGTTCTCCATGGAAGGCATTGAGGAAGTAAGGGGACTGATAGAACTTCACGATGGTTCGACTGAAGACCGAAGACAATAGGAATCCAGGCTAAGGGTATTTGATCGACTTGAGAAGGAGAAAAATTAGAATTTATTTTCGGAAAAAGAAAAGGGAAATTTGTTATTTTTGGAAAGGGAGGAAAATATTTTTGATTTTTTTGGAAAAGATGAAGATGAAAATGTTTTCTTTTTTTTTGTTTTGAGGGAAAATGAGGAAAAATATTTTTGGTATTTCTGATAAAAGAAGGAGAAATGTTTTTGGACACTTTTGAAAAGACGAGAGACGGGTCTCAACATGATTATTATGTTTACTAGGTTCTCATTTGTATTAAGTTTACCTAAATGCAAAATGAAATGTCGGACGGGACCCGAGCCTAGAAAAATTAGGTTTGCAACATATGTAAAGCTAAGGTTGGACTTGTCACCAGGCTTACAGGCAGGGTTCCGTTTTAAAAATTGCTCAAAAATTTGGGCGACAGGCCTACCCGAAATTTCAGCAGAGTTTCGGGTTGAAATCGATAATCTAACATGTGTGTCCTAGGTTTTACAACTATATGAGATTATCCAGTTGGTTGGGTGAATTAGATAGGTTTCTCCCTTTGGCGTGACTTCCACGATATACGTCTTGCTTTTAAGGATAATTGGTACGTGTGGACAAGTCATTTGATATACCTGAGTGTACGTGAATTTCCTCATTATATACCTCATAGGGACGGTACGTATGAGAGTGAATTTAATATACTCGACGTATGTGAATGAGTTCCCTGCGATATACATCCCGTCATGACTTTAGTCAAAAAGTATGATGCGAGGGAACCATTCGATATACGTCGAAGGTACTTGGCCAATGGAAGGTGAGAGTCATATCGCTTAAGCTAACTGCGACCTGCGGACCATATCCCATCACAAAGTGACTCCCTAGTTATGGAACAAAATCTGGTCAATAATAATGCTCTTTTGGTGATGTCGTGTGAATCATGCATGACTCATTTATTAGTATCTTATGGAGAGAGTATCTTTTTATTGATCATGCCATTCAGAGATCAAGGTACAAGTACCAATAGTAAAGATATACTAAGCATGGATAAGTGATGTGTGAGTGATGTGAAACTATTTATAAGTGAGTGTGTGATGAGTGAGCATGGATATATACAAGTGGAGGTGTTTTTTGGTGACACCTAAGCATGTATTTCTAAACGAGGTGTGCAACATGTGGATATACGTGATCCTAGGTGCATGTGGTGTGAAGTGTACATAGAGAGTCTTCTACAAGTGTGTGAATAGTAGCATAAGCATGAGTTACATATGAATACTAAAGGGGAACATGCAAATAGGGGGATATACAAGAAAATAAAAAAATACCCATGTAAACAGAGTCTATCCCTATTAAAAGTAATCCCCATCGGAGTCACCACTGTGGACATCCCGGGCAGCACGACGTTCATTTCAGGGTGAAGGAGGAGGATCCCTCGAGGAAGAACTGCATCGCAGTCTCACACCCTTCTCTTTGAAAAGGTTCTTCGACCGTTATCGGTGTGGGGTGAATATAAAGAGATGGAGTCTCCAGCCTATTTTTCTCGAAATAGGCAAAAGAACACATTGCCACTTCGAGAGGGCGGCATCAAGGACAAAACTGATGCATACGAAACAAATAGATCGGAGGTACGGAGGCTAAGTTACGAAATGGGAAGGTGTTAGGCACCCATCCCTCCCTTTCGATCTCTCATGCGCAAATGCTAATATTTTCATTTATCTCTGTGACATGTGTGTATGTGTTTATATAATGGACATTGGAATCATTCGACCCATACCATTAAAAATGTGGGGTGAGGTCATCCACAGGAACATTTCGAAAATAATAATAAATGTAAAAGATAGAATATGAGCGCTCATCGCGATATTGATCGTTATTGGGAAACGATAATATGTGTGGGATGAGACGCGAACAAGCATATTACATTTGTATATGTATGATAATCATGAAAATGAGGGATTTTGATAAATTTTAAAAATAAGAGAAATTGGAAAGTTGGAAAACTGGACTCGAGTCTCGGATTTCAACCCGGGATGCCTACGTAGCCTATAAAGGCATCAAAGTCCACGTAGTTCAAATGTAGAATAGGGGTGGGGTTTGTCCCATAGATTTGAATGGAATTTTATTATGTGTGTACGTTTAGAAAATGTGTGTTTGGTTTTTTGGAAAAAGTGTGATGGATAATTTCGTTCGAAATTTTCGAGTGTAACCCTCTTTTATTTGTTTTTGGGTTTTTCGTGGAAAATAAAGTATGTGCAATATACTAATAAAAGCGTAGATGTTAATATGTATGAACTAAATTGAAACTAGATTATGAATCTAATGAAACTTATACGAAAACAAGAGAATTAAAAAGAGGGAGGAGGAGTTCGATCTTGATCTTGTATCTTGGATGAACTCCTTTGAATATTGATGAATGTTGTTGAGAGGGAAGGATGTTTGACAAATTGGGTGTGAAAAGGATGGATATTAAGGCTTGAATGGAATTTCTCACAGGAACTTCGCTGATTTCGAAAGAATGTTGCTGAGATCACTAATCCTGATGGATTTCTTGTGTGTCCTGGGAGTTAGTTCATGGCCCTTATTTATAGGGAAAAGTGGGTGTTGATCGTCCTACCCTAGGGGGTACCGATCGGCAAGTCACCCTTGACACTTTGCCGATTGGCAAAGTTCAGGACTTGCCAATTGGCAGTCTCGTGCGAACTTTTTTGGAAAAATGATCGTAGCACACAAAAAATCGATCCGAATTGTGCACGGGTCATACCGTTATAATGGTATTTCAGAGTCCTTAGAGAGTCCTTTGGACTTCTCCCTGGTTCGGGAGTTGACTTCGGATCAAATATGGCTCGAAAATGCACGTCGGTCCTTTAGAAGGGAGATCATCGGATGCAAATGGATTGCTCGTCCGTATGGTAAGTCGGAATTGCGCACAGGGTGGACCGTTGGAAATGTTAGGAGATGTACTTCAATATTTCAAAGAGTTTCTCTTAGTTCAGAAAGTTGACCTTGGTCAAACGGGGCCCGTAAGCGCCCAGTGACCTCTCAGAGTAAAATGGATCGTTTGTCCATACCGTAGGTCAGAATCATGCACGGGGTAGATCATGAAAAGGGTATTCAGTACCCATCATATATTCATTCAGCCTCATTTGGGCTGAAGAGTTCACTTTGGTCAAACGGAGTCCGGGAGCGCTCGATGGCCTCAGGATTAATTTTCGGAGAAAAATTAATTGTTCATCCAAATGGTTATGCTTTATCGTGCATGGGGCTGACCATTGTAAAGGGTTTTCAGTTCCATTTGAATATTCAAAGAGCTTTCACTCTGACGGTGAAGTTGATTGGGGTCAACTCGAGGCTCGGTAGCGCCCGATGGCCTCTGAATCAATTTTAGATAGTTAAATGGTCCATTCGTCTGAACCATTATGTCGATTCATGCACCTGGCGGACTGTTGTAAAGGTTATTCAGAGCCCTTCAAATATTCAAAGAGATTTCACTCTGACTATAGAGTAGACCAGAGTCAAATGGGGCCCTGGGGCGCCTGATGGCCTCTAGATCGGTACTCAGAGTGCGACCTAGGTTTGAGGTGGAGGGGGGGAGTGCTAGTAGTCTAAGGAGAGACTTATGGGGTCGTAGAATGTGGTTTTTATATTAAAAAAAATGGAATATGAATACATTCTTGGAACAAAACATTAAAATGCTAAGTGTGAGTGGGCATGTAGCTCGAGACATTGCATGTAGGTGCATTTGTGACTAAGTTAGAGAATCTTGTTAGTATAGATAAGTGATAACTTTGTTAAATATAATAATGGCTTCTTGAATATTGTTGGCATAATTAAATGTTAACTAAGATAATCACTAATGATAATTAATGAATATAGGATAATGATGGTTTTCGAAATTATTAAAATTCATTGTATATGTATAGTATTTTCTATTAAAATTATTGCTTTTATCTCCCACCCTGCTGGGTATTTTGCTCATACCCTATTTTCCAAAACCCGAGGTACAATGGGTGGTATATCGGGAAAGGATGTTGAAAAGGCCATGAAAAGTGCAAGTCATTGTTAGAAAGCTCTGTGACTATTTTAATCCCATGGACTTATGTTGATAGAATCCCTTATTTCTGATGAGTTGAACTTGGTTTTAGACTTAAAATATTTGAAGTATTAATAATACAGGGATTTATGTTTTATTTTGTGGATTAAATTATGGAAAATGTTTTATGGATAAATTGTTTATTGAGCATAACTTGCATAATGAATGGTCACCCTTTTTCATAATAAAAGTTGGTAAGTTTTTGTTAAGTAAAATGAGGCAAATGTTTTTCACATAAATCTTATAGGCTCTATCCCCCTCCCCCTTAACACCTTGGTTCGGATACGAGTTATTCCAATGGTAACTCTAATCCGGATTGGGGTGTTTCAGGCTTGGGTTTTCTTGAGCTGATAGAGGACTTTTCTTTCCTCAATGGTCATTTTTAGCATTGGGATCTCTTTGACAATTCCCTTTCCTTTGTCTACTCCGATTGACTAGGGAATCGAATCTTTGTAGTACCACCCTGCTCTGGTCATGTAGTTCACCGAGGCGAGGAAGAATAAGAATCTTGTGGCCTCATCTATCTCAAGTTGAATGAATACTTTTTTAAAATCTCTAAACAAATATTCGAAGGAGATCATTCGACATAAACTAGAAATTGAAGTAGCTTTTTCTTGATTCGGTTCATCATCTGATCTGTCAAAGTCACCCCCCCCCCCCCCCCCCCCCCCATTCGGTAGTGATGATTTCTTCCTGCCAAAACTAATCAATGCACTCGACAACTTCTACAGCTTCATCATATAAATCTTCCCACTCAGTGGGGAAATGAAGGAGTGAAGGCACCAGTCATCCCTGAAGTTTCAAAGTTATGAGCAATTCAAAGATGTCATAGATTTCTCTGGTCTGGCAAAACACATCATCCATAATCTGTACAACATCATCTAGACTGACTTCTTAAATGGGTACCACCCACTCATTTGATTCGTGAGTCCACTTTTGGGCTTTCATGAGTAGGCCACTGAATTTCTATTAGTCGATGGACATCTTGGCGAGAAATTATAGCCCAAACCCTTGGAGTTGGTCTAACATAGCAGGTAGTTCCATGCCACCCCCTCAGATCGGGTGCTGACGGTAACATAGGACCTTGTGAGGAGCGATAAGGCTTAATCAGTAAGACATGTAGGGTGCAGGTGAAAGGATAGGCAAACCTTGAAAGGTTTAGGAAAGACTATGGGGATTATGAGTGCTTTAACAGGAACAATTTGGGTAAAAAGGTCAAACTCGGGGTTATTTTCCAAGAATATGGCTTTCTCTCTAGTTCCATGCATTGGAAGAGGGTTGTGAGTGGTATTGGGATTGGGATTAGCTAACGGGGCAATGATACCCCGATTTATCAGGCCTTGGATCACATTTCTGAGCTGAAAACATTGGTCGGTGGTGTGGCCCATGACTCGGTGAAAATCATAATGGGCATCGGGCTTTAAAGTTTTTAAGGAGTGGCTTTTGTAATGGTTGAGGTTCTAATGGATTGATGAGATGTTAGCTAGCAGGTACTGGTAAACTTTAGACATGGGAGAATACACTACATGAAAATATATAAAATGTCATTTTTCACCCCGCTAGTATTGTTACGGTAAAAAACCAAGACAAAAAAATACGCATTTATTGTCACGGTTAATGAGCGTGATAATAATATTGTCACGATTTAGTCAAGGATTTTGACCATGACAACATTTAAATGTTGTCACGATCAAAAGCCTTGAAAGAACCATGATAATATTGTTAATAAAATATCAGGCAGCACGGTAAACTCTTTCCCCTTCCCATCAAAACTCTCTCTCTCTTTCAGGTCGAGGATTCTGTTTGTCTCCTCAATTTTAGGTCCTCTCTCTCTCTCTCTCTCTCTCTCTCTCTCTCTCTGATTTCAACCACACACACCATACACACAAACACATACACCACATGCAAACACCACACACAAAACCTTTAAATTATAGAAATTACAGAAATCAAATCTAATTTTTTTGTGTGTGTGTGTGTGTGTTATTTTTTATGTGTGTTATTGTTGGTTTATTGGGTTTTATTTTTGTGGCATTTGGTATAAAAAAATTATGATTATCAACAATTGAATTGTCAATTTTATTTTTACAATAATTGAATGAAGTTTGGTGATTTGGTACAAAAATTGTCAATTCAAATGTGAGACTTACATGTGATGTGGTACTTGAACTTTGTTGTGAACATCACTAAATTCCTTGATTATTTTATTTTAATAACGCATGAACATATAGAATCAAAATAACAGGTTTATTATTGAAGACCTCAAAACAACGTAATTCTGGGTGTTTTGAAGAAAGGCGAGGGGTTTTCTTTAAATCCCCCCCCCCCCCCCCCCCCCCAATTGTCACACCAAAGCTACATCGGGTTGAGGTGGTCCATTATGTTGTTCTCTTTAATTGTTTTTCTCTCATTGTTAAGTTAATTTTTTCTATTCTGAGCTTGGATCTTAGATTATTTAAATGTTCAAACTCTATTGAATATTTCACATTATTATTTGAATTGTTATTGACTGGTGAATTTGAACATTTAGATGGCCATTGAGTTAGTTGACTCTAGGAATTTCTAACATTGAGGGTTGTGATACTACCAAATATAAATATAACATACTTACCAACAACACACTAAAAAAACACCCAATTGTTTATAGGAAAATGCACTATTGATGCAAAAATTTTAAAAAAAATACATTTTATGTACTTGCACTAGTTTTTTACAAATTTGCAATAGAAATTATTTAACTTTTACAAAACATTAATGATGTTTTAAGAATAATAAGTTTTACCACATAAATTTTGAGGTCACTATTGGTAAAAATGGTAAAATTAGTGAAGACAAAGGATCAACTAACCCTTTTGTTCTTTAAAAACTTCATCCATCCATTATTAGTGTAATATAAATATTTTACTATATTAAATATGTAAAATAAGTAATAAAGTGTTATTATATTTGAGGATTTGCCCTACTCAAACCAATCAAGGTCCATGGATAACATAGGCTTCCCAGAGGAAAGTTTGAGGACTAGGGACTATTACCATATGAGATTGGATTCCTCAAATATAAGTGCATAGCAAAAAAATAAAATGAATAAGAAAATTATATTTATTGCAAATTATCTTCTAACAATTAAAAAAAACTTCTAAATTTAAAGTAGTTATAAGAAATACTAGTTTTAAAAGTCCATTGTGATCATACTGATTGATAAATTACTACATGTGTAACATTAGAAGAGAGTATAGAGAGCAGCCTCAACGCCTTGGGATAAAATTAATTGTTGGTATCTCTGGGCTTTGGGGTGATCTCTATACTCTCTTCTCATGTTACACAGGTGGTAATTTATCTATCAGTGTGATCACAATGAACTTTTAAGACCATCTATTCTTATAGCTACTTTAGATTTAGAATTTTTTTTGTTGTTGTTAGAAGATAATTTGGAATAAGTATCATTTTCTTATTCATTTTATTTTTTAACATGCATTTATATTTGAGGCATTCAGTCTAATATGGTAATAGTCCTAAGTCTTCAAACTTTCCTCAGTGAAGCCTATGTTGTCCATGAACCTTGTTTGGTTTGGGTCGGTCAAAATCTCATATATAATAACACTTTGTTTCTTATTTTACGTATTTATTATAGTAAAATATTTATATTACACTAATAATGGATGAATGAAGTTTTAAGGAACAAAAACGTTAGTTCATCCATTGTCTTCACTAATTTTGCCATTTTTACGAATAGTGTCCGCAAAATTTATGTGAGAAAACTTATTGTTCTTATAAAATCATAAATATTATGCAAATGTTATATAATACTGTAGCATATTGGTAAAAAAAATAGTGTAAGTACATAAAATGTGATTTTTTATGCATTTATATGGAGACTTGTAATTTTTTCTAATAATGCATAGTGTTAAATTATACATAGTTATAAGCCTCTTAAGTTACAGATAGTGCACATAGATCCTAGCCTACTAATTCATATTCATACGCATTCAATATCCTTTAGACCCGTTAGAGAGTCATTACCTTGGAATGAGATCTCAAATTGTCCCATTTGGACAATTTGGGACAACATAGTTTATGTATAATACTTAATGTCTTACACTTGTTACTTTTGGGGAAAGTTCTGATGTCGTCTCTTAATATTCTTTGGATATATAATAGATGATTCAATGTTTAGTGTTATCTCGATTGATAAATTGAAATAGCACGAACAGTTGTGATTTTATGTCGTGTACTTGGAGAACTATAGGGATATGTTGCTGAATTTTCCTCAAATTAAAACAATGTGGATCAACTACTAAGTATATTACAAAAATGTGCGGTCTTGAACGGGATAGGACCACTCACCCATTAGACGAGATGTACGAAATAGGATTCATACTGTTTTCATAATATAACATTGAAAGATGAAATGTCATTTTTGTAGTAAAATATTAATTGGAAATTAAATTTTCACACTTATGTTTATACTAATCCATGAATATATACTTCTTAACCATAAAAGGTGATTGTTTGTCGTAGCTGTGATGGGATATACTCTATACAAAGAGTGGATAGTTGAGACAAATAAACTAGGGTATGTGTTTGGTAGAGGTGCATATTAATTTGTGAAATAAGCAAAGAGATGTCGTAGTCATGAAAAGTTCATGTGTCCAGGTGATAAGTGTAGGAATGGTAAGATGTTTGAGTGGAAAACACTTGAACTACATTTGTTAATATGGGGGTATGCAAGATAGTTATCGATTGTAGGTTTCTCACAGGGAGTCGCATGCTCCTTTTGTCCCCGAGAAACCTTAACAACAATCAAAAATTAGGATAAATGTACAAGGGAAGGAGGGAAATGTAGATCATAATATGTTAGAGTATATAGTTGATGACCCATATAGAGTTCATGAAATGGAAAAAAATGAGGTCACTGACAATGTACAAGGTTCAGGTGCTCATAAAGATATCGAGATAAACCTTGACGATGACTATCAAAGTTTAAAACATAAGGCAGCCTAACCATTGTACCTTGGTTGTGACGAAGATCAAACAACTTTACATGGCATGGTTGGTTAGCGTAATTTAAAAACCCAATATGGATTTTCTGGGAATATCATGACAAGAATTTTGAATTGGGTGAAGGTCTTGCTAACTGAGCAGAATACACTTCCAAAATAGTTATCCTACTATGTAGAACTGTTTAAAAGTTTTGGGAATAAAGGATAAATCAATTCATGATTGTGTGTATGACTGCATACTATACCAAAAGGAGTATAATAATATTAATCAATGTTCAGTATGAGATGAACCTAGATATGTGAAATCTATTATCAAGGAAGGCACAAGCTCAAAAGTGCCTCAAAAAATGTTGAGAAATTTTCTCATTAGGCCTAGATTGAAGAGTTTTTTCACACTAACATGGATAGCGTAGATAATGACTTGGCATGATACGGAAGAAGTAGGGGATAATCTCATGCATCATCCTATTGATTCTATAGATTGTAAGATGATGAATTATGAGTATCCCAATTTTGCTCGAAAACAACATAACATTCATTTGGCAATATCAACAGATGATTTCAATCCATTTAGAAATCTAAGAAATAATCAGAGTCTATGGTCAGCGATCCTAACACCACTCAACCTCCCTCCTTCACAGTATACTTGATCAAAAATTTTGATGTTGCCTTTGTTGATACCTAGGCCAAAGGCACCAAGTGAGGACATCGATGTCTACTTAACTCCTTTGGTAGAAGAATTAAATGAGTTGTGGGAAGAGGGTATGCAAGCATTTGACTCTTTTAAAAAAGAAGAGTGTACATTGAAAGTTATGTTAATGTGGAAATTCATGATTTCCGTCTTATGTGAAATTATTCATAAGGTGACAAAAATCAAAACACAAATAATAAAAGAAAACAATCACCAGAAAATTAAGAACAACAAGCAATCACAACATAAGAGTATGCATGGGTCGGAAAATTTCTTACGTACATGGAGAGGTCTACTGTTTCATTTACGTATCTCTTAAATAGGTCTCTGTTCCATGCCCCAATGCCCCGGGCTAAGGGTAACAATATATTCTCCTCATCAAAGGTGGTTGTAACCAACACGATTAGCCCTGAATCCCTTGAATATCTCTCCGAGATTCTTGGGGATCGACTCGGCCGAATCGCGAATTTGATTTATAATTGAGGCTCATAATTTGGGTCGGACACTTAATTAGCCTTTATGGGCTTGGTCGGCTACTCTTTTGGGCTGATAAAAAAAAGGTACCCACAATTTCCCTTAAAAAAATTTGGGGTAACAAATTGGGCCCACAAATTTTAAAAAGTACTTCCCCTCTCCTGATGGCACTATT
This sequence comes from Sambucus nigra, assembly GCA_949130495.1. NCBI lineage: Eukaryota > Viridiplantae > Streptophyta > Magnoliopsida > Dipsacales > Adoxaceae > Sambucus > Sambucus nigra. Next base: position 94,298,360 of record OX422211.1, read on the forward strand.
GTAGTTTAAATGACTAGGAGGGGTGTGGATAGTCATTTTTTTGGATATTAGAGCAAAAAGTCGTCTTCGATCAGTTTGTGCTATTATTGAGGTGTTTAAACTCAAGTGTTGGATGAACTTGATCGCCACTTTAACTTCTTTGCTTCTCTTGCCTCCCAAGCTTTCTCGTGCACTTCGTCTCCCAAGCTGTCTCTTGCGCTTCGTCTTCACAAATTCGAGGTTTTTCAACATTTCCAACTTGATTCTTACTTCGTAATCTTCAATTCCCTCCTTTTTTCTTAATTTCTTCTCGTCGTTGTTCTTCACTCCACTATAGCCAGGGTTTTCTGAATTTATCTATAGCAATGATAGACAACAAATCTTTGCTTGAGTTTAGAAAATGCTACAATATCCCCGACTGGGAAAATATTGAGTGTGCCCCTATTCCCCACAACATTCATGATACTGAGGATGGACACAGGACACATGTCCTCATGTTATCTCAAGGGGGTTTGACATTTCCCCCCAATCGTCTATTTTTTCACTTTTTTCAATTCTTTGAAATTGTTCCTACTCAATGCTCTCCAAATGTTTGGAAGATCGTTAATGGAGTCCATAGAATAAATTAGTTTTATGGCACCAATTTAGGGTTAGTTTAAATATGCTACTATTATATTTTTTCTCACACAAGCAGGGGTCTCTTATATCTGAAGGCAAGGAGTCCAGATAGGGTACTGGAAGTAAATTTACCTGATTCCCATAAGGACTACTGGTCTGAAGGGTTCATTTCTAAAAACTGGAAATTTCCTCCCCAAAGAGAGGGAATAAGGTACAGGGGACCTCAGATCCCTACTTATGTGGAGGAGTACATAGGTTGTTACCAAACCTTTTCATTTATTCCTTGCTTACTCATATTGATGTGTCTTTATTCTACTGTTCTCTTCTCTTTCCCCTTTTTAGTGAAGGCTAAAAACCAAGAACTTACTTATCAAGAGATCCAGGCTGCTGAGTTGATAAAGGCTTGGGGGATAAGGGACTCCGTAGGTGAGGGTGAGCACCCTAGGTCTGCTGCTTTATTGTTGGAGTACAAGAATACTACCACTACTTTTATTATAAGTCTAGTAGACACCATTCCCCACCTTAATATCCCAGAAGAAGTTATTTCTCCTAAACCCATCGAACTAGACGATGAGGAAGGGAGAATATCAGAGGGTGGTAGTACTGAAGGTGGAAGAGGTGGTAGCGACAAGGTAGGATCCAGTGAAGAGGGGTCCAGCGAAGAAGGATCTAGTGGGGAAATGTCGAGCAAAAAAGGATCTAGTACATGAGAGTCTAGTGAGGAAGAGATGGATCCTCTAAGAAGAAGGAACTTGATACCAGATGATGAGGATGAGGATAATGTCCTGTTATCCAGCAGGTAAGTTTCAAAAGCAAAATCTTAGGGATTTTGTTGGTGGTTCCAAGACAGTAGCCCATGAGAAGGAGTTGGAGAAGAAAAGGAAATAAGAAGAAGAAAAATAAAAAGAAGAAGAACAATAAGATAAGAGAGAGAAAGATAGAGAGAGAGAGAGAGAGAGAGGGGAGAGAGGAAGAGAGAAGGAAAAAGGCACAAGCCTCGCAGGCCTCTCTGGTGCCTATTGTTGTTCTAACTGGGGTAGAATCTGTGACCGTGGCTCCTCCTCTTGCTCCACTAATGCTTGAGAAAGTAGTGATCTAGATAAACCGTGAGCATTCTTTAAGCATGGGTCCTGACTATTTATCCCTAAAATCATCTAAAGGGCGTTCTTTGGTAAGGCTACTTTTCTTCTCTCTATCTTTTTGACTTGCATTTTCCTTTTACTCTATTTATTAACATATGTCTTTATTTGTAGTTTGTGTCTAATTACACTGTCCTATTGTGCAGTTGAGATGATCTGTCTAGAAGGAATACAGAGCTCAAAGAAGGTTTGAGGTATTCCCAAGAGGGTCTGAGGTCTTCCCAAGAGGCCCTGAAGTCTTCCAAGAGAGCTTTGATAGGAGCCAGAGCTTCGTTCGCTCAGGAGAAGGTCAATGTGGCAAAGGAGATGAAAGATCTATGCAAGGCCTATAATTTAGTGGTAAGAGGCAAGATGGACACAATAGAGGAGAATAAAGTTTTAGCAGAGGCAAATAAAGTATTGGCCGAGAAGGTGATGAAGTTAGAGGCAGGGGTGTCTACTGTTTAAGAGAGCTGTTATAATTAGAGTTGAGAGGCAGCGTACGAGGATGCTGATGACCACATCGCTTATATCCGTAGAGAAAACTTTAAGAAAGGCTGGGATCGAGCCTTGGTCACCATTGGAGTTACTACTGACTCTCCTTTCTTCGTTGAGCACCATTCGGGACCTAATCCCATTAGAACTGTGGATGCCCCTGACAGTCGAGCTATCGTGGATCCTGCTACCCCTACTGTTGACGCTCTTTTTAAAAGCTAGGGAGTCAATATTTTCCTAGTATAAGGAGGTGAATCAGGTGCTGGAATAGGCGAGGTCATTAATAATCCTGCTTCTGATAAAGGTAAAAAGCCAGCTTCTTTCGATAAGGTTGACGCCACTAGTTAGACTTTTAGGCCTACTTTTCCATCTGTATATTTTTTTTCTTTTTGGCTAATTGATGTTCTTTGATTTGTACTATGCCACTTTATGATTAATGGAAGAAATCTCACTTTTACATTCACTGATTCATGTGTCATTCTGTGTTTGCTGCTTATAGTTTATTGATCTTGGTGACTATATTCCTGCTAGTTCTCGTTTGGGCCAAATCCTTAGTTCGAATATAAGCATCTAAGCTCGTCGAGCTTTTATTCATATTTTCATATTACTTAGGGAATGAAATAATCATTACAAGGATCTGTACGAGGTGATTGCAATTCTAAAGGATAGACTTGTGGATATGGAGGAGATTAGCACTTCTGTTCCGGAAGAAATGGATGCCTAGAAAGTAAAACTTTTGGATGAATCCGAGATCAATCGGTTAGGGGAGGTTTTACAGAGAGCTAATGATGCCCTAAGAAGGGAGGTCGCGTGCCTTAAGGAGAATTCTCCGAGCAATGCTCCTCGAATTATATGAGGTTCCTCATCGTCGTCTATACCATGAGTTAGGTCTGATGATGATGGTACCTAGAGAGAGATTACCGAGCTGAAGGGGGATGTTTGGCAAGCATGCGTAATCACTGACGGATTACAAAGAGCTGTTATAAGACTACGGAACTTATTTAGAAAGGGTCCTTGGCAGGTGTGGGCTAACGGCTTCGATCAAGGCTGGGCAGATGCTCCCATAAAGCTAAAAGAGGCCGAGTAGCTGGCCTTTATTAGAGGGTGGCTGAGTGCCCTTGGAACTTTATGGTTCTTAAAAATTCTCCCCTTTGGTACAAGCATGAGATCACTCCCCCAACCTTGGAGATAAATCATTTTTGAAGGGACAACCGTTGGATCCTATAGATGTTATCCCAAGGCATCTACTGGAGCTATGCTCGGAGGGGGCTGTGGAGAGTTTTGCTTCTCATCCTGATGATGGTTGGAGAGCTCGAGTAACAGACTACTTGCTCGCCGACCAGGACCTTCATAGGTCTTAGTTGAGGTAACCATATAACTCTTTAGTAAAGAATATAATTTAATATTTATGTTTTGGGCATAGGCCGACTAAACATATGTTTCTTGCTTTCCATTTATTAGTTAGAAAACTCTCATTATTTTAGGCACTTTAGTCGACTAAATGTTATTTAAAGTTTAATTTCAATTGAGCATTCCCCCAGTCTAGTATGCCTTAGTCATACCAGTTCGTCCATTTTACCTTTTAGGTCATGTCATCACACTACCTTAGGCCTAAGTAGGGCGAATGGTGATAATGCTCCTGATTAAAGGCCCAAGCTATGTTAGCGACCAACCTGAGTTATCCATGTTTCCTAAGTATCCCTTGTAGGTCTTTATTTATTATGGGAGAACCCTAAGAGGCCAATTGTGCTTTTGGACAAAAGCCTGAGGAGGGTTACCTATCGACCCTGTTAATTATGCTTTAGATGTCTTTAGTTAGGATAGACCTAACACTGTCTTACAATCATAGGGGGCTGGTTGACAATATCCCTTGACTGCAGTACGTTAACTAACTTACTGTAGTCTAGGAATTCTATTATACTCATAAAAGGGGTGAAGCCTATAACATAGAAAGGGTGTATATCGAAGTATAATTTAGACAACCAATATATGTAGAATGCCAATGCCAATCAAGTTTTATTAATCGAAATTATAAACGAAGAGCAACATCAGGTTGTACATAAAAATTTGCCTAAACTAATTATGCATAGATAAAAAAGTCTAGAAGTAGAACTTCTTCAGATTGGACGCATTCCAATCCCTTGGTATTTCCCTACCCTCTTGCGTTTCTAAGTGGTAGGATCCTTGTAATTAATCCCTTACTATCTTGAAAGGTCCTTCCTAGTTTGGTCCTAATTTTCCATCTGAGGGTTTTCCAGCACTATCAAGGGCTTTCTTTAGGACGTAGTCCCCAACTTGGAATTTCCTTGTATTAACTTTTTGATTGTACTGTTTGGCTTGTTATTACTGGTAAGATGCTAACTTTACTAAAGCCAATTCTCACTACTCATCAACTAAGATAAGTTTAGTGAGTAATACCTGATCATTGTGTCCTTAGTCGACCAGCAGTGATCTCATGGTAGGGAGTCCATCTTTTAGCGAAATGACTGTTCCATTCCATACGTGAGTGCAAATGGAGTTTCCCCAATTGCTCGCCTTAAGGCGTGCGATACGCCTAGAGGATATGGGGCAGCTCATTCGCCTAAGATCATTTAGCCTGTTCGAGGCATTTCTTCACTCTGTCGATCACTGTCTTATTAAAAGCCTCAGTTTAACCATTGCTCTGGGGGTATGCTATAGAGCTGAAATAATGCCTGATTCCATGATCGTTGCAAAAAACTTGGAAGAAACCACTCTCGTACTGGGTCCAGTTGTCAGTAATTATGGTTCTGGGTATGTCGAAGTGGGTAATGATGTTCTTACCTATGAATCTGATCATATCTGTGTCCCAGATATTCGCTAGTGGTTTTTCCTCTATACACTTGGTGAAGTAGTCTATGGCAACCAATAGATACTTTTCATTCCCTACTGTGGTAGGCAGTGGTTCTACTATGTCCAAACCCTATTGGGCAAAGGGCCATGGACTGGTCAATGACTTGAGGTCGCTAGCGGGCTGGTGGACCATAGGTGAGTGTTTCTGGCATTTTTTTCACTTTCAAACATAAACTCTAGCATCTTTTAGCATATATGGACACTAATATCCTTCATTCATTTCTCGAAAGGCTAGTGACCTTCCTCCTGCATGAATTTCAAAAATGCCCTCATGAAGTTCGTGCAGAATCTACTCGATATCTTATGGATGAACGCACTGGAGGTAAGGGATAATGAAGGATCTCTTATATAATTTCCCATCAGGAGATAAGTTAAAGGGAGAAGCTTTAACTCTTATCTGATGTGACGACCTCTTATCACTTGGGAGCATATCACTTCGAGAGTAGTCTATGATGGGGTCCATCTAACTTGGTTCTCTTTTTATGTGGAGAACTTGCTCAGATTCAGTAGCTTGATCAATATTGGGTTGTGTGAGGAAGTCTATTTAGATCATTCTTTTCAGGTCAGAGTCTATTACAGCACTCAAAGTTGCTAGGGCATCTGCATGGCTGTTTTATCCCCTGGGGAACTAATGAACGTCAACTCGATTGAAGTTGGCCATGACTCATCTTACAAAGGAGAGGTAAGATGCCATCCTTTCATCTTTAGCATTGAAATCACCGTTTATCTGGTTGGATACTAGTTGTGAATTGCCAAAGACTTGAAGGTGCCTTGCCCCCAGCACTTATGCTTTGCGCAGGCCAGCTATTAGCGCCTCGTACTCTACTTCGTTGTTGGAGGCTTCAAATCCTAGTCTAATTCCTTGCCCGAGTACCATATTCTCGGGGGTTACCAGCATAATACCCACCCCTGCCCCTTGAATTAGAGGATCTATCAACGTATGGGGTCTAAATGCTAGATCCCTATATACTTTCCATTGGTTGACTAGTTACTAATTGATCGGCAGGCTGTTCTCGTATGAATTCGGTGATAAAATCGACTAAAATCTTCCCCTTGATGACTGTTCTTGGTAGAAAGTGGATGTCAAACCTTTTGAGCTCGACTGACAACTTTGACAGTCAGTCAGAGAGGTCATCTTTCCTCAGAATATCTTTGAGAGGGTGTGAAGTGACCACGAAGATGGAATGATCCTCGAAGTAGTGCTTCAGCTTCCTCGAGGTTATCACCAATGCATAGGCGAGCTTCTCCAATGGAAGTACCATTGCTCATCTTCTAAAAGTGTCTTGCTTGCATAGTAGACCAGATTTTAGCTTCCTTCTCTTTCATACACCAAGGTGGAGCTCACGACATGGTCTACAGCAAGGTAAAGGTATAAAGTATTTCCTTCTCTAGGAATCATGGGCAAATGAGGGATACTGAGATATGCCTTGAGTTCTTTTAAGGCTCTAGAGCAATCATCATTCCAGGTCAGGTTCTTATTTCTTTTTAATAACTGAAAGAATGGTTGACATCGTTTTGAGGATTTTAAAATGAAGCAATTGAGCACAGCGAGCATTCTGGTGAGCTTTTGTACATCCCTTATCATTTGGAGGGGATGTACTATGTTGATGGCGTCAATCTGGTCAGGGTTCGCCTTTATTCCTCTCTTTTTGACCAGGTATCCAAGGAATTTTCCTGACAGGACACCGAAAGAACACTTACTTAAATTGAGTTTCATTTGGTATTTCCTGTGGATATCAAAAGTCCCTTTCAGTTCAAAGAGGAGATCATCATTGAGCTTACTCTTGATGAGCATGTCGTTAATGTAAACCTCCATAGTCTCCCCTATTTTCATCTTAAACATCCTCATAACTAATTGTTGATAAGTCGCTCCTGCATTCTTAAGGCTAAAAGGAATAACCTTGTAACAATATAAACCAACGGTGGTTATAAAGGAGGTATTATCTTCTTCCAGCACGTGAAGGGGGATTTGGTGGTATCTATAGTAAGCGTCTGAAAATATCATCCTCTCATGAGTTATTATGGCATCGATCAATTGATTAATCTTTGGAAGGGAAAGCTGTCTTTGGGATAGGCCCAGTTAAGGTCGATGAAGTCTATACAAACTCTCCAATTTCCATTGCTCTAGGAACTACTACTAGGTTGAATAACCACTTAGGGAATTGTACTTCCCGTATGGAACCTGCATCTAGTAGCTTCCCAACCTTTTTATCTACTTCTTTCTCTTTCTCCAAAGTTGTTCAGCGAGACTTCTATGCAAATGGCTTGAAGGCTAGGTCAACGGGCAACCGATGACAAGAAATAATAGGATCTATCCCTGGAAGCTCATAGGGTTCCCAAGAAAAAACATCCAAGTTGCTCCCAATAAGCATAACTAACTCTTTCTTCTCACGATCAGTTAATGAGGTACCAATCAAAAAAAATCAATCGAGCTGCTTTTAGTCATGACCTCTTCTAGGTCTTCAATGACCCTTTTCGAGGGATGGAGCTTGGTCTCCTCCACCCTTGGTCATTCGTACCTTAACTGCTATTTTTAGGATGGTAACCCCTCCTAGGATTCCTTCTTACTCTTTGATTCATCATTTTTCCTTTCCTGCTTCGGGCGAATGGCCACGATGAAGCATTATCTAGTCATAGCTTGGTCGTCATGTATCTCGACCACTCCCTGATCTGCTAAACACTTGAGCTTTTAATGATATGTTGATGGTACGGTCATCATTACATGGATCCACCCCCTGCCAAGGATGGCGTGGTAAGAAGACTCAATGTCAACAACTAGAAACTCGATTATTTTTTAAATGTTTCCTACCCTGATTGGCAGGACAATCTTCCCCAAATGAACTATAATCTTTCCAGCAAAGACGACCAATGGAATAGTGGCTTCCTTGAGGTCGGCTACACATAGCTTCAACTTGTTGAATAATTCCAGGTACATCACTTTGGACGAACCACCTTGGTCAATGATCAACCTATCGATGCCCCAGTTGGCTATCCTAAGTGTGATGACCAACCCATCACGATGGGGGGTTCTCACCCCAACCAAGTCTTTATCAGTAGACATAATGTGCTTTTTATAATCGACGTCCTCTAATTGTAGAGACTTCCCATCCTGAGTTTTGGATGGGTCGATTTGAAAATCCTTCATAACGGAAGTAAGCTTCTTAACTTCCATCTAAATGGAATTTCTTTAAATCTTTTTAAGGTCTGACGCCCCATGGATTACCTCAAACTCGTGACCGATATCCTCCTCATAGACATTATCGGGCCTCTGGTCTCCATTCTCTTTTACCTTTTCTACCTTCTTTTCCATAAACTCATTAAGATGCCCATCTTGGGCTAACTCCTAGAGATGAGATTTTAGAGTTGTACAATGCTCAATTTTATGGCCGCCCTCCTTGTGGAACGCGCACCTTTACAAGTTATTCTACTCTAAGGTATATCCTCCTATTTTCTCCAGCCACTTAATAAACGGCTTATCTTTTACCTTGGAGATAATCTTGTATATTGGCTCTTTGAAGACTATATTCACAGCCTGAAATGCCTTTGAGGCGTCATATTTGTTTCCATTCTTGGAGCCATTTTTTCCCCCCATTCTTATTCCTTTTCTTCTGAGGATTATTCTTCTCCATTCCTTTGCCAGCCTTCACGTGACCATTATCCCCTACATTAAGATGGTTCACATCCTCAACTTTGGAGTATTTCTCAATATGATCCATCAATTCATCGACGGATGCAACCTCCTTCTTAGTTAGGGACTGGTGTAGGAGGCAGGAGCTCAGTAAACCGATTTTAAAGGATGCTAGGGTGACCTTCTTCGATAAATCCTTGATTTTATTAAACACTTCCCAATACCTCTTCATGTATTCTCTGAGGTTCTCCTGTGGCTTTTTTTCATAGTAAGCAACGCATCCATTCATTTATAGTGGGAACTACATGTTATGAAACAAGTTGTGAATAGCTCAGCTAAGGATTTAAAATTTCTGATGGACCTGTGGGTAGATTCTCAAACCACTTTTGGGCCACATCGTGCAACCTGAAGGCAAAAATTTGACACATGAGGGCATCATTGTGACTCCATAGAGTCATGGCTTAGTGATATTATTGGACATGATCGATGGGATCAGTCTTTCCATCGTAGATCTTGAACTTAGGAATTACGGGGGCCTCCTCTTATTCTACCGCCCTTGAGAAAAGGGACTTAATTTGATTTTTGAGAGCTCACCTAGCCAACTCTCATGTAGATCTAGCACCGCAATGAGCTAGGTGGTGGTACATCTCCCTTCTAACCATACTCCATATGTCATCACTCTGCTGACTAAGAGTCCTATAAAACTGAGTTCGCTGGAGTCGGATCATCATCTGTCCTATGTCTTTCAATTCTTTCTTAACCATGCCTGGGGAACCTTCCTCAGTTGTAAGACTTGCTCGCCCGAGGGCTAGGAGTTTGATTATGTCGTCACCTTGTGCTTCGATGCATTTCTCTCTCCATTCTTTCTAGTCACCTTTTGAGGCTAGAATTTTCATCTTCCTGTTGGCATGTGGCCTCCTCCTATTCTTGGAGTCTGGCTTCATAGGCATATATCAATCTAGAAATCTGGGTGGACCTAGGTGGCCCCTGACTTTCCTCAGGGACTCGACTCTCTTAGCGGAGTCTCGGGTTTGAATGGCGAATCTCTGACCTTACCCATGGAGGGGTAGGTTTCTTCTTAATGTCACCTGCTTGAGGGACATTGCTACTATGATAAGACATCACTGGTTCTTATTGATGAATGCTTTCGTAGGAATAACTATCTCATTTCCAAAGATGACACCCATTTTGGTGACAAAAATCAAAACACAAATAATAAAAGAAAATGATCACTAGAAAATTAAGAACAACAAGCAATCACAACACAAGAGTATATGTGGTTAAGAAAATTGCCTATGTCCATGGAGAGGTCTACTGTTTCATTTAAGTATCTCTCAAGAAGGTCTCTATTCCATGCCCCAATGCCCCGGGCCAGGGGTTACAATATATTATCCTCATTGAAGGTGGTTGTAACCAACACGATGAGCCCAGAATCCCTTGAATATCTCTCCAAGATTCTTGGGGATAGACTCAGTCTAATAGTGAGTTTGATTTATAATTGAGGCTCATAATTTGGGTCGGACACTTAATTAGCCTTTATGGTCTTGGTCGGCTACTCTTATAGGCCGATAAAAAATAGGTACCCATAATTCGACTGTCTAGTACATGGTCATTTGGGGTGTCCTATTTGTGGAGATGAGACTGAATCTATGTGTTTCATCAGTGGCTGAAATAATATGTACTATTTACATAGGATGTTTTCACTCCCCCCCCACTCATAGTTTTAGATTTGAGAAAGGTTCTAATTTTTTTACCGGGCGGGGTTGAACATAGGCTACCTCCGAGAAAAATTTTAGGTTCAAAAATTGAAAGTATATCTTCTAATTGTGGTCCAAATATTCGAGGTAAGAATTTTAAATTGAAGAATGTCAATATACGAAGACCCCCAGCTGGGAATGAAATAGAGACAAGAAATCCATGGTCTAGGAGGTCAATTTTATTTGACTTACCTTATTGGAAGAGTAACTCGGTGCGCCGTGTATTAGATGTGATGAATGTGGAGAAGAACATCACTGAACATATTATGGGCACATTCCTTGGTGGGAGTCATTCGAAGGATGGAGAAAATGCACGAGAAGACCTTAATCATTGAAACTTAAGCCACAACTATGGTTAAAAGAAGATAGTAGGGGAAGGACAATACTTCCCCCCGTGAATTTACTTTGGTGAGTAAGGAAAGAAAGGTTCTTTTAGACACAATATATAATTTTATGGTTCCATATAATTTTTCATCCAACTTGAAAAGGATTGTGAATCATGATATCCACGATTTACATAAGTGCAAGTACATCGATTGGCATGCGATCATGAAATTGGTTCCTCTATTGTTAAAGCACTATTTCTCCAAGCACAAGGATTTGTGGAGGGCCATTATGCAAATTAGCATCTGCTTCACACTTTTATGTGAGAAGGTAGTTAATTGAAAGAACATATTAGCCGCAAAACTAGTTCTTGCCGAAAGATATTTGTGTGTTGGAGAAGTACTTTCCCCGTTCCTTTTTTGGCATAAATGTTCACTTATTGGTGCACTTATGCGACAAGGCACTTATTTGCGATCTAGTTAGATGTCAGTGGATGTACCCATTTGAAAGGTTGATGAAAATTTTCAAATATTACGTCAAGAATACATGATTCATTGAAGGATCAGTTGCAGAGGAATACATCACCGTGGAGTTACTAATCTACACTCAGAAATTTATACCTAACCCAAGCAACATGGATAACAGTGATGCATTTTGTTGATGAGGGTGGTCAGGTGTTGGAAATGCAAGCGAAATTAATGAGTTTACAGCATAAACAATAAGCTCGTTATCTATTTGACACATATGAAGATGTCGAAGAATTGAAATAATAAGTTTATATTATATAAACTTTTATATTATTTTAGTTTTTATACATGATCAATTTTGTAATACGTTCATTATGATCAATGTAGGAATAATAATGCATGTGGGAATAGTAAAAGATAAAAAATGATGGCATAATCAGACAACGAACTTAGGTTATAGGTGTCAGACGAGGTAATTATAATGAGCATGTCTCTTATTAAATGACATGTTATAAAAAAAAGCTTTAAAACTAACCTAATTTCTTTATCTATAATCTCAGCTCTTAAAGACGGGTGATGCGACATCAAGGCTTGCTCGTCTAGCCACCGGACCCTTATTCATGGCACACGAGTACAAAAAGTATCGATTGAATGTTTATGTATTCGTTGAAAGGGTGTACGAGGAAAATACAAATGTGCAGAACTCGGGCATTTCATAAAAGGCACTTACTTATTTTCGAGCGAGCGCCAAAGATAAAAACATCGTTGAAACTTAAATGACTTACTATGTTTTCATTCAAAATATATTCAAATTGGACTATAAAAGCTTCAAAGAGATTGAGTTTTACTATTATTGGGTAAGAGTTAAGGATAAAAATTCTTGTAAAGTTAAGACTGGCACCAATTTAATCATGGTTGACTTATCCAAGTTAAGAGAAATGAGCACGTAAGTGATGAACATTTGTTTATGCTTTTCAAAAGGTCAATTAAGTATTTTACTCAAAGCATATCAACAAGCCGTGGTAAATCATCCTACACATGCCAAAGCTTCTAACCAGTAGTGTGGATGACTTGATTGTTCCCACCGAATATCAATTTATTTTAGATGATAACCCGAATTTGAAAAAAAAAATAGATTTGTAATAAGAATTCCAATTATTTGAAACAATGCTTAGATTTGTATTCTTATTATGTCGTTAACTTTCATCTTCTAGTGCTTTATATCACTCGAACGACAGTTTAATCTTTTTATTCATTTGGATTTTATCAGTTTTTGTGGATTTGAATCAAAATTGGTTGGTTGGTTGGTTAGTGAATATGTTAATCCGAATTTTAATCATTTTAAGCATTAATTCAAAGTCCGTGACATGACCCGAATTTGAATAAATTTTTAGATTTGTAATAAGTATTCTAATTATTTGAAAGAATGCTTAGTTTGGTTTATGAAGTGGATTTGCATTCTTATAATGTCGTTAACTTGCATTCTTCTAGTTCTTTAATTCATTTGGATTTAATCAATTTAATGCTTTTATTCATTTGGATTTGATCATTTTCTCATATATATATATATATATATATATATATATATATATATATATATGTTTCTACTACTAATAATAAATTTTGCAAGAAATGTCCACATCAGGGCGTCAGGGAACCGAGGGCGAGGAAGGCTCGTCTAGTACTAGGCCCCCAAAGTGGGGAAAATTAGGGACCGTAGTGGAGGAAAAAAGGTCGTTACAAGTTAGGGCTCTACAGTTGAGGAATATGATTGTTGACCAAGTACACGAATTGGATGAAAGTGCCTTACAAGCTTAAGATGGCCATCTAGGGGTGCATTATAGGTACTTTCTCACTTTCTTATTGTTTTGTATTATTTTGTATTTATATATATTTTATAATTTAAAACTACTAACTTACTTTCTTTTTTTTTGTATTTGTTTGACATGAACAATTCGTCTTGCCCCCAATTTATATGACACCACATTGGAATAATTATGAGATCAGTATCAAGCGTAGAAGAAAAACATGCACGTACATTACTTTGTCTAGGACCAGAATACCATTTTGCTTCTTAGGTACACGGTACCCTCGAAGAAGCCCATCTCATTGGCAAGATGGCAACAGTTTTGCCAATAATAAGGTCTCGGAGAAGAAATTGTCCTCTCATTAATTGGGGAGCGAAAATCGGGCCAATAAGGTTAACATGCACTACCCCGAGCTTATGTCATATGTCGAGGTGGAGCACCGGTTGGTAAGGTTTTAATGTCCATTAATTGTATGTATTATTTTATTTTATTGTATTTTATTCAGTTATAATTATATAGCAATTAACTAATTTTGCATTAATTTATTTTCGGAGGCGGGGAGTGGCCCTGGGGTAAGCCACATAAGTTCGATACTTATCTGGAAATTCGAACAAAGAAGGGGAAGGATAGGAAGGTCAATCCAGATGTGGTTGCTACTATTGTAAGTTAAAATATTAATTACATGATACAAACAAAATTTTATAATCAAATACTTTATTATTAATTCAGCTAGACTTGTACCTTTTTGTTGCTTCAAGAAAAGCTTAAGGAGGTGAACAACTCCCAGAGTGATTCCGACACAGCATCTATCGCTATGGACGCACCCAACCAAGTGTTAGGGCGAGACCACAAAGGATATACTCGGGGGGTGAGCTCTCGAGTGGAGAAAATGAGGCTCGTCGGGATTACGTCGAGCAATGCAGGGTTGGCTCGCAAGGTGGACGAGCTGTTAACCAACCACGACAAAAAGTTAGAAAACTTGGAGTGAATGGTACATAAAATGTTCAAGTATATCAAGGATGACTTTAAATGCTCGGGTAAGGTCAAGGAGAAAGCGGTGAGCGAGGAAACCATTGCTCTGTCTTCCTCACCATCACCCTCACCCTCACTAATACCCCCACCCTCCCCTTCTACATATGATGAAATATTCTCCACCCCACCCATATCCCTGTCCCAATCCCAGTTTCAAAATTTGGCTTTCCTATTGTGTATATAGTAGACACACGGAGTGGACATAGAATAGCTAAGGGGTTGAGGGACCTAGATATGCTCCCTAGTACTCTGGTGCACAACCATTCGTTGTAACTGCACGACGCATGGGTCCTTGGCATAGATGTGTACGTGGGAAGAGAGGATGAACCCTTGTAATTGAGAGAGAAGTGCGGCGTTACTACTATTGAGGGTTCTCTCCAATTCGATATAGTGTGTCCTACCTTCCTCCTTTAAAGTGATGACCAATGAACAATTATTTGTAATATTTTGATTACTATTTGTTTATTATGATTATGAACAACAATTTTAAGTATTGAATATTTATTTATTGTTTATTGTTTGATATAATGATTGAATGAATGTTGGACGATATATATAGAGAGAGGGGGAGAGGAAGGCTCGCCTACATCATGATGTATACATCACACCTAGTTCTAAGCACTAAGAAACCTTTTTACTAATTTTTTTATTTTTTTCTTGAAATTAAACTTCCAGTCTACCCATATTTAAAAAATTAGGTCAAAATACATTTTGTAGATATTTTTTAAAAATCTACGAAAAAACTGTTGGCGCAGACCCTTATAAATAAGGTATTTTGAGCAATTTTTTGTGAATTTTTAAAAATCTCTACAAAATATATTTTGACCTAACTCTTTGAACATGTGTTTATTGGAAGGTTAATTTCAAAACAAGAAAAAAAATTGAATTTTTTTTAGGGCCTACAACTAGGTGTGATTTATGAATGATGTATAGAGCATGATGTAGGTGAGTCTTCTCCTATATATATATACTATAATAGGGTATGTAATATGTTGAAGTAGACTACTGGGCAGTGGTAATGGCCATAACTGCCCACTAGTTTTTTATAAAATGCTGCCTAATATTGTCACGAATTTTGACCGTGACAAGTCTCTGATAAGTATATAATTGTCAAAGAATTTACACGGTCAAATTCCATGACAATACTGGGATTGTCATGGGCTTTGATAGTGACAAGCCCGTGACAATTATAATTGTCACCCCCAAACTTGTCACGATTTTTTACCGTGATAAAAGCGCCTTGTCAAGGTTTTTTACCGTGATAATTCGCTAGTTTTGATGTAGTGATAGAGATAGGTGTATTCTTTTCTAGTAGGATTGGAGCGACTTTCTGGTGCCTAAGAGGTAGCACGTTGTGATACATTATTGATGGTTGAGACTTAACTATTAGCGGGCTTGTCATGCTTCTTTAGTGTAAACTGTCTAGTCATATTCTTCGACTCAGACTCCACTTTGGTGATACATTCTTCGATTACGGTCCTCCGATAGAGTCTTAAATATGGGGCACGAAGGTTTTCTTCACAATGATCACTTGTTCCCCCTCTGAGGGTATATTGGTCATAGTGGAAGCTTTCTTTCTCCATCTTCGAATGAATCTACTGACAAATTTCTTGAGTTTTTTCTTTAGTATCTCTAAGTCTCTGTGCGTAACCTCTAACTCTTCGTTGTACTTGTACTGAGATATGAATACTCGGGCCACATTTTCTCAACTACGGATTCTAAATTCTTCGAGAGACAAGAACGATTGGAGGGCACTTTCTTTTAAGGTCTGCTGAAACATGTGAGCTATTATCTCCTCAAAGGAACTAAAAAGGGTCATGGCTCAGTGATAGCTTCATATGTTCACAATTGGGGGGCCGCTGCCCTGAAATTATCGGTGTCCAGCATGTTCAACTTCTCTGGCAGTCAGGCTTTGGGATAAAGAGACATATGGGTGTAGTCCATGTAGTTCACAGATATTTTTACCTGGTCAAACTTCTTTGACAGTAGCTTGAGGTCTTCTTCAACCTTGTTTAGTTACCCTTCTTTGGGATCCACTAGTGCTGGCAGGTTAGCCCCTAATGGGGTAAGGTTTGTAATTGAGAGTTGAGAAGGTGGCGGCTCATTTACAAGCATGGCACATTAGACACACGGGTAATCTTTTGGGAACCAAACAGTCTCGAGGGTAGGTGGGCGCATAGCATGAGGAAAAGGGATCTTGGGTTCATGACTTCAGAATTTTGGGCTCGATGCCGCTGCATCTCTTGGACATCGGTGTAAAGGTTGTCAATCCTGGCACTAAGTTGGGCTATGATGTCCATCAACTCTAGCTAGACATTCGGTGCTTGATCAGTGTTTTCCATGGAGAACTTGTGGAGGTAGATCCCAAATTCAGTTGAAGTAGCAGAAGAAATAGCGGAGCTTCGGGGCAGTTTAGCAGAAAACCGAAGCCAATAGGGAGTCAGACCAAAGTCAAGTATCTGATCGATCGAGAGGGAAAACGGTTCGAATTTATTATTGAAATAAAGTGAGAGAATTTTTGGTATTTTAGAAAAAAAGGAAAAATGTTTTTTGTATTTTTAGAAGAAGGAGAAAAAGGTTTTTTTATATTTTTGGTTTTTGAAAAGGAGGACAAAAGCTAGGGAATCTTAGCATAATTATTATGATTATTAAGTTTTCACTTGTATTAGGTTTTTCTAAATGCAAGAAAAATATCCGACAAGACCCGAGCCTGAGAAAATAGGATTTAAAGATATAAGACATGATTTAACTTGTTTCCAAGCTCATAGACATGGTCCTGTTTTAAAAGGCAAAATAGCATGAAAATTTGAGCGGTATGCCGACCCGAATTTTTTGTTGAGTTTCGCATGGGGACTAATAAACTAATTATGAGTGCCCTAAGGTTTACGCCTGTATGAGGCTAATGCATTTGTTGGGTTAGTGAAAGGGTTCCCCCTTTGGCATGACTTCCATGATATACGTCTTACCTATAAGGGCAATCATTCATCGGTACGTGTGGACAAGACATTTGATATACCTGAATGTACGTGAATTACCTAATGATATACCTCATGAGGACGGTATGTGTGAGAGCGAATTCAATATACTCGACATACGTGAATGAATTCCCTTATATATACCTCACATAATTAGTTCAATCAAGAAGTACGATGTCGCGTAGGTTAATCATGCCCCAGTGAAGCCTACACCCATCACGAAGTGACCTCTCGGTACGGGACACAATTTTGGTTAATATTGACATTCTTTGGTGACATAGTGTTCATAATGCATGAGTCTTAATTAGTATATTATGGAGAGAGATTTTTATTTTCATGCTAAGTAAAGGGGTACTAAACTAATAAGGGGTATCATACAAGTGTTATGAATAGGAAATATAGCATGGATCATGAAGACAACACTAAGCATGGTGATAAGAAAACATGAAAATATACAAATGGGTGAGATGTGTAAGGTGAGAGAGTAACATGGGAGTAGTGTGAGTGATTATGTGAACATGTACAAGTGAATGTGTGTGCTAATGAACCTAAGCATGGATTATTTACAAGTGGTGTGTGAGATGTGTGAGTGAGCATGGAGATATATATGAGTGAGAGGAGTGTGGGGGTGTGTAAGTGAAGCTAAGCATTGATATTCTATAAGGGGTGTGTGAATCATGTGAGTGAAGATGAAACTATATACAAGTATAAGTGTGTGTAGTGATCATGGAGAGTATATACAAGTGTTTTAAGAGAGCATGTATAAGTGAGTGCAAAGTTACATACACATGAGGAGAGCATGGTACAGATAAGCATGAACTAGGCATATTAAAAGTAAGTAAAAGAGTAAAGGGAACATACAAATGGGAGAATATGTACACATGTAAAAAAGTAGGAGAGCAAAGAATAACACCCATGTGGAAATAAATTCTAGTTCTCTTAAAATAAATTCCCGAGCATAGTGACCATTGTGTCTATCTGAGGTCGGATTCCCTTAGGTGTGTGTAGATATAGGGTGTCGGTCGTCATTATGTGGAGGAATAGTGTGAAGAGATAGAGTCGTCAACCTATTTTGCACAAAGTAGGCAAAAGAATATCGTTGCCTCAAGAGAATGACATCAAGGTCAAACTGATTCATTCAAAAACAAGTAGTTCGAGGGTTCAAGGACTAAGTTACGGAATGGAAAAGTTTTAGGCACCCATTCCGCCCGTTTTGCTCTCATGGGCTAACGTTAATCTTCTTCTTTTAGACTGCGTGATGTGTGTGAACATGTGTACAATATAAACTGATGGGAGAATGAAATAGTTCACCTCTCATCATGGAAGGGACGGGGTGAATTCATTCGTAGGACTGTTCTCGAAAATAATTGATAAAAATTATGATGTAAGTGTTCGCCGAATCATAAATCTCTATGAAAGAGAGAATGTGCACATTGGACGAAACACAAGTACATAGGAGTGTAAAACTCACACACAACATATATATATATATATATATATATATATATATATATATATATATATATATATAGGGAAAGGATCAAGTGAGGTCCCAGTTTGAGGACCCTATATGAGGACCATTTTTTTAAAATAGTAAAAAAAATATTTTTTTGGCTGATTTTTTTTAATGATTTTTAAACATTTCAATGGGACCATAAAAAAATAATCAGCTCAAAATGAATTTTTTTGCTATTTTAAAAAAATCGGTCAAACTTTGTCAGTTTTTAAGTTGTTAAAAATTGACAAAGTTTGACCGATTTTTTTAAAATAGTAAAAAAAATCATTTTTAGCTGATTTTTTTTATATGACCCTACTGAAATGTTTAAAAACTATATTAAAAAAAATGAACTCAAAAATATATTTTTTACTGTTTTATCAAAATTGGTCCGCGCCAGCGGTATGCAAACAGAGGTCCTCATGAGATCCTCTCTCTCTCTCTCTCTCTCTCTCTCTCTATATATATATATATATATATATATATATATATATATATATATATACAATAAGATATAAAAGAAATGTATGAACATGAAAATGGAAGGATTCTAATCCCGAGATTGGCCCAAGCCACCTACATAGCCCAAGGTGGCATCAAAGTCCACGTAGTTCGAAAATAGCATGGCGGTGGGGTTCAACCCATAAATCCAAATGTGGGATTTCACTTATATGTGTGTACGAAAAATGTGTTTTAGAGTGAGAGCGTGAAACAAAAAATCCCAGTTTTGAAATTCACGGATGAACCTTCTTTTTCTTCTTTTAAGGTTTTTTTATGAAAATAGATTATTAGCAATATTGCGGGTGTCGTATCGATTGGTTGAAAGACCTGAAAGAGAACATTTTTCTAGGGGGTATGATACCCGTTGGTACCGAATTCAAAGGATTAGTGCACCCTTCAAGGCAATATAACAACATTCCCTTGGAAACCAAAGAGAAAAATCTACTTGGGGTTCGGTGAATAAGATTTTCTTTTTCTTAAAACTGAAAAAAAAATACGTCCCTGAGCATTACTGAAAAATGCTCATTAATTTTTACGATGGGTTCCATTCGGTATTTCATATGTGTATAAGTCTTTGACTATTATTATATGTTAAATGAGACCAAAACAACGAAATGACCCGGGCTAATTCATATATCTTTGGGCTTTGATTTCCAAATAATAGAGACTTTACAAATAAAACCCGAGTATTGTCATTCCATTGCTGTCATTTTATATGTATATGGTTGCAATTATATATGCTCACAATGTGCTTATGATGTAGCACCAGGCGATTTATTAATTAGTGTGTATCATCTTACGAGAAATGTAGGAGGATCTATTTGGGAAGTAAGAAGCCCCTTTGACACCTCTTTATCTGCAAATAATTCTCGATGTGAAAACATAGAGACACAGGGTTGATCTTTGAATTGGAAAAAGAGTGGATCAGAAGGGTTAATGTAATGAAACAAAAGTATAAAAATAGAAATAAGATAAATAATAGTAAAATGGAAAGACTAGAGAAACGGATGGAGACGTAGACCTCCTTATGAATGCTTGTTGTTGGTATTTAGAGGTGAATATGCTGGTGTTGGAATGGTATAGAAGTGGTATGAATACGTGGGGTGGATTACCAAGTGAGTTAAGAAAGTGATGTAAGGAAATGTATGAAAATGGGCTTTGGGGATAGGGAAGGCTCTGAGTTCGAGGGGATTGTTATCTGACTTTTTGAGAGGAGCCCCTTCTATCTCTTTTAAGGTAAGGTCATAGCCCTATTTACAGGGTCAAGAGGGATGTCGATCGACATGGGGCCTGACCTTCCCATTGGCAGTGGTCCTGCCTAGCTGAGCAAGGGTGTCTGGGATGCCTATAGGCAGTTCGGAATGATTTTTTTTTTAAAATGGGCATAAATTCAAAACATAAGTCCAAACTCATATGGGGTGGACCATTGGAAAGAGAATTCAGAGCCCATTAAGAATCCATTAAGCCAATCTAGATTTTGAGGGTTGGTCAAAGTCAAACAGGGCTCGAAAGTGCTCGATGATCTCTAAACGGGAGGTTTTCAGAGGAAAATGGATCATTCATTCGAATCATAAGGATGATTCTTTCATGGGGTAGACCATTAGAAATGAAATTCAGTACCCTTAAATATTTTATTAAGCTTTGCTCAGTTAAGAGAGTTGATATGGTCAAATGGGGTCCGAAAGTGCCTAACGACCCTTCGAAGTAAAATAGATAGTTCCTCCAAATCGTAAAGTTGATTTATTCATGGGACATGCCATTGGAAAGAGGATTTAGATACCATTGAAGATTCATTGATTTGCTCAAGATGGAGATTTGACCAGAGTCAAATAGGGCCCAAGAGTGCCAAGTGGCTTCCAAAGTTGTGCTCGGAGTAAAATGGATCGCTCGTCTAAATTGTAAGGTCAACTCATGCATGGATAAGATCTTTGGAAGAGGAATCTAGGGCCCTTCGAAGATTCAATGATCTTTGCTCAAGTTGGAGAGTTGGATAGAGTTAAATGGGGCTTAGGAGTGCTCGATGGCCTCTAGATCGGTACTCAGAGGATGACCTAGGATTTATGGTGAATGGGTGAGTGCTAGGGACCTATGGAGGTGCTTAGGGGGGTCCTATCATGGGGTGTCTACCCTGACCATGTCCAAAAGATTGATTTTCCTCCTTTTCTCTACACCATTTAGCCGTGGAGCGTTGAATGCAGACAATTAGGTTGTAATACTCAAATCTGACAAGTGTTCCCTAAACTCTCCCAAGAGGGATTCCCCTCCATGATCAAATCGTAGAGTAAGGCTTAATTTACCATGCCTATTCTTCATCTCTGCCTTATACTCTTTTAACTTATCAAAGGCTCCCGACTTGTCGTGCATAATGTAAATATATCCATATTTTGAGTAATCGTTGATGAAAGTTATGAAATACTCATAACCACCTCTGCCCCGAATAATCATGGGTCCACATAAATTAGGATTGAGAGTGCGCCAGCAATTCAATGATTAACTTGTATAATTAAGTTCAATTTTTAAACCCAAAAAATACCACACGCATAATTAATTGTGACAGACTATTAATATAAACGTAAGCATGCAGAGTAAATCATAATATGAGGAAAAAATATCGAAAGGGGCAAAACCTTTTATTTCACTATAATATGAAACGACTTACAATCACAGCAAAATACAATTTTGACGCACGAATATCCGCAGGCGTTGGTTCATCGTCGTCGGTGTTTGTCAGCAAGAGGTCCCGCAAGAACTCCAATTTTAGCAGTGGATAAAGACCCTTCTTCTCCATAAGATTAATATAAGATGAGTCAAATAATTGTATTTAGGGTTTAAAGATTCACACAAATGTTTGGGAAAGATTTGTGAGTTAAAAAGGCATTAAACCTTGAAAAAACGAAATGTCAGTGCCAAAAGACTTAAAAATCATGTACAATGGGCACTGCTTTAAATACAAAAATCGAGGCGGCATATCACTCGAACGAAGTACAGGTTTTGCTCGAACAGAATGCCACATCACTCGAACGATTTCGTGCGAGATGGCTATGTCACGCGAACGACAAGCCAATCTCGCTTGAACAACATCAGTGAGATTTTTTTCCTTTGCCTCTACACTTTGAAAATTTTCTTCTTCCGGAGTAAAAATTTTCCAAACCCTTAAAAATATTTTATAAAAATTTCCTTAATATTTATGTAAATAATAAACACTCCAAATAAATTATTTTACCATAATCATGAGTGGAGTAGTGGGAACGGGGTAAGAACATGTTGAATGTTGCATGATGCACGTATGAAGATGATGGATGTGATGATTCGGATCAAGGTCATCATGGATGATCGTGTTGACGTGCCGAATGTAGAGGTATAGAACATACTAACTATAATCTAGGACAAACAAAAAATTCCTAGATTCTAACTCGGACATTTATAAAATCATGTCCTTACAAATCTCCCCCTATGTCTATGTCGGTACATACATAAGAAATCCGAATTATGCTACGCAAATAAAACCAAATGACATACTATTTAATATCCCCATTAAATCCAAAAATTGGAAATACCAAATGCCATGTCTTTAAAAAATACCAGCATCTTAAAATTTTCAACTCTATAATCTTTCTTTGTCATCATCAGGGTGTGCAAAAAATATTATTCAGTTTGGAACCAACACACATGAGACAAGAAACAATACCCGTGACACACAACAGTTTGAAGTATAATGATAAGCGAAAATAAATATCTATTAAGCTTAAGCAAACCAGTATAAAAATTCTCACCCATAATTCGTTCTCCCCCTTTTTATGATGTCCCCAAATAGACAAATATGAAGAACATAAATCAATGCATATGGAGAATACCACAAGGTAATCAAACTTTCTCTTCTTGAAGTTTTCGAAAAAAATCACAAAATATACAACAAAGAATCACACCATGAAAGAACACAAACACAACTAAGTCGGTGAAAGCGAAAATGTAGGGATGTAAACAAATTCGATAGAAAAATTAATACATACAACATAAACATATGTGCATAATGAATTTCGGATATTCCTAACGAATGAACTCAACATCTTCCTTAGGTGTAAAAATGGTGGAATTTAAATAAATTGACTCAATCAAAGCTCAAAGTGATTTCCATACCAAGAACGTCGAAAATGTTGTAACGCTTTTTCATGACTTTCAAGGACATGCAAACCCGTTTTTCATTTCTTTCCATCCAAACTCCCTCATAAATAGATATACATAATATTTTTCTTTTGAGGTGATGAAACTTAAAACCTATTGGCCCATTTGATTTGTCATGTTTTTCTTTTTATTGCCTTTAAATTTTGGGGGGCATTTTCAAACGGTGGATTTCACGACGAATTAATTTTGAACTCTCTCATCCCTTTCCCGTGATTCACGCATCATATTTTGTTGCAATTAAATCCTCACGAAAAATGATTTTTACATGCACTACTATCTTGTTAAGTTTTATCGCATTTTTGTCGTTGTATAGACAGAATTGAGATGGAACCACTCAAGCCAATATGTGATAGACAAGTACAATACTCAAATAAAGTCATGCACATGTGCAATAAAGGAGATAAGGAGATAAACATGTAGAAGATATCACTAATCACATAAAAGGCTCCAAACAGTGTAAAGCACATGGATGAAATGATGTACCATCTCAAATCATTACCAAATAGTCACGTGGACTATGGAATGAAGTTGTGACAATGTAAACAAAATACAAAAAACTTTTCGAGTTTTTCAAAAAAAAAATCTTTTTGACTTTTTCTAAAAAATTTCAAAAAATAAAATCTTTTTGGATTTTTTTAATTTTTGAAAAAAAGTAAAGAATAAACAAATAATGATACAAATGATACAATCTAGAGATATGAATCAGATGATATGAACATGAAAAATGCATCCTACTTTAGACATGGTGACCACCCCTGAGTCAACTGTGAAAATTCCTAAAGACTTCCTAAGACTCTCAAATCTAAGGGTGCTCATGTATCCTAATATGTTTTGTGCGTGAATGTTGGACTGGATTATGGGATATGTGCATCTCGCTCATGTTATTACAGGAAATAGTCATGGTGACCTTTGATATCCCATAATCCTCTAACATCTTCTTCATCCACAAAAGTTGCGTACAACAACTTTTGGCAGCTATGTACTCAGCTTCTGCAGTGGACAAAGAGATGGAGTTTTATTTCTTGCTCAACCAAGAGACAAGATAAGAACGAAAGAAGAATCACTCACTAGAAGTGATCCTATATCCATATGTATTCCCAGCCTAATCGGCATCCAAATAGGTGGATAAACAATAAGTGGCATCAAATGAATACCAAATGCCAAGTGAGAGTGTCCCACTCACGTATTTGATAATACGTTTAAGAGCGAGTAAGTGTGAATCTTTCGGGGACGCCTGATAACGCGCACAGACTCCAACACTAAAGGCAACATCGGGATGACTGGCAGTCAAGTAAAAAAGACTACCTACCATACTCCAATATAATGTTTGCTTTATGTCCTTGCCTGAAGTGTCGTTGCCAAGCTTCGTTGAAGTACTTATCGGGGTAAAAGCGTGCTTAGCGGAGTCTATAACAAATTATTTCACAAGGTCTCTAGCATACTTTGATTGGGAGATGAACACCCCATCCTTTAGATAACGAACCTGGATACCTAGGAAGAAAGTAATATCACCTACCATGATCATCTCAAACTCACTCTTCATCTCCTCCTTAAAGTGTTAAGCATGTTGGGAGCACGTGGATCCAAAGATTATGTCGTCCACATAGACCTGGGCATCTAAAATAGCACCATCATCTCTCTTGACGAACAACGTCATATAAACTCCCCCTCTCTTAAAGACACGAGCTAAGAGACAGCAAGTAAGACTCTCGTACCAAGCACGAGGTGCTTTCTTCAAACTATACAAGGCTTTCCTCAGATAGTAGACGTGATTAGGGTGCTTAGGGTCTTCAAACCCTTTTGGTTATTCCACGTAAACCTCCTCCTGTATAATGCCATTTAGAAATTCACTATTGACATCCATCTGATATAACTTGAAGCGCAGATGACATGCGATGGCGAGTAATAAGCGGACGAACTCAAGCCTCATAATAGGAGCAAATGTCGCAATATCTTGTCAAAGTCTACACCCTCTATCTGTATATAGCCTTGAGCTACCAACCTAGCCTTATTTTGGATAATATCACTAGACTCATCCATCTTATTATTGAAGATCCACTTGGTACCTATCAGATTTGTCTCACTAGATCGGGGGACCAGTTCTCAGACATCATTCTTTCTAAACTGAAGTAACTCATACTGCATAGCACATATTAAGTGTTAATCTTTGATTACTTACTTATATCTCTTGGGCTCGACTTTAGAAGTGTATCAAACATGGCTAACAACGTGCTTTAGATGAGCACGAGTCTTGACCCTTAGGGTGAGATCTCCTAGAATAGTAGTAGGATCATGACTCTTGTAAACCCAAGAAGGAGTGTCCCCTAAATTAGGAATAGGATGCACTATGGATGTGGGAGGCACAATGGGATCATTAGTATCAATTGCGTCATTCTCAGACAAAAGGTTACAATCAACAAACGTCGATGGTTAGTCACCTTGCATGTTGACATTTATTGACTCCATAACCTTAGAGCTACTGAGCTTAAAAACTCGATATGCTCTACTAGTTGATGAATATCCTAACAATATTCCCCCATCGCTCCATGAGTTAAACTTTCCTAATTTCTCTTTATCCCGTATGATGTAGCATTTACTCCCAAAGACATGAAAATATGAAAGGTTGGGATTCTTTCGAGTCCACAATTCATTGGTCATCTTAAGTGTCTGTGGACGAAGGTAAACCCTATTCACCATATGGCATGCGGTAGACACAGCCTCTGCCCAAAATCTCCTAGAAACTCTATGGCCTAGAAGCATAGATATAATCATTTCATGAATCGTCCAATTCTTCCTCTAAATAATCACATTTTGCTGAGGAGTCTTCATGGCCAAAAATTCATATTTGATCCCGAGGCTATCACGGTAAAGATCTACTTTAGCTTCCTTAAACTTAGTGTCATTATCACTACGAATCCTACTGATAGTGACACCGTGTTGATTTTATAGGACACGACACTTGATCGTATGAAATTCCACAATATTAAATTTCTCTCTCAGAAAACCTATAATCGAGTAACGAGAGAAATCATCTACCATCACGAGGATATACCTCTTACCACCTAAACTCTCAATACGAGTGGTCACAGTAGCTATATGGACCCGTTCCTTTCTGTTATTGCCAACGCTTTCCCAGGCCGAGTTGGAATTCTTTATTATAAAGGGCAGGCAAAGCTCGAAGGCAGCTATCCCAATAGGCCCCATTCACTGTCTTACCACGTCCATCAGTTCTTCCATTATGCCCCCTCTTTTGTTATCCCAAACAAATGAATGATAAAATAATTCAGTTAAGGGCTGACCCCATACATCATAGCCCACGAACCTAATCTATATGCTTAAACTACTATGCTAACGAATCGGTCTCGACTTTCAGGGACCTATAAGATCTATGTGTATCAACTCAAGCACTCCCGAAGTGGTAATGGAATTCAACTTCCTACGGGGGCTTGGGACTTGCTTTCCCAACTGACAGGAAGGAAATCCACATAGTAGGTCCTTTTTAGCTAATTTCTCCAAATCTCTAAAATTGACACGACCTAGACATTGATGCCACAGATCCATAGGAGTGATCGTGGTGTTGTTATAGACAAATGAGGACTTGGGCACTATTCCATAGCAATTATCTTATGTCCTCACCACTTGCAATAAAATTTTATCAGCTTGATCATAAACATTGCACTAGTTCCAGTCAAACCTTACTGCAAAGTCAACCTCGCATAACTGGCTAATACTGAGAAGGTTTGCTTTCAAATCTTTGACGTACAAAACATCCTCCAGCTTAGGAAATCCTGGTATCTCTATTATACCTCATCCTACTATGCTAGATTTGTTCCCATTTCCAAAGATGACTTTACCTTCCTTGTGATCCTATAGGTAGTTAAAAAATGAGACATCACTTATAAGTACACCAAAACTGGCGATTGGTCACGGCCAAAATCCCTGACCAAAGCTGTGGGTCGCGGACTTGGGCCGCGACCATTTCTGTCGTGACCATTTTCGTCCATTTTCGTGGGTCGCGGCCCAAGTCCGTGACCAAAAAATGGTCACGGCCAAAAGGAGTAACGGCAGATGGTCGCGGACTTGGGCCGTGACGGGTCACGGCCCTCATCCGTGACCCACAACCGTGACAAATTGGTCGCGGCCAAAGTCCTGGAGCACCCACTACTAAAATACTGCTGAGAAGTTTTATGTGCTTTAAGAGAAACATGAACAACAAGGTCTTTTGCATCGTGTTTAGGAACCCAAGATGAGGTACCCTTCTGTTTGCCCTTGTCATTGTTGGCTCTCATAGGGATTTTATAAGTGTTCACTGGCGGCATAGAAATGAGTTGGAACTCTTCCATTCGACTCTGAGAAGTGGTG
Source organism: Sambucus nigra (assembly GCA_949130495.1). NCBI lineage: Eukaryota > Viridiplantae > Streptophyta > Magnoliopsida > Dipsacales > Adoxaceae > Sambucus > Sambucus nigra. The sequence continues at coordinate 94,325,972 of OX422211.1, forward strand.
ACTAGAAACTCAACTTGCTTTCTATGACTCAAAAAATCTCTAGTGGCACATGGTGGAGAAAATGAACCTCATGTCCGACCCAAACTATAGAAACACTCCCTAAGGTGGCCCCTTCTCTTGTAGTAGGTACAGAAGTACACAATCTTTGGTTGACCTTAGTTTGATTTTCTTGGCCGAACTATTCTTTGGGATATTTGGTGATGTCCATATGGATTCTTAGTAAACTCAGGAATAGGTTCCGATGTCACATGGGATGTGGAGGTACCATCAAAACTAATTCCATCCCTTTCACCAAAACCTAAAGCAAGAGCGAGGAGTATATTTCCCATCTTTCCAGATCTGTCCTCTATCTTTACCTTCACCTCCTTGGCTATCTCAAGGTCATGAGTAAGCTGGGATACAAGGGATTTAAGTTTCTTTCGAGTGTCAATGGAGGTCTAGAGCTCATTAGTAAGACTAGACACTTTCTTGGTCAAGTCCCCTTTCTCTTTCTCTAAACATCCCTCTCTATCACCAAACTGACTCTCTTTCAACACAAACTCTCTCTCTCTCTCTCTCTCTCAAGGCAGTTCTAATGGAGGACCCTCTCTCTCGTCTCTCCTAAATCTTTCTCTAAAGCAACAATCCTAAGAGCTAACGCTTTGTTATGCTTTTTAGTTTTAAGAGAATCAACATATAAATCAGCGCGCGTCGTAAATCACTCTCGCTCTCACTTGCAGCATCCTCCCCCTCACTCACATAGCTTCCACTGTTGAGGTGTCCCTATGAAGTAGCGTTCTCATCATCGTGAGGTGCACTGTCAGTATTCACATGACTATCCATGAATGCGGTGAAGTTACATTCATGCGGTGACCGTCTCCATAATCCATCGACTCGACCTCACTGTCATCACTAAGGGAGGAATTAAGAGAAGATGTCTTTGCCTTAACGTCGCACCCCAGTAGGACACTAAAATGCCGTATGACCTCTACCATCACACTCATAACATCTCTCCTCGTCTTTCATTTTTCTTTTCAAACTTATTTTTCTCAAAATTCTTTTTATCTTTGAAATTGCCATTTTTCTTTAATTTGAGAAATTTCTTGATTTTTTTTGCAAATAAGGCCAATTCTTCTAAGTCAAAATCAAACTCAGAATCAGATAACTCTTCCTCTCTTTTCCTAGACGACTCACCTCTCTTTCTTGCTAACACCTCACTTTTCTTAGCCTGGTCCTTAAGTGCTAACCCTTTATATTTTTATTTTATCGTATTAGGAAACATGTAAATTTCATAAGTCTGGAGGTTCTCCTATCAATTCTTCTACTTTCAGACTACTCAAATTTTCTAATAAATTTAGCACAGTGGCTTTAGGGATAAAACGCTTCGGCAGTGATCTCAAAATCATTTTAACTACTCTAGCATCAGGAATGTGTTCACCCAAATTGAAACTAGTGTTAATAATATCAGATAAGCATGCATAGAATTCATCAAAACACTCAGATTCAGGCATGGTATTATCTCAAATTATGTAGATAAATTTTGCGATTTTGATTCTTTAGCAGCATTAGTTCCCTCATGGGTAAGTTAAAGAACATCTCATGCTTATTTAGATGTGGTATGCGTCATGATGCGTCGGAACTCATCAGGCGTGACGTTTTCGGCAAATGCACTAAGACCACGTGAGTTATATGTGCTCCATTTAAATTCATCCTTAGTCCATGCAGTCACAGATTTTAAAGTGGTTATATTATCAACAGTGACAGTGGGAGACGTCCACCCTCTTTCACACACAACCCAAACACATTCGTCAATGGACTTTAAGTGAGATTTCATACGGGGTTTCCAATATTGATAATTTGACCCGTCAAAAATTGGGACTCGATTATACAAGTTTTCCATAGAAATTACGCTTTTTTCAAAAATCAATTTTTAAACAAAATAGATATCTAGAAAAAATTTGTGGAAAAAATTACACGGTATAATTGTGTAATTGGCTTTGATACCAATTTGAGAGTGCGCCAACAATTTAATGAAATTTATTTATTTAAGTTCAATTTTTAAACCCAAAAAAATACCAACACACGTAATTTATTATGACTGACTAATAATATAAACGTAAGCATGCACAGTCAATCACAATATGAGGAATATCCCCAAAGGGGTAAAACCTTTTATTTCACTATAGTTGTGGCCATCCCCAATCCTGATCCTCGCAAGTGGGAGCGTGGAGGAGAGGATCCTTCGGGTCCCACGCGTCGCTCTCGGGAGCGCTTAGGCCGGCGTCGTTTGTGGTGAAAAATGTAGAGAGATTCAGAGTCGCCAGTCTATTTTACTCAAAATAGACAAAAGAAAAATGGAAAGCTACCCCGAAGAGTGGCATCCAAAGACATACTGGTGCATGCGAAACCAAGATGATTCGAGAAGGGTTCGAAGGCTTAGTTACGGAATGGGAAGGTGTTAGGCACCCATTCTGCCCTTTCGGTCTCTCATGAATATTTGTTATTTTCCTTTATGTTTCCCCCTGTGATATGTGTGTATGTGTATATATATATAATGGAGGTAGGAATCCTCGACTTGTATCATGGAAAAGATAAAGCGAGTCGTCCGTAGGAAGATATAAGAGTAATATTAGAAAAATGAGATTTAGGCGATTACCCCTACGTTGATCGTTATAAGGGAACGATAATGCATATGGGGTAATGCGTCACTAAGAACAAGTATATGTATAACATAAGAAAAATGGATTTAGAGAAGATAGAAAGTAAGAGAAATAGTGAGAAAAGGAGGACTCGAGTCTCGGGTTTTACCTCGAGACGCCTACGTAGCCTATAAAGGCATCAAAGTCCACATAGTTCGCATACGAAATGAGGGGTGGGGTTTATCCCATAAATCTGAATGGGGAATGTCTTATTTGTGAGTGTGTGTATGTGTATGTAGAAAAAGTGTTTTAGTTGTGAGGAAAGCGTGGAAAAAAAGTGTGGGAATCCTTACTTGGAATTTATGGGCAAACCCTCTTTTTCTTATTTTTTGGGGGTTTTTATTTATGTGAAAATAAGAGATGTGGAATAATACTAAATAAAAAGTATGTTAGGATGTGTGAAATGAGATAATAAAAGTGCTAAGTAAGAAAATAAGTTATTGGAAATTCAAGAAAATTTAAGAGAGAGTTTGAGAAAGTTGGACCTTCTTGAAGATCTTGAGCTTGATCTTGAATGTTGGAGAGCAACCCTTGCACTTGGATGATGATGGAGAGTGGCTAATTCATCAATTTTGATGAAAAGGATGATGATAAGTGGAAGTAAAAAGGGGATTTGGAAGTTGAAATCACGCTGCCTTCGAGAGAGGTTTCTGGGATTCGTTGAGAGGGATTTTTATCAGATCTGGGCTCCTCCTATAAATGAGGTGAAGACCTCCTTTTATATCCCCAAGGGACTGTCGATCGTCTTTATCATGGCACTGCCTATCGGCAGGTGCCGATAGGCAGGGTCTGGGACCTGCCATTTGGTAGTGCACTTCAGGCTTTTTCAGAAAATTAGCCGCCGAGGGCAAACCGTTGGTCAGAATCACGCATGGGGCATACCCTTGGAAAGGTATTTCAGAGACCTTCAAAAGTCCTTTGGACCTCTCCCAAGTTCGTGAGTTGACTTTGGGTCAAATGTGGCTCGGAAGCATTTATCGGTCCATTGGACGGGGAATCGTGCGGACGCAAACGGATCGTTCATTCGCATGATAAGTCCGAATCGTGCACGGGGCATACCATTAGAAAGGTTAGCAGATGTACTTTGACATTTCAAAGAGTTTGACCCGATTTGGAGAGTTGATTTTGGTCAACCGGGCCCGGGAAGCGCTCGGTGGCTTCTTGAAGTCAACGGATCGTTCGTCCGCATGGAAAGTCGAAATTGTGCACGGTATGGACCGTTGGAAAGGGTATTTAGTGCCCTTCAAGGATTCATTTATCCTTGGTTGAGTTGAAGAGTTGGCTTAGGTCAAACAGAGCCCGGGAGCGCCCGGTGGCCTCTGGGTCAGGTTTCAGACGCAAACGGACCATTTGTCTACATGGTAAGTCGGAATAGTGCATGGGGTGGTCCATTAGAAAGGGTATTCAGTGCCCTTCGAAGATTCATTCAGTCTCGATCGAGATGAAGAGTTTGACTTTGGGGACAAACTGAGCCGGGGAGTGCCCGATGGCTTCTAGGTCAGTGCTCGAGACATGACCTAGATTTGCGGTGATGAGTGGAGGTATTAGGGACCTAAGGAGAGTTAGGGGGTAACAGAATGAGGTGTCTACAGAGCCCCTCTACGGGTGAGTTTGGAACCAATGATAGTCGTCAATTTAGACACCGCATGATGCTTTTGAGGGAGTATAACCATTTCAGGGGGTCGAGGCCGATTCTGAGGACCTAAAGAGTGTACTGGGGATGATCAATTTAGAGGGTCGAGGCCGATTCTGAGGACCTAAGGAAGCGAGGATGACCAATTCAGAGGGTCGAGGTTAATTTTGAGGACCTAAGAGTGGTGATGACCGAGGACCGAGGTCAATTCTGACCTAACTCGGGTGACGATCCAAGATTGGGGTCAATTCTAACCCAAGAGTGGTGATGATTGAGAACCAAGATCAATTCTGACCTAACTCATGTGACGATCCAAGATCGGGGTCAATTCTGACCCAAGAGTGGTGACGACCGAGGATTGAGGTCAATTCTGACCTAACTCAGGTGACGATCCGATACCAGGGTCAATTTTGACCCAAGAGTGGTGACGACCGAGGACTGAGGTCAATTCTGACCTAACTGAGGTGACGATCCAAGACCGGGGTCAATTCTGACCTAAGAGTGGTGATGACCGAGGACCGAGGTCAATTCTGACCTAACTCAGGTGATGATCCAAGATCGGGGTCAATTCTGACCCAAGAGTGGTAACGACCGAGGACCGAGGTCAATTCTGACCTATATCAGGTGACGATCCAAGACTGGGGTCAATTCTGACCCAAGAGTGGTGACGACCGAGGACCGAGGTCAATTCTGACCTAACTCAGATGACGATCCAAGACCGGGGTCAATTCTGACCCAAGAGTGGTGACGACCGAGGATCGGGGTCAATTCTGACCTAACTCAGGTGACGATCCAAGACCATGGTCAATTCTGACCCAAGAGTGGTGACGATCGAGGATCGAGGTCAATTCTGACCCAACCCATGTGACAATCCAAGACCGGGGTCAATTCTGACCCAAGAGTGGTGACGACCGAGGACCGAGGTCAATTCTGACCTAACTCAAGTGGAGATCCAAGACCAGGGTCAATTCTGACCCAAGAGTGGTGACGACCGAGGATCGAGGTCAATTTTGACCTAAATCAGGTGATGATCCAAGACCGGGGTCAATTCTGACCCAAGAGTGGTGACGACCGAGGATCGAGGTCAATTCTGACCTAACTCAGGTGACGATCCAAGACCGGGGTCAATTCGGACCCAAGAGTGGTGATGACCGAGGACCGAGGTCAATTTTGACCTAACTCAAGTGACGATCCAAGATAGGGGTAAATGTTGACCCAAGAGTGGTGACGACTGAGGACCGAGGTCAATTTTGACCTAACTCAAGTGACGATCCAAGATTGGGGTCAATTCTGACCCAAGAGTGGTGACAACCGAGGATCGAGGTCAATTCTGACCTAACTCAGGTGACGATCCAAGATCGGGGTCAATTCTAACCTAACTCAGGTGACGATCCAAGACCGGGGTCAATTCTGACCCAATAGTGATTGCATTTCTTTGGGAAAAGAAAAGAGTTCCACTAGGGGTAAGGATTGGATTTGGGATTCCGTCGGGGATAAGAATTGGATTTGAGGTTCCGCTGGGGAACGATGAATGAGCTGGGGAAGATTTGGATTGTCCTTTGGGAGAGATCGCTTGGGGCGAGTGATTCTTCTGATTTCTGCTGGGGAAAAAACCATGTGATATTGTATCGCACCGGGTAGCCGATGGCTGGGGAGGCCTTATGCCTTTTATTTGAGTGGAGGAGTTGATTATTGGGGAGATAACCGGTTTGAGGTTGTAAACTCTGCTGAGGAGGTGGTTAGGTGGTCCAGGCGTAGTGCTTGAGAAGTCATTTGCTTAGATTTTCAGGGTTCCGTTGGGAAAAAAGAGGTTTCGCCCGAAGGAGTGAGAAATTTTCTTGATGAAAATGTTCTAAATCCTTCCTGGGATTTTTAGGGATTTTTTGGGGATTTTTCGAGGCTTTCTGGTATTTTTGGGAATTTTTGTATGAAATTTTAAGGGGGGTGCCGGCCGGCATAGACTGAGGGGTGCCATTCGGCACTGGCACAGACTTTTGGACTGCCTCAGGAAGGTGAAGAGATAGTGCCGATTGGTATGGCTGGGGTCAGTGCCGATCGGCATGGCGCTTGGCCTCCTATATAAAGGGGGCGAATCCCCTTCATTTTTCACAGCTTCTTGCATTCTCTCTTTCTGCTATTTCTTTCTGCGAATTGTTCTAATGTTCCGACCTTCAAGAAATGGCCGCCTTTATGAGCACCGCTGTCCACCGGGAGTGCTTGACCGTTGATGACTGGGTGAATGTGGATTGGAAGGACAGGGTGCCTTTTGCTTTGGGGAACGAGAATGCCTTCGATGCATTCGAGTCGGTTGCGGATGAGCGGACCCTGCTGCGGGAGCCGTCGCATCATCGCTCTTCGAGAGTGATTCTCGGCGGTTATGTAAGTAACTTGACCTTTGGCATTCCTTTCTTTTTGGGTGATTTTTCCTTTTTCTTGACCTTTGACTGAATTTTTCCTCTTGCCGGTCGGATATTTCTTTAAAGAACATGTGTGCTCACGGGACGACGGGGCTTAAGGATTTTTGGGATCATCTTCCACCCGTGGTGTGCTGGATGGTATCATCAGCGAGTTTTGGGAGGTTGGCGGCTGCGCTGGATGAGACGCCTCGTTCGACAGCAGTTTTGTGTGCCTTGGGGGAGAGGTGGTGGGATACTACCCAAACTTTTCATTTTGGCTTCGGGGAGATGACGGTGACTCCCATAGATGTGCAGCAACTGTTGGGGCTGGATTGTGACGGAGAGAAGATAGAGGTGGATCGCTCCTTGCGGGTGAGGCCAGAGGCAATGCATGCGGCACTTGGTGATGTGAGGAGGATAGTCTATAGGGATTCTATCCGGCTGTCCTTGTTGAAGGATGTTTTGCTGAGCAGGGTGGTTGATGTGGAGGACGGGCTGCAAGTGAGGCAGATGACCCGGTTGTTTATCTTGTTGGTGCTGGGAGGTTTCATGGTGACGTCGAGCTGCGACGTCATCCATTTGTGGTTTTTGCCGTACTTGAGGATGTTTTCGAACATCCCTTTTTATGATTGGGGGAGTCTGACCTTGGCGACCCTTTACTCTTCTTTGGATGCATTTAGCCGGTGCTGCCGACAGACTTTTACTGGAGCCACATATCTCCTTGAGGTATTCTTTACTTTTGCGCATTTTTATTTCATGCATTCTCATTTTCCTTTCATGCATTCGCATTTTACTTATGCGCCTCTTTTTGCTTGTGAATTCAGACGTGGTTCTATGAGGTGATTGGGTGCAACTAGGGCTGTGTTTTTTTTTCCAAACTTTCCAATTTTTTCGATTTTCGATCCGATTTTTTCCGAATTTGGAATGAAATTTTAGTTTGCCGATTTTCGATTTTCCGATTTTCGATTTTTCCGAAAAAAATCGGATCGGAAATCGGAAATAATTCTGAATTTCCGATTTTCCGATTTTTTCGATCCGATTTTTCTGAAACTATGCCGATCCGATTTTTCCGATTTTTTCCGAATTATTTCTGATTTTTTTGGAATTATTTTCCGATTTTCGATTTTTCCGATTTCTTTTCCGATTTTTCGAAAGTTTCCCATATCTCACATCGGTTGGGAGAGGGAAAGGGCTCCAAAATATGCTCTATAAAAGGAGAGTACCCTCCTAACTTCTACACAAATGAAAAATGAGCCAAATCCTCATGTGTTTACATGTTGGGTTAATCCATTTTCATTGTTTCTTTAAAATGAGAATTTCGAGTAATCGAAAATCCATAATTTCTTTTTTTGAAATTTTGGAATTTCCGAAATTTCTGGATTTTTAATATATTTTGTGAATTTCCGATTTTTTTCGATTTTTGCCGATTTTTTTATTTTTCCGAATTCGGAATTTTTTTTAATTTTCTGAAAAAATCGGATCGGAAATCGGAATAGTTATTTTATTTTCGAAAAAATCGAATTTTTTTCCGTATAGGCATTTTTCGATCCGATCCGGCCGAAACACAGCCCTAGGTGCAACACCCCACTGATTACTCTGAAGGAAGATATTGTTGGGGACTTCTGCCGACTGTATCGATGGCGTAAGGAGAACCGACAGTCGAAGGGATCTCTTTCCCTAGAGGCGGTGCGTCAGGTCTTGAATGACCTGACCAGTGGTCGAGTAAGATCCTTTCCATTTCAGTCTTGGTTTTTGGCACCTTCTGATCTTGTATTGACTCATGTCTTCTTGGAGATTTTCAGGTGACCTTTTATCCCTGGGGGACAGTCATTCAGGATACGGGGATAACTGGGGTGAATGCGCAGATGAGGCGTTTGTTGGCGCATGAGTTCAGCGATTTCTGGTACCTCGGGGAGAGGGTGATTCGTTAGATTGTTGAGGAGGAGGTGATGGTGCCTCTCGCAGAGCCTCCTATATCTATGAGGCGGGAGTGACAACTATTGGAGGATGAGAGGATCGCAACTATGATTGACGAGTCCTGTGCGTTGTACACTAATACGGCTGCGCCGTATGACTATATGGACTTTGTGATGAGTTGTTGATGGCGCCCAGCATTCATGATTCCTTGCATTTCCCTCCTTTCGGTTCAAGTAGGGCGGTGGGGTCTTCCCACAGTGGTGGTGGTCCGTCGGCACCTGCGGCGACCTCGGAGGTCCCTTTTGTGCGGCTGCACACTCCTTCGTACAACATCCGACAGGCTGATGGAGGGATAGTGCCGATGCTGCACCGTCCCCTCACGATGGATTCGGAGGAGCTGGGTTTGACAGAGGAGGTCCTTCGTCCTGCGGTAAACCTTTCGGTCCTTTTCCTCTTTTTTGATTTCTTTTGCTTGATATTGATTCTGCCTTTTCCTTGCAGCAAATTCGGGTGTCGACCACTTGGCTGAGGGACATTAGAGATTGGATATCATCGGCGACTGCCCACATTCGGGATGTTTTCCCCGTTCCTTCTTGCTTGGTGCCGTCAGCCTCATTCGGGGAAGACTCTGGCTCAGGTAGTGAGGGCGCGTCGTCTCGTTGTAGGGGAAAAAGAGCGCGTCGCAGGGGTGGAAGCTCTTGAGAGAGAGAGAGAGAGAGAGAGTGGGTTCGGGCTGAGTCCCGTTGTTTCTGGCTTTTTTTTTTTATTTCCTGCAAAATTGATGTAACACAGGACACAAATATATGTAATGCAGTGTAGTTTTTTTATTACCTTTTATTTTAATGATGAATGAATGCATGCACTTTTTACTTTGTTGCTGAGATCATAAAAAACAAATGGATATTTTTTTTTGGAATTTTTCGAAGGAAAGTTTTAATTAAAAACGGAAATTATATAGGGAGGAAAAGGGGTTTTGAAATTCTATTGATAATATCAATTTATTTTCATTGAGTTTTCTGATTTGACAAAAGAGGAAAGGAGGAAAATTTCCAAAAATAGGGGGTTGCCGATCAGCAAGCACCCTGGCCTGCCTATCGGCAGTTCAGTCCAGTCCCATCAATTCTAAAGCTTTTAATGGTACCTTCTTCAGCCTTTGGTACCTTGTGGGGTACGATACCCTCCGATTTCTGCAGGGATTATGTCCCTTGTGAGGATTTCTCAAGTATAAAAATGGGGTAAGGGTGGAGTGCTTTCATCACACCTTTGCATCCTCATCTATTTGCCCACTATTTCCTTGCCCTACAAGATGGCTCTCCCTGGTAGCACCGAGTTGGTCAACTACCTCAAAGCCTTGGAAGCTATGTGCTCTTGTAATGTCGACTATGATGCTTTCAACATGCGTCGAGTCTCCTTGTGGCGTAATCGACCTTTTTAGTGGAATATGCTGATGGCGGCAGTACAATTTTGGTACCCCGAAGACCATGTATTCCGCTATGGGTTGGAAGATGTTTATCCTACCTACGAGGGATTTTCTACCATACTAGGTGTGAATCCCAGTGTTGCTGTGGCTTTGCCTAATTTTTCCCGCTCCCCTAGGGATTTGTTGGTCGGGCTTCTTCATATCTTGCCTTCGACGGCCAGGTCATTGGTTGCTGGAGGAATGATCTCCCTCCCGGTGGTGTTGCAGTCTGTGCATTTACAGGAAGTAGGTGATCCCGGATATGTTGGAGCCGTTCTTCTGGGCCTTATTTCAAAATTGATTTTGGTGACTGGGGAGGTGCGAATAGACCCTCAACTTGCAGCCATTACTTCATGGATGTCATACCATCGCAATCCTGCGGCAGTGATATTGGCGGAGACTCTGAATAGTCTGGATGCCTGGAGAGAAGGTCGTTCTGAATTTTTGAGGGGTAACCCTGTGATGCTGTTCATGTGGTTGTCTGAAAGATTCCTCTTTTCGACTCCTCCAGAATATCCTTTGTCGGTTGTACCCAACTTCTTTTCGCGCTACTTCATTCGTGTTGGCTTGCATATTGAGAATTGGGAGAATTGGCTTGTGGAGCATGGGGCTCGTGGGTTGTATTGGTCAATGCCTTGGTGGGGACAGTTGCAGCCAGTTCTGGAGTTAGGAGAGTATTCATATGTGCAGTTGGTTGGTCTCAGACATACCTCTTTTTATTTCCCTTGGCGGCTTCTGCGTCAATTTGGCTGGGTGCAGATCGTGCCCCCTCGGACCTCAAATTTCTTTCCGGTAGAAGATTTGACTGAGCGCTTGCGTATGTTGCTTGGATCCCTGTGGGAAAATTGACATCCATCGACCCATCCTTTTCAGTCTGTCGGGAAGGTTTGCCACGTCTCCAATGATTATATGAAGTGGTTGTGGAGGAAAGTAGTCAGCAAGATGTTGGCAGTAGAAACTGGTCAAAGGTGGTTTATTTTATCTGACTCCATGGAAGGGGGTGTTGTGGTCTTTTCGAAGATGGTTAAGGCTTATCAATCCATGGAGTGTTTGAGGCACTCCATTCAGGCAGGAGAAACTTAGGGTCCTCAGGATGTAGATGATGAGGGTGCAGGCTCTTCTGGTAGCTGTGGGTAGGACTCTTGGGGAGTTTACTGGTGTAACAAATGTGAGGGATTTTATCTGGTTTTTATGGTAGTAGAGGGAAGGGAGTTATCCGTTCCTTTTTCTTATGTAATATGTTACTGTAGTTTCTTATTAATGAAATAAACAAGTTTCTGATCATCCAGCTGTGCCTTTCGATGAATTTTATATTTTGAATTATCTATACCGATCGCTAAGGCATACATAATCCTTTTGTTCGAGTAGATGTTTATAATGAACTGTCGTTCTCGGAGATAAGAAAAGAATATATTTTTGTGAAAAAGAAAGGGTCGTGCTCATGTGGGGTGTATGAGCTGCCTACGTACCTCTGGGGTTTTTGAAAAGTTTTTGTTTAAAAGTGGTTTTTTGTAGAGGATCAGGCCCACGTAGTTCTGGGTTGAGGGAGATGAAGAGAGTTCTTTTTTTTAAGAATAGAAGGGGGATGAGAAAATCGTAGCGCGCCGAGATTTTGGACTAGGGGTAGAATTTCTTGAGACGGTCCAGATTGACAGGACAAGCCATCTCTTCCCCATCCAGGTCAGTGAGCATGGCGGCACCTCCAGACAAGATTTTCTTCACAATGTAAGGGCCACTCCAATTGGGCTTGAATTTTCCTATGGGGTCCCAAATAGGTGCGATTATCTCCTTGAGGGCTAAATCTCCCTCCCGAACACCGCGGTCCTTGACTCTCTTATTGAATAATCGCGCTATTTGACGATGGTACCCTTGTACGTGATAAAGAGCTTTTAATCTTCTTTCATCTAGGAGGGTTAGCTCATCAAGACAGCTTTGGCACCAGTCTTCTTCACTAACCTTGCTTTCGATCATGACGTGTAGCGAGGGTATTTCCAGCTCCACAGGTAGGACTGCTTCCATACTGTAGACCAGGGAGTAAGGGGTAGCCCCAATAGAGGATCGAATTGAGGTTCGATAGCCCCAGAGCGCGTACGGGATCCGATCGGCCCAATCCCTACAACTTTCGGTCATCTTGCTGATGATGGCTTTGAGGTTTTTGTTAACAGCTTCAACTGCACAATTGGTCTGAGGTCGGTAGGGGGAAGATTTATGTCTCTGAATCCCATCCGTTGATAACTTCTGTGACTTCTACCTCGAAGTGTAACCCGTTATCTGACACTAGCTCGTGCGGGACCCCATATCGGCAGATGATATTTTTCTTAATGAATTTGGCCACCTTCTTGGCATTTAATACTGCGTATGACTCAGCTTCAACCCATTTGGTGAAGTAATCAATGGCAACTAGGATGAACACATGCCGATTTGAAGCCTTTGGCGTAACCTTCCTTATGATGTCGATACCCCAGGTGGAGAACGGCTAGGGAGAAGTCATGTTGTATATTTCCCGTGGAGGTAGGTGTTGGAGGTTGGAGAACTGTTGGCATTTAGGTCATCTCCGAACATAGGCGGTGCAATCCTGGGCCATGGTGGTCCAATAGTAGCCCTGTCGGATGATCTTCTTGGCAATAATGTGATCGTTCATGTGGGGCCCGCATTTCCCACTGTGGATTTTCTGCATTATCTTTTCAATGTCATCCCCTGCGATACAGTGCAAATGAGTTCCATCGAAATTCCTCTTGAGTAGTGCTTTATGACAGATGATGTACTGGACGGCAATCCTTTGGAGGGTAGCTCGGTCCTTCTTGTTGGCATCCTCGGGATACCTACCATGTTTGAGGAGGCACCATATATCATAGTACCAGCAATCGGCTAGTTCGGGGTCTTCTGTGGAGACAAGCTCAATATGGTAGAAATGGGTCGGTTTTTCTTGCTTTTGAACTAGGAAGGGGGTCATTGTTATTCCCTCGGGCATGTCGACCATGGAGGCCAAAGTAGCGAGGGCATCGGCTAGGTTTTTCTTTGCTCGGGGTAGGTAATGGAAGGTGATATCTCAGAATTGGGAGGCTAACTCTTCTAATTGGGCATGAAAGGGTTGGAGCTTTTCATCCTTGACTTTACACTTTCTGAGCACTTGACCAACGATGAGGGCAGAATCCCCATATACATCAAGGTATTAAATACTTTTCTTGAGAGCGACCTTGAGGCCCACTGTGCATGCTTTGTATTTCGTCATGTTATTGGTGCAAGGGAAATCCAATTTTATGGCGATAGGAGTGTGGGAGTCAGCTGGGGCGACCAGAAGTATCCCAATGCCATATCCCTTTTTGTTGGCAGGGCCATCGAAGAACATTTTCCATCGGAGGCAGTCTTGGGCGGTGCAAAGAATGTTCTTATCTGGGAATTAGGAGATCCTAACATTAGCTTCTTCTACAGGGTAGTCAACGAGGTAGTCAGTGATGGATTTTCCTTTAATGGATTTTTGTGTGACGTACATGATATCGAACTCGGTTAGGAGCATCAACCATCGAGCCATTCGGCTGGATAAGGCAGGTTTTTCGAGCAGGTACTTGATGGGATCCATTCGGGATACAAGCTTAATGGGGAAGGCGAGCATATAGAGTCGCAACTTTTGGGTGACCCAGACAAGCGCGAGGCATGCTTTTTCTAAAGCAGTGTAGTTGACCTCGTACCCAGCCAATTTATGACTGATATAATAGATGGCTCTTTCTTTGCGGGAGTCCTCAAGGTATTGGGATAGCAAAGCCCCAGCTGCAATGTCGGTTATGGCTAGGTATAGGAGCAAAGGGAGATCGGGTTGTGGTGGCATGAGAACTGGAGGTTGGGTCAGGTATTGTTTGATTCGGTCAAAAGCTTCTTTGCAGGCCTCGTTCCAAACCTTGGTTGAATCCTTTCGGAGGATTTTGAAGATTGGTTCACAGATGGAGGTTAGTTGGCTGATGAATCGGATGATATATTGTAATTTCCCAAGGAAACCTCAGACTTCCTTCTTTGTTTGGGGAGGTGGCATCTCAAGTATGGCCTTCATCTTGGTGGGAACTGCTTTTATCCCCTTCTCACTGACCATGAATCCTAAGAGTTTTCCCTTTGTAATGCCGATGACGCATTTCTGTGGATTAAGTCTCATCTGATACAGTCGCAATCGTTCGAAGAACTTTCGGAGAGCAGGAGCATGACCTTCTCTAGTTTTGGACTTGATAATCATGTCATCCACGTAAACCTCGACCTCCTTATGAATCAGATCGTGCAGGATGGTTGTAGGGACCCTCTGGTAGTTAGCCCCATCATTCTTGAGATCGAACGACATAACGGTGTAGCAAAAGGTTCCCCGTGGGGTGATGAATGCGGTTTTTTCTTAGTGGTCTAGGTGCATCTTGATTTGGTTGTATCCGGTGAACTCGTCGACGAATGACTTGAGAGCATGACTGGCTGTGTTGTCCACGATCATGTCGATGTTGGGTAGCAGATAATCATCCTTCGGAGAGGCTTTGTTTAAATCTCTGTAATCCGCACACATTCGAACCTTCCCTCCTGATTTCGGCACAGGTACAATGTTGGCTATCCATGTGGGATATTCGACCACCCGAATGAAACCCACGTTCAATTGTTTGGCCACCTCTTCTTTGACCTTGAGCGACCATTCGGTGCGGAGTTTTCTCAGTTTCTGTTTCACCGTCTTGTAATCTGGGAGAGTGGGGATCTCATGCTGAGCTATTTCAGGATCAATACCGGGCATATCATCGTAAGACCATGCGAAGACATCCACAAACTCTTTTAGCAATTCTTTGAGTTGTGCGCGCTCATGCTCGTCAAGGGTGGCCCCTATCCTAATCTCGCGCAGTTGGCTACTAGAACTGAGATTAGTAACAACATTCTCTTCTTCATTAACTTGAACGCAGTTATGTTGTTTATTATTAACCTTATTTAAATCAGTTAAGAATTATTCATTTGCAAAATCATCATCATCAAAAGTTCAATTAGAATCTAAACAATTAATGTAAGGCACAGCAAGATACTCAAAATCTTCGTTTATTTCATTGATAGGAAAAATAGCATTGAGAACCTCATCAAAAGAGGTCTCGATTACATTTGAGCAAGGGTGGACAACAGTAGAAGAAATAGGGTAAACATTGGGGTTAGGTGAGATTTTAAGAGGTAGAACTGGCGCAGCATGCCAGTTGAGGAGAGGTGTATCAGCAGCCTTGATCAGATGAGAGGGGTCCAGTGATGTAGCCCCTGAATGGACCATGCAGAGTGCCAGCCCCAGTGTCTGCAGATTAAAGGAATCTTCGGAGTCACTTTCCTCAGTCTCTTCGATATTTTTGATGAGCGATTGTACGCGGTGTGAGAAACTCTCAGCCCATGGGTAGCTATCTTGGAAAAAGATCTCCATTCCAGGTTTCATCTTCTTGTCTGTGTGGTCGTACCATGGTTCTGTAAAACTGCAAAAGGGGAAATCCTTGCTTTCTTTAGTGAATCATCCATTTAAGCAATATCCTGGGATAGTTTGGACGCAGTCTAACCCTCTCTTTGATCGAGACTGGCGTATCATTATGAGCTCTTGTTCTGAAGGTTGATATCCCAAACCATAAAGAGGGAAAGCTTTCTTCAGTTCGATGGGCTCGCGTATCCCCTGCTGCCTTTGTCCTAGTCCCAGTCCGGGCATGAAGTGCATGTTCCTCAACATTTGAATCACATTGACATTGCCATGAGGGTCATATTCTGGACAAACCCTTTCTTTGAAACCGTCCCCTGCCGGGAGTACGGAGGGCTCGACTCGGAATCCTGATAGGAGCATATCATTTGACCCATGTTGTATCTCGAGAATTGGATTGCTGGTGCTTGTACCCTCGGCATTGTCGTCGTCACCCAAGATGGTGATGACTCGTCCATCAGCGAAGAACTTCAATTTCTAATGGAATGAGGAAGAGACACCCTTTATACTGTGGAGCCAGGGTCGTCCGAGCAACAGGTTAAAACAAGATGGGATGTCTATGACTTGGAATTCAACGACGGGGTTTATAGGGCCAATCCCTATTGCAAGTTTTATGGATCCCAACACCTCACGACGGGTATTATCGTAGGCACGCACGACAGCGGAGGTTGGAGCGAGGTCACTTTCTTTTAGGCCTAAACATTTTAAGGTTCTAAGTGGGCAGACATTCAAAGCGGATCTCTTATCAACGAGAGAAAGCGGTACAACCTTCCCCATAACTTCGATGGAGATGTTGAGTGCATGATTGTGATTTGGCCCAATTCTGGGGATTTCTTCTTCAGAAAAGGACAGCGTTCGGGTAGAGGCCAAGGATCCGACCAGGTTTACCGCTTCTTCTGGTATGGTAGAGGGAGGAACTATAGGTCCAGTGAGTAATTTGATTAAATCATTTATGTGCAGCTGGGAGGACATAAAAAGCCCCCATAGAGTTATGTTAGCTTGAGTTTTCTTCAGTTGATCGAGGATCTTGCTCTCCTCGATGGTCAATTCTGGCATAGGAAGGTCTTCAACGCCCTTCCCCTTGTCATTTGCTGGTAGTGAGTTCGAAATTTGGTAATGTCTCCCGGATCTGGTCATGTGATTTACTGAAAAAGGAAAAAACTTCAATCCAGTTTCCTCGTCAATCTCAGGTTGTTCTGCCACCCTGTCTATTTCTCCGAGGAGTTCTTCAAATGATATCATCCCACATAAATTGGTTACTGGGCCAGTTCTTCCTGAAACTTGCTCTTCACTTGAACATTCGACTTCTTCCCCCCATCCGGTGGCAATAATTCTGTCTTTCCATGTAAAGTTGATGCATTCCACAACTTCAACGGCTTCTTCATATTGGTTTTCCCATTCTATGGGTATGTGTAAGGGTGAAGGGACCAGGTGCCTTTGGAGCTTCAAAGCATCCAATAACTTGGTGATACTGCAAATGCTGTTGGTTTGCCTGAATACTTCCACCATGATCTGGATAACACCATCCAAGTTGACTTCATCGGTTATTACCACCCACCTATCTGATTCTCGGGCCCATTTTTGCGCTTCCAAAAATAGCGCACTGAACCTCTGGCAGTCGATATTCATCTGTGAGGGCAATTTCAATCCGAACTTTAGGATTTGATTTAAGACTTCTGACAATTCCATTCTTCCATTTCTGGAACAGGTACGGACAACGATGCATGCTCTGGTGAGGAGTGATAGTGCCTGATCAGCGAGGCTAGTAGGGTGTAGGAGGAAATATGGGCAAATTTGAAGAGGTTTAGGAGGGTATAGGGGTGTGATTTGGGTTGATGGATCGAAATTCGGGTTTTCTTCTAAGAAGATGGCATTGGTGTGATTTGGGAGGGGGTTATGGGTAGTGTTTGGCTTAGGATTGGCCGGTGGGGCGATGGTACCCCGGTCAATGAGATCTTCGATTATGTTTCGAAGATGAAAGCACTGGTAGATGTTATGGCCAGTAGTTTGGTGGAAGGAACAATGAGCATCGGTCTTGAAGTTTCTTAGGAGTGGATTGGGTAATGGACGGGGATCCAAGGGTATTATAAGGTTTCGGCTTAACAAGGCTTGGTAGACTTTGGATAGGGGAGCATGAAGCTCAGTGTATTCCCTTCGGACAGGGGCAGGGCGACTTTCTGGTGCCCATAATTCGGTTGGTTAAGAGATGTTATTGATGGTTGAGATTGTAGCATTGGCAGGCTTGTCATACTTTCTAGGGGTGAACTGTCCGGAAACCTTCTTCGGTTCAACTTTTGTTTTGGCAAGACTTTCCTCAATTTCTACTCCTGCTTCTCTAAGATCTCGAAAGTGGGGGTAGTACTTTCCTCCCATGGTTGCTCGAAAATGGGGAAAGAAATTCTTCTTTACTATGTTGACTTGTTCTTCCTCAGATGGCCGATTGGTCATGGTAGATGCTTTTTCCCTCCATTGGGATATAAAGTTACTGACGGATTCTTCGAAGTTTTGTTTGAGCAGTTCTAAATCACGACGGGTGACCTCGAGCTCCTCGTTGTATTTGTACTGCAACATAAATTCTCGGGCTACATCCTCCCAACTACGGATTCTGGACTCTTCGAGAGATAAAAACCATCGGAGAGCGCTATCCTTTAAAGTTTGCTGAAACAGTTGGGCCATTACCTCTTCGGAAGCCCCTAGTAGAGTCATGGAACGATAATAACTGTGAAGATGAACAATTGGGGGGCCACTCCCTCCGAACTTCTCGATATTTGGCATCTTGAACTTCTCGGGTAACCTCGCTTTAGGATAAGGAGACATATGGGTGTAGTCCATGTAATTCCCATAGATTCGGACTTGGTCAAACTTCTTAGTGAGCATATTGAGATCCTCTTTGACTTTATTCAACTCCTCCTCCTTTGGATCAGCGACCACAGGCAGGTTAGCCATAGGCTAGGCAATGTTTGGCATTGGAAGCTAGGCAGGCGGCGGCCCATTGGCAGGAGGGGCACGTGGAGCGTGCTGATATTCCTCCGGGATCCAGAGAGTCTCAGGTGGACCCATAGCACGAGGGAACAGGTCCTTGAGCTCTTGAGGAATAAGAACTTGGTTTCTTTGCATTTCTCGAACCTCAGCTTGGAGGTTGTCAATCTTAGCCATGAGCTGAGCTAGGACTGTCGACAGATCCGGTTGTATGGCTGGTGCTTGATTTGCATTCTCCATGGAATATGGATGGATTCCAGACTCGAAAGAAGTAGTAGAGGAATGTATGAAACTCCGGGGTGATTTGACTGATGACCAAAGCCAATAAGGAGCCAGGCCAAGGGCGTGCGATCGACCTGAGAAGGCGTAGGATGAGATTTATTTTTGAGAAAAAAGGGAAGAAACTATTTTTGGATTTTTGATAAAGAGCGACAAATGTTTTGGATTTTTTTGATAAAGAAGGGATAAATGTTTTTGGATTTTTTGATAAAGAAGGGAGAAATGTTTTTGGATTTTTAATAAAGAAGGGAGAAATGTTTTTGGAGACGGAACTCAGCATGATTATTATGATTATTATGTTCTCACTTGTATTTAATTCTCCTAAATGCAATACCGGACGGGACTCGAGCCTGGAAAAGTGGGGGTCTTAATATATGCAAAGCTACGTTTGGACTTGTAACCAGTCTCGCGCGCAGGGTCCCGTTTTAAAAATGCGCAAAAATTGTGCGGCATACCGACCCGAAATTCCGACAGAGTTTCGGGTCAAAACCGGCAATCTAAAGTGTGTGTCCTAGGTTTGACACCTATATGCGGGCATGTAGTTGGTTGGGTGAATCGTCATGGGTTCCCCCCTTTGGCGTGACTTCCACGATATACGTCTTGCTTTTGTGGGCAATCGGTACATGTGGACAAGCCATTTGATATACCTGAGTGTACGTGAATTGCCTCACCATATACCTCGTGGGGAGGGTATGTGTGAGAGAGAATTCGATATACTCAGCGTACGTGAATGAATTCCCTGTGATATACCTCCCGTCATGACTTCGGTCAAGCGGTACGATGCGGGGGAACCTTTCGATATACGTCGAAGGTACTTGACCAATGGGAGGTGAGAGTCATATCGCTTAGGCTAATTGCGACCTGCCGGACCAGCGCCCATCACGAAGTGACCCTCCAGTTACTGGGTAAAATTTGGTCAATATCAATGCTTTTTGGTGATATTGTGTGAATCATGCATGATTCTCTTATTAGTATCTTATGATGAGAATGCCTTTCTTGTTTATGCCAAACCGGGAACAAAAATACAAGTACCCAAAAGGTACACCAGGTATGGATGAGTGATGCGTGCAACATGGGGATATACATGTGATCCTAGGTGCACGTGGTGTGAGGTGTACATGGAGAATTTTTCTACAAGTGTCTGAATATAAGCATAATCATGGGATACACATGTGAGAAAAGGGGATAGGCAGATATGGGGGGGGGGGGGGGGACATAAACAAATACAGCATCCATGTGAAAAGAGTCAAGCCCTCAAAATAATAAAATCAAAAAATTCCCCAGTAGAGTCGCCACTGTGGCCATCCCCGATCCTGATCCTCGCGGGCGAGCGCGTGGAGGAGAGGATCCTTCGGGTCCCACGCGTCCCTCTCGGGAGCGCTTCGGTCGGCATCGTTTGTGGTGAAAAATGTAGAGAGATTCAGAGTCGCCAGTCTATTTTACTCAAAACAGACAAAATAAAAAGGGGAAGTCACCCTGAAGAGTGGCATCCAAAGACATACTGGTGCATGCGAAACCAAGATGATTCGAGAAGGGTTCGGAGGCTTAGTTAGGGAATGGGAAGGTGTTAGGCACCCATTCCACCCTTTCGGTCTCTCATGAATATTTGCTATTTTCCTTTATGTTTCCCCCCGTGATATGTGTGTATGTGTATATATATAGAATGGAGGTAGGAAACCTTGACTTGTATCATGGAAAAGATAAAGCGAGTCGTCCGTAGGAAGATATAAGAGTAATATTAGAAAAATGATATTTACGCGATTAAACCTACGTTGATCGTTATAAGGGAACGATAACGCATATGGGTTAATGCGTCACTAAGAACAAGTATATGTATAACATAAGAAAAATGGATTTAGAGAAGATATAAAGTAAGAGAAATAATGAGAAAAGGAGCACTCGAGTCTCGAGTTTTACCCCGAGACGCCTACGTAGCCTATAAAGGCATCAAAGTCCATATAGTTCGCATACGAAACGAGGGGTGGGGATTATCCCATAAATCCGAATGGGGAATCTCTTATTTGTGAGTGTGTGTATGTGTGTGTAGAAAAAGTGTTTTAGTTGTGAGGAAAGCGTGGAAAAAAAGTGTGGGAATCCCTACTTGGAATTTATGGGCAAACCCCCTTTTTCTTATTTTTTTTGGGGTTTTTATTTATGTGAAAATAAGAGATGTGCAATAATACTAAATAAAAAGTATGTTAGGATGTGTGAAATGAGATAATAAAAGTGCTAAGTAAGAAAACAAGTTATTGGGAATTTAAGAGAGAGTTTGTGAAAGTTGGACCTTCTTGAAGATCTTGAGCTTGATCTTGAATGTTGGAGAGAAGCCCTTGCACTTGGATGATGATGGAGAGTGTCTAATTCATCAAGTTTGATGAAAAGGATGATAAAAAGTGGAAGTAAAAAGGGGATTTGGAAGTTGAAATCACGCTGCCTTCGAGAGAGGTTTCTGGGATTTGTTGAGAGGGATTTTTATCGAATCTGGGCTCCTCCTGCAAATGAGGTGAAGAGCTCCTTTTATAGCCCCAGGGAACTGCCGATCGGCTTTATCAGATCTGGGTCTGGATTTTTATCAGATTGGCAGGGTCTGGGACCTGCCATTTGGCAGTGCGCTTCAGGCTTTTTAGGAAAATTGGCCGCCGAGGGCAAACCATTGGTTAGAATCATGCACGGGGCATACCGTTGGAAAGGTATTTCAGAGACCTTAGAAAGTCCTTTGGACCTCACCCGAGTTCGGGAGATGACTTTGGGTCGAATGTGGCTCGGAAGCGTTTGTCGGTCCATTGGACGGGGAATTGTGCGGACGCAAATGGATCGTTCGTCCTCATGGTAAGTCTGAATTGCGCATGGGGCATACCATTAGAAAGGTTAGGAGATGTGCTACGACATTCCAAAGAGTTTGACCCAGTTTGGAGAGCTGACTTTGGTCAACCGGGCCCGGGAAGCACTCGGTGGCTTCCCGGAGTCAAACGGATCGTTAGTCCGCATGGAAAGCCAAAATTGCGCACGGGACGGACCGTTGGAAAGGGTATTCAGTGCCCTTCAAATATTCATTCAGCCTCTATTGAGCTGAAGAGTTGACTTAGGTCAAATAAAGCCCGGGAGCGCCTGGTGGCCTCTGGGTCAGGTTTCGGACACAAACAGACCGTTCGTCCGCATGGTAAGTCGGAATCGCGCACGGGGTGGTCCGTTAGAAAGGGTATTCAGTGCCCTTCGAAGATTCATTCAGTCTCGATCGAGACGAAGAGTTTGACTTTTGGGTCAAACTGAGTCGGGGAGTGCCCAATGGCTTCCAGGTCAGTGCTGGGGACATAACCTGGATTTGCAGTGATGAGTGGAGGTACTAGGGACCTAAGGAGAGTTAGGGGGTAACAGAATGAGGTGTCTACAATATTGTGTAACAACTAACAATCAAAGAAAAATAAAATTTTGACGCATGAATACCCGTAGGTGTCGGTTCGTCATCATCAGTGTTTGTCGGTTAGCGGTCCTGCAAGAACTCCAATTTCAGCAGTGGATAAAGACCCTTCTTCTCTAGAAAATTACTCCAAGATGAGTAGAACAATTGTGTCTAGGGTATAAAGATTCACACAAATTTTTGGTAAATATTTATGAATAAAAAAAGGCATTAAACCTTGAAAAAACAAAGTGTGTTTCTGGGCGGAACAATTATTGAAACGTCAGTGCCAAAAGACTTGAAAATCGTGTAGAATGAGCACTAATTTAAATACAAAAATCTAGGTAGCGCATTGCTCGAATGACTGCACGCGAGATGTCTATGTCGCCCGAACGACAAGCCAATCTCGCTCGAATGATGTCAACGAGATTTTTTCCCTTCGCCTCTATACTCCGACAAATTTCTTCTTCTGAAGTAAAAACGTTTCAGAACCTTAAAAATATTTTATAAAAATTTCCCAAATATTTATGTAAATAATAAACACTCCAAATAAATTATTTTACCATAATCGTGAGTGGAGTAGTGGGAACGGTTGAAGAACACGTTGCATGTTGCATGATGCATGATGCACGTATGAAGATGATGGATGCGATTATTCGGATCAAGTCCATCATGGATGATCATGTTGATGTGCCGAGTGTAGCGGTATCAGACATACTAACAGTAATCTAGGACAAACAGAAAATTCCAAGATTCTAACTCGGATATTTATAAAATAATGTCCTTATAAGAATGAACCATTTCCAACATATATATGGCTCTATACCTCTTGGCCATAAATGGCCTCTTGTTAATTTTCCCTCTATATAGGATTCGTAGACTTGAAGTTCCTCGACTTCCAATAAAATTTATTTCCCATGTAAAACTGCTATTTGTATCCTTTTTAGATTGATATGACCCAATCGTAAGTGCCAAAGGTATGTATAGTTCAACCTAAAAGGTTCCTTTCTTTATAGATTATATCCATTTATGTTATTTAATTCAGTATTAAGTAGCAGTAGTGAGACATGTCTTATGATATAAAGATCATTTTCCAAAGTTCTAGAATAGATAAGAGATTTGCCGTTTTTGATAAAAACTCCTTTATTAAAATAAACCAATTATCATTTCATCACATGCTTGGAAATCGAAATTAAATTTCTTATAATACTAGGAGCATAAAATTAATCTAACAATATTAACTTTTTGTCTCCACTAAAATTTAAAACTAAATTTCTTACTGCTAGTACTGATGCCTTATGATAATCACCAACGAATAAAAATATATCTCCATTACTGAGCTCCCTAGTTACTTCGAATCCTTGCAAAGAATTACAAACATGATTGGTGTGTTTCGAATATACACACCAGGTACCGATAGATTGCACCATAAAACATTTCTCAATGATATAGTAGAAATTACCATTTTCATTCTTCATGGATAAGAAGACAGGACATTACTTCTCCAAGTGTCCTTTCTGTTTGTAGATGTAACAGTTGGCTTTCGGATTCTTACCTCGACCCTGTGGCTTAAAGTTTGGCTTGGCAACTTTAAGTCGTATCTGAGGTTTTCCCTTATTCTTCTTCTTCTTACCGGACAAAAGTAGATGGGCATTTCTCAATTACCTTAACCACACCCTTATACCTATTGATATTCTTCGCAGCCTGAAGATCCTTATTTAGTTGCGCCAGTGAGTAATCAAATTTTTTCAAATAATAATTTAGACAAAACTATTTTAAGGACTCCGGTAGTGATTGGATCATGAAATCAGTTCCCCGTCAATTTTAGATCCAAGCACCTCTAGTTCTCTTGAGATGGACATCTCTTTAAAATGTGATTACGTACATGAGTGCCCTCGGGCATCTTAGTGTTGACCAACCTAGTCATAGCGTCTAACCTTGTAGCACGATTTTGATCCTGAAACATATCCTTGAGGTTCAGAATCATGTCGTAAGCAGTGGACATTTGTTGATGCTAGTGTTGTAACATAATAGTCATAGATTATAAGTGTTCCATCTGATCAACCTTTTGCCACCTTTGGTAGGATTGTACATCCCTTTCGGGTGGCCTTTCCTCTGACTTGGTAGATCATGTCCCTGTCAACAAAAACTTACAATTCTTAGCAGTTAGGAAAATATCAAGGGTTCTTTTCTAGTCTCTATAGTTCATGATAGTTAACTTATTTTCCTTGTATATTAAAGTAAGTGGGTTAAATGATGATCCCATTTTGAAATCTCAGAATCATAAAATTTTAAAAATCGAATTAATTTCAAAATATACATGTGAGAATCTAACTTCTTTTCAATTATAAAGTGGATCCCTCATTGCCATTTTAAAGTAAAAACTCACATGACATCCTAGTTTCCTTATGGGGTGAGATTTCTCGTTGGGAGCATAAATCACCCTACATTAAACCAGATAGACTTCCCTCTTTCAATTATGCACTTAGACAGTTCAGGATCTTCTATCTAACATAACTGAATAGTCAGTGAATTATGGCCCCACAATCAATGACAGTGACTTCGTTAGGGAGGATATTTTAATTATGTCTAAATGTATACCACCAGTTCATTCTTTGAAATAGAACCTGGTCATGATGAACTTCTCTATTGGAGGGAACGAACTCACTCACATTCTAAATCTCATAATTGTCACTTAAGAGTTTTAGTTAATCCTTGATTCCTTGATTAATTCCATACGTTTGGAGGCCAAACTAGTTGACGCGAGGAATCAATCACATCCATGATTTAGTAAAACACCGGTGGTAATCGTGGGGTTCATATTGAAACCCCTCTCCAACTTAATATTTTAAAAAGTTGAGGGTTTTGAGAAAACATTTATTCAATTATAAAAGACCGAATTTAAATTATCAGTAATTTTCAAATTTACTTATGTGAAACAAATATCTTAATCTCACATTTTATTTTTTTCTTAAAATAAAAATGTAATTTAAATATTCCAAAAGATAAAAATTCTAAGATCTCAATTTGAATCAAACCTTAAAATTTAATTACCCTAATTTTAATTCAATTTTAAAAATAATAAAACACAACATATATTTTTGGGGAAAATTGGAGATCTAGGCTAGTCTCAAAATAAATAATCCATATAATCCATAAAACAAATGAACCCAATTATCCAATTAATTAACACAAGAATTACAAAACATAATATAAATAAAGAGACACGAAAGCAACCAAAATATAAATGTAGCAACAATAAAAAGATATAAACTCCCTTTCCATCATAAGCTAGACTTCTTCTTGAAGTAAAACTCTTCAAGTTCAAGAGTCCTTGTTGTAAAAGACTTCCTTTGATAAAAATTCCAACTTGAAGTATACTTCATCACTAATAAGAGTTCTTGAGAGTCTTAATCACTGTAACTTGATCCTCTATGGCTGTGAAATAATTTGGGGAAGAACCACCACGAACAAATAATGAAAACCACCACAAAAAGGTAAAACATGTTGACTGATAATGAGGAGTCGATTGATCGAGGGTCACGGTCGAATGATCGACCTTGTCGGGCTTGGTCTCCTTCCTCCCCTCGAATTTGAATGCAAAAACTTCCGCATCCATCCAAAACCTCCATGAAACTTTATAAAACTTGGACAACCATTAAAACTAACCTTAATACATGATTTTAAGTGAATAGAAACATTACATCTCCTCTCAATCACCTCCTAACACAACGATATGAAATAATTACAAAATTTAATTATTACAACCATATCAAATAGAGATGCAAAAAATAACTAAGGATAAATCACTGTAGGATCCAATCTCACAAAAAAATAATGCATGAACGTGATGGAATACATGAACAATATCTACAAAACCATGTTAGCACAAAATTATATACAAAGATAAACCATTCCATAATATGCAAAACTAGGGTTTTCAAGTTTGGACGGCATGGACCTTTCTAATGGATAATTAATCTAAACTAAGGGCTTTGAAACTTATTGTTAGGGATCGATATATACGGAATAAAAAATTTCATCCATAGAACTTTGATTAATCAAAAATTGAAAAGAGGTAAAATCAAAAACTTGATTTGAAGAATAAAGCTAGGGTTTTGAACACCATAACTTTACGAATATGGTTGCAATTCGATGGGGAGAAAAATATTTGTTGTAGATATAGGGATAAATTATTTTGGATCTCTAAAACCTTGCTTAAACCTTTTAAATGCTGGGATCTTCTAGTTTATGATGCTCTCCAAAGTCAGGTAGGTGGGTGGACACCTTTGTTAAAAGTTGAGATATGGTGGTCTCTCTCTAGATTCCTTCACTAAAATGTTAATAGTGTTTCCTATCACCCCTCTCAAACCTTGAAATGAATAATAATGAGTAAACCCATTCACCACACATATATATACAAGTACAAAAGGTGATCTTGGGCCAAACTGGGTTACTTAAGAGTATGGGTCAGACTACTTAGGCATTTGTACTACACCAAGAACCCAAAACAAATAATTAAATTAGCTCAAAATCAATACTTAGAAATCCCAAATTACATTTAAAGTAATTTTATTTTATTTCTTTATTTAATCATAATTAATTTACCTTAATAATTATGATTTCACTCCAATTTAATTATATCAGAAATCACTTATAATAAGGTATAATTTTCAAAGTAGATTATGGAACATAATATGATTCCCCACGTTGAGATTCTAATACCCGTTTAGTCAAATCAATTTGTCGCAAATTGAATTTAACTAGCATCTGATCAATTTCTTTATTCTTAGACTTAACTTATTTTTCTACTCCATTAGATTATAAATAATCTACCAATTTAAAAGTGGAAATAAATCTTATAAGTCTATCAGGGGGTATCGCAATTTGAGGTATCCCCAAAAGTGGATTCCTCTGAATTAAGATCTCAAACCTACTGACATAAATGTAACGCAATATGTGGAGATCATCTGATTCAATCCAAGATTGAATGGTACCTATAGCAATAAAAGCAACAATTATATAAGCATTCCAATCCTCATAATTCTTATGATTAAGAATCTATGAACCATTTGCAATTGGTGTGAGCTTTCTTGAGTCAAATCAAGATAAGCTTTAGACTTAAATCTAATAAGTGGTCTTATTTAATACATTCCTAGCATTTAATGATCATAATTCTCTATTGAACTATCATACAAGTTCTCAAACCATCATACATGTTCCCATAATTTGAGATAAACTACTAGGATGGAATCGCAATCGTTTCGATGGTATGTAAACTTTCTGTATAGGTTATGAACTTTTCAATAGTGCTAGAATCAAAATTCCAATCTCCCTATGATTGACACGATGCTGACTCGCTAGAATTTCTACTAAGCTCTATTAATCATCCCATGCACACACACACACACATACGTACATATATATATATATATATATATATATATATATATATATATATATATATATATATATATGAAAAAGCATATTTAATCAAATATAAAGCATTCTTACAAACATGATTCTCAATTATAAGTGAATAAAACAACCCTTTATTAATCAATAAAAAAAATGTTTTATACATGGCTTTATGAATAAACCCCGATAAAAATACCCTCAAATTCCAACAGCCAACTCAAAGTTTCCTCCAATCCACCCAACAGAGCTTGCATATGAACACTCAATACATAGACAAACTTGAGATTCAAGTGAGTAAGTTAGCCTAAATTTTAAGTGAGAGAAATAACAGAACATTCTGGAGTCAACCTGAGCTCAATCCTAAAGGGAACTTGCCTAAAGGTCAATATTTTTATCAAAATAATGCTAGTTCATCACAAACCTAGAGGATTTCAGATCCATCATCAAACTTAGGTTCAATAAAAAAGTTGAAACTAATGTGTCACCACCCACTAAGAGTGAATTCGAGAAAAATAAGGAGAAGCAATATCCACTCGGGGATCTAACTTTCTCTCCACCCTCATCTTTCGAGCCACCTATAGAGATCTTTATCCCAAAAGCTCCTTTTTCCCAATGTTTAGTTCCATGAATGAAGAAGTCATAGGTGGATAAGATGTTGTAAGTGTTCAAGAAAGTACAAATCAATATCCCATAACTTGACGCGATATAACAAGTCTCGTCCCATGCCAAATTTTTGAAGGACTTTTGTATAATCAAAAGAAATACCAAAGTGCCCAAAAATCTTTTCTCGCTAAGAAATCAAGCTAGATCATTTCATATAAAACTCCCGTCAAATTTAAGGATCAATGAACTCCGACAATATCTATCATGATAGGAGGGAACATTATTGAGAAATCTCTCTTATATTTAAGAGTAAACGTGAACACTCGATCATACACCGTGTACAAGAAACTAGGTTTGGTAGAGTTGAAACAGAATAGGATCACCTTATCCTTAGCCGATCTAAAATCCCGATAAGTGTTGTTAGGGATGTTTCAATCAAAGTGGGTGACTTTGCCTTTTTTATTGATTTTGTAGTTTGGGACACTTAACACGTACATAATCATGTTGTAATTATTTTGGCTCATCCCATATTCATCACATTCGATACAAACATAAGGTGCCGTAATGGGTAAATGACCCTCTCATTTGGGAACATGAACATGGGATTGAATGTGTTAAATTTGGAGAGTCCATCCTCGGTTGATGACAATGAATTCAAGTATGTTCAAGATATTAGTACCATTAATTCCGTGTTGTGCCACCTGATATCTCTTTAGAATTGAGTCTTGAAGAATTAAAAAAAAAATTAGGTCGGTTAATAAAGATATCACCGTTGAAGTCCAATCGTTATTTGACTCATTTCGCTACTTAGAGGTGAGTGACTGGGATGATAGGATAGATGAATTCCATCTCGGTGAACCAGCATCCACACCTTTAGAGAGTATGCTTACATGTGAGGTTCTATCTATCAATGATGGTGTAGTCAAGGAAATCATTCAAGCGTTTTCCACCTGGTTACTCATGCTTTATCACACCTCATTTTCCTTTTCCATCATGTTCGTCATCCTTATCATTTAAGTGTTTTGATGAGAACATGGACATGACTATAATTTCTTTAGACTTAGATCCTGATATATTCATTCTCGATTTTGAGGGGCGCATAGATTGCAAGTACTATGGGGGATCTCACTCTGATAGTATGTTGATTGTGCATCATCGTTATTACACTCATTACATTCATTGTATGCCTTAATGTGTTTATATTATTTGTTGGGTTAATTTCTAATTGTTCAAACTTTTAATTTATGATGAAATACATGTGAGATCGGGTTGGAAGTAGTAGCAAACTGAAGTTCACGAGTAATATTGCTCTTTTACTTCTTTAATTTATTTTCTTTGTCCACATTTTTATTTGAGCATATATTGGGGACAATGTAAAATTTAGGTTTGGGGTAAGGATGATATTTTTTTAAAAACTGAAAAATTTATAAAAATTTTAAAAACCAAAAAAAAAAATTCTTACTTCTTAATATGGAATTAACTCACAAATCTCTTAACTTATGAACATTTTACCCATTAACTATTTAATATGATCGAATATGGATCTTAAGGCAAAAGTTAATATGTTTAACAAATAAATATGGAGATTTTAGCACGTTAAGATTTTGTGCCATTCATTATTTTCGAGATAATTAAATTAATCTGAGTTAAAAATAACTCAAACTTTCCTTTAGTGATAAATCATTGATGATCTCAAATTCTATGTTTTGTTTTATTATTGAAAACAAAAGTTAAAATATGAATCTTAAGTACTAGAAGTCTTAGCAAGTTGACTTAATACACAAATTAACATAATAATTGTTGAGACCGTTATTTTGAAATCCTAAAAATTAAGCCTAAACCATATTTTTATATTATTTTGTTGCAAACCCATTTTTACCAAAAATGAAGAAGAAAAATAAGCCCTTTAATGAAAACCCAAAGTCTTACTCAACTCCAACTAGGAGTTTAAAAGTCAATGAAAAAGAAGCCATACCCATTTTATGAGAATATTAGGGTAAAATTATAGTAGAAAAAAGGAAAAAAGAAAAGAAGATTGCAAGAATGATGTTTAAAAGAATATAAGGAAAAAAGGGAGAAGGAAAGAAAAAATGAGAAAAAAATGGAGGTTAAAAAGTGCATAAAATGTCAAAATACCAAAAAACTCTATATTCTTCAGAAAATTTAGAACTCCAAAAATCATTATTTGTAGTCAAAATCTAAACCTATAATACAACATAAAGAAAGTCATAATCGATCTCAAGTAAAGTTAGTTATAGTGTGCAGAAAAGATAAATATGATCTATATTGTGATTTAACATTTTAAAAAAATAGTTGATTTTTCATTCATGATATCATATTCACCCATTACATAAAATTCCATTTTTGATCATGCGTATGTGAAATTTATTAATTAAATTTACTCTTTTATTCACATATACTGAGAGAAAATAGTCAATATTTGAGTGCACAATTGTGAGTGCATCCCATGAGATTTTGAATAAAAACGAACTTTCGGACAAGAAACGTAATGATGAGATCTTTGAAAATGGATAGTTATATTGGCTACGGACACACACGCGATAAGTTGAGACCGAGTAGTGAAGTTCTAGAGTATTTATGAAGTTTACATTTGCAACTTGAATATATTACTTTTGCGTCTTTTGTATTGACTGAGTTTTTTAATTTGGTGAGTTTATTTACTGCAAATCCTCACGAGACAAAACTCGTCCACTAGGGTAAACTAGGGGTTTAACGACTTGTTGCACATGTTAAGTGCAATTGTGATTCCTATGAAAGTGAGTTGAATTTTATAATTTTAGTTTTGCTCGAGGACTAGCAAAGTTAAGTTTGGGAGCATTTGATGAATTCATTATTTTGCTTTATTCATGCCCAAATCTAGACCTTGTTAGATCCATTATATCATATTTACTTAGTTCTTAGAAGTGATGTTTTGTAATTTGAAAAAAATACAAGTTTGAAAAGAATTTGAGTTAAAAATATAATTTTAGCAACCTCATGGATAAAATCATAATTTTAAAAATAATATGGGCATAAAAGAAATTTTTAAATGTTTATATGGGCAACATAAAGTTTTTACCAAAATTTGATTCAATTCTAAGTTAAAACGAATAAGATTTGAACTTCGGGGGTTAACATGTAAATAAGGGTGATTTGGAATTTTCTGATAATTATGGGCTTGAATTTGAATTAATTTTTTTTTTTTTTATTTTTACAGATACTCCTAAAAAACAGTAGAGATTGGAGGTGATATGAAGAAGTTATGAAGATGTGAAGCTTCCGGGTTCGAATTGCAATAAAGAAGAAGAAGAAGAAGAAGAAGAAGAAGAAGAAGAAGAAGAAGAAGAAAAATAAAAATAAAATAAAATTTAAGCCTTCCGCACAATGCGCACCATCTTAAGTGACAAGCCTTTATTTTCACTTTTCTTTTAGTGATTTCTTTGTAAATCCCAAAGCCTTGAATCCCAACAACCTACTAAAGGTGCACAACGGAATTGAAAATTTGATAAACCGAACCAAACTAGTTGAATTAGGTCAGTTTGGTTTTATTTTTTAAGATTATGGTTTGGTTCCAATTCTAAAAATTGATTTTTCTGTTTGGCTCCCGATTACAACGCAAAACCAATTCAATTTTACTCGAAATCTTCTCCGATCTAGAATTGAAACTGAAACTGACACCGAACCGGGACCAACCCTTGACTAAACCGGATATATATATATACTACTTAAGTAAAACTATCACCGCTCTTTATCTAAACTAAAGACCCACCAACTCTCCCTCTCTCTAACCTCTCTCACTCTTGCCTCTCACAAAGAATATCTCAAGTCATAACAAACTAAGATCAACTCACATCTGATCAGCAAACAACAAACCGAGATCAAGATGAGATCAGTAATATAATCCCCCTTTATATATAATTTTTTTCATCTCATTATATATATATATATATAACAAATTATATCAATTAAATAAAAAACACGGATATATATTGATATAATTTGTTATATATGTATTAACAAAACATGGATTATATATATATAACAAATTATATAATTTGTTAGTGTTTCTTATATTGTATCTGGTTTTTTAATACATAGTATATATATCTTATTTGTATAAATATTTTTATATATAATAATGTGTTTTTTTACTTCTATTTTTTTCAAGTGTCAAGTATGGGTGATAATATAAATCCGTCTTAACATGCTACACATCCGTCTCAACCCTTAAGCGAACTAACAAATGCAACACCCCCTGTTTTATCACAAACAACAATAAGTCAGGTAGCTTTGAAAAAACCTTATAAATCTTATTTTTAGGACCATCTCAATAAGGTTAAAAAAGAAGATGGAAGTAAACCAAAATTAATGAGTAGTTATTATTCAACTGAATATGCATATTCTATTCAAAATGTAACTAGTACTTTGTGGAAAAACTTGAAAAAATGTAAAGTGTATCCATAAATGGTAAGAAAAAAAAGATCTTGTCTTTTTAAAAGGATAAAAATGAAGGACAAGACGGAGAAAGCAAACTCATTGCTTGGAAATTTGACCAACAGTTGTGTCATGATGGTCATTATAGATGATTTACCTTTTAAATATGTTAAGCGCGAAGGTTTTCATAGTTTTATGTCTGTTTATCAACATGAGTTTTAAAACGTGTCATGCATTACTATAGCTAGGGATTGTTTGGATTTTAATGTTACTTTAAAAAATGATGTGAAAAGGGATTTGTGCATTGTAACAAACCGAATTTGTCTCACCAATCACACACGGACTTCTATGCAGAAAATGAGCAACGCAGTATTTACCGCGCATTTTGTTGATTTCAAATGGAAATTGCATAGAAAAATTATGAATTTTACATTCATTAATAGCCGTAAGGGTATTGCAAGAGGACAAGCCATTGAGTCATGCTCTCTGGGTATAGAAAAGTTTTTTACTATGACCATTGAATATATCTCTTCAAATGACACCTCAATTGGTCACTTGAAAAAGAAACATTAAAAAAATATTTTTATTTTAGATGGAGAGTTTTTTCACTTGATGTGTTATGCTCAAAATTTAAACTTAATTGTGAGAGATGGGATAAAAGAGGTAGAATCATCAATCTCTAGAATTCGTGGAGATATGAGGTACATAGAATTTCACCCTAAAGAGCATCACAATTTTAAAGTAGTTATATTGAAGAAAAGTTGCCATCAAATACCACATTTTGCCTTGATATTCCTATAAGGTGGAACACTACTTACCTCATGTTGAAAATGTCAATTAAGCTTCAAAGGAAATTTGAAAGGATAGTGGATGATAATGAAACAAGATTTTCTTTGGATTTTAAAGAATGTGCTCCTATTGATAAAGATTGGGAAAATGCTAGGGGTTTGGAAAAAAAATTGAAAGTTTTTTAATGATATTACATGTTTTTCGGGGTCCTTATATGTTACCACAAATCAATATTTTCATGATATTTATTCAATTGAAACACTTTTATCCCGGTGGAGCAAGAATATTGATTTGACATGGAGTATAATGGGAATCAAGATGAAGGAAAAATTTGATAAGTATTAGGGGAACATTGATAAAATTAACATCATGCTATTGATTGTCGGGTATTAGATCTTCGCTAAAAGTCAAAATGTGTAAAATTTCGTTACTAAAAAATGTATCATTTGAAAAATTTTATGATTTGGATATGCGAATGAAAGACCTTTTAACTAAAAATGTTTGTTCATTATCAAATGCTTGAAAGTATGATTTTCCACTCAACAAGAGTGATTCAAACTCAAAGTTCAAATGAAATGGAGGTTGAACAATTTTGTGAAGTTGAGGAAGATGATCAAATGAAGTCTCTTAAATCGGAGTTTTTTTCAACAATTAGAAAATGAAGAAAATGCTGATGCAAAATCCTAAGTTAATCGATATTTAAAATAAGGAGTGGAAAATGATGGGTTTAACTTTGATATTTTATGTTGGTGGAAACTTAATGACACTATGTATTTGTTCCTCTATTTAGTTGCAAGACATATTTTGGCTATTTTGGTATGAACAGTTACTTCGGAATTGACTTTTAGCATGAGATAATATGTGCATGATCAATTTCGAAGTTCATTAACTCCTAAAATCGGGAATGTTTAATATATGCACAAAGATTGGTTATATTATTCACCAGTTCCTATAGATGTTGAGATAAGATTGGATGAGATGAGTGATCCTAAGTTCGGTAAGTTTATTAGCATTACATGTTATTTAATTTATTATGTTGTTATTAAATATTCTCAATAATTATTTACATATGCTATTTTTAAGTCATTACGGAATATCCCAAGCTTGCTAGTATGTTCTCAAATCCTACGTATTAAAGTAAAATTATTGTTTTCTCGGAGTTTTTTTAATTTTTTAAGTGTGCTTATTTATATGTTAATTTTATATGTAGTTATCGGTGCTATTTGGATGTTATTAAGTGGTTGTTTGGGTGCTGTTGTGTTGTCGTTTTGTAGTTGATGATGTTTTTTAAGAACTATTTAGTGTTATTGTGTACTATTAAATAGTGTGAACTATTCATGTACTTTTTTTGTGTGTAATGTAAATAATTAATGTTGTTTTTTTAAATGTAATGTGAAGTATAAATGTGGAAAAGAAATGAATATGTATTAATATATGATAAAAGATTAGGTACCAACCGGAAAACTATATTTGAGTAATATGATAAAACATTAAGGAAGAACAAATGTTGTTCTGATGTTTAAATATTATTCTTGAAATGTCTTTAAACATTTTCGTAAGAAATCTGATGAGAATCGAGAACCGATCCAAACCAATCTAAGAACTATCGGTTCGGTGTAATACCCCGTGTTTTTAAGTCTTTTAATTATGAGATTAATTGAATAAAATTTCTTTTAATTATGGGATTAATTTCTAATTAATTTTAAGGCTTTTAATTATGAGATTAATTAAATGAAATTGCTTTTAATTATGGGATTAACTAAATTAATTTGGGATAATTAATTGGAAATTAATTCGGATTTCAAATAACTAGCGAGACGAGAGTTATTATTTGATTGTGATGATAATGTTGAATTTTACTGAGTGATTATGGTAATATATGATTATTGAATTTATTAATATTGTCGTGAGTTGAAAATACGGTAGTTTCGGTAATTAAGCTGGGATGCACATGTCAGTCGTATCAGGACCCAATTTAATGAATTTAAAAGTAAATTATATTTGTATCATCCGTATCGTCATTTCGAGTGCGTCAGCGTGTCCATAAGGGTCGAGATAGTCAGAAAACATTAGCCGGGGGATTAGTTTGGGTCCCGGGGCATTTTTAGGCCAAACTGGAAACCCGGGTATTTTAGTCATTTTGATTTTTAGGGAATATTGACCCACGAAATTTAGGATTTATTTATTAGCCAATATTAGGGCCTTTATCTGTCAAAACTAAGTAGTGGGCAACGTGAGAAGAGAGGAGAAGTTCCAAGGGGTTTTCCAAGGCCATAACCACCACACACCGCCACTATCGTCGGAATTATGATCGAAAAAAGAAAGAGAACCAACCTTTATCGTCTTCAAAGGATGAGAATATTCATTCCCACACAAGTGATTTAACTTGTTATGATTCAGCAAATATATATTATCCATGTAGTTTAGAATTTGAGACTAGACTTGGAAAATTGAGAATTTTATAAATTGGGAGAATTAAATATTGAATATGGATAGGTTTTGCATGTAGATGAACTTCTGGTATGTAGAGACAACGAAATTATAATCCATGTGTACAAATTCACGAATTAATGTTAAGAAATTCGATGTTCATGAAGAAATTTGAAGAACTAGGTTTAGAGGAATATTTATGACTTTTGATCCAAGAAACTATTAATTCGTGATGGTATAATGATTCTAAAACGTTAGAAATTATAAAAACATGTTGGTGTAATGAGTAGTATACTTAGTTGGGAGTCTGCGACGTTGTAATGAAAGATTTGGGGTGTAAATTTGGAGAACCCGTAACTGTGTAAAAAACTTTTGGGCAAACACCTGTTTGATCGATCGATCAACTCAAGAATGTCGATCGATCGATTGTTTCGATCGATCAACCCTTTGCCTTCGATCGATCGACCCATCCGAATTTTTGAAAGTTTTCCCTTTAAAGTTTAATGTAAATCCCAAACCTAAAATAATTCTTAGGGTGATTAATATAGTATCGTGGGACTAAGTTAAGGTCAGTAGAGTCTTAGTTGATGCCCGAAAAAATGGTTTACCTTATGGAATTGAATATCATTACTTACGAGGGTCTACCTAGTGAGGTACGGTTAGAAATCATTCAAATTGAGAATATAATGGAAATGAATGATGATATAAGGATAGGAACAGTAACAGAAGTACTTTAAGTTACTGAGATTACATTACAAACTAATAGGAGAGTTAGTAACCTTTTAGGGTATGTTTAGGTACTCAAATTGATACGACGAGAGACTTATCAAGCTAAATATACATTACGTATGTTCGGGATAAACTTACTATGTATGGATTTTGTAAGATGGAATGTGTGAATACCTATATTGACATATGATTACTTAGGTTGTGTGAATGCCTAGTGTATGGATTTCTTATGTGTATGACATATTACCATACTTGCTATCACGGGAGGTTGGCTTTAGAAAAAGGACCATCTGATCTTTGTGTGCCTACGGGGGGAATTTAGATTGGTACCTTAAGGACATAGGAATGTGAATGACTTATGTGTGAGTTGATAAGTCATCTGACCATGGGAGCGTAGGTATGTGTGTGACCCATGGGTATATGAACTATGTTCGCCTCCAATATGTGTGATTTGTATTCAGACGGTTCATGAGTGATTTGAAACGCGTGATCCTTACATACGTGATGTATATGGATTTGATAGCAGAGTATGCGTGCACTGCAGCTTAGCCTAGGGGTGACGTATTAGTATCTATGTATTGAGAGTGATTTATAGTGATTTATATATATATACTTGTAACTGGTATACTGTTGCTTAGTAGATGTGAATAACTAAGATATTTGAATGGGCTACGAATATGAGAATTTAAATAACACTTGTGATAAGTAGTTTAATGAATATAAATGTGGGATATAAATATAACTTGTTTGTGTAATACGAGTAGACACGTCATATTAGAATGTGAAAGCAGAGGTTAGTATGGACTAGTTAGATATTGGCATAACTAGGATGGGTTAAGGGTATACGTTAAGCGTGCACATTAGTTGAGAGGTGAGAAACTCATGTGAGAGTACGCAACCAACATGTATATAATATTTACTATTTAATGCAATTAAACACTTGCTATATTTTTAAATTGTTTTCACCTTGGACTCTGACCCGTTTACTTCCAAATCTATTTTGTAAAATCCTTTTAGGTGCCCAGCCACAGGGACGCCAAGCATAGGAGTTTCCATTACATTGACGTGTTGTAGCTGCTGTGAAAGTTACAGGATCTCGGTATTATACGCCTCCACATTCTGCACTTGATTCTATTCAGGGTTACTCATGTGTTAGGGCATGTATCCCATTTCCATTTATTGATAGCATTATCCGACTTTCAGTTTTATTTCAGATGTTGGTCTATTTATTCAGACTCTCGTATCGGGATTTTATTTTACTTTGGTATTATTATTGGAGTGTTTACTCCAGACTTAGTTTATTTCTTTTCGTTGGTTATTCATATGAGTTTGTTTGTGAGATTGTTGGTTGATGATTTCATTACTTGGTTAATTGTTAACTTAATTAGTAAAATTTGACATCTCTCTTTTTAAATATTAGGTGGCTAGTAATCAATTAAGTGTTTTCGACAATAATGCTAAGACTGAACCAACTTGATATTCTGTATTAATTTCATAAAGGAGTAGCTACTTGGTATTTAATTAGTCGGGGTGTCACAGGTGGTATCCGAGCATCAGGTTCTAGTATCCTTTAGTATTTGTGCGGCTTATTATGCTTCCATAGCTTTATTTGATATAGAGCCCTATGTTTAGGATTGTTGATTTCTTTGGTGAGATTTCGTTCTCCTACTATAATGTATATTATACTTAACTGCATTCGGGTGTGTTTGTGTGCCGAACAATGCAGTATGTCAGGCGAGGACAGGTGGGTGGACAGCAGGAGACAAGGCTCAATTGACGTTATTGGGTATGTTCAAGAATAATGACCATAGTTGAGGTCATCTCTATTATGGTACGAAAAGCCAGGATGGTAAAGGCAACTTGGGCACAACATATGACATTCAAGTACCGCTATAGTAGAAAGTGGAGTCGAATTAGACTCACCCAACAAGGTTGGATTGGGAGAATGTCAAATGAAACATTGAAGAGAATCGGTAGTGGAATTTTTAAGAGTGCAGAAATCATGCGTGTTAGTCAACGAAAGGATGCTAGGTACTGTTTAACCTCAAGCTCCTTCATCAGATGTTCAACACAAGATGCGAACGTTATTTTGAACTCACACCAGAGGGCCAGACAGAGGTCCCTTGTAAAAAGGAATTTAATTAATTAAGCAAACCTTGTACCGAATGAAGTAGGAACAATGGAGAAGAGGATTTCTTTTAAAAAAATTTACCGAGCATTGGTGATTTCAGTAAGAGTTGTTTAAGCCAGTAGCATATTCTTTACGGCCATCAAAGCTAAAGGAACAACGGAGGTAGCCATCAGAGTCGAGACTACCAAAGTACGAGAGAAGGAAAATCCTAACATGGTCAGTATGATCGGAGATAAGTGGATTATGTGTAGAGTCATTTTAGGAGGGTAAAACCCCATGTGTTAAATTTTCTCGAAGTAAGTAAAAGGATAAGGGTATGATGCCTAGCAAAGGCAAGAGTTATTGTAATTTTCAGTTTGGTTCGGATAGGTGTGTTATATCTAAGGACCATTTAAGCAGCCAGGGCGATTGGCAAGGTAAAAGTATGAGTTTTACCCTTATGGGATGAGGCGTATTTTATGTGACACAAACGAGTTGCTATATTTTTATTATTTCTATATTCGCATGAGAGACGAGTTTAGTGCGTATATCGGCAATGTTATTATTTATGTGAATATTTTCCCTGGTATAGCGGGGCTACCTTTAGTGTATCTGCGGAGGATGAATGAGTGTATCGATAGTGTTATATACTTTATTAAGATGACTCATTTTAGTGATGTGTTATATGAGTATGATATTATCTTGATTATGATTTTATAGTGATACTTAAACCGATAGTGGGCGCATGTCACAAGTCTATTGGAGTTACTACCTTAGTGTAGGATGTTTTATTCTAGCGAGACCTCATCTGCGAGAGGGCTGGACTCGAGTTTATATGTTTATATATATGTATATATATTAGAGACTTCGAAAGGTATAGTGGTCTCGAATGTTCGATCCCGGTATGTGTAGGGACTTTATTAATGAGTTTACTGTTCAGCGGAAAGATTTATCTTGTTATTATATGTAACGCTTAGCCCTAGGTAATAGGAAGAGAGCATTGTTACATCACCCTTTAGAGACGTGGGAGTTAAGACTCATAGCTGTATGTCTGAGGACAGGATTTCGAGAGCCCCAATTATATGTTAACGATGTTTATGGAATTTGATTACCATCAATGTTAAGAGACAATGTCTTTCGGAAGAAGTTCCTTATTTAACTATAATTGCAGAAGGATATGTAACTTTGTTGTCAAGAGACGGGAATATAGAGGTACATGTTATGGACTGAGGGCCTAATGGATTCCGATGACCGACAATGATAGGTAGTAGTGTATCGGGGGGGTTTCTTATTTGGATTTCGCTTTGCGAGACATACCACACATGAAACTTAGCGTAAGGTTGGTAGTAGGGAGATGTCTGGTCATTCGTCCATGAGTTGGGTACCTCGATTGTTATGGACGTATGTAGTTATAACTGAAAGTTAAAGGGTAAATTACGATATAAGGCCAGTAGAACCAGTTATGTGGTGAGGAAGTACTACAAATTTTGTTTTATTCTGGCGGGTTGAAGGATGGAATGATGTTTAGGGGGATTTAGAATTTCAAATTCAGGGGTGATTGAGAACGCCCAAGTGGTATAGCCACATTGCGAATACAGGGGCAATAAAGAGTTTGGAGTACGTATGAAGCATATATGATGTTTAAAATCGTATGCACGGTTTATAGGGGGTGTAGACACCCTGATTTGCCGAGGTAAGAATCGCCGGAAGAAGTGACATAGAGATAGGTGAAATTTATGCTTGTGGGACTAATATGACACAATGGAAGTGGTAGAGTGGATTAATCATCGTGAGAAGAAGGAAAATCTATATATTCATGTGCAATTAGAGTAGCACGTTCAAATTTGGTTGAAAGGTAGTAGGAAGCCATTTAAAAAGGGGGTATCCCTTGAGAAGGCAAATAATTAACTATTATGGACAAATTGGAGCAGATTTATACCCAGTCGAATGTTGAGAGTTACTTGCGCGTAAATATAATGATGATGTGAATAAGGTATAGAGGTTACAGAAGTAAACATTGTAGCGAAAAGTGCACAGGTCGGAACTTTTGGTATATGCCGAGAGAAGAAGAGGATTATTAAATATCACTGAATGGGATGAATTATAAGTGAAATTTGGTGTTGAGTGAGACATAGTAAGTAGTTTCCACGTACACCACTCATAGAAAACAACTGGAGTAGGAAGATCAGCTAGATATTTTGTATCCAACTGAAGATTTCAGTAATGGTAGAGTCAAATGGTAAATCTCTTTGATGGGTTGCCAACCTACGATAAGTAATAAGTTCCTTCGAATGTGTGGAATAAGTTGTCCGGAAGGAAAGTAATTGTTATATCCTTGGGTGATTTACACTATTAGATAGTGAACATGCTGATACGTGGTCCTACTCAGTATTATTCTGAACTAGGATGAGATTCCCGAAATCCACCTTCAACATGGAGTATCAAGAAGTAGTGGGGATAACATTTCGTTTT
This sequence comes from Sambucus nigra, assembly GCA_949130495.1. Lineage (NCBI taxonomy): Eukaryota > Viridiplantae > Streptophyta > Magnoliopsida > Dipsacales > Adoxaceae > Sambucus > Sambucus nigra. Next base: position 94,367,147 of record OX422211.1, read on the forward strand.
GAGAAGGGTGTCTTACCTATAGCCCGGGGAGTATGCACAAGGTGATTAACGACTGGTGGAGAAGTATGGAAGTAATTTTTTACTCATTGAGATCATTTCATTTCCACAACGAGTATAGCTAGTAAGTGTAGTACAATATGTAATGGGGAGAGAATATTACCTGATGGTAGAGTTGTGTGAAAGCACCCGTACCTATTTGTAGTGGACAAGGTGCTTACTGAGGCTTTGTGTGGATAAATCTTACTATTCTTCCTCTAGATGTTTAGAGGTGAGCAGATTATCAGAGTTTTGGATCAGTCAGAAGTTCGGGTCCGATGACTATAATGGGATAACCCCCAACCGTCTTAAGTGGCTTTTCCTTTTGTAAAAGTCACACCGCCGGGAACAGAGATTCGAAGAATAGACAAGAGTAGCCAGATGTTCAGTGGTTTCTCCCAGGATGGGAGTTTTGTGTTTAGATAAACGTGGGAGTTGATACGAAGTGAGGTGCAAACTCCTAATAATATTGAGATAATGCGGCCAATGATGTATAGGCTATTCTTATTCGAATGTTGTTTAATAAGAACACAAGGTGAGGTGCATTTAGTGAGGTGTGACCCTATAACCGATAAAGTGTAGAGAGTGCTCAACAAGATTATTGTGAAGCGAGGACTATAATGATTGAGCCTTACTTTGAATTTAGTTTTGAGTACTGGAGGATACCTATTTTCCAGGTATGCCTTACTTTTCCGAATTTCAGGACGAAATTCCGTTATTAGAGGGGAAGTATGTAATACCCCATGTTTTAAGGCTTTTAATTATGAGATTAATTAAATGAAATTTCTTTTAATTATGGAATTAATTTCTAATTAATTTTAAGTCTTTTAATTATGAGATTAATTAAATGAAATTATTTTTAATTATGGGATTAATTAAATTAATTTGGGATAATTAATTGGAAATTAATTCGAATTTCAAATAATGAGCGAGACGAGAGTTAGTATTTGATTGTAATGATAATGTTGAATATTACTGAGTGATTATGGTAATATATGATTATTGAATTTATTAATATTGTCGTGAGTTGAAAATACGATAGTTTCGATAATTAGGTTGGAACGCGCATTTCAGTCGAGTCAGGACCCAATTTAATGGATTTAAAAGTATCTGTATGGTCATTTTGAGTGCGTAAGCGTGTTCGAAAAGGTCGAGATAGTCAGAAAACACTATCCAGGAGATTAGTTTGGGTCCTGGGCATTTTTAGGCCAAACCGGCAACCCGATAGGGTATCTTAGTCATTTTGATTTTTAGGGAATATTGACCCACGAAATTTAGGCTTTATTTATCAGCCAATATTGGGGCCATTATCTGTCAAAACCAAGTAGTGGGCAATGTGAGAAGAGAGGAAAAGTTCCAAGGGGTTTTCAAAGGCCATAACCACCACACACCACCACTATCGCCGGAATTATGATCAGAAAAAGAAAGAGAACCAACCTTTATCATCTTTAAAGGATCAGAATATTCATTCCCAAGCAAGTGATTTAACTTGTTATGATTAAGGAAATATATATTATCCATGTAGTTTAGAATTCGAGACTAGACTTGGAAAATTGAGAATTTTATAAATTGAGAAAAATAAACATTGAATATGGGTAGGTTTTGCATGTAGATGAACTTCTGGTATGTAGAGACAACGAAATTATAATACATGTGTACAAATTCACGAATTAATGTTAAGAAATTCGATGTTCTTGAAGAAATTTGAATAACTAGGTTTAGAGGAATATTTATGACTTTTGATCTAAGAAACTATTAATTCATGATGGTTTAATGATTCTAAAACGTTAGAGATTGTGGAAACATGTTGGTGTAATGAGTAGTATACTTAGTTGGGAGTTTGGGACGTTATAATGGAAGACTTGGGGTGTAAATTTGGAGAACCCGTAACTGTGTAAAAAACTTATGGGCAAACACCTGCTTGATCGATCAATCGATTCAAGAATGTCGATCGATCGACTATTTTGATCGATTGACCCTTTGCCTTCGATCGATCAACCTATCCTGATTTTTGAAAGTTTTCCCTTTTAAAGTTTAAGATAAATCCTAAACCTAAAATAATTCTTAGGGTGATTAATATAGTATCTTGGGACTTAGTTAAAGTCAGTAGAGTCTTAGTTGATGCCTGGAAAAATGGTTTATCTTATGGAATTGAATATCATTACTTACGAGGGTCTACCAAGTGAGGTACGATTAGAAATCGTTCAAATTGAGACTATAATGGAAATGAATGATGATGTAAGGATAAGAACAGTAACAGAAGTACTTTAAGTTACTGAGATTACATTAGAAACTAATAGGATAGTTAGTAACCTTTTAGGGTAGGTTTAGGTACTTAAATTGATACGACGAGAGAATTATCAAGCTGAATATACATTACGTAGGATGTTCGGGATAAACTTACTACGTATGAATTTATAAGATGGAATGTGTGAATACCTATATTGATATATGATTACTTAGGTTGTGTGAATGCCTAGTGTATGGATTTCTTATGTGTATGGCATACCTACTATACTTGCTATCATGGGAGGTTGTCTTTTGAAAAAGGACCATCTGATCTTTGTGTGCCTACGGGGGGAATTTAGATTGGTACCTTAAGGACATAGGACTGTGAATGACTTATGTGTGAGTTGATAAGTCAGCTGAACATGGGAGCGTAGGTATGTGCGTGACCCATGGATATGTGAACTATGTTCGCCTCCAATATGTGTGATTCGTATTCAGACGGTTCATGAGTGATTCGAAACGCGTGATCCTTACGTACGTGATGTACTTGGATTTGATAGCAGAGTATGAGTGCACTGCAGCTTAGCCTAGGGGTGCCATATTAGTATATATGTATTGAGAGTGATTTATAGTGATTTATATATATACTTGTAACTAGTTTACTATTGCTTAGTAGGTGTGAATAACTAAGATATTTGAATGGGCTACGAATATGAGAATTTAAATAACACTTGTGATAAGTAGTTTAATGAATATGAATGTGGGATATAAATATAACTTGTTTGTGTAATACGAGTAGACACGTTATATTAGAATGTGAAAGCAGGGGTTAGTACGAACTAGTTAGATAGTGGCATAACTAGGATGGGTTAAGGGTATACGTTAAGTGTGCACATTAGTTGAGAGGTGAGAAACGCATGTGAGAGTACGCAACCAACATGTATATAATATTTACTATTTAATGCAATTAAACACTTACTATATTTTTAAACTGTTTTCACCTCGGGCTCTGACTCGTTTGCTTCCAAATCTATTTTTATAAAAACATTTTAGGTGCCCAGCCACAGGGAGGCCAAGCATAGGAGTTTCCATTACATTGACGTGTTGTAGCTGTTGTGGAAGTTACAGGATCTCGGTATTAGACGCCTCCACATTTTGTACTTGATTCTATTTAGGGTTACTCATCTGTTAGGACATGTTGCCCATTTCCATTTAGAGTAGCATTCTCAGACTTTCAGTTTTTATTTCAGATGTTGGTTTATTTATTTAGACTCTTGTATCGGGATTTTATTTTACTCTGGTATTATTATTGGAGTGTTTATTCCAGACTCAGTTTATTTCTTTTCGTTGGTTATTTATATGAGTTTGTTTGTGTGATTGTTGGTTAATGATTTCATTACTTGGTAAATTGTTAACTTAATTAGTAAAATTTGACATCTCTCTTTTTAAATATTAGGTGGCTAGTAATCAATTAAGTGTTTTCGATAGTGATGCTAAGACTGAACCAACTTGATATTCTGTATTAATTTCATAAAGTAGTAGCTACCCGGTATTTAATTAGTCAGGGTGTCACATTCGGTTTGGTTCGGTTCCATTAACTGCTGGTTCTCGTTCTGGTACTAAAATCCTGGAACCAGTCCACTCCGGTTCTGATTTTGGTTTAGTAGTGAAACCGAACCAATCTAAATTATGTGCACCCCTACAACCTACACATGGCATGATGTTAATCCTAAAGGCTAGTTGTATCCTATTGAAATCTAAACTCTATTCCAAATAAGATACGTTTTAATTTATTGGGGTTTTAGATCTTTAAAATCCCAATTTCAACAAATTAAGAGGTGTTTTACTCTAAACCAAAAACCTCACATTTTTGCCTATAAAAGGGACCTCGAGATCAACACTTTGGAAAATAATAATTAAGAGAGAAAATTTTTAGAAAGAAAATTTTGGGAGTTTATTAGTTTTATGAGCACTCAAAATAATTATACTTGTATTTTTCTTTATAAGTATTTGTGAGGCATTTTGTGTTCAAAATTTGGGGAGACTTTTTATATTGACATTCAAGATTTGAAATTCGAATTTTGTGCCCAAATGTATGCCTACCCCCTGGACCCAACTTAAAACGATTAAAATACATATCCGGACTTACATATCATTCTAGAGTCTAATCAAAGTGGTAGTACTTCATAACTCATGGTAGTACCTCTCAACGTAAAATAAAATACACACTTACTTATTTTACGCGTAACCGCATATAGTTCAATCTCACTTAATTAATTATACCGATTAATTAAATAGTTTGCGTTATGAATTCGCACATGACATACAAATTTAATCATCATCTAAATTATGCATTTTTCTATTATTTCCAATTCACTTAAGTAATATTTATTTTCATTTATTACTTTATCTTCACAATTAATAAATAATAAATAAATATCAGAAAATACAAGGTATTATAATTTTGTGATAAGAAGGGTCATTTGAAGGACTTTTGTTATAAGCTTCAAAAAATCACCAAAATGACCAATAAACCCCATGTTTCAAAGTTGATGGAGTTTCTTCTATAAGGTGATTTTAATACTCTTAGAAAAATCGAGAAATATTTGGTCTGGCATTGTAAAAAACATTCAAAAATAGAAAATGTTGAACGAAGTTCAAAAGATTTGGGTATGGATGTTAAGGCTAAGGCCTAAAAAATTTGGGCCAAAAAGAAATATTTCAAAAATATATAAAGCCAAATATTTACATAATCCCAATTTCCCCTCCCCCTCTTGGGATGATTTTCTAACCAACAATCTTCACTATGAGAATTAGGCCTGGATGTCCATGTCATTTTTATCAAATCTAAAATCTGCATTCCAAACATTTCATACGAAATTTAGAAAGAAAACCCATTTTCTAATATGGAAAATTTAACATGAAATACGAAAACAAACATGTGATACACTTAAATGTATAAAAATTTATTAGTTTTCAGCGATTGGGATCCTTTTAATACTTCAACATTGAAGTCCTAAAATATTCAATTAAGTTATTTTTATGAAAAAAAATTCAAATTCAATTAAAATAATTGAGTTAGATTAAAATGGATTATATTACAATGGTAAAAAATTTGAACACTCATCAATGAAACTATGGAGGATATTAGTATCACAATCTGAATTAGACGAGGTGGTTGTACTTAACTATAGATGGTCGGATTTCGCCAGTTGATAAATGAATCATGTCAAAGATTCATCCACCCAAACACGATTTATTTACCAAACGGGTGCAAAAATTAAATCCATACAAGATTCATGTAGTTAACACGTGATACAACTTAACCCGTTAAATAAACGGGTGATTTTAATCCATATACGAATTTAACATGGTTAACTCGTTTAAATCTTTAAATCCAATTAACCTTTCAAACCCCGATAACTTGTAAAACCTAGTTAATCAAATACTTAGAACCGCTGGAGAGAGAAAAAAACTTAGATTAGGGTAAAAGTGGAGAGATTTCTTCACAAATTGAGGGGGAAGTATAAATGACGGGTTGTAAACAACTAAACGTATTGTAAATAGGTGACAGCTCTGATGGCACACTAAGATGTTTTGTGAATATACACAATTTGGTTAATTTAATCGATTTAACCGGTTCCACTCGTCTAAACACAAATTCGATTAAATCGTATGAGTTTCGTGAATAAACCACTAGTTAAGGCTTAACCACAAGGGAGTAAAATGCAAAAAAAAAAATAGTATAAAAGAGTTAGGGAATTTCTAAGGGCACCACATATTTTGCTCCAAAATACCACAACTATATTTTTACTACAAAATACCACTTAATTCTAATAGTTACTTCACAATACCACATTAGGACCACCGCATATTTAAAGTTCTAATAATCATTTACAAAATTTTCTCCATCTCTCTACACATTCAAACCTCTAAAACCTTTCATCTTCAACTTCTAAACTCTTCATCTTCAAATCCATTCTCCTTCAAATAAAGACTAAACATTAGGTTGGTACATTGAATACACTAACCATTTGAATACCCAAATATATATACCCGTTGAGAAATTATTTGTTGTTCATTTACTATTCAACATTTGTCATTCTGGCATATACCCGTTGAGAGATCATTTACACACGTTTGCTATTGAGAAATATATACCCAACATTTGTCATTCTCCTCCTTCAAAGCTACAAATCATACTGCATGACCCAATGACACACTTGAAGGACGATAGGGGAGACGAGGCAACTCGGTACAAAGTTAAATTCAATATGAAAAAATGGTACCAAGAAAACTAGAAAGACCAAATCTAGGTTAGTGCCCGTATCCAGCCCCTGAGATTATAGAAATGATTATATGGCTTGGTTCATGTCCAAATCCCATCATAGAGTTCAAAACCCCAAGTTCCGCAACATGAAACAATAACAAACATTGTTGGTAAGTTTTTTGTGTAAACTTCTTCCGGTATTATATATATGTAATTATATATAAGTTTTATGTCTAATCTAATCCCACGGTGTTATTAATTGTTCCATAGGAGGACAAGGTGTGCAAGGCTATGGACTTAATGAAGAACAATATTGATGATGGAATGTTGCTGATCCGGCCAAATTAATTGCACGCGATGTGCAAGCCTACGATATCCTAGCTGCGACCCTTGGGGTAAGCAGGTCGTTTGTCATTGAGGAGTGGGTGGCTAAGAAAAGTAAGTCCAAAGGCAAGGGAAAAGAGAAAGTAGTTGAGGGGTCACATAGAATTAAAAGAAAAAAATATGTTGAATTTTTGTATTAACAAAATTGTATGAACATTTGGTTTATGGTTTAATTATAATATTGATTGATGACTGTGCAATTATTTTTTTGGTTGTTTCTTATTTTGTATAAACATCCCTAATTGTTGGTTGTGTATTATTTTGAAACTTGCATCCTTAATTGTTGGTTGTGAAATATTTTGTATAAACATCCCTAAATGTTGCTATTGGAATATGTTGTATAAACATCCCTAATTATTGGTTATGGATTATGATTCATCAAAATCCATAGGTGTGGATTCTTATTTTATTCAGCATATACCTCCCGAACAGTGTCCATTCTTGTTAGAGAGTAAGATCCATTTGACATCATTATAGAAAAAAAAGGATAATAATTGGGATATATATAGCGAACTAGTCCTGGGCAAACTTGGTTCGGCATTTACATCCCTGCCAGAATCCTATATGTATTGAATCTTGAGGTCCATTAGGCATCATTATAGTGAAAAAGGGTAATAAGTCGGGATATATATACCGAACTAGTTCTGGGGAAGCTTGGTTCAGTATATACATCCTTAACAGTTTCCTATGTGTATTGGATCTTAAGGTTCATTTGGGATCATTGTAGCGAAAAAAGGGTAATAGTTTAGGATGTATATAGCGAACCAGTCCTGGATACAACTTCATTAATTAATTACAACAAATCAAAAAATACAACTTCATTAATTACAAAATGGAGAAAAGACAACAATCAATCAACCATACAACTTCATTTGAATATCATACAACTTCATTTGAATATCATATTATACAAGTTCATTTCAAATCATACAAAAACGTTTCATACACCAAACTAGTCGATATGGATAGGCTCATCGTTGGTTCTACATCGTTTGGGCAAATTTTTTGGAACTCCGTTACTTGTTGCGCATATTTATCAATCCATAATTTTGCTTCTGACAATGAGCAACTATGCTAGTGATTTTCTACTGGGGGAATTTGATAACCGTATTTCAACTTCAAAGCTACAAAGTGATTCCCGCATATATGATCAATCTCTATGAACATGGGATGCACGGTTCCTTCATGTCTCATTGGTCGAAATGACAACGCACACGCACTTATAAGTTTCCGCCAAAAGATAGCCGCACTCGAGCATGATCATCCATAACTTGGGCATACATGGGCTTGAATAATCGTCCAACATATGTAGAACAGTGTTTGGAAACCAATCACTAAAATAATGTGCATAGAATTCAATATTTTCCATTACTTCTTCAATCAAGTCCGATCTCACCTATCTCCATCCATCGGGCCCAAATCCAAGGCATTTAGCAACGCATCTAAACCCACAATTTCTGTCAGCCTCAACCTCAACCTCGGTAATATCTTCTACGCAATCTTTATAAAAGACCGGTATCTCATTGATATACTATTTATATGCAGGGGAGTAGTTCGAGCACCATAGGGCTAAGCGAGTGAACTCCGTAAAATCAATCTTCTTCTTAGGCCATTGGACCGCGGGGTGTTCCTTTTCTGTTGATTACCTAGCAAGTTCAAAGCCAGAGGGATCCTTTTTAGTTGGATTCTCGTGATTTTTCTCTTTAACAATTGGTTTTTGACCTCTCGGGCGACCCTTGCAATGCTTTAGCACGGATGGCTTAAATAACCTAGCGGTTGTGGAACACCCGACGTCCTTGAGTTTTCGCAACATGTCCCTTTGATTATCGATAGTTGATCGTTCCCACCTTTGTTTAAAAAGTTTCATTTTTGGCTCGTAGTCAACCATATGATACTTTGCTAATACGGGCACCATTGTTAATCTGTGCCAATGTGCATCAGCATCCCCCCATAGTACTGCCCTACCCTCTATCTGATAGATGACCAATTCATGAGCGCACGATAGATCATAGATGTTGCGTGCCAAGTGTAGGCACGATTTAACATCCATGCTAACAGTATCACAAGTCTTCATCTCCTCAAGAATTAGGTTAATGGCATAATGAGAAACCCGACCTATGAGCTCTGGCAAAATAGGAATATTGTGGGAGTGCTTAAATTTTTGCAAAGAATCTTCAAACTCCCTCATGATCTCCTCCACATGCAACTCAATGTAGTTGTTCCTGTCGGCAAAAACTTTGTCAAAAGGAAGTTGAGAACTATCCAAGTGCCTTTTCAACTTACCATGTGCTCCTTCACTACGGTTAGTAGTTCTATTGCCCCGGTGCCTAACCATATTTGTCCACGCATGAACGAAGCTCTCCCTTAGATGGTACCATGTACAGTCTATGTATTTAAGTGTGTTCGGGAATGCAACCTAATCATAGTGAAAAAACATCCACTCTTTGTTAAAATCACTCTCGGTGAGGGATTCAACCAAATGCATCCAATCCCTCATGAACATGTTCAATGTATCCTCATCGTTAATCTCTTTCCTAGCATGGATCTCCACATTGCGATGAACGTGGAAGGTGTAAACCATAGTTCTCGCCTCGGGAATACAGCTCACAACGCGTTCATGCACGCATACTCCCAATCTGTGATGAAAACTGTGGGACATGCAAATGGGTCGAATAGGGATTTCAAACGTCCCAACGCCCACCGATAGTTCTCCTCTTTCTTTATTGCTAAAAAGGCAAAGGCAATATTGAAAGTCCTACCGCGTGGCGTTATTTCAACCATCTCGAACAAAGGCATCCTGTATCGACTGGTATTGTATGTGCAATCAATAATGACAACAGACAAAAAACACTTGGATAGTTGGATTGAGTTTGGATGTGCCCAAAAAATGTCTTCCACCTCCATGGTAGACTCATTTGTTCTATACCAATACACATAATGTTTATCCCCAATTAACTTCATTAACTGTGGCATCGTCGTTATACCCTCTCGTTATGAGATCCTCAACTTCCCATTGGCATTGTAAATTATTTTCATGGTAGAAACATTACTAACATTACAACTTCTAATCGTTGTTAGAATGGCGGTCGTCTTTACACCGCTCAAGGACATCTGTTCAATAACTTTTTTTCCACCGAAGTAAGTCGTCTGGCATATGCATGTCCAACTAAAGTTTCCAGCAATGGGTGATTGTGAATACCACTAACGACAGACAACATCCACTGTTCATTATCAATCGGAATGCCCTTCAACAAAAATGGACAGTTGCACTTCTGAGTGGTCGTGTCCCTCTTCATACCTTTTTTCTCTTGGCTACTACCTTCGTTCCGAACATTCTTCCTGTGATTATCACGGTACTCACCTCCCCTATCACAACAAATGTGTAGACGTCCCTTACGCGTTGCAAAAGGTGCATCAGACTTAGTGGTGACAATCACCGTTTTAATAGACCGGGCTTGCTCTTGATCCCAATCAACTAACTCTTATCGCGTGGGAAATACCTTATCCGTAAAAAATGCCATACCAACATCATCCTCGTTGTTGGGTATCTCCATATTTGCTAACGCCTCATCAAATAATACGGAGTTGAAATCCAAGAAGGCATCCTACATAAGTAAAAATATTATGAGTTGAATAACGATAACAATATGTCAATCAGTATAAGGGTTGATATTATGAGTTGATTTTTTTATTTGCGAATGAATATAAGTGTTGAATTACTTGAATGTTTGGACCTATGACTTATCTGTATTCCAATTCCATTCGGTATGAATCTGTCGAGTCAGTGTAGGTTTATTCGAGGTAACTTTCGCGAATTAAGCTCAAAACTTCGGCATATATATGTCGAATAATATAAGGAGAATCGGGTTGATTATACCAAATTGACCTAGTTCAGGAAAAAAATATAAATTTTGTTCGGGATGGTTACCCCGAAATTTAAACCTCTTTTCGAGGCCCCAATCCCGAATCACTGAACAGTATCCGCACCATTTTTGAATTTTATTTATTTATTCAATCCCTTAGGCCCCGTTTGGTTGTCCCAAAATTGTAAATTGTCCCATTTATAACTTGGTCCATTTACAAATTGATTATGTAATTGTGTTTGGTTTCATTAATGAAATGATTCATTAGTTGTCCCATTTTAGCGCATGTGTAAAATCTGAAATTGAATCATTTCACAAAAAACGTGAAATGCATCCATTTGAAATAAGAGTCACATAAAGTGCATGCTCCTCTCTGTCTCCCCCTCCCCCCCCCCCCCCCCCCCCCCTCCCTCTTAATTTGTTTTTGTTCATTTTTTTCTCATAGAACCTTAACATCAATTTCAGATTATCAAACATTGCATGAAATTGGATTTAAACTCATTTCAAATATACTCATTTACAATTCACTAATTCACAATGAACCAATTTACATAATCAAATAATTTGTACAACTAAACTGGGCCTTAGAATATACAAATATTTATATAATGGGACCCAAAGTTTACCTCATAAATGTCATTTGTGGAGTTTTCATTTGTTTTGAATGTGTTGTCATTGTCTTTGGTTGGATTATCCATTGATATTTGTGTACTTACCAATAAAACCCTAGTTTAATAATGTAATTGAAAATGTTTGGTGTATTGGGGGACAAGAAATTTAATAAGTTTGTGAAGATCAATAGAAGAAAATTTTAATAATGTTGAAGATGATTTGTAAAAGGAAGGTTGGATTAATGGAGACAAAGTTGTCTTGTATTTTATGAAGAAGACAAAATGTAGAGTTTGAAGTGTAGTGAGTAGAAAGAAATAATGTGTGAAATTTTGTATTGAAATAATTGTGAAAAAAATATATATATACAATGTGATATCCTTAGCAAAAAAAAACAAACATATTTTTTAAGTCCCCATAGGTAAAAGGTGGCTCATTATCCTTGGCCAGAATTAAAAATTATGGAAAGCAACCTCCCCGGATCATTTCCAACCTCTTATGGCATTGTATAGCTTCCACTTCCACACTTATCTCCAAAATTCAAACCTGTAACCAAAAACATAAAACTTAAAAAAAGCTCAATGGAGAGTGTAATTCTTCCTTGTAAGACAATATCTCATATATCAATACCCTCTAAAAATGAAACCCTTTCTGAATATTCACCAAAACCCACAATTTCTTTTGTGTCCTCAAAATCAGACACCCAATTAAACTACCTATGCACAAAACAACGCCTCAATGAAGCCATACTTGTTCTTGACTCAATTGCCCAGTGCGGGTCCACTGTAAGACCCAACACCTTCGCCCGTTTAATTCAGTCTTGCATTGATTCAAAGTCGATTCATTTAGGCCGCAAGCTTCATAGTCGTCTTAATTTGCTTAAAAAAGTGGACCCATTTGTTGAGACTAAGTTGGTTAGCATGTATGCAAAATGTGGGTCTTTGGAGGATGCACGTAAGGTGTTTGATAAAATGCCTGAGAGAAACTTGTTTGCTTGGTCAGCAATGATTGGTGCTTGTTCAAGAGAGAGGAGGTGGAGGGAGGTTATAGCGCTGTTTTTTTCAATGATGGGGGATGGGGTTGTTCCTGATGATTTTTTGTTGCCCAAGATTTTGCAGGCTTGTGGGAATTGTGGGGATGTTGAGACCGGGAAGTTGATACATTCGATTGTGATTCGATGCGGGATAATGGATTGCGAAATACGCGTGCATAATTCGGTTTTGGCGGTGTACGCGAAATGTGGGGAGTTGGGTTGTGCAAGGAGGTTTTTTGAGAATATGGAGGGGAAAGATAGGGTGTCATGGAATTCGGTTATCACGGGGTATTGTCAAAAAGGTGATGTTGCGGAGGCGAGTCGGTTGTTTGAGTTGATGCGTAAAGAAGGGATTGAACCGGGTTTGGTAACGTGGAATATACTGATTTCGAGTTATAATCAGTTGGGGTGTTGTGATGCTGCAATGGAGACGATGAAGGAGATGGAGAATTTTGGGATAATTCCTGATGTTTTCACTTGGACTTGTATGATTTCGGGTTTAGCTCAAAATAATAGGAGAACTCAGGCGTTGGAATTGTTTAACGAGATGCTTTTGGAAGGAGTTGAACCGAATGGGGTTACACTAACAAGTGCAATCTCGGCATGTGCATCTCTGAAAGCTTTAAAGAAGGGGAAGGAGCTTCATTCTTTTGCGGTTAAGAGAGGGTTTGTTGAATCGGTTTTAGTTGGAAATTCACTTATTGATATATATTCCAAGTGTGGTGAACACGAAGCTGCTCGTCTGGTATTTGATTTGGTCTTAGAGAAAGATGTCTACACTTGGAACTCAATGATTGGAGGGTATTGTCAAGCTGGATACTGTGGTGAAGCTCATGATCTATTCATCAAAATGCAGGAATCTGATGTAAGACCCAATGTCATCACGTGGAATGTGATGATCACGGGATACATACAAAACGGAGCTGAGGATCAGGCCATAAATCTTTTTCATAAAATGGAAGAGGATGGGACCCTGAAGAGAGATACTGCATCTTGGAATTCTCTTATTGCTGGCTACGTCCAAAATGGGAACAAAAATAAGGCATTGGAGGTATTTCGGGAAATGCAGTCTTTCTGTGTTAAACCCAATTCAGTCACTGTTTTAAGCATCTTACCTGCTTGCGCGAATTTAGTTTCTGAGAAAAAGGTGAGAGAGATACATGGTTGCGTTTTACGTAGAAATTTAGAGTCTGAGCTATCTGTTGGGAATTCTCTTATAGACACGTACTCTAAAGCCGGGAACATAGTATATTCAAAAGCTATATTTCATGGAACATCACCCAAAGACATTATAACTTGGAACACTCTGATAACTGGTTGTGTATTACATGGTTTTCCGTTTGACGCTATTGATCTCTTTGATCAAATGAGGAACCAAGGATTTCAGCCAAATAGAGGTACTTTTGTGAGTATTATTTCTGCTTATAGTCTTGCCAAAATGGTTGAGGAGGGGAAAAGGGTTTTCTCTAGCATGACTGAAGACTATCATATTTTACCATGTTTAGATCATTGTGCTGCTATGGTTGACTTATATGGTCGTTCAGGTAGGTTTGAAGAAGCAATTGAGTTCATTGAAAATATGTTCATACAACCTGATTTCTCTGTTTGGTCTGCCCTTCTAACAGCTTGTAGGATTTATGGGAACATTAGATTAGCTGTTCTTGCTGGGGAACGATTACTTGAACTGGAACCGGGGAATATCTCTATTCAGCACATGGTTCTAGAGTTATATGAATTATGTGGGATTTCTAAAGAATCTTTAAAAGTGAAAAAATCTGGAAGGAGTGAGAATAAAGAATCTCTTGGTCAGAGTTGGATCGAAGTTAAAAACACGGTTCATACTTTTGTTGCCGGTGATCACTGTCAACCAAATGCTGAAAATGTATGTTCTTGGATAAAGGGCATAAGGGGAAAAATCAAGGGTCCCAATTCTCGTAAAGGGCTCTGCTTTGAGGAAGAAGAGAAGGAAGAAGATGGTGGTTTTCATAGTGAAAAGCTGGCATTTGCTTTTTCCCTCACCGACTCTCATCAAGCATCTCGAAATATACGGATTGTGAAGAACATGAGAATGTGTGGAGATTGCCATAGAACAGCCAAATATATTTCCAAGGCATATGGGTGTGCAATATATGTAAATGACTCGAAGTGCTTACACCATTTTAAAGATGGGCGATGCTCTTGTGGTGACTATTGGTAGATATTTAAGAAGAAGAATTGTTCATAATATTTGGTGTTTCCCAAGAAAAATATTTATTTGGAACATTACATGTATATTCGTTCACCAAAGTCTTTTAAATGGATGGGATGTTTGAAATTTGATCTCTGTTTTTTTTGGACTAGATAAAAAAAATATGGAGAAAAAACATATATCATGACTTCTCCAAAATATGCAGATAAGATCATGTATGATGTGTATATATATATATGAGTAGTGCTATGCGTACAAAACAACTCCACAAAGTCTCTCCCAAAAGTCATAATTTTTTGTGCCCTAGCGGGACCCCATACCACAAAGCAATGTTTAATAGGTAGGTGAGAGAATATGTGGAATCCACATCAGATTTGGGGGAGTTTTTTGTACTCATAGCATTATTTTATATATCTCTATCTCTACTACTTAAAAAGAGGGAAGTTCCTCTTCAAATCTCAAAGTACTAAACTACCCTCATTAAATTCACATTTCTTATCATGCCCTTAATATTAGTCTCACGCATTCATTAAATTAAAATCATTCCATGAATCTTAACTTGATACGTTCTCTTTCCTAATACATTCATCTAACAAAAATCATTCCATGAATCTTAACTTGATACGTTCTCTCTCTAATACATTCATCTAACAAAACTTTCAAATACATTCATCTTGAAACCCTAGAAATCAAAAGTCAGTTGCCCAAGTTCCTTCATCTTCCCATCACTACACCAAAATGGCCAAATTGTCACCTTTCAGCCGGTCACCCTTGTCAAGGTCATTGACCATGACAAAAAATACGCGTTTTATGTCACGATCATTGACCTTGACACGACCGTGACAAAGAATTGTCACGGTCAATGACCTTAACACGACCGTGACAATGTTTGTAGCAAAAATCCTTTCCCCCTTCTTTTTTTCCTCCCGCCGTTCCCTCCCTCTCTCTCTCTCTCTCTCTCTCTCTCTCTCTCTCTCTCTACTTTCAGGTTTAATTCTCTCTCTCTCTCTCTCTCTCTTTCTCTTCCATTTGTCTATATGTTTGTGTGTATATATATGTGTGTATGTGTGTATATATGTGCGTGTGTGTGTGCGTGTGGGGCAGGG
Organism: Sambucus nigra; assembly: GCA_949130495.1. Lineage (NCBI taxonomy): Eukaryota > Viridiplantae > Streptophyta > Magnoliopsida > Dipsacales > Adoxaceae > Sambucus > Sambucus nigra. Next base: position 94,382,865 of record OX422211.1, read on the forward strand.
TGGGGGCAGGGTGGGGGGTAGGGGGTGGGGCAGGGTGGGGGTAGGGGGTTAAAAATGCAAATAAATAAGTAATTTTCTATAAATTTCCAAAAATAATATCCAAAAATGTAAATGTAAATAATATCCAAAAATAATATCTTAAAATGTAAATGTAAATAATATCCAAAAATATTGGATAACAATTTATTTTCATTCAAAATAAATAAGTAATTTTCTACAAATTTCATAAAAAAATGAACGTCGGCTTAATATGTGATTTAAGTGTGAAATAATCGCTATATACTTATACAAATGGAGAAAAAAACCATATATGGCGGTTTTTTTTGACTTTATATGGTGAAATAATCACATGATTTTATATCCATCAAATAAAAGCATGAAAACTAAAAAACTACAATAAGGGTTAAAATGGGATCCGAAGTTGCTAAAAGCATGAAAAATAAAATATTTTTTAAGATTTGTGGTGAATAACTAAAGTTAAAAAAAGTATTACTTTAGTCATTAAATTACTTTTTGAATTCGGGCTATGCGCATAAATTTGTAGTAATTGTCTTATAATAAAGATCAATTAATCTATGTTGTTGAAAAATTTGATCAAATTGGTGAGCCCTTCATATTTTAAAACAAAAATTCTATTTGTACAGATGAATCTGTACAGAATCGTCTGTACAGACTGACGTGTCGCGTCTGTATTGGTTCGTGTCTTGAGTGGGCCCAGACACGGACCAATACAGACGCGACACGTCAGTCTGTACAGACGATTCTGTACAGATTCCTCTGTACGTGTAGAATCACTCATTTTAAAAATGTTGTTTTTATTCCTATTTAACTTTTCTTTCTATACACCCCTAATTATATTTAAAGTTTAATAAAATAGGAGTTATAGAAAGAAAAGTGGGGTTTCCATAATCTTACTTTGTCACAATTAATTTATATGCCTCAAAGTTATTTTATCACTCTTAGTTTATATTTGTGATAATACTTTATTAAAGATTTTTATGGGAACTTGTTATACTAGAACTTAGATGAACACTAAGTGATGAAAATAGTCCTTAAAATTGAAAATTAAATAAAGTTTATAAAAGTAAAGATGCTGGTAATACATCAAAGATAAATTAATAAGGACTAAATAACAAAACGTGATCAAGTGTATAACAAGAAAGAAAATGTGGTATTTAGATTGGGTAAAATTCTTAAAGTAATGTTAAGGGACTAAAAGACCCAAGACAACTGGCCAGTAAGTCACGGACCGAAAAATTTATGACGGGTGATGAAAGCCCGTAAACATGTTGGGGCGGGGGCGGGGGTGGGGCGGGGGTGGGGTATGATTTATAAAAAGCACAAAACAATAGTAGAAATTCAATACCTGAAATTAACATTGAGATTATTTTAAATAGACAGTCACTAATGTGTGTGTGTTTAAATTGAAAGAAGATATGAGAATTTTATTAAAGATTTTTATGGGAACTTGTTATACTAGAACTTAGATGAACACTAAGTGATGAAAATATTCCTTAAATTTGAAAATATTATATCTGTACTAATAACATTTTTTTACAGCAAATGTCTCCTTCAGATATTAAGGCGAAGATGATGATGCTGTTTATGATGATGTCGTCTGGGGTCGGTGGTAGTGGAGGCGACGGGGGCACTTCCGCCCCTAGGCTCCCAAAATATGGGAAATATGGGATTACCGTCGAGAACAAATCGGAGATATTAACGAGATCCCTCGTTCTGCTAAAGACGGTCATCGACCCGGGGTTTATGAGTTGGAAGGAGGTACCATATGAGCTCAAGTTAGCTGTTTGGGCGGCACTACAGGTAATATATTTATATTTATATTTATATGAATATTTCAATTTCAATTTCAATTTCAATTTCAATTTCAATTTCAATTTCAATTTCAATTTCAATTTCAATTTCAATTTCAATTTCATATTTATATTTATATTTATATTTATATTTATATTTATATTTATATTTATATTTATATTTATATTTATATTTATTCGCAACTAACATTGTATTTGTTGGACAGGAACAATTCAACTTGGATCCAAAGCTACGCGATCCCGTGTTAGAGCAGATTAGGGAGCAACTCAAGTCGTGGAAAAAAAATATGCGGGCACGGTACTTTGGGAAAACACGAGAGTCGATTATCCAATGGCGTGAATCTGTCACCCCCAAGGAGCCGATCTCATTGGCACAATGGCAGAAGTTCATTGACAATGAGATCGAGGATCGACAATTGACATCTCGCCAATCGGGGAGGGAAAATAGGGCAAAAAAGACGGACGTGAACTACTCCGGTCGGACCTCTTATGCCGAGGTGGAGCATAGGATGCAGGTAAGATTTAATTTTTCTATAACTACAGAAATATATTATTCTTCATTATATTACTTTGCGGGGCCGATACTAATTTTACTTTACTTTATTTTATTTCAGGGGGTAGGGAGTGGGCCAGGGGGTAAGCCACATAGGCTCGATACTTATGTGGCTCTTCGGACGAAGAAGGGGAAGGACAAGGAGGTGTCCCAGAGCGTCGCGGCCACGATTGTAAGTAATCCGACAGTTTTACGTTATAATTTTTTAGTTTACTTATTTTACTAATCATGTGCTTTTTGTCGTTTCAGGCAAAGCTTAAGGAAGTGCATGAGTCGCAATCTGATGCCGACAAGGCATCTTTGTCCACAGATGCACTCAGCCAAGTGCTTGGCTCTGATCGCAAGGGGAGGACAAGGGGGTGAGCTCGCGGGTGGCCAAATCTAGGATCATCGGATTGGAGACGAGCGACACCGGGTTGGCTCGAACGGTGGATTCACACGACGCGAAGCTGTCCCGTTTGGAGGCGACGGTCCAAGATATGTACGTATTCATGAAGCGTACGTTGGGCAGAGAGCGTAAAGGTAAAGGGAAAGGGAAGGAGAAGGCGGTGGAGGAGGAGGTGCGGGAGGACGAGGCGCAGGATGACGAGGATGTGGACCTCGCTGCTTCATCACCGACACGTTCGTACTTCGATGATCCACTTCCCTATTTGGCACCCTTTAACAGACCAATGTCGACACTTGGTTGGCCGAGCGTGTTCATATTGGATGTATTTGATGGCCAGCGAATAGGGCGGGGGTTGAGGGACCCGAATATCGTCTAGGGTGGAATAGTTCATGGACGTGCGCTTCAAGAGATGGAGTCCAGGGTGCTCGTCACGCATGTCATACCCGGGAAGGAGAACTCCCTATTGTGGTTGCGCGAACAATGCGGCACGACGTATATTAGTGGGTGCGTCAATTCGTATGTCGTGTGGACTACTCACCTCCTCAGTTTTAACAATACACCAGACATGTAGTGACATTGTTTTAAGTTTGAATTGAATTGTTTTAAGTTGTTACATTTGAACTATATCGTGATGCATATTGTCTCTATTTGAATATATATTTGAATTATCTTTAGTTTGTTTGGATATATGATGTTTGGAACAGGTACAACGTTGCTATAACAGGTACAAATATACTGCTGGACAGTGGCAGTGGCCATACTGCCCAGCAGATTTTTTTTAAATTCTGCCCAGAATTGTCACGGTCATTGACCGTGACACGTCCGTGATAAAAAGTTGTCACGGACGTGTCACGGTCAATGGTCGTGCCAATTTTTTTAAAAAGGGTCACGGCTTTGTCACGGTTATAAACCGTGACAAATGTGTCAAGGTCATTGACCGCGACACGACCGTGACACAAAACGCGAGTTTTGTGTCAAGGTCAATGACCGTGACACGACCGTGACAAAAAAAGTTGTCTCGCCTCGAAATGTCACGGTCATTGACTTTGACAAGTTGGATTTGTCAAGGTCAATGACCTTGACAATTCGGCAGATTTGGTGTAGTGCATCAGATTCATATTGCATAGTTTCTTCGTTGCTGTTGTTTCTTGTCCAAAAAATAAGGTCAATACTCATAATTTCATCTCTAATTTTTTATTCTTTTTTCATTTGCCATCAAAAGTATGCATTTGTTAATTTGAAAGCAAATACATAATTTTTGTAATTATATTTATCTCATTCATGAATGTTGTCTCTCTTTTGTGCTCAGATTTTGTATTTTCAATTTTATTGTCGTTCTATTCATGTTTTATAATAATTCTAAATTCAATGTTAATTTTAGAAAAATTATATATATTTTTTAAGTTAAGGAATTACCAAGTTCACACCTTATTTGATTATTGTTTTTTATGCATTCATATGCATTTCCCAGTTGGACATATTTATTTTCATGTTTATTTCTTAAAGATTCTAAAAATTCTTAAAGCACTCCAATTACTTTTTAAAAGACAAACTTGCCCTTTGCTCTAAAGATCAAACAAATATTTTTTCATTTGTTAATTTTTTTCCAATAAAAAACAGTATTTTAAACTGTTTTTTAAAACATTTTTTTTATTTTTTAAAATTAAAAAATAACTGTTTTTTTATAAAAATTAAAAAAAAACTGTTATGATAGTTTTAAAAACCCATTTTTATTTAAAAAAACTGTTATGATACTTTTATAAACCGTGATGATAATCATTCATACGTTTGCCTAACAATTTTCTAATCTCAAATAACTTTTTGTAAAATAAATAAATGATTATATATATGGTTAGAGTATATGCTTTGATCCAATTATGTATTATTGTTTTATGAGTGTCGAACAATTAAACTTTGTTAGCATGAATGAAATCCATTGCATATCATGTGTTTGATAATATTCATCTATGTCTTTTTTTTAACATTTCTATCTCCGTTTTCTGTTTTGGGTATCCGATTTGCAAATTATAAAATAGAAATGTATACATACATGGTACCTAATATTGAAAGAAATGTAGGTGATATAATTATGTAAAATGGGTGTATTTACAAACTACGCGTGTATAACATATTATAGAGTAGAACCAAGTAGACACCCAAATTTGTATAAAATAATGAAGAACAGAATTGTTTGGATAAACAAAATTACGTCATTGCAATATACATATTAAACTTTCTGATATCATGATAAATGAAACAACCTATGAACCAAAATAATCAAAGACACTGATGATTCATTATTTAGTGGGCTTTTTTGGAGCGATTGGGTACTTAGTGAGTGGAATTTTGAGGCCACTAAGTTTAAAATGATATTCACGCACAAACCTACGTATTGATACATAATTTATTTTTATATTAGCTGAATATATATTTTTTTAACCTAAATTTTTCAAACTATTTTCATTATGTCATAATTGTTGGATTCATATATATGGGAGACTAGATGGATACGTAAATAGAGAGAATGAGGCTGGTTTTGGCATTGGTTTTATAGGGTGCAACCTAAATTGTTGAGTATAATGAAGATGGTGGCACATATTGTCCCATTTATTTAATCCTGAAAATTTAGCACTTGGCAAAATACTATCGTCTTTTGCCTACATCGGAGAGAAGATTTTTTCCCCACGTGATTAGTGTAGGGTACATCTGATTGGTAAGTTATAAAAATGGTGAATAACATTTAATTTTTTATGGTAGTAAGAAAAAGTGACAAGTGGTTAGTTACCCAATTAATAAAGTCAATGATGAGAATCCTATTTCTTTGGTACGGTAGAAAAGTAGACCAATATCAAGTCGAAAGCGTTAGAAAACAATCCACCAACTTAACGAAAAATAATGCCATCGGTAGTTTCGACTGTAACATCTGATTAGACATGGTTCAAGACCCTGTAACCACCTCTATAGTTGCCCATGTATTTACAAATGGATTCATTATCCAAGTGTATCTGCTAAAATCCAAGATCACCAACAGCCTCAATGCCCTGTGTGCAAGGTTGAAATTACAGAATAAACCTTAGTACCACTCTACGGCCGCAGTCAAACAGAAAAAGCATCCGAAGACAAAGTCCCACACACGAATTTAGTCATACCACAAAGGCTTTCGAGTCCTAATTAGGATTTAATCATCAGTCGATATCGCCCACATGCATGACAGGCTGGCAACAACAGCAGCTGCTGTTGTTGCTTATAGATACCTATCAGCTGGCTGGCACAGAGGAGTAAGCATGGATGAATGACTAAGCAAGAATAGTAGCTGCTGCTGTAACTAGAATTTTAGCGAGAAAAGATAGATTTCTTTCAGCGAAATCAACCTTAGTGGATGCATAATATAATAATGTGTTGTCTTCTAAGTTGGTTTACTATTGAGCTTATCATCTTTTACTTAATATAATTCATGGTGGAATTCAGTACATTTTCCTAGAATTTGTGACAACTTGGTTGTTTTGAATATTTGGAGTAATAATTTAACTGGTGAGATAGGAAATTTCCTTGATGTATGCTCTAATATTCACTATGTTGATCTGAGCGCTAACAAATTGAGTGTAGATTTAGGGTTTGAATTTGAGAAGCTGAAAGAGTTTTGGGAATCGGAGAACAGATTAGGTAGCATAGTGTCACTCACGAAAAATTGCACTTTACAAACTATGGACCCGTCGAAAAATGATTTCAAAGGATAATAACCTAGGGGAATTGCAAACTGCCAAAATTTAACTTTATTGACTTTGTGGGGTTACACGACCAATTCAACAAAAGATTAGTTTATTTTTGAATCTCCAGGGGCTTTTGTTGGGTAACAAATCCTTAATTTTAGAGTCATTATTAAGCCTGAGAAAATTGCCTTTCCCAGATCTAAGTACGAACAAATTTTATACTCCATATTAACATCCCCTCATTTTTTACCCATTTGATGAGCCACATAAATCGTCTCAACCACTCGGAAGAGGTATTTTTACCAGAGTTTTTGCAGTACCTCTGTTGTAGTTATAGGGATTCTAAATGTCTCATTGTGGTTTGTCGAGGAGAAATTTTTTATGATTGATTGTGAGTTATTTCTGCTGGAGGTATTAACTTATCATATGCTTTAAACTGATTTCAATTGACATTTTTATTATGACTATTCGATAGATAATGATGTTCAGTTCGCTCTTCTTACTATCTTGTTGTATATATCTTAATTTTATATTATATATATCATGTGTGTATGCTATGTTTGATCAAATGTACCAAACACAAACTCCTACATGCTTCCTATTTGATATAAACTTAACTCCATAATTAATTTGTAATTTGGTGTATAGTTATGTTATAAAGTAATAATATTTCTTAAGTAGCTATTGTTACTCTTTGTTTAAGTTTAATGTTCTCTTACAGATTACACATAACATGTTTATGTAAAATCTTCAATGAAGAGGAATAAAAGGAATATTTTTTATTTTCTATTTATTTAAAATAGATACCATGATGTTAGATTTTTTGGTTTGAAAATTCAAAATCTCAAATCTTTTGATTGTTAGTGTTTTTATAATTTAATTAAATTCCAATTTCCTATGTGTTGGAATTTTTTCATACTGTATGGTTCAATATATTCATTTTGTCTCTCTACATACATATATTCTTCTTATTAAGTCTTACGTTGGTTCAGGTTGTAACTCCCCAACTAAGAAAAACATAACTTTTAAGAACAACAAAATAAGTGAGCAAAATGAGCCTAAATTACCTCACTGAAGCTGCAATTACATGCCTTGGTTGAATTATATTTGTCAACTCAAATACACACTCTAAACTTTATCTTTAGCATCTTTAGATAAATAGTGTTTAAAGAATTTCAGTTTGTTCTTCCCTGCTCTTAATATTTAGTATTGAATGTCACTTATTTAGTTCATGGTTTATGGATACTTATAAAATACATTACACTTATTCAAGTACCATAATTATTTTGAATTTTTTAAAATTAATTTACAATTATTGTTTTCAATTCATCTTATTGTTGAGTAAATTATTTTAATTTCTTGGAAACTTAGGCTTGACCATACTTATTAACTGGATGAATTCTCTTTGTTATTTTGTAATTTCTATTCAATGAACATGAATGCAGTTTCTCTGCCTCACGTAATTTATCTTTGAAAGTTGTTGTATTGATATGTTAAGACTGATAATCCATCCATCATGTTATGTAAATGTAATGACTAAAAAGAACTAATGCACTGTTTAACTTCATAGTGATGCTTAAGTAATTAAACATTTGGGTATCAATTCCTCACTTAGCGATTTCCTTCTAAGGATTGGCAATGGGACGGAAGCAACAACACATGATGAGGGCTCCGAACAGTCTCTCATTGACGTTATCTTCCCATCATTAAATAAAAATGCCAACTCGCCAAACTTCTTGACAGATTGAGCAATTCTTACAACAACAAATGAGCACGTAGACTCACTCAATGATATGATGATTGATATGTTCCCCGGAGAATTGAAGACACTAAATAGCTTTGATGAAGCTGTGGATGACACACACAACTATTACCAAGAAGAATTTTCAAATTCTTTGATGCCGAATGGATTGCCACCTCACAGATTGAAACTTAAATATAATTGTCTATCATTCTTCTACGCAATATAAATCCATCAATTGGATTATGTAACGGAACAAGAATGTTGTATAAAGGTTCTTCGAATAATGTCATCCATGTTCATTGCTCATAAAGTTGAAGAGGAAGAAGAAACTTTGAATCCTAACAAACGTCAAAAAGCAACATATTTAAGCATTAAATTTTCAGTTTTAGGATTACACACTGTTTTTATTAAATGTCATCTTTCAATAACTGCGATTTGGAATTTGCTTGCTGAAGATTTTTTTAACTTATTTTTTTTAATGATATTTCCTTATAAATCATTTCAAGCTAATTTCATTGTGATATATTTATTCGGATTATATATACATACATGTTTGTGTGTATTTCTTCCTGCTTTTGAGTAGGGAGTTATGAGTTCGTTTGTGATAGATTTAGAGTATTCATAGGAATATCTTGTATAGTTTACAGTTGAATGGATGTTTGGTGTTTGGGGTAATGATTGATTTTTATACTGGGTACTTTATGTTATATTATAACAAAACAGATTCTACATAATATGTTGCAAGTATTTTTATTACTTTAAAGTCCTTTATAGATTTGCAGTGGAAGATTAATATCTGAAAACGGCACACGTGCAACACACGTGGGCACAACTAGTATATATATATATATATATATTATTCAATGAAAATGCTTTGTAATTGAGTACAAAAAAATTTCAAGTACCTTATCCCTCCATGCCGCTTCTACTTGAGAAATTGCTCAGAGAGGGGAATCAATTACTTTTCGGTTGAAAAAAAATGAAAATACAAATAGATTTAGAAAACAGTACGTAAAGAGTTAGAGGGAAAAAGGTAAGTAATGCAAAGAAGGCAAAAACACTAAATTTGGATGGCTTATAGTAGTTGTATCAGCAGAAGGTTCCTACAAGATTTTGATTAGGCTACCTCAATTGCCGTAGGGCCTGTTTGGTTGTCCCCAAAATTGTAAATTAGTCCATTTAAAATAGACTTATTCATAAATTGCCTTATTATTGATGTTTGGTTACAAGAATGAACAAATTAAAAAATGAACCGATTCATGTTGATTCATAAAAACTTAAATTAGTACATTTCACCAAAAACTTGAAATTGCATAATTTATAATTATAGCATGAATCTCAAATGTACAACTTTCATAGAGTAGTCTCACCGTACTACTCTGTGTGTGTGTGTGTGTGTGTGTGTGTGTATATATATATCAAAAGTAAATAACCCTATTTTTCTTTTCCAAACACATCACGAATTAGATTTAAACCTATTTAAAATGAATACATTGACAATCTATTCATTCGAAATGGATCAATTTATAAAATTAAACAATTTACACAACCAAACGGCCCTTAAGATATTGCACTTTTGTTTTCCAATTTCCATTAGATGATTTATAAGAATTTTTTTTCCTTATTTATTTCCACTTTTCGTTTTTGTGTTGTTCAGAAGGGTGATGTAGAGATACCCAGAGCATTTCTGATTTAGAGATACCCGCAGCATTAAAAAATATGCTTGAATAAACCAATGGAAGTAGCTTGAATCCCTCAACCTCATATACTAAGTCTTGAATCCTTCACTTTCAACTGATGTTTCTCAAGGTTCACCCATATCATTACATCGCGAAATTGGTAAAATATTCTGTGGAGTCTCTAATTTTAAGTTGATACCAGTCTTGATCTTGACAACATTGTTATTTTAGGTTTTGGCCTTTATTTTTCAATGATCTCAACTGAGTCTGTATTTATATGTATATATCTGATCCTTGTTTGTTTGTATGTAGGGTGTATATATTTTATGTGAATCAACAACATTATAGTTCTTTTTTTGGTATATTAGTAGTTTTTTTTTGTTATTTTTCTTTATTTTTGGTCATTGTATTTTCTTTTGTTTTGTTTTAATAGTAATAATATTTTTTGTAATTAGGACCTTAGATTGAAGTCTAAGCTACTTTTTTCCTTTACATACTCACTTGTAAGCCTCATTTGAGGTAGACTTGAATTTTGAAATTAAAAAGAGTATTTCTCTCTCTAAAGTGTATGTTTAGATATTTTTAGCAGCCTTTTGACATGTAGTTTACATCAAATTGGTATCAGATCATATGTCGCTCCACATTGGTGTTAGTGTATTTGTATCAAAAAAATCGTACACTACTCTTCAATGGCTCCAGAGAGATCCAAATAACCGCAAGATGAGAATCTCGAGTAGAAGCAACAAGTGGCGGAGTTAAGGCAAGTGGCTCAACTCCTTGCAGCCCAGGCAACCCCCACCTCCACCCACTCCCACCCCATTGACCTAAACCCTAGACCCATATCCCTACTGCCCCAACGCAAGAAAAATCCAAAACCCTACCCACCACCCTCCCAAACCCTAAATCTACCCAAACCGCCACACAATACCCACGCCCCAGCCCTCCCGCCTTCACCACCTCCATGCAGTCCTCGGTCGAAGCTTCCATCCCTTTCCCTGACGCCGCCCAACCCATTTACCCACTCGTGGTAGCCTTAGACCCGCCGTTTGAGGCCTTTCTCCCATCGACCCGACCCGGTTCAGCCCCTTCTCCCACCCATGCTTCCCCAACCCACTACCCGACCGGACAAACTCCTTCGGACTCCTGCCCTTTCCGGTCGAACCCCTCCTACCTTTTACCCCACTTCTTAGGTGTCTAAATCGTAGTTCAGCCCTAATATGATCCACCACACTGGCCACAACCTGCTTTGAAATCCCAACTCGGCCTTTCCCCTCCCCGACCGGCCTTAACTAACACCATTCCCACAGTGCCGAAAATCTATTCGGGCCAGCCCTGCCCCACCTAAACCCAACCGTCGACTTTTATCACAACCAGGGCACCCCCCTAATAACTCTAATCCACAACCATTTTGGGGGGGCATCCACTTCATACCTGCCCCGACCTATCCTAGATCTTATCCGATCACTATTTTCATCGTATCCACACCAAACCGACACATAATTTAACCCCCCCACCCGTTGACTGATGTGCCAACCTTATACCCCACCCTCGAGGTGATTCCGAACTCAACAAACCCTATTCCCTATCCATAGCCCGAAGCCCCTAACCATCTTGCCCAAACTCCCAATCAACCCTTACCCTCGCGTTCTCACCACAGGTCTTCCCTCCACGCTCTTTCGACACTCCATTTGGATTCCTCCGAGTTCGGGGATAGCCACCCCAGTGTTTTGGAGTGGATGCCCACCCCTCCACCCCACCGCTTTGCATTTCTATGGAACCAACATTGTTTATACTGCGGTGAATATGGCCACTTAATTGGCACGTGCCGTGACTATTCCCGCGTCCCTCTCGCTCCTCCTGCGCCCCAGCATGTCCATCATCTTCATTCACCATCTGCACAACTGCCACCCCACCCCACTGATGTTATTTTGCCTATGTCGGGTGATGTGATGGCCCTTGATGCTCATTAGGAGGAAGGCCCGTTATCTATGCCTCTTCATTTGCTTTTTCAGACCCTCCATGGGGATATTCACATTGGTGAACCCATGTTTTACGGGCGGTTCTCCCCAGATGTCGTGATTGACTAGATAGCTTCGATGGAGACAACTTTTGACCAACAAGCGGGTTCAGGTCCGTTTTTATATTCTCCTTATAGCCACCAAATTTCAGGGATTCGCCTGGATTTCGTGGGATGACCTTTTCTACCGCTAAACACCAACAGTATTGCCCTCTATCCAGACTTGGCCTGAGCTGAAAGCCACCCTCCAGGAATCATTCATTCTTCCCACCTATGAGCAAGATATTTTTTCTCAAGTTTAGTCTTTTAGGCAGGACACCTCTTCGGTAGTGGAGTATATGGAGAAGTTTCGACTTCTGTACACCCAAGGCTACCTCCCCGTGATGGAGGATCAGTAGATCAACTGCTATATATTAGGACTGCAGTTGTACATTCAGCACGATCTCGACCTTAGGGAGATATCGACCTTTCTGAAGGCGGTCGAGTATTCAGCTAAGGTTGAGACCTATCACATAGCGTCCCCAAATCTTTCGGCCTCACGGACGTCACCTACACTGGTTTCTTCCCCAATACCTTCTCCAATGGATGCTTCAGTCTCTACTTCTGCTGCTCCTCAGCCATGGCTCCTATCTTTCGATCTTACAATTGTGGAAATATTGGTCACCGAGATTCTGATTGTTCTCTCTCACGACGTCGCGCATTATTGGCGACGGATCATCCACCTGACTATTTGGATGCATTCGAGGAGCTTCCCCAACATGCCTTGATTACAATTTTGGAGGGTGATCCAGTTGGTCTTCCCCTTTGATTTCGAGGAAGAACTCTTTTCAAGGAGGGGGAATTGATGTGAATCAAGGGCAATATTGTCCTTTTTTACCATATTAGTAGTTTTATTTTATTTTTGTTATTTTTCTTTATTTCACTACACCAAATCTACCGAATTATCAAGGTCAATGATCGTGACAAGTCTGGGGGTGACAACTTTTGTTGTCACGGACTTGTCACGGTCAATGACCGTGACAAGTTCATTAGAATTATCACGGTCATGTTACGGTCTATGGCGTTGACAAGTTTTGTCACGATCATAAACCGTGACAATCTTTAAAAAATTATCACGGTCAATGACTGTGACAATTCTGGGCAGAATTAAAAAAAAATCTGCTGGGCAGTATCTGCCACTGCCCAACAATATATTTGTAACTGTTATAGCAACGTTGTACTTGTTCAAACACCATATATCCAAATAAAATAGAGATAATGCAAATATACATTGAAAATAATATGCATCACGATATAATCCAAATATAATTCAAATGTAACAACTTAAAACAATTCAATTCAAATAATGTCACTACATGTCTGGGTAAGGTTAGCTCTGAGGAGGTGAGTAGGTCACACGATATACGAATTGACACACCAAACAATATACATCGTGTCTCATTATTCGCGCAACCATAATGGGGAGTTATCCTTCCCAGGTATCACATGCATGACGAGCACCTTGGACTCGATGTCTTGAAGCGAACGTCCATGAACTAGCATACCCTGGACGGTATTCGAGTCCCTCAACCCCCGCCCTATCCGCTGGCCATCAAATATGTCCATTATAAATACGCTCGGCCAATCAAGTGTCGACATCGGTCGGTCAAGGGGAACCAAATAGGGGACTGGATCATCAAAGTCCGCACGTGCCGGTGATGAAGCAACGAGGTCCAAATCCTCGTCATCTTGCACCTCCTCCTCCACCACCTTCTCCTTCCCTTTCCCCTTACGATTTACGCCCAACGAACGCTTTATGAATGAGAACATATCTTGGACCGTCGCCTCCAAAGGGACAGCTTCGCGTCATGCAAGTCCACCGTTAGAGCTAACCCGGTGTCACTCGTCTTTAATCCGATGATCCTAGATTTGGCCACCCGCGAGCTCACCCCCTTGTCCTCCCTTGCAATCAGCGCCAAGCACTTAGCTGAGTGCGTCTATGGACAAAGATGTCTTGTTGACATCAGACTGCGACTCATGCACTCCCTTAAGCTTTGCCTGAAATGACAAAAAACACATGATTAGTAAAATAAATAAATAAAAAAATTATAACGTAATTAACAAAAAGTAAACTGTCGGATTACTTACAATCGTGGCCGCGACGCTCGGGGACACCTCCTTATCCTTCCCCTTCTTCGTCCGAATAGTCACATAAGTATCGAGCCTATGTGGCCTATCCCCAGGGCCACTCCCTGTCCCCTGAAATAAAATAAAGCAAAATTTAGTATCGGCGCCGTAAAGTAAAATAATGAAGAATAATATATTTCTGTAGTTATAAAAAAATTAAATCTTACCATCATCCTATGCTCCACCTCGGCGTAAGACGTTCGGTCGGAGTAGTGCACGTCCATCTTTTTTGCCCGATTTTCCTTCTCCGATTGATGAGATGCCAATTGTTGCTCCCTGATCTCATTGTCAATGAACTTTTGCCATTGTGCCAATGAGATCGGCTCCTTCGGCGGGATGGATTCACACATTCGGATAACGAGCTCTCGGATATTTCCCAAAGTAACGGTCTGCATATTTTTCTTCCACATCTTGTGTTGCTCCCTCAACTTCTCCAAGACGGAATCACATAGCTTTGGATCCAGGCTAAATTGTTCCTGTCCAACAAATACAATGTTAGTTGAGAATAAGAATAAATATAAATATAAATATAAACAGAAAATGAAATTGACATCGAAATCGAAATCGAAATTGAAATTAAAATTGAAATATTCATATAAATATAAATATAAATACATTACCTGTAGAGCCACCCAAATACGGAATCGCGTCTTCAAACTTTGCAAACCAACCATGGCATGTAAAGTTGTTTGATCTTTCTCACAGCCAGAGTATAACGGTTGGGTCGCCTTAAATTTTAAACTTTGGTAGTCAAGGTTTATCGTGATATCTTCACGAGCACTTGAACCTTATACATCATCAGTAACCTCATTCTCCTCTACTTCATAAACTCCGTACGCATCATCAACTAAATCCTCTAACATATTATGATCTACGTCGTACCCTTCTACATCTATCCTACTTGTTGAAGGTTGTTTGGGGACAAAAGGAACTTTCAATTCACCGTGAAAACTCCAAAATCGATTACTGTCTTGCATGCCCCATCTTAACAAATGTAATTCAATTATTTTCCACTCAAACACCTTACCATTCTTACACCTAGCACACGAACACGAAAACTCTTCATCATTATGACATCTCTTTGCGTATTTCACAAATTCATTAGCACATTTGCGAAACACATCCCTCATTCTATTTGTCTCACCCATCCACTCTTTGTATTTCAGATATCCCATCACAACTACCACAACTAATCACCTATTAAAGGTAAGAAGCGTATATTTATGGATTAGTATAAACAAAACTTAGATTTATAGTATGTTTCATTTAATTATGTCTTATTTATATTCGATTTTTAAATTTTAAATTCAAATTAAATTTATAATAGAAATTCCTATTTCCTCCATCTCCTCTAAAGGGTGAGTGGTCTTTATCCCATTCAAGACCGCATATTTCTGTAATATACTTAACAACTCATGCGGATTGTTAAGATTTGAGAAAAATTCGACAGCATATCCCCGTAGTTCTCCAAGTACACGACGTAGATTGGCAAGTGTGAGTGTTATTTCAATTGATCAGTTGAAATAACAGTCACACTTGTCAATCTAGTATGTACCCAGAAAACATTAGGATACGACTATAGAACTTCCTCCAAAAGTAAGAACTTTAAGTCAGTAAGAATATTATTATACAGAAATTATGCAGTCCCAAACTATCCAAACGGGACAATTCGAGTGATCTCATTACAGGGGTAATGACTCTCGAACGGGTCTAAGGGCTATTGAATGCGTACGCATAAGAACTAGAAGGCTAGTATCTATGCACACTATATGTAATTTCAAGTATGTTTCATTTAATTATCATACTATATATATATTGTTCGTTATACAAAGTAATTTTTTTACAAAAAATTAAAAAATCTCACCCCCATATGGACAATAATCCAGTGGTCATGCCACTTTTAAAATTAACCAACCCAACATCGATCCACTATAATCCAACCGCTATGACAATAACAAATGTGTATCCCGTACGCTTTCTAATTAATCTACTCAATTAATTATTTTCATCAATTAAAGTATACAATTATTAATTTACTAATTTACAATGAGGGGCAATCTTACTTGTATATGAAAGGGGCACTAATTATTAATTTACAAATTTTTCTTACAACCAATCAATATGAAATCAATCAATTCTTTTACAAGGGGCACTACAATATGAGGAGAAATATCTAATAAACTAATAAAAAATTAATTAAAAAAATACACACACACGCACATATACACACACATAGCCCCCCCTCCCCACCCCCACCCCCAGCCCTGCCCCCTCCCCCCACTACCGCTGCCCACCACACACACACACACATATACACACACACACACATGCACATATACACACACGCATATACACACACAAACACATGCACATACACGCCCCTGCCCTCCCACCAGAACTGCCCCCCCCCCCCCCCCCCCCCCCCCCCCCCCCCCCCCCGCACACGCATATATACACCACACACACACACACACACATTTACACACATATATACACACATGAACTTATACATACACATATACATAAATGGAGGAGAAATAGAGAGAGAAAACGTACCAAAGTTGTAGAGAGAGAGTGTGCAGTCGCTAGAGAGAAAGAGAGAAATTGGCGGAATTAGATTCGGTGGGAAAAAAGAAGAGTTTTTTTTTTACTGACAGAATTGTCACGGATATGTCACGGTCCTTAACCGTGACAACTTTATACGATTGTCACGGTCAATGACCGTGATAAGTCCGTGACAAGTACAGTTGTCACAGAGTTGTCACGGTCATTGACCGTGACAAGACATTGTAACGGCCTTGTCACGGTCATTAATCGTGATAAAAAATGCATATTTTTTTGTCGTGGTCAATGACCGTGATAAGGTTGACCAGTTAAAGGGTGCCAATTTGACCATTTTGGTGTAGTATTTTTGGTTATTGCATTTTCTTTTCTTTTGTTTTAGTATTTAAAGGTAAGGAGTAGTAATGATATTTTTATAATTAGGGTCTGAGCTTGGAGCGTAAACTATTCATTCCCTTTAAATACCCACTTGTAAGCTTCATTTGAGGTAGACATGAATTTCGAAATTGAAAAGAGTATTTCTCTCTAAAGTGTGTGTTTAGATATTTTTAGGAGCCTTTTGACGTGTAGTTTACGTCAATATTTATTTAAATACACTCATTTTGTTTTGCTAAAAAGTTAACTAGTTCCAAGTACAACTCAATGCGGAACAATTTTCATGGCCATCAAGATTTTGGGTTAAGAAGATTGTTTTGGACATAGATTTCCTCAAATGCGATATGAGGGAGAGTTTAAATTCAGGATTGACTTCTTGTGACACTAACCTTGGAATGTTTGGCAGCCTATTTGTCACATTATACTAGTGAAACCCCTTTCCTGTTATTTTTGAGACGAGGAAGCTTTATAAAGCTCTAGAATGGACTAAGATGGAAAGAGAATACAACATAAACTATAAAATGACAACTCGCAAAAGAAGCCTAACAAATGAACTTTCACTAAAATCAATGAATTCACCACACCTCCCAGAATCTGGATTTGAACAAGCCAGTTGAACTTGGCTTGAATTTCTTGATATGTGATATCTAATCTAAACAATAAACGAGGGATGGGTTCCACCATTTGTGGACCCAGTTATCGGAACATATATCCTCTACTAAACTAGAGGACATTTTTATAGAATAAAATGATGATTTTTTCCCCTTCAAGGTTCCCACGACTTGATGGGTCTTACTTTATTCAATTTCTTATGTCCAGGGAAGTTCTTATATGCACCCTTTGTGTTGAGTTGAGAGTTTTTCCAACGTTATGGAAACTTGTGCATGCTGCTTATCTTCCTCACGAGTTCACATGTTCTCGTGATGATGCCATCATATCTTTTTTTTGTAGTATAAGATGAGGTATTCGGGTCAGCTTACGCACACCTCGACTAATCTCTATTCGCAGTTCGTGACTTCTGCTAGTCAAGCATTATTTTGACGGTGTCGAAAATCGAACTGAAGACCAAACCTAATTCACCCCTAAACTATCTCAATGACAACCTTATACTGTTGTTGCAGTAATAAACAATTAAATGCAGAATTAAATTCAGGAGCGAAATTACCCAATTGGAGCAAATAATTCTGAGGCAGAAAAATAATATAAGAATTCCGGAAACTGGACAGCGAAGAACACGGCTGAGTCGCGGACTAGGTCGCTCTCTTTAAGGTGTTTCGCGGCTCTGCCTCCAATTGTGCCGACAGTGTACAGCCCCGTCACCCCCAGGATAAAACAGCCTCCAATTAAATTACGGATTGATAGCACAAGAATTAATCCGGTCTGTATACACCCATTCTGTATTAATTGCTCGATTCTAAATAATATAATTAATCTGTATAACGAACGAGATTAATTATTCTGGGAAAAATATTCTGGGAAAAAGGAAGAAGTTATTCTGGGAGAAGAAATTTTTTCAGAACTGTGTTGAAAAGCTGTGTTGAAAACGGAGGTCTCAACCTCTTTTTATGCAAAAAGAAATTACCGTTAGTGGGCTAAAACGTGGAGAGAAATCTGGAAACGTGGGTGGAATAATTCAATCAGTTAAAGGCCCACGTTTTTTCGGAATTAATTACCGTTAAAATTAATTTTCAAAGCCCAAAAAACGTTAATTTATTTGTCCAAAAAATTAATTCTTAATGAGCCCAAGCCCAAGACCCAGGACCCGGACCCGGACACGGGCACGGGCCGGGCCGGACGGACGACGGCGGCGCGCGCGCGCGTGTGTGACTTGGCCCATTGGGTCTGCCCCACATACCCACAAAAACTTGAATGCCCAAAGGGCTGAACCTTTGTTCCCAAAAAATTGTAAATATACACAACATAAATTTTCCTTCCCACCGATGTGGGACTGCCTTAAAGGCTGTTATAAAGTTTTTGCAACTCTTAACAGCTGCCAGAAACGACAGCTGTTCCAACAATCCCCCACTTGCAAAACTTGAAAACATTTTATCGAGCAATAATCTATAGAATTGTGCATAAGCAAAGGTGTCTTTCGCCTTGAACCTTTACGTAGTAAAGATGATTCAGAATATACTAGAGTAACCGTAGTTTTGAACTCTATCTCTGACAACATCCCACACACAACCCTACTTGGGTGTAAGTCTAATAGCTAGCACGTTACGGCCATGTGCTTCTATCCCAGTATAGTGAACGCTTTAGGAATTTGCCCAAAGTATCCATAGGAAGCGGCCACACTTCCACATTCACATAGGTGAGTCTATCAAGAATACTCCTGTAGCTAAGTACCCCACTCAAAATAAAGCTATAGATCTCATTAAGAGTTATAATAACTCATCCTCAACTCGCTTCAGGATATCATGCTCCATAGGGATGGACTCGGAGTAAAACCCCATTCTATATTAATTAATAATCGCATGATTCAACCCATATCACTTGTGACTTGTTATTACCCTTTGAACATATTTCTTGGGATCTCCAGTCTATATGTTGGGTTACCATCACAAATGACTCATTTATCCAAGGACTTTAGTCCCATCCCTTTCGTGGTGTTCCACACCTTCTCCCTAGCTAGTCCTTTCGTCAAAGGATCAGCTAAGTTCTGTTCAGACCGTATATGATCCACCCTCACAGCACCCGTAGAGATAAATTCTCTAACAGTACTGTGCTTACGACGTATTTGCCGTTTCTTACCGTTATAATAGCGGTTCTCAACTTTTGCAATAGCCGCGGTACTATCACAATGAATCAAAACGTCTGGTATCGGTCTTTCCCATAAAGGGATATCTGACAGGAGGTTTCTTAACCAACCTGCCTCTTCACTAGCAGCAGCTAGCGCTATCATCTCAGACTCCATAGTGGATTGAGCCAAAATAGTTTGTTTCTTAGATTTCCAAGAAACTGCACCACCAGCGATGCTAAATATATATCCACTAGTAGCCTTAGAATCATCAGATAGGGTGTTCCAATCTGCATCACTAAATCCTTCAAGGACAGCGGGATGCTTATTATAGTGTAATCCGAGGTTCATCGTCCTTTTAAGGTACCGCATGACCCTCTCAATAGCATGCCAATGCTCCATACTAGGTCTACTAGTAAATCTACATAGTACTCCCACAGCATAAGCTATGTCAGGTCTAGTGCAATCTGTAGCATAACGTAAGCTACCAATAATGCTTGCATAAGCATTTTGGTTTACACTGTCGCCAGTGTTCTTAAATAACTTTACACTAGGGTCAAATGGAGTACTAGCAGGTTTACAGTCAAAGTAATTATATTTCTTTAGAACTTTCTCAATGTAATGAGATTGATCCAAAGAAAGTCCCTTTTCTGACCTAGTAATATTAATTCCTAATATTACACTAGCTTCACCCAAATCCTTCATATCAAAGTTGGCACATAATAATGATTTAACATTTTCTACGGCATGAATATTAGAACCAAATATAAACAAGTCATCAACATAAAGACATATGATAGTGCAAATGTTCTCAACATATTTATAATAAATGCATTTGTCACTTTCATTAATTTTAAACCCATTAGAGATGACTAAGCTATCAAATTTATCATGCCATTGTTTAGGTGCCTGTTTGAGTCCATAAAGAGATTTATCTAATTTACATACTTTATTTTCTTGACCGTGTACAATAAAACCTTCAGGTTGATCCATATAAATCTCTTCTTCTAATTCTCCATTTAAAAATGCAGTTTTAACATCCATTTGGTGTACAATTAAATCATTTAAGGCAGCTATAGCGAATAGTACACGTATAGACGTTATTCTAGTCACGGGTGAAAATGTGTCAAAAAAGTCTACATTTTCTCTTTGTCTAAAACCTTTAGCAACAAGACGTGCCTTATATTTTTCAACAGTGCCATCAGGTTTTAATTTCTTTTTAAGAATCCATTTACACCCAATTGTTTTACATCCAGGAGAAAGGTCCACTAAATGCCAAGTTTTATTTGTTTCCAAAGAATCCATTTCATCATTAATAGCCTCTTGCCATAAATCGGCATCTAAAGAAGATAAGGCTTCTTGAATAGTGTTAGGATCCTCCTCTAAGGTGTAAGCATAAAAGTCGGGACCGAAATCTTTTTCTAAACGAGCCCTTTTACTTTTTCGAATTTCTAAAATGGATTCATTATTTTCTTTATTTTTATTTAAAGAAATATTAGTGGATGACTCACCCCCACTATTCCTCAGTTTAAAAGGAAATTTATCTTCATAAAAATCGGCGTCATTTGATTCAATAATTACTTGATTTTTCAAGTCATAAAAACGGTATGCTTTGCTATTAATAGCATAGCCTATAAAAACGCACTCATATGCTCTACTCGCCAATTTAGACCTTTTAGGGTCGGGTATACGTACATAGGCTAAGCACCCCCACGTTCTAAAGTATGACACGTTAGGCTTAATATTTTTCCAAATTTCATAAGGAGATATTTTCATTTTAGTCTTAGGAATTCTATTAAGCACGTGACACACAGTCAAAATAATTTCACCCAACCAATGTGAGGCAGCCCCAGAATTTAATAAAATAGACACAATTAATTCAGTTAATGTCCTATTTTTTCTTTCGGCTTTACCGTTCATTTCGGGCGAATAAGGGGCAGTTTTTTCGTGAATAATACCGTGGGTTTTATAAAATTCAATAAATGGTCCAGAATCATATTCGGTGCCTCTATCACTACGTAACCTTTTTATTTTCCGATTAAATTGATTTTCAATTTCATTTAGGAAAATTTTAAACATGTCAAACGCTTCACTTTTATTTTTCATTAAATACACAAATGAATAATCGGAACAATCATCAATAAAAGTTATAAAATAACGTTTGCCATTTCTAGTTGTGACACCATCCAATTCACAAATATCCGAATGAATTAAATCAAGTGGTTCAGATTCTCTAAAAACAGATTTATGTGGTGTCTTAGTGATTTTTGCTTGACTACACCATTCACATTTTTCAAAATCATTTAATGATAATTCGGGAATTAATCCTAAAGTGCTCATATTTTTAACAAGTCGTTTATTAACATGACAAAGCCTAGCATGCCAAATATTAAATGAACAAGCAATATAAGCAGAAGGAGAAATTTTATTCATTGCATCAACATTCAATTTAAACATCCCATCAGTGGCATAACCCTTGCCTACAAAAATTCCATTTTTGGTCAAAGTAAATAAACCAGCACCAATAGTTTGAGTAAAGCCAGCTTTGTTGAGAAGATAGCCCGAAACCAAATTTTTCCTTATCTCGGGAGTGTGAAGAACATCTTTGAGGATAACAGTCTTTCCCGAAGTGAATTTCAATTCCACGTTTCCAGTACCAGCAACCTCGGTGGAGTGAGAATCACCCAACAACACCTTCTTATCTGCAGTCTCAGAATAAGTCTTAAACAGACTACGGTCATAACAGATATGGCGGGAAGCGCCAGTATCCAACCACCACCCTTCGGCACCGCTAACCATGTTGATTTCTGAAATCATAGCACATAGGTCCTCTTCGGTCAAATTCGCTTGTGCTTGTGGCACACTGCGACATTTGCGAGCCATATGGCCAGGCTTGCCACACTTGAAACAGATAAACTGTCCCGAGTTGCTAGACTGTCCATTTCCAGGGTTCTTATACTTATTCTGAGTCTGAGTCTGATTTTTAAAATTCTGGTTGTGGCTCTTTTTCTGATTTTTCATATTTTTTCCGTTTGCCTTTAAAACAACTGGAGTGTGGTTCTTTTTCTGATTTTTGTTGTTAGACACAACAAGAATTTCATCTTTATAGTCCTGTTTTCGGGATTCCTCCTCAATTCTCAATTTAGTAATTAATGACTCTAGTGAGAATTCTTTAGACTTATGCCTCAAAATATTTTTAAACTCTTTGAACAGTGGAGGCAATTTATCAATAATCACAGCCACCTGAAATTGCTCATCTAAGGCCATGCCCTCGGAAATAATTTCATGGGCAATCATTTGCAAATCATGAGTTTGAGCAACAACAGATTTGTCATCCGTCATTTGAAATTTCAAATAACGGCTGACGGCATATTTTTTAGCACCCGCCTCCTCCGTGTCATATTTTTTAAAAAGTGCGTCCCAAACATCTTTCGCAGTTTTATAATTGGCATAATAGTCATAAAGTTCGTCACTTAGAGCATTCAGAATATAGTTCTTGCACAAAAAATCATTTTCCTCCCAATTTCTAATTGTTTTGCTTTCCTCAACAGTAGGTGGATTATTTACTACGGGTTTGTCAAATTGAACACATGATGCGACTTTTTTCGTAGTTAAATAAAATAGCAATTTTTTGCTCCAACGTTTAAAATGAGTGCTTTCATATTTGAAAGGCTTATTTAGGTTACTGGAATTAATTTCGTCCATGGCAGAATATAGAAACACCTTAAAATTGTTGTTGCAATAATAAACAATTAAATGCAGAATTAAATTCAGGAGCGAAATTACCCAATTGGAGCAAATAATTCTGGGGCAGAAAAATAATATAAGAATTCCGGAAACTGGACAGCGAAGAACACGGCTGAGTCGCGGACTAGGTCGCTCTCTTTAAGGTGTTTCGCGGCTCTGCCTCCAATTGTGCCGACAGTGTACAGCCCCGTCACCCCCAGGATAAAACAGCCTCCAATTAAATTACGGATTGATAGCACAAGAATTAATCCGGTCTGTATACACCCATTCTGTATTAATTGCTCGATTCTAAATAATATAATTAATCTGTATAACGAACGAGATTAATTATTCTGGGAAAAATATTCTGGGAAAAAGGAAGAAGTTATTCTGGGAGAAGAAATTTTTTCAGAACTGTGTTGAAAAGCTGTGTTGAAAACGGAGGTCTCAACCTCTTTTTATGCAAAAAGAAATTACCGTTAGTGGGCTAAAACGTGGAGAGAAATCTGGAAACGTGGGTGGAATAATTCAATCAGTTAAAGGCCCACGTTTTTTCGGAATTAATTACCGTTAAAATTAATTTTCAAAGCCCAAAAAACGTTAATTTATTTGTCCAAAAAATTAATTCTTAATGAGCCCAAGCCCAAGACCCAGGATCCGGACACGGGCCGGACGGACGACGGCGGCGCGCGTGACTTGGCCCATTGGGTCTGCCCCACATACCCACAAAAACTTGAATGCCCAAAGGGCTGAACCTTTGTTCCCAAAAAATTGTAAATATACACAACATAAATTTTCCTTCCCACCGATGTGGGACTGCCTTAAAGGCTGTTATAAAGTTTTTGCAACTCTTAACAGCTGCCAGAAACGACAGCTGTTCCAACATATACCACTGGACCGATACGCTTGATTAGATACCATAAACCAAGTGCTCACATAGGGTGCACTATTAACTCATTCTTAAGAACACCCTAATATTAATCATGAACACATTAACATGATTAAAGTTTAACATACAATTGTTCTTAATAAAAGGATCTTAGATCTTCACGTTTTCACAAAATACGTCTAAAAGATAGAAAATAAGACATACCTTGATCAAAGATCAATCTTGATTAATTGCTCCATCAATCTGCCTTCTTGGAAAAAAATGCACTCTAATGGAATCTCGGAGTTTCTCTCCCACCTCAGAAATAGTGTGTTATGAGATGACTCTAGATGGTGTAGAGGTCTCTATTTATAAGGGGAAGAGGGCCGGAATCCTAGTCAAGGTGGGACTCTTTCAAGTCTCCCACTAATGCCACTAACCATCATGTGACTAACGGATAAGGTTTACCCAAATCTTTTAATATCTTTATTTATCACATTCCTAATTAATTATCTGACATTTATTAAAACCACATAAATGGGAAATTCGGAATTTAATACAATTGAAATTAAATAATTAATTTCGTCACTTAACATTAATTTCCAACATGCACATGCTATGAGACACGCTGTTCAGTGTGTGTTTTGTAATCTTTAATTTATCCATTAAGTAAATGGATGCATTCCCTGTGATGTTTTACAGAAATATATCACGTTTTTTCCCATTTTATTTCTGCATCCATGAAGATATTCCCCTTGACTTCCCCTTGTCTATACTGCCATGGATGCTTGGTCAGTATTTGTACCAGACTAAGGAGTTCTGGTTCAAGGACATTTTTTGGATCAATTTTCATTATCCAATGTGAGAAAAGCATTTTATAATTAATTGGTTATTGATCCAAATTGAACGATGCGATGGTGTTGTGAGATATTCTGTGTTGCTCCCATTGATTTGAGATTTTAGGTTTTATTTTGAGTTGGATGAAATAAAAGAAGACGTGAACATTTTTATCATGTTAAATGAAATTTTTAACTCAAGATGAATGGAGCCAATATTTAGGGGGTGAAGTGGGTGCGTTAATTATTTCCGAATTTCCAAATTTTCTAATTTTCAATTCAATTTTTTTTACTTTGGCATTATTTTTAAATTGCCGAATTCCTAATTTTTTGGTTTTCGAATTTTTCGAAAAAATTGGAATGGAATTGAAAATTGTATATAAATTTCCGAAATATTAACGTTTTTATTTATTTTAATATTCTTTTTACATGTCAATTATTAGCCTTATGTATATAAAGTAAATTTTTTGTAAGTTAATAATCATGACCCTCCATTTGAAGAAATCTCAATCATTGATTTTCCCATATAAATACTAACTAATTAGTCTAATCATAACTTTACTTTCACAACACATAACAATAGCAAACAATTGCTACCTCAACACTTCTTTTCAACATCATTGATTTCATTAATGAACACGACCACAAGATGGTCAACAAATGCAATAAAAACGGCATCAGAGCCAAAGAAACCAACACAGTTCCCTAACAAAGGGTACATGAGTCAATACACAGAGATAAAAACCAAAAAAATATACACCACAAATCACAAAACACAAAAGATAAGCCAAATAGGGAAAGATGAGCCTACGTCTCTTCTCCTATTAATTTCTCAAAACTGATTTTTTCTTAAGTAGAATGTTGTTAATCAAAATCTGAGAGTCCGATTCCAAAATAACACAATCTAAGGGTTGATCATTAATAAACTGGGCTGCTAAAACCATAGCTAGGGCTTCCACAACTAGAGCGGAAGTAGCAAAAATCATTGTCTCCACTTTTACCCCAATTAGCTTTCCAGAAGAGTCTCTGCAAATAAAACCATATGAGGCTGACTTTGAAGAAATTTTGAAAAGAACCATCACGGTTTATTTTTACCCACAAATGGGGAGGGGGTCCAAGAGCTTGCTCTCCTTTGAGGCAAGGGAGGACTTATTCTTGGTATAGGAATAATATGCTCAACACTTTTATCATAGCTAACTGCTAAGGACACCGCCTTAGATAAAACATTAGAGATAATGATGTCAGTATTTTTCAAAATAACCTAATTCTTAGTCTTCCATATTTTCCAACATGTACATGCAAACAAAGTTTTTTGGGTCAACCAAGATAGAAGAATTTTTCGTGAGGCAAGTGGGAATATAAAAGAACCAATCATCTATTCTGTTACAAGACATAATGACCATCTCATTGGCACCTCTCCCAAACTAACTTCTGCCCATTTGCATTTAGTTAACATGTGGTCTATGGTCTCCTAGACTTCACCACAAATACAACATCTAGGATCACCTCTAACCTTTCTTCTGCGGAGATCATAATTAACAAACAAACCTTCATTACAAACTCTCCATAAGAAATTGAGAACTTGGGGGGCTTACACTTTCCACGGGTCAGGAGAAAGCAGGATTCACTACACCAATTTGGCACACCTTGATATTAAAAGTCTGGCACACTTTAAAAATGTGTCAAATTCTGGCATGGTTTAACGACAATCTAACACAGTTTAAAAGTGTGTCAAAATTGAGTATACTTGACTAAACTATATATATCCTAAAAATAAATATTTTTTTTTATTAGAACACACTCCAGAAAAAAGACGCGCTCAATCTCCCTCCCAAACAAAAGCTCACTATGAAATTCGAAGAAAGGAAAAGCCCTAAAAGTTTTTCCCCGTCTCTCTCGCGATTGACTGCACAAAAAATCCTACCCTACAGTTCAAACTTATGGCCATTAACATTGTTGGAACTTCTATGCTATCTCTCTCTAAATCTGAGATTTCCCTCTCCCCAATCACACCCCCACACAGTTGTTTCCCTCCTCCAACAGGTGCCACCCTCCATTCATAGACCCTTTACCAGCGACTAGCAACCAAAGCCATGTTCTCCCCAACCAAAGCCGGACAAAGCCACCAATGACAAAAGCCAACGGCAGCGGCTGCCCTGTTCTCACCATCATTTTTATTTGGTAAGATATCATTTTTCGCTGTTCCTTCAATCATCCATATGTTAGATATCATTTTGATAATGAAGAACACCTTGATTTATAATGATTGGTTTTCTTATGAATTTTCCTAAATTTGCTAAATTTGTTGTGAGAACTTGTGTTCTTAGAGTATTGTAATTATTACTATGAATTTGGTGTGAGCACACCTTGATTCAGCTTAGCCACATGAAAAATTGGGCTCTTTGAAGGTAAGAAAACTATCATTCACCTAATACATATGGGTTAATGTAATCCCCTTTAATTATGTTTTACTTCTTAAAATTTTGTACAATTGAATAATGTTAATTGCAGATGACACAACACAATGTTGGAAGGGTTGCACCAATAAGTATGTAAGCAGCGCTGCCCCAATGTATGAACTTACGATTGAAGATGGTTGACAACTTACAAAGGAAAACCAAAAGGTATGAGAAAGCACCAGGCGAGGAAGGATAATGAGTCAAGATGCGTATCACAGTTTGGTATAAGTTTCCTATATAATAAGTGTTAGAATTAAGAATATAAAACTGACTTGAAGAAGGATACAGAGATGGTTTTCATACCCTTTTTTGGTAAGCCTACAAAGTGTCATTTTCAGAATGTTGTACTCCGTCTTTAGTGTTCAAATTTAAAATTGTTCTTAAAATTCATAATTAGTGCAACATTTTTTATACAAATTTTGAGGACTTTTAATAATACATATAAGTTTAATCCTAATTTCGAGTATGAAATTTGAAGAAGTCCATTATCCTGATTACTTAATGTTGTTTGGTGTATATTACTTATAGGGGGATCAATGACAGCTATATGTAGTCGTCAAAGAGCATCAACGACACATAACACTTTGTCTTCCAATATTTTATGGATCCCCCCTTTACGACACTTAATCAAGCGTAGTAGAAAGTGTTTTTAATGATACCCAAAGTGTGTCGTGCAAATGCTTTTACAACAGTTGGGAGGTATCGTGGAAATGGGATGACTGTGGTAGGTATGACCGTGCCTTACTACATTGACTTTGGCAAGTATGTCCGTGTCTTACTACATTGCCTTATTAAAAATATATCGATTTGTACACAAATTTTTTCTTACTATATTGCATTTGTGAATCTTTTTCCAGTCACCTTCTGCTCCAGATGAGAGAACCATCAAGGTGTGTAAGGTATGGGTTCAATCCATCTCCTAGAATTATATATTTTTTTGTGTTAAATGACTTACTTTATAGCATACATAATTTGGTATATGAACAAGGAAGCCTCGGTTGCCGATTATCAACATTTTCAAGATTAGGTACTGGATTTGTTAGATGCCTTTTTTCATGCTTTTATATGACATCGGTCCACGTTGAGGGGAACACTTGAAGATGGTTGCCTTTGGATTAACTAATTACCTTATAATGCTTATGTTGGTACATATTAAGAAAAGATCATCTTACATTCAGATGATGTAGTGATCTGCTGAATTGATATCAGTTAAAAAAATGATATCAGTTCAACCAATGCTTATACATTCATTATATGGAAAAAATGAAAGCATGTATAAAATGAATGTATATTTCAATTTATTCTGGTAAAGTAATTACCTTATAATGAATGTATATTTTCATTCATTTGGTAAAAAAAATGAATGAATGTATATTTCAGTTCATTCTGGTATCAGTTAAGTAATTACCTTTTCTTCTGAGTTTTATTTTCAATGGATTCATTTTTCAAACTAAAAATATTCTCCTCTTACTTTCACATAGTTGTTGCTTATGCACTACTGATGTTTTGATAATAGGATTTATTGTAGAGCACAAATAAGATTTGATGATTTATTAAAAATAAATGTCAGATTTTAGGATTTACGGTCCATACGTTGTGTGCTATTCTATGTGATATTCTTATCTTCGGATTTCCTATATGTAGTCATGGTCAAGTCCACTTACTCTTCATAATTAGAAGCATCAAAATGTGTCATCTTTCCTTAATGGGTTAAATTTAGAAAGACATGTTTGAAATGGATATCAAATTTAAAAAAGTTTACCTATTTACATGTTTGAAATGGATATCAAATTTCAAAAAGTTTACCTATTTAAAGCTTAGGCATAGTTTGAAGTTTAAAGTTTACCAATCAAATTTCAAAGTATGAAGATTATTTTCTAATTTCATACTGCAATTTCAAGTTTTTTGAGAATTTGACTAATATAAGTTTTTACAGAAGTTCCTTGTCTTTCAAAAGGCTATTAACAAAAAGAACATTGACTAGGAAAGTCCATACACCTTGTAGATATTTTTCATAAAAACTTGAAACGACCTAACGATCACTAGAAAGAACCAATGGGTGCTTGCTAATGCGTATTAGGTTATTTAAAAACTCTTTTAAACTCTTTGATAAAATCTATTATAAATTAAATACACTCACGCACACTAGTAAGTAAAAGGTGGTAATGCTAGATATAAAAATAATTCCCTTTAAGAATGAGATGAGGAAAAGTAGAGTGTAACACAATATTTGTTCTCGAGGAACCCACCGTGGTGGTAAATCTCATGTCCCTAGTCTCAGGAGAACACATGCACCCAAGTCCACTATTACCAATTACAAGTTACATATTACAGTCCTCCAAGTTCACAATGAATTAAACTAAGCAAATACACACCTCTACAACCAGCCTAGTCTAAAACAACCCAACTTGACTGAAAATCAGTCAACCCAATAAACCCAGGTATCAGTGACTATCACTCACTCACTACACACGCAACACTAATACCAAAGTTTAGATAAAGAATTCAGAAACCCAGTGTAAATGAAATAGTTAGGCCAATAGAAAATCAGTACACCCAGGCACAAACTAAACAACCCCACAATACTGAATCTAACTAAACAACCCAGGTAGTGTAAGCATGAGATACACGCAACTACACACTCAAATTCGAGTCCCCGTGTAGATGTGCAAAACAGATTTAATAATAAAGATTGTTTTAATAAAAAAACATAAAAATAATCTTGTTTATAAAACAAGACTAAACACAAACCAGGTTAAGTCTATTTTAATTGACAAGAAAAATTACCAATCAGTGACTAAGTGAAAGGTAAGAAAATATTGAATTAATCGATACTAACAAGAATGATTAAATATTAAGTTATAAGACACAAGTAAGGTCTTCCTTAATAATAAATATTCAAGTAAAGATTAATCCTAAAATAATTTAGTCGTCGCAAATGACCACAAATAAAATAGGAAATAAAATTCCAACAATTGTGTTATGCAACTAAATAAAAAATTAACTTAACACCAAAGAGAATATGAATCAATTTATATCGGTGTTATGTTAAAATATTAAGTCCAACTAAAATGAGCAAAAAGATAAATATGTGTAGCACTTAGCTCATACAAATTAGGAGTTAATTAAAGTTACCACAAGATAAATACTAATATTTTAGTTAAGTCCAAATTGCAAAAAAAATGTAACACAAAACATAATCACAAGGAATAAATTCCAAATTTTAGTTTAAGCCAATACGATAGCTAGGTTTGGATAAAAAAACTCATACACACACAAGCACCACCTAAATATAAAAGAATACAACAAAAAGTATTCAACTTAGATAATAAAAAATGTATGAGTCAATTGATTCAATCCAAGTCAAATTGAGTACGAGATAAAAAGTGTAGCACTCGACGCAATAAAATAGGATGAGTTTAACTAAAATAAAATTTAAATAACTAAAGATGTGATTTAAAGTCCACACACCAATTACACCCAACTAAAAAAAGTGAACACACAAAAGTTCAACTTAAAGGGTATAATTAGTTAAAGGTAAAAACCAAATTATCTTTAATCCCAAATAAATTAAATTAGATCAAATTTAAAATAAAATATTTTAATAAAAATGTGTGACACAAAAAAAAACCTAAAGTTTAATTTTTAAGTTTTTAAAATGTTAAGACCAATATAACAAGTGTACACACAAACTGAGTTGGGTGTAAACCAGAGTCCAACAATAAACACTCAACGAAAAAATTAAAGATCTAAAAAAACCTACTAAATCAGTTCAAACAAATTTTAGTCTAAATAAAATATTTAGTCCAGCAAATAATTTAGTTCAAGAACTAAATAGCTCAACACAAATAGAGTAAGTTAAAATAAATTTGATCTACTAAAAGAGATAACCAACCAAACAACATATATATATATATATATATATATATATATATATATATATATATATATATATATATATATATATCAGTCCTGCTCTTGTGCAGACTAATTCGTATTTTAAGAATGCGGACCCAACATGTGTCACCTGGTGGTGATCCCAGAAAAGAGAGAGAGTGCCTATAATTTATGCGATAATTTCTAGGTGCACCGTTAGGTGACACATGTCCGGTCCGCATTCTTAAATATATCAGTCCTGCTCTTGTGCGGACTAGTCCGTATTTTAAGAATGCGGGTCCGACATGTGTCATCTGGCGGTGAGTCCAGAAAAGAGAGGGAGTGTGCCTATAATTTAGGTGATAATTTATAGGCGCACCGTTAGGTGACACATGTTCGGTCCGCATTCTTAAAATGCGGACTAGTCCGCACCGGAGCATTATATATATATATATATATATATATACACACTAAGGTATGCCCGTGCCTGAAGGCACGACGCAAATTTTTAGTTCGCAACAGACGAATAATTTTCAAATTGTTTTTTAACAACACATAATCGTAAACAATTTTAAAACATTGTACAAATTTTCACATGTTTATATTAGATCTCGCAAAACAGGTCAACGGGTCATTTTTCACACGACATGACATGGCCCGATAGCATGTATTTTTCTTAACCCAAACACGACACGACACATTTACATGATGAATAAAACGATTTGATGGGACACGATTAGAACCGACCCAACATGACACAATTAGACCAATTAATGAAGAATTAAAATAATAGCATGTCCAAATAGTGTTTTTAATAAAAAAAAATCAACTTTGTAATTAAACATGCACTAAGTGCTTTTGTATAAAACTTAATTAACTTTTGCAAATTATTATTAGTTACTTATACTCTGAACAAATTTAACACGCTCCATTTAATTATATATATTGTGAACAAATTTCATTTTTTTATTCTTATAATTAATATTCTCTCTATCATCTGCACCCATTCTAACTGTAAATGATGTTTTGCTTGAATTGGCAGGGTACACCTATCACCCAAAAAGTGGTACAGTCGTAGATGGGCTTCCACAATATTTTTTTTCTTTAAAAAATCCTTATTTTTTTTGAAAATTAATTTTAAATATAATTACATGTGTATCCATTACATAGAGAAGATTAAGAATCATATACTCAAAGCAGTAAAGTCTATGGTGAGTTCAAAATCTTTGAAAAATACGAAATTAGACACCCAAACAGGTATGTCAAACCAAAAACGCATGTTGTACAACCAAGGTTTCGGCTAATAACATTAGCATTCGTGTCTTGGGAATACTCATAATATACCTACAAATCTATCTAGTAAAAATGATTCTAATGTGTTAAAACAACACTATCTTTGTGAATTTGAACTCACATAAACAATCTCGAGTAAATAATAGGAATTTCAAATTTGTAAGCTTAAGTTGAGGATGTCGTGTGCAACACCAAGTACACATCTCAGATGCAAAATCGCCCAACACGTTTTCATAGCAGAGAGTCGATAGAATAGTTGCGGATGGATGGTTGTGCAGTTAGTTATTTATTTCTAGTACTCCGTCAATAAGACCAAACTCCATAGCCTCAAAAACGGATTATAAGTGATCCCTCTCAGTGGTACTGTTTCATTTTCTCAATTCTTTAGATCTGCATTTCAATATATTTAAACAAACCTCCCAATAGTGTTTAGGTCATTAAAACACTGGATGTGAGATAACAAAAAAAACTAAAATAGTTCACCATTTATGGAAGCTTGATCCTGGAAAAATAGTTCACCATTCTGTAAAAATAAATGAAAAAAAATACAACAGAACTCAAACTTTACAACAAAACAGACCTTACCTTCAGAAGTTGAGAGAATGAGGGTAAAACATATAAAATAGATCTTAGATTTGAAGAATGTTGTGTTCGAACCGGAAAAAAAAATTGAACAAAAAAATGACTTCTCCAGCATTGTTATCAACCCCTGTTTTATACGATTTGCTTTATACGATTTATACGATTAAAGAATACCAGATATGCGTTATACAATTGAAGAATACCAGATCTGCTTTATACGATTGAAGAATACCATACCTGCTTTATACGATTGAAGAATGTTGTGTTCGAACTTTTCAAGCATTGTTATCAACCCTGTTAATAAAACTGAACAAAAAAATAACTCAACCAACTTTAACCCCAACATCGTAGACTAAACCCCAAAATCTCCAACACTTATGAAACTGGAGGTTTGTGGTAGTAGAAGGGTCTATAGAGATTAAAATCGTATAAAGAAGATCAGGGATTTTAGAGATGGTAATAAAGAAATCAAGGGAAAGAGAGAGAACCGTAGATCTAGTAATTTATACGCTGGAATGACCAAATGAAAAACAACAAAACATTAGTATTAGAGAAACACTTTAATGTAAATAACTAAAATGGACAAACATATATGGGGGCTTACCATAAGTCCATCATACAAGGTGTTGCAAATGTGTTGTCTAAAACTATTAAGCACCACACGTCTTTAACAGATCAACTTCCGGAGCTTGCGTTGGCGGAGAAGCTGGACAGGAGGAAGAGGAGGAGGCAGCAGTGATGGATTTGAGAGGTATGTGGTAAATTATCAGATGAGTGAGTGAGAGAGAGAATGAGAGGCGGGTCGGTTTAGGATGATTTGTCCCATTTGCCCGGTAAAAAAGTCTCCCAATATTATGAAGATTACTATTATATCCTTTATATTTGAATCAAATTGAAATTGTATAAGAAGAAAAATGAGGGGGAAAATAAAATTTAAGGGGCAAAAGAGGTAATGAATGAAAAATTTAATCTTATGACATCATCGGCCAAACTTGTGACATACATAAGTTTTATACTTTATTATATATATATATATATATATATTTATATATATCGTTTTGGTGGCTGACGCTTGTTTTTTCGGCGACCTCGGTTTCCCTTCCGATGGCCATTTTTATGAGGTATTTTTTTACAGAGAAAAAAAATACCTCATAAAAATGGCCACCGAAAGGGAAACCGAGGTCGCCAGAAAAACAAGAGTCAGCCACCAAAACGAAACGCCGGGCCAGAAAACTCTCCCCGAAAATATCACCATCGAAAAATAAACATCCACATAGGAACCAAAAGGAAACAGCGGCCGGAAAAATCGAAACCACGCCGGAAATACCTTCCACCACAACTCAAAAATCAAAACCCCCCAAAAACGATAAGATCCGAAAGTAACAATGTCCAGAAATCCCAATCGCGGGAAAAACTCAACTCCACCGAAACCAGATTGAAACACCCCACGCCGGAACCAAAGCCAAGTCGCCGGACCGGGAAAATAAAATGGGCTACACCCGAAAATGAACCACCGAAACAGATCTCCAAACCGGAACTAACCAACCAAAAAATACCGCCGGACAGAAAAAAAAAACTCCGAACCAACAGCAAACAAAAATGATCTACCACCGCTAACAGGGTCGTCGGAAAAAGGCCGAAACCGAAATGACCAAACCCAAAAAAAAAAAACTTCCACCGGACCCCCCAAAAAATTCTCCGCCGAAAACTGCTATCACCGGAAACACGATCTACCAAAAAAAACGCTTCGATCGCAAAAAAAAAATTAGATTATGTAGTTTTAGGACTTAAAATAATACTCATTATGGATATAGGACAACAAACATTTTGTTATCATTTTTAGTCCCTATTTTCAAATTAAAGGGACACGTGGCATGCTGTGATTGGTTGACGTTTTATGAATATGGGTCCGCGCCAGCGGCTTTATTCAAAAATAGGGACTAAAACTATAAATAAAATGTTTGTTTTCCTATTTCTAAAATACATATTACAATAGGTCCTAAATTTACAACCCCCCCTCCCCAAAAATGAACCCAACAGCAGCAAAAGAAATCCCAGAAAGGTATATAAGAAGATGATTAATACTGAGGGATTTAAAATCTCTTAGAGTGCGTTTGGTTGGCCAAATTTGCCTAGACAAATGTTAAAAAGTTGGTAAATATGAAAATGCGTTCACATTTTGGCTGTTTGGTTGCATAATTTGCCTAGGCATTATTTGTCAATGTACAACACCTCCTATACACAATTTGTGGGTAAATTTTGCTTACCTATTTGAGTGAAATATATTTGCCAACAAATTTGTCAACTTCTTAAACGGTTTTAATGTTTTAAAAAATAATTTAAAAATTGTTATGAATATTTAAAAATTATTTTGCAATGTTTTAAAAGCTGTTTTTAATATTATAAAAAATTGTTAAAGAAAATGTTTTACAATTTTTTTAAAAAATCGTATTAACAAAATATTGTAAAAACTGTTTTTAACATTTTTAAAAACTCTTGTGAATATATTATAAAAACAGTTTTAAAGTTTTAACAAATAATTTTAAAAACTGTTTTAAATACTTTAAAAAACTGTTATAAATATTTAAAAAATCTTTTGTAATGTTTTGAAAACTGGTTTTAATATTAGAAAAAATTGTTAAGAAAATGTTTTACAATTTTTTTAAAAAACCGTATTATAAAAATATTATAAAAACTGTTTTGAATATATTATAAAAACTCTTTTAAAGTTTTAAAAAATATTTTTAAAATTATTTTAAATAGTTTAAAAAAACTGTTGTGAATGTTTAAAAATTGTTTTATAATATTTTAAAAACCGTTTTTAATATTATAAAAATTTGTTAAGAGAGTGTTTTACAAATTTTTTGAAAACTCGTAATATAAAAATATTGTAAAAATAGTTTTTAACTTTTTTAAAAACTGTTTTGAATATAATATAAAAACAGGTTTCAAAACAAAATGAAAAAATATTTTAAATAGTTAAAAAAAACTGTTGTGAATGTTTAAAAATATTGTTTTGTAATATTTTAAAAACTTTTTTAATATTATAAAAAATTGTTAAGAAAATGTTTTACAATTTTTTAAAAAAACCGTAATATAAAAATATTGTAAAAACTGTTTTTAACATTTTTGAATATAATATAAAAACTGTTTTTAAATAAATTAATTGGATTGACTTTAATTTCGCCTAATGGTTGTTTGATAGCGTGATGTGAAAAAAACTTGATAAAATTTACCTAGGCAAACGCTCACTTTTTTACCTATATGCAACCAAATGGACCCTTAAAGGAAAGATTTAGTGCTAGGTATGTAGAGAGAAAATATGTGGGAGAAAATAGTAGATGGTGTTGGCAGTGAGAGGGAGAGTGTAATAAATAAGGGGGATTCTAAGGGCACCTCAATGTTTGCTCCAAAATATAAGAATTTTATTTTTATTATAAAATACCACTTAATTTCAATAGTTGCTTCATAATATTATATCAGGATCACCACATATTTAAAGTTTTAAAAATTATTTACACACTTTCCCTCCTTCTCTACACATTCAAATCCCTAAACCTTTCATCTTCAACTTCTAAACTCTTCATCTTCAAATCCATTCTCCTTCAACTAAATATTAAACTTCAGGTTGGTATATTGAATACACTACTTATTTGAATACCCAATATATATATATATACCCATTTGAACACCCATTTTCATTACTGAAGGATCGAATTAACAGTTGGAATGAATTACACCTAAGGATCGAATTACCCTTGATGTTTAACTTGCAATACATCGAATTACACCTACTTTTCATCTTCATTACCTTGGTTTGATGTTCATTTCCTATACATCGAATTATTGTTGAATGCAAATGGTGAAAACGAACATGTTTAAGGACTTTCTACGATCGTTTAGACTGTTAAAAAAGTTAAAGGCACTGAACTAGGGTTTCATTCGTTATGAACATATCGAATGAATTGCATTTATTCGATATGTTCATGACGATTACTTTTTTTTTCTACCTAGGGTGGTTTCATTCTTTATATTCATATCGAATTGAGTGTAAGGTTTCATCATGTATACAACGAATCAATGGAAACGAATGACTTAATTCGTTACATTCATGCCGAGATGAATGACTTAATTCTGTACATTCATACCAAATGGATGAACAAGTTTCGTGATGTTTACCCCTAATTAACTATAACGTTTCGTGATGTTTATGCCGAATTAACCACCACAGTTCGGCACATTTCCCCCGAATGGAATCAATTATGTTATTATCTTTGTTATATTTATATGGAATACCTATCAAATGATACATGATTCCCTATGAATTGAAACATTATTATCTATGATTTGTATTTATAATCAACGTACGATTACCTATGATTTGTTACGAATTGACTTATGTTTATAATGAATGCATGTCTAACATAAATAACCTAGTATCTGACTCTCGTAGAACCGGAAGTCGCTGACTGCCTCAGAGAGGAAGCATCGAGAAGAGATCCATGCTCTGTCTACTACTGTCCCGGATGTGATGGAGGTGGATACCCTAGTGGTGGAGACGCATGATGATGTTGCGATCGAGGTTGAGGACAAGGAGGTCGCGATTTAGGTTGAGGAGGAGGTTGAGGTTTAGGAGGCCCAGATTGAGGGGGAGATCGAGGTTGAGGAGGAGGCCGATGAGGGTCATGAGGCGACGAACGGGGGTTTCGAGTCGGATGATGTTGCTCCCCAGCGGCCTGAAAACCCATTTAACATTTTACACAAGACCACAGTAGCTTATAGCCAGAAGAAGAAGGTGCCTGAAGAAGGCACATCTATTCCAGCATACGGGGGGGGGGGGGGGGGGCGCCGATATTAGCCTATTAAAACATTTCAAGCATCATGTGGCGTACGGTATTTGAACTGGATCAGTGGTAATTTCATTCCCCTTCAATGTTAAATCACTAATGTTTTCTATTTTGTATTTCTTTCATAAACCTTAATAAATATTTTGCTTATATTGTAGGTGGAGTGGGTGCCGTTATTGTGCATCAATCACTGGACTAAGATCAAGGAGTGGAAATTCAGTGATCTTTCTGTAAGTGTACAAAAGAGTGTCAGAGGGCCCAGCTAGGGGGGCTTATCTCATCTAGCCACCGTTATTTAGATTATGCCCTTATGTCAGCGTTTGTCGAGTGGTGGCGTCCGGAGACTAACACATTCCATATGCCATTTGGGGATATGATAATCACCTTGACGACGTATCGGCGATCTTGGGTGTTCCTCTCGTCGGATCACCTTTGTATAACCCGCAGCCCGCAGTTGAGGAGGAGGAGGAGGATGTAGTGGTCCCGTCACTTGTGGATTTGGTGGTAGAGTTGTTGGGAGTGAGTAAGGAATTTCCTTGGATGAATGTAGTGAGCATGCGGCAGTCCGTTTGAATTGGATCACTACAAATTTCAAGGAAAGGTCACGTGATGCCAACGCATCAAGTGAAGACAAAGACTATTATGCCAGATCCTACTTGCTCTACATTATCGGGTGCACAGTTTTCCCCAACAAGATAAATAATAAGATTTATGTGGTATACCTTCATGTTCTTAGAGACTTGAAGAAGGTAGGTAAACTAGCATGGAGTATGGGCATCTTAGTGCATGTGTACAGGCAGTTGGGTGACTCACGTTCAGGTGTTTGGCAAATGAGTGTTTGCCTCTCTATCATACAGGTAACCAATAACACACATTCATATTTTGTCTATGTATGTTTATTAATTTCCTGCCTTTTCTAATAAATTTGTAATGTGTGTGCTTTGCAGTCATGGATATATGAACATTTTATATGGGTTGGCGAATGTGTTGATATGGAGTTTGATGAAACGAAGCCAAGGATCGCACGTTGTTCGTTGCAGTCCACCTCTCAGAAAAATGCATTTACAAACTTAATCAATTTTCGGGAGCAATTGGATGATATGACTATTGGTGATGTGAGTAAATTCAAATATTTTTTGTAACGTTATATATTTTCTGACATCAAATTATGTTTTTATATGACTGTTGTTAACGTTTTATTTATAGGTCATTTGGGAACCCTATCGAGATTCTAGGGCTGCTTATCCCTTCCATGAAGCTTCGTGGTATAACGGGATTATGATTTGTTTTGAGGTGGGGGAGCCCTATTATACTGAAAGATGCCTTAGACAAATGGGACGGCTACAAATCATACCGCGTGACCCAATGACACCCTTTAAGGACGATAAGGGAGACAACGCGGCTCGGTACAAAGTTAAATTCGATATGCAAAAATGGTAACAAGAATACTGGTAAGACCACCTCTTATCCAAGAAATCTAGGTTTGTGCCCGTATCTAGCCCCTGGGATTGTATCAATGATTATATGGCTTGGTTCATTTCCAAATCCCATCCTAGAGTCTAAAATTCGAAGTTTCGCAGTGTGAAACAAGAGCAAACGTCGTTGGTAAGTTTTTTTTGTCTAAAATTCTTCCATATTATATGTGATTATAATACCCTTTTTTGGCTAATCTAATCCCAAGGTGTTATTAACGGTTTCATAGGCGGACGAGGTGCGTAAGTGATTTATATCAAATATTACATATTTTCGCCTATTATCTTTATGCATTCTAGCGCTTTTACGGTCCCTAATGCCTATATTTATGCTCATTAACCAGAAAACCTTGGATTTGGATATATACATGTTTTGCAGGGGTTAATTGTGCTTTTGTAGGTATTGGAACGCAAAAAGTGAGGATTCGTTGCATTTCGGAGAAGTTCCGTCACCGGATGCTACTTCAAGGGCATTTTAGTCAATTCACATTTCTTATCCAACTCGTGGAAATTCTACGGATGCGTATTTCGTTGAGTTAGCATTGTGTGGCCGCAAACAGTCCGTCGTTTGGAGTTCGAACGAAGAAGCTATGCCCTTTTCCGTTATTAAACTTTTCTTCCATGTGATGACCAAAGATTGCTGAAAAACAGAGTACTGGTCGACCGTGTCCCTGGGACCGGTCGACCGCGGTTTCAACTTTTGTCGTGGGAAGGAGACAGTGGGCTTATACAAGAAGGACTGGTCGATTGCTCCCCTGCGACCAGTGATGCCAGATACTTTGCTCTTCTTCCTTTTTCTTTTTTTTTTTTCTTTTATTTCTTTTGTAACTTACTATATAAAGGAATTTTGTTTCTATTTTCAGAGATCGTTAGATATTATTAGAGGGTAGGTAGTTTAGGCTAGGGTTTGGAGGTGGAGAGCTCATTCTTCTTCCTCTCTTGGTTTGACACCCATTTGGATTTGTAAGTTTGCACTATTCATCTTCCCTACCATTTAATATAGTTGTATTTCCTTATTTTCTTGCTTTTTATATAATTTACATGCTTTGTTAATTAGGTTTACATGCTTTGATTTATTGATTTCTAGTGTAAATTTACCGCGTTTATTTACTCACTTTATTTACCGCGTTTTTAACATGATTTGTAGGTAATTTAAATTAGGTTGTGTTTGAATTGAACTCACTCGAGTTGACACTTTGCTTGGCTTTGGTGATGGTGTTTACGGGTCTATTTCGGGTGCGTTATCCTAGTTATTGCGCCTAGAAGATTTGGCGGTGTATATCATGTATGTTCCGTGCTTACGACCTTGCATGCTCAATTTTCGGGATATTTGTTGACGCCAAAATCATATTAGGCTTTTATGCGGATTTAGGGGCGTGACAACCCTTGATTTAATTAACTGTTGAAACGAGACGCATTCTAAATAACTCGTCGACCCATGTATCCATTTTATACAAATTAACTCGGGTGAGGGATATTCTACACAACCTATAGTTTTACCTCTTTGTTAATCTAGTTTCAATACCCTCACCTAGATTAATATTTCCCTTTTATGCATCTTTTCCTTTTTAGCTTGTAATAATCTTTTGCACTTTTATTTCGGAATATTAAATCACTTAAATTCTAGCAACTCGTCCCCGTGGATTTTTGATACCCGACTTACCGCTAGACTTGCCCCGCAAGTGTAGTTGTAATTTAGGTTTGTTTGTATAGTCGCGGCGAGACAAAAAACAACGACTGTGCACTTACACGCAAGCTATCAAAATGACGCCGTTGCCATGGACTTGTTTGTTTTAGACTTTATTTGATTTAGTATTTTATAGTATTTTCTTTCTATTTGTATTATTTGCTAACCTTTTTGCAGGACTTCCAGATTTGAGCACTTAAAAACACTCGAATTTTTCCTGCGCGCACTTACTTTGTGGAATCCGCCACTTCGAGCCATTTTTGGGGTAAGCATGTCTTATTCCAATTCTTTCGGTAATCCTTGTTATAATTCTCAAAATTCTCGCAAACCTATGACTTTCGGTGAATACTTAGAATCCCAAAGTATAACAAATTCAAATATGACTTTGGGCGAGTATAATGAAAGTCAAAATTTAGGTTATTGAAATTTTGATGATGATGATAATGATTTTGGCCTTTACCTCCTTATAATAGGAATTTTGAAACAAATTCGAATAGTTTTCAAAATTTCTATCATAATGAGGTTTCGTTTAAGTCCGATGTTAATTTTCAAAGTTTCCATTCTCATGCATCCGCACCTCGACCCATGACATTTGGTGAGGGTTTGCGTATGTATGAGAATGAGAAAATTAAAAATCGTTATCAGAAAGAAAATCGTTCGTGGGTGACTTGGATTTACTTTTTGAGTCTGACGATGATTTTGCTTCCGAGACTTTCGAGGTCGAGGAATGTTTTGAACCAAATGAGGTACTTTTACCTACTTTGGAACAAACCATTCTAGACTTTGCACATTGCATAATAGATATTGAAAGGGGGGATGAAAACGACGTAATATCTATTTGCAATGAAATGATTTCTTCTTTGGCCCCCAAAGAAGAACATTTCATTGAAAATGATATTATTTCCTTCGAAATTCAATCTTCATGTGATGATGATTCATCTCATGAGTTTGAATTTCTTTCATTCCCATTTTCATTCTCTATTATCACACCGTCACAAGAGTACCCGATGATTTGGTTTCAAACTTTAATGTTTTAAACCTTTTCGTTGATGAAGAGTACTTGCTCGAGTCGCCTTCCATGATCGCATCCGTGCCTTTGTGTACGCCGCCTCCCATTCCAATTTCAAAATCATTGGGAGGATATTCGGATTTTCTCAGTCCCCACATGTTTTTGTCACCCGTTGAATCCAAACCTCCCATCGTTTCTCCAAAAATTTTAATTGGCGATGGTTCATTTCTTCCGCCTTACACATGCCTTCCGTTGTTAAAACGGAATTCATATTTTTTGGAAGGCATGCTTGTATGTGAGGGTACACCGGTTATCCTCCAAAGTCAAATCATTTTTACGGCGGACCCTCAAATATTTAGACTTCTAGTGTACAATTAGTGTGAGGCCTAAATATTATGTTTTATATAGTTAGCTTTTTATTCTTTCTTTTTTATTTTTTCCTCCCTTTTTAATTAAGTTTAGTGTAATTAGTTAACTCTTTTGTTATTTATTTTTTCTATGCTCGGTACTAACTTGTTTTATAGATTCTTTGGACTTGTTCTTATGGGGATCGCTCCACTTTTGGATAATATCACTCTTTTTCTCTCTTTGACTTGGTTCTTAATGTACATTGAGGACAATGTCAAGTTTTAAGTTAGGGGGTGTGGGATATTCGATCCATTTCTTTATTTAGTCCATGTTTTTTGCTCACATGTTAGTTACTTAGTATGCTTTTCTTAGAAAAATTGAAAATTTCAAA
Source organism: Sambucus nigra (assembly GCA_949130495.1). Lineage (NCBI taxonomy): Eukaryota > Viridiplantae > Streptophyta > Magnoliopsida > Dipsacales > Adoxaceae > Sambucus > Sambucus nigra. The sequence goes on from OX422211.1 coordinate 94,426,022, forward strand.
AATATTTTCTTTCTTTTTTCTCCTTTTTTGGGCGTTTTGCCTTCATTTCCGATGATAAATTTCAATAATTGCCCGATCCAATAGACAACCCAATGATGCATGTTCTCGATTTTAGAAGTTATTAGACTTTAGTCCTCGATTATTGATATTATGAATAACTTCATGAATTAATCTTTAATTCCATGAGCACATGCACTTTTATTGTTATATTGATTTGGTTTAAGATTTTTATAACTCGGTAATCTTTTGTTGCATTGTATATACTTACACCGAGTAAGCTTTGTACCTTTCGTCATTTGTGAGTGTATACACTATTCTTTTCTCATTGAAAACGTAGAATTCGTTGGTAATCTCACTATTCTTTCATTTGATCGTTCATTAATTGAGTTCATACTTGAAATGTATTACTTGATCATGATTTTCATATATTGTTTTGATTCGAGAATTGCGTAAACTTTTGGAAATGATCATAGGCATTCTTTGTTATATCACCCATATTAGCCTTGACCTCACCCTTATATGTTTACCCTCGTTAACCCTTTGAGCCTAAATATAGCCTTTCATTTCATAACCCCAATCCCATAACCAACTCTAAATTGGAGTTTTAACCCATACATACACCTTACATACCTTTGTTTGGAATGTTACTTGGGATTGAATGATTTTGTTGTGATGTCGGTTGCAATTTAGGCATATGAGAGTGTGATAAGTAAAGAAAAGAGATGTGAAAAAAGTGAAGAAAAAGAGAAAGAAAAAAGCAAAACAAAATAAAAGAAAAAATGAGAAAAAGAAGAAAAGAAAAGAAAGAGAAAGTTGTAAATATTGTGTATATAGTTCAAAAAGCTTTGATTACTCTCCCCAATGATATATTCAATTCCGTTTTGGAACTTATTTTCCAATTTTGATATTGCCCGCATCTTTCCATTATCCCGAGTTTTCATCCCAAACACTTTGAATCCGTACATACATTCCTTCATTCCGTACCCTAGCCTAACCTACATTACAACCCTATTAAAGTCCTATGTGATCTTAGGTTGATGTAATTTAAAAGTCATAATAGTTTTGATAATCTGTGAAAATGCATTTCGCCTCTTTTAATGTGTGGTATCTTTAATTGAGATTACAGTTTTTCAATTTATATATAGCGTTCTTCATTTGTGACATGTGTGCGTCCTAGTTTCCATTTATATTTACTCTTTAGCCCGCATGTTCCATGTGTTACCTCCCTGTTTCGAGTGAATTCTCTTGATGAGTGTAATGCCCGTGAGGATTGAATATATGCTTGCTTTAATGTTTATCCGGTTTATATAAATTTTTCACCAAATCACACTTTGCACGTGCTCGCTCCCCCTCCCACATTGTAAAGTTTCAATTCTATGAGGTGCATTCTATAATGTTAATGATTTGGACTTTTCTTTGAATTCATTCACTTTGCTAATAATGCGTATGAAATCCTTTTCGCTATTGTTGGGCCTGTCGCATGTTGGTTTGGGCATATTTTGAGGAAGCCATTTGATGTTTGTGGGTATCATCCTTGAAAACCCTCACGAGACAACACTCGTCCACTAGGGTAACCTAGCGGTTTAATGGTTTATTGCATATGCTAAATGCAATCGTGCTCCCTACGAAAGTGGCATTTATATTTCGATGCATATATATGTCTTGTACCTCCCTCTGTGGTCTGGTTTTCTTTGTTTCATTACTAGGGACTAGCAATTTTTAATTTAGAAGGTGTGATTCGTATCAAATACTGCATATTTTTGCCCGTTATCTTTATGTATTCTAGCGCTTTTACGGTCCTTAATGCCTATATTTATGCTCATTAACCAGACAACCTTGGATTTGGATATATACATGTTTTGCAGGGGTTAATTGTGCTTTCGTAGGTATTGGAACGCTAAAAGTGAGGATCATTTACATTTCGGAGAAGTTCCATCGTCGGATGATACTTCAAGGGCATTTTAGTTAATTCACATTTCTTATCCAGCTCAAGAAAACTCTACGGATGTGTAGTTCGTTTAGTTAGCATCGCGTGGCCGCAAACGGTGCGTCATTTGGAGTTCGGACGAAGAAGCTATGCCCGTTTCCGTTATTGAAATTTTCTTCCATGTGGTGACCAAAGATTGCTGAAAAATAGAGTACCGGTCGATTGCGTCCCCGGGACCGGTCGATCGCGGTTTCAACTTTTGTTGTGGGAAGGAGACAATGGGCTTATACAAGAAGGACCGATCAACCGCGCCCCTGCGATCAGTCGACCGGTGATGCCAGATATTTTTCTCTTCTTCCTTTTTCTTTTCTTTTTCTTTTATTTCTTTTGTAACTTACTATATAAATGAATTTTGTTTCTATTTTCAGAGATCGTTAGATATTATTAGAGGGTAGATAGTTTAGGCTAGGGTTTGGAGGTGGAGAGCTCATTCTTCTTCCTCTCTTGGTTTGACACCCATTTGGATTTGTAAGTTTGCACTATTCATCTTCCCTACCATTTAATATAGTTGTATTTCCTTATTTTCTTGCTTTCTAGATAATTTACATGCTTTGTTAATTAGGTTTACACGCTTTGATTTATTGATTTCTAGTGTAAATTTACCGCGTTTATTTACTCGTTTTATTTACCGCGTTTTTAACATGCTTTCTAGGTAATTTAAATTAGGTTGTGTTTGAATTGAACTCACTCGAGTTGACGCTTTGCTTGGCTTTGGTGATGGTGTTTACGGGTCTATTTCGGGTGCGTTATCCTAGTTATTGCGCCTAGAAGATTTGGCGGGGCATATCATGTATGTTTCGTGCTTACGACCTTGCATGCTCAATTTTCGGGATATTTGTTGACGCCAAAATCATATTAGGCTTTTATGCGGATTTAGGGGCGTGACAACCCTTGATTCAATTAACTGTCGAAACAAGACGCATTCTAAATAACTTGTTGACCCATGTATCCATTTTATACAAATTAACTCGGGTGAGGGATATTCTACACAACCTATAGTTTTACCTCTTTGTTAATCTAGTTTCAATACCCTCACCTAGATTAATATTTCCCTTTTACGCATCTTTTCCTTTTTAGTTTGTAATAATCTTTTGCACTTTTATTTCGGAATATTAAATCACTTAAATTCTAGCAACTCGTCCCTGTGGATTTTCGATACCCGACTTACCGCTAGACTTGCCCCGCAAGTGTAGTTGTAATTTAGGTTTGTTTGTATAGTCGCGGCGAGACAGAAAACAACGACTATGCATTTACACGGCACACTTCTCGCGCGCTATCAGTAAGGCTATGGATTTAATGAAGAATAATGTTGATGATGGAATTGCAACTGATCCGGCTATATTAATTGCATGTGATGTGAAAGCCTACGATATTCTAGATGCGGCCATCGGGCATGCTTGAGTGTTTCCATCTCAATTCTGTCTATACAACGAACCATATGCGATAAAACTTGACAAGATTGGAATGCATGTAAAAACCGTTTGGTGAGATTGTATTTTTTTTTTAAACGGAGAAGTGTTGCGAAAGGTTAATTTGGCCTTTGCGAATACTAAGCCACCGTTATATCGGACCTAAAAAATAGAGGAATTTTATTATCCTAGGCCCACAGAGGTTAAAAGAGCCCTAAAAAATTTAAGGCAATAAAAAGCAATACATACCGAATATGGGACATTAGGTTTCACCATCAATTCTCCAATGTTTGAGAATTTAGATCACCTCTAAACAAAATATAAATCTGAGGGAGTTTGGTTGGAGAATTTAAAACGAGTTTGCACTTCCTTGAAAGTGCTGCAAAAGCATTAAATAGTTTTGGGCGTTATTGTTGTCGAAATCTCTTTTAGCTTTGATTTGCTGATTTGATTGAGTCGATTTCTTATAATTCCATCCTTTTACACCTAAGGAAGATGTTGAGTCTATTCGTTAGGAGTATCCGATATTCATCGTGCACATATGTTATGTTTGTATGCATTGATTTTCCAATTGAATTTGCTCACACCCCTACATTTCCGCTATCATCGACTTGGTTGTTTTTGTGTTCTTTCATGGTGTGATTCTTTGTTATATATTTTGTGTGAAAAAGTTTGAAAAATTCAAAAATAAAAAGTTTATTACCTTGTGGCATTCTCCGTTTGCATTTATTTGTGCTTCTCATATCTGTCTATTTGGGGTCATCATAAAAAGGGGGAGAATGAATTATGGGGGAGCATTGTTTGGTTGATTTATCAAAGATTTTCTTAAGCTTAATTGATCTTTGATTTGTGCATGTCATTATATTTCAATTTGTTACGTGTCACGGGTATCTTCTTTATCTCATGTGTGTAGGTAAAAAATTGATGATTATTGGATTGCACACCCTGATGAGAAAGGCTTTAGTGTTTCTGAAAAGCTGAAGATGTTGAAGTTTGATTGACGACATGTCAGTTAGTATTCTCAGTTTGAGGGTTTATTGGGGATATTATCTTATATGTCATTTTCTATAGGGATATAGCATAATTCAGATTTTTATGTATGTACCGGCATAACGTAGACATAGGGGGAGATTTGTAAGGACATAATTTTATAAATGTTCGGGGTAGAATCTAGGAATTTTCTATTTGTCCTAAATCACAGTATATATGTCTGATATCGCTACATTCGGCACGTCAACACGATCATCCACGACGACCTTAATGTGAATCCATGCATCCATCATCTTCTCACGTGCATCATGCTACATGCGACGTGTTTCTCATCCGTTCACACTACTCCACGATGCATTATTGGTAAAATGGTTTATTGGAGTTGTTAATATTCGCATAAATATTTGGGAATTTTTTAGAAAATATTTTTCGAAGTCTGATTTATTTTTAATACAAAAGAAGAAATTATTCTAAGTGTAGAAGCGGACTTTTTTGGTCGTCGAGCTCGTTCGATCGACATCGCTCTGTCGTTCAAGCGACATGAGCATGTCGCGCGATCTCGTTCGAGCAACACGTGGCCTCGTTCGAGATACATGCCTATGTCGTTCGAGCGATGACACTGCCTCGATTTTCGTATAAATATCTGTACCCATTCCGCATTTTTTTCTAAGTCTTTTTCGCACACGTTTATGTGATTTACAACCAAGAAAATAGACTTCAAGTTTTTAAGGTTTAATGCCTTTTGATTCACAAAACCATTCCTAAATATGTGTGTGAATCTTTAAACCTTCAAAAGATTGTTTTTACTCATCTGGAGTAACTTGTGGAGAAGCCGACTCTTTTCCGTTGCTGCCCATCTGGAGTTCTTGTGGGAGATTCCAGCCGACGACATCGAAATCGACATCTAAGGGTATTTCGTATGTCACTCTTATTTTCAGTATAATCCGTGTAACCGTTCTTTACAAATTATAGTGAAAATAAAAAAATGTTTTGCCCATTTGGGGAATTTTTTCTCATTTGTGTGTGTGTTTATTTGTGATTGATTGTTCTTGCATGATTATATTGTCTTCAATCACACCTAGATGCATGTTTTAGGATTTAATTGAAAAAACTGAGTTTAATTAAATAATTTCTTTGTTTGAACAAAAGCGCACTCTTAGTGACTAATGTCCATGAAATAAAATATATGGTAAAGTGAAGTTATCTATGGGGTAATTAAGTAAATTAAGGAGGTTTAGACCATAACTAATCTAAGAATGTGTTTAATAAAGGTTTTAGCAAAAAATAATTGTTTTCTAATACGGTGCGTGCATGTATTGAAAGGTGATTTTCAAGGAAAATATTAATATAAATTTAGTATGAGTTTTGGTGAAAGAAATGCTTTCCTTAGTCAAAGGTTATTTTTAAAGGTATTTAACCGGGTGTGTTAAATCAAGAAATAAATGTCAATTCAAGTAATAAGGGGTTCTTTGTAAGATTAAGGCTAATTAATTGGAATAAGTAACGTTTTTGGAATAAAAATGGTCTCATGAATTATAGTATACATATATATAGTAGAAACATGTGCACGTAGATATAACGTGGTTCTCAGTAAAGTAATAACTCTAACCAACCTTTAAACCAAAAAAATAATCCTTATACAATTGCCTTCCCTTTTGAGCACCCATCACTAGACCATTCCTCATTCCCATCATGTTAAACCATCTTTTGACTGGTTAGCAAAGAGAAGGGGAAGGTGGTTAATGAGGAAATGGTAGTTCATTTACAATCACTCTCTCCCTAATCATATGATATTTTGGAAGAGAATCAAACTCTGGCCACATAGTTTACCAAGCTCGTGATCAACAAAAGAAAACTGCTAAGTACATTCTACCTCAAAACAATCTCCACAACAAGGAGGAAATCAACCATGTTTTTTAAAGAAGTTAATCCCAACCTAGAATCAGATTGTGTGCCTGCAATAAAAGCCTAAGAAAAAAAAAAATTCAGAGAAGATTCATCACACGTAGATTAAGGAAACAGACAATTATGGAGGATGAGATGGTGGATTTTCCAGAAGAAAACTTGGTGGACATTGTAGTTAATGAATATTCATCCTCTATTACCAATTTATCTGAGGGGTACCTTGAGTGGTCCCCTTAAAGCCAATGAGTTTGTTAGCTTGGAATTGTCAAGGTCTAGTCAGAACCTTGACAATTTAATCCCTTCAAAACATTTGTGTTTGAAAAAAACTGACATTGTTTGGCTTTTTGAAATAAAAGCAAGAAAAGAAAGATTGTTGTTTGTTAAAAATTACTTAAGTTTGATGAAGTTATTTAAGTTAACCCAGTGGGCTTGTCTGGGGTTACTTGCTTGTTTTGGAAAAACATATAGCATTTTCTATTTTGTAATGCTAAAAAAAATTCATGGATGTTTGCTTGGCTGCATGGGGAGTGCTAAAAAAGAATTTGAGAGTGACTTTTATTTATGGTAATCCTCTCTTTGAACTCAGGAAACCCAGTGGGAGAAGATGTCCCTTTTGTGTGCTTCTTATTCTTTGCCCTGGTTGTGTTTAGGAGAACTCAACGATATTCTTGATCAGTAATAAAAGGAAGGGGAGTCACCAGAGTCTTTAAAAGAGTTTGATTGCTATAGGGATATGGTTGACAAATGCCACTTCATGGAGCTTCCTTCTATAGGATGCATGCTCACCTAGAATAATAAGGGAGATAAGGAAGCTAATGTTAGGGAAAATCTTGATAGAGTTTGTTGTAATGTGAATTGGGTTATTCTATATCCTAAATGTGTGGTCACTGCCCTACCTGCCATTGGTTTTGAACATAAAATCCTTCTTTTAGAAAGAAGTTTATAAACCCATTTTTTTATAAATAGAACGTTGTTGATAACCCAATTTTTCGTTTCTTTTAAGCCTTTTAGAAAGAAATTTGTTCATCCTTTTAAAACTCTTAAAACTATAAAATCCTTCTTTTTCATTTTTCCAATTTTTTTCTGTTTGGAAAGAATCCACCGGAATAATTTAAATATCCTTGTAGTAGTGGAAACCTCCCCTACTACCAACCACTATAAGCATAAGTTTAAGTTTAAGGTTTTCTGGCTTGAAGATAATGAGTGTCATGAAATTGTTAAACAAGAATGGGCTATCAATGTGCCTAGGCCTCACATGTACAAACCGTCTTCAAAAACTTTCAATACAATGGATTCTTTGGTCAGATTGAGTAAGAAGAAATTCAAGAATTCTAAAGTCGAGATCCTAAGATTACAAGAGTCTCTGGTGAAGTTAAAATCCTGCCCTATTAACTGTTATTCTGTAGCAATATTAAATCTCTGTGGGTCAGGGAGGAGAAATTTTGGGCTATTAGATCTCATATTAAGTGGATGAAATGGGGAGATAAAAATACAAAAAAAAAATTAATGCCACCACCATTTAGAGGAGGAAGAAGAACTGCATTACCAGATTGAAGAATGATGATACGCTTTGGGTTGAACGAAAAAACCCTGGAAATTCTAGCTAACACCTATTTCTCTTCTCTTTTCACAATTGTTGGAGTCATAGACACTTATTTGGTGACCTCTCTTGTCCATTATCTTATTACTGAGTCCATTAATAACTCTCTCATCTCCACTGTTAGTTTGGAAAATTTAAGTGATGTCTTTGACTTAGGGCCTTCTAAAGACCCTAGGTATGATGGTAATCCTGGGTTTTTTACCACACTTTTAAGGAAGAGACAAAGTTATATTTACTAAAAGTTGTTAAGTTTTTTATAATACCGGTCATCTTTTAAGACAACTAAATAAAACTAATATTATCCTCATACCTAAGAACCCTAATCCTGAAAATCTGACTCAATTTATACCGATTAGCCTAATCAACTTCACCTCAAAAATCATTTAAAAAATTCTTGTGTCTATACTCAAGCCTTTCATTGATCTTATTACCGTTCCTCATCAAAGTGCCTTTATTACGGGTACGCTCATCCAAGACAACATTATAGTGGCCCAAGAGATGTTCTCTTATCTTAGGAGAAAGAGGAAGGGGTGGTCTATGATTGTGCTTTGAAGTTGGATATGAATAAAGTCTATGATAGAATTGAGTGGGATTTTCTCCATCACTTTATTATTCAATTTGGTTTCAATTATGGTTGGGTGAATATTGTCATGGAATCTGTTACTTCTGTTAGCTTTAAATTTCTTGTCAATGGGGGTAACCAGTCCTCTTTTTATCCTTCTAGAGGCCTGAGATAAGATGACCCCCTTTCCCCCTATTTATTCATTATTTTGGCCAATAGTTTATCCATCATCATCAATAATGCATTGGATAATAATCTGTTACACGACATTAAAATTGCTTCGTCTTGCCCCCCCCCCCCAATTACTCACATGCTTTTTGGGGATGATTCTTTATTTTTCCTCAAAGGTAGGGAGCAGTAATTTAGGGTCCTCTTAGATTGCCTCAACAAGTATTTTTTTGTGTCTGGGCAACAAATTAATCTTTATAAGTATGTATTAATTTGTAACTCTAATACCCCTTTACCCCTCAAGCAGGTTTTATCTTCCATTCTTACTATGCCTATCCTTGAGAAACTTGGTAAATACATAGGCCTTCCTACTGAGTGGGGAAGATATAATAAGGAGACTCTCATTTGTCTTAAAGGTAAAATTCTCAAATGTGTTGAGGGTTGGAAAGAGATATTTCAGTGTTGATTAAGGTTGTGCTTCAGGAAACCCCTTCTTATGTAATCTCTATGTTTCAATTACCTACGGTTTTTTGTGTCGATCTTTCTTCTAGAATTGCTAAGTTTTGGTGGAACAATGCCAAAGCTAGGAGGGGAATTCATTGACAAATTTGGGAGTCTATCTCTGAAGGCAAGTGTTTGGGAGTTCTTTAGTTTAAGGATTTCGAGAGACAAAATCAGGCGCTTCTAGCCAAATAGGTCTGGATATTGCTATCTAACCCTTGTTCGCTTTGGGAAAGAGTGCTGAAAAGTTTGCATTTTCCTCAATATTCCTTATTGTATGTGCCTTGATACAAGAAAGGGACATGGATTTGGAATAGTATTCTTTATGGGGGGGATGTTTTGTTGGGCCAAATCTAATGCCAGGTGGGCAATGGGCTTGATATTGCTATTTGGAGAGACGACTGGATTATTGGTGGTGTTCCCACTCCCTCCCTTATCCCTACTAGTACTGTCTTAGTGAAAGATCTGATTAATCTAAACTATTTTTTCTCGAATCTTTCCCTCATAAATAATATTTTCCCATATGTTTTGGGCTCCACCATTGCTGTTATCCCTCTCATCTCTCCTAGTGATAAGGATGCAATTATTTGGCCTCATTCTTTGGATGGGATTTTATACATTGCTACTACCTACCAGTGTATCTCTGAGCCATATCACACCCCCAAAAAATTCCCAATCCCTACACCAAAAATAACAATCTGGCACGATTTAAAATTATGCTAGATCAAATCTGGCATGGTCTTGAACTGTGCCAGAATCAGGTATTCCAAAATGATAATTTTTTTCTAGCACGGTTTTAAAGTGTGCGAGATTTGGTCAAACAGGAACAGTTCTGGCACACTTTTAAACCGTACCAAAATTTGATATTTCTGGCACACTTATGGCACAGTTTATAACTGTGCCAGATTGAGTACAGTTTGGTAAACTTTTGGCACAGTTCAAAACAGTGCCAAAATTTGATACACTTTTGGCATGATTTTGAACTGTGCCAAATATTTGGATCAAAGAAAAAAATAATTATTTGAAAACAAGAAACTTTACAAATTGCGAATCTTGCACGTTGTTGATAAAGTAATGTGCATACAAACTTCAAAATATTACAAGTCTTACACACCAAAAAAAATTGGGCAAAATTTTCTCTATTTTCTGGACATTCTAAAACCTTTTAAGATAAAACACGCGTACTATAAATCCCGCACGGTCATAAAATATAACAATAAAATTACAAAAGCCCGCACGACCATAAAAGTTAACAATAAAACTACAAAAGCCCGAATGACCATAACACAAAAAATAGAATCCTGAATATTAACGACATTAAATAAATAATCCCCTTGTTGTATACCATTGACTTCTTTTTGTGTTCCACGTGGATACAAGCTAACGATAAAATGTCATCCTAAAAAAAAACAGGATACAAAAAAGAGATGATATTAGTAACCAAGTAATTTTAAAAAAAATCTTATTCAAGCTAAAAAATTGCATATATGAGCTAAAATTATTATTATATTCTCAAACCAGAAGTCTCGTGACTACATGGTCAGTTCCTAGGAGTTATATTGGCCTCATGTGAGGTGTTAGTGCCTCTTACGAGACCGTTTGGGGGCTGATTTGAGTTTTCACCCTCAAACGGCATGTTTTTAAGCATAATCTAGATATTTTCAAATTATCATCATATTCTCAAACTGAAAGACCCATGACTACGTGGTCATTTCTTACGAGTTACATTGGTCCTGTGTAAGGTGTCCATTCTCTTACGGGACCGTTTGGGGGCTAGTTTGGATTTTCAACCTTTAACGACTTATTTTTAAGCCTAATCTAGATATTTTTAAATTATCGTCATATTCTCAAATCGGAAGACCCGAGACTACGTGGTCAGTCCCTACGAGTTACATTAGTCCCGTGCGAGGTGTTCATGCCTCTTACGGAGCTGTATGGGGGTTGGTTTGGGTTTTCACCATTTAACGGCTTATTTTTAAGCCTAATATAGATATTTTTAAATTATCATCATAATCTAAAACTAGGAGACCCAAGACTACGCAGCCAGTCCCTAAGAGTTACATTAGTCCCGTTTGAGGTGTTCATGCCTCTTATGACATCGTTTGGAGGTTGGTTTGGGTTTTCACCATTTAACGACTTGTTTTTAAATCCTAATCTAAATATTTTCAAATTATCGTCATATTCTCAAATCGGGATATTCGTGACTATGCGGTCAGTCCCTATGAGTTACATTGGTCCCGTACGAGGTGTTCATGCTTCTTACGGGCCCATTTGGGGGATGGTTTGGGTTTTCACCCTTTAACGACTTATTTTTAAGCCTAATCTAGATATTTTCAAAATTAACGTCATATTCTCAAACTGGGAGACCCGTGACTACGTGGTCAGTTCCTATGAGTTACATTGGTCCCGTACGAGGTGTTCATGGTTCTTACGGGGCTGTTTGGGGACTGGTTTGGATTTTCACCCTTTAACGGCTTATTTTTAAGCCTAATCTAGATATTTTCAAAATTATTGTCATATTCTCAAATCGAAAGACCCGTGACTACGCAGTCAGTTCCTACGAGTTACATTGGTCCCGCACGAGGTGTTCATGCCTCTTACGAGGCCGTTTGGGGGCTGGTTTTGGTTTTCACCCTTTAACAGCTTATTTTTAAGCTAAAGTATAGTTTTTTCAAATTATCATCATATTCTCAAATCAGGAGACTCGTGTCTAGGTGGTAAGTTACTATATGTTTCTCCTTTCAGTTAATTACTAAAATTAGGACTCTAAGTAATTAGGTATAGTATCAATTTAAATAAGGCCCTTGTAATCACTTAATCATTATAAAGGACTTCTGCATAAAAAGGGACTCAATGGTAGTGGTTTTTTTTCTTGAACCTCCTGATCAATTACCCATGTTTTATAAGAGAATGTTAATACTTTAATAGTCCCAAATAGTTTGTAACGTTTAAGAAAATGTAAAACCATATAGACTCTTAGGCATATAACCAATACAATACATTTCAGGTTTTATAATTTGTGCATATTTTACAAACACAAAGTATTGTAAACTGAAAAGTTGTAGTGAGTAATAAGTGTTCCTTTGTTTCTAAGGACATGAATAGTTTCTATTTTACCTCATGTATAAGCAATCTCCACAAAGTTTCCCTTGTACACCCTTGAAGCTACTACAATCAGTACAACCACCAGGAGTTGTTTGCCTGTAAGTTACCAAGCCTTAGTGCCTTACTATGTAAGTTGAAACATGCATTCACATATAAGTTTTAAAAATCTCATTTCTTCGTGTTGGCTCAATTTTGAGACAAATATTTTATAGTTGCTCTTACATTATTTTCTTATTAAAATCAATTTTTATAACTTAAATCATATTTTACTATATTGATTTAATATATAAAATTATTTTTTGATAAAAATAATTTTTGTGTAGTGTCAGATTATTTTCGGTATCATACTATTTCTATTATATTTTTTCTCTAGTGTGAGTTTCTATATTTTTCTGAATTTAAACTTTATTTTATATTGCAAGTCTTTTATCTCATTTGACTTGATATATAAAATAAAATTTATGTTCATAATGTATTTTTTAGTTACATAATTTTGTAGTATCATTTTTTTTTGAATTGGTATTTTTATGATTGTTTATTTTTTTATTAAATTATAACATTTAATTAAACATGTGTGTTGTTTAATTATCTAGTTTAACACAACATTGATTTTGTAGGCCATTGTTTTTTTTGTACCATTGGTTTTGTGTCAAAACCATTTGTGGTTTCAAGATTGTGTGACTCAATGTCTGTTGGCGTGTTGTTTTGGTGTTCAGAGCTGTTTGAGTTTTTTTTTTGTCATATATGTTTTGGACACTCTCTCATTTTTTTTTAGGTTTCTAAGGGTACCACAAAAATTGCTTCAAAATTCCACAAGGTTTTAAAATCTGATTTTTGCTAAGGGCCACCACTCAATATATATATATTTTTTAACACAACCAAAGCACAAAATACCACTACACTCCAAATTCTTACTTTCTCTCTCTATCCACTACACTCCAAACTCTTCCTTTCTCATCTTCTATTCACTCAATAAATTTATCTCCATTAATATAACATATCATCTTCAACAACATTATTAAAGTTTTGGCCCCACACATCATTATTAAAATTTTGTCCCCCATCAATCATCTTCAACAACATTATTAAATATCTAGGGTTTTTTCTTTAAATATTCACATACTAATGGATATCCCACCATTAGACAATGAAAACACCTCAAAAATAAGTGACAACTGTATAAATTCCATTATTGAGGTAAACTTTGGGTCCCATTACTTATATATTTGTTTTTTTCGTAAAGGTTGATAAATTGAAAAAACACAGCAAACATACTGTTGGTTTGACATAGGGTCCCCGGTTTTATGGCAGAAATTCAGGATAAACCTCCTGAACCAACTCTATATTTTTTATTCGAAGTAGGTTCATTCGTTATAATCCTGTCGAACCTGATATACATATTCGATATAATTACCCCGAATCAGTTGACATCGTTCGTTATGATCACCCTGAAACAGTTGAACATGATTCGTTAGGACCACCCCGAATTAATGAAATATAATCGATATATTAATGCCGAATAGAATTCAAAGACAATGTAATTCAAGTTTGGTACGGGGTTTGGTTCCAATGTAATTTAAAGACATAATGTAATTCAATTATAACATGTAATTCAAATACATTGTAAGTTTTTTATGAAATCGTAACATGTAATTCAAGTATGTTATCAATGTAATTCAAACATACGTTGTGATTATGTTATCAAGTACATTGCAAGCTTGTTCTCAATATTGTTATTCAAGTTCATTAATCGTGAGTACTAATAATATTTTTGCTTATGTAAGATACTTTCATGGATTTCAATGAGCTGTTATTTGATCAGGCTTTAGCGAACATCGATATACCCCAAATCACGGAAAGTTATGCGGTGTTAGTAGATGTTACGTAACATGTAATTCAAGTATGTTATCAATGTAATTCAAATATACGTTGTGATTATGTTATCAAGTACATTGAAATCTTGTTCTCAATATTGTTATTCAAGTTCATTGATTGTGAGTACTAATAATATTTTTACTTATGTAGGATGCTTTCATGGATTTCAATGAGTTGTTATTTGATCAGGCTTTAGCGAACATCGATATACCCCAAATCGCGGAAGGTGGCGTGGTGTTAGTAGATGTTAGTTCAACGTTCTATACGCAACAGGTATTATAATGTCTATTATTGATGTAATATTTGTATATATTGTAATTAGGTTGTACCGATTCATTATATTCTTAATTCTCAGGTATTTCCCACCGGACAAGAGTTAGTTGATTGGGCTCAAGAGCAAGCCCGGTCTATTAAAACAGTGATAGTCATAACCAAGTCCGATGCATCTTCTGTAACGCGTAAGGGACATTTACACATTGGTTGTGAGAGGGGAGGTGAGTAACGCGGTCATCATGGGAAGAATATTGGGAATAAAGGTAAGAAGAGGGACACAACCACTCAGAAGTGCAACTGTCCATTTTTGTTGAAGGGCATTCCGATGGACAATGGACAATGGATGTTATTGATGTAAAAAATTAGATTTGATCTAACTAATTAATCACAGATAAATATGAATAAAGAAATAAGACAAAGGATTTTTATAAGTGGTTCAGCCTTATCAATAATTGCCTACGTCCACTGTCTTTTATTGTTGGATATTTTTCCTTAATATTGATTATGATCGCAAGTGATCGATTACCCCGTTATGGGGGGGGTGTTACAATGTATTTATAGCCCTTGGGCTGTCAGTATGAAAAAACGATATGCCGTTATTTAATAGACATATACATTTGTACATGATAAGAATGTTTATTGAATCTGTGTTTGTCATTTGATCTTCCTGACTAGATGCTCGCTACGCTGAGTAGCTCGGCATGTTGAGTAGCTCGGTGTACTGAGTAGCTCGGTGAACATATTTTATGCTACACATGATGACACGTGTCTTCATATAATTGGTCCACTTCAGTTGACTAATTTTTATATCAACAAAAGCCCCCAATGTTTCACAGTTGAGGTTGGATATGAGAGTGTGGAACATTATACCCAGAAGTTGCTCGGGCACATTTACCCAGTCTTGTTTAGATTACAGATCTCCAACACTTGTGACATTTAATAATTTTGAGAGAGAAATGACAAAACTCGTAAATATTTTGAATCTTCGACAGACGCTTGGGTATTTGCGTCCTTTTCATCATTTAGCCGCCAAAAACGCAATCGCCGTCTCTATTGATCATTACTTTTCTCATTTCCCGAAGCAGTGCACTTAAAAGAGATATAATCAAATCATATTATACCTTTTTCCTTTTAAACTTCCGAACTCTTTGTCTTCTTACGATTGTTCTTTCTATCACCCGCCTTAGTAGATTTCTCAGTTTTCTGTAAGAACTTCTTTCTTCTTCTTTCTTTACTTTAGCCACCATGGTTTATCTTATCGAATAATTGGATAAGTTCCGGATTGATTTTTCAATTACTTCTTAGGTTATTCTAGAAGAACCTCCTTGCCCCTCTAATTTATTTTCTTTAGCTGAGGGACACAGGTTTCCCTCCATTTTTGTAGCAGAATGTGGTTTTTCTTTCTCAACTATTCCCCTGTGTTTGGAATTTTGCCAATATTTTGATATTGTTCCTGCAAGAGTAGTTTCAAATACATGGAGGGTAGTTAATGGAGTACATAGATTGAATCAAATACATGGAACTCGCTTAGGGATTTCTAAAATTATGTATTGCTACAAATGGGTTAGCAGGGACACCACTTTTTATTTAGAAACTAGGTTTTCAAATAGAACTTTAGTGGTTAATCTCCCCGATGCTAATAGGGACTATTTTGATCATAGGGTTGTAATGAAAAATTGGAAACACCCCCCGTTAAAACGGAAAGATGCGTACCAAGGTCCCAGATGTCCAATGGGATAGGTTGTTTTTAATTTTTCAATTTAGCTCTATTTTTGTTCGGTAAAATGCATCACTGACATGGACGTTTTTATTTTGTAGTTGATAGAAAAAGGAAACCTTCAAAAGAGAGTGACATAAATATAAAAGATTTGACACTTATCTGGGGGTTTGCATAAATCCATTGCTGGGGAGCACGTGAGGCCTGCTTCTTATTTGTTGAGATACAAGAACACCACTTCATCCTTTATTGCCCAACCTCTCGTTCTTCATTATGTAATTGATCTTGATCAAATACCAGCATCTTCAGCATCTGTAGACGAATCTTCTTCTGATTTGGGTACTTCTATTGCTGATCTGATGGCGAAGAAGAGGAAAGTGCCTGACCTCTTTGCCAAATCTGCTCCTGGTACTGAAGGAGCGAAGAAGACCAAAGATGATGCTCCAGCTGAAAGAACAAAGATAAAGGATGTTGTTCCTCCTGCTAAAGATATTGGCAAGATGCCCCCTGTTTCCCCTAAAGAGGCAACACGTTTTATTGAAGGGGTTATCCTCATTCGAGAAGAAGCAGCACCTGTGATTGAAGCTGATGTTACTCAAGAAGAGACAACACCTATGATTGAAGATGCACCTTTGAGGAGGTTGAGGAGGGGTCTTGCTGAAAGGCATGTGGATGATGTTGCCCAACCTACTAGGGTTAAGCTTCCTTCTTTAAGGGCCAGTTCCTCAGCCATCATTACTCTTGGCCTGGCCAAGAAATTGATCAGGTCGGGGACTCTTCCTGTTTATCGAGCTACTGAAACTTTAACTCCTTGGGATAGGGTTACTGATTTAGCTACCTAACACCTTGCATTAGTAAGTGTCATTATATTCGTCCTTCTGTTTTCTTTATTTCCATGTTCATACTCTGATTTGTGCTTTTCTTCCTCTTGCAGTTCTTGGTGTACTTTGATAATATCATGGCAAAGGATGAAGCTATCAAAGCTTAAACTTCATCCAGTGGAGTGGAGGAGGCTCTTGTTGGGTTGTCAAAATCTTTGGGGAGTCCCGATAGAAGTACGAAGAGGACATAGCTGCTTGGGAGAATAAATTCCAATCTGCTGAGACAACTCGATAACAAGCTGATACAACTCGAGAACAGGCTATAAATGCCTCCAAAGAGTTGAAGGAAAAATTGAAGGTTGCTCTTTCCAGCAAGACGGAAGATGATAGAAAGCTTGAAGAGGGTGGACGGTGTAAGAAAGAGCTTGAGGAGAAGGTGAAGTCTGTTGAATATCTTCTTAGGGAAAAAACTTCCTCGGAGAGGGCGAAGAGAAAAGGTGATGTGAAGAAGCCCTTTAGCTCTGGCTGGGACAAAGGATGGAATAAAGCTTTAGCTGCTGTCTCTTTCCAGATGGATTATGCAAGTTTGAAATATTTTAGAGATAGATGGGTTAGAGCGTTGATGGAGTTGAATATTACTGATAATTCTGAACTGTTTCAGAAGCACACTCATGGCCCTCCTCCTACTATTGAAGAAGAAGAAGAAGAAGAATATGAAGCTGCATCTGATGAATCTTCTATGTTGATAGTAGAACAAACACCTGCTGCTACCTTTCCTCAATCCTCCAAGCAAGTTCAGCAAGAAGCTCCTTCTACTGAGCAACGCCAACTGCCTCCTGAGCAGCCAACTCCTTCCTCCAAATCTGCTGATGATGTTATAGGGAATAAAGAGAAGGTGTAAAGTTGTTCGGTCCTTTACTTGTGTTATTTTTTGGTTTTTCCCTTTTTGTTGTAACTTTGGTTGTACTCTCCCCTTCTATGATCAATAAAATGGACTTTATTATTTATTCAGAGTTTTCTCCTTTACTTGCTCTGTATGTAGTTGTACTGTTGTTGATTTATTCCTATTTTTCCTTGCTAGTTTATTGCCAGGATGGAACTCTTGTCAGCTCATGATACACATTTGATGAAGAAATGTATTGATTACTTCAAAGCTGGTCATACAGACTTCACTGAAGCTGAAATGGTTGATATCCTTAGATGCAATGCTTCTGAGCGAGCAATTGACGCTTACTAATATTTAAAATGTCTGCTTGATCAGGTTGTGGCCAATAATGCCGATTACTATGAAATTATTGAAGATCTTTAAGTAATGATCGAGGAAATTCAACTTCAACTTCAACACAAGGAAAGCACGGCACTTCTGCATGAGGGTTATGAAAAAAAGTACCAACAGTTGAGTGCTGATCGGGGCTGTGACAAGTTCATTTCAGCCCATAAGAAGAGAGAGCGTGCTTAAACTTGAAGTTGAGGAGAACATAAACATTGCCAAACTATTGGAGGAGGAAAATATTGACTTGCGAGAAGAACTGAGATAACTAAAGTCTTCTTTTTCTTCGGGAGCTCTGGTCCCAATTAGTGATGAGGGCTTTTCATTTTTAGAAACCGAAAATGCTGCATTGAGAGAAGAATTAGAGGCTTTGAAACGAGCTAGACCTACATCATCCTCGCGGGGTAGAGCAATAGATGGTCGGAGAAGCACGGAAGAGATTAGAACCAATCAAGCCTTGGAAAACCAAGCTGTTCAACTGAGGGCAAAAACTAAAGCATTAACTGAGATATCCCAAAAAATCTAGAGTCTCACCGAGCAACTATCCAACCAGAGTTCTGCATTGGAGAGTAAATAGAACTTAGCAAAAAAACTTCATCAACATGTGGAGAGATTGACGTATCAATTTCACAAACATCCCAGAGAGTTTTGGATGGGGGGTACAATGAAGCTATATGCCATCTCGATGCTCGGTTGAAATAATCAAATAATGAGAGATATAAATAAGGATGGTTGAACTCCTTGACTGTGATGAAAATTAAGAAAGAAAATTCCTTATGGTATTGGTATGAGCCTAGATTACTTGATCTGCCTATGCCTCCCTTTAATCTAGATGTCAGTTGGATTCCAGCCTGTGCCATTCCTCAGTGTTTGATCTCCAAGTATCTTGGTGACTACCATCTTCATGAAGACTTTGAGATATCTTGACCTCAACATATGCTTGATCGAACGAGTTCGATCAACATCAGAATGCTATGAGATTTAAATTTTATCAACTCTTCTTATGCTTTAGACGATCCTCCAGTTGGAATAGAGCATGTACCTAAATCTGAAGGAAAGAAACCAATAGAATAGGACATTTGTATTTAGTGAAGAAAAGTTCATCTTTTTGTAATTTTCTTTTCTTGGAAATAAATTATAAGATGTTTTTCTTATCATATTATCTTTTGATGAGTGTATAAATCTATAAAGGGATAATTTGTCATGTTTTGTTTTAATTGCCTAGACAATGGAACTTTGCCCCATTTGTTACCTAGTTGTAGTGACTTTTCACCCATAAGTGTCTAAGCAATGGAATTATTTTCATCCCATGATCCTTCTTAGTTGTAGCAATCTTATCTAGATTACCTTGGTGCCTAGGAAGTGGATGCCCCTTAAGGTCACCCATAATCAAACAGGACTTGCCTTATATGATTTTTATGCCAATATTGTTGGTTAAGTTTATTGATGCCGACCAACCTTAGTTGGTGGTTGTTGATATGTCGACCAACCTTAGTTGGTGGTTGTTGATATGTCGACCAACCTTAGTTGGTGGTTGATGATATGCCGACCAACCGTAGTTAGTGTAGTGTGTAGCACTAGCACTCCGAAAAAAATTGAACTAAAAAGAATATGGGGAAAATATCATTTTTATTTATATTGAAAGAATAGCGTACATGTGAATCTACATTACTGATAATATTTGCGTAGGTGCACTACATTCCACGCATTTTTGAATTCTTCTCCCTCTAAGGTTTCTATTCTATAGATTCCAGGTTGAACAACCACTGTAACACGATAAGGCCCATGCTAGTTGGCCTCCAGCTTATTATGCTTATGAATAACTTTCTTAAGCTCATAATCTCCCTCCTTAAGATCACATTTCTTGACCGTTTTATTATTGAACATGGCAGTCCGTTGCTGATAAGCGGCATTTCAAATTGCTGCGTCTTCCCGGACTTCCTCGAGCATCTCTAAGTCTAAACATCTCATCAAATCGCTTATCAGGGTGTTAAAGTTAAGCACCCTGTGAGTAGGTAGGACCAGTTCAGCAGGTATGACTGCTTCACTTCCAAAGGCTAACATGTAAGGAAAATCCCTAGTTGCAATTCGGTAAGCCCATAACACAGAATGCAGCTCATTAATCCAATTCCCTTTCGCGTCATCCAACCTTTTCTTCAACCCGTTCAATAAAGTTCTGTTAGTCACTTTCGTTTTCCCGTTACTCTGGGATGCCCTGGAGCAGAATGAATCTTTTGAACATTGGACTATTGACAGTACACAACGAACTCCTCATTATCAAATTAGGTACCATGATCGATGATGAAAGCATGTGGCAGACTATATCTATAAATAATATTCTTCCAGATGAACTGATAGACCCTTTCATATGCCATGTCAATGAGAGGTTCAGCTTCCACCCATTTTTTGAAATAATCAACAGCGACTACCAAGTATTTGAATTGTCCTTTGGTAGTTGGCAAAGGCCCGATCGAGTCTATTCCCCACATAGCAAATGTCCAAGGTGAGGTAATTGGTGTTAATAATGCATGGGGAGTTTTTCGTATGGTAGAGAACTACTGACACTTGTCGCATTTCTTGGCATAAGTTGTACAGTCAGCTCGCATCATTGGCCAATAGTATCCCTGCATCGTTATCCTCTGCAAAAGAGTTCGACCTGCTGCATGAGCTCCACAAGAGCCTTTGTGAATTTCTTTTATTAGAACTTTAAATTCTGATGGATGAACACATCTCTGTAGACCTGCTATCATACCTCTTCTGTATAGAACCCCATTGTTTAAGACATATCTCGCAGCTTTAAATTTCAACCTCTTGGATGCAAGTTGATCGGCTGGTAAAATGCCTTCTTCGATATATGCCCTGATGGGATCCATCCAGGAAGGTCCCATATCCAAAGTGATGAACTTTTCCATCAAATCGTCATCAATGCTTCGGTCTGCAAGTATCTCAATAGGAATCATTCTTCGTAGCTCAGTGCGAGTAGCTGAGGGTAATCAAGCTAGTGCATCAGCCCTCGCATTCTCCAGTCTTGGTATTCTGATCACTTGGACCACTGAAAAATTGGATATAATCTTCATAGCTTTGGTGTGATACCACCACATGAATTCTCCCTTCGCCGCGTACAGCTCGAGAATCTTATTTACGACTAGCTATGAATCACTAAACACCGTCACTTGATCTGCGTTCAGGGATTTAGCCAAATTGAGTCCTACAATTACTTCTTCATACTCAGCTTCATTGTTGGAAGATTTGTATTGGAAACACATAACATATTCTATATCTAATCCATCTGGACTATTAAGAATTATTCCATCTCCACAGCCTGCGGCACACGAAGAACCATCAACATACAAATTCCATACAGGGATACAGTTGTCAAACTCTTGGTCTGACAAAGTACCTTGATGGAATATTTGGTGCTTCCTTTTATCATCCCCCAACGCTGGGATTTTATAGGAGCTGGTCCCTTCCGTTAAGTCTGCTGATGGGAGTTGACCAGGGACAGTTTTTGATGATCCTCTAACATCCGTGGGTTGTTCTGCGTTAGACCCCTGTTGGTCGGAGGTAGCTGGGTAAGTGAACTCAGTAATAAAATCTTCCACTGCCTTCCCTTTGAGAGAAGACCTTGGCTCATAGACAATATTATACTCAACTAATTCCACCTCCCAATACATCAGTCTTTCGGATTTTTTTGGCTTATGCAAATCCCGTCTGAGTGGCATATCAGTGTACACCACTATGGTATGGGCTTGGAAGTATGGTTTCATCCTCCTGCTTGCCTCGATCAATGATAATGCCAACTTCTCTAATATTGGATATCTAATCTCTTTTCCTCGGAATGCCTTACTTGTATAATACACCGGATTTTGCACTCCATCCTCTACTCTTATCAACACTAAACTGACTGCACTTTCTGAGACAGCTAGGTACAAGTATAATTTTTCTCCCACTATCGGCCTGGACAACAAATGAGGTGTCCCCAAATATCTCTTCAACTCTTAGAACACCTTATCACACTCATCATTCCACTCGAAAGTTTTTATGAGTGTCTTGAAGAATGGAAGACATCTATCAGTTTCTCGTGAGACGAACCTGTTGAGAGTGGCAACACACCCCGTGAGGCTTTGTACTTCCTTCTTCGTAGTCGGAGATTGTAATTCTAGTAAGGCCTTGATCTTGTCAGGATTTTCCTCAATACCTTGCTGATTCAAAATATACCTGAGGAACATGCCTTCTTGTACGCTAAAAATGCACTTGGTCGGGTTCAGCTTCATTTGATATTTCTCTCGCTGGTCAAATGTTTGGCTCAGATCAGCTATGTGGTCAGCAAGTTTTTTTCTCTTAGTCAGCATGTCGTCGACGTAAACTTCCATATTTTTACCGATTTGCATTGCTAACACCTTATTCATCAGTCGCTGGTACGTAGCACCTGCATTTTTAAGACCAAAAGGCATAACATTGTAACAGTAGGTTCCCCGTGGGGTAGTGAAAGAGGTACTCTCCCTGTCTTCTGGTTTCATCTTAATCTGGTTGTAGTTAAAATAATCGTCCATGAAGCTCAACAATTCATGCCCCAAAGTGGCATCTACCAGCTGATCTATTCGGGGCATAGGGAAGTGATCTTTTAGGCAGACTTTGTTTATATCTGTGAAATCTATGCACATCCTCCATTTATTATTCTTCTTTTTTACCATCACCACATTGTCTAACCAATCATGATATTTGACATCCTCAATAAAAGAGGACTTTTGAAGTTTCTCGACTTCCTCCTGAATAGCTTGGTTCTTCTCTGGGCTAAAGGCCATTCTTCTTTATTTCACCGATTTGATCTCCTTATTAATATTGAGTTCATGGCATAGAAAGGCTGGGTCTATCCCTAGTATATCTTCACGACTCCACGCAAAATCTTGCTTTCTGTGCCTAAAAAATTCCACTAACTCTTGCTTTATCGTCGGATCCAGTGAAGCACCAACATGAGTTATTCTTTTTGGTTATTCATCGTCCAGAATAACTCTCTCCGTTGCTTTCATGACCCGACCCTTCACGAGCTCTAATTCATCTCTGGGGTCTTATGTTTCAATCTCCGAATCTTCAGTCTCATCCACTTGGTAAGTGGTGGTTTTCTTCCTGGTATCCTCCAACTCTTCCTGTTCGGTGGATGAATAGTAACATTCCCGACCTACTTTTTGATCGCCCTTCACAAGTCCCACACCAAAGTTGGTTGAGAACTTCAAGCATTGATGTACTGTGGATGGCATTGCTTCGAACTTTTTTAGGCCAACTCTTTCCATGGTTATGTTGTAGGCTGATCGGACGTTTTTATCCATTACAAAAAAGTGTACCATTTCTGTTCTGCAAGAAGGCCAGGTACTAATAAGCAAGTCCAACTTGATCATCCCAAAAGGAAAGACTTTTTCGCCAGATAAATCGAGGAGGGACCTGTGATATGGCTCCAAATGGGCGAGTTTTAAATTTAAACTGTCAAAGCAAGGGTAGAACATGATGTCTATCGAGCTACCATTATCCACCAATACTCTTGAAATGATTACATCATTTATCCTCATCTTGATTACCAGGGGGTCATCATGAGGATACAAGACACCTTCCAGATCACTTTTGGAAAAATCGATGACCAGTTTATCTTTGTTAACCTTCTTCGGGCGATCCTCTTCCGCCAGATTTATGCGTTGTATATATGAACAAGCTTGGGCCTCATTGAGGTAAGCCTTTCTTTCAGCAGTATGATCCCCTCCTCCCGCATCTCCACCTGTAATCATATTACATTGGACTGAACCAAAACGTATTAAAAATACCTCATGCTCTTGCTTCCTTGACTTCTTGGGAAGATCGGGGTCATCCTCCAGGTCATCTTCATGGTCCCTTTTCCTATCATCTCTTATTCGGTGAGGAGATTTAAACCTTTGCCTTTCCCATCGTTAACCTGTTCAATTTCCCTCATCTCATGAGTGCCTCAATATCATTCTGGAGGGCTATGCACCGCTTGGTCATGTGACCATGGTCTTTATAAAACTCGCAATACTTGGACTTATCCCTCCTTTCAGGGGTTGTCCTCAATTTTTTCGGCCAATTTAGTTCTTCGCTATTTTTTATCTCCTCCAGAACATGGTTTATATCCACCTTTAAGGGAGTATAATTCACATACTTCCTCAAGTGCTCCATCGTTTCCTTGCCTTACGATTGCTTGCTTCCCCCATTATGCTTTTGATCTTTCCTCTCCGACCTGCCTTCAGCTTTAGTCTCTTCTTTTGTCTCAGCATTCTTTTTCGCAGCCATGGCTTCTTCAGCATTCATAATCTTGGTTACTTTTGCCATCAAATCTGTCATGGATTTGAGGGGAGCTTTGGATAAATTGCAATACAGCTTGTTTGATAAAAGACCACTCATCAGAGTTATAATGACTATCTTCTCTTCATAATCGATTACCTCCAGTTTCTCGTTGTTAAAACGAGTGATGTAATCCCTGGTGCTTTCTCCTACTTTTTGCCTTACGCTCAACAGATGGGATACCCTCTTGACTGGCTTTGCACCGAAACAGAAATTCCCTATGAAAATTTCAGCCAACTGATGGAAAGTTGCAATTTGCCCCTTAGGAAGGTTATTATACCATATTTGAGCAGAACCAGTAATGGTTCCTGAGAACGCCCAGCACCACATCTCATTTGGGACTGCATAAATATCTGCGGCAGCTTGATACCGCTCTATGTGAAGAACAAGATCGGTCTTTCCATCGTATTTCGGCGTAACTACAGGAGCCTTAAACTTTGAGGGTGTGGGAAAGTCCACAATTGCTTGTATAAATAGAGATCCTTTGATAAAGGTTCTCTAGAGAGGATTTTTGGCCTTAGCCATTTCCCCTAACCTGTCTTCTAACCTCTGAATGGATCCCTTCCATGCGTCATTTCCAGCCTCTGATCTATTTGCCCGAGCAATGGATTGCGCTGAATTCTCCTCTTGGGATCTTTCTGTATGAGATGCAGGGCGTGATTGGTCAGAACCTTCCCTTAAATCATTTGGTTGTTGAGAATTTCTCGACACAATCCGAGGAGGGTTTCTATTCCTCATAGGGACTAAACGGACAAAGGGGGAGACTCTACTCAACCTCTTCAGAGAACTTGTTCATTCTGGAGTTAGAGTAACATTTTCTTGAGAGCCCATAACTCTTATGGGAGATGTCCAACCAGGCTGATAGGAGGGATCACTGGACCTCTCAGTATGATGGAATTCAGTATGTGTGGATCGGGAAGCATTGGTGAATAGAGTACGTCTGGATCGTGCAGATGGAAGTGCATGTTTCTTTGAACGCTTCACTGACCTGATTGGGCAGGCGTTGCATTTTGAACAGTCTGAATGAGTTATCGTATGGTCTCCTGCATAGATGTTTGTCCTCTGGTTAAGTTTTCCACTATTCCTTGAGATAATGGATAGTTAGAGAAGTAGATTGGTTGGGAGGAACTCCGTCATTGTTCCTATTGCTAGATTCTGGGATCTCAACCATATATGATGATTTTTTTAGTGAAAAACGCTACGTATAGTCGTTTCCAAAGACAACGCCAATCTGTTGATGTAAAAAAATAGATTTGGTATATATAATTAATTAATCACAGATAAATATGAATAAAGAAATAAGTCTAATGATTTTAAAGTGGTTCTGCCTTATCAATAATGGCCTACGTCCACTGTCTTGTATTGCTGGATATTTTGCCTTAATCTTGATTATGATCACAAGTGATCGATGACCCCGTTATGGGGGGTGTTACAATGTATTTATAGCCATTGGGCTATCAGTATGAATAGAAGATATGTCGTTATTTAATAGACATATACATCTGTACATGATAAGAATGTTCATTGAATCTGTATTTGCCGTTTGATCTTCCTGACTAGATGCTCGGTACACTGAGTAGCTCGGCATGCTGAGTAGCTCGACATGCTGAGTAGCTCGGTGTACTGAGTAGCTTAGTGAACATATTTTATGCTACGTATGATGACACGTGTCTTCATATAATTAGTCCATGTCAGCTGACTAATTTTTATATCAACATATGTTGTCTGTTGTTAGCGGTGTTCACAATCACCCATTACCGAAAACCTTAGTTGGACATGCATATGCGGGTTAACTTACTTCGGTGGAAAAAAAATTGTTGAAGAGATGTCCTCGGGCCATGTAAAGCCTACCTCTATTCTAACGACGATTAAATGTCGTAATGTTAGTGATGTTTCGACCATGAAAAGAATATACAATGCCAAAGGGAAGTTGAGGATCTCGGAACGAGAGGGTAGAATGAGGATGCAACAGTTAATGAAGTTGGTTGGGCATAAACATTACGTGTATTGGTATAGAACGAATGAGTCTACCAAGGAGGTGGAAGACATTTTTTAGGCGCATCCAAACTCAATCCAACTAGTCAAGTGTTTTCCATTCGTTGTCATTGTTGACTGCACATCCGGCCTATTTCTTTCTTTTACTTCTATGTGAGCCCTCAACTACTTTACCTTTTCCCTTGTCTTTCGTCTTTCTTTTCTTCTCCACTCGCTCCTCATAAAGTTGAGCCCAAGAACTATAAAGAAGCACTCCAGGATGAATACTGGATATCTACGATGCAAGACGAGTTGATTCAGTTTAAAAAGAACAATGTCTGGGAACTTGTCCCCCGACCTAGTGAGACGAATGTGATAAGTACCAGGTGGATTTTCAGGAATAAAATGGATGAAAATGGTATCATAATCCAAAACAAGGCTTGACAAGTACAATAATTAAATCAAGTCATGCATGTGTGCAATAAAGCAGATAAGGAGCCAAACATGTAGAAAGATATCACTAATCACATCTCAAAGACTCCAAATAATGTAAAGCACATGGATGAAATGATGTAGCGTCTCAAATCACTATCAAACAGTCACATAAAAATGGAAATGGAAGTTGTGACTCGGCTATCTTAAATGCTCATCCATAAAAGGTGTAAACAAAATACAAAATCTTTTTGTGCTTTCCTAAAATTTTTATAAAAAGAATTTTTTTTTGAATTTTTCCAAAAAAAATATACAAAGCAAAAAAAATAATAATATAAATGATACAAACTAGCAATAGGAATCATATGATATGGACATGACAAAGCATCATATTCTAGACATGGACCATACCCTCAGTCAACTGTGCAAATCCCTAAAGACTTCCTAAGACTCTCGAATATATGGGCATCTAAAGGTTTCGTGAAAATATTGGCTAACTGAAGGTCAGTGGGTACGAAACTCAGGGATACGAATTTCTCCTTAACTAATTGTCGTATAAAGTGCTCGTGTATCCTGATATGCTTTATGTGCGAATGTTGGACCGAATTACGAGATATGTTTATCGCGTTCATGTTATCACAGGAGATGGTCATGGTGTCTTGTGAAATACCATAATCCTCCAACATTTTCTTCATCCACAAGAGTTGTGTGCAACAACTCTCGGAGGTAATGTACTCAGCCTCCGTAGTGGACAAAGAGATGGAGTTTTACTTCTTGCTCAGCTAGGAGACAAGATCTTAACCAAAGTAAAAACACCCACCTAAGTACTCCTACAACCATCCACATCCCCGAACTAATTGGCATCCAAATAGGCGGACAGACGATCATCGGTATCAAAGGAATACCCAATACCGTAGGAGAGAGTCTGACTCACGTATTTGATAATACGTTTTAGAGCAAGTAAGTGTGACTCTTTTAGGGACGCCTGATATCACGCACACACTCCAACACTAAAGGCTATGTCAGGACAACAGGCAGTTAAGTAGAGAAGACTGCCTATCATACTCCGATACAAGGTTTGCTCTGCGTCCTTGCCTGAAGTGTCCTTACTAAGATTTATAGAAGTACTCATAGGTGTACGTGCATGCTTAGCGGAGTCTAAACCAAATTCCTTCACTAGGTCTCGAGCATACTTGGATTAGGAGATGAACATCCCATCCTCTAGTTGCCAAACCTGGAGACTAAGGAAGAAAGTAAGCTCACTTACCATCCTCATCTAAAACTCACTTTTCATCTCCTCCTCAAAGTGGTGAGCATGCTGGGAGCACGTGGATCCAAATACTTTGTCATCCACATAAACCTGGGCAACTAAAATAGCACCGTCATCACTCTTGACGAACAACGCCATATCAACCGCCCTCTCTTGAAGCCACGGGATAAGAGATAGGAAGTAAGCCTCTCGTACCAAGAATGGGGTACTTGCTTCAAACCATACAAGGCTTTCCTCAGATAGTAGACGTTCTCCGGGTGCTTAGGGTTTTCAAACCCTTTTGGTTGTTCCACGTAAACCTCCTCCCGTAGAATTCCATTTATAAAGGCACTCTTGACATCCATATGATATAACTTGAAGCGCAGATGGCATGCGATGGCAAGTAGTAAGCGGACGGACTCAAGCCTCGCAACAGGAGAAAATGTCTCCCCCAAATCTACACCTTTTATCTGTGTGTAGCCTTGAGAGACCAACATGTGTAGCAGACATGGCTAGAAACATTCTCTAGCTGAGCACGAGTCTTGACCCCTAGGGTGGGATCTCCTAGGATAGTAGTAAAATCATGACTCTTGCGAACCTAAGATGGTGTGTCCCCTAGAACAGGAGTAGGGTCCAGCCTGGATGTGGGAGACACAGTGGGATCATAAAAAAGGAGTGTGTCATCCTCACTCAAATGGGTGGAGTCAACATACGTCGAAGGTTCGTCATCTTGCACAATAACGTTTATCGACTTCATCACTTTAGAGCTCTTCAAGTTAAAAACCCGGTACGCTCTACTATTTGATGAATATCCTAGCAATATTCCCTCATCCCTTTGGGGTTCGAACTTTCCTAATTTCTCCCTATCCCGTAGGATGTAGTATTTACTCCCAAAGACACGAAAATATGCAAGGTTGGGCTTCTTTCCAGTCCACAATTCATAGGGCATTTTAAATGTGTGTGGACGAAGGTAAACCCTATTCACCATATTGCATGCAGTAAACACTGCCTCTGCCCAAAATCTCCTAGCATCTTTATGACCTAGAGGCATAGATCTAGACAATTCCTGAATCGTCCTGTTTTTTCTCTCAACAATACCATTTTGTTGAGGAGTCTTCACAGAAGAAAACTCATGTTTGATTCCTAGGCTATCACAGTAAAGATCTACTTTTTGCTCCATAAATTCAGTGTCGTTGTCACTATATATTATGTTGATAGTGACACTATGTTGGTTTTGTAGGACACGGCACTTGGTCATCAGAAACTCAACAGCATCGAATTTCTCTCTCAGAAAACCTACAATCGAATATCTGTAGAAATCATCTACCATCACTAGGATGTACTTCTTACCACCCAGACTCTCTGTACGAGTAGGACCCTTGAGATCCATGTGTATCAACTCAAATACTCATGAGGTGGTAATGGAATGCAACTTCATATGGGGACTACGAATTTGATTTCCCAACTGACAGGGTCCACAAACCGTGGAAGTTGGATTTCCAAGTGGGCCACGTACTAGGTCCTTTTTAGCTAATCGTGTCAAATCTCTAAAATTCATGTGACCTAGACGTTGGTGCCATAGATCCATAGGAGTGATCGTGGCACTTTTTCAAACAAGTGAGGACTTGGGCACAATCCCATAGCAATTATCTTTTATCCTCACCCCTTGCACTAATAGTTTACTGGCTTAATTATAGACATTACACCCGTCATGGTCAAACTTTACAGCAAAGTCAGCGTCGCACAGCTGGTTAATGCTGAGAAGGTTTGCTTTCAAACCTTTGACGTACAAAATATTCTCTAGCTTAGGAAATCCTGGTAACTCTACTGTACCTCTTCCTACGATGCTAGACTTTCTCTCGTCTCTAAAGGTGACTCTACCTTCCTTATAATCCTCTATGTAGGTAAAAAGTACGACATCACTGGTCATATGTCTAGAGCACACACTATCGAAATACCATTGTGAGGTATTATGGGCTTTGAGAGTGACATCAACAACAAGGGACTTTTCGTCTTTCTTAGGTACCCAAGAAGTGGTAACCTTTTGTTTATCCTTATTGTTGTTGGTTTTAGTCGGGATGCGGGAAGCATTCACTGACGACAAAGACATCCATCGGAATTCCTCCATCAAACTCTGTGATATGGCAGCTAAAAAATCAACACGCTCTCTCAGATTGGTAAAATCATCAGTACGATGTGGTGGAACATATGTACATGAAGTCTGACCCAAACTACAATAATACTCTCTCAAGTGGCCTTTTCATTTGCAGTACGTGCAAAAGAACACAGCCTTGGGTTGACCTTGGTTTGCTTTTCTTGGTCGAACTCTCCTTCATGGTTTTTGATGATGGCCATATGGAGTTGTAGTAAACTCAGGAACTGGTCTAGGTGCTATTTGGGACGTGGAGGCACCATCAAAATCTATTCCCTGCCTATAACCAAAACCTAAAGCGGGACCGAGGAGCATCTTTCCCATCTTTCCATATTTGTCCTCGATTTGAACCTTGGCTTCCCGTGCTCTCTCAAGGTCATGAGTAAGCTGGACTACAAGGGCTTCAAGTTTCTTCCGAGTCTCCAGGGAGGAATGGATCTCACTCGTAAGACTAGTCACTTGATTAGTTAAGTCCCCTTTATCTTTCTCAAAGTAACTCTCTCTCTCTCTCTCTCTCTCTAAACAGTGTCTCTCTTTCTCTAAACTGACTTTCTCTCTCAACACAGTCAAACTCCCTCTCTCTCAAGGTAGTGAAGGTGGAGGAATCTCTCTCTCTCTCACTTCTCCTAAATCTTCCTCTAAAGTGGTGATCCTAAGAACTAACGCTTTGTTACGCTTTTTAGTTTTAAATGGCTCAGTATATAACTCAGCGTAAGCATGTTGAAGATTACTATCGCTCTCACTTGCAGCATCCTCCCCCTCACTCACTTCGTTCTCACTGTTGAGGTGTCCCTATGAATAGAATCCTCATCATCGTGAGGAGCACTAGAGGTAGTCACATGACTATCCACCCATGAGGTGAAGTTACACTCATGTGATGACTCGTCGCCAGATTCCACCGACTCGACCTCACTATCGTCACTAAGGGTAGCATTAAGGAAATCTTTGCACTTTTCTTTGGCAAGTTTGTTCAGCCTAGTAGCACACTCAAAAGCTCTATGACCCTTACCGTCACACTCATAACATCTCTCACCGTATTTCTTAAGAAGGGCCTTTAAAATCTTTTTCATTTTTCTTTTCAAACTTATTTTTCTCAAAATTCTTTTTATCTTTGAAATTTCCATTTTTCTTGAATTTTTTTGCAAACAAGGCCAAATCATCTAAATCTAGGTCACACTCTGAATCTGGCATTTCTTTCTCCCTTTTTCTAGATGACTCTACTCTCTTTCTTGTCGACCCCTCATTCTTCCTATCCCGGGCTTGAAGTGCAATTCCCTTATCTTTTGGTTTAACAGACTTAGTAAACATGTCAATTTCAAAGGTTTGTAAGTCTCCAACCAATTCCTCTAATTTAAGCGTGTTTAAATTACCCATAGAATTTAGCACAGTGACCTTAGGGATAAAACGCTTAGGTAGAGATCTTAGAATCGTTTTAACAACTGTAGCATTAGGAATGTGTTCATCAAGATTAAAGCTAGTGTTTATAATATCAGATAATCTAGCATAGAATTCATCAAAACATTCACACTCAAGCATGGTGATAGTTTCAAATTGAGTTGTTATGTTTTGTAATTTTGATTCTTTTACGACATTAGTTCCTTCATGGGTAAGTTGTAAAACATCCCAGGCCTCTTTTGACGTCGTACACGTCATTATCCGCCGGAACTCGTTAGGTGTGACGGATCCAGAAATAGCACTAAGACCCTTAGAGTTAAAAGCTGACCATTTTAAATTCTTCTTCAATCCAAGAAGTCACAAATTTTAAATTTGTCACCTTGTGAATAGTGATGGAGGGAGGTGTCCTTCCTCTTTCAACCAAAATCCAAACTCTTTCATCTATGGATTTTACATCAGATTTCATACGGGTTCCAGTAAGCATAATTTGTCCCATCCAAAACTGGCATTTTATTATATAATTTATCCATTTTGAACACGCCCTTTTTCAAAAATCAATTTTTCAGAAAATTGATATCTTTAGAAAAATTTTGCAGAAATTACACGGTATAATTGTGTAATTGGCTCTGATACCAATTTGAGAGTGCGCCTTTGTTCAAACAACAGAATTATTTAATTAAACTCAGTTTTTTCAATTAAATCCTAAAACTTGCATCTAGGTTTTATTAAAGACAATATAATCATGCAAGAACAATCAATCACAAACAAACACACAAATGAGGAAAAATCCCCCAAAGGAGCAAAACCTTTTTTTACTTTCACTATAATTTGTAAATAACGGTTACACGGATTATACTGAAAACAAGAGTGACATACGAAATGCCCTCAGATATCGATTCCGATGTCGTCGGCTGGAATCTCCCGCAAGAACTCCAGATGGGCAGCAATGGAAAAGAGCCGGCTTCTCCACAAGTTACTCTAGATGAGTAAAAACGCTCTTTTGAAGGTTTAAAGATTCACACACATATTTAGGAATGGTTTTGTGAATCAAAAGGCATTAAAATTTAAAAACTCGAAGTCTATTTTCTGGGTTGTAAATCGCAGATATGTGTGTAAAAAAGGCACGAAAAAACATATAGAATAGGTACTCATATTTATACGAAAATCGAGGCAACGCCATCGCTCGAACGACATAGGCATGTCGCACGAACGAGATCACGCAACATGCTCATGTCACTTCAATGACAGAGCGATGTCATTCGAACGATCTCGACGACCAAAAAACTCCGCTTCTACACTTAGAAATTTTTTTGCTTTTGTATTAAAAATATATCAAACTTCGAAAAATAATTTCTAAAAAATTCCCAAATATTTATACGAATATTAACAACTCCAATTAACCATTTTACCAATAACACATCGTGGAGTAGTGGGAACAGATGAGCAACACGTCGTATGTAGCATGATGCACGGATGAAGATGGTGGATGCATGGATTCGGATCAAGGCTGTCATGGATGATCGTGTTGACTGTGACACCCCTCCTAATAGAATACCGGGCGATCACTCCTGTACCAAATTAAAACAGGAGTCTCATATGTATCATTCTTAGCATCACTATCGAAAACAAAATTAATTACTACTAACCTATTAGGCTGGCGTCAAAATTTTACTTAACTAATCTTTTTAATCAAATCAATTAAGTAAAACCATCGCACAATTAAATAAATGAAACTGAAAAGAAATAAAATAACCGAGTACTCGGTTCAACAATAATACAGAATGAATAATCAACCCGAACTTTTATACAGTATCTCCTATCTAGATTACAAGGATAGAAGCGTCTATAGTGAACCTGCGTGCATCCATAGCTGCTGCAGCAGATGTCTGACTCGAAGGAATCATCATCCAGGTGTCCCTGTGTCTGGACACCTATACATATATATAATACATAGCAAGAAATAGAAGAATAGGAAAATGGGTCAGAGCCTGATTTGTAAAAATATTTTGCAACTACATAAATGCTTATAAAAAAATAGGTTTTGTCTCATATTTAAATTGGTATCGAACTCTCATGAGATACTCCTCACCCCTCTTCTAATAGTGCACACCTAACGCATTCATTTAAAACATCTTAGTTAAGCTATCCCGCCTAACTAATCTAATTCACCCATCTGCTAGAAACCTCGATAACCCGAGTAATAAGGGATAAACTTCTCTCCATTCTCAACACTGCACTGCGTTCGTGCATGGGGTGTCTCGCAAAGCGAAATCCAAACAAGGAACCCCCCCGATACACTACTACTTGGCAGTGTTGTTCGTCGAGATCCATTAGACCCTCAGCACATGACGTGTATATAAGACTCATATATACAAACAATAATATATATATATATATATATATATATATATATATATATATATATATATATATATATATATTCATATAATTATATACATTATCGTACTTACTTTTATCTGCATATCAATATACACGTCCGGATATAATCTCCCGGAATGAGAATTAATCCTTTCTTTTCCCTTTTTCATTTTATCTCTTTACTCTAATAGAGATATATAATACCTTGTTTTCACACACAAGTAATATACTATACACACAAGTAAAATAACCATCCCAACGAGCTATAACTCGAGGATGCGGTCTCTCAATGCTATCATCTTTCAGGGCATTACTCACATACCATCCTGGGGACACCCGGTAGGACTAAATGTCACCTAATTCGTGGTCAAAACCAAATCACAACGTCTGGGAAGCGGTCATAGTTCATAACAGGCAATGAGACGAAACATACCCACCACGTCTCATCCCTAATAAAAATCACACAATATAACAATGGACGACTATGACCTGGGGACTATCCACATCCTACTCCTCAAGCCAGGGGGTCACCCTCATCGTGCAACTTCCCATGATAGCATTAGAGGGGGTATGCTTCACACACACACACACACACACTATCACACACACACACACACACACACACACATATATATATATATATATATATATATA
This sequence comes from Sambucus nigra, assembly GCA_949130495.1. Taxonomy (NCBI): domain Eukaryota; kingdom Viridiplantae; phylum Streptophyta; class Magnoliopsida; order Dipsacales; family Adoxaceae; genus Sambucus; species Sambucus nigra. The sequence goes on from OX422211.1 coordinate 94,460,785, forward strand.
TATATATATATATATATATATATGGCTATAATTACCAATCTCATAAGTATTTAAGTATTCTCCAAATTAAATACTAATCTCATAAGTATTTTCTTACATAAATGTACCTCGTACCTTGATCACTGTTTGGGATTTATATACTCTCCAAATATCCCAACCCATAACCATCTAATAAGTATACCCGTAACTTATCTTTGGCCTATAACCCAATTGCCATCCTAGTCGTCTCATAGGATTAACTCAGTAATTCCACATACAGTTCTTTTATTCTACGCGCATAATTATTTATATATAATCGCGGGTGTTACTCGTCCCGAACATCCATAATTAAATAAGCTATGGATTCTATTTTCCATGAACTTATAGCTTACATCCCACTCCAAAATTAATTTAGAGCTCCCCCTTCTAATTTAGGAACCCTAAACCTTTAAATTCCTCAAACTCTTTATTTTCTCCCAAAACACCCTTTTTGTGCCACACAACTTTAGCACCCATCCTAGCCCTATAAATATTCTCCAAAGGCTAGTTGTTAATTCCCTAATTGAATCTTTATCTCTTCAAATAAATAAACTAGAATTTATTGAGATTGAAAATTTGCCCATAATTAACCCTAGGCAAAAATTGCCAAAAATCCTGAAGGTTTGACTGATCGACCCTTGCCCTCGATCGATCGATCCTTTACCCTCGATCGATCGATCGGTTCAGACAACTTCTTCTCCGAGAAGATTTTTCGGCCATTAAAGCTTCTCCAAAGCTTGTGTCTCCTCACCTAATGTCCCCCAACCTCAATCAACTACATATACACAATCTATGAGGGTCCTAAACATCCTAGAACCCATTATCCACAACAATTATTAACTAAATCCTAAGTTTTCCAATTGGAATATTTTTTGGGTTAATCGGTTAAAATTTTTCGAAAACCCGTTTTGGTTCACAAAAACCCATCCCGAAAATCTTTGTGATTTATCACTACCAACTACAATATGAGAATTATGCTTTAAACAAAATAAGCAAGTAAAAACTTGCCTCGTGGATAAAATCCGACGATCCCGAGCCGAATCCCGCGAATTTTGACCGGAGCTTCCCTTTTCTTCCTCTTTTCTCTTCTCATTTCCTCTCCTCTTTCTTTTCTCTCCTATCTTCCCCTCTCGCTCCTTATATAGGGAGAAAATAAGGGTTTATCCCTTTAAAACCCAAAAATAACTCGTTTACTTAATTACGAGTTCCTTTTAATCCAAAAATTTTTGGAGCCTAAACAATACCCCCGGATACTCTATTCTGACTATCTCGGCCATTCCGAGACCAACCACACAATCGAAATTTCCATCTGAGGTGCTTGACCGCAATTCACTATTTTAACCCAAAACAACCTAATGCGGGTTTTTCCAATTAAAATATTATCCTCTGTCGTTTTACTCAACTGCGACCTGTAATAAAATAATCATTCTCATCTACTTATTCCCAAAAGTAGTTATACCATGCATTGGAAATCATCTAACACTCCTAAACTCCAAAAATTTAATATTCCGAGAAATTCCTCAAATTTCCAAATTACACCCACTTATGAAATTAAATTTCCCATAAAAGTGAGGGGTATTACATACTCCCCCCCTTACAACGGAATTTCTTCCTCGAAATTTAGATACAACTGATACTTCCAACACTATCCTACGATCGCTCCACATCCTAATGCCTCAAGGTAATGGTACCAACCCAATGGCTCTCAACCATACACTAATTCAGCACTCAACTGCTACCACGGTCGTAAGGTGACTTTAATAACATCACATCGCACCCATTATTTCTAGTCCCCCACGTAGAAAGATAAGCCTACAACCTCCGCTCTAATATCCAAACATGATTCTAAACGTTCGCTCGTCTACATCTGGATATCTAATTTCCCCCAAAGGAAATTACTCTAACGCTCGACCACTCTCGTCAGTCTCATCTATGATCTTGAGCATGCTACTTCTTTTTGCCCTATACAATTGGATTATCGCCAACATCTCACGACGTTCATTCCGATCCATACCAATTTCCACCTATACTGCCTCACAGAATAATCTTCAACTTATATATACTATACCTCTTCTATATCAGACGGTATATAAAACTAATTTACCAATGTGCCCATACACCTTTTAACTCATGCCTATACGCACAACCATTGTAAACGTGACACCCGTAACACTCTCTTTAAAGATGTGACTTATTTCCTCGGTGTAATACTCACGCATGGATTTTCCTAACCCGCGGAATTCAATTCTTCTCAGGGTTAATCAACCAATTTTCTTGTGGTTCACTTCTCATAATATTTCTATATCGGCGCCACTAACTCTATAAAACTTACTTCCTAATAATCCTACGATCTATGCGTCACCCTACCCACACAAAACGAGTATAATCCTAAGTATATCCCTAGTGCCCAAGTCCTCTCTTAACTTCCGACAATTTCTCGATTTCATGCATGGAACGTCTCGCAAAGTGAGATCCAGACAAGGAACCCTCCCGTTACACTACTCCCTCGCGTCGTCGGTCACCGAGATATAACGGCCTAAGGCACACTAGCGGGACGTCCTAAATCCCACCTCACTAACTTACTAATGTACTTATACCCTTCTATCCTTCTACCTTGGCGAAATGGAAAAAATCTAACTAATTAAGGCGCCTACTCCCTTCAAACCTGTCGTGAACATTACACCCAAAACATACTTCTTCCAAAATTTGCCTTTTCATTAAGGCCTGACTATAATCCTCAAATCAATTTCTCTAACTCCAGCTTCACCCACCTACTTGCGATGAGAGGAACACTTTAGTGCTTCTCCATAGCACTTATATTTCCATAATCATATCATAATCATATGACTCTCAGTCTATAGTGCTTCTTCCACACTATATGACTTATAGAAGAAACCAACATCTTTGCATTCTATAACATCTCTCCACTCCCGACGTCGTTAAAGTTCAAGCGTGGAGCGTCTCGCAAGCGAAATCCAAACAAGGAACCCTTCTAATACACTACTACTTAACTTTGCCGGTCGTGGAGGGCCGTTAGCTTCAAATATGCCACTGGGATAAAACCATCCCACCAATCTACAAAATGTGGTCAGAACTCCTATTTACTTCCAGGAGCCACACCACCAGGCGCTTGTACTAACACTAAGTCCTCAGCGCAAGAGCTTAATCTCACAGCTTAACAATAAATTCGGCACACCTTAAATAATATCTATAAGGCTGACACTCACTCGAATCATAATAATGAAATGTTTGGTCACCGAAGTTTCCATTTACCCATATAAATAATGGTGAACTCAACCTGCGCATCCAGGTGAGATATCGCAACATCCCGTTCCACCCTGAAACTATGGACACAATAGTCTTGCAATCATTAGCCTGCTATCGCTCCGATCAACCAAGAATATTTTATACTCAGAATAATACCATACTCGTATTTTATACATAAAACGAGTAATACAACCCAGATATATACTCAAAATATCAACACCCGCTTTTACAACGAATGAAGGAGAATATAACTCCGCTACCGCAGAAAACACATAGACATGCACTATATTAATGTTATAGATAATGCTACAAAACTCGAATTACACACACGAATTTAGGGTTGGTGAAATACCGCGACTTTATCTAGTCACACCAAATATACCTCCTCCATCTTAGGTAAAACTCATACTAATAACTTTGCTAGTCAGTCGAACCAAAACTATTTTAATCGATGCCCCACCTCGGCACCCTATTCTTGTCCTTTAATTTCTATTAGGCAAGGACTACCCGTGTGGTTTTATACTCTACATAGGGACCTTTCCCCATCTCTACCCCCTGACCATGTTAAGATTATCAGTATCTACGACTCTATATCCTCGATCCTGAAAATTTCTTACATAGTTCCCTTAACTTTTTCGTTACAAGGAAACTCTACTACCAGCTTCAACAGCCCTGGTTCCATGAATTCCCCGGGTGGATGTCCACTCATGGGTTCCATGGATATAAATTCTCCACAAGTGTTAGCAACACTTATTCTGCGAGCCTATTATTCCACCGAAGGACCCTCTCTTCCTTGTACCTACCTTACTTCGGTACAAAGCTTACTTATCCTTATCACTCTTGATTCATAGTCGACATCTGACCGATCCTTATGTGAATAATCCAAAAATTGCATTCTCTTCATTACTGAAAAACCAAAGGAACTCGCGGTTAAAACTTTTCATAAGATTCCTCTATGAGCAAAACATCCGTCTCCCCTGAATATGGTGACTAACGTTCCCACCCTTACAACGCTTCTCCTACAAGTGAAATTTTTTCCTTAATTTTCCACATATGGGTATTTCCATACCTTGCTCTAAGACCAAGCTTCTGAGCTTTCTACTTCCACTAAGTGAAGCTACACTGACTTCGAATAACTTAAACCTCAACGTATGGTCCTTATCGAAGACCCTTCGAACTTCTTTCCAATTCAACTTTACCGGGTAATTCAAGTTTAGCACCACTTCCTACTACAGTGGTACTTGGATACTCATAACTACTATACTCTAGTAGTCGCCACAACAACCCTCCAATTAAATCGTTCCTTCTACTACCCTTGCAATGGCCTTCCGTGGTCATCCTTCATCGATCAACGCAGGAACCTCAAATGAGCGCGTAAAATATTAACTACAATCTTATGTAATAGCAGGAGAACGAAATCTCACAAAAGGAATCAACAATCCTAATTCCTAAGGCTCTATATCAAATCGAAGGCAACGCTGAAAGTGTAGTACGTCCGCACAGATTCCTAAGGACACTAGAACCTGATGCTCTGATACCATCTGTGACTCCCCTCCTAATAGAATACCGGGCGATCACTCCTATACCAAATTAAAACATTAGTCGCATATGGATCATTCTTAGCATAATTGTCGAAAACCAAATTAATTACTGCTAACCTATTAGGCTGACGTCAAAATTTTACTTAACTAATCTTTTTAATCAAATCAATTAAGTAAAACCATCGCATAATTAAATAAATGAAACTGAAAAGAAATAAAATAACCGAACACTCGTACCTTGATCACTGTTTGACGTCAAAATAACCGAACACTCGAACAACAATAATCAAATCAATTAAGTAAAACCATGATAGTATTAGAGAGGGTATGCTTCACACACACACACACACACACACACACATATATATATATATATATATATATGGATACAATTGCCAATCTCATAAGTATTTAAGTATTCTCCAAATTAAATACTAATCTCATAAGTATTTTCTTACATAAATGTACTTCGTACCTTGATCACGGTTTGGGATTTATGTACTTTCCAAATATCCCAATCCATAACCATCTAATAAGTATACCCGTAACTTATCTTTGGCCTATAACCCAATTGCCATCCTAGTCGTCTCATAGGATTAACTCACTAATTCCACATACATATTCCATGCGCATAATTATTCATATATAATCTCTTGCTAAAATACTCTCTCGGGTGTTACTCGTCCCGAACATCCATAATTAAATAAGCTATGGATTCTATTTTCCATGAACTTATAGCTTACATCCCACTCAAAAATTAATTTAGAGGCCCCCCTTCAAATTTAGGAACCCTAAACCTTTAAATTCCTCAAACTCTTTATTTTCCCCGAAAACACCCTTTTTGTGCCACACCACTTTAGCACCCATCCTAGCCCCTATAAATATTCTCCAAAGGCTAGTTGTTAATTCCCTAATTGAATCTTTATCTCTTCAAATAAATAAACTAGAATTTATTGAGATTGGAAATTTTCCCATAATTAACCCTAGGCAAAAATTGCCAAAAATCCTGAAGGGTCGATCGATCGACCCTTAGCCCTCAATCGATCGATGGTCGATCGATCGATCCTTTACCTTCGATCGATCGATCGCTTCGGACAACTTCTTCTCCGAGAAGCTATTTCGGCGATTAAAACTTCTCCCAAGCTTGTGTCTCCTCACCTAACATCCCCCAACCTCAATCAACTACGTATACACAATCTATGAGGGTCCTAAACATCCTAGAACCCATTATCCACAACAATTATTAACTAAATCCTCAGTTTTCCAATTGGGATATTTTCTGGGGTTAATCGGTTAAACTTTTCCGAAAACTCGTTTTGGTTCACAAAAACCCATCCCAAAAATCTTTGTGATTTATCACTACCAACTACAATATGATATTTGTGCTTTAAACTAAATAAGCAAGTAAACACCTGCCTCGTGGATAAAATCCGACGATCCCGAGCCTAATCCCGCGGAGTTTGGCCTGATCTTCCCTTTTCTTCCTCTTTTCTCTCCTCCTTTCCTCTCCTGTCTTCCCCTCTCCCTCCTTATATAGGGAGAAAATAAGGGTTTATCCCTTTAAAGCCCAAAAATGACTCGTCTACTTAATTACAAGTTCATTTTATTCCAAAAATTCTCGGAACCTAAACAATACCCCCGGATATATAACCAAGAACCACACCATGAAAGAACACAAAAACAACCAAGTCGATGATAGCGAAAATGTAGGGGTGTGAGAAAATTCGATAGGAAAATCAATGCATACAAACATAATATATGTGCAAGATGAATATCGGATACTCCTAACGAATGGATCAACATATTCCTTAGGTGTAAAAGGATTGAATTATAAGAAATTGACTCAATCAAATTAGCAAATCAAAGCTCAAAGACATTTTCACACCAATAACGTCCAAAACTATTTAATGCTTTTGTAAGACTTTCAAGAAAGTGCAAACCCGTTTTAAATTCTCTAATCAAACTACCTCAGATTTATATTTTGTTTAGAGTTGATTTAAATTCTCAAACATTGGAGAATTGATGGTGAAACCTAATGGCCCATATTCGGCATGTATTGCATTTTATTGCCTTAAAAAAAATTCGGGCTCTTTTAACCTCTGTGGACCACGGATAATAAAATTCCTCAAATTTTTAGGTCCGATATAACGGTGGCTTAGTATTCGCAAAGGCCAAATGAACCTTTCGCAGTCCTTCCCCGTTTTTTTAAAAAAACACACAATCTCACCAAATGTTTTATACATGCATTCCAATCTTGTCAAGTTTTTTCGCATATGGTTCGTTGTATAGACAAAATTGAGATGGAAAGACTCAAGACAATATGTGATAAACAAGTACAATAATCAAATAAAGTCGTGCATGTGTGCAATAAAGTATATAAGGAGCCAAACATGTAGAAATATATCACTAATCACATCTCAAAGACTCCAAACAATGTAAAGCACATGGATGAAATGATGTAGCCTCTCAAATCACTATCAAACAGTCACGTGAAAAATGGAAATGGAAGTTGCGACTCGATTATCTTAAATGCTCATCCATAAAAGGTGTAAACAAAATACAAAAATCTTTTTGTGCTTTTCTAAAATTTTTATAAAAAGAAAATCTTTTTGGATTTTTTTAAAAAAAATATACAAATAAAAAAAATAATAATACAAATGATACAAACTAGCAATAGGAGTCATATGATATGGACATGACAAAGCATCCTATTCTAGACATGGACCATCCCCTCAGTCAACTGTGAAAATCCCTAAAGACTTCCTAAGACTCTAGAATATAAGTGCATCTAAAGGTTTCGTGAAAATATCGGCTAACTGAAGGTCAATGGGTATAAAACTCAGGGATACGACTTTCTCCTCAACTAACTATCGTATAAAGTGCTCGCGTATCCTGATGTGCTTTGTGCGTGAATGTTGGACCGGATTACGAGATATGTGTATCGGGCTCGTATTATCACAGTACATGGTCATGGTGTCCTATGAAATCCCATAATTCTCCAACATTTGCTTCATCCACAAGAGTTACGTGAAATAACTCCCGGCAGCGATGTACTCAGCCTCTGATGTGGATAAATAGATGGAGTTTTTCTTCTTGCTCAACCAAGAGACAAGTGCATAACCAAAGTAAAAACCTTCACTAAACTTGTTTATATGCTCATCATCAACATACTACAAGTTAATAAACATTAGAAGATGAGTTTTAAGTCCAAAAATCCTATTAAATGGACCTTACAAACGCTTCAGTCTAGAAATTCACAATATTGGCATAAACATGATTTTCAAGCTAAAAGACATTTTTATTTCTTCAAAACTGGAGTAAATGTCTACTTATACAAAAATACAAATTTTCACAAGAGAACCTTAAGAAGTTTGTTCATAAAATATTTTCAACAAAAGCAATATCATTTCCAACATTTTATTCCATAAAATGTTTAGATATCAAGATTTCTTGAAATATATCACTTTTCTCAAAACTCTTGGGAAACTTCATAAATCTTCTTTTTCTTTTATAAAATCATAAGAAATTGCCTTCTTAAATCATATATGCAGTCTAGTCTAACAAGCTCTAGCTACAAGACCAATAATATGCAAAAAAGAGTTCTTAAGCTGAGAGTAAAGTTTTCCCACCTTAGTGAAGCTCCAAAATGGTAGGATGAATGTAGAATAAGATGGTAACCTCCCACCTCCTAAAGTGTCCTTAAAGAGGTTGCCTAGTTCCACCAAGCTTGTCTCCTTGAATGCTGTAAGAAAATTGCTTTCAAACTCCATACTTTCTTTTACATTTCTTCTTCAAAACCCCCCAAAAATATCTCCAAAATTCATAGCTTTGCTGGACAATGGTGTAGATGGGTTTATAAGGCTTAAATATGGTAGAAAAGGGTTCAACTATGGTGGTTTTGGGTAGAGAGATAGTGTTTCTAAGGTTGTATATGGTGGTTGGTGGATGGGAAGCTCTCAAGAGCTAGAGAGAGAGAGAAATACTAAAATAAAGGTGGAGAGGGAACCCACCCTCTCTCTCTTCTTATACATATTTTAATTCATAAGATTCTCTAAGATGTCGACACATCATCAATCCAGGGGCCCAAAAAGTGACAGCACACAAGGGTAACTCGAGATAATCAACTTCAGGTGCGAAATTCGAATGACATTCAGCCTCGTTCGAACGAGAACCTGCCTCGTTTGAACAAACTATCTAATGAGGATATAACGGGTCAAAAACCAGGTTAACTATGGGTGTGCGAATTTCCTTGTTCTAACGATAGGTGAATTCATTCGAACCAACTCTTCTAACGAGTTTTTGGAGGTAATGGAAAATCGACCTTTTTCCAAATCGTTAGAAGCCAATTCGTACCTCATTCGAACGACATATGTTTTCCTTTAAATAAACTTTAGGCAAAAACTCCAATCCAATTGCCTCGGGGCTACTACATTACTCAAATTAGAATTATGATCCACCTCAATAAGCCCAGATTCCAATTGGTCATACTAAGTCACCAAATCATATGAGTATGACCAAAATCACGGGGTGAGTGTTAAATTCTTCCATCATTTAGGAATTTTATCCTCAAAATTATTGACCCATCAATCCCTCAAATTCTCAGGGTTATTAACTTTTATTCTAAGTCATAGGAATCCTTCATGACTAAGTCATCAAAATCTTCAATCACTAAGAAGTTATCATGCATCCTTTCACAAGGTGTTGTCACCAAAGAACTCGACATGTGATATGTTCTAACGCTCACCATTAGGCTAGCTATCAAAATCACATAACAGTCCTCGAGACTCCCCTTACTCAATGACCACACTCAATCAAGTCCTAAGACTTCTTTGCAACACCCAAATATACCGGTTCCTTTATCGGGCACCCTCTCTGGGGATCGACACTTACTCGAGAGCAAACGAAATGAAACTACTCACCCAAATCATCGTTGTAATTTATTTCAATCTTAGGACTACATATACTGTCTCCTAGAATCTTGGGTCATTCTACCCATGCAAATCCACTTAAACTTTATACTAACGTCGCATCGCTAGTCTCTCACCTCGAGGGGAGACAAACTAACTAAGAGATAAATTATACGTTCGACTGACTCCTTCTACAAGATCCTTCTACGAACCTAGGATCATTCTAGGCATAAAATTATGGAACACTCGCCCGAGTATCACATCAATCCACTCGCTATAGCAAAACAACAATGTGAGATATGTTTCCTCGAGTTCTAACGCTACCTGATGTCCTCAAATCATCACCCTAATCTTTACAACCAGAGTTGCCAATTGCTATGTCGACCGATCTATAATGTCACTAATCTCAAGGAAAAGGGTACTACGAGCAAACCATATGGCATAATGCACAACCATACGTACACAAAACTAGTGCAAACAAAGGAATATTGCAAACAAGAGAGCACCCAGTTGCCGAGCTGCAACCATACCAGGTCCATCCGTACTCATATCGAGCCAAGTCATGCTATGACCAAACTATCAACTTAGAATAACACCAGACCATCAAAATTGAAAGGAAACCGTCATCAACCATTGAAACTGAAGGAATACAGTCATCGACTACTGGAACAAAAAGAACACAACAAATTAGAATGAATAAATAATCGTTCTGAGGGAATCTCATCTGTATGCAATAACTACGATCTATGAAAGCTGAATCTACGATATACGCTCGAAGTTTACGACTCCTCCCAGGTGTTCTCACTAAATCCTAGTTTGGACATACCCCGGCTCTAGTCATCAACCATGATGAATCAGATCACGAACCAATCATATCCTCCAAACGAAAGTAATATACGAACCTATTATCCTTCGAAAAGTCGAACACTGGACTTCCCTCCTTAGGGTTAAGGCTTCCTCCTTACATTCTTGATAGTCACGAACCATTCTGATTGGCGAATGCCTAACGTCTTTGTTAATGCTAACCTTATCCACCTTTATAGTTAATGTAATTTTGTGACCAACCTAACACACCTAGGTCGTTGTCAACATTATTATACCATGACCGTATCCCAAATGTCTCTTTAAGAAGTTCCCCAACTAAACGAAGCATTCACCTTATTAAAACCTCCACTGACACAAGGTCATTACAAAACCTATTTCCAGATTCTATCCAATCCAAAATTACGCGACGGCCACACTGATCGTCATTAGCACTATAAGGATAGTAATTACTATATAGGTATATGCTTCCTAATTCGCACCAGTTTAGCAAGACTTGTTAAGAACTAGTCATTGCCCTTCCAGGGTTATTCTAACTTACACTGTCAACCTAAGTCGATATCCTAATCATGCTTCGATATCCCCTTAGCGGTGCCATTTTCAAATCTCTAGCATGACATCATAAATATAAGTCTAAATGCATTTCCTTGTACCCATCAAAATCGAGTACTGCACTTTCTACACTAGTCATTTTAGGACAAATGAGCATGATGCCTAATCACGACACATCTCTCTAATTTCCCTTTAGAGGTAACACCACCTATTTATATCAAATTCCATGTCCTCACCTAGGATTACACGATTTGATTCCTTAAAATTTGACCAATAACGTAAGGTCATCGATATACTTGCTTGGTATCCAGATTCACCCGGGGAGGAATTGATTCAGTGGATGTCGAGTCAGTTCGAAAGCCAATCCCTGCATATGCTCTCTAATAATGTCATTAAGGGCTAAGGGAGGTCTCTTGGGTACATTAAGACATAACTCGACATCCCGCAATAAAGTCGTCGGCTCTATTGCTCTCACATAACCCTCAATACAACCATCATTAGAACACTAGCACTCCAAAACGTCGAACTTAACTAGTTTCGCAAGGACACCGAGCGTACCCAATGTAGTTGTCACCAAAGACTTGACAAGATCTTATTTCTCAGGATTTCCTCACCGTAGGTATGCTCTACTGATTTCCCAATATTCGCATCGTGGCCATTAGGTAATAACAAAGATACTGGTCTATAACTTTCCACATATGGTGCGTCTTTACCATCAAACACCCCAAGGCGTCACAACAAGTTGGTTTCTATTCCTCAATGACGCCACAAGCAATCAGTGCAAAGGATACTCCCAGGATTTCCTCAAATCATTTCCATACTTTAATCGTCTCACATTCTATCATCACTTAAGCTACTAGGATGGGTTACAACACCTAGACAAGAATCTTATTTCACTTTTAATCGAGATTCTGACATAAGTCTAATTTACGACTCTCTTCTCGAGATCTAAGGTTCGAAAACCTTCTTCCAAATGGATAATGCCCTAAACCACGCATCAAACCACAGACTGACACTACCAAGGATTTTGGCAGGATATGGGATGTCGTATACAACCTATAAGCCTCTATATCTACATCACCGACATCAAAATAGATCATATTCCTTAAATTCACATCATATTCTTATGACCCCCTGCCTAATTAAATGATGGGTGATTAGTCCTTTATTAAATTTAAAACAGAATGTTCGGTGGATTCATTCTTAGCATCACTGTCAAAAAATAATTATTCTTTATTTATCACCAATTAAATAATTAAGCTAAGTGTCAAAACATTTAATTTTAATTATAATCAAATAATCCATTAATAAATTTCCATTCTTTAAGATATAAGCCATTTAAATTCCATATAAATATAAATATAGACATGAATCAACTACTGAAATAAATCAGACTAGATAAAACATTCCAGTTCAAAGTCCCAAACCAACAAACCATAAAATCCGCAAGTGCAACAGAAATAAACTACTAAAGTAAACTGAGTACAATCTCTAATGAAACGACTAATAATGGGCAATACATGCCCTAAGAGAAATGTCTGAATATAACTGAAGGAAATGATAGAAGCATCTAATGCAAGGACCTACAACTCCCACAACCGCTGCAGCTCGCTAAATGATCCATGCGTCTAAGCATGATAACCCTGTGACTCGGAACCTGATATAATACGTATATATAGCAAATAATAGAAGAATAACAAGAGACGGGTCAGAGCCCGAGTTGTAAAAATGTTTGTTCTAGCAAGTATTTAAAATTTGCAATATAACAAGTATTATGTGCATGTAGATTATCGGACTCTCACAAAAAATTCTCACATCTCATCTATTGTGAACGCCTAACGTAAATTTACCCCATATTAGTTATGCTACCTAGTCTAACTAGTTCGAAGTCACCATATCATCATCTACGTCACTAGTAGTATACTCGTATCGCCCATATAATACGTTATTGAAATAGTTTATCCCACATAACTAAATATCATTATTCACCTTTCGACTGGTTAATCTTTTACCCACTAAGATTATTTAATTTCTCACTATTACTTTATCAACTAATTTCACACAGTAGAATTTTCCCAAGTTTACTCCCATATATATATAGTCACATCATATATATATATATATATATATATATGTATATGGTAGACATATTCACAAGTATATATATATATAGTCACATCATCCCTATACATATACATATATATATATATATATACTAATCCTGCACCCCTTGGTTAAGACCACTTGGAGGAATGCATACTCTGCTATCATGTCTCGGTGGCATCACTCACTGCATAAAGGACAACTGGTTCAATCTCTCACGAACCATAAATTCAAAACACATATATTGTAGGCGAGTATATTCCCCATCCAAATGGATCACGCACATACCCACACTCCCATTCAGCCATCGACACTATCCTACATCTCAAATAGCACGTAACCAAGTTCATATACTCTGGGTACAAGTGAAATATCCCCATATTGGGTCACCCAGGATAAGACTGTCCACTGTGCGAAAACCTCCTCCCGATAGCAAGCAGAGTAGGTATGATATACACATAATAATAGACATATAATATAGGCATACACATCCTATTAAGATTTATGGGTATTCACCCAACTCGTACATATATATTTTCCATACATAGTATTTTCTCATTACTACTTATAACCCAATTATTTTGATTATTCTCTTTCGAAATTTCCAGGGTCAACTTAGCATGCCAATATTTAGAGTTTTATTTCCCAAATACTTCCTAAGAATTCTACGCTACACTAAATTCATCAAAAAATAGTTCTCCTCACTCAAATTAACTGTGAAATTTGAATTGGACTGAAGAAGGGTTTTTCTAGATTTTTGGACCTGTCGTTCGAACCAGGTGTGATGTCGTTTGAACGAAATCTCGCGAGATCCCTTCTCGTTCGAACCCTGCTCAATCTCGTTTGAACGAGATTGAGCAGTTTCCTTCCCCAACCAAACCTTCTACGTTTTCCAACCATTAGCAACTAAGAACCTCTACTGCTCATTCCCAATCACCAAAACAACAACCCAAATTGATATTCTACCAAGTTTTGATGATTTCTAACAACCTAGAATCATAAAAATATTTATAATACATCAATTAAATATAAAATCCCCAAATTTATCATTAGAGCCCTAGTTCTTCAAATTTAAATTCAAGAACCATTAAAACCTATATTAGTTTCTCAATTTCAACATATAATTTCGGGATTTCTATTCTACATGCAAAGGGGTTCGATTCTTCATTAAAATAATCTCTCAATCCATGATTTAAATTCTCTAAATTTACCCAAATAAATTCTAAATCATGTATTTGATTCCCATACTGACATGGGCACAATTATTGCTAATAGAAACAAAGTAATAAACACTTGCCTCGATTATGATGTTCTGTTCCGTTGATGAAATTGGCATAGACTTGTTCTTCGTCTTTCGATCTACGCTTTGGTGGGATTTGTGCTGTGAGTTCTTGAGTTTTGCACCAATAACACCTATGGACTATCTCTCCATCTTCCTTCGTGGTTCTCTCTCCCTCTCTCTTAGGTTGAAAAACTGATAGACTTCCTCTCACCCACGTACACTCCCTTTTATTTTTCTAATTTTTGTCCATATTAATTCCCCAAAAAATCAAAGGACAAAAATACCCCTACGGGGTGCCGGTCAGGCCTAAAAATATTCTGGAGTCCAAATAAAATACCCGTGTAGAGTTTTTTGACTATCTCGACCCTTATGGACTCAGTGGTGCACTCAAAATGTCCATATGAGTTAATTCAAAATAATTCACTTATTTAATCCATTAAATTAGTCCCGATACGACTCACACGCACGTCCCAACTTAATATACCAAATTATCGTATTTCTTACTCTCGACAATTTATAAAATTTCATAGTTCCATGTTACATATCCACACAGTGATATTCAACAATTTTCCATCAATAAGTATTAACCTTTGGCACGCTAGTTAATAATTATTTTATTCCGGATTGATTAACACTTAATTTCTCACATTTCAAATTAATTAAACCAACAATAATAATTAATCCCATAATTATTTAAATCATAAAAAATACGGGGTGTTACATACTTCCCCCCTTACAGCGGAATTTCATCCCGAAATTCAAAAAAGTATATCAAGTGCAAACAACATTGTATATATGTTGCGCATCACATCATTGCCCTCCTAAGTAAGCTACTCCGTACCACCCATATTGTACGCTATCGAATACCCTTAATAATGAACACTCCATATATGTTCGTTCTAAACTCCATGTTACCCTTTCACGTAGGTTCTTGCCCAAGTCATATCGTTTGAGTTTCACTACTTAAACTTTGTTTAGATATTCGCTATCTATCCTTCTACTATTCACACCTTAGTAGAATAACCGTTCTTTAGATACACACGATCTCGTTTCTCGAAGATCGTAAACGAGTCGGTTATTGGCGTAGTATATACTTTACACATATTATATACTATAGATATGAAATCATCTATGATCTTGTCAATAGGATCTGTTTCCCCCACCTTTAACTAACGACCATGAGAACAACAAAGTTTATCGTGCCATACCTCAACTGACACCATGCCCCAAAGTGAACTTATATGAGTTATTGTACACAAACTCAACTTGTGGAAGGGACTGCTCTCCACCTCCCTTAAGATCCAAGGGTACACATATAATTTATTTTCCCAATCATCTGATTAGTCCACTTATCATCCCATTCATCTGCAGATAATAGGCCGTATACAATCACAACTCGATACCTATGAACTCGTGAACACTCTCCCAAAATCGAAAGACAAAGATCTTGTCCCAATCGGACACAATAATAACCGATACCCTATGTAAACTCACTTTCTCGCTTATAAAGATATTTGCATACTGTCCCGAAGTATGATTAGGTCTAACTGCCATGACGTGAGCTACTTTGGTCAATCGATCCACTCTCACCCATATAGGATCTTAAACCCTCTGGAAAGAAGTTACCATCGTGATAAAATTCTTGGTAGTACTATCCCATTACTACTTCGAAATCCCTAAGGGTTGAAGAAACCCCTACTGGTTTTAGGTGGTCCACCCTTTCCAATGGACAGGTGACCATTGCAGAACGAATTTAACAATATATCTATTCATTAAATCCCATCACTACTGTAATTTATGACATGATACATCTTATATTCTCTCAAATATACCTCAAACCGTGATCCATGTGACTTTGCCTCACCGCGTGTCACAGGTCCTTCCCCCACTCGAAAATCAATTTCTCAAAAACGTAGGCCTCTGACGAATATTATGGAATAAGCTTCAACTTTCCCAGCTAAATGTTGTCGAATTCACATGACAATCATAATTTATTGCCTGATATAATATTTTCAATTACCTAGGGCACCCATACACCCTAGATCTCGCGCATTAATGCACATATGAAATATACTACGCTTAAATCAATTATCCCGCACTCGACATGCTGATAAGGTAGGGGTGTACTCAACCACCCCACTAGTCATAACTTAATTACTCTTTCAGTGGCGTCATTATTCTAATCGTAATGATATATGGACTTAGCGTCTCTACCGAATTTAAGTCATAATTGATTTATCAACTCTCAATTATATTCTCATATATTTACAATAACCAAGGTATGAAACCCATGTACTATCAACCAAACTTCTCTCCAACTCCCGTTGTTCTCCAGTTTCATGAGTGGGATGCCTCGCGAAGCGAAATCCAAACAAGGAACCCCCCCCGATACACTACTACCTAATATTATCGGTCGTTGATATCCATAAGGTCTTCAGTCCATAATATTTACCTTCCCACAATTTTCGTATGTTCACATATTAATCTATGCATGTCCTTAAAATAACTTGAAACATGGCGCTCTCACTATCCTAAGTTTCGTCGATATATATATATAACAAGCTATAACTCGCTGCTTGATAAAGAACACAATGCATCCTGAGTCACATCGGTAAATAAATCCCTACGCATCGAGATCACGTATAACTAGGCAAATACTCGTTGAGGTCTATGATACCATGAAATTTTCATATGTACATATATATGGGCCCAACCCTATTTCAAGTGGCGCCGCACAAAATTATTATTATTACTCCCCCTAGAGTATTCATCACGATAGCCTTATAACTCAATTTACTGTCGTTCGAGCATTCGATATATAATCACTCCACATTACCATAATAAACTCTACAATAAGTATGTAACTTATAATAACATCATATGCTCTTAGGTCCCACCCGGTTCACTTAAAGGTGGCATCGAAAAGCCTCACTATTAACGAGAAAAACGTTTGTAAGAAGATTGTTAAAACTAACGTTCCCACCAAACTCGACTCGCACGCTGATTCGTCACTTTTATTGTACTTTATACCCCGTTAATTTGTACATTCTAGCATGCCCGTGCATGTATTTCCCGATTCTTATACTCATTTATTGACTAACCCATGAATTCATCATATATACTTTGTATGTGTCTTTATTGAGCTTTTATAGGTCTCGGGAATGCATATTGGGAAGTTTGATTTTGATCCGGGAAAGTTCTGTCGATTTTTGCAGCTTCGGGGGAATTTTGGTAATTTTAGCACTCGGGTTTTGACCCCGATTTCTTCACGGAAGTTGTAGACCTTCTTCTCACCTTCGCGTGGCCTTTGACGGTGCTTGAATCCGATCTCGAACGAAGAAGTTATGGATGTTTCGGTGAAACATGGGAAAAATAAAGACAAAATAACCTAGCCTTATTTTGTTTGCAGGACCGAATCGATTCGGTCCATCCGAATCGATTCGGTGGTCACCAGTGCAGCATTTTCCCTCTAGCGAATCGATTCATCCCTACCGAATCGATTCGATTTTGCTAATTTTTTGAGTTTTTCTCCTTATTACTAGTTTGCCATTTTGGGGGATATATCCCTTGTTTTTCCTCTTTTGTAGATAGATGACTTTTGTTAGATATTTGGTTATAAAGAAAACACTTTCTTCTCTCTCCTAGGTCAAGTTCATTTATGGTTTTTACCCACTTGTAAAGCTTTGATTACTAGTTGAATTGTGGTTATTAATGCCAGAAAGGTTCATTTACTTCTTCTCTACTTGTTCTACTAGCTTTAATTTGCATTTAATTCCATCTCTTGTATTGGTTTGTATTTAAACTAGATAACTAACTTATTTATGTTGTTAACTAGCATGTGTAGTTTAGTTTCAATTATGAGTAGCTAGACTTATTATTGGGGATCATAATCCCACCTTGGATGCTTGAACTTCATATTTAGGGTTTGGTTTATAATTGTTCTAATGGAACTTCATGAGTTGGTATTGGAGTATCATAGTTTCTTAACTTCTCTTGTCAT
The DNA here is from genome assembly GCA_949130495.1 of Sambucus nigra. Taxonomy (NCBI): domain Eukaryota; kingdom Viridiplantae; phylum Streptophyta; class Magnoliopsida; order Dipsacales; family Adoxaceae; genus Sambucus; species Sambucus nigra. The sequence goes on from OX422211.1 coordinate 94,479,277, forward strand.
GCAAGGGTTAGTGTTTGAAGCTTTACTACAAACCCAACCCATCTAGCAATAACTAACTAACCCCTAATCCTCCATTGTTGAGTTTAGTCTCTACACGGTTGATGTTCGGACTTAATTAGTTATGATCGATTAGAATTAATTTCAACCAAGCCCTATAATCCCCTTCTTTGTGAATCCGAGGTGGGAGAATGATCCTCGATCCCTTTAATATCTTGAACTCAAGCTTATCTTAGTTCTTTTCATAGTTACGTAATTATTAATTAATTAACTGTTCATCAAATAGCATGTTAATTTAGAGATTACCATCAATCACTTTTCCAAACTATTAAATCATCTTTTACACTTTAAATTTTGTGACGTTTAGAGAATCCCTTTAACCTAATCCTGTTCCCTTAGGAGTGTTTCAATCCCTATGGATCACGATTCCGTACTTACCGGATATTACTTGTTGCGATAGATTTGCACTTGAACCATAAGCTTTATTTAGAGCGCACCAAGTTTTTGGCGCCGTTGCCGGGGATCGGCAATAATTTTAGGTTTAAGAAATTCTCTTTACAGTATCGTTCCCTGTGTTCACCGTGACATCAGGATTTCCAAAAATCAATCCAAAATTCTATAAATGCAAGACGCGAGTTGTAGCAATTTAAATCCTATTCGTGAACCCCCATCATCTAGTGAACCCTCGAATTATTGGTGACCTTTACCATCAATTTCTTGTACTAGTTTGGTCTCGTCTTCTTCTTATACCTGGGCCCACTCCGATCCCACAAGCATGGCTGACAATGTTAGTGAGCACGGTAGTCAGGGGGTTGCACCCGAACCCTTGTATAGGACCATGCGTGATTATTTGCAACCAGAGAGGACCACCTCTCCGTCTTGTATCATTTTTCCCTACAATTCCGCGCAATTCCATTTTCATAATGGAATGATTCAATTACTTCCTACTTTTCATGGCATGGAAAGTGAACAACCATACCTTCATGTTAGAGAGTTTGAGTAGGTGTGCGCTACTTTTAGCGATCAAAACTATCCTCTGGAAGTCACACGTCTCAAACTCTTTCCATTTTCCTTGAAGGACAAAGCCAAAACTTGGCTTTGGTCCTTGGCAACTAATTCCATCGGGAGTTGGCGCGAAATGCAAGCGCAATTTTTGAAGAAATTCTTTCCAACTCATCGCACCAACTCTCTATAGGGGAAAATCCAAACATTCGTTCAAACCAAAGGTGAATCATTCGAGCGGTGTTAGGAGAGATTTAATGGGCTACTTCATAAATGCCCCCATCACGGTTTCGAAAAGTGGAGATTAATCTCCTTTTTCCATAATGGGCTTACACTCAATGCAAAAAAATGGTGGAGACAATGTGCTCCGGTGAGTTCTTTGGTTTAGATCCCGATGATGCGTGGGCACATTTCAAATATTGTGCCGAGACCACCCAAGTGTGGGACACTTCGGACCCTAGAAAAACCAATGCGCGTTCATCCAATCCACCTTCCTCTAGCCATGGGATATATCACCTTGCTGAAGGAGATGATATGTCATTAAGAGTAGCCCAAATTTCTAAGCGTATCGAGGCAATGGATGCCAAAGCTCGGGAACCATCCCATCCTTCTCCCTCACATGTAGAGGAGTCTTGTGCCATTTGTGACGTTGAAGATCACTCAACGAGGGATTGTCTAACAATTCTGGCATATAAAGTGATGCTTCACGATCAAGCCAACGCGATGGCCACTTACAAGAAACAGTTCATGACTCCTTTAGGTGAGGGCTATAATCCTTCGTGGAGAAACCACCCGGGTTTCTCCTATGGGCAACCCCAACAATCTCAAAATCCACCACCCCCGAATTATCAAAATCTTCCCCCACCTCATAATTTTCAGCAACCATATAATCAAGTTCCTCCACCCCAAGCTCAAATGCAAGGTCCCCCTCAGGGACCACCTCCTCCGATTATACCATTGTATGCTCACCCGAACAATAGGAGCCTTGAAGAGACTCTTCGATCTTTCATAACCTCTCAAAAAGCCATGAATGCTAGGCTTGAAAAATAAATCTCCAAGTTGACTTCGGAATTGAGTATCCAAGAAAAGGGAAAATTCCCTTCCCAACCTCAAAAGGCCATGGGGAAAAATAGTGTCACTGACACTTTGAGTCCCCCTCCTGATAGTGCAAAAGCTGTGACCGTTCTAAGGAGCGGAAAAGTCATTGATAAACCCATCCCTCCATGTGACCCCACCATCGTTAAGGAAGTTTTGACCGACCCATTAGAGGTCGAAGATGCCTCCTTAAAGCAGAGAGAAGGGAAAGCCCCATTATAACCGAAAGTGGTTTCGAAGCTTCTTATCCCCGTACCTTACCCTCAAAGGCTCCTCCCGTGAAAAGGGAATGTTAATAATGCGGGCATACTAGAAATGTTCAAACAAGTCAAGATTAACATACCTCTTTTGGATGAAATCAAACAAGTCCCTGCTTATGCTAAGTTCTTAAAGGACTTAATCACTATTAAGCGAAAGTTGTTTGTAAAGAAGAAAGCCTTTTTGGCCGAAAACATAAGCTCGATAATTCAATCTAAATTACCACCCAAATACAAATATCCCAGTTGTCCCACCATTTTGTGTGTGATAAGGGACTTTATGATAGAGCAGTCTTTGCTAGACTTAGGAGCGAGTGTCAATTTGTTACCATACCATGTCTATGAACAACTCGGTCTAGGGGACATCAAGCCCACGAAAATAACCCTCCAATTAGCGGATCGCTCCGTTAAGGTTCCGAGGGGTGTTGTAGAAGATGTCATAATACAAGTTGACAAATTCTATTTTCTCGTGGACTTTGTGGTGTTGGACACCCATCCTACTTCTCCTACTAGTAGAACTACCCCCATTATCCTTGGTCGTCCTTTCCTAGCCACATCCAATGCGTTAATTAGTGCTAGGAATGGCCAAATGAACCTGACATTTGGAAATATGACTTTGGAAATGAAAATCTTCAATGCTTTGAAACAACTGGGAGATGATGATGATGAGGTCCATGAAGTGGACTTTTTAGAGGAGGTGGTTCAGGAGCCTTTTGATGCTACATATTTTTCTGACCCCTTAAAGGGATGTCTTGTGAACCCGAGTGACTTGGAGAATAGCTATTCTCCTTATGATGAAGCGGTCAAGTTCATGAGCTTGTTGTTAGAAGAGGACGAGAGAGTTGATGAGGTTAATTGGTGTACTGCTTTTGAGGACTTACCCCCTCGTGATTCGTATGAAGTTCCCTCGGATGTGAGATTCCCTAAACTTGAATTAAAGCAATTGCCTTCCGAGTTAAAATATGCTTATTTAGGAAAAAATGAGACATATCCCGTTGTTGTCTCATCTAGCCTCGAGGCGGGTGAACAACAAAAGCTGATAGACTTGTTAAGGAGATACAAGGGTGCGTTTGGGTGGATAATAGCAGATTTAAAGGGGATTAGTCCCTTAATTTGCAATCACAAAATTAATCTAGAAGAGGATGCAAAACCCTCTCGTGAGATGCAAAGGAGATTGAATCCAGTGATGAAGGAAGTTGTGAGGGAAGAAGTAATTAAGTTTTTAGATGCTCATATCATATATCCGATATCCGATAGCAAATGGGTCAGTCCAATTCACGTAGTTCCAAAGAAATCAGGTGTCACCGTTGTAGAAAACACGAAAGGGGAATTGATCACTAAATGCACCACCACTGGGTGGCATGTGTGCATCGACTATAGAAAACTTAATGCAATGACTTTGAAGGATCATTTTACCCTTCCATTCATTGACTAAATATTGGAACGCGTGTCCGGCCATCCTTACTATTGTTTTATCGATGGGTACTCGGGTTAAAACCAAATCGAACTTGATCTCAAGGATCAGGACAAAACTACCTTCACATGCCCTTTTGGGATATTTGCTTACAAAAGGATGTCCTTCGGGTTATGTAATGCGCTTGCTACATTCAAATGGTGCATGTTGAGCATGTTTAGCGATATGGTAGAACATGGTCTAGAGGTGTTCATGGACGATTTCAGCATCTTTGGTAACTCCTATGACCATTATCTTTCCATCCTAGAGAAGGTTTTGTGTAGATGTGTCGATAAAAATCAAACTGGGAGAAGTGCCATTTTATGGTCACTAAGGGTATTGTCTTAGGTCACATCATCTCCTCAGATGGTATTGAGGTAGACAAGGTAAAGGTTGAGGTCATTGCCAACCTACCCGCCCCTAAATATCTGAAAGATGTAAGGTCTTTCCTTGGCCATGCAGGATTTTATCGTCGTTTCATAAAGGACTTTAGCTCGATTGCTAAACCCTTGTGCAGTCTCCTTTCCAAGGAAACCCCGTTCGAATGGAGCGATGGGTGTCAAGCAGCTTTTGAGACTTTGAAAAGTATTCTTACCACCGCTCCCATAATTAAAGCTCCCGATTGGACCTTACCCTTCGAATTAATGTGTGATGCTAGCGACTTCGCGGTTGGGGCTGTTTTAGGACAGCGAAGTGAAAGAAGCCCCATGTCATTTACTATGCAAGTCAAACTCTTAACAGTGCTCAGTTCAACTATTTAACCATCGAGAAAGAGTTATTAGCGGTTGTCTACGCTTTGGATAAATTCCGGGCATACCTCGTGGGATCCCCCATAGTTTGTTTTACGGATCATGCGGCACTCAAATACCTTCTATCTAAGAAGGATGCCAAGCCGCGCTTAATAAGGTGGGTGATCTTACTCCAAGAGTTTAATTTAACTATTAAAGATAAAAAAGGAGTAAAAAATGTTATCGCGGATCACTTGTCGCGTTTAACGTTTGAGGCACCCAAGGACCAACTCCCCATTATTGAATTCTTCCTGGATGAACAACTGTTCTCCACTTCCTCTCTGCCGTGGTTCGCTGATATTGTGAACTACCTTGTTACGATTTCAATTCCATCTCATTAGACCCCTCAAGACAAGAGGAAGTTCTTTAGTTGGGTGCGTAGGTTCTTTTTTGATGATCCGTATTTGTTTAAGTATTGCCCCGACCAGATCATCCGGAAATGTGTCCCCAATGATGAGATAGAGAGCGTAATTCGATTCTCCCACATGGAAGCATGTGGGGGCCACTTTTCTTCGAAGAAAACCGCTGCAAAAATCTTGCAATGCGGACTTTATTGGCCCACACTTTTTAAGGCTGCACATGAATTATGCGTTTCGTGTGATTGTTGCTAGAAATTAGGCTCTATAACCCATCGAAACATGATGCCAATGTCCCCCATTTTAGAAATTGAAGTCTTTGACTATCGGAGAATTGATTTCATGGGCCCATTCCCGCCGTCTTTCTGTAATCTTTACATCCTTGTGGCCGTCGATTACGTATCCAAGTGGGTAGAAGCCATTGCGTCCAAAACCAGTGATCATAGGGTGGTGTTGAAGTTCCTTAAGGGACACATACTTTCGCGTTTCGGAACTCCGAAAGCGATCATAAGCGACAACGGAACTCATTTTTGTAATTCTCCATTTGCTAATCTTATGTGAAAATATGGGGTAGCTCATAAAGTTGGAACTACTTACCACCAGCAAACAGGTGGCCAAGCTGAATTGGCCAATCGAGAGATAAAGCACATCTTAGAGAAGACGGTCAATCCCAACCGCAAGGATTGGTCTCTTCGGCTTCCTGGCGCATTATGGGCATATCGTACGGCCTACAAAACTTCCTTGGGTATGTTGCCCTTTAGACTAGTGTATGGAAAACCATGTCATTTACCAGTTGAAATCGAACACAAAGCCTACTGGGCGATTAAAAAATTGAATTTTGATTTAGACAAAGTCGGTAAGAAGCAAATGCTCCAACTCAATGAGTTGGAAGAACTCCGGAATGATTCGTATGAGAGCGCGAGAATCTATAAGAAAAGGGTGAAAGAGAGGCACGACAAGAACATATCCCGTAAAACATTTCACCCTCTTCAAAAAGTACTCTTATACGATTCTAGGTTACATTTGTTTCCGGGGAAGTTAAGGTCTAGGTGGATGGGTCCGTTTGTTGTTAAGACCGTTTATCCTCACGGTGCAATTGAGGTTGAGAACCCATCTGATGGGAAGTTGTTTAAGGTCAATGGTCAGCGTCTCAAGCATTTCCTAGAACCATTTGACCCATGTTCGGACACAATTCCATTGTCCGACCCCGTTTACGGGGCTCCATAGGACTTCTGAATCGTGTATATTTTTTTTGTGCCGAGCATCCCCGACATGTGTGGGGTGCAATGTTTTTGTCCTGGACCCTTTTGTGCATCTTGGTGACCATCTTTAGGGTCCAAAAAATCGAAGAATAGCAGCCCAATCCTTTTATCCAAATGTGAATGGTGAAATAACAAAGCAAAAAATATTTTTCCCTCTTGCGAATCGATTTGAACCCTCTGAATCGATTCGGTGTGAGACAGCTTACAGGTCCTTGTCTATCAAATTGATGCGGTCCCTCTGAATCGATTCGCCTATCAATAGTAAAAAAAAGTAGAACCAAATCGAATCGATTCGGTCCTTCCGAATCGATTCGCCCTGAGACAGTGAGCTTATTCGAGGATAGCGAATCGATTCGGTCCCTCCGAATCGATTCAATTGTCAAGCCTTTCAAATCCATCCGCATTCATTCAACCTCATTTTTCTCCCTTACTCTTCCATCTCCCTTAAGAGCCATCCTTCCTACTCATTTCCCCAATCTTCTCGCTACAGTTTTTCTCTCCATTTCTCTAAGGAATCTCGCTCAAGGTAAAAACTCCAATCTTTCTATGTTAATTTCAATATGAAATTTGTGTTCATTCTATTCAAACTTGGGGAGTTATGTGTGTATGTCCATATTTGCATAATTTGTATCTGATTCATGAACTGTCCACTTTTCATTACCGATTTCCATCACTATCCAACAAATGCAACATATTTATTGTTGATTAATGTGTTGTTTTGTATTTATTGGGGGCTTTCATGAATCAAATGCATTTTCTCCCTATTTTGAGCAGGCTGCACGCCATATGTTCGATAAAATGCCTAAATGAGGAGTTGATTCCCAATTGTTCCATTTTTGTGCCTCTTATCAAACATTGACATAGATTCTACCTAGTTTGAGAGTGATGTATGTCGAATACGCTTATCCGATCATTTTCTTCCGACATGCACCACCCGTTCCTTTTCGAACCTGTTTCACGCTAAAATTGATTTTATGCATTACACTAGTTGTGTATGTATCGAATTGATTTCTCTTGTAGGTTCTTATGTCTCAAAAGCCCACCACCAATGATGTTACGGTCCGGAATGGGTTTGAAACATTTAGATCCAAGGCTGCGAGAGATTGGTACAGGAAAAAGTTTCCCTCCACTCGGGCAATTGCTATCGAACGCCCACTGAAGCTTGCTGACTTTCCTAACAAGGTTAGAAGGCACTTTCAAAAATTCCATTGGGAGGCCCACCTCGAAAAGGAGGGTGATGTGAACGAGGAACATGTCCGCCGTTTCTATGCATCGCTTGTCTCAACTGGAGGCAGGATGTTGAAGCTTTTGTTAGGGGGAGGAAAATTTTGATTTCCAAGAAAATTCTGTCAGTGCTATTGGGAGGTGAAGACAATCCCGATACGTATGTTTATCCATCGCGCAACCCTCTTGCATTGATTCCCAACGATGTTTTGATTGCGCGTCTAGCGCCCGGACACGTTTGGGCTGGGGAAACATTTTTGACAAAGCTCATGCCTGATTCTCACCGGCTTATCCATCTTGTCGCCGTGAACTCAATCATTCCCACCCAAACAAAGTCCGTACTGCGATCAAAGCAGGCCCATTTCCTCTACTATCTCCTAGACGCCAACACTATTATAAGTCTGCCTTCCTTGGTGATTCAACACATGTTGAACGTCGCTTATTGCGAGAAGGGATCGACTAATCTCCCTTATGCTTGGCTTGTGTCTAGGATATGTAGTGATGCTCATTGCAAGGTGAGCGCCACCGACAAGCGTGCGAGACTGCCCTCTCCGCTTGACGATGATGCTACCGAGAGGACTTTAGGAAAGGATTACTGGGAGAGGAAAAATCATTGGATGAGTGATCAAATGGATGCTAGTAACCATTTTGATTTTGATGATCCACTTCCGGACGTTCAGCAGGGACCGACCCCAGTTCAGCACCTGCTGGGCCCCTTTAGAGAGTTGGGGGCGAGGATGGATGCAATGCAGGGGGGATTTGCTATTTTTAGGCAAAACTTGGAGCGAAGATTTTTTGAGTTTAGGGGCGCTTACGAGCGTGATATTTCGATGATTACTAGGGCGCAGATGGACCTATTTGCGCATCTACGTGGGGGCGAGGCTGCTGTGCCTCTTTACCTTTATGACCCATACCCCCTGCGTAGCCCCAATGAGCCCGATCCTTCTCACCGCCGCCCTGACCTTCCCTAGGAAATGCTGCTGCTGCTGTTTCATTTTGTCCTCCTGTAATTATTAATTTTTAAACTATTTTGGGCTGTTTTATATTAGGTTTTTGATAAACATTGATGTATATGTGATAATTGAGAAATGTCAGTATTGTATTTTCTCATTTTGTTTTTTTTCCACATGTATGCATCTCGGAATTATTAATGGAAAAACGAATTCCTTAGTTTCATCTTCTTAATTATCCTTATAAATATCTCTCCTCTGTATATAGTTGTGTTGTGGTACTAACATTTTGACAGGCATGCCGTTGCGCGTTTCTCGAGTTACTCCTTACGGGGTAACTATTTTCTAACCCCTTTTCCCTATTTATTCCTACTAACATTGGGGACAATGTTCCATTCAAGTTAGGGGGTATGGATTACATTTTTGATACCGGTTATCATGTTAGTATTTATTTATTTATTTAAAAAAAAATTCTCTCTCATATCTACTATGATTACTTATATGATCGACTTATCCTATTATATAGCTATGAAGCATGCTTCGAGTTATTGATTTATTAGCCTTTAGCCCGTTATTGTTTGCATTGTGAATAGCCTCATAAAATTAAACTGTGAATCTTTGAGCATATACACAAATAATTATTTATGATTTGGTTTAAAGCGTTTCAAATTCGTTAATTTAAGGCGCATGCTATACCCTTACAAATGTGAAAATTGAGACTTATCGTCATTTGTGAGCGTTACATCCACTCTATCTCTTTCTTATCAATGAAATCGTTGTCAATCTCATTTTCTTTTCATTTGATTTCATATTAATTGATTTATCAATTGAGCATGATTTTTAATGGTGTTGAGTCCCGCGAATCACATGAAACTTTAGGAACGGATTATAGGCCCTCGTTGTTGTTTTAACCCATATGACCTTGACCTTACCATTAAATGTTTTCCCTAGTCAACCCCCTTGAGCCTTATTATTCCTTTCATTTCGTCCCCAAATCCCTTGTCCAACTCTACATTAGAGTCCTAAACCCTTATTTACTCCTCTCGTACCTTGATTTGGGATTATTCCCGGGATTGAATGATGTTTTTTATATGGATTGCAATCAATCTATGAGTGGGCTAAAGAGAAAGAAGAAAAGAAAAAGAGAAAGAAGAAAAGAAATATAGAATAAAATGGGTCCTTGTTGAATCCCATTTCACCATGTGCATTAAAATCAAAGTCTCACTCTCATGAATACCTTGCTTTCAGAATTTGATTTCGATTCCTAAATTGCCCATTAAATCCATTATACCGCCCGTTAGTCCCGAATCTAAATTGATCCTACACACATTCCTTTCTTTTCCTAACCTTAACCTAGCCTAAATTCTATACCCTAAAAGTCCTATTTGATCCTAGTGTGATGTGATTCAAAGGTCGAACATTAGCGATAATCTGTTTAAATGCTTTTCTCTTGGTTAATATGCGATATCCTTTCATGAGATTGTATTTTCCACTTTTATATTGCGTTCTTCATTGATTACATGCGCGTGGCCCAGTTTCCCTTTACAATTACTCTTCATGCCCGCATGTCCCGTGTGTGTTACATCCCATTTTTGAGTGCTTCCATTTGTTGAGTGTAACAACCGGAGAGAACTTGATTATGCATGCCTTAGCATTTATATGGATTTTGAAAGTTTTACCAAATCTATATTACCACATGTGTCCGCTTATTTCGCATTTCCATGGTTTTGATTTTTATTGAAGTTATTTGTTTAATGCCAATAATTGTCATCTTTTCTGTGAGCTTTGTTCACTTTGTTGATAAATTGTGCTTCTTAGATATTTGTTGAGCTACGCATTGGTTTTTGTCGTATCATAGTATGATTTGAATTAATGTTTGTGGGTGTCATCCCTGGTAACCCTCACGCGACCTCACTCGTCCCCTAGGGCCACCTAGGGGTTTAACGGCTTATTGCATATGCTAAATGCAACCATTCGCCCGCGAAAGTGGCATTTTCCTTCTATGTACATATTTCTTCTATTTTGGTTTTGTTGATGGCCCTTATTTCTTCATACTTCATTTCTCGAGACTAGCAATGTATAAGTTAGGGGGTGTGATTCGTCACTTTTATTGTACTTTAAACCCCGTTAATTTGTACATTCTAGCATTCCCGTGCATGTATTTCCCGGCTCTTATACTCATTTATTGACTAACCCCTGAATTCATCATATATACTTTTTATGTGTCTTTTTTGACCTTTTATAGGTCTCGGTAATGCATATTGGGAAGTTTGGTTTTGATCTGGGAAAGTTTCGTAGACTTTTGCAGCTTCGGGGGCATTTTGGTAATTTTAGCACTTGGGTTTTGATCTCGATTTCTTCATAGAAGTTGCAGACCTTCTTCTCATCTTCGCGTGGCCTCCGACGGTGCTTGAATCCGATCTTGAACGAAGAAGTTATGGATGTTTCGGTGAAACATGGGAAAAATAAAGCCAAAATAACCTAGCCATATTTTGGTCGCAGGACCGAATCGATTCGGTCCATCCGAATCGATTCGGTGGTCACCATTGCAGCATTCTCTCTCTAGCAAATCGATTCGGCTCTGCCGAATCGATTCGATTTTGCTGATTTTTTGAGTTTTTCTCCTTATTACTAGTTTGCCATTTTGGTTGGATTTTGGGGAAATATCCCTTGTTTTTATCTCTTTTGTAGATAGATGACTTTTGTTAGATATTTGGTTATATTGAAAACACTCTCTTCTCTCTCCTAGGTCAAGTTCATTTATGGTTTTTACCCACTTGTAAAGCTTTGATTACTAGTTGAATTGTGGTTATTAATGCCAGAAAGGTTCATTTACTTCTTCTCTACTTGTTCTACTAGCTTTAATTTGCATTTAATTCCATCTCTTGTATTGGTTTGTGTTTAAACTAGATAACTAACTTATTTATGTTGTTAACTAGCATGTGTAGTTTAGTTTCGATTATGAGTAGCTAGACTTATGATTGGGGATCATAATCCCACCTTGGATGCTTGAACTTCATATTTAGGGTTTGGTTTATAATTGTTCTAATGGAACTTCATGTGCTGGTATTGGAGTATCATAGTTTCTTAACTTCTCTTGTCATGCAAGGGTAAGTGTTTGAAGCTTTACTACAAACCCAACCCATCTAGCGATAACTAACTAACCCCTAATCCTCCATTGTTGAGTTTAGTCTCTACATGGTTGATGTTCGAACTTAATTAGTTATGCTCGATTAGAATTAATTTCAACCAAGTCCTATAATCCCCTCCTTGTGAATCCGAGGTGGGAGAATGATCCTCGATCCCTTTAATATCTTGAACTCAAGCTTATCTTAGTTCTTTTCATAGTTATGTAATTATTAATTAATTAACTGTTCATCAAATAGCGTGTTAATTTAGAGATTACCCTCAATCACTTTTCCAAACTATTAAATCATCTTTTACACTTTAAATTTTGTGACGTTTAGAGAATCCCTTTAACCTAATCATGTTCTCTTAGGAGTGTTTCAATGCCTGTGGATCACGATTCCGTACTTTCCGGATATTACTTGTTGCGATAGATTTGCACTTGAATCATAAGCTTTATTTAGAGCGCACCACTCGCGAATTTTAGGGTTTACAATTTATATATAAGTTGTGACACACCATGTCACTTGAATTAATCCTTTACTCATAAGAATAAAGAAAAACCTCACAAATTTTGCCTAATTGTATGGTTCTTACGTGCACTTCTCGCGGCAAAAACAACCCATAATCACTTGCACTCGTTATACATCTAGGTTTTTATCCCATAGTGTCCCCCTCCTCGTTGTGGCCAAATTATTCTATTCTGCGACTTACACACCAATCATTGAAACATTGGCCTAACATCTCTAAGCCTCACTTATGGCTTTACTGGCTACCCTATTTCTTCCTGGGCCCCAATGACCCGGAGGATTAATATGCTATTGTTACCGAGGACTCCATTGGTCCTGCCTAAACCCACCACTCTTGGGTTGTAACTTCTTAGGACCAATTCTCTTGACCCAATTCCTCCCCTGAAAATATCACTCCTCCAGTTGTTATGCTAACTGACAGAGTTGATCATTTCTAATCTTATCGGTCTCACTTCTCAATGGACACATTCAACCCTTTGTAGTCCCATTTTTTACACATAGAGAAACTTCCCAAATAATTTCTCGTCATTGGTCCCATTGACCATTTTGGAATGCCCTTCCCTCGGGCTGACAGTCTTAGCTCCTAAGTGTCCTCCAGTTGTCCCTTTGGCTGTATGGGCCTTTCTGAACTATTGTTGGCCTCTACAACCCTAATTGACTTCATCGTCACTTTGTAGGAAGTTAATCAATAAAAATTATCTAAATGAGTTCCCTATTAGGCATACTCTCATGTGGTGTTTCACTAACTCCATTGAGTTCAGTTTTTCCTTTCGATCAAATTCTCTAACCCTCCTGGCTCACTTCTTCTAGAAGCGCTGAAATAACTTGCAAACGTATAACCTTGACAACATCAAAATTAGTTATCCTAGCAAGAATTTCTCATCCATCCCCGTATTCTACACATGGTCCTTTATCAATTATAGACCCTTTCATATACTACGCACCTTTTCCAGGTACAAAGTTCATCACGCAATTCAACCTTTCTCTCACGATTGGTCTTTAACTTACCCACTATGCTAAGTTTCAAAATTTCAATTGCAACTCTGTTACGACATCGAATGGAAGACCTCTTGGTCAAATCGTACCCAAATTCTCTTTAAATTTCAAACACACTTCTTTATATGTGGTGATTTAATCGAATCACTTTATGTCGCTCCTAAGAGTTACATTTTTAACTCCAAATTTAATTGTAAGTGTCGTGGAACTCCACTGTACACAATTGCCTTTGGATTTTCTACTTCCATTGGCCTTTTACACTTTCTCTCTTTCTTCTTCGCATCTTCCCCGGTGACTTTTCAAAAGGTTTCCTCTTATTTCCCCTTTATCGACTACGCTAGGTGATCCTGAAATTACTCCACCGTTATCTACGACTGTGCCTGGGGATCCCACTGTTCCCAGTGATATTTCTATTATCACTTTCTTAAATATTACTCACGGTGACTTTTGTCACGATCGCCATTCCCATATTATTCTATGTCTTCTGTCGGGATTCTTCTCCTGTAGTCCTTCTTATGTCCATCGCCGGTCGTCCTATTATGTTTGGTGCTCGAAGGACACATGATTTCGTATAATGAGTCACATCCATTATAATTCATAGCAGGAGAACGTAAGTCACATACGTAAGGGAAAACAATAATCTTATAATAAGGCTCTATATCACAGAACGCTAAGCTAAAACGTGAAAATCCACACAGATCCTAAGGACACTAGAACCTAATGCTCTGATAGCACCTATGAAACCCCGCCTAATTAATTACCGGGTGATCAGTCCTTTATTAAATTTAAAACAGAATGTTCGATGGATTCATTCTTAGCATCATTTTCGAAAAATATTTTTTCTTTATTTATCACCTAATAAATAATTAAGTTAAGTGTCAAAACATTTAATTTTAATTATACTCGAATAATCCAATAATGAATTTCCATTCTTTAAGATATAAGCCATTTACATTTCACATAAATATAGTAAATACTGGACATGAATTAACTACTGAAAAAAATCAGACCGGATAAAACACTCTAGTTCAAAGTCTCAAACCAACAAACTATAAAATTCGCAAGTCGAACAGAAATAAACTACTAAAGTAAACTGAGTACAATCTCTAATGAAACGCTGAGAATGGGTGAAATATGCCCTAAGAGAAATATCTGAATAGAATTAAAGGAAATGATAGAAGCGTCTAATGTAAGGAGCTACAACTCCCACAACCGCTGCAGCTCGCTAAATGATCCACGCGTCTAAGCCTAGTAACCCTGTGATTGGTCACCTAATATAATACGTATATATAGAAAAATAAATAAGAATAGCAAGAGACGAGTCAGAGCCCGAGTTGTAAAAATGTTTGTTTTAGCAAGTATTTAAAATTTGCAATATAACAAGTATTATGTGAATGCTAGCTTTTCGAACTCTCACATGAGATTCTCACCTCTCATGTATTGTGCATGCCTAACGTACATGTCATATTGGTTATGCTACCCAGCCTAATTAGTTCGAAGTCACCATACCACCATCTACATCACTAGTAGTATACCCGTATCGTCCATACAATACGTTATTGAAATAGTTTATCCAACATAACTAAATATCATTATTCACCGTTGAATGGTTAATCTTTTACCCACTAAGATTATTTTATTTCTCATTATTATTTTATCTACTAATTTCACACAGTAGAATTTTTCCAAGTTTACTCCTATAAATATAGTCACATCATCCCTATATATATAGGGATGATGTGACTATATTTATATGAGTAAACTTGGGAAAATTCTTTAAGATACACACACACACACACACACACACACACACACACACATATATATATATATATACACACTAAACCTTCACCCCTTGGTTAATACCACTAGGCGTAAAGCATTTATTATTGTTACCATATCTACTAGATACACATGGTAGACATGGGGTGAATATGTCGACCATGTGTATCTAGTAGATATGGTAATAATAATAAATGCTTTGCGCCAAATGGTATTAACCAAGGGGTGCAGGTTTAGTGTATATATATATATATATATACTAATCCTGCACCCCTTGGTTAAGACCACTTGGTGCAATGCATATTCTACTATCATGTCCCGGTGCATCGTTCACTTCATAAAGGACAACTGGTTCAATCTCTCACGAACCATAAATTTAAAACACAAATATTGGAGGCGAATATATTCGCCAGCCAAATGGGTCATGCATATACCTACGCTCCCATTCAGCCGTTGAAACTATTCTACATCTCAGATAGCACGTAACCAAGTTCAAATACTCTGCGTACAAGTCAAATATCTCCCCATTGAGTCACCCAAGATAAGACTGTCCACTGTGCAAACACCTCCTCCTGATAGCAAGCAACATAGGTATGCTATACACATAATAATAAACATATACTATAGGCATACACGCATCCTATTAATATTTATGGGTATTCACCCAACCCATACATATATTTTCCATATATAGTATTTTCTCATTACTACTTATAACACAATTATTTCGATTAATCTCTCTCAAAATTTCCAAGGTTAACTTACCATGCCAATATTTAGTGCATTATTTCCTAAATACTTCCTAAGAATTCCGCACTACACTAAATTCATCAAATGACAATTTTCCTCACTCAAATAAACTGTGAAACTCGAATTGGATTGAAATAGGGTTTTTCCAGATTTTTGGACCTATCGTTCGAACCAGGTGTGATGTCGTTTGAACGACATCTCACGAGATCCGTTCTCGTTCGAACCATGCTCAATCCCGTTCGAACGAGATTGAGCAGTTTCCTTCCCCTAACAGACCTGCTACATTTTTCTACCATTAGCAACTAAGAACCTCTACTGCTCATTCTCAATCACCAAAACAGCAACTCAAATTGATATTCTACCATGTTTAGATGATTTCTAACAACCTAGAATCATTAAAATCTTTACAATACAACAATTAGATATAAAATCCCCAAATTTCTCATTAGAACCCTAGTTCTTCAAATTTCAATTCAAGAATCATTAAAACCCAGATTTGTTTCTCAATTTCAACACATAATTCAAGAGATTTTTATTCTACATGCAAAGGGGTTCAATTCTTCATTAAAATAATCTCTTAATCCATGATTTAAATTCTCTAAATTTACCCAAATAAATTCTAAATCATGTAGTTGATTCCTATACTAACATGATCACAATCATTGCTAATAGAAAGCAAGTAATAAACAATTGTCTTGATTATGATGTTCTGATCTGTTGATGAAATTGGCATAGACTTGTTCCTCGTCTTCCAATCTACGCTTTGGTGAGATTTATGGTGTGAGTTCTTGAGTTTTGCACCAATAACACCTATGGACTCTCTCTCCATATTTTTTTGTGGTTCTCTCTCCCTCTCTATTAGGTTTAGAAACTGACAAACTTCCTCTCACCCACATACACTCCCTTTTATTTTTCTAATTTTTGTTGATATTAATTCCCCAAAAATTCAAAGGACCAAAAATACCCCTACGAGGTGTCAGTTAGGACTAAAAATATTCCGGAATCCAAATAAAATACCCGGGTAGAGTTTTCTGACTATCTTGACCCTTTCAGACTCGATGGTTCACTCTAAATGGCCATATAAGTTACTTAAAAATAATTCACTTCTTTAATCCATTAAATTAGTCCCTACACGACTCACACGCGCGTCCTGACTTAATATACCAAACTGTCGTATTTCTTACTCTGGACAATTTATAAAATTTCATATTGCATATTCACACAGTGATATTAAATAATTTTCCATCAATAAGTATTAACCCTTTGCACGCTAGTTAATAATTATTTTAATCCGGATTAATTAACAATTAATTTCTCACATTTTAAAATAATTAATCCAACAATAATAATTAATCCCACAATTATTTAAATCATAAAAAATAAAGGTGTTACAATTCTCTAAAACCATGTTACCGAAGACTATCTAGTCTTCACTCCTAAATCACTTCAACCATAATTGTTACATACATAATATACTTGATACCAATGGCCAGTAATTCTAATCATAGCTTGCGCAATACGACTTTCAATTGACAATTACCAAGGCACTTACTTATAATGATATTATCCTATCAACTACAGTCGAGTACACATCCTCAAGTAATGACAAACATTGTTCTACATGCCTACCGAATTACTAATTACTTATGACATGACACTAGCCCAAGGATCATGTTCGCCTAATCACATTATCGGTATTAGTTACCCGTAAATACCGCACCTAAGAGCTTAATGTATCCTTATTATGAATCAACACCGCTTATGCATGATACTCTAGTCACCTAACCTCCATAGTTGACTCCACACAATTCATGTCTCTAACTCAATAAACGTCATTTAGCTTTATTAACACCTTAATAGACCTCTCACATCATTAAGGGTTTTCATACAAGAACCTCACACTAAAAACTGCAGTGTCGGCACTATCGTCTCGCACACACTCGTAAATTACTAACATATCTAAATCAAAAGCACAGAAGCGATTAATGACAACTAACTTAGCCACATACCACTTTGTAATAAATTACCCTTCGTGCTAATCTCCTTGACTCCACCGTCAAGAATACGAACTGAAACCGTCACTAATCTAGCATGACCGTCTCAAAACTACCATCGACGTCAAAGATCAACTACCGACCGTATAACGTCACTTTCGAAAGGAACCTTGAACCTATAGCTCTGATACCATTTGTAACGTCCCAACCCAAATTTATATGTTTCCCGTAATCAACCTGGTTCGGCCTGAACGTTAGGTATGAAGTGTGATGAGACAACCTAAATAATGGTGCTAGTTCAATTTTATTTAATTGGCATTTCACTTATTTAGCAAGAAAGTTCCATTTAAATCAAACTACGTGAGGGAATCGTGGGAAGCATCTCTTGAATCCAAGCATACAGAGCTACTAACGTAAAATAAAAAAGGATACTTAAATGTACAATGCCCTCAAAATACATAACCACGCCCAACCTTCCGTAATAAAGATGACGAAATGAGCCGGATGTCTAGTGAAAAAATACAATAATGTAATATAGAATCGAACAACAAAAAAGATATTCTAACACGTTATATTTACGTTCACATGCAACCACTTCAATATGTATATATACATACCTATACTTTAATTCATGAAACTATTTTTATTCCAAAAATGTTACTTATTTCGATTAATCCACCTTAATCTTACAACGAAACCCTTATTACTTGACTTGACACTTATTTCTTAATTTAATAAACCCGGCTAAATAACTTTAACAAATACCCTTTGATTAATGAAAGCGTTTCTTTCACCGAAATTACTCCTTACTCATACCAAATTTATATTAATATTTTCCTTGAAAATTACCTTTCAATACATGCATGCACCGTGTTTGAAAAAAATTATTTTTCGTTGAAACCTTTCATAAACACATTCTTGGATTAGTTATAGGCTAATCCTCCTTAAGTTACTTAATTACCCCATAAATCACTTCACTTTACCATATCTTTTATTTATGGACGTTAGTTAATTTTTCACTTTACTTATCCACGTTATTTGTTAACCAGAACATGTATTAATTTCATTCAAGTTAGGTTATCTTTTCTTATATTCACAACGCAACCAATTTCTTGACATGTTTCGCTTTTCATTATAGATTCTTGGAATCCTCCAAATATTCATATACTTTAACAGGCTCCTCACCATCGGCTATGCTATCATATGCTCTGACCAGTGATTTTGGGTCTTTCACTCTAGGCTCTGGGCCCTTCTTAATTATTCTCGGTATCTTCCGAGTCTGTATTAATGTGTTTTAATATTTTTTGAATATCCACATTATTCCACCTTTTACTGACAGAAGCCAAAACCTGGGGATTTCATCCCATCTTGTGTTACACTTTAATAATTACTATTTCTTATCCTTTATACACTTGCATTGATTTTATCCCCCAAATCACCTTCATTTAGGAAATTTTTGTGTAACATCCTTTCCACATTTTTTATTTCATAAAAATGTTCCACTTTATGTAAAATTATCATTTTACCCATTTATTTTCAAACTTGTCTTTTCCTCTATTTAACAACTGTTGTTTCCCAAAACATTATTAAGTTACACCACTAACATCTTAATGGATTTAACTCATTAACACTTATTTAACACTTTGGAGTAACATACTTTTGAAGTTGAAAATCTCTTTATTTCATTACTTTCTTTACTCAGAAAGCCCTTGTGGCCTTTTGGAGAGTACTTTACAAGAAAATACCATTTTCCCTTAGTTTTCACGTGTAGTCTTAAAATATCCATTTAAGGGATGAATTTTTTATTTTCTTTATTTCATGTTTAGACCTAATAAAACTTTCATTAAACTTGTTTATATGCTCATCATCAAAATACTACAAGTTTATATATATGAAAAAATGGATTCTAAGTCCAAAAATCTTATTAAATGGGTCAAACATAGGGTTCATTCTAAAAATTCATAATATTGGCATAAACATGATTTTTAAGCTAAAAGACATTTTTATTTCTTCAAAACAGGAGTAAATGTCTACTTATACAAAAATCCAAATTTTCACAAGAGAACCTTAAGATATTTGTTCGTAAAATATTTTCAACAAATGAAATATCATTTCAAACATTTTATGGAATAAAATGTTTAGATATCAAGATTTCTTGAAATATATCATTTTTCTCAAAACTCTTGGGATCTTTCAGAAATCATTTTTTTCTCTCACAAAACTATAAGAAATTACCTTCTTAAATCATACATGTATTCTAGTCTAACAAGCTCTAGCTATAAAACCATTAATATGTAAAATAGATTTCTTAAGCTATGAGTACAGTTTTCCCACCTCAAGGAAGCTCCAAAGTTCTAGGATGAATTTAGACGAAGATGTCAACCTCCCACCTCCTAAGGTGGCCTTAAAGAGGTTAGATAGTTCCACCAAACTTATCTCCTTGAATGCTCTAAGGAAAACCCTCTTAAACTCCATACTTTCGTCTATATTTCTTCTTCAAACCCCCCAACAGTATCTCCCAAATTATCTAATGAGGATAATCAACTATGTGTGTGCGAAACTCCTCGTTCGAACAATAGCTGACGTCGTCTGAACAAATCCTTTTGACGAGATTCCAGATGCAAGGGGAAATCGACCATTTTCCAAGTCTTTAAAAGCCCATTCGAACCTATTCGAACGAGAATAACCCTCGTTCGAATGACTTTTGCTTTCATTTAAATAACCTCTAGGCCATAAAAACTCCTATCCAATTGCATCGGGGCTACTATGTTACCCAAATTTAACTGATGATCAATCTCAACAAACCTAGAGCCCAATTGGTCATACCAAGTCACCAAATCATACAAGTACGAACAATATTGTGAAGCGGGTGTTATGCTTAAAATAAGAATAGCTTTTTCTTTAACCCTTATCCAACCCTAATGGACCATTCTTATCATTAAAACCCCTTCCCACACCATTATATACAAATACAAGTATAAAATATGGGTTTGGGCTAACTGGGTTTTTAGAGAGTATGGGCCTACCTACTTGGCTATATGAACTACACCAACCCAAATTAAATTATTAAATTATATCCAAATAAATACTTTAAAATCTCAATTACAATTATCGTAATTATTTTCTTTATTTATTTGATCATGAATTAATTCTACTAATTAATCACAATTGTAATCTATTTTAATTTTCTTATAAATCACTAGGATTTAATGAGGTCTTGTTTACAAAGTTAATTATGATATATAATATGATTCTCCACGCTAAGTTTTCTATACACTCTTGGTCAAATCAATTTACTATTAATTGACTTTAACCAACATCTGACCGATTCCTTGATTCTCAGACTTAATTTATTTACTACTCCACCAGGATTATAAAATAATCTACCGACCGAGTTTTACTTGGTGGAAACAAAACATATAATTCTATGAAGGGGTTATCAAAATTCACATTATCTCATGGATGTAGATTCCTCTGAATTATGATCTCAGACATACTTATGTAACACCCCACCCACCCAAAAAGAGCGAACGGAGTGATACTATAGATAAAACTAAACAAATCCACAAGTAATAACGTATAGAGCATTTAAATCCCACAATAAAATAAGAGAAACCACTAATCTCAATCTCTTCAAATACAAATACAACCAATCTCTCGAAATAATATAACTATCTAACTCGAATAAATACAATCTTCTCAAATGTATTCTCGAACATTCTTCCCAAAATATCCAAGCTAAAATCAATCTTAATAATCCATAGTTCCCAAAACCGTGCTAACCTGCCACTAAAAAAATATATGAAGAAGTACACAATACGACAGGAAAGATGCTCAACAAATATATATTAGCGAAAAATAAAACGTAACAACACGAGTACGAATATTCAAATCAAAATGCGAATCTCAAATCATTTATCAATATAATTTCTCAACAACACATTAATCGGGTCACCATGACTCACCCCATCCGCATATGCTTTATCAAGACATAGTCCCGGGAAGCAGGAATTTTGGCGGGTACCCAACTTCCGTGCCATATTAAAATCTCATGACAACGTGATCAATAACAACATGAATAATACCACATGAATCAAAATAATTCCAACAATTATTTTTCCAGATTTCCAAGAATTTAACAATTCAAATATGAGTTCAATTAAACATGAAATCAAAGGAATAACTCTCGAGAGATTTAAATGAGCATATTGTGCAAAATCCCATACCTTAAAATCATTGCATGAATCGCCACATAAAAATTAGCCTCAAAATCTGATCGCACCATCACGTTCCTCTCGTGAAAATAATCGAATCATGTTCTAGTCCCAACATGAGATAATCCCAAATAGTCCTATTTTAAAAACCTAGACAAGTTAGATCCAAACATTATTCCAATCGCCAAACCAACTTCAGATTTGGATTCTACACGAAAAATTGAATCAGGTATGTGTTTTGAGTTTTTCTTAAATCTCATCCGAATGCACTAAAAAAATGATCTAAACATTCCAAATTGTCTCTTCCCATTCCACTCATTTTTGCCTCTTTAGATTTCGTTTTTGGCCTCTCCTTTTCATCTCCCTTTCCTTATAATCACCCACAATATTCCTTATATAACCCATCTCTCAAACCCTAGCTTGGAGATTAAGCTAACGCATATTACTATATTGCCCTTTAATTCAAAATTATCAACTTTACATATTTAAACTATTACGAAATGTCCAAAAGTCAATTAAATTTAAATGTTTGATTCGATTTCAAACCAAAATAAATTATAATATCCCCGATTAATAAAATAATAATAATATTAGTGAAATCCTGTAAAATATTCATAAATAACCCTCAAAATAATTGGGTATTACAACTTACTTAATTATCACCCATTGCAGAGATTATTTGACCCGATATAAATCAGATTGCACCTATGGCAGTCAAAGTGACATTTGCACAAGCATTCCTATCCTTATAATTCTTGAGATTAAGAATCTATGCACCATTTTCAAATACTCGGAGATAACGTGAGTTAATCAAGTCATCCCTTAGACTCAAATCGCATGGATGGTCATGTTCAATACATATCTTTGATGTAACGATCACAATCCTTTGTCGAACTATTGAACAAGTTCTTGAACCATCATACAAGTTCCTTTATTTTGACATAAACTACTAGGATTGAAACTCCCTATCTAGTTTGTGAACGTTTTAATAGTGCTAGAACCGAAATTTTAATCTCCTAATGATCATCCCGAAGTCAACTCACTAGAATTACTAGTGAGCTATATTGATCGATATGTCTACAATACATTTTAACCAAATATAAGATATTTTAGTAACCACAATTCTTATTTAAAAATGAACTGGCATACCTTAACCAAATGGGAACCTTCATACATGGTTTTAAGAATAAAACCCCAACAATTGTAATATCTTCTTTTTCAATGCATTAAAGTATTTTTATTTTTATTTTATCTAGTGGTGTCTGTGGTGTAGCTATAGCTTAATAACTTTTGTTTAATCTATTATTTTCTTTTAAATTCCTTTATATTAATTTGTGTAGAAGTAGCTTGATATCTTCTTGTTCAATTCTTTTCACTTGGTTAAATTTAAATGTGAGAAAATATGAAGCTCGTCGTGCGATACTTAAAGTGTCGTGGACATGGTGTCGTATGTCCCACTATTTTGTCGAAGTGAAAAAGGCATAATGTCATGCCCTTTAAGATGTTCTGAAAGTCACAAACCATTCGAATTATTATCGTCCTTTGATTTTAACCCCCACGAACCCAGTGAAATCTTTTTCCATCAAAACATTCTAAAATCCAGAAATTACAAGCTAGCCCCTTAAGCTTTTAGGTCAACTACCAATCCCTTTCCTCTAAATTTTGAAATTACAAAACAACCCATGAAGTTGTTCTAATCAAAAGTTTACCACAAAAAAAACTTAGGATTTTAAAATCTAGTGTTTCATACTTTCAATTTCAGAAAGTTAGGCTTGGAGCTTATGTAAGTATATGTTTATTTTCTTTATTATAATTTGTTTAAGTATGTAATACTTTTACTAATAATTGTACGTTTGGTTGGTTGTTTATTTTGTAGATTTCAATATGTTCATTGGCATTTAAAAATCACACTTTGAGGTTTCTTTCAAGTTGGTTACAATTTGCAAATTGCAAATCAGGTTTTATTGTTGCTATTTAGCATTTTTGTTTAATATATAATACTATTGTGTGAATAATTTTTATATTTACAAATTACACTTTGTTGTGTTGTGTGAATAATATTTCTACTAGAAAATATCGCTCAGGTCACGAAAAAAGAAAATCAAAGTGAAGAAAAACACAAAAATTAGCGGGTTCACTAAATAAATATTTTAATAAATCTAACGAAACAAAAAATGAACATGTTGAGCATCAAAATATAGAATATTTAGATAATGAAATGTAGAACATCAAATTTTAGAAGATTTAGACAATGAAAATGTAGAACATCAAAATTTATAAGATTTAGAAAATGAATTGTATTTTAAAAGAATAGATTATATTTTTTCAAATGTTTGAATTGCCTTTGAAATAATTTTGACAATACCTCTTACGGTTGCCTCAGTCAAAAGAATTTTTTTAAAGTTAGAATTACTAAAATTTTACCTTTGTTCTACCATGTCACAAGAAAGATTAAATGAATTAACTATGTTATCAATTAAAAAAATTGTTAAAATTAATTAAATTTGATGATTTAATTGATATTTTTACATCAATAGATGGGAAAAACAAATATTTTTAATTTTTTATGTAAATTGGAATCCAATTGACTAAGACCCCTAAAATTCGAGACCACCATACGTGTCATAGTAGCGTGAAAATTGCATGAAAATGCTTTGGAGTAATGTTAGGCCGACACCCAAATGCGACATATTTGCGGTGACACCTTGATATGTCACACCCATGTAGGTGCGTGTTTGGGCTTCACTTGTATTGGCGCCAGATACAACACATAAGGGACTAAAATCAATCAATCACATGTTGACTTTTTTATT
This sequence comes from Sambucus nigra, assembly GCA_949130495.1. Classification (NCBI taxonomy): domain Eukaryota; kingdom Viridiplantae; phylum Streptophyta; class Magnoliopsida; order Dipsacales; family Adoxaceae; genus Sambucus; species Sambucus nigra. Next base: position 94,503,866 of record OX422211.1, read on the forward strand.
TCTAGAAACTCAGTTGGTCTTTTTGGCTTGCTGACCTTAGTGAAAATAAGTAGTTGAGTTTGGCTTAGTTAGAGCATCCACAATGGGATACTAGAAGCGAGAAGAATTTGTAAGTTTGCAAATTGAGAGGTCTCGAGTGATGGATTAAAGTGGGCAAATTCGGCAGAACAATTTGTAGTGGTTCTCCAAAGTTACAGAACGGGTGCAAAATTTGTAAAAGGTTCTTATGAACTTCATTTGTCCGTAATAATTCCTATAAACTTCTGAAGTTCGTAAGAACTCGTATCAAATATAAATAATTAATTTTTATTGCATATTTGGATTTCTACGAACAACATTTGTTCGTACATTTCCTACAAACAAATGTTGTTCGTAAGAAAATATATACTTTTTCCTACGGACAAGTAATGTTGGTTAGAACTTTGTTTACAAATTTCAATGTTTCACCAAACCTCCTTATTCCATTTGTATACTACTTTGTGGATGCTCTTAGCCTTTGGACAAAGCGTAAAATATTAGAAACTTTGGTTAAATGTTTAATAACTCAAATTAGTTTTAACAAATTAAAACAAAAAGGCTTTAAAACAGAGCCTCCTCACCAAGAAAAGCTACGGCCTTTTGTGCGACTTTGAACGAACTTGAAAGAGGTTCATGCAATTGGTGGGTTTCTATCGGAGGAGGTTTGCTGTTTTTTGGTTCTTCTTCACCACAACGAAATCTAGTTCCTGACTGTGGTTATTTTCTTTACATCATCATCACACTTATCTGTTGCATTAGGTTAAGCCAGCTGTATTGTATCAAGAAAAGGTCCCAGCTAAATATTGATATTCAAGTGTCTTGATAATGGTACATAAACTTTGGAACAAATTTTATGTTGGTAAAGAAATTTCTTCCATCAACTATAAATTCAGTATCAGTATTGGTTAATTATATCATATACCGGACGCTGTCCCGTATGAGCATTTTTTTCGTCTTTTCATTCAATTTTATAATATTATTCTATGAATGAATTTTATTACATGTATAAGTTGATGGTTATATGTTTATTGCCACAAGGGGTACAAATAGAAATTCATAAATTTAGTACGCTCTTTAAAAATAAAGAGTCAATCGTACTTTTGGGTCCAATCGTTCTTTGTCTGCGCTTTAAGTTCCAAAGTTTTCATTTTTTACACTTTTTGCGTTCCAAGATTTTCTTGTCATGCTAGCGTTTAAAACTAGTTTAAATGGGCAAATAGTAAAACACCTCAAAGTATATAACGAAAAACTATTGGATCCCAAAAAACATATTACTCAAAAAGTAAGAACATGTGTTGATTTTCTATATACTTTAGATTATGTAAGAGCATAAAAAATGTGCTCTTAAATCTATGAATTCATTGCTCATTGTTAAGCTATCTAAATAGCAGTCCCCGTAGTGTGGAGGTATGCGCATAACCCTAAATGCAAAACAGGTTTACTTTTGGATTTTTCGTTTTTTGAATTTTCAAATACCATAAACCATTTTTACTTTTCCCCCCTCAATCATTTTACAGGAATTGTCAACGGATTTTCCACCTATTAATTTGATTAGATTTGTTGTCTTCATGCTTAAATATCATATTTAAGCTCACATTGCAACCGTGCCAACCCTTAAATTTGAGGTTTAAGATGATAATTTTGATGCTCTATTCATGTGAAACTTCCTCTCTTCTATAATCATCAAGAAATTTCTAGCACATTTTTTTTTCTTTTTTATTAAAAAGAAACCCAAATTTACTACTATCTTCCTAACTCCATATACACTGCAAGTTGCGCTTATGAAGTAGTGAGAGTCGATATCTTCACTATTTGTGGGTTAGTTCACAAAAAAGATAAATTTTGGATTCAGTTGAAGTGACGACAAGACAACATCGTTTAATGCGTGGGGTTTTCAATATGTCAATTAGTGCGCACACAGTGTATCACATTGCCACAAATTATGTCAATCAATTGGGGTCATGTAGAATTACTTATCATCTTAATTCAGCACCATATGGCTTTCGAGAATAGTCCCGTAGTACTATTAGACCCTAAGAATAGACCAGAGAGATTTTGTGCTAGATTTTATTCCCACGTTACAAATTTGATGCAAGGAAAAAGATTACAATATATAGATGACCTTCCTTTGTATCCTCAATTTAGTTGGTTTGCACTTTGAAAGATTGACTTGAACTTAGTTGACGGGTCACGAATGCCTCGAAGGAGTGGCTTCATACAGATAACAAAAGGAGAGGGAAACTAGTCAAGCATATTGAAATTTTGCTTATTCAATTTAAAATTAATTGACAAAATATGGATATCCAGGTTTTTATCCTGGCGGTTAACAGGAGCCAACACCAGTTTTTTTTTTTTCAATTTAAAGGAAGATTCTTCATTGGGATTTAAGGGGGATATTTTAACCTGCCGAATGGGTTTGCGGAAATATGTTGCCTCAAATTTTTTTTTTAACAAGCCCAATCAGTAGATTGAATCAAAGTAACATTACAACACTTAGATTTATCCACAAGCCTACTAATTATAGTACTATAAACATATGTCAAAAGAGGTTTGTGGAGGAACTTAGGTGCAACTTCAAAAAAACTATTCATATAATTACTACTATTTCCAGTCTTGGCCAGAATGTCAGCAAACGAGTTGGCCTCTCTATATCATAAAGATATCCACACAGTATCCAACTTCTGAATCACCTTACGGCAGTCCTGGAATAATTTCTGAATATGGTGGCTCGAACATGGGGTCCTACAAAACAGTTCGTATGTAGACATAGAATCCGTTTCCATGTGTATATTATGAATTCCTTTAAAATGAGCAAATTTTAAACCCTTTTTTATTGCCCACATTTCTGCTATAGCATTAGAATTAAAGCCTATATTTTTAGCAAAGCCCCAAATAAATTTTCTCTTATCGTCTCTAAGGACTCCCCCAATTCCCGCAGATAGAGTATTAAGATTGCAATAGCCGTCGGTATTAAGTTTGAAATTAGTTTTTTTCTGAAGGACGCCAAGAGATATTTATCTTAACATTCTCAATAGGAGTTGGTTCTGATTTATTAAACGACATGTAATTAGCAAGATCCTCCCTAACCTGGTGATTTAAAAGGTGTAGTTGAACCGGAGAATTGTTAAAAATTGCATTATTACATAAGTTCCAAATACGCCAACAAGTGAAAAGAGTTTTCGTAATGGCCAAACTGTTCGAAGTATTCCCAAGACGATCGCTAGATGCAATAGCAAAGCAAAAAATGGACATCCGTAGGAAATTGTAAACCAGTGGCATTAATAATATTGTGAAAAGTTGTACAATTAGTGAAGAAGTGACAATTGGAATTAGTTTGTTGACGTAAGGAACAATTATCCGAATGAAAAATATGTTTGGCGCACAAAACATCTGTGGTAGGTAGGCCATTATGAGATATAAACCAGAAGAAAAGTTTAACTTTATTAGTACATGGTAGCTTCCATAATCTGAACTAAGGAAGTAAAGGCCTACTTATTCTTATGTTCGTACTAGTAAGCCAATTATAAGTGGTCTTAATATTAAACAACCCTTTTTTTATTCGGAATCCAACAGGCAATATTAGGTGAATTCTTATCATGCCAAAGAATACTAATAATTTTAGGGACAAGTTGTAATGGAATATAATTTAGTAATTCAGTAATATTTCAATTGTCAGTGTCACTGTGCCAAAATTAAGACACCAAAATAGAGTCGTGATAACTAAATTTCTTATGAATAGATTGTATCAATTGAGTAGACATCCAATTATCCGTTCAGAATTTAACATGTCCTTCGTGTAAGGACCATTGAACTCCCTATTTGAGTAGTAAGATCCCTTTTGAAATATTTTGCCAGGCCCAATAATTTCGATGTTTAAGTTTCAATGTAAAAAACATAGTATGATGGTAATATTTGTGCTTCATAACAGTAGCCCACAGAGAGTTGGATTTAGAAAGTGGAGATCATCCTAATTTTAACATAAAAGTCTCATTGAGCGTAAGCATATTTTTAACTCTTCACCCACCCAACATTTAAGGCCACATTAGCAAACTCCATTGGATAGTAGCTTTTTTCTTAGAATTCAGAATTGCCCTAAAAAAACCTTTTAATCATAACCGAAAATTCGTCAAGAAGAGTTTTAGGAAATTGAAAAAAAAATATATTATAAATCGAAAGAGAATCAGTAACTAAATTGATAAGAAGGAGCCTACTAGAATATGATAAGTACTAGTTACACCAAAGGTTAATTCGCTTATCTAATTTAATTATAACGTCCCGAACAATAGTTTTGGTCAATCTCCAGATAATAAGAGACACCCCCATATATTTCTCATTGGAGACAAAAAAATGAACATTAAGAGACTCTTTAATCCTATGTATATTTAAGGGGGCCATATGAGTAGAGAATAAAATGGCCAATTTATCATAATTTAAACTTTGCCTAGAAAGAGCGCAAAATTTATTTAGATGCAGTTTAAAGTTAACCACATTTCGCATATAACCTTTTAAGAAAATAATGAAATCGTGAGTAAAGGCCGAAATAGGAATAGGAGGACCAAACCTAGAAGTTTTGGAAGCTTATATAAGTCTATCCTGATTAGCTTTTGTTAAGGAACGAATAAAAACATCCAAGGCCACAATGAAAAGATAAGGAGATAGAGGATCTCCTTGCCGTAGACTCCTTGTAGGGTTAAAAAAAGTACCTAATTGACCATTGATAATTGTGGAAAAAGGAGTGGTAACACAAGAAATAATTCGAAAAAACCATGTTGTTGCAATACCATTTTAATGAAAGGCCATTTTAGTTTATCATAAGCCTTAAAGAGATCCAGTTTAAGAGAAAGACTACCATTTTTAGATTTTGAACCTCTCATAGAGTGAATCATTCATGCGTGATTAAAATTTTATCCTGAATATGTCTCCCAAGAACAAAAGCATTTTAAAACGGAGTCACAATTTTGGATTCAAAAAAAGGTCGAGTTCTATTTAGTAGAATAATAGAAATAATTTTGTAACTCACATTACAAAGACTAATAGGTCTAAATTGGGAGTTTTGGAAGGGTTGTCACATTTCGAAATAAAAACAAGAAAAGTTTTATTAAGCTCTTTAAGAAAATAACCCGAATGAAAAAAGGATTAGACAACTTTAATAATAAAAAACCACACCCAATCCTAGTGGTCCTTGTAAAATTCAAAAGTGAGTCCATCATGTCCTCATGACTTGTGATGAGGCCTATGCCAAACAATATCTTTAATTTCTAAGGGTGCAATCGATTTATTTAAAAAAGTTAAATCCTAACTAGCTACCTGGGGGGAGGGCGCAATGATCAAAAGTAATATTTTTCATCTTAGGATTAGTAGATTTGAACATTGTTTTTATAATAGGAAGGAAATTACATTTCAATTTCATATTGGGAAGTAAGCCATTTGTTATTGTCAGTACCAATAGCTGAAATACGATTTCGAACCTTACGATGATTACCAACTGAATGGAAATATTTACTATTAGAATCACCATCTTTTAGCCCATTGTATTTATCTCTTTATTTCCAATAAAGTTTTTCCCACCAAAATAAATTTCCAAGTTTCTTTTGAAGACATAAAAAGTATGAATTAATTAAGCATAGAAAGTGGTTCTAAGGCACTTTTAACATTAACTAAGTGTTCTTGAGTTTGAGTAATCAAAGTTTTGAATTTCCAAAAGTATATTTTTTCCAAATTTTAGATTTAAACATAATATATTTAGATTTTTCAACAAATTGGAATGCAGTTGACCCTTGGACGTAGGGAGATCAACAGTTCCTGATGAAAGATTCATAAGAAGAGTCAATACTCCAAGCGTGGTCATAAATATATTGACAATTTTGAAAATTAGTAATTGGATTGGAATCCAATAGAAGATGATAATGATAATAAGTGTAATTAGATAAGTGAGAGACATTGGTTAAAGGGAAGGCAATATTTCATTTATCATTAGAGAGACATCTATCCAGACGCTTTATATTATGGCTATGAATTCCATGTTTATTAGACCAAGTATGAGTAGGACCATTAAATCCCAAATCCCCCAACCCACAATCTTCTAAGCAAGAGATAAAAGATTTAATATTATATAAGTTAAAAGGCATCCCACCCATTTTTTAGAGCAATAAAATGGAGTTAAAATCTCCTAAAACTAACCAAGGCATACGAATATTAGCAGATAACAAACGAAGAATATCCCATACCCGACCTCTACGATTAGGTTGAGCATAATTATAAACTGGGGTTAACATAAGATTAGGCAAAGGCGGGGTGATCTTCATAAGTAAATGAACTACTCTGTCCCCTTGAAATACCACAGTGATATGCATATTATTAGGATTCCACAAGACCCACATGCCCCTCGATAGACCAACAACTGGCACAATGTGGTTACTTGCCAAAGAAAATCTCAAATTTGTCTCTGAGAATTAGGAATATCGAGTCGAGTGTCCATTACAAACATAAGGTTAGGGTGATACTAGTTGTAGAAATTCATAAATTCAACCATAAAAAAGGCCGAGAAGCTCGCTTAACATTCCATAACAAAATTTTCATGGATTGGATGGAGAATATATTTGCAAAGCCCTGCAATGCATTATCTAGTAGCCATGGCATCGTAGAATTTCTTTGGACATTGAAGATAAACTGTTGAAGGACCACGTTTAAATCCTGTCTTGCTTGAAACATGTACACTTGTTCCTAATTGAGTATGACCTTATCATCGAATATTTCGAGTTTTATCAGTAGACGATGAAGACCCGTTTTGTAGGTGAGGGCATGGGGTTGAACATGAAATGGGCGGAAGACAAAGGTCTTTTGTCCTTGAATTAATAGTTGGTCTCTGGTTGCAAGGAGTGTATTTTCTAAGCATAAAACTAGAGGTTGATTTGGGGGCATGAGTTGGGGTTGTGGGTGTTGGGCTGCGGGGTGCGGTAAATTCGAACCCGGGGGGATTTTTAGGGTCTAAGTTGTACCCTAGTGAAATTAGAAACGTAGGTTCAGATTACTTTGTAGTGGTGTGGTTTCCCTCCTCATGGTCCCATCGTCTAGAAGAACAGGGGTGGCAAATGTTGTTATTATAGTGGCTGGATAGTTAGTGGGTGGGTTGGTAGCCATTACTCTCTAAAGAAGTAAGAGCAGAAGTAATGACAGATAAAGTAGGTTGAGTTGTATGTGAAGAAAGTATTATAGATATAACTTGGTATGTATTAGTTATAGGGGTAGAAGTATAGGTACTAAAGGTGTTATGTTAAGAGTCGTGCTTACTTGGCCATGCTGGGTAAAAGGGTGTATGGAAGCTATTGGGAGTAGGCCTAACTATACACGACACATGTGGGTTAGTGGAACGGTTTTCCATAAGAGTAGTAGTGTGAGACAGGTGTGGATGTGGGTCAGAAATTGGGAGGAAAATACTATTTCTTTGGTTAGGTAAATTAGTAGAAGAAATAGGATGAGAAATAGGTTTCGTATTACTAACTAAGCCCATAAATTGATGGTTTGGGTTATTGTGTTCTTAAGTTAAAAGATTAAAAGAATTAGAGAGACTAGCCTTAATGGGTTTCTTCTGAGATGTGGGCTTGTATTTGGGCTGCCAATTTCCACTGGGTCCAATTATAGTACCATGAGAGGAGGAGTTACCCTTTAAAGGAGTGCCTTTCCTAACTGTGGTGACCCATCTGTAGCCTTATTGGTTTAACCCGCCTGAAAATTCATCGGTGTAACTGCTCCTTTGGCAGAATAGTGCCCCAGACGAGCAGGGGAAGGTCACTTACTTATCACAATCCATTATGCCTCCATCGTAGTGATTGGATTACATTCCAAATGAATTTTCCCAATCGAAGCCCGAGTTCCATCTACACATGTTTCTTGAACTTGGCCAATAATTCCATAGTAGTTAAAATTGAGGTTTTCAACTCATAAGAAATTAATTGTAGCAGGGGGCCAATAATTCCTTAGTTTTTAAAAGTGTGTTTTCATTATTTGGGTAGGCTGACAATTCAAAAACACCATATACAAGGTATATCCGAGCTTTTATACCGAGTTTTTGGAATATCATAGTTTTTTGGAATTGAAGGTGAAACTACATGGTCAGATTACTATCTCGTTTTAGGAATATCCAAAGGAACTGCTCGTTCAGATTTGTAGTAGCAAAGGCTGGTTTATTTTCATACCCATGGCGGTTCGGATGAGACCCAGTTAGGCGGATTGGTTAATCTAAGCCCCCTCATATCTCATTGTTGGGTTCCTCAAGTAGCAAATCGTTTGTCAAATGCCGAAGATATCTCGAAGCGCTCAAACGCCGAAGGCTTATCCAAGTTCCATCGCTCCAGTGATGATTCCATTTTTTTGCAATATTTGTTTGTTCCTCGTATATGGTGGGTCAATGGATACTCAGGTGTGTCGATTTGGGTTGATATGGCCACGGTAAGTCAGATTTTGCATCTCAGGCAGCAGTAGGTTTCAAATCACCCAGTCTAATCGGTTAGCTCTCACGGTGGAGCTTTTTTTTTATATTGAAATTCATTTGATTTCAAGCTCCCACGATGGCTCGTATTTTTTATGGAGATTCGTCGAATTTCAAGCTTCCACAGGGGTTTGTTTGCTAGATATAAACTCATTCGGATTTTAGGTGCGCCCATCTTAATGTTTAGTGGATCAGTTTTATATCTCAATTTTTATGGATAAGGTTTTAAGTTTCTTCGAACCAGGTGCTACGGTTCAGTCTGAGCTTCGTCGGGAAGAGGTTCCTTGGAGCAAAGCTCCACCGATTTCTACAAATGTGAGGTTCGTCGAAACAAGAGTATTTGGCCTTGATTTCATAAGTTGACAAATTAAGTTAAAAATAAACCGTGCTAGTCCCAATATGTATAAAGCAACAGGGAAAATAATAAAATATTTATCTTATTATTTCAGGGGTACTATTGCTGAAGACGCACGTTAGGGGATATCAGTGGCCTAGGATTTTGGCACTTGTACTAAAAGTCATAAAAGATTGTTCACAAGTGTGCTGCATATTTTCTAATCAATCTGTGGTAGTTGCTCACTACCCACGTGGTTTTGTCCGTAAATATACTTTACATTTATAAAATATCTCTATATATTAATATAATAGTGTAAAAATTTTCAACCTACACTATGTTAGTTCAATGCTCATCATTTTTCACGTGGCTCACTCACTTTTTACCGATGACTTTCTCAGTTTGTCAATTATTTTAAACGAGGTACATAAGTGTCTTTTTCAAGAAGTGTCTCTTCATGATAATTTTTTTATTAAGTCACCTCATTGCGGAGTTCATGCTGATCTACGAAACACTTTTTTTTTCTAATGTCTATAGAGACAATTCTAGCATAATATTTACATATTAGCATTCATACTTCAAATGATAACTCTTTTTTCAGCCTCTATTATGCGTGAAAACTTACTCAAATTTTAATGGTTCAATAAACAACCTTTATGCAAACACAGAATATACAATCTTAAGTAAAATTAAAATGTCAAACATTTTTTGTGCTATTATCAGGGACATCTGTTTATACTTTGAGCTAAACATCATAAAATTTTGATGCAAAGCAAAAGAGATTATAAATAGAAAAATCAGAAACTTATTTGAGCTGATGCTAAATATTTTCCAAATATTGAAGCAGAAAGATGAGTTGTTACTGCCTCTCTTTTATATCCATCCAATTTTTTTGATAACGAATGAGGCGTTTACACGATAAAAATCGTGAATACCTCCCCTGCGGAGTCGCCAAATGTAAGAGGGGAGTTTAATAAGGAAAAACATCGTATTTTCGTATGTGTTTGACTTGAGTAACTTCGGTTGTGCCCACGTATCCATCACAGTCGGAATCAAAGTCAGCATAGTTCGTAGGTTCCTACTATTCGTCGAAAAACTCATTATGGTGGAACTCGAGAGATGAAAGGTTGTGAAACTCTTCTCAAAGAACTCATCTCAAAACTCTTTTCTAAAACTCTTTCTAAAAACTCATAAGACAAGAAATCACTCTTCTTCTTCCAAGAAGATCTCTCTAAAATGTATGGGGGTGAGGCTTATTTATAGCGAAAAACAACACAAGTGGGTCGTCACATGTCAAATAACTCGTGGTGACACATGTCCTATTTTAAGTGGCACGTGTCCCATAACATGTGTCTAACTCTCAACACTAGAATATTATCTAGTTAATGCGTAAATAATACACAAATACGCATGATATGTTCGACGCGCATAATAATACTCCAGTCGCATAAACACATGGACTTTTATCAATATTAATCATCTCTAATCTCATTTAATAATTAAATGAGAGGCTTATCATTAAGCCCCTTCTACATTTTCCCCCTCATACATATAGTGGATATATTGATGCATGTCTAAAATATATCGATTGTATGTACGAAACACCTTTAATCGGTTTTGATATTTTCGATCAACCTGTGAATCGTGAGTAATAATCTCATATCTCATTTCATTTTGATGATATACTTCTATCTCACATCTCACATTTTATGATACATTGCAATTTCATATTTCATATCTCCATTTACATGATATACATCAATCTCATATCTCATATCTTAAATCTCATATTTTAGACTTTGATCTCATGGGTTATTCCGAAGGACCTCGTGATCATTCTTTTCATATGAATGATATACTATGAGTGTTGCCCCCATTCTTATTTAAATGAACATGCATCGACGATTTTATTATGGTTGTTCATAACTCTGATTTGGTAAAAAGTATTATCATGGACACGTAATAAATACTTCATTCTCTTTCATTATTCTCAACAAAGATATTTGAAAGTATATTATGATCTAATATAGACTACTTTATTGTTCAGTTTCATCATTCTCAGCCAGGTTTGGTGGAAGTATTATTATGGTTTACATAATAATTACTTCCTCGTTCTATGTTATCATTCTCAACCAAGCTTGGTGGAAGAATTATTATGGTTTACATAATAACTAGTTCATCGTCTATCTTTTATCATTCTCAACCAAGCTTCGTGGAAGTATTATTATGGTTTACATAATAACTACTTCATCGCTTCTCTTGTATCTTTTAGTGCATGCATATGGTTTACATAATAACTACTTCACTCGTCTAAATCACGACGATGTTTTTAGTGCATAAGCCTGTTTATTTGATTCGTCAAAATCACGACGAGGTTTAGCATGCACATATTATTGACTCATCCACATTTTATTGACTCGACCATATGGTTATTGAAGTTACTACTTATTCTCCTGCTATTGAGGTAACTCATGACCTCTCATTCTTTTGCATAAGTCTTGTCCTTATGCCTCTTAAAACCAAGATTTTTTAAAAGTAAAATATTATTCCTTAACAATGAAAACCACTTGTTAAGGTTTTTCACAAACTCACACCTATGAGGTGACTTAATAATGAAAACAAACTTGATAATATTTCTCGTAAACTCCACCTATGAGGTGACTAAACAATGAAAACACACTTGTGAAGTTTTTTTGCAAACTTCACCGTTAGGGGTGATTTTAACAATGAAAACACACTTGTTAAGATTTTTTGCAAACTCTTGCGTTAGAGGTGACTAAACAGTGAAAAAACACTTGTTAAGATTTTTCATAAACTCCACCGTTAAAGGTGACTTAACAATGAAAACACACTTGTTAAGATTTTCGTAAGCTCCACCGTTAGAGGTGACTTAACAATGAAAACACACTTGTTAAGATTTTTCATAAACTCCACCGTTAGAGGTGACTTAACAATGAAAACACACTTTTTAAGATTTTTCGTCAAACTCCACCGTTAGAGGTGACTTAATAATGAAAACACACTTGTTAAGATTTTTTTGTAAACTCCACCGTTAGAGGTGACTTAATAATGAAAACACACTTGTTAAGGTTTTTCATAAACTCCACTGTTAGAGGTGACTTAACAATGAAAACACACTTGTTAAGAATTTTCGTAAACTCCATCATTAGAGCTAACTTAACAATGAAAACACACTTGTTAATATTTTCATAAACTCCACCGTTAGAGGTAACTTAATAATGAAAACACACTTGTTAAGATTTTCGTAAAATCCACCGTTAGAGGTGACTTAACACTGAAAACACATTTGTTTAAGATTTTTCGTAAACTCCACCGTTAGAGGTGACTTAACAATGAAAACACACTTGTTAAGATTTTTCGCAAACTCCACCGTTAGAGGTGACTTAACAATGAAAACACACTTGTTAAGTTTTTTCTTCAACGGTTAGAGGTGACTTAATAATGAAAACACACTTGTTAAGATTTTTTCGTAAACTCCAACGTTAGAGGTGACTTAATAATGAAAACACACTTTTTGAGATTTTTCTTCCACCGTTAGAGGTGGCTTAGAGAAGTATGGGTGCCTAAAACCTTCCCATTTCGTAACTTAGCCCCTGAACCTTTGATCTTTTGGTTTCGCAAGCATCAGTTTGTCTTTGATGCTGCTCGCTCGAGGCGAAGCATGTTATTTTTCTTATTTTGTGTAAAATAGGTTGGAGACTCTATCTCATTACATCACCCCCAAAACCAATGACGATCGAAGCACCCCGCAACGTAGTAAGGGGTCGGGACCTTTATCTCCCCTTCTTTTCCCCCCGAAAGTGCCCAGGGGAAGAAGGGAGGGAGATTTCTCAGGGATGGCCACATTGGTGACTCTGTTGGGGACTGATGTAAGAGGCCTAGAATCTATTTGCATGGGTGTTATGATTTTATGCTTGTGTGCGTGGGCACCTACCTGTATGATCCTTTTTCCTCTTTTATTACTTCTTGTGTATATCTACCTCGTGCTTATATCAACTCTCACTCACTTTTCACTTCACACATTTGTAAATAATCTCCATGTACACCTCACACTACTTACATTTGTATATAGATTAACTTATGCCCACATGTTGCACACACCACTTAGAATATCCATGCTTAGATTCACTACCACATACTCACTTATAGATATTCACACATCACTCACTCTCACGTATCCATGCTTAGTGTAATCTTCATTCTCCATGCTAAATTTACTTTTCAAGATGGTAGAGCTACCCTTATTAGACATGTGCTTCAATTTATCCCTGTTTATACTATTGTTGTTTTAAACCCTCCTAAAATCATTATAAAAAGATTACATAACATATTTAGTAAATTCTATTGGGGTGGCTCCTCTAAGGAGAATCCATTTCAATGGTCTAAATGGAATGAGTTATGTTATCCATTTGATGAGGGTGGCCTAAATTTGAGGGAAATTGAAGACATTGTTTTAGCATTTAGCATTAAATTATATTGGAAATATAAATTTGAAACTGGCATTTGATCTAGCTTTATAAGAAACAAATACAAAAATGGCCTTAGAATTAATCAAGTCTCTTCTTCTATTAAAAGGATAGCCACCATAAAAGACCTAGCTGATTCATATATTAATGAAGAGAAAAAAATATGGAAGGCTTCTATTACTGGTCATTTTACCATCAAATCTGCTTACAATATTTGTAGACAAAGCAGGCCTTTATCTTTATCTTGGAAAATAAATTGGATTAAAGAATGCCCCGTGAAATTATCCAACTCTACCTGGAAAATCTTAAACCATTCTGTCCCTTTTGAATCAGAGATTCAAAAAATAGGTTTGAGACTTTCTTCTATATGTTGATTTTGTAAGAGTGTTGAGGATAGTTCTTATCATGTCCTTATTGAATGTCCTATTGCTGTTGAGGTGTGGAATTTCATTACATCTATGTTTGGTTTGTCCCTAGAATTTTCTTCTTGTAGGTCTACCCTTCTTTCTTAGTGGTTACCTTGTCCTAAAAGAGACTATAAAACTTTACTCTTTAAGGTGATTCCAAAAGTGATATATTGGGAAATATGGAAAGCCAGGAACAAAAACCTTTTTAAAAATTATCAAACATCGTCAAATCAAATTACTAAAAATGTAATCTTCTTGTCTTCTAATATTTTAGAATATTGTAAATTTTAAGACAAAACATCCTCTAAAGATGATTTTATAGCTAAAACTTTCAATATCAATTTTTTTTCGAAGAAGATTCTGTTAATCAAGTGTCATTGGAGCAAACCACCAATAGGATGTTTTAAACTTAACATTGATGGTGCTCTTAAGAATAATCCAGGCTCAAGCAGTATTGGAGGTGTCATTAGAGATTCTCAAGGTAAATTTATCGCTGCCTTTTCAAAATCAATAGGCACTCAAACATCATTTAATGCAAAGGCAATGGCCCTTCAAGAAGGGACAAAATTGATCTCTAAATTAAATATTTCTAATGTTTACATTAAATCTGATTGTAAAGCTTTAGTGGACACTGTTTTAAAGATAGCAAAACCTCCTTGGTCTTCACAAGATATTTTTGAGAATATCACATATCCTTCAAACTTCAAAATCAACCATACTTGGAGGGAAAACAATGCAGTAGCTGATTACTTAGCATCAATATCTTCAATATCTCAAATGGATGATTATTTCTGGAGTTTCAAATCTCTTCCAACATTGGCCAAAGGACATCTCAATATGGATAGACAAAATCTACCAAGCATTGGAACCATTATAAAGAAAATGTAATGGGGATGTGATAAATCCACAAATTTAATTTCATTATCTCTCTCATTGTAATGGGGATATATTATAAATCCCCATGTTTCTTGTTTATAAGTTTTCAAGCCTTGTAATGGGGATTCTATATAAATACCCAAGTTTCTATTCTTTCATTCTAGAGTAATGGACCCATCCTCTAGAATTAAGTTTAGTCTTTGGGTTTGTAAACTTCGGAGAGGCTTTTTCTCCTATATGATATAAATAAAATGGGTGGGGGTATCGTCCCTCTTTGGCAAAAAAAAAAACTTTTTATGATACTTGTACATTCTCCCTTATTAGTATAGTACTCATGCCAAATAAAATACTCTCTCCATAATATACTAATCAAGAATCATGCATTTTTCACACTACATCACAAAAGAGCATGACTATTGACCAAAATTTTGTCCCTTAGATAGGGGTCACTTTATGATGGGCGTTGGTCCGACATGTCACAGTTAGCCTAAGCAATGTCTCTCACCTTCCATTGGCCAATTACCTTCGACGTATATCAAACGGTTCCCCCCGCATCACACTGCCTAACTAAAGTCATGACGGGAAGTATATAGCAGGGAACTTATTGACGTACATCGAGTATATCAAATTCGCTCTCACACTTACTGTCCCCACGAGGTATATAGTGAGGCAATTCAAGTACACCCGGGTACATTAAATGGCTTGTTCACACATACCGATTACCCTCAAAAGCAAGACGTATATCATGGAAGTCATACCAGGGGGGACCTTTCCACTAACCCAACAACTGCATACCCTCATATAGGTTTCAAACCTAGGGCACTCATATTTAGTTTCCCAATTACTACTCGAAACTCTGTCAAAATACTGCGTCGGCATGCCGCCCAAATTTTTGCACGATTTTGTCTTTTTCCAAAACGGGACCCTGTCCATGAGCCTGGTAACAAGTCAAACCATGTTTTACATATTTTTTAAACCTAAATTTTCCCAGTCTCGAGTCTCATCTAGCATTTCTTTTTTCATTTAGGTAAACCTAATATAAGTGAAAACATAAACATAATAATAATCATGCTGAGACTCTTCTCTCGTTTTTCCTCCTTCCTTACCAAAAGTGTCAAAAACATATTTTCTCCTCTTTTATAAAATACCAAAAATATTTTTACTCCTCTTTTACCAAAATACGAAAAATAATTTGTCCTCCCCTTTTCCAAAAAATGTTAAAAATATGTTCCTCCTTTCCAATAAAAGCTTTTTCCTTTTCTCTTTCAAAAATAAATTCGAATCATTGTTCCCTCTCAGGTCAATCAGATACCCGAACCGTTGCATGGTTCCCTATTGGCTTCGGTCTTCCATCGAACCGCCTCGAAGCTCCGTTAGTTCTCTCACTACTTCCTCCAAATTCAGAATCCACCTTCACCAACTCTTCATGAAGAACGCGGGTTAAGTGCCGAATGTGCATCCTGATTCAATGACGATCCTAGTCCAACTTATCTCCAAGATTGACAATCTTCAAATTGAGGATCATGAGATACACCGAAGCCATGTCAATATCCCCGAAGAGCCCGAGGTCCCCTTCCCTTGCACTATGTCTCCGCTCGTAACTGAGCCTATTTGGGTTTCGAAAGAATATTAGCATGCTCTACGTGCCCCTCCTACTAATGGGCCACCACTAGCCCATCTCCCTATACTAAATCTTGCCCATCCAGGGGATAACCTACAAGTGCCTACTGATTGTAACACCCCGCCCGCCTGGGGAGAGCGAACGGAGCGCTAATGCGATAAAATAAATCCAAATCCACAAGTGACAAGGTATAGAGCATCTAAATAAACCCACAATAATATAAATCCACTAATCTCAATCTTCAAATTAATACAACAAAATTCTCTCGAATAAATACAACTAAAGTAAATCTCCAATGCTCTATACATCAAAATAATACAAATCTTTCCCAAACAATCCTCGCTAAAATCAATCTCCGTAGCGTCCAAAAATCCGCGCTAACCTACCACTAAAAGAAAATATGGGGAAGTACACAATACGACAGGAAAGATGCTCAACAAATATATGTTAGCGATGAATAAAACATAACAACACGAGTACGAATAGTCAAATCAAAATGCAAATCTCAAAGTATTTATCAATATAAATTCTTAACAACACTTTAATCGGGTCACCAGGCCTCACCACATCCGTATATGCTTTATCAAGCCATAGCCCGGGAAACAGGAATTTTGGCGGGTTCCCAACATCCGTGCCATATTAAAATCTCATGACAGCGTGCTCAACAATAATATAGTGATACCACATGAATCAAAATAATTTCAACAATTATTTTCCAGATTTCAATGAATTTATCAATTCAAATATGAGTTCAATTAAACAAGAATTCAAAGAGAATGACACTCGCGAGATTTAAGGAGCATATTGTGTAAAACCCCATACCTCAAACCATGATGAGAAACCAACGATCACATCCTCAAGATCAACACAAAAGATCTACAAAATCTCCTACAAGAACCTCCAACAAAATAGCCCTAAGAACACCTCTAATCTAAGGTTGGAACTCACAAATCTCAAGGGCCAATGTGTATATAAAAAGAAGAGGAATATAAAATATATTTGCTGCCAAAAGTTGTGCCAAAAGTATGTTAAAAGGGTTGCCCATGACTCCTTTTATAATGAAAAGAAATGAAGAGTTGGAATCCAAAGACTCCTTTAAATAAGGCAAAGAAATGAAGAGTTGGAAGTCAAAACAACTCCAAGAGTTAAAAACATTTAAAAATTATTTTCAAATCCGTTTTAACTCCGATTTCGAAATCGTTTGAAATTCTCGCCTTTAAAAATAATATTCAACATATTTGACCAATAAAAATAATTTTATCAAAAACTTTATTTTCCTCCATTTTCCATAAATTAATTAAAATAGCCCAAAATTACGCGGGTTGTTACACTTCCCCACTAACAATGGAATTTCTCCCTCGAAGTTCGCCGAATGCCTAACTCTTAAAAAATAAGGCCACTATACTAACTCCAAAAATAATTTCGTCTCCAAAAATGATTTCCTCACATCTAATCTCGAAACCTATCACGAATATCACCTAAAATTTTCTATCTCAAAAAATTGTTAACGACGCAATGAACCCAAAACCCAAGCCCCGAGGGTTTCCGTATACCTAAGCTCTGATACCATTTGTAACACCCCGCCCGCCTGGGGAGAGAGAACGGAGCGCTAATGCGATAAAATAAATCCAAATCCACAAGTGACAAGGTATAGAGCATCTAAATAAACCCACAATAATATAAATCCACTAATCTCAATCTTCAAATTAATACAACAAAATTCTCTCGAATAAATACAACTAAAGTAAATCTCCAATGCTCTATACATCAAAATAATACAAATCTTTCCCAAAAAATCCTCGCTAAAATCAATCTCCATAGCGCCCAAAAATCCGCGCTAACCTACCACTAAAAGAAAATATGGGGAAGTACACAATACGACAGGAAAGATGCTCAACAAATATATGTTAGCGATGAATAAAACGTAACAACATGAGTACGAATAGTCAAATCAAAATGCAAATCTCAAAGCATTTATAAATATAATTTCTCAATAATACTTTAATCGGGTCACCAGGCCTCACCACATCCGTATATGCTTTATCAAGCCATAGCCCGGGAAACAGGAATTTTGGCGGGTGCCCAACATCCGTGCCATATTAAAATCTCATGACAGCGTGCTCAACAACAATATAGTGATACCACATGAATCAAAATAATTTCAACAATTATTTTCCAGATTTCAATGAATTTATCAATTCAAATATGAGTTCAATTAAACAAGAATTCAAAGAGAATGACACTCGCGAGATTTAATGAGCATATTGTGTAAAACCCCATACCTCAAACCATGATGAGAAACCAAAAATCACATCCTCAAGATCAACACAAAAGATCTACAAAAGCTCCTCCAAGAACCTCCAACAAAATAGCCCCAAGAACACCTCTAATCTAAGGTTGGAACTCACAAATCTCAAGGGCCAATGTGTATATAAAAAGAAGAGGAATATAAAATATATTTGCTGCCAAAAGTTGTGCCAAAAGTATGTTAAAAGGGTTGCCCATGACTCCTTTTATAATGAAAAGAAATGAAGAGTTGGAATCCAAAAGACTCCTTTAAATAAGGCAAAGAAATGAAGAGTTGGTAGTCAAAACAACTCCAAGAGTTAAAAACATTTAAAAATTATTTTCAAATCCGTTTTAACTCCGATTTCGAAATCGTTTGAAATTCTCGCCTTTTAAAATAATATTCAACATATTTGAGCAATAAAAATAATTTTATCAAAAACTTTATTTTCCTCCATTTTCCATAAATTAATTAAAATAGCCCAAAATTACGGGGGGTGTTACACTTCCCCACTAACAATGAGGGTATGTTTTCTATCTAAGGAATTATGAGGCGTATATTGGTTTTTTGTAGCAATTAATATTGTGGGGGCTAAAAGGGTTGCTAAACTTAGCCTATAGCATCGTTATTTACGTAGACTCACTGAGGGGTGTGAGACACCTATATATTACATGTTATCACATGGGTTTGATTTTTATCATGGGATTACTTACTTTGGGCATGTCCGAGCATGATGTGACTATCGGCATGCATTGACTCGTGGTATACGAGAGCGTATGTACTACTATTAACCAGCATCTTATCTTCTAGAGAAGAGTAGATGCGTAGACTCTATTTGAAATTGATAAAACCTAATTTTTGTTTTAAATCGATAAACCTGATATATATATTTTTTTAAATCGATAAACCTGATATTTTTTCGATAAACCAAATTTTATATACTATTGACTAAGGACCTTAGGAGTTTCGATGACCGACTACTTTAGGAAGTAGTGTATCGGGGTGGTTCCTTGTTTGGATTTCGCTTGCGAGACACCCCACGCATGAAACTAATAACCGTTGGGAGTCAAAATAAGTTAGGTCTTTCGGATGTGAGTTTATAACCTTTGCGAAATTTTTTTTATATTGAAAGTGGTACGATAGGGTGTATGGGCACCCTGGATGGTTGAATGGTAGTAGTTTTCATAATTGTGAAAGAGTGAGTAGTTGTGACTTCAGGATTTATTTATTTAATAAGTGAGGATCATTTTTCCCAAACTTTGTCACGAGGACGGTATAGGGAAGATTGGGTATAATTTAAATTTGATTCAGTTGGAACTATATGGTGAGACTTAGTGTAACATCGATGGGGATTTTCGTTAATGTACTGTATGGGAGGTACTACTTAGATTTCTTGCGATGTGAGATTTATACTCGGAGTTGACCTTATCAGTATGGTTCATTTTTCTGAATTTCGGGACGAAATTCTGTTATAAGGGGGGGAGTATGTAATACCCCCGTGATTTTAATGACTTTTAAAATGGGTTATATTTTAAATTAATGGATCAATTGGATTTTATTATAAATTAATTCATTTGGGTTTTATCCGAATTGTGGGTATTAAAATGGATGATTCTGAATATTACTTAAAGATATTTAGGTAATATATGAATGTGATGTCATTGATATGACGGTATGATATAAATTCGGTAATTTGAATTTTTAGTCAGACGTGGTATGGAACGTGTCGGGAGTAATTTATTAAATTAAAAAGGAAATTTATTTTCTATCGACCTTATAGTCATTTTGACTGCGTCGTTGCGTCCGGAAGGTTCGAAATAGTCAGAAAAGTCTATTTGGATGTTAATTTTGAGTCTCGGGTCATTTGGAAATGAATAGACAACCCGAAAGGGCATTTTGGTCATTTTTCTAGGGGGGATGAATAGTGATTTCGGGTTTTGTCTTATTATAAGTATTTGGAGATTAGTTGAATGTGGGTTCATTCATCTATTCTACACAAAATTGAAAAGTCATCTTCTTAGAGAGAGTGGAAGGTTGCTTGGAAAGAAAAAGAAGTTTGCTTGGGAAGGAGGAGAACCAAAGGTCAAAGGTCACCACCACCATCACCACCTGTGTTATTCAACTCCAAAGGATCAGATCTGCATTAGAGGCAAGTGTTTGATATTTGCAACTTAAGTTCGTATATTGTCCATGTTAGAATAATTATGAAAAGAGATGATTTTTCATGTTTGGAAGACATAATGGAGTTGTTCTATGGATTTCTAGAAACTGAAATGATATAGGAAGTAAACTCATGTTGTAGGATGATAATAATCCAATAAATATTCATCAATCTGTGGAAGAAATTCTAAAAATAATTTAGTGTTCTTGAAGATAATATGTTGATAATTTTCTGGAAAAAGAGGCAAAAACGAGTGGAATGAGAAGAGCCAATTTGGAAAGTTTAGATCTTCTTTTTGAGTGCATTTGAATGAGATTTAAGAAAAACTCAAAACACATACCTGACTCAATTTTTCGTGTAGAATCCAAATCTGAAGTCGGATTGATGATTTGAATAATTTTTAAATCTGATTTTTCTGAGTATTTAAAATATGAGAATTCATGATGTTGTTTCTTTTTAAAGTTGGTTCTTATCCCAAAATTTTTGTGGATCTTTGGTGATTATTAATTGGATATTATGGGACTTAGAAAATATCAGTAGACCCTTGATAAGATTTGAATTAATTTGATTAGGATTTAAATTGATTAGAATGATGACAATTAAATTAAAGAAATTTCGGTTGCTAGATTCATTTGTTGGATTATAATTGGTTTGTATGAGGATTAAGGATAGTTCAAGTAGGGGAGATTTAATATAACACCTGGGTAGCCTTAGGGTTGCAATTTGAACATCAAGGACTGAGTTTAAGCTCATTATTGATTTCGCAAGGGCTGAGTGTAGTACAAGAGCGTAGTGGTATGGCTCCTGGATAGAGATGGGAGTTTAGAACACATTTGGTTGAAAGAGGGTATGAGGTTATCCCGATCGCATATTTGAAGTTGACGAACCTCCTCGATCGACAAAGTTAAGTAGTAGTGTATTGGAGGGGTTCCTTGTTTGGATTTCGCTTTGCGAGACGCTCCGCGCATGAACCTTAACGACGTCGGGAGTGGAGAGATGTTATAGGATGCGAGGATAATTAAATTATGAAGTAAAGATATGATATTTTAATACGTGGAATTTAAAAGAGATATAATGCTACGTATGGGAATTATCTTAGGGTAGTGATATTACCTTATTGATATTATATTATAGGTATGATAATGACTATTTGATTGATTGATGATTTATGTGTATGACATACCTAGCTTAATTGCTATCGGTGGGAGGTTTGCGTGTTAGGGCAGTCATATCCTGATGAATCCATGGGATCTTTGATTTGTCGCTCGAGAACATAGGTCTATGAAAGACTTATCGGGGAGTTGATAAGTCCGCTGACTGTGGGTACGTAGGTATGTGCATGACCCATGGGTATGAGAACTATGTCGCCTCCAATGATTGTGTTGTTGTTTGTGGTTCGAGGAATCTTAACGAACCTTTAGTCCCTTATTCGGCGACAAGCGATATTGGGACATGATAGCAGAGTAATGCATTGCACCGCAGCTGTGACTCGGGGTGCCGTATTATATATGAATATATATATAATGGATTAAATGAATGATTGGATTTATTGTGGTTAATCTATCTACGGTGATAATTGTAGATAACGGTGAATAGAGAAAGATAATTGAATTAAGTTAATGAATGTTTATTGAAAAACTTAATTCATATTAATGAGAAATGATTCATGTTAATGAGAAACGATGAGAAATGTAAATGAATAATAATGTGACGTATGGTATGGGACATACGGGGATTATGATATTGGGATGGAATTATAATTTGGGCACTAGAAAAGAGGAACCATTAACTAGGAGGTTAATAGGAAACGTTAAGTGTGCACTCTAGTTGAGAGGTGAGAATAGCAAGTGAGAGTTGGATCTAACATGTACATAATAAAAGATTTATTGCACTTGTTAAATACTTGCTGTTTTATAAATCATTTACACATTCGGGCTCTGACCCGTTTCCTTGCATATTTTCTTTTCTATTGTATCTTCTATATCAGGTGTCCAGCAACAGGGACGCCAACCTTAGCGGATTATGACAGGCTATGGATTTATGGATTTTTGCTTAGACGCCTATCATCATTTGATTCACAGTATTCTCTTAGTAGGGCATGTCGCCCAAAGGATTCAGTTATCTTCTTCTATCGGGGTCAAATACTATGGTATTCGTGTCATTTTAATACATTTGATATTGTTGGGATTACTGTAATGGATTAATATTATTTGGGAATGTTTATTCCAATTGCATTCAAATTATTTGGTGTTATCTAATTGGTTATCAGTGTTGTAGAATAAAATGTGTTGTGTTATTCTTAAACTGGAAATGGATTTTGTTAAATTAAAATTTGAAAAGTTTTTAACACCAGCTTAATTGAGTATTGGGTGAGTTGTAAATGTTTTCGACAGTGATGCTAAGAATGAGCCAACTGTATATTCTGTTTTAATTTGGTATGGGACTGGACACCCGGTATTTAATTAGGCGGGGTGTTACACTGATCCGAAGGAAGAAGAGTTGAAAAAGGTCAAAGAGGACCTTAATCTATTAATCAAGAAGTTTGACCAGGTCTGAAAATATGAGAACTTCATATATTACTCCCATATGTCTCCCTATCCAAAAGCAAGGCTACTGAAAAATTCAAGATGCCCAACATTGAGAAGTTCGTGGGTAACGGACCGAAAATTGTTCATCTCCAAAGTTATCACTGATTCATGACTCTCCTAGGTGCTTCCGAGGAAATAATGGCCCAGATGTTGCAACAGACTTTGAAGGACAGAGCTCTTCGCTGGCTCCTATCCCTCAAGGAATCCAGAATTCTCATTTGGGAGAATGTTTCATGTGAATCAATATCGTAGTATAATTACAACGAGGAATTGGAGGTTACACGTCGTGATTTAGTACTTTTCAAGAAGAATCCAAAAGAAACTGTCAGTAATTTCATAGCACGGTGGAGAGAGAAAGCGAACCCCGTGACTAACTGACCTTTCGAAGAGGAGCAAGTTAGTATTATGAAGAAAAAATTATTATCCCATGTCCGAGCGACGATATGAGGACAATATTACCCCCATTTTTTAATCCCTCCGAGAAGAAGGAGTGGATATTGAATAAAGTCTTGCAAAGACAGAAGCTGAGACAAAGAAAGTATCCGGACAGTTCAGTACAAAAAAATATGAGAATCATGCTACAGTCTCGACCATCAATAATAACTCACAGCATGCTACCGCCTAGACGCCAAAAATTCATGCCAACCTGTTTAGAAAATAACACACCGAGATTCATGCTCTCCTCTCCAAAGTCTACCAAGCCCATTTAAGCCAATATCTCATCAATCCATCGAATCCTCATCCATTATCAAACCCCCTTCCAAAAAATTTCAAACTCGATGCCTATGATGATTTCCATCAAAATATCGGCCATACCACTGATCAGTGTTTCCATCTCCGAAATGTAATCCAAGGTCTAATTTATCGGGATGTTATCGCCCCCACCAGCTATTCCTAAGCCAAACACTACTCACAATCCACTTCCAAATCATACAAATGCTATCTTCCTAGAAAATGAACCAAAATTTGACCCATCTACCCAGATTGTACCTAATAAATCACCCATTATACCCGTATATTCTCCTAAACTCCTTAAAGTTTGCCTATATTTTCTCCAACACCCTACCGATTTTGACGATCAGGACATGTTGCTTCTAAGAAGAGCATGCATTATCGTTCATACTCATTTCGGAAGGAAAGATATGGAATTTCTAGAAATACTGAACCAGCTTCTACAGTTCAGGCCGAAATTGCCCTCTGAAATGACCATTGACTGCGAAGTTTAGTACACTATTCATGGAAGCCCGAAAGTGGGCTTGAGAGTCAGATAATTGGGTGGTGCCCGTCAATGAAGTAAGTTTAGACGATGTAGTTCATATCATGGAAGGTTTGGTATGATAAACTAATGAGATTTGCAGTATATTTTAGTTACTCGATGCCTTAAAGCTACGAGGGCGATAGGTCCCTTCATTTTTGCATCTCCTCATTGAGTGAGAGGATCTCTATGAAGAAACCGTTGAGGTTGTAGAATACATTGAATTCTCATGGACGGATAACATTGTTGCCACTGAATGGGGGGCAAATTTGATAGTTCAGAAGAAGATCCAAGCCAGGAAAAGGCTAGCTCAGTGATCAGTGTATGTGGAATGATATCATATAAAGATCAGCTAGAGGAGATCAACAAAGTGGCCGAACAACCCGAGATAGATGAATAAATAAGGTTTCTGTTCTTCCCCACTTCTGTGAACCATATAACAAGATCTGGGAGGCACTACTAGAGTCTGATCCCTCAATCAATAATAACGAATAAAGGAAAGGGTGCTGTCGAGAAACTCTCCATGCCAAAAATGACCATCGAGGAAATCAAGATCCTCGACCAGCTTAAGAAAACTTAGGCCAATATCACCTTATGGGGACTCTTCATATTTTCCCAGCTACACCAAAACTCTTCGATAAAATTTCTTGCTGGGTCCCTCATTCCACCATTCCATAAGAAGCGTGAACTTAGTAGTATCCTTAACCTGTACTAGAATGCTCTCCTTCTCTGAGGAAGATTTCTTTAAGTTTGGTCCTCATCATAACTATGCTCTCAATATCTCCATTGAGGTAATGGGGAAGACAGTCCAACTTTTACTCTTCGATAATGGATCAACACTTAATGTTCACCTGTTAAGAACCCTCAACTTCTTGGGTTTGAGAGTAAGCGACCTTGCTCGAACTTTCACCGCAGTGCGTGCTTATGATAATACTCGTCAAGAGGTAATTGGATCCATAAAGCTAATAATAGGGGATGGCCCTATAAATCCTGTTACTGAGTTTCAAGTCATTGACAAACCGACTTATTTTAACCTATTACTCGGTCAATCATGAATTTATAGCATTAGTGGGGTATCTTCCTCTCTCCATTAAAAATTGAATTTTTTTGCCAAGGGGTAGGTCATCACCATCTTGGGCGATGATTATAATATCGAGAATACGAGCACCAGTAGCATGGTACTAGAGATACAACATGGGGAGAATGGCATATTTCTATCTGGTTTTCGAGTCAAACCTCCTCCACTCCCAGCAGAGGATGACTTTAAAGACAGAGTCTTCCCAGAGCACAACCCTCACGATAATGTTAATGTGATACAAATGTTCAAGAATATGAACTTCATTCCCGAACTGGGGTTCGAACGATGACAAAAGGGGATATTAGAACCCATAGTACTGAAGAATGCCTTTCCTCCATGTGGCATGGGTTATCAACCATAATCAAAGGAACTCAGAATGCTCTGCCAAACCCGATTAAAGAGAAGGCTAGAACGTGGAAAGAATATTCCAGGAGACTCCTTGAACGGAATAATCATCAAAGATGATGAATATTTTCCATTTTATAGCTTTCTCGAACTGTGGTATGATCATGTGGATAAGAAAATGAATCCAAGAATGGAGATCTTCTTCCAAGATGACTACTTTTGAGTCGAAAGTTCCCAGTATCATGTGTAAACACTCATTGAGAAAGTTATAACTGTTACCGAGAATTCAAAGGGAAGTGACTCTAAGGACTCATTTAATTTACAAATATTGGGGCTGACACTCTGCATGATCCACTCAGGCACTACATCATCAGATACATCCATCATAGTCAATACCACTGATGTACCCTTCCTCAACTGGAATGTTATACCAGTTCCACCCGCTAAAATGAAACCAATCCTAGATGTTTATCCTATTTCTTCCTCTTTTGTTGTTCCCCCCTTTTCTGATAACAATGTAATTGAGACCTCCTTTAATGAGGTTCTCAACACTATTTTTCCCAAGAATGAAATAAATGAAGATTTTGAGTATTTTTTTGTGCCTTATATTAATTATCTTGAAGAAAATCAAACACTTGATGATGATGATTTTACAAATGAACAATTCTTAACTGATCTTCCTAAGGTTAATAATAAACAACATAACCATGTTCAAATTAGTGAAGATGGAACTATTTTTATCCATATCCCTTCTAGTAGACAATTGAGCGAGATTAGGATAGGGTCCACCTTGACGAGCATGAATGCGCACAACTCGAAGAATGGTTAAAGGAATTTGTGGACATCTTTGCGTGGTCCTATGAAGACATGACCAACATCGATTCCGAGATTTCCCAACATGAGATTCCAACTCTTCCAGAATGTAAGCCAGTCAAGAAAAAATGGCAAAAGTCCCATAATGAATGGTCACTCAAGGTTAAAGAAGTGGTAGTCAAACGATTGAATGTAGGCTTTATCCGGGTGATCGAATATCCCACATGGTTAGCAAGCATTATACCTGTGCTAAAATCAGGAGGAAAGGTTCATATGTGCATTGATTACCGAGATTTTAACAAGCCCTCTCCAAAAGACAATTACTCATTTCCTAATACCCACATGATTATGGACAACATGGCCAGTCACGCCTCAAGTCATTAGTTGACGGGTTTGTCGAATACAATCAGATCAAGATGCACCCTAATCATCAAGGAAAAATTGCATTCACCACCCCTTGGTAACCTTCTATTACACAATTATGCCATTTGGTCTAAAAAATGCAGAGGCTACCTACAAAAGGGCTGCCACAGCCATCTTGCATGATCTGATACATAAATAAGTTAAGGTCTATGTGGACGATATGATCATCAAGTCTAAGACTCCGTAAGGTCATGTTCCCTCTCTCCGACAGTTCTTTGACCAATTATAGCAATATCATATGCGACTTAACCCAAAGAAATGTGTCTTTAGCAATACCAAAGGAAATCTATTGGAATTCATGGTTAGAAAGAAGGGGATTGAAGCAGATCCTCCCAAACTAAAATCCATACTCGAAATACCACCACCCCGAAAGGAGAAGGAAGTCCGGGGATTCTTAGGAAAATTATAGTATATTAGTTGGTTCAACCGCCAGTTGATTCCTTGTAAGGACATTTTTGTCCATTATCAATTTGTATGTCATACGCCGTTACACCTTTGAAGAAACTCAAGATCGCATCTACGTCAACGGATCCGAATATCAAAGCGTCTTCAACATCATAACCTCTGCGAGAATGAACTTGGTAAAGTTTTGTTTTTAAGTTCCTTAAAGTTCATACTTAGTATTGGAAAATTTTTATAAAATGTTTTTTATAAAAATAAGAAGTGAGTTTTTTCAAGCAAAATGAGGCTTTTAAAGTTTTTTTTGTGTTTTCTGGGATACCGGACCGGTTCGCCTCCCTATCGAACCGATCCGCCCCCGGACCCGTCCGCCTACCTACCGGACCGATCCGCCTTGCTCAAGGTCTAGTATACCACGAATCGAATGCAAATTGATGAAGCCTCTTTTAAAAACGAATCGGTTCGAGGTCGGACCGATTCGCCTCCAAGCCGAACCGATTCGCCTGGGATAAACTCGATCACTTCCGTGAGTCTTTTATCCTCTAACTTATTTTTCCTATATATATACCTATTTCGGTGGTATATTTTCTAAGTATTTGAGAAAGCGTTTCTAAGACTACAAACACAACAAGACTTCAATTTTTGATGTGCCAAACATCTTTTTGAATCACACAAAAAATCCCAATTACTTTTGTGAATCTTTTGGAACCCTAGAACACAAGCTTTGCTATTGTTCAACCTTTGTGGGGAGATCTTTGCAACCGAGGGCTGCGTGTCATTGCTGAGGGAGTCTCTACAAAGTGTTATGGCTGCGTGTCATTGAGGAGTGCTGCGGTTCTTCTTTTTATTGTTTGGGCTGCGGGTCCTTAGAGGGTGTTGCGTGTATTCTCTTGCTGAGTTCAAGACTGCGTGTCTTTGTGGGTTGGCTGCGCGTTGATCCATTGCAGATTTCTCTATGTAATTGTAAGTTGCGATTTATATATTCATAGTGAAATAAAGGTTTTACCTGAAAGGTTTTTTTCCTGATATCTGTGTCTCAGCATATTTTTGTGTCACATGCTTCATTTATTTATGGGTTGACACACGCACCTTAGATGCATGTTTAGGGGATGAATTATATAAAGGTGGATTGGAAACTTGCGAATTTAATTTAATCAATTATCACATGTTATTCGCACTTTTCATTCCTATTTGTCAACCCATCTTCAAATGCCTCCAAAAAGATCCCACCAAATTTTGGAATGAATCTTGTTAAAAGGCTTTTGACCCAATCAAGAAGTATCTAACCCGACCTCCGATACTCATGCCATTGCAGACTGGTCTCCCTCTACTCCTATACTTGACCGTAACAAATATCTCAATTGGGGATTTTCTAGTCCAATACCTTGAAGAGCCCCGCAAAGAAAGGGTCATCTACTATGCCAGTCGTAAATTGTTCGGATACGAAGTCAACTACATTGCCTTAGAGAAAGCATGTGTCGCATTTGTTTGGGTCACTAAAAAATAACAACACTACATGCTCGCTTTTCCTATTAGACTTGTGTCCCTAATGAATCCTATCAAATACTTGCTCAAGAAACCTGCCTTGTCTAGTTGAATGGCTCAATGGTTAATGTTGTTATCTGAGTTCGATATTATGTATGTCACGCAAAAACCCATGAAAGGGAGAGCCATCTCCAACTACCTTACTGACTAGACCATGGAAGAAGCCGACGTTTGGATCTCCAAATTCCTGGATAAAGACATCCTGCGCACCTCTCAGGAAGACCTTGTAATACCCCATATTTTTGTGGAATTTTATTTTAATTATGGAATTTGGATTAATTAATTTAAGGGAGAAAATTTAATTTATAATTAATCCAATTTAATGGTAATAATTACTAGCGTGACGAGAGTTAGTAGTTATCGAAAATAATTATGTTGAAATCATGTTGAGTAATAACTATGTTGAACATTACGTAGTGAGTAACGTAATATCGTTTCAAAAATAATAATATGGCCGGGGACGAGATACACGACAGTTAAGATATAATTATTTGGGACACGCGTATGAGTCGCGTCACTATTATATATATTTGGGGGTTAAAAAGGTAAATTATTTTTATATAATTCGAATGACTATTTTGAGTGCGCCAACGTGTCCGGAAGGGTCGATATAGTCAGAAAACACAACTCAGGTGTTATATATGGAGTTTGGGGCATTTTAGCCCAAAATGACACCCCCGGAGGGGTATTTTAGTCTTTTGGGATTTTTGAGTAATTAAATGGACGAAAATAGGATTAAAATAGGAACATAGAGGGTTATTGGTCTGTCAGTTGCAAATTACATGAGAGAGAGAGAGAGATAGATAGATATATATATATATATAGAGAGAGAGAGAGTACCAAGGAGGAAGAAGACTCCATTGGAGAACAAGGGATAGAACTCAAGGATTTCCACCAAAAGTTGCGCCAAAGTGTATATCGCGATGAGAGGATCAACCACATATCAATTTCAACCCGAGAATCAGAAGTCCATTCTAAGGCAAGTGTTTATCTTGCTCCCCTTTTATCATTATATTGTTCTTGTTGATTTATATTAGATTATATAAACTTATTTCAAAGAAAACTAGGTTTAATTAGACTAATTTGTGGAGAATCTTAGAAATTGGAGATGGGTATGCATTTATGGGAATTGCCCTTTTGTATTTTGATAAATCTGAAGGTTTTATGTTAAAAAAAAGAGTTAAGTTAGGGATTTAGAATAATATAAATCTGATGGGTTCTTTTTATGAGAATTTTAGAGATTTAAGAAATTGATGAATTCCCTTTGAATAGATTTAAGGATTTGTGCTATAATTCTCATTAATGAGGTCCTATGGTGATTAGAAATAGTTTAGAAACATTAAATTAGAGTTGGGATGAGTTTTGTATTGGTATTGAAGATTGAAAGTTGGAAAAAAAATCGAATTTGGGAAGAACTGGGCTTGTTCGGATTTTTCGTTCGAAGACCTGCCCATGTCGTTCAAACGACCACATTCGAATGAGCCTTCTAACGAGAAATCCAACCCTTCTAATGAGATGTTGAAGTTCGTTCGAAGTGGAATCTTCGTTCGAACGAGAATCCCTTGACTTCTAACGGGATTCCAGAATGGTTTTTTAAGGTCAGGTCGAGTTAAAAATCATACTAGGTTTATCCAAGCGAGTGTATTAACCTACTTGAGTAACGGGTGACTTAAAATACAAAGTTTTAGGGAATTAAGGGTGTAATGATACTCAAGGTATTAAACTTGTATTGAAACCTATGAGAGAATGTAAGTCATAGAGAGGTTATATATAAATGGATATCGTGGATAGTAGAGACGTTAATTGTTACTTACGTATTATGGTAATTGGGTTGCGTGAATGTCTATTAAGTTAAATAAGTTGTGTGCATGGTTATTACTTGGAATATTATGTGTATGACATACTTATCTACTGGTTATTGAACGGAGGTTAGCGTGTTGTGGACGACCATATCTTGTGTACCGTACCACCATTGCATGGAACCTAGGTACGGGCTATCTGTGAGAACGATAGTGGTAACGGTCGTATGGGTGTGTAGGTATGTTCGTAGCCCATCATCTTGGGACTATGTTCTCCTTCAATATGTGTATATTTTTTTATTGGTTCTTGATAGATTGAACCTGTTGTCCTCTATGCGTGAGCGTTGCAATGGGACTAGATAGCCGAGTATGCCTAGCACCAGGGGTTTCTTAACCATGGGTGCAGTATTGATATATGTATACATAGTGAGACTTATATATGTATACTGAGTTCCTATTATGTGTTTCATGTTGGACACTTTACTAATGTATATACTTATTGGGTCACAAGTTGAGAATTAAAAATGTTATGAGAATGAGTTAAAGCACCATTAAATCTATTCCTAAATGATATAAATATATTTTCTTCGGGATATTTAGATATTATAATCGTCACAGTGGTTATACTACGTATAGTCAAGAAGAGTATCATGATTAGTATGGGTAGTTAGGCTCGTTAGGCGTGCACATTAGATGAGAGGTGAGCATCTCAAGGGAGTACGCTAAGTTAACATGAATAATATTTGTGCTAATTAAACAATTTAAGCACTTGCTATATTTAAACTATTTTCTACTCGGGCTCTGACCCATTTTTCTGCAAAACTCTTTTCTTATTCCTTTATTTTAGGTGTTCAGCTACAGGGACACCAAGCTTAGGATATTCCATTCAATTGCCGAGATGTAGCTGGTGTGGAAGCTACAAGACATTGCTAGTAGGCACTTCATAGTCTATCCTTCTTTATATATTAGTTATTTACTTCAGTTTGACATGTCGTCCCTTCCTATTTTACATTCAGATACTTTGATGTTTTATTCAAATAGTAGACTCTTACTTCATGGTTTTGGATTATTGTATGGGATTTTATTTGGATGTGTTTACTCCAGTTCTTCATATTATTTCAGTTAGTTCTTTCCTTACACTTTTGTGTTAAATGGTGATGTTTAATTATTTTCCTCTTATGGCGATTATTATTAATAAGATAAAATTTTGACATCAACCTTTTAAATATTAGGTGGTTAGTTTTAAATAATAAAACTTTTGACAGTGATGCATAATCTGAACCAACCGGAGATTCTGATTTAATTTTATAAAGGAATGATCACTCGGTATTTAATTAGACGGGGTGTCACAGGTGGTATCAGAGCATCATGTTCTAGTGTCTTTAAGATCTGTGCGTCTTATTATGCTTCCAGGGTTGCTTTATTTGATATAGAGCCCTATGTTTAGGATAGTTGATTTCCATGGTGAGATTTTATTCTCTTGCTATAACGTATATATATTAGTGAACCTTATTTGCGTTCGGGCGTGTTAAAACAATGAAGTGCGATAGGCAAGGGACGTTGGGCGGACACTAGGATGCAGGGCTTAGTTGAGGTTGTAGAGTATATTCTAGGATGATGATTGTGGTCGAGGTCACCCCTATTATGGCACGAGAAGCCAGGACTGTAAAGACGGCTAAGGCGTAATATATGATTTCCTTGTGCCGCTATAGTCGAAAGTGGTGCCAAATTAAACTCACCCAACTTGGTAGTATTGGGAGAGAGTCATACGAAGCATTGAGGAGAAGCATCAGTGGAAGATCTGGAAATGCGGGAATTGTGTGTGTTAACCAACGAAGGTAAAAATATCCAAAGGCTTAGACATATGGCGGAGTGTGGTTAACCGAAAGTGAAAATTTGGGGTAAATTGTTTTTTACTCGTCGGAGTAAAGTTATAATGATGGAAATCACCCACCACATTTAGAAGTGTAATGTTGTGTCAGTGGAAGGATCTTAGGTACGGTTTATGATTTGACCGCATGATCCTTCATCAGATTTTCAAGTTAAGATGTGATTGTTGTTCTGAACTCATCACAGGAAGGCCAGGCAGAGGTCCATGTGTGAAAATGAATTTTATTATTTAATGAACCTTATGCCGGATGAAGTAGATACAAATGGAAAAGAGGATTTTAAGTGGAAAATTGAATCGTAAGAAAAGTTGACAACACTAAAGGGAAACCTGTTCGACAGTCGATTTATACAGTGACAATGTCACGCCTCGCCCATAGAAATGTTAACGCTTCTTTATAAAGGGAGTTATAGGAATTGAAAGATTTAGTTTGTGAGTAAGACTGGATGAAACGGTGCTAGTCAAGCACCACAAGGGGAAACCATCAAGGGACCCATTTAAACGGTTCGGATAGCTAAATTCTCACCAAGAGATGGTGAATTCAGTAAGGGCTATTGAAGCCTGTAGCACGCTCCTTACTGACAACAAAGCTACGGGAACAATGGGGGTAGCCATCAGTAATCAAGCCTACCAAAGTTCGAGAGAAGGACAACCCTAATATGGTCAGTATGACCGATGATAAGTGGATTATGCATAGAGGTATCTTGTGGAGAGTGAAATCACATGCGTTAATGTTTCCTAAAGCGAGTAAAGGGACAAGAGTATGGTGCCTAGTAAGGGCAATGATTAAAGTAGTTTTTACTTTGGTTCGGACAGGCGTGTTATGTCCATAAACCATTTGATAATCCATGGCTACTATCAAGGTAGAAGTATGAGTTAGGCGTGATTTATATGACACGAGCGAGTCACTACATTTTAATTTTTGCTAGAATCGCATGAGGACTAGCTTAGTGCATATATCGATAACTTATTATTCTGTGAATGTTCTCCCTTGTATAGCAGGGTTATCTTTAGTGTTATCCGCGAAGGATGAATGGGTGTATCTATAGTAGTACATACCTAATTAAGATTTGTCGTTTTAGTGATGTGTTATACAAGTATGATACTGTCCTGATTATAATCTTATAGAAATAATTAAACCGATAGTGGGTGGATATTGTAAGTCTATCGGGGTTACTTCTCTAGTGCAAGATGTTTTGTTCTAGCGAAGCCTCACCCGTGAGAGGGTCGGACTCTCACGTATATCATATATAATAGAGACTTCAAAGAGTATAGTGGTATCAAAATGTTTAATCCCGGGGTGTGTAGGGACTTTGTTGTTATGATTCGATATATTGGGCTTACTGTTGAGCGAAAAGATTTAACTCATTATCGTGTTTAGTGCTCAGGACTGGGTGATAGGAAGAGTGCATTGTTATATCAAATTTTTTTTGAGATATGGGAGTTAAGATTTATATTCATATGTTTGGGAACAGAATCTCGAGAGTCCCGATTGTATGTGTACGATGTTTATGGAATGTGATTACCACCAATGCTAAGCTATAGTGCAATTGGCAAAAAGTTATTTGTTTAAGTGTAATTACGGGAGGAGATGTAGCTTTTACGACAAGAGACGGGAATATAGGGGTACATGTTATGGAAGGAGGGCCTAACGAATTTCGATAATCGACAATGCTAGGCAATAGTGTATCAGATGGGTTCCTTATTTGGATTTCGCTTTGCGAGACATCCCACGCATGAAACTTAGCATAAGGTTGGAAGTAGGGAGATGTTTGGTCATTAGTCCATGAGTCCGGTACCTCGGTCGTTATAGGAGCAGGTAATTATAACTGTAAGTTGGAAGTTAAATTATGATTTAACGCCAGCGGAGCCGGTTGGGTGGTAATGAAGTGATAAGCACCCAAAAGTGTACATTTTATACCCCGAATAGACGTATTTTAGTTGCTAATTCTTGGAAATTTGGGTCTTATGTGCTTTATTGTCTATTTTGTAGGTCGAATGCACGTTGCGGCGTTCAAAAGTGTATTTCAAGGCAATTGTGTGAATTATGGAGCTAATTAGCCCTTGTCCTGTACCCTAGCCTACCCTAAACCTAGCCTAAACTCTTTCCCGAGCTGTGTGTGTTTGATTTGGTCCCCTTTGTATTTTTATATTTTTAATTTTTAGTTTGAATCATTTTTTTTAGGATTTATTTTTTATTTCTTTTTATTTAATGTTATTTTATTTTGATTTTTAGTTTTTAGTTTTTAGTTTTTATTTTATTTTATTAGGACTAGTTTTTTTTAGGAATTCATTTATTTTTTAGTTTTATTTGGATTTACATTTTTGTAGGTCTTTAGTTTTTATTTTTAAGTTTTAGGAATTTATTTTTTACTTTTATTAGTTTATTTTTTTAGGACTTGAGTTTTTATTTTATTTAAGTTTTTACTTTTATTTTTATTTTTAGGATTTAATTTTTAGTTTTATTAGTTTTAGTTGTGTTATTTTTTTAAAAAGGTCACAAACTAACACACACACAAATCCCATACACACCATTTACACCTAAACTAAACCCCATACTCACCCTCATCACACACTATAACCCCCACTTCATCTTTCCCATCACAAACTCTCACTCTCTCTCCTTCCTCCATTAGCAAAAAACCCAACATTCCTCTCTCTCATCCTTTCACCACAAACCCACTCCCCCCATATTAACCCAACCTCTCACCTTCCTCCTACCTGCTGACCCGCGACCCACCAGCCATACCCCGCCAAAACCCGAACCCGAGCAGTCCCAACAACCTAAACCCAATGCCACCTGTCAACTCGCGACCTCATCAACCCGAAACCCATCCCCTTATCCGAAACCAACTCCCGTCAGAACAGTCCCAACCCGGGGGCACCCTCAACCTCCTTTCCAATTCGATTTTGATTCAACCAGAAACCCGATCGTCACCTCCGGCCATTTCAACCCGAGTCCAATTCGGTTGACATCCAAACTTCAAACCCATCTCCCCTCT
The DNA here is from genome assembly GCA_949130495.1 of Sambucus nigra. Classification (NCBI taxonomy): domain Eukaryota; kingdom Viridiplantae; phylum Streptophyta; class Magnoliopsida; order Dipsacales; family Adoxaceae; genus Sambucus; species Sambucus nigra. The sequence goes on from OX422211.1 coordinate 94,539,680, forward strand.
TCTCCACAAGACACGATCTCACCTGCCAAATGCCAAATCCAATCTCAAACCAAAAGACTAAACACTTAACCCATGTGTCCACTTAAAACCCTTTTTACCCCTTTTACCTATTATACCCCAACTGCCCCTCTACACTAAATCTGATTTTATCCCCACTTCCCACATGACCTCACACAACCCATGCACATGTGTGCATAATTCCTTAAATACCCTCACCTCAACACCTTTCACACCTCTTACACATTAAACCTACCCAAACTACCCCCATGCTCCATGCCTACTATTTAAGAAAGATGAGGACCATTTTGAAAAAAGATCTCAAATTTAGTTTTTAAGTTTTGTGTGATAAAATTCTCTCCACCCCTCTATGTTGAGTATTTGTATTTTTAGCAAATATCTCAATATAGAGGTGTGTAGTGAAATTTATCTCTAGGATAAATTCAACCCCACCCCTCTATAATGAATTTTTGCATTTTTAGCAATTATTTCGAAATAGATTGATATAGTTGAATTCATCCCTTATGGGAGGTAAATTCTAATCCATTCCTTTATGTTGAGATTTTGCATTTTTAGCAATTATCTCAATATAAAGTAATTATCTAGAATTTATTTCTTTTGATGAGTTCTAATGTACAATTTATAATGTTAGGATTTGCATTTTTAGCAAATCTCTTTTATTATTTAATTGTCCATTTTGAATTCATCCACCTTCCTTTTTTATTTTATTTTTATTTTGTAGTTTTTAGTTTAGATTCAATAAATACATTAGTGAGTGATTGAGATTGAGAGAATTTTGATGTATAACTTAGAGAGTGTTGATGTAATTGAAGATTCCATTCCAATTCAAGGCTTAAATGGGTTTGCTCTATTCCTCTCCTTTACTTTTATTTTAATCCTCACATGCTTTCATTTGTTTATCTTATTTTTTTTTGGATGATGATTATTGAGGGCTAATCTCCCATTCATGGGATGAAATTTTGAAGCCCTCATGAGTTCAATTTTGTTAGTTTACTTATTAGGACAATTTTGTTTATCTAACTTTTCTTAAATTAGCTATTACTTCTTAATTAGTAGTTATAAAAATTAGTATAGTTAGTTATTTAAAAAAATCCCTTGAAAAATCCATAAAAAATATAAATAGCAAAAAAAAGAAAAATAATAATAAAATGCAAATGAATCTATATATGTCCTCTCCAATTTTGAGTTTCATCCTTATGGATTGATACATCACTTACCGCTATATTCTAGTTTTGTTCTACTTTATAGGTTTGTGAAGATTTTTGATGGATAGATGAGTTGCACAACGACACAAAAATACAATAGAGAGCAATTTTTCCTTTTTATCAGGAAGCATTGAAATTTTTTTTATCACCACGAGTTATGGGGTGGAACGATGTTAAGGGGGATTTAAAATTTCAATTTCTAGAGTAATTGAGAGTACCCAAGTGTTGTAGCCACGTTGTGAGTACAGGGGAAATAAAGAATTGGGTGACGCGTATGTGATGCTTATGCTAGTAAGCACGGTTTATAGGTTGTGTGGTCACCTTGGTTAGCTGATGTCAAAATCATTAGGGTTGAAAGGACGTGGGAATAAAGGTGTGGAATATATGTTGGTGGAACTAATATAACAAAGTGGGAGTGGTAGAGTAGACTAAGCGTCGTGTGAGAAGGACGATAATTCATATATGCGTGTGCGAGCAGAATAGCACATCCGAAATTGGTTGAAAGGTTGTGGGAAGCCATTTAAAAAGGGGTATTCCTTGAGAAAAGTAAAATTTAACTATTATGGGAAAACAATTGGAGCGGAGTTTTACCTAGTCAAATGTTGAGAGAGACTTACGTGTAGAAAGAATGATGAGGTTAGTAAGGTATAAAAGGTCCAAAAGTGTAGATCGCGGAGAAAAGTGCTCGGGTCTTAACTTTTGGTATACGTCGAGGAAAGAAGGGGAGTATTAAGTGTCACTTACTGTGAGACATTACAAGTAGAAGTTGATGTTTAACAGGACATAGTGAGTAGTCTCCGCGTGCACCACTAATAGATAGAATTCGGTTGGAGCAAGAGGTTGAGAGAGAAAACTTGTATCAAGCATACGATTCCGGTAATGGAAGAGGGTTGTTAAGTCGGTAAAAATTCTTTGATGAGTTGCCAACCTAAAGGTAAGGTCAAGAGTTCCTTCGAATGTGTGGAACAAGTTGACCAAGAAGAAAGCGACTGATAATCCTTTGAGGTGATTCACAATATTAGATAGTGTGCCTAATCTACCTTTGATAAGAATAATTGCGTCGGTACGTGGTCTTGCCCGACATTGTTCTGAACTAGGGTGAGATTTTTTAACCCTACCTTAAATATGGGATTTCAAGAAGCAGTCGGGATAACATTTTATTTGGGAGCAGGCTGTATCACCTATAGCCGGGGAGTAGGCGAAAGGTGATTAACAACTAGTGGAGCTGTATGAAAGTAATTTCAGACTCATTGTGGTCATTTCATATCCGCAGATATTATAACTAGTTAGTATAGTATACTACGGTACTTGGGAAGTACCTAATGGTAGAGTTAGGGTGGAAAAAAAGAAGGCCGACCCGATTGACCCGATTGGACCAGACCCATTTTTATAGGCTTTTTTATAATTCGATCCTAATTCGGTACTCAATTAAGAGACCCGAATATATTCGGTCCAGTCTAAAATATCCATTTTAAATTCGGTCTTAGGACCAGACCGGACTGTTTATTTTAATATTATATAATATATATTAATTTTAGATAAATATATATATGTTTGTTTAGTAAATAACAAAACCTAACAAAAACTCAACATAAGACTCGTACATTACTTCGGTCGCACCCTCATTTCATTTCTCCCAAAATTTTCTCTCTCATTGTCACTTCCTCTCTCCGGCGCAGCTCAACTCCGGTTTAAAAGACACAACCCACAAACGGAAATGGCGACTGAAGATCCGATGGGTAAAGATCCGGTATGTATATGTTTTTTTCTAATTTTTTAGCACCTAAACTCTGATTGTTTCTTGATTTCTTGATCACAAATAAAGATCCGGTGCCATTCCGACAGTTTTTTTTTTATTTCTTGAAAACGTAGAATATACATATTTTTTTGTTATATCTTTTTGTTTTAAAAAATGTCTGTTTGCTTGTTCAGAAACAAGAGCCTTTTAAAAACTCAAGATAATATTGGCATGTTGGGTTGTATAAGTTATACACTGTTGATAAGATTGGCCTGTTGAGTTGTATCAGTTATGCAATGTCTGTTTGGTTGTATCTTTAATTTATTTTTTTTCTACCTTTCATTGATAAGATCTTACATTTACTGGTTCTTATGCAGCGTGTCTATATGTATACCATGTTTTTTAGTATGGTATTGGGTTTTGGTAGGGAATTCATGTCAAGATTTGAGTAAGTCTTTTTGTGATAAGTTTTTTTTTTATTTCTGCCAGGATATAGATTAGCCTTTGCACGAAATAATTAATAAAATACAGGTGAGGGAATAATACTTGTAAAGAAAAGAGTTTTAAAAAACAAGAGAACTAAAAACCTTTATTGCTATGGTTAGGTTTTAAATTTGGTGTGATGATAAATAGAACATATATAATAAAAATATTCTCAGATACTTTCTCAATTGAGGAGTTTTCCTATACACACCAAACTGCATCATAAATGAATTTGGAATGTGATTGCTTTCCTCAAATGTTTGTATACCACATCTAGAAGGGTTGAATGCAACTTTGTACAACATTGAATCGTGCAATCTGAGTGCTGAACAATCTCAGTGTTGGAAAGTGTAATTAGAATGTACTCAAAAAAGAATTGTATTTAGAAACTGTCAATAGAATCAATCAATAGAGGACTGAATACAGTAAGTTATAAATCATGTATGTTAGCTAGAAAATTCATATTTTTTGGTCGTAATATTGTTTGGTTATACTAAAAGATCCATTTCTTAATTGTTTGTGATTTTAGGAACTGATTAATATATCATTTATGTTATGCTGTGATTTATCAACTGATTTTAGGAAATGATTTATATAATTTAAATGTAAACGTGGACCGATTATTAACCGAACTGAACCAAAAATAGCCTAGACCGAATAAATAGGCTAAACTAATTAAATTGGTCCGAATTCGGTCTTCTCAAATATAGGACCGAATGATTCGATCCAGCATCTAAAATGGCCAAAAACCGGACCAGACCGGATCGCGCCCACCCCTAGGTAAAGTTGTGTGTAAGCACTCGTGCCTGTCTGTGGTGGACAAAGTACTTATTGAGGTCTTATGCAAAGAACCTTAAGTATTCTACCTCGAGTTGTTTAGAGGCAAGCGGATAATCATAATTTTGGATTGGTCGAGTTAGAATCCGATGACTAACGTGGAATAACCACATACGATCTTAGGTAACCTTTTAACGATCGTAAGAGTTACGTCGCCAGGAATTGAGATTTGAAGAACTGATAAGTGTAGTCATATGTTCATATGGTTTCTCTCAGGATGGGAGTTTAGTGTTTAGATAAACTCGAGTAGTTGACACGTAGTGAGGTACGACCTCCCAATAATATTGAGATAATAGGGGCGAATGATGTATAGGCTCATCTTATTCGAATGTAGTCGAGTAGGAGCAAGGTGAAGTGTCATTATTGAGAAAGTGTTGAGGAAGTTAAACAAGCTTCGTTGTGAGGCAGGGGCTATAGTGATTCAGCGCCTTACTCGAAAGTTAGCTTTGTGTGCTGATAAAGTATCCAGAATTGTATTACCATGCATTCCTTATCTTTCGAATTTTGGGACGAAATTCCATTATTAGGGGAGAAATATATAATACCCCGTATTTTTATGGAATTTTATTTTAATTATGGAATTTGGATTAATTAATTTAAGGGAAAAAATTTAATTTATAATTAATCCAATTTAGTGGTAATAATTACTAGCGTGACGAGAGTTAGTAGTTATTGAAAATAATTATGTTGAAATCATGTTGAGTAATAACTATGTTAAACATTACGTAGTGTGTAACGTAATATCGTTTTGGAAATAATAATATGGCCGAGGACGAGATACACAGCAGTTAAGATATAATTATTTGGGACACGCGTATGAGTCTCGTCACTATTATATATAATTGGGGGTTAAAAAGGTAAATTATTTTTATATAATTCGAATGACTATTTTGATTGCGCCAGCGTGTTCGGAATAGTCGAAATAGTCAGGAAATAGTACTCGGGTGTTATATTTGGATTTCGGGGCATTTTAACCCAAAATGACACCCCAGAGGGGTATTTTAGTCTTTTGGGATTTCTGAGTAATTAAATAGATGAAAACATGATTAAAATAGGAACATAGAGGGTTAGTGGTCAAACCTATCCTCAATAAAATTACTGCTCTTCTTGCAAAATTCTTTTGGAGTAATAGTTTTGGTGATCAAAGGTTTCATTGGTGTGGGTGGGAGAAAATTACAAAACCTATAGCTGAAGGTGGTTTGGGAATTAGACATATTCATGATGTGCATTCTTCTCTTAGTATGAAATTGTGGTGGAATTTTAGACAACAAAATTCAATGTGGGCTAAATTCATGAAGGCTTCTTACTGTAAAAAGCATCACCCTAATTCTGCTCCTATTAGAGGATGCGCTCTGACTTGGAATCGAATGTGCTCTGTGAGAGAAAAAGCTGAAGACCATATGATGTGGATTATAGGAGATGGAAATATTAACATAGAAAAGGACAACTGGAGTATTCAGGAATGTAAGTCTGCTAGTGCAACAGAAGCAGGTCAGATAAAGTAATATTGGACTCAAGACCGTTTGTGGAATAAGGAGAAATTAAATGAGTTGTATAGTCCTTTAGTGATTTCCAAAGTGTTAAATTTTAACGAAATATTTCCAAATAAGAATGATTCTCTAATTTGGAAGCTAAAAAGTACATAATCCATCTCCATTTCTTCAGCATGGAATATATGCAGAAAGGCTAGTCTATCCAGATTTAGTGCTAAATTTATATGGCATCAAAATCTCCCCTAAAAAATGTCAGTGTTTATGTGGAAGCTTATGAGTAACCTTCTTCCTACTGATGATAGGATCAAGAAAATTGGATATAGAGGCCCTTCCCAATGCTCCTGTTGTTTGAAGTTTCAAGAAGAAGATCTTGAACACATTTTTGAGGGTGGTGATGTTCCTTCGAATGTTTGGGATAAAATGACAATGGAGTATGGGATTAATAGAACTACAGGAGGAGGTGTGCGAAATTAAATTTTCCAATGGTGGCTTCATGGGTTAAAAGTAAACCAATTTGTTAGCAGAGTTGTTCCAGCGATTGTTTGTTGGTGTCTGGCTGCCCAGTACATCATCTGTCACAAAGCACTGCTCAAAAGGAACTTTGATGGAACCGATCTACATTGCATCGCAGGGCTGACATTGAAAAGATAATACAGAAGATCCACAACGGGGAATGCGGACCCCACATGAACGATCACATGCTTGCTAAAAAGGTCATCCGATAAGGCTACTATTGGACCACCATGACCTAGGATTTCACCGTCCATGTACGGAGATGCCTCAAATGCCAACAATTCTCCAACCTTCAGCATTTTCCTCCACGTGAATTATACAACATGACCTCTCCCTGTCCGTTCTCCACCTGGGGCATCGACATCATAGGGAAGGTTAAATCGAAGGCCCCCAATGGGCATGAGTTCATCTTAGTTTACATCGATTACTTCACCAAATGGGTCTAAGCGGAGTCATACGCAGTGCTGAACGCCAAGCAAGTGGCCAAATTCATAAAAAAAAATCATGTACTGGTATGGGGTCCCGCACGAGCTAGTATCAGATAATGGGTTGCATTTCGAGGCAGAAGTCACAGAGGTGGTCAACGATTATAAGATTCAAAGACACAAATCTTCTCCCTACCGACCTCAGACCAAAAGTGCAGTTAAAGTCGCCAACAAGAACCTCAAAGTCATCATCAATAAGATGACCGAAAGCTGTCGGGATTGGGCCGATCGAATCTTGTACGTCCTCTGGGGCTACCAAATTTCAATTCAAACTTTTATTGGGGATACCCCTTACTCTCTGGTTTACGGTATGGAAACAGTCCTACCCGTGGAGCTGGAAATACCCTTGTTACGCGTCACGCTTGAAAGCGAGGTCAGCGAAAAAGACTGGTGCCAAAGCCGTCTTAACGAGCTGACCCTCCTAGACAAAAGGAGATTAAAAGCACTATACCAAATACAAGGGTACCATCGTCGAATTACGCGTTCATTCAATAAGAGAGTTAAGGACCGCGGTGTTCGAGAAGGGGACCTAGCCCTCAAAGAAATCATAGAACCCATCTGGACCCCAGAAGGAAATTCAAGCCCAATTGGAGCGGCCCCTACATTATCAAGAAGATCTTGTCCGATGGTTCTGCCATGCTTTCCGACTTAGATGGGGAAGAGATGGCTCGTCCAGTCAACCTGGACCATCTCAAGAAGTTCTACCCCTAGTCCGAAATCTCGACGCGCTACGACTCTTCTCGTCTCCCTTCTATTCCAAAAAAAAAATCTCTTCATTTCCCCTGCCCAGAACTACGTGGGCCTGATCCTCTGCAAATAATCATTTTCAAACAAAGTATAAAATTTCAAAACCCCAGAGGTACGTAGGCAGCTCATACACCTTACATGAGCACGACCCTTTCTTTTTCATAAAATATTATTCTTTTCTTATCTCCAAAAACGACAGTTCATTCTAACATGCACTTGAACAAAAGGATTATGTATGCCTTAGCGATCGGTATAGATAATTCAAAAATACAAAACTCATCAAAAGGCACAGGTGGATGATCAAAAACTTATTTATTTCACTAATAAGAAATTATGGTACAGATTACATAAGAAAAGGAATGGATAACTCCCTTCCCCCTACCCTCCTAAAAATGCCAAATAAAATCCCCACATTTATTCCCCCATTACACAATATACTCTCCAGGAATCCTATCCACAGCTACCAGAGGAGCCCGCTCCGTCATCATCATCTGCATCCTGGGGTCCTCAAGTTTCCCCTGCCTGAACAGAGTGTCGCAGACACTCAATGGATCGATAAGCTCGAACCAGCTTCGAAAAAACCACGACACCTCCTTCCATGGTGTTAAAAGAGACAAGCTACTTTTGTCCAGTCTCCACTGCCAACATCTTTCTAACTACTCTCCTCCATAACCACTTTATATAATCCCCAGGGATATGCCAAAATCTCCCAACAGACTGAGAGGTACGGGTCGACGGATGCCGATTCTCCCACAGAGAGCCAAGCCGCAGGCGCAGACGCTCGGTCAAATCCTCTACCGGAAAGAAATTTAGTGTCCGAGGTGGCACGACCTGTGCCTAGACAAATTGGCACAGAAGCCGCCAAGGGAAATAAAAATAGGTTTGGCTGAGACCAACCAACCGCACATACGGGTATTCTCCTAGCTCCAGAATAGGCAGTAACTGTCCCCACCAAGGCATTAACCAGTACAGATTTCGAGCCCATGCTCCAAAAGCCAATTCTCCCAGCTCTCAATATCCAGGCCAACACTGAAGAAGTGACGCGAAAATAAGTTGGGTATAGCCGACAAAGGATATTCTGGAAGAGTCACCAAGCGGAGTCTTTCAGATAACCACATGAACAACATCACGGGGCTACCCTGCAGGAAGTCAGAACGACCTTCTCGCTAGGCATCCAGACCGTTCAGGGTCTCCGCCGATATCACCACCACAGGATTGCGATGGTATGACATCCATGAAGTAATGGCTGCAAGTTGCGGATCCACCAGCAGTTCCCCAGTCACCAGCAATAATTTTGAAACTAGGCCCAGAGCAACGGCTCCAGCATAGCCAGCATCACCTACTTCCCACAAATGCATGGACTGCAACACCGTCGGGAGGTAGATCATTCCTCCAGCAACCAGTGATCTAGTCACCGAAGGCGAAATATGAAGAAGCTCGACCAATAAATCCCTGGGAGAACGGGAAAATTCGGGTAAAGTCGCAGCAATATTGGAATTTATCCCCAGCATGGCAGAAAATTCCTCGTAGGTAGGACAAAATTCATCCATCCCAAAGAGGAATACATGGTCTTCGAGGTACCAAAATTATACTGCTGCCATCAGCATCTTCCACTCAATGGATCGATTGCGCCACAAAGAGACTCGACATATGTTGAAAACATCATGGTCGACATTATAAGAGCACATCGCTTCCAAGGCTTCGAGGTAGTTAGCAAATTCAATGCTACCAGGCAGAGCCATCTTGAAGGACTAAGAGATAGTAGGCAAGTAAGTAAGAATGTGAAGGTGTGATGAAAACACTCCACCCGTACCCCTTTTTTATACTTGAGAACCCTCATAAAAGACATAGCTCCTGCAGAAATCGGAGCGAATCCTACCCCACAAGGTACAAGAAGCTAAAGAGGGCACTAATCAAAAGCTTTGAATTAATGGGACTAGACTTGAATGCCGATAGGCAGGGCAAGGGGCTTGCGATCGGCAACCCCCCATTTTTGGAAATTTTTCCTTTTTCCTTTTTTTATCAAAATCAGAAAAACCCAATAAAAATAAAATTGATATTCTCAACAGAATTTTAAAAAAAATCCTCTTCCACACCTATATAATTTTCCATTTTTAAAACTTTCCTTCAAAAAAATCCTAAAAATGTCTCTTTTTTACGGTTTCAGCAGCAAAGTAAAAAGCGTGTGTGCATGTATTCACTCACCATTAACAAAAGATAATAAAAAAATCACATTGCATTGCATATATATATATATTCTTCTGTGTTACATCAAATTTTGCAGGAAATAAAAGAAAAGCAAAAAACAAACGGTACTCAGCTCGAACCCACATTTTCTCTCTCCCTCACCTACCCTTCACCCCTATCTCTAAGAGCCTCGACCCCTATGACGCTCTCTCTTTACCCTATGACGAGATGACGCACCACCACTACCCGAGTCCTCCTAGGACGAAGCAGACGGCATTAAGCAAGAAGGAACCGGGACCGCATCCCAAATATAGGCAGTCGTCGAAGATATTTAGTCTCTGATGTCCCTCAGCCAAGTGGTCGACACACGAACTTGCTATAAGTAAAATACAAAATCACCATCAAAGAGGGATCAAAATAGAAAAGGAACCAAAAAGAGGAAGAAGGTATACCGCAGGATGAAGAACCTCCTCTGTCAAACCCAACTCCTCCGGATCCATCGCATGAGGACGATGCAACATGGGGACCATCCCTCCATCAGCCCTCCAGATGTTGTACGAAGGGGTATGCAATCGAACAAAGGGAACCTCTAAAGTCGCCGCCGCCGCAGACGCCGACGGACCACCGCCGCTGTGGGAAGACCCCACCGCCCGACTCGAAACCGCAGGGGGGAAATGCAAGGCATCGTATATGCTAGGCGCCATCAACCAGCTCGTCACAAAGTCCATACAGTCATACGGCGCAGCTGTATCAGTATACAACAAGGAGGAATCGCCGATCATAACTGCGATCCTCGCATCCTCTGGCAGCAGCCGCTCCCACCTCATAGACGTACGAGGCTACGCAGGTGTCACCACCACCTCCTCTTCCACAATCTACCAAACAACTCGCTCCCCGAGATACTAAGAATGGCCGAACTCATGCGCTAGAAAATGCCTCATCTGCGCATTCACCTCGGTCGCCCCCGTATCTTGAATGGTTGTCCCCCAAGGGTAAAAAGTCACCTGAAAATCCCCAGCAGGAATAAGTCAATACCGAATCAGAACATGCCAAAAACCAAGGCTGAAAAGGAAAGAGTCTTACCCTACCACTGGTCAGGCCATTCAAGACCTGACGCACCGCCTCTAGAGAGAGAGATCCCTTCGACTGCCGATTTCCCTTTCGCCATCGATATAATCAGAAAATGTCCCTAATAATATCGTCCTTCAAGGCAATCAGCTGGGTATTGCACCCAATCACCTCATAGAACCACGTCTGCCAAAGACATGAAGTCACAATAAAAAGAGACGCATAAGGAAAATGCGAATGCATGAAAGGAAAATACGCAAAATTAAATGATACCTCGAGGAGATACGTGGCTCCAGTGAAAGTTTATTGACAGCACCGGCTGAATGCATCCAAAGAAAAATAGTGGGTCGCCAAAGTCAGACTCCCCCAATCATAGAGAGGGATGTTCGAAAACATCCTCAAATACAGCAAGAACCATAAATGGACGATGTCGCCACTCGACGCCACCATGAAATCTCCCAGCACCAATAAAATGAACAACTGGGCCATCTTACTCACCTGCAGCCCATCCTCCACATCAACCACCCTACTCAGCAGAACATCCTTCAGCAAGGACAGTCAGATGGAATCCCCAGACACTATCCTCCCTACGTCACCAAGCGCCGCCTCCGGCCTCACCCGCAGAGAATGATCCACCTCTATCTGTTCCCCATCACAATCCCGCCCTAGCAGTTGCTTCACGTTTATGGGAGTCATGGTCATCTCCCCAAAACCGAAATGGAAGGTGTGGGTAGTATCCCACCATCTCTCCCCCAAAGCGCATAAGACCGCTATCGACCGAGGCGTCTCATCCAGCGCAGACGCCAACCTCCCCAAACCCGCTGATGATACCACCCAACACACCACAGGTGGAAGATGCTCCTAGATGTCCTTAAGACCTGTCATCCCACGGGCACGCATGTTCTTCAAAGAGATATCAGACTATCAAAAGAAGAAACCTTGTCAAAATTCAAGAAGGAAGGAAAAATCAAGAATGCCAAAAGTCAGGTTGCTTACATAACTGTCAGAGCTCACCACCTTAGAAGACCGATGACGCGATGGCTCCCTTAGCAAAGTTTGCTTATCCGCAATCGGCTTGAATGCGTCAAAGGAGTTCTCGCTCCCCAAAGCAAGAGGCGCCCTAGACCTCCACTCCACGGTCACACAATCATCAACAGTCAACCATTCCCTATGTGCTGCAGTGCTCACAAAGGTATCCATTTCTTAGAGATCGGAACGCTAGAACGATTTGCAGAGGAAAATCGCAGAAAGAAAGAAAGCAAGAAGTTGTGAAAAATGAAGGAAATTCAGACCTTTAAATAGGATGCCAAGGGTCATGCCGATCGGCACTGACCCCTTACCTTCCCGAGGCAGTCCAAAAGTCTGTGCCACTGCCAGGCACCCTCTGAACCATACCAACCGGCACCCCCTTTAAATTTCGTACAAAAATTCCTAGAAAATACTAGACAGCCCTAAAAAATTCTCAGAAAATTCCTAAAAATCCCAAGAAGGATTTAGAACATTTTCACCAAGAAAATTTTGCCCTCCCTCAAACAAAACCCCTATTTCCCTAGCAAAACTCTCAAAAACCAAGTAAAACTCCTCTCAACAACATACCAGGAGGATTTCTAAAGATCACCCGCTATGCCCCAAAGGCCTCAATTTTCCCCAAGCAATACATTTAAACCCTGGGCCACCTAAATCTCCCCAGTAGAGTTCCCCAGCAGTCGGCTCCCCAGCCCAAAACAAAACCACAAGATAAATCTCCCCGGTAGAGTTCCCCAAGAACATCTCAACTTAAGCCCGCATAATTGGCTTCGACCCGCAGAATTGGTCATCTCTACATAAGCCCGCCGAATTAGCTTCGACCTACATAACTGGTCATCTCTACTTAAGCCCGCAGAATTGTCTTTGACCCGCAGAATTGGTCATCTCTATGTAAGCCCGCAGAATTGATCATCTCTACTTAAGCTCACAGAATTGGCTTTGACCCACAGAATTGGTCATCTCAACTTAAGCCCGCAGAATTAGTCATCTCTACTTAAGCCCGTAAAATTGGCTTCGACCCGCAGAATTGGTCCTCTCTACATAAGCCCGCAGAATTGGCTTTGACCCACATAATTGGTCATCTCTATATAAGCCTGCAAAATTGGCTTTGACCCGCAGAATTGGTCATCTCTACTTAAGCTTGCAGAATTGGCTTCGACCCGCAGAATTGGTCATCTCACCTTAAGCCTGCAGAATTGGCTTCGACCCACAGAATCGGTCACCCTCATCTTTAAGCCCTCAGAATTGGCTTCGACCCACATAATTGGTCATCTCTATATAAGCCCGCATAATTCGTCATCTCATACTTAAGCCTGTAGAATTGGCTTCGACCCGTAAAATTGGTCATCTCAACTTAAGCCTACAGAATCGACTTCTACCCACTGAATTGGTTATCCCCAGTACACTCCGTAGGTCCTGAGAATCGGCCTCGACCCTCTGAATTGGTCATCCTCGCTCCTTTAGGTCCTCAGAATCGGCCCCGACCCTCTGAATTGGTAATCCTCCCTCAAAAGCATCATGCGATGTCTATTCGATGGCTATCGTTTGTTCCAAACTCACCCATCGAGGGGCTCTATAGACACCCCATTCTCTTACCCCCTAAACTCTCCTTAGGTCCCTAGCACCTCCCTTCATCACTACAAACCCAGGTCATACCCCGAGTACTGACCTAGAAGCCATTGGGCACTCCCAGGCTCTGTTTGACCAAAAGTCAAAGTCTTCAACTCAATCGAGACTGAATGAATCTTTTAAGGGAACTGAAACCCCTTTCCAATGGTCTGTCCTGTGCCCGATTTTGACTTACCACGCGGACGAAGGACCTGTTTTCCCCCAAAACTCAATCAGGAGGCCACCAAGCGCTCCCGGGCTCTGTTTGACCTAAGTCAACTCTTCAACTCGATCGAGACTGAATGAATATTCGAAGGGCACTGAAACCCCTTTCCAATAGTCCATCTCGTGCACGATTCCGAGTTACGATACGGACGAACGATCTGTTTTACTCCGAAAGGTCACCAAATACTTTCAGGGCTCGATTGACCAAAGTCAGCTCCCTGAACCGGATCAAACTCTTTGGAATGTCGAAGTAAATATCCTAACCTTTCCAACAATCCACCCCATGCACCATTCAGACTTACCATACGGATGAACGATCCGTTTGCGTTCGACGATTCCCCATCCAATGGACCGATAAATGCTTATGAGACATATTTGACCCAAAGTCATCTCCCTAACCCGGGAGTGGTCCATGGACTTTCGAAGGTCTCTGAATTACCTTTCCAACGGTCTGACCCATGTGCAAATCTGATCAACGGTTTGCATTCTGCGGCCAAATTTCCTAAAAGGCCTGAAAGACACTGCCAAACGGCAGGTTTGAGACCCTGCCTATCGGCAGTGTGCCTAAACGCACATGTCGATTGGTAGGAACAGGACTATGCCGATCGGTAATACCCTGGGCCTATGAAAAGGAGGCCTGACCTCACTTGCAGGAGGAGCCCATATCTGATAAATATCACTCTTAGGAAATTCAGAAAACCTCTCTCGAAGTCAGCGCTATTTCCACATCCAAATCCCTTTCCAACCTTATCTTTTCATCAAACTTGGTGAATTCACTACCCTCCATCATCATCCAAGTCTAAGGGTTGCTCTTCAACATTCAAGATCAAGCTCAAGATCTCCAAGAACGTCCAATTTTCTCAACTCTCTCCTTAAATTCTCATAAATTAGCATTAATTTGTTTTATTACTTAGCACTTTTATTCTCTTATCTAACATATCCTAATATACCTTTTAGTTAGTATTATTGCATATCTCTTATTTTCATATAAATAAAAACCCAAAAAACAAGAAAAAGAGGCTTTGCTCATAAATTCTAAATGGGGATTCTCATACTTTTATTACACTTTTCTCACAACTAAAACACTTTTTCTACACACACACACACAAATAAGAGAATCCCCCGATTGGATTTATGGGATAAACCCCACCCCTCGTTTTGCATGCGAACAACGTGGACGTTGATGCCTCTATAGGCTACGTAGGCGTCCCGGGATAAAACCCGTGACTCGAGTCCTATTTTTACTTTTTTTCTCTCATTTTCTACTTTCTCTAAACCCCACTCTCTTATATTATATATATATATATATATATATACATATATTTGTTCTTAGTGGCGTATTATTCCACATGCATTATTATTCCATCATAACGGTCAACGTAAGGATAATCGCGTAAATCCTATTTTATAATATTTTTATACCTTCCTACGGATGACTCGCTTTACCTCTTCCATGGTGCAAGCCGATGATTCCTATCTGCACTATATATACACATGCACACATATCAAGGGGAAAATAAAGGAAAATAACAAAAACTCATGAGAGACCGAAAGGGCGGAATGGGTGCCTAGCACCTTCCCATTTCGTAACTTAGCCTCCGGACCCTTTTCGAATCATTTTTGGTTTCGTATGCATCAGTATGTCTTTGGATGCTGTCCATCGGGATGTCTCCCTTTCTTTTGTCTGTTTTGAGTAAAATAGACTGGAGACTCTATCTCTCTACATTTTTCACCTCACCTAAATGACGTCGGCCGAAGCGCTCCCGAGAGGGACGTGCGGGACCTAGGATCCTCCATCGCGCGCCCGCCCGCCGCGAGGATCGGGGAGATGGACACACAAGTTAAGGGCGATATTTTATATATTGATCTGTTATATTTTCCAATCCACTTTTTTGAGTTGTGTAGCGATATGATTAAAATTTCAGAGCTGATAGAGAACTGAAGTCCTAGAAAGGGAACATAAACATTATTTTAAATTCTAATAGCTTTGCTTGACAAACCATTATATTCTTAACGTAGAAAATCCAAAAAAAATAATTATTTAACTATGAATACTTGAAATAAAAAATCATTTTAGGAGACCAGGAATAGTTTCAGCCATAACTAAAAGATGAGTTTTTGCAAGTCATCTTTATAAAATGATTTGCTAACTCCCTATTTATGTACAACCCAAAATATGGAACAGAATGCTACATCTAAGACTTAAGTACCCCTCCCTTCATAATAAATCCACTATCCAAAACCTATCAAAATAAGAAATTATTAAAATTGTGACCCTAAGTAATGACACTCGAACTACGTTTAATATAAATGATGAACTGAATTATGATTAGCTTAGTTTGCTTCTATTATTTATCAAAAATCTGAATTTGAAATCGGGATCTGAAGTTTAAATCTTAATTTTGAAATTTGAATTTGAAAAGAATGTTTCTTTTCGTGTATGAATGAACCTTTGAATGAATGTATTTAAGCAGAATCAGATTCAATATTCAGATTTAACGATAATTTTACCTCTTAACTAATCAGAAGAAATTATAGTACTTAAAAATCTTATTTTTTTTTATAAAAATCAAACACTATTTAGTATCTATTAAGTCTGAATAGTTTCGATTTGGACTTAAGAGGTGAAAACAAACACCACCTTAATTTGAATGAGAATAAATTTTGGACTAATCAAAACTTTTCATGAGCTACTTTTCAACTTGTTTAGGGTAGAGGAAATAATATGATATTAGTTTATTTCTGAGTTAAGAAAACTAAGAAAACACAGTGGGCCCAATGCCAACAAGAGGACAAAAAGAGATATATATCATTGCAAAGAAATATTTGATTTCTTATACCTTTCTATTGTATTATGAATATGGTGTGACTTATGAACCAATTAGAAGAAGACAATTGGACTCAATTCTCTCTTAAAAGAGGTCGGTTTAGCTATCCACCTGGTCATTCAGTGCAATTATAGTCGACCTCAGTGTCACGGGCGGTCAACTTAACGCAGCTAGCTCACCGTAGTTAACATCGTTACATAACACCGTTGAAGCAAGCATGTACACTATGATAGGATGACGTCAGCAACAGTTAAAACATACATGCATGTGGGATATATGTAAATATCCTCCTCTATATGAACGTAACAAACTCATGATTCCTAACCTATAAAGGCATGACACATACCATTCTCCATTCCCTCTCTTCTAACAATTAATATATGGCATGCTATTCCACATTGTAAAGGGATTAAGACATATTTTCCATACATTATGCTATAAATTTTTAGAGTGAGCATGATATCTTGTAACTATTGTCCATCTATGGTTTTCCAATTAAAGTCTATACAATTAACACTACACTTGTGGACATAGGCACCTATTTGGTACGAACCACGTAAACCTGGTTTCCATATCTTTCTCTTATCTATCTATTTTATTCGATATAGATTATCATTTTAATGATTTATATCTCGTTATCCATTATAGTTTATAATTATTGTACTCTTACTATGGCCCATTTAATATACTAGTTTTAGTCAATAATATATTGGCGCCATTTATGAGAAATTGACAAGTCATTTGTCACTTTCCACCAATATTGATTCCTGAAACTCTAGGATAACTTGTTATAAAAAAATAGTGGATTGTAACCCGATTCACCTGTGTTTCGTTGGGTTGAAGTCCATTCATCAAAAAATTTACTTTCAATTCTCTTTAATTCATTGAATCCTCACTTGGATCTATTTTTCCCTATTTTGGCATTAACCTTCTTCAATTTTTGTCATCGGTTTTAGTACACACTGCTTTTGCATTCGCGATACTTTGGTTTTTTAGAAATCCTATGAAGATGGGAGAAAACCCCAAATTAAAGTTAATGAGGGAATTCCTCCTTTAACACCTGTTGGTATGGGCGACCTATCGTGAATCCTAATGAGCTTGGCCCTAGGCTAAGAGGCAATGTAAGAGAGTGTAAAATAATTGATGAAAACATTTTTGGACTGACAAAATAAGCCCAGAATGGACCTAGTTACCCCAGTAGGGGTGAAAAATCTGATAGAAGGCATGATGTACCACATCCTACCCCTTACAAAGATAAGAGACATGCTCACTATGTCAGAGTTGTGTAGAATCCCAGGAGGTTGAATTTTGGCTCGTGAAATGAATGTAGTAGGTCCAGGTACTTTGGGTCACAAGATGACAAGTACTACCACCCAGGAACAACGTCCACCTTCAGGATGAATGGTTATGATGATGAACAAAATTACTCCCTTGAGAGACCAAGTGTTATGGAAAGGCTAAGCATGGATCGTTTGGGCCCAAGGGTAATGAGGGCACACTAGCACAAGGAGCTAAGAGAGATAAGGGAGTATAAGGAAGAATCTATAAGGTATAAGACGGTAAGGAGAGAATGATTATCCAAATCTAGGAAAAGTGTGCGAGGGTCGACCAAAGTTGAGAAAACTATTTAAGAAGAGAGCTCGACTGAAAGTTGAGGCTGAGCAGGGAAGTCTATCATAATGAAGGCTGAGAAGGAAAAACAATCCTGAAAGGGGCCATTGGAAATTTGGAAGATCACTTAGGTGAGATTATAAATACCAAAAACCCTTTGTAGATGGGTTTTATTTAGGAGTCACCATTTTCATTATCAAACTTCCCGTCGGCACCCCAAAATATAATGGAAAGTCTAACCCTATTCTACATGTGGATCACTACCAAGCTACTATTGATATTTGTTCCATTCCTAATGATATGCATTGATGAGCATTCTCTATTACATCACTGGGTAGGCTCAAATATGGTACAATGGCTAACCAAGAGAAAAGCTCTCAAACATTCAATAATTGGCATATCTCTTCGTCAGTAATTTTTATTTCGAAACTGAGCTAGACAAGAGGGTGGATCCCTTAATAAGTGTTCACTAGAAGACGAATGAAAGGACCAGAGAGTTCATCACATGCTTTAATGCTAAAAAGTTGGATGGGATTGATTATGACAAGAAGACCATAATTATGATGATCATGAGTAGTTTATTACCTAGAAAGTTATATTTGGTATTGGTTAAGGAGACGTTAAGAACAATGTGTGAGGTTTGGGACAAAGCTGGTAAAATTTGAATGTTGAAAAAGTAATGGTGGCTAAGGGGTTAAGCCATTCTAAGGCCAATAATAACAAGAGGTTGGAGAAGAAGAAAAATTTGAAGGACAACTGGAAGGCGAACACACTAAAAAGGTTTGATGAGTAGTCCTAGTGATCATAGGTGTGCACTACATCCTCAATGAGATTCAAATGAGTAATGACCTAAAAGGTTCAAGAAAATTGAAGGGTTCCCCAAACATAAGGGATCAAATTTAGTATTGTGAACTCTATAAGAATTATGGCCACAACACTAACAATTACCTGATTTTGAAGAATTATATTGAAAATCTCATCAGACGAGGAAAACTGGAAAACTATGTTAGTAAAGGTGGACGATCAGATAGGCAGGATAAGTCCCATTGCAAAAAGGTAGACCAAAAGAAAAGGGGAAGAGATGATGATTCTAAGGACGATCCAGATCTTCCCCAAACGACAAGGGACCCCGTGCATGAAGTCAAGATGATCTACTTTGGTTGTCACTTTATAAAAGGAGGTGATGCTAACTGTGGAGATGTAGCGGTAGAAAAAAAATCCTTCCTTAATAAGGCGATGGCTTATTCTCACATTAGACATATCAACTTAGTCGATGCTATGGAAACTCACCCTAGAAAGGTAAGTAAAAATTATTTTATCATTAATTTATCTCAAGATGACTTTGCAGGTGTACTTTATCCGCATGATTACCCTCTAGTCGTCAAAATGATGGTGGATGAAAGTTAAGTAGGAAGGATTCTGGTCGACAAAGGAAGTTCCGCTGATGTTTTGTTTTATAATTATTTGAAGAAATTGAGTTTGAGAGATAGAAAGTTGGAGACCTATCACAGGCCTTTAATTGGTTTTTAAGGAGAGAAGGTGTTCCCCTTAAGAATAACTAAGCCGAAGGTTGCGGTTGGCACATGGACAAATTGTCGAATATAGATAATTCATTTTTTATCCTAAATGAGAACATTCACTCTATATTAAATATCATAATTATTAGGGTTGTGTTGAAGAAATTTAAAATTATTCCATTTACTATTCACGAGTGTCTGAATTTTTGTACAAGCTATGTGGTTGGTGTAGTGAAAAGAAATCATGTTAAGGCTCGCAAGTGCTACTTCGCATTGATAGAGAAAAAAGAGCAGAAGAACTTGACCACTACTTATCAAATCGAGATGTTGGATCCTCAAGACAAAGATAAGACGGTCAAAGGACAGATAGTTAAAGAGATTGAGACCGTGATATTGGATGATGAAGACCTAGAGAGGATAACCCAGATCGACTCATCACTAGAACCATCTCTTAAGAAAGAGTTTGTGGAATTATTGAGGAAGAGAAAGAATACTTTCACCTTAATCCATGAGAACCTGAGTGGGATAGAATAATAATTCCTTTGTTATGAGCTCAACATAATAAGATACATCAAGTCAGTAAAAATATAAGTGCCATGTGTTCAATTAGGAGAAGAACATAGCAATCCAGGAAGAGTTGGATAAATTAAAAAAGGAATATTTTATCGAAGACATTCAAGTATGCATAAATATTATCATGGTTAAGAAATTGAACAATAATTGGTTTATGTGCATCCATTTCACGGACTTTAACAAGGCTTGTCACAAAGATCACTGCCGCTTGCCTAGGATTGCCCAGCTCATCGATGCTACTGTCAAGCACGAACTACTCTATTTTATGGATGCCTATTCGGGGTACAACCAGATAAAAATAAAGTCAAAAGATAGGGGAAAACCTCGTTTATCATTACTTAAGGCACTTACTACAATAAAGTTATGACTTTTGGTTTAAAAAATGCCAGAGAAACGTATCAAAGCTTAGTGAAGAAAGTTTTTGAAGATCAGGTCGACAAAACCATGGAATTCTACATCGATGATATGCTGTCCAAGAGGAAGAAAGTTGTCGACCACATCAATGATCTTAAGAGAACTTTTAACCTATAAGAAAAGCACCAAATGAATCTCAACATCGCGAAATGTGTCTTCAGGGTCAAGGACTATAAAACCAAAGGGGTTCTGAGGGTAATCCGGGTAAGATCCAAGCATTTATTAATATAAAACCTCACAAGAGCAAAAAGGAAATTAGAATGTTAACGGAATGTGTAGCAGTGATGAATAAATTTGTATCAAGAGTCACTAATAGATGTCTTCCATTTTTTAAGGTGAAATAAAATACCTTTGAGTGAAACGACGAATGTGAGGAAATATTCTTGTAATTAAAGAAGTACTCAGGTTCTATAATTTTTTTGTCAAGGCCATTCCTAAGTGAAAAGTTATATTTATACTTAGCTAGGTCAGAGTCGGAAATTAGCTCGACATTGGTCCAAGAGGAAGCTGGAGTGCAAAGTCCTATCTACTGCACTAATGAGGCTTATCGCGAAGTAGAATATCGGTACCTTGGACTGGAGAAGTTAGCCTTATTTTTTATTAAAGCTTCCCGAAGAATGAAGTCATACTTTCAATCATATACTATTGTCGTCTATATATACCTTACTATACGACGAGATATTCATAAACTAGAGTAATCAGGCTAACTGATGGCTTCGGTAGTAGAACTAAGAGAGTTTGACATACAATATGAACCCAGAACAACAATTAAAAGTCAAGCACACTACACCAAAAGGCTTATTTTGTAACGGATATATTTTCTATTTGTAATGGATTTTATCCATTGAAAATTTGTAATGTTTAAAAACTCTTACAAATAAAAAATAATCGTTGGAATATATCACTAATCATTGCAAGGTATCATTTAGAGGAAGAAAAACAATAGAGTCGGGCAGGATTTATTCCCCAATTCCCAAACCTTTCCCCCAATACCTATCCC
The DNA here is from genome assembly GCA_949130495.1 of Sambucus nigra. NCBI lineage: Eukaryota > Viridiplantae > Streptophyta > Magnoliopsida > Dipsacales > Adoxaceae > Sambucus > Sambucus nigra. Next base: position 94,561,256 of record OX422211.1, read on the forward strand.
GCTCCCTCTTTGCTTCTTCTTGCCGATCTGTGTCCCTATCCCCTCGCCAGTCATCTCAGATATACTAAGAAAAACCCTATCTCATGTCTCAGTAGAACACATACTCACGATGAGAGAGACCTCTTGAGAAATACTGACTTATACGGTTAGTTGTATCATTTTTTGCAGTTTTCTATGTCATAAATCTAACTAGTATATTGGTTTATATGTTTGATCAATTAATGTAAATGGTTATAAATTTTGAAATTGTTCCTCTACTTTTTAACTGCGTGCAGTTCCGTCAATTCTAAATTTTACGGAGAGCTCTCCCTTCGGAGAAAGATGAATACCCCCAAATCTACGGTATGAAGCTTTAGGTCACTAATGACCTTCGTGCCAAATCCAAGTTTTGATATGCCATTTTATATGTATTTTTTATTATCTATGTAATGAATCTTATTAATCGGTGGTGTTGATATAATCTTATAAAATTTAAGTTATTTTTGTTGATCGTGTACTTTTTAAGGAAGCTTAAGAAGGTGAAGAAGAGAATTGGTGAGATACTTGCCATCAATGAGGTATACTATAATATTATATCACTTGATCTTTGTTAATTCCTTCCTAGTTATGAAATAAAAAAGATTCAATTTTTATGTTACATATATTCAACTAACTATGCCAAATAATTTTTTTTCCTTTTGCTTTCCCAAAATCTTAATTTGAAACGTACCAAAGAGGTTTTTAGCTTTGCTAACCAATACCCTTATTTATGACCCTTTCCTTTAGCTAAAAGATGTTCTTGTCCCACTAGGTGTCCTATACTACTAATACACTATTAAAAATCAATTCCAATGTGATAAGTTGATTCTTTTCTTCTTGACCAAATTGTAGGATTTTTTGTACAACGGGTGAGATAATGACTCACAAGTTTTATGTGTGGTTGTCATATTTTTTAGAATTGATAATGTTGTGTATATTATATAGACATTTTTTGAAGAAATGCCTGTGATGATCATATCATTACCGTAATTTTTGTGCAAAATTATTATTCATTTTTTACGCGATTATCTTAATAAATAGTTTCATGAATTCAAGGACATTAACTTCTATTAAATGTTGTGGTCATGTAGTCACTTTGACAACTGTGTGTAAGGGTGAAACTTGCCTCATGGATTATTAATTTGCTAAGGTTCATGAATATGTGCATCAATACTTTTTAGTTGTTGGAAATTCTTGAATTATAGGGTAATGAATTTTGTACTTTTGCATATCAGTTTATTATCCACAAGAGTTGGCATCTATTATAATATTTATATATTCTTATGTTTTATGTTTTTAGTGTGTGTGTACGCGCATGTGTTTGTGATTCCTTACTATTAAAATAATCATGTATAGCTTTCCTTATGTTAAATTTATCGCTTGGAGTGTCTTTAAATAATAAATTCAATTATCTCGAGATATTTCTTTGTCCTTGACCTTTGTAGTGTTTTCGAGGGACTGTTTATCTCTAAAATAAGGTTTTATGAGATGGACTTGTTATGTTAAGTAAGTTTGCTTCATAATTTTGAGTTTGATATTATAAAATCAATCAACTTGTGCCTTCAATCAATTCGACTTGCAGTTGATTTATAAGAAATGGAAGGGATTTTTCTTTACAGGGAGAGGTGACATTTTCCTAGGACTACGAATGTAAGATTTTATTTTCCTTTTTTTAATTACATTTGATTGTTGGGTTTTATTTCACTAATGAATTTACTTACCATAAATCGTATAAGTTGGTTATTTTAGATATCTTACTTGAGGAAGAAGCTCGGTATAAATAGATTGCTCAATTCACTTTGATTCAAGATTTTAAGTGAACACAACATATCTATGAGGGCAGAGATTATAGTCACCCACTTCAAGTATCAACATTTTAAAATTTTGATCATCAAATTTCCCATCTCTTACCAACTAATCAACACATTGTTTTGCAAACCTAATTAAAATAATGGATAGATTCTCCATTGAGGACGAGATAGTTTAATTGACAAAACAAACTATTAGGGTTCATTGACATCAAAGATAGAAGAAGATTGAAAATAGTACATACGTTTTTTTGAAAAGCTTGATATCTTTTAGAAAATAGATGAGTGAATAGGCGAGATGTTCTCCACTTTTTATGGAATTTTTTTCATGGAGATAAGAAAAGACGTAGACACCTTCAGAGATGCATCGTCATGACATATTTTTGGTTGATTTTGAATGAGAAGAATTTCTAGAATACTTAATGATAAGCAGATAGTAATGGAAAGCCTTTTTAAATGGATCGTGCTAAAGACACCCCAAATTTTCTATTGAGCATAGAAAAATATATGTAGGCACAATGTACAATCATTTTAAAGCATCTTGTGGTGCCGGTGAGACACAATAGGGGTGAATTTAGCAAAACCCTTTCGAAAAATATCAAAACTTGAGCTATATTATGGGCTTCACTGTCTCGAAGCTTGAAGACTTCTCATTTTATCTTTTCTCATTAAGGTGGAATGAATCTTTTTAGTGATCTTTCCATCTTGAATATATGGAAACACAAATTCTTTAAGGTTTTACATAGAGCACAATTAGATATAAAAATGTGGATATACAATTGAACTCTTTACAAAGTTGAGATGATTATTATCCACATAGTAATAGTTCGTTCTAATAAGAATAGTGAAGCAATGGATTGTGGAACCTAAAACACAATGAACCTCCACATTCCCACTCCCTAAATGAGATTGGTTGTAGAATATTATGTCTAATATAGGTTTAAGTGTGCTTTGAGAAATGGTAAGATGATTAATTGTTTTAAACACAATGAACCTCCACATTCCCACTCCTTAAATGAGATCGGTTAACAGTATTTGTTTTTTGGCACTGATTTAGTGTGTTTGACACATTAGTGGAGTCACATTTTAGAATCTTCCTAATATTAATTTAAAAACATTGGAGTGTTATGTCTCAATCAATCTATACTTGCCACGTCATGGAGTAGCTATTTGAAACATACTAGTGGATACACACAAAATTGCACCCCAAGTACCAACTCACTCAAGTTAACAAATGCCATTAATTTCCGCGTCTATAAAAAGCACAACATTCATAATTCAAAAAACTCACACTCAAACCGCGCTTTATCCCTCTTAAAAGAAAATGCTTTCTTTCAAGTAAGCTCTCAAATATGAATCCCTGATATCTTGATATATTTTTTCTTCTTCTTATTTCAATTCCATAGATTAACATATTGTTATGTGTATATTTTCTGTCAGATCTGAAGAACAGTTACAACTCGTCAAAAGAGAGGACATCGATGACGAAGAAGATTTGTTCAAGGCGATAAAAAATGTATATATATAATATTGCATCCTCTTTATTAACTTGTTTTCCTTTACAATCAAACTTAATTTTTCTAACTTCAAATTCTTATCATCTTTTAGTTTCAGCTGATACAAATTGCATTTCATATATTATTGCAGACATAGATAATTATCATTTAGACAAATTTGTTTGCAATAGTGACTTCTCATGGAATAAATGCTAGAGACATGAAGAAGCTTCAAGATGCTGGCATCTACACTTGCAATGGCTTGTTGATGCATAGAAAGAAAGTGAAAAGGCAAATTATCAACTCAAAATTTCCAACTATTTGACTTTTTTTCTTCTGGATATAATCGCTAATCATTGCAATTTTTTCAGAATTTGATAGGAATCAAAGGCTTATTTGAGGCAAAAGTGGATAAAATACGTGAAGCTGTTGAGAAGATAGTGGTTAAAGATTTTATTTTGCAATAATTACATATATTTATGTGTATCTTTCTATGAAATTTATCCCATTCTTCTATATTTGCAAATTTCTTCAGAATTTTGGTTACTGGAAGTGATTAGAAGTGATTGTTTGCTCAAAGTAAGATTCTCCTTCTTTTAGTTTAAACCGTAATAGTTTTAATAGTTAGCACCAAGTAGACAAAGTTATAATATATTCTTATCAAATCTTTCATCACTCTTTGTTTGTTTTTTATTACAATTGTTTTTCACAGAAATTAAGATATGTTGAAAGTCGCATCTAACGTATTTTGAGTAAGTTTGTAGCTTAGTTTGAGGTGTTACGACAGACCTAAAGTTTAATATTATTTGATGTATAGAGGAAGTCGGTTGTTCATATCACAACAGGGAGCCAAGCTCTAAATGATTTGTTAGGAGGTAAATTTCGCAAATTTTAGATTCAATTTCTCGTTTTTAGGCATTTTTGACAAATTTGTAACCACTTCCGTGCTTGAATTTTTCGAAGGTGGGATCGAAACTCTGAAAATTACAAAAGCTTTTGGGGAATTTAGGTTAAAACTGCGAATACGTCAACCGATTTTTACACTTTTTGCTTTTTCATTAATAATTTTTCCTAAGTTGTAATGCTAACTTCAATTCTAAGCATATTATAATTGATATTATTGCATTAAGATTGATCTGGAAAAACATATCTCACTCATAATCTATGACTTTATACACAAGTTATTTTCTATCTTAATTGACATTTCCTCATGGAAATTTTGAGGTCGAAAAACTTTTATCGCCTGACATTGTTTAGATCTAATACTATAGTGCAATTTATGTTCAATGGCTGACGTTAATTACTACTTATCGACTAACTAAGTTCAGAAAAAGAATGACAATACTTAATAGCATTTATCACATAGTAGCAATGAATCAAATGGGATTTGTTACAAGAAAATAATGATTTATTAACATAATATATGTATATCATTTAAGAGAAACAATCTTGCTTTAAATCCAGAGTGTTAAAAATTTTGACGACTGGACAAGATAAACCATGTCCAAATAGAAGATTGACCGACTTCATCTTTCATAATAAAAATGGAACACCACAGCCTGTCGAAATGTTAGAAGTGGACGATGTATTTATTTTTGGTCTCATCTTGTCTTTGGAGGAAGATTCTGAGAAAGATAAAGGAAGCGGGGTCCGTTTTGGAGGATTTGGTTGCTCAAAATAGTGGGCCATATCTAGGTATGGAGATGGCTCGCTGGTCATATGGGTCTCAATTGAGATTGTTGATTATGACTGTGTTAAACTTGCTGCTGGTTACAAAAATTTGCACCATTTTTTCTTTAAAAAGGCCAAAATGTGCGTTGAAATTTACAAAAGAAATTCAAAATCTTTCGGAGGCAACCCTGACCCGAGTCTTAATGAGTTACTTGCAGGGTTTTTCGTTCACTGAGCAGTAGTAAGAATTTTCCTCGTGGATTATCTATCAAAGATTTAATTATTTCTTGGGGCGGGTTCATATATAACCAACTCGTTGGCTTGGACGAGACATCCAAGAATAATGATCTGATCTTTAGTGAAATGCCTATTCTTGCTGCCCTATGGGATGAGAGTACGAGATATGCAAATACATTAATTATTCCATCTGGTATGGTACCGAAAAAAGTCTAAAAATTAGGGACAGAGAGAAAATAAACCAGTCAAGTACATTGACTCATGTAACCGAGGAAGATGAAGATATGAAATTAGCTAGATTGTTGCAGGAAAAGGAGAACAGCAAATCATTGAAGAAGAATAAGAGGTAGTAACCAATTACTTCTTCTAACAAGTTCTATATCAAGATTAATGAAGATGAGATAGCAAATAACTATACACTTATCGCATATTATAAAGAAACAACGCAAGAAACTGATAAATATATTATTTTTGACAATGATTTTGATACCAATGATCCTGATCAGCTTCCCTAGAGCACACTTCATAATCGGTTTTTATACAATTCGGACTCAAGCTTGATTTACTTGGAGCTTCTCCCTATGAAACCATGTGGTGATATTGATGTGGCAATTTATGGATCGGGGACTATGACGGATGATGATGGAAACGAATTTTGTCTTGATGCTGAATCTAGTTGGTCTTCAAATTCTTTGGGAGAACTAAATGTAGATGGTATTCCAATATATTTGAGTGAAATAAAGGAATGGATGATTGAATTTAGTTCATCGATGGTTTTCATTTTAATCCAAATAGATATGGCTTGGTAAGTTTCTTATATTTACCCTCTCCCCTACATGGTGTGTTGGTGTATATTTTCAAAGATCAATTAAATGTGATAAATGCCTATAACGTGGTGTGTATTATGGGTCAAAGGAATTTGATTATTGCATAACAGATGATAATAGAATCTAACATGTTACATTTATTTCATAGGAAATGAATTGTGATATATGACAAAAGGTTACATACTTTATATATACTTACACATTATACGCATTTTTAGTATGTCTATTTGTGTGGGTTGCGATTAAAATAATTAAATACATACTTATATATTTTTTTCAATGTATTTCTAGCATATTTATCATGATATTTTGAAGAATGTCCCATTGACGTGTCTTATGTCGTATCTGTATTCGTGTTTCGATTATAATGCATGCTTATGTAGATGTCGTTTTGTTTCTTTCAGGTATAGGTTGGGAAAACCCTCAAAATAGTACACTCCATGGTACGATCCAATTTTGAAAATAGCCAGGCTTGCAATTAGTGTTATTACATTATTAAAGGAACTGAGCTGAGAAGGGTTACCCCACTTAGATTTCTTCCAATCCAATGGTTGTGGAGAGGTATGTTGTTGTGCATGGACAGATTATCCTGCAACAGTATGCAAAGTAATCTGATGATACCATTAGGAAATGTTCTTTTATTACCACTCTTTATGATCAAATGGAGGAAAGAAATCACACTAAATTTTCCTGAAGTTAAACAAACAAGAGATTACAGACTTGCATTACTATGGTGATAATAAATCTCAACACAAATTATAAGAAAATGCCCCAGAAAATATAAAGAACATAAAATATACGCAATCACACACAACATGGATTATACGTGGTTCGACAAAAAGGCCTATGTCCATGGTGGTGCTATCTGATTTCTATTTCTCTTTACTCCAGGGGAGTGTTTACAATTGCATGACCTTTACCCCCGACTGGGGGTTCAATATATACATATAATTTTTGGAGAGTGGGGGTGTTGGACATCTCCACTTTAGCCCATAATCCCTAGAATATCTCTTAGAGAGATTTTAGGGGTTGAATGGGTCATAACAGAACTAGATATATATGAGACCTTAGTCTTTGGGCCGAACTTTCCCTTATCTTTGATTGGGCTTAATCGAGCTACTCATTTGGGCCAGGATAGTTAAACGAGGTACCCATAATTGACCCTAAAATTTTTGGTTCACAATTTGGGCTCAATAATTTTAAATAACAGCCTTAATGGAATTTTTGCGAATTGCGTAGCACTTTGGGGATCGAAGCATATTTCTAGAGTAGTTTCAGGCGGTAGATTTGCTTCATTCACTGTGCCTCATGATTGAGAGGGTTTAAACTAGTTTGGAGAAGCCATTTTCTGACGTCGCTTCAAACTTCTTTACATTCTCAAGATTTCTCAAACTTCTTACTGTGCTTTCTCACTTTCAGGTCTCGTCTCTTGTCTTCGAGCTTCTTACTTATCTTCCCATATTCTTTGCTTGTGGCTTTGCATCATCTCAAGCTGATTCTTACTTCATAAGTTCTTCAAACTCATTCTCCTTTCTTTTTCTGTTGGAATTTCTTCATTGTTGCTTCTAGGGTTTTTTCTTTTTCTTTTCTGATGAAGAATATAGGTAATAGATAAATAGTTGAGTTTAGGAAGTTCTACAATATTCCAAACTAGGTGGACATTGAATATGCCCCTGTTCCTCGTAATGTTAGAGACATTGAGGATGGGCATTGGATTCCTGTTCTTCTGTTATCCCAGGGGGGTTTAAATTTCCCCCCAAATCGCTTGTTTTTGAATTTCTTTAGTTATTTTTATATAGTTCCTGTACAATGCTCTCCTAATGTTTGGAAGATTGTCAATGGTGTACGTAGAATCAATCAGCTCTATGGCACCAATCTAGGTCTTGCTAAAATTTGTTATTGCTATTCTTTCTCTCGAACGAGCTCTGGTATCCTTTATCTCAAAGCTAGGAGTCTCGTTAGGGTATTGGTATTCAATCTACTTGATTCCCACAAGGACTATTGGAAAGAGTGATTTATTTCCAGGAATCGACAGTTCCCTCCCCAAACTGGAGGGGCGAGGTACAGGGGAGGTAGGCATAACTTGTGTTATGCTCATTGATTTTATGTTAATGTACTGCCTTTCTTATATTTTCATCTTCTCTTTTTCATCAAAGATAAAGAACTCAGAACCTGCTCTTCGCGAGATTCGAGCTGCTGAGCTGGTCAAGGCTTGGTAGATCAGGTAATACTTGGCTGACGGTGATCATCCACGATCAGTTACATTCCTGTTAGAGTATAAGAACATCGGTTCTAGCTTCATCGCCCTACCTATGGATAGTATCCCTTATCTAGATATCATAAAATAGGTTTCTGCTGACCTAATTCAATTTAACGAGGAGGAAAGTAGTTCTGGTGAAGAGAGTGAGGGAGATGATAGGGGTGAAGCTGAAGGTTATTATAGTGAGGAGAGCTCAAGCAGCGAAGAATCTTCAAGTTCGAAGGAGAGTTCAGAGATTCCAAAGGACTCAGAGGATTCAGATAGCTCCAACGAGGAAACTATGGCTCCACTTAGGAAAAATTTAATCCAGGATGATGATGAAGATAATGTGTTACTGGCTTATAGGCTGAAGAAGTAGAAATTTGGGAGTGGGGATACTTCCACTGGCTCCCAGAATGTTGCTCATGAGCTGGAGAGGAAGAAGAAAGAGGAGGCATTGGTGAAGGAGAGAGAGAGAAAGAAAGTAGAGGAGAGGAAGAAGAAGGAGAGAGAGGTAGAGATAAGGAGAAAAGAAGTGAGGACCAAGACAAGGCAGTCTTTGGTGCCCGTGTCTGCCTTGGCAGAGGGGGCTTAGATTGCCCTTTCCCCTTAGTTGGCTCCGACGATGCTCGAGAGAGAAGTTTTGCCCGCTGATCACTAGAGGTCGTCTTGTATAGGGACCGACCAGTTAGCCCTGAAGGAAAGTCAGGGGCTAGCCTTGGTAAGTTTCTTTTAACTCTTCTATTTTTGCATTTCTCCTTTTAATGTTTCTCTCGCTAATGTTCTTTTTCCTTTTGCAGTTTGTTTTTGACTTCACCGTCCTCTATCGCAGTCGCGATGAGCTAGCGAGGAAGAATGCTGAGTTAGAGGCGAATTTGAAGGCTTTCACTGCTGCTCAGAAGTCTTCTGACCTTGCCTTGGCCAAGGCTAATAAGGCAAGAGAGGCAACGACCAAGGAGATCGAGGAGCTGAGGCAGTCTTATAACTGTATCTGCATGAGCAAACTGGCGGTGGTCGAGGAGAACAAGGTGCTTGTTAGGAAGGTGAAGAAGGTGGAGTCTAAGGCTGCCACTCTCAAGGAGAGTTCGTACAAGGATGGATGAGGTGCAGTGTACGAGGATGTTGAGGGCTAGATTGACTATATTCGTCGTCTTAACTTCAAGAAGGGTTGGGATAAAGCCTTGCTCGCTGCCAAGGTGGATATTGATTCTCCCCCCCCCCCCCCCCCCCTCTTTGATGAGCACGACCCTATCCCAAAGCCTGTTATGGATGAGGTGCCCCCTCCTGTTGCCAATGAAGGTTCTCCAACTGTTCAGACTGCTCCATTTGAGGGAGGCATGCCTGGGACTGCCACAGATAAGGGGAAGCAACCAACATCCTCAGAGCAGACTGAGGTTGCCAACTAATCTTCTTTAGGGAGTTTTTTATATTTTTGTCATTCTTTCTTTTTGCTTACTGATTTATTTATTCTTTACTGCTTATATGGTTTGTAGCTCATTGATGTTGAGGAATATATTCCTGCTATCTCTCAACTAGGAAAAATTCTTGGTCCTGATGCGAGCAATCGAGTTCGCCGTGCCTTTGCAAGAATCTGAAAGTCCCTTAGGTTGAGGAATTAGGATTATAAGGATCAATCAGAGCTCGTTGCCAAGCTTAAAGATAGGCTCCAGGAGATGGAGGAGATCGACGCTTCTGTTTAAGAAGAAGTGGATGCTCTGAATGCCAAGCTTCTGGATGCCTCTGAGGTTAATCAAGTTAGGGAGGTACTTCAACAAGAGAATGATGATTTAAGGAGAGAAGTCTCGCGACTTAGGGAGAATGCACCGAGCATTTCCCCTTAAGTTCTTCATGGTTCCTCTTCATCGGTTGGGCCGCGAGCTGGTGTTGACGACAGTGGCCCAGCTAGGGAGATTACCGAGATTTAAGGTGATGTTCGCAGGGCATACGTGATAGCTTTCGATCTCTAAAAAGATGTTACCATGCTGAGGAACTTATTCAAGAAAGGTCCTCGGTAGGTGTGGGCTGATGGTTATGACCAGGGTTGGACCGATGCTCCGAAAAAGTTAATGGAGGTTGAAGAGTTATCCTTCATTAGAGGATGGTTGAGTGCTCTTAGAGAGTTGCAAGTTCCTAGGAACTCCGTCGTCTGGTATCATCATGAGATCTCCCCCTCAACTTTGATGCCGAACCCATTCAGGAGGGATGATCGATGGGTTCCCATAGATGCTATCCCAAGGCATCTCGTGGATCCAAACTCAAACAAAGTTGAGGAGGAATTATCTCCTCACCCAGATGATGGCCAAAGGGAGAGATTAGCTGACTATCTTTCTCAGCGACCAAGCTCCCATTAGGATTTAATTTATTTAGCATATCTAACTCCTTGTACATGTAATGATGCAATAAATCAGTTATGCTTTGGGCAATTTTCTGACTAAACATGTGTTGTGTTTTTTTTACTTCATTAATCTTTTGTTCAGTTATCTTGGGCTCTTCCAGCCGACTAGATATCACGTATACAAAGTTAGTTACCGAGCGAGTTTCCCCCCAGTCCAGTATGCTTTTAATGTACCATTCTACTTTACTTTACCTTTTAGACCGTGTCATCACACTGCCTTAGGCCTAAGTAAAGCAATGGCGAGGATACACCTGGTATTGGATATTCTATTTGAGCAGGGTTTTTGAGCCAAACAATGTTGGCGACCAACCTGTAGTTGGCCTTGTTGCCTAAGGATCCCCTGTACAGCTTTATGTATTGCCAAGGGCAAGCTAAGAGGTCATTCATGTGTGCTGACGAATGCCTGAGGAGGGTTATTACACACTGTCCCTGCTTTAATACGTATATCGTGACCTTAGTTTTGTATGTTAAGAGGGGAGCCTGTGACTTGGAAGGGTGCATGAATTATAATATAGTTGGGAAAAATCAACACTCCATAAAATGTCACTGCCAAACAAATTTCATTAATCATAAATGAATTGAAAATTCAACACTGAATTTAAAAAGAATAAAGGAAAACTAGAAGTAAGATTTCTTCAGGTTGGCAGCATTCCAAACTCTAGGTATCTCCCTTCCCTGTAGCGTTTCTAAGTGATAGTCTCCTTGTAGGTCTCCTTTTACCACCTTGAATGGCCCCTCCCAGTTTGGTCCCAGCTTACCATCCAATGGTCAACGCTGTCAAGAACTTTCCTTAGGACGTAGTACCCAACCTAGAATGCTCTTGGATTGACCTTTTTATTTTAGTGCTTTGCTAGTTGTTGTTGGTAGGCTACTAGTTTCACTAGAGCCAACTCCCTTCGTCCCTTAGGTAGGTCGAGTTCAGCGAGCAATGTTGCATCATTCTGGCCTTGGTCGACCAAAGTGGTCCTCATGGTATGAAGGCCAACTTCCAAGGGGATAATTGCCTCCATCCCATACGTTAGTGCAAACGGTGTCTCTCCAGTTGCTCGTCGTGGGGTGGTGCGATAAGCCCATAGGATGTGGGGTAGTTCGGTTACCCTTGCCCCCTTGGCTCACTCTAAGTGCTTCTTCAATCCACCGATCACTATTTTATTAAAATCTTCAACCTGTCCGTTGTTATGAGGATATGCCACCGAGAAGAAGTAGTTCCTGATCCCGTGGTCGTTGCAGAAACCCTGAAAGAGGCCACTTTCAATCTCGATTCCGTTGTTAATGATGATGGTCTCCGGGATCCCAAAATGTGTGACAATGTTCCTCCATATGAATCTCACCATGTCCATGTCCCTAATATTTTCCAACGGCTCTGCCTTTATCTATTTGGTGATGTAGTCTCACTACAGGAATATTGATTTTTCCCGGCATAAATTAAATGCCAAGAAAAGCACTAAAAATGCCGGTAACACTTTTGGTGTCACTTTTGGCGGCATTTTCACAAGTGCGGCAATAGCCAATGTGGTAAAAGAACAATGGAATTTTTAAAAATGCCGCGAAAAGTTAGCATAAATTTTAGCGGCATTTCCATAAGTGCGGTAGCCAATGTGGTAAAAGAACAACGACATTTTAAAAAATGCCACAAAAAGTTACCTGCATTTTTAGGCATTTATATTAATGTTGGTAATAACTTTTTAGCGGCATTAAAAATATGTTGATAATAACATTTTGAAACACATATTAAATGTTCAACACACTTTTAGCGGCACTAAAAAATGCCGAGAATGATAATAGCAGCATTAAATAAAATTTTGATGTTATTCTGGCATATATGAGTGGGAACAAGTGTTAAAAAAATCATTTATTACAAGTATCGTATTTATGTGCAAATAAACTACCATAAAATTAAATTAAGAGGGCAGTAATCAAGTTAAAACGTCACTAAATTGAAACCAATAGCATTCATCGTAAATAAAAATAATTGAGCTTGGAACAATTATACATCCACAAAATAAAACGTATTACATGTCCAATAAGAAAAAACGGAGAAACATGATGCGAATTTTTTTTATAATGTACGATCCTTATCCATCAAAGTCAAACATCCTATTCGACCTACAAATAAAATTTACTAATTTTTAATTTTAGTTTCCACGCTACAGTTGAATGATATGCATCTCCAATTGTGAACTTATTTCCATAAGGTCTAGGCAATGCTTCATTTGTTACAAATGTTTTCTCAATATAACTTCCCAAAAGTCTTCACCAAGTGGTGTACCCCCTACTTTTGTTGAAAGGTCCGGGATCACAATGAATCCACGTGCCACAATCACTTTTGAAAGTCCGGAAGTAATAAGGTATAAAATATTAGGAAATGCATTATTTGAGACCCTTTGTCGTGGTTGATGGTGCTTCCTTTTCTTCTTTGATGGTTCTTTCTATAAACAAGATGAATATGCTATCAACCATATATTTCTGGAAAAAAATCGATGGAGTTTTATTTGTTTTTAAGACATCCCATAAATTTTAAGACTATATATAACCAAATAAACCAACAACCCAATGCCAAGTATACCCTAACTCCCCAAGAGAACGCAAATATATTGTGCCCTTTAAAATTCTTTAAATTAGTAACATACCTAAATTCAAGTAGCATTCGTTTGTTCACTAACACAAGCAACAATCTCGAGGGCAGTCAAGTGTTGAGAATTTGCAATCTACAAAAAATGAATTATTTCAGTTATGAAAACATAAAGTCATAAATTATTATTTTAAAAGTAGTTATCTACTTACCTGTTGAGATTGAGATAAATGATGATTTGATTGTGGTACCACTACAGGTTGAAATTGATTGGTTTCTTCTAATTGTTGCTCGGGTTGCAAAATAGACCTATATGATGGTATGTTTTCCTCGTTGGAGGATTGAGGAACCTGTTAATAGCATAATTTAATATTAGAACATACATTTATATCTAAAACATGATAATTAAGAACAGAAGATAAAAGTGAGTACTTATTAACCTGTTTGGATACAATGAAAGGGCAAGTCATCATGTGTATGCATATCAACTCAAACTGAGCCTTCAAATGATCAAATTTATCCTGAAATTCGGATCGAATCTCATATCGTAGTCGTTCATACTCTTTTTCATTAACCTTCGGCCGCTTAGTTCCATACACATCAATTGGAGATGGCCCATGACCATAAGCTCAACAATGACCGTGTTTCTCAGGTCCCAGGACTTCATAAAATATCTCGTCTTTACGACTAGAGAATTCATTACAATCTGACTGAAGTTGGTCTGCTTTTTGCCTCATTTTGATTGAAATGAAACGATTCTTATTATATAAAAAAAATTATAATCATTCATTCATAAAACCAAAACAGAATAACTCAAACATGACTCAAATAAAAGTGACACTACACGATATGGAATCATATTTTTTTACCAAACACGAAAAAAATCTAATTAAAATGCAACACGACACGAAACAACAAAAAATCTCATGAATTGACTACTTTCGATAGTAATTATTGACAACTTACTCATGAATTGATTTACACTTTAGTACTCACTCATTTTTTTACAAAACACAAACATGAACCAATTACAAGATCACACGATATGGAATTTTACTTTTTACCTAATACGAACCCAATTCAAATAAAAGCGACGTGACAAGACACAAAATCTTTTTTTATAATCAAACACGAACGAGATCTAATTATAATGCGGTATTTTTGTACCATTGCTTCAGTGGAATTATTATAGATGGCTGAGCCATCGCTCCTCTCGTGTGTTTTGATGTAAACATCAACCAACAAAACCTTTTTCCCTTGTCAGCCTCCATCTGCATAAGCCAAATGACTTTTAAGTTTTTATTTAAATTACCATTTTTAAATAAGATACCAATTACATTTCTTGAAACCATTTGTTTGTGTCGGTGATGCTTCGTCTTCTTTTATGGTGTTATCTACAAATCAAAGAAAGCAAATAGTTAATTAAAGACCATGCAATGATTCTCTACCAAACATAAGCATAAGCAGAAACATTTGATAACATCCACAAAAGAATGCATTGCAAACAATCAACATATTTAATACAAAATTATATAAATTTTTAGTAAAATTTTTACAAAGTTTCCTTTATTTGTAGGACATCCAAAAAATTAAACACACTAAAAAAGCAAATAAATTAACAACCTAATATCACCATTGTAAGAAGATTCTACATTCAAATGATGAGTGTAATGAATTCAATATAACAGGCATGCAATAAATTTCAAATAGTGAGATCACCATCAAATCTCACTTTCTAAACCAAAAACTAAAAAATGGAAACTACGTGGGTGCCTCGAGTGTGAAATGTTAAGTGGTCCTAGGTTCTTCTAGTTGTTGCCAAGGCTGCAAAGATGGAAAGGAAAAACACATTAACCCAAGTTATCAGTACATGTTAATAATCAAACTATTATATTAACTAGGTGCACTTATGAATTGTAACTTATTAGTGTTGTAGGGTCGTAAATGATGAAATCATAAACAACCAAACACCTTTAAGGATGAGTAATTAAGTTTAGTTTTGAATAACACTTTAAGAGGACTTTGGTTTTGGAATGTATGTATAGGAACTCAATTAATTAAGTGGACAATAGTGGCGAATGCATCACCCCAAAAATGAATAGGGAGAGATGCTTGTGCTAACAAGGCAAGACCGCTATGTATTATGTGTTAGTGTTTGCATTCTGTAATATGATTTTGTTATGAGGTGTGTGGACATGAAAGTTGATGAATGATCCCTGTGTCTTTGAGTAAAGTAGTGAATGATCTATATTCCCCTCCCCAATCGGTTCTCAAATTTTTATTTTCTTTCCTAAGTGTAATGCAACTTAAGTTTTTAATTGTTGAAAAACTTGGAAAACATCATAGTTTGATTTTGGAAAACACATTAACCCAAGTTATCACAACTGGAAGAATGGCTGACACCTTTTGGACGACTTTGAGATGAACCGATTTAGGGCAGCGAGCATCCCCGTGAGCTTCTACACGTCTCTTATCATACGGGGGCTGCACCCTATTGATGGCATCAATTTGATCTGGCTTGTCTTCAATACCTTTCTTGCTGACTAAGTACCCAAGAAATTTTCCTGACTGGACACCGAAGGAACACTTACTTGTGTTGAGCTTCATTCGGTATTTCCTGAGGATTTCAAAGGTCCTTGATAGGTCAGAGAAGTGGTCTTCTTTAAGCTTGCTCTTGACCAGCATATCATCAATGTAGACCTCCATAGTGTTGCCCATTTGGTCTTTAAACATTTTGGTGACCAACCGCAGGTAAGTTGCTCCTGCATTTTTGAGACCAAAGGGCATGACCTTGTAGCAATATAACCCAACTGTGGTGATGAATGTTGTTTTGTCTTGATCTAGCTCGTGTAGAGGGATTTGGTGATACCCGGAGTATGCGTATAGGAAACTCATTCTTTTATGAGCCGCTGTGGCATCCACTAACTGGTCAATCTTCGAGAGAGGGAAACTATCTTTAGGGCAAGCTCTGTTAAGGTCGATGAAGTCAATGCAGACTCTCCACTTTCCATTACTTTTTGGGACTACTACTGAGTTGGACGACCACTTAGGGAATTGAACTTCCCGTATGGATCCTGCATCCAGTAACTTTTCCATTTCCTTCTCCACAGCCTTGGCCTTCTTGGGGGTAGTTCGCCGTGCCTTTTATATGATCGGCTTAAAAGTCCATTCATCGTGCAATTGATAACAAACCACATTGGGATCAATCCCAGGCAGCTCGTAGGGTTCCCATGCAAAAACATCCAAGTTACTCCGTAAAAGTACTGCCAGTTCCTTCTTCTCTCGATCTGTGAAAGAGGCTTTGATAAAAAACATTCTATCTTTTTTTTTCGCTACTGGCTGCGACTTCCTCCAGGTTCTCAATGACCCTTTCAGAGGGGAGGAACCTGGTGTCCTCCACTCCAGGTCTTCCATATCTTAGCTGCTATTTGGAAGGTATCAAACCTTCCTGTTCTTCAAACTTTCTCCTTGGCTTTCTCAACCTTCTTCTCGATTTTGGGGTAGATGACTGATATAAAGCACCTCCTCACTATCGCTTGATCTCCATAGATCTACATTACTCCTCGATCAGTCACATATTTGAGCTTCTGATGGTAGGTAGACGGGATGGCCTTCATCGCTTGCAGCCATCCTCTGCCGAGGATGGCTTGGTAGGTTGAATCAATGTCGACCTCATTTAGGTCGGTGATGCTTAAGTTCAACTTCCTGAACATGTCGGGATACATTACTTCGGATGAGCTACCTTGGCCAACGAGCAACCTGTCGATGTCATAGTTAGCTATCCTGAGTGTAATGATCAATTCATCATGATGTGGGGTTCTTACTCCCACTAGGTCCTCATCCATGAAAACAATATACTTGCTGTAGTCGACATCCTCTACTCGTCGACGCTTCCCAGCTTGTGTTTTGGTTGGACCGATATGAAAAAGCTTGCATTAATGCCGTAAGCTTTTTCACTTCCATCCGAGCTCTATTCCCTGAATCTGCTCTAGGTCGGACGCCCCATGAATTACAGCGAACGCATGGCCGATGTCCTCCTCAAGCACGTTATCGGGTTTCTGATCTCCATTGGCAGCTATCTTCTCTGCCTTTTTCTCTACGAACTCGTTCAAGTGCCTAACTTGGGCTAGCTCCTCGGTTTTGTGTCGCCCTCCTTGTGGAATGCACATCTCAGCGTGTTATTCCGCTTGGAGTGGGTCTCCACCCATATTCTTAGGCCACTTGATGAACGGCTCTTCCTTGATTTTTGCCAGAATCTTATATATCAGCTCTTTGAAAACTGTATTTACTTCTTGAAATGCTTTCGAGGCATCACTTTTGTTCCCATTCTTAGGGCCGCCCTTGCCCCCATTCTTACTTCCTTTCTTTTGATTCTCAGTTTTGTCGCTGCTCTTGTCGGCGAACTTGGCGCGGACATTCTCCCCTGCATTGAGATGTGTCAAATCTTCAACTTTGGCGTATTTCTCAATACGAGACATTAAGTCGTCAATGGTCGTGGCCTCTTTCTTAGTGAGGGACTAGTGCAAGAGGTAGTACTAGGTAAACCAACTTTAAAGGATGCCATGGCGACCTGCTTCGAGCTGTCCTCGGCCTCGTTGAATAGCTCCTAATATCTCTTCGCGTAGTCTCTGAGGCTCTATTAGGGCATTTTCTTCATTGTCAATAAAGCATCCATCCTCTTCGGGTGGGAGCTACTGGTAATGAAGCGAGCTGTGAAAAGCTCTTCCAGTGAGTCAAAGTTTTTAATGGATCTATAAGGGAGTTTCTCGAACCACTTTTGGACCACGTCGTGCAAGCTCGACGACAAAATTCGGCACATCAATGCATCCTTGTGGTTCCAGAGGGTCATGGCCTGTCTGTACTGCCTGACATGGTCGATAGGATCAGTCTTTACATCATAGATTTTGAACCTCGGTATTGTAAACTTCTTGGGGGATTCTTCCTCCTCTATTTTCCTTAAATAAGGGGATTTCATCTGGGTCCTGAGAGCTTGCCTAGCTAGCTCGCTGATTAACCTGGCACCCCGATGTGCTGGGTATTGGTCCATTTATCTTCGGACCAAATTTCATATGTCGCCGTTTCCTTTTCCAGGGATCCTGTAACGACGAGCTGACTGTTGTTGCTCGAACCAATCGTTATCTAACTTGTCTCCCTCAATTCTTTGAGACCCACGTCTTGGGGTCCTTCCTCGTCTACAAGATCTTCTCACCTCAGGGATAGGAGTGCGATAATTATGTTTCCTTGTGCTGTGATGGAGTTCTCTCTCCATCCTATCCAATCTTCTTTTGAGGCGAGCGTTCTCGGCTTCCTGCTTGCGAGTGTCTTCCTCCCGCTCTTGGAGCCTGGCCTCATAGGTGTCGATCAGCCTGGAGACTTGCGTGGACTTGGCTGGTCCCTAACTTTCTTCTGAAGCTTGCCATTCTAGGTGAGGCCTAGGATTTGAGCGTCGAACTTTAGATCTAACCCTATGAGGGGCAGGTTTCTCTTGAATGTCCACTACTTGAGGGGCATTGCTGCTTTGACCAGACATTCTAGGTCCTTGTTGGTGAAGGCTTTCTTAAAGGAAAATAATCGTTTCCCACAGACGGCGCCAATTGTGGTGACAATAAATCTCAACACAAATTATAAGCAAATGCGATCACCAAAAAATATAAAGAACATAAAATATACGCAATCACACACAACACGGAATATACGTGGTTAGGTAAAAATGCCTACGTCCATGGTGGTGCTCTCTGATTTCTATTTCTCTTTACTCCAAGGGAGTGTTTACAATTGCATGCCCTTTGACCCGGGCTGGGGGTTCAATATATACATATAATTTTTGGAGAGTGGGGGTGTTGGACACCTCCACGTTAGCCCATGATCCCTAGAATATCTCTTAGAGCAATTTTAGGGATTGAATGGGTCATAACAGAACTAGCTACATACAAGACCTTAGAATTTGGGTCATACTTTCCCTTATCTTTAATTGGGATTAATCGGGCTACTCATCTGGGTCAGGATAGTTAAACGAGGTACCCAAAATTACTTATTTAGTTTAGTCTATGAACAATGAGAGTGAAAGATTCAGCGTCTGTTCTGTCACACTATAAGATTGTATGTATAAAATGTCATGGTTTTCCAGATCTGGATCGAAATTATTTATTGTAATCGAAGAATACCTTCCACGGAGTCTTGAAGTGAAAATAACAGGTGTAAATTTTCCCGTGCACCATAATATCTTTGTATTCCAAGATGGTAGTGAAAGTAAGGCACATGTTTTGTACAAGAATAATGTATTGTAACTTCAATTCTTTGTTCTCGAACATATTATTTTCTTTCTAACAATGTGTATTTGTGTGTTATGCTCAGCTACAAGAAAATAGAGTGTCACCGCTACTTGCAGGGGTTGTGTACCTAAGATACCCACCGATAACTAACATATATTTAATTAATTTTTATAAATGTAGTATTTGTTGTTTAGTGTTGTATTAAAATCCGGAACCATATTATTAACTGACCTAAGGTACACACTATGTTGGATTAAATAGTTCAATACCAAAAGCATAATTGAACCTATCCATCTTTACATTTTTTTAATTTTTTTCTTTACGTCTACCTTTTTTGTTTAAATTTTTTAACTTGGGGGTTCAAACTACCAATCTGAACCATAATATTAAGAACCTTATCTTTTAGACATTTTCTTATTTTTTATTTATTTGTTGAACTTCACTTCATTTGTGGCAAATTGGTTTAGTAGTGTTAGATATAAAAAAGAGGTTAAAGCTCACAATTACTTAATGGAGGCTCATCATTTTTTTAAGGTTAATATTTGGTGTTATGGAGGTGGTGGATTGTTGAATCGCTATATTGGTGTGGATTTTAGTTTGATATATTGCTTCTCAGATTTTTGACATTTTGGAGAGAAAAAGATTCGTTTTCCCACTTCAATCTTTTTAATTCGCGGCAAAAGTAGTATGGATGAATCCATCTGATGAACAACCATGTGTTGTTTTGACACATGACCACAAATTTACTTATTTATAGTTTTGATTTGAAATGATGTGCCATTTTAATTTCTTATGACTTTTAATTAAAACAAATTCCATAAGATTTAGTTTTTTTCAATACTAAGATTTAGTTTATTCGACAGGCTTTTATTGGAACATATGAAGATTACTTCTGGGATAATGAATTCTACTTTTGAAAGAAATATCATGAAGACTATTTTGGGGAGATTATTATGTTTAGAACTTTAAAGTTGTTAGACTTCGTTTTGATTACTATTATGGTTATAAGCTAGATGGTTCATCTTGTACCAAATTTTACTTTTGGAATTTTAATGGTTATGAATAAAATATAGTTTTGGATCAGTCTAATGTCACTAAAATATTTTTTGTCATCCAAATATAATTTCATACATTTTGTCACGTGTGTTAATATTTTGAGTAAAATTTATGGGTATTGGTTAAGTGTAGTGCATTGCCATTTGTTCAGCACGAGTTTTAACTAGTTTATTTATACCTATTTATTTAATGAGAAATTAATATATTTTTAAAAATATATTAGTATTGCTAACGGACTTTAACCGTTACAAATCAGGACACCCGTTGCAAATATATGACACTCCCAATCCATTACAATGTATTTTGTAATGATTTACATCAGTTAGAAATTCTATATTTGTAACAGATAACACCGTTATAATTTAGTAAATCCGTTACTAACATATAGTATGTGTACCAATGCTAAATCCGTTACAAAATAAATTGTAACAGTTTTCGTCCGTTACAAATATTAGTTTTGTAATGGATTTTATCCGTTAAAATTATGTTAGTAAAATAAATAACGACAATTTTCTAACGGATTTAATCTGTTACAAATATTTTTCGTAACAGTTTTTGCCCATTACAATTGACCTATTTTGGTGTAGTCGCAGCGACAAATTTTATAGCAGAGTTTACATATGATGATAAGACTCCCGAGCAAAATTCTATGAAAGAACGCTCAGCAGCAAAAATATCAGAATAGACTTCTAAGTAAAACAACTTAGCTACAAAGCCAACTGAATAGACTTCTACAGAAGAGAGCTTTGTTGCAAATCCAACCTAGCAGACTTATCCAGAAGAGAGCTAAACAAATCTAGCCTACCCGATAATTAACAAACCAGAGTCATGGGCTCGACAGAAAGAAAGGACTCGAGATATGGAGCAAATGAATAAAATCATCAAGATTGGATGCTTAGTTGAAGGCAACTTTGAAGAAGAACCTCCAGCTTGGCAGTTGTTCATTGATGTCTTATCATGTGCCAATGGCAGCGGAGCAAGCTTGATAATCACAACACCTAATGGGGATGATTTTTTTAAGGAAATAAATTTATAAATTCTTAAGAGAAATAGCCTCTCTCAGGGGGCTCTTACAAGCGCTAAATAAAATTTTGACAAGAAATAAGAAAACAACTAGAAATTAGAAATTAGATTGTGACTAAAAAAATTTATGAGATCTTAATCGAGTGGAAAAAGACCTTATCTTATATTTAAGCACCGATTTCTCTTCCAAACTTATATCGGAAAGGAGTCCAAGATGTGTTAGGATATAATCCATTGGCATTTTTAATTAGACCATTAGAATTTTGGGCTTTCCCAATCCCAAAATCTTGAGTGACATTTACTTCATTTTCAGTGTTTCCTAAAAGATAAAAGAAATTGCTTATATATGTATGAATTTTTTAAATTTCTTTTTTCCAATTTTTTGACCAACAGATCTTTAAGAAAGGCATGAGCTTGAACTTAACTAGTGGACATTCCCAAATCATAATTAGAATATGGGGCTTTGGTAGGAATAGGAATATTGATATGTAAATTAACCCCAAAATTTTCATTATTTGATGCCATGTCCTTAAGTTGTGAGGAAAAGTCCTCCATTTGAATTTGAGCGGCTTAATGACAATGACTTGGAGTAAGATCATTTTCCACTTCATTAGGGGCCACGTAGAGAGTCCCAAAATTCTCTATAGATTGATTTTCTACAACAATCTGAACTTTAAATTCATTTGGTTGATGAGGAATAAGAGGAGATTGGCCTGAAAACGTAACAAGAGAGATGGATTAATGTGTAGTGTTTTGGTAAAACGATAACCACCTGATCATGTTGCTTATCACCTTCGGCATAGTTGAATTATCAATTGAGGTAGGTACCACATTAGCGTAACATGATTGAAGATTTTCCATGCTGATACAGTCTGAAATAATAGGAACTTAAAGAGGATTATCAATTAGACTTGGATCAATCACCACATTTACATGAGCAACACCTCCATTCTTTGATTTTCTTTTTCTGTTTTCTAGATCTAGTTAATGATTCATAATTTTTTTTTGTTAACGGAGTTGAATGCACTCTTTTTTGACATTTTTACATACCTAAAGAGGATGGCCCATGCATTTGTAAAACATACAAAAAGCCGAAGATGATGTGGAGTTTACTTTGAGGTTCCACTTTGAGGCCTCAAATAATGAGGCAGAATATAAAGAACCCATATTAGGCATGGGATCGACATCGTCATTGGGAACTGAGCATCTATCCGCACACAATGACTCTTAGCTTGTAGTAAACGTCCTAGGAGTTTATGAGTGAAGATAAGGATCAATGACGAAGTAATTAGCAAAGGTGAAAGTGACGTTCTTAAAGTTCTCAATTTTACAAACGGTTAGAATACTAAGGGCTAAGAATACATGGGAAGACACACTTGCTTATTTGGCATCATCTACTAGAACAAAAATAAGGAGAAAAGTACATGTAGAAGTCTTGATGCATCACATTACATATAAAGAATGTGTTTTTGTAGTGGAACTAGACATGGGAATATCCTATATGGATCCCATCCCAGCATATTTAGAGACTAGCGTAGTTCCAGAAGATCCAAAGGATGCAATAACACTCCGCTACAATGTGGAAAGGTACGTATTAGAAGGGGGAATCCATGTTCTAGAAAGGATTTTTTGTGTCACTATTCAGGTGTGTCCATCCTTATGAGATTAATGAGTTAATAAAAAAAATGCATGAGGGCCCGTGTGGGCCCCACTCAGCGGGCATATCGTTGATGAAACAAGTTTCCACCACAAGCGTACTACTAGCCCACAGTAAAAGAAGATTGTGAAAGCTATGAGAGGAAGTGTGAGAAGTTCCAAAAGTACGTAGTGATTCCCAAAATACCTATATATTCGTTGACGCCGATCACATCCCCTTATCCTTTGCCATGTGGGGGATTGATCTAGTCGGTCCTCTATTGAAGACAAAAGGAGATTCAAATATATGGTCTTAGTAGTGGATTACTTCACCAAGTGGGTGGAGGTAGGGCCCCTAGTCGAGATATCATTTAAAAAAAGTCTTCTATTTTATATGAAAGAACATCATTTCCATTAAGGGGTGTTATATTCCTTCATTTACGATACTCAGTTTGACAATAAAGATTTTGAGAATTATTATATACGTTCGATGATCCAAAAACTGCACTCAACACCTAGTAACCCACAATGTAACTGGAAAACAGAGGTAATAAACAAAACTCTATTAGATGAAATGGAAAAAGGTTAGATAACGCCAAGAGAAACCGGATCAAAGAGTTGCACCGCGTAATTTGGACACATAGGACAACTTTGAAAATGGCAGAGGGCAACACTCCATTCATGTTGGTGTTTGGTATTGACGAATTAGTGCCCACTGAAATCGGATTACCCAGTCATAGGGTACTCAACTTTAACTCACTAAGGAGTGATTTGATTAGAAGACTCGATTTTGATCTTGTAGAAGAAGAAAGGGAGAACGCATCACTATAGGTGGCAACCTACTAACAAAGGATTGCTCAATTTTATAATAAAAGGGAAAAATTAAGCACTTTAAAGGATGGGGACTAAGTGCTCAAAAAGTTCATTAAGAAAGGGAACAAGTTGGATCTAACTTGGTACGACGTGTACAAAGTATCTATTATTGTACAACCTAGAACCTACAGAATTGAAACTTTAAAAGGTGATTGGTTTAAGAATCTATGGAACGACGACCACTTGAGGAAGTGTTATGAGTGACATGGAGCAGATTACCGAAACAAATACCCAAAAACCATGTAAATAGTTTTTATTTCCTTGTAATATGTCTTCAATTATGAATGATGATCATAATTTCATCCTCTACATATGTTGTCATTTTAAGCTTTTCTCTATTATTCAGTGTCTATTTCATCTGTATAAGAGATGTGCAAGAATCCTAGGATGAAGACATCTTAGACTCAAGCACATCACGATATATGATCAAAACCACACTTCATGTATAACCTCGTCTTTAGACAGGTCACGATCAATAAGTGTAGCCAAATTTGGGAAATCAGCTGTAGTTATATGGAGCACGAGATACAACCAGAATTGACTGATGTAAGGGTAGATCCTAGTATATTTGTTTGACTATGTAACCAATATTGGCACATGGTCAGATGACAGGATTTATATATACGACCAGTAAGTTTGCATAAGAATTAGTAGATCCTAAGTCTAGACAACTTAGGTTCATTCAAAACTTGTAACTAGTATGGCAAATCAAGTAGACAACATCAGACCACATGATCATAAGTCTAAACAAATATCATGCTTACCTTGAAACTAAGCAGCTAGTAAGTTGACTTGGAAGGTGGATAAAATCTCGCTATGAGTCTGTAAGACTATAACTAACTGAAAGGCCGACAAGATCTGACCATAGTTACTTGTTAAAAATATTTTCTCAAAAAATTCTTAACTATAAGTGGTGGCTACAAATCTAGCTTAGAAAAATAACCAGAAAAAGTCAAAATACATACATTCATGCAAACAAGAAATTGAATCATATTTTATTTTAAAGATAAAAGCAAGCATAATTCTAAATGTTCATTACAAAATAAGGTAAGGAGAATACAAAATCTTCTTGAAGTCATACATTCAGAGTAACTAAGACATAGGAATTTCTCAGTTCCATAGGTAACGTAGGGAGTCTGGTCAAGATCTGGATCAATTGAGGAAATAGTGGCAGTAAGTGCCTCAACCATAACAATGTTCTACGAAAATTATGGAGTAACAAGAAGAGTATCCTCTGCAGCAATAGTCCAATTGGATATGTCGACACGACCGTGGCTTCCACATCATCACTCTCCCATTCGCTAACAACATCTGTGATATCAGGGTAATGTTTCTTAACCCTATTTTTAAGTTCCTCATAACCATAAAGAAATAAGTTTATGGTCTCTATGTTATGTCAACAAATTATTTGAACTTGTCCACCCTAGCCTCCTTAGCCTTAATCAAAGCTTCATTAGCTTTAACAATCTCCTGTCTCACCCTAACAAGCTCCCGATTAGCCATGTTAAGTACCTATTTATATGTAGTCAGATCACCATTAGCCTTCTTGAGCGTCTCCTTAAAACTTTGAAATATTATGGAATTAGTGTCGTCTTAGCCCCATAAATTCTGGATCTCCTTTCATGCCTTGCTGAGAGTTATTATTTTTATGGACACTTAGTCATCTCTCTCCCAAATATTTCCACGGGTTTTCAACATCTCATCGAGAGACTGTTTCAGGTTATCTTTCAAGTTAGTGTTTTGTTGAGTAAGTGTAGTGATGGTTTTTGCCTTCTCCTTAAAGGAGAGGTGAATGGTCACGACCTTATCTATTAGGATAGTGGCATTTATGACACCTTAAAAGAAAATATAAAGAGATCGAGAAGTAATAAAGAACTTATCCAAAATAGAAGATCATAAATTTAGCAAACTTACCAATGACAAACGATGTTGAACTAGCTGCCACATGGCATTGGGGTCATAGTTCCTCAGGAATTCAAAATTCTTATTATGCCCGGGGTGACTGAGTAAATCATTGGTGTTATTCACGTGGTGCAAAATAGAATATGGGTAATTTTATGATGCTTAATCTTGATGGGATTTTCGGGATGAAACTTGAAGTCTCTAGACTCTCTATAATATGAGGGTGATCACTGACCAAGAATGAGTCGACGCCAAGATTGTCCTTCGATTTAAACCTTCTCGAAAAATGACCCAATTGACCTAACCTCATTCGCCTTAGGGACCTTTGGGTAGTGGGAGCCATAAGGGGAATCTTTTCACCAACTATGGGGGCCAAAAAGTAATAAAGCCTTCCCTTTGGATTTCGAATGAGCAATAACTTTGGCCCCAACCTTCCTCCGAGCATTAATCTTGGCTTGGTTTTTATCTTCTGCCTCAACCTTATTTTGGTCATCAAATTTATTATTATCCTTGACCTTTGCATTAACGTACTCCTTTTGCTCCTGGTCCTGCTTTTTGCAGCGAGAAATATCCATGGTAGCACACTGAATTCCCTAATTGTCATCTCACTAGAAGGTTTAACAATAAATTTTGAGGTAGTAGGAGTGGAAGTTGTATTGGATTTCAATAGTTAATAAAATCACAGTGCATAAGAAAAAGACAACCTCAGATAGAAAAATCTTATCACCTACTTTAACTTTGGCTTTAACACCCTGCTTGACTTCAATCCCTTAGTTGGCCTCAATAGGTCCTTCTTCTACCAAAGGAGCTAATGTCTCCAAATGAGAAATACCACCAGGGGGAGTGTGATACCCAATATATGTAAACTTGTCCACACAAAAAAGATCCTCAAACATTTAAGGATTTGTCACATAAAGTTTTTTACCAACTCTCCCAATGCATTAGGCAGTGAAGGAGATTTTTCGATTGAAAAGTTTAACAAGGATATCAACACAACATCAGCGAAAATGAAATTAAAGACAAATGGAGAAATATGTTTACCAATTTTTTATGCCCACACCAATTGTGTGGAACCTTATAAGAACTGTTCTGCTCAAGAGATGTGATCTCTTAATCACCCTTCATAAATACAAATTAGTTTTTCCAGTTACGATTTCTCATATGGACAACCTTCATAATTCTCAAATGGGATTTACCAGGTGCAAAGTAATAATACCCAGGAGCTCTAGTATTGTCCTTTATGCTATGGATGAACCTTTATATGTCCCCTATAAGATCAAAACCAGTTCGAGACCACCAAAACATCATCTACCCAAGAATCGTCTTGTAGGCATTAGGGGAAGTTAGGTAGGAGCAACACCGTAACCCTTCAAGATGCACCTTATAATAGGGTGCAAGTGAAGATGAAGCCCAACCTGGAGTGTCTATAAAGGGATAAAAACCTTATCTTCATTAGAAAAATTATAAATTCTCTTATCACAATCATTTAGCCTAGTGTTAATACTAATGAGAATGTTGCACTTCTCCCTCAAATCATCCAATGCATCCTCAAGCACAGCACAAGCATGACTATTTCAGTCGAAGCTTCCAAGTTAATGATGGATATTCTGACACCGTGTTCACAAAATTTCCACCACTAGGATGGTTTTCAGCCTCAAAAATTATTTTTAGTCCTATAAATTCAGGACCACGGGACTCCACGTTTAGAGAAAGTGGTGAAAAAATAATAGAAAAGCTGTCATGGGAGTGTACCTAGGGTTACCATGCTCATCCTCAAGTCGAACAACCTGGAGAGGTTTGGGAAACCTTATAGTAATGGACGGGATAATATTACTATCATTCAGTCAAATAATTTAACCACCTTTGAACATAATGCTCGTAACTTATCCAGGAATGGAATTGGGATGTAAAACGAAGCCTAAATTGGGTAAACAAACACTTGGCGACTGTATGGTTTTAGAAATCAAGGGTTTGGACAGAATAAAACCCTAGAACACCTACCCCCCTAAAAAAAGGAAAACCCTAAGCCAACCAACTCAATGGCCACCCAAAAATACATGATTCTTGTATCAGATGTTAAAATTAAATAACAACAATAACAAATCGATGCCCGGTATGGAAGAAATTATAAAAAAAACTAAAATTAAAACCCTAAAAGAGAAATGACGTAAATAAAACTCTAAAAGAGATGAAGAAGACTGAAGAAATGCTTAAACTTCATAAACATATGGAAGAAAACTAGGAAAACTCGTCGAAAAATGGTTTCCAAGCAAGGAACCAGTCAGAAATGGTTGAATTAGAAGGAGTTTTGCCAGAGAAGAAGGGATTCAGGAATGAAAAGAACCTTCTCTCTCTAAAAGCAATCATGTGAAGGAAAATGAGGTTGGAAATTTTGAAAATAGGGTTTTAATACTTTTTAAGTGGTAATCATTTCCCCTATTATAGCAGGGCATGACATTATGCCTGGGAAAATAGACTGATATGGCATAAATTGACACGTGTTGCCCCAGGTATGCGTGTCATAATTATGCTAGAAGCCATTCCCATCACTTGACATGTATTAATTTAAACTTCAAGCAAAAAATTCACAGGTTATTCAGCACAGTGTGTGCCGAGAAGATAAAAAAATAACCAGAATTGTAAAGGCTAACAACTTTCCCCTTATTAGCGCTTCACTCACTCAATCTTCTCACTGCAGACCTAGAAGATGTAATACTTTAGAGAATTCATTTTCATACCTCAATAGTGAGCAAATTCTTGGGGGATTTTATTGTACCATATATATGGTGTGACCCATGAACCAATTAGGAGATGGAAGTTGGAATCACTTCTCTTTTAAAGGAGGTCAACTCAGCTATTCTTCTGGTCAGATAGTGAAATTGAGGTCGGCATCAGTGTCACAGGTGGTCAACTTAACCCATCGAGCTTATAGCAATTAATATTTTATATAACACCGTCGAAGTAAGCATCTACTAATAGGTAGGATAACATCAACAGTAGTCATATTATGAAATTATGGTCAGTGTCACAGGCAGTCAACTTAACCCATCTAGCTCATAGAAGTTAACATTGTTACATAACACCATCGAAGCAAGAATGTACCATGTGATAGGATAACATCAGAAGTAGTCACATTATGCATACGTGTGGGAGATATGCACATATGTTCCTACATGTGCGCATAACAAACTCATGATTATCCTGCCCCACTTGTACGTAAAAGTTGTACTTGCCTAAACCTGTAATTCTCCATTCGCTCTCTTCTAATAGCCTATATATAACATGTTATCTATCATTGTAAACAGATAGAGATATATTTTCTGTACCTTTATAGTGTCCATTTCTAGAGTGACCACGAGGGCTTGTGACTATTATTCATTTGTGGATTTTGCCGATTAAAGCCTAGGCAATCAACTGTACACTTTTACATTTTAACGATTTATATATCTTTATCTGTTACATTTTTTTAATTCGTGTAATCTTACTATGGCCTATTTAGTATACTAATCTTAGGTGATAACACATTCCTACTAACATTAACACCCAAAAAGCAAACTATGAGTTGGTCCACTTGTGCTTTTAAAGAGGAAAGGTAGCTGAAATAATTGTTTATACTTATCTTCTTAAAGAGTTTATTTTTCGTACGATTCTTCTCTTATATAGGATTACAATAATTATAATAAAGTTTATAGTGGCAAATGAGATAAAGGCTTATATTGATTAAATAAAGAAAGGTACTCTCTTTGATTTTTTATTTTTTTGGATAGGAAAGCGGGTGTTTGTTATGTATGCCTTACAGGTTTATTGAAAAATAGTACAAATTATATCGTAAACATATATAAAAATCCCTTCATATACTATCTAATAATTTTACTAAGGGTTAAATAAGGTTTATCGGTACAATAAGATATAACCTAACACCCTAAAATAAAGTAGATAGGTATATTTGTCCTTTCAATAATGGGTGGACCTAAGGGCCCGTTTGATACACATTGGGCAAAAGTGTTGGCATGGCAAAATTTACCAGGACAAATTTTGCCTAGGCAAATTTTGCCTAGACAAATATTTTTTTCTCACATTAGGCTATCAAACACCAAATGAGGTAAAACAAGTTTTTTAGGCGAAACATTTTAATAACACATTTTCGTCTATATTGTCATATATAATAATAAAAAATATGTTTTTATTTTTTTTTTCGTGCCAATTTTTATTTAATAAAAAACAGTTTTTTCTTTTCTTTTTACTTCCCGTTTTTATTTATTAAAAAAGAAACAAACTATATATAAAAAAAGTTTTTTAGCCCAAAACTATTTATTAAAAACAGTTTTTACATTAAAACAGTTTTTAATTTTTACATTAAAACAGTTTTTATATTAAAATAGTTTTTAATTTTTACATTAAAACAGTTTTTACGAAAAAACAGTTTTTACATTAAAGCAATTTTTTACATTAAAACAGTTTTTCCATTAAAACAAATTTTTACATTAATACAGTTTTTTACATTAAAACGGTTTTTACGAAAAAACAGTTTTTACATTAAAACAGATTTTAATTTAAAACATTTTTTTTAACTATTTAAAACAATTTTTAAAATATTCATAACAATTTTTAAAATATTCATAACATTTTTTAAAATATTTAAAATAGTTTTTAAATAATTTTTTTAAATATTAAAAGCGTTTAAGAAGTTAGAAAATTTGTTGACAAGTATTACTCACCCATATAGCAAAGCAAAATTTGCCAACATGTTATGCATAGGAGGTGTTGTACATTGGCATAGCTTGTAGGCAAATTTTTCTATCAAACACACCAAATTGTAGGCAAATGTGATATTTGCCAACTTATTTGTCATGGCAAATAATGCTATCAAACGGACCCTAAGAGTTTGTAAAGCTCGGGAAGCTTAGAATTATATTTCGTCCTTCCCAACGGGGCATGCGTTGGTAATTGGTATCTTGATTGCATATCAATCAAACTAGCTAAAGGTTATGACCTCTCATTCGTAAATCCATCTCCACTATATTGTCACAAATCAGTTGTTGAACTATCGTGACAAGGACTTGAGAATTATTGAATTTCATGTTGGCTGAAAGAGGATGATATCTGAATGGGATTGGTTCCAGGGAAGGGGCATTGAACCAAAAGTAAAAAATTATCGCATATTTCTTATCAACACCTGTCATGGTTTTTGACCATAATAGAAAACATGTGTAGCTTGTCATGGTCAGGAACATGATAAGGCTGAGACAAATTTTTCTATCATGGTTCTTTTCGTGATTAAGGACCATGACAATTCTATCGGGAGACAACCCACTAAAAACTTTTTTGGCTAAAATATTTCTTTTTCCATGCTCTCTTTCATCAACTCGTCTCTCTCTCTCTCTCTCTCTCTCTCTCTTCAGGTCAAAATCCCTTATTTTCATTTAATTAAAAAGTATAATTTACACACACACACACACACACACACACACACACACACATATATATATATATATATATATATATATATATATATATATCACTACACCAAATATTTGTTATTTAGTAACTAATTAAAAAAATGATTCGTAAGTGTTTGTGAAAAGTGTACATAACCGATAAAAAATTATTAATACAACACACATTAAAAATCGTTCAACACATGATTGTCCCATATATACCACTTCCCTGTCCCCAAAGTGTTAAAAATACCTCCAGCTTCTCTATTTCATTTTGTATGTTTTGTGTATGCCCTCCTCAAAGACTAAACCCTTGATCTCTTTCATAGTGTCTCTCTCTCTCTTTAGTTATTGCCTCTCATCACCATCGTTTACCTCTCCCACCAAATATTTCTCGCTTCTAGTGAAATTGGTTAAGCCCTAATCTCATTTTTTCACTCAATCGATAAGTTCCTTTCTTATTTTCAATTTTTTGAATCATAACAAAGTAGTTTTATGCTTCTTTATGTTAATTGAGAAACTTTTTCCAATAATGAATCAACAATTGATAAATGTTTTCTGTTGTTGTTGCTTCAATTGTGTAGTGAAGAATGTGTCATGTTTCATATCTACATATATGTGCATTTTTTTGGTCTTTGGCATTTGGTATTATGCAAGAAAAATTCTAATTGTGTTTCATTTATTCTTTTTCAATTTATGGGTGTTTGAAAAAGAATGTGTTTTGGGTTGTCTACACACACACACACGTTGTGTTTATATATTATTAGTTATTAAGTGGTTCTTAAATTACATACAAATAGGATTTGTGGTGTTTTTGGTTAATAGTGTGAAATGGGAGTTGACTTGGATTATCTTTGCATATTATATATTTTATTGGATTTTGATATTTGGTTTTATGTATGTGAGATGAGTGATAAAATTTTATCTGAACAAGAATGCAAATTGGGTGTCAATTTGGCGTATCGTAACAAATTGGGTGTTAATTTCTTCAATAGTGTGTCCTTTAGATGATTATTGTTGTTGTATATTTATCATTCGTAATATATTTTTCGTTTCAAGTTTATGTATTCAATTACAGAGATACAAATGTTTTATTTTCTATCAGATGACTATTAGTGTTTGATTTTTTTATAGTCATTGGATAGTAAAAATGTTTTTGTATTTATTTCATAGAAAATATGGTCTTTAGTCGTGTTTTCAATTATAAAATTGTCATTTCATTATTTGGGATCTATATTACTTAATTACTTATGTTTGCCACTTTGTAACTTTTATCAGATATATCATTTAATATTTATTTTTCATTGGATTTGCTTAACTTATAGAATGCCATCACAACTTTATAAAGACTGGATGAAATAATATGATAGAGAAAAGACACAATATATAAATGGGGTTACTACATTTATTGATTTTGTAAGGAAAAATGGTGGTGGACACTACACCAAATCTGCACTATGGGCGAGACAATTTTTTTTGTCACGGACGTGTCACGGTCATTGACCTTGACAACTCCGCTAGAATTGTCATGGTCGTGTCAAGATCAATGACCGTGACAAGTTTAGTCACGGTTAAAAACCGTGACCAAATCGTGGCAATATTTCAAAAAATTATCACGGTCAATGACCGCGACAAGATTTGTCAAGGACTTGTCACGGTCAATGACCGTGACAATTCTGGGCAGAATTGAAAAAAAATCTGCTGGGCAGTATGGCCACTTCCACTGCCCAGCAGTATATTTGTACCTGTTATAACAACGTTGGTTGTACCTATTCAAACATCATATATCCAAATATACCCAAGATAGTGCAAATATATATTCATGACGATATAATCCAAATATTCAAAATAGAAACAATATACATGACAATATAATCCAAATATAATTAAAATGTACAAACTTAAAAATAATGTTACTACATGTCTTGGGTAAATGCGAGGAGGTGAGTTGGCCACACGATATAGGAATTGACACACCCACTAACATACATCGTGCCGCATTGTTCGCGCAACCACAATAGGGAGTTCTCCTTCCCGGGTATCACATGCGTGACGAGCACTTTGGACTCAATCCCTTCAAGCGCACGTCCATAAACTATACCATCGACGATATTCGGGTCCCTCAACCCCTGCCCTATCCGCTAGCCATCAAATACATCCAATATGAACACGCTCGACCAACCAAGTGTCGACAATGGTCTGGGGAAGGGAGCCAAATAAGGAAGTGGATCTTCGAAATACGCACGTGACGGTGAATAAGCAGTGAGGTCCACATCCTCGTCCTCCTGCACATCGTTCTCCCGTACCTCCTCCTCCTCCTCCTCGTCCACCGCCTTCTCCTTCCCTTTCCCTTTCCCCTTCCCCTTTCGGTCTCCGCCCAACGTACGCTTCATGAATGCGTACATATCTTCGACCGTCGCCTCCAAATGGGACAGCTTCGCGTCGTGTGAATCCACCGTTCGAGTCAATCCAGTGTCGCTCGTCTCCAATCCGATGATCCTAGATTTGGCCACCCGCGAGCTCACCCCCTTGTCCTCCCCTTGCGATCAGATCCAAGCACCTGGCTGAGTGCGTCTGTGGACAAAGACGCCTTGTCGGCATCAGACTGCGACTCATGCACTTCCTTAAGCTTTGACTGAAACGACAAAAAACACATGATTAGTAAAATAAGTAAACTAAAAAATTATAACTTAATTAACAAAAATTAAACTGTCGGATTACTTACAATCATCGTCGCGACGCTCGGGGACACCTCCTTGTCCTTCCCCTTCTTCGTCCGAAGAGCCACATAAGTATCGAGCCTATGTGGCTTACCCCTTGACCCACTCCCTACCCCCTGAAATAAAATAAAGTAAAATTAGTATCGGCCCCGCAAAGTAAAATAATGAAGAATAACATATTTCTATAGTTATAGAAAAATTAAATCTTACCTTCATCCTATGCTCCACCTTGGCGTAAGAGGTCCGGCCGGAGTAGTGCACGTCCGTCTTTTTTGCCCGGTTTTCCCTCCCCGATTGGCGAGATGCCAATTGTCGATCCTCGATCTCATTGTCAATGAACTTTTGCCATTGCGCCAATGAGATCGGCTCCTTGGGCGGGACGGATCAACGCCATTGTATAATGGACTCTCATGTTTTTCCAAAGTACCGTGTCCGCATATTTTTCTTCCACGTCTTGTGTTGCTCCCTCAACTGCTCCAAGACGGAATCGCATAGCTTTGGATCCAAGTTGAATTGTTACTGTCCAACAAATTCAATGTTAGTTGCGAATAAATATAAATATAAATATAAATATAAATATAAATATAAATATAAATATTAATATAAATATAAAATGAAATCGAAATCGAAATCGAAATCGAAATCGAAATCGAAATCGAAATCGAAATCGAAATCGAAATCGAAATTGAAATTGAAATTGAAATTGAAATTAAATATTCAGATAAATATAAATATATTACCTGTAGTGCCGCCCAAACACCTAACTTGAGCTCATATGGCACCTCCTTCCAACTCATAAACCCCGGGCCGATGACCGTCTTTATCAGCTCGAGGGATCTCGCTAATAGCTCTGATTTGTTCTCGACGGTAATCCCAAATTTTCCATATTTGGGGAGCCTAGGGGGGGAGGAGCCCTCGTCGCCTCCGCTACCACCGAGCCCAGACGACATCATCATAAACAGCATCATCATCTTCACCTTAATATCTGAAGGAAACATTTGCTGTAAAAAAATGTTATTAGTACAGATAAAAAAAAATGTTAATAGTACACATACAGACACCCCTACCCCACCCCTACCACACACACGCACATGTCATGCCACTTTCAAAACTAACCAACCCAACATTTCATCAATTAAACTAACAATTAAAGAATACAATTATTAATTTACTAATTTACAATGAGGGACAATCCTACTTTCATATGAAATTAGCACTAATTATTAATTTACTTTCATCTAAAACTATACAATTAAAATTACAATTAAAGTTATACAATTTCTTAATTAAAGCTATACAATTGTTAAAATTGCCCCACCACACCACACACCCCCACCCCCACAACACCCCTTACCCCCTCCCCCCGCCACTCACACACCTACGCACACACACACACACCCCACCCCACCCCCACCCCCGGCCCTTGCCCCCTCCCCTCGCCTCACACACACTAACACACCTACGCACACATACACACACCCCACCCCACCCCCTCCCCCACTCCCCCCACCACGACCGTGACAACTACATTTGTCATGGCCTTGTCTTTAATCCTTTATCTTTATATTTATTCTTTGACATTCTTTTATATTTCAAAAGTCTCTTATCCTCATTATATTTTATCACAATATGCATATCTTATAAGAGAGTCGGGTTTGGCATGAATAATTTGTAAAGAAGTCTAGAACGAATCTTACTAAATCAATTGGGGTATTTTCATATTTTTATTACTTTATTAATTTATTGTTTATCAATAAAATTATGACATGAGATAATTATAATTGGAGCATAAATTTCATTATCATAAAGGGATAAATCCAACCAAGTACAGAGATTCTACAAATTAAAGTGAATTAAATTTAAGACTTTCTAACAACATGCATGTGTATGGATTCTACATAGTTGGGCACGAAAGTAACTAATGATATTCCTAAAAACATACAATTGGCAACATTTTGTGAATTTACTAAACTTTATATAATATTATCAAATTCTGTTAAAAAAATTATCTAGGGTTTTACCTAATTGAATTATCATATTTTTAGTTAGAAAATCCCCCCCCCCCAACCACCCCCCTCCCCTCCCCCCACCACACCACACCGCACCACACCCCCACTACCCCCTCCCCCACCACACACACACATACACACACATATACACATACCCCACCCCCTCCCCCCTCCCCCTCCCCCTCCCCCCACTACCCCCTTCCCCCCCCCCCCCCACCACACACCATCGCACACATATATACACACACATACACACACATATACACATACCCCACCCCCACCCCCACCACACCTGCACCACACCACCCCCATTACCCCCCTCCCCCACCACACACCAACACACACATATATACACACATATATATACACACATACACATACACATACACATACATATAGAATTGAAAGAGAAAGAGAGGAAAAAAAATATACCTTAGAGAGAGAGAGAGCAGAAATCGCCTAGAGAGAGAGAGAGGGGGGGAAAACCAAAAAAGGTGGGAAACAAAAGAAGCCTAGGGCTTTTTTTACTGTGAAAGTTGTCACGGTCGTGTCAAGGTCATTGACCGTGACACAAATCTCGCGTTTTGTGTCACGATCATTGACCTTGACACGACCGTGATAAATTTACTTGTCATGGTCTTGTCACGGTTAATGATCGTGACAATTCTTTGTCACGGTCGTGTCAAGGTCAATGACCGTGACACAAAACGCGAGATTTGTGTCACGGTCAATGACCTTGACAAGGGTGGCCGGCTGAAAGGTGACAATTTTATCATTTTGGTGTAGTGGGAGAAACTATGTTTTTATATTCGTGCTGTAAATGTGAGAATTGAAAATTGCTTGACCTTGAAGATAGTCATTTTCATTTGCTTTGCCATGGTATCTTTCGGTCGTACACATTTTGGCATTTCCATAGGGAAATTGAATATGTAGAGAGGAATGAACGTTCAACTGAGGAAGATGTTGAACAAAATGATGATGTGACTAAAAATCTGAGAATGGAGTAACTTATTTATGATGAATTTGAAATGTATAATTGAAAATTTAATCATTTTACGAATCCCATTGCTAGAGAGAAAAATAGTGAAAATGGTTCCCAAACCCATGAGGAGTTGAAATATAAGTACAAACACGGTAAGGAGAGTGAGACATTATACCTGTCGTGTCCAGAGAAACATACAACATTGTACATTCTTATCAAATTGAATACCGTAAATACTAGTTATAGCTTGTCAAACAAGAGTTTAACAAATATATTGAGTTTATTTAAGGAGTTTCTTCCTAAAGAAAATTAAATTCCAACAAAGAATCCATTTATTAAGAACATAATTAAAGAAGTTGGTATGGATTATAAGATCATTCATGCATGCCAGAATGATCTTATAATATGAATCTATCTTTGTGCATAAAACGAGAGCTTTCCATGATGTCAATTTTGATATCTGGGCCGAATGCATCTGACAAGGACATAGGTGTTTATATTGAACCTTTAGTATATGAATTGAAACAATTATGGTTCGAATGTGAAATGACATATGGCACTTATTTGAAAGATAATTTTACATTAAGAGCAATGTTATTGCAGGAAATTCATAACATTCTTGCATATGACACTTTGTTTGGGTGCACAATTCATGGTTACAAAGGTTACCTAGTTAGTACGAAAGAAGTCGACTCAGAACATATTGGAAATAGTAAGAAAATTTGCTACTAGGCAGATTCCTTCCTTGTAATAACAATTTTAGGTTGAACAAACATAACTTTTAACAACAATATTGAAGAACGTAAAGTTCCACAAAGGTTATCTGGTATATAGATTGAACACAGAGTAGCATTTATTAAGTTGAGAGTTTTAAACAAAAAATTACAAATAAAATAAAATAAAATGGGGACAACAATGATCGTGTGGATAAAAATATCACAACTCCATGGTATCGAAGGTCCATTTTATTTGATTTGTCATATTGGAAAGAGCATGATCTTCGACATATTTTAGATGTTATGCACATTGAGAAGAATGTCACGGATCATCTTTTATCGACTATTTTGGACTTGAAACATAAATCAAAAGACGAAAATAATGCACGTAACGATATGGAGGTGATGGGGGATAAAAAAATAAGTCATAGTTACCCTAAATGAATCTAGAAATGTTTTTAAACATGTAACGACATTCACTTTAGCTAAAAATGAAAAACAATGGTTTGTTTCGTACCTTAAAGGTGTTAAAGTTATCGAAGTGTTTTTCTTTTAACTTGAGTGAGAACGTGACTTTAGAACTTCTCGTGTTGAAGGAACTGAAGTCGCATGATTATCATATGATTATGAAATATTTGCTTACATTATTTCTTAAAATGCTTATTTGTTAGTTTCTATACGTCGATTAAACATTTTCTTCAATGTGTTGTGCACTAAGGTGATAAGGAGTGATGTTCTTGATTTAGCTTAAAAGGCATTGTTTAAGGGTATGTATATTTTAGAGAAGTATTTTCCACCCATAGGTTTCATTATAACAATCCATCTCATCACACATTTAGCTGAGAAAGCAGCAAATTATGGCCCAATCATATTTAGATTGATGTATCATTTTGAGAAGTAAGCAAATTAAGTCTAATAATGTTTTCTATAAATAGTATTCTATAATATTTATTTATTTGTTTTTATTATGATTTTGAGCTATTGGTTGATGAAAATTACAAGGAGTGCGTTGGCAACAATAGGTATATTGAAGGGAGCATTAATGAGAAATAAATTGTGTAAGAATCAACTATTTATTGCACGGTGTACATGTTAATTCCAAGAAAAGAAAATCACAAGTATACTCATTGTTGATGTAAAAAACTAGATCACTCTAATTCTTCAATCACAGATAAATAAATAAGACAAAGATTTTTAAAGTGGTTCGGCTAGGAATAAAGCCTACGTCCACTGTTATGTTATTGCTGAGTGTTTGTGGAATTCTTGATTGCAAGTTCTCTCAAGAAATTCCGGTCCCTTTGAATGGGATTGATACAAGGTATTTATAGCCTCAAGGCTGTACATGAAAGGTCCAATACATTAAATGATATACATATGAATGGGTAATACATTTAATGCAGCGTGTGCGTCAAGAATCTAATGAATAGTTGAACAGTTGTCCGTCTGATAATTGATGACACGGCCGAGGTGCAGTTCGGACCGCCTTAGTTGCTCGTTGATCAAGAGTTCCTCGGAGTGCTTAGAGCATCTCGGGATGATAGAGTTCCTCGGATGGAGTTCCTCGGCATGATAGAGTTCCTCGGTGTATTCTCGTTGCTCGGTACCAACCATGGTTGTTCAGTAAATGATCTTCCTCGCTGTTACTGTGCCACGTAGATCGACACGTGTCTTCATACTATTCATCCACATCAGCATATTAATTTTGGTATCAACAGAAGCCCCCAATGTTTCATATTTCGAACTTTGAGGAGTATGGGACATTCTTTCTCGGTATATGGTAATATTAAATGACCTTCCTGGGTTTTAGGAGCATTGTATTCAAATTTCCTTCTCATTTCGCAGTTTCCGCCTTTTTTACAAGCGCTTCGATCTTCGTGCAACTTTTGTCTTTTTAGCCGCCGGAAGTTCAGTAGTTTCTTTTTAGTAATCATTTCTTTCGCCGCTTCCCAATGCAAAGTATTTAAACTCCTTTGGTAACCATACCGTCGTCTACACTTTCCATTTTCTGCATTCAAGTTTTCTATTCTCTTCCTCTCTCTTGTGTGTTCATCATTGTTTCCGTTCGTTGTCAACATATCTCCTTTCTTTCTGTAAGATTTTCTTCCTTTCTTCTGCATCTCTTTTATTCAATATGGTTTATATTGTTGAATCTGCTGAGAAATTTCGTTCTGACTTTTCCATTCCTTCTTGGGTAACTCTAGAGGTTCTTTCTGAGCCTTTAGATTACTTTCGATTGGCTGAGGGACATTGGTTCCCCAGTCTTTTCATTGCTGAATGTGGTTTTTCTTTTCCCCCAAACCCATTATGTCTTGAGTTTTGTCAATATTTTGATCTTGTTCCTGCAAAAATAGCCCCCAATTCATGGAGAATAATTAACGGGGTGCACAAGTTAAATCTAACTCATGGGACTCGTATAGGGATCCCAGAAATCATGTACTGCTATAAATGGGCCACTTTAGATAATATTTATTATTTAAAAACTAGGTTTTTAAATAGAGCCCTTGTAGTTAACCTCCCTGATTCAAATAGAGATTATTTTGAGCATGGGTTGGTCATAAAAAATTGGCAACACGCGCCTTTATCTGGGAATGAAGTATACAACGGTCCCAGATGCCCCCCATACGGCAATGGGATAGGTTTATTTTTCATTTTATTTTATTTATGAAATTGCGTTTTCATCATGTTTGACAAAATGTATGACTGAGATTTATGTATTTATTTGCAGTTGATAGTAAAAGAAAAACTCCAAAAGAGTCGGAAGTGAATATCAAGCATTTAAAACTTATCTGGAATTTGCATAAGACGATTGCAGACGAGCATATTAGATCTGCATCATATTTGCTGCAGTATAAGAGCTACACAACCTCTTATACTGCTCGCCCTGTTGAACCAGCCTCAACACCAGAAAGTTCGTCTTCAGATTCTCATATTCCCCTATCTCAGAGAATGGGCAAGAAAAGAGCTCCTCCTGCTCTATTTGGTGAAATTTCTTCTGCTGTTGGAGCACAGAAAAGCAAAATTGATGTCCCAGAGGGGACTAAAAAAGTAGATGCCAGTTCATCCAAATTTGCCGAGAAGCCCCCAGTGGCCCCGAGCAAGAAAAATGCTAGTGCTGATGCAATTACAATCTCTCCGACCAAGACCTCTTCCTTGGTTGATGCTGCTGACCCTCCTTTGAAGAGATTGAGGAAATCATCCTCGGTTAATCTTGCTGGAACTGCATCTTCTCTACCCGCTGGTGGTAGTAGTATTTCAAAAATCATTCTTCCGAGCTCTTCAACGAGCTCAGTTATACCCGAGGTTCTCGGGGTTGATGAAAAGATTCCTAGGGATACACTGACATCCCTAGCTGCTCGCCATCTTTCTTCAGTAAATTTCTCATACCTTTGGTCTTTCTTTTCTTTTTCCTGAACTCTTGTATTTGTGTTGACTCTATTGTTTTTCTTATCTTTCAGCTGGTGAAATGTTTCAATACCATCGTGAAGAAAGATCAAGCTATTAAAGCTTCTAGTTCCTCGTCCGATGTTGACGATGCCCTCTTGGGTTTAGCCCAATCTGTGAAAGAATCTCGCCAGCAGTACGTCGAGGAGAAAGCTGCCTGGGAGAAAAAATTGGCTGCAGCTGAGGCTGATAAGATGAAGATGGCTGAAACCTCCAAGAATTTGGAGGAGAAGGTGAAAAGCTTAGAGGTCAATCAGCAAAGGTGCGATGACCAACTGAAGAAGGCAGAAGAAGAACTGTCTATCCTGCGAGACATCAAAATCCAGAAAGAACAATTGGATGTCAAACTCTCCTCGGAGCAGTTGAAAAGAAAAGTTACAGTTAGGAAACATTTCAGTGCTGGTTGGGAAAAAGGATGGGATAAAGGGATTGCAGCTATGACATCTCAAGTCAAATATGGGGAGTTGAAATACTTCCATGACGGTTGGGTAGCTGCTCTACAAGAGCTAAAAATCCAAGACAATTCAGAGCTATTCCAACGGCATCTCCCTGGTCCTCCTCCACCAATTGTAGAAGAAGAAGAAGATGAACCTGCTTCAGATGAATCTTCCATGGCTGTGGATGTCCCAATCTCTGCTTCTCAACCCTCTGTCATTGAGGATATTTCTTCTATGCCTCCTCCTGCCGAGAAGATTTCTGCCGATCAAGCTGTTGTTATCACCGAGCAACCGAGCTCCTCGTCCCAGCCTCCCGAGAAAGTCTTGGGAGACAAGGAAAAGGTGTGAAGTTGTTCGGTATCATTCTTATCTTTTATCATTTGTAATCGAACACTGTAATCCTTTTATGATCTAATAAAATACTTCTTTACTCATCGCCGTTATTGATGATTCTTTGTTGATTGTTGTCTTTTTCTTGTCTTTAGTTTGTTGCTAGAATGGAACTAATCTCTTCTCATGATACCGAGCTGATGCAGCAATGTCACCAATACTATAGGGCTGGTCATACAGACCTTAGTTCTTCTGAAATTGCTGACATTCTTGGTCATGATGCTTCAGAACAGGCGACTGAGGCTTATCGGTACTTGAAAAATTTACTCGACCGAGCTGTAGCTAACAATGTCGCTTATTATGACTTGATTGAAGAGCTGCATTGTTCCTTAGAGGATCTCCAAGGCCAGCACAATGAATCGATGGCTTTATTACACGAGGAATATGAAAATAGATATCAACAACTTTCCTCTGACACAGGTCATAAAAAGATCATTGCTGCATATGACATTAGGGAAAGGACCCTAAAAGGTGAAGTTGAAGCCTGCCGACAAATTGCCGAGATCCTGGAACAAGAAAATAATAGTCTGCAGAAAAGATTGGCTCAATATGAATCCGTTGCCTCCTCTTCCACTGCATTAGTACCAGTTACTGATGAAGGTTTTTCGTTTCTAGAGGTTGAAAACGCCAAACTAAGGCAAGAGTTGGATGACTTGAAAAAGTCTATTATTCCTGTGACTGCTCGGGGACGAGGAAGGAGTTCTCGGGGACGAGGAAGAATCATCGAGGAGCAAAATTCTCCAGTTGCTTCTCGGAGCCGATCAAGAGTTCTTAGCCGTAGTGTTGAAGAATCTCGCACCCAATCTACTCTGGAAACTCAAGCATTCCAACTGAATGTTAAGGATCGTGCTCTGTCTGATTTGTCTAAGAA
Organism: Sambucus nigra; assembly: GCA_949130495.1. Taxonomy (NCBI): domain Eukaryota; kingdom Viridiplantae; phylum Streptophyta; class Magnoliopsida; order Dipsacales; family Adoxaceae; genus Sambucus; species Sambucus nigra. The sequence continues at coordinate 94,604,284 of OX422211.1, forward strand.
AAACTTATCTTTAGAGGACCAATTGGCCGCGATGAAGTCTGCTCTAAATAATAAAGATGCTCTTATCAAGAACTTTCTCGAGCAAGTAGATAGATTAACTTTCCAATTCCATAAACAGCCTCGGGAGTTCTGGAATGCAGGCTATAATGAAGCTCTTTACCATTTGGATGATCGCCTTGAAAATGCTAACAACGAAGGTTATAAGCAGGGATGGTTGAACGCCCTGGGTGTATTAAAATTGGAACAAGGTCATTATTTATGGGATTATCATGCTCCTGGATTGCTAGACTTGCCTGTTCCTCCCTATAAATTGGATATGGCATGGATTCCTGCTCGTTCCATTCCTCGGAGTTTGATCTCTAAATATCTTGGTGATTATAACCTTCATTCTCAAGTTGAAGTATCTCGTCCTGAGCACCTGTTGGACACTCCTACAATAATGAATGTCAGAATGCTGAAGGACATGAACTTTATTAATTCTCCTCTTTGTCTAGAGGATCCTCTTGCCGGCGAGGAACCTGTCTCAAAGGATAAAGGAAAGAAACCAATAGAGTAGGAATCTTTAATGTAATAGTTAGCACATACATGTAACATGTAATACATTTTTATCTTAATGAAAGAGTTTCATTTTCTGTTTTGCCAATAGCTATTTTTCTGTTTGCAAATTATATGGTTCATCAACCAAATTAGAATTTATAATAAGCATAAATTGTTCAAAATTGTTTCCAACCAACCAAGGTGGATAAATAATGTTTGTCGACCAACCACAGTTGATGGGTTTCTATCCCCGACCAACCATACTTGGTTCAATTTTCAAATATAAACATGTGTCCGACCAACTAAGGTCAATACTTTTATCCTCGTCGACCAACTACAGTTAGTGGGTTTTTATCCCCGACCAACCATACTTGTTACAGTTTGGAATATTTTGTTCTTTAAAGAACTTTTTGTAATAATGTTACCTCCCGACCAACATAAGCTGTAATGCGAGAGTATATAAAGTCTTACCAACCGTAGTTGATCATGCTGGTCTACACCTCCTAATCAAAGGAGTAGTAGGGTTCTTTCGAACTTTTTGGCTCCTTGGAGCATGTCCTCCTAACCAAAGGAGGTTGGCTACTTATAGCACTTTTGCTCCGTAGAGCGCTCCGTAGAGCTTATCCTCCTAACCAAAGGAGGTTGGCTACTTATAGCACTTTTGCTCCGTAGAGCGCTCCGTAGAGCTTATCCTCCTAACCAAAGGAGGTTGGCTACTTATAGCACTTTTGCTCCGTAGAGCGCTCCGTAGAGCTTATCCTCCTAACCAAAGGAGGTTGGCTACTTATAGCACTTTTGCTCCGTAGAGCGCTCCGTAGAGCTTGACTCCGTAGAGCATGGCTCCGTAGAGCATGACTCCGTAGAGCAGTCTTCTTCTTGTTATCAAGCAGTGTAGTGTTCAACACTAATATTCTCCGAAAAACTTTCAACAGAAAGAAAATGGTGAACCATCCTCGCTTTATTCATAATGAAGGAAATACTTTACATTTTACATTACTGATAATACTTTCGCAGGTGTTCAGCATTCCATGCATTCTGAAATTCTTCTCCTTCTAGAGTTGCTATTCTGTAGGTTCCAGGTCGAACAACCTCTGTAACTCGGTAAGGTCCATGCCAGTTTGCCTCCAGTTTATTCTGTTTCTGAATGACTTTCTTCAGCACATAATCACCCTCCTTCAAATCGCATTTCTTCACCCTTTTGTTGTAGAACAGAGCTGTTCGTTGTTGATAAGCAGCATTCCTAATGGCTGCCTCTTCTCTTACTTCTTCGAGCATATCCAAATCCATTCTTCTCATCAAGTCACTGATCGGAGAGTTGAAATTCAGCACTCTATGCGTTGGGAGACCCAACTCGGCCGGTATCACAGCCTCACTTCCAAATGCTAGCATATATGGTGATTCTCCAGTTGCTGCTCGGGGAGTTGTTCGGTAGGCCCATAATACTGATTGGAGCTCATTAATCCAATTTTCTTTAGCTTCACTTAGCCTCTTTTTCAACCCATTCAGGAATGTTCTGTTCGTCACTTCAGTCTGTCCATTGCTTTGGGGATGGCCTGGTGCTGAATGAAACTTCAAAACGTTCGATTGATGACAATAGGCAGCAAATTCTTCATTATCAAATTGTGTTCCATGATCTGTGATGAAGGCATGAGGGAGACCATATCGACAAATGATATTCTTCCATATAAACTGGTATACCTTCTCGTACGTCATATTGATAAGAGGCTCAGCTTCCACCCACTTAGTAAAATAGTCCACTGCAACTACGAGATACTTGAATCTTCCTCGGGTGGTCGGCAGTGGTCCAACCAAATCAATTCCCCACATGGCAAATGGCCAAGGGGAAGTTATTGGTGTTAGCAATGCTTGTGGAGTTCGTCGGATGGAGGAAAAACGTTGGCACTTGTCACATTTCTTGGCATAGGCTATACAATCAGCCCTCATTGCCGGCCAGTAATATCCCTGTGTCATCACTCTTTGTAAAAGTGTTCGACCTGCTACATGAGCTCCACAAGATCCTTCATGGATTTCTTCAATCAATTCTTTCACCTCGGTGGGATGTACACATCTCTGCAAACCTGCCATAATTCCTCGTCTATACAAAATACCATTAGTTAATACATACCGAGCAGCTTTATACTTCAGTTTCTTGGCAGCGAGTTTGTCCTCCGGCAATTCACCCTCTTCAACATATTTCCTGATTGGATCCATCCAAGATGGTCCTAAATCAAGGGTAATCACATTCGTTGTCAGATCTTCATCTATGCTCCGACCTTCTAATACTTCAATCGGTATGGTTCTTCGCATCTCGGTACGAGTAGCTGATGCTAGTCGGGCCAGTGCGTCTGCTTGTACATTCTCCATCCTCGGTATTCTCACCAATTGAATGGCCTCAAATTCTGTCAACAATTTCATCACCTTTGCATGATATTTGATCATTAAATCTCCTTTAACCGCATATATTCCCATCATCTGATTCACAATTAATTGAGAATCACTGAATACCATCACTTGTTGTGCTTCCATAGTCTTCGCTAGACTAAGACCTGCTATCATGGCCTCATACTCCGCTTCATTATTAGAGGCTTTGAATTGGAATCGCAAAGCATATTCCATTTCAATCTCGTCTGGAGTGATCAAAACAATTCCTGCTCCACAACCAGCTGTGCAGGATGATCCGTCTACATATAATCTCCATGTAGGTATTTCGTCTTCAAATTTCTTATCTGTCAGAGTTCCTCGATAAAATATCTGCTGTTTTCTCCCATCATCCCCCGGTATCTTTCGCTCCTCGTCAATCATCTGTTCGTACCCTTTTACCAACCTTGGTTGGTTTGGACCTATTTCTGCTGATCCTGTATCATCCACAGGTAGGTCAGCAAATGTTTCTGTTGATCCTGTATCATCCACAGGTAGATCAGCAGATGTTTCTGTTGATCCTGTATCGTCCACAGGTAGATCAGCAGGCACCTTTTGCTCCTCGGGGGTATCAGGGTATGTGAATTCTGCTATAAAATCTGCTACAGCTTGCCCCTTGAATGATGATCTGGGCTCATACACAATATCATATTCACCAAGTTCTACTGCCCAGTACATCAGTCTCCCTGATTTTTCTGGCTTATGGAGGGCTTGTCTCAATGGCATATCAGTATAAACGATGATGGTATGGGCTTGGAAATATGGCCTCATTCTTCTACTTGCTTCAATTAGTGCCAATGCCAATTTTTCTAGCTTTGGGTACCTGATTTCTGCACCTCGGAAAGCCTTACTTGTGTAATAAATTGGCTTTTGGACTCCATTCTCCAATCTGATCAACGCTGAACTGACTGCGTTCTCTGATACTGCCAAATACAAATACAACTTTTCTCCTGTTTTTGGTCTTGACAACAGTGGAGGTGCTCCCAAGTATTTCTTCAAGTCTTGAAAAGCTTTTTCACATTCCTCATTCCATTCAAAGGTTTTTCGAAGTGTTTTGAAGAATGGTATGCATTTATCAGTTGCTCGAGATACAAATCTGTTGAGCGCTGCAACTCGTCCGGTAAGACTCTGCACTTCTTTCTTCGTCGTCGGAGATCGCAGCCCTAGAAGAGCTTTGATCTTATCTGGATTTGCCTCAATACCTCGCTGATTGACGATGTATCCGAGGAACATTCCTTCTCGTACTCCAAAGGTGCACTTCGTCGGGTTAAGCTTCATTTGGTATTTATCCAATTGATCAAAAGTTTGACTCAAGTCAATCAAATGATCAGCAGCTTTCTTGCTTTTAGTGAGCATGTCATCGACATAGACCTCCATGTTGCGGCTGATTTGTTCGGTAAAAACCTTGTTCATCAACCGCTGATATGTTGCACCTGCATTTTTTAAACCAAAAGGCATAACATTATAACAATAAGTTCCCCTAGGGGTAATAAAAGAAGTACTTTCCCTGTCTTCAGGTTTCATTTTGATCTGGTTGTAGCCAGAATAAGCATCCATGAAGCTGAGTAGCTCGTGTCCCGAGGTAGCATCCACTAGTTGATCAATTCTGGGCAATGGAAAATGATCTTTTGGACATGCCTTGTTGAGATCAGTAAAATCAACACACATTCTCCATTTGTTGTTTTTCTTCTTTACCATCACCACATTTGCCAACCAATCTGGATATTTTACATCTTCAATGAATTGGGCTTTCTGGAGTTTCTCGACTTCCTCCTGTATGGCCTGGTTCTTCTCGGGACTAAACACCCTTCTTCTCTGCTTTACAGGTTTAATCTCCTTATTCACATTGAGTTCATGACATAAGAAGTTTGGATCTATTCCTGGCATGTCTTCATGACTCCAAGCAAAAGTATTTTTCCTATTCTTCAAGAAAGTTATCAACTCCTCTTTTATTGACATATCCAACGATGAACCTATCTGGGTTATTCGTTCAGGATGTTCGTCGTCCAGAATAACATTTTCTGTAGATTCTACTACTTGCCCTTTCACAAGTTGGGACTCATCTCTAGGATCAAGAGTTTCAATTTCTGTACATTCATCCACTTGATAAGTAGTAGTCTTTTTCATCGATCCTTCTAGTTCTTCTTGCTCGGCCGATGAATAATAGCATTCCCGAGCTACTTTTTGATCACCTTTCACCACTCCAACTCCAAAATTTGTTGGGAATTTCAAACATTGATGTACTGTAGAAGGAACGGCTTCGAACTTCTTCAATCCAACTCTTCCCATGATGATGTTGTAGGCCGATTGCACATTCTTATCCATCACAAAGAATCGTATTCTTTCTGTTCGACAAACAGGCCAGGTTCCAATGAATATATCCAACTTGATCGTCCCAAGTGGAAAAACTTTCTCGCCAGCAAAACCCAGAAGGGGTCTGTGATAAGGTTCCAATTGAGATAATTTCAAATTCAGGCTATCAAAGCATGAATAATACATGATGTCTGCCGAACTACCATTGTCTACCAACACCCTTGAAATGATCACGTCCTTCATTCTCATTTTGATCACCAAAGGATCATCATGAGGGTAAAGAACACCTGCCAGGTCGTTTTTTGAAAAACCAATTACTAGCTTCTCTTTGTTTACCTTCCTCGGACGATCATCCTCGGCCAGGTTTATTCGCTGAATATATGAGCAAGCTTGAGCCTCTCCGAGATAAGCTTTTCTTTCTGCAGTAAGGTCTCCTCCTCCTGCATCTCCCCCTGTAATAACGTTACAATGAAATGATCCAAAACGTATGGAAAATACCTCTCGTTCAGGTTTCCTTGGCTTCTTGGGAAGATCGGGGTCATCATCTGGATCCTCTTCATGGGCCCTCCTCTTTTTCTCCTCTGCACGACGAGGAGATCTAGATCTCTCTCTAGTTCTATCATCATTCCTCCTTTCACTTCTGCGATCTACATACTTTGATAATTTTCCTCTTCGAATGAGTGTTTCAATCTCGTTCTGAAGGGCTATACAATTTTTGGTCATATGGCCATGATCTTTGTGAAACTCGCAATATTTGGTCTTATTCCTCATGTCTGGATCTGTCTTCAGTTTCTCTGGCCATTTGATTTCCTCGTTATTCCTGATTTCTTCTAAAACATGATTAATACCCATTTTCAATGGAGTATAATTATCATACTTCTTTAGGGCTTCCAACTTTATCCTGTTATTCCTGGAATATTTGTCACCACCATTACCTTTCTGATCTTTCTTCTTAGAGTTGTCGACCTCCACTTTAACTTCTTTATCCATATTTTTCTTCGCAGTCATAGCCTCCTCGGCATTCATGATTTTGGCCGCCTTTGCCATCAATTCCGACATATTTTTAGGCGGATCTTTGGCCAGAGTATAGTATAGCTTGTTAGGCAGCAAACCACTCATCAAAGCAGTGATTGCTGTCTTTTCTTCATAATCTATGACTTCCAACTTCTCGTTATTGAAACGAGTTATGTAATCTCTAGTACTTTCTCCTGATTTTTGTCTAACACTTAGTAAGTGCGCTACTCGCTTTACTGGTTTTGCTCCAAAACAAAAAATTACCAATAAACAGCTCGGCTAACTGAACAAAAGTTGAAATCTTACCCCGAGGAAGATTATTGTACCATATCTGTGCAGATCCGGTAAGAGTTCCCGAGAATGCTCTACACCTCATCTCGTCGGGGACAACATAGATATCTGCAGCAGCTTGGTACTGTTCTATATGAAGTACGGGATCTGTCTTTCCATCGTACTTGGGGGTCACTACAGGTGCTTTGAATTTCGACGGTGTAGGGAAATCCACAATGGCTTGCACAAAAGGTGTCCCTTGAACAAAAGTTCTCTGTAAGGGGTTCCTCGCCTTAGCCATTTCTCCCAGTCTATCCTCCAATCGTTGAATGGAACCTTTCCATGCTTCATTCCCTTCCTCGGGCCGCTTAGTCCGAGCAACTGATTGCTCTGACGTAGCTTCCTGAGATTTATCTCGACGAGTAATTGGTCGTGATTGTGCAGATCCTTCTCTCAAACCTGGTGGTGGTCGAAAACTTCCTGATGGAGCCCTAGGTGGACTCATGTTCCTCCTTGGTCCTAACCGACTGAAAGGAGACACCCTGCTTAATCTTTCTAAAGCGCTAGTTCTCTCCGGAGAAAGAGAGATATGTTGATCTGTATCCGTAGCCCGTATTGATGAAGTTCGCCCAGGTTGATAAGAAGAATCATTGGATTCCCCATTGCGATATGACCCAATACGTCTGGATCGTGATTGCCCATGATCAGTCCTTTGCCCTGAATGAGTAGGTACACCGCCTTAAAGAGTTTGAAGGAGTTGCCTCATAGATTCTTGCATGGCGGTTTGTCCCTGAGCCAGATTCGTCATAATTCCGGCCAGATCTGGAAATGCAGATGGATTTGGAAGATTTCCAGTATTTCCAGTATTTCGATTACTGGATTCTGGATTATCTGCCATTGATGATAAATGATTTTTATGAAAAACGATAACAACAATCGCTTCCCACAGACGGCGCCAATCTGTTGATGTAAAAAACTAGATCACTCTAATTCTTCAATCACAGATAAATAAATAAGACAAAGATTTTTAAAGTGGTTCGGCTAGGAATAAAGCCTACGTCCACTGTTATGTTATTGCTGAGTGTTTGTGGAATTCTTGATTGCAAGTTCTCTCAAGAAATTCCGGTCCCTTTGAATGGGATTGATACAAGGTATTTATAGCCTCAAGGCTGTACATGAAAGGTCCAATACATTAAATGATATACATATGAATGGGTAATACATTTAATGCAGCGTGTGCGTCAAGAATCTAATGAATAGTTGAACAGTTGTCCGTCTGATAATTGATGACACGGCCGAGGTGCAGTTCGGACCGCCTTAGTTGCTCGTTGATCAAGAGTTCCTCGGAGTGCTTAGAGCATCTCGGGATGATAGAGTTCCTCGGATGGAGTTCCTCGGCATGATAGAGTTCCTCGGTGTATTCTCGTTGCTCGGTACCAACCATGGTTGTTCAGTAAATGATCTTCCTCGCTGTTACTGTGCCACGTAGATCGACACGTGTCTTCATACTATTCATCCACATCAGCATATTAATTTTGGTATCAACACTCATGAAGTTTTTTTTTTATTGAAGATGATGAGTGCGATGATAAGGGACCTTTAGTGCAAGGAAAGAATTTAAAGTTAATCTTGGTATAATTTGAACAAGACCAAAGATGGTATTGCAACAACATGATTAAGTAGATGATTGGAAAAGCGAGTATATTAGTTATGGTTATGATTTTTATTTGTGTTAATGAGTAAGATATGTTTAATTGCGTTTAATTGGATATAGGAAGTATGATATTTACTGGGAATCTGCCTTTGGGCGTAATCGAAAGGGGGTACAATGAAGGAAAAAATGAGAGTTTTGTTTTATGGTTTATTAAGAAGGTCCACAATTAAGTCAACTATATAAAAATATTTGACTATGTATTTTTATATTTTTATTTTTCATTATGTTTTGTATTTACTCAAAAAAGTATCAACCAATACAATGATGTGGCGGTTAACCAATGACCAAAATATGATGCACAATTATGTAAGAAGTATCGTTCCAATGGGTTTGAATTTTCTATGTGTGAATATGACAAGCATCGGATAACACAAAATAATGTGTGTTTATGAAGGTCATCACTAAGTTCAGATCAACCGAGAAAGATACCAATTATAAAGAAGCAAAAACAATGTATTACATAATTATTAGTGATATATTTGAGTTGGACTATACGTAATTTAAGAAAGTCGTATTTTATTGTGATTGGATGAAAGTTGAGGATAATATTAATGGTTGGAAAGTTGATCCTCACTCAAAGTTAGTGATGGTGAACTTCAGTAAGCTTAAGAGTAAATAGAGAATTGATGATGAGCGTCTCATTCTTACCTCTGAAGCAACTCAAGTTTTCTATGATAAGGATTTTTTAAATGATGGATGTCCATTTTTTTACACACTCCAAAGAGATTGACAACAACGGTGGACGAAGTTGAGGTTCCGATCGTGTATCAATCCATTCTTGAAAGCAATGCCAATCTAAAGGATTTGTTCAAAGTTGACTTAACATATATGGACTTTTTGACTTGTTTACTATTGATTTCATTTCTTGAGCGTTAACTTTTGTTAAATTGAATTTGTTTATATGCAAACATTTTTTTATCCATACCAAACTCCTATTTGTTGAAAACATTCTTTCCATATTACATTTTTTTTGTTATTACCATCTTTTTCTCTTTATCTTTTTGTTCTAGATGCATCATTTACATGAAGCTGATGTTAAAGAATCTTTTATAATACATATGTTGGGGTCATGGTAATGCTGAATAAGGATTTATATGTTAAAAATTTGATGGCAATGTTGATTAATTGCATTTATCACAACATTATCTAGGTAAAATGTGCTTTTGTTTTACTTAATTCAACCAACTATTTTTTCTTTTTTAAAAAAAAGTTTTTTTGTATGTTTATTGTTTGAAAGCACTATTCGAAGTCTGTGAAACGTAGTTATGAAAAAGAAAAGTTACTATCGATGAGAAATATGTCGCGACTTGGGAAGATAGTTCGCGTTAATGTTCCAATTACATACAGTGATTGGCATAAAGTTCGATTCAACTACAAAGATGACGTTTGGATTGAGATACTAGTAAAACATCACTAATATATCTATTTATTTGTTCTTTCTCTTTATGAATTATTTCATATTTTTAAAAGCTAACTAATGTTTCTTCAAACCAAGCAAAATATGATATTTTATCATCTCATAAGCAATAATGTTTTTAACAACATGGTCTCTAAATTCGATGCATGGAAATCCAAGTTAAGGAAGTTATATTACATGAAGTATTCATTGGATCAACAATGTTGGTGAACTCCCTATGTTAAGTTGGAGTAGGGGAAGGAGTTCATGGATAATGAGGGCACGAAGTTGCTAGAAAGAAGAGAGAATTAGGGAAATCTAATAGATATAAAATTAATCCTACTCACATTAGTGGATGCAATGATCAGGCCCAAGTCCGACACAAGCTTGAAAGTACATCATTTTTTTCAAACTTGGTGTTTTTTCTTGATGAATCGTACTCTTGTAATCGAATATTTTCTAGTCTGTGAATTATATATTTGTAAGAAAAGAAAAAAGTTTGATAAGCCAGTTGTCAACTCTAATCCCACCAATGACTACTCTAACTGCAATCCTAATGCAAATATCACAAGTGTTGATGTGTGGATAGCCTCCCACTCGAGGGAAAATGGGATAGTCTCGGATAGTATTGCATTAAGCATGGTAAGTGTTTGCAAACAATAATGATTTGATATAAAGTATATGATTAGTTATTTTCAATGATTTGCTAATATTTTTATTACATAATGTATTATAAGAGAAGGTGAAAGTAAAGAATGCCAAGCTTAAAGAAAAGGGTATTGACTAATCGCAATTATTGGAAATTGATACGTTGTCCTAAGTATTTTGCATTAACAAAAGGGGACACACTCGAGGTGTGGGGTCTTCAATGTCAGTCTCATTTATTAAAGCTTCTATACTAATCTAATCTCTATTTTGAACATAAAAACTAAAAATGAAGGTATAAAAGGTCGATTAAATACAATGGAAGCATCCAGAAATTTTTAGAGAACACATTTGTTGGCTTGGTTACATTTGTGAAGTCTATTATGGGAAAGCATCACTTCAGCCCCGCAAATGGAGAAAGTAATAAACATGTAACCACTATATCATCTAATGCAACACGGTGTTTACTAAAAGATGGTGTGTTATGTGATATTAATGGTTTGATTGGTAAGGTGATTGCTAAGGCAACAATAAATGTGGTTGTTTGGAAAATTACAAATAAATTATAACACACATAGATCTGAAATATCAAACCGTTATTAAACATCAAACAACAATGGTTCATAGCTTACAATGTGCTAATTACAACACACATAGATCTGAAATATCAACCGAATGAACCGTTACTAATTTTCGTTTATAACGGCTTTGAAAAATTACAAATAAATTATAACCTCATTTTTATAACAGTTTGAAACGGTTACAAATAACTTTTTAAGTGTTTAAAACACTTATAAAATTGCATTTTTGGTGTGTGTGTGTGTGTGTATATGTGTGTGTGTGTGTGTGTGTGTGTGTGTGTGTGTGTGTGTGTTGTAAGGTAGTTGTATATACATGTGTTGTCTTATTTGAAATCATGTTATGCCAAAACTATGCTTCAATGTTTTCATTAGAATGTCAATATTAAATTACATATATTTTTGGGGCTTCATTATAATGTGTTTTCTTGCTGCAAACTAGATTTATATACATGTATTGCTTTGATATTGTTAGAAAAAATATGTGCAAAAACTAGGTTTGAACATTCAAACCACTCTTTATTACAATGCGAATATTTAACTTTGATAGTTGTTTGGGCATCATTATAATGTATTTTTTTCTTGTAAATGTAATCATTTTCGTTAAAAATATAGATTTGTTGAGTTTATTTAAACATGTCTTATATACGTAAGACATTTCTAAATTGGTCCTATGGAGACAGGACTAATTCATAAAAAAAAATCTTTATTGTAAAACATCTCACGTGTAGGTTATAAAGTAGAATTTGGGTAAAAATGGCAAAGAATAGAGTAAATATTCTTCCATAATTTTTAATGTTCTTAAGATGTACATAGGTTTTGAAAGTTCAATTCTATCAGGTTATAATGTATAATTAAAACAAATTTGGTATGTATATGCGGCTTAGTGTTTTAACATTACTATGTCAACATGACAGGTTGTTAATTGCTTCGACATGATAGGTTGTAAATTAGGTTGTTAACATATTTCAACATTAATTTGTTAGTTAGGTTGAATGTTTGTTTGGGTTAAGTAGGTTGTTGATTAGTCCCATGGGGTTTAGAATTATTTGAAAAACTGTTACTAAAGCCGTTTAATACAAGATTAAACTATTTAAGTAACTCCGAACTATTCTTTTGAAGAAACTCTTTTTTAAAAATCAAATCAGGTTAATCACAAGATGTGTTTAAAAATTATGTACGAGATGAGTTCATGATTTGTTAACAAGTTTTGAAAAACAAAACTGAAACAGTTTAAATCAGCACACCAAAAAGAATAAGATGAGGAGATGTAGAAAGATTAATGACAAGAGATTTTTAACGTGGCAAAACCTCACCCAACTGAGGAAACATCCACAACTCCCTCTACGGAGTAAAAAGAAAAATCCACTAAAACAAAATATATTAGTTACAAACTATATAACACACATGCACACAAATCAGTCCTATACAAGTTTAGGAATGTACCCACTGGTGTCCTTCTAACTTTTCTGCAGGTCTAATTATTGATGTGGTTCTCCCAGTTTGCTAACTTCCACTTTATTCCAGTCTTTACGTCGACTCTTGTTTCAAGATCTTATTACCAACACTTTCAGTGTTGTAGTGTGTAAGTGTTTGTGATGGTGCTCTAACACATGCATGCACACACTCGTGCTTATTTTTACAAACAGTCCTATCAGATTACAAATCAGATCTATATGCTGTGATTTTCAGTTTCTCTCTTCTCAGAAATTAGAACCTTATTTGACCTTAAAAATATACCCAGAATCCACGGCTATCTTGCTCAGAAGATGTTTCAAGATCTTAATCAATTTCATAGTTTTGAAAATGTTTTTGAAATTGAAAACTGCCAAGTGTGATTCCAACTAGGTCAAAGGTATTGTTTCAAAAGAACTAGAAACAGAAAATGATTTTGTTAGTTTTGAAGATGAAAACATTTACAGAAAATAATCAACAAAAGATTTCTCAAGATGAGAAGCTATAAATGCAGATCTAGGTGTAATATAACATAAAAGACCAGATCTATGATTTCTATGAACCAGAAACACAGATCTAAGTTAATGTTTAAGTTGGACATAAGATCTCAAAACGAAGAGGTTACAGCACGAAACAACTATCAAACCAACACTCAAAAACTCTCAAACACTCAGGGTTGGTGTTTGATATATATTAGTTTTTGAAAAGAGGGCTAGGGTTTGATAAAGTGTTTGGACGAATTAGGGTTTCTAATTCTCTCTCTGGTTTCTCTCTCTTCTTTCTCTTTTATCTATCTACTCTATTCTCACTTGAAATGACGAAGTGGAAAAAGTCTCCTATAGGCTGAGGTTAGCCTCCTTATATAGGGGGGGTGAGAAGGATCTAGAAGGAGGTTCGAAATCAATGGCTGAGATTAAGTCTTGCCATATTGACTTCCATCCAACGGTTAAAGGTAAGCGGTGAGATAAGTTGCTTCTGATTGGAGGATAGAGATTCACAGGAATTGGGACAAGGACGCATGCAGAGCGTTGATAAGCTTAATCCAAGGGCTGATAATAAACACTGGTTTTGTCTCTTAAAAGAAACACACAAACAACTAATAGGAGTGCGACAGATGTAAGGAAAATAACGAGCCTCAAACGCGCGTCCCAAACTAATTACATAGACACCCTGATGTCTCTAGCGCTTTCAGATTCAACCCAAGTGAACTTTACAGGGATAGAACCATAAAACCAGAAATTATAGAATGGCCCAAAACTTTTTAATTACAATTTTATTTCAGAAAAAAATTGTTTTAAAATCATAAGAAATTCCCCAAAATTATTTAAAATAGTTTTAAGGGAAATTAACACACACACAAATAATATATGCAATATAAGACCCATGTATGCAGTCCTAATGTGTATGAGTGCTTGTGAGTATACCTTTGATCAATCAAACAAGAGGAATGAATTTAGTTGAAGGTCTGAGGCTCTTTGGTATCTAATGTAGGGACTCAATTTTATCACTATTTCCAAACTAGATGAGCACTTATACAATGTAGACTCAAGTGAGTCAAGAGTATAAGGTGCTTCATTATTCTCACCCCTTTTAATTGAACATGGTAGGTAACTATTCCTAGAAGTTGTTATGGGGTATCCTCTACACAAAGAGTGGATGGGTGAGACAAACAGACTTAGCGATGTGTACCATAGAAGTGCTAACGAGTTTTTAAAATTCTCAATGAGGTGTGTCTCAATGATGAAGAGCTCTCATCTCCTTGCACACATTATAGAAATAGTAAAGTTTTTGAGTGGAAAATAATTCAATTACATTTTCTTAAATGGGGTACGCAAGGCAATTATCAGGTGTACGTTTTTCACGAGGTATTATATTAACCCTTTGTCCCCTAACAAGCTCCCCTATAATCGTCAAGTAGGACATCAATGGAAGGATAGAAGGATACCGTGGAGAATAATATGTTAGACGATCTAATAAACGGTGCTTATGTATTCATGTGGTGGAGGACAATTAGGATTATGATACAGAAGAGAATGAATCTTGTGGTGGAGGTTTTTGTGCTACTAACGGTGTTGGGATAAACCTTGACGATGACTACAAAAGTTTTAAAGTTAAATTGACACAACCATTGTGTTTTAGCTGCTGAAAAGATGAAATAACTTTGTATACCGTGATTAGTTTGCATAGTTCGAAGAGACATTTTGGATTGTCTGGTAATAGTACAACTGAAATTATGAATTGGGTAATGAGTTTGCTCCTAAAATAGAATAAGCTTCTAAATAAATGTCAGAGTATGAAGAATAATTTGAAAGGTTTAGGAATGAAGTATAAATCCATTCATGCTTGTAAGTATGATTGCATACTATATTGGAAGAAGTAGTAAAATCTTGCTCATTGTCAAGTATGTTGGAAACCTAGAATATCGCAGAGCATGTTTCGAATGATAAGAGAGGCGCGCTTTTAAAAGTGCCTCAAAAAGTACTGAAATATTTGTCAATTAGTCCCCAGTTAAAGATATTTTCATAATACGATGGATAGCGGAGGCAATGACTTGGCACGTAAGGGGAGACGTAGGGGATGTCTCATTCGTCATCCTATCGAGTCAACCGTTTGGAAAAACATAAGTTTTAATCGCCCAAATGTCTCTAATAAACAGCGTAATATTTGTTTAGCAATATAAACATATGGGTTTAATCCCTTCAGTAATATAAGCACTAATGAAAGTGTATGGTCGATGGTCTCAGTGCCCATAAATCTAAATCCTTCGTTATGCATGAGACCTGAATTTTTTTTTGTCCTTATTTGTACCGAGGACAAGACACCAAGTGACGATATCGATGTTTACGTGGCATTGATGTCTACATGTAACCATTAGTTGAACAATTTAATGAGTTGTGGGTAGTGGGTGTGAAATAATTTAACTCTAGAAAACAGGAAGAGTTCATGTTGAAAGTTATGTTGATCCGATAAATTCATAATTTCCTCACTTATGGGACTTTATCAGGATGTAATGCTCATGGTTACTTTGTGTGAACTCAATGGATTTGGAATGCAAAATATTCATATAAGTACAAATACAAACAATTAAAGTGATACCAATGTATCTCTCTCCACCATGATTGAAGACAAAAGAATTTGTAGACCTGGCATGCAGGCCAGTGACACTTAGATATTAATGTAAATATGTTACAGAAGGATGAATGACATCAACACTATCGATTAAGGTTGCTAAACGGGCAACCTCAGTCCCAAAATGTGTAATTCATAACGTTAACAACAAGTTTAAAAAGAATAAAAGTAAAACGAAAGTTGTAATAAGTCATAACTATACATCTACCTATAGATTTTTAACATCTTTTAGAATTACCCCACCTTGTAATAATAAAATCTTCTGAATCTAATATTACAAATCCCAAGCGACCCCAAGGTTAAGTTTAATTCTACACATGAAAATAACCATTGAAATTCAGGACAACACACTATTCAAAGTCAAGTGTTATGATACAATTAATATGGTCTTAGATTTTAAGTATCACATAAGTAAGTCAATTACCAAATGCCTAATGCCTTTGGGGATCATTCGTTCGTACTAAGTATAGTCTTAGGTCATCCCAAACCTAAAACCACATCAAGGTAAGGGATAAATCTCCAAGTCTACACATAAAGCATATAGCCTACCATACACAAGGCTATATAAAAGAAATATCCACATAATCTGATTATTATCATAATCTATGAAACCATTTTACGAATACAAATGATTGTATTAAAACCAAAGCATCCATAGAAATAACGTGTTAGATAAATCAATCCAAATAAAATGTCCCAAATCATAGGACAATGTAATAATCACAAGAAAATTCAACTACAACAGAATACTAAAATAAATCCAAAGTACAAATCTCTCTGAACTAGAATAAATTGGAAACGGGGGACACATGCCCTATCTAGGGAGAACTAAATGAAATACTGAGAAGACAAAGATGAAGTTGTCTACTACAAAGACCTGCAACTCCCACACTAGCTGCAGCACGTCAACAATCCAAAGATCTAAGCCCGACGCCCCTGTGGCTGGGCAACTGTAATCCACACACACACACACACACACACACACACACACACACACACACACACACACACACAAGAAAGAGAAAAGATGACAGGAAACGGGTCAGAGCCTGAGTGTAAACCCGTTTTAAAATAAATTTGCAAGTATTTAAAATGTTTACCAGTTGATATTACGTACACATTAGTACTCAACACTCTTTTGAGGATTCTCACCTCTCATCTAGTGTGCACGCCTAACATACTACAATAATGACTCATAAGTCTAACCCAGTTCTCCTCCCATAAATTCTTATTCACGAGATCGTATGTCTATGATTCATTTAAAAAATGTGATTTCATTAAGGATTATTTAAATCAATTATGTATATCTCAATACTACTCTGAAATCTCAAACATTTACTATGTTTAGGAGCGTTTATTTAATATGTATCTACTTACACATACAGTAGAAGAATTCCCGGTATATGCATATATATATTAATCACTCATACAATATATATACTAATCGGCAGCCCACATAAAATCTATGGTTCTGTCATACTCTGCTATCAAGTCCCTGTACCTCTCGTACAAATAAAGAAAATACTAGTTCGAATTCACTCCCGAACGGTATTAACACAAAATACACATATTGATGGCGAAGCATAGTTCCAAGTCACGAAAAGGTCAGCACATACCCTCACGTCTCTTAGGACCGTCTGACTATCATTCTCAGATAGAATGTACCAAGGATCCTATGTTCTAGGGTACGAGTCAATATCCCCCATAAAGGTCACATCAGAATAAGACTGTTCCGGCACGAAAACCTCTGTGATAGTAAGTAGCGCGGGTATGATTAAACACATATATTCAAATAATATATATACATGCACTCTTATATATATTGACATTAATCATCTAGGTATGCCCATGAACTATAAAATTTCCTAGCCAGGCGTAACACATAACGCTCGTGTTCTACGTGTAAGTAAATCACTATTTTTATTCTCTCAATCATTCCAAGTCCTTAAGTACTTTTCGACTCTTGAAGTGTATCGTCTTGATAAACATAAAATCAGTAGGTTCACCCTCACTACTCTACAGGTCTAAGTCTTCTTTAATTCTCACAAGACCTAATTTATCATACACACTATCTTATCCCATTTTATACCCTCGTGACCCCCACGGTTACATCTCGTATATAAAAAATATCACGTCACCCGGACCTTTCCCACAATCCTACTGATTCTTCATAAGTACCATTATGGTATTTAAGTTATGCCAAAGGTTCTCATATATTAGGGTTGGATTAATCGATAGGAGGAACAAAAGTCAAAAATCCAGGAGGAGTCGATCGATCGATCGAGCAGTTATTTGCCCAGAAAATCTGCATCTCAAACCTACGGGTTTCTTCCATTTTAATTATCAAAACCTCCATTAAAGTGTCCCAAACTCCCAGCCAAACATCATAAACATTATGGCAGTAGGTATGAACAATTTCTAACGTAAAATCTAGGGAAATTCATTAAGGAATCATCATTAAATAGGTGTCTACATGAATTTGTCTCAGACCCTATTTATCCATATTCTTTCAAGAACTATATAATATTTCCATATTTCTTCCTCTAATCCTCATTCAAATTCGTGATAAATGTTCTACATGTGATGAGGGCATCAGTCTAGGATGATTCTATTTCATTGTTTGAGTTTTAGTCTTCCAATTCATAATTTATCTCCATTAAACTTATAGTTTAATTTCCAATTCTAACATGGATGGAATTTCAACTTCAAGAACAACAAGATAAATACTTGCCTGGGAATATGAGTATGAATTTCTGAGATTTGATGATGTGGTTGTGTTCTCCTTCCTCCGATCTATACTTCGATGGTATTTGTGGTGAAAATGGTGAAACTATGGTGGCTCTAGCCTTGGGAAGTTCCTCACCTTCCTCCTCTAATGGCCCCTGTGAAATAATAAGGTTCTAATACTAGAAGACAACCTCTAACACCTGATATACTTCTCCAATTTTCGTAGGCAATTAAATCCCACAAATAGAAATTACCAAAAAGCCCTCTCGGGTTACCAGTTAGGCCTAAAAACGTCCCGAGTTCCAAAGTAAACTCCCGGGTATACTTTTCTGACTATCTCGACCCTTCCGGACACATTGGCGCACTCGAAATGACCATACGGGTGAATTATAATTTATTCACTTTTATAATAATAATTTAGTCCCGACGCGACACATGTGTGTCCCGACTTAATTTTCATAATTGTCATATTATTCACTCTTGACAATTTCTCATATATTACTATACTCATCTAGTAATATTCAACATTATTCTTACCAATAATTACTAACTCTCATCACTATAGTAAATATATATTTTCAAATCCAGATTAATATTAAATTAATTTATCCCAATTTAATTTAATTAATCCCATAATTAAATGTCATAAAAATACGGGGTATTATATACTTCCCCCCTCATAACGGAATTTGTCCCGAAATTCGAAAAATAAGGCCTACCTAGTAAAACAATTCTGGATACCTTATCAGTACGCAAACTCTCTTCATAGTAAGGCGCTCAATCACTTTAGCCCCCACCTCACAACAAGCTTGTTTAACACTTTCATTAATGGCACTTCACATTGTGCTCCTATCCAAGAATATTCGCATGAGACAAGCATATACATTATTGACTCCCAATATTTCAATATCAGTACGAGGTTGCAACTCACTATGTGTCAACCACTCGTATTCTTCTAAACACAAAACTCCCATTCTGAGAGAAACCATACGAACATCTGACAACTCTTGTCAGTTCTTTGAATCTCGATTTCTGACGACATAACTCTTATGACGGATAAAAGGTTACCTTAGACAATATGTGGTTATTCCACCTTAGTCATCGGATCTAACTCGAGTAATACCAACTTAGGATTATCCGCTCGCCTCTAAACAACTTGTAGACACCCCATTCTATTACCCCCTAAACTCTCCTTAGGTCCCTAAAACCTCCCTTTATCATTGCAAACCCAGGTCATACCCCGAGTACCGACCTAGAGGCCATCGGACGTTCCTGGGCTCCGTTAGACCAAAAAGTCAAACTCTTCAGCTCGACCGAGACTGAATGAATCTTAGAAGGGCACTGAATCCCCTTTCCAATGGTCCATCCCGTGTACAATTCGGACTTACCATGCGAACGAACAACCCATTTCCCTCCGAAATTCGATCAGAAGGCCACCGAGAGCTCCCGGGCTCCATTTGACCAAAGTCAACCCTTCAGATCGATCGAGGCTGAATGAATCTTCAAAGGTCACTAAAACCCCTTTCCAATGGTCCATCCCGTGCGCGATTCTAACTTATGGTACGGACGGACGATCCGTTTTACTCTGAAAGGTCACCAAATGCTTCTAGGGCTTGGTTGCCAAAGTTAACTCCCCAAACTGGGTCAAACTCTTTGGAATGTCGAAGTACATCTCCCAACCTTACCAACGATCTACCCCATCCGCAATTTTGACTTACCATGCGAACGAACAATCCGTTTGCGTCCGAAGTTTTCCCGTTCAAAGGACCGACGAGCGCTTCCAAGCAACATTTGACCCAAAGTCAACTCCTGAACTCGAGAGTAGTCCAAAGGACTTTCGAAGGTATCTGAATTAACTTTCCAAAGGTTTACCCCATGCGCGATTCTGATCAATGATTTTCATTCTGCAGCCGATATTCCGAAAAGGCCTAAAAGACACTGCTAAACGGCAGGTCCCAGACCCTGCCTAACGGCAATGTGTCTAAACACACCTGTCGATTGGGAGGACCAGGGATATGCCGACTGGAAATTCCCTGGGCCTATAAAAAGGAGGTCCTGACCTCATTGCAAGGGATCCCATATCTTAAATACATCACTCTCAGCAAATCCAGGAAACCTCTCTCGAAGTCAGTGTGATTTACACATCCAAATCCCTTTCCAACCTTCACTTTTCATCATCCTTTTCATCAAACTTGGTGAATTATCTACCCTCCATCATCATCCAAGATCAAGGGCTGCTATCCAACATTCAAGATCGAGATCAAGATCTTCAAGAAGGTCCATTTTTTTCAATTCTCTCCTTAAATTCTCATAAATTCGCATTAACTTGTTTTATTACATAACACTTTTGTTTTCTCATCTCACATATCCTAATATACATTTTATTTAGTATTATTTCACATCTCTTATTTTCTTGCAATTAAATCCCCCCCAAAAAAACAAGAAAAATAGGGTTTGCCCATAAATTCCAAATGGGAACTCTCACACTTTTTTCACAACTAAAACATTTTTTTACACACACACACACGGACAAATAAGAGAAGTCTCCGGTTGGATTTATGGGATAAACCCCACCCCCTCATTTTGCATGCGAACTACGTGGACTTTGATGCCTCTATAGGCTATGTAGGCGTCTCGGGGTAAAACCCGAGACTCGAGTCCTATTCTCACTTTTTCTCTCATTTTCTATTTTCTCTAAACTCAACTCTCTTAGATTACATATATTTATATATGCATATATTTTTTCTTAGTGGCGTATTATTCCACATATTTTATCGTTCCATTATAACGATCAACGCAAGGATAATCGCGTAAATCCTATTTTCTAATATTATTCTTATGAACCTTCCTACGGATGACTCGCTTTATCTCTTCCATGATATAAGTCGAGGATTCCTATCTCCACTATATATACACATGCACACATATCATGGGTAAAATAAAGGAAAATAGAAAAAAAACCATGAGAGACCGTAAGGGCGGAATGGGTGCCTAACACCTTCCCATTTCATTACTTAGCCTCCGGCCCCTTTTTGAATCATTTTGGTTTCGCATGCATCAGTATGTCTTTGGATGCTGTCCTTCAGGGAGGCTCCCTTTATTTTATCTATTTTGAGTAAAATAGACTGGCGACTCTATCTCTCTACATTTTTCACCTCATCAGCGACGCAGACCGAAGCGCTCCCTAGAGGGACGCGCGGGACCTAGTATCCTCACTCTCCCGCCTTCCGTGAGGATCGGGGATGGCCACAGTTGCGACTTCGCTGGGGAAATTATTTTTAGGGCTAGACTCTATTTACATGGGTGTTATGTTTGTTTATATTTTCCCCCATTTTCGCATGTTCCCCTTTTCCATGTGTCCCCCATATGTATTCTTCTATTCACACACTTGTAGAAAACTCTCCATGTACACTTCACACCACGTGCACCTAAGATCACATATATCCACATGTTGCACACATCACCCATCCATACTTGGTGTACCATTGTTACTTGTACTTTGCTCCCTATTTGGCATGACCAAGAAAGATACTCTCATCATAAGATACTAATAAGAGGATCATGCATGAATCATACGATATCACCAAAGAGCATTATTATTGACCAAATTTTGTCCCGTAACTGGAGGGTCACTTCATGATGGGCGTAGGTCTGGCAGGGCGCAGTTTTCCTAAGAGATATGACTCTAACCTTCAATTGGCCAAGTACCTTAGACGTATATCGAACGGTTCCCCCGTATCGTACTGCTTGACCGAAGTCATGACTGGAGGTATATCGCAGGGAACTCGTTCACATACGCCGAGTATATCGAATTCGCTCTCACACGTACCGTCCCCACGAGGTATACGGTGAGGCAATTCACGTACACTCACGTATATCAAATGGCTTGTCCACACGTACCAATTTCCCACAAGGGCAAAACGTATATCGTGGAAGTCACGCCAAAGGGGGGAACCCTTTTCGATTCACCCAACCAACTGCATACCCGCATATAGGTGTCACGCCTAGGACACACATATAAGATTGCCGGTTTCAACCCGAAACTCTTTCAAAATTCTGGGTTGGCCTACCGCCCAAATTTTTGCGCATTTTTAAAATGGGACCCTGTCCATGAGCCTAGTCACAAGTCTAGCCATAGCTTTGCATATATTCCAAACCCAATTTTTCCAGGCTTGGGTTCCCTCCGGCATTTCATTTTTCATTTAGGAGAATTTAATATAATTGAGAACATAATAATTATAATAGTCATGCTGAGATCGTCTCCCCAAAACATTTCCCTTTCCTTTATCAAAAATCCAAAAACATTTATCCCTTCTTTATCAAAAATCGAAAAATATTTTATCTTTCAATCGAAAAAAAAAATTTAAAAATATTTTCATCCCTTTTTCTCAAAAATAAATCCCATTTTACGCCTTCTCAGGTTGATCGCATGCCCTTGGCCTGGCTCCTTATTGTCTTCAGTCTTTAGTCAAATCACCCCGGAGTTCCGTCCGTTCCCCTACTACTTCTTCCGAGTCCAAAATCCATCCTTTTTCTATGGAGAACACAGATCAAGTACCCGTTGTGTAGACGGATCTGACGGCAGTCCTAGCTTAGCTCGTGTTCAAGATTGACAACCTCCAGACTGAGGTCCAAGAGATGAAAAAAAAATAGGTTCCCATTCCTTAAGATCCCGAGGCCCTATTTCCTCGCGATATGGGTCCACTCGAGCCTATCTGGGTTCTCGAGGAATATCAGCATGCTCCACGTGCCCCTTCAGCTAATGGGTCGTCGCTTGCCCAGCTTCCGATGCCGAACCTTGCCCAGCCTGGGGCCAACTTGCCTAAGATCATTTATCCGAAAGAGGAAGAGTTGAACAAAGTCAAAGAAGACCTCAAGATGCTCAGTAAGAATTTTGACCAAGTTAGAATCTCTGGGAATTACATGGACTACACCTACATGTCTCCTTATCCTAAGGCGAGGTTACCCGAGAAGTTCAAGATGCCAGATATCGAGAAATTTGAAGCAAGTGGACCCCCGATTGTTCATCTCCGTAGCTATCACCGTTCTATGACTCTACTAGGGGCTTTTGAAGAAGTGATGGACCAATTGTTTCAGAAAACTCTGAAGGATAGCGCCCTCCGATGGTTTTTGTCTCTCGAAGAGTCCAAAATCCGTAGCTGAAAGGATGTGGCCAGAGAATTCATGTCGTAGTACAAATATAACGAAGAGCTTGAGGTCACTTGCCGCGATTTAGAGTTGCTCAAATAAAAATCTGGGAATCAGTTAGTAACTTCATAGCTCGATGGAGGGAAAAAGAAGCTACCATGACCAATCGGTCTTCCGAGGAAGAACAAGTCAGCATAATGAAGAAGAACTTCTTGCCCCATGTCTGAGCAACCATGGGAGGACAATATTATCCTCACTTACGATCTCTTAGAGAAGCAAGAGTAAAAATTGAGGAAGGTCTTGGTAAAGTAGAGGTTGAACCAAATAAGGTGTCCGGACAGTTCACCCCCAGAAAATATGACAAACCTGCCAGTGCCGCAGTCTCAACCATCAACAATATCTCTCAAAGAACTACTTCATGGGCACCAGAAATCCGCCCTGTCCTAGTTCGAAAAGAATACATCGAGCTACATGCTCCCCTCTCCAAAGTTTATCAAGCCTTATTAATCCGAAACCTTATCAAACCCTTGGATTCCCGTCCATTGCCAAATCCACTCCCAAGAAACTTCAAGGCAGATGCTCATTGCGCCTTTCAACAAACTTTTGGCCATACCACCGACCAATGCTTTCACCTCCAAAATATAATCTAAGGTCTAATTGACCGGGGTACCATTGCCCCACCAGCCAATCATAAGCCAAACACTACTCACAACTCATTCCCAAATCATGTCAATGCTATCTTCCTAGAAGAGAACCGAGAATTTGATCCCTCAACTCAAACCACACCCATATACTCTCCTAAACCTCTCAAAACCTGCCCACATTTCCTCCTACACCCTACTAGCCTCACTGATCAGTCATTGTCACTCCTTACTAGAGCATGCATCGCTGTCCGTACCCGTTCTGAAAATGGAAGCATGGAATTATTAGAAGTCTTAAATCAACTCCTAGAGTTCGGGCTGAAATTGTACTCACAGATGATCATTGATTGCAATAGGTTTAGTTTGCTATTCTTGGAAGCATGGAAATGGGCTCGAGAGTCAGACAGTTGGGTGGCACCGACCGATGAAGTTAGCTTGTATGATGTTTTCCAAATCATGGCATAATTATTCAAGCAAACCAACAACATTTGCAGTATGACCGAGTTACTTGATACTTTGAAGCTACAAGGACGCGTGGTCCCTTCACCCTTATACATCCCCACAGAATGGGGCGACCTGTATGAAGAAGCTATCGAAGTTTTGGAATGCATCAACTTTACATGGAAAGACAAAATTGTCGCCACCGGATGGGGGGGAGAATTCGGAGATTCAAACGAAGAGCAAGCTCCCGATAAAACTGGCCCGATAGCCGACATGTGTGGGATGATATCATTTGAAGAACTCCTTGGAAAAATAAACAAGGTGGCAGAATAACTCGAGATTGATGAGGAAATGAGATTCATGTTCTTCCCTTCTTTAGTAAATCACATGACTAGATCACGAAGGCATTACCAGATCCCAATCTCACTACCAGCAAATGACAAGGGGAAGGGCGTTGAAAACCTCCCTACGCCAGAGATGACCCTCGAGGAGAGCAAGATCCTTGATCAACTGAAGAAAACTCAAGCTCATATCACTCTATGAGGGCTTTTTATGTCTTCTCAGTAAATTTGGTTGGATACTTGACCTCTACCCGAATGCTATCCTTTTATGAA
The DNA here is from genome assembly GCA_949130495.1 of Sambucus nigra. Classification (NCBI taxonomy): domain Eukaryota; kingdom Viridiplantae; phylum Streptophyta; class Magnoliopsida; order Dipsacales; family Adoxaceae; genus Sambucus; species Sambucus nigra. The sequence goes on from OX422211.1 coordinate 94,629,324, forward strand.
GAAGAGATCCTAAAAATTAGGCCAAACCATAATCATGCACTCAACATCTCCGTCGAAGTTATGGGAAAAATCGTACCACTCTCACTTGTCGATAATGGATCTGCCTTGAATGTTTGCCCACTAACAATCTTCAAATGTTTAGGCCTGAAAGAAAGTGGCCTCACTCTAACCTCCACTGCTTTACGAGCCTACAATAATACCCGTAGGGAGGTGATGGGATCCATGAAGCTTGTAATAGGGGATGGTCCTATAAACCCTATCATCGGATTTTAAGTTATTGACATCCCATCTTGTTTCAACCTATTGCTAGGACGACCTTGGCTCCACAGTATCAAGGGTGTGTCTTCCTCACTCTATTAGAAATTGAAGTTCTTCACCAATGGACGGGTCATCACCATTTTGGGCGACGATGATAATACTGAGGGTGCAAGTACCAGCAGTCTGATCCTTGAGATACAACACGGGTCAAATGATATGCTGCTATCAGGATTTTGAGTTGAATCACTTCTACTCCCGGCAGGGGATGACTTCAAAGAAAGGGTTTGTACATAATACAACCCTAATGGCAACGTCTATGTGATTCAGATGTTCATAAAATATGCACTTTATTCACGGACTGGGGCTAGGTCAAATAAAGCAAGGGATACTTGAGCCTATTAAACTAAAGAAAGATTTCTCTCCTTGTGGTTTGGGGTATCAACCATCATAATAAGAGCTCAGAATGTTCCGCCAGTCTCGACCAAAGAGGAGACTAGACTGCATCCACATTATCCCAGGCGACTCCTTGAATGGACGATTCATCAATGAGGGTGAAGACATCCCCTTTTACGGCTTTCCGGAACCATGGTATGACCATACATACAAGAAGATGAAGCCTGCAATGGAGATCTTTTTCCAAGATAGCTACCCATGGGCCAAAAGTCCCCAACACACTGTACAACCGCTCATCAAAGATACCGAAGATTCTGAGGAAAGGGATTCAGAGGACTCATTCAATTTACATACACTGCGACTGAAACTCTGCATGGTTCATTCAGGCACTACATCACTGGATCCATCCCATCTGATCAAAGATATTAATACACCTCTCCTCAACTGGCATGTTGCACCAATTCTACCTGTTGAAATCCCCCTAATCCCAATGTTTACCCCATTTCTTCTTCTGTTGTGTATCCTTGCTCAAATGTAATCGAGATCTCCTTTGATGAGGTTCTCAATGCTGTTTTTCCTATCAATGAAATAAATAAAGATTTTGAGTATCTTGTTGTTCCTTACATTAACTGTTTGAATTCTAATCAAACTTTTGATGATGATGATTTTGCAAATGAAAAATTCTTACCTAATCTAAATAAGGTTAATAATAAAAACATAATCGCATTCAAGTTAATGAAGAAGATACTGTCGTTGTTAACCTCAGTTCTAGTAGCCAACTGCGCGAGATTAGGATAGGGGCTACCCTTGACGAGCATGAGTGTGCACAACTCGAAGAGTTGATAAAGGAATTTGTGGATGTCTTCGCATTGTCCTATGATGATATGCCTGGCATTGATCCTGAAATAGCTCAACAAGAGATCCCCACTCTTCTAGATTACAAGTCGGTTAAACAAAAGTTGAGAAAGCTCCGCACCCAATGGTTGCTCAAAGTCAAAGAGGAGGTGGTCAAGCAGCTAAACATAGGCTTCATTCATGTGATTGAATATCCGAGATGGCTAGCCAACATAGTGCATGTGCCAAAATCAGGAGGGATGGTTAGGATGTGCGTAGACTACCGGGACTTGAACAAAGCCTCTCCGAAGGATGATTATCCGCTACCCAATATCGACATGATCATGGACAACACAGCCAGTCATGATCTTAAGTCATTCGTCGATGGGTTTAACGGATACAATCAAATTAAAATATACCCAGATCACCAAGAGAAAACCGCTTTCATCACCCCATGGGGAACCTTTTGCTACACTGTTATGCCATTTGGTCTCAAGAATGCTAGGGATACCTACTAGAGGGATGCCACAACCATCCTGCACGGTCTGATTCACAAAGAAGTTGAGGTCTATGTAGATAATATGATTATCAAATCCAAGACTATAGAAGGACAAGTTCCCGCTCTCCGAAAGTTCTTTGAACGACTGCGACAGTATCAGATGAGACTCAATCCACAAAATGCATCTTCGACGTTACAAAGGGAAAACTCTTGGGATTCATTGTCAGTGAGAAAGGGATAGAAGCAGATCCTTCCAAGCTGAAAGCCATACTTGAGATACTACCTCCCCAAACAGAGAAAGAAGTCTGAGGTTTCTTTAGGAAATTATAATACATCAGCCGGTTCATCAGTCAATTAACTTCCATCTGTGAACCTATTTTCAAACTACTCCGAAAGGATTCAACTAAGGTTGGGAATAAGTCCTGCCAAGAAGCTTTTGACCAAATCAAGTAATGTCTGACCCAAACCCCTTTACTCATGCCACCACAGACTGGTCTCACTTTGCTCCTATACCTAACCATAACCGACACTACAGCTGGGGCTTTGCTAGCCCAGTACCTTGAAGATTATCATAAATAAAGAGCCATCTATTACGCCAGTCGCAAATTGTCCGAATACAAAGTCAACTACACTTCTTTGGAAAAGGCATATGTCGTGCTTGTCTGGGTCACCCAAAAGTTACGGCACTACATGCTCGCCTTCCCCATCAAACTTGTATGTCGAATAGACCCCATCAAATACCTGCTTGAGAAACCCGCCTTATCCAGTTAAATGGCCCGATGATTAATGCTCCTAGATGAGTTCGATATCGTGTACGTCATGCAGAAAGACATGAAAGGAAGAGCCATCTCTGACTACCTCGCTGATTACCCCATGGATGAAGTCGATGTCTGGATCTCCAAATTACCAGATGAAAACATCCTCTGCACTGCCCAAGACAATCTCCATTGGCAACTGTTCTTTGATGGCATTGCCAACAAAAAGGGATATGGCATTGGGATACTTTTAATCGCTCGCCCCAGATGACTCCCACACTCCCATCACCATCAAGATGGATTCCCCTTGTACCAATAACATGACAGAATACGAGGCATGCACGGTAGGCCTCCATGTTGCTCTCAAGAAAGGTATTGAATACCTAGATGTCTACGGGGATTCCGCCCTCATCATCGGTCAAGTTCTCAGAAAATGGAGAGTCAAGGACGAGAAGCTCCAACCCTTCCATGTCCACTTAGAAGAAATAACCTCCCAATTCTAAGATATCACCTTCCTTTACCTACCTCGAGAAAAGAATAACCTAGCCGATGCTCTTGCTACCTTGGACTCCATGATCAATATGCCCGAAGGAATAACAATTACCCCCTTCCTCGTTCAAAAACAGGACAAATCAACCCACTGCTACCACATTAAGCTCGTCACCACATAAGATCCCGAGCTCGCCAATTACTGGTACTATGATATCTAGCACATCCTCAAGCATGGTAGGTATCCTGAGGGTTCCAATAAGAAAGACCGAGTAACCCTCCGAAGATTGGCCACCCAGTACATCATTTTTCATAAAGCACTGCTTAAAAGGAACTTCGATGGAACTCATCTGCACTGTATCGCAGGGGCTGACATTGAAAAGATAATGCATAAAATCCTCAGCGAGGAGTGCAGGCCCCATATGAACGGTCATATGCGTGCCAAGAAGATCATTCGACAAGGCTACTACTGGACCACTATGACCCAGGATTGCACCGTCTATGTCTTGAGATGCCTCAAATGCCATCAGTTCCTCAACCTTCAGTATCTGCCTTCGCGAGAATTATACAACAAGACTTCTCCTTGGCCGTTCTCCACCTGGGCATCGATATCATAGGGAAGGTTACACCGAAGGCTTCCAACGGGCATGAGTTCATCCTAGTTGCGATTGATTACTTCACCAAATGGGTCGAAGCTGAGTCATACACAGTGCTGAACGCTAAGAAAGTGGCCAAATTCATCAAGAAAAACATCATTTATTGAAATGGGGTCCCATACGAGCTAGTATCAGATAACGGCTTGCACTTCGAGGAAGAACTTATAAAAGTGGTCAACGAGTACGGGATTCAGAGACAAAAATATTCTCCCTACCGACCTCAGACCAATGGTGCAGTCAAAGCCGCTAATAGGAACCTCCAAACCATTATCGATAAGATGACTAAAAGCTATCAAGATTGGGCCGACCGAATCCCTTATGCCCTCTAGGGCTACAGTACCTCAATCTGAACCTCTACTGGGGCTACCCCTTACTCTCTAGTCTACGGCATGGATACAGTCTTACTCGTGGCGATGAAAATACCCTTGCTGTGCGTGCTTGAAAGCAAGGTCAGCAAAGAAGTCTAGTGCCAAAGCCGTCTTGACGAGATGACCCTCCTAGACGAAAGGAGACTAAAAGCATTGTATCACATACAAGGGTACCATCGCCAAATAACGTGTTCATTCAATAAGAGAGTCAAGGACTGCAGTGTCCGAGAAGGGGATCTATCCCTCAAAGAGATTATAAAACCCATCTGGGACCCCAGGGGGAAATTCAAGCCCAATTGGAGCGGCCCATACATTGTAAAGAGGATATTGTTCGGTGGTGCTACCATGCTCACTGACTTAGATGGTGAGGAGATGGATCGTCTTATCAATGTGGACTGTCTCAACAAATTTTACCCCTAGTCCAAAATCTCGGCGCGCTACGACTCTTCTCATCTCCCTTCTATTCTTTTAAAAAAAATCTTCACTCCCCTCTACCCAGAACTACGTAGCCTTGGTACTCTGCAAAAATATTTCTCATAAAAATTAAAAAATTTCAAAACCCCAGAGGTACCTAGGCAACTCATACATTATACATGAGCACGACCCTTTATTTTTCACAAAAAACTATTAGTTTCTTATCTCCGAGAACGGAAGTTCATTCTAACATGTACTTGAACAAAAGGATTATCTATGCCTTAGCGATCGGTATAGATAATTCAAAAATATAAAACTCATCAAAAGGTACAGCTGGATGATCAAAAACTTGTTTATTTCACTAATAAGAAATTACGGTATCAATTACATAAGAAAAGGAACGGATAACTCCCTTCCCCCTACTTTCCAAAAAAGCCAAATAAAATTCCCACATTTATTCCCGATTACAAAATAAACTTTCCAAAAGTCCTATCCATAGCTACCAGTGTAGCCCGCTCTGTCATCATCATCTGCATCTCGGCTCCCCGCTTCCCCTGTCTGAATGGAGTGCCGCAGATGCTCCATGGATCAATAGGCTCGAACCAGCTTTAAAAAAACCACAACACCTCCTTCCATGGTATTAAATAAGATAAGCCACCTTTGTCCAGTCTCCACTGCCAACACCTTGCTAACTACTCTCCTCCACAACCACTTCATATAATACCCAGGGATATGCCAAAATCTCGCAACAAATTGAGAGGGATGGGTCGACGGATGTCGACTCTCCCACAAAAAGCCAAGCCGCATGCGCAGACGCTCAGTCAATTCTTCTACCGGAAAGAAATCTAGTGTCCGAGGTGGAACGACCTGCTCCCAGCCAAACTGATGCAGAAGCCGCCAAGGGAAATAGAAAGAGGTCTATCTGAGGCCAACCAACTGAACATACGGGTATTCTCCCATCTCTCAAATAGGAAGTAACTGTCCCCACCAGGGCACTGACCTGCACAGATTTAGATCCCCATGATCCACGAGCCAATTCTACCAGCTCTCAATATCCAAACCAACGCTGATGAAATGGCGCGAGAAGAAGTTGGGTACAACCGATAAAGGGTATTCTAGAGGAGGCACCAGGCGGAGTCTTTCAGACAACCACATGAACATCATCACGGGGCTACCCCTCAGAAAGTCAGAACGACCTTCTCGCCAGGCATCCAGGCCATTTAAAGTCTCCGCCAGTATCACCGCCGTAGGATTGCGATGGTATGACATCCATGAAATAATAGCTGCAAGTTGTGGATCCACCAACAGTTCCCCAAAAACCAGCAACAATTTTGATACTAAGCCCAAAACAACGGCTCTGATGTATCCAACATTGCCAATCTTCTACAAATGCACAGATTGTAACACAATCGAAAGGGAGATCATTCCTCCAGCAACCAGTGGTCTGACCACCGAAGGCCAAATGTGAAGAAGCCTGACCAACAAATCTCTGGGAGAATGGGAAAACTCAGGAAGAGCTGCAGTAACACTAGGATTTATCCCCAACATGGCAGAAAATTCCTCGTAGGTAGGACAGACTTCCTCCAAGCCAAAGAGGAATATATGGTCATCGGGGTACCAAAATTGTACCGCCGCCATTAGCATCTTCCATTCTATGGGCCGATTGTGCCACAAAGAGACTCAACGCATGTTGAAAGCATCGTAGTCGACATTATAAGAGCACATTACTTCCAGGGCTTTGAGGTATTTAGCAAACTCAATGCTACCAGGAAGAGCCATCTTGCAAGATTAAGAAATAGTAAGAAAGTGATAATGTGGGAAGAGAAGAAAGTGAAAGTGTGAGGAAGACAGACCCATCCACACCCCTTTTTTATACTTGGAAAACCCCTCACAAAAGACATAACCCCTGCAGAAATCGGAAGAAATCCTGCCCCACAAGGTACCAAAGGCTGAAGAAGTCACTAATCAAAGCTTTGAATTGATGGAATTGGACTTGACGACTGATAAGCAGGACAAGGGGCTTGCCGATCAGCAACCTCCTATTTTTAGAAACTTCCCTTTTTCCTCTTGTGTCAAAATCAGAATCTCATTAAAAATAAATTGATATTCTCAACAGAATTTCAAAAATCCCTTTCCACCCTTGTATAATTTCTCATTTTTAAGACTTTCCTTCACAAAAAAAATCTCTTTTTACGGTCTCAGCAGCAAAGTAAAAAGCGCATGTGCATGTATTCAATCACCATTAACAAAAGATAATAAAAAAATCCATTACATTCCATATATATTTTTCTATGTTACATCAGTTTTGCAGGAAGTAAAGAAAAGTAAAAAAAAATGGGACATAGCTCGAACCCACAATCTCTCACTCTCTCTCTTACTTGCCCTCTCTCCTAAGATCTTCCACCCCTGCGACGCACTCTCTTTCCCATGTGACGAGACAACGAACCATCGCTACCTGAGCCAGACTCCTCCCCGAACGAAGCTGACGGCACTAAGTAGGAAGGAATAGGAACCGCGTCCCAAATATGGGCAGTCGTCGAAGATATCCAGTCTCTGATGTCCCTCAGCCAAGTGATCGACACCCGAACTTTTTGCAAGTAAAAGGCAGAATCAGTATCAAAGAAGAAAAGAAATCAAAAAGAAAGAAAGATAGGAATAGGAAAAGATATACGTCAGGTCGAAGAACCTCCTTTGTCAAACCTAGCTCCTCCGGATCCATCGCATGAGGACGGTGCAGCATAGGAACCATCCCTCCATCAGCCCGCCGAATATTATATAAAGGGGTATGCAGCAGAACAAATGGAATCTCCGAAGTCACCGCCGCCGCAGGAGGGAAATGCAAGGCATCATATATGCTGGGCGCCATCAGACAGCTCGTCACAAAGTCCATGTAATCATACGGCGCAGCGATATCAGTGTACAATAGGTATGACTCACCGATCATCGCCACAATCCTCGCATCCTCCGGTAGCAGCCTCTCCTGCCTCATGGACATAAGAAGACGCATAGGTGGCGCCACCACCTCCTCCTCAGCGATCTGTCGAACCACCCTCTCCCCGAGATACCAAGAGTGTCCAAACTCATGCGCCAGTAAGCGCCACAGCTGTGCATTCACCCCAGTCAACCCCGTGTCCTGAATAGCAATCCCCCAAGGGTAAAACGTCACCTGAGAATCCCTAAGAAGGTATCAGTCAATACAGAATCAGAGCATACAAAGACTAAGACTAAAAGGTAAAAGTCTTACCCTATCACTAGTCAGGCCATTCAAGACCTGACACACTGCCTCTAGAGAAAGAGATCCCCTCGACTATCGATTAGCCTTGTGCCATCGATACAACTGGCAGAAGTCTCCAATAGTCTCATCCTCCAGAGCAATCAACTGGGTATTACACCCAATCACCTCATAGAACCATATCTGCCAAAGACAAGAAGTTGCAATAAAAAAAAGAGACGCATAAGGAAAGTGCGAATGCATGAAAGGAAAATGCGCAAATTAAAGAAAACCTCAAGGAGATACATGGCTCCAGTAAAAGTCTGCCGACAACACCGACTGAATGCATCCAAAGAAAAATAAAGGGTCGCCAAAGTCAGGCTCCCCCAATCATAGAAGGGAATGTTCAGGGTACGATAAGAACCATAAATGGACGACGTCGCCGCTCGATGATTCCTTGAAGCCCCCCAGCACTAGCAGAATAAACAACCGGGCCATCTGCCTCACCTGCAGTCCGTCCTCCACATCAATCACCCTACTTAGCAAAACATCCTTCAGCAGGAACAACCGAATGGAATCCCCATACACTATCCTCCCTACATCATCGAGCACCGTCCGTACTGCCTCCGACCTCACCCGCAAGGAGCGATCCACCTCTATCTGCTCCCCATCACAATCCAACCCTAACAGCTGCTACACGTCTATGGGAGTCACGGTCATATCCCCAAAGCTAAAATGAAAGGTGTGGGTAGTATCCCACGATCTATCCCCCAGAGCGCACAAAATCGTTGTCGAATGGGCCGTCTCATCCAATGCAGACGCCAACCTCCCAAAACCCACTGATGATACCACCCAACGCACCATAGGCGGAAGATGCTCCCAGACATCCTTAAGCCCCATCGTCCCGCGGGCACGCATGTTCTTCAAAGAGACATCGGACTGTCAAAAGAAAAATCTTGTCATAATCCAAGAAAGAAAAAAAAGGAAATCACTAAAAATAATGCCAAAAGTCACTTTACTTACATAACCGCCAGGGTTCACCACCCTCGAAGAGTGATGACGCGATAGCTCCCACAGCAAGGTTTGCTCATCCGCAACCGGCTTAAATGCATCAAAAGAATTATCTCTCCCTAAAGCAAGAGGCACCCTAGCCCTCCATTCCACGTTTGCCCAATCATCAACATTAAACCATTCCTTATGTGCTGCAGTGCTCATAAAAGCGGCCATTTTTTAGAGATCGGAATGCTAGAATGCTTCGCAAAAGAAAATTGTAGAAAGAGAGAAAGCAAGAAGCTGTGAAAATGAAGTGAATTCACCCCCTATATATATGATGCCACCTACCGATTGGCACTGCCCCTTCACCTTATCGAGGCAGTCCAAAAGTTTGTGCCACTGTCGAAAGGAACCCTCTGCACTATGATGACGAGCACCCCCTTAAAATTTCATAAAAAAAGGTCCCAAAAATACCATAAAGCCCTGAAAATTCCTCAAAAATTCTTTACAATCCCTAGAAGGATTTTAAACATTTTCACAAAGGAAATTTCACACTCCCTCAAACGGAACCCCTATTTTCACAGCGGAACTCTCAAGAGCCCGGTGATTTCCATCCCAGCAACGTCCTCGGAGAATCTCTAAGGATCACCTCCTATACCCTAAAGGTTTCAAAACCTCCCCGAGCAATACATCAAATATCTGGACCACCTAATCACTTCCCCAGTGGAGTTTATAGCATCAAATTTACCTTTCCTCCGCAAAATCTCCAAAATCAGAAGGATTTCTCCAACCGTCGGCTCCTTAACTCAAATCAACATCACAAGGTAATTTTCCCTGGCAGAGTTCCCTGAGAACATCTCACCTTAAGCCCTCAGAATTGGCTTCGACCCTCTAAATTGGGCATCTCACCTTAATCCCGCAGAATTGGTTTCGACCCGCAGAATTGGCTTCGACTCGCAGAATTCATCACCTCACTTTAAGCCCACCGAATTGGCTTCGACCCACAGAATTGGTCATCTCACCTTAAGCCCACATAATTGGCTTCGACCCGCAGAATTGGTCATCTCACCTTAAGCCCGCAGAATTGGCTTCGACCCGTAGAATTGGTCTTCTGAACTTAAGCCCGTGAAATTGGCTTCGACCCGCAGAATTAGTCATCTCAACTTAAGCCCGCAGAATTGGCTTCGACCCGCAGAATTGGTTATCTCAACTTAAACCCGCAAAATTTGCTTCGACCCACAGAATTGGTCATCTCACCTAAAGTCCATAGAATTGGCTTCGACCCGCCGAATTGGTCATCTCACCTTAAGCCCGTAGAAGTGGCTTCGACCTGCAGAATTGGTCATCTCAACATAAGCCCACAGAATTGTCTTCGACTCACAGAATTGGTCATCTCAACTTAAGCCCGCAGAATTGGCTTCGACCCGCAGAAATCTCGAACATTGGTGCCTAGACGTGTGACCCAAGAGTAAAAATTGATTAAGGCATCTCATCTACTCATTAAGGTACCATAATGATCTGAGTCGTACGTGCCCTTTTTAAATGGAATTCCCCTTAGTACATCTACCATGAGTACTCACGCACAGTGTGCATCACATAAACACAAAATAATTTATAACAATCTTAACCACGGAATTCAAGTCCCAAGCAAAATCTATCCAGTTGAATTTAATTTAAAAGGAACTAAGGAATCCATCCATCACATTACTTTTAAGTTATCCAATTCATACTATAAATGAGATACTATGCATCAATTTAGGTCTGGAGTCATCCCAAAATAACTCCTAAATACCAACTCTTAAATAAAAAAAGAAAAATTATCATATAATTAAAGGCACCGGTCGATCGCTTGCTTTAGTGTTTGAAGTTTTCCCACTTACGAGGTTTATCTTCTCCAACGCAGAAAAATCCAATTCAATCCTCTATTAAAGACCAAAAGGCCTTCATAAATGATCCATATAACATATACACAATGTATCTACTTACAAAACATAATTGACGCATAATTATATCATCAAAATGCTAACAAAAGTTCAAGAACCCAATTAAAACCCATTTTCTCTCTCAAGAACCCTAACATTCAAAATCGCAGCCATTTTATTGCAATTATCTAGATATTATACAATAGATCCTAGGGTTTTTAATAGATTAAGGTAAAAAAATCAAAACCTATATAAAATCTAATCAAAACACAATAATTATTGGGAAGTTTCAATCAAAATGGTGCTAAATCAATCCTAATTAGTTCTTAATTGTGTTAATTACAAAATTACTTGATTTAAATCATTTAGATTATATTATATTTATTTAGTTAAGGGTTGATTCAAATGAATAGGAATAATTTATAACAAATTCAAATATATAAGAGTTTGAATTAAACTTTCCTCCAATTGTGTAAAACTAGGGATCAAATCTTCAAAATCTTATCTATTCCATTTATACTTCTTCTCTACAAGATCTTAGATCCACAATTTGTGTTTATATTAAAATGAGCCTCGTAATGGCTTAATATCAACTATTAAATGTCTAATTGGTCTTCGATCTAATTTAGGGTCTTAAGTAGTTAATCACAAAATGCCTCATTTTATCAAGTCTTAACCCTCATAATCCATCATCCTCATAACCAATAATAAAAAATAACACATATTCTATTATTATCCCCATTAGCCATATTCTTCTTTAATCATAATTAAAATGTTTATTAATGTTTTTACTGGCTCTTAATTCCAAAACTTATTTATATACATATAGGTAAGTTGTGACATTACATGTCACTCAAGAACACGTAATATTCAATTATTATATAGAGAAAATACATGGTATTTCCTTCCCCTTATTCAAGAAATTTCATCATCGAAATTTATAAAACACCTAGCTAGAATAACTTTGGAAACCTTGATCGTATGTCCTCCTCGAGCTACCAGGTGAACTCTTTCTCGCTATGATGTCCCCACTGAATTCTCGCTAGCAGAATGACCTTTGATCGTAAGGTTTGCTCTCTACGTTCAAGGATACGTCGGGTTATCTCTTCGTAACTAGCATCTTTATAACTCTGACCCATCTAGATCTATGTGTTGATACTTATCTCCATGCCTCAAGAATTTCCTCAACATGGGTATGTGAAAAACATCGTGTACCATCTGAAGGTGATCATATAATGCTAGATGATATGCCACCGGTCCCACTCTCTCAATGATCATGAAGGGGCCTATGTATCGAGGGGCCATCTTCCCCTTCGTTCTAAACCTAACAACCCCTTTCCCTACGGATACTCTCAACAACATTTTATCTTCCACTATAACTCTAATTTAGTCCTCCACTTATCGGCATAACTCTTTTGACGATCATAGACTATCTTCATTCTCGCCTGAATACGCACCACCTTCTTCGAAGTTTTCTTGATAGTGTTTGGTGAAAACATATGATGTTCCTGTGACCCTACCCAATAACTAGGTGAATGACACTGTTATCCATATAATGCCTCATATGGTGCCATTATGATGATCTTCTGATGGTTGTAGTTGTAGGCGAACTCAACAAGTGGTAAATGTACAACCCAATTACCCTTGAGTTCACCCTTTCCATTTTTCCATCCAACCTTGGGTAAAAATTTGTTCTCAACCTCAATTGAACTGCCATTGCATACTAGAATTACTTCCAAAAATTGAAGATAAAAATGCTACTCCTATATGACATAATGTCTAGTTACACCCCATGTAGTTTCACTATCACGGATATGAATAACTTCACGTAGTTATCTGTGGAGTAGGTAGTCTTAAGATATAGGAAATGGGCCACCTTCGTCAATCTATCCATAATAAACCAAATAGAATCATGACTGCACAGTGAGTGCGGTAACTCAATAATAAAATCCATCGAGATGATTTCCCATTTCCATTGAAGGATCTATAAAGGTTGTAACTCTCTTGTTGGTCATTGGTGCTTTACATTTACTAACTGACGTAGCACACTTGGACACATAGTCAGAAATATCCTTTTTCATTCTGGACTAATAATACGATCATTTTATATCTTTATCCATCTTGTCCCTAGGATGCATCGTATTCCGTGAGCCTTGACTAAAATTTCTCTTCTCACTTCTAGATCCTCAGACACTACTAGTCATCCCAGGAATTGTAAATCCTTATCCAATCTGATCGAGAATGATGTAAATTTGCTCGTTTTTAGCTCCTTTACTTTTTTTGGGTAAAAAGTCTCCATCAACTGGGCCTGAACTACCTGTGCAATAATGGTCGGGGTAACTGTAATACCCCGTACTTTTATTGATATTTATTTATGGGATTAAATTAAATGTGAATTAATTGAGAATTAATCCGGATAAAATACTAACGATATGTGAGTTGGTATTCGATTATAATGTGTATAAATGGCAATATATGAATATTGAAAATATTGAAATTGTCGCGAGATTGAAATACGGCAATTTGGGAAATTTAGTTGGGACGCGCGTGTTAGTCGCATCAAGAATGTAATTTTTTTTAAATTAAAAAGTGAATTTTATTTTGATCAACCGAATGGTCATTTTGAGTGCGTCAACGTGTCCGGAAGGGTCGAAATAGTCAAAAAACACTAGCCGGGGGTTTAGTTTGGGTCCCGGGGCATTTTTGGGCCATACCGGCAACTTAAAAGGGTATTTTAGTAATTTTGAAATTTGGGGAAATATAACCAACGAATTTTGGGAATTTAAAATAGGTTAATTAATAACCCACTAATCCATTACCAGCACTTAACTGATTAGAGGGCTACGGGAGTTATAGGAGAAGTTAGAAAAAGTCCCAAAGAGAAAACCATAACCTCCATCTTCAACCTTCAACCTTGGGAGAGAAAGAAAGAGAGAGCAACCTTCAACATTCAACATCAAATTCAGAGAACAATCCGAGGCAAGTGGTTTAATTACGTTAATTTCAAGCTAATGCTTCTTCCATGCGTAGAAATTTATATAATTGCATTGTATTTGGAGATTTATAAAAAACCATGAAATTGGAGTTAGAATTCAGGTTTTGATATAGGGATTTCATGTAGAATTGTTATTGGGTGATTATATTAAAAGAATTAACAATTTTTATGATGCAAAAACGGATTTATTAAGGGAAATTGAAGACTATAAACTTCTAGGGTTCATACTCATAAGGTTTGGGGAAAATTGGGGATTGATGATAATTTTGTGTTATTTAGGAAGATTGGAACCCCAATAATATGTTAAAATACGATCTATGAAAGTTTAGTGATGTTTAGAAACCTTAAAATACTGTTGGGACGATTTTTAGATGAGTTTAGAGGTGAAGAAAACTTGGAAAAACGAAGTAGGAAAATCTGGGCTCGAAACTGCCATCTCGTTAGAAGACCTGCCCAGGTCGTTCGAACGAGCTCGTTCGAACGAGCTTCTAACGAGGTGACAGTTTGCCTTCTAACGAGTTGGAAGTTCGTTCGATGCCTTTCGTTTGAATGAACTCTCGTTCGATGCCCTTTCGTTCGAACGAACTCTCGTTCGAACGACCTCGTTCAAACGAAGTTTCTAACTAGTTGACAGAATGGCCTTTTTGGCCCGATTTGATTTCTAGTGTCCCGATACCTTGTTTAGATGATGAGATAACTTTCCCTTTTTAACTAAATGGTATAGTTTGGAGACTTGGAATATTTTGAGGAGTAACATATAGAAGAGTGATTTGAACCAAATGATATTTGCGGATTAGGACGCGAGTGACTAATCACGATGCGAGGATAATTGATGACTTATATACATATAAATCGGGGACATATGATTTGTGTAATACTAAAATCTGGTATAAGAACGAGAAGTGTACCACTACTAAAAAGATGGTAATTTCTAAGATGTGTGCATGCTTAGTATATATGATTTTATGTGTATGACATACCTACCATACTTGCTATCACAGGAGGTTTGCATTCGTTTAGGGCCATCTAATCTTTGTGTGCCTACGGGGGGGGGGGGGGGGGGGATCTGGATTGGTACCTCGAGGACATAGGTCAGAGGAGGACTTATTGTGAAGTTAATAAGTCTGTTGATCATGGGAGCGTAGGTATGTGCGTGACCCATGTGATGTGAACTATGTTCGCCTCCATTGTTTGTGATTTGCTATTATCTGAGAACGATTCTTGAGAGATTCGGAATGCGTAATCCTTATGTACGTGATGTACCGGGATGGGATAGCAGAGTATGTGTGCACCGCAGCTTAGTCTCGGGGTGCTTGTATTGTATATTTATGACGTGAATAATATACGGTTAAATGAAAAGAATTATCATGTTTAAATTGTGAAGTGTAATTACCGTAATAGTCGTTAAAGATAAAAAGGGATAACCTATAGTGAATTGTATTGCTAATAATTGAGAATCCGAGAATTATAGTAAAACCCTCTATTTTATTGATGATATTGGATTTAAAGTGCGAATCGAATAGAAAGGTTAGAATTTATTTTTGTCTAGATAGAGATGAGAATCACTTAAATGGGTACAGTACGTTAGGAGGGCACAATTAGTAGAGAGGTGAGTATTTCATGCGAGAGCACGTCCTAACATGTATTTTTCATTCATTGTATTAATGTTATTAAATCACTTGTTGTTTTTAAAATATTCTCCACATTCGGGCTCTGACCCGTTTGCTTTCAAATCTATTTTTGTAAAAACCTTTTTAGGTGCCCAGCCACAAGGACACCATGCATAGGAATTCTATTCAGGTGATGAGCTGTAGCTGTTGTGGGAGTTACAGGGCCTTGACAGTAGACGCCTCCTTTTCTAGTCTTGACTCCATGATTCAGTTTATCAGTTGTTGGGCATGTCGCCCCATTTCCTTAGAGACATTTTTATATTTCAGTTATTCAGACTTTGATATGTAATTTATTCAGGATGCAGACTGTTTTACTTATTTCACTATTGGGATTGTTGTGAGGAGTATTTCCTCCAGATTCATTATTATTTGTTGGTTACTCTATTGAGACTTTATTGTGGATGTTTATGTTATGCTTTTATAATTCATTTATTGCATGTTAATCAGATTTAACTTAAAATTTGACAACTCACTTTTTAAATACTAGGTGGTTAGTAATTATTAAAATGCTTTCGACAGTGATGCTATTAACTGAACCAACTTGACATTTTGTATTAATTTAATAAAGGAGTAGCTACCCGGTATTTAATTAGTCCGGGTGTCACAGTAACCATCACCGTGGCCATAAAAACATTTGCTAAGTCCTTCTCTTTAAGCATACTTCATCTTTCGTCCCATAAATCCGGTATGTCTTCTCCATGTCTTGCTATTAAAAAGGCTAATATAGCCACTGGCCTACGACTCAGTGTGTTTGCCATCACATTCACTACATTAAAATGCGCGTTTAGTAATAATATTTTACCGTTATAAAAAATATTAGTAACGGTAATTTTCAATTGGAAAAAATCCTCGGGGAATAAAATTATTAAAAAATATTTACCATTACTATTTTTTAATGTAGTAACGGTGTTTTAAAAATTACTAATTCTGGATTTACCAACATGATTTTACCGTTACTAGTTCAGAATTAGTTACGAAGTTTTCTATAACAATTTCTACCTTATTACACACATTTTGTAACGCTTTTTATTTTTATTTTGTAATGGTAAAGGACCAATACTAATATTAATACATAATTAAAAAAATTCAAAATTCGATATGTGTCTTGAATTTGAACAAATTTAGTTATGCTTACCACACTATTCAAATCTTAAGAACATATACAAAAAAATTCCACATAAACAAGGAAGTTATATTCAATATTTTCATTTAATATAAGCCTCAACTTTTGATTTACAAAAACTAAATAAATTAAACCATGCAAATGAAGCATTCCAATACAATCATCCCAAAAGTTACAATATTTTCATAAAATACATCCAATATAGCATCCTAATACAATCTCCTAAAAAATGAGATGTTTTAAAATTATAACCAAGAAAATCATCATCATCATCCTTGCCTTTATCCCATTATATGGGGTCGGACACAAGGATTCTCCTTTTCCATTCTAATATATTATATGCCATATTATCATTCAAGTTTAATTCCTTAAGATCTATCTTAATAATTTCATCCCACGATAGCTTAGGAAGACTCCTTTATCATTTACCTTCTATTTCCAATAATCTTCATCTTGTTCTAAGTGCATCTACTGGTCTACACAACACATGTCTGTACCATCTAAGTCTACTTTCTCTCAATTTATCGCTAATGGGAGCAACTCCTAACTTTCTCTCACATACTGATTTTTAATTTTGTCCCTTCTAGTAATTTCCACCATCCATAAGAGGATCATCGTCTCACTAACTTGGAGACTTTGTTCATGTTTTTTCTTTAAATCCCAATAATTCACTCCATATAGGGTCACTGGCCTAAAATTTGGCTCTATAAATTTTCCTTTTAATTTATTATTTATCCTCTTATCGCATAACTCCCCCTAGATTGTCTTCATTTCATCCAGCCAGTTGATATTCTACTCGTAACTTACTCATCAATATCCCCATTACTTTGTAACACTGAACCTAAACAACGAAATTTATCAATTTGGTTTATCACTTTTTCTTTAATCTTTAACATTATGCTATCCGACGCCTCATTATTAAATTTATATTTCACAAATTTCGCTTTATTTCTACTGATTTTTAGTCCCTTAGACTCTAAGGATTTTCTCCACGTATCTACTCTCATCGCTAAGCCCTCCTTTGAAATGTCTACTAAAACTATATCATCTGCAAACAACATACACTAAGGGACATCTTCTTATATGTCCTTAGTAATCTCATCCAAAACTATGGCTAATAAGTAAAAACTTAAGGCCGATCCTTGATGTTGACCCACTTTAATCGTAAAGTCATTATTTTCTCCACATATAGTTCTTACTCTAGTCTTTGTGTTGTTATACATATCTTCAATAACTTTAATATAACTCATAGGTATTCTTTTCCTCTTTAAATCCAACCAATTTATATCCCCGTATACTCTATCATAAGCCTTTTCTAAGTCTATAAAGACCAATGAAATATAAAAAATAATCCCTTGAACTCCATCTCTAAATCTTCATCAACCAAGACCAATCATAATGCTTTGCCTCCACCTCAACCTCCATCTATGACCATGTTGATATAATAAAAAGTTCAAAGAGGAGAAGAAACACTAATCAACAATATGAGAGTCGAATTAGATGCCAGATAATTACATCAAATTTCTTCAAATATTGTGTATAAATTATTGCAAATTGACAGTAATACGACCATAAGTGCGAATGAATTTCCTCATTTTTTTGGTATTTTGTTAGATACAATGCATGCTATCGAAGAAATATACTAAACTCAACTCAATTCAATAAAGCCTTTTCCCAATTAATTGGGATCGACTACATGAATCCTACCTTTCCATTCCATTCTGTTCAGTGCAATATCTTGTGTTAAGCCACATGATATCATGTCCTTTTTTATAATATCCCACCAAGTCAATTTGGGCCTACCTCTATCCCTTGCATTACCATCTATACTAACTAAATCACTATTCCTTATGGGCATCCATTGGTCTACGCTTAACGTGTCTAAAGCATATAAGTCAATTTTCTCTCAATTTATGTTCTATAATATCTACTTTTATCGTTTCACAAATTTGTTCATTTTATCCTTTCGAGTTTTACCACAAATTCATCTATCATTCGCATCTCTTCCACACTCATTTTCTGCACATTTTATTTTTTAGTTGCCCAACACTCTGTCACATATATCATGACGAGTTTAATGGACATCCTATAAAAATTTCTTTTTAACTTCAAAGATATACACCTATCACATAATATGCCGGGAACTCTTCTCCACTTAATCCAACAAACTTTAATCCTATGAGTAACAACATCACTAATATCTCCATCTTTTTTAATAATTGATCCTAAATAATGAAAATGATGATTTATAGGTATATCTTGACCCTCCAATTTCACTGTATCCCCTTTTGTCCTCCTATAATTATGAAAATTTCACTCCACATATTCTATTTTAGTCTTTCTAATTTTAAATCCTATTCTTTCTAGAGTTTTTCTCAACAATTCCAATCTAGCATTAATTTTCATTTTATTCACATCCACTAAAATAATATCATCTGTAAATAGCATACATCATGAAACCTCATCTTGTATTTGTCATCTCAACTCATCCACAATAAGAGCAAAGAGATAAGGAATTAGTGTTAAATTTTGGTGCAGAGCTACAGTAATTATAAATCCACTACTTTCTTCAGCTAATGTTCTTATACAGTCATGGCCCTGTCATACATATCCTTAATCACATCAAAATATCTAGGAGTCACTCTTTTTCATTGTAGAACCCACCATATTATATCTCTTGGTATCCTATCATATACCTTCTCCAAATCTATAAAAAGCATACCTCTCCATTAATCTCCTCAATAAATAAATTGCTTTCATTGTTCACCTCCCAGGCATAAACTCAAATTGATTCTCAACTACTGTTGTTTTCCATCGCAATATATATTCAATCACTCTCTCAAAGTTTCATTGTATGACTCATTAACTTAATACCATGATAATTTGAACAACTTTATATGTCCCCTTAATTTTATAAATAGGTACTAAAATACTCTTTGTCCATTCATCGGGAATCCTATTAGTCATTATAATTCTATTAAATAATTTTGTAAGTCAAGATACTCCTTCCTCCCCTAAGCACTTCCAAACCTCAATCGATATACCATCCTGTCCTAAAGTCCTCCATGTTTCCATCTTTTTAAGAGGAATCTTAACCTTTATTGTCCTAATTCTGTGAAAAAATATATTTTCTCAAGACTCCCTAAGTTCCTCTATATCTAATCTACTCCCATTATTACCATTCAATGACCTCTCGAAGTAACTTTTCCATATTTTCATAATCTTGTCATCCTTGACTAGGACTCTTGAATTATCACTTTTAATAAACTTAATGTTATTAAAATCTTTTATTTTTTGTCCCTAAGGTTAGAAAGCTTACAAATACTTTTCCCCCTTCTCGTGTTCCTAATTTTATATAAAGATCATCATACCCCGTTAGCTTGGCATCTCTTACCATTTTCTTCGATTCTAGTTATTTTCCATGTTTTAAAGCACTCTGATTAGACATAAGTTCTTCACATTTATCCCCTTAATTTCGGTCTTTTTATGATCCCGTGCATTGTAATTAAATTTGTTTTATCTCATATTTATGCTACTAACTCTTTTTGTCAAGTACTTTGTATTTTGTGTATCTCTTATGTGTTTTACTAGTATTTCATGCAAGTTAGTATGAAAGAGAACTCAAAGCACTGAAAGAAAGCAAGAAACAGGGAGTTGAAGGGTATTTTTCTAATTTTATAGCCCTAGTCCGGAGGTGTGTCCAATTGAAAAGTTGAAGATATTGAAATTACAAGAACACTGGAAAAAAATGGTACCTCAATTCGAGCTACAGTAAAGAAGTTATGACCTTTTGAAGATGAAGAATTCGGAGAACCGAACCGATGAAAATAAGACCGAACCGGTCCCCCTCACTATAAAGGCCAAACCGAACCTATAGAATCAAAGTTCGAACCGGTTCGTTCATTAGTTACGCTCAATATCCATTACTAAAATTAGTCATGCTTTTAAAGTGCGACAAATTTCCAGAAGTAGGATTTTTATTTTGTCCTTATCTTTTGGCCAAAAGAGTTTTATGTTTGTGGGACTCTTCTAAACGACTTGTAACCTATATATTTATTCATTTGGGTTCTTTTAACATAGATTTCATTGATTGTAAAGATCCATAATAAGGAGGAACATCTAGGAGAAAAATTTACATATATTGCACCTTTAATTCAAGAGTTTTTTTTATTTTTCTTCAAGCTTTGATTTCTTCTTGCATGTTCTTGTTCTTCAATCTTGGTAACCTTTATTTCCAGCACTTTTATTATTATTTATCATGTGTAATCTCACTTTTCACACAATTATGATTCCATGCTACGTAGATTTATTGATTAATCATAGTTACACCATGTCCGACTAGATTTTCAAGGGTTCAGATCCTTGAACCCAACTCGATGTGGTTTGCATGGATATAAAAATAATTCTCTGAACAAAATAAATGATTGGATCATGTAAATTAGTTGTTTCAATCGTCATAGGACTTTTAACCTCATTTGCCCTAGGTAACCGGTTGTTTAAGAGTGCGATGCGCATGTCAGCTATTTCGACACCGCTTTATTTCTATTCTTGATTATGTATGATGCGGGCTTGTACCCTCATATATGTAATGCTTGAAATTAATAAAGTTTGGGTTTGATCAATTATCTAATTCATGGTTGCTTTTAGATCTTGCAAACTTAGTAGGGTTCGGGGGATTGTAGTCCAACCTAATTTTCTCATTCATATTTAGTTAATCACAGTAAGTTTACTTCTGCATGCGTAGTTTCATTTAATTTGCATTTAGTTCATAGATAAAATTCACTCATTACCTTTTCATTTGTTTTTCTGAGTCGGTTTGGGATTAAGCATCTTTACTATTTGTCGTCATGTTCTACATTTTATTTCCCCGAGGATTCGACCCAGTCTTACCGGGTTTATTACTTACGTGGCCGGTTTGCACTTGAACCATAATTAGCGTGCACTAGAGACACACTTTGAGTCTCATCACACTCACTTTTGATTTTTACTATAGTTTATACTTCTTAATTCCACTACCAAGTTTTGTTAGATTGTGTCCCCCTACCTTTTGGTTCTCCAAGAATTTCTTTTGATATTCTCCTAATGCATGGCGCCATCTTATCCCACATTATATTAGTCTCCTCTTTGGTATCCCATGATACTTTATTTAATATTTTAGCTTTAAATAGTTCTAATTTCTCTCCTTGTAAGTTCCACAACCTGGTTCATGGATTAGTTTTCTCTTTTCTCTCTCGTGATTGATTTTTAACACCATTATCCTATGTTGTGAGGTTAAGCTCTCTCCCGGGATGAACTTACAGTCTTTTCATGTTAATTGGTCTCCTTTTCTAGTAATGAAAAAAATCTATTTTGCTCTTATGAGTTTCACTTTTATAAGTTATTAAGTGCTCAAGCCTCTTTTTAAAACATGTATTTACCAGTACAAAATCATAAGTCATCGCAAAATCTAAAATAGACTCTCCACCGTTGTTCCTATTTCCAAAACCATATCCTCCATGCACTATCTCATATCATTCATGATCTTCTCCTACATGTCCATTAAAATATCCTCTTATATAGATTTTCTCACCTATGGGAATTTATTGAATTAGTTTATGTGACACCCAGCCTAATTAATCACCGGGTGATCAGTCCTTAATGAATTAATTTAAGAATATCAAGTTGGTCCAGATAATGCATCACTGTCGAAAATTCAAATTTTAATTTAACAAAAACTAACCACCTAATATTTAAAAGGGGTGATGTCCAAATTTTATCTTTTTACTAACTAATATAAAAAAGAATACTAACAAATGCAATGCATCACAGTAATATAAATAGAGTCTGACTGAAGTAAAATAAATGATTGGAGTAAAACACATCCATATAATAAATCCAATAAAAAGAAATCAAATCTAAGAGAGAATGTAAAACAACTAAATCTCTGAATGTAAACAGGATAAAGGACGATATGTCCAACAGACTAGATAACTGAAAAAGGAAGGATAGGTTGAGTCGTCTACTAGCAATTATCCTGCAGCTTCCACAGCAGCTATAACACGGCAACTGAATAGTGTCTCCTAAGGCTAGTGTCCCTATGGCTGGGAACCTAAAAACAATGGAACAATAGAAGGATATACAGAAAAACGGGTCAGAGCCCGAGTTGAAAACAATTTAAAATAGCAAGTGCTTAAATTTATTCAATTAACACAATTATTATTCAAGTTACCTTAGCGTACACACTTGAGATACTCACCCCTCGATCTAGTGTGCACTCCTAACGAGCCTAACTACCCTTACTAGTCATGATACCCTGACTGGCTACTAAGTTCACACTATTATGCTGGAAAGACTCCCTAAATAACTCAAAGCCGACTTACTTACTATTTCGATTTAGAATTAGTATTACTTTAGTTTAT
Organism: Sambucus nigra; assembly: GCA_949130495.1. Lineage (NCBI taxonomy): Eukaryota > Viridiplantae > Streptophyta > Magnoliopsida > Dipsacales > Adoxaceae > Sambucus > Sambucus nigra. The sequence goes on from OX422211.1 coordinate 94,652,302, forward strand.
TCACATATTCTTTTAATTTCCCAGCTGATACTACCATAAGTACACATTTAAAAATAGAGTCATCAACATAAGACACCAAATAGGATTTTCCTATAAAAATTATTCTCTTTATGTATACATATCCATTTATATACAAATATAGCAATATATCACCCCTGGTTGTGAAACCCTTAGTGCTACGCATACTCAGATATCTAGTCCCACTGCAATGCTCACGCATAGAGGACAACAGGTTCAATCTCTATAGAATCTATGAAAACACAAACACCTATTGGAGGCGAACATAGTCCCAAGACGATGGGCTACGCACATACCTATGCACCCATACGATCGTCATCACTATCATTCTCACAGATAGCCCGTACCTAGTTTCCATGCTCTAGTGGTACGACTCTAAATCCCCCGAAGGCACACAAGATCCTGTCGTCCACAATGCGTTAACCTCCGTTCGATAGCCAGTAGCTAGGTATGTCATACACATAATATTTTGAGCAATAAGCATACACACAACTTATATAATTTCATTGTCTTTCCCGTAGCCTAGTATTCACAGTACGTAATATATCCCCTATTATACCCCGTACTTTATTCGTATGTAGTTTCCTTTTTATTTTCGCATCTCTCTAATTTTATAAATTTTCATACCTTCCGAGGGTCAACATATTCTACGCTCACTAATAATTATAAATTTTAAGTCACTCGACATTCATACAAGTCTAACACTCATTTAAATAAGCCAACGGGAAGTTTGAAACAAAAATCGAGCCTTTAGAGTCATTCTGGAATCTCGTTAGAAGACCTAGGAATTTTCGTTCGAATGAGGTCGTTCGAATGAGGGTCGTTTGAACGAAGTCCCCCCAACTTTGAATGAACTACCAAACTCGTTAGAAGGGTCAGTGGAAACTCGTTAGAAGTATCGTTCGAATGAGGTCTAACAAAATTTCCGAAGTTGCCCAATTCATCTTCAAAGTTCGTTTTTCCAGACTTTCTCCTCTTCAATATCAACTTAAACCCATTCCAACCCAAGTAAAAGGTTTCCAAACTACTCTTAATCACCCTAGAACACTTCTTATCATAGGTTAGGGGTTAAATCCTTCTAATCATCAAGTAATTTCAACAAATTCCTAAATTTTCCCATGATCATAGTAACATAAACCCAGAATTATAAATCTATAAAACCCCATTTTTATTGTATGATTAACATCTAATTCACCAAAATTCATAATCCTAATAAGGGGAAAATTACTCTACATGCAAACCCCCATCAAATTTCTAAGATTCCTACACAATCTCAACATAGGTAAACCAATTTTGGTATTAATAGTTCTAAAACCTCAACATATATTAACAAGAATAATAAATGCTAAGAGAAAGAGAAACATAATCACTTGACTTAATATGAACTTCTGATTCGTGGGTTGAAATTTGTATGGGAACGATCCTCTTGACACGATCTACGCGTTGGTGTACTTTTTGGTGTGAAAGCTTGAGTTCTTGGCTTAGGGCTCTAATGGAGTCTTCTTCTTCTTCCATGGTTCTCTCTCTCTTTGCCTCTCTTTCTCACATAGGTTGAAACTAACTAGCCACTAACCCTAAAATCTTTTAATTAAACCCAATTTTCGTCCATTTAATTACCCAAAAATTCCAAAAGACTAAAATAGCCCTCTGGGGTATCGTTTTGGGCTAAAATGTCTCAGACTCCAATTTAAATACCCGAGTAGTATTTTCTGACTATTTTGATCCTTCTGAACACTCTGGTGCACTCAAAATAGTCATTCGAGTTATAAAAATAATTTACCTTGTAAATCCCCAAATACATACTAGTGACGCAACTCATACACGTCCCAAATATTTATAACATAACTGTCGTGTATCTCATCCCCGGCCATAATATTATTTCAATAACTACTAATTCTCGTCATGCTAGTAATTATTATCATAAAATCGGATTAATGACAATTTAAATTTTCTCCCTTTAATTTAATTAATCCCCATTTTCCATAATTTCGTAAAACTAAAAATGCATAAAAATACGGGGTATTACAGTTTATCCACTTTTTCCCAAAATTGTACTTTAGTGTGCTCATTTAATCCTACTTGGGGTGCATTAACAATGTTAATTATACTTTCATCTAATACGAGTTTTACAAGTATAAGTCTATCACCTTTCCTAATAATGGTTATGCTATCATCCTTAAGGTTCTTATTAATTATTATAATGACTCCATTCCTATTTCTATATTTTCCTGTATAATATAATTTAAATCCTGTAATTTCAATTTCTCTAACTTTCTCCCCGACCTATTTAGTTTCTTATAAGAAAGCTATATTAACTTTTCTTCTTATCATGTTATCCATTAACCCCATCCCTTTCCTCATCGCAGTCCCTATGTTCCAAGTCATTAACCCCTAAATGGAATAGAACCGAAATAATCGGTAATCCTAGGGCTAAAATGGCAAAAATACATAAAACCCCTAAATGTACTAGCCAAAAATCACCAAAATCTGATTAAATCACTCAATCAACTGCTAAAACTGAATACCCAACCTAGAATCACTTTAAGAAAAGGAAATCAACCAAACTCAAAGAGAATTGAATACTTACCTAAGTGAAAGGCAAATGATACAAATATATCAAATCTAGAGCTAAAGATCACAAACCGCTTAGAAATATCTCAAGATGCAATTGAAATGACATGTAATTAGTGAAAAATACTCAGGGTTTGATTTTTTAATGAAATGAGAACATGAATCAAAACCCTTCTTAAGACTCCCAACACCATGTGAATGGAATATAATAGCTATGCAAACGGGTTTCCGTCCGAATGACATTATTTTGTGGGTGGGTGCATGAAATGGAGTATATTCCTAATTAAACTCAAAAATTCCAAAAGATTCCCATTAAGCCTACTAAATCCCAACTCTTATAATACCACTGGTACAAATGAATGCAACTGCATGAAAAATCATTCGATTTGAATTTAATATCACCCATTTGGGATAAAATTCATAAATAAACATAAAATCAATAACTCACACACACATATATATACAAATGAAAACACAAAGCATGTAAAGTTTGATTGTGATTGGGAAACTCATGATCAACTAATTGACACAAATATTTTATTTAAATCTTGATTAAAAACATGACTTAAAAACACATTTAACTTACTTTCAATCAACACAACATCAAAACCATAAAATTTTCATCACATAAATATTTTGCAACTTTTTAATATTAATGAAGTTATGATTCATGTGACAAATAGTTATACAAAATCAACATGAATACACATAGTCAAATCATCCAAACATTATATATGATGCTTAAAAGACAATCATTACATCAATATCCTTGTGGTCTTAAAATGATACTTTCAATCCATTGACTCCGTCAAGAATATAGTAATTGAAATATTATTAAATGCCAACTAAATAGCAATTTTTATTTCAGAAAAGTTATGCCCTATCTTTTTTTTCCATGTCAATTCAAGCTCTTGGTTTATGGGTCTTTTTCAACATATTTTGGATTTTTCCATCTATTGACTTTTCACACGCCTAGATGAAACCTACCCAAAAATATTTGAATTTCCAAAAAGGGAGTCATCACTCTAGCGGTACCACTTATAAATGCTTTTAAAAATGTTCCTTTTTCAACGTCATCATAGTAAGAAACTCACAAAACCTCACATATGGACTAATGAAACACCAATAAGATCTAAGAATTTGATAATGATCAATTTAACCTTTAAAAGTAATATCCACATATTAAACATCATATGCAACAAGTGATATGAATGGCTCATCTAGTGTGAAATCAATGCCATAGATCTCAACAAGTTAAACAATCGTAATTTATCAAATAAATTTTAACCAAACAATTAAATCAATCAAACATTTTCCTCAAATAGTTTAGAATTACATTTTAGTCACTATTCAAGTTAAATATATCATTAATTCAATATGAATCAAAGACTTAACCATATTTCACAAAAGTAATACACATTAAATACTTTAGGATTTTGAATAAAAATGGTGCATGAGTATTTACAAAATCATGTTTAGAAAGAAAAAAAATTATAGAAAACAAGTGAATAATATGCAAGGAATTATCACTAAATAATGAAAGAGATATTAACTAAATACTCTCATCCACATTGACTTGTTTCCCCCTCAAATCAAGAATGACCTAGGAATGAAAACCTACAATAACCTAGTCATCCTAACAAACTATCTACCTAGATAGTGATGGGTGTTGCATCGACCGTGTCAATAGGATGCATAAATTGTACCTCTTTTATCTCAACTTCCATTTGACATACATCACTCCCAAACTTCTTTTGAGAACCAACTAAGACAACATTCATTCCAGGTGCATACCTAGGCAAACCTTTACCTATTCTAGGTATCCATCTCTCATTCCTCCTAAGATTTTTTTGCATAGCCCTTGAAAATTGAGTTCGGTGTCTAGGAATATTACCTCTATTCTCACCATTCTCTTTCACTATAAATGACATTTTTTCTCACTAACCACTTTACCATATTAGGCATATGGTCATGGGAAAAGTCCTTGACCAGGACTGTGGATCGCGGCCAAGGTTTGTGACCATTTTGGGCGTGACCATTTTCATGGGTCATGGCCCAAATCCCTGACCAAATGAAGGGTCACGGACCTTGGGGTCACAAAAAATATTCATGGACTAAAGTCATGAACCATTCACGTAGTTGATCACGGCCAAAAGTCATGACCCATCAATTAATATGAGCGAATGGTCACGGATTTGGTCATAGCCCAAGTTCGTGGCCCATCCTTCGAAATATACTAAAATGGTCACAGTTATGGTCACGGCTCTAGGACGTGACCCATCCTTCGAAATACGAAAATGGTCACGGCTCTGGTCATGGCCCAAGGCTGTGACCCATCCATTTGAATATGACATTGGTCACGGCTCTGGTCAAGGCCTAAGGCCGTGACCCACACTTTGACATTATCGAAATAATCACGGCCTTAGGTCGTGACCCTGTTTATGGGTGATAAAAAAAATGGTCTTGGACTTTGGCCGTGACCATTTTCAACTATAATAAAAAAATTGGACCGAATTTCCTCTATTTTCTTGACATTCTAAAACCTACATAATGTAAACCCCGCATGACCATAATCCTAAATAATAAATATAAAACCCACCCCCCGATTTGAGAGCACGTTGATATTCACAAAATATTATCGTGCTCTCAAATCGGGTGACCTGTGACCACGCGATCAATTCATACGAGTTATATTGGTCCCCCGCGAGGTGTTGCCGCCGCTCATGGTAGCGTTTGGATGGTGTTTGGGGGGGGGGGGGTTCCTCTCTAATGACACGTTTTCAAGCCTAAGTGTAGATATTCATAAATTATCACCGTGCTCTCAAATCGGAGGTCCCGTGACCACGCGATCAGTTCCTACAAGTTACATTGGTCCTGTGTGAGGTGTTCACACCGCTCACGAGGCCATTTGGGGGGGTGTTTCAGGGTTTCGCTCTCTAACGCCATGTTTTCAAGAGTAAGTGTAGATATTCTCAAATTATTGTCATGCTCTCAAATTGGGGGTCCCGTGACCACGTGGTCGGTTTCAATGAGTTACATTGGTCCCGTACTAGGAGTTGGCACTGCTCACATGGCTGTTTGGGGGGTATTTCGGGGTTTCACCCTCTAACGCCATGTTTTCAAGACTAAGTGTAAATATTCTCAAATTACCCCCATGCTCTCAAACCTGGGGTACCATGACCATGCGATCGATTCTTACGAGTTACATTGGTCCCATGCGAGGTGTTGGAACGGCTCCCAGGGCCGTTTGGGGGGTGCCTCAGGGTCTCTCCCTTTAATGCCATGTTTTCAAGCCTAAGAGTAGATATTCTCAAATTATCTCCATGATCTCAAACCGAGGGTCCCGTGACCACATGGTCAGTTCCTATGTGTTACATTAGTCCCTTTCGAAGTGTCGGCACTCCTCACAGGGCCGTTTAGGGGGTGTTTCGAGGTTTCGCCCTCTAATGCCAAGTTTTCAAGCCTAAGTGTAGATATTCTCAAATTATCATTGATCTCTCAAGAAAGGGGTTCAGTGACCACACGATCAGTTCCTACGAGTTACATTGGTCCCGTGAGAGGTGTTGACATCGCTCACTGGACCGTTTGGAGGCTATTTCGAAGTTTCACCCTCTAACGCCATGTTTTCTCCTAAGTGTAGATATTCTTAAGTTATCACCGTGATCTCAAATCGGGGGTTCCGGGACCACACGATTAGATCCTACGAGTTATATTGGTCCCGTGAATGGTATTGGGGCCACTCAAGGGGTCGTTTGAGGGGTGTTTTGGGGTTTTACCCTCTAACACCAAGTTTTAAGCATAAGTGTATATATTATGAAATTATCATCACCCTCTCAAACCAGGGATCCCGAGACCACGCGGTCAGTTCTTATGAGTTACATTGGTCCCGTGGGAGGTGTTGACGCCACTCACGAGGCCATTTGGGGGGTGTTCCAGGGTTTCACCCTCTAACGCCATGTTTTTCAGCCTAAGTATAGATATTCTCATACTATCTCTATGCTCTCAAATCGGGGGTCTCGGGACCATGCAGTCGGTTCCTACGAGTTACATTGGTCCCGTGTGAGGTGTTGGTGCCACTCACGTGGCCATTTGCGGGGGGTGTTTGGGGGTTTCTCCCTCGAACGCTATGTTTTCAAGCCTAAGTGTAGATATTCTCAAATTATCTCCATCCTAAAAAATTGGGCGTTCAATGACCACGCGGTCAATTCCTATGAGTTATATTAGTCCTGGGCGAGGTATTCGCACCGCTCACAGGGAAGTTTTAGGGGTGCTTCAATATTTCTCCCTCTAACGCCATGTTTCCAAGCCTAAGTGTAGATAGTCATAAATTATCATTGTGCTATCAAATCGGGGTTCCCGTGACCACGCGATCAGTTCCTTCGAGTTACATTGATCCTTTGTGAGGTGTTGGCACTGATCACGGGGGTGTTTCGAGATTTTGCCCTCTAACACCACGTTTTCAAGTCTAAGTGTAAATATTCTCAAATTATCTTTGTGCTCTCAAATCGAGGGTCCCGTTACCGTGCGATCAGTTCCTACGAGTTACATTGGTACTGTATGAGGCGTGGGCACCGCTCACGGGGCCGTTTGGAGGGTGTTTCGGGGTGTCGCCCTCTAACGCCATGTTGTAAATCCTAAGTATAAATATTCTCAATTATCGTTGTGCACTCAAACCGAGGATTTTTAAACCATGCAGTCAGTTCTTACGAGTTACATTGGACCCGTGCGAGGTGTTGGCACCAGTCACGAGGACATTTGGAGGGTGTTTCGGGATTTTTCCCTCTAACTCCATGTTTTAAATCCTAAGTATAAATATTCTCAATTATCATTGTGCACTCAAATCGAGGATTTTTAGACCATGCAGTCAGTTCTTACGAGTTACATTGGACCCGTGCGAGGTGTTGGCACCAGTCACGAGGACATTTGTAGGGTGTTCCGGGATTTTTCCCTCTAACTCCATGTTTTCAAACCTAAGTGTAGATATTCTGAAATTATCATCGTGCTCTCAAATAGGTGGTTTCGGGACCACGCGATTAGTTCGTATGAGTTATATTGGTCCTGTGCAAGGTGTTGGCCATGTCTACGGGGTCGTTTGGGGGGTGTTTCGAGATTTCACCCTCTAACGCCATATTTTCAAGCTTAAGTGTAGTTATTCTCAAATTATTACCGTGCTCTCGAAACGGGGGTTGCAGGACCACGCAACTAGTTCCTACAAGTTATAATGGTCTTGTGCGAGGTGTTGGCGCCCTCACGGGGCTGTTTGGATGATGTTTCGGGGTTTCGCCCTCTAACGCCATGTTTTCAAGCCTAAGTGTAGATATTCTCAAAGTATCACCGTTCTCTCAAACCCGGGGTCCCAGGACCACGCGGTTAATTTCTATGAGTTACATTGGTCTCGTGCGAGGAGTTGGTGCTACTCACAGGGCCGTTTAGGGCGTGTTTCATGGTTTCTCCCTCTAACGCCATGTTTTTAAGCCTAAATATAGATATTCTCAAACTATCATCATGCTCTCAAATCAGGGATCCCGGGACCACGCGGTCAGTTTTTACGAGTTACATTATTCCCGTGCGAGGTGCTGGCACCACTCACGGGGCCATTTGGGGGTGTTTCAGGGTTTCGGCCTCTAACTCCATGTTTTCAAGCCTAAGTGTAGATATTCTCAAATTATTATCGTGCTCTAAAACTGGGGGACCCGAGACCACACGATCAGTTCCTATGAGTTACATTGGTCTGATGTGAGGTGTTGGCACCGCTCACGAGGTCGTTTGCGGTATGTTTCGGGGTTTGTCCCTCTAACGCCATGTTTTCAAGCCTAAGTGTAAGTTTTTTCAAATTATCACCATGCTCTCAAACCGGGAGTCCGTAACATCTTAGGTAGCACGTAGGATTCCAGATTTCTCCATCCATCTTTCTCCAATTAATGTCCTGTTCATAAGACTCCTGAGCTCCAAGAAGTTGCAAAACTCTTGAGCTCTAAATAGTTACGCATGAGGTGTTAGTGAAACTCGCGGTGCCGTTTGGGTGCCGCTGGGGTGGTGATTAGGCACATATTCTTCATATTTATCCCCTTAATTTCGGTATTTTTATGATCCCGTGCAGTGTAAATAGCTTGGATTTATCTCATATTTATGCTACTAACCCCTTTTGGCAAGTATTTCGTGTTTTGTGTATTTCTCATGTGTTTTACAGGTATTTCATGTAAGTTAGTGCGAAGGAGAACTCAAAACAGTGAAAGAAACCAAGAAATGGAGAGTTGAAGGGCATTTTCGTAATTTTTTAGCCTTAGTCCGGAGTTGGGGCCAACTAGAAAGTTGAAGAACTCTAAATTACAAGAATACTGGAAAAAACGGCACCTCAATCCGAGCTACGGTGAAGAAGTTACGATGTTTTGAAGTTGCGCGATAATGAAGAGAAACGGACCGGTCTGGATGTGCGAATTGATGTAATTAATTATGCAGATTTTATGGTGATTGGTTGGCAAAAACTTGTGCCACAAGCGAAATTTGATGTTAAATTCGTGCAACTTGGTGCTATAAAAGACCAAGCCCTAATTCATTCAAAGGGGGACTCAAAATTAGATAGAGAAAGTCATTTTTTAGAAATCCTTTTTAGTTTTTCATATTTTAGAGAAACCTTAGTTTGTATGTTTGAAGAACAAGTAGTATTCTGGATTCAAGTTCATCTAGTGCAAATTTCAAGTATCAATTCTTCAATTCAATTCAAGAATCAAATTCCCTTCTCTTATTTAGTCTCAATTCTATTTTCAATTTTCAATTGTTTTGCAATTTGTTACCAATGTTTGTTAGATCCATAATTCCATGTATTGGTATGAATTTGTTTTCTAGAAAAATCATGAGTAGCTAAATTCCCAAGGGTTGGGGTACATGAACTCAATCCAAGGCAAATTATTTATGTAGAAAATAGAGATTAAATTAAAATATTGATTGAATCGTGAATGAAAATCATACAAACATTGTCAATCTTTTAATCTCTCTTGCCCTAGGTACTTGAGATGTTTAAGAACGCTTTGTGAGTATAATTTATCATTCACTGCTTTATATCTGTCTTTGATTTCATATGATGCGGGCTAGATCCCTCATATATGTAATGCTTAGAATTTATAAAGACTGGATTTAGTCAAGAATTTTAATTTACAATTCTAGTATTCTATAGGATAATTTGTTAAGGATTGAGGGATTGTACTCTACCCGATTTTCTCTAATTTGTCAGATCTAAGTTCTTTGCAATTTTCAGTTCGTTTTTCTTAAGTAAATTTTTATTTCAATAGATTTTTTTCCCAATCATTAATCATCTTTTTATATTTATTTTGAGAAATCATTTCAAGATTTAATATCTTTCCCTATTACGATTTGGCAATTTTGATCCCTGTGGATACGATCCCGACTTACCGGGTTTATTACTTGAGCGACAGGCTTGCACTTGAGCCTAGAGAAAAATGCACTTTTGAGATAAATTCTTAGTCGCGTCAGGTGGCCACCCCCACGTGGTACGCTTTCAATCCTAAGTGTATATGTTTTTGAATTTTGTTGTATTTAACACACACTGACCATGCTACTCTAGACAAACACTACACTAGCTTTGATGCTTTTCCAAATTTCCAATGCCATACCTAATATGGAGAATCCCAAATATGAAGTGGAGAAAAAATCCACCACCGACGATGCCTGGTTCACCTCTCGACTAATTGTTCGTGATCAATATCTGACCGTGAAGCCCTTAAACTTCCGCGACTATTGTGACTAGAAATTCAGTCCCCACCATTTCAAAACCTCGCAAGCCATGGACAACTTTTGTAAGAGGTTCAGGCATGTATCGGGACAATTACAGGACAACCACTGCTCCAAAATAATCAAAGGAATCACCGATAGGAAACAATTCGTTCATACGAGTATCGATGTATGTTAGAATTTTTTACTGAGACCCTTATGGACGAATTATTTCCATATAGTGCTCACTGTGTCTGTCTAGGAAACAATTTGTTTATACTGTATCCACCATCACTGATAGGAAATAATTCATCCATACGAGTATTAGTAAGAAATTCCAACATACAGCGATACTCGTATAGATGAATTGTTTCCTATCAGTGATGTATTAGATTATTTTGGAGCCATGGATGTCCTGTATTTGTCCGAATACAGACTTGAACCTTTGACAAAAGTCATCCACGCCTTGCGAGGTTTGGAAATAGTGGGCACTTAATTTCTCATCGAACGAGTTAGGGAAGTTTAAGAGCTTCACGATCAGATATTGATCATGGACAATCAGTCAAGAGGTGTACCAAGCGTCGTCAACGGTGGATTTGTACTCCAACTCATATCTGGGATTCGACATCATAGTTATGGCATTGGAAACTTAGGAAAGCATCAAAGCTAGTGCAGTGTTTGTCTAGAGTAGCGTGGGGTGTGTTTGAAATACCATAAAATTTAAAAACATCCACACTTAGGCTTGAAAATGTACCGCAGGGGGTCGGCACCCCCAGCAGCAACCAGATGGCACCATGGGTGGCACGAACACCTCGTGCATGTCTATTTAGAGCTCAAGGGTTTTACAACTTTTTAGAGATCAAAAGTATTTGTGAATAGGACATCAATGGGAGAGATAAGGTTGGATAAATTGGGAATCCTACTTGGTACGACAACCAAAAACTATCCAACATATTATCCAATAATCAAACATTATTCCCGTGCAAGGTGTTCGCGCCTCTCACGGGATCGTTTGGGGGGCGTTTTATTTTTTTACCCACTAACGGCATGTTTTTAAGCTTAAGTAAAATATTCTCAGATTATTGTCATATTCTTAAATAGGGGATCCCATGGCCACGTAGTCAGTTCTTACGATCTACATTGGTCCCATGCGAGGTGATTGTACCTCTCACGGGGCCATTTGGGGGGGTGCGTTAAGTTTTCACCCTCTAACGATATGTTTTTAAGCCTAATTCTAGATATTTTCAAATTATCATCATATTCTCAAATCCGGAGTCCCGTGACCACGTGGTTAGCTCCTGTAAGTTACATTGGTTCCGTACGAGGTGTTTATGCCACTCACAGGGCTATTTCGGGGGTGCTTTGGGTTTTCACCCTCTAAAGGCATGTTTGGCAAGGAAATCTGCCTTTTTTGGCCATACCAAATCCAGCATGTTGTAGAGCTCATTGAAATTTTTCTGGAAAGGAGTCGGAGATAACATGATGTATTTCCCATTTGTAGTTTAATAGAGTATCCAAATATGAATCCTCTCATTACGAGGAGTGTGGCCTTCATCAAGAACCAATCCAGGACACTCCTATAACACACCTTTTCCCTTTCTTTGAGTGTTCCTTCATCATGATTTTCTCTCCAGCAAGCTTCTCATACAAATTATAGCTTACTCCCAGGACGCTTTGGTCTTTCTTCCACGAATACACCTTCATCACGTGTACAACTTATTTACTTGCACACCTTTTCTCTTGGAGAAGCTTAAGATCTATATTTTCATTTCCACATTTCTCAGGATTGTTGAGGTTATGAATCGAGTATTTCCAGATTTCCATTCTTTGACAAAAAATGGAAAGTTAAATTCTCATTTCATAACCTCAACGATCCTAACAAATCTAGAAATGAAAATATAGATCTTAAGCTTTTCCAAGAGAAAAGGTGTGTGAGTAAATAAATTGTACACGTAACAAAGATGTATTCATGGTAGAAAGACCAAATCGTCCAAGGAGTAAGCTATAATTTGCATGATAATCTTGATGGAGAGAAAATCACGGTGAAGGAACACTAAAAAAAGAGAAAATGAGTGTTGTAAATGAGAAACATCAAGAATGGGAGAAAATACTATTGGCGTGTCCTAGATTGGTGGATCTTGATGAAGGACACAATCCCCGTAATGAGATGAGTCGTATTTGGAATACTCTATCAAACTCCAAACGGGAAAATGCATCATATTATCCCGGACTCCTTTCCAGAGCAATTTCAATGAACCCTACAACACGCTGCATTCGGTAAGGCCCACAAAGGCAGATATTCTTGCCAACTAGGACCTATTTTGAAATTAACATTGTATTCTCAAATCGGGGGTCCCGTGATCATCTAACAGCCAAAAACCAACAACAAGCTAACAAAAAATAATTATCCAGTACTCCTTCTAATATATTATCCAACAACAAGAAAACAACTAATAATTATTCAACAGCCAAACCAAATAAAACCAATCATTATCCCGTACTCGTTCTATCATCTAAAAGATTTAAAAGATAATACATATCAATTATATAACTACTTCGGTTAAAGTAAAGAGTACTTAATTCCTGCGATCCAAGAAGGCCATTAAATAGAGTCTTCTAAATATGTGATTAGACCAAATTAATCGTAGAGCCCCCAACGTATTCTTTTACATTTACGTTTGTTGATTAGTTTCTATAATATAATCTTCACAAAATCAAGCTAATTTAACTTCATTTTATGAATACTGCATCAATGAAACTGATTAACAAATGCATATGTACATGAACACGTTGAAATTGAACTGGGTCAATTTGATCCAATCACAAACTCAAATGACCTATTCTCAAACTCATCATCTCGTGAAAGTAACTAAACATTCGATTGAACATAACATATTATCGAAAGTTAACTTACATAAATCATACTAAACATTAGTAAAAGTAATATTCATACATCAAAGTAAAGAGCCGATATAATGTCAATATCATAATAGGATACAAATAATATTGACAAGGATAACATAATATTTTGATACTCAATCTTTCTCTAAATCAATTAAAAGATCCTTCAAATTAGGGTTGTCATCAAGAGCTGATTGGAAATATTTTGGAGCCTTTAATGCATCCACTTGAGTAGTCATACCCTTTGGTGCATGCCCAGTAATAAACTAATTGCCATCATTTATTCACTTCGAGTACAAGACCTTCTTTATGTTCTGAAAGGAACAAATAAAAGGCTCGTCGACTATGCGATCTTTACTCTTCAGCTTTGATAAATCTAGCATAATAAGTTTGGAGTTAGTATCAACTTTTCAACCATTCATTGTATCCTCCACCTTTATCTAATCACAATAAAATACAGTTTCTGTGAAATCTAAGTAATCAAGTTCAAGTATTTATTGGAGTATCCCATATAAGGTTATCACTGTATTCTTTGGATTTTTATCGTTTTTTCTAGCGATACAGGTGGTTAAAGCTAAAATTGATATTCCATTTTTTTGCGTCAAAAGATGTTCCTCATATGAATATGAAATGAAATCAAAACCATTGGTGCAGAATTTCTTAAACTCTTTCGCACAAAAACTAGGATCTTTTGCTAGGCGTGCAAGTCTGGAAAAGACATCATCTATTTTTAGAAGCTGCATTTATTAATGAATTTGTATTAGGGGATGCTTTTACCACATATGAATAAATAACCACACACATAAGATGTAAGAATTACCTCTTTTGACACCATGCCCTAAAATCAGTTGTCGTGCCATTTCTCCTTTGATGTTGTCTAATTTTGTTTTTGTACTTACTACCGGTAAATTGTAGAGTTTAGGTCATAAAATATAATAAATATATAATCAAAGAAGAAGAATTCAGAAGATAATCACTCTTTCCAGTCTTCGACTCCATCTTGCGATTTGAAGACATTACGAGTTGCTTACTCGTATTATAAATTTATGAGTTTCTCCTCTTTAGGATCCCCAAACGACAATTCATTTTCAAACTCGTTAGGTTCCTCGATCACTCGTTCTCCATGAGGATTGAACCTCCTCACCTCTTGTTCTGACATATGTTTCCTAGAATATAGCGATGATTCCACCGTTACGTATTCTTCAACAATTAACCCTCCAATATACCGTATATTCTTTATGTAATCTTTAAAGGTTTTCATCAAAGGCTCAAAAGGATACATCCAAAGATACCTAATGGGACCACATAATAAAGCTTCATCACATAAATGTGCATACAGGGGATGCTAATATCGAAGAATGGCAAAGGAAAATATTTCTTTAATACACAAACTTCCTCAGCCAAAGTTTATTTCGCAGCTTTAATGTGCCTTAAGTTTACCACTTTTGCACATAGTAGGGTAAAACACAAACTTATTTGCATAATTGCCCGACGGAGATCTTTGTGTTCAGAAAAGCAATGTCGAAATAATATAGGGATTAATTAGATGATTACGTGCCAGTCATGAGACTTGCACTGTTTAAAATCATTTGTTTGGTAGATTACTATTCTACGTAAATTACCAGAATAACTGGTTGGAGTCTTAAAGTTGAACGTGTCTAAGAGGATCTTCTTCTCATTAGTAGTCAAAGTGAAAGCATCCCGAGGGGTAGAAATTCTTCCTATTTTAGGATCATTTTTTAACCATAGTTTTTTCTTTATTTTCATATCCTGTAGATCCAGGCGGGCCCGCTCTCCATCTTTGGAATGAGATCCACCCATACACGTTCCTTTCATATTTATACAATATTCTTTTTTATGTACATCACATCAACTACATACCTTACACGGTGATCTTTCCAATATGGAAATTCAAAAATATTAATCGCCTGGACCATGGCTTTGAATTACTCGGGTCGTTCGGATCCCCCTAGCTTTACGCTTCAGGTTTAAAAACTAGGTATGTTTGCCTACGTAGCTATTCCCCGCAGTCAAATTCCTCTCCTTCTCCTTGGTCTGTTGACCAAAAAGCCGAGCGGGTGGCATTCCGCGCTTGTGATCAATAGGCAAAAAGTTAGACTTATCGTTCTTAAAAGGATGACTGGTTGGTAGAAATCTATGATGACCCATGTAAATCATCTTAGCAATATGTTTTAGCTAGCAGGCTTTAGTTTCTTCCCCATATATAGGACATCCATAATAACCATGAACACTACAACCGAATAAGGTCCTATAAGCTGGAAGGTCGTGGATTGCCCACATCACCATTGCTTTAAATGTGAACTCTTCAACCTTATGAGAGTCAAACGTCGTCGTGACTTTATCCCACAACTCTTTAAATTCTTCGATTAATAGTGCTAAGGATATATCAATATCATCGTTGGGATCCTTCAGCCCGGTTATCAATAAAGATAAAAATGTGAACTCCTTTCTCATACATACTGTCGGAGGGAGACTTAAAATCCCTAAGAGAACTGGCCAATAACTCTGACGAGTACTTAAATTATCGAAAGGGTTAAACCCATCGATTGAGATTACAGGACGAACGTTGCGCGATGCCTTTGCAAATTCATGGTGTTGTGAGTTTGGAATTTTTCCAGATGGGTGAATCAACAGGATGACTCATCAGATTCCCACCCACCTCGCATCAAGTGTGCCATGTCATGGCATCTGCTATCCACGATACAGTAAAAAAACCATTTTAACCATGGCCCAAGTGGAAAATACTACAAAATCTTTAGTAGGAGTTGCGAGCACTTGCGATTTTTTGTAGCTTTGTCATTTTCATTCTCACAAACCACATATCTGGGCTCACTACATACAAGACATTCATCCTTCCTTCCATGCTTGTTTGGTACAATATGCAATTATACTTGCATGCATGAATATATTTATATTTCAAACCTAAACCCTTTAAGTTCTTCTTCATGGTAGGATAATTGTCTGGTAACGTGTTTTCTTTTGGGAGAATATCTTTAACCAATTTAAGACTTCCAATTACACTGTTCCCAGACAAACCAAATTGACTTTTCAAATTTTGCAAACCAAACATTGCATATAATACCGAGTGATCTTCATCACAATCTTTATACAACGGTCTATCCACATCGCCTTTCCATCGTATGTATTTTCGATCTCCTAGAAGTTCAACATTAAATTTTTCATTTAGTTTGCTATAATATGCATTATTCGTATCCATACGTTGGTGGTTTTGACAATTGTGGAGTCCGTAAGCATCATCAATTAAGTTTATTAATGGATGATGTGTTGGTGAATCATGTACCATTTCCACTCATTGGTGTTCCGTTACGCGGTCGGGTATTGAAAATTTTTCTGGAACATAAGGTATATATTTTTCACCATAGTATGTCCATGTTTTATAGTCTTGATAGATTCCCCGCTTTATTAAAGGCAATTCAACAATCCAAGGACTTATATATTTCGTTCATACAACAGGTGCACGAACACGAAATTTTATCACTTTTAAGATTTTTGGAAGCATATTTAACAAATTATTGAATGCCATTTACATGATTATTTAAAATTCGGTTAGTCTTTCCCATCCACTCTTTGTATTATGGGAAATCCATGTAATAATCTTCAAACTTCACTCCTGTGGTAATAGGTTAAAAAATATTATTACAACTGAAATAAAAATAATATTCTTACGAATGAAACAAAACCAATATCTTAAACAGGCCAAGCAATAAATGAATATTCTTACAGCTAAAATAAAAATATTATTCTAACAACTGAAGCAATAAAAAAATACTAAAATTAAAACAAAACCAATATTCTTACAACTAAAAAAAAAAAAAATGTTATTACAACTTAAACAAAAGAAAATATTATTAGATCTTGGCCAACAGATAAATTGGCCAAGCAATAAAAGAGTCTGCATAATTCCTCAATTCAATTCCTTCCCCGCTGTCAATGTGCACAGGTACATCTTCGCAACCGTTGTTTATTTCATCGACCAATATTTGAGCCTCACCCATCTCCAAAGGTCGGTTGTGTTTCGAAAACCATAGAGATGAGTGTGCACACCCAATAACCCTCTTATTGCTCAGGTCTTTGAAATAGTACTTTTTTGCCATAGTCATCGTGAGTTGTTGATGATGATCCACGTCTCGTGATAGGCGGAGGCACGGGGAACGGGGATGTTGAAGGAATCGGCATTTAGGAGGGTAATGTTGGATGAGGTGGCATTTTAGAGGGGAAAGATGGAAAAGGTGGCATTTGGGAAAGGAAACTTGGGGGGGGGGAGGATAGGGGAAAGCTTGAGGATGAGGGTAAGGGTAACCTTAAGGAGGTGACATTGAGACCCCATAAACAAGTTGTCCAATTTTATTCATCAACATTCCCAGGTTAGTTTTGATGTCCTTTACATCCTCATCAATCTTGAACTATCGTTCCTCACTGGACGAGACACGATCCTTTACCAAAGAAAACTGGTCCACGAGAGGTGCGGTGTGTTAAAAAAAATTTGGGCATATGTGAGCCAAAACATCTCATCCTCCCCATTTTGCCCTTTCCAAAGGTCAGGGTCAGGGCATCATTTTCAAGGTCAAAGTCATTATTAGGGTTTGAACTTGACTGACTGCTGATGGCCTCTATGGATTCTAGCGTCTCAGCCAAGAGTGGCGGGAATTTATTATCTTTCTCCCATCGAGCATAAATGAATAAGTTGGACCAATTTGTTTTTTTACCCGCATCTAGACCATCCTTTATCCAAGTCGCCCATTCATTCTTCAAATCTTCATATGATTTGGATCCCAGAGTGTGGATATCAATTTTTTGTGCTCTATTTTTTATGTTTTACTCCCTTTGGACCAGCTCTTTCTCAATCTCCTCATTCTCCAACAACTTATTCCACTACTCCACCGGCATTTCAACATTGGGAGGCACTCTCTCTTTCAAAAATAAAATATCGAAGCTCCTTGCCTCCTTCGAAAAATATTTCTTCCGAAGGTTTCTCCTGTATGTTCTCAATGATTCAGCAACCCGAGATAGAACCTTATTCTTGGAACGATCAGAAAATGAGAAATACTTGCAGAGTTGATCGTATATGTCATCTTTGATGGCTTGATCAACCAGGTTCCAGATGTCTAATCCACCAACTATCACATTTATTTTTCCCAGCGACAAACACCGGGCTTTAAAGTTCATCACATCATTCCTATCACTCATCGAGTTATTCTTGAGAAGGGAGAACCTAATGGGCTTATTTTGGATTGAGCGGGAGGGGTCAAAAACGTTGGATGGGGGCTATGGAGAATTTTGAGTAATGGATGAGGGTACCGCAGCACTTGAAGTTGGACTTGGTGAGGAGGAAACCATAGGTGGAGTTTTTTATTGCTCATCCATTGGTGTTGAGAATTCGGGTTATGCACGAGATGGTGAACCTTGTTGCGGTGTCACCTCGACCCTTGGTATCCTTGAGTTGTTTACTCCTGACATTATCTACTAAAAGGAAAAACCATAAGTGACTAAATAATTATAATAATATGAACTTATAACTATTTATTCAAGCTTATTTATATATATACACAAACACACACTCACACATCTTTTCAGAGTAAGACTTTTAAATATGTTCAATGTGTCTGAAGTCCATCCATTCGGTGTTAGTTTTTAAGAACCTGTGAATTTTTGCACGTGGTCAACTAGGAGGAAGGGTATCTATAATTACTGCGTAGATATCCGTGACATGAACTGGGAATCCCATCTTTTTCAACTTTTTGGCAAAATTTCAATTTAATGTGCATACGGCGCGAGACATCACAGTCTATGTCAATGATCTCTATACACAGTTGTATCCATAACGTGTGGATTTTTTTTCTGCCTTCTCCAACAACGTACCTAAGGTCAGGGCTATGTCGGGATTATGTGTGTGAAATATATTTTCTATAACGTCATCCCATTTTTCTGGTAGGAAAAATAAAATACAGTTGAACAGGTAATCTTGCTGGAGATCAACTCCACGATTTACAAGGTAGTTAAATTGTTCGATCTTTTTATTTCTATACCTATAAATAAGATTATCCTTAATATGACGCTCACTAATAAAAGAGTTACGTATGCGGTCCAATTGAAACCTCTCGCACTATTATTGTCACTAATTGCCACCGTGTCTCTTTTTTCCTGAGAAAAATATACGAGTTCGTCAATATGATGTAACACCCCGTAATTTTGAGTATTTAATATTTAATTATTTTGAGAGTTATAAAAATATTTAAATTGGAGAAACTTAAATTTATGATTTGGAGAATTTATTTGAGTAAGAAGAATTAATTAATTTGGCGACTTTTAAGTTTAATTGTCCGAGTTAAATGTGTGTCGCATTTTGAGGTCGAAATTTGGAAATGTCAAAAAAGTATTTTGGATGACAATTCTAAGTGTGTGGTTGAGTCCGGATGGGTCGAGATAGTCAGAAAAGAGTACCTGAGGGTAGCAATTGAACCTCGGGGCATTTTTGGGCTAAACCGGGCCCATACGAGGGCATTCTGGCCTTTTTACATTTTAGGGTGAGGATACCCACATATTTTAGAACTCTAAGTGAGATTATAAGAGTTGGAGGCTAGGGTTAGGGAGAAGAAAAACACACCATAGCCATTAGAGAGAAGAGAGAAACAATTCCAAGGCAAAAAGGAAGAAGTGGGAAGGATTCAAAGGAGACTTTCACCACAAACTCATTGGGAAGAAAGATTGAAGGAGAAAGATCATCAATCACCAACCACAATCACGAAATCAGACCTACTGGATATAAGGCAAGCGTTTATTACAAATCAAATTCAAGTTATAATACCCATGTGTAGGGATTTTAAGAATTGGTTGATTCTATTGAAAAACCTTGAATTAAATGTTTAAATTGATCACATGTTTGGGTAGGATTGCATGTAGAATGAATCCCTAAGTAAAGGTAAAATGAAATTTCAATATATTTGATGATTAACATGGAATCTTTATGAGTTCTTGGATGAAGAATGTGAATCTTGAATGACTTTGGGTTTAATTGATGAACACAAGATGTCAATCTGCCAAAATTTTTGACACAACTTTAAACATATGCCATTTGAGTTGTAATTCGAATTAGAGTCTTAACCATATATGTCTGGAAAGGTATTTATCTTAGATATCCAATGAACTTAGAATCAGGTCAATCGGAGTTCTGTAGAGGGAGAAATCAAAATTTTACTACAGGGTGTTTGATCTGTCAACATAGTAATCTGCCAGAATTTTGACGTGATTTTAAACGTGTGCGATTTGAATTTTACTTCGAATTAGAGTGTGAATTATATATGTATGGAAAGGTATTTATCTTATCTTTCCACTGAACTTCGAATCAGGTTAATCGGAGTTCTATAAAGGGAGAAATCGAAATTTTACAAGAAGGTGTTTAATCTGCCAGAAAATTTGAGATTTTTCTTTTCAAGCCTCAAATGTCTAAAATTTTATCGGGGAAGTTTTTGGGACCTTGACGAAATATATTGATGGAATAATGATATGGCAGTAGGTCTATGATTGAGTGTTGGAGTTAATTTTGTGAGAGAGTTAAAGTGGAGATTCATAGGCTTGATTGTGACGTACTCTAATTCGAGATGATAAGAATATAATTACGAAAAAGCGTGAGCGAGCTTAAATTCGTTAGGTCAGTGGGTTAACAAGGGTAACTACTGAATTGATATAACAAGGGGTAACTAGGACCCTTAGAGTTGTGTGAATACTCGAATTAATACGAAAGTGAAATAAATTCGTAGAGCAAACAAGTATGGTGAATATTAGAGAGAAATATATTACGTACAAGTATGAATAATTGGTTTGTGTGAATACCTACTATTTTATAGGATTACTTCGGTTGTGAATGCCTATTGTGTGTTTCCTTATGATAGGATTAGTAAGTTCAATGAGACATTACAAACTATGCTTGATGAGATATTCCGAGCCAGGTTCGAGGGGACAGCCAGGTTCGAGGGGACATTCCGAACCATGTTCGAGGAGACATTCCGAGCAAGGTTCGAGGAGACATTCCGAATCATTTGTCCTTAATGTGTGAAATAGGACCGATAATAGGATATGTTCTATTGGGTATTGGTGTGTGTGAAAGATATATAGTCTAAATAATCTACTTATGTGCGATAGTAGTAAGATTAGGTGGGGTATACCTAAGTATTGTTTTCAATATATACTCACGCGTGATAGTAGTGAAAACTATTAGTGCATAATTAAAATTGTATAAACTACATATGGGCAAGAGTGGCTGGAACATAAGTGGACAACTAGAATATATATATAAAATCTACTTGAGTGTAATTAGTAGAAAAGGTAGGTAGTATGTACCTAAGATTTGATTAAGTATGAGAACTTAATTTTAAAGTATTGATACTAAGGTAACAGTAATGATAATTACTAGACGTTCGGGCACGTACTGTATGGGGGGTATGGGAAAGATAAAGTGAAACTTAACTAATGACTTAATGTAAATTAAGGGTAGCATTTAGCGTACTGTATGGGCGGTACTGATGAGTTAGATTGTCTGAGGTATGTAGATGTTGGAGACCTAGTTAAGATGGGTAGCGAGACTAGGTAGGAACATTAGATGCGCACGATAGATGAGAGGTAAGGAAACTCAAGAGAGTGTGCGTGAGCCTAGCATGTGTAATCAATAACTGATATTTATTGCGATAAATTACTTGCTAAATATTTTCAAAACGTTTTGTTTACTAACACTTGCTATACAACATATTTAAAACCTTTTAGGTGTCCAGCCACAGGGACGCCAAGCGTTACCTCATTCCAGGAATTTCGGAGCTGCAGCATAGGTGGGTGTTGCAGGGCATTGACTAGATGTTTACCCTTTCCGAATCTAGTGTAGGATCTCAGTTTTTAGCACTCTCATTTTGGGACATGTTATCCACTCGTTACATTTGCAGTTATTCTATTGTGTTGGATTTTGAGTTGGTTTTATTGCAGCCGTAGTTTTCGGCAAGACTTTATTTTAGTCAGTTATTTATGATGGTCGGTTTTAGTACTGCTTAATTTATATTGTTCTGCTTGAGGTTTATCTGTTTAATAAAGATAAAATTTGGCATTAGCTTAATTTCACTTAGATGGTTAGTAATAAAAAGGTTTTCGACAGTGATGCTAAGAATGAACCATTTAAGAAACTTGTTTTAAATTAAATTAAGGCTTGATCACCCAAGGTTTAATTAGGCAGGGTGTCACCTATGAGTCCTACAATTGAGGTATAAGGGTATATGAGGGCTTTAATTAATTAATAAGTATTAATTCAAACATCTGAGGTATTAGGGTATATTTGTTTGATTAGTTTGATTAAGGCTTTGATACATTCAAACATATACGGGTATCTTAGTTGATTAAGGTTTTAAGAATGGAAAGGATTTTGAGCCAGTGGGTACGGAACCTAAAATACTAAATTCATTTCAAGCTCTAAATAAATACCAAGACCTAAATGACAATATCCTTAAATAATGCAATTTATTTTAATCCCTAAGTAACCACATTCAGTCAATACTAATAAGACTCAATTAATTTCAAACTCTAAATAAATTTCAAGCCTTAAATGATAATACCCTTAAATAATGCAATTTATTTTAATCCCTAAGTAACCACATTCAGTCGATACTAATAATACTCAATTAATTTCAAACTCTAAATAAATTACAAGCCCTAAATTACAATACCCTTAAATAATGTAATTTATTTTAATCCCTAAGTAACCACATTCAGTCAATACTAACAATACTCAATTGATTTTAAACTCTAAATAAAAATTCCTAGTCAATGTTAACAATACCCAATATATTTCAATGCCTAAATATAACATACCCAATTAAAATATGAAATTATAAAACATCCTTTTTCTTGAAAAAAAAAAGGATACACACACACACATTCACACACATACACACACATATAGAGACGTACACACACACACACACACACACACACATTCACACAAATATAATCACACATACACACACAAACACACACACATATATATATAAATACACACACATTGACACGCATATACACACATATACATTAGGGTTTAACACATAAATAAAAAAAATAGGGTTTACCTTTGAGATTGAGAGAGAGATTAGGCCGAAATTCGGGGTTGAGATTGAGAGAGAGTGAAAATCTCCAAGAGAGAGAGAGAGAGAGTGATGAAGGAAGAAATGAAATGAAGGTAGGGGGTTTTATTATAAGGACCCTGGTCACGGCCTAAAGTCATGACCTAATACCATGACCCTTAAATTTTTTCCACATTAGCGTGTAGTCAAACATATGGTCACGGACCTTAGCCGTGACCCACACGCATGACGAAATTGAGATGGTCACGTGACCCAGCCGTGACCAAACTTTGAGGGAACTTTGGCGCGAGTTTGGCGCTATGATGGTCACGACCTAGTCACGATCGATGTCCTTAACCCATTCTAGTCAAGGATTTGGTCCATGACCACTTCCAAGAACATCCATGGCCACACTGGGTCATGGATATGGTCACACTGGATTTGATTTGGTCATGTCTTTGGGTCGTAACCCCCTTGGGGTGACCATTCGTTGGATTAGGTGTAATGAACGCATCAACATGACCTCTTAGCTCATCAATTAGATTCCTGTGAAATATGTTTCTCCTTAATGAGTGCATTATTTTGTATGAATTATGCCCTATACCTTGTTAGACCCATTGTATCATAAATAATTAACTTTTAGAGTCATTTTCGTAAAATAAAAGAAAAATGCTAGTTTGAATAAAAATTTATTTAAAAATGTAATTTTAATATTCCAAAATTAATTTTTGTCTGTTTATCTACGTAAAAAAAAAGTTCTACCCGAAATTTGATTGAATTTCGAATTAGAACAGAAAAGTTATGAATTACAGAGGCAAAAATGTAGAGAGGATTAATTCTGTAATTTTCTAAATATTTATGACCCTAAATTTGAATTAATTATTTTTATTTTTTATTTTTACCAGTATCCCGAAAATTTGGACAATAAAGGAGTTGTTGTGCAAAAATTGCTAGAACATCTCGCAACGCGACACGATACGACACGATTGTAGTAAATATATTTTATAAAATCGCTCGAGTGTCCGTAAAGGCCATGCCATAGCTTTTCGGAAAGGTCCTGACAAGACTCACAACTTTGAAGTCGGACAAAAATGAGATTTTGAACTTTTGGTGGTCAAAACTGAGATTAAAACTGGTGACGTAAATAGTGCCAAAATTAGAAATAATGATTAAAAAAAGTCTTCTCAATTATCTCCAATTCTTCCCAAGACTTCAAGAGATAATTATCAGCTCAACCACAACCAATCAAAGAGAGTTTCATTCCAACTCAAATACCTCACTCCTTGACCGATAAAAAGGACCCTTGGGCTATTTATTTTGGGGTAGAATTTTAGAGAGAGCTTTGAGAGATAGTTTTTGGTTCCTTTATTTTGAGAGTATATTTTTATTGAGGGCCAAGAATTATTTTTTGGGAGGAGTTTTGTCAACATCAATTGTAACACTTGATTATTTTTTAAATTTGATTTATTAATGAGAATTAATACTCATTCTTGCATTTTTATTATCTTCAATTATGATAGATTAATTTCTTTACTAGGACTAGGTGAAATTTATCATGCTTGATTAATATCGTTCGTGATTTAAAGTCAACTTTGTTCCCGATATATGCTAAATATTTTACAACTTCGGTATTCATTTAAAACGACACGAGAGTGTGTTTTAAACCTTCGTCTTTGTTTGAAAAAAATCATATTTTTATTTTTTAGTATGAGTACTTTTTGATGGATTAGTCTTACACTCAATTATTTTTATTATCCATGCTTAAAGACTATACTTTAAAATTTAAAAGTGAACTTTTAAGGAAATAAGAAATTTAGCCGTCTAAATTTAGAGACGTAAATTTTATTTTGAATTTAACCGTGTTATTTTTTGAATTAAATGCGACGAGAGTCGGTTTAATTTGAGTTATAAAATTAGGAATGACAAGTTGAAATTATTGCATAATATTAGTTAAATGTGATAAATGGATTCACCATCCTAGTTTTCATGCTCATATGATTATACCTCTCGTAGTCACACTTTCTATTTGTGTTTGCTCAGTTTAATATTACATATCTTCTTTATCCCATTTTATCTAATTGGAAAGTTGCATTTCTTGTAAAAAGTTAAAATTGACAAATCTCTGTGGGTTCGACCAGTACTTACACTCGCTATTCTATAATAGCCCGTGCATTTGCGGTATTTTAATAAATTGACAACAAGTTTTTGGCACCATTGTCGGAGATTTGTTCGATTTTTTTAAAAAGAAGTTGTGACTTTCAGACTATTTTATTTTTACTTTCTACATTTTTGTTAATAAAAATTTCATAAAAGAAATAAAAATTAGCAAGTAACATTTCTATTTTTTTTGTTAGTAAAAAAAATGAGATTAAGCTTTCTTTGCTAAATAGTACTTTTAACACTAGTATATCATAAAAAATACAGAAATTGAAATAACCCCAAAAAAAATATTTTTTTCTGCAAATTTTCAGAACTGTTTTTTTAGTAGGTAGTCCGTAAAAAAATTAAAAAATTCAGAAAATATTATTTTCCAGTAGTAATTTTCAAAATTAAAAAAATTGTTTCATAAATGTGCTTGGTTATTTTTGTTTTTATTTTAATACACCACTAGTGCGTGTGTCATGTTAATTTTTTTCTTTTCTTTATTTTATTTGTGTCGCACTTTACGTTTGGTGTAGTTTCTTTTGTGATTTTTTTAAAAGCACATCAAAAAAAGAGAAAACAAGAAAACAAAAAAAAAGAGAGCAAAAGTGAAGAAAAAATTGAAAAAGTGTACAACGGTGAGCGAACGTGAAGAAAACTTGTGCAATCTTGCCACGAGCACAAGGAACTCTCGGGGACGACTGAAACATAGTCGAATTTTCCCCCGATCAATGTCAGCTTAAACCTCGGCCCAGCGTAAACAAGTGACTGTAAAAAATCCACGTAGGAGGTACGTTTTTGTGTGCTCCTACGTGGTTTAATTTTCCACTTAATTTAGCACGTTACATAAATTGACTTAAGGGAAAACCCGTGTGAAAGATAAGGTGGGGATTTCATCACCCTTCCTTCGCCTGAAAATCACTAATTAATCAAGCAATCAACAAGTAGATGTTGGCCTTACGATATCACATAGCTCATAGAAAACCTTTTAACGAGGCTAGAATTAAAAGCTACTTCAACAGGAACTTCTCAAATCGATTCCGTTTCACCTTGTCTAGGATTGGTGGTTTTTAATGTGTTTTCATACCAACCACCTACCTCAAGGAAAAAGTGGGATTTGAGGCGATAACCGTAGTTGGTCGTCTTTTAAATTCTCCCTTGTCAAAGAGTAGGAGCTGTGTAAGGACATAAATTTTCCATTGAGTCCCTGTATTATTTTGACTTGATTCCGTGAACAAAATTGTGTTTGTAATGTGTCATAGGGAGATTTTATTTTGTCGCGATCCCACTTGGTCTATGACGTATTGAACAAATTGAAGACGTTGTGGCAAAGCTTCAAAAGATTTCATCATGCCAAAGTTTAATTGGTGCAAGTTTAATCGTCTTCAAAGTTAATTGCATTCCGAGATCACACAGGTATGAATGCGTATAATTAATGGTGCTCGGAATTGTTTTTATAAAAGATAAGGATGTATTTTTATAAAGGAAAATGTTTTTAAAAGTGTTTTAAGTGTTTACACTACGTTTTATTCTGATATACACGAAATATATTTTGACAAATTTGGATCTCTTTTATAAGAGACGTTTTAATCAGAAAGTCAAACTTTCGCTCTCTCGTTCAAACGACATCTCATCTCGTTCGAGCGAGATTGACATGTCGTGCGAACGAAGTGGCACTGTAGTTCGAGCGACACATTTTTCGAGGCGACACTAAATTGTTATTTAAAGCGTGTTTCTATCGGAGTTTTGTAAGTGTGCATCTGGAAAAAATAGTATACCATCCAGTACGTGTTTGCACATATTTTCTAAGGTTTAAAAAGACATAAACACATCCTTAGAGTTTGCAGAGATCCGAGATATCATTAGTTTAAGTTTACGTGATCTTGTTGCACCAATAATTTTGTTCTATCATTGAACATCAAAGGTTTTTGGGGTGAAGAAAAGAGGACTTCTTCTTTGACATCGTAGACGAATCAAAGCCAATCGGTGGACACCGAGACATTCGTTGTGTCGAGTGTTGTGGACAGGTATCGTGGAAGACGAAATTTATTCATGGGCACTATTAAAGAAAGGTAGAAGATCAGAAGGAGCGTCAAGACCCGTGGGTATCGAGTCATTGTGTAAGGATAATCTGTCTGTATAAAACCATTGTTCATAGTGATTGTCTAGTTTGGGCCGTCCGAGGTTGTTTTCCCATTTTGGGTTTTTTCCTCGTACATCCGGCGTTGTGAGTATTCTTTACTTTATTTTACTTTCTATAATCACTAGATGCATGTTTAGGATTAATCAAGATAAAATTGGTTTAAAGTAAAAATTGGGTTTTTCACAACTTGGTTTGGTCCATATTGAAAGTTGGATAATTCTTCGGAGAAAATTAGTTTTGTTTAAAACACACATATTGGACCACTCTTTCAAATTGGTATCAGAGCTATAAAACATAATTTATCTGTTTTGTGATCCCGTGTGTTTATTTATCTCTCATGTGGTTGTTTTCTCTCGATGGATTCTCTCAGCTTTGACGATTTACATCGTTTGAATTTAAAGTTTACAAAACCTATTGAAGGTTTGGAGAAAGAAAATTATGGTTTCAAAACTAGGATTGAATATTTGCAAACATTTCCAATTCAAAGAGATATTTGTCGTGAGAAGTTTAGTTCCTTGTTTAATGATTTTAATATGTTAAAATTGGGCAAAAAGGAAAGTGATGAAAGAGTCCTTGTTATATAAAACGAGTTAGAGGATTTGAAAAATTATAGGGTTTTTTCCATTGAGGAAAATAATTAGGTTAATGATTTTGTGGCACGAGAAAAGTCCCTTAGGGATAAGATTGCTCATATTGAGGGGGAGTGAGATAACCTTCTAGGGTTAATTAAAAATTTAAAGAAGGAGTCCCGGATGTTTCAGGAGTCTAATCGTTTGCTTGAGTCAAAAGTTTTGAAGTTAAAAAATGATTTAAATGACTCGAGCAGTGATGGTAGCGGATTATCTTGTTCTAGTGGTTCGATTGTAAAAGTGAAAACCATAGTTTGTTTTAGAGCATCAACCACATCCAAGGGTATTAGAAAAGGTCAACCTAAAGGTCCCATTCCTCGTCGTGTTTTCACATGTTCACATTGTGGTAGGAAAGGTCACCTTAGGAGTTTTTGTTTTGATCTTAAAAAAGACCCTAGGAAGATTAAGCGTAGTGTCCCATTGGTTCCCAAAACCCATTTTGTTAGGTATACACCTGTTTGGGTTAGGAAATCCGTTTTGGAGATGCTAAATGCTTCGTTGGTTGATTCTCACATGCATGCACGTGATTCATCACTTGCTATTTCTTATTAATAGTAGATTGCATGTTTTGTCATACACTAGCCCTTACATCATGATTTATAATTTGCTAGTGTTATGACATGTTTATCTCTTTGTATTATATTTTTCTTTTGTTTGAGTCTTATTTGAAAAATACAAAAAGATTTTGTTTTTGAGAAAACTTTTGAAAAACCAAAAAGATTTTAGGTTTTTGTTTTTAAGTTAACATGTTTGATGTGGCATATTGGTGTGCTTGGACCCCCCCCCCCCCCCCCTCCCCCCAATCGTTTCGTTATCCATGTGGCTAGGACATTTAGTCATTATTATCGATGCTTAGAATGATCTTAACCACTGTTTATATGGGGTTGTTTTGAAGTTGATATGCATTTTTATTCGACTTTGTATATATTCCAACATTGCACATATGCACGAGTTTATATGGATGTTTGACTTCTCTTGCATATTTGAATCTAGTGAGGCGTTCTTATCTTCATCTTGTCATTTATGCGTAAGTAGACATAAGGATAAGTGTGCATGTAAGAACCGTTTACCGTGAGCATTTAAATTGGTAAAAATGATGAGTGTTTCACGGGAAAGGGCTGCGAGAGTTCAAAATTAACTCGTCGTGAAAGCCACCGTTTAAAAGAGCCCAAAAGAAAATTCAATATGCTAAGAAAAGGGCTAAATTTGTTTAGTTCATTCCAAAGAAAATATGATATTATTGGGGGAGTTCGGATGTATTAAAAAATTTAAATGGGTTTTCACAACTAATCCTAATGTTGAAACATTGCAATTTGATGCTATTGTTTGTAGAATCATCAAAATTCTGGATTTGTGTGCATGTAGTATGTTTAGTTCATTATGCTCACACTTTTATTGTCATATGGCTATGACAAAGTTTGATGATTTACCGCTATCAATTAGAGCTTCTTGATCATTTCGATGTGTTGAAATTATGACTCATCTATTTTAGTTTTACGCCCATTCATTCCATATCCATGTTTGAGCACATCGATATTATGTTTGCATATAACTCGCCATTTTATTTTTTATGAGTTTTTGTCTTTTGTGTTAAAATCCTACTGCTTTAACACTGTTTTGTTTCTGTTAGGTCCTTCCTGGAATTTTTTTGTGGAAATTTTTTCACTGGGCAATACTAAATAATATTTTTGGGAATCTGGGAAATTTTCGCACGTCGAGAGAAGTCGTTCAAGCGACATATCCATCTCGCACGAACGACATATGTCCTTCATTCGAGCGACGTCCTCACTTCGTTCGAGCGACGTCCCTGGCTCGTTCGAACGACAGGCTCATTTATGGCTTCTGATTGGTTTATAGTCCACTGTTTATTTTGGTGATATTTTTGGTACTGCTGGAAGTTTTTCTGGACTGACTGGTTTTTATATGCAAGTTTTAATTGGTTCAAAATTCATATTTTGCAAATAATTCCGTTTATCACACCTGATTAGATTGTTGTATTCTTTGTGTGATGCATTGGTTTACTAGCTACTGATTTGTCATTACATGATCATATTTAGCTGTTTGTTTCATGATTATCTAGCGATTTCATATTGATTCACATTGGTTTATATTATCATGCTAGATACTTGGATTGGTTTATCTTTTCATCGGATTGTCTATTCGAGACAAAAAGGGGAGAGATGTATGTGATGTAGGGGGAGATTTGAGCATGTTTTGGTGTACATATGTTACATATTGTTATCGCATATTGGTAGTACACATTGGTATCTATTTGTTGCTCAAATTACTGTTTAACAAATGATTTTTCAGAGATTATTCATATTAGTATCTATTATTTTTTGGTATCATTTGGATATATATATTGGTTTCATTTCTTCCTCCATACTTCACTGGGTATTTGCTTGTCTGTTTCATGTTTGTAGGTATGCTTCAACGATTCAAGCTTTCAAGTCTACATCACATTCAGACAGTTTATGCTCGTTCGTGCTACATATACTAGTCCGTGTCCTATAATTTTTTATTTTGAGTTAATAGGATGGGATTTAGGCATCATACGGCTTGACGGCACGGATTAGGCATTTCACTAGTTTAGTTTTATCCTGGAATAGTCAAAGGGGGAGATTTGTAAGGACATAAATTTCCAATTGAGTCCCTGTATTGTTTTGACTTAATTCCATGAACAAAACTGTGTTTATAATATGTCATAAGGTGATTTTATTTTGTCACGATCCCACTTGGTCTCTGACGTATTGAAGAAATTGAAGACTTTGCGGCAAAGCTGCAAAGATTTAATCATGCCAAAGTTAAATTGGTGCAAGTTTAATCGTCTTCAAAGTTAATTGCATTCCGAGATAACACATGTATGAATGCGTATAATTAATGCTGCTTGGAATTGTTTTTATAAAAGATAAGGATGTATTTTTATAAAGAAAAATATTTTAAAAAGTGTTTTAAGTGTTTACACTACGTTTTATTCTGATATACTCAAAATAGAGTTCGACTAATTTGGATCTCTTTTATAAGAGACGCTTTAATCAGAAAGTCAAACTTTTGCTTTGTTGTTCAAATGACATGCCATTTCGTTCGAGCGACATTGACATGTCGCGGGAATGACGTGGCATTATCGTTCGAGTGACACATTTTTCGAGGCGGTGCTAAATTATTATTTAAAGCATGTTTCTATCAGAGTTTCGTGTGCATCTGGAAAAAATAGTATACCATCCAGTACGTGTTTACACATGTTTTCTAAGGTTTAAAAAGACATAAACACATCCTTAGAGTTTGCAAAGATCCGAGATATCATTAGTTTATGTTTACGTGATCTTACTGCATCAAGAAGTTTGTTATATCATTGAACATCTAAGGTTTTTACGGTGAAGAAAAGAGAAGGACTTCTTGTTCGACATCGTAGACGAATCGAAGCCAATCGGTGGACACCGAGACATTCGTGGAGTCGAGTGTTGTGGACAAGTATCGTGGAAGACGGAATTTCTTTGTGGGCATTATTGAAGAATGGTAGAAGATCAGAAGGAGCATCAAGACCCGTGGGTATCGAGTCATTGTGTAAGGCTAATCTGTCTTTGTAAAACCATTGTTCATAGTGATTGTCTTGGATTGGGCCGTCCGAGGTTATTTTCCCGTTTTGGGTTTTTTCCTCGTACATCCGGCGTTGTGAGTATTCTTTACTTTATTTTACTTAATTTAATCACTATATGCATGTTTAGGATTAATCAAGATAAAATTGGTTCAAAGTAAGAATTGGGTTTTTTACTACTTGGTTTGGTGCATATTAAAAGTTGGATAATTCTTCGAAGAAAATTGGTTTTGTTTAAAACACACATATTGGACCACTCTTTCAAATTGGTATCAGAGCTAGAAAACATAATTAATCTGTTTTGTGATCCCGTGTGTTTGTTTATCTCTCCTGTGATTGTTTTCTCTCGATGGATTCTCTAAGCTTTGACGATTTACATCGTTTGAATTTAAAGTTTGCAAAACGTATTGAAGTTTTGGAGATAGAAAATTGTGGTTTCAAAAATCGGATTGAATATTTTCAAACGTTCAAATTCAAAGAGATATTTATCGTGGGAAGTTTAGTTCCTTCTTTAATGATTTTAATATGTTAAAATTGGGCAAAAAGGAGAGTGATGATAGAGTCCTCGTTTTAGAAAAAGAGTTAGAGGATTTGAGAAATTCTAGGGTTTGTGCCGTTGAGGAAAATAATTCGGTTAATGATTTTGTGGCACGAGAAAAGGCACTTAGGGACAAGTTTGATCATATTTAGGGGAAGCGAGATAACCTTCTAGGGTTAATTGAAAATTTAAAGAAGGAGTCTCGGATGTTTGAGGAGTCTAATCGTTTGCTTGAGTCGAAAGTTTTGAAGTTAAAAAATGATTTAAATGACTCGAGTAGGGATAGTAGTGGCTTATCTTGTTCTAGTGGTTCGATTGTAAAAGTAAAAACCATAGTTTGTTTTAGAGCATCAACCACATCCGAGGGAATTAGAAAAGGTCAACCTAAAGGTCCCGTTCCTCATCGTGTTTTCACATGTTCACATTGTGGTAGGAAAGGTCACCTTAGGAGTTCTTGTTTTTATCTTAGAAAGGACCCTAGGAAGATTAAACGTAGTGTCCCATTGGTTCCCAAAACCTGTTTTGTTAAGTATACACCGGTTTGGGTTAGGAAATCCATTTTTTAGATGCTAAATGCTTCGTTGGTTGATTCTCACATGCATACACATGATTCATCTCTTGCTATTTCTAATTGATAGTAGATTGCATATTTTGTCATACACTAGCCCTTACATCATGATTTATAATTTGCTAGTGTTATGACATGTTTATCTCTTTGTATTATATTTTTCTTTTGTTTGAGTCTTATTTGAAAAATACAAAAAGATTTCTTTTTTGAGAAAACTTTTGAAAAACCAAAAAGATTTTAGTTTTTTTTTAAGTTTGCATGTTTGATGTGGAATATTGGTGTGCTTGGACCCCCCTCCCCATCGTTTCATTATCCATGTGGCTAGGACCTTTGGTCATTATTATCGACGCTTAGAATGATCATAACTATTGTTTATATGGGGCTATTTCGAAGTTGATATGCATTTTTATTCGACTTTGTATATATGCCAACAATGCACACATGCACGATTTTATATGGATGTTTGACTTCTCTTGCATATTTGAATCTAGTGAGGCGTTCTTATCTCAATCTTGTCATCTATGCATAAGTAGACTTAAGGAGAAGTGTGAATGTAAGAACCGTTTATCGTGAGGATTTAAATTGGTAAAAATGATGAGTGTTTCACGGGAAAGGGCTGCGAGAGTTCAAAATTAACTCGTCGTGAAAGCCACCGTTTAAAAGAGACCAAAGGAAAATGCAATATGCTATTAAAATGGCCAAATTTGTTTAGTTCATTCCAAAGAAAATATGATATTATTGAGGGAGTTTGGATGGATTAAAAATTTTAAACGGGTTTTCACAACTAATCCTAATGTTGAAACATTGCAATTTGACGCTATTGTTTGTAGAATTGTCAAAATTCTGGATTTGTGTGCACGTAGTATGTTGAGTTCATTAAGTTCAACTTTTATTGTCATATGGCTATGATAAAGTTTGATGATTTATCGCAATCAATTAAAGCTTCTTGATCGTTTCGATTTATTGGAATTATGACTCATCTGTTATAGTTTCACGCCCATTCATTCCATATCCATGTTTGAGCACATCGATACTATGTTTGCATGTAACTCGCTTTTTAGTTTTTATGAGTTTTTGCATTTTGTCTTAAAACCCTACTGTTTTAACACGGTTTTGTTTCTGTCAGGCCCTTCCTGGAATTTTTTTGTTGAAATTTTTTCACTGGGCAATACTATATAGTATTTCTAGGAATCTGGGAAATTTTGGCAGGTCGCGAGAAGTCGCTCAAGCGACATATCCATCTCGCACGAACGACATATGTCCTTCGTTCGAGCGACGTCCTAACTTCGTTTGAGCAACATCCCTGGCTCGTTCGAACGACAGGCTGATTTATGGCTTCTGATTGGTTTACGGTCCACTGTTTATTTTTGGTACTGCTGGAAGCTTTTTTGGACTGACTAGTTTTTATATGCATGTTTTAATTGGTTCAAAATTCACATTTTGCCTATAATTCCGTTTATCACACCTGATTAGATTGTTTTATTCTTTCTGTGATAAATTGGTTCACTAGCTACTGATTTGTCATTATATGATCATAGTTAGCTGGTTGTTTCATGATTACTAGCGATTTCATATTGATTCACATTGGTTTATATTCTCATGCAAGAAACTTGGATTAGTTTATCTTTTCACCGGATTGTCTATTCGAGATAAAAATGGGGATAGATGTATATGATGTAGGGGGGATTTGAGCATGTTTTGGAGTATATATGTTACATATTGGTATCTCATATTGGTAGTACACATTGGTATTCGTTTGTTGCTCAAATTGTTGTTTAACAAATGATTTTTCAGAGCTTATTCATATTGGTATCTATTATTGTTTGGTATCCTTTGGATATATATATTGGTTTCATTTGTTCCTCCATACTTCACTGGGTATTTATTTGTCTGTTTTATGTCTGTAGGTATACTTCAATGATTCAAGATTTCAAGTCTACATCACATTCAGACAGTTTATACGCGTCGGTGCTACATATACTAGTCCGTATCCTGTAATTTTTGATTTTGGGTTTATGGGATGGGATTTAGGCATCATGCGGCTTGACGGCCCGACTTAGGCATTTCACTGGTTTAGTTTTGTCCTGGAATAGTCAAAGATGGAGATTTGTAAGGATATAAATTTCTAATTGAGTCACTGTGTTATTTTGACTTAATTCCGTGGACAAAACTGTGTTTGTAATATGTCATAGGGAAATTTTATTTTGTCACGATCCCACTTGGTCTATGACGTATTGAAGAAATTGAAGACGTTGCAAAAAATCTTCAAAGATTTAATCATGCCAAAGTTTAATTGGTGCAAGTTTAATCGTATTCAAAGTTAATTGCATTCCGAGATCACACGGGTATGAATGCTTACAATTAATGGTGCTCGGAATTATTTTTATAAAAGATAAGGATGTATTTTTATATAGAAAAATGTTTTAAAATGTTTTTAAAAGTGTTTTAAGTGTTTACACTACGTTTTATTCTGATATACTCAAAATAGAGTTTGACTAATTTGGATCTCTTTTATAAGAGACGTTTTAATCAAAAAGTCAAACTTTCGCTTTGTCGTTAAAATGACATGTCATCTCGTTTGAGGGAGATTAACATGTCGCGCGAACGATGTGGCATTATCGTTCGACTGACACGTTTTTCGAGGCAGAGCTAAATTTTTATTTAAAGCGTATTTTTATCAGAGTTTCAGAAGTGTGGATCTGGAAAAAATAGTATACCATCCAGTACGTGTTTGCACATGTTTTCTAAGGTTTAAAAAGACATAAACACATCCTTAGAGTTTGCAAAGATCCGAGATATCATTAGTTTATGTTTACGTGATCTTGTTGCATCAAGAATTTTGTTCTATCATTGAACATCAAAGGTTTTTAAGGTGAAGAAAAGAGAAGGACTTCTTGTTTGACATCGTAGACGAATCAAAGTCAATCGGTGGACACCGAGACATTCGTGGAGTCGAGTGTTATGGACAGGTATCGTGGAAGACGGAATTTCTGCATGGGCACTATTGAAGAACGGTAGAAGATCATAAGGAGCATCAAGATCCGTGGGGATCGAGTCATTGTGTAAGGCTAATCTGTCTTTGTAAAACCATTGTTCATACTGATTGTTTGGCTTGGGCTGTCCAAGGTTGTTTTCCCGTTTTAGGTTTTTTCCTCGTACATCCGGCATTGTGAGTATTCTTTACTTTATTTTACTTGATTTAATCACTAGATGCATGTTTAGGATTAATCAAGATAAAATTGGTTTAAAGTAAGAATTGGGTTTTTCACAACTTGGTTTGGTGCATATTAAAAGTTGGATAATTCTTTGGAGAAAATTGGTTTTGTTTAAAACACACATATTGGACCACTCTTTCAAGCGGTCTAATTAGGAAGATTAATTCGGAGACCCCTGTTATCGTCGATTAATCTAGGGAAAACTAGATTTAAAAATTAAAATTCCCCTCACATTAATTAGATAATTCAATTTGCTTTGTGTTAGATAGGAATTACGTGGTTTGAGTCAAATATATTTTTTAAATTTTCTTTACATAAAAAAATATAAAAAAAAATAGAACAAAAAATTCGAGTGAAGTTAGTGTATGCGAAGTTGGTTTCGAGATCTTACCGGATGTTTGTCGAGTCTTGATTCTAGCATTCCCAATACTTACGCAGGTAGATTTTTGATATTCTATGAAATGGGAGACGAATTAGCACCACTTACCCTTAAAGATTACCATTATCCGACTAGGTCTAGTCAGCCTTCATGCATACTTCTCCCTGATCATAATGCCAACACTTTCCTTTTCCATTCGAGAACATTCCAAATGTTGGTCGTGTTTAGAGGTACCGAAAAAGAGGATCCATACCTTCATGTTTGGGAATTCGAGGAGATATGTGGGACCATTAAGTGCGCACAACTCACTGACAAGATTGTTAAACTTAAACTGTTTTCGTTCTCATTGAAAGACAAAGCCAAGAGTTGGTTTAGCTTGTTGAAACCCGGATCCATGATCACTTGGAACCAAATGAGTGTCGCCTTCCTACAAAAATTATTTCCCAATCAAAAGACAGCGTCGATGAGTCATGCCATCAATACATTTAGCCAAAAGGAGGGAAAAGCCTTGTGGATGTATCTAGAGAGATTCAAGGACTTGCAATTGCAATGTCCTCACCATGGGGTTGAAATGGGACGACAGGTCCAAATTTTATATGAGGGTTTTGATTGTAATACTCGAATTATGCTCGAGTCATTATGTAATGGTGATTTTTTCGAGAAAATTGAGGTCGCCGCGTGGTTATTCCTATAAGCCATAGTGAAAAATTCCCAGCGATGGGCAGCCAATAAAGAATCTAGGTCCATCACGTCTAATGAGGGCTTCTCTCACCAAGTCTAACAAAGTTATGATTTAAATTTCAAGTGGCCACATTATCCCGACATTCAGAATCTTTAGAGACGAGTAAAGAGGGGAATCGAGCCGCACCTGCGGTTGTACAACATGTAGGTTCCCCTATGTGTATACTTTGCAACTTATTTGACCACTTAGTCAAAAATTATCCTGCCCTTCCGACCCACAAGGCATGTACCGAACAAGCCAATGCCCTTCACTAAAAGAGGCCAAAGTACGATCATATTCCAATGCGTACAATTCGGGGTAGCGAAGCCATCCCAATTTTTTATGGTCCAAGGGTTAATACCAAGAAAATAGAGGTCAACCTTCTGGTAACCCACTTTCAGGTTTCTAAAAGAATGCCCCTGAACCAATGCATCCTTCATCCCAAAATATCTGAGCTTTAGAGAATACAGTGAATTTGCTCGCTCAAAATACTCCCCCAATTCCAACAGTCAACTCAAAGTGTCCTCCAATCCACCCAACAGAGATTGCATGCGAACACTTAATCCATAGCCAAACTCGAGGTTCAAATGAGTCAATTAGCGAACACGTTGAGGGAAAGAAATAAGGGAATATTCCTGAGTCAACATGAGCCCAATCCTAAAGCTAACATACCTAAAGGTAAATATTTTGTGCAACATAACGTCGGTTCATCACAAAATCAAGAGGATTTCAAAGCCATCATCACTCTTAGGTCTGGTAAGAAAGTGGAAAAAAATGTCTCACCACCCATCGTGAGTGAATCTGAGAAACGTAAGTAAAAGTAAGATCCACCCTTGGATCCATCTTTCTCTCCACTATCGTCTTTCGAACTATCTATAGATACTTATGTCCCAAAAGCTCCATTTCCCTAACGCTTGGTGCCACAAAAGAAGTAGGCGTAAGTTGATAAGATGTTGGAAGTGTTTAAGCAAGTAAAAATCAATATCCCACTGCTTGATGATATACAACAAGTCCCATCCTACGCCAAATTTCTAAATGACCTTTGTACCTTAAAAAAACACCAATGTGCCCAAGAAAGCTTTTCTCGTCGAGCAAGCATGCTTGGTCATTTCCTATAGAACTCCTAACATGTATAAAGATCCCGGGATATCGACGATTTATATTAAGATAAGGGAGCATCACTTCGAGAAAGCTCTCTTAGACTTAAGAGAAAGCGTGAACCTTCTTCTGTACACCATGTACGAGAAACTAGGCTTGGGGGAGTTAAATCCCTCTAAGATGACCTTGCCCTTAGCCGATCGATCCATTAAGATAACTAGAGGTGTTGTAGAGGACGTCTTGATTAAAGTAGTTGATTTTATCTTTTTGGTATACTTTGTGGTCTTGGACACACAACACGCACTAAACTCACCCACTCAAATCCAGATCATCCTCAGTCGACCCTTTTTGGCCACCTCCGACGCTGTCATTCGATGTCAGAGTGAGCAACTGAACCTGTTGTTTGGGAACATAATCATGGGTTTGAATGTGTTTAATTTAGAGAGGTCATCGTCTGATGATGGAGAGACTGAAGTCAAGTACGTTCAAGAAGTGAACAATGTCACTACCCCACGGGATTACGACACAACCGATCTATGTGCTTAGCCAGCTGATCTGTCTCTAGATACGAGTCTTGAAGATTATTAGGAAGAATTTGGTCCGATTGATGAGGATCTTACTATTTAAGTCCAATCTTTATTGTATTTTTTTTGTCTTTTAGATGAGAGAGACTAGGATGGTAGGATAGATAAATTCCTTCTCTGTGAACGAAAACTCGAGCCTTTTGAGAGTATGTTGACACGTGAGGTTTTATCTATTAGTGATGAGATTGAAAACTCATTTGACTATTTCCACCTGGTGACACATGTTTTTTCATACCACATTGCCCTGTTCCACCACGTCCACATGTGTCATTTGAGTATTTGAATGAGATTGAGGAAATGAGTAGAGGATCGTCCGATTTAGAGCCCGATTTATTCATTCTCGAATTTTAGGGAAACCTAGGATTAGTGTGTCATTTGGAATTTCATAATGATAGTCTCTTCGAGACCGACCATCTCTGTTATAATGTGATTGCGCATCTCGATAACTTCACTCACCACATTCATTATGTGCCTTCATGTGTATACTTTGTCGATTGCGTTGACTCTCAATTGTTCACACTTTTGATTTATAATGAAAAGAATGTGAGATTGGTTGGAAGTTGGTAACGCAAGTGGAAATTCATGGGTAATATTATCATTTTACTTCTATACTTTATTTGCTTTGTTCATATTTCTAATTTGAGCATACATTGGGGTCATTGTAAAATTTAGGTTTGGGGGTAAGGATGATATTTTTGAAAATAAAAATTCAAAATTCAAAAAGATTTTCAATATAATTGAGTTTTGAAATGATTTCTTAGTATATAATTAATTCATGGGTCTCTCAAGTTATGAAATTTTTTACACATTAGCCATACAATATGATCGAAAATGGATATTTAGATGAAAATTAATATGCTTAACGAATAAATGTGGAGATTTTAACTCGGTGAGATATTGTTCCATTCAACATTTTTGAGAGATTTAAATCAATTCGAGTTAAAACAACTCAGACTTTTCTTCGGTGATAAATTCTTTGATGATCTCAATTTCATTGTTTTATTCGATTATCGAAAACAAAAGGCCAAAATGTGATTCTTAAGGACTAAAAGTCTTAGTAAGTCGTCTTGAGACACAAATGAACTCAAGGAAACTTGAGAAATAAGATTAGGCTATCATTTGAAATCCCAAAATTAAGCCTAAACTCTAACATTTTTACATTATTCCATTTCAAGCCCATTTGATCCAAAAAGAAAATAAACCCTTTGTTGAAAACCCAATATCCTACTCAATTCCAATTGGGAGTTTAAAGCCCATAAAAATAAGTCATACCCATTTTCTGAGAATACTAGGGTGAAATAATGGTAAGGAAAAAGGCCAAAAAAGAAAGAAAAAAAAAGTTTGCAAAAGAATGATGTGTGAAAAGAAAAGAAAAAAATGAGTTGAAGAGAAAAAGGAAAGAGAAAAGAAACACGGAGGTGAGAAAAAGTGCCAAAAATTCAAATTATCGAAAAACCTCTATATTCTCAGAAATTTTGAACTCCCAAAACCATTCTTTCTATCCAAATCCGAGCCTATAATACAACCATAGAAAGTCCTAATCGATCTCAAGGTAGGTTAGTTATAGTGTGGAGAGCAAATGAATAGGATTTATGGTGTGATTCAATGTTTTCAAAAAGTAATCGATTTTCTATTCATGAGATCATATTCATCCATTACAAAAAAAATTCATTTTTGATCATGTATATATGAAATTTGTTCATTTAAATTTACTCTTTTATTCACATATACTGAGAGAAAATTACCCATTTTCTGGAATTTGATTGTGAGTGCATTCTGTGACAATTTGAAAGAAAAATGAACTTTTGGATAAGAAATGTAATTATCAAATCATTTGAAATGGATGGTTATATTGACTATACACACATACATGATAAGTTGAGATTGAAAAGTGAAGTTCTACTATTATTATGAAGTTTTCATTCAAACTTGGTTATATTATTTTTGAGTCATTTGTATTGAGTCGAGTTTTTCAATTTTGTGGGTATATTCACTGCAAACCCTCACGAGACAAAACTCATCCACTAGGGTAACCTAGAGGTTTAAAGGCTTGTTACAAATGCTAAATGCAATCATGATTCCAACAAAAGTGAGTTAGATTTTAAAATTTTAGTTTTGCTCGAGAACTAGCAAAGTTTAGGTTTGGGGGTATTTAA
Source organism: Sambucus nigra (assembly GCA_949130495.1). Classification (NCBI taxonomy): domain Eukaryota; kingdom Viridiplantae; phylum Streptophyta; class Magnoliopsida; order Dipsacales; family Adoxaceae; genus Sambucus; species Sambucus nigra. The sequence continues at coordinate 94,693,424 of OX422211.1, forward strand.
TGAGTGCTTTATTTTGTATGAATTATGTCCAAATCTAGACCTTGTTAGGCCCATTGTATCATAAATATCATCTTTTAGAGTCATTTTCATAATATAAAAGAAAAATACAAGTTTAAATAAAATTTGAGTTAAAAATGCAATTTTAGTATTCTAGGGGGTGAAATCATAAGTTTCAAAACTTTATGGGCCTGAAATTAATTTTTAAATATTTATCTGGACAAAATAAAGTTCTCCCTGAAATTTGATTGAATTCCAGATTAGAACAGAAGAGTTGTGAATTTCGGGGGCTAAAATGTAAAGAGGGGTAATTCTATAATTTTCTAAGTAATTATCACCCTAAATTTGAATTAATTATTTTTTTAATTTTTATCGGTACCCCGAAATTTGGACAACAAAGGAGTTGATGTGCAAAAATTTCTAGGATATGTCGCAACGCAACACGACACGACACGGTTGACACAGATGTACTAAATATTTTTTTATAAAATCACTTGAGTGTCCGTTGAGACCGTGCCATATATTTTTGAAAAGTTCTTGACAAGACTCACAACTTTGAAGTCGGACGAAAATGAGATTTTGAAGTTTTGGTGGTAAAAAATGAGATTAAAGCTGGTGACGTGAATAGTACCAAAATTGGGGATAATTGTTAAAAAAAAGGCTTCTCAATTATCTCCAATTCTTCCCAACACTTCAAGAGATAATTATCATCTCAACGACAATCAATCAAAGAGAGTTTCATTCCAACTCAAACACCTCACTCCCTGCCCTATAAAAAGGACCCTTGGGCTCATTATTTTGGGGTTTAATTTTAGAGAGAGCTTTAAGAGATAGTTTTTGGTTCCTTTATTTTGAGAGCATATTTTTATTAAGGGCCAAGAATTATTTTTTAAGAGAAGCTTTGTCAACATCAATTGTAAGACTCCATTATTTTTGTAAGTTGATTTATTAATGAGAATTAATACTCATTCTTGCATTTTTATTTTGTCTTCAATTATACTAGCGTAATTTCTTTACTAGGTCTAGGTGAAATTTATCATGTTTGATTAATATCGTGCGTGATTTAAATTCATCTTTGTTTCCGATATGTGCTAAAGGTTTTAAAAATTCGGTATTTGTTTAAAACGACACGAGAGTGTGTTTTAAACCTTCGTTTTATTTTGGAAAAAAATCACATTTTTATTTTTTAGTATGAGTACTTGTTGATGGATTACGCTTGCACTCACTTGTTTTGATAGTCCATGCTTAAAGACTATACTTTAAAATTTAAAAGTGAACTTTTAAGGGAATTGAGATTTTAGCCGTCTAAATTTAGAGACGTAAAATTTATTTTGAACTTAACCGTGTTATTTTTCGAATTAGATGCGTCGAGAGTCGATTTAATTTGAGTTATAAAATTGGGAATGACGAGTTTAAATTATTGCATAATATTAGTTAAATGTGATTAATGGATCCACCATCCTAGTTTTCACTCCCACTTGATTATAACTCTCGTAGTCACATTTTCTATTTGTTTTTTCTTAGTTTAATATTACATATCTTCTTTACCCCATTTTATTTAGTTGGACAGTTGCATTTTTTTAAAAAGTTAAAATTGACAAATCTTTGTAGGTTCGACCCGTACTTACACTCGTTATTCTATAATAGCCCGTGCACTTGCGGTATTTTATACAATTGAAAACTCCTATTCCTAATGAACATTTGTTTTTGTTTCAAGCACCAACAAGCTTGATTTGAGCGACCATGTACTTGACAAGAAGTACAATATGGCAGATTATTTCTTTCAAATCTTCTCACATTTTTTCTCAAGTCTTTCCTCCCAAATTGTGCTTTTGTGTCCAACTCTTTCAAATCTTTTTCTTTTAATTAAAAAATCCACAACATGGTTTGACTTACCATGAAAATTACAATTAAAACCATCTTTAGCAATCTCAGATTTGGGTTCAATCTCCTTCTTTTGATGCATAGAAGTTTGTACCTTATCCTACTTTTGAGCATTTGAACTTTTAACATTCAATTTTTTTTTCCAAACTTTTTCTCAAGCTTTGAATCATTGAAACCAAACCCATGCTTGTTAGGCTAATTTATAATTACTCGATAAAATTCTATTGAGAACATTTATTATAACATGTATTTTAATTTATAAATATATTGCATTCAAATTCAATTTTTAATTTTTCAAAGTCAATTTTTAAGATTGAATTTTCAATCTCAATTTCTTCTTTTCTTTTAAAATGACTGGATTTTGTGATTTCAATGACTCGCATTGCTTCGTCAAAACATCAACAATATTTTTAAAATCAAAACACTTTGATTGCACATTTTTAAGCTTTTCTTCTTTCTCATCATGCTCATTCCAAAAAACTTTCATTTTTGACAAAAGTTTGATGCAAGTATTCTTCAATTTTAGATACGCTTAATAGAGTCCGTCAAAAGACTCTTTAATTTCCTCTACATCCTCATCAATCTTACCTCGTGGTTCTTGAATCGAAGTACTTTAATTCTTGCTACTCACCGAATATGAGTCACTCGTAGATTTATCAGTCATAGCTTTCTCACAATTTTTCTTCACTACATTATTTAATGACACTCTTTCATTACTTCATCTATTGATTTCTTCTAGACTAACCATAAAGGCCATTTTACTTCCACATTCAGCACTTCATGAACTATTTTCATTCTATCTCTTGGAATCACTCAAGCTTTACTTATACACTTTCTTTTTCTTCTCTCCACTCCTGTTTTTCTCAAGATTTTTCAAACATATAGGACACATATCTATATGATGACCAATGCCACCACAACTAAAACACTTGTCCTCATGCTTGGATTGTCCTTTCTTCTAATCACCTTTCTCACCAATAGAGATTTGTTTAGAATACTTATATGGATTTTCTTCAAACTCTTTCCATTTTTAATTTTTTTTATTAAACTTGCTAAATCATTTTACAAAAAGTGCCATGTCTACTTCAATATTCTCCTTCGGTTTTTCAACACCTTTCTTGGAAAAAATTGCACTTAACTCAGCAACAAATTCCAAGGCCTTTTTCATTTTCGAAAGAGTAATATTTTCCTCTTAATCATAAATTTGAAGTGATCTAACCAGCTCTTTAACACTACTCATGTCTATGTCCTTGACTTCATTCAAAATAGAAACCTTGGTGGCATTTATAGAAGCTAAGTATCTAAGTATCTTTCTCATAACCCTGTTTTTGAAATCTTTTCAGATAAATTGAAAGACGCATTCACAATATCCATTAACCTAGTATACTTGTAATTTAAAGATTCATTCTCTTCCATGGTTTAAATTTTTTTTGTGATATGTTACATTTTTGCACATTTCACACTCGAAGTTTCCTCATGAATAACTTTCAAGATTTCCCAAGATTATTTGGCAGGCTCACAATTAAGACTGAAATTGTACTATTGAGTACTCATAAAAGTAAATTGATCATTCAAAGTAATCGAGTTAAAATTGAAATAAAAAAATTCAGCATTCATCCATAAAACTCTAGGTTTTTTACTCTAACTCTATCTTCGTCATGGTATGATAAATCCAACCTTCTTTTACGCTCATCCACAGATCTCCATGTTTGTGTAAAAGAAAAATTTATAATTGTTTGTTATTTAATTTTTAGTTTGGCTTATCCCATTACACTCTTCCATCTTCCTCTATGGTACGATAAATCCAACCTTCTTTTATGCTCATCCACCATCTTCATGTTTGTGCAAAAGAAAAATTTATAATTGTTTGTTATTTAATTTCTATTTTGGCTTAGCCCATTACACCCCAATGCACCATCATGAACATTCCCAAGTCTTCAAGTGAAGAAGAGGTAGTGACCATAGCAAAGAATCAAAGACCGAGCATCGTTACTTTATCGGATAAAGTTTATGAGGTGGTTTATATGAAATCACTTTACTCAGGTAATTTTTAAGAGTTTACATTTAGAAATATTTTTCAAAACGATTTAAAATATTTTTAAAAGTTGTTTGAAAACTTTACAAGTTCTCTAGAAATTTCGTTGGAACGAGTTTCCTATGCTGGTTAAAACACTTCAGAGTTTCGTTCGAAGAAGTTCTATCGCAAAAACTTTTGACAGGCTCAAGATTATTATTCGATCATTCGTTTGAAGTGTGTTCGATCAAGATTAGGTACTTGATTCAAATGAGATGTGACTTTACTTGAACGAGTACACGAGTTTATGTTTTTTAACTGATTTCAAATGCAATCTTTCATGTCTATCCTTTGGAGATAGCTTTACCTATAAATAAAGATGTAGGGTTAAATTTATTTTGAAGCCTTTTAAGAGTTATTATTATAATCAAACTCTCTAAGAATGCAGGTCCATATGAGTGGTCTCTATATTAGGTTTCGTACACACAAATTCAAATTTTACCCAAATTTTATCTTGATGGGCTATTAGTTGTGCACGCAATAAATTGTCTAGATTAAATTTACCAATCACACAAGCAAACCAAAAATGCAAGGAAGATAAGGAAAAAATCCTTTCGGTCAAAATTTGGTATTCCGCAGTGTAAAGATTTTGACAAACTCTATTGAACTTACAGGCTACTTCAATCCAATAAACATAACATGCAGAGCCTTCAAATCTTCTACATAATATGATGCAGTCCAGCACCTCCCACATGAAGCGGTCTTTCCTCAGTATTTATTTATCATCCTTAGGATTGCAAAATCTTATCTTCTTTAGCGTAGAGTCGCAACGCCACAAAAGTCAGTCGTGGAGTAGATCTGTACAAGAGTTTGATGTATATATAGAAACTAGGATTATATAAACTCAACAAATCATAGAGAGGGATGTATGATTTGAAAAAAAAATGTGTTCACAAAAACTAGAAATGAACACTTTTGGAACAGGTATCGGAAAATCATTTTTTGCCAAAAGTCTTATGAAATTCTGAACAAAACAAGTTTTTATAGAAAAAACATGAATTTCAAGGTGACAGTGTCATTCGAATGAAAACAACATGTCGTTCGAACAAAACACTGATTTTATTCTGTCGAGATACGGTCTCATTCAAACAATAACTCATTTGTGTTCGAACAGAGTTTTAATGTCCTTCCAATGAGAATGGACATGTTAGGCATAGAATTCTCGTTTGATGACATTCTAATCTCATTCGAATCAAGTTCTAATGAAAATTCAATTTAATTGTAATGAGTCTTAATCTCGTTCGAATAAGAATACAAAAAATTATAAATCTATTTTATATAAAGCCTTGATTTTAAAAATTAAACATCTCAGAATATAATTTATATGAGAAATCAATACCACAAGTCTAATACCTCCATAAAGTGTCAGCGACAAATCCGAAAAAGGTACTCGGTCACTAACATATCTTTGAATAATTATGGAGGCAATGTTAATGTGGTGTTCGGTTTAAAATTCCAGTTTGTAACATGATACGCTAAAATAACGAAAAGCCTAAGATATGAGCAATTATAAAATCTTTCACTTACATATCTCCCACTTTGGTTGTTCCAGTACAAAACAAAACCCGTAGCCAAATTATAATAAAAATCCTAAGAAAATGTATCCTAATGTCCTCCCAAACCCAAAAACAGATCGACATTTGACACTATCTTTAAGTGCAATTTTTCTCCCCTTGGCCAATATTGGTTTCATCTTGTGCAATCCATGAGATTAAGACTCCCCCTCAATTTAAAGCAGAAGAGACCTACACACATGAAATAATAAATACCGTAATGCGTATGAGGTCTACATAAAAATAAAACTCCCCCTTAATTTATTCTCCCCCTTTTTGTCCATAATAGATAAAGGTTTAGAATCTAGCATGAATAAGGAGCATCACATAAAGAAGCAAAAGATATCATCACAAATATAATCCAAGAGGCATACCAACTATATTTATACTTTTTCAAATTTTCAAGTATAAAGTATAAAAAGTAATAACACTAAAATATCTTAACCGTGAAAACAGAATGAAATTGTGTGAAAATTTTCCATAGGAAAATGAACATAAGCATTCATAACATAGGTGCACGAAGTCATGAGATACTACTAAAGAAAGAACTCAATTTCAACCTTATATGTAAAAAGTTGAACTCAAATGAAATTGACTCGACTTATGCAATATGCCATGAATTTTAACGACTCTCAAATCAATAATTTCAAACTATTTAATGCTTTTCAAGAGATTCCGTTGTGCAAACCCATTGATCTTCTACTTTATAACACCCTTAAAATCTCACATATATAAGAATTCACTCTCAAATATTTTAAAGATGTCATAATGCTCATATGTAGCAAAGCATCAATGAATATAAAATAAATGACTTTGGCACTCTTATTGTTGTGTGTCGTTAATCTTTTTAGGCTCTTTATGCAGGGGGATTTTCATGCAAAGAGAATTTTGCTCTTTCCTAACCCCTTTCCATTGCTGAAACAGATATTACTATTTTTCGGGCAAAGAAATTCGGGCATTGGTTCTTACCACGCAACTCGTCTTTTTTTACAATTACTTCACTATTAAGTAGTATTGAGATGAGAACACCATATTCGACACATGATAAGCATATACAATGTTCATAAAGTCCATGCATATGTGTAATAAAGGTGATAATGAGTCTAACATTTAGAAAGTAATCATCCATGATACACAAAATGTTACCCACGCATTATTAAGCGCACTAACGAAATAAATTCATGTCTCAAAACACTATGAAAAAGTTAAGTGAATGGATGGAATGTAAAGGTGATCTGAATATCTTAATTGTTCATCCAGTTATAGTGAAAAATGAAAAATACAAAAAAAAAATTGTCTTTTTCAAAAAAATTATCAAAAATAAGATCTTTTTTAATTTTTCAAATTTTTTTCTTAAAAACCGAAAATCTTTTTGTATTTTTTTTAAATATATCAAAAAGAAAAAACATATGAATACAATAGGAGTACAATCTAGCAATAGGGATATAAGATATGATCATGATAAATATCCTATACTATATAAAGTACTTGAACTCAATGAACGGAGCAAACACTCGAAGACTTCCAAAGATCCTCAAATCTAAGTGCATTTAAAGGTTTCATGAAAACATCGATTATTTGATGTTCGGTGCTCATAAAATCAAGGACAAGAAATTCTCCTCAACGAGGTCACAAATAAAATGCTCACGTATCCTAATGTGATTTGTAAGAGAATGTTGGATCGGACTACGAGATATATGAATCGCACCTGTATTATCACAAGAAATAGTCATTGTGCCATATGAAATCCCATAATATTCAAACATTTTCTTCATCCATAAGAGTTACGTGAAACAACTCATGACGGCTATATAATCAGCCACCACCGTAGAAAAAATATGGAGTTTTTCTTCTTGCTCAACTAAGAAATAAGAGCACTCTCAAAGTAAAAACAACCACACGAGGTTCTCCAACAACCATCAACATCCCCGCCCAATCGACATCCGGATATGCGGACAAATGGCCATCGGTATCAAAGAAATAACAAATACTGTATAAAAGAGTGCCACTCACATATTTGATGATACGTTTAAGTGAGAGAAAGTGAGGATCTTTCAGGGACACTTTGTACGGTGCAAAGACTTCAACGTTAAAAGCTATGTCAGGACGATTAATTTTGAAGTATAGAAGACTACATATCATGCTCATATAAAGGGTTTGCTCTGTACCCTTGCCTAAAGTGTCCTTACTAATCTTAGTCTATGTACTCATAGGGGTGCATGTGTTCTTAGAGATGTCAAAACCAATCTTCTTCACTAGGTCCCTGGAATATTTGGATTGAGATGTTAATATCCTATTCTCTAGCTGATGAACCTGTAGACCTAAGAAGAACGTAAGCTCACTAACCATGATCATCTCAAATTAGCTCTTCATCTCCTCTTCAAAAGTGTGAGCGTGTCAGGAGAACATTGATCTAAATACATCTACTACATAGACTTGGGCAATAAAGATAGCACCACTCCATATCCTCATAAATAACATCTTAACCACTCCCCCTCTCTTGAAGCCACGATTTAAGAGATATGAAGTGAGCCCCTTATACCAAGCACGAGGTACTTGCTATAAATATACAAGGACTTCTTAAGATAAAAGATGTGTTTTGGGTGCTTTGGCTCTTCAAAACCTTTTGGTTGTTCAACATAAACTTCCTCCTAGAGAATGTCATTAAGGATTGCAATCTTGACATTCATTTGATATAACTTGAAGTGAAGATGACATGCTATGGTGAGTAGTAAGTGGACGGAATCAAGCCTAGCAATAGGAGAAAATGTCTCGTTAAATTCTATCGGTTCAATGATATGGGGATTCTCAGGTTTTGATGGAAGTTTAACTAGCATAGCAGCTGAAGCTAGAGCTATTCTTGAAGGTTTTAAATTCTGTTATATACATAACATCCTTGAAGTGGATATTGAATATGATTATAAGGTTATGATTGATATCATTGACAATAATCAAATCACAATTCCTTAGAACATTAGGCACCTGTTGAAAGACATAACCATGTACAAAGGCTCAATGTCCATCAATTTCTTCCACTATTATAAAGAGGACAACAAAGTTTCTAATTCATTGGACAAACATGGAGGTCAAAGTAAAATAGATTCTTATTTTAACAAATTTGAAGAGCTACCTCATTCTTCCAATGGTCTTTTAAACCTAGACAAATGGAATCTTCTCTCTTTAAGGACCCATTAATGTCTTTCTTCTTCTTTATCTTTATTTTATTCTTTCTTGTATTGTTGGTTTCTTTTAAAACCAACTTTCTTTCTGATTTGTATGCCACTTGGGAAGGTTGTTCTTCCTTTAATCTAATAATATAGGGGTTAATCCTCTTTCCAAAATAAAAAGCCTTATTGCGAACTATGATACCATTATCATCCATCTTATTCTTGTAAATCCACTTGGTACCTATCACATTAGTATTGTTAGGTTGGTGGACTAACTGCCAGAAATCATTCTTGCGAAACTAAAGCAACTCATCTTGTATAGCGGGTATCCAATGCTCGTACTTGAATGCTACTTTTGCATTCTCGGGCTCGACTAAGGAGGTTTAGCAAAGGTAGCTAACCACATTCTCAAGTTGAGCGCGAGCATTGACACATGGTGTAGGATCACTAAGTATAGAGGTAGGGTCATGACTCTTTTAAACCCAAGAGGGTTGATCCATTAAATCAAGAGTGGGGTTCACGAGTAGTATGAGGAGAGATGAGATTGTCACCGGGGGTGCATCATCCTCACACTGGGGTCTAGGATGAATAAAGGCTAGATCTCATCATCTCTGATCGTAATGTTTATTGAATCCATAACCTTAGAGATTGCAAGGTTAAATACCTTATAACTGCTTCTCAACAATGAATAACCTAAAAATATCCCCTCATCGCTCTGGGAGTTGAACATTCCTAAGTGCTCTCTATCTCTCAAGATGTAACAAGTACTCCCAAAGATACAAAAATATGATAGGTTGGACTTCTTCCCTGTCCACAGCTCACATGGTGTGTGTAGCGTGTGTGGTAGAGATTATATCCTATTCAACGCATGGCATACGGTACTCACTGCCTCTGCCACAAATGTCGAGGTACATTTCTCCCAAGAAGCATGAATCTAGCCATCTCTTGTATCGACTGATTCTTCTTCTCAACTATCCCATTTTTCTGAGGAGTATGAAATGCCCAAAACTCGTGTTTGATGCCCACTCCATCATAATAGATATCCACTATGTCTTCTTTATATACAGTGTTGTTGTCGTTATGTATCCGATTAATAGTGACACCATGTTGGTTTTGTAGAATACATCACTTGGTTGTTAGGAACTCAACTGCATCGAACCTTTCCCTAAGAAATGCCACAATAAAGTATCTTGAAAAGTCATCGACCATCAAGAGAACGTATCTCTTACCACCTCAACGTTATGAATAAATACAATCAATAAGATCCGAGTGAATGAACTCCAAAACACGTGTGGTGGTAGTAATATTCATATTTTAATAGGGACTTCGAATTTATTTCCCTTGTAGGTAGGGTCAATAAATCGAGGAAGTTGGTTTTCGAAGTGACAGGTAGCCACGAACTAGGTCCTTTTTTACTAATCACTCAATATCTCTAAAGTTCACATGATCAAGTCGTTGATGTCAAAGGTCCATAGAGGAGACGTGGCATTGTTGCACAAAAAGGAGGACTTGGGCACAATCCCATAGAAATTATCTTCGGTCCTCATAACTTGTAGTAAAAGTTCATCGGATTGATCATATAAATTACATTCGAACCGATCAAACTTTACTGCAAATTTTTCATCGCACAATTGACTTATGCTAATTAAATTTGCTCTTAACCCTTTCCTACTCCTATCTCCAAAGGTGACTTTGCCTTATTTGCAATTCACAAGGTTGGTAAAAAATGATATGTCATCGATCATGTGCCTAAATCATCCACTATTATTAAACCATTTATGGCCCTCCCAGGATCTCCCCCCCCCCCCCCACATATGGGGGTGGTGTTCCGGTGATTGCACGCGCGTGGGGAGAGGGAGACAAAGTTCTCACGCCCTTCCTCGAGGAACTTCGATCGTCATCTATTTTGGGGTGATGTAAAGAGATATATTTGTCAACCTATTTGGCATAAAATAGGCAAAAGAAAATGTTTACGCATCGATAGAACGGCATCAAAGACATACTAATGCTTGCGACACCAATTAGTTCAGAGATTCGGGGACTAAGTTAAGAAATGAGAAGGTGTTAGGCACCCATCCCGCCCTTTTCGTATTTCATGGGTTTATGTTATTATTCTTCTTAATTTCTCCATGAAGTGTGTGTGCGTGTATATAAGTGGAGATCAAAATCATTCGACTCGCATCTTGAAAAAAGACGAAGTGAGGTCATCCATAGGAGTGTTACCAAAATAATAATTAAAAAATATAATTTGTGCGCTTAACGAGATATTAAGCGTAATGATGAAACGATAATATGTGTTAGAGTAATGCGCATATGAATTATAAGGATAAAATATGGAAAAATAGGAAAATAGGACTTGGGTCTCGGTGATATGCCCAAACTGCACCCTCTTACCCAGAGCAACTAACCTCAGCTAATTTCACAGCCGAGGTGACTAGAAGCCTATGACAACCATCAGCAAGGTCGTCACTCAAAAGGTCGACCCCAGTCGACATTAAATCTACCCCAGTTGAAGTCAGTAAGGACTCATGGGTTCAACCACCCTTCAAGACCATCATCGGCCCTAGCCGACGTTGTAATCATCAGGCGAGATCAGTAATGTTACATGGGATCAATCATCTGGAAACGTCATCATCGGCCCAAGCCGATGTTAAAACTACACATACCTAACCTCGGCCAGCCTTGCTGGCCAAGGTCATCATGAATAACCTTGAAACAAAGCAACAGTCCGACTTCACCAACCTCGTACTCTTCCAGGCCGAGGTTGCACCAATCAAAGAGGGTCGGGCATTTACAGGCACATGAATGGTTTGGAACACGTGGCCAAATCTATTATAACCAAATCATTCCCTCCACATGAGGGAATATTTCATCATCATTCTCTCTACATGTGATAATGATAGATGTCTTCATTAGATTGGCTAGATCATCACACACATGCTCATTGTATGCTTGGGGGGTACATTACACCTCCCAAACTCTATATATACATGTCTTCTCCTACCTTGAAAGGTATCCAGAAATATAAACCCTAACCAAAACTCTGTTGCATTTACAGTAGAGAGAGAAAGTGGAGTGATTGTATTACTAAGGTCATTAGAGCCTCATTTGATAGTGATATTTACACTCACCTGCATAGTGGACATAGGCATTTTCCGAACCACTTATATTACTGTGTTCATCCCCTTCTCCTCATCTCCTACTATACATATATACTCTTGTGTTGCCATTGTTATCACTTAATTGAGCTTGTTAACACCTTATCTGGTGGTGTTGTTTCCAGCATCATCATTTTGGCGCCGTCTGTGGGAACGAGAAGATTCATCTCTTCCTTTTCATAGCTTAACCTCACCGGAGACTCTGGTGGTGAACCAGGCCTCACCCTTCGTGTGAAGTTGTTTCACTATTGAAAGAGGTCCTTTAATGTATTTAAACTCTCTAATATTTTTATCGCAAGCTCTTTAGACCTAACATATGGCACCGGAGTTACGACCACCTCCTCCACCATCTGGTGTTGGAGGACCCAGTTCCATCCAAGCACCACCCCAATTTGAGATAACTGAGGTGGCAGCAACCTTGAGGTCATTGGCTGTAATGCAGCAAGCAATGAAGGAGAAGTTTGCCCAGCTAAGCCAAAATATGATGAGGCCACCTGGGGTCTCACCGAAAATGATTACTCTGGCGGCTGTTCGACCACATCCGGAGGCCAGGGGACCACCCCAGGCACCGCGAAAGGACCAACCTACACCTCAGTGGAGGAGGGACGTTGCTGACCCTAGGTGTTTGCATCTGGGGAGGCAAAGAAACCCTTACCCCGAGGATAGGTATGATGATATTGAAGTAGAGGATGCTCCAACAGACTGTTGGGAGCCATATGAGATTTCAGACAACACAGTACATCCTATACAGCAGAGCCGACGTTACGGATTAAGAAGGGTCGAGGTTGGTGATGCCCAGCCAAGAGGATCAACTTTTGATCGCTGGAGTAGAGGGTCATCCTTTGAAAGGCTCGACCCAGTTAATAATCTGAGGGAAAAGTTATCTAGGTCGAAAAGTGCAGCTGGCTCACAGAGGGAAGATGGTGAACATCAGCCTCGTCATGGCCGACCCCTACATGGCCGAGACTGTGGCCAAGAGGTCAACAACCGACGTTGTGTAGCAATTGGGGAACCCTCAGTTCACCCCTTGGAGGTGGCTGGGGACAACCTCGGCCAGGCCAACGTTGCTAAACAATGGAATGACTCCATTCAACAACTGGAAGAGAAGATATGGAAACCTCACAAAAGTCAAGACCCACTACAAAGGGGGTTCTCAGAGGGCTCCCCATTTGTAGCAAGAATTGTGAACTTCCCAACCCTTACCAAATTCAAACCACCGATGCATGGAAGTACCAACCCGATACATCATATTGAGATGTATCGGTCTGTAGCAGATATTTATTCAATCCCTGATAAGATGAGGTGCCGAGTTTTTTCAAGCACTTTGACGGGAGCTGCGCATATTTGGTTCACTTCCCTTCCTAAAAATTATGTAGGGAACTTTAAAGGTTTGGATGAGCGGTTCATACACAACTTCTATTTTGGGGTAAGACCTCAGAAGAAGACAACCCATCTACTCTACGTAAAACCAGGAAAGAATGAGAGCCTCAGAGACTATATTGCAAGATTCAACAAGGAAAAGTTGGAGGCTGAAGATTACGAATAGAATATAGCCATGAAAGCCCTTATAGGAGGATTGCATAATGGGAAGTTGCTTTGGAAGCTTGCTTAAGACCCTCCAAAATCCATGGCCGAGCTATTAGCAATAGCTGGTAGGGTCATGAATGCTGAAGAAGCAATGGCCGCAAAGTATGAGGATGAGAATGGAAGTAGTAGTGAAAAATCCCAAAGGAAGAATGATGGAAAGAAGAGGGATGCAGATGACAAGTTTGCACACTACACTCCTCTAATTGTGAGCTGCGAGCACATCCTTAATGAAATAAAGAATGACAGGTCCCTGAGATGGCCGGAGAAGCTAAAGGCTCCTTCGCATAAGAGGAACAAGAACCTATGGTGCGAGTTCCACCAATACCATGGTCATCTGACTGTTAAGTGATTTTCCTTGAAGGATGAGATTGAGAAGATATTGAAGTCTGGAAAGCTCAGGAAGTGTGTGGATGGTATAGCTTCTAAGGGGGGAAGAGAGGACCCTAAAAAGAAGAGAAATGATAGGTGTCGGGAAGATTCCCCAACCAGAAGAGCAGAGGACTCAGATGATGATGATGATGATGACCCTGGCCTCCCACCAAAAGACGACAATGTCCCAGTAAATAGGGTTGGCATGATAGCCTTTGGTGTTAACACCATCTATGGAGGACTAGAAGGGGTGGCTCAGAGGTAGCCGATCGCAAAGCTCACGTGGAAGAGGCTAAGTCTGTGACCAAAGTAGAGGTTGTGAATTTGGCATCTTCAGAGGGAAAACACGAGAAGAGAAAGAAGGTAGATATGGATACTCTCATAGTTAGCTTCTCACGACTCGATTTCAAAGGTATCCTAGCTCCACACGATGACCCGCTGGTAATCACCACAAAGGTGGGTGCACAAATGTGAGGTACAGAGAATCCTCGTAGATGGGGGGGAGTTCAGCAAATGTAATGTTGTGACACTATTTTAAGAGCCTGGGACTCAGCAGAGCTAGGCTTGTCCCTTATCATCATCCTTTGACTGGCTTCAGCGAAGAAAAGGTTAATCGGTTGGGTATGTATGAGATGGATGTAAGAATAGGAGATGACTGGCCAAAGAGGTTGACCAGAAAAATCAAATTCTTTGTAATGGATGAGAACGTCTTCTCAGCTTACAACCTCATTATAGGAAGAGTAGCCCATATAGAATTTGAGGTCGTGCCTTCAACGGTCCACTAAATGCTAAAATTCTCGACTCCTTATGGGGTAGGGGAAGTGCAAGGTGACCAAACATCGGCACGTGAATGCTACTTCAACTCCGTAGAAGAGACAGAGACTCATAAGAAGGCAACAACCACTTACAACATTGACACCCTTGATCCTAGAGATGAGACAAAGCTCAAGAAGGGAGAGGCCTCAATGAGGATGAGCCAAAAAAAATTTATCCAAATCGGCAAAGCCCTAAGACCTGAGATTAAGGAAGAGCTGGTGAAGTTTTTGAGGAAGAGACAAATCGTTTTTGCCTGGAGCCATGCAGACATGCCAGGTATTGATCCTAAGGTCATGTTCCACAAACTCAATGTTATAGAAGATGCTAAGCCCATCAAGAAAAGGATGAGAGTATACTCAAGAGAGAAATATGACATCATCAGAGAAGAGGTCAGAAAGCTTGAAGAAGCCAAGTTCATCAGGGAGGTTATATACCTCGAGTGGTTATCCAACGCAATCATAGTGCTAAAAGCAAATGGGAAATGGAGGATGTGTGTTGACTTCCCTGATTTGAACAAGTCTTATCCAAAAGACAGTTTCTCCTTCCTCGTATTGATCAGATGGTGGATGCCACAGCTAGACATGAGCCTATGAGCTTCATGGATGCCTATTCCGGGTATAATCAGATCTTCATGAACCCGAAAGACTCAGAGAAGACAGCGTTCATCATAGATAAGGGGACCTATTATTATAAGGTCATGCCCTTCGGGCTGAAGAATGCATGGGCTACTTACCAACATCTTGTAAATAAGATGTTTGAGGATCAAATGGGAAAGTCCATGGAAGTTTATATGGACGACATGCTGACGAAGAGACTGAAGGCCGAAACTCACGTGACTGACCTTGAAAAAACTTTTGACACCATGGACAGTTACAGGATGAAGCTTAACCCAGCCAAGTGTGTCTTCGTGGTAGGAGCAGGAAAGTTTTTGGGATTCATCATCAATCATAGGGGGATAAAGGCTAACCCTGAGAAGATCAAGGCCCTGCTGGAAATGAAGACACCCAGAACCATCAAAGACGTTCAGAGGTTAACCGGAGAGTTGTTGCGCTTAACAGGTTCTTCTCAAGAGCTACAGACAAGTGCCTTACTTTTTTTAAAGTGCTTAGAAAGGCCTTAGAATGGGATGAGGAATGTGATAAGGCTTTTAAGGAGCTCAAATCCTACCTCGAATCCCCTCTACTTCTGTCTTGACCCATTCCGGGGGAAAGGTTGTACATATATCTAGTTGTTTTAGAATCGCCATTAGTGCGACCATAGTAAGAGAAGATGATATAGTGTAGAGGCTAGTATACTTCAACAGTAAAGCTCTTCAAGGGTCTGAAGAGAAGTACCCTCAAATGGAAAAATTAGCTTATGCTCTGATACACGCTTCTAGGAAGATGAAGCCATACTTCCAAGCCCACTCTATGGTTGTCCTCACTGATTCCCCACCAAGAAAGGTCCTCCATAAGCCTAAGAAGTCAGGAAGGTTGATGACATGGGCCATCGAGTTGGGGGAGTATGACATTGTTTATCAACCCATGGTTGCCATCAAAAGGCAGGCACTTGCAGACTTTGTAACAGAGTTCACCTAGGAAGAGGTTGAGATTGAAATTAGTCAGAGGACTGCTGATGAACTAAACATTAACGTCTTCCATGATCCGAATGAGGTTAGGTCAAGTAGGTCTGGAAAAAGTGCAGTTGAGAATGAGGAAGAAAGGAACCTCTTCAAGTAAGGGACCCTGTCATAGGGGAACTTCTCTTCAAACGAAGATGTTTGGAACCTCTTCGTTGATGGGTCATCTTGTGAAAGCAGAAGCGGAGAAGGGATGATAGTGTCAGCACCAGATGGTACCGACATGGAATATGCACAGAGTTCAACTTCAAGGCTTCAAACAATGGGCCAGAGTATGAGGCATTGATAGCAGGTCTCTTCTTGGCAAAATCCCTTAGTGTTGGTCGACTCCTAGTCCACAGTGACACAAGGTTAGTTGTCAAACAAATACTGGGGGTATATGAGGCCAAAGATGAAAGGATGGCCAAATACCTGAAGAGGGTAATAATGATGCTAGAAATATTTAACGAGGTGAAGATGAAGAGGATACCTTGGCAAGACAACAGTCGAGCTGATGCACTCGCTAGGTTGGCCTCAGTAATGAGGACAGATATAAGAAGGACAGTATAAGTTAAAATATTTCTCGAGCCAATCATCGAAGAAGAAGAGGTTGCCAGAACCTTCCTCAATTTGAATATGGGACCCTTATGGATGGACCCACTTATCAGATACATCAGACAGGGAGAGTTTCCAGAATTAAAGTTGGAAAGGAGAAAGCTGAGGTTCAGAGCTGCCAAGTTCTCAATTGTAGGAGATGTCTTATGTAATAAGGGGTTCCTACTCCCTCTTCTTAGATGTGTCCACCCTTCAGAGGTTCCTCACGTCTTGCAAGATGTGCATGAGTGCTTTTGTTCAAGTCATATAGGAGGGAGGCCTTTAGCTAAGAGGATAATTACAAAGGGGTACTGGTGGCCGACCTTGGCCAAAGATGCAGTTGCTTATGTGAAGAGATGCGACAAGTGTCAGAGATTCTCCACCATCCCTCATCAACCTATGACGTCAATCAGATCATCTTGGCCATTTGCGGTATGGGGTATCGACTAGGTAGGACCCTTACCAAGGGCTACGAACAACTATTTATTCTTAGTGATGGCCATTGATTAATTCTCCAAGTGGGTAGAGGCTGAGCCGATGATCACGGTTACAAAATAAAAGACCTTCCAGTTCATCTGGAAGAACATTATATGTAGGTATGGTCTTCCAAATACTCTCATCTCAGATAACGGAACCCAGTTCAAGAATGCTTCCTTAGAAAAATACTATGAAAGAGTGAGGATCAAGCAGTTATTTTCCTCACCTGGCCGACCCCAGGCAAATGGGCAGACTAAGGTCACCAACTGAACAATCCTTAACCGGAAAAATAAGAGGTTGGAAGAGGCCAAAGGGATATGGATAGAGGAGCTATACGCTATGTTATGGTCTTACAGGATGAAAGTAAGGACACCAATGGGAGAGATTCCTTTAATGTTGGCCCACGGTTCAGAGGCTGTCATCCCTACAGAGGTAGGACTTCCCACTCATAGAGTTCAGACGTATTACCCGCAGAGGAATGAGGAAGAAAGAAGACTTGATCTAGATTTGATTGAAGAGAGAAGGGAAGATACAGAGATTAGACAGGTAGCCTACCAGCAGAGAACTGCAAAGTTCTACAACCAAAGGGTGAAATCAAGACCTATAGATATGGGAGACCTTATCCTGAAGAAGACGGTGCAGAAGGAAAATAAGCTCCACCCGAACTAGCCTGGTCCTTATAGATTAGAAAATATCGAAGGGGAACCTTTCTCCAATCCTTGGAATGCTGACCACTTGAAGAAATATTACATATGATGTTGCAGTTGTTTGTAATACATGTATCATTTTATGAAGAGGATGTTAATTAAAAGAGCAATTCCAGTGTCAATACTTTGTTACATTATGTTTAAACATCATTAATTTGGTGAAAATTATGAGGGTAAACATCATTATATGGTGACCTCAGACGTTAAACATCATTAGTTTGGTGATAATTTATGAGGGTAAACATCATTATATGGTGACCTCAGGCCTTAAACATCATTAATTTGGTAAAAATATGAGGTGAAACATCATATTATGGTGACCTCAGACCTTGAACGTCATTAATTTGGTGAAAATATGAGGTGAAACATCATTATATGGTGACCTCAGACCTTAAACATCATTAATTTGGTGAAAATATGAGGTGAAACATCATATCATGGTGACCTCAGACCTTAAACATCATTAGTTTGGTGGTAATTTATGAGGGTAAACATCATTATATGGTGACTTCGGACCTTAAACATCATTAATTTGGTGAAAATATGAGGTAAAATATCGTATTATGGTGACCTAAGACCTTAAGCATCATTAGTTCGGTTGTAATGTATGAGGTGAAACATCATTATATGGTGACCTCAGACCTTAAACATCATTAATTTGGTGAAAATTTTGAGGGTGAACATCATTATATGGTGACCTCAGACCTTAAACATCATTAATTTGGTGAACATTATGAGGTGAAACATCATAATTTGATGACCTCAGACCTTTAACATCATTAATTTGGTGAAAATTATGAGGGTTAACATCATTATATGGTGACCTCGGACCTTAAACATCATTAATTTGGTGAAAATTATGAGGGTGAACAACATATTATGGTGACCTCATACCTTAAACATCATTAGTTTGGTGGTAATGTATGAGGTGAAACATCATTATATGGTGACCTCGGACCTTAAACATCATTAATTTGGTGAAAATTATTAGGGTGAACGTCCTTATATGGTGACCTCAGACCTTAAACATCATTAATTTGGTGAAAATTATGAGGGTGAACATCATTAGTTTGGTGAAAATTATGAGGGTGAACATCATTATATGGTGACCTCAAACCTTAAACATCATTAATTTGGTGAAAATTATGAGGGTGAACATCATTATATGGTGACCTCAGACATTAAACATCATTAATTTGGTGAAAATTATGAGGTGAAACATCATAATTTCATGACCTTAAACCTTTAACATCATTAATTTCGTGAAAATTATGAGGGTTAACATCATTATATGGTTACCTCGGACCTTAAACATCATTAATTTGGTGAAACTTATGAGGGTGAACATCATTATATGGTGACCTCAGACTTTAAACATCATTAATTTGGTGAAAATTATGAGGTAAACATTGTAAGAGGGTAGTCTCAGACCTTAAGCAACATTCAAGAGGTAAGGCATTCAAGCATAACATTGGAAGAAAAACAATATAATCTGAAGAAGATGAGATTAATGATCTATAAATGAACATTCAAGAGTTACAAATTAGATGTGCCAAAAGGCCATCAAAGTTTACAAAAGCTAAGGGGTACAGAAGGGAAACAAAAATTACAACTCTTAAAGCTTCACAAGAAAAAAGACTTAAGCCTCTGCAAGTACAGTCGTGTCATCATGGCCGACGTTGGTCACCTCGGCTATTTTATCTTGAGGATTAGCATATTCGGTCTTAGTGACTTCCAAGGGAGCAGTCTCAGCAACAGCAGCATCGGCCTCCTCAACCTCTTGCAAGGCTTGAGCAAACTGGGGGTCACCAAAGCCCAGACCTTCAAAATCTGAGGCAGTCAAACTCCCTGACTCCTTTTCTTTGGAAGTTACCTCTTTAGAGGCATTCAAATCCAAAGAAAACAAATTCATCAGAGACTTTAAAGTCTTCGATGATCTTCTCTGAAGCGTCCTCTAAAGCAGCCTTAACTGCAGCAGCCACCTTAGCCTGCAGAGCATCATCCTTAGCCTTCAGAGCTAAATCATGGTCCTTCCTGAGCTTGGCCATGTCCCTATCTCTCTGCTGAACAACTTCCTTCAGATTGTCAACCTCCTTCATCTCTTCCTTCAGATGTTAAACCTCTGCATTTAAAGAGGCTTGGACCCTCTCAGCCTCTTGACCCATCTCTATCAGGGCCATCTTCTTTAGGGTCCAATCAAAAAAATGGTGCACGGATAAGATACCCTACAGTAGAAGGTCAGATGTATAAGCATATGAGCTAGAAAATGTAAAATGGTCGACGTTACACTTGAGGATAGCAAATGAACAAAAATTAATACCTGAATGGATCTGTGAAGAGTGAACTCGGCGAGCAAACGGACGTCCAAGGAGCGTAGGAAACGCTTATCCTCCTCAATCATCACAGAGCCGATAGTATCGGCGGCCTTTAGACTATGACCAATGAGAGTGTCACTGATCTTTAACTAAGAAAGACGAGCAGCCAAGGCCTCGTCTATATAGATAGGAATGGAACGATCCCCTCTCCGAGTCTTGCCAGACCTCTGATGCTCCTAGTCTGTTATAGTCTTCCTCTTCTTTGTAACATCGGCCTTGGATGTGCCGACGTTCTTCTGGGTGGTAACCGGCGACACATTTTTTCCATCCTTCTTATTCATCACCTTTACTAGACTAGGAGCATACACTTCCCAGAGGTCGTCCGATATACCTTCAGGGCGCTCTGTAAAAGATGTGTCTGAGTTGGTAAATCAGAGGCATGAAAAGTAAGAGGTATAACTAGTGAAAATGATACTTACGAAGATCTGTCAAAGAACCACTCCCCAGGCCTGTCTGAGAGAGGTAGTAGGGGGTCATTAGATGTTCATATTTGACCAGCCAACCCTGCTCCCCCTGATCTTGAAGATCCTTAACTTTTTGAAAATTATCCTGGCTAAGTCTAAGGTCGGCTTTAGCAACAAGTGAGACCTTCCCCCATCTCAGAGGGGTACTTAGAACCAACGTTCCAAAAGCCTCATGGGGACTAAATTCCCATTCCCCGGATGCAAAGAAATACCGAGGTTTCCAGTTGTGGTTTGAGGTCTGGGTAACCAACAGTATTTTCTTCTCTGACTTCCTAGCTAAGAAGTGGTAATAGCTAGGGTGGTTTTTGGCAGAAGAAGGGATGTAACAACCTGTGAAGACCCTAACTGGAAGGTCTGAATGGTGGACATCCCTCCAAAGGACGATGGCCCCAATCATAACCCTCCAGACATTAGGGGATAATTGTGAAGGGGCTAGATTTATATGGGATAGTATGGCTCTGATAGAAGGGTGGATAGGAAGACGAAAGCCCAACTTGAACATTTATTCATAGACCCAGATCTCCCCATCTCGGCCATAAAAGACCCTTTCGCCCCTCAGAGGTATCATAAGGTTAATGGAAGAGTTTATCGAATAGAGGTTCCTAAAAGCTAGGAGGTCGTACTCACAGATAGAGCTCTCAATCTCGAATGCCTCAGATGTATCGGTATCACTCTATTATCCATCATCTTCATCGTAGCAACATCGGCCTGGGCAGTGCAGGGACACCATCAAGAAACTTCTGAGCAAACTCAACCCCAGTGGCAGACGACAGAGGAATGGCGTTAAGTATGGGAGGAATGGCCACACTTGGCGCTATAACTTCAACATCATAAGAATGTTGTGAGGTGCCAATACCCTGGTGAGATGAAGCACGTCTCGAAACCTCAGCCTCCTCAGGGACCTTATCCTACCTGATAGAGTAATCCATGGCCTCTTAAAAATAGTCAACAGACATGGGGTCTGAGGAGGACGACTCAGACTCAGACATCGGTGTTGGTTCTATAAGAACCTCTGCAGGCTCAGTAGGCTCGACTGGCTTAGGGTAAATAACCTTCAGAGGTGGAGGAAAGGCCTCATCCCTATGAGCTTCCTCTTGGGCTAGCTCTATTTGCCTTATTTTCTCAAAGGTCTTCTCGCGAAGGAAAGAGAACTCTTCTATGAGTTGGTACAGAGGTCTGAGCATAATACAGACGACACAACATTTAGACTCAAAATCATAAACAGGAAAACAACATAGACAATCTAAACTAAGGATCAAACTTGGAATTTGGAAGGTTTTCAAGGAAAGAACATCAAGAACAGTCAAGAATAAGGTCACCGAAGAAGGTGATCGGAGGTTCATCGGAAACTTAAAGATTGAACTTTTTCAGTCGAGGTAACCTTGAAGCTACCTACAACTGCTTATATAACCACTCAAACACCACTATTCTATCCTTACAACCACCAGTATTGGCAGAAACCACTGTCGAAAAACACAAAGCCTCACCGAAAAATTCAGAAATGAAAAAAAAGGGTTGAAAATGGAAAAGGAAGGGTGAAAATGATACCTGGTTAATTACGAAATAGAGAATGAGAGGTTTAGATGCAAAGAAGACCTTCAATTGTAGCCAACAATGGAGGTCTTGAGGAAAAAGTTGTAGTTGCAAAGAGAGGCTTAAGAAGGAAAAGAAAAATAGAGAAGAAAGAGAGGGTTTTTAAACCCACTAAATGATTAGGCGCGAGTTTTAAGGGCCCATCATTGCCCTAGGTAACCCAAAATGCAAGCCATGATCACATCAACTTGGGACACACGCTACACTTCAGCAGGTGACATGTGTCAAGAAAGTATTGGCACACAGGGAAATCCGACCTCAGCCTAAATTACATACCCCTCAGTCATCTAATCACATAGAAGACTAAGGGCTAGGGGTAATTGATATGCCCAGAGTGCACCCTCTTACTCAGAGCAACTAAGCTCGACTAATCTCATAGCTAAGGTGACCAGAAGCCTATGACAACCATCAGCAAGGACTCATGGGTTCAACCACCCTTCAAGTCCATCATCGGCCCCAGCCGACGTTGCAATCATCAGCCGAGATCAATAATATTACATGGGATTAATAATCTAGCAATGTCATCATCGGCCCAAGCCGACGTTATAACTACACAAATCTAACCTCGTCCAACCTTGCTGGCCAAGGTCATCATGAATAACCTCAGAACAAAGAAACAGTCGGACTTCACCAACCTCGTACTCTTCCAGGCCGAGGTTGCACCAATCAAATAGGGTCGAGCATTTACAGGCACATGAATGGTTTGGAACACGTGGCCAAATCTGTTATAACCAAATCATTCCCTCCACGTGAGGGAATATTTTATCATCATTCTCTCTACATGTGACCGTGATAGATGTCTTCATTAGATTGGCTAGATCATCACACACATACTCATTGCATGCTTGGGGGGTACATTACACCTCCCAAACACTATATATACATGTCTTCTCCTATCTTGAAAGGGATCCAGAAATATAAACCCTAGCCAAAACTCTGTTGCATTTACAGTAGAGAGAGAAAGTGGAGTGATTGTATTACTAAGGCCATTAGAGCCTCATTTGATAGTGATATTTACACTCACCTGCACAGTTTACGTAGGCATTTGTTGAACCACTTATATTACTGTGTTCATCCCCTTCTCCTCATCTCTAACTATACATATATACTCTTGTGTTGCCATTGTTATCACTTGCTTGATCTTGTTAACACCTTATCTGGTGGTGCTGTTTCCAACATCATCACTCGGGTTTTAGCCCGAGATGCCTACATAACCTATAAAGGCATCAAAGTCCACAGAGTTCTCACACGACACGAGAGTGGGATTTATCCCATAAATTCAAACGGTGATTTAATATGTGTTTGTGTAAAAAATGTTTTTTAATTTTGAGAAAATGTATTGAAGAATTCGATTTGGAATTTATAGGTATAACCCTCTTTTTTCTTATTTTGGATTTATTTATAGATAATATACTATTTGCAATATTACTAATAAATGATTGAATATTAATATGGGTATGGTTTAAAGTAAAAGCTAAATTAAGAACTTATATAACTAACGCAAAGATAAAGAAATTTAAAGAGAGATAAGAATGTTTGGACCTTCTTTGCATACTTGGAGATTGATCTTGATTTTTTATGAGTAATTTTGCTAAATTGGGTGAGGAATGTAGGGTAATTTTGCTAAATTGGGTGTGAAAGTGATGAAAGGTGGAGAGAGGTTTTAAATAAGGAAACTTCGGTGACTTTTTAAGCATGTTGTTGAAATCACTGAAGTTGATGTTTTTGATGTGCCATTCAAAGTGAGCTCATTCTCTCCTTATATAGGATCAGGCGACTGTCGATCGAAATTTCCCTTGGCCTACATATTGATAGGGAAATGAACCTTCCAATTGGCAGTCTCGTTCAAAATTTTCAAACAAACGGTCATAAAATGAAATCTGTAAGTCCAAATCGCGCACGAGGCATGCCATTAGAAGTCCTTTAGGATGATCCTGATTCTAGGTGTTAACTTTTAGATAAACAGGAATCGAAAGCGCCTGTCAGTCGTTTGGACAGGATATCGTCGAACGACGATGGATCGTTCTTCCAATTCGTAAGTTCGAATCGTGCACTGGGTGGACTGTTGTAAAGGTTACACAAGGCACTTCAATATTTCAAATAGCTTCGCTCAATTCAGAGAGTTGACTTTGGTCAAATAGGGCCCGAAAGCGTCTGATGATCATTCGGAGTAAAATGGGTCGTTCGACCGTACCGCAAGGCTGATTCGCGCATGAAGTGTACCATTGGAAAGGGTATTCAGCTCCCATAGAAGATTCATACAGTCTCATTCGAGCTGAAGAGTTTAGTTTGTTCAAACGGATCCCAGAGCGCCTGGTGGCCTCTAGATCAAATTTTAGGGGAAAATGGTCCGTTTGTCTGAGCTATTATGCCATTTTGTGCACGGGGAGGATTGTTAGAAAGGGGATTCAGAGCCCTTTGAAGATTATTTAAGCTTTAACTCTGATGACGAAGTTGATTGGGGTAAAATTTGTGCCTGGGGGCTCCCAGGGGCCTCTAGATCATTTTTCGATGGTAAAATGGTCCGTTCGTTTGAAGCGTTATGTCGATTCGTGCACAGGGTGGACCATCGAAAAAGAGATTCAGAACCCTTCAAAGATTCATTTAGCTTTTTCTCTGACGATGAAGTTGGCTGGAGTCAAACGGGGCCTGGGAGCATCCAATGGACTCTAATCGGTACTCGGAGTATGACCTGGGGTTTATATTGAATGGAGAGGTACTAGGGACCTAAAGAGATACTTGAGAGGTCCTAGATAGTGGTGTCTATAGATCCCCTCAACGGTTGAGCTTGGAATAAGTGAAATTCGAATAGATACCACATGGATATTTTGGGGAAGTGGTCAATTCTGTGTATCAAAGGGACGAGGATAACCATTTAAAGGGCTGAGGTCAATTCTGAGGTGAGAGAGTAGCTACAGCGGAAATATTGCGACTTCTCAAATAAAAACCAATTTTAATTAATTCCAAATTTTAGTTAAATCCTAAGACATGCATCTAGATGATTTATCAAATAAAATATAGCATGCAGGATAAAAACAAACAATTTCAGGAAAAATCCCCCACAGGGGCAAATCCATTTATTTTCACTATAATTTGTAAGAAAACGGCTTACAATCGGATTACAATGAAAATACAAGTGACTAAGAATTACCCTCAGGTATCGGATTCTGTAGTCGCGGCTGGAAATATCCCTTTCCAGTAGGGCTGGCGGCTGGAACTATCCCTGTCCAGTAGGGCTGCAATGGAGAAGAAGAACGGTCTCCTCCACAAGGGTTGAACAGCAAAAGTGCGTTCTTGGGTTGCAAAGTTATTCACTAAGGTATGGAATTTGTGTGAATCAAAGGTATGAATCAATGGACTCAAATACCATGAAGACTTTAGAGTTTTGAAACTCAGAAAATCGTGTAGAAGTCTTCAAAAATAACTCTCCCGAAGTTGGTATAAATAAGAGGACTCGAGACATAAATTTCGGAACACGATCTGATTGAAGTTATCCTCGACGGATCGGTCCGGTCTCTTTAGGCGGATCGGTCCGGTGACATCGGATCGGTTCCTTTTTGAAGGCGGATAGATCCGGTTGGCATCATATCGGTTCGTCTTTTTAGCTTCATCGGTTCGCTATGGATCCGGGGTACACTGGCCTCACCTCAGCAGGCGGATCGACTCTTTTATTTTGGCCGGACCGGTCCGGTCCTCAGAAACCCGATTCCTTCGAGGAATTATCTCCATCTTCAAAGGGCCATATCTTCTTCACTGTAGCTCGTAATGAGATGCCGTTTCTTCCAGTATCTTTGTTGCGGCAAGCTCTTCAACTTTCCAGTTGACATATCCTCCGGACGGTGGATGTACAATTACCAAACTGCCCTTGAACTTCCATATCGTGACTTCTTTCATTGATTTGACTTCTCTTGCATACCATTAGCATATAGTCCCTAAAATCATGGAACGTGAAGTCGTTGAGGCCGATGTGGAACACATGATGGAGATGTTGAGTGCTTGATTCCCGGAATTTGGATTGGGGCCGTCATATGTGATCGTGTAGAGACGTGCCAAATGTAACGGCGTACGACATACAAAACAGTAAGATAACAGACATGAAAAAAATGTCCTTACAAATCTCCTCCTATGTCTATGCCGGTACATACATAAAAAATCCGAATTATCAAATACGAAATTGCCTATACAAATCTACCCTCCCATGAACCCAAAACTGGAAAAGGTACAAATGAATAGTCTTCATCGTTTGTTCTTCAAATCTTCAGGAATCTCAAATCTTTTCTCATCAGGGTGTGCAATTCAGAGATCATCAAAGTAGTACCTACACACATGAGATAAAGCAAAATACCAAGTGACATATCGAGTTTGAAATGAGATAAATCTAGATACCAATTTATGAGCAAACTCAAAATTTCAAAACTCCCCCATAATATGATAATTCTTTCTCCCCCTTTTTATGATGTCCCCAAATAGACAAATGAGAAGAATGAATCAAATAGGCAAAATCGGGGTGTCACGGTACACAAAATAAGGCATCAATTAATATGGTAAACGTGCTCTTGCAAGGAGATGCTCAGAAATAATTGCACAAACTATTTTTTATTTTTCATACAAAGATAGGATACCAATATGAACAAATATGATACAAAAATCACACCATGGATTTAGACTCAAACAACCAAGTTATGGGAACGGAATGAATGGGTATGAACACATTCGATAGGTAAATCAACTCAATCAATCATATGTGCACGATGCATACGTGTACTCCTAACGAATGAACATCAAAGGTATCCTTAGGTGTAAAAATTTGTTGAATTTAGATGACATTGTCTTATGCAAATCAACAAATCAAAGTCAAATGATTTCCACACCAATAACGTCCAAAACTATATAGCGCATTTTCAAGAATTTCAAGGACGTGCAAACCCGTTTTAAATCTCCAACCAAACTCCCTCGTATATATTTTCTTTTAGAGGTAATCTAAATTCTCAAACTTTGGAGAATTGGTGCAAAAACCTAAATGGCCCCTTTTGGCATGAATATCTTTTTATTGCCTTTCAATTTTTTCAGGCTCTTTTAACCTCTTTGGACCTCGGATAATAAAATTCCTCAATTTTTTAGGTCCTTTTTAACGGTGGCTTTTGCGCAAAGGATAGATAATTACCTTTCGCAGCCCCTCCCCGTTATAAAATAAAGCACACAAACTCACAAAACAGTTTTTATATGCACAATTTCCTTATCAAAATTTATCGCGCTTGGTTCATTTTAAGGACAGGATTGAAGTGAAAACACCCAACCAACATGTGATAAGACAAGCACAATAATCAAACAAATCCGTGCATGTGTGCAATAAAGGAAATATGAGTCAAACATGTAGGAAGTAACACTTAATTACATCTTAATGACTCCAAACATTATAAGGCACAAGGATGAATTAACCTATTGTCTCAAAACACTATCAAATAGTCACATGTAAAATGGAATGATGTTGTGACTTGGCCATCCTAAGTCTTCATCCATAAACGGTGCAAACAAAATATAACAATCTTTTTGTATTTTCACAAAAATTTATCAAAATAAAATCTTTTTGTATTTTTCAAAATTCTTCAAAACAAAAATATATACAAAAAGTACACATGTCATAACACTAGCAAACAAGTATAAATCATGAAACCACAACTAGTGTATGACAAACATGCAAACACAATCATCTATATGATATGGCAAGTGAAGAATCATGTGCAAGCAACCGGGAATCGTGGACAAATAAACCATAAGCCTCTAAATCTGATTTTCTAACCCAAATTGATGTGTAACGAAGTGTGGGGGTTTTGGGAATCGAATTTATTCTTTCATTAACCTTCCTAGGTCCATTTAAAAGCTTATAACAAAAGTGCCTAAGATGACCTTGCCTACCACAATGTGTGCAAGAGTAAATCGGGCGATTTGTGTTTCCTAAAGGTGGTCGTCTCCTCAAATTTATCGGTTGCTCTCTCCGAATTTGCCTAGGTGGGTCTCTCCTAATGATCCTAGGAGGTTCTCTCATGATGTTCCTATGGGGCGCCTTTTTAACAAACTTAGGTGCCTCTTTCTTAACAATCCTAGGAGGCTCTCTCACACACGTGGGAATGGGTGCAACATATTTTTCAAGACCAATCCCACCCCTATCCGTTTTGATCTCGACTGTGCCTAAAATCTTATCAAGTTTTTCAGACCTAGACTCCAAATCAAATTTCACTTTACTTGAATCTTTCAATTTCACCTCAAGTTCACCTATCCTAGATTCAAGTACTCATTTAGAATCCTCAAACTCTAAAAGCTCCTTTTTCATAGTCTCCATCAACCCTCTAAGACTATCTCTCTCACCCTCGACGTACTCAAGCTTCTCTTTCAAAATTTTCACATGAGCCCTAAGTTCTTTAATTAAAAAATCATTATTTTTTATGGAACACTCTTTCAATTGAGCTTTCAATTTCAAATTTTCTTTCTTTGTTTTCAAAGTTTCAGCATAAAGTTCATTGAAAGCAGTTTGCAAGTCATGCTCATCTACACTTTCCTCCTCACTTTCATCCACACTCCCATCACTTTCACTATCATCACTAATCACACGGATGGGAAACTCTCGCCTAGAAGCATAAAAAACTTCTTCTTTCGAATCACAATCACTAAGGGTAGAAACATGAGAAATTGGTTTATTCAATTTCTTCTTTAAATTTATGGTACACTCATGTAACGTGTGACCAACACCCTCACAACAAGGACACCTCTCAGATTCGTTTTCAACAGAAGATTTAAAACAAGAGTTCGTGTGAATTTTCCAATTAATTTTTTCAAAAATTTGACATCGAAGATCATCAAAACCATCAAAAGCCATTTTTGTGCAAAATCAGGATCAAAACATAATAACTTAGTGCAACAGGCTCTGATACCAATTTGAAAACGTGAGTAGACAAATTGTATCAGAGAGTAAATCCTTGAAAAATCAGGATCACGCGATAAATTAGCGTAACACGCTCTGATACCAATTTGAGAACGTGTGTGCTCGCGTTCAAATGATCAAATAATATATAAAACCCTTTTAGCACAAACAAACCCTAAACATGCAGCAGTATGTGATTGAATAAGGTGATAATCTAAGCAAGAACATTCAAACACATGCAATTAAGGAAAAATCCCCCACGGGGGCAAAACCATTTATTTTCACTATAATTTGTAAGAAAACGGCTTACAATCGGATTACAATGAAAATACAAGTTGACTAAGAATTACCCTCAGGTATCGGATTCTGTAGTCGCGGCTGGAATTATCCCTTTCCAGTAGGGCTGCAATGGAGAAGAAGAACGGTCTCCTCCACAAGGGTTGAACTGCAAAACTGCGTTCCTGGGTTACCAAAAGGATTCACAAATGTATAGAATCTGTGTGAATCAAAGGTATGAAACAATGGACTGAAATACCATGAAGACTTTAGAGTTTTGATACTTAGAAAATCATGTAGAAGTCTTAAAAAATAACTCTCCCGAAGTTGGTATAAATAAGAGGACTTGTGACATAAATTTCATAACACGATCTGAACACGATCTGATTGAAGTTATCCTCGGTGGATCGGTCCGGTTTGTTTAGGCGGATCGGTCCGGTGACATCGAATCGGTTCCTTTTTGAAGGCGGATCGATCCGGTTGGCATCGGATCGGTTCGGCTTTTTAGCTTCATCGTTTCACTATGGATCCGGGGTACACTGGCCTCACCTCAGCAGGCGGATCGGTTCTTTTATTTTGGTCGGACCGGTCCGGTCCTCAGAAACCCGATTCCTTCGAGGAATTCTCTCCACCTTCAAAGGGCCATATCTTCTTCACCGTAGCTCGTAATGAGATGTCGTTTCTTCCAGTATCTTTGTTGCGGCAAGCTCTTAAATTTTCCAGTTGACCTATCCTCTGGATGGTGGATGTACAATTACCAAATTGCCCTTGAACTTCCATATCGTGACTTCTTTCATTAATTTGACTTCTCTTGCATACCATTAGCATATAGTCCCTAAAAGCATGGAACGTGAAGTCATTGAGGCCGATGTGTAACACATGATGGAGATGTTGAGTGCTTGATTCCCGAAATTCGGATTGGGGCCGTCATATGTGATCGTGTAGAGACGTGCCAAATGTAACGGCGTATGACATACAAAACAGTAAGATAACGGACATGAAAAAAATGTCCTTACATGAGGACCTAAGGTTGAGGGGACCGATTCTGTGGGTCAAGGTCAATTCTGAGGACCTAAATCTGGGATAACAAATTTTGCGGGTCGAGGTAAATTTTCAGGACCTAAAGTTGGGGAGACAAATTCTGCGAGTCGAGATCAATTCTGAGGACCTAAAGTTGTGGTGACTAATTTTGCGGGTCGAGGTCAATTTTGAGGACCAAAATTTGTGGCGACCAATTCTGTAGGTCGAGATCAATTATGAGGATCTAAATTAGGGGAAACCAATTCTTCGGGTCGAGATAAATTCTGAGGAACTAAAGCTGAGGCGATCAATTTTACGGGTCGAGGTCAATTATGAGGACCTAAAGTTATGGCGACCAATTTTGTGGGTCGAGGTCAATTCTGAGGACTTCAACTTGGGGAAACCAATTCAGCAGGTCAAGGTTAAATCTAAGGACCAAAATATGTGGCAACCAATTCTGCAGGTTGAGGTCAATTCTAAGGACCTAAAGTAAGGGCGTTCAATTCTGCGATTCGAGGTTAATTCTGAGGACCTAAAGTTGGGGTGACTAATTCTGCGGGTTGAGTTTAATTCTGAGGTCCTAAAGTTGGGCCGACCAATTCTGAGGGTCGAGATCAATTTTGAGGACCTAAAGTTGGGCCGACCAATTTTGTGGGTCGAGGTCAATTCTTTGGACCTAAAGTTATGGCGACCGATTCTACGGGTCGATGTCGATTCTGAGAACCTAAAGTTATAACGTGGGGGTTTTCTCTCTGGGGAGTCTTTGATTTATCTTTGGGAGTTTGGATGCACCTGTGGTTCTGCTGGGGAGAGATACTCGACTAGAGCTTATAGCTCCGCAGGGCAAGCTAGAATTTCTCTGGGAGAAATTTTAATTTTGAAATTCTATTGGGTAAATAAGAAGGATATTACGTAGTCCTTCTGAGAAAATATTTGATTTTTGAGGTTTTGAGTTTCGGTGGGGATGACTTGAGTTTTAGGATTTCGCTGGGGAATTATAATGGACTTTGGGATGCGTACACCCCATTTTAGGGTTTAAATTGGGGATAAGAATGTAGTTTTAATCCGACTGGGGGTTTTGAGAGCTTAATATGGTTTTCTTGGTGAAGAAATGTTCCCATATATTCTTTGGCAATTTTAGGAATTTTTAAGAGGATTTCTGGAATTGTTTGGGATTTTTTATACTAATTTTCAGGGGGTATGCCGATCGGCATGTGGTAGGGGTTGCCATTTCCTTGGGTAGAGGAACAAGCAGGTATCGATTGGTATGGGGTTCATTAGTTGTTGGCGATTGATTGCGGGGTGATTAGGCACGTATTCTTCACATTTATTCCCTTAATTTCGGTATTTTTATGATCCCGTGCGGTGTAAATAGCTTGGATTTGTCTCGTATTTATGCTACTAACCCCTTTTGGAAAGTATTTCATGTTTTGTGTATTTCTCATGTGTTTTACAGGTATTTCATGCAAGTTAGTGCAAAGGAGAACTCAAAACAGTGAAAGAAACCAAGAAATGGAGAGTTGAAGGGCATTTTCGTAATTTTTCAGCCTTAGTTCGGAGGTGGGGCCAACTAGAAAGTTTAATAGCTCTAAATTACAAGAATACTGGAAAAAATGGCACCTCAATCCGAGCTACGGTGAAGAAGTTACGATGTTTTGAAGTTGCGCGACAATGAAGAGTCTCGATGTGCGGATTTCTGTCATTAATTATGCAGATTTTATGGTGATTGGTTGGCAAAAACTTGTTCCACAAGCGAAATTTGATGTTAAATTCGTGCATCTTGGTGCTATAAAAGAGGAAGCCCTAATTCATTCAAAGGGGGACTCAAAATTAGAGAGAGAAAGTCATTTTTTTATAAATCCTTTTCGTTCTTCATAGTGTTTCAAGTTCATCTAGTGCAGATTTCAAGTATCAATTCTTCAATTCAATTCAAGTATCAAATTCCCTTCCCTTATTTAGTCTCAATTCTATTTTCAATTTTCAATTGTTTTGCAATTTGTTACCAATGTTTGTTAGATCCATAATTCCATGTATTGGTATGAATTTGTTTTCTAGAAAAATCATGAGTAGCTAAATTCCCAAAGATTGGGGTACATGAACTCAATCCAAGGCAAATTATTTATGTAGAAAATAGAGATTAAATTAAAATATTGATTGAATCGTGAATGAAAATCATACAAACATTGTCAATCTTTTAATCTCTCTTGCCCTAGGTACTTGAGATGTTTAAAAACGCTTTGCGAGTATAATTTATCATTCACCGCTTTATATCTATCTTTGATTTCGTAAGATGCGGGTTAGATCCCTCATATATGTAATGCTTAGAATTTATAAAGACTGGATTTAGTCAAGAATTTTAATTTATAATTCCAGTATTCTATAGGATAATTTGTTAAGGATTGAGGGATTGTACCCTACCCTATTTTCTCCCATTTGTCAGATCTAAGTATTTTGCAAGTTTCAATTTGTTTTCCTTAAGTAAAGTTTTTATTTCATAAGAAATTTCCCCAATCATTAATCATCTTTTTATTTCTTTTAAGTAATCATTTCAAGATTTAATAATTTTTCTTATTACTATTTGGCAATCTCGATCCCTATGGAGACGATCCCGACTTACCGGGTTATTACTTGAGCGACAAGGCTTGCACTTGAGCCTAGAGAAAAATGCACTTTTGAGAAAAATACTCAGTCGCGTCAAGTTTTTGGCGCCGTTGCCGGGGATCCGAAATTGTTAAATTTTTAAGAAAGTTATTTTTATCTACAAGTGATTTCGAAAAAAATATATATATATATATTTTTCATCTTTTGTGTGCTTATCTCCCATCCAAGTTCACAAAAATCCTATCGCCGAAGCAAGTTCTGAAAATTCCGAGTCTCCTCATTTTTGGGTTCCACCTCCTTCGCCTAATAATTCCATCACAAGTCGTTCATTGAGTCAACCCCTGAGTGAGAATTCTGAACCTTTTGGTAGCGATATGTTGGATCATGGTAGTGTCGGTGTTGGTGTTGGAGAGGAGGAGATACCATATCTTCCCATGAAAGATCTTTTATTTCCGGAGCGAACTGTTACCCCTGGTTGCATTTTACTCCCGTATAATGCCGGTCAGTTCCACTTTCGGAATGGTATGATCCAAATTCTTCCTACATTTCATGGGATGGATTCTGAAAAACCATATCTCCATATTCGAGAGTTCGAAGATACATGTGAGACCTTTGGAGACCAAGCTTGTCCACAAGATGTAATCCGGTTGAAGCTCTTCCCTTTTTCCTTAAAGGATAAAGCTAAAACTTGGTTATGGTCCCTACCCCCAAATTCGGTGTTATCCTGGAGAGATATGCAATCCAAGTTTATATCAAAAAAATTTCCACAGCACAAAACTAATTCTGTTAAAGCCCAAATTCAAGCTTTTCGTCAAAATGAGAATGAGGCTTTTGATAAATGTTGGGAGAGATTTCAAGAGTTAGTTAGTGCATGCCCACATCATGGTTTTGAAAAACATCATCTGATTTCATTTTTCCATCAGGGCCTTACTTTAGCGTCTAAACAACTTGTTCAAACCATGTGTGAAAGACCTTTTTGGGAGTTAAATTCGAGCGATGCTGAGGCTCATTTGAAATATGTGGCAGAAACTACCCAAGCATGGGATATTTCTGATCCCAATAGTCAAAATCGAAATCGACAAGTGTCCAACTTGCCTGCTGCGTCCGGTATTTATCACTTGGACAAGGACACTTTGTTGGATCGAAAATTTGACCAATTGGAGAAGAATTTCAGAGATATGCTTGAAGTACGATTGAGAGATGTGTCTGGACCCGTACAAGCCGGAAAGGAGAAAGTGTGTGCCATTTGTAATGCGGGTCATTCTACCAAAGGATTCCCTACCATTCCTGCATACAAGGCAATGTACACTGAACAGGTTGAGGCAATAGGGGGTTTTCGAGGAAATTATAATGCACAGCAAGGGAATGCATATAATCAATCGTGGAGAAATCCTGGGTTCAATTATGGACAACCCCAAGGTGGGATGGTTCCTAATTCACATATGACTCTACCACCACCTCC
This sequence comes from Sambucus nigra, assembly GCA_949130495.1. Classification (NCBI taxonomy): domain Eukaryota; kingdom Viridiplantae; phylum Streptophyta; class Magnoliopsida; order Dipsacales; family Adoxaceae; genus Sambucus; species Sambucus nigra. Next base: position 94,728,114 of record OX422211.1, read on the forward strand.
CCAATTTCAGCAAGTGGCTCCTCTTATGCCAAATCCTATGCAGGTACCACCTCCTGGTCCTTATGTAGCTCCACCTAGGAGATCTCTTGAAGATACTCTCAATCAATTCATCCACTCTCAAAAAGAGAGCAATGCTAAATATGATCGAATGTTCGCTGAAATGCATACTAGTATCTCTAGGTTGCAATCTGCAGCGAATACTCAAGAGAAGGGTAAACTTCCAGCCCAAGGCCAAAGACCTCCTCTTCAAGGTCAACCCACGGTTGGCTCCACATCATCGGATTTGCAAGAACAATGTCAAGCTGTTACTACTCTTCGTAGTGGCCGCGTAATTGATCTATCACCAAAACATCCAAAGGTGAATGATGATGGAGTTGAACCCGAAATTTTTAAGGAATCTGAAACTTCCGAGTCTGCAGAACCTTCCTTAGAAAAGGAATTGAAAGATGATGAAGTTGAACCTGAAATTAAAGTTAAGTTGCCTACTGCTGCTCCATTTCCTCAACGCTTAGAGCCACCCAACAAAGGGGCTTCGTGTACCGAGGTGTTGGATGTGTTGAAGCAAGTAAAATTAAACTTGCCGTTTCTTGATGCTATTCAACAAATTCCAGCATATGCTAAGGTTATCAAAGATCTTTTGACTGTCAAACGACGGCTTAAGGTGAAGAAGAATGTTTTCTTGGCACAAAATGTGAGCTCGGTCCTTCTCAATGATCTTCCACCAAAATTCAAGGATCCAGGCGCACCTACAATTTCGTGTGTCATAGGAGAAAAAAGAGTGGAAAAAGCATTGCTTGATTTAGGTGCGAGTGTAAACATCCTTCCATACTCCATCTATAAGCAGCTTGATTTAGGTGATTTAAAATCTACCCGAATCACTCTACAGTTAGCGGATAGAACAGTGAAAGTGCCTCGTGGGGTTGTAGAAGACGTGATAGTTCAAGTGGACACGTTCTACTTTCCTGTTGATTTTGTCATTTGGGACACTGAGCCTGTTACCCATACGAGAAATCATGTTCCAATAATCTTGGGCCGTCCATTCTTAGCTACTGCTAATGCTTTGATCAATACACGGAATGGCCAAATGCAACTCACTTTTGGAAACATGACTCTCGAGACCAATATTTTCAATGTCGCTAACCAAATGGGTGATGAGGATGAGATTCTTGAGGTTGATCTTATTGAAGAAGTGGTGGATGAGAATATTGAGAAAATTATAGGAGGAGATGCATTGGAAGTGAGTCCTTATACTGAGTTTGAGTGTGAGATGGAGGAGTTGGAAACTTGGTTACAAGAGGAAGAGAGTTTGAGAGATGTTGACTGGATTTCTAGGTATGAAGAATTGCCTCCAAGGGAGACAACCATGACTCCCTCTGAAAATAGATTTCCTAGTCTTGAGTTGAAGAAACTACCCTCCCATGTCAAATATGCCTTTCTAGGAGAGAATGATACATTTCCTGTTGTTGTGTCTTCCTGTCTAGAGAAAGGGCAAGAGGGTATGTTGTTGGATGTGTTGCGAAAGCATAGAAGTGCTTTTGGTTGGACTATAGCAGATTTGAAAGGTATAAGTCCATTGATTTGTACCCATAAAATCCATCTTGAGGAAGAAGTGAAGCCCTCACGTGAGATGCAAAGGCGATTAAACCCAACCATGAAAGATGTAGTAAGAGCGGAAATCATCAAATTGCTAGATGCTGGAATTATCTATCCCATTTCGGATAGTAAATGGGTGAGCCCAATTCAAGTCGTTCCAAAAAAGTCAGGAATGACCGTGGTTGAAAATGCTAAGGGAGAATTAATACATCAACGCACCACCACCGGGTGGCGTGTTTGCATTGACTATCGAAAACTCAATGCCGGAACTCGAAAAGATCATTTTCCCTTACCGTTCATCGATCAAGTGATTGAACGAGTTGCAGGCCATCCTTACTATTGTTTCCTAGATGGGTATTCCGGATATAATCAGATTGAAGTGGATGTACTTGATCAAGAAAAGACGACTTTTACATGTCCGTTTGGTACGTTTGCATATAAACGTATGCCATTTGGGTTATGTAATGCGCCAGCGACTTTTCAAAGGTGCATGTTAAGTCTCTTTAGCGACATGATTGAAAAAGGTCTTGAGGTGTTCATGGACGATTTCAGCGTTTTCAGTCCATCTTTTGACCAATGTTTAGCTAATCTTGAAAGAGTTTTATTCCGATGTGTGGAAAAAGACTTAGTCCTCAATTGGGAAAAATGCCATTTTATGGTTACCGAGGGCGTAGTTTTAGGTCACATAGTCTCATCTAGAGGAATTGAAGTTGATCGAGCAAAAATTAAAGTAATAGCTGAGTTATCCCCGCCAAAATCACTTAAAGATGTGAGGTCCTTTCTAGGCCATGCTGGTTTTTATAGGAGGTTTATCAAAGACTTTAGCGCCATCGCTAGACCTTTGAGTAATCTTCTTATGAAAGACACTCCATTTGAGTGGAATAAAGCATGTCAAGAAGCTTTTGAAAAACTTAAAAGCATGCTTATTTCCGCACCTATCATGCAAGCTCCGGATTGGTCGCTACCATTTGAGCTTATGTGTGATGCAAGTGATTATGTGATTGGGGCTGTTCTTGGACAGAGGAAAGACAAGAAAGCTCATGTTATTTACTATGTTATCAGAACATTATGTGGCCCTCAGCTTAATTACTCTACCACAGAGAAAGAGTTACTAGCAGTCGTTTTTGCTCTCGATAAATTTCGCTCTTACATTATTGGGTCGCCTATCATTTGCTTCACTTATCATTCGGCACTTAAATATCTCTTGAGAAAGAAATATGCCAAACCCCGTCTAATTAGGTGGATCCTACTCCTACAAGAGTTTAATCTCTCGATTCAAGATAAGAAAGGAGTAGAAAACGTCGTCGCTGACCATTTCTCACGCCTCTCGTCCGACGTGCCTATTGATCCCATTCCCATAGACGAGTATTTTCTGGATGAAAATCTTTTTGCTACTTATTCTCTCCCTTGGTTTGCGGATATAGTCAATTATCCTGTCACGGGAGTTGTTCCATCTCATTGGAACCCGCAAGAGAGAAGGAAGTTCATTACATGGTCACGCATGTTCTTTTATGATGATCCCTATTTGTTTAAGTATTGTGCTGATCAAATCATCCGGAGACGTGTACCCGATGAAGAAATCCAAGGGGTAATTCGATTCTGTCATACGGAAGCATGTGGAGGTCATTTTTCTAAAAATAAAACTGCTGCAAAAATCCTTCAAAGTGGTCTTTATTGGCCCACAATCTTCCGGGATGTGAATGATTTTTGTAAATCATGCAATAGATGCAAAAGAATGGGAGCTATTACTCGCCGTGACATGATGCCATTAACCCCAATTCTAGTCTTGGAGTTGTTTGATTGTTGGGGTATTGACTTCATGGGGCCCTTTCCACCTTCTTTTGGTTTTCTATACATCCTCGTCGCTGTAGATTATGTCTCAAAATGGGTCGAGGCGATAGCTACAAGGACGAATGACAGCAAGGTGGTGATAAAATTTATTCAAGAAAATATACTTTCTCGTTTTGGTATGCCTAAGGCCATGATCAGTGATAATGGAACTCATTTTTGCAATCGGCCTATGGAGAAACTAATGCGGAAGTATGGAATTGTCCATAAAGTTGGAACAACTTATCACCCCCAATCGAATGGCCAAGCCGAGCTTGCTAATCGGGAAATCAAAAATATATTGGAAAAGACAGTCGATCCTAATAGGAAAGACTGGTCTCTCAGATTGAATGATGCACTCTGGGCTTATAGAACCGCATACAAGAATCCCCTTGGGATGTCTCCATTTCGATCTGTGTGTGGAAAACCTTGTCATCTTCCGGTTGAGATCGAACACAAAGCGTATTGGGCTATCAAAAGGGTGAACTTCAACATGGATAAAGCCGGTGAAACACGTAAACTTCAGTTGAATGAGTTGGAAGAAATACGCAATGATGCGTATGAAAGTGCTAAAATATCCAAGGACCGAATGAAACGAGCTCATGACGGAATCATTCGTAAGAAAGAGTTTCATTCGGGACAAAAAGTACTTCTCTAGAACTCGAGGTTGCACTTGTTTCCCGAAAAATTGCGGTTAAGATGGTCAGGTCCATTCATTGTGAAAGAGGTATTTCCCCATGGAGCAGTTGAACTCATAGATGAGAAAGGGGGGAACACTTTTAAAGTCAATGGGCATCGTCTCAAGCCGTATTTGGAAGAAATTTTCAAGGAAGACGACACAATCTGGCTGTCGGACCCCATTTATGGGGATTGACTGAAGCAGCGAGGTAAGGTCGTCGCACCCCCGACAAGTATGGGGTGATTGTTGTACATATGAGTCTTAGGAGTTCGGAGTCGTAGGTTTGTGTCAGTCCCGGGGTTAGGAATCCGACGAGTGAGGGATGTTTAGGTTTCGATGAGCATTGTGGGTCATTTGAAGTGTAAGATGTTGGAAAATCATCATTGGAATAGAGAAAAAGGAGCATAAATGGTGCAAAGAAGAAAGAGGAGAAAATTCTAAAAATTTTGTTGATGACCGGACCTCTTCAATCCACACCTTTTCACTTCCCCCAATCCATTCATTTCACGTCCCCCCCATTTCCCACCCTTTCATAACCTCCAATTTCTCAATCCCCTCCTATAAATACATCCATCCCCCTACCCATTTTCTTCACACCTACACCTATCTTCTCTCTTCTATCTCCATTGCTGTCTCAATACTCCATATCCATGGCTGCTCCTCAGAAGCAATCCCTATGATCCTAATGCTCCAGGACCTTCCCATCCCCCACCCGCCCCTTAGGATGCCCCTCTACCCCTTTAGGTTTTCACATTTATGTTTGTCCTATTTGCTTCCACAGTTTGTACTCTACAATTTTAATATGATATTTGCTTGTTTTATTTATCGCACTCTTTATGTTGTCTTCTTTATCTCTCTTATCCATTTGATTGAGGACAATGCAAATCACTGAGTTAGGGAGGATGACAGGTGTGTATTCATAAAACTTCGCTTGTATTCATATATATGTGTTGAAAAAAAAATGAAAAATGTTGAAAAGCCAAAAATATTTTTGTTCAAAATAAATAAAAATTGGAATTTAAATTTTTCAAAAATGTCACCTTTATTCTATTTAAAGTCTCAAATTGTTAACAATCAAAATGCACTAAGCTAAAATTGACCAAAGATGGAAATTGAAAGAAAATTGATGACTTTACGAATAAGTGTGGAGATTAGTCCAACCCGGTGAGATTTCAAGCCTTTCAATTTTTTATGAGTTTTTAAATCAATCCAAGTTTATGATTAACTCAAAGTTCTTTTCAGCGTTTTAATAAGTCGTTGATGATCTCAATCCTTTGTTTTGATAGGTTATGGGAAATGTGTGAGATGTTGTCTCGAAATTCGTGCTGAATATATCTCTAAACTTAATTAATCTCGAGATGCATATGGTAATGTGATTAGCAATTTGGACAATGAAGTAGGCCATCGTTTGTTACCCAAAAATATTAGCCATAAAACGTTGTGAAAAAACAAAATTATCCCTTCGCAACCCAATTTGATCCTAATAAAATTTATCTTTTCGTTTGATAACCCGAAAAACCCAAATAGCCCGGAATTGTGAAAATTGAGAAAATTCATCAAGTAAGTCCAAATTGTGCAATAAAAAGGGGCAAGAGAAAAACAGAACAGAAAAAAAAAAGAAGAAAAAATGCTCAACAAAAATAGCAAGAAAAGAAAAAAGAAAAGAAAAAAAAATGAAAAGAGAAAAAGAAAGAGAAAAATGAGCAAATGCCCGAAAAAGCACTAATGGACATCATAAGGACATTTTTCAATTCCGAATATTCCGACCATTCCCATTTTTACCCTTTACACTGTTTAACCTGAAAAGTCCTAACCGAGTCCGAATGGCGAAATTGATTACTGCATGGAGAGCTAAGACATGAAAAGATAAAATGAGAGATTAAATGGTGTGAATAAGAGATGATGTTTCCCGTTTTCTAATAACTGTATTCCGATGATGAGATCTTTTCACCATATATTTCCTTCTTTTCAATTTTGTATGCATGAATTTGTGTCCGTTATATTTACTCTTTATATCATGCATACCGAGAGAAAATAGCCACAATTCGAGTGATTCGTTTGTGAGTGCAATCCGTGACAAGTTGAAATCAAAACGAATTTTCGGAAAGTAACGTAATGCTCAATCGGTGGAAATTTGAGGTTGAATTTTTGGCTTTGCACACACACACTATGGTTTGAGACATTTGAATATGATTTTATGGTGATTATTTTTCGAAAAGTTTAAATTGTACAATTTTTAAATATTTTGATATTTTTTGAGTCAATAAAGAATTTTGTGGGTAAATTCACTGCAAACCCTCACGAGACAAAACTCGTCCTACTAGGGTAACCTAGGGGTTTAAAGGCTTGTTGCATACGCTAAATGCAATTGCTTGCCCGCGAAAAAGGTATCCTATCCCAATAAAAGAATTTTCAAGAGTTGAACTTTAAACTAATTTCTTTTACGTTGCTCGGGACGCGCAAAGTTCTAAGTTAGGGGGTGTGATTAGGCACATATTCTTCACATTTATTCCCTTAATTTCGGTATTTTTATGATCCCGTGCAGTGTAAATAGCTTGGATTTGTCTCGTATTTATGCTACTAACCCCTTTTGGCAAGTATTTTGTGTTTTGTGTATTACTCATGTGTTTTACAGGTATTTCATGCAAGTTAGTGCAAAGGAGAACTCAAAACAGTGAAAGAAACCAAGAAATGGAGAATTGAAGGGCATTTTCGTAATTTTTTAGCCTTATTCTGGAGGTGGGGCCAACTAGAAAGTTGAAGAGCTCTAAATTACAAGAATACTGGAAAAAACGGCACCTCAATCCGAGCTACGGTGAAGAAGTTACGATGTTTTGAAGTTGCGCGATAATGAAGAGTCTGGATGTGCGGATTTCTGTCATTAATTATGCAGATTTTATGGTGATTGGTTGGCAAAAACTTGTTCCACAAGCGAAATTTGATGTTAAATTCGTGCATCTTGGTTCTATAAAAGAGGAAGCCCTAATTCATTCAAAGGGGGACTCAAAATTAGAGAGAGAAAGTCATTTTTATATAAATCCTTTTCGTTTTTCATAGTGTTTCAAGTTCATCTAGTGCAGATTTCAAGTATCAATTCTTCAATTCAATTCAAGTATCAAATTCCCTTCTCTTATTTAGTCTCAATTCTATTTTCAATTTTCAATTGTTTTGCAATTTGTTACCAATGTTTGTTAGATCCATAATTCCATGTATTGGTATGAATTTGTTTTCTAGAAAAATCATGAGTAGCTAAATTCCCAAGGGTTGGGGTACATGAACTCAATCCAAGGCAAATTATTTATGTAGAAAATAGAGATTAAATTAAAATATTGATTGAATCGTGAACGAAAATCATACAAACATTGTCAATCTTTTAATCTCTCTTTCCCTAGGTACTTGAGATGTTTAAGAACGCTTTGCGAGTATAATTTATCGTTCACCGCTTTATATCTATCTTTGATTTCGTATGATGCGGGATAGATTCCTCATATATGTAATGCTTAGAATTTATAAAGACTCGATTTAGTCAAGAATTTTAATTTACAATTCTAGTATTCTATAGGATAATTTGTTAAGGATTGAGGGATTGTACCCTACCCTATTTTCTCCCATTTGTCAGATCTAAGTATTTTGCAAGTTTCAATTTGTTTTACTTAAGTAAAGTTTTTATTTCATAAGAAATTTCCCCAATCATTAATCATCTTTTTATTTCTTTTAAGTAATCATTTCAATATTTAATAATTTTTCTTATTACTATTTGGCAATCTCGATCCCTGTGGAGACGATCCCGACTTATCGGGTTATTACTTGAGCGACAAGGCTTGCACTTGAGGCTAGAGAAAAATGAACTTTTGAGACAAATACTCAGTCGCGTCACGGGGGGTTTTAGATAGAGGTGGATTGTATGCTGAGAGTGACGCCGGAGGCGGGGCAGGTGCCATTGGATAGGATTGTTAAATCTCTATTCGGGATGTAAGTAATCTTGAAGGATGTCTCCCTGAGATACGGGGGTGAAGGGTCTGTATGAACAGATATGGAAGTTGATGGTGCGTGGGTTTGGGTATGTCTGGTACCTGGAAGAGGGGGTTGTGGGGCAGATGAGGTGACATCCAATTTTGGTTCTTTCCCTTCAGGATTTTCTTGCAGATTCATCATTGACTAGGGGAGCTCAGCACTAGCCTTGTTGCATGATTGATGTTTCGGCATTGCACGTGAAAAAAGGAAAAAATGGAAAAAAAGGATGCAAATTTTGTTTGATTATTAATTTAGTGGCTTACTTGTAATTTGCTGCTGAGTTTTTATTTGAGAAAAAGTAAGAGAAATGTGTTTTTGGAATAAGGAGAGGCCTTGGAGGCATAATGGCATAATGTTTCCTTTTAAAGGTATTTACTTTGGGAAAAAGTAGGGAAAATGAGTTTTTTGGAATTTTAATGGAGGAAGGCCTTGGAGGCTTGGTTGGTACATAGATGATGAGATAGAAAGCTTGGTTATAAAGTGGAGCTTGTCACCTTCGTTGGATTGTCATGAATCTGGTGTGTTGAACAAACTGTAATGATGCTGGTTTTGCTGGAGCTGCTGCTCTGGGCCTAACTTCAAGGCTCTTACTCATGACGAGGGACATACTTGTGGACTTCTAGTTGTCTGCAATCATGGTATGGATGTCCTATCGTCATAATCCTGGGGCGTTGATAGTGGAGAAGATCTTGAATGGTCTTAATGCTTGGTGGAAGGATCGTTTCGACATCTTGAGAGGGAGCCCCGTGATACTGTTAATTTGGTTAGACGAGAGATTTTATTTGGTGGTTCCTTCTGAGTATCCCTTGGCAGTCGTGCAAAATTTCTTCTCCCAGTATTTTATCAGTTTTGGCCCATCATGGAGAACTGGGTTGATTGATTCGTGTAACACAGATCCCGATGCCTTCGTTGTTCGGTGCCATGGTGAGGAGACTTGCAGTCTATTCTGGAGCTATGAAAATACTGGTATGCTCGGTTAGTTGGCCTTCGACAGACTTTATTCTACTTCCCTTGGCGAATTTTGAGTCAAGTCGGATGGGAGAAGATTTTTCCTCCCTGCACCCTGGACTTTTTCCTGTAGAGTATTTGACTGAAGCCTTGCGCATGCGATTAGGTTCTCTATGGGAGAGTCATCGATCGTCAACCCGTCCATCTCAATCTGTCGGCAGGGTTTGTCATGTTTTTGGAAATTATCTGAAATGGCAGTGGAAAAGGGTAGGGGTGAAGATTTTGGCGAAGGAGACTAGCCAGAGGTGGTTCGTCTTGTTTGACACGATGAATGGGTAGTAGTGGTTTACTCCCGACTGGTCTGAGATTATCGTTCCATGGAGCGTCTTCGAAATACTAACAAGGCAGGGGATGTTTGGGCACTCTGAGGGCTGATGATGATGTGGCTGGATCTTTTGGCAACTGCGGATAGGGTTTTGGTTTATTTTGTGAAGCTTTTGTATGATGGGGTTTTTGTATATTTTTTTGGTTTTTGTTCTTGGGAATAAATTTGTAAGGTCTGGTTTTATTTTAGGAATAGGTCAGCGGAAAGAAGGTCGGATGTTAAATTATTTATACCAATCGCTAAGTCATATATAATCCTTGTGTTAATGTAAATGATATAATGAACTGTAGTTCTCGGAGGTAAGAAAAGAATAGCATTTTGTGAAAGAGAAGGGGGCTTTGCCCATGTAAAGATTATGAGTTGCCTATGTACCTTTGGGGATTTTGAAAAAAGTTTTTATTCATTTCCCTCAACCCGGAAAACTGGTCGCCCCAACTTTCGATCCTCGGATTTGATCTCGACCCGTAGAATTGGTTGCCCCAACTTTAGGTCCTCGAAATTCTCCTTCACCTACAGAATTGGTCATCCCAAGTTTAGGTCCTTAAAATTGACCTCGACCCACAAAATTGGTCCCCTCAACCTTGGGTCCTTAGAATCAACCTCGACCCTCTGAAAAGGTCATCCTCACCCCTTTGGTTTGCAGAATTGACCTCTTTCCCAAAATATCCATGTGGTGTCTATTCGACGACTTCCACTTGTTCCAAGCTCACCCGTTGAGGGGATCTCTAGAAACCACATTCTAGCATCCCATTAAGTCTCTCCTTATGTCCCTAGAACCTCCCCTTCAATATAAACCCTAGATCATACTCCGAGTACCAATCTAGAGGCCACCGGGTGCTTCCCAGCCCCATTTGACTCTGTTTAATTTCATTATCAGAGCAAAAGCTTTATGAATCTTTGAAGGGTTCTTAATCCCTTTTCCAATGGTCCACCCCATGTGTGAATCGACATAATTCTTCAGACGAACGGACCATTTTACTATCGACAGCCTATCTAGAGGCCACAGAGCGCTCTCGGGCCCCGATTGGACCCTAATTAACTTTATCGTCACAGTGAAACCTCAAGTAATCCTTGAAGGGCTTTGTATACCCTTTCCAGCGGTCATCCCCGTGCACGAAATGGCTCAAAAGCTCGGACGAATGAACTATTTTCCTCTAAAAATTTATTCGGAGGACACCTAACGCTCCATGCTTCGTTTGACCAAACTAAACTCTTCAGCTCGAATGATACTAAATGAATCTTCGGTGAGCACTGAATACCCTTTCCAACGGTCCACTCCGTGCATGAATCAGTCTTACATTAGGGACAAACGACCCATCTTACTCTGAATGGTTATAGACCACTTTCGTGCCCTGTTTGACTAATGTCAACTTTCTGAACCGATCGAAACGCTTTGAAATAGTAAATTTCCTCACATAACCTTTCCAACAGTCCACCCAGTGCATGATTTGAACTTATGGTTTGGACGAATGATCCATCGTCGTCCGACGATCTCCTATTCAAAGGTCCGATGGGTGCTTTCGAGCCCCGTTTATCCCAAAGCCAACTTCTAGAATCGGTAGAGGCCTAAAGGATTATCAAAGGTCTGGGAATAATCTTTCCAACAGTATGCCCCGTGTGTGATTTGGACTTACGGATTGCATTTTATGACCTATTTTGGAAAATCTGCACGAGGTTGCCAATTGGTAGGTTCATTTGCCTGCCTATCGGTAGTGTGTCGAGGGTTACCTGCAGATAGGTAGGATAAGGACAACAACGATCGGCAGTCCATTAACCCTATATAAAGAGAGCATGAAATCACTTTGAAAGGCGTCTCATAAACATCAACTTCAGTGATCTCAGCAACATTCTTCTAAAGTCAGCGAAGTTTTCTTATTTAAAGCCTCTCTCCACCTTTCATTTCCATCACTTTCATACCTAATTTAGTAAAATCCCCCTACATTCCTCACCCATTTCAAGGAAGCTCATCAAAAATCAACATCAACCTCCAAATCTCTAAAGAAGGTACGAACATTCTTCTCTCTCTTTAAATTTCTTTATTTTCGAATTAGTTATAAGTGTTCTTAATTTATCTTTTACTTTATACCATACAGATAGTAATATTCAATTCTTTATTAGTAGTATTGCACATAATATATTTTCAAAAAAAATCCAAAGTAAGAAAAAGATGGTTAAACCTCTAAATTCCAAACGGGATGAGTTTCATCTTAAAGGCAAAAAGTTTTTTTAGAGGATCAATTCCCACGTAGTTATGAGTAGAGGGAAATGAAGATTTTCTTTTAACTATAAGGGGGATGAGAAGAGTCTTAGTGCTCCAAGATTTCGGACTAAGGGTAGAACTTCTTGAGACGGTCTAAGTTGATTGGACGTGCCATCTCTTCTCCATCAAGGTCAGTGAGCATAGTAGCGCCCCCGGACAGGATCTTCTTCACGATGTAGGGGTCACTCCAGTTTGACTTGAATTTCCCTATGGGCTCCCAGAAGGGTTTTATGATACTTTGAGGGCTAAGTTCCCTTCTTGGACACTAGGTCCTTGACTCTTCGATTGAATGATCGCACTATTCGGCGATTGATGATAAGATAAATCATCCAATAGTCATTCTCGTACCAGGAAATCAAATGCAAAGCGTAATAAGCAGATAAAAACTAGTAAAAAGAGAGAAAAGACACGCAATATAGAGTGGTTCAGTCTCTAAAATAGGCCTACATTTATTGTCTTGCTCCATTATCAGTGTACGCATTACGTAGTACAATATAATTAAGCCTAAAGAAGCGTACAAGTACGAGAATAAAGGAGAATACATAATAGTAATTAGGACACCGGTGTGCCGAAGAGATGGCTGCGATGCCGTAGGGGAGTAATCAGCTCTGAGCTAAGTGTCAGTGTAGGAAAAATGAATCCGGACCGAATGAGGAATCATGAATCTGTTTCAATCTCGAGGTGTGGACCTCTATTTATACGGGTAGATGCTGGTGGATGAAAGGGGGGTGCGACCAGTTAGTATAATAAGACTGGGTCCGCACCTGGTAGTAAGCTAGGTCGTGGCCTGTATCAAGTAGGTTCGTACCATGTAGCATGAAGGTACTGCACCCAGTGTATGAGGGGTTACGGCAGCGATAAGTGAGGCATATGGATAAGGCCGCATCCTATAAGTTATAGGCTGCGACAGCAAGTCTTCAGCACTTGTATTCATGTCGCGTCAAGGCACTATATTTGTACTTTCAATAAGCCCCCACGTCGTAGTGCTAAGAGATTGCGATTGGGGCTGCGGCTGAGTAGTCTAGTCTTCTCAATATGTCGCATTACTTTCAAGGCGATGCTTCGTCTTCGGGTGCTGTTAATGTGTTTAAATGAGAGATTTTATTTGGTGGTTCCTTATGAGTATTCCTTGGCAGTCGTGCAAAATTTCTTCACCCAGTATTCTATTAGTTTTGGCCCATCATGGAGAACTGGGTTGATTGATTCGTGGAACACGGATCTCGATGCTTTCGTTGGTCGGTGCCATGGTGAGGAGACTTGCAGTCTATTCTGGAGCTAGGAAAATACTGGTATGCTCGGTTAGTTGGCCTTCGACAGACTTCATTCTACTTCCCTTGGTGACTTTTGCGCCAAGTTGGATGGGAGAAGATTTTGCCTCCCTGCACCCTGGACTTTTCTCCTATAGAGGATTTGACTGAATCCTTGCGCATGCGGTTAGGTTCTCTATGGGAGAGTCATCGGTCGTCAACCCGTCCATCTCAATCAGTCGGCAGGGTTTGTCATGTTTTTGGAAATTATCTAAAATGGCAGTGGAAAATGGTAGGGGTGAAGATTTTGGTGGAGGAGACTAGCCAGAGGTGGTTCGTCTTGTTTGACACGATGAAGGGGTAGTAGTGGTTTTCTCCCGACTGGTCCGAGATTATCATTCCACAAAGCATCTTTGAAATACTAACTAAGCAGGGGAAGTTTTGGCACCTTCGAGGGCTGATGATGATGTGGCTGGATCTTTTGGCAACTGCGGATAGGGTTTTGGTTTATTTTGTGAAGCCTTTGTATGATGGGGGTTTTTGTATGTTTTTTTGGTTTTTGTTCTTGGGAATAAATTTGTAAGGTCTGGTTTTATTTTAGGAATAGGTCAGCGGAAAGAAGGGCCGCTGTTAAATTATTTATACCAATCGCTAAGTCATATATAATCCTTGTGTTAATGTAAATGATAAAATTAACTGTAGTTCTCAGAGGTAAGAAAAGAATAGCATTTTGTGAAAGAGAAGGGGGCTTTGCCCATGTAAAGACTATGAGTTGCCTACGTACCTTTGGGTATTTTGAAAAAAGTTTTTATTCATTTCCCTCGACCCATAAAACTAGTCGCCCTAACTTTCGATCCTCAGATTTTACCTCGATCGGTAGAATTGGTCGCCCCAACTTTAGGTCCTCGAAATTCACCTTCACCTACAGAATTGGTCATCCCAGGTTTAGGTCCTTAAAATTGACCTCGACCCACAAAATTGGTCCCTCAACCTTGGGTCCTTAGAATCAACCTCGACCCTCTGAAAAGGTCATCCTCACCCCTTTGGTTTGCACAATTGACCTCTTTCCCAAAATATCCATGTGGTGTCTATTCGACGACTTCCACTTGTTCCAAGCTCACCCGTCGAGGGGATCTCTAGGCACCACATTCTAGCATCCCATTAAGTCTCTCCTTATGTCCCTAGCACCTCCCCTTCAATATAAACCCTAGATCATACTCCGAGTACCAATCTAGAGGCCACCGGGTGCTTCCCAGCCCCATTTGACTCTGTTTAATTTCATTATCAGAGCAAAAGCTTTATGAATCTTTGAAGGGTTCTTAATTCCTTTTCCAATGGTCCACCCCATGTGCGAATCGTCATAATTATTCAGACAAACGGATCATTTTACTAACGAAAACCTATCTAGAGGCCAGCGAGCGCTCTCGGGACCCGATTTGACCCCAATCAACTTTATCGTCACAGTGAAACCTCAAGTAGTCCTTGAAGGGCTCTGTATACCCTTTCCAGCGGTCATCCCCGTGCACGAAATGCCTCAAAAGCTTGGACGAACGAACTATTTTCCTCTAAAAATTTATCCGGAGGCCACCTAACGCTCCATGCTTCGTTTGACCAAACTAAACTCTTCAGCTCGAATGATACTGAATGAATCTTCGGTGGGCACTGAATACCCTTTCCAACGGTCCACTTCGTGCATGAATCAGTCTTACATTAGGGACAAACGACCCATCTTACTCTGACTAATTTCAATTTTCTGAACCGACTGAAACACTCTGAAATATTAAATTTCCTCACATAACCTTTCCAACAGTCCACCCAGTGCATGATTTGAACTTATGGTTTGGACGAATGATCCATCGTCGTCCGACGATCTCCTATTCAAAGGTCCGATGGGTGCTTTCGAGCCCCGTTTATCCCAAAGCCAACTTCGAGAATCGGTATAGGCCTAAAGGATTATCAAAGGTCTCGGAATAATCTTTCCAACAGTATGCCCCGTGTGTGATTTGGACTTACGGATTGCATTTTATGACCAATTTTGGAAAATCTGTAGGAGGTTGCCACTTTGGTAGGTTCATTTGTCTGCCTATCGGTAGTGTGTCGAGGTTTACCTCCCGATAGGTGGGATAAGGACAATAACGATCGGCAGTCCTTTAACCCTATATAAAGAGAGCATGAGATCACTTTGAAAGGCATCTCATAAACATCAACTTCAGTGATCTCAGCAACATTCTTCTAAAGTCAGCGAAGTTTCCTTATTTAAAACCTCTCTCCACCTTTCATTTC
Organism: Sambucus nigra; assembly: GCA_949130495.1. Classification (NCBI taxonomy): domain Eukaryota; kingdom Viridiplantae; phylum Streptophyta; class Magnoliopsida; order Dipsacales; family Adoxaceae; genus Sambucus; species Sambucus nigra. The sequence continues at coordinate 94,743,350 of OX422211.1, forward strand.
CATCACTTTCATACCTAATTTAGCAAAATCCCCCAACATTCCTCACCCATTTCAAGGAAGCTCATCAAAAATCAACATCAATCTCCAAGTCTCCAAAGAAGGTCCAAACATTCTTCTCTCTCTTTAAATTTCTTTATTTTCGAATTAGTTATAAGTGTTCTTAATTTATCTTTTACTTTATACCATACACATAGTAATATTCAATCCTTTATTAGTAGTATTGCACATAATATATTTTCCAAAAAAAATCCAAAGTAAGAAAAAGATGGTTAGACCTCTAAATTCCAAACGGGATGAGTTTCATCTTAAAAGAAAAAAGTTTTTTTAGAGGATCAATTCCCACGTAGTTATGAGTAGAGGGAAATGAAGATTTTTTTTTGAATATAAGGGGGATGAGAAGAGTCATAGTGTGCCAAGATTTCAGACTAAGGGTAGAACTTATTGAGACGGTCTAAGTTGATTGGACGTGCCATCTCTTCTCCATCAAGGTCAGTGAGCATAGTAGCGCCCCCGGACAGGATCTTCTTCACGATGTAGGGGTCACTCCAGTTTGACTTGAATTTCCCTATGGGATCCCAGACAGATTCTATTATTACTTTGAGGGCTAAGTTCCCTTCTTGGACACTAGGTCCTTGACTCTATCGCATTATCCGGCGATTGATGATATGATAAATTATCCACTAGTCATTCTCGTACTAGCAAATCAAATGTAAAGCATAATAAGCAGATAAAAACTAGTAAAAAGAGAGAAAAGACACGACCTATAGAGTGGTTCAGCCTCTAAAATAGGCCTACGTTTATTGTGTTGTTCCAATCTCATTATACGTGTTACATAGTACAATATAATTAAGCCTAAAGAAGCATACAAGTACGAGAATAAAGGAGAATACATAATAGTAATGAGGACGCCGGTGTGCCGGAGAGATGGCTGCGATTCCGGCAAGTAACCCCCAATCTATGCCATGTGGCGTAGGGGAGTAATCAGCTCTGAGCTAAGTGTCGGTGTAGGAAAAATGAATCCGAACCGAATGAGGAATCATGAATCTGTTTCAATCTCGAGGTGTTGACCTCTATTTATAGGGGTAGATGCTGGTGGATGAAAGGGGGGTGCGGCCAGTTAGTATAATAAGACTAGGGCCACACCCGGTAGTAAGCTAGGTCATGGCATGTATCAAGTAGGGCCGCACCGTGTAGCATGAAGGTACCGCACCCTGTGTATGAGGGGTTACGGCAGCGGTAAGTGAGGCATATGGATAAGGACGCATCCTGTAAGTTACAGGATGCGACAGCAACTCTTCAACACTTGTATTCATGTTGCGTCAAGGTACTATATTTGTACTTTCAATAAGCCCACAAGTCGTAGTGCCAAGAGATTGTGATTGGGGCTGCGGCTGAGTAGTCAAGTCTTCTGAAGATGCCGTATTAATTCCAAGGTGATGCTTCATCTTCCCACGCCCTCTTTTATAAATAGAACTGACCGTGGACTTCATTACGTTTCCTAAATCTTTGAGAGCACATCGAGAGCCAGCCCTTGTTCATTCGTCTTCTTGCTTTTTTTGACGACTATCAAAAGCTACGTGTGGTGGTTTTGAGGCGATTCAAGGTGGTTTGAGGCTGAGCATCATTGGATTCTCGATTCCCAGGTAATTTTTTCAATTAACAACCTCTTTAATAGCTTTCTTAGTTCGTAATTCACAATTCATCAACTGAACTTCTGATTTTCTAAATTTCTAAATTTCTGCTTTGTGAATCACCCAATCTTGAATTATATCTGCAAAACTCAGTTCGAATTAAACTTACTTGAATGTGTTTGAATTGCAATCGTGTTTGCTACTTTTCAAACTTGTATTTTTATAACTGAATGATTTTTCTAAATTATATATGTTATATCCGTTTCTGCCAATTTACCCATTTGAATTCACGTAGTTGTTTGGATTTGAACTAGGTAACTAATCTTGTTTTGAATCAATCTTTAATGTTGACCTAATAAATGAATTTCGTTGGTTTAGGTTAGACTTTAGGGTTTCTGGACTCCCATTATGTTCTTGACGTTCTTGAGAGGGACTCTTCGTATTCTAGGGCTTTTGATCTTTGAATTTACAAAGATTAAATACTAATCTGTTTGAGTGAGAACCCATGGCATGGTAGAATCCCATTAGTAAATTAAGGTTTTCCTGTATCAATGCAACCCTCAGATGAAATGTTGTTACGGTAGGCATTAAACATAATGTTGCAGCCTCCATAAAGTATAGGCTGTGACATTTACATATTCGGCTGCGGCCTATAGTAACTCAGGATCTTTAGGTTCTCAGATAGGGTCCGCGGCATTTAGTCCATGCATTTTCCATAGTTTAATGACTAGGGCATGTAAGAAGATAATCATGCATCCTTCCCCATAAAATAATATATCACGGTGACAATTAATGTCTACGGCTTTAGAACCCAACACTTGGTTATACTTAGCCAATTTGGCCTAATATTTCTTGTTCATCCCCAACTGAATATATCATTACACCTGTCGTGGCCAATGAGATGCCATAGTACCATATTGGTTACGACGCCTAACTACAGACTCTCTGCTTTTCAGGTACTGCTATAGCCATATGAACTTTGGCCCAGCCGAATTTCTGAGAGGCTTTTGGAAAAAAAATTTAGAGCCTCTCCTCCCTAACTTCCCTTTGTGTGCCCCTTGAAATGAATTGGAACTTACCAACTGAGAAATTTCCCCAATTGTGTGGTGCTAGATTCAGACTCAGATTTTATGGCTATGGAGGAAGAGGCCAATTCTAGCAACCAACCAATGGACAAAGATGAGAATGTCGCAGCAGGGGGTCCGTCTGAGGTCAGGGATGAACCTGCTGGCACATCTGGGAGGGCTGAGAGACCTCTTATTGCATTTAGTATCCGCAGCGTTATGACCTAAGAATGGGTTGATCAGGTAGCTGAGGCCTTCGAGTTCCCTGAGGGATTGATGTGCTCAGCACCTGTCGCGGAACAAAATCCATGCATGGCACTTGCTGACGATGGGGTCTGCTTCAGCTTGCACGCCTTCATTTATGGGCTGCAACTGCCTGTCCCTGTTCCCATCAAAAGAATTTTCCAAATAATGAGTTTAGCCCCATCCCAATTAGATCTCAATGGCTGGAGGGCCATTCTTGCAACACTTGTACTATGGGAGAATCAATTGAAGAGAGACATTACTCCTGTGAAGTTTTTCCACTTCTACCGCCCCAAGGAAAATTCTGTGAAGTTTACGGGGTACTATTACTTTTCTGTCCGCTGCAGAGATGAGACCCTTTACTCTGGGAGGCCTACCAGTGTAAAGAACTGGAAGGGAAAATACTTTTACATTTTTAGAGAAGGGTGGGAGATCCACCCTGAAGAGAGTGAGGGGGATAGAACCTTTAGGATGCCGCGACAATGGGGGTGTCCCTCCAAACTTGGTACTTTTTCAATTATAGTCGCGTCCCCTCTTTGTAGTTGCATATGATTCTCCACACTTTGCTTTTGTACTAACCTTTGTATTTTTCTGCAGCTCTTGACAATTTGCAGCTGAGTAAGCGGAAAGGGAAGAGAGTTAGCAAGGCTGCGGTAGTCCCCGCTGAGGAGAAGAAGTTCAGCACACTTTTAACCTCTGCCTCCATTTTTGAAGCGGGCTACTTCCCCAACAAATCTATTCCCAAAGATATGGGTGATGAAGGTAATGCCATTATTTGATTTTTTGATTCCGCGGCAATTGTCTTTAACTTTGGATATTGACTTTGCTTTATTTTTTTCCAGGTGAGGAGATTGATAGGTCTCGATTAGCAGCTCAGCTTACTGAGATGGATGAGGACGCGGTTGTCCTCAATAACACTGCTAGGCAGAGAAAAAGGAAAAGGACCAAGTCCAAAACTCCTATCACGGTCACTTTTGGTGATTATGTTGATCTTATCGCGCCAACTCTACAGTCTGCGGATCAAAATAACCTAGTTGCTCCTTCCAACCAACCTGGGGGGTCATTGTACTGCAGCCACGCCCTTAAATCAAACTGTGGATCATAATGTTCCTGCCGCGCCCCAAATCCAAGTTAAGGAGACCCCTCATGAAAGGCCCGAGGGAAACTTTGACAATGACATTAGAGCTCACTTGGCCATGACAAGCCTTATGTCATCTTTCTCTGACCAAGGTGGCCGCGACACTTCGCATGTCAATGAGAAAAACTCTCCCCCTCCATCAATTATTATTATTAATGCAAATTTGTCTCATCCACAAAGCAAACGTCTGTGGCCTCAACTGCAGAGGATAAATCCTCAGTCTTCACGGGGGACAACTTGTCGTGCCGTCCACAGGATAAAAAGGGCGATGGATAAGGCCGACTTAGATCGGTTGGTTAATGAGGACCACGAGGACGTGGAGTCTTATGCCCTCCACAATCTTCTAAGGGTAATTAATTATAACTTTCCAATATTCTTTGTAGCTCCAATTTTATTTTCTAACTTTCAATACATTTATAGGCTGCAGAAGTTGTGGCGACCCAAAAACTCAAGTATGAGGATCTATATCAATTTAAGGAGGCCATGGACAACGTTCATAATGTTGATTTGACAAAGGCAAAAAATGAATCCTTTGAAGCTGGAAAGAAATCTTCTGTCGCGGCACTCCAGGCAGCTCAGATGAACCTTGAAGCCTCTTTCAAAGCCAAAGAGGAAGCTGAGGAGAATTTTAAGCAGGCCACGGAGGCTCTCAAGGCTTCCTAACCTTAGACTACGAAAGTTGCCAAGGTCACGGAGTTCTCCAGTTCTAAGCTTGGACTCCTTAAAAAGAAGTATGAAGCATTATAGATAAATAAGTTGTTAATGATACCGAGGGTTATACCGCGGAGCTGAAGAAGATGGAGGAAAATCATGCCACGGCAATTAAGAAGATGGAGGATGACCATGCTGCAGTCATCAAGACAAAAGATGAAGATCATGTCACGGCCCTCCAATTGGCCATTGACAGCACCGTTGAGTCATATAAAGGCTCCCGAGACTTCGTCCTCATTAATAACAGAGCTTATATCCGCGGCTACCAAGAGCTGAGATATAGGGTGGCAAAGAACTTCCCTGATGTCGCGGCTATAATTAAATCTTAGATCATGGCAGATGCTGAACATGATGCTTACGTGGTTGAAATGAAGGCTTCAGGCGAAGAGAGGACCAATCTAAGGGTTGAGGCAGAGGCCGCGAGGCCGCGATAGAAGATCAGGAGATTGAGACCGCAGCAGATGATGGCAAGGGAAATGATGAAGATGATGCAACCTCCTAGTCTTCCTTTAATTCTCAATCATTGGGGTTGCGTCCCTCTTAACTTTACTGTTGATATTCAAGGCTGCGGCCTTTGTTTGTATAATTAAATCTCTGATCTTTAACGTATAGGGCTAGTACCCTTTTAAACTTCTGCGACCCTTATTATCAAGGTTGCGGCCACTTTTGGAAATCAATGCTTTCTATATCACCTTATTTGCATGCTTTATATTTCAAATGCTTCAAAACTTTAATTCTCTTTTGCTTGATTGAATGAACTTGTAGAACTAATAGATTAAGGCCGCAACACCATAGTGTAAATGGTTTTTTCACATAGGTTGCGACATGTTTTCTTCACCTTAGACTTTCCACTTGTAATCTTTGTATATTGATGCCACAGAAATTAGTTTTAACTATTGAATATTGTTGCATTCTTGAATGTTTGACAGTGGCTGTAGTCTCTTCTTGAACAGGGCTATGGCACCTTTGAATGTTTGAATGCCCTCTTTTGTAGCTTTATAATTGGATCCTAATCCAACTGTCGCCTGCTTTCTTGAACAGGGTTGTGGCAGGTTAATAATGTTGTCTTCTGAATGAATTAACTTAATGGCTACAGCTATACTGATAAGCCTGCAGCATCTTTCTATCCCTTTAAGAAATTAATGACAGCATGCTGGTCCGAGGCCATCCTTCTGTAGCTTTGGCATGCTTCGTGATCACAGCAATACAGTATCTTTTTAGTCGCTTCAATTTCCTTTCATGACTTTCCTTTAGTCGCTTCGATTGGGTTATTATCAGGCCCCCGAGGCTAGGTATTATAATGCTTCCCCAAGCTATGTTTATATATATATATATAGGATTATCCACAGATAATTACGTTTTCAGCCCCTTCAAATATAGGGTTATCCGTAGACGATTAAGTCCCCAGACCCTGTGGATTATTTTCAGGCCTTCCCGGGCTAGGTATTATGAAGCTTCCCCAAGCTAATATGAGATCACCAAGTTAATGGTGTTTCGTCTCTATTCACTAAGTTAATGATGTTTATCAGGGGGAGTAACATCCCCGAGATAATGACGCATCCCGAAAGCTAATAACGGGAACTTAAAGCCCCTACGAGTGATATTGTAGACCAATTTAGATAGTTGTTCTCGATAGTTACTTTCGCCATTTTCCATCGTCACTTGCTTTAGGAAAATCAGGCATCTTGACGGGCATTATGGGACCATTTAGATATTATCATTCCCGATATAACATATTGTCTTGACTCGAAATCTGTTTAAGACAAAGAGTCTTTCATAAGATATCATTTAATGGAATCGAGAAATCAAAATATGGCACTATAAAGTGAACTTGATTTCATATATCTATTCATATATATAAGACTTTACTATTTCAATACAAAGTTAAAATGGAACTATTTAAAAGAGTTCACTAAGAATCAGAAATAGATAAAATATAAATATGGGCATAAAAAGAGGAATGTGGCCTGTCTAGCTAGGCTGCATCCCTCAGGCATCCTTGAGGAACTGCTGCAGCATCCCCTGCCTTATGAGCCTCTAAATTTCATCTTTCAGAGCATAGCACTGCTCGGTGTGGTGGCCGTGATCCTAGTGGAATTTGCACCACTTGGCTTTGTCCCTTTTGTGGGGTGGATCCATCAGCTTCTCTGGACATCTGAGCAGCTTATCTTCCTTTATGCATTCAAGGATGTCCTTAATTTGGAAAGCTCATGGGGTGTAGGCCTTAGAGCTCCCATCTGCCTTCTCTGATTTCCTTTCTAGCTCTTAATGGTTACTTTCTCGGCTGGAACTGCTAGGCTTGCGGTAGGAATGACCCTGGGGGCCACACCCACATTGGATGAGGTTACGGTCTCAAGCATGAGGACCCTTTGAGTCAAATAATTGACTTGGGTCTGGAGTGAAGCATGACTGTCATAGAGATGATTGAGGTGATTATGCAATTGCACAATCCCATCTTTGACTTATCTGCTCTGGCTGGATTCTCCTTCCATTTTCAGCTTTGTTAGTCTTTACGAAGTATATATAATCTGAGACAAAACTAGCAAAAGTGAGCAATCACAGAAATATTGGATTAACCAAGTAGGAAGTTGGGATGCAGCGTTTGCACTACTGCATGACACTACAGTTGAGGCCGCGACCAATGAAGCACATAGGTGTACTGCCGTGGCCTTTGAATTATATTCACCAAGGTTGAGCTGGAGACCACCTGAGTCCATTCCTTGATGTTTTTAAGCTTCTGTAATGAAACTGCTCCAGTAGACGCCTCGGCATGTAAGGCAGTTGAACTACGACGTCGCATCCCTACCTAGGCAGTGAAGGGAACAATCCTAAAACTGAAACCCAAAAACTGAGTTTTTCTCCCAAAACTCGTGGAGAGCATACCTTCTAGGGTCTGTCCATGAGAGAATAACCTCTCGGTGCACAAAATGGCACAATTCTAATGATAAACCCTAGATCATAGGCAAAGAACAACAGCAAGGGAGTAATATAACTCTTCCCTAATCAACCACCTTTGTGGGGCTAAAGTCCATCAAGCTTTCCAGCTTTATCTTGGTGGGGCGATACCATAGGGGTATGTAAAATAGATCTAAGGTCATAAAATGGAGACCCGAAAGCATATTTGAATATACGAAGTACCCATTTAAGGGTGTAAATATAAAATAGAGCTCAGTAACAAAAATTTACTCATGGGATGATGACCCAAAGGATCCCCATGAATATGATAAGGTGTTTAAGAACTCAAAACATTGAGAAACAAGATTGAAATATCTCGGTTCCCACAGACGGTGCCAAATTGATGATACAAGAAATCGTTCTCGTACCAGCAAATCAAATGTAAAGCATAATAAGCAGATAAAAACTAGTAAAAAAAGATAAAAGACACGATATATAGAGTGGATCATCCTCTAAAATAGGCCTACGACCAGTGTGTTGCTCCATTATCATTATCCGCATTGCGTAGTACAATATAATCAAGCTTAAAGGGGTGTACAAGTACAAGAATAAAGGAGAGTACATGATAGTAATGAGGACTTCGATGTGCCGGAGAGATAGTTGCGATGCCGACAAGTAGCCCCTAAGCTATGACCTGTGGCATAGGGGAGTAATTATCTCTGAGCTAAGTGTCGGTGTAGGAAAAATGAATCCGGACCAAATGAGGAATGATGAATCTGTTTTAATCTCGAGTTGTGGACCTATATTTATAGGTGTAAATGCTGGTGGATGAAAGGGGGTGCCGCCAGTTAGTATGATAAGACAAGGGACGCACCCTGTAGTAAGTTGGGCCGAGCCCTGTATCAAGTAGAGCCGAGCCCTGTATTAAGTAGGGCCGCACCCTATAGGATGAAGGTTCCGGACCCTTTATATGAAGGGCTTCGGCAGCGATAAGTGAGGCATAAGGGTAAGGCCGCATCCTGTAAGTTATAGGTTGCGGAAGCAAATCTTTAGCACTTGTATTCATGCCGTGGTAAGTTACCATACATGTACTATCAGCGATGGTACCCTTGTATACGATATAAATATTTTAGCCTCCTTTCATCTAAGAGTGAAAATCATCAAAATGAGTCTGATGCCAGCCTTTCTTGCTGACTTTGCTCTAAAGTTGAGCGCATAATGAAGGTATTTCTAATTCAGCGGGTAGGACAGCTTCCATGTCGTATAGCATAGAGTAAGGTGTACCCACAGTACATGCCCAGACTGAAGTGTGGTAGCTTCAGAGGGCGTAAGAGATCCGATCAGATCAATCTCGATAACTCTCGATCATCTTGATGATGATTGCTTTGAGGTTCTTGTTACGACTTCAACTGTGTCATTGGTTTCTGGTCGATAGGGAGAAGATTTGTTTCTCGAAACATCGTACTCTATTATGTGACCTCCACCTCGAAATATCACTCGTTATCTAAAACTAACTCATAGGGAACCCCATATCGGCAGATGATGTTCTTTCGGATGAACTTGGCTACCATTTTGGCCTTTAGCACTGCGTATGACTCGACTTTAACCCATTTGGTGAAGTAATCAATGACGATCAAGATGAACTCGTGCCCATTGGAATCTTTGGGTGTGACTTTCCCAATGACATCGATGCCCCGTGTGGAGAATGACTTGGCAAAAGTCATGTTGTATAATTCTCGTGTAGGTAAGTGTTGAGATTAAAAAATTATTGGTATTTGAGGTATCTCTGGACATAGGCGATGCAATCCTTAACCATGGTGGTCCATAATAACCCAGCTAGATAATCTTCTTAGCAAGCATATGGTCGTTCATGTGAGGTTCGAATTCTTCATTGTAGACCTTCTGCATTAACTCTTCAATGTCATCCCCTGTAATGCAGTACAAGTGGGTTCCATCGAAGTTTTTCTTGAATGATGGTTTATTGTAGACAATCTATTAGGCAGCCAATTTGTGGAGGGTCACTCGATATTTTTTATTCGCATCGCGGGGATACTTACCGTGCTTGAGGAAGTGCCAAATAATGTAATACCATAACTCGTCTATATCGGAGTCCTCTTCTGTGACAAGCTTAATGTGGTAGCAGCAGGTCGGTTTAACTTGTTTTTGGACTAGGAAAGGTGTCATCGTTATTCCCTCGAACATGTCAACCATGGAGGCTAGGGTAGCAAGAGCATCAGCTACGTTGATCCTCGCTTGGGGTAACTAGTGGTAGCTCATATCTTGGAACTTGGAGGCCAGCTCTTCTAGGTGGGTGTGAAAGGGTAATAGATTTTTGTCTTTGACTTTCCATCTTTTAAGGACCTGGACGATGATGAGGGAAGAGTCCTTATAGACATCTAGGCATTGGATACCTTTCCTAAGAGATACTTTGAGTCCTACAGTGCATGCCTCGTATTCGATCATATTATTAGTGTAGGGAAAATCTAGCTTGATGGCAAAGGGAGTGTGAGAGTCATCAGGGGCAATCAGGATTATTCCAATGCCACACCCATTCTTATTGGCAGTGTTATAAAAGAACATATACCACCGGAGGTCTCCCTAAGAAGTGCAAAGGATATCTTCATCCAAAAACTTGAACATCCAAACGTCAGCTTCATCCATGGGGTAGTCAGCAAGGTAGTCAGAGATGGAACTTCCTTCCACGGCTTTCTGCGTGACATACATAATATCGAACTCAGTTAGTAGCATTAACCATTAATACATTTCCCTAGACAGGGCAGGTTTCTAAATGAGGTATTTGATAGGATCCATTCGGAACACAAGTCTGATGGGAAAAGAGAGCATATAATGCCATAATTTTTGAGTGACCTAGACAAGGGCGACAAATGCATTCTTTGAAGCAGTGTAGGTGACTTCGTACCCGGTTAATTTGCGATTGGAATAGTAGAATGATTTTTCTTTATGGGACTCTTCAAGGTATTGGGCTAGCAAATCCCCAACTGCAGTATCTATTACAGTCAAGTATAGGAGTAGAGGGAGACCAGGCTACGGTGGCTTGAGTACTGGAGGTCAGGTAAGATATTGCTTGATTATTTCGAAGGCTTCCTGATAGGCTTTATTTAATAATTTTGTGGAATCCTTTTGGAGGAGTTTCAAGATGAATTCACAAATGGAAGTCAATTGGTTGATGAACCGGCTGATTTATTATAATTTTCCCAAGAATCCCTGGACTTTCTTCTCCGTTCGGGGTGGTGGAATTTCGAGTATCGCTTTCAGTTTGGCAAGGTTTGCTTCAATTCCCTTATCTCAAACCATGAATCCCAAAATCTTTCCTTTGATGATGCTAAAAATGTATTTATGTGGGTTAAGTCGATCTGGTATCACCTTAGCCATTTGAAGAACTTTCGTAGGGCAAGAACATGAACTTCCCGAGTCTTAGACTTAATGATCATATCATACACGTAAACCTCAACCTTTTTGTGTATAAGATCATGCAAAATGGTTCTGGAAGCCCTTTGGTAGGTAGCCCCAGCGTTTTTGAGCCCGAATGGCAAAACTGTGTAACAGAAGGTTCCCCTGGGGTGATGAATGTAGCTTTTTATTGATGATCAGGGTGAATATTAATCTGATTATATTCGACACACTCATCGATGAATGATTTGAGAGCATGACTGGTCGTGTTGTCTATGATCATGTCGACGTTGGGTAATAGGTAATCATCTCTCGGAGATGCTTTGTTGAAATCCCGATAGTCAATGCACATGTGGACATTTCCCCCTGATTTCATCGCGGGTACAATATTAGCTATCCATGTGGGATATTCGATAATCCGAAAGAAGATTATGTTTAACTGTTTGATCATCTCTTCTTTAACCTTAAGCAACCATTTGGTGCGGAGCTTTTTCAGTTTCTGTTTGACTAGTTTTCATTTTGGGAGAGTTGGAATCTCATGATGAGATATTTCAGGATCAATGTTGGGCATGTCGTCGTAGGAACATGCAAAGACGTCTATAAATTCTCTCAACAGTTCTTCGAGTTACATGCGCTCATGCTCGTCAAGTGTGGACCCTATCCTAATCTCGCACAGTTGGATACTAGAGCCAAGATTAATAACAACAATTTCATCCTCATTAATTTTGAACGCGGTTATGTTATTTTTTATTAACCTTATTAAGATCAGTTAATAATTTTTCATTTGCAAAATCATCATCATTAAGAGTTTGATTAAAATCAAGACAATAATGTAAGGCACAACAAGATATTCAAAATCCTCATTTATTTCACTTTTGGGAAAAACATTGTTGAGAACCTCGTCAAAGGAGGTCTTAATTATATTGTTATCAGAAAAAAAGAGGAACAACAAAAGATTAAGAGATAGGATAAACATCTGGGTTGGGTTGCATTTCAACAGGTGGAACTAGTATAGCATTCCAGTTGAGGAGGGGTTTATCAGAGGCCTTGATCAGAATGGACGGATCCGATGTAATAGCGCTTGAGTGGATCATGTAGAGTGTCAGCCCCAGTATCTTCAAATTGAATGAGTCCTCAGAGTCACTTCCCTCGTAAACCTGGACAACAACTATAGCTTTCTCAAAGAGTGGTTGCACATGATGCTACCAATCTTCGGCCCAGGAATAACTATCTTGAAAGAAGATCTCCATCCCTGGCTACATCTTCTTGTCCACATGACCATACCATGATTTAGGAAAGACACAAAAGGGAAAATCCCCATCTTTTTTTATGAATCTCCCGTTAAAGAAATCCCTCGAAACAGTCTTGGTACTTTCTAAACTTCTCTTCAACCATGGTTGGCGGAACATTCTGAGTTCCTATGATGACGGTTCATAACCTAGGCCACATAGAGGAAAGGCCTTCTGCAGGACTATAGGTTCCATTATCCCTTTGGTCATCTTCCCAGCCCCATTCCGGGCATAAAGTGAATATTCTTGAATATTTGTATCACATTGACATTATCATGATTGCTATACTCCGGATAGACTAGACCTTTAAAATCGTCCCTTGCCAGAAAGGGAAACGAATCAACCTTAAATTCAAAAAGAAGCATGCCATTCATCCCATGTTGTATTTATAGTACCGGATTTCTAGTGTTGTCATTCTCATTATTATCATTGTCTCCTAAAATGGTGATGACCTTACCCTTGGCGAAGAACTTCAGCTTTTAATGGAGAGAGGAATATACACCTTGATGTTTTAAAGCCATATTTAACCAAGCAATAGATTGAAACAAGCAGGTATTGATGATGCTGGAAAGAGCACCACCCTTCAAGGTGTTTGTGAGCTCAATTCAATGTTAACAATGACAACATAGGGTATATACACACATAGTAGAAGGAGATGAGGAGAAGAGGATTTACACCGGAATATAAGTGGTTCAGCCAATCAGGCCTACGTCCACTGTGCAAGTGTATGATGTGTATCACTGTATGAGGGCTTTGATGGCCATAGATACAATCTCTCAGCTTTCTCTCTCTACTGTGTATTTAGACGGAGTTTCAGCTAAGGTTGTATTTTTGGGATCCTTTGCGAGGTAGAAGAAGACCTTTACATATAGTACCTAGGGGGTGTAATGTACCCCCCCATGCATGTAATATTCATGTGTGTGTTAGCCTCACCAATATGGGAGAGCCACCTGTCACATGTAGAGAATGATGATGAAATATCCTCCCCATGTGTGGGGAATAATCTTGTTATAATTGATTTGTGTCCACGTGTCCTTATCCAAATGTCAGCAGATGCTCGGCTATCGTCTTTGGTGCATGACCTCGTCCTGGGAGAGGCCTAGGTTGGTAAGTCTAGGTAGTCGTTCAGTCCGAGATGTTCCTAGGGGTCTCGACCTGATCTCAGCCGAGACAGTGGGTTGGAGTCGGCCTGAGCCGAGGTTGAACTGGTGTGCGCTTGGAGAATCAAGGATGTCCTGATGAGGTTATTGGTAGGGCTTCTCGCGAGCTCGGACTGTATCTGGCCGAGGTTGCCTTTCCCAGATGTACGAGAGTGTTATTGACCCTTATAATGCGTGGAGTGTCCATTGAAGAGGCTGGCGGTAGTGTCGGCCTGGGCTGACCTTGCTATGGCCGAGGGTTGATATCGTGTGCTCAATGCTTGTCCAGTGTCAGCCATAATCTCGGCCGAGGCTGATGTCTCTGCGCCGAGGTCACACTTGGGGCATATTAATTACCCCCAGCCCTTAGTTACATGCGAGAGCAGGTGACTGGGGGATTATCTCATCTCCGAGGCCTTTCTAATTCGAGCCAATGTTTTCTTGACACTTGTCCAATGCTGAAGTATGCTTGCTTGGTTGGTGTGTGCTGTCAGCCGCCCTTCGGGGTCCCAAGGCAATGATGGGCCTTGGGAATTGCGCATGTATATGTAAGGGTTTTGAACCCTATTTCTCTCTTTTCTTCTTCATTTCTCTCATTTCCGGCTAAACTCGTTCATGTAGCCTTCTCTCTCTAGGAAGATCTTTGTTCGAGGCTTTTGGGTGGTGATTTCTCGCATCTTCTCATCTCTTCCTTACTATTTCATCCTCAGGTAACCTTTGCTATACTTTTTCCTTCATTTTTCCTGCAAGCATCCTTATTTTCGCATTTTTCGACGAGTTTCTGAATTTTTCGGTGAGATCACCATTATTTCAGGCGAACTATTCTTGCTAAGTTTAGGTAATTTGATCTTTAAACTTCTTTATTTCACTAGCCAATCTTGTTTGTAGTTTCTAGGAAGTCTCCCAAGTGTAGTGTCAGCCTCTGATGCACATACCCTTATACCAACTTCTTGAGGAGTTCCCCTCCCTTAGAGAGAAGACTTTAGAAAAAATTAGACAAATAGAAAGAGCACAGGAGGAGGCTCGTAGGTCACAAGAATTCCCCATTAGACCTATCTTTCCACCACCTCTGAAGGTGATATATCCTGATCCCCAGGAGTCTTTCACCCAGGCAGAGGTTCCTGCCGATCCAATACCGATGTCTGAATCTGAATCTTCTACCTCAGACCCCATGTCTGTGGATTCCTTCCAGGAGGCCATGGACTTCACACCTCGGGAAGATCAGGCCCCTGACCAGGCCGAGGTCTCTAGCCTAGCTTCATCCCATAACAGCTCAAGCACCTCAGCCTCTTCCCCAAAGGTTGAGATTGTTGAGCCAAGTGTGGTTATACCACCCATAGTTGATGCCATTCCTCTGTCGGCCATCACCGGGGCAGAGTTCGCTCAGAGGTTCCCAAGTAACCCATCAACATCTGCTCCGGCCGACGTTGAGTTAGATGATGATGATGATGAGGTTGAGAGCAATGTCGACGTCTCTGAGGCGGCCGAGATCGAGAGTACAATTACTGAGGTAGGCCTTCTCTACTTCAGATACCTATATTCTATCAGTCCCTCAATAAAGCCTAGGAGACCTCTGAGGGAAGAGAGGGATTTTCATGGCCGAGACGGCGAGCTCTGCTTGTACGAGCAGATGTTCAAGTTGGGGTTTCGTCTGCCCATTCACCCCATTATCAAATCCATCCTCTCCTACATTAATTTGGCCCCCTCTCAACTATCTCCTAATGCCTGGAGGGTCATAATAGGGGCCATAGTCTTATGGAAGGCTGTCCACCACTCAGACCTTCCAGTTCAGGTCTTTGTAGGTTGTTATGTCCCTTCATGTCCCTTCCTCGGCCAAAAACCATCCGAGCTAATATCATTTTGTAGCTCGGAAGCCTGAGAAGAAGATGCTTCAGATAACTCAGACTTCCAACCACAACTGGAAGCCCCGCTATTTCTTTGCTTCTAGACCATGGGAATTTGTCCCATGTGTTCCCTCATCCATTATTGAGCTGAGGATACCCCTGAGATGGGGTAAGGTCACCATGTCTGCTAGGGCCGATCCTGGTCTGAGCCCACAAAACCTTCAGAGGGTGAAAGCCCTTCAAGATCAGGGTATGCATGGTCTGTTTGTGACGTTTGAACACTTGATGACCCCCCACTACCTATCTGAGACAGGTTTAGGTGGGAGTCCCCTTGCTGAGCTGGGTAAGCATTTTTATTTCAAGTTGAACCTCTGAGTTTATTCAAATCTGATTCTCTAACTCAGATCTACTAATTTTTGTAGAGCAACCACAGGATATCTCGGACGAACTCTGGAAAATGGTTGCACCCAACTTGATGAGACTTGCCAAGAAAGCTGGTCTGAACGCTCCTCCCCCAGCTCCCTCTGCCTCTAAGCCCCAAGCCGCAAAGAAGAGGGCTCCAGAAGATCACACCCCTGAGGATCCGAGGCGAAAGAAGAAGAATGCTGATACTGCCATCCCCATCTCTTCAGCAGACGCCCTGTCGGATCGTCTAGAGCAGTTGAAGATAGCTGACAGCATAGTCGGCCATAGTCTTCAGGCCCTAGATGCATTCGACTCTGCAATGACCGAGGCTGACAAGCTCTTCTTCAGGTCACTTGACACCCCATTGTTGGTTGAGTTCGGCATTCACAGATCCATTCGGGTATGACTTCGGATTTCTTTATAGTTTTCAAGTGTAACCTCTGATTTGACTCTCAACTCATACACATGATCACATTATCTGCAGGGCCTGACTACTATGTACCACCTTTCCAATTGGACTTTGAGGAAGTTGCCTCTCATCCAGAAGGGTCAAGAGGCAGAGAAGGTCTAGAGCACTATGAACGCAGAGATTGACCGTCTGAAATCCGAGATTCTCGACTCTGAGAAGAAGGTGAAGGGGTTGGATAAGGACATCTCCCAGCTTGGTAAGGATCACACTGCATCTCTGAAGGCTCAGGGCCGCCCTCGAGGACGCCTCTGAGAAGATAATTTTTTACTACAAGACCTCTGATGAGTTCATGGGATTCGGCTTTGAATAACTTGAAAGAGGTATCAAAGCCACTATCAAGTGGGCTGATGTCAGGGAGAGGGAGGCTGGCACTTTGAAAGCCTCTGATTTCGTTGGCCTCGGCTTTGTTGATCCTTAGTTTACCCAGGCTCTTCAGAAGGTTGAGGAGGAGACTGCCGCGCCTTCCGAGACCGCCACATTGGACGGCACTGAGGTTGGAGGGGCAGACCTTCGTGATGACGTGGCTGAGGTGACCAACGCTGTCTAGCCTAACCAAGCCGAGGATATCAACATTCCCCCCTCCAACCCTTAGAGAATTTTTTTAACATTGTTTGTAACCCATAACATTATGAATCTTTTCTGTAATCCTTGAACATCCATTATATCTGAATGTATCAATCTCTAAGGAGGATCATCCTCACTTTTATTGAATGTCATGTGATGTTTTCACTCTTAGTTTTGTTGTGATGGTATCTGCTAAAAACAAATTAGTAATCTGAGTTCCAACCTCTGAGGTCATCCATTATGGTGTCTGACCTCAGACCTTGTCACCACTGAGTGATGTTATAAGGGTCTGAGGTCATCTAATTATGGTGTCTGACCTCAGACCTTGTCACCACTGGATGGTGTTATGAGGGTCTGAGGTCATCACCTAAGATGTTATCCTCATAATTTATCTCACCAAATTAATGATGTTAAGGGTTTGAGGTCATCCATTATGGTGTCTGAGCTCAGACCTCGTCACCACTGAATGGTGTTATGAGGGTCTGAGGTCATCACCTAAGATGTTATCCTCATAATTTATCTCACCAAATTAATGATGTTAAGGGTCTGAGGTCATCCATTATGGTGTCTGAGCTCAGACCTTGTCACCACTAGATGGTGTTATGAGGGTCTGAGGTCATCACCTAAGATGTTATCCTCATAATTTATCTCACCAAATTAATGATGTTAAGGGTTTGAGGTCATCCATTATGGTGTCTGAGCTCAGACCTCGTCACCACTGAATGGTGTTATGAGGGTCTGAGGTCATCACCTAAGATGTTATCCTCATAATTTATCTCACCAAATTAATGATGTTAAGGGTCTGAGGTCATCCATTATGCTGTCTGAGCTCAGACCTTGTCACCACTGGATGGTGTTATGAGGGTCTGAGGTCATCACCTAAGATGTTATCCTCATAATTTATCTCACCAAATTAATGATGTTAAGGGTTTGAGGTCATCCATTATGGTGTCTGAGCTCAGACCTCGTCACCACTGAATGGTGTTATGAGGGTCTGAGGTCATCACCTAAGATGTTATCCTCATAATTTATCTCACCAAATTAATGATGTTAAGGGTCTGAGGTCATCCATTATGGTGTCTGAGCTCAGACCTTGTCACCACTGGATGGTGTTATGAGGGTCTGAGGTCATCACCTAAGATGTTATCCTCATAATTTATCTCACCAAATTAATGATGTTAAGGGTTTGAGGTCATCCATTATGGTGTCTGAGCTCAGACCTCGTCACCACTGAATGGTGTTATGAGGGTCTGAGGTCATCACCTAAGATGTTATCCTCATAATTTATCTCACCAAATTAATGATGTTAAGGGTCTGAGGTCATCCATTATGGTGTCTGAGCTCAGACCTTGTCACCACTGGATGGTGTTATGAGGGTCTGAGGTCATCACCTAAGATGTTATCCTCATAATTTTTTGACATAAGAATGAAGCAAGAACCTTCATGGGAACTGATCTTTTATTAATAACCTCTTCATAATAAGATGGTACATTTACATAAACTCTGTGCAACATCATATGTAATATTTCTTTAGGTAATCAGCATTCCATGGGTCAGCGAAAGGTTCTCCTTCTAGGTTTTTTAGCCTGTAGGTGCCAGGCACAACCTCTTCTGTCACTTTGTAGGGCCCATGCCAGTTTGGCTGAAGCTTATTTGCTTTCTGTAAGGTCTTTTTTAGCACTAGGTCTCCCACTGCAATGGGTCTTGACTTAACCCTCCGGTTGTAGAATTTCGCTGCCCTCTGTTGGTAGGCTGCTTGTCTTATCTCAGCGTCTTCTCTTCTTTCTTCAATCAGATCTAGGTCTAACATCCTCACTTCCCCATTTTTATCGGGGTCATAGGTCTGAACCCTATGAGTTGGGAGTCCTACTTCTATTGGTATGACAGCCTCTGAGCCGTGTGCTAGCATGAACGGGGTTTCTCCTGTAGGTGTCATTGCCGTGGTTCTGTAGGCCCATAACACAGTGAAGACCTCTTCAGTCCATCTTCCATTCGCATCCTCTAACCTCTTCTTGATTCCATCGAGAATTGTTCTGTTCGTAACCTCGGTCTGACCGTTCGCTTGAGGTCGGCCAGGAGATGAGAAGAACTGCTTTATCCCAACTCTTAGGCAATACTTTTCTAAAGAGGAGTTCTTGAACTGGGTCCCATTGTTCGAGATGAGAGTGTTTGGGAGGCCGTACCTACATATGATGTTCCTCCAAATAAACTGGAAGGTCTTCTTCTCTGTGATTGTTATCATCGGCTCTGCCTCCACCCACTTTGAGAAGTAATCGATGGCAACTATCAAGAATCTATAATTGTTGGCAACTCTTGGCAAGGGTCCTACTAAGTCAATTCCCCATACCGAAAATGGCCATGGAAAAGTGATAGACGTCATAGGCTGGTGGGTTTGATGAGGAATAGTGGCGAACCTTTGACATTTATCGCACCTCTTCACGTAGGCTGCAGCGTCCTTGGACAAGGTTGGCCACCAGTACCCCTGTGTGATGATTCTCTTGTCCAAGGGTCTTCCGCCTATGTGGCTAGAGCAGGAACCCTCATGAACTTCCTGTAAGACCCGGGGAACTTCCGTGGGATGTACACATCTGAGGAGAGGCAATAGAAATCCCTTTTTGTACAAGACATCTCCTATCATCGAGAACTTGGCAGCCCTATATCTCAATTTTTTCCTCTCTAACTTGGACTCAGGTAGCTCTCCCCCTCTAATATATCTGACGAGGGGGTCAATCCATGAGTCTCCTAGTTTCAAATTGTGACAAGGGTTACATACCTCTTCTTCCTCGATGGTTGCCTTTCCCAAGACCTCGATCGGAATGATCCTTCTAACAACTGTCTTTATTGCCGAGGCCAGCCTTGCCAATGCATCTGCGTGACTGTTACATTGTCGAGGCACTCTCTTCAGTTTTTCCTCTTCAAAATATTCCAACATCTTTCTCACCCTCTTCAGGTACTTGGCCATCCTTTCATCTTTGGCCTCATAGACTCCCAGCACTTGATTGACAACTAACCTTGAGTCGCTGTTTAGTAGAAGTCGCTTTACGCGGAGAGTCTTTGCCAATAAGAGACCTGCTATCATGTCCTCATACTCGGACTCGTTGTTTGAGGCATGGAAGTTGAATCTCAAAGCGTTTTCAATGTTGGCACCATCTGGAGCCGAGAGTATTAACCTCGCACCGCTTCCACTTTCGCAGGAAGAGCCATCAACGAAGAGGCTCCAAACATCTGTATCCAATGAGAAGACCCCCTCTGTCATGGCTCCTTTCTTGAAGAGGTACCAATACTCTTCGTTCTCTTCTACTCTGCCCCGGACCTTGCCTAAGGTGACCTCTTCCCGATCTCGGAAGACGTTTGGTGTCGTCTCTTCCGAATTTCGGAAGACACTTCGGTCTGTCTCTTCGATATCCCCCAGGCCATTCTCTGTCTCGGCCTCTTCCCATGTGAACTCTGCAACAAAGTCCGCGAGGGCTTGCCCTTTGATGGCTATCCTAGGTTGGTAGGTGAGATCATACTCCCCTAACTCGATGGCCCAGGTCATCAATCTCCCGTACTTCTCAGGTTTATGCAGTACCTGTCTTAGTGGGGACTCAGTGAGGACTACCATGGAGTGAGCTTGGAAGTAAGGCTTTATTTTTCTCGAAGCATGTATTAGGGCATAAGCCAACTTTTCCATATGGGGATAATTTTGTTCAGACCCTTGAAGGGCCTTACTGTTGAAATATACAAGCCTTTGGATCCCATCGTCTTCCCGTATTATGGCCGCGCTGATGGCTGATTCAGAGACCGCCAGAGACATATACAACTTTTCTCCTGCGACGGGCCGAGATAGCAATAAGGGAGACCCCAAGTAGGACTTGAGCTAGTTGAAGGCTTTTTCACACTCTTCGTCCCATTGGAAGGCCTTTCTTAAAACTTTAAAGAATGGAAGACACTTGTCCGTTGCCCTAGAGACAAATCTGTTAAGTGCAGCCACTCTCCCCGTGAGTCTTTGGACATCCTTGATACTCCTAGGAGTCTTCATGTCAATCAATGCCTTGATTTTCTCAGGGTTTTCTTCAATTCCTCTATGGTTGATGATAAATCCCAGGAACTTCCCAGCTCCTACTCCGAAGACACACTTCGCCGGGTTGAGTTTCATTCTGTATGAGTCCATAACATCGAAGGTCTTCTCAAGGTCTGCTACATGAGTGAAAGCTTTCAAGATTTTTGTCAGCATATCATCTACATACACCTCCATGGTCTTACCTATTTTCTCTTCAAACATCTTATTAACAAGACGTTGGTACGTTGCCCCTGCATTTTTCAAATCGAAGGGCATCACTTTGTAGCAGTATGTCCCTTTCTTAGTAATGAAGGTTGTCTTCTCTGAGTCTTCAGCGTCCATGAAGATTTGGTTATAGCCTGAATACGCGTCCATGAATCTCATGAGCTTATGTCCTGCTGTAGCATCCACCATCTGATCTATCCGAGGTAAGAGATAGCTGTCTTTTGGACAAGATTTGTTCAGGTCAGTGAAATCAACACACATTATCCACTTCCCATTAGCCTTGGGCACGATGACTGCATTCAATAGCCACTCCGGATATGTGACTTCTCTTATAAACTCAGCCTCTTCTAACTTTTTGACCTCTTCATGGATGACGTTGTATTTCTCCCTGGAGTAGACTCTTCGTCTCTGTTTGATAGGCTTGGCATCTCTAGTCACGTTGAGCTTGTGACTCATCACCTCAGGGTTGATGCCAGGCATGTCTGCGTGACTCCATGCGAAGACACTCTGCCTCTTTTTGAGGAAGTTTATCAACTCTTCCTTGATTTTCGAATTAAGGGCTTTATCGACCTGGATGGTTTTTTTCGGCTCGTCCTCATTGAGGACGATGGATTCTACCTCTTCCGCGGCCTCTCCCTTCTTCAATTTTGTTTCATCTCTTGGATCAAGAGTATCAATGCTACAAGTGGTGGTGGCCTCTTATGGGCCTCTCTCTTCGGCCGAGTTGAAGTAATATTCTCGCACTGTGGTCTGGTCACCTTGCACTTCCCCTACCCCATAGGGGGTCGGGAATTTTAGCATCTGGTGGACCGTCGTCGGCACAGCCTCAAATTCCTTAAGGGCCACCCTTCCTATGATGAGGTTATAGGCCGAGAAGACACTCTCGTCCATCACGAAGAAATTAATCTTCCGGGTCAACCTCTTAGGCCACTCATCACCCATCCGTACGTCCATCTCATACATGCCCAAGGGGTGAACCTTTTCCCCACTGAAGCCTATTAGGGGGTGGTGATAGGGTACTAGTCTTTCTCTGCTAAGGCCTAAGATCTTGAAGCAAGGCCAGAACATCACATCTGCCGAGCTCCCCCCATCTACGAGGATCCTCTGCACCTCGCATCCATGCACCCTTGTCGTTATGACCAAAGGGTCATCATGGGGGGCTAAGATACCTTTGAAGTCGAGTCTGGAGAACCCAACTACGAGGGTGTTCATGTCCACTTTCTTCCTCTTCTGTACTGTATCGGAAGATGTTAGATTCACAACTTCAAGCCTGGCCACTGACTTGGCCTCTGCCACGTGAGCCTTCCTATCAGCTACTTCATATCCACCACCTTCAAACCCTCCGCATATTGTGTCAACACCAAACGAGATCATACCAACTCTCTTCACCGGGGTGTTGTCATATTTTGGTGGAAGATCCGGATCGTCTTCATCTTCACCTTCTGAATCATCGTCTCTTTGGGCTGGGACATTGTCACGGCATCTGTCATTTCTCCTTTTTTTAAGGTCATCTCTTCCACTCTTAGGAGCCTTACCGTCTACATACTTTCTCAACTTCCCAGATTTTAACATCTTCTCAATCTCATCCTTCAAAGAGAAGCATCTATCTGTGACGTGACCATGATCCTGGTGGAACTCACACCATAGGTTTTTGTTACTCTTGTGTGGTGGGGATTTTAGTTTCTCTGGCCATCTCAGAGTTCTGTCATTCTTAATCTCGTTGAGGATGTGCTCACAGCTCACGGTTAGAGGAGTATAGTGGGCGAACTTGTCATCACCCGACCTCTTCTTCCCATCTTTCTTCTTTTGGGACTTTCCATTACTACCGCAATTTTTATCCTCATATTTGGCGGCCATTGCCTCTTCTGCATTCATTACTTTCCCTGCGGTTGCTAAGAGCTCTTCCATAGATCTTGGGGGTCTTTCGCGAGTTTCCACCACAGCTTCCCCTTCTGTAGGCCCCCTATGAGGGTGGTCATGGCTATATTCTCTTCATAATCCTCAACCTCCAACTTCTCTTTATTGAACCTGGCTATGTAGTCCCTTAGGTTTTCATCCTTTCCTTGCTTGACATACAGCAGGTGAGTGGTCTTCTTTTGGGGTCTCACCCCAAAGAAGAAGTTGTGGATGAATCGTTCAGCCAATCCTTTGAAGTTTTTAATTAAGTTCTTCGGAAGAGAGGTACACCAACTGTGTGATGCCCCTGTTAAGCTCCCAAAGAAGGCCCTACACTTCATCTCATCGGGTATCGAGTAGATGTCTACTGCCGATTGATACATCTCGATGTGGTGCATCGGGTTGGTGCTGCCATCATACTTGGGAGACACCACAGGAGGTTTGAACTTAGCTGGGGTTGGGAAGCTCACTATCCTAGCCACAAATGGCGAGCCCTCTGATTAAACCCTCTGCAATGGATCCCTACTTTTAATGAGGTCTCCTATCTTCTCCTCGAGGCGCTGGATAGAGTCATTCCATGGTCTTCTGCCCTTGACCTGGCCGAGGTTATCCCCAGCCACCTCCATGGGATGGACTGAGGGTTCCCCTGCCGCAGCACGTCGTCGGCTGTTAACCTCTTCATCATCTTTACCTCTTCTGTCGCAGGGTTGGCCTTGGTCAAGCCGACCTGGTCTGTCCCCTCTTTGCGATCCGAAAACACTCCTGGACCTGGATAACCTGTGTCTTAGGTCATTCACTGGACCCAACCTCTCGAAGGCAGACTATCTGCTCAACCGATAAAAAGCTGCCCCCCTCTTTTGAGCCTCTTCATCTCTTCGACCGACGCATCCTTGACTTTGCCGAAGAGCTCATATTGTATTATTTGACAGCTCATACGGCTACCAGCAGTCTTCCGGGGCTTCTTCTGCCTCTAGATCGTCATACCTGTCCTCTGGGCAAGGGTTTCCTTGCCTTCCCAAGTGCAAGCGCCTAGGGTCAGCAACGTCCCTTCTCTGCTGGGGTGCAGGCTGGTCCTTCATTGGTGCCTGGGGTGGTCCCCTGGCGTTTGGATGAGGCTGAACAGCCACCGGAGTGATCATATCCGGTGAGACTCCAGGTGGCCTCATCATAGTTTGGCTGAGTTGCTCGAATTGCTCATTCATTGCTTGTTGCATTGCAGCTAGAGATTTTAAGGCTGTAGCCACCTTCGCCATTTCGGACTGGGATGGTGCCTGGCTGGAACTAGGCCCTCCTCCACCAGGTGGCGGAAGAGGCGGTGGTAACTCTGGTGCCATGTGTTAACAATAAAGAGCTTGAGTAGCAAGTGAGATTAATACCTTAAAGGACCTCTTTCAATGGTGAAACAGCTCCACGCAAGGGGTGGTGCCTGGTTCACCACCAGAGTCTCTGGTGAGGTTAAGCTGAAGAGGAGGAAGAGAGAGCTTCCCACAGACGGCGCCAAAATGATGATGCTGGAAACAACACCACCCTTCAAGGTGTTTGTGAGCTCAATTCAATGTTAACAATAGTAGCATAGGGTATATACACACATAGTAGGAGATGAGGAGAAGAGGATTTACACCGGAATATAAGTGGTTCAGTTAATCGGGCCTATGTCCACTGTGCAAGTGTATGATGTGTATCACTGTATGAGGGCTCGGATGGCCATAGATATAATCTCTCAAGCTTTCTCTCTCTACTGTGTATTTAGACGGAGTTTCAGCTAGGGTTGTATTTTTGGGATCCTTTGCGAGGTAGAAGAAGACCTCTACATATAGTACCTAGGGGGTGTAATGTACCCCCCATGCATGTAATATGCATGTGTGTGTTAGCCTCACCAACATGGGAGAGCCACCTGTCACTGTCACATGTAGAGAATGATGATGAAATATCCTCCCCACGTGTGGGGAATAATCTTATTATAACTGATTTGTGTCCATGTGTCCTTATCCAAATGTCAGCAGATACTCGGCTATCGTCTTTGGTGCATGACCTCGGCCTGGGAGAGGCCTAGGTTGGTAAGTCTAGGTAGTCGTTCAGTCCGAGATGTGCCTAGGGGTCTCGGCCTGATCTCAGCCGAGATAGTGGGTTGGAGTCGTCCTGAGCCGAGGTTTAACTGGTGTGCGCTTGGAGAATCAAGGATGTCCTGATGAGGTTATTGGTAGGGCTTCTCGCGAGCTCGGCCTGTATCTGGACGAGGTTGCCTTTCCCAGACGTACGAGAGTGCTGTTGACCCTTATGATGCGTGCAGTGTCCTTTGGAGAGGCTGGCGGTAGTGTCGGCCTGGGTCGACCTTGCTATGGTCGAGTGTTGATATCGTGTGCCCAATGCTTGTCCAGTGTCGGCCATAATCTCGGCCGAGGTTGATGTCTCTGAGCCGAGGTCACACTTGGGGCATATCAGGTATGTCGCTAACTTAGAACTTGATAACGGTATTGACAGGGCTAGCCCTTATTGTGAGCTTTATGGATCCCATCACCTCTCGATTAATGTAGTCACAGGCATGCACTACGACGGAAGTTAGAGAAAGGTCGCTTACTTTTAAACCCTGACAGTTGAAGGTTCTTAATGAGCAAACATTGAGTGTTGATTCATTTTTTACGAGTGAAAATAAGGCTTCCTTACCATTACCTCAACGAAGATATTAAGGGCGTAGTTATGATTATGACGAAATTTTTTTTTTTGGGGGGGGTGTTCAGAGAAAAAAATCAATCTAGTAGAGGTTAAGGACAGGACTAGGTTCATGACTTCTTATGGAGTGGTGAAAGGAGGGATTACGGGCCTGATAAGTAATTTTATCAAAGCATTTCGGTGTAGCTGGGAAGACATGAAGAGTCCCCACAAGGTGATGTTGGCATGAGTTTTCTTCAGTTGGTCGAGGATTTTTTTTCCTCGATTATCATTTCTGGCATGGGGAGTTCCTCGATAACTCCCTTTCCTTTATCTATTTTTACTGACTGAGGATTCGTGCTCGGGTAGTGTCTCCCAAATCTTGTCATATGGTTCACGGAG
This sequence comes from Sambucus nigra, assembly GCA_949130495.1. Lineage (NCBI taxonomy): Eukaryota > Viridiplantae > Streptophyta > Magnoliopsida > Dipsacales > Adoxaceae > Sambucus > Sambucus nigra. The sequence continues at coordinate 94,769,367 of OX422211.1, forward strand.
GAGGGAAAGAACAGAAACCCCATTTCTTTATCTATTTTGGGTTGTACGACCACTTTGTTGATTTCCCCTAGCATATCTCCAAAAGATATCATCCCACACATACTTACCGAACTAACATTTTCTTAGCTTGGTTATTTGTCTGAGCTATCAAATTCGTCACCCCATTTGGTGACAACGATGTAGTCTTGCCATGAGAAGTCAATTCATTCAACAACCTCAATGTATTTTTCATATAAATCCTCCAACTCAGTGGGGAGGTGCAGAAGTGAAGGGACTGACCGCCCTTGTAGCTTGAGTAGATCGAATATACTTTAAATCTCATTGGTCTGTTGGAACAAATCTGCCATAATCTGTATTGCATAGTCAAAACTGACTTCGTCAACGGGTACCATCCAATTATCTGACACATGAGCCCACTTCTAGGCTTTCATGAATAGGGTGCTAAACTTCGAGCAGTCAATGATCATTTTAGAGCAAGATGGATCGAATTCCGAGTTATTTTGTAGAAAGATGGCATTTGTATGGTTTAGAAGTAGATTATGAGTGGTCTTGGGTTTGGGATTGGCTGGTGGGGTGATGACACCCCGTTCAATTAAACCTTGGATTACATTCCGGAAATGGAAGCACTGGTGAGTAATATGGCCTGCAATTTGGTGAAAATGAAAATTGGCGTTGAGTTTAAAATTATTAGGAAGTGGGTTTGGTAGTGGACGAGGGTCCAAAGGTTTAATGATATTTCGGCTTAACAATGATTGGAAGGCTTTAGAGACGGGAGAATGGAGCTCGGTGTATTCTTTTCTGACTGGACTAGCACGGCTTTCTGGCCCCCAAGAGGTAGCGGGATGAAAGATATTGTTGATGGTAGAGATTGTAGCAGACTTCTCATATTTTGTTGGAGTGAACTGTCTGGATACTTTCTTTGGCTCAGCTTCTGTCTTGGAAATACTTTCTTCAATCTCCACTCCTACTTCTCGGAGGGCTTAAAAATATGGGTAATACTTTCCTCCCATTATTCCTTGAACATGGGGTAAGAAGTTTTTCTTTATAATACTTAATTTCTCCTCTCTGGAAGGTCGATTGGTCATAGTAGAAGCTTTCTCTCTCCATCTTGCTGTGAAACTGTTGACGGATTCTTCAGAGTTTTATTTGAGAAGTGTCGGATCACAGCATGTAACCTCCAACTCCTCATTGTATTTGTACTATGACATGAATTCACAGGAAACATCTTCCCAACTGCCAATTCAAGATTAATCTAGGGACAAAAACCACCAAAGGGCTCTTTTTTGAGAGTTTGCTAGAACATTTGGGCCATTATTTCCTCTGAGGCATCTAGGAGAGTCATGGCTCGGTGGTAGCTTCAAAGATTAAAAATTGGGGATCCGCTTCCATTGAACTTCTCAATGTTAGGCATCTTGAACTTTTCCAGCAGCCTTGCTTTAGGGTAGGGAGACATATGGGTTTAATCCATGTAGTTCCTGGAGATTCGAACCTAGTCAAACTTCTTAGTTAATAGCTTAAGGTCCTCATTGACCTTGTTTAATTCTTCTTTTTTCGAATCAACAAGTACTGGAAGCTTAGCCCCTGGCTGGGCAAGATTAGCCATAGGGAGTAGAGCTGGTGGTGGCCCATTGGCAGGAGGGGCACACGGAGCATGATGATATTCTTTCGAGATCCAAATAGGCTCAGGTCCGGGTGGACCCATAGCGAAAGGTAAGAGGACCTCGAGCTCCTCGATAATATGGAACCAATTTTGTTGCATCTCGTGAACCTCGAACTGAAGGTTATCAATCTTGGCGGTAAGTTGGACTAGGACTGCCATCAAATCGGGCTACATATTCGTTACTTGGTTTGCATTCTCCATAAAGAGCTGGTGAAAGGGGATTTCGGACTCAAATGAAGTAGTAGGATAACTGACAGAGCTTCGGGGCGGTTCGACGAAAGATCGAAATCAATTGGGAGCCAGGCCAAGGGTCGGGTATGCGATCGACCTGAGAAGGAAAATGATTCGAATTTATTTTTGAAAGAGAAAAGGAAGAATTATTTTCATTGGAAAATACAAAAATGTTTTTGACATTTTTTTTGGGAAAGGGGAGGACAAAATGTTTTTGGTATTTTTTTATAAAAGAAGGGGAAAATGTTTTTGACATTAATGATAAAAAGGAAGAAAAATGTTCTTGGTACTTTTTATCAAAGGAATAAGAAATGTTTTTTACGTTAATGATAAAAGGAAGAAAAATGTTTTGGGTATTTTTTTATAATTTGAGGAGGAAAGAAAAGTGTGAGGGAAGAATCTTAGCATGATTATTATTATGTTTTCACTTGTATTAGGTTTACCTAAATGCAAAAAGAAATGTCGGACAGTGCCCAAGCCTAGGAAAATTGGGTTTGAAAAATATTTAAAACATGGTTTGACTTATTTCCAGGCTCATGAAAATGGTCCCATTTTGGAAAAAATACGAAATTGCTCGAAAATTTAGGTGGCATGCCGACCTGGCATTTAGGTAGGGTTTCGTGTAGTAACCGTCAAACTAAATATGAGTGTCCTAGGTTTGATGCCAATATGAGGGTATGCAGTTGTTGGGTTAATGAAAAGGTTCCTCCCTTTGGCATGACTTCCACGATCTACTTCTTGCTTTTAAAGGCAATTGGTATGTGTGGACAAGCCATTTGATGTACCTAAGTGTACGTGAATTGCCTCACTATATACCTCGTGGGGATAGTACGTGTGAGAGCGAATTCAATATACTTGATGTACGTGAAAGAGTTCCCTGCTATATACTTCCCATCGTGAGTTCAGTCAAGCCATACGATGTGGGGGCAATCATTTGATATACGTCGAAGGTACTAGGATAAAGTAAGGTGAGAGTAATATTACTTAGGCTAACTGTGAAATGCTGGACCAGCGCCCATCACAAAGTGACCCCCGGTACGGGACAAATTTTTTGCCAATATAGAAATGCTCTTGGTGATGTAGTATACAGAAATGCATGAATCTTAATTACTATATTTTAGAGAGAGTTTTTTATTTGTCATAATGAGTAAGAATATACTATGAAAAATAAGTAAAAGTAAATCTATCATGGAGGGTGAAGATTATACAAAGCATGAAAACATGTGAGTGAGTGGTTATATCTACAAGTGAGTGTGTGATAGTGAACTAAGCATGGATTGACTACAAGTGGGATGTGATATGTGCTTGTGAGCATAGATATATATAAGTGTGATAATTGAAGGGGTGTGCTAGTGAAGCCTAAACATGGATATTCTAATTGGGGTGTGAAGCATGTGGGCATAAATGACCAAATATACAAGTGTAAGTAGTGTGAGGGGTATGTGGAGAGTATTTACAAGTGTGTGAAGTGAAAAGTGAGTGAGAGCTGATATAAACATGAGGTAGATATATACATGAAGTAATAGAGGAGAAAAGTAAACATACAGGTAGGTGCATACGCACACAAGCAAAAAGTAATAACACCCATGCAAATAGAGTCTAGCCCTCTTAAGTAAATCCCAGTGGAGTCGCCACTGTGGCCATCCCGAGATCTTCCCTTCCACGTGGGGGTGGTGTTTTGGCGCTCGCGCGGGCGCAGGGAGAGGGAGATAAAGGTCTCGCACCCTTCCTCGGGACACTTAGGCCGTCGTCGATTTTGGGGTATTGTAAAGAGATAGAGTCGCTAGCCTATGCAGAAAACAGGAAAAAGAAAATGTTGCCGCCTTGAGAGAACGGCATCAAAGGCATACTGATGCTTGCGAAACCAATTAGTTCGGAGGCTTGGGGGCTAAGCCACGGAATGGAAAGGTGTTAGGCACACATCCGGCCCTTTCCATCTCTCATGGGCTTATGTTATTATTATCCTTATTTTCTCCACGAAATGTGTGTGCATGTATATATAAGTGGAGATCGGAATCGTTCAACTTGCATTATGAAAAAAGACGGAGTGAGGTCATCCATAGGAGTGTTCCTAAAATAGTAATTAAAATATGAAGTGTGCGCTTATTGAGATATTGATCGTTATGATGAAACGATATAATGTGTTAGATAAGGTGAGCATATGAATCACGAGTATAATATAGATAAAAAATGTATGGATAAAATATGGAAAAAGAGGAAAATAGGACTCGAATCTCAGGTTTTAGCCCAAGATGCCTACGTAGCCTATAAAGGCATCAAAGTCCACGTAGTTCGCACGTGGTACGAGGGTGGGGTTTATCCCATAAATTCAAATGTGGATTTTATTATATGTGTGTGTAATGTTTTTTAGTTTTGAGAAAATATAGTGAAGAATCCCATTTAGAATTTATAGGTGTAACCCTCTTTTTCTTCTTTTGGGATTTTTATAGAAAATATATTATGTGCAATACTACTAATAAAGTATTTAATATTAATATGTGTATGATTTAAAGTAAGAGCTAAAGAAAATATAACTCATGCAAAAATAAAGAAAATTTAAGAGAGAGATGAATGTTTGGACCTTCTTTGGAGACTTAGAGATTGATCTTGATTGTTGATGAGCTTACTTGTAAGTGGGTAAGGAATGTAGGGGGGCTTTGATAAATTGGGTGTGAAAGTGATGGAAATGAAAGGTGGAGAGAGGTTTCAAACAAGAAAACTTCGTTAACTTTAGAAGACTGTTGTTAAGATCACTGAAGCTGATGTTTCTGAGGTGACTTTCATAGTCAGCTCATGCTCTCCTTATATAGGATCAGGGGACTGCCGGTCGGCATGGTCCTTAACCTGCCTATCAGCAGGTAATCCTAGACACGTTCTTGATAGGCAGGGAAATGGACATGCCAATTGGTAGCCTTGTACAAATTTTTCAAAAAAAGGGTCATAAAACGCAATCAGTAAGTCTAAATCGTGCACGGGATATACCATTGGAAAGGTTATTTAGATACCTTTAAGAATCTTTTGGGTCTCTCCCGAGTCCAGGAGTTGACTTTAGGTCAACTGGGGCTCGAAAGTGCCAATCGGTCATTTGGACGGGAGATCGTCTGACGATGACGGATCATTCATCCAAATCATAAGTTCGAATTGCACATAGGGCAGACCGTTGCAAAGGTTATGCAAGGAACTTTGATGTTTCAAAGAACTTCGCTCAGTTCGAAGAGTTAACTTTGGTCAAATGGGGTCAAGAAGCACTTGGTCACCCTTCGGAGTAAAACGGGTCATTTGTCCGTACCATAAGGTTAATTAATACGTGGGGTAGATCGTTGCAAAGGGTATTCAGGTCCCTTAGAAGATTCAATCAATCTCATTCGAGTTGAAGAATTTATTTTGGTCAAACGGAGCCTAGGAGTGCCCGGTGGCCCCTGGATCAATTTTTGAGGGAAAATGGTCCGTTCATCTGAGTTGTTATGTCGTTTTATCCACGGGGCGGATGTTTAAAAGGGGATTCAACGCCCTTAGAAGATTCATTAAGCTTTTACTCTGAAGATGAAGTTGATTGGGGTAAAATCGAGGCTTGGGAGCTCCCGGTGGCCTCTAAATCGATTTTTAATAGTAAAATGGTTTGTTCGTCTAGACCATTATGCCTATTTATGCACAAGGCAGACCGTTGGATAGGGGATTCAGTGCCCTTCAAAGATTCATTAAGATTTTGCTCTGACAATGAAGTTAATCATAGTCAAACTAGGCCTGGGAGCACCCGATGGACTCTAGATCGGTACTCGGAGTATGACCTATGGTTTATGGTTAATGGGGAGGTTATAGAGATCTAAGGAGAGACTTAAGGGGTCCTAAAATGTGGTTTCTACACCATCGGGAAGTCGTTTGAACCTTGAGAGCTTTGTCGTCTTGCTTAGGTACTCAAATGGAGGTAACCTTTTGTTTGCCCTTATAGTAGTTGGCTCTAGTCGTAGGATTAGAAGCGTTTTCAAACAGCATAAAGATCCATTAAAATTCTTCCATTAAGCTTTGGGAAGTAGAAACTAGGAAGTCAACTTCTCTCTACAACTAGCAAAGTTGCTATAGCGGTGCACAGGAGTTTATGACGTTGAGTTATTCCTAACTTGTAGCAAAATTATCTAAGGTGACCTCTCATTTTGCAATAGGTACAAACATAGACTTGTTTTGGTCTATCTTGGTTCACTTTATTAGGTTGAACTCTCTTTTTTATTTTAGGTCGAGGCCCATAAGGGTCTACCATAAATTTAGGAACCAGTTCTGGTGCGACATGGGAAGTGCATGCAACATCGTAACCTATTCCTCGCCTCTCCCCAAACATTAAAGCGGGATTGAGGAGCATTTTTCCAACCTTATCTATGTATCCTTTGTAGTAACCTTGACCTCCCGAGCAGGTTCAAGATCTTTCTCAATTTGGGTTACAAGGGCTTTAAGTTTCTCACAATTCTACACGAATGTTTAAAGATCTCTCATAAGACTAGAACTTTGTTAGTCAAGTAACCATTTTCCCTCTCTACTGAAATGACTCTTTCTCCAAAAGAAACTCTCACTAAGGTCCCTCTCTCTATCGACTCTCTCAACTCCTTCTCTAAAGATAAAACTCTAAGCGCTAAACCTTTATTTTTATTTTTCAATTTAAAGGAATCGGTATAAAGTTCGGAATAAGCACGTTGAAGGTCACTCTCCTTCACTCAAAATGTCATCTCTCTCACTCTCTCCTAAATCACTAGACTCACTGTCGAGGTCATCATGTTTCACAACTTCCTTATCGGTGTGAGGCATACTAGGTGTACTATTGACTAGCGATGAATGTGATGAAGTTACGTTCATGTCGTGATTCATCCTTGAAATTGTGACACCCCGACTAATTAAATACCGGGTAGCTACTCCTTTATTAAATTAATACAAAATGCCAAGTTGATTCAGTTCATAGCATCACTGTCGAAAATGTTTTAACAATTACTAGCCACCTAATATTTAAAAAGTGAGTTGTCAATTTTAATTAAATTTTATTAACATACAATAAGTGAATTATGAAATGCTAACATAACCACCACAACATAGTCACAATAGAATAACCATCAAATAATAAAGAGTCTAGAGGAATACTCCTCATAACAATCTGAATACTGAAATAAATAAATACCAAGTTTGCATCACTAAATTAATTACAACCCAAAGTCTGAAATAACTGAAAAAGTAAAATGTCTCTAAAAGGAATGGGGTGACATGCCCAACAAATGAGAAAATCTGATCATGGAGTCAAGATCGAAAATGGAGGCGTCTACTGTCAAGGTCCTGTAACTTCCACAGCAGCTACAGCACGTCACCTGAATATAACTCCTATGCATGGTGTTCTTGTGGCTGGGCACCTAAAAGGTTTTACAAAAAGAGATTTGAAAGAAAACGGGTCAGAGCCCGATTGTGAAAATAGTTTAAAATTTTGCAAGTGTTTAATATCATTAAACAGTGAATATAAAGTACATGATAGTGTGTGCACTCACATGAGTTCCTCACCTCTCAACTAATTGTGCACTCCTATCGTACCCGTACCCATTCTAGTTATTACCATATCTAACTAGTCCGATACAAAATCTAACATTACTATACGATATCCAATTAAATTCCCAACATCTTCTATTTAACAGAGTGTTATGCCTTGCTACATAGTTTCCCATATTAGTACTACTAATTACTAGAGATCTTTCATTTTCACTTTACAAACCGTTGTTGTTATTTATACTCACATTTATTCTTGACAATTCATTTCAATTAACAGTATATTATTCTCATCATAACTATACAATACTAGCACCCCGAGACTAAGCTGCGGTGCACACATACTCTTCTATCCAATCCCGGTACATCACGTACATAAGGACCACGTATTCCGAATCTCTCAGGAATCATTTCATTAAACAACAATCACAAACAATGGAGGCGAACATAGTTCACATCACATGGGTCACGCACATACCTATGTTCCCATGATCAGCAAACTTATTAACTTCTCAATAAGTCCTTCTCTGACCTATGTCCTCGAGGTACCAATCTAAACCCCTCGTAGGCACACAAAGATTAGATGGCCCTGATCGAACGCCGACCTCCCATGATAGCAAGTACGGTAGGTATGTTATACACAGATAACTACATATACTAAGCATTCGCACATCTTAGATATCACAATATTTTATTAGTGTTAGACTTCTCGTTCTTACGCCAACATTAAGTGTTATACAACTCACAAGTCCCCGGTTTATATGTATTTAAGTTATCAACTCTTCTCACGTCGTAATTAGGTACTCGCTTCCCAATCCACAAATGTCATCCGATTTACTACAAGATCCTAAGTATTACTCCTCAATGTACCCCAATCTCACAATTATACCCAGTAGTTAATAAGGGAAGGTTATCTCACCATATAAGTAAGTCTACGGGACACTAGAAATAAAATCAGGCCTAAAAGGCCATTCTGTCAACTCGTTAGAAATCTCGTTCGAACGAGGTCGTTCGAACGAGGTCGTTCAAACGAGTGTCGTTCGAACGAGGTCGTTCGAACGAGTGTCGTTCGAACGAAAGGCTTCAAATGAACTACCAACTCGTTAGAAGGGATACTGTCATCTCGCTAGAAGTTCGTTCGAACGAGGTCGTTCGAACGACCTGGGCAGGTCTTCTAACGAGATGGCAGTTTAAGCCCAGAAATTCTCAAGTCCGTTTTTCTCAATTCTTCTCTAAATCCACCCTAAGACCATCCAATTTATGTTCTAACGTTTATAAACCATTTCTAATCACCCTAGGTCATTCCTTAACATATTTTAGGGGTCAAATCTTACAAATTAACATGCCAAAATCATAAATCCTTAATTCTTGTCTCCAAACCCTATGAACATGAATTCCAGAATTTTTGTGTTCAATTATTCATCATAAGTCCGTTTTTAAATCATCATACTCAAGTCCTTGTATACTAAATTCGTCCCTAGACATTCTACATGCAAATCCTATCCCAAATTTAGAGTTTCTCCAACGATTTTTATTAGTTTTCCTCAAAACTTTCAAGACAAAAATAGTTTCTACACTAAACATGGAAGAAATATTCAATGCACTTAAAAATATTAAATCACTTTCCTTAGATTCATTTTCCAGATGTGTTGTCGATGATCCGAGGTTGATTCTCTCCTTTAATCAGTCACAAATCCTCTCCAATTTGATGGTGGTGGGTGTTTTAGGTTTGGAACACTATGGTAACTCCTCTCTAACTCCCGTAGCCCACTTCTAAAGCTTTTTGCTGGTAATGGCCTTAGTGGCCCCTTTAAAATAGTAAATATTAACTCTAATTTTCGTGGGTTTTAATTCCTTAATTTTTAAAATTACCAAAATACCCTTTTAAGTTGTCGATTTGGCCTAAAAATGCCCCGGGACCCAAACTAAACCCCCGGCTAGTGTTTTCAGACTATTTCGACCCTTCCGGACACGTTGGCGCACTCAAAATGACCATTCGGTTGATGAAAATCTAATTCACTTTTTAATTTAAATAATTACATTCCTGACGCGACTGATACGCGCGTCCCAACTAAATTTCCCAAATTGTCGTATTTATGTCTCGTGACAATTAATATTTTCAATATTCATATATTACCATATATACACATCATAATCAAATACCAACTCACATCTCACTAGTATTTATATCCGGATTAATTTCCAATTAATTCTCATTTAATCCAATTAATCCTTTAAATAAAAATCAATAAAATTACGGGGTATTACAAAAATCCACCGAGTAGACATCCTTATCACTAAGTCTGTTATTAAAGGCAGCTTTTACTTTTACTTATTTCTTTAATCTCGTAGCACAAACTTGAGCTTTATGATCCTTAACCTCACACTCATAACATCTCTCTTAAGCTTTCTTAGAGTAATATTTTCTTTCTTTTTCAAAATTTTTCTTGCCCACTTATATTTTTTGTCTTTCTCAAAACTTTTATTTTCATTGGAAGTATTTTCTTTTTTAAGTTTGAGAAAATTTTTGAAACTTTTTACAAAGAGGGGAAGATCATCAAGGTCAAAGTCATCCTCCGAGTCAGAAGAAACCTCCTCTTTCTTTTTAGATTGAGCTTAAAAAGCAATTCCTTTTTCCCTTAGGTTTAACAATTGAAGAACTTGTCGATCTCATAAGTTTGAAGGTCTCTTATGAGTTCTTCTAACCTAAGTGTATTTAATATACCCAACGAATTAATAACAATAACATTAGGAAAGAATTGGGATGGAAGGGATCACAAAATATTTTTAACTACATGTGTCTAAGAGAATTTTCTAACCTAAATTGTAACTAGAGTTAACGATATCAGACAATTGTGCATAAAATTCATTAAACAACACAGACTCTAGCATGGTAATGATGTCAATGTGTGGTGAGGTTTTAAAGCTTACAAGGTTTCACAATATTGGTACCCTCGTGAGTGAGTTGGAGGATATTCCACGCTTCCTTAGACATGGTGCACATAATGATGCGGTGAAACTCATCAATGGTGATGGATCCAAGAATGGAACTTAAGTCACGTGAATTCAAAATACTCCATTTAAACTCATCTTTTGTCCAAGAAGTGGCAGGTTTTGGACCTATGACATCGACATTGGTCACTGTTGGTGGTGTCCAACCTCTTTCACAAACAAGTCAGACTCTTTCATCAATAAATTTTAAAGCTAACCTCATCCTATCTTTCTAGTATGCATAATTCGGCCTATCAAAAATAGATGCCTTATTCTACAAATTATCCATTTAAACCTAAATTTTTAAGGATCACACATAAACTTACTGTAACCAGCTCTGATACCAATTTGAGAATGTGGATTCGTATGGCTAGTCTGTGTATTAGGTTCCTTACACACAAATTCAAATTTTACCCAAATTTTATCTCGATTAACTATAAGGGGTGTGTGTGTGTAATAAATTGTCCAAATTAAATTCACCAATCACACAAGAAAACCAAACATGCAAAGAAGATAAGGAAAATCCCTTTCGAGCAAAACCTGGTATTCAGCACTGTAAGGATTTTGACTGACTCTATTCGACTCACAAACTATATGGCTCTACTAAGCATAACACATAGGGTCTTCAAATCTTCTACAGACTATGATGCAGTCCAGCACCATCAATAAAAAGCGGTCTTCCCTCGGTATCCAGCAATCAGCATCAGGATTGTAGAACCCTATCTTTTTCAGTCGTATAGTCACAATTCCAAAAAAGTTAGTCGTAGAGTAGTTCTCACAAGGGTTTGATGTATATATAGAAACTAGGGTTTCATGAATTTAACAAATCATATAGAGGGGTGTATGATTTGGAAAACAAAAACGTGTTTAGAAAAACTAAAGATAACACTTTAGGAACAAGTATTGAAAAATCATTTTTGCCTTAGTGTTCTGAAATTCTGAACAAAATAGGTTTTTATAGCAAAAACAAGAATTTTGAGGCGACGGTCCCGTTCGAACGAAAATAGCTTGTTATTCGAATGAAAACACCTATTTTTTCTAATGAGATATAGTCTCGTTACAATAACTCATTTTGTTCGAACAAACTTCTAACTTCCTTCCAATGAGAATCGACATGTTAGGCAGAGGATTCTCGTTCGATGCGTTCGAAGCTCATTCAAACCAAGTTCTAACGAAAAGTCAATTTCATTCTAACGTGATCTTAATCTTGTTCAAATGAGATTACAAAAAAAATAACTTTTTTTATAACCCTGAACCTCCACACGAACGAGCCCTTTGGACTCCCCCGTGCAAGCTAAACAGGGGGTACTGCGCAGGACCCACCTCCCATATGCACCCTGCTTAAATACTGGCATACTTACGGGGAATCGAACCCAGCACCGTGCACCTAACCACTTAGTACTAAGCTCGCCCTTACCGTTGGGGTATAAAAAGCCTCGATTTTAAAAATTGAACATCTTATAATATAATTTAATTAAGAAATCAAAACCACAAGTCTTATACCTCCATAAAGTGTCGGTGGAAAATCTGAAAACGGTGCTCGGCCACTAATATATTTTTGAATCGCGGAGGTAATGTTAATGTTGTATTCAATTTAAAACTTCGATTTGTAATGGGATGTGCCAAAATAACAAAACGCCTAAGCTATGAGAAATTAAAAATTGTGCTCTAACACTCTCCAAATTTTTCATCCAAACCCCTTGGATCACTTGAGATCACTTTACCAAACTAAGAAGTACATATTCTGAGTTCTAAACCTTGTGAAAATTATTTTTCTACTGCTGATATGTGTTGTTGAGGATTTAAGGCTAAAGAAAAAAAGAATAGTGATTTATGGGTCTGATCAGAGGATACCAAGGTAAGAGCTGCTTGTTGCGAGACACTATTGGACTGTACTGTTTGTTATGGAAGACTCGAAGACACAATTGTATTAAACCTAGTGGAGCTCTATGTTTTCTATAAGTTTGTATTGGTTTATCGTATCTAAAACAGTGATGAAATATAGGTTTTGACCGAAAGAGATTTTTCATCTACCTTCTTCCATTCTATTTTATTTTGGACACTTGGTTTGTATTTTGGCTTCACATTATCTTGAATGTTCATGTAAGTTTAATCAAGATAAAATTTAGCTAAAAGGAATTTTATGTGTGCGACCTACTATGCAGACTATCCATATAACCCGCATTTTCAAATTGGTATCAGAGCGGGTTTCCATAATAGATGAATCTACGTAGCTATACGGATAAATCTTACAATAGAGCACTTATCTTTGATGAGACTAATTATGCATATTAGAAAGCTTGAATGAGGTCGGTACTGAAATCGATTGATGGGCGTGTTTGCCTTATTTACGAAAGAGGGTGGACACCATTTACTATGACTAATGGCGCTACCATAAGTCTTAAACAAGTCAATGCTTGGACATAAGATGATTTTAGACGGAGCTGCCATTTCTAGTCCTATCTCAACGGACGAGTTTAGCCATATTATGATGTGTATAACATCTAAGGGAGCAAAGGATAGCCTCCACCTCACACACAAGGGTACTAATGTTGTGAAAGACTCAAAGCTTCAAAATCACAACACTCAATGTGAGACCATACGCATGAATGACTCTGACACCTTTGATAAATTCTATGCTCATTTATGAGATATTTCATATTATAATTTAGATGACCAAATTCCAGAGAAGAGAGTGGTTAAAAATATTTTTAGGTCTCTCCCATCTCGTTTTAATGCTAAGTGTAATATCCTTAATTCTTTGAGAAATTTAGATACTTTTAGGTTAGAACAACTCGTAGGAGACCTTACGACTTACTAATTAGATATGTTCCCCAAAGCTAAAAGAAAAACGATGGAATAGCCTTAAAAGTTAATACAAAAACAAGAAAAAGGTTTTTGATTTTGATGCCAAGTTTGATTTTGAGCTTGACGATATAACCTTGTTTACGAAAATTTTTAATAAAATTCTCAAATTTAAGAAATGAAATTCCTCCAAAGAAAGAAAAAGTTTGAGAAATATAAAAATGTCACGGCGGGAAAGAATTTTTCTGAGAATGATCAACAAAGAGATAGAGGTGAGTACCTTAAGAAACTTAAATCGGAGAGACACTGTAAATCTGGGGAAAAGGACATACATCTCATGAGTTTCCCACTAGTCTTAAGAGATAGAGCAAAGGCAAAGCTCCATATATTTTCACTCTCAGCGATAGTGATGTCGAGTTGGTTGATTTTGGGAATGAATCACCACATGAACCTTATTATGCGTTCATGGACAATCACGTTAGTACTTCTAGTTTGTCTCATGCCAGAGAAGACATTTCTAAATATGATAGCCTCGATAATTTCTCGAATCATTCTAAAGAGAGTAAGAGTTATGATGAAAATTTGAGTGAGAGAGAAAATGTTCTTCAATACACCTACGTCGAAGTTATAAAGATTCTTTAAGAAGCTAAAAATCAAAATAAAAATTTGTCTCTTACATTATTTGGTTTAGAAAGGATTTGAAATTTTTTAGAAAGTGTGAGGTATCAGTGAGCCAACTCAAGAAGTTAAAAGTATCTTTGTGTGAGCAAATGATTGTGATTGGTAAGGAAACGACCAATTTGACTAACATAGTGGCTAGTCTTACGAGAGATCTTTAAGCTTCATTGGAGACTCGTTAGAAACTTGAAGCCCATATTTTCCAACTCCATAAAGATTTCAAACGTGATCGGGAAGGCAAGATAACTTTAGAGGACATGTCTAAGAAGGTTGGAAAGATGTTCCTTAGTCCCGCGTTAGGATTTAAGGAGAGGCAGGCAATAGGTTTCGATGGTGCATCCACTTCTAATGCCGCACCCAAATTTGTTCTCGAGTTTGTTATGGAACCTTATGGTCCTTGACCTTAACCACCAAGGAGATCTCATCCTAGGTGTTTTAACCAATGTATACATAAACCTGACTATATGTGTTCCCATGACAAATAAAGAGGTCACCTTAGGGAGTTTTATTTTAATCTAGAGATATTCTTTCACACATGCGTTCCCACATGTCCTCCCACATGTGAACCCATGCATGCTCCCACACACCGTTATGGAGATTTTAATTATCTTATAGAGTGGATTTTCTAGTCAAGGCTTCCCAATGTTTGATTGAGAAATTTCAAAGGATGTCTACTCCTTCTGAGAACACCTCTAAGCCTAATGATTGAAGTTAAGACTAGTATCTAATATAAGGTGATTATCATGTTGTGGTCATTTGTCCCTAATGCTAGATTGAAATCCTATGTTAATATTTTTGAAAAATCCAAAAAAAAATATTTTTTTATAGAAAACGTTTGACAAAGTTAAAAAAAAATAGTTTAGATAAAAATTATAAAAAAATCAGAAAGATTTTTGTATTTTGTTCTTCGCTGTATATGGATGTGGATTTAAGATGTTCGAACCATGACTACATTTCATCCTTTTATGTGATGTTTTCATGGTGTTTTTGACACATGGTTTTTTTCTTTAGTGTTCTTAATAATGTGTGGTTAGCATTTCGTTAATCATTGAGGATCACTTTCTTCATGCTAGACTTTTTATCACCTTTATTGTACATATGCACGAACTTTTGAACATTGTCACTGCAAGAATTTTAGGTTATACGACGTTTAAAAAACATCGGAAAAATAAAAAAAAACGTCGGGAAAACATTTACCAACTTTTTTCTAATAAGTTGGCATAGTCGCAGTCGGGAATTCACAATGTTTATAAAAAAAATTCGGCCATCTTTATCCGACGTTTGTACCAACATTTTTAAAATGTCGGGTTATCTGTTTACCTGCTTACCATTTGCCACGTTTAATTTAAAAACGTCGGAATCACTTGCCACGCTTGAACAATAAACGTCGGAATAATTTGCCAAGTTTGAACTAAAAACGTCGGAACAAAAAAAAGTCCCCTTTTTTTTGCCTATTCACAAATATTAAGGATGTTATGATGACACGAAATTATCAAAACAATATAATTTGAGCCATTTATATTAACTAGTCACCCTTTATATACCATGATCCAAAAAAACATCATCTATAACATCAAAATAGGATATCGTTCTCCACCAATACCCTAACAATATTAAACATAAGTCCAAAATGTCGGATCATCTAAATCCCAAACACAATATCCATACTAACATTCTACCTGTAGCCTAATAATAAACATATATCTAACATCCGTGAAAACACCTTGTCCATGAGCATGATAAAATGCAAACCTGTAAAAATGAAGAAAAGCAAAGTGTCAAAGATGAATAAATCAAAGTCACAAAAATATCATGACTTACATTGTAAATTTAGACTACTTGTGTTTCTTTGTCTTCTTTGATGCCACGCGATCCTGAAATAGGAGAGAAAAAAGAAACACTTGATCAATAAATCTATTTTCAATATTTTTTATATTATATGGCGATATAAAATTATAATTTAAAACATACACAAAATACATATTAATTGTACATCATATTAACAAAAGTTACATGGACATAGTTTAATTTACATTAAAAATGCAAGTATAAAAAAAAGGGAACAAATAACTAATTAAAATTTAACTAACAAGTTTAAATCAAATTTACATTAACAATGCAATAATATAACACTTTTTCCTAGTTTAGTGGCTTGCATAGTGGGTCTTGTTGAGATTCTATTATATAAAAGTAAAAGAACATTTTTCGGAGGCATACAGTAGAAAAGTGATTAAATCTAGTGTGAAAAAGGATTCTTGAGTTTCACAGTAATTGATTTTTTAAAAAAATATTTCCTTTTAGCTCCAATACTTGGATAATTTATATTTATTTACCAATGTGTGAGGTTTAAACAACTCGGGGAGGGAGGAGGGGCCTGCAGGTTTCTGTGGCAGGGCAAGGTAGAGGGTAGTTGTATAACGGGTCCGGGAGGAGGTCCTGTATAATACATCTACAATATCTGTGTGTTGCCACCACATAAACCAACTCCACGAGGAAAAACCCCACACCATTGATCCCATTAACTCCTACCACCTCTTCCCAATAAGCTTGTATAAATTGACTCCTTGGTGAAAAATTGCAACAAGTTCATGGTAGAATTAAGTCGTATGCAGATAAAACTAGGATTGAGTCTATTTGAGACTCTATAGCCCTATAAGCATGTGTAGCTTTGAGAAGGAATAACAAATTAACCTCAAGATACTACAAACATTTTCCAGTGTGTGAAATTATAAGGAGTGTATCATATAAACATTTCCCTCTCTCACTCCACAATTCAACCTAAATGGAAATATTACCAATAAAGTCCCAGAAAGCTACATACATAATAGAAACCAAAAAATTGTCTTGCATATTTCACAGCTTGTATGATGAATTCAACTAGGGGCTCGTTTGGTTTGAGGTTTAGAAAGGGAATGCGAATCCATAATTCTAGGAATTCTAAGTTCGTGGAATCTGAGATTCCTTTTCATTGTTTGGTTTAAGCAGGAATTCTTTTTTCCAGGCATCTCAGATTATTTTTTCCAGATTAGGAATAAATATCATTTAACTAAAATACCATTGAGTGTGTGCGCAATAGTGTGTGTGTGTGTGTGTGTGTGTGTGTGTGTGTGTGTGAGAGAGAGAGAGAGAGGGAGGGATAGTGTGTGTATTTATATGTGTGATAGTGTGTGTGTGTGTAAGTGTAAGTGTATATGAGAGAGAGAGAGAGAGAGAGAGAGAGAGAGAAATAGTGTGTGTGTGTGTGTGTATGTTTGTATGTGTGTATGTGTGTATTTATATGTGTGATAGTGTGTGTGATAGAGAGAGAGAGAGAGAGAGGGAAAGAATGTGTGTGTGTGTGTGTGTGTGTGAGAGAAAGCGTGTGTTTGTGTGTGTGTGAGAGAGAGAGAGTGTGTGTGTGTGTGTGTGTGTATTTATGTGTGTGATAGTGTGTGTGTGCATGTGTGTGTGTGATAGAGAGAGAGAGAGTGTGTGTGTGTTTATATGTGTGAGAGAGAGTGTGTGTGTGTGTATATGTGTGAGAGAGAGTGTTTGTGTGTAAGAGAGATAGATAGAGTGTGTGTGAATGAGAGAAAAGAGAGTGTGTATGTATGTATATGTATGAGAGAGAGTGTATGTGTATGTGTGAGAGAGTGTATGTGTGTGTGTGTGTGTGTGTGAGAGAGAGAGAGAGAGAGAGAGAGTACGTGTGAATTTATGTGAGATGGTATTTTTGTCTTACCACAAAAGTAAGATAATATGTCCGGAAATATAGGATTACACCCATTTTAGAGGGGAAAGGAGAATTCTAATTTCATGGGAATTCTAAATTCCAGGAATTCTAAGTTCCCCCTTAAATTTCCAACCAAACATTGTAATTCTAAATGAAGGGAATTCTAAATTACAAAAATCCTAAATTCCCTTTCCAAACCTCGAACCAAACGAGCCCTAGGTGTTTTCCTGCATATCTCCAAAAAGATCACCCAAAGCAATTTTGAAGAATATAAATTGTGAAGCTAGGCCAAGAGAGATTACAGCCATTGCAAGTCCTAACAGAGCTGGGAAAACTACACTGCTAGAGATTATTACCGGAAAGATATCGCCAAGGAGAATGTCTGGCCAAGTACTAGTCAATGTCTACCCCAAAATTGTATACCTATTTTTTATCAATAGGTAGTGAAGTTGGCTTCCCATACCCAGAATATTCCCCAATAGATGGTGCATGTCCCAAAGCAACGCAACTGAAACCAACTTGAAAAGTAATAGGTAAAGGTGGAAGTGTCACTTGTTGCTTTGTTATTCTAATGTCAACAAGCATGACATCACCAACCCTAAAACATTCATGTGTACCCATAAAGGGGACAAATCCTTTGGTTGTACTCATTACTATTATTTTTTAGGTGAATGAGAATTAGCAAGGGAGAGTTCCATGAACTCATGTCCATGCATCAGCTATGCCTTGGATTATGCCAAGCAAGGTCGTAACATCTTGTTGGCATGTTGTATTCGGGTATAAAATGCCGTGCAAAGCAGTAAAAGTGTGGGATTCCACTACCGTTTGCATCCTGTGGTATTTATATATAGCAAAATAGGAGATGCTTTGATGCTAAGCTCCCTCTATTGAAATTGTGGTATTTTCATAAGTGGGTTTTTTTTCTTTTTCTGGTCACAAGAGATTTTCCCTAATAATGTACATTACTTGAGATCTCATGCATTAAGAGATTAACTTGTGCAAGTCTCACCATTTATCAAGTCGAGACTTGTTTTTAAATGGCATTCATGGAGTTCTTTGGGTTCTAAGGCTAATTATTTATATACAATATGTATACTCTGCGTATGGGATTTCAAATGATGCCTATGTGGGCAGCACAAGCTGATCCATAACCCCACGGAATTCACCTCATGCACCATAGGGCCTGCGTATATGAGAATCATAACTAACCCAACCTGAACGCCAAAATCGTCTAGGTGAGCCCTCGGCCAAGGAGGACTTCAACCTAGAAATTCCCTTGGCCAGGAGGGCCATCTTGATTTCTGAGAATTTCAAAAAAGAAGTATAATCGCCTTGTGGATATTGACTTCGTATGCAAGTGGAGGAGTATGCGAAAATATGATCTGGTGAGAGGTTCATGGGTTGATTTTATCTCCATTTGGTATGCCTAAGTTTTTTTAATATATATCTAGGGGCATCCAGTCCTCTGTGAGCATTAATAATTCCCAAGGTATGTTTAGACAGTCCAATTCGCACACAGGAGGACACACTGCGTTTATTGGGTCACGGTACACAACTAGACCGTCACAAAATGAAAATAATGTTCTTAGTCTAAAATTATGTTTTTTCCTTGAAAATTTATGTTTTCCTTTCTCAATTTCTAGAAGAAACACAGGATCTAGTGTGTCCCATCCTTGAACAAGTAGGTTAATGGCTGATTTACCTGATCGGAGTAAATGTGCCTTGATAAAATCATGATCGTGGATTATGTTATACCAACATCGACAAACAAATTTTATGAAATTGGGAAGGATATCAGCAGGATGTTGAATGTGATTGCCTCGGGGAGAAATGGGATGTTATTGTTCTTATTTTTATCAGAATAAACATTAGCCTTGTTGTTTATAGATATCCCAACTCCAGTAACATGCATATAAAGTAATCACAGTTATTAGGATGAAATATAATTTACCCGTATCCAATGCGTATTAAATTACAAGATACAGTTACATAAAAAAGAATAAACCTAAGAACAAGATTTCAGCCTTGTAAGTTGTAGAAAATAGCTGGTGCAAGAAAACAAATCAAATTAATTGAAAATTATTTGTCCGCTTATATTAATAGCCATAGTCAATATGATTGTCTGTCATCTATAGTATCAAATAAGTGGTACATCTCATCATAATCTTGAGTGGCCTCTTCTTGTATAGCTAGTGGCGTGTGAGGCAAGTAGCTGAGATTCCAGATTCTCACACAAGCTCTTCGGTGTTTGCAACATCTTAACAGTACTTAATCATTCAAAACTTGCCACTACTTAACAAAATCTTAACATCGACCAAAAGATTGCAGATTCTCACACAAGCTCTTTGGTTTTGAATGAATTGATTACATTCAAAACTTAACAGTGCCACTACTTAATCATTGGATACTTAAAGTAAATAACTAAAATACTTAACTGTTCATCATCCCTTCATACTTAACTGTTCATTCGATGTTGTTTAATGTATCATTTTAAATATTTTGAAAAACAGAGTAAAAATATTTTCAAACTCCTCACATGAGTTTCTACTCGTGCTATGAGTCCCAATCATAGCTACATCCCCCAAATCATCGACCAAATTAGTTGGATTCAATATATGATTGTCTGTCATTTATATTATCAAAGACCGGGTTGCCAACTTCAGCCTCTACTGCTTTAACCTTTCTAGTGCTGATTTTTTGGGTTTTTACTTGATCAGATTGGTAATTTGTTCTATATATAATCAGTGGAAGGTGACCTCTATGTCTTATCCCTGGAAGATCATAAGGTGCCAAGTCAAACCATTTGTGTTTGCCCTGAGGAATTGGACAAGTCGTTTGGCCTCATATTTAAGTATACATGTTCTAATGAGAAATATCTTTTATGGTTATGAGTCATCTAAAGGAACTGAAATCAATTCCTCTAAGACATAGAGTTCACTTTCCACTGATTATATATAAAACAAATTACCAATCTGATCAAGTAAAAACCCAAAAAATCAGCACTAGAAAGGTTAAAGCAGTAGAGGCTGAAGTTGGCAACCTGGTCTTTGATAATATGGATGACAGATAATCATACATTGAATCCAACTAATTTGGTCGATGATTTGGGGGATGTAGCTATGATTGGGACTCATAGCGCGAGCAGAACCTCATGTGAGGAGTTTGAAAATATTTTTACTCTGTTTTTAAAAATATTTGAAGTGATACATTAAACAACATCGAATGAACAATTAAGTATGAAGGGATGATGAACAGTTAAGTATTTTAGTTATTTACTTTAAGTATCCAATGATTAATTAGTGGTATTGTTAATCAAACAACACACACAATATACAGAGGGGCAAAGAGAATATATATTCCATGATCGAAATAGTAAAGATCCGAGAACACATTTCCAGCTTGATAACTAGCATAATGATGTTTTGTCAAAATGCAGTCTCTAATTTTCTTGGATGATTGAGTTTGGATGAGAGACAAAAGGAGAAGGAAAATATTATTCAAATAGAGAGGAAAAGATGTGTCGTAGCAAATGAAACATTATTTGTAACTATCTGGAAAATTTAGAAGACAAATCAAGGCCCCCTTATTGGATTATTTGAATCAAATAGAAGCATTGAATACATATATATTCAATTATACACACACTTCTAAGACATCTATCCAATTCGACATGATGTGTAAGATTTTACACAAGTATGTATGTAGAATTATGGATTTATGCGAGTAGATTGAAACAGGATTAACTTATGAAAAAAGAGAGAAAGAAATATTTTCATAATAAAATAGACTAACCTCACAATAATTTTAAAGTTGGGATCGTGATATCATTTGTGGCGGTGTTTTCTTTAGTGGTTGCAATCATCGTTGCGATTGAACCTCTGACCGAAATTGCATCGGCGGCTGCAATGATGCTAAAGGATCAAGATTGGCCCCGTTAGGAACCTATAGGAATACAAAAAATATCAGTTGTAATGCATGAAAATTAGCCGACCGTGCTCGTATAAATATATAATTAATAATCGTTGACCTGCTCAGTGCTTGAAGACACATCTCGTGGATATTGCGTAAAACTACCCTTCGCACGCATATGAGCCTCTAGAGCTTCCATCCGAGATTCCATAGCAGATACTTTTTCTTGCATTTGAGCTTCCATCTGCTCTTTCATTTTGGATTGCTTCCTTTCATAATTTGCCTCCATCTCACGTCGCACCCGCTCATTTTCAGCCTCTATCTTACGTCGCACCCGCTCATTTTCAGCCTCCATCTCACGTCGCATCCTCTCTAACTCTTGTTGATGCCGTATCTCAATATCCCTCCTCTGAACCTCGGACATCGTATATGATCGACCGAAGACCATACTCGGCGTGACACCAAGCCCAAACGTTCTCACATGACCATGCCTTTCAGGTCCCATAATTCGTCCAAATATGTCATCTCGTGCAACAACGGTATCCGCAATCTCTGGATGTTGCGATTCTAGCTCGTCCATTTCTTGCTGTAAAAATCAAATCAAGCTATCATAATGAATACCGTTCCAACAAATACAATTTGACAACTAACACTTGACTGGCACTTAAATCCATTTTCAAATGAAAAATAATGTTTTCTCAAAAGATAATAGACACGCAAACAAAAATCAAGTTGTTTAAACTGTCATTAAAATCCAAAATATACATACAATTAATCGAGAAGCTTCTTCATTAACTGTACCCTTATCCTTGGTTATATGTGTCTCCTTGTATACCATTTTACGAGTTGGTTGGTGCCCAATTCTTTTAGCAATCTACGAGCACAAGATTTAAGTGTCACGATATCATATCTTTTCACTTAATTTGTCCGCAATGAAAAAGGAACGTAGTAATCATTAAAAGTATCAAACTTTTACCTTGTTTTTAACTTGAGCATGACTAGTCCTACCAGATGTGTGTGGCGTTGCCAAACGTGCATGGATGGCTTTGTTCTTTGCACTTTGTGCCTGATACATGGAAAACATAATTGATATATATCATGTGACGGTGTCAGACACTACCATATACACGTGCCTTTAGGCACGGGCATCCACTAGTGCATACGTATACACATGTACAATCACTATATGGCTCTCATGATCAAAGTGATAAAACACCCAATCGAATATATAATCATGTTAACAATATTGCTAAAATATACCTCTGCTTCAACCGAGTTCCAATGATAGATGAGTGTTTTCCATTGATTTTCCTCGACCCTTGGGGGACAATGCGCCAAGCGTTCCTCATTAGTCCTATATTTAGTATAACCCTCACTCTTTGTTGTGTCCTTCCACTTTTTTTTCCGACGGACTCCATAAGGAATTTTCTCATCTCATTCGTGGCATTTGTATTGTCCTGTATAAACGACATGTTAGAGAACTAAATCACAAATTCGGAACCAAAAGAATCAACCAATGTTATTTCAGATTATATAAATGAAAATCAAATGTCTATGCAAATTATGGTTACATAAGGTCTATGCAAATTATGGTTGCATAAAAAGAAGATCCATTTATGATTGTAATTTTTATAAAACTACCTCCATGAGTATGTATAAAATTACCCATATATCTATCTTCATGTTTAGTGAAGTGAGGGTATTATGAGAAATTGAAAATTTAACAACCCATAGCTTTATATAATAGTAGATGATACCGTGATATGAGTCCAAATTCCATTCTTCTCTTCTTTCAAAACATGTATCCAATCAAGGAATGTCAATGGTGCTAACTGCCCATTGCGTGCTAAAACCCCCAAATTTGAAGCGAGTCTAGATGTTGTTTTCCCAATGGGTTGTCCATGATCATTCACCTCGATGTTTAAAATTACACCATCTTCACCCCACCCGCTATGCATTAACGTGGGGCCACGAACTCTTCTTTGCTCCTCCTCTGCTTGATCGGAACTAGGATCTAAGTATCAAGTAGGCGAAGATAAAAATTAGTAATCTTGTTATATATAGACATGTATATAAAAATTAGTGATTCTGTACACTAGTTTCAGTAATATAATTTAGGTACGGGAATTCAGTAAGTCGTCTTTTTGAATATCCAACCAAAACCAACCACAAAATCAGTTGTGTAATATTAGTTTATCTTACTTGCATCATGCTCTTGTTGTTCACTATTGCCTGACAACGGTGGGCAAAATGGTGTAGTAGTAGCATTAATAGGTGTCCAATTCGATGGAGGTTGAGGCATGACAAATAGTCTTTCACCTATGTGCTCTTGCGGCTCACTAGGGGATGGCATAGCTCCTCTAACGTGTTGAGTATGAGATCTCCTTGTTGTCATCGTACTGTAAAAAACAAAAGCAAACATTAATGTTAGTTGTACTACGGATGAATATATCTAATAGAAATAAAGTAGCAAAAACAACGTATTGCTATTTTATTAACAATTAGCTAATAGAAACAAAGTAGTAAAAATAGTGTACTTTCACAAGATAAATAGAACTAATGAACATCTTTAGCCAAAAATTTTAACACGGTGGGAAAAATTTTGGTATGAAATCTGTTACAGATTTGAATGAAGGTCATGAATCCAAGTTTCAGATTTGAATGAAATAGTCTGTGTACACAGGGTGTATAGCTGCGTACATCTAATCTTAGACTCATGTGGCTTACCATATATATGCACACACACACGAATATATAAACAAAATAACAAGTGTAAAACTTATAATAAATAATTGTTGTATTAGCACTGTGTAGTCAGTGCTGTTAATAAGAAAATACAGCACTGTTTAAACAAAATGTGTTGAGAATTATGGAGAGTAATTTCTCTTCTATTTTTCAATACATTGCTGCGTAAGAGCTGTACAGATTTTAGAGTTGTTGTATACAAACAATAGTTGTTACACATGTTGGAGCTATTCAAGCTAGCCAATTAAACTGAAAAGGTTTCCTCTCAGTTAGCATACCTTGTAAAACAATGGGAATCTAAGAAAACTAATGTTATACAACTTGTTAGAAATGAGCTTCATAATCTAAGCAACAAACATAAGAGTCCAATAACTATAGTGGATGGAGTTTCTGATATAAATTATGTCCAAATTCAAAATAAAATATGAATTTATAGATTTGAAATGTGGGATTGGAAGGAGAAGGCTATGGATTTAGAGAGATTATGAGTTGTCTAGTATGTTGAAAAGAGCTAATATCATCTTATATTTTGTTCTTTAAAATGCACCAATAATTTACTCCTAAATAAATTCACTAATTTAATAATTACAAAAGACTATAATTGCCATTACCAACTACATTTTCTCTATAGCTCTGTGATAGTCCAAAAAGAGCAAAAAGACCCAATTTTACACAACAAATAGAAGAAAAAGACCCAAATACAAAAGACTATAACCAAACATACGCACATGACATATTTATACACGACAATGGATTCAACCAACCACTCATTTATGCCAATGATATGACATACAGGAATAGCTTTGCAATTATCAATACTCATCATTTATGTCCATGGCATCCAATTATCAGTACTGATTCTCATCATTTATGTCTCATTACCTGTGTTTATTAAGATTTTCAAGAGAAACATCATTTAATTTACGCCCAATCCCTTCCAAATTTTTACTGGGAGTAATGAGTCGACGAGCATTTATGTTTTTACAAACATAACAGTTATGTAGTGAAGATGTCTAGAGTAACAGCTACCCACATTATTTATTTATTTTGCACTTGCATAATTGGGAACCTTCAAAATCCAAATGCTTCAAATGCACAGATATGATTTTCGAGCAAGTAGAGAACATATAACAATAATGACTAGAAATAAAACCACAATAAACTATTAAAATCTAAAATTAATAAGAATAATGAATGAATAAAAGAAATCAACAAAACCAAGACGTCTTTATATGAAACCTATTAGGAAAGTTCAATTAATATGAATGAGTATAAAAAAATTCAAAATCAAGTTATCATTAAAAGTTCAAATGCCTAGCTAAAAAAAATTTCTAATCATCTTCATTTGTCTCCACTTGTGTTTCCATATCTACTGTTATTCCAGTAACGCCTTGCCTGACCCAACTAACATCGTCTTCACGTGTGAATGGTGTGTCGTCCAAATGTTGCTCTATCCATACCTCCGTTTGATCTATCATAGTCCCTTGGGTTGTATATTGTTGTCCAAATACATCGAAAAAGTCTCTCGACTTTGTCTTAATTACAATGTTCCAGTCTTCCTCCATTGGGTCTTGTACGTAACATACTTTTTTCGCCTGAGATGCTAGTATGAAAGTCTCATCATTTATTTGTTGCCTTGGATACAAAAACTTCTTGAAATTTACAAGCATGAATCCAAAATCATCTTGCGTAATGAGACCTCTATTGTTGTCAACCCAGTCACACTTCAACAACACAAACTTATAGTCTTTACAATAATACCATTCAATGATATCGGTTAAAACTCCATAGAAACTAACATCTCCTAATACGGGATTCCTATCTCTAGCACTTGCATAACTTTCAGTAAGTGCATTTAGCATGACTCCACTATTTTGCGTCGTTCTTTTCCTCTCGCGAGCCTTAGTATGATACCGAACACCATTAATAATATACCCCGTGAATCTTTTTGCTTTTTTTAAGGGGCCCAAAGATAACATCCGAATTTCTTGTGATAGTTCTATGTTCGTTGTCTCAAGTAACTTTCGCACCTATTTGACATTTACAAAAACTAAATTAAACACAATGATTTTGTAACAATATAATTAAAAGTGTAATTTAGTTTCAGCATACATATTACTTACATGATCTTTAAACCACGAATGAAATGTTTCATTATGAATGCGATCCCCGTCATGTGGTCTAAGACGAGAATTACTCCTAATTGACGCACGGTGAGTCCTGCATTAAAATGAACCATTACACTATGTTTTACATGATTAAAAATGGGAGAAATTAATTAATTAGGATACTTACTCTCGAAATGGAGCAATTTCATATGTGTTGACAAGCACATGGCGATGTGCCTGTACATATGTAATGTTATCAAGCATAAATCCCACTGATTTTCCTAACTTACGACCATATTTTTTATCAAGATTATTGCCTTCGTCGTTCCTTATTGGTCGGTTACATTTCTTCTCAGCATCCAACAGGTACCTTGAACAAAATGTCAAGCATTCTTCCACCCAATATCCTTGTGCAATTGAACCTTTCGGATTACTACGGGTCTTCATATAATTCTTCAATGTGAACAAGTATCTGTCGTGGGGAAATTTTTAATTTTTAGAAGGTGATACAAATGCTTACAATGAGAAGACAAAAAGAACACAAAAAATTGCAACTAATACCACACCTCTCAATAGCGTACATCGACCGTTATTGTGGTGGTCCTCCAATCTTCGCCTCTTCTGCTAAATGAATAACCAAATGTTCCATGACATCAAAAAATGAAGGCGGAAAGATCCTCTCAAGATGGCAAAGCGTGAGCTCAATCCGAGATTGAGCCTGATCTAAATCAGTTACGTTCATTACTTTTGAGTACATACTCCTAAAAAAGCTACTCAACTCAATTATTGGACCAAGCACATTTTTAGGCAACATTTCTTAGGGAAATAGGAAGCAGCTCTTGCATTAAGATATGGTTGTCATGACTCTTAAGCCCAGATATAGTACATTTTTTAAGGTTGACACAACGCGATATGTTCGAAGCATAACCATCTGGAACTTTCATCCCCTTCAATATTTTACAAACTATGTCTTTTCCTTCATTATCCAATGTAAAACACGCTGGTGGCAAATAATATTTGTTGTTTGCCCGTTTTTTAGGATGCAGTGACTTATGAATACCCATTTTTTGTAGATCAAGACGAGAATTTAGATTATCCTTTCCCTTACCATCAACATCTAATAGCGTCCATAGCACATCATCACATACATTCTTCACGATATGCATTATATCAAGATTGTGGCGTATTAAATTGTCCTTCCAATATTCTAACTCAAAAAATACACTTCGTTTCTTCCAATTATATATGAGGTTCCCACCATCTTCATTATCATCCCTTTTCCTCTTAAGTTCTGGCTCCGGATCCTTCCCAAGCATATTATTTATGTCCCTTACCTCATCAAAAACTTCAGCTCCAGATAGTCGAATGGGCTTTCTATCCAATTCAACTTTATAATCAAACGAGAATTTATCTTTTTGAAATCTATGCCCTTCCGGCAAACATCGACGATGGCCCATGTAGCATTATTTACGTCCCTTTTCCAACTAACAAGAGCAAGTATATTTGTGACAACAAGGACATTCCAATTTACCTTTAGTGCTCCATCCTGACAAATTTGCATATGCGGGAAAATCACATATTGTCCATAGCAATGATGCACGCATTTTAAACATCTGATTACACGATGCATCATAAGTATCCACCCCAACCCATAATTCCTTCAACTCGTCAACTAAAAGGCACAAATAAACATCAATGTCATTACCAGCCCCGCGAGGACCATCAATTAGTATCGACAATATCATATATGGTTGTTTCATACACAACCATGGGGGAAAGTTATATATTATCACAATTATGAGCCATGTGCTGTGAACAATACTCAAGCTCCTGAATGGGTTAAATCCATCACTGGATAATCCAAGACTGATATTTCGTGGGTCCTCAGCAAAATCTGGATAAATGTCATCGATTCTTTTCCAAGAAAGATAATCAGCGGGATCTCGTACCTTTCCATCATCAATACGTTCCTCGGCATGCCATCTCATTTCTGATGTTGTCTTCGATGACATATATAGCCTCTAGAGTCTTGGTATCAAAGGGAAGTATCTTACCACCTTCGCAGGAATTTTTTGATTTATTGTAAGATCGTCATCTACTTGAGCCTTTGATTGCTTATATCTTGGGGCGTGGCACTTTCGACATTCACTCTCATGTTTTGTCTCATTCCAATAAAACATGCAATCGTTAGGGCATGCATGTATCTTCTTATACTCTAGCCCCAAGTTTGCAATCAGCTTGCGGGCTTCATAAAAAGACTTTGGCAATGTTTCACCCTCGGGAAATTAATCTTTTAATAATTCAAGTAACATTGTAAAGGTCTTGTCACTCCATCCATCGAAGCACTTTATATGCAACAGCCGTACAATAAATGAGAGTGTATAATACTTCTTACAATATAGGTATAACTCCCGCTCAGCTTCTTTTATCAGATTAAAGAATCTCTTAGTTTCTTCATCGGGACCCCCACCCATATGTTGATGCTCCTCATCACCATCCATAAAGTTAAGAGGGTTTGAAGGAGGAATTCCAAAGGCATCGTGTATCATCTCTCGCATTTCATCACCAACAACTGATTCGGAAGAGGGAACTGAATATGAGGAAGATTCCCCGTGAAAAGTCCAACAAGTATAACTCTCTAGAAAGCCATTTAGTAATATATGTTCCACCACCTCATCTTTTTTCACAAATATCATATTGCGGCACTTCTTACATGGACACAATATTCTTTCAACATTTGGTCTATAATCAGAGGCAAATTTAAGGAATTCCTCCGCTCCTTTATCGTACAAAGGATGGCCCTTATGTTTTATATTAATCCAACTCTTATCCATCAGTATATTCGGCCTAGTGAAAACAAAAACAAAAAAAGATTTGAAATTAATGCGAGAAATCATTATCGGCAACATAGATCTTACGATTATAGGTAAACAATTATGACTCAAATAAGTATTGAAAAACATACTTACATATTAAACGATTATAGGTGAACAAATTTGTGGATTCGCCAATGGGGGGATACCATTGGTAATTGGTTCAGTTATGAATTTATTTTGAACTATGAAGCGAGATGCAAATAAGAAATTTATCTTAAATTTAGGGTTCCAACCTCCAAATTTCATGAAACCAAAATCATGATATATTGAAAAACACAAATATCTATGCATATACAAACACTTATACATACTCAAATATTTAATAATAAAGTTAACTTTATTATTAAATATTTAATATTATTGTCAAATGCAATTTGTGCAACCAAATAATATCAACACATGTTTTGTCTGTGAATAATTTCATAATCTGAACAAAAAAGAGCATAAACATACCTAAGAGTAAACTGAAATAGTCAACCACGAAACTACGAGCAGATATATGAAATTGGGAATTTCATGAAACTACAAGATAAGAAATTGGGGGTTTACAAAAACTGCTAGATTCCTGTCTTGCAAGATACGAACTGTTACAAGATATGAAGTGTTACAAGAACTGTTATAAGATGCAAAATACCTGTGGATTTTTATACGATCAGCTATACCAAATTGCAAGAACAAATCACAAGAACTACTATATGATCAGCTATACTAAGAACTGCAAATTGCCAGATACGATCAGCTATACCAAATTGCAAGAACTGTTATATGTGAAATTGCAATTTCATATTATAAGAAAAAATAAAATAAATAAAATCAACCACCTTATATATACATGGTAAAAATACCATTGGAACTATGTGTCCAAGTTTTTTTATATTATCAACTTTGCTCTGATCGCAAATTTTTCTAAGAGCATTTCAACTTTTGATTAATTAATTACAAGAACCAACATTTAATTAATTAATTAATTAATTAAATAAACAAACAGACATCACAAAAACATTATTAGATCAGAAATCGAAAAAATCCATCTCGGATCAGAACGAAAAGGTGGTGATTGAACAGAAAACGAAAATCAAAGGCGTAAAAAATCACAAATTACAACCAAAATGAATATCTATACTAGGGGTGGCAATTTTAGAAACGATACGAAAAAACGACACGGAACGACATGAAATTGACACGATATGTCGCGTTCGTGTCGTGTTCTTTTTATACGAAGTCGTGTGGTGTCGTGTCGTGTTATCATGCTTTTTAGGTGAGAAATTTAGGAATTCTGGTATTCGTGTCATGTCGTGTCATGCCGTGTTATTTTCTATTCGGGTCGTGTTCGTGTCAACTAAAAAAAACATGAATTCGTGTCGTGTTGTGTTTGTGTCTGAAAAACCTTGTCGTGTCGGCCCGAAACACGACCCGTTGACCTGAATTGCCACCTTCATACCCTCATATCTTCCATCGCCCGATCAAATGCTCATGTCTACTTTAACTCCTGGCTCCAAATAAAACCCTACCAAAACGAGTCTACAGATATTACGAGATATTGCGAGAGAGATTGATGGTGGGAAGGAATTGGAGGGGACGGACTCTAGAGATATTGCGACCTGATGAGATTGATTATCTCCAAATAAAACCCTATCAAATATTTGCCTATTGCGACTACTATAAATCTTGATTGCGACTACTTAATGAGATTTACTACAATAATTTCATAGTAATTGATGCGCTCAGATCAGCAAAGTGAAAAAGTATTTACTTACCTGATGAGATTGATCGTCTCCAATGCAATTTAACGGCTTGATTGTCTACAGCATCAGATGGCGTATTGGATGAAAATTGTAGATCATAAGATTGAGTATTGGAGGGAAACTAGTATAGGTACTAAAAATTTAGAGTCCCACGTTTTGTTTGGAATATTGCGTGTAGGAATAAAATGCGGGAAAATGGTACCCGACGTTTTTGTTCAAAAATGTCTCATTTTTTGTGGCGTTTAATAACAAACGTCGGTAATTTATGGCGTTTTACACTTAAACGTCATTAATTCCTAGCGTTTAGATAAAACGTCGATAAATTTAGTAACCTTTTTAAATAAACGTCGCAAATTATTTCTATGCCAACATTTTAATAAAACACCTAAAAAAACGTTGGCATATATATTATTTCTTGTAGTGTGTATTTACTTGTCATCTGTCGGATAGGATGTTATGATCTCAATAGTGTTTAATAATGAACCAAATGTACTCAAAATAAATTGTGCTTATAAGAACTATTACCAAATTTCTTTTCCCCAAAAAATTATTTTATTTTAAGCAATGGAAACTGGCTACAAAAGCTCTTTACATTAAAATTTATCATTGGCAAGAGCTTAAAAGAATATTTAGGCACATAAAAACATAAGTTACAAGTCCATTTTTTATTTCATTGATGCTTCGCTTTCATGAGCATTATGACATTTTCAATAATTTGGGAGGGTATGCTTAAAAATATGAGATCTTGAGGGTGTTTTAAGTAGAATATCAATGCGGTTGCACAATGAACTTTCTTGAAAATTATTAAATAGTTTGGCATTATTGATTTGAGAAGCATTAAAATTCATGGAATTTTGCATAAGTCTAGTCAATTTCATTTTGCTCAACATTCCTACACCTAAGGTTAAAATTGATTTCTTTCTTTAGAAGTCTCTCATTGATTTTGTGCGCCTTTGTTTCGTATACCTATGTTGATTTTTCTATGGTCTAAGTTCAAATAATTACATTTTATTTTATTGATTTGGATATTTTAGTGTTATTCCATGATTTACATGTTTGTATTTGTACCTATATGTATTGTTAATACTCATATACTTTGTACATACTCATAATTTTTGAAAAATTTGCAAAAATAGTTGATCGCTTCATTGGAATCTCATTACATGTGCTTAATTGTTTATATTTGTAATGTTATTTTATATTTGGGTTCGAATGATGCTAATATTTCAAGATTAGTTCCTATACCTTTGTCTATTACGGACAAAAAGGAGGAGAAAAATTTGAAAGGGAGTTTATTTTTTTTTAAATTCGTATGTGTCACAGTATTTCTTTTGTTTTATATGTGTAGACTTTACGCCTTGACGATTTCATGGACTACAAGTGAAGACTTTTTAGTTGAAGATAAAGTAACTTATGCTTTTTCATTTTCTGGTCTGGGAGGGAGTTAGTTGTATTTTTCTTAGGGGTTAATTTGATTTCGGTTTGTCTTTTATACCAAAATAGCCAAAGGGGGAGATTTATAAGAGCAAAATATATTATTACTCGTTATTTAATTTTTAGTTTGACTTATCCCGTTACACCCCACTGCACCATCATGAACGTTCTCGAGACTTCAAGTAAAGAAGAGCTAGTGACCATACGCAAGAATCAAATATCGCACATCGCTACTATACAGAAAAAAGTTTATGAGGTGGTTTATGTGCAGTCACATTATTCAAGGGTTTTCTAAGAGTTTAAATTTATAAATATTTTTCAAAAAGTTTTAAAAGAACCAAAAAAAAAAATTTAAAATTTATAGGTTTGTTATAACGACATTAGATGTCATTTGAATGAGTTTCCTATGCTCGGTAAACAGTTCACGATTTTGTTAGAACGAGTTCTATCACCCCAACTTTTGGCAAGCTCTGGAATGTCGTTAGATCATTTGTTTGAAGTGCGTTCGAATGAGATTGGGTACCTTTTTAGAACGAGATGTGTCTTCATTCGAATCAGTATGAGAGATTTTATTTTTTAACTGATTTCAAATGCATTCTTTCATACCTCTCTCTATGAATAGCATTGTAGGGATGCATTTGTTTCGAAGCCTTTTAAGAGTTCATTTTATGATCAGACTCTCCAAAAATTTCATCTTAATCCCTTGGATCATTTGAGATCACTTTACTAAACCAAGAAGAACATATTCTGAGTTCTAAACCTTGTGGAGATTATTTCCCTACTCGTGATTTGTGGAGTTGAGGCTCTATGGCTAAAGAAGGAAGGAATAGCGATTTTTTAGGCTGATTGATAGATGCCGAGGAAAGAGTTTCTTGGTGTGGGACGGTGCTAGACGGTACCCTTTATTTGGAAGACTCGAAGACACTATTGTATTACACTTATGAAAGCAACAAATTATCTATAAGTTGGTATTGTTTTATCATGTTTAAAACAATGCTGAAATATAAGTTTTGTCCATAAGGGATTTTTCCTATATCTTATTTTTGGTTTGGATATTTGTCATGTTTTAGCTTTGCGTTATCTTTCATATTCACGTAAGTTTAATCAAGATAAAATTTGGTTAAAATAAATTTTATGTTTGTGTGACCTACTATACGGACTATCCATATAACTTACATTTTCAGTATGGATCAAAAATGTGATATTATTTTTACTTTCCAATACCCATAGTATTATCCATCAAAGTAAGGTGGACAATTTGCGAAATTAGAATCACAAAATTGATTTTAAGAGAAAAATTAGCACAAATCATAAAACAAGCAAGTATTTAACCAAAATGCAAAGAAAAAAAACACAAGATATACTCAAGCATGTTAGTGCTACAAAAATTAGAACCAACCTTTTTATACCTATTGAAAAACTAGTGTGTCAATACTTAAGTAAATATCTACAATAAATCTAGAGGGGTGAATAGGTTTGAATGCATCCTAAGGTCAGTTTTTCGAATCACGTAAAATTACTCCTAACTTTAAACTCTTAAGACTTGATTTGATAAAAAAAAAGTTTTCAAATGGCTTGATCAACTCACACAATGATTAAATTAAGTGAATCGAGTGGTGAAACCTAGATCTAACACACTTAATCAAATTTTAGTTAAATTCACAAGATGCAAACTAGATTTATATGATCAGTTATGTATAAATAAATACAAAACATACATAAGAAAGCATAAGACAAGGTTTATGAGGGGAAAAATCGCATGTGGGTAAAAACCATCGACGCATTCCAATTCTCATTTTACATGAAAAGAGATTTTACAAAAGATAAGAATGCCTCCAATTTTGGATAATGGAGTAGAAGGTCAAAGAAATTCAGTAGATGTGTAATGAATTGACAAAATCTAATGTGAAGATCTGATTAAATCCACTCTTAATTCTCTCAAAAATAGTTTGAATCAATCATAGATCAAAGTTTCAAAAGTTTTGACGAAAAAATGAGATTTGGTATGAAGAGAGATAAAAGATCTATCAACTTTCGATGATCGCTCAGAGGGATTCTTCGATTGTGTAAACTTCATATCTCTATAAATGTGAGGTAAATTGGTCTTTAAATATAAATTTTTGAAATTCGGGGGAACCGTGCACACGATTTCATGCAGTAAGGAATCTTGGCCATGGTCGTGCGCATAGGAAATTTTGAAGTCATGGAAAGTCGTCATGTCCATTGGCTCAGTATGGATTCGTGCAAAGGGTTAAGGCTAAAAATGTTTTTCAAAATCCTTGACAAGTTCAAATCATAAAGCCAATTCCCAAAACATTTTCAAAATAGTTTTAAAGAAACTCCCAGAATGTTTTTTAAAACAAATCAAACACTTCTTTAAACGTTTTCAAAATCCCCATGCATTTTTGGAAAACGTAGTGCACGTGTGTGTGCTTAGCTATGTACGATTCACAACAACATAAAAGGATATAAACTTCATTACAACATTAATGTACAGGAAGAAAATTCTTCAATGAGAGGTGTGTGAGATTTTAAAGTCTTCAAAGGTTCATATAAGTCTAATCTTAAACAAATGGTTGTGCCTCACTTATAACGAATCAAGTCTATATGACTTGAAATACTTAGCAACTCAAATTCTTTGTCATTGGAATCTAGCTAACTAATATTAATACAAAATTACATATTCACCCCTTGGGCTTATACTTTGACGATAGAAGAAAGAAAGGTAATTTTATCTGTATAATTTGAAAGTACCCCCTGATTTTTCATTAAATTTGCACAGGATTGTGAGTTTGCCACACATGGACTATAAAATAGAAAGTCTTAATGGTTGGAATGTAATGATACAATTGGTCACTTTGTTGTTTAAGCACTATTTCTCTAAGCATGAGGATTTACGGAGGGCCATTATACAATATAGCATGTGCTTCACACTTTTGTGCACAAATGTAGTCAACCGAAAGCATATCATGGCTCCAAAAGCAACTCGAGAAGAAGCCTCTTGTGTATTGCAAACGAACTCCCCCCGAAATTCTGACATTAATATTCACTTGTTGGTAAACTGATGCAAAGAGACGCTTATTTGTGGCACAATAAGATATCAATAGATGTACCCGTTTGAAAGGTATACTTGCTAATATAAGTTGATTATAGTTTAATTTACTTTAATTAATTTAAAATTATGGTTTTTGAGTTATAATGACGTTAATATATAGGTTGATGAAAGTTTTCAAAGAGTATGTTAAGAATATGAGGTACATTGAAGGATCCATCGCGAAAGAATACATTATTGTGGAGGCATCCGTGTTCCTTAGGGAATATATGCCCGATCCTAACATTGTAGATGATGGAGATGAGTTCGTCGATGAGGGTGGTAAAGTCATGGATAATTGTAACACCTCATATTTTTGAATAATTTGGAATTTAATTATTTTTGGCATTTTCGAATTACATATGTGCACTAATTTAATTGAAATGGAATATTGCATATTTATTAAATAGTAATTGGGAGAGATTAAGATTAATATTTATGTGGTAAATTTACTAAGTGTGTATAGTAAATAAAATACGGTAAACTGTTAGTACGTCATAGTGAGTAAGAACGCTAGGATTACGACGGTATCTCAATCGGGGTTTGGGAGTAGACTATTTCAAGGTTGAGATGAGAAAATTATGTATAGTGACTTGAGAGGCGATTTAGAGCTCACAGTTGGTACCGAATGGGTCAAAATAGTCAGAATTAAGTACCCAGGAGTAGCATTTGGGTTTCGGGGGCTTTTTAGACTCATATAGGGGTATTGGGGTCATTTTAATGTAAGCTAATAACCTAATTTAGGGATTAGTGCTTTAAACCAAAAGGGTTAGGTGGGTGAGACAGCTATATCAATATCTTTGAACCCTAAGAGAGGGGGAATAGAGGAGAAATCTAAAGGAGGCTAATCTGGAAGGAGATTCAAGATATTTTTATCATCAAACTCATCACACACGAAGTAGATTCGACTCTACAATCATCCTAAGGCTAGTAATTAATTTTCTTTAAATTAAATAGTAGTGAATCGTGTTCATATCATGGTAGGTATAGAAAACAACCATTTTGGGAAGGGTTTTCACATGTAAAAAGGGGGTTTTGAGAAATGATCTCATAACTTGTAGACTAAATGCATATTTGGTGTTTTTGAACGATTTATAACTACTTAAAATTGGATTTGGTTAGAGATCCATATGTTAATCATGAATAATTGGAGTTTCGAATAAAAACTAAGGCTATTGTGATGTTCATCGTGTAAACCCATCTTTATGGATTAGTTAGGTGATTGTATAACGTTAGAATTATCTAAGATTTATTTCCCTATGTTTATAAGTTTTGGTGAGTACATAAAACCATGTTGAAGGTGATTGGGTTGAATTTGGCAAAAGAGAATGGGAGTAGGAGTTCGCGATCTGAGAAAGCGAACGGATAGGTTCAATTTGGGTTATTTAATTGGTGGGTTAATTCAGGAGGGTTTATATCGGTTTAGAACTACCGTAAAAATAAGAGGATATTATCAGGAGTGACCTAAGGAGTTTAAGTTACTGTGGGAAGATAGGGAAATTGAATTTTGATTAGAAATTGTGAGAGAAATAATTCACGAAGAATTTTAAATACGAATTATGAGAGAATAATTTGAAAACATTCTATGTACGAACTGGTTGGGTAAGTGCGAGTGTTTTAGCAGAGTGATGCTACGTAATCAAATTAATTATTTTCTATGACAGACTGGTGGGATAAGTCCAGGTATTTTAGAAGCGTGACGCTATTTTATTTATTTAATTGGTAAAAACTTAAATAAATTAAGAGTCCGGAGGTAGACTCGGGATAAGTGGGCTAGTGCTTCGGGTGATAGGCACGGGTTAGCCAATTATACACACACACACACATGTAGAGAGAGGGAGAGAGAGAGAGTATATGCAAATAAGAATAATATTTGTCTGCATGAAATTTATGTGAAATATACCCCTCTAATGCTATCAATGGAGGTTACACGATATGGGTGATCTTCTTTAACGAAACACGGCAGGCTAAATATTAACCCCAGGTCATAGCACGGTGTTATACTTTGTGTGATGTTTATTTGATGTCAGACGATTAGGGTATGGTTCGTACTCACTATCGAAGGACTATGACCGCCTCTAATAAGTTTGCAATTTTACTGAGTCGGTGTGAGAGTCCGACCGCCGGTAACAGGATGAAGTGAGTATGCCCTGGATTATGATAGCATTGTAAAGAAAGGCATCCAACGAGTTAGTACTCGGGGGATGGCATCCAATGAGTTAGTACTCGAGAGATGATGACTATACGTGACATATGTGTGTTTGGTATAGCATTCATTTATGTATATAATATAGTGGTTAATTATATACGGGTTTAATACATTAAGAGTGAATACTATAAATAACTAGGGAAAATTTATGAGAATGATAAATGATGAAATGATTAATTAAGCTAATGAGAGAAATAGCTAAGAAATGAATGATAGACAATACTCGGATTAGAGAGGTGTATTAGTGAGATTTGCAACATGAATAGTTAGGCGGGATAGTGTAACTAGGCGGGTTAAGATGTATGCGATAGGTGAGCACTATAGTTGAGAGGTGAGAAGTATCTCAAGAGATTGCGACACCGGGTTAAATTTGAAAAGTTTTACTGTATATTTATTATTGCATCTTAATTACTTGTAAATATTTTTCAACGGTTTTGGGCTCTAACTGGTGTAAAATTATTTTCCAAAAACACATTTAGGTATCCAGCTATAGGGACGCCAAGGATGAGAATTCTTTCCAGGGACACATAGCTGCAACGGATGTGGAGGCTTGTAGAGTTCTGAGTAGACGTTTCCTTTATTGCATTCTAGACCAAGCACTCTATTTTAGTTATGAGTTGGGCAATTTTCCCTTTTATTCCTGACTCAGTTATTTTTAGTTATCTATTTCATTCAGATATTTGGATTGAATTTTCGTAACCGATTGTTTATTCGGTACCCGATTTTATATTACACATGTAGACTTCCTCATCTGGTGTGAATTATTTATTTAGTTTTATTTCATTGGATTATGATTGAATGGTTTTATTTATCGAAACAAGTCAGATAGGCACAAAGTGTCTCAAAGTAAAATGTCATGGTGTATCCACGGACTAGAGACGCATTGTGGAATGTTGAATCAGATTTAATTTTCTTTCCTCTATTTTTTAGATGATCAATGTTCCATTCATATTATTCATAAATGATTTTTAATATAATACATATGTTCTATATGTTTGTAAGTATGTTTGTACTACATCGTATAAACAAAAATTGCATATATTCATGAATGATAATTTATTATATATAATATTAATAATTGCATTTCAGATTAATTTTTAACATATAAGTTTACCACAAACAAAGCAAATCTCTAAACATAATGAAAATGCAAGGCATATTTACAATAGAGGCTTCTGTGGGAAATAATGGTGAATAATAGTGGGAACATGATTAAAAGAGTGATGATAGAACAACTATCTTAAACGTCCAATTCAGCCTTCACAAATATATTTCTATTTAAACTCCACATCTTTAGTATGGCTCGAAAGATGTTTTATTTACGAAAATAGTTTTTTTTATTATTTATTACTTTAGTCAAGTACAGTTATGTATTAATTATAAGGCATTAAAGAAATATGTATTACGTTCTGACTTAATTTTGTGTTTCATCATAAAGTCGTACTGCAATTTTCTTTAATTTTTTCCGTTTGGGTTGTACCATATTTTGAATTGCAACATGATGTTTTATTTACAAAAATAAATTTATTTTATTATTCATTACATTAGTTAACTATTGTTATCCATTAATTTTAAGGCATAAAAGAAATATGCATTAGCTCTATGCGTAATTGAATTGCCAAAATAATAGCTCATTAAAGAAATATGTATAAATAATTTTACAAAAATAAAGATCTCATGAAGATTTTAAATTGCAAAATATATTAATATCCATCCTTCATACACGTTATCTAACTATTTCAAAAATTTGTATATTGAAATACATATATTTATTCATGTTGGATCGATTACTCTAATTAGATTGCTACAAAGGTAACAATAAATAATATATTAAAAGCATATTTCCTCCGTTTCTTTATTCCCCTATGTTCATATATATGAAGCAACGTTGCTTTCATTTATATCATAATAAAATGAGTCTAACTTATTTGTACCTTTTTTATAAATTATTTAGGATAACCATATTTCGTACCAAACGTGAACATCTTCAGAATTGCCAAAATCATAGCTCATAGAAGAAATACGCATAAATAAGTTCATAAAAAGAAAGCTATTATGCAAACTTTTAATTGCCAAAATATATTTATTTTCATTATTTATATACGTTGTATAACTATTTCAAAAATCCATGTATATGAAAATACGTATGTTTATTCATGTTGGATCGATTCCTCTAATTATATTGGTAGAAAGTTAACAATAAACAATATACTAAAATCAAAATTCCTCCGTTTCGTTTTTCCCCTATATTCATATACATGAAACACCCTTGCTTTCATCTATATCATAATGCATCTCCAAATCTCATAACATACTTCTGATATTTAAGATTTTTAGGAATTTGTTGTTTTCAGTGCAATGTTTGTCAACCGTTAACATATAATTTGTTCAAATATTGGATATATAATGTTTTTATTTTTAAATGAGTCCCATTATTCCCACTTCATTTAATCTTTCCCCACTCCACCTTTTTGCTAAAAGACTTTATTACCCTTAAAACTTACTTTTCACATAATAACAACAATAACACAAATACTCCATATAACATCAACAACACAAATACACCAAAAAATAGCAACAACATAATAACAGTAATAACACAAATACACCATGATCAAATTGGTGGGTATTTATGAGTGCATTCATAATAACAACAAGAATAC
Source organism: Sambucus nigra (assembly GCA_949130495.1). Taxonomy (NCBI): domain Eukaryota; kingdom Viridiplantae; phylum Streptophyta; class Magnoliopsida; order Dipsacales; family Adoxaceae; genus Sambucus; species Sambucus nigra. Next base: position 94,809,735 of record OX422211.1, read on the forward strand.
AAATACACCGAAAAAATATTATCTCCTAATAAGAGTGTACACAACATAAATTAGAAATATTATTTTCACAAAATAACAATTCTCCATAAAAACGCTATCCCTAAACAATTGAGAACAAAAAAATATGACAAAAAGGGAGTCCTACTCATCAAAGCACACAAAATAAATTTGCACAGCTCCTCCACACCAAATCTGCATATATATATATATATATATATAGCTGCAGATTTCAATGGGGTAATTCCATTTACCGGGGGTAAATAGGACGGGTAAATGGGTAAACTGATATTAACCTGGGGTAACTTTGACTTTCACCTGGGGTAAATCGACGAAATGATTTTCACCTGGGGTAAATAGGACGGGTAAACTGATATTAACCTGGGGTAAAGACTATAAAACTGACATGATTAAATTAGGAGAAGATTTTGAGTCAAAAGAAAACCGTACTAGACGACGAGCATATCGAGAAAAATATTCCCAAAGTGAAAAGGCTAGAATACTAAGAAAATGGAAAACTTTGATGAATGAATTAAGAACAGACATAAAATTTTTCGACTATTTAGATAACTATTATCAAACAATAAATGTCCTAACAAAAGTAAAATGGACAAAACAAGACAAAACAACAGTATCATCTAGTCACCCTCCACTAGAAACCATTTTAGTAAATCACATGGGAACAGAAGTAGTGGCTACACCCTTTAAAGTTACTTCTACTAATGATGAAATCAAAAAGGTTATTGAACAAAATAATTAATGGTTTACCAAATTTATTTGCTCATAAAATAAGAGAAGTCCTAAGTAACACCAATGGACACATTGATTATAACAATCTTACATATGGAGACATAATAAGTACAATCCAGAAAGAAGGATTAAAAATGTGTATAGATATGAAAATAAGTAAACAGGCTAATAAAGAAAAATTAAAAGCAAAATACGAAATGGGAAATTTTTGTGAACAATACGGCTTAAACCCTGTTGCACCATCAAGAAATAAAAAATACAAGTCATATCCAAAACGATATGAGAAACATAGAAAAAACTATTTCAAAAACAACAAATTTTACAATAAAGAAAATAAGGAATTTTATAAAAAACACAAAAAACCACAAACTAATAAGAAAAGTGACAAGAGTAAAGTAAAATGTTATAAATGTGGAAAAACGGGTCACTACAAATCTGAATGTAAAGTAAAATCCCAGATTAACCAGTTACAATTATCATCTGAAGTAACACAGGAAATATATAAAATTTTTGAACTAAAAAATTCTTCTAGTGAAGGTGAAATAAACACTGATTACGAATCATCAAGTTACTATGAATCCGGTACAAATTCTAGCTCTCCAGATATAAATTTAGGATGTAAAGACAATTGCTGTAAACTATTAATGTCCTCACTAAACAGGAAGAACAGGAAGAACTATTAATTGATTTAATTGGAAAAATAGAAAACCGAGATTTAAAATCACAATACCTATCCAAATTTAAAAAATTATTATCTAAAGAAGAAGATACTGGAAAGAAACAACATAAGATAAGTCTTGATAATACTCTAAAACGATTTAAAACTCACAAAGAAATTACATTGCAAGATCTTCAACGAGAAGTTAACATAATTAAACAAGATATCAAAGACATCAAAATAGAAAGTAAAGGGTTAAAACAAGATATCACTATTTTAAAAGTTGACCAAACCTTCCAAAAGCAAAAAGTTATCTCCTCAGAAAGTGAACCAGAGGATGACAAAATAGTAACAGAGGAAGAAACAGATCAACAATTAAATATCATAAACCAAATTAATTTGCAAAAGTGGCATGTACAAGTAACTTTAATCATTGACAAAGAATATGAGGTAAAAGTCATAGCATTAATTGATTCAGGCGCAGATTTAAATTGCCTACAAGAAGGATTAATTCCAACCCGGTATTATCACAAAACATCTGAACGATTAAACTCAGCCAATGGAAGTAAAATGCAAATCAAATACAAATTACCCAAAGCTCATATTTGTCAAAATAATGTATGTTACAAAACACCTTTCGTTTTAGTAAAAAATATGACAGACAAAGTAATCCTAGGAATCCCTTTTCTTTGCCTTTTATATCCATTTACAACTAGTGACACTGGAATAACCTCAATAGCCTTCGGACAACAAGTAAAATTCGAATTTCTCTCAAAACCGGAAATCAGGGATTTAAAAACTCTCAAAGAATTTTCAATATCAATAAAGCGTCTTCAATATAAGAGAAAACAATTAAATTTTCTAAATGAAGAAATAAGATACAAAAGAATTGAAGAACAACTTACTAATAAACCTCTCCAAGATGAAATAGAAAAATTCAAGATAAAAATCACAAATGAAGTCTGTTCTGATCTACCAAATGCCTTCTTACATAGAAAGAAACATATAGTAACCTTACCATACACCAAGGATTTTAGTGAAAAATTTATTCCTACAAAAGCAAGACCCTAAAAAATGTTTTATTATTGTGAAAACTAAAGTGTTAACTCCATCTGGAATCCCCATTCCAATGTTTTCATCAAAAATTGGGAGGCCATTAGCATCTTGTTGGACAGCAGATTTAATTTGTTCCTTTGATTCTTCGGTAAGATGTTTATCCCACCAAGATTTTAATGTTCCTGTGAATCCCATGGTTAATAGCTCAACTATTTCTGTTTGGGGAATGTTTTGATTGTTTAAGTAATTGTTGGCAACCATAGATATGTGTTGCATCTTATTTAAAATTTCTTGTTCAGATAATCCATCTATGTTCCATTCATAAAGTCTATCTGAAGAAACTGAAAATTGATTGTGAACATTTCTTTCTTCATATTGCATATCTGGGGGTGTTGGTCTAGTATACCAATTTTTTGTTAAGGTGGTAGGAGCTACTTTAGAAGTTTTTATTCTATTTAATTCAACATTAGTAAATTGGTTTTCAATAGTCTGGATATCTTCATCCGTAGTAGTTTCTTGGGATGAGTCTGTATAAGTACTTTTGTTAATAGTTGTAATAGTTTTTGATGACTCTGCTTTGACTTCTGCTTTGATATCTTTAAGCATTTTTTCTATTTTATCTAGAGTTTTTTCAGACTTTGTTTGTAAACTTACTCCTTTTCGGACTTCTGGAAGTTGAATTAAAGGTATTTCTTTTTTATATGGTAGGTTTGGTTTATCTATCTTATTTTCAATAGATTCTAGTTGTTTTCCTAGAGTATTTAGGTATTGATTAGTGTAATATATATATATATATATATATATATATATATATATATATATATATATATATATATATATATAAGAACTCTACTCATTTACAACAAATTTTAAAAAACACAATCAACACATTTTAAGAAAAAATATAGGTATAAGTTTGATGAATCTTACTTGAATTTCTAATACCATGAAGAGTTGTAAAACAGTGTATTTAAATCTACCATGCTTCCATCAAGCGCGTTCAAGCTAGTATTACCAACCATATTGGCACAAGTGCGGCTATACTACATTTTTGGATTTTTTCGATAATCTCAAAGGCAAAAGGATCGTGACTTGTAGAGATAACCACCTTTTTATTCTTTGAATCTAATGGGCGACCTTTGTGAGGTTGAATGGGAGGTAATTGTCACACGAAATGATGAATCAATAAGTTGGGCATTTTTTTTTGCGACTATCTTCCTTTTGGCTAAGTGACATTTATTCATACTTACTACAAAACTTCTTTAAAAGACCACCAATTTGATCATCATGGCTAACCATGCCATTTTAATTCATGTTTGTTAGTGTAAATTATTTGTCAATTTTTCAATGTGTTCTCATAAAAAAAAATTCTTTATAGTGTGCTCTAATTAATTTTAATGTGTTCAGAGAAAAATAAAAAAATTGTGATTTTTAATATTTTTATATAAAAAAAAGACAACTAAAAAAAAACTATACAGTGGTAAAAAAAGAACCCTAAAAGACAATCCATTCTCATAATTTTTTTATTCTAAAAAAAGCCTAAGTAGTGGAATCCATAATAAAAAAAACTATCATACTTACATAATTTAAATGCTAAAAACATGGGAAATAGAAATTTGAATAAAATATTACCTGAATCAATGGAGCATTTGGAAGATTTGTACAAGTCTTTGATTTCAACAACATTGCTTGTGCTAGTGAGATGAATAGTACCCTTTAACTCATTAAAATCTTCAATCTTAAGCTCAATATTTGCTTTCCAATCATTAGTTTCTCCATGTGTGAGAACTATATTTGAACATTAAAGAAACAAATAAAAAAAGATGAAAATATGAGTTTTCCCTCTTTTTGGAGTTGTAAAGAGAAAGTGACGGATGATATGGGTAATGATAATGAGTTTTGAATGAGTGAGAGGTTGCTAGCTTTTTAAGGATTGTAATGTCTTTTAGTAAAAGGGTTGAGTGGATAAATGATTATATGAAGTGAGAATAGTGAGTCTCTTTTTAAATGAATATTTCATTCTAAACTCATTAATCAAATTTATTGTACCACAAAACATGCTAAAATCTTTGTCATACGTTATTTTACTATTTCAAAATGATTATATTCATTCTCATTTATCTACAAAAAATATATTGTATGACAACCCAATAAAATAATCAATAAAAATTTATAAAACGTTGGTCATGCATCGTGAGGCTCGAATGGTAGTTAATCCTGCAAAAATCTAGGGTATTACAAAAATAGTGAATAATAATTTGAGAGGAAGATAATAAAATGGCTTTAGGGTTTGCTATATAACAAAAGGATAGTCTAATACATCAATGTCTCTCTCTCTCTCCCGTGTGTGTCTGCCTTGAGTAGCCATGGTTCACGTCAATTTCTACCGGAACTGTAAGAACCCTCCCATATACTTTTGTGTAATCATTTTATATGTATATTCCTTATGATCTCCATTTGATTTATTATTATCATACCATTCATACTTTGATTATATTCATTGGCCTCACAAAATGCACATAATTTTTGGCTCACCCCCTTAAAATAATCCTAAGAGCCCATTATTGAGATAAAAGCTAGAAATATAAACAACAGCACAGGTGCTCTGGATACATTATGGTGCTTTTGAAAAATACCCTTTTCTTAAATAGGACTCTCACTATTGTATCATCATTTGTACCAACATTGTGTGACCAAAGGGTAAAAAGCTGAGAAAATGAATTGATTTACATGTTCATTGATTATATACTATTCAGTAACAACTCTGGTTGTGAGTAAACATATAACCAAATATCTCGTAAGATGTTTTAATCGTGATTGTGAAAGGTGTCACTGGGTATGTAAGCTATTTGCGGATTTAATGAATAATTAAAAGATCTATGTAACTGATGTAAAGAAAAAATAGTAAATTAAGCATTAACATAGTAACGAATCAAAGGGTAAACCGAAAGAAATCTATACAAGCATCAAGCTCTAGAAAAATATATTGACAACTATCTATGTAGCACGGACACGGACACGCATGTCGCGTCCGACACGACACGGGCACGTCGATACGGGAAATCCAAAAAAATAGGGCACGACACGGCGTCAAATAAATATTTTTTAAAAATATTTTTTATATTAAAAAATATTAAATATCACATTAATACTAAGTTAAATTTTTAAACCATGTTAAGTTTTTAAAATAACAAATTCACCACCAATTTTTAGAACTTATTCTGTTTTCTACCCCCGTTTTTTTTATTTATTTTTTTAAGTTTTATGTTTTTACCCAGCCGTGTCCATTGCGTGTCCCTGCCGTGTCCAACTTTTTTATAATTCCGTTTATGTCCGACAAGCGATGGCAGGGACACGCAATAGTGTGTCGAACACGTGTCCATGCCGTGTCCTTTCAGTATTTGTGTCCTTTGAGTGTCCGACACTCGTCCGGCGCCTCCGGGGAGGTATACAACTATAATAGGATTAATGTTTAAACCAAAGCATTTAACCTTTGAACAAACCCTATTACTCTTTTTCGTATGTATCGAACATAACTATTATAAATAAATAAGTTTTCAATATAAGAACATAAATAATATAAGCATCATAGTAACAAGGGTAATAAATCTGTGTGATCAGAACTGCATTCTATTACTTGAGTCAGTTTGAGCAATGTTGATGTCTGCATTGCCTAGGGTTTTGTTTATTTGTGCGAAACATAAGTGTTATTACCCACAAAAATGACAGTGATTTATTGCGGTGGGGCTGGGAAAAAATCACAGATAGCGTACAGCAGTGTTTGAAAAGCTTAGCGGTGCGCAAATACCATACCATTGCGTCCAAATTACTTGCCATCTCACCTATATCCTATGAAGCATGGACTCGTAATACACGTTTCGACACGCGACACGTGATTCTTTCAAAAACTAGGGTATGACACGCTAGGATAAGTATAATGTATAATATATATTTAAATATATATATATATTAATGAGATGAAACATTTTTTTACATAAAATACATTATTAGAGCATTCTTAACACGAAATTAAGAAAATGGACCATACAAAACAAAATTCGAATACACTTTAACATTAAAAATCATAAATAAAGCCGAATTACCATCACAAAATTCATATACATGGTAAAGTGTCGGAGCGCATACATAATACGTGTTTCGACATGACGCGCGACTCGTGGCTTCCAGGAGAGTGTCCGTGCTTTATAGCCCATACCACGTGTTATTTGCTGACTTCCGCTAATCTAAATGGGTCTGTGGATCTCCTAACTAACCGAACATCTAAATACATAGTGAAAACACTATACCGATACCAAAAACTTGTTACTGATTACTAGTAATAGGTTTGTTACAAATTTTGATTCGGGGCATCCATGTTGTTTTTTCAGTTCCCAGCACAATGATTTTGTGACTATTTAATTGAAAGACTTTGTTCCGAAATTTTTTGGCTTTGTACATTGCGCAAATGTATGACCATATTTAACTTAATAAAATTTTATTTAATAACTAGAAAACTTGAGGAAAGTAATATAAAATAAAATTATTGAACTTCTATTTGTCTTTCTTGTCAGAAAATGCCAAAGCTGTTAGGTTCCTACATATTGTAATCACCCAATCAGTGTAATTTTTTTGAGGTATTTTTAGTTTGTGCTCTATGTTTTGCACCATAGTCTGAGTTTGCACCCTCTTGTTGAAACTCAGCCGTTGGATTTTAATAAATAAACAAAATCCAACGGCCAAGATTCAAATTGTGGGTTGCAAACTTGAATTTATGTGCAAACTTTAGTTTATTAAGTCATTGGTTACCTAGTAGACAGGGATTTCTCATAAGCTACTTTATTTTAATAACTGTTTCCAAAGAAAATTATAATGTTTGGAGTTTGTGGCCTCTGAATCATAGTAATCCTTTCTTATTATCAATATCATTATTGAAGATTACTCTATTTCAGTTTCTTTTTAGTTATGTGTGCCCAAGGCTATATTTAAAATGCATTATATTGGTTGGTTGTAGATGTGAAGACTTTCAAGAAGCCTCGTCGGCCATACGAGAAGGAGCGTTTGGACGCGGAGTTGAAGCTATTTGGTGAGTATGGACTCAGTTGTAAGAGAGAGATGTGGAGGGTGCAGTATGCTCTGAGTCGCATCCGTAATGCTGCTAGAATGCTTCTCACTCTTGATGAGAAGGACCCACGTCGGATCTTTGAGGGTGAAGCTCTTCTTCGCAGGATGAACAGGTATGGGCTTCTTGATGAAAGCCAGAACAAGCTTGATTATGTCTTGGCTTTGACTGTGGAGAACTTCCTTGAATGCCGCCTTCAGACATGTTAATTGAAGATTAAAATTTGACACTACTTGCTAAATTAATAGGTGATTAGAAATTAATTAAATTTCGACAGTGATGTTAAAAATGATCCATATGAGACTATCATTTTATTTTGGTAGTGGGTTGGCCACCCATTATTTTAAGGGAAAAGTACTCTTAGGTCTCTCGAAAACAAATTTTAAACACTTAAGTCCACTAATTCTCTTCTTGTAGAAGTCCACGCTAGTGGCATAATAAGTGGACCTAACACTAAATTATCCTTAAATGTTTTAAATTAACAACAAGGAACCTAATTGTAAATTGCCATATTTTTAATAGGCAAAGTGTCACAATAAACTAATAAGTTTACAATATGAGTAAGTACTCGTTATATGTTTGGAACCCATGAAGGTGTCAAAAATGGACAAAGTAAGTTCATGTTGTAATTTTACTTCGTGTTTTTATTCAATATATGATAAGCACCCAAAAGTGTTTAAATAAAACCTCGAAGAGACAATTTTTAATCGCTAATTCTCGGTAAAATGGGTCTTATGTGCACATATGTTTATCTTGTAGATCAAACGCCATTTGCAATTTCAAAAGCATTAAATGCGGAAAAATGTGATTAAAAGAGGGTAAACCCAATGCTCGTACCTATTACCCTTTCTCTAGCCAAGCCCAGACCTCAATAATTCTACACTGAGCCTCGTACCTATTACCTTGTCCCCTTTCCCCTAGCCAAGCCCATACCTCCCTATTACCTTGCGCCTCATGTGTGTTTTGTTTGCACCTTTTAGATTATTTTAGATTTTTATTTGATCCATTTATAATTTTTAGAATTTATTTTATATATTGTTTTGAGTCTTGTAAATTTTTTTGACTTAGTTGTGTGTCGGCTATTTTTATATAGGTGTGAGTTTTATTTTTATATGATTAATTTTATTAATATTTTATTAGGATGGATTTATTTTGTCCTTTATTAGCATTAATAGATTCTAATTTTTAGTTTTATTGATTTTGTTAATTTTATTTTTTTGATTAGATAGTTTTATTTATTTTTTTAGGTACAAACAAAACACACACACATACCTTAGTCATACATCTCACCTACACCAAAACACCCCATAACTCACATGTTTAAATAACCCAATCAGATTATAAGAAAATCTACTTGTACAGAGTCATGTACCGAGATTTTTGGTACATACTTACGTGGCCGACCTTTTTCTAATAAACAAATGCAAGTGGGGTACTTTTTTCTATAAACAAATGCAAGTGGGGTTCTCACTTTTTTAAAAATCCAAAATTCATCTAAAGTGTCATCTTGGTTTCTTTCCTAACATCAGACCCTACACCATTCTACTTGACGTCCTTACAATTCTCTTACCGCCATTCTTCCATTTTTGCATTACTTGCAAGATCATTCATGTAAGTACTATTTATTTTAATATTTAAGGTGTTTTAGTATTGATTTAAGGCATTTTTAACTTAAAAATGGTTTTTATATAACATTTTACCTTTTTTAATTAGGTATGAAATATTATTAATTGTTTACTTATATTTTCCTAATTTTTTTTGTCCCGAAATTACCCCCTAACTATTATTTTTTTTCTTAATTATGTTATGATTTGTTTCATTTTAATTGCATAGGTATGGATAAGGAATTTATTCAAGATAATCGTAGTATTGACTTGAATAATTATCATGAAGAATTTGAGGAAAATGAGGTTGACGAAGTAAAGGGTGTTGAGGAAAATGAGTGTATTGAAGATGCTCGAAAACAAAATATACTTGAACCTGAAGTAGGAATGTTATTTGAAAGTGTTGATGAGATGTTGGAATATTACAAAAATTATGGTAATGCTCAAGGTTTTCCTTTGAAGAAAAGGACATCAAAGAAAGGGAATGATGGTGTAGTAATATGGGTTACTCTTACGTGCTCATGAGAGGGTAAAAGAGAAAGTATACGTAAAAATTCCCTTAAATTGCCACCAACTTTCGGAACTAATTATGGTGCTAAGATTAATGTCGCTTTATGCACTGATGGGAAATGGAAAATTACAGTTGCATCCCTTGACCATAACCATCATGTGAGCTCGGGAAAATCAAGATATTTCAAGGCAAATCGAGTGATAAGTGCGGTGGTTAAAATAAAACATGAAATAAATGAGAGGGCCGGTATAAGACCTAATAAAAACTTCAATTCTTGTGTAGTGGAAGCCAGTGGAAATGAGAATGTGCCATTTTTTTTATAAAAGATTGTTATAACTATATTGAAAAGGTTAGACGACTAAGACTTGGGGAGGGAGATGCGATAGCCATTCAAAAATATTTTCATAAAATGCGAGCTAATAATTCTAATTTTTTCTATATCATGGATTGGGATTAGGAGGGTAGGTTGAAGAATTTTTTTTAGGCGGCTGCAAGGAGTAGGGCAGCCTACGAGGATTTTGGAGATGTCATCACATTTGATACAACGTACTTGGCCAACAAGTATGACATGCCATTTGCACCTTTTGTTGGGGTAAATCATCATGGCCAATCAATATTGTTGGGATGTGGATTGATATCGAGTGAGGATACAAATATATTTATATGGCTTTTCAAATCGTGACTTGCTTGCATGAATGATCATGCTCCAATGGCAATAATGACTGATCAGGATAAAGCCATGAAAAATGCCATTGAAATTGTCTTTCCAAATTCGCGACATCGGTAGTTCTTGTGGCACATTATGAAGAAATTGCCTAAAAAATTGAAGGGATATGACCAATATGAGCCAATGAAGAAGTCTATAAAATGTATCGTTTATGATACTGTAACTATCAATGAATTTGAAACAAGTTGGAACAAATTAATTGAAAATTTTATCCATGAAAGAATGAGTGGTTTAGTGGGTTATATAGGGAGAGGCGTCGATGGGTTCCTTCTTGTGTGAAAGAGTCATTTTGGGCGGGGATGTCTACCACTCAAAGAAGTGAGAGTATGAATTCGTTTTTTGATGGGTATGTAAATTCAAAGACTACCATCAAGCAATTTGTTAAACAATACCATAATGCATTACGGAGTAAAGTTGAGAAGGAGAGCCAGAGCGACTTTAATACCTTCAAAGCATCAATTCCATGTGTAACTAGATATAACATTGAGAAACAATATCAAGATTGTTACACTAGTGCAAAATTTATGGAGGTTCAAGAGGAGATGAAAGGGAAGTTGTATTGTAATTTGTCTAGTAGTAGAAATGATGGTGGTATTGAGTTGTACGGAGTACATGAGAATTTGGTTGGAATGAAAAAGCGAGATGTCACTTTTACAGTTACATTTAACCCCGATGACTGTGATGTGTGGTGTAGTTGTCTCTTATTTTAGTATCAAGGTATCCTCTGTAGACATTGTCTTACAGTCTTAATTAAAAAATATATGATTTTGTACCCGAAAAATACATTATTCGTCGGTGGAGGAAAGATGTCAAGAGATGCCACACAAATATTAAAATCATTTATTCGGATTGTGCAATGAATCCTGAGAATGGACGTAATGATAAAATGTGCAATGCGTTTTATAATTGTCGGAGTTGACTAGCGAAAGTGAAGATCAAACCAAATTGGTGATGAATTGGATTAACATATTATCTAATGAGTTAGAGAATGGTAATGCAACTTGTGCAAGTAGTCAACCTACACCATCGGTCGGGGAGGATTCTAATGTAAAAGAAAATGCTATTATTCGTTCTCCAATAGCCGTGAATAGAAAAGGTCGATCCCATTGTGGAAGGCAATAAGGAATGACACGAAATTTGTTCAAAAGAAGAAAAAAATTAGAAAGGTGAGTTAAATATTATAAGTTCAATTATTTTTTCATGTGCTATTTATTTTTCACTGATGTTGATTAATGTATTACACTCATAGGAGAAAGAAAGTGTTTCTCACATTCCACAAGATTGTTACACAAATGCTTCTCAATGGGTATGTTATGTATAAATTCATTCATTATTTGTGTATTTTGTAAAACTCTAATAATGGATTGTATATTATTTCAGGATCATCGTCATCTATTTCACAATGGCATCAATCAGATGAATAATGATGTGGACAGAGATCCCCTACACAATTGTTTAAGGAGTTTACAAATGGAAGTGAGCCGCTTCAATTATTCAAGGACTTTACAAATGGAATAGGCTAACTGTTATTTTTGGACGTTAGAAATGTAATAGGCTAACTGTTATATTTCAACATTAACTGTTATTTTTGGGTTTGAGAATGGTACCAAGACATTGTTATTTTTTACTTTACAAATGAGAATGGTACCAAGCATCAACTGTTATTCCACAAGTGCATTAAGATGGTGAGGTTGAGATTTGAAAAGTTACAGGTATGAGGTGGATTTTTTTTTTAATTATGTGTGGTGATTTTGAAGAATTCTTGTCCATGGAAAGTGAGAATGTTCAAGGAAGCCTTATAATTATGTGTGGAGATTTGGAAAGTCTTGTCCACGTCACTATGTACATTTTCTGTACAAAGTTTCGGAAAAAAAAATTATGTGTTCAACGACATCAATACTTGATGTCTTCCAATCAAAATAGCTTCTCTCACTTCATTTAATGTTTTTTTCTTTTTTTTTCTTAAGTGGTGTTCTCTCACTTCATTTAATATGGAATAAAACAGTTTACACCATTTATATATAAAAAAAAGAAAGACATTTTTATAAAATAACATTTTTTTTCTTTAATAACAGTTTTTATATATAAAAACATTACAAAAATATTTAAATATTTTTAAATTGTTTTTTATATATAAAAACATTAAAAAAATCATTTTCTATAAAAACTATTAAAAATGTTTTAAATATGTACTATTTTTTTAAAACGTTAAAAACGTGTTTTCTTAAACAGTTTTTTTTTATATATAAACAGTTTTTTATAAATAAAAACTGTAAAAATATATTTAAATTATTTTATTAAACTGATTTTTTTTTTTAAATCTGTACTGTTTTAAATATGTATTGTTTTTAAATATTTTTTAAAAATATGTACTTTTTTAAATGTGTACCATTTTTAAATTTTTTTAAATGTTTACTGTTTTTTAAATGTTTCTAAATGTGTACTATTTTTTTAAAATATGTACTGTTTTTAAATGTGTACTGTTATTTAAATGTTTTAATTTTTTTTTTAAATGTGTACTGTTTTTTTTATGTTTTAAATATGTACTGTTTTTAAATGAGATTATATATTAAATATGTAATGTTTTTAAAAATATGTACTGTTTGACAAAAAAATATGTACTGTTTGACAAGTACATATTTTATATATTTTTACAGTTTATGTAAATTGTTCTTTTAAAAAACAGTAGAAATTTATATATTTTAAAAAAAATTATATATAAACGTGAAAACAGTTTATATAAAAAATAGTACACATTTAAATCGTTTATGTTTAAATAACAATTTATATGTGTTTTTAAACGTGTTTTAAATATGTACAGTTTTAAACTGTAAAAATATACTTTAAATGTTTTTTAGAAAAATGTATTGTTTTAAACTGTAAAAATATACTTTAAATGTTTTTTTAAAAATAAACTCTTATTAAGACATAAACGGTTTTTTATACATATAAATATGTACAGTTTTTTTTATATATAAACATGTTAAATGTTTTTAACATGTTTATATATAAAAAAAACTGTACATGTTTATATGTATAAATACCGTTTATGTTTAAGTAACAGTTTATTTTTAAAAAACAGTACATATTTAAAACATTCAAAACAGTACATATTTAAAACATATAAAAAACAGTACACGTTTAAAAAAAATTAAAAACATTTAAAAAACAGTACATATTTTTAAAAAATAATAGACATTTAAAAAAATTAAAAACATTTAAAAAAACTGTACACGTTTAAAAACAGCACATATTTAAAACCGTACATTTTTTTTTAAAAAAACATTAAAAATATATTTTTAAAATTTTTATTTATAAAAAAACTGTTTATTTTTTATATATAAAAACATTAAAAAACATATTTAAATATTTTTAAAACTGTTTATATATAAAAAAAACTTTTTAAAAATAAACAGTTTATTTTTGTAAAAAGTTTTTTTATATATATAAACAGTTTTAAAAATATTTAAATATTTTTGTAATGCTTTTATATATAAAAACTGTTATTAAAGAAAAAATATTATGTTATAAAAATATCTTTCTTTTTTTATATATAAATGATGTAAACTATTTTGTTTTATATTAAATGATTGTTTTGTTTCATATTAAATAAAGTGATAGAATATCACTTGAGATAAAAAAAAAAATTAAAATGAAGTGAAAGAAGAACTATTTTAATTGAAAGACTTTAAGTATAAAAAATTTCCCAAAGTTTGTAGCAAATAGAAAGGCTCATCAGATTATTTACCTTTCTCTCCTACCTCATCATATTCCCCACCAAATCTATCTTCTGTCTCTCCTCCGTAAACAAACTTCACCAAACCCCTTACCCAAATCCTCCAACCCGATTTTTAATCCAAATAAACCCCAAACCCGAAATCGTAAAGCCTTTACCCGCTTCACCTGGCCTGCCAGAACCCCTGATCCATTTCGACTTTACCCGCTGCCATAACCCGATTACCTCCATCTCCCAGCCTTGAATTCAAGACCCACTTGACCCACTCAACCCCCACAAAACCTCCAAACCGTTTCTGCCCAAAATAAAAGAACAAATATAACCAAAATCATTAAACCTCCTATGGGCCATATGTTTAAAGCCTCTTTATTCATTATTTCCAAAATACCCTTCAACCTCCCTTATGACTAGCCCTGTAAATTGAGTCGGGCAAGCGCGAAGCCCGCTCGCTCGGCCCGCTATTTTCGGGCCGAGCTTTATTTGAGTTTGAGCAGAGCTGAGCTTGAGTCAAAATTTCAAGCCCGAATGAATTTCGGGCCGAGCTTGAACCGAACTTTGCCAAGCCCGAATTAGGCCCGAAGCCCGAACTTTGAAAATATAAATAAATAAATTATTTTATAAAATATAACATATTTATGTTAATTAATTTTATATGTATGAAATATAATTAGCCATTGTAGCTTTTCATTCTTACCTCCCTTATTTTAGTTTAATACATTTCATCATTATATATTTTATTTTATGAAATATCAATTAGATTTTGGTGTATACATTTTCTCCATGATGGAAACACAAGAAAAAAACATTAATTCAAACTTTTTTTAACAAAAAAAAAATGAATTCGGGCCTGTCCGAAATCGGGCCGAAGCCCGAAATATTAATGATCCGAGTTCGGGCGTAAGTAGAAAATTTCAGTTCGGGACGAGCTCGGGCTTGAGCCTGGGTAAGATAGTTCGGGCCGAGCCTGAGCAACCTCAAGCCCGACTCATCCAGCCCGATTTACAGCCCTACTTATGACACCTCCCCTCCCCCACATGCATATTTACTTATCATTCCTAAACTACCCTCACCGCTTTTAATACCAAATACTCTCTTTAGCCCACATTATTTTCCCATTCATATATTACCCCTAACCACATGCATCTTTCTATAAGAGCAGTTAATGACCCATTTGAAGGGGGATTGAGTTAAAGAAGATAGCTAGCAGAGAAATAAAGTAGATAGTTTAGAATAGAGAGAGAAATGCATTTGTAAATATTTTTTATTTATTTTATTTTATTTAGAGAATTTGTGAGGATTAGATTGTGAGAGTTTGAATTGTATGGAAGAGGATAGAATTGAACTTGCAATTCAATGAGACTTGGTTATAAGATATGTTCTCTTATCTCTATTTTTTTAATTTGATGCTTAGTTTGTTGATAATATTATATTTGTTGTGTTTTTATCACCGTGTTAGGCTAGAAACCCCTTTCAAGCGGTGGAATGAACCCTTATTTTTTGTAATTTTAATTAATTAGTTTGTTTATTTGAAATTCTCTTTGAATGTTAATTTTGAACATTCAACTTTCAATTTACACCTTGAGAGAGGATAAATAATTTTCGAGAGAAAATCAAGATTTGAGATATAATACCCATTTTAGAATCTAACTAGAGATAGGAGTTTCTCAAGTGTAGTATTATACCTTGAATTTCTACTCTAAATTTTATTTTCTATGATTTATATGAATTTTGATTAATCGATCCTAGCGGGTGATTTATTAAAAAGAGTGTAAATCTATTTACTAGAGTTGTGGGGGTTTGAATTTAATTTCTTAAAGGTTAGTATTAAAATTACATTTGTGACGAGAGTTGACTTGTAATTTCAATACTAACTTGGGAGATTTCAATTGAGTGAATTAATTAATTAGAATAACTAGAATTTGTGGTGTAGTCTCATTCATTGACTGTTCTCACATTTATTTACCTCACTTTATCTCTAATTTTTGTGTTTGATTTTGTTCATCATTTTTAGTCACTTAGTTTAGTTATTTCATCACCCCTTGAAAATTGTTTTAATATAAAAAAATCCATAAAAAAATAGAATACAAAAAAAAGGTAAAAAAGAAAATAACTAGGAAAATGAATTACTTGAATTTTCTTGTGTTTTCACTCCTTAGAGTTGGATTAACACCCTTGCTAACCGATATGTAAGTTTATATTATGTTTGTAGGCATTCAAGGATTTTGATTGGAAAGGCTATTCAACACTGACATACATAAAAAGCCCTTTCTATCAAATGGCGTCGTTGCCACTTTTTGGAGTTTGAGGCATTTGCGAAGATTTTGTAGTGTAATTCATTTGTTCTATCTTTTTCGTTTTTAGTACCATTTTTCATTTTATTAAAAGTTTTATATTAAGCTTTTATAATTTAGCTTGTATTGTGGTGCTTGAAGACACCATTATTTTTTCATTTAAATTTGTAATAATTCATAAAAAGAAGAAAAGCGTGATAGAAAAATCGGACAAGGTAGAGAGAGGGCGTCCAAAGATGAGGATTTAGAAGCCTCTCTACTTTGGATCAGTAGGACTCCCGGGACCGATTGATATAGGCGATCTCCCCCTGGTCACCTCAAATCGATCTTCATCCCACGTGTGTAAAAGTCGTGGGAGGTACATTCTTCATTAGTCTTGAATCTCCCGCAAGCGATTTCATTTTTTGTGTGATTATTTTCTTTTATGTGCTTTTATTTATCGCATCGCACTTAATTTGAATGGTTTGATGAATTAATGAACCTAAGACCTCGACCCGATCATTGAAGCAAGAAGGTATTTCATCACCCGATTCACTCACTTATCAATTGTGTGCTACCCTAGCTATCATTAAATTCAAAATCAATCAACTAGCTAGCCCAGTAGGAACACAGTTTTTTAGGCAAACATAAAGTAAAATTCTGTGATTTTTATCACCCATGGATTTTATTAGAATTTTGAAGATATCAATTGGCTACATGCTAGTTAGGGTTTATCCTTTACTTGTGTGTGTCTAATTCAATCTTTTGAGTCCAAATATTTTTCTCCCGCCTTTTCTTCCAAAAAATCCAAAAATATTTTCTTCCTTTCTTTTTAAAAAAAATTACAAAAATATTTTCTTCCTTTTTAAAAAATAATCAAAAAAAAAAAATTATTCTCTTCATGGCCGAAGAACATGCTTTACGGGAATACTTTGGTCATTATTTATCATCTCGAAGCATGTTTGAAGTTGAGCCTAAGTCCAACCTCCATACTATACTTAGTGGCTTCAACTCTTACACACATGTCATGAATACTCATGTGTCGCCCACGCATGGATCTCATATTTCATCGCCTCCATTGATGAGTGTCAAAGGGCCTAATGCTTTGTCGTGCACATATTGATTTCAAGCGGATCACTTATCCTATGAGTGTCCATACTTTCCATGTCCATCTGAACCAACTACGGCCCAAGTGTATCCATATGACACTATTTTGGAATCCACCTCGGCTTATTCTCAAGACGTATCTAATCCCGAGTGGTGTGAGTACCCAAGTTATTCGTGGAGGCCTGATCACCGTCCTACACAATACGAATCCCAACCCTATGTTGTGGATCCTCATGATTTTCGACAGTCGTCATGGTAACTAAGTGCACCCCATCCTGATCAATTCCCTCACTACGCTTTGCATGATTATCAACATTGATTCTCCTGTGTATAAACAACTTGAACCCGTTCAACACACTTTATATGAATAATCTCCACTTCCTAATGTCAATAGTGAGTTATGTCCACCTCAACCACCGCCAACACTTCACCACCACCATCCACATCCGCTCTCGAAAGCCTCTTGCAAAAGTTCATGCTCGAGAAAGATCAAGCTACTCAATATCAAAATGAAGCCCTTCAACGGCTTGAACAGAGGTCAAATGAATTTGAGAGTGCGAGAGAGTTGGATTTCATTTAAGTCAACCCATCGTTGCACCCACGTGATGTGATGATGAGTCATCTTGTGACATACACTTTGAGTGTGACCAACCTTATCATCCCGAGAATCTCGACAATGAGACCACCCAATGGTTCGGGCCCCAAGTTGACAATTGTGTTAACTTATCCATCGATTGTGAGACTGATCCTCACCCTGACCCTGACAATTCAAGGAAACCACCATTGAGGTTCATACTTCCTCTCCGATGAATCCAAAATTACGCCCGAGTCTACACCTATTGACCCAATCAAATGTGTTCCCGAGGAACCACTTCATTACAGGTTAGCTCCGGCTAAAAGTGCTCACCCCTATCCTGAGATTGAATCTGAGATGGTTTCTACCTCTCCGAATATGGATCATGACCACACATGCTTGGCTCACTTTGAGTCTGATTTTGGTGTTGATTCTTCTATCTCGGATTTGAACGCCTCGTTATATTTTCTCACCACCTCGGAGGTGATTTACGGGTGGATAAGTTGATCACTCAATCATTTAATACCACACTTACTCTTGCGAGTGCCCTTGTGGATTACTCTGAGCCTCATGATGAGTGTGTATCCCGTACTCTTGAGTTGGATCATCTTCCCCCACCCGACCCACCCTTTATTCCACCCGATCCACCCATTATTTCACACTCTCCACCACCTTGTTTAAACCTAGTCATGATACCTCAACAGTTCACATATGTTTATCTAGGTCCTTACTTGAAACCACCGTCCACTATTCATGAGATTATATGTGGTGCCACTCTCACCTGTGACATTGAGCTTGTTCCATCATGCACAACACTTACTTGTGGTGTTGATTTTTCATATTGTCACCTCATCAATGTGTCACGGTGCGACCATTATCATCATCCATTTATAAAACGGTCGTGCGATTTATATGAGTCCCGCCCCATTCCACTTTCCAAGCTATTTTGCCTTCCTATCCAATTATAGCACCATGCTTATAGGGCCCTTGTTGCCCTCACATTTACACTTAATAAGGCCCGTGGACGATGCCTCTTCATCCTTACCCTTTATTTTCTTCCATATATCCTCATTTATACCCATCCTTGGTCCACCGATTCTTTGCATCGTGTGAAGAACTTTTCCATACAAGTGCATTAACCTTTTAGCCTTTATCCAACAAAACTGACGCTTCAATCTTGTTTAAGGGTGATTATCATCACCCAATTTTTCTGCAACCCCGTTCTTTCATAGTTCTTAACTTTAAGTTGAGTTCCCTTTGGTTTGGTTGAAGACATTAAACTTAGCACTACTGGGAGGCATCCCGTCATGTCTTGTTTCGATGTATGAGTCTTATCATGTTTGGGGGTGGTGTTTCACATCACCCTATGCTTTATCATGCTTTATAGACTTGTACACATTTTTTTCAACACTTATTCAGGTTCATCTTAGATGTGTGTGGTCCTCTTCATTAGCGGTCGATCATGGTATTCTCTTTCCAACCCTCTGCTCTCAATTTTAAAAATAATTTTATTTAACATCGAGGACAATGTTCCTTTTTGTATGGGGGTGGAGAATTTTATCAAAATCTTACCTCTTTTGAAAAAATTTCAAAACCTGATTTGTAAAATTTTTGTGCAGTTTCTTTCATCTCATTCATTGACATGAATTTTCTATCATCCATCTTTTAAGTATAGGAATCAAGCTAGAGGATATATTTTCTAAATATCTTATGTAATACGTACCATGGCATTTTGCACCATGAATTTCTAGGCTCAACAAAATTTGCGTACTTATCACGTCAATATGGTTTAGAGTTGAAGAGTACTATAATTCAAGAAAACCTTAAGAATCACCAGTGGAGAGTTAAGCTTGTGAGATTCATGCTTTCACCCTTTTAGAGAGTTTTTAGCAATCTCCGAGTCACAAGTTGATTCAACTTCCTCTGGGTTCGCACTTAATTGTTGTATGATCTCATTATCTTCACCAAATTTTTGGCTTGATGATTGACAACAACATCACTTTTGAGTCATAAGAAACATGCGTCTTGTAGTTTGTCTCGATTACCAAACCATACTTGACTATACTCACCATCTTCACTCATTACCTTCCCATATTTTCCTTATACACATACATTCCCCACACCATCCATATACCATCTCCAGTCATTTCCATCCATCATTTTTTAGAGGAAAAAAAAGAGTGTTTGAAATTCCAAATGTAAATTGTCTTCATTTGTGTTATGAAAAGAAAAATGCATCGCAAAAAAAAGTTGAAAAAAACATGCGAGCGAAGTTTTATAAAATGAAGAGATTAATTATTCAGGTTATGTTCCACTCTTCTCAAAAGCTCTACCATCATGGCATCCATCTTCTTCTTTTAATTTTTCCATTATTCCTTACACATACCCCATTTTCGTCCTTAGTAAGGTGTTTGAGAAAATGAGAAGTCTATATGACTCGACGTTCTTACTCTAGTGATTAACATTCTTTCATGAGATTATTTTTCTTTTTAAAAATGTAAGGACACAAATTTTCAATTGAGTCCTTTGTAGTTGTGGCTCAATTCTGGAAAAAAACGTTTGAGTCATAGGATAGAGTTCAAGTTGATCCATTCAAGCCTATGACGTGTTTATTGAAGACGTAGCGGCCAAGTGTATAAAGCTTCATCAAACCACCGAGTTTAATGTGCCTCATTTCTACGTCATCAACATGGTTCTATTGCTCCTAAGGTATGAATGCATTTTGATTATATATATAGGAGCTTGGAACATTTTATATTGGGTGAATATTATTTAAAACTGTTGTTTATTTTTCAGAAAGATTTTTATTAAAACTTTAAAATAAAGTATATAAAGTTTCTGGGCAAAAATAGAATTTTTAGACTTTCTGGAAGTTCGTTCGAAATGTCGTTCGAACGAGATTGTCGTTCGAACAGTAATGTCTTTCGAACGAGTTTGCCAACGAGTTCCCACTAGGGCCACTAGAATGTCGTTCGAAGTGTCGTTCGAACGAACAATGTTGTTCGAACGAGATTTCTAATGAGTTCACACTGGAACCTCGTTAGAAGGCTCGTTCGAACGAAAATCTCGTTCGAATGAGTTTTGGCGGGAACAGGTGTTTAGCAGTTTTGAGCAGTTTTTTCCATTTCCCCACTTATTTTCCCTCTATATTTTGACAGAACTTCTTAAGTGAGGGATCCAAAGTTTTTAACTTAACTTTTTCATATCCTACAACCTCTAAGAGAGTGTTTGAGAGAGAAATACAAAGTAGAAAAAGTTCTTTGTTGCGTGTTGTTGTTCTTCAAGAAAAATATTTTAAACACTTGTTTTACACCCAAAGTTTGTTTATCCAAGCTTCATATCTATATATATACATTGCTTGGAGTTTGGCACCGGTTTTTTCATCTCTATCGTTTGAAGAGACGTTTGGGTTTGCTTCTACATCCCACAAAGAAGAAGAAGTTTGCGTTGATTTACCCACTTGGAGAAAGGCTCCTAATTTGGGTGACAATGACCATATAAAGTCCGATCGGTAGTTTTTGAGACCGCGGTGGAGCTCCGTGGTTATTTGCTAGGCGGAGGTGGATACAAGAAGAAGCGTCGGGGCTTGAGAGGGATCGAGTCGAGTGTTATAAGTCTTACTGTCTTGTATTTGTAAAACCATACTTCGTGGATTTGAGGCTAGGGTCGTCCGAGGTTTTTTCCCGTTGTGAGTTTTTCCTCGTACATCGCGGCGTAGTGATTTATTGTTTAATTTTATCTTGCTATATCACCTAGAACGCATGCTTAGGTAAAAAGATAAAATTGGTTTAATTTAATCACTACTTGTTTAAATTTTGTGCATAATTGAATTTGGGTAAATAGTAGTTAATTCAAGTCATTAATTTAATTTGTTAAAATTTTGTTTGGCCTAATTTGATTTAATGAAAAATATGACTTAGGCAAATTTCTAGGACTTGGGTTAATTAATTGGTTTAAGTGAAATTACATAAGTGTGTGTGTTTAATTTAATTTCACTTGGTTTAATTTTAATTTGAAAGAGAAAAATTAAAATTTCTTAATTCGTTTTTTTAATCGAACCATCAACTACGCTTTCGCATATCTTAACAAGGAAATTAATTTTTTTGTGAAGTAAAAAGAATTTTATTTTAAAAAAATTGGGGTTTTCAAATTGGTATCAGAGCTTTGAGTTAGAAAAGCTCTCGCTTTCAAAAAAGTTTGTTCTTTCTTATATGTGTGTGAGATGCTTTACCTTACTTACATTTGCTCACCTCCTCACACACAATAGTGATACACTAGCCTGAATCTCGTGAGTTCGTTGGAGAGAGATATATTCGTGAGATTTTGAAGTTGAAGCATTGATTCTAAAAAGGCAATCTAAGAATTATTCTTTTGATGCTCGACCCATTTTGACTGATTCACACCACACACATTGAGTCTTAAAAAAGTTGTGCCTTGAGTATTCACTTAGCTAAGTTTTTACAAAATTCTAGCTTATATTCCTCAAATATTTATCTCATGATGGATTGTGCGATTATTCTATGTCTAATAAGAGATTGACTACCATTTACAAATAAAGAATTTTATGGGTATATTCCCTGCGAACCCACACGAGACAACACTCGTCCTGTAGGGAAACCTATAGTTTTGAAGGCCTATTGCACATGCTAAGTGCAATCGCAAGTGCCCGCAAAAGTGGTACACTTTTGGTTTCTTGTTTTTATTTTTCTTTATTTTTACTCGAGGATTAGCAATGTTCTGTTTTGGGGTGGTGCGATAAGCACCCAGAAGTGTTTAAATAAAACCCCGAAGAAACGATTTTTAATTTCTAATTCTCGATAAAATGGGTCTTATGTGCATAAATGTTTATCTTGTAGGTCAAACGCCGTTTGCAATTTCAAAAGCATTAAATCAAGTCAAACTGTGGCAAAAGGTGGTTAAAAGAGGGTAAACACAATCCTAGTACCTATTACCGTTTCCCTTAGCCAAGCCCAAACCTCCCTAATCATGTCCTGAGCCTCGTGTGTGTTTAGTTTGCACTTTTAGATTTTATTTATATTTTTATTTGAGCCATTTATAATTTTTAAAATTTATTTTATATTATATTTTGAGTCTTGTATATTTTTAGGATTTAGTTGTGTGTCGTCTATTTTTATATATTTTTATAAAGGTGTGAGTTTTATTTTCATTTGATTAGTTTTATTAATTTTTTTATTAGGATTGGTTTATTTTTGTCTTTTATTAGGAATTTAATTTTCTAGTTTTAATAGATTTTGCATTTTCTTTAGTTTTATCTTATTAAGTTAGGATTTTAATTTCTAGTTTTAATAGATTTTAATTTTTAGTTTTATTTATTTTTATAGTTAGATAGTTTTATTTTTTTTCTAGGTACATACAAAACACACACACACACACACACACACCTTACTCATATACCTCACCTACGCCAAAGACACCCCCATAACTCACATGTTTAAACAACCTAATCAGATTATTTACCTTTCTCTCTCCTAATTTATCATCTTCCCCACCATACTATCTTCTTCTCTCTCCTCCATATATAAACTTCACCAAACGCCTTACCCAAATCCTCCCCAAACTCGAAATTGTGAAGCTTTTACCTGAACACCTCCGTTTATCCACCATAAAACCGCACCATCATCGAACCCGGTCATACCCGATTTTTAGAATTACCAAACTCGGAGCAGTGACCCGAACCTGCTCAACTCGATATCTCCCCCTACATAAATCGAATCCAGTTCTACCATTGCTCGACCTTGTTAACGAGATTTTTCTCAAAACTATAGTGTCTGCTTGACGACTCATCCAAATCACGATGGAATTTTTCTAAAAAATTAAATTCGTTCTTGATGAATCGTTCAGATAACGACGAGATTTTTCTAAAAAATATAGGGCTTGCTTGGTGACTCATCCGGGTCGTGACGAGATTTTCCAAAAAAATAGCGCCTGCCTGAAAACTCGTCTAGTTCACGTCAATATTTTTCTAAAAAATATAGCACGTGCTTGGAAACTCGTCCACATCATGCCTAGATGTTTCAGAAAAAAGTGCCTATCTGACGACATTTGTAATATAATGGCACTGCTAAGGACGACTTACCACAATGTTGGTAAGGTTTTGGTAATATAATGCACCATATATAAAGGATGGTGCTTCGATAATCCGTGTCATGATTAATTGATGAGTTTCCCAATGATGGCTCTGATTTTAAATTTTTATAAGTTGATAATTTTTAGGGAGGTTCGTCTTCCCCCTGTCGCTTAATCAATTAAAAATCATGGTCCCCATGCAAGGACCCTGTATGTAAGGTATATCGTTATTATAATGCGATTTCGACAATTTAATTCTGAACTTTCTTTTATGATGCTTTGTTGAGAATGAATCATCGGGAACAAAATAAAGGTTATTCAGCGATCTCTACTATTTTAAATCTAAAGGTTGATCAATGTAACCTTATCGTGAGTACTGTCGAAAAAGCTTTAATCTCGGCAATTTGATTCTAAACTTTCTTTTATGATGCTTTGTTGAGAATGAATCATCGAGAACAAAATAAAGGTTATTCAGCGATCTCTACTATTTTAAATCTGAAGGTTGATCAATGTAACCTTATCGCGAGTACTGTCGAAAAAGTTTTAATCTAAAAAGCTAAGTTATATCAAATATCCATTCACCCCCTTTATTTTATTTTATCATAATATAAAATAAAATAAATTACATAGAACATTATACAATGCCCATTCGAAAAATATAAGCAACCTAATCATTACATTTCATGGGGTATGTCTCCGAGTATCATATCTTTGAACAATGGCTTAATGTTTGTGCGACTCAATGTCTAACTTATTAATAGGGCTTTGCAAAATACTCGAATGTTTCTAACATAATACTATAATACTGTAAATAGTTAGTAAATATCAGGAAATATCCAAACATCCAAGTACCATTATCATCACGCGCCCTTTATTTTATTTTATTTGAAGTAATAAAATAACTTGAAGTGCGGGGATATTTGTTTAATGAATCATAGCAACATAAGCTAGTAGGTTTATCATGACCTTATTAATGCCATATGAGCACACATTATATTAAATTTGAGGGTGTATATAACCTCAAGATGAATCCTGAGTTGTGAAACATACTCAAATATTTCATAAATAAATTATAATAGACTACATTAAAAACATTTGAGATATCAAACATTATTTAAATAAAGGTTCATCATGCTCCCTCTTATGCATTTTTTAACTTTATGTAATAATAAGGTGTATAAAGATATCATGTGATGAATCATGATAGCAAACAAAATATCGTATCTCATATGATGTGGTTCTTCATGTAAACATGCTCCAGGTATGTTGCGAATAAGTTCAATAATGATAAATCATGTTCAATATGTTCTAAAGCATTGCATAATATTTGTAAATATTTATGGGATGCCATAAATATTCGGATAAAGGCTTCATTATACCTCTCTTATTTTGAGAATTTTGAATATATTGAACTCAAATAGTAAAGTATCATGAATAATACGTCGATTATAGTAGGCGTATTATGCACATGCTAAAGAAAGTGTCCAATAGTAACTGAACATTTTTAATAAGTGGACTTTAAAAAAGTATGCTCATATCACAATTTATCCTAAACTTTCGGATAAACTCAATATTATTGCAATGAGGTGTGGGAAACTTAAACTATCCATATGATATGTCATTACGTGTTCAATAATTCAATAAATACTTTTATTTACCAAATTAATGTTGTCAAAGTATCTAAAAGACATCAATTTATTTTTCAAAGTGTGCCAAAGCTTTGTTTATTCGCTAATCATACCCATATCTTTTGTTCCTCAATAATACTCAAAAGTGTTTGTTTGGTTATTTGATACGCACAGTCAAAGTTTTGGCCCAGTGATATAAGGCTGCCACTGGGACAGTCTTGCGGGTGGATTGGGTTTGGTCCCCAGTTTGATCCCCGGCACTGTCAAAATAATGCTTGGTCAGTGGAAGCCATAAACCGCGAACGTGGTTTAGTTGAGGTGCGCTTAATGCTGGCTCGGACACCACATGGTATGATACAAAAAAACATGTCTCTCTATTACATATCAACAGGTTACTCAAATTTAAATGATTTTAAAAATGCTACTCTTACCGAATTTTTGACATAATTTTTTAGAACAAAGTTACGTGGCAGTTTGTTATTGGTTGATTTTTGGGGTCCACGCTAGTGAAACCTAAAAATTGATACGTCAGTTTGTTCTAAAAAATTATGTCCAGAATTCAATCACGTTATAACTACTCAAATGATTTGGAACAATGAGAGTCGCTTAGATGCGAGAGCCTAAATAAGGGACTCCCGTGCGGGATTTTTTTTTAAATAAAAAAAAGTTTTATTTTTATCTTTTTTATACGGGTTATAAACATTTTAGTGCACCCCTGTAAAAAAATCAACTCAAAATTATATTTTTTGATATTTTAAAAAAATTGGTCAATATTTGACAGTTTTTTAAATAGCTTGCCTCAAAATGTTCTGAATTTTTTGTTGTTATCTCTTTGTGCTCTCTGTGCGATCGTTTTCCCGTTCTTCAGTTCTTGCTAAATCCTTAAATTCTTGTAAGAATCTTTTCTCTTCCCTTTTTCTTATTCTTCGAATATGGTTTATTCTGTAACCTTTATAGAAGAATTCAGAAATGAATGGAATATCCCTTCATGGGTTGAATTGGAACTTTCTAATATTCCCATTGATCTTTTTTCCTTGCCTGAGGGCCATTGGTTACCTTTCATTTTCATTGCTAAGTGTGGGTTTACTTTTCCCAAATCCATTTTGTCTTAAATTTTGTCAGTGCTTTGATGTCGTTCCTGCTAGAATAGCCCCCAACACTTGGAGAGTGGTTAATTGGGTTTATAGGTTAAACCAACTCCATGGGACCCATATAGGGATCCCATTTGTTATGTTTTGTTACAAATGGGTCACAAGTGACACCACATATTATTTAAAAACTATGGTTGTAAACAAAGCTTTAGTTGTTAATCTTCCTAACTCCAGTAGAGATTACTTTTATCATGGAGTAAAAATTGGCAACATGTTCCCATGACTGCAAATGTTGAGTATTAGGGGCCTATGTGCCCACCAAATGGCAATGGGATAGGTTGCATTTGTTTATTTATTTTTCTTTGCATATTCTGTTAAATGTTAATATTGATGTTTACTTGTTAATTTTGATTACAGTTGATCGAAAAATAAAATTTCCTAAAGAGAGTGACATCAACCTTAGAGAGTTGAAGTTCATCTGGGGCATTCACCAGAAAATTAGGGAGGAGCATACCATATCAACCTCATATCTATTGCAATACCATAATATCATTACTTCTTTCGTTGCTCGCCCCAGAGTTGTTGTGCCTTCACCTTTGATTGATCTTGACCAAGATCCCATCTCCACATCCACAGCCATAGCATCTGGCAGTGGTGAACTTGTTGTTACTTCTCCCTCCTCTCTAAACTCGAATTTACCTCTTGCTTCTGCCATGGGGAAGAGGACGTTTTCCAACATTTTGGGTGATATTGCTGCTACTGGTTCCTCCAAGAAGGCTGCTAATAGGGCCAAGATCAAAGAAGATGGTGGGAAGAAGCCCCCAGCTAATGAGGAGGATGCTAAGAAGAAGTTCCCAACTAAGAAAGTTGATGAAGGTCATCTCAAATGACTGAAAAGAGGGCTTCCTTCTAGGCTGGCAGAAGGGTCTTCAGTCAACACCAACCAATAAGAGTTGGTTGATTTACCTGCGTCTAATTCACCAGTGGCCCTTAGCCCTGGTCTGGCTAGACAATTAATAAAGTATGGTACATTAACAGACTATAAGGGGTGCTGCTTCTGTAATGCCCTGGTTAAAAATTTCTGAAAGGGCTACTCAAAGCCTGGATATGGTAAATACTATCCTCTCTTCTAATTTTTACTCATTTCTTTGCTACTCTTTATAATAGCTTGCTCTATTTTCTTGTTGTAGTTCTTGGTTGACTTCAACAACATATTAGAGAATGATGATATTTTGCATTCTTCTTAAACTGAGGTTGAGGAGGCTTTTGATAAATTTAAGAAGTCGGTGTTTGACTCCCAACAAGCATTGGCCAATGAGCAAAAGAAGTGGGAGTCCAAAATAAAGACTGATGAAGAAGATGTTGCTGCTGCTCGGGGGCAGGTTATTGATATGTAGAAATATTTGGATGCTGAAAAGGCCAAGGTTATTGCAGAGAAGGCTATAAGAACCAAGGCCAGGGAATTTGCCTTCAACAAAGGTTTGGATAAGGCCATTGGAGATGCTTCTACACAAATTAAATTTGCAAAGAAAAAATGCTTCAATGATAGTTGGTAGGCAGCCTTGGTGGAGGTTGACTCTCCCCAAGAATTTGAACTATTCCTTAGACATGACCCAGGATCTCCTCCTAACATGGATGGGGAGATTGAAGATAATAGAGGATCAAGTGAATCCAATTTGGTGCTAGAATTTTCCTACCAACACCAAATTGTTGTGGTTGACTCCTCTACTCCTCCAGCTGGTGATCACCCTACCCTGCATGCTCTTGCTTCCAATCCTACTGGGTCTACTTAAGATATAAAAAAGGTGTAAACTAATTACCTGAGGAGATTTTTGTTTTATTTTCTTCTGCAGTTGTAATTTTTCTTTTCTTTTATGTTGATGTTCTTATACTTAACAGTTTATCAATAAAAAGAACTTTTACTTCTAATTTGCCTGTCTTTTCTCCTTATTTCACATACTGTTGTTGATTAGAAACTTTTCTTGCTCTTAACAGTTCATGGATAAACTGGACCAATTCTCCACAACTGACACCGAGCTACTTTAGAGATGCAATGAACTCTTCAAATATGGTCATCTTTCTTTGACCGAGAAAGAGCCATCAAAGTTGCTCGAGGAAGATGTTTCAGAACAAGCTAAGGAAGCCTACCTTTATTTGAAATGCCTCCTTGATCGGGCAGTGACTAATAACGTGGATTACTATGAAATGATTGAGGATCTGCAAGAGAATCATAAGGAATCCAAGGCCATTTTTCATGCTGACTACAAATAAAAATATCAAGTTTTAAGCGAAGGATTGGGTTTTGAGCAGAAACTGGAGAAATATGCTTCCCATTTCAGAAGACAAGAGTTTTTCTTAATCGTGAAGTGTAAGAAGCTAAGGCAATTTCTAAGTTGCTGGAGGAGGAGAACAACAATTTGAGGGATGAATTGAATGCCTTGAATACTTCCTCTTTTACTGTTATTACTATTGATGAAGGGTGTTCTTCTTAGAGGCTAAAAATGCTAAGTTAAGGGAGGAAGTGGAGTCAATGAAAAAGACCAAATCAGTTTCCTCTTCCTGAGCAAGAACTAAACCTTATCGAGCTACCACAGATGAGGCAAGGACACAGCAGACTCTTGCAACTAAAGATACTCAATTGAAAGCCAAAAATCAAGCCCTTACTAAAATATCCTAGAAGCTTCAAATACATTTTGAGCAGCTTGTTACTTAATCTACTTAGTTATAAGCCAAAGATGGGGTGCTGAAGATGTTGCAGCACGAGGTCGATAGGTTAACCTTCCAATTCCACAAGAATCCCAGGGAAATCTGGATGGAGGGGTACAAGGAATCTTTAGGGCATTTTTATGAGCGATTTAAACAAGCACAGAATGAAGGTTATAAATGGGGTTGGACCAATTTCCTGACTTAACTGAAGTGGAGAAAAACAGTCCTTTATGGAAATGGTGTGATCCTGGGTTATTAGACCTTGAAGATCCTCCCTTTTAGGTTTGATGTTGATTTAATTCTCGTTAATACAATTCCCTAGTTCTGATTTCCAAGTATTTAGGGGATTATGGCCTTCATGACAAACTGAAAATTATCTGTTCTCCTCATCTGTTAGATCGACCAAGCAGTAGCAATAGAAGGATGCTCCAAGACTTTAACTTTATCAATTCTCCTTATACCCTAAAGGATCCTCCGGTTGGTATGGAACCAGTTTCTAAGGTTGAGGGAAAACGTCCCTTGTCATTTTTTGTAATTCTGTTATGAACAAAATCATGTAATGATTAGTAAATGAATGAAATATATTTGATCAACTTATCTCGTCAATCTTTGAATATGATTGTCTTCTTTTTTTATTAGTTCTATTGACACCCCTAAGCATCAATTACCAATGAATACATAGGTTCTACTAGTTTTCTTAGATTAAAATCAAAATTTAGCACTAGTTACCCTTGTGTCTCCATAGGTTCTACTAATGCACCTAAATTTTTAGGTTTTCTGCATTAGTTACCAGTGGTGTGACCAGGCATATGTTGAATATGTGTCTACATTCCTCTTGAGGAATCTTCACAACGTTCTTCCTTCACTTTGCCTAGTAGGATAAAGATCTTGTTTTATCCTTATCTTTGTTGACCACGTTTCTTGAGGACTTAATATCCTATTGTACTTGGGTTTTTATATGCTGCCGATCAAGTTATGTTCATCTCGAGCAACTTCTTACCTGAGCTGACTAACATCTTATATCAACTATGTGGTTGTTGTGATGGACCTAATCTAAGTGGCGACTAACAGTGTGGTGTAACTTTTGAAGTTTGAAGTTTTTTTGGCAACTTGATATTGTAGAGCATAGCACTAGTACTCCCAAAAAATCAAAAATAGAAATGGAAGGAATCATCATTTTATTGATATTGAAAATTAATATTGAACTGAGTACAATTGATTACATCATTGGTAGTACTTCTTAAGGTGTTCGACATGCCATTTATTCTTAAATTCTTCTCCCTCCAAAGTCTGAATTCTGTAGGTTCCAGGTCGAACAACTGCAGAAATACGATATGGCCCATGCCAATTGGCCTCAAGTTTGTTATTCTTCCGAATAACCTTTTTTAACACATAATCTCATTTCTTTAGGTTGGTCGGCTTCATTCGCTTGTTGTAGAAACGTGTTGTTCATTGTTGGTAAGCGGCGTTTCTCAAAGCTGCATCTTCACGTACTTCTGCCAACATATCCAAATACAATCTTCGCATTATATCACTTATAAGAGAGTTAAAGTCCAAAACTCTATGGGAGGTAAGGCTCAATTTAGCAGGTATTATGGCTTGAGTTCCATATATGAGCATGTATGAGGATTCTCCAGTTGCAGTCCTCAGGGTTGTTCGGTATACCCACAGAACGGAATGTAACTCGTTGATCCAATTTCCCTTGGCATCATCAAGTCTTTTTTTCAACCCATTGAGAAGAGTTCTATTTGTAACTTCAGTTTTCCCATTACTCTGAGGATGACCTGGAGCAGAATGTAGATTTTGGATATTGGGCTGGGCACAGTGGGCAGCAAATTCATCATTGTCAAATTAAGTTCCATGGTCGGTGATAAAGGCATAGGATAGCCCATATCTACAAATGATATTCTTCCAAATGAATTAGTATACCTTATCATAAGGCATGTCTATCAATGGTTCTGCCTCAACCCACTTCGTAAAGTATTCCACAGTAATAACCAAGAACTTGAATCTTTCTTGGGTCGTCGGTAATGGCCCGACCAAGTCTATACCCCATATGGAAAATGGCCAAGGTGAAGTGATTGTGGTTAGATAAGCCTGAGGAGTTTTGCGAACGCTAGAATACCTTTGGCACTTGTCACATTTTCTGGCAAAAGTTGCACAATCTACTCGCATTGTAGGCGTATAGTGTCCCTGTGCACTGATTCGCTGTAGCAGTGTTCTTTTGGCTATGTGGGCTCTACAAGATCCTTCATGCACCTCCTGAATCAAGTATGGAACCTCTAATGGGTGAACGCAACGCTACAAGTTAAATGTCAACCCTCTCCTATATAAAAATCCTTTATCTAGCACATATTTGACAGTTTTATATTTTAACTTTTTGGCCTCAATCATGTTTACTGGCAAAGTTCCTTATTTAATGTAAGCTTTGATGGTATCCATCCAATATGGTTCCATGTCTACTGTAATAATATTGATCATCAGGACTTCATTTTTACTCCTATTTTCTAGAAGCTCGATAGGAATAGTTCATCGGAGCTTGATTCTGATTGCTGAAGCCAATCGAGAAAGTGCATATGTTCGGGCAATATCTAATCTTGGAATTCTTCTCATTTGAACTGTTGGCAATGTTTCTATTACTTTCAACGCTTTGGCCAAATACCTGGTCATCAATTCTCCTTAGCTCCATACAAGGTCAATATTTGATTCACCACCAGCTGAGAATCACTGTGCGCCATAACTTGCCCGGTATTCAGTGATTGGGCCAAACTTAAGCCCACAATGAGAGCTTCATATTTTGCTTCCTTAATTGAGGCCTAAAATTAGAATCACAAAGCATATTCAATATCTATTCCATCTGGAGTGTTAAGTATTATACCTGCTCCACTGCCGGTTCCGTAAGATGACTCATCAACATATAGGTTCCATATTGGAATATTATTATCAAATGCTTGGTCTGTCAAGCACCCATAATGTAATATTTTTCTCCTTGATTCCTCGTACTTCTCTGACATTTCCTGAGCTCTAAAAGAGAAATCATGTAGGTTGCAATGATTTCTTCTGACCTTTTTCTGATAAAGGTTGCTCGGGGGATTGATTGCTAACAACTCCTTTCAAAATATCTTCTCCTGATTCTTGTTCTACCTGCCTATCTTGTTGCTCGGGAACCTCGGGGTAAGTGAAATTTGCAATAAAATTTACTATATCTTGACCTTTCAAAGAAGATCTTGGTTCATAAATAATATCATACTCCCCTAATTCTACTGCCCAGTATATTAATCTTCCAGACTTCTTCGGCTTGTGCAAGGCTTGCCTTAGAGGCATATCAGTGTACACTACAATCGTATGGGCTTAAAAATAAGGCTTCATCTGTCTGGACACCTCAATCAGCGCCAATGCCAAATTCTCCAGACATGGTTATCTGATTTCTGCTCCTCAAAAAGCTTTACTGGTGTAGTAGACTGATTTTTGAACTCCATTTTCTTCTCGAATTAAGGCAGAACTTACAGCTGATTCAGAAACAGCTAAGTATAAATAAAATATTTCTCCCAAAATTGGTCGGTAAAGCAATGGGGGGGACCCAGGTACTTTTTCAACTCCAAAAAAGCTTTTTCGCACTCTTCGTTCAATTCAAAGCTCTTTCTAAGAACTTTAAAGAATGGCAGACATCTATCTATAAATTGAGACACAAATCTATTCAGAGTTGCTACTCGCCCAATTAGCCTTTGTACATCCTTCTTGTAAGTAGGGGACTGTATCTCAATCAATGCCTTGATCTTATATAGGTTTGCTTTAATTCCCATTTGATTTACTATATACCCAAGGACCATTCCCTCCTACACTCCAAACACACACTTGGTCGGGTTCAGTCTCATCTGGTGTTTCTCCAGTTGGTCAAAAGTTTGGCTGAGGTCGGCAATATGATCAGACGTTTTCTTGCTTTTCGTCAGCATGTCATCTACGTACACTTCCATATTTTTGCCTATTTGTTCCTCAAAGACTT
The DNA here is from genome assembly GCA_949130495.1 of Sambucus nigra. NCBI lineage: Eukaryota > Viridiplantae > Streptophyta > Magnoliopsida > Dipsacales > Adoxaceae > Sambucus > Sambucus nigra. The sequence goes on from OX422211.1 coordinate 94,843,359, forward strand.
TGTTCACCAACCTCTAGTAAGTAGCACCTGTGTTTTTTAATCCAAATAGCATCACATTATGATAATAAGTTCCTTGGGGGGTAATGAAGGAAGTTCTCTCCCTGTCTTTAGGCTTCATTTTGATCTGGTTATAACCAGAATAGGCCTCTATGAAACTGAGTAGTTCATGTCCCGATGTAGCATCCACAAGCTGATCAATTCATGACAAAGGAAAATGATCCTTTGGGCATGCTTTGTTCAAATATGTGAAGTATACACACATCTCCATTTATTATTCTTTTTCTTGACCATAACTACATTGTCCAACCAATCTGGAAACTTCATTTCATTAATAAAAGCATCTTTTTGAAGCTTTTCAACTTCTTCATGCATTACTTGATTCTTCTCGGGGCTGAACACTCTTCGCCTCTGCTTTACAGGTTTGACCTTTCTATTAACTTTGAGTTCATAGTAAAGAAATTTAGGATCAATCCCTGTCATATCTTCGTGACTCCATGCGAACACATGCTTTCTCTGTCTAAGGAAACTTATTAGTTCCTGTTTAAGAATAGGATCCAGTGGTGTTCCTATTTGAGTGGTGCATTCTGGCATGTCATCGTCCAACACAATGCTTTCTATAACCTCTATTATCTGGCCCATCACCAATTATGTTTCCTCCATTGGATCTAAGGTTTCAACCTCAGATGCTTCATCAGGTTCAGAGGTGTCCACTTGGTAAGTGGTGTTTTTTTTCTTTATTTCTTCTAGATCTTCCTGCTCAGCAGATGAGTAGTTTCATTCCTAAGCTACTTTTTGGTCGCTCTTTACAATGCCTACTCTAAAGTTGGTTGGGAACTTCAAACATTGATGGACTTTAAATGGAACGGCTTTGAACTTCTTTAACCCTACTCTTCCAATAATCATATTATAGGTCGGATGAACATTTTTGTCCATTACAAAGAAATGTATCTTCTTTGTTCGTTTGGCTGGCCAAGTGCCAAACAACATATGCACCTTAATTGTTCCCAAAGGGAATACTTTCTCACTAGAAAAACCTATTAAAGGTCTGTGGTAGGGCTCTAATTGGATGAGCTTAAAATCCAGACTTTCAAAGCAAGGATAAAACATAATATCTATAGAGCTACCATTATTAATTAGTACTCTAGAAATAATTACATATTGCTTTCTGACTTTGATTATTAGAGGATCATCATGGGGGTACAATACTCCTGAGAGATCAGTTTTAGAGAAATCGATCACCAGCTTATCTTTGTTGACCTTCCTCGGTCGATCTTCTTCAGCTAGATTGATTCTCTGTATATAAGAACAAGCTTGTGCCTCATTGAGGTAAGCCTTTCTCTCTTCTATATGATCTCATCCTCCTTCATCTCCACCTGTAATCATTTGACAATCAAAGGAACCAAAGTTGTGCATGAATACCTTACGTTCTGATTACCTAGGCTTATTGGATAGGTCGGGGTCATTCTCCTAATTATCTTTGTGGGTCATCTTTTTCTCATCTCTAAGCTTGCAAGGAAATTTTAACCTTTACCGAGTTCCTTCATTGTTCTGCCAATCAACAAAACTGGTTCAATTTGCCTCTTCGAATGAGAGTCTCAATTTCATTCTGCAGAGCAATACAATGATTTGTCGTGTGATCGTGGTCTCTATGAAATTCATAGTATTTGGACGTATTCCTCTTGATAGGAGATCTCCTCAACTTCTCAGGCCAATGTACATCTTTGTTATGTTTAATTTCGTCCAAAACATGGTGAATACCCATTGTTAATGGAGTGTAATTATTGTACTTTTTGTTCCGATCTATAATCCCTTTTTGCTTCGATTCCCTATGTTCCTTGGAATCTTTGTGTTCCTTTTTATCAGTTTTGCTTTCACCTTTTGTCCTCGAGCTCCGTTTAACCGCCATTGCCTCATCTACATTCATGATCTTGTCTGATTTTACCATTAACTCTTCTATTATCTTTCGGGGATCTTTAGCAAGCGTGTAATAGAGTTTCTCGGGGACCAGTCCACTCATAAGAGTTGTTATAGCAGTCTTTTCCTCATAATCCACAACCTCCAATTTCTCGTTGTTAAAACTAGTGATGTAGTCTCTCGTACTTTGTCCTTCCTTTTGCCTCACACTGAGAAAATGAGCTACCCTTTTTACTGGTTTGGCCCCAAAGCAAAAGTTGCTAATGAATAGCTCGGTCAGCTGATTGAAGATGGAAATTTGCCCCCGAGGAAGGCTATTATACCAGATTTGATCAGAGCTAGTAATTGTTCCAGAGAATGCCCTCCACCTCATCTCATCGGGAATAATATATATGTCAGCTACTACCTGATATTGCTCAATTTGAAGGCCAGGGTCAGTCTTTCCATTATATTTGGGTGTAACCACAAGAGTTTTAAACTTTAAAGGTGTGGGAAAATCCACAATAGCTTGTATGAAAGGAGATCCTTTCACAAAGTTTCATTACAAAGGGTTCTTGGCTTTATCCATTTCTCTTAATTTATCCTCCAAGAATTAGATGGAACCCTTCCATGCATTATTTCCAGCATTAGATCTATGTGCTATAACTTTTTCAATCTTACCAACTTTTTATGATGAAATTTATTCCTGCAATTATGCATCTGATCTATATTGGGCTGAGCCTTCCCTTTGATCGATTGGTCATCGATTATTCCTTGACCATGCCCTTGGAACATTTATGTTCCCCCTAGGTCACAAATGATCAAAATGAGATGCCCGGACAAGCCTTTCTAAGGAACTCAATCTTTCAGGAGTAAAAAATTGATCATCATAGGGCTCGGATGTTCTGAGAGAAGAACTTGCTCCTGGGAGATAAGAGGTATCTTTAATAGTCATGGATTGGCTATGTCTACTGCTTCTTGGAGGAGGAGGTGGAATATTTCCATGAGTAGGTAAGGAAGGTGACCTGGCCTGCAAGGTCTGCGTAATCAAATCATTAGGCGTTGGTGGAGCAGAAGGAACAGGCGGGATGACATCATTTTTTTGGCTTGATTCAGGAATATCAGCCATTTGAATGAATGAATGGATGGATGAAAATGGTTAGAAATACATTCCAACAGACGGCGCCAATCTGTTGATGCAAAAAAAACTAGACTATTTGATCACAGATAAGTAAGTAAATAAGATACACAAAAGGTTTTTAAAATGGCTCGGCTAAAAGGGAAAAGCCTACGTCCATCGGTGTATATTATCTTATGTTTGTTCAGTTATCTCTTGTTTCGTGTCCCATGGATGTAGGGATTACAACATATTTATATCCCCTAAGGGTGTACAAGAAGCGGAATATTAAATGATGGAATGCCTTTATAACATAGACATTTACATTTGTATAACGTTCATAATGTAGGCGCTTGATAACCCCTATTGGTCGGTCTTCCTGGTGTTGGTCGGGATTCTTTTATGTGTTGGTCAGCATTCTGCACTGTTGGTTGGCATTCTTGGATTCATTCTGATAAATAGGCCTTGCTGACTAGGACTAATGCACGACGGATAACACATGTCTATTTCTAATAGATCCACGTAATAGGATAATTTTTTGTATCAACACCCACTAAGGGAGAGAGACAAATATGATAAACCTTTGGTCGTGGTGATTCATAGAAAATCCACTTATGGTCAGTTGATTTTGGATGTCGTAGAGATTTGGATCTAAAAACAGGGACAAATGATCATACGTCGTTTCTACAAACAGAGGGCAAATAATTAAATGCCGAAGACCCATCTAATTTTCACCCGTGTTGAGTCGGATAACTCTCAGCTGTGTCAATTTCTATACAAATTTAAAACCATGGCCGGTCGATTTGTTGGTGGCTTGACTTGATTTATACCATGGTGGGTCGATAACAGCGGTTTGATTAACCTATTGTCATATTGGGACGGTTTGTAGAACATATGTGGTGTGTCGGTCTTTGGTTTAATCATTTAGATAACCCGGTTAAAAACTATGATGGGTGGGAGTAATTGTGATAGTCTCTTGTTGTTCCAAACTCCATTGTCTCGAGGTTTGTCAAAAAAAATAAACCAAGAGAGGGTGTGTATAGGCAAAGATGGTCTCAATAAATAAAAGTTTAATTTTTTATATGTTTTGAATTTTTACAGATTAAAACTTTAAATTAAATTAATTCAATAAAACTTATGCACCAATTTTAATCCTTAGATGTGGAAAACCGATTTATCTAATTTTATATTTTGACCCTAAAGCATCCATCTAAGTGATGTGCTGATAAAATAAAGAAATCGTACAAGACACTAATGTATGAGGAAAATCACAAAGGAAAAAATCTTAGACGGTCCAGCCAAACAAATCACTATGATACAAAATTACAAAAGTTAATAGAAGACTTACGCAATGAGTCGATCCTCACAATCCTTAATTCTCTTCAATCTTTGACCGTTCCTCCACAGTGCAACGCAGGAGTCCACCCACGGAAGGTCCCACAACACACGATTTCATGGACATCCCAGTATCCACCGATGAGGCTCAATAATCGTCTACACCGCAAACAACATGCACGGAGTCCTTCGCATGAAACAAGTTCTCTAAAGATGAAGAGAAACAAACTATTGTACCCAAACTTAAGATCTCAAAGCATATGAATTACGAATCTTGGATCTTTAAACATACAGGGTGAAACAGGAGTTTTGGAACTTTGGTAAACAGGTAGGGAAATATTTTTCGCCAAAAGTTCTGAGTCTAACATGCCATAAATACTGTAAGCACGAATTTTGAGGTGGTGAACTCGTTCGAATGAATGAGATTAGCTTTTCATTCTATTGAAAACACATTTTGTTTAAACGAAATAGCTTTCTCATTCAAACGTCCTTCCAACGAACTTCTAACGAGATGTCCAATCCTTGACAGAGATTTCTCGTTAGATGGTCATTCTAATGAGATCTTAATTTTGTTCTAACGAGATCAAAGTCATTCTAACGAAATACTATTTTCATTCTAACAAGGTCAATTCTCGTTCTAACGAGATTAAACCCAAAAAAAATATATTTCTTAAAAAAAACATTTAAAAACAGTTCCGAAAGACTTTAGTTTAAAAATAAAACACCCTAAAAAATATCCAAGGAGTCGTATTCAATATGCATTCATACCTGCGAGATCCTTGGTAAACTTGAGGACAAACTTGGGGATAAATGCGGCTTGATGTATCGATATTTGAATCTTGGCCTCTACGTCTTCATCAAGCACGTCATAGACTTATGGGATCAATAACACAAAGTCTAACCTATGACTCAAATGTTTTGTTCAAAATAATGACAATTACATAAGATTGACTCGATTGGAAATTTATCCTTACAAATCTCCCATTTGGCTATTCCGGGATAACCAAAAAAAATCCTATGGGTCATCAATATCACTAAAAAGACTCATTATCCAACCCCAAAAAGGAAAAAGACTTCAGACGCTCGACAGACACACAAACTGAATAGTTTTTCTTTTCTTGAAAACTTTATTGTGTTAATGTAAACTAGTAAACCGGCACACTTAAACACGCCTTTTAAATGCAAAGAGAATATAACAAGTATAAATCCGCAAATGAATAAACATAGAACAATCTTTAAAACTATCTCAACCTAGGTAAGATGTCTCCCCCTGAGATAAAGATATCCTAATCATGCAATAGAAAAAATACCATTTCTTCCCCTTTTTGTTAAGGAATAGAAAAATCAAGATAGCATAAAGAATTACTCCCCAAAAATCAAAATCTCCCACTAAATATGTGATCATAAGATACCAATTTTAAACACATGGAGAATGGAATAAAGCATGCGATGGTGTAAAGTGCAACAAACTCATAACATGGCAACTCAAGCACAACTAGTTTAACTGTGATCAAACAATATCAATATCGACGTAAAAAGATACCAATATAAATACCCGATGGATTATGATACCAATTTTGAAATTACCCATTTTGAGAAAAGGAATTTCAATGAACACAATGAGAGATATCAATATGATCATATAGCATGCTAAATAAAGTTTAATGATATAGCTTATGGCAAACATGGACTAAATGAAACCTGCAAAAGACTCAAAACACGATACGGTATATAACATATGCAAAATATACCAATGAACACCCGGCATATATATATATATTGGTATAAACAACCAGAAAACTCAACTTGAAACACATAAGATTTACACACTAGCATAGTATCGATGTGTCTAAACTTGTGGGATGGAATGAATTGGCGTGAACAAGATACAAATGAATTATGACCCAAACACTCAAATATGTTCAAGAAGAATCAATTGACTGCAAAACTTTATCAGTATAAGATTTAGACTTCAGAGAAAAAATAAAGTGAAGTTAATGGACAAACAAGCACAATGCACACATGACTAGAATATTGATGATTCAACAAATTAATAGCGTCGTGACAAACTAAGCGTAACTAGGATTCATTGTGCAAACCCGTTGATCTTCAGTTAAACACCCTCAAAATATAAACATATTCAAAAGATAAACATATTACATATTTTATTTTCTTTTTAATTCTCAATTCTTTTGAAGCTATTGATTTTGAAAGATCAAACAAACAAAACATGTTGGACTTTGGCAATTTTTTCTTGTTTTTATTGCTTTAAATTTTTCATTACACTCTTACCAACGGTGGCTTTCTCGTAAAGGAGATTTGATCCATTCATAGCCCTTTCATGTACACCCTCATATTATGTAAATACGATACAAAAAGCTCACGAACAACGGTTCTTACATGCATAAATCCCCTATAGTCACAAAATATGTACATGACAAGATTGATGGGAGAACATCTCACAAAGCTCAAATATACATATGAAGCTAACGTTCAAAAAGCTTGTGCATGTATGTGCGGAAGCATATACAAAGTCGAATCCATAAAGCAAATCAAGTTCAAAATAACTTCATGCAAGCATGATTAGGAACAATCTAAGTATCAATAATCATAATCAAATGTCCTAGCCATGTAGAAAGTACGAAATGAATTGGATTCAAACACACCAATATGCCACACCAACAAAAATATTTTCGAGTTTTTCTAAAAATTTCAAAATAAAATACCAATTTTTTAAAACAAACTCTAACTCAAAAGACAAAAAAATATTTTTATATTTATCAATATGACTCAATAAAAGAAAAATAAAAGTACAAAATATGCACATGTCATAACACTAGAAAACATATATCATGAAGCACAAATTAGAGTATGACAAACAGGCTAACACAATCAACCATTAGATATAGCATCGGAAGTATCATGTGCAAGAAAATGAGAATCAACAAGTCTAATATGTAAAGCCTCCAAGTCGGATTTCCTAACCCCAAGTATGTGTAACATGAAGCTTAAGGGCTTTGGGAACTGCAGTGACTCTATTCTTAGACTTTCTAGGATCGTTCTTAAGATCATTGCAAAACCTCATAAGGTGACATTTTCTACCGCAATGAGTGAAAGTGAAAACATGACGAGGAATGTTACCTAAGGGTTGATCTTTCCAAATATTCCTAGTCGACTCTCCCAAATGTATGGTTTTGTCTTTAGTAGTGGAAGCATTATGATCAACGAAGCTAATTCCACACTTGTCGTCTTTGATTTGGATGGTGCCTAATATTCTATCTAACTTTTTTTACCTAGACTCCAAATCAAATTTGACACGACTCGACTATCCTCAACTCGACTAAATGCCTAGACTCCTCAAAATCTATAAGCTCTTTCTTCATAGTCTCCATCAAACCACGAAGACTATCAATCTCAACCTCAATAGCTTCTCTCGAAGATTTCTCTCACATAACCTAAGATCCTCAATCAAAACATTATCATCATTCACTACGGCATGATCTTTCAACTTAGATTCCAACTTCAAGTTAGACTTCTTTACCATTAAATTTTCATCATACAATTCAATAAATGGAACTTGGAGTTCACTCTCTTCCTCATCTTCTTCATTCTCACTCTCATATCCACTCTCTCTATCATCACTCACTTGGGGTCCACAAACTATGGCCTCAGAAGTGACATATAAAGAAATATTTTCATGGGAAGATTTCTCATCAAGGATCACATGACTAGCCACGAACGCGATAAAATTGCACTCAATGGGGGAATTGTCTCCCTCTTTCGGATCACTATCACTAAGGCTGGAATTAAATACTATCGATTTCTTTCCCTCCTTCCTTAGTTTAGTAGGGCACTCAGCTACCCTATGGCCATAACACTCACCACCATAACATCTCTTCGAATCATCCTCTTAAAATTATCATTTTGATTTTAAGGGAAGTGATCGGCCTCGTTGTGCTTATTTTTCATAAACCTTTTTGCATCTTTCGATTACTTTTGGAATTTGAGAAATTTCTTGAATTTCTTTGCCAACATGGCCACATCCTCGGACTCGATGCCAGAGTCGTCATCCAAAATAGGTGTTTCCTCCTTCCAAGCTTTAAAAGCAGTGCCCTTTTCTTTCTTCATCACATTCTTAGAGGTAAACATGTCAAGAAAATTAGTTTTTAAGTCACCTACAAGCTCTTCAAGTTTTTTTTTAAGTCAAGAGTACCCAAAGAATGAAAAACAGTCACCTTTGAATTAAATCTATTAGGTCACGACCTTAAGATTTTCTTGATTACTCAGTTGTCGGGTATCTTATCTCCCAAGTTTAAAGATAAATTAACAGTGTTGAAAACTCTAGCGTAAAACTCATCAAAGGTATCACTCTCCAATATTTTAATCGTTTTAAATTTATTGGTGAGGTTTCAGAGTTTGGAAGCCAGCACTAGCTCCTTCATGGGTGAGTTGGAGTATGTCCCAAGCCTCTTTATATGTCTTAGAAGTGATAATACGGCAGAACTCCTCAAGGGTGACAGAACAAAACAAAGCATTCAAACCTCAAGAATTAAAATTGGCTAACCTATGCTCGCCCTCAGTCCATGATTCTACGGGTTTTAAATGTATTGCCTCTCCATCTTTTGTGACAGTTGGAGACCACCCTTTAACGACTGCTAACCGTACCCGCTCATCTATAACCTTAAGTGTTGATTTCATATGTGTTTTCCAGTATGCATAGTTCGACTTATCAAACATTAAGGTTTTAATCATCAAAAATATCAAAACTTATGCCTAAAGACACGGTATCAAAACACAATAACTAAGTGTTCTAGCTCTGATACTAATTTGAGAATGTCCCCTTAATAATGTGTGGTTAGGCAAAGATGGTCTGAATAAACAAAAGTCTAATTTTTATATATTTCATATTTTTAAAGATTTAAACTTTAAACTAAATTAACCCAATTAAACTTACGCACCAATTTTAATCCTTTGATATGGGAAACCAATTTACCCAATTTTATCTTTTTACCCTAAAGCATGCATCTAAATGATAAGCAGATAAAATAAATAAATCAACCACAAGACCCCGATGTAGGAGGAAAATCACAAAGGGAAAAACTTTCAACGGCCCAGCCAAACAGATCACTATGATGCAAAATTACAAAATTTGACAAAAAACTTACATAACGACTCGAGCCTCATAAGCCTTAATGCTCTTAAATCTTTGACCTCTCCTCCACATTACAATTCGGGAGTCCACCCACGCAAGTTGTCACAACGTATGAGTCCATACACGTCTCGATATCCATCGATGAGGCTCAGTAACTATCTACACCGCAAATAGCATGCACGATGTCCACAGCACGAAACAAGTTCTCTCAAGATGAAGATAAATAAACTATGGTGCCTAAACTTAATATATTAAAGCATATGAATTATGAATCCCTGATCATAAAATGTAAAGGGTGAAATAAGAGTTTCAAAACTTTGGTAAATAGGGTAGGGAAATGCTTTTTGCCAAAAGTTCTAAAAAATTATGAGTCCAACATGCCATAAATACTGAAAGCCAAAATTTCTAGGCGACAAACTCATTCGAACGAGATTAGCTAATCATTCTAACAAAAACATATTTCATTCAAACGAAAAAACTTACTCATTCAAACGTCCTTCCAACGTAGTTCTAACGAGATGTGTAATCCTTGACAGAGATTTCTCGTTCGATGGTCGTTATATGCTCATTCTAACGAGATCTTAATTTGGTTATAATGAGATCAAAGTCGTTCTAACAAAAATACTATTTTCATTCTGACGAGGTCAATTCTCATTTTGATGATATTAAACCCAAAAATGTATTGACATTTTTGTCCATTACCATTTAGTATGTCGTATACCGCTACATCATCATTGAAGCTCAAGCTCACATTCACATCAAGACGTATCTGAATAATCAATGATCTTCAACAAAGCCTCGACGAGATTTATTTTGGTAAAAGTTGAGTTTTAAATTCCTTAAAAGTTTCATTTTAGTGTGGGGAAATTTTTCTAAAAAAATTTTTTTCCGAGGCATTTTTATAAAAGAATATTTTTTTCAGAACCGGACCAGTCGCCCTCGCAAATCTTTCTGCCAAAATTTCTTAACCGGACCAATCCTTTTAAAAAAGAAACTGAATTGATCCCCTCCAGACCAATCCCCTTCGCAGATTATGTCCACCGCCTCAAATCTTTTATTTTCTTATAAAAGGGGTATTTCGGTGGTGTGTTTTTACAAGGCTTTGAGAGACATTATTTAGAGAAAAAAACATCAAGTCTTCATATTTTTTAGTCCCAAAACTCATGTTTGAATCACACAAAAAATCCCAATTACTTTTGTGAATCTTGTTGGAACCCTAGAACATTACTTTGTTTTTGTTCATCCTTTGTGGGGAGATCTCTACAACCGAGAGTTGCATGCTATTGTGGAGGGAGTCTCTTCAGAGTTTTTGGATTGCGGTCCTTGTGGTATAGCTGCACGTGAACCACTGTAGATTTCTAGCCGATGCTTTGAAGGTTTGACGAAGACACCGTGCATTACTCTTGTGAGAGATATCAAAATTGTATGTAAGTCAGCGGTCTTGTAAACTTGTCGAAGTCCTAGAAATAAAAAGGTTTTGCCCTTCGGGGATTTTTCCTGAATTATTGTGTCACATGCTATATCTTATTTGTATTGACACGTAGTTACATGTTTAGGGGCTGATTTAATTTGGTTTAAAATATACTCTAATTAAATAAGGTTAAATTGGAAATTTGCAAATTTAATCAATTATCACACACCGACTTTCTACAAAGTGGTATCAGAGTAGGTTACACTAATTTATCACGTATTCTTATTTTCACAAAATTATGTGATATTGATTTTTTTTTTAAAAACAGTTTTATGAAAAATCACAATGTTTCCAATGGAGCACTCATATAATAGAATGCCAATTTTAACGGGGCTAATTATGCCTATTAGAAAGCTCGTATGAAATCACAATTAAAGGCTATTGATGAACGTGTTTGGTTGTTGTGTGAAAGAGGGTGGACTCCTCCCACTGTCACCGTTGAAAATATCACCTCTTTAAAACCCGTGTCGCCCTGGATTGAAGATGATTTTAAATGTCTAATTTTAATTCCCGTGATTTGAGTGCTATTTCTAGAACCATCACTCCCGACGAGTTCCGTCGAATTATGACGTGCACCACGTCTAAAGAGGCATGGGATGTACTCCAATTGACACGTGAGGGTACAAATGCAGTTAAAGAATCAAAATTGCAAAATCTTTCCACCCAATTTGAGACCATTACTATGTTAGAGTCCAAAACTTTTGATGAATTTTATGTACATTTGTCGGACATTGTCAACACTAGTTTTAATTTGGGGGAGGCGATTGATAACACGCGTGTCGTTAAAATTTTGATATCTCTCCCAAAACGCTTTATTCCTAAAGTCACTGTTTTGAACTCTTTGGAAAATTTGAAATCACTTAAGTTGGAAGAACTTGTAGGAGATCTTTTAACCTATGAGATTGACATGTTTCCCCAAACAATTAAGGCTAAGGATAAAGGCATTGCTTTAAACACTCATTTTAAGAAAAAGAAAGAAAAAGTTTGTGAGTTCGATTCTGAGGGAGATTTGATTTTAATGATTTGGCCTTATTTGCAAAAAATTTTAAAAAGTTTCTCAAAATTTCTAAAGAAAATTCTTTCAATAAAAGGAGATTTTTGAGAAAAATAAAAAGAAAATAAAGGCCAGAGAAAGCGGTGAGAAGGAAAAAGAGAATAACTCAGATGAGGAGTGTGAGGAGTACTTTGAGGACGTGACTTGTTTTGAATGTGGGGGTAAGGGGCATAAGTCGTTTAAGTGTCCTACGTGGCTTAGAAAGAAAGGGAAGAAAGTATCCATGACCTCCACACTTAGTGATAGTAGTTAAGGTGAGGGTGATGTGACTAGTGGTGAGACATTTGTTGCTTTTTTAGCAAGTCGTGTGAGCACACCCACTTTGTCCCACAATAGAGCACATGAATTCGACGGTGATGATTTGAGTGCTTCAAGTGAGGCAGAAAGCGAGTGTAAAAGTGGAGATGAAAGTGATCTCCAAAAAGCCTTTAGAGATTTGTACACCGAGACCTTACAAATAAAGAAGTATAATAGGTATTTAGGTCGTCGAGTGTTAGATTTGGAGAGAGAAAACGAGGTTTTAAGAAAGGAAAAATGTGATTTGACCGACACAGTGTCTACTCTGACGACACGTGTATCCCAACTCGAGAGTGATCTCGAACGTGCCAGGGAGGTCAAAGTCAATTTTGAGAACGCACCTAAGAAGGTTGAAAAGGTGGTTCTTAATCCCGATAAGGGTAGGGTTGACGGGCTAGGAAAACGTCATGACGGTACTTCCACTTCTTTTGTCGCACCCGAGTCGGTTCCCACTTTAGTGACAGATTCACATGGCCTAAAAATTAACCCACCTAGGCGTCCGTTTCCCGTTAAGAGATCACGTCCTAGAGTTTTTGGGAGAGGTGTTCCTAGGCCTATTTATGTTTGTTCCCATTGCAAGAGGAGAGGACACCTTATGGAATTTTTCTTTAAGTTGGGTAATGTGTCAGGTTTTGCTACTACACGTGTTTCTACCACACATGCACCCACACATGATACTTTACATGCTCCTGGAGACTACATGAGAGATTTTGCACATCTTAGTGAGCAAGTTAAGTTTTTAGTCAAAACATCACATGACTTGATGGAGGTTTTTCATAAGTTGTCACCACCTTTGGAAAAAAAACCCGCACCTAACGATTAAGGCTTGACTTGTTTGCTAGCATAGGATGTTTTACATGATGATATTATATACCTATTTCTAGTGTGTACCATTTTTGTATGTTTTCCATTTTTTGAAAAAATTTGAAAAATACAAAAATATTTTCTATTTTTTTTTGAAAATTTTGAAAAAGCCAAAAAGATTTTGTTTTGATAAAATTTTGAAAAATCCAAAAAGAGCTTTGTATTTTATTTACACCTTTTATGGACAAACACTTAGGATGACCAGGTCACAACATCATTCCATTTTCATGTGACTTTTTGATAGTGTTTTGAGACAATATATCATGTCATCCATGTGTTTTACATTGTTTGGAGTCATTGAGATGTAATTAGCGTTACTTCCTATATGTTTGACTCGTTATGTATTTTATTGAACATATGCACGAATTTTTTTATTATTGTGCTTGTCTTCTCACATATTGGTTGGGTGTTTTCATCTCAATTTTGTCCTAAAATGAACCAAGTGCAATAATACGAGAGTAATAAAAGTAGTGCATGTAATATCCATTGCCCGTGATGAATTTGTTTAAGATCAAAAAATGATGAGTGAACACGGGAAAGGGCTGCGAGAGTGTAAAATTGACTCATCATGAAAGCCACCATTTGAAAAAGATCCCGCACAAAAAATTAAGGTAATAAAAAGATAAAATATGCCAAAATTTGGGCCAATATGGTTTTCTCTAAGTTGAGAATTTTAGAACCTCATTAAAAAAAATCATTATTTATGAGGGAGTTTTGGTTGGATATGTATCAATGGGTTTGCACGTCCTTTGAAAAGTTCTCAAAACGGAACTAAATAGTTTTGGACGTTATTGGTGTGGAAATCATTTAGACTTCGATTTGTTGATATGATTAAGACGATGTCATCTAAATTCAACTCTTTTACACCTAAAGACTACTTTTTACGTTCATTTATTAGGGGTACACGTATGCATCGTGCACATATGCTTCATTGAGTTGATTTACCTATCGAATTTGATCACACCCATTCATTCCATATTCACGATTTGGTCGTCCTAGAAAAAAATTCATGGTGTGATTTTTTTGTGTAACATTTTTTTTGTATGAAAAATTGAAAAATCAAAAATAGTTTGTGGATGATTTGGAATCCCTTGTTTTACTCCTTTGCATGCGTAGTTTGATCCATATTTTCTATGCTTTGTCGTGACACTCTATGTTTAGTTTTTTTTTCTTATCTGTCTATTTGGGGACATAATAAAAAGGGGGAGAACGAATTATGATTTTATGGGGGAGTTTGCATTATGGGGAGATTTTAGTTTTGTATTGATTGATCTATACTTATATCTCATTTCAAACTCGATGCGTTAGGAAGGGATTCTGCTTTATCTCATGTGTGTAGGTACAAAGTTGAGGATCATTTGTCACACCCTGATGAGAAAAGCAATGAGATTTAATGTTGAAGATTTTGAAGAAAAGTTTGAAGACTTACACATTTTACCTTTTCTCGTATGAGTTTATGGGAGGGTAGTTTTGTATAGGTCATTAGTTCATAATTCGGATATTTTTTATTTTTTACCGGCATAGACATAGGGGGAGATATGTAAGGACATTTTTGTCCATTACCATTTAGTATGTCATATAGTGATACATCGTCATTGAATTTCAAGCTCACATTCACGTCAAGACGTATCTGAATAATCAAGGATCTTCAACAAGGCCTCGACGAGATTTATTTTGGTAAAAGTTGAGTTTTAAATTCCTTAAAAGTTTCATTTTAGTGTTGGGAAATTTTTCTAAAAAGTTTTTAATCCGAGGCATTTTTATAAAAGAATATTTTTTTTCAGAACCGGACCAGTCCCCCTTGCAAATATTTCTGCCAAAATTTCTTAACCGGACCAATCCTTTTAAAAAAAATGGATCGATCCCCTCCGGACCAATCCCCTTTTCCAAACCGAACCAATCATTTTAAAAAAGAAATCGGACCGATCCCCTCCGAACCAATCCCCTTCACAGATTTTGTCCACCACCTCAAATCGTTTATTTTCCTATAAAAGGGGTATTTCGGTGATGTATTTTTACAAGACATTTTTAGAGAAAAAATACATCAAGTCTTCATATTTTTAAGTCCTAAAACTCATGTTTGATTCACAAAAAAAATCCCAATTACTTTTGTCAATCTTTTTGGATCCCTAGAACACTAATTTGTTTTTGTTCATCCTTTGTGGGGATATCTCTACAACCGAGAGCTACGTACTATTGTGGAGGGAGTCTCTATGGAGTTTTTGGGCTGCGGTCCTTGTGGTATAGCTGCGCGTGAACCACTGTAAATTTTTAGCCGTTGCTTTGAAGGTTTGATGAAGCCACCGTGCGTTACTCTTGTGGGCGATATCAAGATTGTATGTAAGTCAATGGTCTTATAAACTTGTCAAAGTCTTGGAAATAAAAAGGTTTTGGTAGGGCTGTAAACGGATATTCAAAAATCCTCATCAATCCGATATTCGAATCCAAATTTGCGGATATTTATCCGAAAATATGGAAACGGATACGAATATGGATACTCTTTAAAAATATCCGAGAAAATGGATACGGATATGGATAGTACTAGTATCCGACACGGATAATCCGTATCCGATGCGGAGTATCCATTTTATCGGATATCCATTTTACCGGATATCCGTATCCGTCAAATATATGTTTAAAATGCTAAGAATAATATTAGTATTAATATTACTAATAAAATAATATTAAAACAAATCTTAATCGTTTATTCCCAAAGCAAAATAAACACATACTCCACTCAAAGCAAAAACACCCTAAAGCTATTGTTTTATTGGGTATATTATAAAATGTCATATATTATTATTTAATTGAGTATATTATCATGGAGTTACACTAAAGTTACAATACACCTTATCACACACAACATACACAGACTAAAGAACATATACTCCACTAAAAAAAACTAACTTCGTTTCATTTCTCCTTCGTACAAAATAAGAGAAAAGAAACTCTCATGTGGTTGTTCGTTAGTTTCCTTAATTATAAATAAATGTAAGAGAGAAACAGAAAAGAATGTAAGAGAGAAACATAATAGAATGTAAGAGAGAAACATAAAAGTAAAGAGATGGTTTTGATTGTAATGAGAACTGAAGTTAACAAGATGTATATTATATAAAAAATAAAAATGTATACTTATTAAAATAAAAATATCAGTATGTTTTGAAGACAAAAGGTCCATGAGGTTATCATTCTCAATAAATTTGATTAATCTAAAAGGTGCATATTATTTCTACTGTTATGGGATGCGACTGTTATTTTTTTATGGCTTTAAGCTTATATGCTTGTAAAGTATGGATGACTTTAAGCCATATTATCATTATGGAATGATACTATTATTAGGGAATCCATAATTGTTGATGTTAGGAGGCAGTAATTTTGTTACATATTTATTTGGATTGGATTGGATTTATATGGATTGGATATTTTAATTGTTATTTTTTGCGATGGCTAATTAATGTAAACGGATACGGATATTATCCGAATCCCAGGTATCCGAGCGGATACGGATATGGATAGTTGTTTTAACTATCCAGGCGGATATGGATACGGATACGGATAGTACATTCAGATAGTGGATACGGATATGTAAAGCATGGTATCCGATCCGTATCCATCCATTTACCACCCCTAGGTTTTGGCCTTCGGGGATTTTTCCTCAATTATTGTGTCGTGTGCTATCTTATTTGTATTGACACGTAGTTGCATGTTTAGGGGCTGATTTAAATTGGTTTAAAATAGACTCTAATTAAATAAGGTTAAATTGGAAATTTGCGAATTTAATCAATTATCACACACTGACTTTCTACACAAAAAAATATTTTTCTTAAAAAAATATTTCAAAACAATTCCAAACGATTTTAGTTTAAAAAAAACACCCTAAAAAATATCCAAGAACCCATATTCAATATGCATTCATATCAGCGAGATCCTTGATAAAGTTGAAGATAAACTTGGCACTATATACGGAACGACATATCAATCTTTGAAGCTTGGCCACTACATCTTCATCAAATACGTCATAGGCTTATGGGATCAATAACACAAAGTCTAACCTGTGACTCAAATATTTTATCCAAAATAAATCCAACTATATGCAAATTGACTCGATTGAAAATTTTTCCTGACAGGTTCATCTATTTTATCGAGGTTCGTCGATTTTTTTTAATCGCAGTTGTATCAGTTTGCAATTGTGATGTGTTATAATGATTGTAGTTAGTCATAATGAGCATAGTGTTACAAGAGGCTCACCTGAGGAAGACGATCTATCGGAGGCTCTTAATTGTGTAAGTCGGAGCATACAAAATTGTGGGGGTTGTGTTTATGGTAACACTGTGGAATTTTGTTTTAAGTGATAGTTTGTGACTGGAGTAAGACTATTTTGGCTCGAGTGAAGTGATTCCCCTTTGGTTGTTTAATATTTTTTCTTTCTGAGGTCTATTAATTTTTGTTGTAAGAAACATCAATAACCTTCAATGGATTTTTTGAATTTTTATACAGCACACCTAATATATGTACTTTAGACATTTGTTGAACAACCTAACTTCAACTTTACAGCCAAAAGTTACACAAATTAGGTTTTCTACTTTAATTTTTACAGCTGAAAGAGACAATACTTGTACAGTAATTTCACGGTTATTTAGACACACACACACACTCCTCTTAACACTTTTATGTAAACTCTTTTCTAAAATTCCCTCTAAAACTCTTAAAGACAAGAAAAAACACTTCTTTTCCCAAAAAATTCTTCCAAGAATTTAATGGAATAAAGTATCTTTATAGCAAAAACAAACCCAAGTGGGTTGCCACTTTGTCAAAATATATTATGGAGACATGTATCCCATAAAATATGTTACACCCTTAACACAAGAATATTGTCTACTTGATGCACAAATAATACACAAATCTTTGTGATATGTTGGGCGCGCACAATAATAAATGTGTCGCATAAACACATGTTGTATTAAGTTTTTTTTTAAGATTAATAATTTCTAATATGATTTAATAATTTAAATGGGAGGCTTATCGTTAAGCCCCTCCTACAAAGATAATAATCGTCACGGTCAAGGATCGTGATAATACTAGGAAATGTCACAATCCTTGATCGTGACAATGTGTGGTCACCCCCAAGTTTGACATGATATTTCATGGTTAAAAAAATTGTGTTAATAAGGAATTATCACGGTCCTTAACCGTGATAAGGTCTCTTGCCATGCCCAAAATTATCACAGTCCTTGATCGTGACAACTCTCTTTTGTCACAGTCAAGATTCATAATAATCTGACTTAAATGGTCAATCAAATGTTTGTAATACCCCGGGACTTTGGGACAGAGAAATTAAATTTTTGGGAGAAATAAAATCTATTTAAATTGAAGAACTTAAATTTGGAAAGTGAGGTCCAAAAATTTAGGACTTTATAAAGTATTCCGGATGATGATTCTGAGAGTGCCATTGATCCCGGCTAGGTCGAGATAGTCGAAATGACTCTCCTTGGCTTTTATTTCGGTTCCGAAATATTTTTAAGTAAGTTTGATTCGAATTGGAGTAAACGAGTCATTTAAAGTGTGTATTACCATTTAAAATGGGGACTTATGTTTTAAAGGCTTAAGAGGCTTACGGATCAGCCTATCTCATTCATGAGAAAGAGAGAAACCCTGGAGAGAGAGAAAGAGAAGAGGAAAAAGGAAGAAAAGAGAGAGGAGAAAGCTTGGATCTTGGAGATTTTCGGCCAATACGTTATCCCGAGGATGATTCAACCTCTACAATTTAGAGGCAAGTATTTAATCTGGCTAAATATTTGATTTGTGTATTTTACTTCATAATCTGTGGATAAAAGAATTGGATTTTGGGATATTATGTCAAAACCTAGCTTTTGGGTATTTTACCTTAAATTTGATGTTTATACATGGGATTGAGGGCATTAAAGTTGATGAGATGAGATGTAGGTTGGGTTTTGATGTGAGGAATGTGATTGAGTTAAAGATTGATGGTTAGATGATAATATTTTGGGTGTATGGAGAGTTTGATTTTGTTCAAAAATGGAAAATGGCCAAGATATCTGGTATGACCGGTCGACCGTGGCCAGGGGACCGGTCGACCGCGCCTCAAGGGAAAATCCTACTGCATTCTTCGTAGTGCAAGATTTAGAATCGCGGTCGACCGGGGGTCTGGGACCGGTCGACCGGTCCTTTGTTTTTAGCCCAAGAATGGGATTTTCTTTTACCCTTTTTCTTTTGGGTTTTATTCTTAGGGACCTTCTTAATGGACTTATTATGGAGGGTTATGATATAATATTAAGGGATTTGTGCCTTTGGATGAATAGGGGCTTTCGGACTTATGTTAGAAATGGATTATGAGGGTGGGATGCCTCTTTTAGTAAGGAAATGATTGTGGGACTAAATGATAAGCGGATTATATTAATATGATGGTGGTGAGCTATTATGAAATAGTTATAAATTGTGGAGATAGTCCCTTTTTGTTTATGTACGTTTGAAGTTATGAGGTATATGCTTTAGACTATTATCGAATAGAATAGTTATGTGTATACTTCTAGCCGAGATAGTTATTACCCATTGGTGTGCAATAAATAATAGATATTCCGAGGTATGATGGGGTTATAAGAAATGAATTGGGATTAAGCTCGTAGATTACCGACTAATAGGTTGTGTTTATACTTATAGCCGGAATGATTATCATACTGATATGTATCTGGGTATGATGATGGATAGGTACGTTCGATGTTAAGAGTTCATAGGAGCAATTGAACCGTAGGCGGAATTAAGAACAATTGGAATGTACTATCAACTAGCGTAGGTTGAGATGTAATGTTCGTCGGGATTGTTACTATATATCTATGTGTGATTAATAATGGAGACTCCCATGCTTGATGGGATCATGGAATGAATCTAGGATGAAGCTTGTGGTCTACTGACTATTAGTTGGGTGTATACCAATAGTCGAAATTATTACTAGATATATAGAAGTATATTCGGACATAGATAGAATGTATAGTGATTGTTATATATGTTAAACTTAGGAGTTAGTAACCTCATTGTTATATGTATTGGAAGACTATTAATATCATAGGGGTAATGGATGAATATGCTTCAAGTGAGGGATCGTATTTGCATAACTAATTAAGTTAATATGCTTGGAGTGACGGCTAGTATAAAGAGGACTATGTACACGTATAGCCGAGTTTATGAATCTCATACATACGGACGAGAGATAGCGTGTATATATGTGTATATGTGGATATATATGTGTGTAGATATGTATATATGTGTGTACATATGGTATGAATACCTATGCCATGCGTGATGGTTTGTACATACGATGTGATCATATGGATGTATATATATAGTGTGTGAATGATATATATACTTAATGTGTGAAGCATACCCGGCACATGCTATCTTGGGTAGTTTCACGATGAGAGTGAGCCCCTAGCTTGAGGAGCAGGGTGTGGATATTCCCCAGGTCATAGTCGTCCATTATTATTTGTGTGATTTTATATTTTTGGGGGTGAGAAGTCTTGGGTATGAGTCGTTCTCACTTGCCAGTTAGGAACTATGACTGTTTCCCATATTTTATGATTGATTTTTTTCACCATGGCGGTGTGATAATAGTCCGATAGGTGGTGACCCCGGGAGAAAGTGAGTAATTCCTGGAAGATGATAGCATGATGCAGTATTTTGGTATCCTATAATTGTTTATGTTATGTGGATTGCAATGTGTAAATTATGTGTGTTATGTATACGTGGTTATAGGAATGAATGATTGCTTATATATATTTAGAGTAAATATATATTTGTATATCCTATAGGTGAAGAGGATATGGAGTTTCTAGGAGGTACATCTTGTGTGATTTCGGTGTTATAGTTTATCAGGGTCGAAGGATCGTACTTAAAGACTATTGCGGTTATATCGACCCCAAAGATTTAAATGGAGATTTAATTGTGTATCTAGAGATGGTATTCAATAATTAGGTAGTTGTAGTAGTAGGAATTGTGTGGACATAATGGATCCCTACGATCAACATTGTTAAGGAGTAGTGTATCGGGGGGGTCCTTATTTGGATTTCGCTTTGCGAGACGCCCCACTCACGAAACATAGTGCAATGTTGGGAGTGGAGAGAAGTTATGCTTTTAGTACTAGAATGTTTGTTATTTAGAGAATGAACTCCTATATTGAAACCAAATGTTAATATTTGTCGTACTAAGACTAAAAATTTGTTTAAGCAAATAATAAGAAACAATAAAGCCGAGTAAGGTATATATATTTGTGTGTATATATTTATGTGGGGTTAGAATGGAAAGGGTTTTGGGGTTATGTAAGATGGCAGGTCATTGTAATACCCCGTAGTTTTATGCTATATTAATTTGGAGATTTATTAAATTTAATGCGAGTTAATTATTTAATAAAAATCCGGAAATTAATTATGTTATAATTATTAACGTGAGGAGAGTTAGTAATTATGGGAAATTTGTTGAATATTACTAATGAGCAAAGTAATATATAGTATATTGGTCATATTGAATGTCACGAGTGAAATAAATGACAATCTTGGAAATTTAAATCGGGACGTGCTCGTGTCACGTCGGGACTTATTTTTGTTAAATGAAAAGTGAATATTTTATAAGTTGCCCATATGGTCGTTTTGAGTGTGCCAACGCGTCCGTAAGGGTCGAGATAGTCAGAAAAGTGTACCCGGGGGTTTAGTTTGGGTCTCGGGGCATTTTTAGGCCTAATTAGTACCCAGGAGGGCAATTTAGTCATTTCACCTTTTTGGGTAATTAAACCCACGAAATTCAGCAACCTATATCAGCCATTTAGGTTAGTCTTTTAGGGTTAGAATATTCAAAAAACAAGTGACGGCCATTAGAGAAGAGAGGAGAGAGCTCCAAGGCAATCCAAGGCCAAAAAGCGGTTTGCGCCGCCGCCACCACCAACGCGTAGATCGCGAGAAGGGGAACGCAACCACATCGGATTCATCTGCAAACCAGACTTCTAAAAATCCCAGGCAAGTATTTTCTTGTGTATTTTCGTTGGTGCAATCTTCATATTAGTTTAGGAATGATTTGTGATGAAAACTATGGAAGAAAACCCAATTTGTGTTAGGAAAATCCATGTAGTATTGATTATATGAAAATTCTGGAAACCTTGCCATGTAGAGGAATATAAACCACGAAATTTTGATGTTATATTAGAAGGAAATTCTGGTAAAAACATATTAGAACCATGTTTAAGAAAAACTTTAGGGTTCTTGATGATTAGATGAGATTTTGGGTTAATTATCCATGTTTAATGTTAGATATACACATGCTTTACGTTGAAAACATCTGGTATATTGATATAATGATAGTAGTAGGATTTTTGGAACGTTTAGAATGGAGAAACATTGTTTTGGATGAAGAAAATTGGTAGAACCCGTAACTGCATTTCTGCAGATTTTTTTTTGCAGACCTGCTTGATCGATCGATCGAGCCTAGAGCTTCGATCGATCGAAGGTTCGATCGATCGAGACCCAATCTTCGATCGATTGACCCCTCCTGGCAGACTCCTATTTCCCTCTTTAAATGAGTTAAATTTCTAATTGTCGTGATATAATTCTTGGGCATTCTTGATAAAATGATTTGGGAGACATTGAGGACCAGTAGGGCATATGAATAAATGTTAGGACCTTTACTCTTCAACGAGAATGGTATTTAGGGGATATTTACTTTAGGGTTGGTAAAATTATGAATTTAAAGGGTAAGGTGCGTAATAGAGTTACGTTGGAACCTAATAAAGACACTTACTGAATTTCAGATTTGTGAGGATAGAGTCCACTAGTGTCATGTAATAAGTGAGAAAACCCTTCGAGTTAAGGTTAGAGATGAAACCTTATACGTAATACTATTAATGTGAAAATTAAGGATAAATATCGTAATTATGGGTGATGAGAGAAACCTATATTGATATAATGATAAGTGGTATATTTATATGGTTGTGTATGCATATATTATATACGTGTGAAAAATGTACCCGCGCTACTTGCTATCCCTGAGGTTACCGCGCTGGGACAGTCTTATCTCGATGGGACCTTTATGGGGGATATTGACTTGTACCCTAGAAGATAGATATCCTTGGTACAGGCTATCGGACCGATAGTTCAGACGGTCCTAAGATACGTGAGGGTATGTACTGACCTCTTAGAGACTTGGAATCTATGCTTCGCCTCAATCTTGTCTTGTGTATTTATGTTATTACAGTTCGAGAGTGATTCAGAACTTGTATACCCCTTAGTGTGAGCGATACGGGGATTGGATAGCAGAGTATGTCTGCACCATAGTTTGTATGTTGGTGCTGTTAGGATATTTATATATTATACGAGTGCTTAATATATATATCTGAATTGGGGAATTTAAACTGTTGATGTAACGTAGTAAGTGAGAAATAATTCGGGACTATAAATTATGAATACTTGTTTTGAGAAAGTATAATATGTCACTGGAAAACTTTATTGATTTTATAAAGTTAAAATGGAGAACTTTGGTTACTAATTGGAACATCCTTTTTAAAATGGAATCGTTGAATTGTAAATCTTACGAGTAATCTAAGATAAGTTAAATCATTTAGGAAGACTAGTGCGATAAATGATAAGACAAACCGTTGGGAAGGTTAGTGCGATAGGTGTGCACATTAGAAGAGAGGTGAGATTTTCTCAAGAGAGTGTCGCACTAATATGTTGTTGCATTGGCTTGTATCAATTTAAATACTTGCTAAACGTATTTTAAATCAAAAACACTTTCGGGCTCTGACCCGTTTTTCTCTCTCTCTCTCTCTCTTGTATATATATGTATATATTTCAGGTGCCCAGCCACAGGGGCGTCTTGCTTAGGATCTCTTGACAGGAACGCGCTGCAGCTTAGGTGGGAGTTGCAGGTCACTTGTGTAGATGGCTTCCTTTATTGACTCCACTTCTAGCATTCTCATTTATTGGGCACGTGTCGCCTTTCCATTATTTCATTGTTATTGGGACATTTGTATTTCAGTTATTTTCTAGTATTGTCACTATGGGATTTATTCAGTTTGAATTGTGTTACTTTATGTTTCGCCTGTTGACATTCGATTGACGAATGTTTTAGATTAATTGGATTATGTTCCAGGTTTATTGTGGTGTGATTCTTATTTTACTGTGATGTTGTTAATAAATAAAATAAATGATTTTTCTTTTAATAAAATTTGGAAAGTTATGCATGAAAATGGTTTTGACACTTAGCTTAATTAATTAGGGTGTTAAATTGGAAAATTTATTTTTAATCGACAGTGATGCTGAGAATGAACCAACTGTTCACCTTGATTTAATTTAATAAAGAAGTGATCGCCCGGTATTTAATTAGGCGGGGTGTCACAGGTGGTATCAAAGCATCAGGTTCTAGTGTCCATAGGATCTGTACGGCTTATTTCGCTTTCATCTTAACGTTATTGCTATAGAGCCCTACTTTTAGGATTGTTGTATTCTTGCTTTTACGTTTAAGTCTTCAGCTATTTGAGATTTGATAATAACTGTAGACTAATAAACTTTTTCACGTTTCAGATGCCTCCGAGACGTGCTCCGAAAGATAGGCGTGCCCAGGCCGAACAGCCAGCAGTTCCGGCACAAGGCACAATGAATGCAAACGAAGTAGCCGCCATTGTTGCTCAGGCGGTGAATGCCCCGATAGCGGTGACTCAGAAGGCTCCACCCCAGGTTCAGGCAGTGGCGCCAGCACAGCTTCCATCTGCATGGGAGAGGGTTCGGGATGCTTTTCAGAAAGCGCATCCCCCTGAGTTCTCTGGTAGCTCCGATATTGTCACAGTTAGCCAATGGAAGAAAGACATCCAGCGGCACCTCCGTATGTATGAGTGTACTGACGTGCAAAAGCAGTTATTGGCTTCCTTTAAGCTGGTGGGAGCCGCATTACAGTGGTGGGAGTCCACTACCACTTTGGATGAGAGGGTTACGATCCCTATTCAGTTGTTCTGGGAGCGGTTTGACCGCAAGTATTTTCCACCCGCGGTGCAGACTGAGATGAGGCGGAAATTGCTAAATTTGAAGTAGGAGAATCTTACTGTAGCTGAGTATGAGGAGGAGTTCATGAGACTTCTCACCATTGTGCCAGATGAGGCACCTACTGAGAGCAAGAAGGTTATGTTATTTGTCGACGAGTTAGCATGGAGGATCCGTCAGCACCTTATCGGGAATTTATCCCTGAGTACTTTCATTGATGTACTCAATGCCGCATTACTACATTTCCAGGATCACCGCTTCCATCTTCAGGGAAGCAAGAGAGCAGGAGAGTCCAGCCAGCAGGGCAGGACCGGGGGTAATACTGTCGGTGGGGCACCATCTCATGGACACACTCGTCAGCACGAGCAAAGTTCCCATCACGGGGACCCTGCTAAGCGATTCCGTTCAGGTGATTCTAGGCAGGGATATGGGGGCTATAGGTAGGGACAGCAGGGCCAGCAGGGCTAACACCGACAGCAGGGACAGCAGCAGGGCCAGCAGGGCCAACAGCGTGCTAATCAGGGCCAACAGGGCCAGTGGCGGGGAGGTAACGGCCAGCAGGGTCGTGGTCAGCAGGGACATAGGGGAGGAAACTTCAGAGTCCGATGTTTTGGGTGTGGCAAACATGGCCATAGACGTCAGGATTGTCCTGAGGGTGATAGGGTACCACAGCAGCAGGGAGCCCGTAATGAGCCACAGAGGCCACTTTTTCCACCTTACCTCCCAGCTCCAGCCCAGGTGCCAGCCCTACCAGCCATTCCAGCAGCTCCAGTGCAGCAGGGGCAATTACAGTATGGACGTGTCTATAATGTCCACCAGGCAGCAGCGCCACAGTCACCACCCGCGATTGAGGGTATGTTTCCTATCCATGGTACTATGGGTCGGGTTTTGTTTGATACGGGGGCAACGCATTATTTTATAGCTACGCATTTTGCGAAGGCCTTAGGGTTGTTAGCCACAGCAGAGAGCACAGTGACGTGTGTGGACTCACCACTGGGGAGTGGGTCACTTATTTTCTTTATATGCCGGGGAGTGGGGGTAGAGATCGGTAGCTGGGTATTACCTGCAGACATGTTAGTCTTAGACATGCACGAGCATGATGTGATTATTGGTATGGATTGGCTCGCAGCTTATAGAGCCATGATTGATTGCTTCGGTGGGAGCATTGTTTTTGCCATTCCGGGGCAAGAGATGTTTGTAGTGGCGATGCCTCGCCCAGAGGGAGGTTCGACCGCTCATTTATATTACATAGAGGAGGATACCTCTAAGTAGGTTGTGATTCCCTTGGATTCGATCCCAGTTGTTAGGGAGTATTCCGATGTGTTTCAGGAGATACCAGGCCTACCCCCCAGTCGAGAGATGGACTTTGTCATAGATTTATTACCAGATACGAGACCTATAGCAAGCGCACCGTACCGTATGGCTCCGGCAGAGATGCGAGAACTACGAGATCAGATAGAGCAGCTGTTAGGTCAGGGTTTCATTCGTAGGAGTACCTCACCTTGGGGCGCTCCAGTCTTGTTTGTGAAGAAGAGAGATGGTTCACTGAGATTGTGTGTGGACTACCGGGAGTTGAACAAGGTCACGATACGGAATAAGTATCCGTTGCCTCGAATCGATGATCTTTTCGACCAGTTGAGGGGAGCAACTTTCTTTTCGAAGATAGATCTGAGGTCGGGGTACCATCAGTTACGTATTAGAGAGCAGGATGTTTCGAAGACTGCTTTCTTGACGAGATATGGGTCCTATGATTTTAGGGTGATGTCGTTCGGACTCACAAATGCTCCAGCCATTTTCATGGACTTAATGAACCGAGTGTTTAGAGAGTTCTTGGATCAGTTTGTCATCGTCTTCATAGATGACATCTTGATATATTCACACTCCGAGGAGGAGCATGCCGAGCACTTGAGGCAGGTTCTTCAGACTCTACGAGAGCATCAGTTGTATGCTAAGTACGAGAAGTGCGGATTCTGGTTACGAGAGGTACAGTTCTTGGGGCATGTTGTTTCTGAGCAGGGGATTGCAGTTGACTCGAGCAAAGTGTCAGCGGTGAGGGAATGGGGACAGCCCACGACACCGACGGAAGTGCGTAGTTTCTTAGGGTTAGCTGGTTACTACAGGAGATTTATTCGGGGATTCTCCAAAATAGTGGGTCCATTGACGAATCTGACTCGCAAGGGAATACCATATGTTTGGGATGATGCTTGTCAATTAGCTTTTGACGAGCTGAAAGACAAGCTTACTTCGGCTCCAGTCCTTGCTTAACCGAAACCGAGTGTGGAGTACCTAGTTTACACCGATGCGTCTCTACGGGGACTTGGAGGAGTACTCCAGCAGGAGGAGAAGGCTATATCTTTTGCTTCCCGCAAGCTTAAGCCACATGAAAAGAATTACCCAACCCACGACCTGGAGTTAGCAGTGGTCGTCTTTCCATTGAGGATATGGAGGCACTACTTATTGGGTGAGAAATTCCGTTTGTTCACAGACCACAAGTCATTGCAATACCTGTTCACTCAGCGAGAGCTGAATATGCATCAGCGCAGATGGCTAGAGTTTGTGAAGGACTACCAGTTCGATATACAGTATCATCCGGGGAAGGCCAACGTAGTTGCTGATGCGTTGAGCCGTAGACCGGTAGACGATGTAACGAATGTCTGGAAAGCAAAGTGGAAGGAGTTGGGTCACCAGGACGCAGTGGCCCGTTCTTTCATATCCGTTATGTCAGTCACACCCGAGATTGTTATGAGGGTGATACAGGCACAGACCATAGACCCGTTTTGCCAGGAGCAGATTGTACGACTTCTAGTCGAGGGTGCTGAGTCCTATTCTGTTAGTTCTGATGGAGGTTTGCGGTTTAATGGGAGATTGGTGGTTCCAGAAGGAGCAGAGTTACGTCATGACGTGATGACTCATTCTCATGGGTCCCGATTTGCAGTACATCCAGGAGGCGATAAGATGTACCAGGACATGAGGCGACAATACTGGTGGAGTGGGATGAAGAAGGACATTGCCGAGTTAGTGTCCAAGTGTTCTACCTGCCAACTGGTAAAGGTGGACCACCAGAAACCGTCAGGATTGCTTCAGCCATTGGAAGTACCCGCGTGGAAGTGGGAGAGTATTTCCATGGATTTTATTATAGGGTTGCCTACATCACAGTGGGGCCACGATTCTATCTAGGTGATTGTAGACCGTTTGACCAAGGTGGCTCATTTTCTGTCGGTACGGACAGATTATACCACGGGTCAATATGCTCAGTTGTTCATCGCTGAGATTGTCAGATTACAAGGGGTGCCCCTGAATATTGTGTCAGATAGAGACAAGATTTTTGTGTCATGTTTCTGGAAAAGCTTTCAAGAGGCTATGGGTACTGAGTTGAGGCTGAGTTCAGCTTATCACCCACAGACAGATGGACAGACAGAGCGTACTAATCAGATGTTAGAGGATATGCTACGCATGTGTATTCTCGATTTTGGAGGAGGTTGGGAGCCACATCTTCCACTGGTAGAGTTTTCTTATAATAACTCCTATCAGTTGACAATTGGCATGGCTCCATTTGAGGCTTTGTATGGCAGGCCTTGTCGTTCTCCAACTTGTTGGCTCGAGGTGGGGGATAACAAGTTGCTAGGACCATAAGTGATTCAGGAGACCTCCGCGAGGATTGAGATGATCAGGAGTCGTATTCGGGTAGCCCAGGACAGGCAAAAGAGCTACGCCGATGCGAAACGGTTCTTTCGGGAGTTTAGTGTGGGGGACCAAGTGTTATTGCATGTATCTCCTATGAAGGGAGTGAAGAGGTTCGGGAAGAAGGGGAAGTTGGCTCCGAGGTATGTGGGACCATTTCCCATCATCGAGAGGATTGGGCCAGTTGCATAAAGGTTGGGACTGCCAGAACATTTACATCGCATCCACGATGTATTCCACATCTCGTCGTTGAGACGATATCTTCGGGATGATATGGCCCATACTCACATTGCGATTGATGAGATCGATTTACAGTTTGATAGATCTTACGAGGAGAGACCGGTGGCTATCCTAGACTATAGTGAGAGGAGATTGAGGTCGAAGATAGTTCCACTTGTGCGGGTTCAGTGGGAGCATCATAATGTGGAGGAATCCACTTGGGAGCGCGAGGCAGATATGCGCGAAAGATATCCAGAGTTGTTTTTACCAGGTCTGCCTTATTTTCCGAATTTCGGGACGAAATTCCGTTATTAGGGGGGAAGTATGTAATACCCCGTAGGTTTATGCTATATTAATTTGGAGATTTATTAAATTTAATGCGAGTTAATTATTTAATAAAAATCCGGAAATTAATTATGTTATAATTATTATTGTGACGAGAGTTAGTAATTATGGGAAATTTCTTGAATATTACTAATGAGCAAAGTAATATATAGTATATTGGTCATATTGAATGTCACGAGTGAATTAAATGACAATCTTGGAAATTTAAATCGGGACGTGCTCGTGTCACATCGGGACTTATTTTTGTTAAATAAAAAGTGAATATTTTATAAGTTGCCCGTATGGTCGTTTTGAGTGCGCCAACGCGTCCGAAAGGATCGAGATAGTCAGAAAAGTGTACCCGGGGGTTTAGTTTGGGTCTCGGGGCGTTTTTAGGCCTAATTAGTACCCCGGGAGGGCAATTTAGTCATTTCACCTTTTTGGGTAATTAAACCCACGAAATTCAGCAACCTATATCAGCCATTTAGGTTAGTCTTTTAGGGTTAGAATATTCAGAAAACAAGTGACGGCCATTAGAGAAGAGAGGAGAGAGCTCCAAGGCAATCCAAGGCCAAAAAGTCACCGGTTTGCGCCGTCGCCACCACCAACGCGTAGATCGCGAGAAGGGAAACGCAACCACACCGGATTCATCTGCAAACCAGACTTCTGAAAATCCCAGGCAAGTATTTTCTTGCGTATTTTCGTTGGTGCAATCTTCATATTAGTTTAGGAATGATTTGTGATGAAAACTATGGAAGAAAACCCAATTTGTGTTAGGAAAATCCATGTAGTATAGATTATATGGAAATTCTGGAAACCTTGCCATGTAGAGGAATATAAACCATGAAATTTTGATGTTATATTAGAAGGAAATTCTGGTAAAAACAGATTAGCACCATGTTTAAGAAAAACTTTAGGGTTCTTGATGATTAGATGAGATTTTGGGTTAATTATCCATGTTTAATGTTAGATATATACATTCTTTACGTTGAAAACATTTGGTATATTGATATAATGATAGTAGTAGGATTTTTAGGACGTTTAGAATGGAAAAACATGGTTTTGGATGAAGAAAATTGGTAGAACCCGTAACTGCATTTATGCAGATTTTTTTTCGCAGACCTGCTTGATCGATCGATCGAGCCCCAAGCTTCGATCGATCGACCCCTCCTGGCAGACTCCTATTTCCCTCTTTAAATGAGTTAAATTTCTAATTGTCGTGATATAATTCTTGGTCATTCTTGATAAAATGATTTGGGAGACATTGAGGACCAGTAGGGCATATGAATAAATGTTAGGACCTTTAATCTTCTACGAGAATGGTATTTAGGGGATATTTACTTTAGGGTTGGTAAATTTATGAATTTAAAGGGTGAGGTGCGTAAGAGAGTTACGTTGGAACCTAGTAAAGACACTTACTGAATTTCAGATTTGTGAGGATAGAGTCCACTAGTGTCATGTAATAAGTGAGAAAACCCTTCGAGTTAAGGTTAGAGATGAAACCTTATACGTAATACTATTAATGTGAAAATTAAGGATAAATATCGTAATTATGGGTGATGAGAGAAACCTATATTGATATAATGATAAGTGGTATATTTATATGGTTGTGTATGCATATATTATATACGTGTGAAAAACGTACCCGCGCTACTTGCTATCCCTGAGGTTACCGCGCTGGGACAGTCTTATCTCGATGGGACCTTTATGGGGGATATTGACTTGTACCCTAAAATATAGATATCCTTGGTACAGGCTATCGGACCGATAGTTCAGACGGTCCTAAGAGACGTGAGGGTATGTACTGACCTCTTAGAGACTTGGAATCTATGCTTCGCCTCAATCTTGTTTTGTGTATTTATGTTATTACAGTTCGAGAGTGATTCAGAACTTGTATACCCCTTAGTGTGAGCGATACGGGGATTGGATAGCAGAGTATGTCTGCACCATAGTTTGTATGTTGGTTTTGTTAGGATATTTATATATTATACGAGTGCTTAATATATATATCTGAATTGGGGAATTTAAACTGTTGATGTAACGTAGTAAGTGAGAAATAATTCGGGACTATAAATTATGAATACTTGTTTTGAGAAAGTATAATATGTCACTAGAAAACTTTATTGATTTTATAAAGTTAAAATGGAGAACTTTGGTTACTAATTGGAACATCCTTTTTAAAATGGAATCGTTGAATTGTAAATCTTACGAGTAATCTAAGATATGTTAAATCATTTAGGAAGACTAGTGCGATAAATGATAAGACAAACCGTTGGGAAGGTTAGTGCGATAGGTGTGCACATTAGAAGAGAGGTGAGATTTTCTCAAGAGAGTGTCGCACTAATATGTTGTTGCATTGGCCTGTATCAATTTAAATACTTGCTAAATGTATTTTAAATCAAACACACTTTCGGGTTCTGACCCGTTTTTCTCTCTATCTCTCTCTCTCTTGTATATATATGTATATATTTCAGGTGCCCAGCCACAGGGGTGTCTTGCTTAGGATCTCTTGACAGGAACGCGCTGTAGCTTAGGTGGGAGTTGCAGGTCACTTGCGTAGACGGCTTCCTTTATTGACTCCACTTCTAGCTTTCTCATTTATTGGGCACGTGTAGCCTTTCCATTATTTCATTTTAATTGGGACATTTGTATTTCAGTTAATTTATAGTATTGTCACTATGGGATTTATTCAGTTTGAATTGTGTTACTTTATGTTTCGTATGTTGACATTCGATTGACGAATGTTTTAGATTAATTGGATTATGTTCCAGGTTTATTGTGGTGTGATTCTTATTTTACTGTGATGTTGTTAATAAATAAAATAAATGATTTTTCTTTAAATAAAATTTGGAAAGTTATGCATGAAAATGGTTTTGACACTTAGCTTAATTAATTAGGGTGTTAAATTGGAAAATTTATTTTTTATCGACAGTGATGCTGAGAATGAACCAACTGTTCACCTTGATTTAATTTAATAAAGGAGTGATCGCCCGGTATTTAATTAGGCGGGGTGTCACAGTCATGCGGGTATTGGCCGTGCGTATGGTCAGGTAAGTTATCCTTAAGTGGGTGGGGTAACTTAATTAAGGTTCCAGGACACGATTAGGTGCGCTCTGTAGCTGAGAGGTGAGTTTGGGGGTTTCACGAGAGTGCGACTCCCCTTTAATTATGAAATAGTGCATTTATATTTATTATGCACGGTTAACACACTTACTGCAAACGTTTTTACACCTCGGACTCTGACCCGTTTATATTTCTCTTTTGCTATATATATATATATATATATATATATATATATATATATATATATATATATATATATATATATATATATATATATATATATATATATATATATATATATATATATATATATATATATATATATACTACAGGTGTCCTACCGCTTGGATACGGGATTCTTTTCTATCTAGAGTCTCGCGAGCCGTAGCAGATGCGGACTGTTGCGAGGTTTTAAATTTTAGTCGCTTTCTATTCCTTTGAAAATCTAGATAGGATTCATGTTGTTTGTCGGGTTCATACCCAAGAGTTATTTTTAGCTATTTATATTTCTTCTTTATGGTTATTGTACTGTCTGTGATCCGACAGCTTATTCGGGTATATTTTTTTATGTACTTATGATGTTTTGAGAGTATGTCCTTTCTTCATGTTGGGCATGTATATTCTTTATTCGTGTTAATGGTCATTCTTATTGTTGGGTTGATATCCATTGCATGTTTTATTTAAATTTTTGGCATCCGCTTTTATAGTTTTGGGTAGTTAGACTTATTTATTTTTGCATCGTCAATTGATGCTAAGAGTGATCCATTTGAGATTCCTGTTTTATTTTAGTATAGGACTGGCCACCCATTATTATTTTAAGTGGGGTGTCATAGATGGTATCAGAGCATCAGGTTCTATTGTCATTAGGATCTGTGCAGGTTTTATGTGTTCCTCCGCAAGCGTTCTTGATGTAGAGCCCTATTATTTGGATTGTTGTGTTCACTACGTTTATTTCCTTCTGCGAGGTGTACTGACTTGAATGACGTTCTGACGCAGTTTCTCTCATCTCAGACATCGCAAATAATAAGTCGTCCAGGAAGGGGCAGGATGGGAGATGTAATACCCATAACTGATTTTGGGTACGCTTTGAATGGAGGTATTTTCTTTCTGCGACTCAGGCAGAGATAAGAAGGAGAATTCTAGCGGTGATCTGACGGTGGTCAAGTGAGAAGGAGAATTAACTCGAATGGAGAATTTTATGATCGATGAGGTAAGTACTGAGGATACGCGAATATTGAAGCCCGTGGGAGGTTTAGATTGATGAATTTTCTAGCATTTGTTAGGGAAAAATCGATGTTGCTGACTTTTACCGATGTGAGGTGTGTGGGGTTGTGCCAATGTCGGGAGTATCGCCTTCTTGGAAGAAGGAGTATGGAATTTGGAGAATTTGGTCCATTGAGTAGGACTGAAGGAGTTGTCAGGGGTCGCAATAGCGCCTTGTCTTTCAGGATGGTTAGGAAGGATTTTTGGGAGGATGTTTCTTTGAGGAGAATTAGGCCTTAGAAAGAAGGGCTTGTCCTGGTAAGAGTAGATGGGCTCAGTAATGAAGTGAAACAGTTGGATTATGGAAGCATAAGGTAGAGTACCTTTCTTTGGGTTTATCTCATGCTTTGCGCAGTATTGGTAGCGTCGCATGTAAGGTATTATGAGGGGTTAGTCGCTATAACCATAGGGTGTACAGAATTTCCTTCGAGGAAGGAGTGAGCAAGTGTGGCTTTTGTATGGCATCTTTTGGGATAGTATATCATTCGCAATGAGCTAGTTGAGAGTTGTGCTATTGATTTCTGGAAGTGTGGATTGTTAAGGTTTGTTGAGTAGTGGTTATAAGGTTATTGTTTTATAGATAGGCTAGGGCAGGTAATTATGGTATTCCAATGAGGGAAGGACTTGTCTTGTGGCAATGCTTTCATGTGATGTAAAGGATTTATATATAACTGAAGAGGTTCAGAGTTTGGTAGATCATTGTTGAGCGGCAAATTTAGCTCATGGTTGTGCTAGTTTTGAGAACTAGGTATTGGTTAGAGTATTGTATTTTTTGAGGCCTTGTGTCTTGAACATAAGGTGTTTATTTGGCGTGTCGAAAGACATGGAATTGTTTTATATTATATTGCTATATAGGCCTTCGGGAAAAATCTTTGATTTGAAAATCTTTTATAAAACCTTAATCCTGGTCCAACTGATCTCAATCCCCGACATGGCTACACAGTAGTGTATTGGGAGGTTCCTTGTTTGGATTTCGCTTGCGAGACCTCCCCCACATGAAGGTAGCATATGTCAGGAACTGAGAAGAGTTCAACCATTGGAAATTTCAAAGATTTTATATTTGGTACGTTATAATAGGTTATACTGTTGAGAGTTATATTACGATTTGAGGCTAGTAGATCCGGGTTATGTTTTTATGAGTGGAGTTCGGGTACAGGGTGTATGGGCGCCCTGGGTAGCTCGTTTATTTTTAAAGTTTATATGGACCGTTGTGAGAAGTGGGAGAGATAAGTATGGTGATCTCGAAGGTAGATGTAAGGACTAGATGAGATTCGAAGACCTAGGCATAACACAAATTTCTAGGATGAAAATTTTATAAGGGGGGAAGTCTGTAATACCCCGTGACTTTGGGACAGAAAAATTAAATTTTTGGGAGAAATAAAATTTATTTAAATTGAAGAATTTAAATTTGGAAAGTGAGGTCCAAAAATTTAGGACGTTATAAACTATTTCGAATGATGATTCTGAGTGCGCCATTGATCCCGAATAGGTAGAAATGACTGTCCTTGGGTTTTATTTCGATTTCGAAATATTTTTAAGTAAGTTTGACTCGAATTGGAGTAAATGAGTCATTTAAAGTGTGTATTACAATTTAAAATGGGGACTTATGTTTTAAAGGCTTAAGAGGCTTACGGATCAGCCTATCTCATTCATGAGAAAGAGAGAAACCCTAGAGAGAGAGAAAGCGAAGAGGAAAAAGGAAGAAAAGAGAGAGGAGAAAGCTTGGATCTTGGAGATTTTCGGCCAATACGTTATCCCGAGGATGATTCAACCTCTACAATTTAGAGGCAAGTATTTAATCTGGCTAAATATTTGATTTGTGTATTTCATTTCATAATCTGTGGATAAAAGAATTGGATTTTTGGATATTATGCCAAAACCTAGCTTTTGGGTATTTTACCTTAAATTTGATGTTTATACATGGGATTGAGGGCATTAAAGTTGATGAGATGAGATGTAGGTTGGGTTTTGATGTGAGGAATGTGATTGAGTTAAAGATTGATGGTTAGATGATAATATTTTGGGTGTATGGAGAGTTTGATTTTGTTCAAAAATGGAAAATTGACAAGATATCTGGTATGACCGGTCGACCGCGGCGAGGGGACCGGTCGAACGCGCCTCAAGGGAAAATCCTACTGCATTCTTCGTAGTGCAAGATTTAGAATCGCGGTCGACCGGTCCTTTGTTTTTAGCTCAAGAATGGGATTTTCTTTTACCCTTTTTCTTTTGGGTTTTATTCTTAGGGACCTTCTTAATAGACTTATTATGGAGGGTTATGATATAATATTAAGGGATTTGTGCCTTTGGATGAATAGGGGCTTTCGGACTTATGTTAGAAATGGATTATGAGGGTGGGATGCCTCTTTTAGTAAGGAAATGATTGTGGGACTAAATGATAAGCGGATTATATTAATATGATGGTGGTGAGCTATTATGAAATAGTTATAAATTGTGGAGATAGTCCCTTTTTGTTTATGTACGTTTGAAGTTATGAGGTATATGCTTTAGACTATTATCGAATAGAATAGTTATGTGTGTACTTCTAGCCGAGATAGTTATTACCCATTGGTGTGCAATAAATAATAGATATTCTGAGGTATGATGGGGTTATAAGAAATGAATTGGGATTAAGCTCGTATATTACCGACTAATAGGTTGTGTTTAAACTTATAACCGAAATGATTATCATACTGATATGTATCTGGGTATGATGATGGATAGGTACGTTCGATGTTAAGAGTTCATAGGAGCAATTGAACCGTAGGCGGAATTAAGAACAATTGGAATGTACTATCAACTAGCGTAGGTTGAGATGTAATGTTCGTCGGGATTGTTACTATATATCTATGTGTGATTAATAATGGAGACTCCCATGCTTGATGGGATCATGGAATGAATCTAGGATGAATATTGTGGTCTACTGACTATTAGTTAGGTGTATACCAATAGTCGAAATTATTACTAGATATATAGAAGTATATTCGGACATAGATAGAATGTATAGTGATTGTTATATATGTTAAACTTGGGAGTTAGTAACCTCATTGTTATATGTATTGGAAGACTATTAATATCATAGGGGTAATGGATGAATATGCTTCAAGTGAGGGATCGTATTTGCATAACTAATTAAGTTAATATGCTTGGAGTGACGGCTAGTATAATGAGGACTATGTACATGTATAGCCGAGTTTATAAATCTCATACATACGGACGAGAGATAGTGTGTATATATGTGTATATGTGGATATATATATGTGTAGATATGTATATATGTGTGTACATATGGTATGAATACCTATGCCGTGCGTGATGGTTTATACATACGATGTGATCATATGGATGTATATATATAGTGTGTGAATGATATATATACTTAATGTGTGAAGCATACCCGGCACATGCTATCTTGGGAAGTTGCGCGATGAGAGTGAGCCCCTAGCTGGAGGAGCAGGGTGTGGATATTCCCCAGGTCATAGTCGTCCATTATTATTTGTGTGATTTTATATTTTTGGGGGTGAGAAGTCTTGGGTATGAGTCGTTCTCACTTGCCAGTTAGGAACTATGACTGTTTCCCATACGTTATGATTGATTTTTTTCACCATGGCGGTGTGATAATAGTCCGATAGGTGGTGACCCCGGGAGAAAGTGAGTAATTCCTGGAAGATGATAGCATGATGCAGTATTTTGGTATCCTATAATTGTTTATGTTATGTGGATTGCAATGTGTAAATTATGTGTGTTATGTATACGTGGTTATAGGAATGAATGATTGCTTATATAAATTTAGAGTAAATATATATTTGTATATCCTATAGGTGAAGAGGATATGGAGTTTCTAGGAGGTACATCTTGTGTGATTTCGGTGTACTAGTTTATCAGGGTCGAAGGATCGTACTTAGAGACTATTGCGGTTATATCGACCCCAAGGATTTAAATGGGGATTTAATTATGTATCTAGAGATGGTATTCAATAATTAGGTAGTTGTAGTAATAGGAATTGTGTGGACATAATGGATCCCTACGATCAACATTGTTAAGGAGTAGTGTATCGGGGGGGTCCTTATTTGGATTTCGCTTTGCGAGACGCCCCACTCACGAAACATAGTGCAATGTAGGGAGTGGAGAGAAGTTATGATTTTAGTACTAGAATGTTTGTTATTTAGATAATGAACTCTTATATTGAAACCAAATGTTAATATGTGTCGTACTAAGACTAAAAATTTGTTTAAGCAAATAACAAGAAACAAAAAAGCCGAGTAAGGTATATATATTTGTGTGTATATATTTATGTGGGGTTAGAATGGAATGGGTTTTGGGGTTATGTAAGATGGCAGGTCATGCGGGTATTGGCCGTGCGTATGGTCAGGTAAGTTATCCTTAAGTGGGTGGGGTATCTTAATTAAGGTTCCAGGACACGATTAGGTGCGCTCTGTAGATGAGAGGTGAGTTTGGGGGTTTCACGAGAGTGCGACTCCCCTTTAATTTTGAAATAGTGCATTTATATTTATTATGCACGGTTAACGCACTTACTGCAAACATTTTTACACCTCGGACTCTGACCCGTTCATATTTCTCTTTTGCTATATATATATATATATATATATATATATATATATATATATATATATATACTACAGGTGTCCTACCGCATGGATACGGGATGCTTTTCTATCCAGAGTCTCGGGAGCCGTAGCAGATGCGGACTGTTGCGAGGTTTTAAATTTTAGTCGCTTTCTATTCCTTTGAAAATCTAGATAGGATTCATGTTATTTGTCGGGTTTATACCCAATAGTTATTTTTAGCTATTTATATTTCTTCTTTATGGTTATTGTACTGTCTGTGATCCGACAGCTTATTCGGGTATATTTTTTTATGTACTTATGATGTTTTGAGAGTATGTCCTTTCTTCATGTTGGGCATGTATATTCTTTATTCGTGTTAATGGTCATTCTTATTGTTGGGTTGATATCCATTGCATGTTTTATTTAAATTTTTGGCATCCGCTTTTATAGTTTTGGGTAGTTAGACTTATTTATTTTTGCATCGTCAATTGATGCTAAGAGTGATCCATTTGATATTCCTGTTTTATTTTAGTATAGGACTGGCCACCCATTATTATTTTAAGTGGGGTGTCACAGATGGTATCAGAGCATCAGGTTCTATTGTCATTAGGATCTGTGCAGGTTTTATGTGTTCCTCCGCAAGCGTTCTTGATGTAGAGCCCTACTATTTGGATTGTTGTGTTCACTACGTTTATTTCCTTCTGCGAGGTGTACTGACTTGAATGACGTTCTGATGCAGTTTCTCTCATCTCATACATCGCAAATAATAAGTCGTCCAGGAAGTGGCAGGATGGGAGATGTAATACCCATAACTGATTTTGGGTACGCTTTGACTGGAGGTATTTTCTTTCTGCGACTCAGGCGGAGATAAGAAGGAGAATTCTAGCGGTGATCTGACGGTGGTCAAGTGAGAAGGAGAATTAACTCGAATGGAGAATTTTATGATCGATGAGGTAAGTACTGAGGATACGCGAATATTGAAGCCCGTGGGAGGTTTAGATTGATGAATTTGCTAGCATTTGTTAGGGAAAAATCGATGTTGCTGACTTTTACCGATGTGAGGTGTGTGGGGTTGTGCCAATGTCGGGAGTATCGCCTTCTTGGAAGAGGGAGTAAGGAATTTGGAGAATTTAGTCCATTGAGTAGGACTGAAGGAGTTGTCAGGGGTCGCAATAGCGCCTTGTCTTTCAGGATGGTTAGGAAGGATTTTTGGGAGGATGTTTCTTTGAGGAGAATTAGGCCTTAGAAAGAAGGGCTTGTCCTGGTAAGATTAGATGGGCTCAGTAATGAAGTGAAACAGTTGGATTATGGAAGCATAAGGTAGAGTACCTTTCTTTGGGTTTATCTCATGCTTTGCGCAGTATTGGTAGCGTCGCATGTAAGGTATTATGAGGGGTTAGTCGCTATAACCATAGGGTGTACAGAATTTCCTTCGAGGAAGGAGTGAGCAAGTGTGGCTTTTGTATAGCATCTTTTGGGATAGTATATCATTCGCAATGAGCTAGTTGAGAGTTGTGCTATTGATTTCTGGAAGTGTGGATTGTTAAGGTTTGTTGAGTAGTGTTTATAAGGTTATTGTTTTATAGATAGGCTAGGGCAGGTAATTGTGGTATTCCAATGAGGGAAGGACTTGTCTTGTGGCCATGCTTTCATGTGATGTAAAGGATTTATATATAACTGAAGAGGTTCAGAGTTTGGTAGATCATTGTTGAGCGGCAAATTTAGCTCATGGTTGTGCTAGTTTTGAGAACTAGGTATTGGTTAGAGTATTATATTTTTTGAGGCCTTGTGTCTTGAACATAAGGTGTTTATTTGGCGTGTCGAAAGACATGGAATTGTTTTATATTATATTGCTATATAGGCCTTCGGGAAAAATCTTTGATTTGAAAATCTTTTATAAAACCTTAATCCTGGTCCAACTGATCTCAATCCCCGACATGGCTACACAGTAGTGTATTGGGAGGTTCCTTGTTTGGATTTCGCTTGCGAGACCTCCCCCACATGAAGGTAGCATATGTCAGGAACTGAGAAGAGTTCAACCATTGGAAATTTCAAAGATTTTATATTTGGTACGTTATAATAGGTTATACTGTTGAGAGTTATATTACGATTCGAGGCTAGTAGAGCCGGGTTATGTTTTTATGAGTGGAGTTCGGGTACAGGGTGTATGGGCGCCCTGGGTAGCTCGTTTATTTTTAAAGTTTATATGGACCGTTGTGAGAAGTGGGAGAGATAAGTATGGTGATCTCGAAGGTAGATGTAAGGACTAGATGAGATTCGAAGACCTAGGCATAACACAAATTTCGAGGATGAAAATTTTATAAGGGGGGAAGTCTGTAATACCCCGTGACTTTGGGACAGAAAAATTAAATTTTTGGGAGAAATAAAATTTATTTAAATTGAAGAATTTAAAGTTGGAAAGTGAGGTCCAAAAATTTAGGACGTTATAAAGTATTTCGAATGATGATTCTGAGTGCGCCATTGATCCCGAATAGGTAGAAATGACTGTCCTTGGGTTTTATTTCGATTTCAAAATATTTTTAAGTAAGTTTGACTCGAATTGGAGTAAATGAGTCATTTAAAGTGTGTATTACCATTTAAAATGGGGACTTATGTTTTAAAGGCTTAAGAGGCTTACGGATCAGCCTATCTCATTCATGAGAAAGAGAGAAACCCTAGAGAGAGAGAAAGAGAAGAGGAAAAAGGAAGAAAAGAGAGAGGAGAAAACTT
This sequence comes from Sambucus nigra, assembly GCA_949130495.1. Classification (NCBI taxonomy): domain Eukaryota; kingdom Viridiplantae; phylum Streptophyta; class Magnoliopsida; order Dipsacales; family Adoxaceae; genus Sambucus; species Sambucus nigra. The sequence goes on from OX422211.1 coordinate 94,884,419, forward strand.
GGATCTTGGAGATTTTCGTCCAATACGTTATCCCGAGGATGATTCAACCTCTACAATTTCGAGGCAAGTATTTAATCTGGCTAAATATTTGATTTGTGTATTTCATTTCATAATATGTGGATAAAAGAATTGGATTTTGGGATATTATGTCAAAACCTAGCTTTTGGGTATTTTACCTTAAATTTGATGTTTATACATGGGATTGAGGGCATTAAAGTTGATGAGATGAGATGTAGGTTGGGTTTTGATGTGAGGAATGTGATTGAGTTAAAGATTGATGGTTAGATGATAATATTTTGGGTGTATGGAGAGTTTGATTTTGTTCAAAAATGGAAAATTGTCAAGATATCTGGTATGACCGGTCGACCGCGGCGAGGGGACCGGTCGAACGCGTCTCAAGGGAAAATCCTACTGCATTCTTCGTAGTGCAAGATTTAGAATCGCGGTCGACCAGGGGTCTGGGACCGGTCGACCGGTCCTTTGTTTTTAGCCCAAGAATGGGATTTTCTTTTACCCTTTTTCTTTTGGGTTTTATTCTTAGGGACCTTCTTAATGGACTTATTATGGAGGGTTATGATATAATATTAAGGGATTTGTGCCTTTGGATGAATAGGGGCTTTCGGACTTATGTTAGAAATGGATTATGAGGGTGGGATGCCTCTTTTAGTAAGGAAATGATTGTGGGACTAAATGATAAGCGAATTATATTAATATGATGGTGGTGAGCTATTATGAAATAGTTATAAATTGTGGAGATAGTCCCTTTTTGTTTATGTACGTTTGAAGTTATGAGGTATATGCTTTAGACTATTATCGAATAGAATAGTTATGTGTGTACTTCTAGCCGAGATAGTTATTACCCATTGGTGTGCAATAAATAATAGATATTCCGAGGTATGATGGGGTTATAAGAAATGAATTGGGATTAAGCTCGTAGATTACCGACTAATAGGTTGTGTTTATACTTATAGCCGGAATGATTATCATACTGATATGTATCTGGGTATGATGATGGATAGGTACGTTCGATGTTAAGAGTTCATAGGAGCAATTGAACCGTAGGCGGAATTAAGAACAATTGGAATGTACTATCAACTAGCGTAGGTTGAGATGTAATGTTCGTCGGGATTGTTACTATATATCTATGTGTGATTAATAATGGAGACTCCCATGCTTGATGGAATCATGGAATGAATCTAGGATGAAGCTTGAGGTCTGCTGACTATTAGTTAGGTGTATACCAATAGTCGAAATTATTATTAGATATATCGAAGTGTATTCGGATATAGATGGAATGTATAGTGAAACTTATACATGTTAAACTTGGGAGTTAGTAACCTCATTGTTATATGTATTGGAAGACTATTCATATCATAGGGGTAATGGATGAATATGCTTCAAGTGAGGGATTGTATTTATATAACTAATTAAGTTAATATGCTTGGAGTGACGGCTAGTATAATGAGGACTATGTACACGTATAGCCGAGTTTATGAATCTCATACATACGGACGAGAGATAGTGTGTATATATGTGTATATGTGGATATATATATATATGTGTGTGTGTGTGTGTGTGTGTGTGTGTGTAGATATGTATTTCTGTGTACATATGGTGTGAATACCTAAGACGTGCACTATGGTTTGTATATATGATGTGATCATATGGATGTATATATATATATAGTGTCTGAAGGATATATATACTTAATGTGTGAAGCATACCCGGCACATGCAATCATGGAAAGTTGCGCGATGAGGGTGAGCCCCTGGCTCGAGGAGCAGGGTGTGGATATTCCCCAGGTCATAGTCGTCCATTATTATTTGTGTGATTTTATATTTTTGGGGGTGAGAAGTCTTGGGTATGAGTCGTTCTCACTTGCCGATTAGGAACTGTGACCACTTCCCATACGTTATGATTGATTTTGTCGCCATGGCGGTGTGATAATAGTCTGATAGGTTGTGACCCCAGGAGAAAGTGAGTAATTCCTGGAAGATGATAGCATGGTGCAGTATTTTGTTATCCTATAACCGTTTATGTTATACGGATTGCAATGTGTACATTATATGTGTTATGTATACGTGGTTATAGGAATGAATGATTGCTTATATATATTTAGAGTAAATATATATTTGTATATCCTATAGGTGAAGAGGATATGGAGTTTCTAGGAGGTACATCTTGTGTGATTTCGGTGTACTAGTTTATCAGGGTGGAAGAATCGTACTTAGAGACTAATCCGGTTATATCGACCCCAAGGATTTAAATGGGGATTTAATTGTGTATCTAGAGATGGTATTCAATAATTAGGTAGTTGTAGTAGTAGGAATTGTGTGGACATAATGGATCCCTACGATCAACATTGTCAAGGAGTAGTGTATCTGGGGGGTTCCTTATTTGGATTTCGCTTTGCGAGATGCCCCACGTACGAAACATAGTGCAATGTTTGGAGTGGAGACAAGTTATGCTTTTAGTACTAGAATGTATGTTATTTAGAGAATGAACTCTTATATTGAAACCAAATGTTAATATGTGTCGTACTAAGACTAAAATTTTGTTTAAGCAAATAACAAGAAACAATAAAGCCGTGTAAGGTATATATATTTGTGTGTATATATTTATGTGGGGTTGGATGAAAAGGGTTTTAGGGTTATGTAAGATGGTAGGTCATGCGGGTATAGGTCGTGCGTATGGTCAGGTAAGTTGTCCTTACGTGGGTGGGGTAACTTAATTAATGTTCCAAGACACGATTAGGTGCACTCTGTAGATGAGAGGTGAGTTTGGGGGTTTCACGAGAGTGCGATTCCACTTTAATTATGAAATAGTGCATTTATATTTATTATGCACGGTTAACACACTTGCTGCAAACATTTTTACACCTCGGGCTCTGAACCGTTTATATTTCTATTTTGCTATATATATATATATATTGTACTACAGGTGACCTACCGCATGGATACTGGATGCTTTTCTATCCAGAGTCTCGGGAGCCGTAGCAGATGCGGACTGTTGCGGGATTTAGATTGTAATCTCTTTCTATTCCTATGAAAATCTAGATAGGATTCATGTTGTGTGTCGGGTTTATACCCAAGAGTTATTTTTAGCTATTTATTTTTCTTCTTTATGGTTATTGTACTGTTTGTGACCCGACATCTTATTCGGGTATATTTTTGTATGTACTTATGATGTTTTGAGAGTATGTTCTTTCTTCATGTTGATCATGTATATTCTTTATTCGTGTTAATGGTCATTCTTATTGTTGGGTTGATATCCATTGCACATTTTATTTAAATTTTTGGCTTCCGCTTTTATAGTTTTGGATAGTTAGCCTTATTTATTTTTGTTTCGTCAGTTGATGCTAAGAGTGATCCATTTGAGATTCCTATTTTATTTTAATATAGGTCTGGCCACACGTTATTATTTTAAGCGGGGTGTCACAATGTTATTCAAGCCCATGAACCGAAACAAGCAAAGATTATATACCAGATTCAATGTGTTTGAACATATTTCTCCATTACCGACAACAAAAGGTATAATTATATTTTTTAGATCAAAGTTTTTAATACTATAATTGGATATTTTATGAGGCTTTTCCCGTTTTGAAAAATGTCTTTAAAATAAAGTTATTAGTTTTGGGTCGTTCTAACGAGATCTTATCTCGTTCTAACGAGATGAAAATATCGTTCGAACGAGCTTCCCAGGAAATGACAACCTTGTTGGAACATACTTCAATTGACATTCCAATGAGAAATATCTGTTTGGTTTTTTCACCCTCATTGGAAGCTCGTTGGAAGCTTGTTTAATGAGATTTACATGTCGTTTGAACGAATTATGTTCTCGTTTGAACGAGATACATAATGTCGTTCGAACAACCTTAATCTCGTTCAAACGAACGATGCAAATTTTAATAAAACGGTTTTAACTTGATCAAAACGTCTTCTCTCTTAGAAAATCAGTTTACCATTCATTTGAGAACAGCCTTTTGATAGTAAAAAATCATTTTTGATCCTCCTTTTTGTTCTTAACTTCAAAATCAAAAGATCCAATTATAAAATTTATATTCTAGATCATCTTTTAAGAACATACCCATGCACATCATCATATACACTTTTGTGTGGTGGATTCCATACAAGAAGGTGATGTTAGAGGCTGTCGGAGGACTCCAAGACAAGGACTTGTTGTGAAACTGTTACTGGATTGCGTAAAGCTGTAGATTAAGGTAGAAGGCGATCGTTTACATGTGGTTCGGGAGTCGGGTATTTTTTATCATTTGTGATTTTTTAAAACCTTCTCTATTGTGGATTTTTTTCTTGGCCTGGCCATCCGAGGTTGTTCCCAATCAGGTTTTCCTCATAAATTGTCATCTTGTGTGTGTGCTTGTTATTTATTATCAGACTAATCATGCATGTCAACCTAGTAATTAGGTGATTCATAATTAAAATTCGTAATAATTGGAATTGCATGCTTAGAAAGGCTTAGACCGTCTGCTTACTATTTAAGTTACTTGGGATTTCCTTATTCATAAATAGAAAATCAATTTTTTAATTGGTATCAGAGCGGGTGTCTAGAAGTTAATTAGGGAGATTTTTCTAGGAGATTTTCCAAGGAGTCATTAAATAGGTTACCCATGTTTGACGGATCTAATTACGCATATTAGAATGCACGTATGAGAGTTTCTATTAAGTCTATAGATGAGATAGTCTGGATGGAGGTAGTTCGAGGGTGGACTCCACCCACTATGATTAGGAGAGTGCACGGTTACTAAATCGGTTGAGAGTTGGAGTGAGGATGAACATAAATTGTGTAACTACAAATCACATGGTCTTAACGCTTTGTTCATTGCTGTCTCAGTAGAGGACTTTTGCCGAATAATGATGTGTGAAACATCTAAGGAGGCTTAGGACACACTCTTACTTATGCATGAAGGAAAAAATGCGGTGAAAGCCTCAAAAATCCCAAATCTGACTACCCAGTTTGAAACCATCCGAATGAATGAGGATGAAACCTTTGGCGTGCTCTATACTCTTTTCTCCGACATTGTGAATTCTTCATTCAATCTGGGAGAAAGAATTCTCGAAACTCGAATTGTGAAGAAAATCTTAAGGTCCTTACCTGAAAGATTTAACCCAAAAGTCACTATCTTAAACTCTGTGCAAAGTCTCGACACCTTGAAACTTGAAGAACTTGTTAGTGGCTTTCACACCTACGAGATCGACATGTTTCCTCAACTCCCAAAGAAAACGGACAAGAGCATTGCCTTGAAAGGCAATAAGGGTGAGTTGTCGGAATCTGATGAGTCTGACCTTAACCCCAAGGACATGGAATTATTAGCTAAAAAAATTTTAAAAATTATAAAGTTCAAGAAACAAAATTCAAATTATGATAACAAAAATTTTAGAAAACAAATATAATAAGGCAAGAAAGAATTTTTGTAATCGTGAGTTTAAGAAAAACAAAAAGACCACTCTAAGAAAGATGATTCTGAGAGATGTTAGGAATGTGATGGTCGTGATCACAGAGCGTTTGAATGTCCTACTAAGATTAAGAGACAAGCTAAAAATAAAGTTGTATACAATTCAACTCTCAGCGATAGTGATGTGGAGTCAGATGATTCAGGTGAGAGCTCTCCTTCTGGACAACTTTACTGCATTCTCTGCTAGCCATGCTAGTCAGTCCAGTGTGTTTCACTCTGATGATGATGATTACCTGAATGAAGGTATTGGATTTAGCTCTAAATTTTCCCAAGACAGTGAGAAGGATGATGGTTTTAGTGATGTAGATGGTGATGAAGGTGATCTCCAAGCCACCTATTCTGAGATATACACTTAATCCATGAAAATCCAAAAGGGGAATAAAAAATTGACTATCAAGGTGTTAATGTGAAAGGAGTTAGTTTCCCTAAAAGAGATTAAGGCAATGGTGAGTCAATTCGAGGCAAATAAAGTTTCCTTGTCTAAGAAACTTAGTTTAGTGGAAAAAAATAGAGACAACTTGACCTCCAAATTTAGTTTGGTGGAAAAATAGAGAGGCAACTTAATGTCCAAAGTTACATGATTATCTGATGATCTTCGTGATTCTTTGGAAGCTCGTGAGAACTTGAAGCCTATATTTTCAATTTCAAGAAACATCTAGAGGACTCTCATGGGGTTAAAGTCACTCGTGAGGACAACTCTAGGAGAATGGGGAAGTTATTTCTCGGACTTTTCCTTGGGTATAAAGTGAAACGCTGTCAAGAGAGAAAGGGCATACGTTATGAGGAAGGTGAAACTTCCAAGTCTAAATATAATCCCATTTCTAAGTTTGTCTATGTAACATTCACTCCTATAAACCCAATCCACCAAAAGGGAATCCTATAAAGCAAATAAAGAAGATGTAATCCTTCCAACCCTATGTTTGTCCCTACTACAAAAGAATGGGACTTCCAAGAGATTTTTTTTACAAGCTTGAGAGGGATTCTCATTCTCATACTCTCATACCCCACTATAGACAATTGGCTAGCCTGAAAAAACATGTTTAATTTCTTGTTTGCACCTCTAAATGGTTAATGGAAGAGTTCCAAATACTGTCTTCTCCTCATGGGAACTCGTTCAAATCAAAACTACTATCAACGGCAGAAAGAGCAAAAGGAAGAAAATGCCCCCGTGTTATTGTCCTACTTGGGTTACTAAAGAAAATAACTCTAAAGCTCTTGTTGTTCGTGTTTTTATAAAGTCTCAAAATACCTCCCAATGGTATTTTAATAGTGGTTGCTCTCGACATATTACTGGTGACAAATCGCTTTTTACCAAACTTAAAGATCACAAGGAAGGTAAAGTCACCTTTGGTGATGGGAGTCGGTAGAATTTTAGGATGGGGCACCATTAAGACATCTGGCTTCCCAAAGCTAGAAAATATGATTTATGTAGATGGTTTGAAAGCTAAATTTTTAAAGAATTAGCCAATTGTGTGACGAAAACCTTTCAGTTAAGTTTAACCAATCGGAGTGTTGTGTCTACAATGATTCCGGTAAGATTGTTTTGCAATGTGTGAGGACATCTGATAACTGTTATGGTATGATTTTGAAATCCTCGTTTATTTATAATAGTGCAAGGGTCCCCTCTGTAGACCTTTGGCACCAAAGATTAGGTCACGTTAATTATAGGGATCTTGATCGTCTCGTGAGGAAAGACCTAGTCCAGGGCGTACCGTCTCTAGGAAAACCTTCTTCTCTAGTTTGTGGCCCATGCCAACATGGAAAGAAAATCAAAATCCAACTTAAGAATTTAAATACTATTATTAGAATTGATACACATGGATCTTATGGGTTCAATGCGCATGGAGAGTCTAGGTTGTAAAAGGTATATCCTAGTGATGGTGGATAATTCTTTGAGGTATTCTATATTGGGATTCCTTAGAGAAAAAATGGATGTTGTTGAGTTCCTTACTACTAAATGTCGTGTCTTGAAAAATCAACATAGTATCACTATTAATCAAATTAGGAGTGATAATGGCACGGAGTTCATTGATGCTAAGGTTGGAGAGTTTATGATGGATTAGGCATCAAACATGAATTATCAGCGGTACACCCCTCAATAAAATGGCATTGTTGAAAGAAATAATAGGACCATTCAAGATATGGCAAGATCTATGCTACTTGGTCAAAATTTGCCTAGATGTTTTGGGCTGAGGCGGTGAATACCTTTTGTCACACGATGAATCAGGTTTACCTTCGTCCACACACTACTAAAATGTCATATGAATTGTGGACGGAGGAAGAGCCTAACCTATCTTATTTTCGTGTCTTTGGGAATCCTTGCTATATTTTTCAAGATAGGGAGCACTTACAAAAGTTATACTCTAGAGTGACGAAGGGATTTTATTAAGTTATTCATCGTATAGTCGGGCTTATAGGGTTACAGCCTTAAAATCTCCAAGATCATGGAATGGATAAATTTCAGTATTAAAGATGACTTGCTTGCAACATTTATCAATGATGATCTTGCTTGTGATAATGATACACCCCCCATTGATGATCCCATAAATTCTCAGAATGATGTGGTGGATCCCACACTCAATAAAGAGGATCCACTATCTTGGGTTCACAAGAGTCATGACCCCTGATAAGTGGGCTTTTTTGTATGTGTCGTCGTGGCAAAGCCTCTTTAATCAAAAATCCTTCATTACCTACAAAAAAAACAACACAAACTTGTACAGAGGTAAGCAAGGGTGTCACACACAAGAAAAGGCATGCAATTTTTTTATGGATTTTTTATATTAAAACAATTTTGTGATGGGGTGAAATAACTAAACTAAGTGAGAAAAAGTAATTAAACTAAAATAAAAGTGTAAAAAATACTAAAAAGTGTGTGATGAAAGTGAGTGAAATATAACTAAAAATATGAAATGAGTGAGGAAATAAAAGTGAGGGTTAACAAGAGATGGGATTACACCATATATTCTACTTGATATTATTAATTCATTCATTCAAATTAATTGTCCCAAGTTAGTATCAAAATTATAAATCAACTCTCATCACAAATGTAATTTTAATAATAACCTTTTAGAAAATTAAATTCAACACTCCTACAACTCTTGAAAAGTAGATCCAAACTTCATTTAATGAATCATCCTCTAGGATCGATTCATCAAAATTCATATAAATCATAGAAAATAAAATTTAGAGTAGAAATTCGAGGTATAATATCACACTTGAAAAACCCTTATCTCTAGTTCGATTCTAAAATGGGTATTATATCTCGAATTTCAATTTTCTCTCGAAAAGCATTTACCCTCTCTCGAGGCATAAATCAAAATGTAAGAGTGCAAAGTTAATTATCAAAGGGACATTAAATATAAATAAACTAATTAAAGTAGGATTAACATCAAATAATGGGATCACCCCACCCCTTGAAAGGGGTTTCTAGCCTAACATAGTGATAAAACATAACAAATATAATATTATCAACAAAGTAAGCATGATGTTAAAAAAAAGTAGAGATAAGAGAACAAATCTTAGAATCAAGTCTCCTTGAATTGCAAGTTGAACTCTAAACTCTTCAATACAATCCAAACTCTCACAATTTAATCTTCACAAATTCTCTAAATAAAAAATAAAAAAACTATTTACAAAGGTGTTTCTCTTTATTTTATTTCTTCACTTGTCTTCTAGGCCTCACTCGCTCCTCAGATGGGTCTTCAAATGGGGCCCTTCTTATATCATGGCACAAGGACCTAAAGGGACAATTTGGGCATGGTAAATGTTCATGAGAGGTGTGAGGTGATAAGGGGATTGCACAAATGTGCAAGTGAGTTTAATGAGGGCGATGAGATTGTGGGAAGTTAAAGGGTATTTTGGGAAATAAGGGGCGTGAGGATTTTAACACACATGTGGGTTTGTTATTTTATTGTTTGGCTTGGGAATTTATTGGGGAAGAATCAGGTAAGAGATTCATAAGGCTAAAAATGAAGTGGGTTTATGGGTTATGAAGGCTAAATGGTTTCGGGTATATGGATTTGGGAACAAGGGTACATGGGGCTGGATCGAGTAAAATTGGTCGATAAGGTCGCGGTATGGTCGGAATGGATCAAGGTTTTGGGTTTATTTAGACTGAAATTTGGGTTAAAAATCGGCAAGAGATGGCAGGTAGTTGGGGGAGTTCAAATCGAATTTGGGTAGGTGGTATCCTGCCTGGGTCGCAGGTTGCAGAAGGAACAAGGCGAGTTTGGGTTTGGCAACCAGATTAGGGAAAATAGTAGGGGATATGAGCTAATGATTGCAGATTTAGAAGGGTTGTCAGCGACGGGTTATAAGGTTGCCGAATTGTGGGGTTTTTGGATCGTCGGCGGGTTGGATTAAGGGTTGGAACAGGTCGGTATGGCTCCGGGTCGTGGGTTAAAGGGCTCCGGTTTTGAGTGAGGTTTGTTGGAGGAGAGAGAAATGTATAGGGACTAGAGAGGTTGAAGATGATGGGGGTAATATGTTTGGGTGTTGGTGAGTTGTATGGGATTAGTGTGTGGGTGAGGTGTTGGATAGGAGATGATTTGGTGTGATAGGTGTATCGGATTGTGTGTGTGTGTGTGTTAGTTTTTACCTAATAATAAAAGAAAATAAAAAATAAAACTAACACTACCTAATTAATAAAACTAATAAAAATTAAAATCTAAATAAAATCCTAATCTATTAATAAAAGACTCCAAACTCAAAAAATAAAATTAACCTAATAAAATAAAATAATAATAAAATTAAACTAACTAAAACCTATATACAAATAAAAATAAATAAAACACTCAACTCACATATTAAAAAAATACTCGAACCCTAATATTTACAGTTATACGCACACAGATAAAATACAAAAAATCCTAAAATATACACAACTAAAGATAAAATAAAATAAAAATGAAATTAATAAAATAAAAATACTAAAAACACGCACCTAAATATATCAGATACGAACATAACAACACATGCACTAGGATGGTTTGGGATAGGTTTAGGCTACGGGACTTAGGTTTAGTGCTTTTTAACACACAATTTGCCTTGATTTGATTCTTTTGAAATCGCAAATGGCATTTGCCTACAAAACAAACATATACGCGCATAAGACCCATTTTACAAAGAATTAGCAATTAAAATTTGTCTATTTGGGGATTTATCAACCCCACAAATATTTTTAGAAATCCAAACCAAGGTTTCAAGACTCGTGCTTAATTGGAGAATAAGGTTAGACACTTTTGTTGTACTACCCAAGTCAAGCCCAAAAACATCAAAGAAGCACTCAAAGAAGAATATTGAATTAACTCTATGCAATAAGAGTTGCTTCAGTTAAAAAAGAATGATGTCTGGTTTTTAGTCCCTCTACCTAGTGATATAAATATTATTGGTACCAAATGGATCTATAATAATAAAATGGATGAGAATGGTATCATAGTCCGAAATAAAGCTCTAGGCTATAGTCTATTCACCTTTTACTAGCCAAAGAATGTCATCTAAGATTCAAGCTATATCAAATGGATATCAAAAGTGCATTTCTTAACGAAATTCTATAGGAGGAGGTATTTTTGTAACCATTAAAAGGTTTTGAAGATCCAAAATTCCCCAACCATATCTTTAATCTTAAGAAAGCCCTGTATGGATTAAAACAAGATTCTCAAACTTGATATGACAGGCATACTTCCTATCTCCTAAAACATGGCTTCAAGAGAGGGGGATAGATATGATATTATTTGTGTGTCGAGAGAAAGGGGATATTTTGGTTGCTCAAGTCCATGTCGATGACATAGTTTTATCTCCACTTGTGACCGACATACTCATCGATTTGTAAAAGATATGACTAGTGAGTTCGAGATGAGTACTGTAAGTGATCTTACCTTATTCTTAGGTCTTTAGGTTCGATAGTTAGATGATGGTATATTCATATCCAAAGTTAAAAACACAAGAGAGCTAGTAAAGAAGTTTGGGTTAGACATAGCTAAGCGCGCACGTACACCTAAGAGATTTACTACTAAGTTTAGCAAAGATGAGTCAGGAAAGGATGTGGAGCAAACTCTTTTTAGGAGTATGATAGGTAGTATTCCTTACCTTATCGCTAGTCATCCTGATATATCCTTCAGATTTGGGGTGTGTACGCGATATCAAGCATCCCCAAAAGTTTCCAACTTGCTTGCTCTTACACACATCATCAACTATGTGAGTAGCACTCTTTCATACGGTATTTAGTACACGTTTGACTGCCTATTCAAATGTCGATTGGGCTAGAGACGTTGATGGATGTAGGATCACCTTGGGTGGGTGTTTCTATTTTGGGAGTGCTCTTATCTCCTGGTTAAACAAAAAGCAAAACTCGATTTATTTATCCACGGTGGAGGCCAAATATATCATCGTCGGCAGTTGCTGCACACAACTCTTATGGATGAAGCAGAAGTTAGAAGATTATGGGATCTTCCAAGGCACGATGATTATTTTATGTGATAATACGAGTGTTATTCGCACATCCCGTAATCATGTCCAACATTCTCGCACGAAGCATACTAAGATACAAGAGCTTTTTATTCGTGATCTTATTAAATAAAAAGTCGTGTCTTTGAGTTTTGTGAACACCGAACTTCAGTTTTTTAATATGTTCATTAAACCTTCATATGCCCTTAGGTTCGAGAATCTTATGAAATCCATAGGTGTTCTTTCTATCGATTGAGTTAGGATTTTGTCTAGTTTAGGGTGTTAGCGTATTTCCATCCTTTTCATCCTTAAACTAGATTCTACTATTTTTGTATATGTTTATTCAAAAAGCCAAAAAAAATTCACTTTTTTTTATAAAAATCCTAAAAGATTTTATTTTTGTTTACTTTAAAGGCCAAAATATTCTTCATTTTTTGGTGTTTTGTGTGGCATTAATATGCTCTTTGAAGCACCCATTCACTTTATGTTCCTATTGTCTTATCATGGTGAAATATTTAGTTATGTCACTATAGTGCTTAAATATGTCTTCTCATACATAGCGATATATTGATGTGATCAGTTTCGAGATGTTAGTCTCATTTTATGCCTTTACTGCACACACTCCTCGCGGTGTTTCTTGGGTGTTGATGTTCTTTGCATGTGCTAAATACGATGTTCTTATTATAATACTATCATCTCCATCTTACCCTATTGAACTTGATGTGCATGTAAGAACCATTGCATGAGATTTTTATTATAATTATATGAGTGTGCAACGGCTCGGGCTGTGATCGAAATAATTCGGTGCATGAAAAGCCATCATTGGCAAGAGCCTAATTCATTACGCTAAAGAACTTCTGATGCAATAAAGGGACAAAGTGAGATTTCATGTTAATATGTAAACAAAATTATGTTCTTTATTCTCATCATGTGATAATAATATACATATTCATAATATTGAGTGCTTAAGGGAGTACAGTTGAAGATCAATGGGTTTGCACATTCATACTCTGTTTCCATATGTATTCGCATGACTATATTTGGGTAAGAATCATCTTTGATTCGGCATTTTTGCATAAGTGCGTTGACCTCATATATACACCACGTTAATTGTCACTAAGGTTGATTTGGGTGTAACTATTGGTGGTTCCCTTAGTCGCCATGCACTCTTACGTAACTTTACATCGACGTCATCATGTTTTAGGTCTACACCCATTCATTTTGTTACCATGCTTCTTTGAGCTACGTTTTATCACATGAAAATGCGTATATTTTTTAGTCATGTTTACTTTTGTTTTTGTATGTCAAAAATAAATTTTAAAAATATAAATAAAAAGTTCTTTTTTGTCGTTAGAATGAGATGAAGTCTCGTTCGAACGAGTTGACATTATCATTCTAAGAGGCTTTTCACGTACTTCAAACGAGAATTCTATGTCTCCCTTTTTCACTTTCGTTTGATCTTGGTTCGAACGAGATTTCCACTTCGTTCGAATGAAAGACTTTGGTGTTTGAACAAGATATTCATTTCATTCGAACGAGCCCTTATGTTTGTTCAAATGAGATTAAAAAAATGTGTCCTAGGTTATATCATTTATTCTGAGCCGATTTTCCCACTTTCCTTCATTCTTTACCTAAGCGTCTCTTCCTCCATTTTTCTCGTGAGACATTTTTACCTCCTTGTGATCCATTTCATTCCATCCTCTTTAATCTCGTGGGATCACAGTCTAGTGTGTACTTGTATGCATGTCTTCCCCTCATCTTCATCAGGTATTTTTCATTCTTGGCCTTTCTTATTTTTTTTCTTTTTTTCATTATTGAGTCATATAAATAGGGGTTCGTTAATTTTGAATATATATACAATTTTAGGCTGTCAACTTCTAATTGTTTCTTATGTATATAGATGGTTTTATTGGCTCTCCTCTTTATATATTTGTCAATAATGTTTTAGGGGCATTTTGCTGCTTTTTATTTGAAAAAACCCCCAAAAATATTTTTGGTTGCCCCAATTTACATTGTGTCATACTACCATTTATTTTCCAATTTTTTTTCTGAAATGGTAATACGGCATACATTTAATTTTTTTGTTCCGATTTTTCTCACATTGTGTTGATTAAATATATATATATATATATGCAGTCACGCTCATATACACACTAAGTTTGCACATTATTTTTTTTAAATAGTAAAAAAAAAAATATTTGATTTTTTTGTATGATATTTAAACATTTCAACGGACCCATGTAAAAAAAACAGCTAAAAAAACGTTTTTTGCTATTTTTAAAAAATTGGTCAAACTTTCGCTGCTTTTAAGCACTTTAAAAGCCGCGAAAGTTTGACCGGTTTTTAAAAATAGCAAAAAAAAGTTTTTTCGAGCTGATTTTTTTTACATGGGTCCGTTGAAATGTTTAAATATCACATAAAAAAATCAACTCAAAAATATTTTTTTTAATGCTTTAAAAAAATTGGTGTGCACCAGCACTGTGCAAACTTAGTGTGCAGAGGAGCCTACCTGTATATATATATATATATATGTATGTCAATGTGTTGTTGTGTTGGTTTTCTAGTTTTGGCAGGGGTCGGATGGATGATTATCGAAGATAGGTTCTTAGAATTATTGGTGTATTTATATTGGTGATAGGGTCTTAGACTCTCGATTTGGGTGCGATGGGTGTTTGTTTTCTTTAGTTGTCCCTTTCCTTTGCGTATCGTAGCTCTTGGACATTCCTTCCATGGAGGGTGTAGAAAACGTCGCTTGGTTCTTGCGAAGTCCTAGGATGATACTTCCACGTCATCCTCTAGGGTCTGCGCCGCACGGGCTAATCACCCTGCGACCTCTACAGTACGTTAGGATTCCATATTAGAGCCTTTTTCTATGAGCGCATCTTTCGTGTTGAGGATTTTGGTCACATCCATGTTCCAAAATGGTTATCTGATCAGGGTTAGGAGCCTCTGTTCTTCATGTATGATGTCAATTTACCTAACATTATCGATGAGTTCTACTTTCTCATCTTGGGATCCTCTGCGGCATTACGCTCCATGGTGCGTGCGTGGTATTGAGATCTTAGTCACACCCGGCACTGTTTCCCTTTTACTCTAGATTCCTCGAGCCCACGATGCCACCTTTCCCCAGCCTATCGAGTAGCGTCCCCTTTTTTCTGCCATTATCGATGAGGTATTTCTTCGTAATCCACCCAACACCCTTACACTTTATCATTCGGACCTTCATGATGATTATCGGATACTTAATCATGAACGTTCGAATGATAAAGTGTAAGGGTGGTCATCGACCCTTCCCTATGGATTGTTGGTGACCTTTATATATCTAGTTGTCGAGGCTCCTGTCCTTCCTGATGAAGAATATATAAGATTTATCTTTGTTATTGATGCGAAATTTGTTTGCCCCACCTGCCTCCTGAGGCCTGTAGGGGGTACAGTACTCCACCTTTCTCCTACTCTTCTGGTTTGGGTCATACCTCTGAGTTCATTGGTATGCATGATTTTTTTAGACAGGTTGAGAATTTGTGCATTCTTCAACAGGACTGTGCCGTGCGGATACGTATGGAGGCTATGTTGGATATTTGAAATGGAAAGAATGAAATAATAAATTAATTTCTGCAAAGCACGTTCTGGGAACGCTGTCTTTTAGGCAAAATTTCTCTCAATCTGGTTGAGACAGAACCGCGAGTACACAATGGGTTTTATAGAATCTGCCTTCAGGATACAATGCAGTGTATGAACAGTTTATTTGATTCAAACTATGTACTTTTTAATCAAATCGATAACACTCTGAATATGTAATATGATAATGCCAAAAGTTAGAAGACGAAGAGAGGAGAAATTTGTAATTTTCGGTGTCCAAAACAAAGGCCTGGAAGTCTTTTTATAGCCATTTATGTGGTTGTTCTTTAACAGTCACAGCTCTTCATAAAGCGACTCAGCAACCGTTGGATCATGCCTGTTTGGAATAGCTTCGATCTAACGGTTAAGATTAGGCATCCCATCATAAGCGAATGGACATCCCCTACACGAAACGCTACGAGTTCATCTAACAGTTTAGATCAAGTCGTTTCGGATTTTAAACCCTTTGATCGGATCGTTTAATCACAACCGTTGATTTGTTTTACCTCGTCAAAACTTTAGGTTCCTAGCCTCCCATGCTCCAAGCGACGATGCGCATCTGCGAAGTTCCAAGTGCTCGTCAAAGCACGCAATGCGCCCTAAGTCGCCCAATCGCCCTTTCGCGCGCCACGTGTCGCATGTCGTGATTGGTGGTGCTTAAGCACCACCGCAATGCGTAGGATCATAGCCTCTTGTTTGACTTGTCAACTAAGAATCTTAGTTGTCCTTTAGTTGATATACCACTACTTTTTGGGTTACTCTTCCAATGTGGGACAATAAGGGATTTTGAGCACTCCCATATCTTTCACACCCATTTGCTCATGTTTCTTCCTTCAAAAATTAAAACCCAAACTATGTTTAAAATAAAACACCAAATAATATAATAAAATATTAACAACTAAAGTTTAAAATAAAACATCAATTAATATAATAAAAATATTATATTATATTGAAATTTATCCAACACTCCCCCACCAATTTCAATATACACAACAGAGCAAGACAAAAAAAACAATAAATAACTTTTGGCTTTATCACTAAAATCTAGTAGATAAATGAGAAGTGTCTTTCGGACTTGAACTTCCATGTAGTGTAAATAATTCAAAGCTTCATCAAGGTGCTGTGGTGAATGTATCTTGAACCAAGGACCTTTTAAGGCTAGCCGGAACGATCACACATACCAATTTCTGAGTTTATAAGTGTTCTTCTAGCATGAACTTTTATGGCCTTGTGCTAATCCTGATTTCACGACCGCTTTAGGATCAGTCTTGATTCCATAGAAAGAGGACACACTTTCGACACTCGTATAGGTAAATCAACTTTAGTGATTCTGCGAGTCACACTTATATGATTTATTAAGAAGTAACCTTCATCCTCTAACATGCAGAAACCAACACTAGGCACATAGGAATGGAACTTTTGTATAAAATTCCTAGTGTTCCATAACTATAATTTAACTTGTTTATACCACATTGAACTATATATATATATTTCAAGATATGAGTTGGGTTCCCACTAAATATAGTTGTGTTATTTAATAGACCTTTTAAGGTGATATATACCATCCCCCTAACAAGACCTTTAGTCAGAGGATCTGTTAAATTCTTGTTCGTTTTAATATATTCGACTGTAATTACTCCTTCCTTTAGTAATTTTCTTATAATTTGATGCCTTAGACTAATGTGTCTAGATTTTCTGTTGTAAGTTTTGTTCGAAACTTCATAATTGTGGCTTGGTTATCAAAACTTATCATAATAAAAGGAGATGGACTTTTCCATAAAGGAATATCATAAAACACATTTCTAAGCCATTCTGCTTCTTTAGATGCATCTGCTAGGGCTATAAATTCAGACTGCATTGTTGAATCGGATACACAAGTTTGTTTCTTGGATCCCCAAGAGATAGCTCCTCCTCCTAGCGTAAAAATCTAACCAGTTGTTGACTTGGATTTTGATTCAAGATTATTCCAACTTGAATCACTATATCCTTCTAAAACAGATGGATATCCTACATAATGTAAGCCATAATCCAAAGTCCTCTTCAGGTATCTAAGTACCCTAGAAATCGTATTCCAGTGCTCTTGTCCTGGATTACATGTAAATCAACACGAGACACTCACTGCATAAGCAATGTCTGGTCTAGTGCAATGCATGGCATACATTAGACTCCCAATAATACTAGCATATTTAAGTTGGTCCATAGCACGCCCAGTATTTTTCATTAATTTGATACTAGGATCCACTGGTGTAGCAGCTGGCTTAAGTTCAAAATGATTATACCTTTTAAGAACTTTTTCTATATAATGAGATTGAGATAATGCTAAAGAATTATCCTTTCTCACAATTTTGTTTCCTAAAATCATATCAGCTTCTCTAAGATCTTTCATATCAAATTTTGATGAAATAAACCTTTTGGTTTCTTCAACATATTTGAGATTAGACCCAAATATTAACATGTCATCCACATATAAGCAAATAATAACACCAACACCATTTTCAAATTTACTACATAAACATTTATCGGCATCATTAACTTTATATCCATGGGATATAACAATATTATTAAACTTCTCATGCCATTGCATAGGAGCTTGTTTAAGACCATAAAGAGATTTAACCAGTTTATACACTTTCTTTTCTTGGTCAGGCAAGACAAACCCTTCGGGTTGTTCCATGTAAATCTCTTCTTCTAATCACCATTTAAAAATGCAGTTTTAACATCCATTTGATGAATAACTAAATTATGAATAAAAGCAAGAGCTATTAATATCCTAACGGAAGTGATTCGAGCAACAGGAGCATGTGTATCAAAGTAATCAATTCCATGTTTTTGCTTATAGCCTTTAGCAACTAGTCTTGCCTTAAATTTATCAATAGGACACTCCGGATTTAATTTTCTTTTAAATATCCATTTTCACCCAATAGGTTTAGCCCCAGGGGGAAGATCGGAAATAACCCAAGTTTGATTTGACAAAATTGAGTTCATTTCATCATTTATTGCTTCTTTCCAAAAGACAGCATCCTTAGATGTTACCGCTTCATGAAATGTTGTCGGTTCATCTTTTACATTAAGAACAAATTTAGTTTTGTTCTTAGTCTCATTTAAATCCCCTTCAACTAAATAAATAACAAAGTCAGGCCCAAATATTTTTTCAGTTCTTTGTCTTTTACTCCTTCGCGGTTCAACGTCATTCGTTATTTCCGAAGAAGATATTGACTGTGAATTTTCTTCTAAATTTGAGGAGTCAACAGTCGGATTATTATTTTCTAAACCTTGATTCAAAGTACTAAACTTTGTTAGATGTTCAAAGAACTGCACATCTACCGACTCAATGATTTCTTGAGTTTCAAGATTTAAAAATCTATAAGTCGTACTGTTACTATAGTATCCAATAAAAACACATTTGTAAGTCCTATTTCCTAGTTTAGGTCTTTTAGGTTCGGGTTTTCTTACATAAGCAAGACATCCCCAAACTTTAAGACGTCTAAGATTAGGCTTACGATTAAACCATAATTCGTATGGTGTAACATCCTTGTTTTTCAATGGAACTCTATTTAAAATATAACATGCGGATAAAACCTATTCTCCCCACATTGACAAAGGTAAACCAGAACTGATGAATATTGCATTTATCATTTCAACTAAAGTCCTATTTTTCCTTTTCGTCGCTCCATTTTGTTGTGGCGTATAAGGCGTCGTAACTTGATGGATTATCCCATGAGTATTACAAAATTGTATAAACTCACTCGGGTAATATTCACCACCCCTATCAGATCGTAGGACTTTAATTTTCCTATTTTGTTGAGTTTCAACTTCTGCTTTAAAAATTAGAAATTTCTCAAAAACTTCATCATTACTTTTAAGTAAATATGTATATGCATACTTAGAGTAATCATCAATGAAAGTTAAGAAATATTTATTTTCACCACGAGTCATATTACTCTTCATATCACATACATCACTATGAATAAGATCAAGCATTTCGGATGTCCTCTCAGCAGATTTGAACAACTTTCTAGTTATCTTCGATTGAGCACAAATTTCACATTTAGAAAGGTTATCAAATTTACAATCCGAGATTAAGCCGAGATTAGTCATATTTTTTATACTTTTATAATTCACATGACCTAATCTACTATGCCATAAAGAAGTAGACTCAACCATATAAGCATAACTAATATCATTAATTACATTAATTTTGATCATGTCGTTACAAGAGTACCCTTTGCCGATAAATTGGCCATTCTTAGTGAGGACAAACTTATCACACTCATACACTAGTTTGAAACCTCTCTTATTGAGAAGGTCCCCAGACACAAGATTTTTACACATATCAGGTACATGAAGTACATCAATTAGAGTAAGTGTCTTTCCAGAAGTTAGCTTCAATTCCACTGTGCCTTTTCCAACTACATTAGTGCGAAGATTATTTTCCATCTTCACTTTTTTTCCATTAATTTTTTGATATGTTTTGAATGAAGAGCGATCTTTGCATATATGGACCGTTGAATCGGTATCCAGACACCATCCACTTTCATTATCAATTGATTTTTCTTCGCATACAGTAGCAATAAAATCTTCAATATTGTTGGTTTCCTTCGACCCTTGTTTTTCCTTAAATGCCTTCTTTTTAAGACGACATTCTCAAGAATAATGGCCCGATTTGTCACAGAAGAAATATTTTCCCTTCTTTTTCTTATTTTCACCTTGGTTCTTGAATTTTGAATCATTCTTTGCTTTAAATTTTGAGTCTTTGGTAATATTGGATTTTTGATGCTCAACCATATTGGCTTTTGAATGACCCTCACCTTGTTCATCCTTCTTTTCTCGAATACGAGTATCATCTTCAATACGAAGGTGACGAAGAAGGGATTCCACAGTATAAGTCTTTTCATCATGATTAATTTTCTTCTTAAATCCATTACAAGAGGATGGAAGTTTTGAAACAATCACCCCTACTTGAATTTCATCTTGAAGATTAATTCCAGTGGCTTTAAGGTCACCAACAATTTGTTGGAGTTCATATGCTTGTGCAACGACAGATTTATCGTTACTCATTCTAAAATTCATATAGTTTGAAATCATACGGTTGCTCGCTTCCTCGTTTTGACACTTTGTCTCCAAAGCCTTTCATAATTCCTTTGCCGTCGGAATCATTCGATGAGCACTATAAATAGTTTGAGACAAGGCATTGAGGATATGTCCTCGACACATAAATTCGTCTTCTTTCCTCTTCACACGTTTTTATTTTATTTCTTCGGTGTCTTCGGGTGTGGGCTCGAGAATTTTTTCAAGGTTGTCATCTAGAATGTATGCTAGTTTTAATGATGTGAGGAAGAACATAACTTTCTCTTGCCAACGGGTGAAATTTCCACCATCAAAACGGTCGAGTCGGATTAAGTCTTGAGTCATGATTTGGATAGATTGTGCCACTGTTCCTTCCATTTGAGTGGAGTAATAAGAATATAAATTTTTTCCCTAAAACTGTTGGATATTTGAAATGGGAAGAACGAAATAATAAATTAATTTCTGCAAGGCACGTTCTGGGAACGCTATCTTTTAGGCAAAATTTCCACTACACCAAAACGGGTAAATTGGCACCCTTCCAGTGGTCAGCCTTGTCACGGTCAATGACTTTGATAAGGCCATGACAAGTAATTGTCACGGTCACTAACCGTGGAAATTCTTATAATATTGTCGCGGTCAAGGACCGTGACACGTCCGTGACAAATTTTACAGCAAAAAACCCTTTCCCCTCCTTTTTTCTCTCTCTCTATACGCTGCTCTCCCTCTCTCTCTCTCTCTCTACTTTCAGGTTAGTTTCTCTCTGTCTCTCTCTTCCATTTATATATGTGTGTGTATGTGTATGTGTGTGTGTGTGTGCGTGTGTGTGGTGGGTGGGGCTGGGTGTGGGGGGGGAGGGTGTGTATGCGTTTGTGTGTGGTGGGGGTGGGGAGGGGGTGGGGTTGTTTGTGTGTGTGTGGTGGGGGAAGGGGGAGGGATGGGTGGGTGGGGGGGGGGGGATCTGCGTGTGTGTGTGTGTGTATACGTGTGTGTAGTGTGCATGTATGTGCGTAGTGTCCCTTGTAAACGAATTGATTGATTATTAATTTTTTATTAAATTAATATATGATTGCCCCTCATTGTAAATTAGTAAATTAATATATGATTAATTATGAAAGTAGGATTTCCCCTCATTGTAAATTAGTAAATTAATAATTGTATACTTTAATTGTTAGTTTAATTGATGAAAATAATTAATTGAGTAGATGAATTAGAAGGAGTACGGGATACACATTTGTTGTTGACGTTGTTGTTGGATTATAGTGGATCGATGTTGGGTTGGTTAATTTTAAAAGTGGCATGACCACTGGATTATTGTCCATATGGGGTGGGATTTTTCAACTTTGTTTGAAAATTACGTTGTATATCGAACAATATATATATACTATGATAATTAAATAAAAATACTTGAAATTACATATAGTGCGCATAGATACTAGCCTTCTAGTTCTTATGCGTATGCATTCAATAGCCCTTAGACCCGTTCGAGAGTCATTACCCCTGTAATGAGATCTCTCGAATTGTCCCATTTGGACAGTTTGGGACTGCATAATTTTTGTATAATATTCTTAGTGGCTTAAAGTTGTTACTTTTGGAGGAAGTTCTACAGTCGTATCCTAATGTGCTCTGGGTACATACTAGATTGACAAGTGTGACTGTTATTTCAATTGAGCAATTGAAATAACACTCACACTTGCCAATCTACATCGTGTACTTGGAGAACTACGGGGATATGCTATCGAATTTTTCTTAAATCGTAACAATGTGCATGAGTTATTAAGTATATTACAGAAAAATGTGGTCTTGAATGGGATAGGACCACTCACCCTTTAGAGGAGATGGAGGAAATAGAAATTTCTATTATAAATTGAATTTGAATTTGAAATTGAAATTTAAAAATCGAATATAAATAAGACATAATTAAATGAAACATACTATAAATCTAAGTTTTGTTTACCTTTAATAGGTGATTAGTTGTGGTAGCTGTGATGGGATATCCAAAATATAAAAAGTGGATGGATGAGACAAATATAATGGGGGATGTGTTTCGCAGAGGTGCTAACGAATTTGTGAAATACGCAAAGAGATGTCATAATGATGAAGTGTTTTTGTGTCTGTGTGCTAGGTGTAAGAATGGTAAGGTGTTTGAGTGGAAAACAGTTGAACTACATTGGTTAAGATTGGGTATGCAAGATAGGTATCGATTTTGGAGTTTTCACGGTGAATTGAAAGTTCCTTTTGTCCCCAACTAACCTTCACAACAACCTTCAACAAGTAGGATAGATGTATAAGGGGACGACGTAGATCATAATATGTTAAAGGATTTAGTTGATGATGCGTACGGAGTTTATGAAGCAGGGGAGAATGAGGTTACTGATGATGTAGAAGGTTTAAGTGCTCGTGAAGATATCACGATAAAACTTAACGATGACTACAAAAGTTTAAAATTTAAGGCGACCCAACCATTATGCTCTGGCTGTGAGAAAGATTAAACAACTTTACATGCCATGGTTGGTTTGCACTGTGACAACCCTACTTTTTATATCTAATTCGGTTAGCTACGCCCAATTAAATTAAAGCGAAGCGTCAATATGTTGGCATTAGAAACATAATTTAAATAAACGCAGTAAAGTAAATATGTACACTCCCATACGTGTAACCAAATCACATCATAACAAGTATGGGATCCACAAGTAATATCAGTACTGAATATAAAATGCCCAAACATACGGGCCCAAAGATAAACTAGGCAAAGAGTGTAATGTAAACCTCTCAACACTATCAAATCCCTAACAATGGGAAATCTCTGATACCACACTCTAAGGAAGAGTGACAAAATAGGATAAGGACCGGCGTCCACCACTATAAGATCCTAAGAATAGATGCGAGGTCATCCATCTCCACGATCTACTGTCCAACGGGGCGAGGACCTATATAATACATACATAGGAGAGGAGCAAGAAGCAAGATAGACGAACGTCAAAGCAAGAAAACAAGCTATAAGATTATAAGATGTACTAATAATGAAAGCACACTAGTCATTACTCGTCTCCAGTAATTAAATTGTTCAATTACCCAACCAATGTTCCTATGTCGGGACTACCCAACCCAAACTAGCGTAACGTGTTGCCTCATATCGTATCTTGATTAATCATTATTAATCTCATTTCAGTATTTAACGTATCAAAATATTTCCTTCAAGTATAATATCAAATGCATCGATTCGGGATATTATTTTAAGACACAAGCATAATATCTCACACAAATCATATCGAGTCACTATCGTTACCCGGGGGAACAAGTCGTAACACTAGGCCTACACACGAATACTCCCCCATATTACGTGGCAAGGGCAATCGTACTAAGTCCTAAATCACATGGCGTTCCAAGGTCTTTCTATCCGACCCGCATTACAACCATGTGTCCGGTTCCGGTGGTTTATCTCCAACACGGCACTCGAGCGGAACCTAACCGGATCAATCATAAAAAAATCGCATTCAACATGTGCCTACGTCGACCGGAGGACTAGTCTAGTGTATACTCGACAATATACATGTAAAACAATTTCACGCTTATATATATATACAATCGTGTCAAGTCTCTTACTCGAGTTATACAATAGTCATTATTTATAATATAACATAATTTACATCATTAATTTACTAATTCAACATCAAATCATTTCAAGGTTATATATCCCTAATAAACATAAGTATGTGATCAAGTTAGGATATTAGGCACAACACCACAATTATCTTACAAACAACATGAAAAATATTATCACTCTTATTTCAACAACATGCTGCCCAGAATTTAAAATGCAGATTCGAGGCTCTTCCAATCCGTTTTTGGAAAAACTTAAAACTACAAAGTTGTTCGGAACGTGATTTTACATAAGGACACGTGGGCACGTTTCCATAGCCTGCATAAAATAGACCCGAAACTAATATATAATATTCACCCCTGTTTTCGACAACTTTCTGCCCAGAATTTTAAAACGCCGATTTGAAGCTTTTTCGATCCGTTTTTGGAAAAACTTAAAACTACAAAGTTGTCCAGAATATGATTTTCTATTGGTTTGTGTGGACGAAACATCCATTTTCGGAACCAAAACAGTTCAAAACAGTTTTTTAATATGACGATTTACTTAATGTCATAGATTTTTAAAATTCAAGAGGTTGTTCTACATCTCAATCCCTATAATGATGTTATTGCATTTGAATCTACATGGATGATGATCCTAATACATTGCATATAATTTTTAACATCAATTTCATATTAATTTAGGGATCCAAATACATGTTCATGTGAAATTTCATTATAGATACATAATATACACATATAGGTTATTAACTTGCCTTGGATTGTATGGAGAAATTGAAATCCTCTTGAAATCCTCTTAGCTTCTTCTCTTCTTACTCTCTCTCTCTCTACCAAACCCTAGCCCCCATTTTAAATGAAATAATGAAGACTTCTTCTCTTCTTTTCTATTTATACCTAGGGTTAGTTTATTTACAAAAATGTCATTGCGCCAAATTTGACCCTCTAGATCCTTTTACGCATTAATTCGCTTATAATATTTAAGTCGCACATTCGTATCTCAATTAATTCATTTTAAATTTTCATTTCCAAACATTTCGAATATATATACTGCCATAGTTTTTTTTTTCTTCAATTAGTTCAATTTTAATTCAATAAAAAATGCGGGGTATTACATGCACAGTTTGAAGACGCAGTACGGTTTGTCTGGCAATAGCGAGATAGGAATTCTAAAATGGGTGAAGGGCTTATTATCCAAGGAGAATACACTTCCAAATAGCTATCCTGTTATGAAGAACAGTTTCAAAGGTTTGGGAATGAAGTATAAATGGATTCATGCTTGTGTGTATAACTGTATACTATACCGAAAGGAGTATGAAAATCTCAATCGTTGTCTAGTATGCGATGAACCTAGATATGTCCAATCTACTAGTAAGGAAGGCACAAGCTCAAAAGTGCCTCAAAAAGTGTTGAAATATTTTCACGTTAGGCCTAGATTAAAGCGATTTTTCGCAGTACCATGGATAGAGGAGGCAATGATTTGGCATGCTAGGGCAGAAGTAGGGGTAATATCATGTTTCATCCTATTGATTCTACAGCCTGAAGGATGATGAATTATGAGTATCCCAATTTTGTTCGAGAACAATGCAGCATTCGTTTGGCTATATCAACAGATGGTTTCAATCCATTTGGAAATCTAAGCACCAATCAGAGTGTATGGCCATTTATCCTAGCCCCACTCAACCTCCCTCCTTTACAGTGTATGAAACCTGAATTTTTTATGATGGATTTGTCAATACCTGGGCCAAAGGCACCAAGTGATGACATCGACGTCAACCTGTCTCCTTTGGTAGAAGAATTAAATGAGTTGTGGGAAGAGGGTGTATAATTATTTGACTATTTTATAAAAGAAGAGTTTATGCTGAAAGCTATGTTGATGTGGGCAATTCAAGATTTTCCAGCTTATGGGACATTATCCGGTTGTGTAGTACATGGTTATTTGGGGTGTCCTATTTGTGGAGAGGATACTGAATCTCTTCGTCAATCCTTTAGATCAAAAAATATATACCATTGTCACAGGAGGTTTTTACCCCCGGCTCATAGTTTTAGATTTGAGAAAGGTTTCAATTTTTTATTGGGCGGGGTTGAACATAGGCTACCGCCAAGACAACTTTTGGGTTCAGAAATTAAAAGTAAATCTTCTAAATGTGGACCTAATATGCCAGGTAAGAATCCCAAATTTAAGAATGTCAAGCATTAGAAGACCCCAACTAGGAATGAAATTGAGACAAGAAAGGCATGGTCCGTCAATTTTATTTGACTTGCCTTATTGGAAGAATAATCTGGTGCGCCATGTATTCGATGTGATGCATGCAGAGAAGAATTTCGCTGAACATATTGTGGGCACTTGCCTTGGGGGAGTCATTCGAAGGATGGATAAAATGCACGAAAAAATCTTAAATCGTTGAAACTTAAGCCACAACTATGGTTGAAAGAAGATAGTAGGGGAAGGACACTAATTCCCCCTAGTGCGTTTACTTTGACGAGTGGGGAAAGGAAGGTGCTTTTAGACATAATATATAATTTGAAGGTCCTATTTAATTATGTGTCCAACTTGCAAAGGATTGTGAATTATTCTACTCATGATTTACATAAGTGTAAGTTCCACGATTGGCATGTGATCATGCAATTGGTTCCTTTATTGTTTAAGCACTGCTTCTCCAAGCACAAGGATTTGCGAAGGGCTATTATGCAAATTAGTATTACCGTCTCACTCTTGTGTGAGAAGGTAGTCAATCGAGAACACATATGTGACACCCCGCCTAATTAAATACCGGGCGATCACTCCTTTATTAAATTAAAATCAAGGTGAACAGTTGGTTCATTCTTAGCATCACTGTCGAAAAAAAAAATAACTTTTACAATTTAAACACCCTAATTAATTAAGCCAAGTGTCAAAACCATTTTAGACATTATTTTCCAAATTCTATTTATAACCAATGATTTAAAACTTTACATATTTCAATATTGAAGAATCACACCACAATTATCCTGGAACATATAATCCAAATAATTTAAACAATCAACAACGAAATTCCAACATTTAAAACTTAAAGTAAAACATCCAAACAATAACAAATCTCAAAAATGACAATGCTAGAAATAAATGAATCACAATGTCCAATAAAACAACTGGATAATGGAAACGGGCGACACATGCCCAACTGAAATAAATAATGCTAAGATTAGAATAAAATGAATGAGGTCGTCTAAGCAAGAGGCCTGCAACTCCCACCTAAGCTGCAGCGCGTTCCTTCCAAAGGATCCTATGCAAGACGCACCTGTGGTTGGGCACCTCTAATATATACATATATATACAAGGGAGAAAAGAAAATGGAAACGGGTCAGAACTCAATAGTGAAAATGATTTAAAATTTGTTTAACAAGTATTTAAAATGTTTACAGGCCAATGCAACAACATATTAGTGCGACACTCCCTTGAGAAATTCTCACCTCTCTTATAATGTGCACACCTATCGCACTAACCTTCCCAACGGTTTAACTTATCTTATCTTAGTTTGCTCGTAAGATTTAAACTGAACAATTCAATTGTTTAAGAGGGAAATTTCATTTGACAACAAAGTTTTCTTTTAAACCTTAATCGCTAATAAAGTTTCTCCGTAGCATGTTATACTTTTTAAAACACATTTTTCTTAATTGTAATAATTATACATTTCTTACTTACTATAAACACAATAGGTAGTTCCCAAATTCCAGAATTTAATATATATATTAAATACTCATATAATATATATATATTCTAACGGCACCCCACATAAAAATTATGGTGCGGGCATACTCTGCTATCCAATCCCCGTATCACTCGTACTAAGGGAAATACAAGTTCAGAATCACTCTCGAACTGTATTGAACAAAACAAAACAATATTGAGGCGAACCATAGTTTCCAAGTCCAAGAGGTCAGTACATACCCTCACGTCTCTTAGGACCGTCCGACTATCGATCCGATAGCCCGTACCTAGGATTTCTATCTTCTAGGGTACGAGTCAATATCCCCCATGAAGGCCCATTCGAGATAAGAGTGTCCCAGCGCGGTAACCTCGAGGATTGCAAGTAGCGTGGGCATGGTTTTCACACGTATATAGTATATGCATAAACACAGTCATATAAATATACTACTATTACCATATCTCTTTAGGTATCTTTCATCACCCATAATATAATATTTATCATTATTTCTCAACCTTTAGTTATCACGTATAACGGTTCGTCTCTTACTTTAATTAATGGATTAATCCAACTTACTACGTAATACTCATGGACTCTATCCTCCCAAGTATAGAATTCAGTAGGTACTCATTTATTTTTCCAACGTAACTATTTTACGCGTCTCTCCCTTTAATACACAACCCCATCGTCCCTTATGTGTAAGCATCCCAAAAATATAAATTTCATCTTAGATTAAAGGTCTCATAGTTATTAATAAGTCCTACTGGTCTCCTTTATCTTCCAAAATATTTTAATAAGGATGTCCAAAGATTTTCACTCATTTAATTTAAATTCAACAATTTAAAAAGGGGAAACATGAGTCTTCCGGGAGGGGTCGATCGATCGAGGGCAGGAGCTCGATCGATCGATGCGTCGATCGATCGACACTCCTGGTTCGATC
The DNA here is from genome assembly GCA_949130495.1 of Sambucus nigra. Lineage (NCBI taxonomy): Eukaryota > Viridiplantae > Streptophyta > Magnoliopsida > Dipsacales > Adoxaceae > Sambucus > Sambucus nigra. Next base: position 94,913,247 of record OX422211.1, read on the forward strand.
GATCGATCAAACAGGTATGCGTAATTGTGCAGATTAACAGTTACGGGTTCTAACATCCAACCTCAACCAAATCAAGATTTTTAACACCCAAACTTCCAGAAATTCATACTACAACCATTTATAACCCAAACTAACAATCTTCTATGTACAGCATGTGAATTTTCATCAAAAACCATGGATTAAAAGGGCAAAACTCATATAAACTTCATGAACCCTAAAATTTTCTTTAACTTTGTTCTAATCAGTCTTTTTCCAGAATTTCTTCTTCTAAAACATCATAAATCCGTGGTTCAACCTCTACATATGAAGGGGGATTTCCAGATTTCCATTTATCTCATTACTACATGCAATTTCCTATCTCCAACATGGGTTTTCTTCCATGAAACTCATCCTAATCAACCCTAGACTAACATAAGTGATGCATTAATGAAAATAAGCAAGATAAACAATTGCCTGGAAATTTCAGAGTTCTGATTTGTGGACGGATTTGGTGTGGTTGTGCTCCCCATTGCGCGATCTACGCGTTGGTGGTGGTGGCGGTGCAATCGGATGACTTTTTGGCCTTGGTTTGCTTGGAAAGCTTTCTCCTTCCCTCTCCTATGGCCGTTCTAAAGTTTTGAGTCTGATAACCCTAAAGGACTATAACAAATGGATGATATAGCCTAATAATTTTCGTGGGTTTAATTACCCAAAAATGCAAAATGTCTGAAATGCCCTCCCAGGGTGCTAAATAGGCCTAAAAATGCCCCGACATCCAAACTAAACCCCCGAGTACACTTTTTTGACTATCTCGACCCTTCCGGACACGTTGGCGCACTCAAAACGACCATACGGATAACTTAAAAATATTTCACTTTTATTAATCAACATTTATTCCCGACACGACACAGGCGCGTCCCGACTTAAATTTCTATAATTATCATTCTATTCACTCGTGAAATTTGATAGAACCAATATTATATATTACTTTGCTCATTAGTAATATTCAACAAGTTTCCCATAATTACTAACTCACATCACGTTAATAATTATAAAATAATTAATTTCCGGATTTATATTAAATAATTAACTCACATTAAATTTAATAAATCCCCAAATTTATAAAGCATAAAAATACGGGGTATTACATACTTCCCCCCTAATAACTAAATTTCGTCCCGAAATTCGGAAAATAAGGCATACATGGTAAAAATAAATCTGGATATCTCTCGCGCATATCTGTCTCGCGCTCCCAAGTGGATTCCTCCACATTATGATGCTCCCACTGGACCCTTACAAGTGGAACTACCTTCGACCTCAATCTCCTCTCGCTATGGTCTAGGATAGCCACCGGTCTCTCTTCGTAAGAGATGTCAGGCTGTAAGTCTATCTCCTCTATCGTGATGTGGGTGTGAGCCATGTCATCCCGAAGGTATCGTCTCAACGACGAGATGTGAAATACATCGTGAAGGCGATGTAAATGCTCTGGCGGTCCCAATTTGTATGCTACCGGCCCAATCCTCTCGATAATGGGAAATGGTACCACGTACCTCGGGGCTAATTTCCCTTTCTTTTCGAACCTCATCACTCCTTTCAAAGGAGATACACGTAGTAATACTTGGTCCCCCACATTGAACTCTCAGAAGAACCGTTTCGCATCAGCGTAGCTCTTTTGCCTGTCCTGGGCTACCCGAATGCGACTCCTGATCATCTCAATCCTCGCGGAGGTTTCCTGAATCACCTCTAGCCCTAGAAACTTGTTATCCCCAACCTCTAGCCAACAAGTTGGGGAATGACAAGGTCTGCCATACAAAGCCTCGAATGGAACCATGCCAATCATGAACTGATAAGAGTTATTATAAGCAAACTCTACCAGTGGAAGATGTGGCTCCCAACCTCCTCCAAAATCAAGGACACACATGCGTAGCATATCCTCCAGCATCTGATTAGTACGCTCTGTTTGCCCATCTGTCTGTGGGTGATAAGATGAACTCAACCTCAACTCTGTACCCATAGCCTCCTGAAAGCTCTCCCAGAAATGCGACACGAAAATCTTGTCTCTATCTGACACAATATTCAGGGGCACCCCATGTAATCTGACAATCTCAGCAATGAACAATTGAGCATACTGACTTGTGGTATAGTCTGTCCGCACCGGCAGAAAATGAGCCACCTTAGTTAAACGGTCTACAATCACCCAGATAGAGTCATGCCCCTGCTGTGATGTAGGCAACCCTGTAATAAAGTCCCTGGAAATACTCTCCCACTTCCACGCGGGTATTTCCAATGGCTGAAGCAACCCTGACGGTCTCTGATGGTCCATCTTTACCAGCTGGCAGGTAGAACACTTGGACACGAACTCAGCAATGTCCTTCTTCATCCCACTCCACCAGTATTGCCGCCTCATAACCTGGTACATCTTATCTCCTCCAGGATGGACCGCAAATCGGGACCCGTGAGACTGGGTCATCACTGCATGACATAATTCTGCTCCTTCTGGGATCACCAATCTCCCATTAAATCTCAAAACCCCATCAGAACTAACAGAATAGGAATCAGCACCCTCAGCTAAAGGTCATACAATCTTATCCTGGAAAAACGGGACTACGGTCTGTGCTTGTATCACCCTCGTAACAATCTCGGGTGTCACTGTCATGACAGATACGAAAGAACATGCTACTGCGTCCTGGTGACCCAACTCTTTCCACTTTGCTTTCCAGATGTCCGCTACATCTTCTACCGGTCTACGGCTCAACGCATCAGCAACTACGTTAGCCTTTCCCGGATGGTATTGTATGTCGAACTGATAGTCCTTCACAAACTCTATCCATCTGCGCTGACGCATATTCAGCTCTCGCTGAGTGAACAGGTACTGCAGTGACTTGTGGTCTGTGAACAAGAGAAATTTCTCCTCCAATAAATAGTGCCTCCATATCCTCAATGCAAAAATGACCGCTGCTAACTCCAGGTCGTGGGTGGGGTAATTCTTCTTATGCGGCTTGAGCTTGCGGGAGGCAAAAGCTATAGCCTTCTCCTTCTGTTGAAGTACTCCTCCAAGTCCCTGTAAAGAGGCATCAGTGTAAACCAGGTACTCCACACCCGGCTTAGGTAAAGCAAGGACTGGTGCTGAAGTAAGCTTGTCTTTCAGCTCGTCGAAAGCCAATTGACAAGCATCATCCCAAACATATGGTACCCCTTTGTGAGTCAGGTTCGTCAATGGGCCCGCTATTTTGGAGAATCCCCGAATGAATCTACTGTAGTATCCGTCTAACCCCAAGAAACTACGCACTTCCGTCGGTGTCGTGGGTTGTCCCCACTCCCTCACCGCTGACACTTTACTAGGGTCAATTGCTATCCCCTGTTCAGAAACAACATGGCCCAAGAACTGTACTTTTCGCAACCAGAATCCGCACTTCTCGTACTTAGCATACAGCTGATGCTCTCGTAAAGTCTGAAGAACCTGCCTCAAGTGCTCGGCATGCTCCTCCTCAGAGTGTGAATATATTAGAATGTCATCTATGAAAATAATGACGAACTGATCCAAGAACTCTCTGAACACTCGATTCATGAAGTCCATGAATACGGCTGGAGCATTTGTGAGTCCGAATGGCATCACCCTGAACTCATAGAGCCCATATCTCGTCAGGAAAGCAGTCTTTGAAACATCCTGCTCCCTAATACGTAGTTGATGGTACCCTGACCTCAGATCTATCTTCGAAAAGAAGGTTGCTCCCCTCAGCTGGTCGAACAGATCATCGATTCGAGGTAACGGATACTTGTTCCGTATCGTGACCTTGTTCAATTACCGGTAGTCCACACATAGCCTCAGTGAACCATCTCTCTTCTTTACAAACAACACTGGAGCGCCCCAAGGTGAGGTACTCCTTCGAATGAATCCCTGACCTAACAGTTGCTCTATCTGGTCTCGTAACTCTCGCATCTCTGTCGGAGCCATACGGTATGGAGCGCGTGCTATAGGTCGAGTATCCGGTAATAAATCTATGATAAAGTCTATCTCACGACTGGGGGGCAGGCCTGGTATCTCCTTAAATACATCGAAATACTCACTAACAACTGGGATCGAGTCTAAGGGAATCACAACCTCCTTAGAGGTATCCTCCTCTATGTAATACAAATGAGCGGTCGAGCCTCCCTCTGGGTGAGGCATCTCCACTACAAACATCTCTTGCCCCAGAATGGCAAAGACAATACTCCCACCAAAACAATCTATCATGGCTCTGTAAGCTGCGAGCCAATCCATACCGATAATAACATCGTGCTCATGCATATCTAAGACTAACATGTCTACAGGTAATACCAAGCCCCACACCCCGGCATATAAAGAAAATAAGCGAACCATTTCCCAGTGGTGAGTTTACACACGTCACAGTGCTCTCTGCTGTGGCTAATAACCCTAAGGCCTTCGCAAAATGAGTAGCTATAAAATAGTGCGTCACCCCAGTATCAAATAAAACTCGACCCATAGTACCATGGATAGGAAACATACCCTCAATCGCGGGTGATCCCTGCGGAGCTATTGCCTGGTGGACGTTATAGACACGTCCATACTGTAAATGCCCCTGCTGCACTGGAGCTACTGGAATGGTTGGTGGGCTGGTACCTGGGCTGGTGCTGGGAGGGCGGCTGGAAAAAGTGGCCTCTGTGGCTCATTACAGGCACCCTGCTGCTGTGGGGCCCTATCACCCTCTGGGCAATCCTGGCGCTTATGGCCATGCTTGCCGCACACAAAACATCGGCCCTTGAAGTTGCCTCCCCTCTGACCTTGCTGACCACGGCCCTGCTAGCCGTTACCACCCCTCCACTGGCCCTGTTGGCCCTGATGAAAACGATGTTGGCCTTGTTGGCCCTGCTGCTGACCCTGCTGCTGTCGGTGTTGGCCTTGTTGGACCTGCTGATTAGGATGGCCCTGCTGACCCTGCCTATAACCCCCCAAATCCATGCCTGGAATCACCTGATCAGAAGAGCTTGGCAGGTTCCCCCTGATGGGAACTCTGCTCATGCTGATGAGCCTGTCCCTGGGATGTCGATGCTCCATCAGCGCCACTACCCCCTATCCTGCTCTGCTGGCCCGACTCTCCTGCTCGCTTGCTTCCCTGCAGATGGAAGTGGTGATCCTGGCAGTGTAGTAAGGCAGCATTGAGTACATCTGTGAAGGTACTCAGAGATAAATTCCCTATAAGATGCTGACGGATCCTCCAAGCTAACCCGTCCACAAACAATATTATCTTCTTACCCTCAGTAGGTGCCTCATCTGGCACTATGATGAGAAGTCTCGTGAACTCAGCAACGGTAGAATTTTCCTGCTTCAAGTTCAGTAACTTTCGCCTCATCTCAGTCTGCTCGGTGGGTGGAAAATATTTGCGATCAAATCGCTCCCAGAATAACTGAATCGGGATAGTATACTTCTCCTCCAAGGTGGTGGTGGACTCCCACCACTGCAAAGCGACCCCCACTAGCTTAAAGGAAGCCAACAACTGCTTTTGCATGTCCGTGCACTCATACATAAGCAGATGCCTCTGGATATCTTTTTTCCATTGGCTAACGATGATGATATCTGAACTACCCGAGAACTCAGGGGGATGCGCCTTCTGAAAGGAATCTCTAACCCGCTCCCATGCAGATGGAAGCTGTGCAGGTACTGGCGTCACAGCCTGAATCTGGGGTGGAGCCTGTTGTACCACCGCTAGCGCAGCATTCACCACCTGAGCAATAATAGCGGCTACCTCATTAGCCTTCATCGTACCCTGAGCCGGAGCTGCTGGCTGCTCGGCTTGGGCACGCCTATCCATTGGTGCACGTCTCGGAGGTATCTGAAACGTGAAGAAATTTATTAGTCTACAGTTATTACCAAATCTAAAAAATAGTTGAAGACGTAAACGTAAAAGTAAGAATACAACAATCCTAAAATAGGGCTCTATAGCAAAAATGCTAAGCTGAAAGCGAAATAAGCCATACAGATCCTAAGGACACTAGAACCTGATGCTCTGATACCACCTGTGACACCCCGCCTAATTAAATACCGGGCGATCACTCCTTTATTAAATTAAAATCAAGGTGAACAGTTGGTTCATTCTTAGCATCACTGTCGAAAAAAAAATAACTTTTCCAATTTAAACACCCTAATTAATTAAGCTAAGTGTCAAAACCATTTTAGACATTACTTTCCAAATTCTATTTATAACCAATGATTTAAAACTTTACATAATTCAATATTAAAGAATCACACCACAATTATCCTGGAACATATAATCCAAATAATTTAAACATTCAACAACTGAATTACAACATTTAAAACTTAAAGTAAAACATCCAGACAATAACAAATCCCAAAAATGACAATGCTAGAAATAAATGAATCACAATGTCCAATAAAACAACTGGATAATGGAAACGGGCGATACATGCCCAATTGAAATAAATAATGCTAAGATTAGAATCAAATGAATGAGGTCATCTAAGCAAGAGGCCTGCAACTCCCACCTAAGCTGCAGCGCGTTCCTTTCAAAGGATCCTATGCAAGACGCCCCTGTGGTTGGGCACCTGTAATATATACATATATATACAAGGGAGAAAAGAAAATGGAAACGGGTCAGAGCCCGATAGTGAAAATGATTTAAAATTTGTTTAGCAAGTATTTAAAATGTTTACAGGCCAATGCAACAACATATTAGTGCGACACTCCCTTGAGAAATTCTCACCTCTCTTCTAATGTGCACACCTATCGCACTAACCTTCCCAACGGTTTAACTTATCTTATCTTAGTTTGCTCGTAAGATTTAAACTGAACAATTCAACTGTTTAAGAGGGAAATTTCATTTGACAACAAAGTTTTCATTTAAACCTTAATCGCTAATAAAGTTTCTCCGTAGCATGTTATACTTTTTAAAACACATTTTTCTCAATTGTAATAATTATACATTTCTTACTTACTATAAACACAGTAGGTAGTTCCCAAATTCCAGAATTTAATATATATATTAAATACTCATATAATATATATATTCTAACGGCACCCCACATAAAAACTATGGTGCGGGCATACTCTGCTATCCAATCCCCGTATCACTCGTACTAAGGGAAATACAAGTTCGGAATCACTCTCGAACTGTATTGAATAAAATAAAAACAATATTGAGGCGAACCATAGTTTCCAAGTCCAAGAGGTCAGTACATACCCTCACGTCTCTTAGGACCGTCCGACTATCGATCCGATAGCCCGTACCTAGGATTTCTATCTTCTAGGGTACAAGTCAATATCCCCCATGAAGGCCCATTCGAGATAAGACTGTCCCAGCGCGGTAACCTCGAGGATAGCAAGTAGCGTGGGCATGGTTTTCACACGTATATAGTATATGCATAAACACAGTCATATAAATATACTACTATTACCATATCTCTTTAGGTATCTTTCATCACCCATAATATAATATTTATCATTATTTCTCAATCTTTAGTTATCACGTATAACGGTTCATCTCTTACTTTAATTAAGGGATTAATCCAACTTACTACGTAATACTCATGGACTCTATCCTCCCAAGTATAGAATTCAGTAGGTACTCATCTATTTTTCCAACGTAACTATTTTACGCGTCTCTCCCTTTAATACACAACCCCATTGTCCCTTATGTGTAAGCATCCCAAAAATATAAATTTCGTCTTAGATTAAAGGTCTCATAGTTATTAATAAGTCTTACTGGTCTCCTTTATCTTCCAAAATATTTTAATAAGGATGTCCAAAGATTTTCACTCATTTAATTTAAATTCAACAATTTAAAAAGGGGAAACATGAGTCTGCCAGGTGGGGTCGATCGATAGAGGGCAGGAGCTCGATCGATCGATGCGTCGATCGATCGATGCGTCGATCGATCGACACTCCTGGTTCGATCGATCGATCAAACAGGTATGCTTAATTCTGCAGATTAATAGTTACGGGTTCTAACATCCAACCTCAACCAAATCAAGGATTTTAACACCCAAACTTCCAGAAATTCGTACTACAACCATTTATAACCCAAACTAATAATCTTCTACGTACAGCATGTGAATTTCCATCAAAAATCATGGATTAAAAGGGCAAAACTCATATAAACTTCATGAACCCTAAAATTTTCTTTAACTTTGTTCTTATTAGTCTTTTTCCAGAATTTCTTCTTCTAAAACATCATAAATCCGTGGTTCAACCTCTACATATGAAGGGGGATTTCCAGATTTCCATTTATCTCATTACTACATGCAATTTCCTTTCTCTAACATGGGTTTTCTTCCATGAAACTCATCCTAATCAACCCTAGACTAACATAAGTGATGCATTAACGAAAATAAGCAAGATAAACACTTGACTGGAAATTTCAGAGTTCTTATTTGTGGACGGATTTGGTGTGGTTGTGTTCTCCGTCGCGCGATCTACGCGTTGGTGGTGGTGGCGGTGCAATCGGATGACTTTTTGGCCTTGGTTTGCTTGGAAAGCTTTCTCCTTCCCTCTCCTATGGCCGTTATAAAGTTTTGAGTCTGATAACCCTAAAGGACTATTCCAAATGGCTGATATAGCCTAATAATTTTCGTGGGTTTAATTACCCAAAAATGCAAAATGTCCGAAATGCCCTCCCGAGGTGCTAAATAGGCCTAAAAATGCCCCAAGACCCAAACTAAATCCCCGAGTACACTTTTCTGACTATCTCGACCCTTCCGAACACGTTGGCGCCCTCAAAACGACCATACGAATAACTTAAAAATATTTCACTTTTATTAATCAACATTTATTCCCGACACGACACAGGCGCGTCCCGACTTAAATTTTCAAAATTATCATTCTATTCACTCGTGACATTTAATAGAACCAATATTATATATTACTTTGCTCATTAGTAATATTCAACAAGTTTCCCATAATTACTAACTCACATCACGTTAATAATTATAAAATAATTAATTTTCGGATTTATATTAAATAATTAACTCACATTAAATTTAATAAATCCCCAAATTTATAAAGCATAAAAATACGGGGTATTACAACATAGTGGCCGCAAAATTGGCGGTGACCGAAGCGATTTGTGTGTTGGAGAAGTACTTTCCCCCAACATTCTTTGACATACGTGTTCACTTGTTGGTACACCTATGCGACGAGGCACTTCTTTGTGGTCCAGTTAGATATCGGTGGATGTATCCGTTTGAAGGATTGATGAAAGTTTTTAAAGATTACGTCAAGAATACGTGATACATTGCCGGATCAATTGCAAAGGAATACATCACCGTGGAGTCATCAATATATACTCGGGAATATATTCCTGACTCGACCAGCATTGATGACACTGATGAGTTCGTCGATAATGGTGGTCATGTGATGGGAAAACGAGTGAAATTAACGAGTTTGCAACATTAACAAGTAGCTCGTTATCTATTTGACACACATGAAGATGTCGAATAATGGAAAAAGTAAGTTTCGATTATTATAATATTTAACATTATTTTAGATTATTTTATACATGATTAATTTTGTAATATGCAGAAAATATGAAGCCTGTGAGAACAATAAAAGACGAAAAACAATGGTACAATCAGACAGCGAATTTAGGATGTGGTTGACACAAGACGTAATTATAATGAAAATGGTCGTTATATAACGTTACATTTCACTCAAATTTTACAACTAATATAATTAATTTATCTATATTCTCAGCTCTTAAAGACGGGTGATGCGACATCAAGGCTTGCTCGTCTAGCCACTGGACCCTTGTTCGTGGCATAAGAGTACAAAAAGTATCGATTGAACGGTTATATTTTCGGTGCTAAAGTGTACGAGGAAAGTACAAATGTACAGAACTCGGGCATTTCATACAAGGCTCTTACTTTCTTTCGAGCGAGCGCAAAAGATAAAAACCTCATTGAAGCTGAAATGACTTACTATGGTGTAATTCGAAATATATTTGAATTAGATTATATTAGCTTCAAAGAGGTTGTATTTTACTGTGACTGGGTAAGAGTCGAGGATAAAAATACTTGTAAAGTTCATCCTGTCACCAATTTGATCATGGTTGACTTGTCCAAGTTGAAGAGCAGCGACCACCTGAGCGATGAGTCGTTTGTTTGTGCATTTCAAAAGGTTAACCAAGTGTTTTACTCGAAATATATCAACAACGAGCCGTGGTCAATTGTCCAACACGTGTCAAAGAGTCTAAATAGTAGTGTGGATGACTTGGCTGATCCTACCGAATATCAATCCATTTTTTATGATAACCCGAATTTTAAATAATTTTTCAATTTGTAATAAATATTCCAATTTGTACCGAAATATCCATTTTTAATGCTTTTAATTATTTTTCACTTTATCATTTTCACTCTTGTGCAGTGTGCGTGTGTGTGGGCAGTAGGGGTGGGGGTAGGGATGTGTAGTGTGCGTGTGTGTGTAGTAATTGTACATATTTGTAGTAACAATTCATTTTGATTTATACATATATGTGCGTGTGTATGTGTGTGTGTGTGTGTGTGTGTGTGTGTGCATGCGTGTGTGTGTAGTGGGAGGTGGGGGTGGGGGTGGGGCTGTTTGTGTGTATGTGTGGTGGGGGAAGGGGGGGAAGGGGGGATGTTTAACAGTAACAATTCATTTTTATTTGTAGTAATTGTACATATTTGCATGTCTTCTTCTAATTCATTTTGATTTGTACTGATAACATTTTGTTACAGCAAATGTCTCCTTCAGGTATTAAGGCGAGGATGATGATGCTGGTTATGATGATGTCGTCTGGGCTCGGTGGTAGCAGAGGCGACGATGGCTCCTCGGCCCCTAGGCTCCCTAAATATGGAAAATTAGGGATGGCCATCGAGAACAAGTCGAGACTATTAGTGAGATCCCTCGAGCTAGTAAAGACGATCATCGGCCCGGGGTACATTAGTTGGAAGGAGGTGCCATATGAGCTCAAGTTAGCTGTTTGGGTGGCACTACAGGTAATGTATTTATATTTATATGAATATGAATATGACTATGACTATTTTAATTTCAATTTCATTTTATATTTATGTTTATAATTATTCGCAACTAACATTGTATTTGTTGGACAGGAACAATTCAGCCTGGATCCAAAGCTACGCGATTCCGTCTTGGAGCAGTTGAGGGAGCAACACAAGATGTGAAAGAAAAATATGCAGACCCGGTACTTTAGGAAAACACGAGAGTTCATTATCCGAATGCGTGAATCCATCCCGCCGAAGGAGTCGATCTCATTGGAAAAATGGCAACAGTTCGTTGACAATGAGATCGGGGAGCGACAATTGGCATCTTGCCAATCGGGGAGGGAAAACCGAGCAAAAAAGACGGACGTAAACTACTCCGGTCGGACGTCTTACGCCAAGATGGAGCATAGGATGATGTTAAGATTTAATTTTTCTATAACTACAAAAATATATTATTCTGCATTATTTTACTTTGCGGGGCCGATACTAATTTTACTTTATTTTATTTCAGGGGACAGGGAGTGTCCCTGGGGGTAGGCCACATAGGCTCGATACTTATGTGTCTCTTCAGACGAAGAAGGGGAAGGAAAAGGAGGTGTCCCTGAGCGTCGCGGCCACGATTGTAAGTAATCCGACAGTTTACTTTTTGTTAATTACGTTATAATTTTTTAATTTACTTATTTTACTAATCATGTGCTTTTTGTCGTTTCAGACAAAGCTTAAGGAAGTGCATGAGTCGCAGTCTGATACCGACAAGGCATCTTTATCCATAGACGCACTCAGCCATGTGCTTGGCTCTGATTGCAAGGGGAGGACATGGGGGGTGAGCTCGCGGGTGGCTAAATCTAGGATCATCGGATTGGAGATGAGCGACACCGAGTTGGCTCGAACGGTGGACTCGCATGACGCGAAGCTGTCCCGTTTGGAGGCAACGGTCCAAGATATGTTCTCATTCATGAAGCGTTCGTTGGGCAAAAAACGCAATGGGAAAGGGAAGGATAAGGTGGTGGAGGAGGAGGTGTGGGAGGACGAGGTGCAGGATGATGAGGATGTGGACCTCGTTGCTTTATCACCGACACGTGCAGACTTTGATGATCCACTTCTCTATTTGGCTTCCTTCGACCGACCGATGTCGACACTTAGTTGGCCGAGCGTGTTTATATATAACATATTTGATGGTCAGCGGATAAGGAGGGGGTTAAGGGACTCGAATATCATCCAGGGTGGACTAGTTCATGGACGTGAGCTTCAAGACATCGAGTCCAAGGTGCTCGTCATGCATGTGATACCCGGGAAGGAGAACTCCCCATTGTGGTTGTACGAACAATGCGGCACGATGTATATCAATGGGTGTGTCAATTCTTATATCGTGTGGCCTACTCACTTCATCAGATTTAACCTTACCCAAGACATGTAGTGACATTATTTGAATTGAATTGTTTTTAAGTTGGTACATTTGAATTACATTTTGTTTATATCGTGATGCATATTGTCTCTATTTTGAATGAATATTTGCATTATCTCTATTTTATTTGGATATATGATGCTTGAACAGGTACAACGTTGCTACAACAGGTACAACGTTGCTACAACAGGTACAAATATACTGCTGGGCAGTGGTATTAGCCAAACTGCCCAGCAGATTTTTTTTCAATTCTGCCCAGAATTGTCACGGTCATTGACCGTGACAAGTCCGTGACAAAGGATTGTTGTCATGAACTTGTCACGGTCAATGAACGTGATAATTTTTTAAACATTGTCATGGGTTTGTCACGGTTCTGAACCATGACAAAACTTGTCAAGGTCAAGGACCGTGACAAGTCTAACGAACTTATCACGGTCAATGATTGTGATAAGTTCGTGACAACAAAAGTTGTCACCCCAAGAATTGACACGGTCATTGACCTTGATAAGTCCAACTTGTCAAGGTCAATGACCGTGATAATTTGGCAGATTTGGTGTAGTGTTCTCCCAATCCGATTGAGATAGAACCGCGAGTACACAATAGGTTTTATAGAATCTACCTTCAGGATACAATGTAGTGTATGAATAGTTTGTTTGATTCAACCTATGTACTATTTGATGAAACTGAGAACACTCTGAATTTGTAATATGATAATGCCAAAAGGTAGAGGACGAAGAGAGGAGAAATTAGCAATTTTCGGTATCCAAAACAGAGGCCTGGAACTCTTTTTATAGCCATTTATCTGGCTGTTCTTTAACAGTCACAGCTCTTCATAAAGCGACTCAGCAACCGTTGAATCGTGCCTGTTTGGAATAGCTTTGATCTAACGGTTTAGATTAGGCGTCCCATCGTAAGCGAATGGACATCCCCTACACGAAACGCTATGAGTTCATCTAACGGCTCAGATCAAGTCGTTTCGGATTTTAAACCCTTTGATCGGATCGTTTAATCATAACCGTTGATCTATTTTACCTCGTCAAAACTATAGGCTCCCACGCTCCAAGCAATGATGCGAAGTGCCAAGTGCGCGTCAAAGCACGCAATGCGCCCTAAGTCGCCCAATCGCCCTTTCGCGCGCCGCTTGTCGCATGTGGCGATTGGTGGTGCTTAAGCACCACCGCAATGCGTAGGATCATAGCATCTTGTTTGACTTGTCAACTAAGAATCTTAGTTTTCCTTTAGTTGATATACCACTACTTTTGGGGTTACTCTTCCAATGTGGGACAATAATGGATTTTGAGCACTCCCGTATCTTTCACACCCATTTGCTCATGTTTCTTCCTTCTAAAATTATAACCCAAACTATGTTTAAAATAAAACACCAAATAATATAATAAAAGATTAACAACTAAAGTTTAAAATAAAACATCAATTAATATAATAAAAATATTATATTATATTGAAATTTATCCAACAGGCTAAGCTTGTTGAGCATAGATGAGTGCAGTCTGAGTTGTTGGCTCGGTTAACATCAGAGAGTGAGCAGCGCGTTAGGGAGGAGTCCCATCTCCTTACTTTCATGGAGAATATTCAGCGCTCAGAGCAGCGATGGGGAGCCAGCTCATCTGGATCATGTCCTAGATATGCAGAGACAAGCAATGGCCATCTCCATCTGGGAGTTGATTCAGCACTACTGAGAGTTATTTTGTACTATTTTACTATGTATCTCTTCTCCTGGATTTTTGTACTCTGGCTTCGTTATAATTGCACTTTTATTGATCAGTTAGTTGTATATCCTTATATGGACAGATATTTTACTGATGTTGTGTATGGTTGTTCTTGATTTATGGATATTTTGTTATTACACTGTATCTCCATTAATTATTTACTGTTTAATTATTTATCGATCACTATCGCGTATGTCACGTCATATTATCATGCCTCTTATTTACTGTGACATTTTTCTCTCACTCTATATGGATACACATTGCACCTATATTTCTATATTTATCCATTTCTATTGGACTTTTATGTAGGAAATTATCTTTCCCTCACACTTTGTCTTTTTCGAACAAAAATGTGGAGAGAGTTGTTAGACGTAGGGGGAGTTTTTAATATGCTATTTAATTTTGTTTATTCTTCCACACATAATAAGTAATTTGTTTCATGTCGGTAGGTTTTCACATTAATGAGATTCAAATTAAGCTACACAACGAAACACTAATTTGTTGAATAGATGTTAGGTTGTTCATGTCCATTGTACTTTGGGGGGTTTTGGGATGGGCATAGGTGGCTTTACAATCTAGCTTAGCATTTTTCGCTTTGTTTCAGAATAGCCAAATGGGGAGATTTGTAAGGGAAAATTTCCAATTGAGTCTTATGAATGTATTGGCTTATTCCATTGGTCAAAAGACATAGGTTATAGGAATGTCAGTCAAATGTTAATCAAGCCTATGAATTGAGACAAGCAAAGTTTCTATACCGGATTCGCTGTGTTTGAATATACTTCGCCATTACCAAGATCAAAAGGTATAATTATGTTTTTATGATCAAAGTTTCTAATACTGTAATTGGATATTTTATGAAACTTTTCCCTATTTAAAAATGGTTTTAAAATAAATTTTGAAATTTTTGGACGTTCTAAAGAGGTCATATCTCATTCTAACGAGATGAAAAATCATTCAAACGAGCTTCTCATGAGACCCAAATCTCGTTCGAACATACTTCAAATAACATTCCAATAAGAAATCTTTGTTTGGCTTTTTACTCTCGTTAGAAACTTATTCAAACAAGATTGCCATGTCGTTTGAATGACTTGTGTTCTCATTCAAATGAGATGCATAATGTTGTTCGAACGACTTTGATCTCGTTCGAATAAATGGTGCAAATTTTAAGAAATCAGTTTTGACTGGTCAAAACGGTTTCTCTCTTCGAAAATTAGGTTACCATCCATTTGAGAACATCTTTTGGATAGCATAAACCATTTTTGAGCCTCTTTCTCGTTCTTAACATCAAAATCAAAAGATCCAATTACAATATTTAAATTCTTGATCATCTTTCAAGAACAAACCCCTGCACGTCATCATATACACTTTTGTGTGGTGGATTCCACATAAGCGGGTGATGGTAGAGGCTATCGGAGGAGTCCAAGGCAAGGAGTTGTTGTGAAACTGTTGTTGGATTGCGCAGAGGTGTAGAGGAAGGTAGAAAATGATCATCCGCATGGGCTTGAGAAGTCAAGTATTGTAAGTCGTTTGTGTTTTTTGTAAAACCTTCTCTATAGTGGATTTTGTCTAGTCCTGACCGTCCGAGGTTTTTTCCAATTGGGCTTTCCTCGTACATCATCCTCCTGTGTGTGTGTGTGTGTGCTTATTATTTATTACCAGACTAATCATGCATGTCAACCTAGTAATTAGATAATTCATAATTAAAATTGGTAATAATTGGATTTGCATGCTTAGGAAGGCTTAGACCATCTGCTTACTATTTAAGTTACTTGGGATTTACTTGTTCACAATAGAAAATAGGTTTTTCATAGTGGTGTGTGTACGATTGAATGTTGGTAGTCTTTTCGGAGTTCAAGCAAGTCGACTCAGTTAAGTTCGAGAAACTTGTAGGCAGTCTTAGACTTGACTATGAACATAAGACTTGGCCATCCCTTCAAAAACTAGTTGAGAGTTGGAGTTGTTCCCCTCATAAAGCCAAGGTAGGTTGGGACCAGTCAGTATGTATACTTTGAAGGCTTAGCCTATTGGGCGAGCACCAATGGTTGTCGCACTGGCTGCAAAGTTGCACCGAAACTCTCTGCCCGTAACAATATGGTAGACTGCTTAAAGTTCCACCTCCAAATTCTCTTCACTCAATTATCTTCTGAAAACCTTAAAGGGGATACTAATACATTATTGAATCCCCTTCATCATTATTCAAAGTACGACTCCACTTTTTGTGACCTCGTTCCTTACACTTGCAAAATTGTTGGCCTTTCTCACCATCATGTGATTTAGACCTCGTATTATCATTAGAGTCTAAATAAGCATCCCTTATTCGATGTTAACCATGAGTATGTATAATAAAAGTCGAACTCTCCGTCCCTATTTCCATTTTTTTTATCTCCACTTCAACCTTTCTGAGTTCATCCACAATCCCATTAAACACACTCTTGTGATTTAAGACTCTTAAATCCTCCATCTCCACCTCCCGCGAGATCCGGCGTTGTTATGAGATTTTTTGGCTAGGTAGATCTTCTCCAACAACTTTGGTAGCACACCCTCATTATTGACCCTCCATAGAGGAATATATCAAATACATCAAACAAATTTCCATTCCAATGTGAAATTATATAAACAATATTGAATGCGAACACCTAAACCTTTCAAACATTAGTGATTTGACACCAAAATACCAAAAAAGGCCTTTGTCAAACAATTTGTGAGCACCCAAAATCTAATAGCAAATATAGTGCTCCAATAGCACAACACCCATCTAAAGAAGGAAATATATGCACACAAACATACATAAGACTATGGGTATATAAACAAAGACACAAACGCAAAGATGAATTCAACAAATTATATCCACCAAAGATATAATGATATTCCATTTATGCAGCATATCACATGCACAATGCATGGTGTTGTTATTAGAGTAATTGTGGGGAGACGCTCAAAATTAAAACCTGATCAGTTGTCAAACGAACATTGGATGATGTTTGAAACATACACCATAGTAATCCTCGCACTAACTAATGCTTGTTTGACAATTCACCCATATATAATTAGGTTTTTAACAATTTGTTTCGTTTATTAAATACGTAGTTCAATAGATTCTATCATTTTTTTTATTTCAACAGGTCCCATGAAAAATTTATTTTTACTCCGATAAATCCTATTTATAATCATATAGTTAATATTTACTATATGTATAAATATGATCTATTAGTAAAAAAAATTATTATGATATAATCTATTAAAAAATATCTTATATAAATACAACTTATTTATCAAGCACTTTATATAATTTCTCGGTATAATTTGAGAATCTCCTTCTTATTACTCATGAGATGTATAGCAATCACAATATGCACGAGTAAATATCAGCACAACCATCCACTGATAAAGACATAAAATAACCTCAAAGTCATGTCGTCAATGAAAACAAAGAATAAAATAATCTAAAAGTCAGATGGTCAAAGAGGATTGTGAGAGTCCCTAAAAGTATGTTCAAAAAGTTGTACGTATGCTTTAAAGCTCATGCAAACTGAGTAAAGTTGAACTGTATTTTAATAACATAATGATTCCGAATTTCAAAATTTATATATATCTATCTTCTTTTCTTTTTTTTTTGTCGGAGAATTTGTTGTATTTTAAGTCCAAAAATTCTATTCGACCTGACTCAATGATATAAAGTTAAGTGACTTAGTGAGCTGGCAACACTTGCTGACCAAAGAAACAAAAGAGTGTTTGAAATGAATGGGAAGCCCCAAAAAAGAAGACCACATTCTCATTCTTCATTTCTTCCGTCTCTTTCTTATCAAACAAAACAAAAAGAGTCTTGACTTCTTCACTTGGAGACCCAGCTAGGGATGGCAATTTAACCCAAACCGTAGGAGTCTCGCTCCGTCCCGTCCCTAATGGGGCGGATTTTAAAACCCGATTAATGAATTAGGAGCGGGTATGAGTTTAAGAAAAAAACTCGTTTATTAAATGGGACGGGTTAGGAGTTAGTTGAAATAAAACCGCCCCTCCCCCCCCCCCCCTTTAACTTATGCTTATATAAATATCCTTTATATGTATGTTAATTATAATTAAATTATATATATATATATATATACACACACTCACACACTAAAAAAAATCTTTATATGTATGTTAATTTTGTAAAAGATTTAAGTGAAAATATGAATTGACAATTGGGGGATTGTCTCACTTATTGGAATACGAGCCATTGTATATCTCTAAGACTATAATGTAATATTTTTAATTTTACTATTTTTAAAATTAACGCAACCCGTAGGAGCCCCGACCCGCCCCGTTTATTAAATGGGGCGGGTTAGGATTTTTGAAAACCCGCCCCAAACCCGCCCCGTTGCCATCCCTAGACCCAGCGTCCCGTTAATCAAGTTCCTTCATCCCATTTAATCATGTAAGTATTTTTTAATTGTTCTTCTTAATGTATTTAAGGAAGGGGCATATATCAAATATTCATTCGAATATTTTTTTAATACGCAATTAGTCCAAGTTTTTTTATCTTGTTCTTTCACCATACTGCTGGCGCGTACCTTTAAAAATAAGAAAATAAGGGACTTTTTGATACAAAATAGAAAACTTAAATTAAAGGGTCAATTATTAAATAGTCCCTACTATAAATATATATTTTTTAAAAAGGACACATATTTTTAGTTTAACCCATTTAGTCCCTCAAGCACTCAATATCCTCTTATTTTTAGAGGTCCGCGCCAGCGGCACTCCCTCTCCAAAATATGTGGCAAAGGACTTTTTGAGGCAAAATAAAAAAGTTTGGACAAAATGGGTATTAAAAAATGTCCGAGGGACTATTTGGTATATGTCCCTAAATTAAATGTATATTAAAAAAATGTTTGAAAAACTTTTTAGTATTAGATCCTTTAAGCAATGTATTTTTTAATTAGTCTTCTTAATATATTTAGGTAAATAGTACATAATTAGGAGCTTTTTTAAAATTGTTTTCTTAGTAATTTTCAGTTATTACTGGATCTTTTTAATGTTTTATTTAGAGTAAAGTACCCCTGTGGCCCCTAAACTATTGAGTTTTGGTCAATTTAGTCCATAAACTATTAATTTGGTCAATTTAATCCCTTAAATCTGTTTTTTTAATAAATATAAAACAATTTGAAATATAAAAACAGTTTTAATAAATAAAAAAACAGCCTTCTACTAAAAAAACATTTTAATAAAATATAATTTTAATCAAAAAACATTTTTAATTAAAAAAACTGTTTTAATTAAAAAACTGTCTTAATAAAGACGGTTTTAATTAAAATTGTTTTTATTAAAAAAACAGTTTAAAACTATTTTACATTTATAATGAAAACAGTTTTAATAAACAAGTGTTTATCAAATAGTTTTTTTTAATTAAAAAACAGTTTTAATAAAACAGAGTTTAGAAACCGTTTTAATAAAAATAGTTTTCATAAAAAAAGCAGCCTTTGTTTTTTAAAAACTGTTTTTATCAATACCAAGCCTGTTTTATTTTTATTAAAACTGTATTTTATTGAAACTGTTTTTATAAATTCTAATATATTAAAACTATTTTTTAATAAAAGGGTTTTTTATTAAAATTGCTTTTAATAAAAGGTTTTAAAACAGTTTTATTAAAATTGTATTTTTTAAAACTCTATTTTATTAAAACTGTTTTTTTAACAAAAGGTTGTTTTTTATGTTTAAAACTGTTTTTTAATTATTAAAAACAGTTTAGTCCCTAAACTATTCAGGGAAACAGTTTTAAAGATAAAAGAGTTTTTTTATTAAAATCTGTTTTTTAATAATTATAAAACAGTTTTAATAATTATAAAACACTTTTTTTTAATAAAATTGTATTTTTTCAAACTCTATTTTATTAAAACTGTTTTTTAATAAAAAAAATTATTAAAACTGTTTTTATTAAAAATGTAAAATAGTTTTAAAACTGTTTTTTTAATTAAAACAGTTTTAATTAAAACTGTTTTTTAATTAAAACTGTTTTTTTAATTAAAACTGTTTTTAATTAAAACAGTTTTTTTAATTAAAAATGTTTTTTGATTAAAATTTGAATTTTATTAAAAAAAAAAAATTAATAGAAGGCTGTTTTTTTTATTAAAACTGTTTTTATCGAAACTGTATTTTATTAAAACTGTTTTTATATTTAAAATTGTTTAATATTTATTAAAAAAACAGATTTGAGGGACTAAATTGGCCAAAATTAGTAGTTTAGGGACTAAATTGGTCAAACCTCAATAGTTTAGGGGCCAAAGGGGTACTTTACTCTTTTATTTATTTAGTTTGGTGTGACTTTATATTAGATTTTCAAAAAAATCAAGTTTGAACCTAACTTTTTTCTTGTTCTTACTGTTTTATTTATTTTATTTGACCCCTAACTTTTTTCTCATTTTTATCTTATTTATGTTGTGCTTTGTTTTATAAAAATTAAATAGGAATGGATACCGAATTTTTACAAGAGTCTCCTAGCATTGACTTAAATAAGTATCATGAGGAAAATGAAGTAGAGGAAGTAGAAGATATTGAGAAAAATGAAGATGGTGAAAATAAGAATGTTCAAAACGAAAACTTGGATGAACCTAAAGTTGGAATGACATTTGATATTGTTAATGATATGTTAGTTTACTACAGAAAATATGACGATGAAAAAGGTTTTTCTGTAAAGAAGAGGACTTCAAAGAGAGGGGATGATGGTATGGTGAGATAGGTTGCTCTTGCTTGCACTCGAGAGGGTAAAAGAGAAAGTAAGAGTAAAAATTCATTCAAATTGCCACCAACTTGCCGAAGTAATTGTAGTACCAAACTTAATGCCGCTTTGTGTCCCGGAGGAAATTGGATTATCACAAGTTTATTCCTTGACCACAACCATCATGTGAGCCCGAGGAAATCACGATATTTCAAGGCTATATGAATAATAACTAAAATGGTTAAAAGGAGACTTGAAATGAATAATAGGGTCGGTATAAGACCTAATAAAAATTTCAATTCATGCGTAGTGGAAGCCGGTGGTAATGAGAATGTGTCGTTTTTTATATTAAAGATTGTTATAACTGTATTGAAAATATTGTTATAACTATAGTTTTTTAGCTGTTCAAAATCATTTTCGTAAAATGTTGGTTAATAATTCTAATTTCTATTATGACATGGATTTTGATAATGAGTGAAGAATGAAGAATTTGTTTTAGGCGGATGAAAGAAGTAGTGCGGCGTATGAAGAGATTGGGGATGTTATCACGTGTGACACGACATACTTGATCAACAAGTACGACATGTCGTTTGCCCCTTTTGTTGGGGTTCATCATGGCCAGGGTATGCCCAATATGGGTCAATGAAAAATTCTATAAAATGTGTGGTTTATGACTCTCTTAATGTCAGTGAATTCAATGCAAGTTGGCATCGATTAATTGAAAATTGTAACCTTAAAGAGAATGAATGGTTGAGTGGGCTACATTGTGAGAGGAATCGATGGGTTCCTGCTTGCGTTAAAGATTCATTTTGGATGGGGATGTCTACCTCTCAAAGAAGTGAGAGTATGAATGTCGTCTTTGATGGGTATGTAAACTCAAAGACCACCCTCAAATAATTTGTTGAACAATACGAGAATGTGGCGAAGTAAGGTTGAGAAGAAATCTAACAAGACTTTGATAACCTTCAAAGAGACAATTCCATGTGTAACTAGAAATAACATTAAGAAAGAATATCAAGACTGTTAAACTAATTCAAAATTTATGGAGGTCCAAGAGGAGATGAAAGGGAAGTTATATTGTACATTGTCTATTACTAAAGACGATGGAGGGATTGAGTTGTAAGAGTACATGAGGACTTAGTTGGAATCAAAGAACGAGATGTCACTTTTACGATTACTTTCAACCCTAGTGATTGTGATGTCAAGTGTAATTGTCGCTTATTTAAGTCTCGAGGTATCCTATAAATTATCTTATGGTCTTAATTGCAAACAGTATGATTTTGTACCAGAAAACTACATTCTTCAGCGGTGGAGAAAAGATGTGGAAAGGCGCCGCACAAAAATTAAAATCATTTACTCGGATTGGGCAATGAATCCTGGGAATGAACATAATGATAGAATGTGTAATGCATTTTATGAGGTGGTGGACAAGGGAACTGGAAGTGAAGATCACATAAAGTTGGTGATAAATTGGATGAAATGGTTATCGAATAAGTTGGATAATGGTGGTGGATATTGTGAAAGTGGTCAAACTACAATTGAGCAACTCAACACCTTATCACTTGGGGAAGATGCTAATGCCAAAGAAATTGCAACTATTCGTTCTCCATTAATCGTTAATAAAAAAGGTCAACCCCGTTGTAAAAGGCACCAAGGAATGACAGAGAAATTAATTCAAAAGAAGAAGAAGAAAATAAGAAATGTAAGTTAACTATATAAATTCAATTTGATTATATCTTTATTTTTTTAACGATTTATTATTATTTAATGTTATTTGATATTTTACAATTATAGGAGAAAGAAAATACTTTTCACATTCCACATGCTTCCCAATGGGTATCTAATCAATTTTAGGCTTCAAAAAATGGCTCATCTGTGTCGTGCTTTCAACACTTTACATCGGATGTACTTATGTAAGTTGTTGCCGATCATTTTTGTATATTTATACTTTTTGTCATTTTTGTCAAATTCTAATAATATAATAAATACTATTTCAGGATTTTTACTACCCAATTTGGAATGGCATCGATGAGATGAACTATGAATTGCAAATCAGAATTGACACACGATCGTTTACAAATGAGCAAACCAATGACCCTCTTCGTATGGTCAAGGAGAATTTCTATGACTTTTTATAGAGACTAATGGTATTAATATAATTTTTTTTTGTTTATTTACTATGATTGTATTGAACACTTTAAATTTTCAAGTAATTTTATGTGGTGTATACTATTTAACAACTTTGTCATGTATGGATTAGAAGTTCTATTTATTTGAATGGTATATTTTTTTTATTTTTTTTGTTAATATTTTGCCCAAGTAGCATTTTTTCTACTATCCCATAACTCAAGTGGGTGAAATAAAGGTTCGGTTGGTGAAATAAGAATGACATTTTTTTTAGCAAAGTAATCTTAGGTCCGTCACAAACAAATTTTAAACACTTAGATCCACTAATTCTCTTCTTGTAGAAGTCCACGCTAATAACATAACAAGTGAACCTGATAATAAATTATTCTTAAATATTTAAAAACTATTGACAAAAGACCTAATTGTAAAAGGTGCTGGTAAGGGCACTTCCCATTTTTAATTTTGCTCTTCTTAAAAGGTTAAAATCTATTTACTCTGTTAATTAATAAGGGCACTTCCTAAATAGGTAACATCAAAAACACAAACTGAACAGACTTAACACCAAAACACAATAACTGAAAAAAGTTCTACTTGAACTTTTTGTGTCAAAGGCTTATATTATATAAAAGCTTTGGATGTCATATATTATATAAAAAGCTTTCTTTCCTAGTGGCAAAAATTCCAAAGAAACGGGAACTCAAAAATAATGATGAGAAATAATCACTACTACTAAAAAAGAGGGAACTTCTTCTTCACTTCTCAAATGACCAAAATATCCTCCTTAAATGTTTTATTCCTAGAATAACCTTACTAATACATTCATCCCTTAATACCCCTATCACACTCGATCAAACATCCATGCCCTACAAATGAGGAGTCGTATCTCCATCCCAACATTCATTCATCTTCTCATCTTTTAAGTTACACCAAGAAGATTCATTAATCTTCTCATCTTTCAAGAGAACACGAAATCTTAAACGTTTGTTCATTCATCTTATCAAATTGCACCTGAAAAAACCAAAGGTCAATATGAGGTATGCTGGGTTTTTGTATATGTCTATTTATTTGAAATTGCATCATTTGTTGTTATTGTCTCTTCTTGCATCCTTTGTTCTTATTGTTACTTCTTCAAAAATCAAGGTAAATAATCCTACTTCTGTATATATTTTTTTCTCACTTCTATTATGAATTTTTTTTTATAGTATGCCTACTCATATAAAATTAACTCTTAGTATAGATTACCAAGTTCAATAATCTCTTAACTTTCCTAATGAATTGTTAATTGAAATATTATAGGTTATTATCATTATTTGTCGTACAAGCTTCGATTCTGAATGAATTCCCCATTTGTTTACCAGGTATGTGAAATCATATGTTCTACAATTTTTTGTTTCGAGAATTTTTTTTACTAATAATGTTCGTTTTTTGGTACTGTTAAATTGATATAGTTAGTTGTTCAATATTTTTTTCCAAAGTTATATAAATTAAAAAACACAACAAGAGATTATTTCAAATTGCATCCTTTCTTCTTATTGTTTCGTATTCTAAAATCGAGTTAATTTTTTGGTTCCAATATGCCTACTCATATAAAATTATTTCTTACTACAGATTACAAAATTTTAAAAACTCTTAACTTTCCTAATGAAATGTCAATTGAACTCTTATAGGTTATTATCGTTTTTTGTTGTACAAGCTCAGCTTCTGAATCAGAGACGACTGAAGGAATTCTCCATTTATTTAGGAGGTATGTGAAATCATACGTTCTACAATTTTTAGTTTTGAGAATTTTTTTAGTAATAATGTTCGTTTTTTTATTCTATTAATGTGAAATAATACGTTATACAATTTTTAGTTTGGAGATTTTTTTTAGTATTCGAGTATTGTTGCTAAAGCTTCGCTCTGTTATGTCACCGCTATCTACACTTT
This sequence comes from Sambucus nigra, assembly GCA_949130495.1. NCBI lineage: Eukaryota > Viridiplantae > Streptophyta > Magnoliopsida > Dipsacales > Adoxaceae > Sambucus > Sambucus nigra. The sequence goes on from OX422211.1 coordinate 94,938,076, forward strand.
TAGACCTCTAAAATAATTTCTCTTGAACGACTCAAGTTATTTCGTCAAACTTATTTCATTATGTTTTTGAACCTAAACTTATGTATTCATGTCTGTGATGCCATTCATTTGATATGTCATGAAACTGTTATAGGATGATAAGAAAAAGAATAACGATATTATTATACTTTAATATTTCAGAATAAAATTATAGACCTTCCTAACGATACTATTCTACTTGAATATTTCAGAATAAAAGGTCTGCCATAATATTGTTGTTTTATGAGCTAGAATAAGCATTCACCTCCGTGTCCTTAGCCACCGTAAAACTATGTGTCATTTTGAGTATTGCAAATGAAACTACGTAAAATCAAAGGCAAACAATAAAAGAAGTATGTAGACAAAAGTGCAAGAAATATAAATTTAATGTACAAATTACATTAAATTGGAACTGTGATCGAGGAAATAAATTACAGAAAAATAAATGTATTAGTGGCATACAAAGAGGGGAGTAAAGTAGGTGCTACTTTACTGGTTGATTGGCCTTGAAATTGCTTAGGTGAGTCTGTCATTTGGTTGATCCCAATTGTAGGTGGTATTTTCGATCCCACCATTGAAAGCTTGAGCTGTGAGATGTCAAACCGCTTCTAAATTTGTTAAGGACCAAGGAGCCTTTCACCATTCAGTTATTTTAGGTATGCGTCAAGGTCTTCTATTCACCCACCACATGGGTTAAAAGATACCCAACTGAAACATAACTGAAAAGAGAGAGCTTCATTTTCCTTTTTCAAACTTATACATAGGAACACAATGGATAAATCATCCTTACACCTAAGAGGCCGGCGAATTGACATATCATCTCAATACTATATATATAAAATAAAAATGCCAATATTAGTGGATTTTATATTTGATAAGTGATAAATCTTTTATATGATGGATGTTACCCTTAATTTCGTATCCCAGCGCGTCAAACCATCGAAGAGAGCATAGCCGTTTATAATAAACAGTTCACATTTTACACCTTGCGCACTAGGTATTTGTCCCTATTAAAAGACTAGAAGGTCTGCTTGAAAGTCAAAAATAATATTCCCTCACTAATGGTATGGTAAAGGGCGTTAATGATGCTTACTCAACCGTTCACGACAAAATCGACTAGAAGGTCTTCTTCAAAGACAGAAATAATATTCCCTTACTAATGGTATGGTAAAGGGCGTTAATGATGCTTACTCAACCGTTCACGACAAAATCGAGTTGTCCTTAAATAAATACATTTAGGTCTTTGAACGAGATCATTATTTCATATTCTCGTCAACGTTCTACAAATTCATCTCCTTTGAAAATCTACTCGCATAAAGATGAAGAGAAAACCTATGGTAATTATTAGTACAAAATTTTTGCTTATACATTTATAAAAACTCATTATTTTATCTTATTTCTAATTCTCACACATACAGATGTGATAGTTTTTGTCATAAATGTGAAACCAATGAGGACCATTACAAAAGCATCTAACTCGGCAAAAGTGATTTTACGCGATATAACTCTCCGAGATACAAAGTATGAATCCTAAAATTTAACTTTTCATTATATTAAAAATATACTTTTATGTATGTAAATTTATTTCACATTGCTTAATATACTATTTCATGTTATAATTTATTACTTATCACAGATTCCAATCAATGAATTTCACTTTATGGGGAGACTTAGCAGAGAATGAAGGATAGCAATTAAGTAGCTTATCAGTCGAATATCCTTTAATAGTTGTTTCTCAAGCTAAACTTTCATCTTACGAAGGTAAAATATTCTTTTGCACTTCAAGAAACAATGAATACAAGTTCTACTAATTCCAATTTCATCAATTTATTCTTAACAGGTGAATATAGCTTAAGTAGCGTATCAAAGACTACATTTCAGATTAACCCTGATATCATACAGGCTACCGAATTAAAACAATGCTTTGATTTTCTTTTCACAAACACTTTTAGTTTCTACATTACATAAATATATTGACAAAATGTAACCTACAGGTTGAAGAGCTCGTTAACATCCCCAAATTTCAAGAAATTCAGTTCGTCGCCACCAAAAATAATCATGAATGCAGATAAGGTTTCTATTCATGATATTATAAATGGAGTTGCATCAATAAAGGAGGCAATACTTAATTAACTATGAATCACCTTTACATGTCTAACATTTTCATTACCATAACGTAACATAAAAATATTTTCACATTCCACATAATCTTTTATGTTCTTTCGTTGCCATGATTATGGAGGTTAGAATCAAAGAAAACCCATGGTATGACGGTTGCAATGTTTGCAACAAGAAACTCACTGTTGCTAACGGAAATGGAAAATGCTTAAATTGTGGTTCCTCAAATGGAAATTACACAATAAGGTAATTTTTTTTTAATAATCTATGATTTTTAATTTAAATAACTCATCATACACATACCTTTACTTACACATTGTACAAACAAACGTAAGGTACTTACTTCAACTTGTGGTCCAAGACGACGACGAAAGAGCATCAGTGACAATGTTCAACGAAGCAGAATATTTCATTAGGTGAAACATTCCACTATTCATTGCTTCTAAAGATAAGGTAATATAAATTTTTTTACCAATTCAAACTCATTCGTAAATTCAATACGCTTAATACTAAAAAAATATACTTAATATTCATATCTATTCTTTTACTCCACAAGGAATTTTGCACTCAGAATATATTCGAAAGCTATACACATGCATTGACAAATTCTACAGATTCTATATGAAAGGAAAGTCAGTTAAAGAATCAGATCGAAAGCTAACATGTTTCGTCGCTCACAAAATTGAATAGGAAGAAAAACCTTCGCATCCAAACAAACGTCAAAAACAACATATCTGTCCAAGACATTTTCTTTTTCTTTTCGATTAAAGATTGTTGTTATCCAAGATTGATAAATACAATATCTTTTTCTTTCGATTAAACATAGTTATTATCCAAAGTCTTACAAAAACATATTTTGTGATGCTTTAGATTTTTAATATTACATAATTCATATTAATTCAAAGCAAAGAAGAATATCTGGACTCACAAATACATGCAATGCACGTGGGCACAAATAGTAAATAATAAAAGGGGCATAACTCAAAATAATGAAAACAAACCATGATCCATGATTTAAAAATTTAAATCATTGTTTAAATGCACGGGGGATATGCAAAAGGAAAAAATAAATAAAGGTCTAAAATAATAATGAATAAACTATGTCCGCACAAAACAAATCTAAGCCAAAAATTGTCAAAGTAAGTAAACAGAAACTGTAAAGCCTCTATTTGAGAGTTCGTAAATAAAGGTTTAGATTTGTCCACATCATTCTTGATGTTCGCAAGAATGTTCCTTACTAGTAGCACTTTCTGTAAACTATGTTTTTGCTGTTATTGGGGTGCCGGTAAGGCGACTTCCTCACACTTCCACAAACTGTAAACTATGTTTTTGCACTTATTTATTTAGGAAGTGCCCTTATTAATTAACGGGTAATTATATCTAGGTCCCATTTATTGGGTCAACAAGCTTATAAGTCCTATTGACTTTTTAATAATCCCATAGGTCCTATTCCAACTTTTCAGGAAATTTTTTCACAATTTTACCCTTTTAAAACCAACCATCCGTAACTTCCTTGAGGAAGTTACATAAGTGGTTGGACTTTTTTTTTTAATCTTTAAATGATCATCACTTTTGATTCACAAATTCGTTTTTCGCAAAATTACTATTTTTGAAATCTGCTCGACGAGATCTATCAAACAAGATCCATGAAGACTATAAAATTCCAAAGAAAAAAATTTACACAAACAGTAAACTTTACTGTATGCACTAGAATATGAAATAGTTTTATATCTGTGACATTTCACAAACAGACAGTAACATTTACTGTGGTAATACTACACAGTAAATATATATATATATATATATATATATACACATCCGGGGGATCCAAACCCTCTTTTTTCAAAAATACCTTATATTTAAAGGTTCGCGCTAATGGCATCCAATCCTTACCATCATTGTTGGAGCTTCAACGACCTTCGTTAGAGCTCCGATTTGGGGTGGGTAAGGGTGGCATGTGGTGCCGCTGGCGCGGACCTTTGAAAATAAGAGACTTTTGAATAAATGGGGTTTGAATCCACCGGAGTATCATGGGGTGCCGCTGGCGCGGACCTTTGAAAATAAGATTGGATCAATGGGATAGGGATCATCTGGAGCGCCAATTTAGGGTGAATAGGGGTGGCACAGAACTTTAAAAATTTACGAGCATATTGGATATATATATATATATATATATATATATATATATATATATATATATATATAGTTTGTAAAAATGTCATAGATATTAAACTTTATTGTATACACCAGAAAATGAAATAGTTTTATATTTGTGACATTTTCACAAACAATAACATTTACTGTGATAATATATTTATGAAATAGTTTTATATATATAACATTTTCACAAACAGTAACATTTACTGAGTTAATATTACACAATATATATATAACATTTTCACAAACAGAAACATTTACTGAGTTAATATTACATTATATATATATATATATATACGCGCACACACACACGCGCGGTAGATCCAAACCACTATTTTTTTTCAAAATTACCATATTTTTAAATGTTTACGCTAGCGACATTCAATCCCCACCACTACCCACCCCCATTGTCGGAGCTTCAACGACTTTCATCAGAGCTATGGTTTGGGTTGGTAGTAGTGGCATAGGGTGCCGCTGGTGCGGAGCTCTGAAATTAATAGAATATTAGATAAATGGATTTTGGATCCACCGGAGCTCCGATTTGGGGTGAGTAGGGGTGGCATTGAGTTAGGTTTATATCTATAACATTTTCACAAACATTAACATTTACTGTGTTCATATAACACAGTATATATATATATATATATATATCCAAACCTCTTTTTTTCTGATATTATCTTATTTTTAACGGTCCGCGCCAGCGGCATCCAATCCCCACCACCACCCACCCCCTTTATCGGAGCACCAACAACCTTCATCAGAGCTCTGATTTGAGGTGGCATGGGATGCCGATGTAACATTTTCACAAACAGTAACATTTATTATTGGTGAAAATATTACAGATATAAACCTAATCCAATGCTATCCCTACTCACCTCAAACTGGAGCGCCGGTGTATCCAAACCCCATTTATCCAATATTCTCTTATTTTCTAAGGTCCGCGCCAGCAGCACTCCATGTCACCCCAAATGAGAACTCTGATGAAGGTTGTTGGAGCTCCGATAATTGGGGTTGGTGGTGCTCAGGATTAGATACCGCTAGCGCGGGGCGTTAAAAATAAGACAATATCAGAAAAAAGAGGTTTGGATCCACCGTATATATATATATATAATGTGTTATAACACAGTAAATGTTAACGTTTGTAAAAATATTATAGATATAAACCTAACCCAATGTCACCCCTACTCACCCCAAATAGGAGCGCCAGTGGATCCAAACTCCATTTATCTAATATTCTCTTAATTTCAGAGGTCCACGCCAGCGGCACCCTATGCCACTACTACCCACCTAAATCATAGCGCTGATGAAAGTCGTTGAAGCTTCGACAATTGGGGTGGGTAGTGGTGGGGATTGAATGTTGCTAGCGTAAACCTTTAAAAATATGGTAATTTAAAAAAAAGAGGTTTGGATCTACCGTGTGTGTGTGTATATATATATATATATATATATATATATATATATATATATATATATATATATATATATATATATATATATACATATATATATATATAAACTCAGTAAATGTTACTGTTTGTGAAAATGTTATATATATATTGTGTAATATTAACTCAGTAAATGTTACTGTTTGTGAAAATGTTATATATATAAAACTATTTCATAAATATATTATCACAGTAAATGTTATTGTTTGTGAAAATGTCACAAATATAAAACAATTTCATTTTCTGGTGTATACAATAAAGTTTAATATCTATGACATTTTTACAAACTATATATATATATATATCCAATATGCTCCTATTTTTAAAGTTCTGTGCCACCCCTATTCACCCGAAATTGGCGCTCCAGATGATCCCGATCCCATTTATCCAATCTTGTTTTCAAAGGTCCGCGCCAGCGGCCCCCCATGTTACTTCGGTGGATCCAAAGCCCATTTATTCAAAAGTCTCTTATTTTCAATGGTCCGCGCCAGCGGCACCACATGCTACCCTTACCCACCCCAAATCGGAGCTCTGGCGAAGGTCGTTGAAGCTCCAATAATGGTGGTAAGGATTGGATACCGCTAGCGCGATCCTTCAAATATAAGGTAATTCTGAAAAAAAATGTTTGGATCCACCGTATATATATATATATATATATATATATATATATATATATATATATATATATACTGTGTAGTATTACTACAGTAAATGTTACTGTCTGTTTGTGAAAATGTCGCATATATAAAACTATTTCATATTCTAGTGCATACAGTAAAGTTTACTGTTTGTGTAAATTTTTTTCTTCTTTGAAATTTTATAGCCTTCGTGGATCTTGTTTGATAGATCTTGTCGAGCAAATTTCAAAAATAGTAATTTTGTGAAAAACGGATTTGTGAATCAAAAGTTGTGAGCATTTGAATATTAAAAAAAAAGTTCAACCACTTATGTAACTTCCTCAAGGAAGTTACGGATTGTTGGTTTTAAAAGGGTAAAATTGAAAAAAAAGTTCTAAAAAATTAGGAATAGGACTTATATGTAAGGGGAAAACATGATGGGACTAGAATGTATATAAGAAAGTCTAATAAGATCTAAACGTAAATGCCCCTTAATTAACCGAGTAAATAAATTTTAACCTTTTATGAAGTGCCAAAATTAAAAATGGGAAGTGCCCTTACTAGCACCCATTGTAAATTGTCCTTTTGGGGGGCTGAAAACAGTTCGTTTGACCGGTTAAGCCGGCTGTAAACTTTTGAGAGTCCAAATGCTTTTATCCTTTAGAAATTGCCAACCCACTCGGTTAACATCTTGTCTGCAAAAATCAGACCCTCCCTGTAGAAATGCACTTTTAAAGTCAGTATTTCCTTTTACACGGTTTAAAATATGTTGAACAGATGTTTCTAAACATTCTCTTCAGCCTCAATACAGGCCATCTTTTCCGTTGTCTTCCCCCTCTAAACATGTGTTAATAGGTCGGGTTAAACTGACCAAGTCTAACCATAACCAGTTTACCAAAAGATTAATTAAACATCAACATTGTAATCCAAATTTGAACCTAATCAGCCTTTGAACTGGATGACATATTACCCACCAACCCAATTAGTAATACTAAATATACGATACTTTTCTACAAGTGTAACAATACCCATGAAATTCATACATTGGGCTAAAAAAGGTTTCTTTGTATACTTATTTATAGATAAAATTAAAAGTTTACTTTATAATACTTGTCGCCATAACAAACAGCACTAAACCGTTCATGTGATTGATCAATTATCCGGAACCTAGAAAACGGAGATCATCTTCGTAGATTAAACACAAGTTTAACGGGTGAGTTAGTTTGGAGTACAGCTAACTCCATCATTCTCAACAGTGTAAACATAAATTAACACCAGAGCCTGCTATAGTTCCCAATTTACAAATACACTTGGCATTGAAGGCTTTTTAAATACTTTTCTGCTGGCCCAGCAGTAGAGTAATTGAAATGTAAAACTTCTCAAATTCTCTCTTTTGGGTAAAGGAAAAGAATATCCTCATCTTTTGTTATATTAGACTTTATCATCATGGAACCACCATCTCGTCTCCTTCGGAGATCTGCCATTCCTACAGTTCTTCACATAGCGATCATTGTCTGCTGGGCGTTGCTGCACCGTAACATAACCCACAGGAGTGATTCAAAGACAATAGATTATGTTTCGAGTTAATTGCAAAATAGACTGAAATTAGAAGTCAATTTCAATTGGTGCAATATCAGCCTTTAAGGTCAATTTCAATTGGTGCAATATCAGCCTTTAAGTTTCTTTGGCTGCGTTTGGAAACCACAATTCCATGCCTTGGAATTGGAAAATTTTCAGTTCAAATTTTAAAATTTTTGAACTGAAAATTTCGAATTCAAATTCTAAGGCATGGAATTAGGATTCCCAAACATACCCTTAGTATTGCAATCCTACCTTCAACTCTGTTTCAAATTGAAGGTGGAAAGCTGGGTGAACAACTTAAGGGTAAAAAAGATTAGAGTTCAGGGTTTGAAATGCAAAAAAAAAAAACTTTTGAAAAATGAAAAGCCATGTCAGCTTTCCATCTTTGATTTTTAAGAGAGTAAGACCCAAGGTTTAAACTAAGACACTAACAAAGATAAAGGCTTAGATTGAAGTAATTGACATGTGGAAGGAAATATGAAAAGTGAACCCTAAATTCAGGATCAACTTCGCATTTTACCCTTTATATTTTTAGGTTTGCAATTTAAATCAAACCTTCACAGGCGAGCTTGATAACATGGAGAGAATGCTGATACAGATGGAACTAACTGTCATTGCTGGGGACCAGGAATCGTACAAGATATCTGTAATACAAAAAGGCAGTGTTTGAAGACTACTGATCATAATTTTATGTTAATTTTTAGATGTTTTAGATGGTTCTATTCATTCTTCTCATCCAATTCCCATGTGATCAAACACGCACAAAAAAAAAAGCCCTTAAACTATGATATTTTAGTTGTATTCACAGATGGGTTTTTTTTTTCAAGGTTCAAGCCCCAGGGAGGGGGAGGGGGTGGGGAAGGGACTTGAACCCCCAATCTCTTGCAAGCAAGGGTGGGTATTTTAGTTCTACTATTGTTCTACTGGAAATAAGTAAGGCGAAGGTTGATGTTATTTTAGAAGTGTGAAGAGCACAACGAGCAAGAGGATTTTAAATAAGTAAGACCAAATTCGAGTATAAAGAGAGCCATTTTAGTAATTAGTAAAGTGACAAATGAGAATGCAATGAAACTTGATCGTCCATAATGACAGGGTCACCTTACATGGAAGTGGGGTGGGGCAAGTTCCCCATAGCACACCCAACTTCTTTTGAATAATTGGCATTGATCAACATATTATAGAGATCTTAAGATGAATTATCCAAAGAAATTCTTTGCGACTGGCAGGATATATGTTATGTCTTTTTTTATAATTCTTAACAGATTCAACATTCAATGAATGATGGTAGAGCTATTTTTTCATATGGGGTACGGCGAGCCGACATCTGCTCAGGGCCTGCAGTTAAACCGGAGCCTTGTGCATTGGGCACGACCTTTTTACAAGCATTTTGTCCTTGTTTCCTTTGCCTTGTTATTGTGATTCATAAAATATGTAATTAGACTAAGGTTTTCTGTTCGAGGTCTGCTTCTTATATTATTATTTATATATCCACATATTGTAGTTTTTAGAAAACTGTTAAGATATATTTACAATATACATACATGACTATGTATATGTGTATGCATGCATAAATGCATTTAAGTATGCATAAAAGATTGCCTCCACCTATATAATTATTCTGGATCTCCCCTGTGTAGAGTTAGAGATATTGGTGACATTGTTATCCATTAGATTAAAGCAAGTGGAGAAGTGCTACTCTATAGGGTGGCTATCAGTAACCATGCTATCTGAGACGGTGGTGGGCAACCAAGTAGCAACATTTCAAAAAATAAGAGTGGTGGAAATGAGGATGTTAAGATAAACTTGTGGTAAAAAGTAAAGGATAAACTTAGAAATGAATGCTTGCGAACCAGTAGATGTAACTCGTAAAAAATATAAATTGAAAGAAAATTGCCTATACGCGTCTGAATACTTCAAAAATATGAAGTTTCGCTCAAAGTTGCAGCGAGTCAACTACTGGTAATGGGGTAGCCGATTAGTCCATCTTATTTTGGCAGTCGGTATTTATTAGGGAACGGGCGGGCAACACAAATCCACTGAGGAGCTGCACCAACCCACTAGTTGGTTGCAAACACCACATCAAAAATGGGTATTTTAAGTCACTTACCCAGGTTTTATTTCTGTGAGAAATTATAAGGCATTAAGAGAGCAATTCACTGAAAGAGAGAGTATAAGGTTTCTAACTTGATTTGTATGTATGAGTGTTTGGGGGGTAAAGAACTGAGAATGTGTATATCTCTTGTAAGATCCTCCAATATACTCTATTATTTCTCACACAATGGAATCATTCTCTTGAATCTCTCCAATGGATGAAGACAAAGGTAATTATGGCGAACCACATTAGATCTCTTGTTTTCATCTTTGTGTCCGTGGTTTGTTGGGGTGTAACCGGTACGGGTTTTTACCGTACCGTACAGTTTTGGTCCGAAAAAAAATGGTTTTGGTTTCATATTATGAAATACCGAAAACCGATTTTACCGAAACCGAAAATACCGTAAAAAATTTGGTTGGTTTTGGTTTTTAGATACAAAAAACCGATTTACCGAATTTACCGTACCGATATCGTGCCAAAATTACCGTACCGAAATACCGTACCAAACTTTTTGTGCAGTGTCAAATTATTTTGGGTATCATACTACTTCTATTTATTTTATTTCTCATGAGTGAGTTTTTATATTCTCTTTGAATTTAAATTTATTTATTTGAGTATTTGGTTTAAGTGTTAAATAATCATGTTAATTAAACATATATTTTGTTTAATTAATCAAAACATTTAACACAAAATGAATTAGGCATCATTTTGTTAAAATAAAAAGAGCCGTCTGTTTTGTTGGCTATATTTTCGTTTTGCTCTTATTTCATTTGGGCTTTATATTGTGATTTGTGTAGAGATCTTTTTTTAGGGTTTCCATTTCATTTTTTTTACCTCTTTCTCTCTCAAAAAGTGTGGCCGTCATTATTGTTTGATCTCTCTCTCTTTCTCATTTTTTTTTCTTCTTCAACCTTGGGTTGATTTTGAGAAATAATTTTTTGGGGACTTATATTTGAGAACACCATTTTTTTGTTTTAAGATTTGGCTTTCGATTTGGTGTGGTTACTTCGTTTTGAGATCGGGTTTTCGGTGACAATTTTTTCGGCGCCAGCTGTATTCGGATCTGAGATCCCTCCGTGTTTTTCGGTGATTTTTTTTCCGACGAGTTGGCTTTTCCGGTGAGTTGGCTTTTCCGACGAAGGTTTGTTTTTCCGGTGTTGGAGGTGTGGATGATTTTGACTTTTCGGCGAACATTTTTTGAGGTAATAGCTCCCTCATTTTTTTAGGCTCATCATCTTGGCTCACTCTCCTCAGGCACCAGCTCCCTCATCTCATCACACTCTACTCCTGCTTCGGTAGAGGCAAACTGGTCAGTTTGATCTCGTCTCACTCTCATTCGTCTCTGACGGAGGTAAACCGGTCATTTTGGTCTCGTCTCACTCTCCTCCGGCTCCGACAAAAGCAAACCAGTTAGTTTGGTCTCGTATCTGATTAAATCTATTGTTCCAAATGCTACAAATGCTAGAAATTGTACCTGCTTGTGTATGTTTCTAATTGTTCCAAACAACTAGAAATGCTAGAAATTGTAATAGCTAGAAATACTAGAAATTGTAACAGCTAGAAATGAGTATATCGCAATATATACCAGATTTACCGAATGCATAAACCGATTTGAAATTCTGGTATTTACCGGGAAAAAACCGAATTGAAACCGAAATTACCGAAACCAAAAAAACCCGAAAAAATCGAAAAACCGGTCGGTTTGGTTTTGGTTTTTGTTTTGATGTACCAGTTGGTAAATTGGTACGGTACGGTTTTACCATATAGAATGTGGTTTTGGTATTGGTAAGGGGTCGTTACCGACCATACCGTACCGATTGCACCCCTTTTGTTTATATATCCATCATCTTTCGCGCCCACACACACACATATATGTATTTATATTTCATTGTTTACATGGGTGTGGAGTCATTGTGGTGTCATTGTAGACCTAAGTCTCCCTAACAAGAGTGATTTTGTTGATGTTGACAGTAACTCTAGGGGAGGAGTTGGCCCTGATTTGACTTTTCTTACTTTTTTTTGTTATCAGATCAATAATATTAACAAGAAAACCAAAAGGACAGTATGTCCATAACAGAGGAAGACATCAAGTAGCAGTGCACACATACAAAAAAAATGCAGCTCTTGACAAAATCTTACACTCCCTATCAACAAAAAAAGCAGCCTACCTTTTCACCTATCAGTTTCAAAACTACTATAAATATACTGAAAAACAGCCCAAAAGAATACTCTTCACAAAAGTATGTGCTATAGGACCAAACCAATAATACAAGTAAAATATAAAAATTCCATAACTTAAAAAGCAAAAATGGGGTTTCGCTGAAGCTTTTATCAAGCAATGCCTATGAAATTTCCACAAATCTGATTTTGTCCCATAACCCTTCTTTTTCCAGTCTCTTCTCTTCAAAAATTCTACCAATCCTTTCTAACCAAATATTCCAAAAAACTGTAGTATGACTATATGCCTCCATAAATATATTATTTTCTTCCTTGATCCACCCTTTAGCATTTCAGTGAGGAATGGATCACTTGGCCTTTTAGGAAGAGCACAGAAAAGGCCGAGCTCTTTCCACAATTATTGTTAGATTTATGAGATGCAGAAGAAGAAGTCAGCCAAGAGAAAATGAATGAACGAATTCCTTCATTCTCCCCATCACATTCCATTTATATTGATAAGTTTCAAAAACTCCACAAGTACCCTACATAATTTAAATATAACATAACACATCATAACTATTACAAATAAAACCCGACAACACTCCCCCTCAAGGTGGTGCAAAGATATCTATCATGATCATCTTGACCAACAAATGTTGCAAATAAGTTTTGCTCACACCCTAAATCACAACATCAGAAACTTCTTGATTAGTCGTGCTGACATATGGAGTACAAATCAATCCAAGACGAAGCTCCTCCTTGATAAAATGTCAATCAACTTCAATGTGCTTCGTCTTTTCATGTCTGGATTGTGGGCAATACTAATGACAGCTTTGTTGTCACAATATAAATTCATTGGATCACGAACAGGGTAAGCTAATTCATCTAACATGGTCCGTAGCCATATCAACCCCCATACTCCATGTGCCATGGATCTGAACTCAACTTTTGCACTAGATCTAGCAACTACAAATTGTTTCTTACTTTGCCATGAAACAAGATAATCTCCAACAAAAGTGCAATATCAATATCCTGAAGTCGGTGGCGAACCCTGCCCAATCAGCATCGGGGTAAGCTTCAACACATAACTGACCATGTTGCCCAAACAATATTCCCTTCCCCAAGAAACTCTTGAGATACCGGCTATGAAGCACGGACACTCTCTCGGAGGCAACGAATCTGGTTTGACACGTGTCGAACACGGGACATGCTCGGACACGTATGTGGGACACGCTCTGGGGTATTTTTTTGTATTTCAAAACCTTAAAATGGGATCAAACTCAAAAACCTAGTTCTTATTAGAAAAATTACCTCAAGGAGCCACAAAGAAAAAGAGAAAGTGCAACACAGCTGCAGCACGGCACAGCAAAGAAAAAGAAAAAGAGAAACTGCAACCACAAAGTAACCGCGTGAAAAAGAGAGAAGACAAAGTAACCGCGTGAAAAAGAGAGAAGAAAAAAAAAGAGAAGAGAAAAAGAAGTAAAAAAGAACAAAAAAAGGAGGTTGTACCTGTCAAAACTGCAACACAACTACTCTGTTAGCTGTCAAGCTGTAGCAGAGTAGCTGTAGCACAGCTACTCTGTTAGCTTATAGTGATGTCTTTTTATGGGCCAAAACATCATATGTAAGAACATTTTGTATTGTGTTAACTGTCAAGATGCTTTGAGCAATGTCATTTACTTACTCACGTGTGACAAAATTTTAAAAGTTAAGATTAATTAGGAAGTAATATTTTTATAAACTAAAAACTATAAAGATATTTGTAACTAAAGTAAACAAACATCAATTATTACTAGTAAATAATGCTCTAATAATGTATTTTATAGAAAAAAATTGTTTTATTTCTTTTATATATATTTAAATATATATTATATATTATACGTATCCTAGCGTGACGTGTCCTAGTTTTTAGAAAAATCACGTATCGCGTGTCGTGTCGAAACACGTATTGCGTGTCGAATTCGTGCTTCATAGGATACCGGAGGACATGATACGCAACTTCTAGATGTGGTGTTCTTGGAGCATGCATAAACTGGCTTATCACACTAACAGGATAAACAATATCCAAACGCGTAAGAAAAAGGTAAATAAGTCTCCCAACCAAACGTTAAAATCTTCCCACATCAATTAATGGCTCTTCATCCGTATCATTGAGGTTATGGTTATACTCAATGAGAGTATCAACGGGCTTACCTCCAAGTTTACCCGTTTAAGCCAACATATCTAACACATACTTCCATTGAGAAATAAACAATCCTTTCTTGACTTGGCATGCTTCGATGTCAAGGAAGTATCTCAATAATTCGAGATCTTTAATCTCAAACTCTATTCTCAAGAATGTCTTCATTACTTATATCTCTTTCGGATCATCTCCAGTGATAATAATATCATCAACATATACAATACGTGCATACAATACGTGCAGTAGTAAATTTTGGTGCCTCTTGATGAAGAGTGTACGATCCGCTCGACTCTGTGTACCCTAATCTCTTTACAGCAGTGTTGAACCTCTCAAACCAAGCACGTGGAGACTACTTAAGTCTATAAAAAGCCTTATTTAGTTTGCACACTAAATCATATCCATCAGCAAGTTTGAAACTAGGAGGCATCATCATATAAACTTATTCCTCCAAATCGCTATGAAGAAAGACATTCTTTACATTCGAGCGATACAAAGGTCAAGACAAATTAGTTGCCAAGGAGAGGACTCATATGGAGTTAATCTTGGCAACCGAAGCAAACGTCTCCTAATAATCAATCCCGTGTGTTTGAATGAAGCCCTTTGCAACTAACCATGTTTTATACCTCTCAATTTTTCCATCAGCTTGAAACTTAACTGTATCTACCCATTTGCAGCCTAGTGATTTCTTTTCTTTGGGCAATGGAACAATATTCCAAGTATTATTCTTCTCAAGGGCCTTCATTTTCTCAAATATGGCTTTCTTCCACTAATTCTGATTAAGGGCAATTGAAGCATTAGAAGGAATAAAAACAGATGATACAGACGTGAAAGCACGATATGTAGGAGATAAGGCCAAGGTTCTAAAAGGTGCGAGGCGTGGTCAAGGCGTAAAGGTCAAGCTTTAGGAGCCTAGGCACGCATAGGCGAAGCCTGTGCGTAAAAAGGCACTTTCCTTTTTTTATTATTTTAATCATTTTAAGGATAGTAATATAATGAAATAATACATACCCTGAATTTTTAAAATATATCTGTATATTTGGTAGCCATCTTTCTCATACGCATGCTCCATAATCAATATACAAATTATATTTCTCTACATTTAATAAGGAATATACAAAATGAATTTTTCATCATTCAATAATCAATACAAAATGATTTAATACAAGAAATGTATTTTTCACCTTTCAAATGAAATAGACTTTGGTTGGACTTTTACCAAGAATAATGCGTAGGTGAGACGTTTCTCCCAAGCCTCAAGCCTAGGCGCATTTTTAGAACACTAGATAAGGCATCATAGGATACAAACTAAGATATAGGATGCTTCGTATAATCACGAATACCTTTATGAAGAGCAATAGGGACATCAAGATCGAGTGAGGAATTACCTGGATCGAGGGAGATTTCTTGCTATTGGGGGTGAGACAATAGCTTGTTTTTCTCTTTTAATAAATACAAGTATCGCCTTTGCCTGTTGTGAATCACTAGTGTCAGTAGCAATAGGCATAGGCTCCTCCTGAGTCAGGAATGGTTAATGGAATGGGACATTGGTTCTCTATACTTATAATCTCCCCTGTAAAGGTAAGGGAGAAAAAGGAAACCAACTCGGAATGTGACATCCATGGAGACAAACCGACGACGAATAGTAGGACTATAACACCGATACCCCTTTTTGAATGGCTGAATACCCAAGAAATACACATCGGACTGCTTTTGGATCCATTTAATCCTTCTGCTGATGTTTGTGAATATAACACAACTAAATACTTTAGGAGGAATAATGAATGGAGGGGAGTGAGGGTGTAAAATTGAGACCGGCAATTGATAACCGAGAATCCTAAAGGGCTTGCGATTTATTAAATACATCGCTGTTAAGGTTGCATCGGCCCAATATGATTTAGGTACCCCGTACCTATGAGAAGGGAACGACTGACCCTTGTAATATGACGATGTCTTCTTTCAGCTACACCATTTTGTTGGGGCTATCAACACATGAGGTTTGATGGACAATCCCATTATCAGCAAAAAGAAAAAGAGGCAATGCCACCATACATAAATTCCCCTCCATTATCGGATCGAAGGATCTTAAGGAAACACCCAAACTGAATACATACCATCTTATGAAATGTTTGAAAAATGGAATGAACTTCAGTTTTAGTTTTCATAAGATAAAGCCAAGTATAACGACTGAAGACACCAACAAACACAACAAAGTATCGAAAACCAAGTAATGAAATAGTTGATTCAAGACTCCACACATCAGAATGAACAAGTTGTAACGAAGTTGAAGTTTCATTAATACTAATTGGATAAGGAACACGACATTGTTTTGCCAGAACACATGCTTCACAATTTCGCTCAAAAGGTGCAAAACAAGAATAAGTAAATGTCCTAATCTATTATCCCATCGCATCAACAGATCTTTATTGTTGCTACTACTCCTAACACCTGTTTGATTTGCAATAATAAGAAGATGGCCTCGTGTCCAGTAAATACAAGTCATTGTCTTCACGCCCACTCTCAATCGTCTTCCTCATGTCCAAGTCCTAAAAGGCACAATGAGACGAAAAAAAGATTACACTACAATTCAAGCTTTTGGTAATGTGACTGGCAGGGAGAAGGTTATTGGTAAGCTTTAGAACATGGAGAACATTTGATAGGATAATATTATAAGAGACAGGAATTGTGCCCTTCCCCGCAATGGAGGAGAAGGATCCATCCGTTACTCTAATCATAACTCTACCAGAACACACATTATAGAAGGAGAAACCGAATGCCATACCAGTCACTGAATGAGAAGCGGAAACATGATTTGCCGAATGAGAAGTACCAATCTGAGCAAAATTTGAGGTTGAACTTTGATGAGAATAAAGTTTAGTTAACATCTATCAGAGATATGATATATTTTTCTCAGCGAATTGTTGTGGCCCGAGAAGGACACAACCAATAGGTGTTAGAGGCTCATTAACTGTCGTATGCGCCTTAGATGGACCACGAAATGGGGCAGACCGAAGCCTAGTATTTAAATGAGCTGTAAAAGCTCAGTCATGAGTTTCTCGAGTATAACGAGATGCCCACAATGGTCAAACTTCAACCTGCTCTTATCATTTTGTTTCTCCCCACTTTGGGGTATAAGTATGTTCTATTATTAAGTGGTGAGAATAAACTTCTCAAATTAAGACACTTTTGGCTTAAGCTTTGGATGCACAACTTTCTTCCTACTTTCCTGAGTTTGAATATAAGAAAAAACTTCCCAGGCAGAAGTGGGTGCAAGATATCTCCCCAGCACTTGCACCCTGACATGCTCATAACGTGGGTGCAGACCACCTAAGAACTCATACATGCAATTCCGTACTACCATAGCCCAAAATGCTTTGACATCAACTACACAAACGGGTACGTAGTCTTGATAATAATCAACCTCTTCTCACTTGCCACACAAAGTATGGTAATAGGTAACAAGAGAAACATCATCTTGCTTGGTAATAGGTAACATGAGAAAGATTATTTTTCTTGAATTTTGCAGTTTCTAGTTGAATCTCATACAACTTAGCAAAATTACCAACAGATGAATGTCTCTTTAACAGCATCACATAACTCTTCGGCAGTTTTTACAAACAAGTACCCTTTGCTAATTTGTGGTTGCATTGATTGTAACAATCATGTCATAACTAAAGCATTTTCAGCATTCCATTCTTTGAGCTTAGGATCATTCTTAGTCGGGTACGTGACAGTTCTATCAATATGGTCAATCGTTCATCTACCAGTGAAATGCATACGTGGATTGAGCCCACTACATATAATTTGTCTCATTCAGCCTAACAGTGGTGATACACAAGCCTGGATGATGATCATTGTTACTACCCATTGTTGGAGTAAGACTTAATGAAGACCCAGCTCCTTCGGAACTCACCTCTAAACCAGACATGTTCTTAAATGGTTTTTGGATATACACTCCTCAAAAACAAAACAAGAAGTGTGAAGAGAATTACCTCTCTAACACAAAACAACATCAACTCATGATAAAGTCTGAAATTACATACAAACCCTAAAAAATTGCGGAGCAATTCATATCTGATTCACAAACCATCAAAAAATAGTTATTTAAATATATTGCAAAAAAAGGGGCCGAAAAAGGAAGATCTACGAAAGCAGTGGATGTGATTAACCCCACACCCTTGCAAATAACTCCCATCTTTGAATATCTTCAAACCCTACACACAACCAACTAGCGTTTGTATCACTTGCCTTTAGAACTTCATACACCACGCTATGATACCATGTTAGATTTATGAGATAATTAATTTACATTGTAAAGGAAGATGAAGAGAAGAAAAGACGAGAGAAGATGAAGAATGATAATAGAAATCAGCCAAGAGGAAATGAATGAATGAATTCCTTCATTCTTCCCGTCACATTCTATTTATATTAATAAGTTTTAGAAATTACGTAAGTACCCTACATAGTTTAAATGCAACATAACACACCATAACTATTACAAATAAGACCCAACAACACTTATCGCCAAATAAAATGCGCCACCAGACGATGCAAAAGTAAATGATTAAGAGACTCAATATCCCTGGCACATACTCACCAATAAGGGGGACAATTTCCGATCACGCCTCTTTATGTATCATGTCACACATATTGCGTTTCCTGTGTGCCACAAACCAAGAAAATTAAAAGGAATTCCGGAGTTCCATATAGATTTCTGCGGGCGAAAACGCTCAAAATTTTAAGAAGGCTGAAGATGGAAGAAAAAAAAGATTTACAAGAAAATCCATCCCCACTCCTCACCCAATCTCTCAAATTCCTAGACCAAAAGTCAAAAAAAGCACTATCAAACAAATTAAGTAAAGAAGTGAATTGTTAAATTTCCTCATAATTAAGATCTCTCACAAATTGCAAGTTCCACGCACAATACCATTTGTGGGCAAGCAGACAACCTAAAGGATAAAGGTTCACTTAATAAGAGAGCTTCACCCAAGTGAAATGTTACGAAAGCTGTGATAACTTGTAGTTTAACGATGATATTACACTAAATAGAGCTGAATGGAGAATAAGATTCATGTAGCCGATTAATTACTGGGAAACGGCTTCATTGAGTTCAATTGTTTAGTTTGGTTTGGGCTTCTGGAAAGCAATTTGGGATAACTTAGCTTCCAGAAAGGCACAAAAACTCAAATCAAATGTGCAATAAAGATATTCAGACTTGAGAAAATATCTTACCTCAATGGTTTCAGAAGCAGGCACCAAAGTCGATATACAAAAAGGAGCGGGGAGAAGGTAGGCACATTCTCTAAAAGTCAACAAATTGGATGGACATGGCTGAAAAAGTAATAACATGTAACTACCACAACAGACAACAAAATCTCGTATAACAACCGTTAGGTATGGAACTTATAGTCAGTGGCAATTCTCCCACATTCATATTGGACTGTGCTTGCAGTCAACTCAAACCTGGTATTCTTCCCACCCCCCTCTCTCCGCTCCCACATGCACGAACCCATGTGTGCACACACACTCTGTGGAAGATATGTCTAGAATATGCTTAATTGGGAAGCTGATACAGACTTTGGCCACTGTCTTTTCGTTAGAAAAGTCGTTCGAATGAAAATCTCGTTCGAACGAGATTTCTGGCGGGAACAATTTTGGCAGTTTTTACCACACTTTCCCACTATTTTACCCATAAACTTTCTACCAGACTTATTTAGTGCAGGAAAATCTTTTGAAAAACTAACTTTTGACATTTTCTAAATACATTTGAGAGAAATTCTTAGAGAGAAAATTTTTTAGATCAAAAGTTCGCTGTTTAGTGCTTTTTTGTAATCCACATGAGGGCGGAGGCTACCATGTGCTAAAGCCATCCCAGCACATTCAAGGGTAATCAATTTGATACCCAGTGAATACCTAGGAGTGGTAGCTAGTGGCAATTGAGCTAGTCTACTATAACTACCACCCCCACCCCCTCGCTCCCTGTCCCCACCCCTCACCCCACCCAAAAAAAAAATTACTTACTCTAGAAGCAATCATCCTAGGCGCATTAACACCACCTAGTACCTACCTATATAACGTCACTCTAATGGGATGTATTCACACAAATTAATGGCAAAACATTACAGAAAACAACTCATTAGCTCCAGCGCATCTCAGCTAGAAAACAATTTTACCATTCAAGAGGATGCATATATCTTCATTCACCTAATTCTACTGATGAACGACCTTCGAATGCTACTGCCGTGGCATCCCAAAATATTCTTCTTGTGACATCTAGCATTGTCTCTCACTTGAGATACTTCTCTTCAGCACGAAGTCGCACTTCTCACCAAGGAAATTTTCCTACTGGCATATCCAGGGGAAACTGTCAGGACTCCTCCATATGGTGCAACAGGAAGCTATTTGCACTTACTCTCGGCATTCCTTTCTAACATGAAGCAAACCAATGCTTCAATTCCTTAAAACCTCCAATCAGTTTTTTTTTCTTCAAGGCCTTCCTCTAGCTTAACCTTTGCTCCAGAGTAGAGGACGTTCTTCTAGCTTGAGGCCTTACTAAGCATATCTCACCAGCAATGATTAATGGTCACGAAGGTTGTGTTGGAAACTCTGAGGGAAGCTTGTTCTATTTTGTTAAAAATCTGCTCTTTGCTTTTAACAGAGTAGCTCACTACATATAGTAAACTTTCGGTTCATCTCTGCATTTTCCTATCTTACTGGGCATCATAAATATTTGGAAGTTTAAAGGTTGGGTTTAGGTAGATTTTTACCAGTATTGACAGTGATTATGAACAATGAAAGGATTTTAGTAAATATCAGTAAGAGTAGATATAAGTGAGCAACTGAACCTAGGGGTTAGTTGGCTAATAATACAAAGGTTCGAAAATGAGGCATTAAGCCATTCTACGGAGGAAGCAATTGGAGGAGTCCTAACATGGTGGTGAAAGCATATAAAAGCTGGACAGTGATCACATGCTACACAATAAGAAACAATGATTAAAATTGAAATGAAACGTGGAAATGGAATTGGAATAAATGTTAAAAATAAAACCCTTGTAAAAATCCAAGGAATTAAATGGTTAATACAAAATTTAGAAAATACATTTATGGCTATTTTTACGTACATACGTTGTCGTGACAGAGATATTTTAATATAGGGTATTAAAAAAAATCCCACTTGATCATATGTAGGTATTATTTATAGAACAATACCCTACCTGAACCAGAGGGCGTGACTTGTTAAACCATTATTTGTGTATTATAGGTTCCTTAGACTAACTCCGAGCAGTTGGGCCAAAACCAACATCTGTGGCTAGGCAATATAAGCTACTTTTAAACCCACCATTTTGACCCAATTTTTTTCTGTGCTACACGAACAAAAGGCTTCATGTTTTGAGCTATATTAATGTAACAATGATCTTCGAGCTCATGGTATCGTGAGCCGGTCTTTACAGGGATGCATAAGCTTTGCAACCCAAAGTGGGTGCGTGGTAAAAGACTTACCATCCAAACATCTTATTTGCTCAAATGCCTAGAGTTACAACATGTGCAAAATAACAAAAGGGCAAAAACTGCATGTGTGGTAGGGATGGAAAAATGCTCAAACGATTGGAGTTGGTCTTAAGCAATACAAGGATAGTGATATGGACAAAAGGATTGACATGCTGCAGCTCCAGCTAGATGATCTCGAGCTGGCTCTGACCTTAGCTATGTTGTATAAAATTCCCTTCTTCATAATTATGTACGATTGAAACAAATGTAAAGGCTGGATGGCTATGTGAATGTTTGCCATACCCATACATATGGATTGTATCAAAATTAAGTATTGCTTGGATTGAGTTTTAGTTAGTTAATTTTATGATAAACATGAGCCTAATTGGAAAGGGAGTGATTAGATTACAGATTGATTGGTCAGATATTTATAATAACAAATTGATTCCTTTGTATGAGTGTTACCTTAATATTCTTACTGGTGACCATAACTTATTTGACCCGAATCTAGTGTTGTCACTTCACCTGGATATGGTGAGGTCCCTTTTTGTTACCCAATTAGGGTCTGGTGTCACATGGACCCCGTCAATCTAACCTTTGGTGGCCTTGCACACAAGCACAGCACCATCGTGTGGTCATCTCATTAAGGACTGAATATTCTCCCATGCTTGAGCGGCTCGCAACTGAACTGAATTTTTTAAAACTGCTCGAAGGCTTTCCTCAATGTGAACCAAAAGATTATTGGGCAAAGGTTATAGCTTCCAGTGCAGAAACAAGGGCTTACACCTCTTGATACTGAAGCGCATGCCTTGAGGAGCTGCGCACTGCAAGGGTCGAGGCTATATCCACATATCACTTAAACAATCATCCATGAGCTCTCCTTTATTAGTTTTAATATGTGAGGAATATTCCCCTATCCTCCCCCCTATATTGTATCCTCTGTGTTCTCATCTTTTGAGTGCCATTGACTTGTGTACATCGATTAGGTCAATTGGTATCAGAGTGGGCACGCTCCCCGTCGTGGGTAGTAGTTGCGTGTGAAACAAAATTGTAACATTACATCGATGGCGCCAAGGAGAGGCCAACAACTCGAGACGGTGGGCTGTCCCACAGTAGCCTCACACACTTTACTAGCGCCTTTTTGCCGCTGGCCACATTTTTCGCAACCCCAAGCCACCACGATATTACCACGCAACCAACACTAGAGTGACATAGCCTCCAGCAGCGCACTGCCTAGCCGAGGCTAGCTGGAACCACAGCCAGTAACTCGAGACGGTGGGCTGTCTCACAGTAGCCTCACACACTTTACTAACGCCTTTTTGCCGCTGCCACCTCTTTCACAACCCCAAGCCACCACGAAATTACCACGCAACCAGCAATAGCGTGACATAGCCTCCAGCAGCGCACTGCCTCGCCGAGGCTAGCTGGAACTACAACCACTACATCATCAGCTGACTCACACAACCCTACTCCTGTCACAACGCAGCCTCCAGTACGGCAAGCACCACAACAACAAAGCCCTACCCACTGTATCCCACCTCCTCCTCTGAAAACCATCCAAACACCAATCCATCTGCGATGACTGTCGCGAACCATGAAGGGGGTTCCGACAGCTTTGCATCATCCACCCTCCGCCTCTTAGCCACCAGGCCCACCACCAACTGTCCTTAACATCGTGGATCACCCCCTTGTAGCTCTTAAGCCCCTCATATTTAAATGGGGGAGAGTGATGTGAATTTTTGGGATATATTGGGCATTTTCTTATTTTGTTATTGTAATTTTTCTCTTTGTTATTTTTCCATTTTTAGTTGTAGTTATCGAGTTTAGCGAGGGTCATTTTAGGTATTATGTAACAATGAGTGTTCAAGTCTATGTGGTGTCATTAGTGATGTCATGTGTGACATGCATTTCTTAGTAGACAAGTAATAGGTCATCTAGACCTATTCCTATAAATACTGTACTCATCATTTTGGACACTTTATTTTAGAGATTAGCTTCTTTGAGAATGCTTCTTTTGTTGCCCGTTGTCATGTGTTATTGTAGAACCCTAACAAAAAAATCGTACACACGCATCAATGGCGCGGAAGAAGAACTTTCAGTCGGTTCATTTTGGAGAGGAGACTCTTCACCATAGAAGAGACCTCGAGTCTCTTGGTGAAAGAGCTTCGCGGTATTATCACCGTGCAGCACTGAACCCAAAACCCAATTAAAACAAACTGCATCAAAAAACAAAAGAAGCAGCATTTGAAACAGAGGTTTACACCAACCCCTAGATTTGAGATGAGGAGAGTAAAGAAAATGAGAAGCAAACGTGTTGAATCAGCCATCCCTATCATCGTCTCAATCCCGGTGACCTTCCTTATACTCCAACGAGTCCCGATGACATCAGATCTGGACGTGGATGGCTACGGATAGTTAGATTTAAGGTTTCGTAGTCCTAGAGAGAAACAGAGGAAGAACTTCATCAGAGGAAGGTTTCCGCCGAGACCTCCGGTGACGAGGACAGCAATTGATCTGGTCTGGTCGTCAAAAGTTTGTGCAGTTGCAAGGGTTCCAATTGAGAAGCTGGGCCGATGCTTTTAACTAGAGTTGTTTTAAAATGAGTCTTGTAGTAGCTGCTAGGTTTGGGTCTAAAGAGAAGTTGAGCCCCAAAATAGGAACCCAACCCATTCAAGCAATTAACTATTTTCTCAGCAGGACCAATTGCATCCCAGCTGTGTCAAGCCCAAAACAAATAAAAAAAAAGAGGTAGAAAGTGTCAGATTTGTTTATGGGGCCAAGCACATAAATTGATTGATCATCTTTTGGGCTGCACACTTGTCGTAATTTGCTACAAATCCCAAAATTTAAAAGCTCGCGGACAAGCTTAATTTAAGTGGGGAGAGTGATGTGAATTATATTTTGGGTATGTTAGGCATTTTCTTATTTTGTTATCGTAATTTTTCTTTGTTATTTTTCCATTTTTAGTTGTTATCGAGTTTAGTGAGGATCATTTTAGATATTATTATATAATAAAGAATGTTTAGGTCCATGTGATGTTATTAGTGATGTCACCCCATGACATCACATGTGAGATGCATTTCTTAGTAGGCAAGTAATAGGTCATTCTAGAACATTCCCCTACCCCTATAAATATTGTACTCATCATTTAAGGCAAATCAACTAATACACTTTATTTTAGCAATTGGCTTGTTTGAGAATACGTCTTTTGTGCCTTTGCAAGTGTTTACGTCACAAACTACCAAGCCTAATGATGTTATTTTCATTGAAGGAAAACCCCCATCAAATTCCCCCGAGTCCCACTCGACACTCGCTCCACCACTTCCGCCCTAGCCGATCCCCCAAATCTTCAATTGCGACATTGTTCAGCAACTACGAGATTGGATTCTGAGCCCTCACCTCCACCACGATCTCCCATTGCTTTTAGTGATTTTTCAGGGGATGAAGTGCGACTATAAGCCCCCCAAATGAGTTGTGTGACAATCTTTGGTCCGTGTCTAAAGTCATATTTCCGTTGTCGGGGAGGTGCCGACAATTTCTGAACGAACTCCACTCCTATGGAGTCTCACTCCCCGAAGATTAGTCCATATGTATTGGTGGAACAAAAAACGTATTTCATACGCTTTAAGAGCGGGAATGAAAGTTCCAACACATTGTTGTTAAAGAAAGAGGAGGAGCAAAATGCCCAACATCCACCACTTCGGGTTGCGCCAAGGGCACACGGCATCCTTGTGCCCTCGGAGTTGTCGACGTATCTTCCAACGAAGAAAAGGAGGGCGCGAAGTTCAATATTGCCGGCAACAATCCTCACCACTTAAACCGCGTACATACTTTCAACGGCCACACGGACCCAATTCGTTTATTGATCGGATAGATTCAATACAGAGCATTAGAATACATAAAGCCTTATAAGCTTTAAGTGTGTGCGACTCGTGGCTTCCAAGGGATCGCAAAAATTTGGCAAAATGGTTTTGACAGAGATACTCGACTCAACTCAACAAAGCATTTTCCCAATCTGGGGTCGGCAACATGAATAATATTTTTCCATTACGCTTTATCCGCGATGAAGAGGAGAAACAATTGAGGCTCATCCATTCGTGGCCTAGTATAAAGGAGCATTGGACCCTTCTTGCCCTTTCTCGTGTGAGCGTGATCTCTTTAGGCGAGTTCAAGGCCACAATCTTTTTCCTCTGGGCGAGACTACTGAGAGTAATTCCATTCGTGTGGTTTACAAGGGAATGAGGAGCAACCCGTTGGCTACACCTTGACACAAGCTAGGCTCGCGTTACAACTCCACTCTTCAGAAAGAGTTCGAGTATTCGATTCGTGAGTGCAATCTTTGCCGAGAATGGGCGGAGAGGACCGCAGGGTTTACAAGTTGCCACTGAACCTCGAAAGCTACCAAGACTATGAACCATGGTTCAAAGTATCGACAGACTTGACTTAGTATAGGCCGAGTGAACTCGAAATCGGAGGGCGACAATACGATAATGAGTGACGTTTCAAAAAACACTGAATCGCGTTGTCTCGCCGAGATATCAGTCGAAACTACCGATTGAAACAGCACATTTTTTTGTACCTTTTTGACATTTTTTGGGAACAAAAAAACATTTTTTTACAAAATAATTTTTTTATTTTATTTGTAAAAATATGTCAAAAGAATAATTTATAAAACATTTCTCCGTAGATTTTTTTACAAAACAATTTTTTTGTACAAGAAAATAAAAAATGCTGAGAAAATCGTTGCAGCATTATATAATTTTTCCAAGCAACATGAAAAAAAATTGCATCATTATTTGAACATTGTGACATTTTCTTTAATTTTTTGATAGAATTTTAATCATTTACCATATTTATTTGTTATTGAAAATATATTGTAACATTTACAAAAACACCACTTATATAAGTTTGTACACATAAAATATATATGTAAATATAATTTTACACATTACGATTAAATTAAACAATTGTAATAAAATTAAAATGTCACTAATATAAAACTAATAACATTCACCGTACATAATAATATTTGAACTTGAAATAAAATATCCTATCAAAATATAATGTCACATAATGATGTCCAAAAATTAAAGATACGAAGATTGAGAGAAAAAAGAATCTCCATAAGTGTAGTCTCATCCATGAAGATCAAACATCCTCTTTCACTTACATAAATTAAAATCAACATTTAGGCACAAATAAGTAATTATTTATAGATTTTAAGTAATTAAAATTAAAAATAAAAATTAGTACAGTAGCAATATGCCAAGTCCATCGCGCTTAGGTAACTAATTGTACAATACAATTCATTTAACTGATAATTTGAACGTATCTGACTGGTCCACATTGTTAATCTTTTTTTTTTCAGAATTTTTTGCGCTATCTAAATAGCGTATATTTGTGTATCGCCCGATACCGCAACCGAGTTGAAAATCCAGTATCCAATACCGGAACCGATACTATAATTTTGAACTATGCTACGAACACTTCGGCTACATTCACGTTTGTTCAATGGGGGAAGTTTGGTCACAAAGTCGTCAAGTGCCCCCAAAAGCAAGAAGAAGAAGGCTTGGTGAGCTAGAAGCTATGAAGCACGGACACTCTCCCGGAAGACAACGTGTCGTGTCCGACGTGTCGGACACCTATGAAAGCACGAACACCCTCCCAGAAGCTACAAGTCAGCTTTGACTCAAGTGATAATGATTGTGCTTTATTTATGATTCTTATGGTCAAAGTGTGTTTGAATTTTGTTTTGTATGGCCCATTTTCTTAATTTCATGTTAAGAATGCTCTAATAAGATATTTTATGGAGAAAATATGTTTTATTTCATTAATATATATTATATATTATACGTATCATAACGTGTCGTATCCTAGTTTTTGGATCAATCATGTGTCGCGTATCACGTGTCGAAACACGTATTACGTGTCCGTGCTTCATAGGTTATAAGGGAATGAGGATCATCCAATTAAACATCGACTCTTGTCATATGCAGCATCCATATGGAGATGGGTTACGTGTCAGAATTTGTGGGTGAGCTCTTTATCCGAAGATGAAAGTGATGTATATAATAAAGGGTATACTTGTAACTATCTTTCCAATTTTCATATTACTTTTCCCTTAGAATTCTATTTTATTCTATAGTTAATTAGGAATCTCAAAGCTTCCATTACAATGTCATGGCATGTCATTCATATTGATGTCACTCATTACCTCACAAAAGACTAAAGTATTCATTTATTAGTTAGAATATGTGGGAATCCCTATGCGCGGGATGGAGCCCTTGTACACTTGAGCTCTAGACGTTCAATGTGGGGAATGTGCGATTACCGTAACTAAACCAAACAGCTATGAAGCACGAACACTTCGTCAGAGGTGACATACTTGTGTCGGACACTCTCGGGGACATGACACCCGTACGACACTCCTCCGACACGACACGTGCCATGTCGAACTAATTTGACATTTAAAAAAAAGTTGAACACTTCTGTGACACTTCGCAGGCACTTCTAGGATAGTTATGGGAGTGATGATGAAGTTTTTGATCCACCCAGAGATAGTAATAAATGAGGAGCATTAAAGCACTTACTCAATCCATTGAAATTATTAATATTTTTATTTAAAATGGGTTCTTTTTGTCTATTGATTGTTACTTGTTACCTTGTTAACAATGAAGTTAGTTGTGATGCAAGACTTTATGTGGATATATAACTATTAACTATTGTTTTGAATGTTTTTATAACATATATGACCGTGTTATTTTAGATAATTAGTTTGACTACTACTTTTTTTAGTGCAAATAGATCAAAGTATACATGGAATATTATTAAAAAAATTATGTGTATCCGTGTCCCCCCAGAGTGTCGCGTCCAATTTTTTTAAAATTTTCCGTGTTGGCGTGTTCGTGTCGTGTCAGACACGACACCCGTGTCCGTGCTTCATAGCCAAACAGTAATGATTCAGGTTTTAGCAACCGTAAATTATATATACAAATATATATATATACACACACACAATAAGGATAACTCGTGTCAGTTCAAATAGACAACAACATATTCAAACTTGTATGCTGTGGCCAAAGCCCTTGGTGAAGATCATTCTAAATAGCAGGGAAACACATCTCATGCTAGCATATGGGTTTCCGTAGTCAATACAATAATTGCCGCTCAATATAGGGAATCCACGAAAGTCTATCACAAATAAATACCTTGTTCGACGATCTACAAGCCCTCTAAACACACAGACATATATGCTCACGGGTCATGGTTCAAAGTCTCGGTATCGGTTCCGGTATCGGACACCTGATTTTCAACTCGGTCGCGATATCAGTCGCGGTATCGGGTGATACGCAAAGATACACTATTTAAAGAGTGCAAAAAATTCCGAAAAAAATATAGAAAAAAAATAAATAATAAGATTAATAATGTGGACCAATCAAGTACGTTCAAAACCATCCCTTAGTATGCATTGCTTTGTATAATTGGTTATATTGAAGCGCGACGAGCTTGTCAGATTCAATATTCCATAATAAAACAACATTAATATTGAAAAACAATCTAATGACACATAGAACTTGTTAAAAAATAACACGCATTTATTTCATAAATTTGCATTTGTTCCATAAATTTGTATTTGTTCAGGGGCCATTCTACAAAATCTAGTTTATGAGTCATTCTACAAAATAACAAGCATTTATTTTAGGAATTTTAGAATTACTAAACACTATTTTAAACATTATTTGAACATAAGTTTTAGGAATTTTGTACAAAACATTATTTTTCGAAGTAAACATTATTTTTACATAAATTTTAAGAATTTTGTACAAAGCATTTTTTTTTGGAATTTTTTGAATTATTAAACATTATTTTAAATAACATGTGATTGTGAACATTATTTGCACA
The DNA here is from genome assembly GCA_949130495.1 of Sambucus nigra. Classification (NCBI taxonomy): domain Eukaryota; kingdom Viridiplantae; phylum Streptophyta; class Magnoliopsida; order Dipsacales; family Adoxaceae; genus Sambucus; species Sambucus nigra. Next base: position 94,967,830 of record OX422211.1, read on the forward strand.
TTAGTTTTAGGAATTTTGTACAAAACATAAGTCAAGTGAGTCTTGACCATTTTTAAACATTATTTGTACATAAGTTAAGTGAGTTGTAACCATTTTTAAACAAAAGTGTAAATATTTTTTTTGGTACAAAAAAAACTTTTAAACATAAGTGCGTTGAAACCATTTTTAATTTGTGAAAAAAAGAACTTTCAAAACATAGTTTTGTAACAAAAAATTCCTTTTTTTCAATTATTTTTACCAAATTGAGTTCACTTTTTCTAACAATTTGACTTAAATGTAAAAAACAGTTTTTTTTACAATATGACTACTTTTCAAAACTTTTAATATTATATATTTAGAAAAATAATATTAATTTTTCTTATTAAGAAATTAAACATCTTTGTATAAATCCTAAAGAGTAAACAGTGAGCTTATGCATAATGCATTCCAGTTGTAGTAGCACAAGACATCTGACACGGAGAGCTTTAAAAGCTCTGTGGGACTGTGACTATTATTATATCCACTAGGACACTTCAAACCAAAATAAACAATTAAAAAAGAAAAAGGTACCTAGGTCAGTGTTCTACAAAGTCGTGGCTTAAGAAAAAGAGTTGTGGTTTTAAGAAACAGGGTACCTAGGTCTGCTAACTTTGAAAAGGAGGCAAAGCCAAAAAAGAGAAAGGGCAGGCCAACGAAAAAGCCAAAGCTCCGGCGACCAAGGTTTGCAAGAGAAGAATAGGTATTGTGTTTCGTTTTTCTATTTCGTCTTTCTGCACAAAACATCCCATTCTTTTTCGTTTTTCTGCACAAAAATCGGTCGGGTTTTTCCATCTAGCCCGAGATATCGGTGCGACATCTCGGGATCGCCGAGATATCGGCGATATGATGCGATATTATACGATTCTTTAATTTTTTTATTTCGCCTCTCGGAATCGGTTCGGCCACTCTCGAGACCAAGTCAACTCGGCCGAGACTTAACCATGTCACGGGTGGACATCAAACCACATTAGGCCACAAAGATTGCCCAATATTGCATTCATTAGTCCAAAACAATGATCTTTGCAGGCCATCCAGCCTATGTATTGGTGCAGGTGGCCGTACCATCTGACCATGGATTATACTAAGCAACAACCACCCCCTCCCATCTCATATGTAACATAGATAGGCATGATTGGCTGCAGCCTTACCATAAAACCATTAAACAGGCATAAGGGCAGGCAGGCCAATACAAGGTTTAATAGAGATACTTGACTTCCCTGTGTGACAGTGACAAGTCTTAGAAATTGGCTACATACCCATTAGAATGCCTTGGCCACAGGTGGAATAGAACACCTGGAATTTAATACCAAGGACTCTTCAAGCACATTGAGCACCAGGCACTGGTTTTATCAAAAAGGCACAGCTCATCCATAGACATAAGCACTATTTTCAGAAGCAAAAACACACTAGCTAATCATACTGCAATACAAAACAGACGCACACACATACTCATATAGACAGAACTTGAAAATTAATCTTAATACTATATAGTCAGACAAACCTAAACAGATATGGCCGTTGCTATAAATATGAGGGTGAGCCGGAGCCGGAGGTACAAATATAACCTGTAACGAAACCAAAATTAAAAGCAATTATTTCTCAAGTTTCTGATTCTCCTAAAATCAGACCCTCATGCCCTAATCAAATTGACCTCATTTGTTTTCAAACAATCAAATTTTAGTTTTTATCAATCAAATGAAATAACCTGAGGAGCTTCCATAGGATAATGTTCAGGAAAGTCAACTTGAAGCTGGTAGGTTTCATTAGCATACAAAGTCCCCGGGGCACCAATTACTTCAATCACCCACCTTCACACCCAAATTACAATTTCATTACATAAATGATAACAAAATCAAATCATACAATATAACACAACAAAACATGAAAAAAGTTAAAACCTTTGGAGATTATCAGTGACCTTGTGCTTAAATCCAGATGGAGGATTAACCTGCCATTCCACTAGCTCTTTCTGTAGCCGATTACACGCGATCTTGCTCAAGGCCTTTTTCATTCAAATCAATTTACAAATTAGGGCTATACATATACACGTACATACATATATAAATATAAATATATATATATATATATATATATACCTTGCGAGAAGCAGTGGAGGAGCTGGTCATGGCTGTTCGAAGAGAGAGAAAGTGATTGTGTGTGTTTTTGTGTGTGTGTTTTTGTGTGTGTGATATAATATAAGAGTGAAGGTCGGTGTGGTCTTTCTGTTTACCCCCTGTTTTTATTTTCGTTGGGTTTTAATGCAAACTTTTCGTGGAACTGGAGGTGTTTAGTGAAAAAGTGGAAAGTAAAACGGGCGGTTTGTGATATTTGGGCCGAAAACGGAACACCGCGTAAATCACCCACGGGGCCCATGTGAATTCGCCACGTGGAATGAACAATTTTTGGTGTCACTTCACATCTAGATTAAAGAGTATAATTTTGTTGATATTTAGTAGAATCTTTACTTTTGTTAACTAAGAAAAATGAGAATCGAGGATTTTAGTCTAAATTGGTTAGTGTTGACCGTTGAATGCCGGGGATCGATTGTATGTTGTTAGGGTCACCTTTTTTTTTTATTACTTTTTTTTTTTTTTAGGTAAAGCAGTCGATCGCTTAAATCTCTAGATAAATTGGAGTCATAAAAAAAATTACGTATAAAAAAATTGATATATAAAAATTTTAGAGTTATCATTTAAAAGGGGCTCCCAAAAAAATAAAATTTATTGGCGGCTACCCAGTGTCGAAGCTCCGGTGACCCCCATCGGATCTCCGACAGTCTTGTCGAATCTCCATCGGTGGTGATCATTAGAGCTCCGACGAGGGCTGCCAGAGCTCCGGCGGTAGGGTGGGGGGGGTGCAGGGGCGTGGGTAAATGAATTTATGTGTGTTCTTATTTTGAGTGTTTTTATGTGGTAAGGAACTTTTGGAACAAAATAAATTATTTGGACTAATCGTGTATTAATATTTTTTAATGGACTAAATGGGTTAAAGTCCTTAATAAATTACAAAATAAAAGGGCTCCAAAACAAAAAAATTTAGAGGCCCATTTATACTTATAAGCTCAACCAAATAAGTTCAAACACACTCAACCTAACACTAAACTCAACCCACTCATCCACACTTCTAAACCTAAAAGTGACGGCTCTTTCACATCTCTTTCTTTTCTCATCTCATTTCACAACACTCACCTGAAAATTATTTCTTCCCTTCGCTCTCTCTCTCTCTCTCTCTCTCTCTCACACACACACACACACACACATATCTCGCACAAACAAACAAGAAAAAAACAGCCACCCACTCCATTTTCGATTATAACTCCTCCCCCCCCACCCCCACCCTCACCCCCCATAAAACAAGGGTGAAAAAATATTTGATTTTAAAATATAGGGTTTCAATTTCTTCAACACCCCAAAAGTTAGGGTTTTAAAACCTATGATTTTAAACTTTTAATTTCAGAAAGTTAGGGTAATTGGGGGACATACTCAAGCATTTGGAGACTTGGAGCTTGTGTAAATATATGTTCATTTCCTTTGTGATAATTTGTTTGAGTATGTGATCTTTTAAACTAACAATTATGTTGTGTGTGTTTTTATTTTGTAAATTCTAATGTGTTATTTGGCATTTACAAATTACATTTTGGGATTGCTCTCAAGTTGGTTGCAAATTAGATACTCTTTAGCATTTTTCTTTAATATATAATATTGTTTTATGATTTATTTTTATGTTAGACTATATTAAAAGAATGGATTGTATTTTTTCAAATGCTTGGATTGCCTATAGAATAATTTTGACAATACCCGTTACGATTGTCTCGACCGAAATAAGTTTTTCAAAGTAAGAATTAATAAAATCTTACATTCGTTTTACTATGTCACAAGAAATATTAAATGAGATAGCTATGTAATTAATTGGAAAAGATTTTATAAAAACAATTAAATCTGATGATTTAAATAATAGTTTTACATCGAAAATACGAGAAGAACGCATTTTCTTTAATTTGATTTTTGTTTTATGTAAAAATGGTCCCCAATTGGTTATTTTCGTAAGGTCCCTAAAACTTTAAAGTCGTCCTTGTACGCTACAAATCCTTCAAGAACAAGAAAACGAAAAATGGTAAATATATTAGCTCATAATAGTAAGAAAACGTATATGCAGGATTATAAACAAAAACAACTGCAGAGTTGTATGGTTGTATAGTTGTATGGCAGTGACAATTATAAGCAAAACACCCCTATAAGTAGTGTCACAATAATTATCATTTGTAGTCTGTCCATAATAATTACTACTCAAATTACTTGGACAGAAACAAGCATTGTTTCCTACATAGAAATATGGTGTAGGAAAAATACCTTCGATCTATTTGTCGAACATCGAGGTCTAGTGTATTTTGATCGAGAGTTGTTGTACTCATCTCCTTTGGATGAAGCATATGTTTTATGATTTTGGGATAAGATACAACCAAACTACCAATATATATATATATATATATATATATATATATATATATATATATATATATATATATATATATATATATATAGGGGTGGAACCTCTCACACGCTCTTTAATTAAAAGCAATTTCAGGTCAACTCGCGGTACGATACAAACAACCTACCAATCATGTTACGATAGAATGTTGGATCTACTTCCTTTCCCTTGGTGTGTTTATTGGGCTTTGTGGTAACACACATGGGTGTGCTCACGTGCCTATAGCTACTAAGCCAAAATTTCTTCACTAAATCCCGTGCTCTGGATTGAGATATGAATATCACATCCTTCAACTGACAAACCTAATGACTTAGGAAAAACATGAGCTTTCCTACTATACTCATTTTATACTCACTAGTCATTAACTTTCCAAATGCATGGGTATGTCTCTCTCATGTGGAATAAAATATTATGTTATTAACATAAACTTGAATAACCAAAATGTCCTTCTTCTCCCTCCAAACAAAAACATCTTATCAACACCCTCTCTCTTGAAGCACCGTTCTTTAAGATTGGAAGTAAGCAATTCATACCAATCACAAGGGGATTACTTTAATCCATATAACGCTTTCTTCAAATGATAAACATGTTTGGGACACTTAGGTTTTGTAAACCCTATTGGTTGCTTGACATAAACTTCTTCCTTTAATACTCCATTGAAGAAGTCCCTCTTCGTGTCCATTTGATATAGATTGAAACATATTCAACTTGTAGTGGGTGCAAAGGTCCCTCTTCGTGTGCATGTGTGTGTGTGTGTGTGTGTGTGTGTATATGGATAAGATAATTCGATTCTAGTCGTGTAGTGGGTGCAAAGGTCTCGACAAAGCCCACATATTCAACTTGTGCGTATTTTTATGCTACAATATTTTCCTTGTTTGTAGTGGTTACACCATTCTCATCTATCTTATTTTTATAAACCCATTTGGTTCTTATCACATTGGTGTTTCCAAGATAGGGCAAACACCATATTTCTCCAATTGAATCAAGTTTCTAACGTTCATCTTCGAGTGCTTTCTTTAATTTCTAATGATATGTTTATCTTGTCCATATACACACACACACACACACACACGCGCACACACACGCACGCACACACAAGATCATAACCCATGTGGAACTCGCCACGTGGAATGAACAATTGTGGTGTCACTTCACATCTAAATTAAGAATCTAATTTTCTTGATATTTAATAGAATTTTTATTTTTATAAAGTAAGAATACTAATAATTGAGGTACTTGTTGTAAATTAATAGAGTTGTGTAGTACTCCGTATTTTTATTGGTATTTATTTATTATTAATTATGGGAATAAATAAATATATGGGGATAATTATTAGGAAAATTTTGATTTTACCACCACTTTAGTTTTCATTATTGGACATTACCCTCCATTTAGTTTTCCTTTAGATTTTGCCACTATTTTTTAACAAACACCTTAACGACAATTAACTTTTCCCATTATACCCCTGGTACCAAAGTCTAATTTAAAAAAAAATGAACAGATTTCAAATGAACATCAACATCCCAACAGAGGCTTTAAAAGCCATTCCAACAGTCACTTTTTGAAATTTAAAATGATTATAACCGTTGGAGATCATCAATATAGCCGTTGGAATGTAGTAATATACATGTTGGGAACCAATTATGTAAACTAATTCCATAATTAATAAAATGACCAAACAACTCCTAAAGTGTCCAATGGTAGGTCACGTCATTTGCTTATATAAATTCTCAACTCCATCATATCCATTATCTTTATTATTGAGACCATTACTTATTTCCTTCAAAAAGTACTTATACTTCACACTTTCATCTCTAACTCCATCCTTATTACCCTCACATACACCACCTTTGCCATATCTAACATTATCTCCAATTGAAACCTCAATATCCCCTACAACTTCTCCAACTCCATCTTTATCTGCATCTGGAGCTTCATTAAGCTCTACATCATCTTAAAAGTAAACATCACAAAGGTTTGTAAAAAAAATCATCATTGCTTTCCAAAGGACAATTATAATACTCTTCTTCTGGATTTATTTTACTTATATCAATGGTAGAGACGTGTTTGGGGGCCACATTTATGTTTGACTCATTGGGAGTTGGGCTCTCAACATGTGGATATGTCCATTCCCCTCATCTAGCCCATGTGTTATATCAATATTAAAGCTTGTAAAAGATGGTACTTTTTATCATTACATGGTTGTATTTTGACCCGCATATCCATAACCTCAGCATCACAACTAAGTGGCATCAATTTACCATCAAGTAAATACTCAACTCCAATAAAATCAACTTTGGGCCTATTGCAAAATTCCTTGGCATAAAAAATCAAATCTATGTAAAATAACTTATCCCCATATACTCCATCCACAGATTCTTCAATCCTAAATGTAATCTTTCGTTGTCAACCTATGTCCTTTATCCTTCCAAAACCCATTGTAGTGCCACATAAAGTCACAAAACCCTAGAAGACACATGATTATAAAACCCTAAGTGTAATTACTTACCTCTTGCTGCAAATTATTGGAAATACCCCCTCACAGCTTCGCACAAAAAACATTTGTTAGCCTCTACTTGAACAAACAAATAAGAAATAAAAACATTTTGTTGGAGATCATTTTGGGCATGATGATAGGGTTTTGCATGTGAGAGAATTTGGGGAAATGAAAAAGGTAAAGTGATATCGAGTGTAGTTTTAGGTTATTACAAAAGGATGGCATATGAGAGTCACATGAATAAAGTTTAATGCACTACAACAAAAAACATCATTTATGTCAGTTTAAAAATTGACGTTATGTTAGATAAATGTAAATTGACATAAATGATATTTATTTATGTCAAGTTTGCTTTAAAGGTACAATTTTATTTCAATTTAAGTAAAATTGAGATAAAAAAAATCATTTATCTCATTTTTATATATAAATGGCATAAATATAATGTTAATTATATTAACCTTTTAAGTCAAATCTGAGATAAATGAAAAAAGGAGCGGGTTTTTTTTTTCGCACTCCCGCTCCAAAATTTGTTCCTTAAATTTCTTTCGCGGGTCTCTCATTTAGGGTTCTCTCTGTCTACATCTCTCTCTCTCTCTCTCTGGCTCACACAACTCTCTCTCTCACACATATAGATCACTTGCTCACCTCCGGCGCCGACGAGCTCCATCACACAGGTACAAAAGACTCACGATTTATTGGTTCGATTTGTGTATATGTGTTTGTGTGTGTGCGATTTGTGTATATGAAATTTGTTTTTGATTTGTGTGTACGATTTGTTCTTGATTTGTGTGTTTGTAATATTTCTGTTTGAAAACCTTCTATTGCCTTATATTTTTGAGTTTATATATATTTGCGTTTGCCTTACTGCAGAGCATCTGAGTTGCCTCGCCAAAAAAATGCTGTAGTTATCTCATATGATTTTATCTGAAAAAATATCATAACAGCCATATACTTAGAGAGAGAGAGAAAGAGATTTGAACAAACTCCAAATCAAATGGATAAATAGATTGACAGAAAAACATGCCTTGGATATATATATATATATATGTATGTGTGTGTGTGTGTGTGTGTGTGTGAAGGGCTGTTGCTTTGCTATAAATCATTAGCTATAGATACAGAGAGGGGCAACCACCATTAGAAACATCACATCTCACTGTAAAAAATGAGATAAATGAAATAGAATTTATGTCAAATTTACAAAAAAGACTGTGATATATATAATCATACACTCTTCACTTAAACAGAAAAAAAGTGACATAAATCGAAAAAAACGAGCGGCTAAAATTTTTCATTTCCCACTAGTTTTTTAGAACCCTCGCTTATACCTATTCACCAATCCCTAACCTACAAACCTCATTGACAACTCTCTTTCTCTGAGTTCTCAAACTACCCGTTTCCCTCACCCCCTTGCCTAACCATGCTAGCCTCACCCCTCTTTAAACCCCATAGGCGCATCTCTGAGTTCTTCTGCTATTGTCACATATGCTGAAACCCATTAATCATTAGGCTGCTTTGAAGAAACAGAGTTTGTAAGATACTCTATCTCAATCTTAGTACAGTTTATTCATCTACTTAGCTTAATTATACATTGAATCGAATGATTATTTTCTTTAATTTTCTTTGCTCTTGTTGTCTAAAAATTTTTGTTTCTGTATTGATGTGATTTTTGAGTATTATTATTCTCCATAATAATAAATACAAACCAAATAATATGAATACATAGTTGACAACTGTACGAACGATCAATGATCAGATTTGGAGTTTATTTCCTAATTAAATTAGTAGCTAGTAGTATAGTTAATTAAGACATCTGAAATAATAATCTTTATTATTAATGAGTATTGAATATTTAAAATTTACCAAGAATTAAAATATTAAAATTTTGTAGCATTAGATTTTAGCTTTTTATTAGACATCTACTCTAGTGAAAAAGTTAGTGTATGTTTTTTATCAATGATATATTTGTTTCCTTAGTATTTTAGTTTTTGAACCAACTGCGCTTGTTTTACTTTCTCTCATTTTGAACATGGTTTCAATTCTTTTATGCAAGATTGATTTGTTTATGTTCACTCTCATGTGAATTGTGGCATTGGTCAAAGGGGATTTACATTGATGAAAGTTTTTTTTGTGCAATCCAATGATGTTTCTAACTAATTGTTGTCATTTATCTAAAGAGATCGGTGCTTTGTGATGGTAGCTCGTGTAAATTGTAGAATCACATAATATGTTTATTTGAGTTTATCTATTGCATAAATAATCAATATACGAAATGGGTTAAGATTATCGGTTATTACTATGCATTAATGATGACATTATCGTTTCCCAGTGACTAAGATGTGCATTACTGCTTAATAATCATCATCATTGTGTTCATCAACTATATCTAGATTTAGTTTTAATTCTAGGTATATCTTTATTGTGTTTGATGTGTGTGGGGCGATGTTATGTGATTATTTATGATGTTAGAGTGGTGAGAGTCAACACATAACATACGATATCATACCATGTGTAAATGTAATTGTAGCTATGGGGATTGTAGTCATTGACGGAACCCATATCATAACATATCATACCATGAGTTCACGAGCAATTCCTAGAATTCAGGAGAGTTTTTCCTACTTCCATTGGCTAGTGTCACTACAAAAAATAGTTATTTATGTCTTTTTTAAATTGGATATTATGTCACAAAAGGTTTAGATGAGATAAATAACATTTACATAGTATCATTTATCACATTTTGAGTATGAGTATTATCTTTTTCTACCAGGCCTTCATCAAGTTGATCTTTGACAATCAGCAACCGTCTTTACCAGGCCTTCATTATCTCTGCCTCTCTATTGATGCACACGGTGAGCTATCCTTTTCTATCCTGTTTATTTATTGCTATACACGTGCACCTAGATGCACACGCACACAATGGTCATTTATATGGGTTTTTAAAATTTAATATGTAGTATCACCTAAATAGAGTTTCAATCTTATTTGGTTTTGTGTAAGTAGAACCCTTCATCAGAATTATTTATTTCTATCTCTTTGAGGAAACATTCTATTATGGCTCATTTAGACTGCTGAAACCATCCTTCTATAGGTTAGAGAGTCTAGTGATGGATGGCAAAATATTTTTGGATACATTGTATGCCATATGCTTTCATAATTTGAATTATGACCGTCATTTACTTGTTATATATCTATGCTAAGAAGATAAAGGGAAATGAAAGAAAATATTATTATTTGTGCACATCAATTTGGTCAAAGTGACACAAAAAGAAAAACATATTTCTTCAGTTTTCACTTTGTTATTTCCATATTTTTATTGGTTTTGCATGTAGTTGTTGATTCGTGATTGAATATGTAATGGGGTAATTTAATTTATCGGGTATATTTTTTAGAAGAATACTTGATGATACGACAAATTATGGCTTGTGCTTGTTTTGTTTTTATGTTAGGTATGGATTGGTTGTATAGTGTTTGGGTGTTGTGTTAGTGTTCTTAAATTGGTTGGTTATGGTTGATTGGGTTTATTACTATTAAGAACTGTTGTCTTTGGAAGTTGTTTAGAATAGATTAAAAATGGGTGTCAAAGAAATCAGACAACATTTGTATAGTTTGGGTATCGATTCAAATTATACTCTCGGATAATTTTAGTCACTCGTGTCCCACATGAAACTTTCCAGCATGTAGCTAAAGAATCGATAATCCAACCCAACACCGAGGTTAATGTCTAATTTCAAACCATCCAATCTTTGATTCCAGATGATAATAGGTTCCCCTGTTCTTTTTATATACGTGTTGTTTTTAATTACTCTATGATAAATAACTTTCTATAAAACCCAGTTAGGCCAAGAAAACCTCTCAAGCCTTTTTATATTTGTGGGTACAGGCCAATCTACCATGGCCTTAATCTTATTTGAATCAGTTGAAACACCTTTGTCTGATATAATATGACCCAGGTATTCAATCTTCTTCTGGGAAAAAGAACACTTTAACCTCTTTGCAAATAATTGGTTACATCTCAACATGTGTAGTACTTGTTGTAAATTAACAAGATGGTATTCCAAGGAATGTTTGTAAATCAATATATCATTGAAAAAAACCAAGACAAATTTTCTCAGATATGGCTCGAGTATGTCATTGATTATTGCTTGAAATGTGGTCAGGGCATTAGTCAGCCCAAATGGCATTACTTTAAACTCAAAATGACCATTATGAGTCCTAAAGTAAGCTTTGAAAATGTCTTCTTATCTCACTCTAAATTGATGATATCCATCTCTAAGTTCTATCTTTGTAAACCAAGTAGCCCCGTTTAGCTCATCTAACATCTCCTGTATAACCAGTATAGGGAATTTGTCCTTTATAGTAGCCTCATTTAATTTTCTATAATCAATACAAGCTCTATAACTTCCATATTTTTTTTACTAAAAGTATTGCTGAAGCAAAAGGACTGTGGGAAGGCTGAATTATACCTCATGCGAGAATGTCTTTCACCAATATTTCTATCTCATTTTTTTGAAAATAAGGATATCCGTATAGCCTTTGGTTTGTTGGTTCTGATCCTTCTTTAAGAACTATAACATAATCCAGCTTCCTTTTAGGGGATAATGATTTGGGCTTTACAAACACATTAGTAAATGACTGTAGCATTTGTGCAATAACAGGAGCAATCTCATTTTCTTCGTTCTCCACTGCATTAATCACAAATAGTTGCCCAATTTTTTTTTTGTGGAATTCTTCATTAATTTGATGACGGATTGCCCACTCATGGCTCTGAAACTTGCATTACCTCTATTCCCTTGTATCACTACTGTCGTGCCTTGTTTCTTGAAACTGATTTTTTTATCTTCAAAATCAAAAGTAACTGGATTTAATTTCCTCATCCAATCTACTCCCAATACCATATCACAACCATGTAATTCAAGAACACTGAGCTCAACTTCAAATTCATAACCCCCTATTTTCCATATGAATCTTGGACATTTTGAGACACTGATCAAATTGTTTCCATTAGCCACTGTTACCAGCAGTTGCCCAGTAGCTTCAGTCGAACACCCCAACCTCTTTACTGCTTCTTGGTCTAGAAAACTATTAGTTCTACACGTATCTACCAGTATATTTAATCTCTTCTTATTCTTCATTACCCCTTGAATACGAATAGTGCTATGACTCACACTACCTGATAAGGCATGTACAAAGATTTCCATATCTGATTCAGTCTCCCTTGTTTCCTTTCCTTACCCTCTTTAACAATTTCTTAAAAAAAAATCGATTCTGAAAGCAGTTGAGGTTGTGTTGTGGTCCTATAGAGAGCAGATATGGCGGTAAAATAGTTAAACGGAGGCAATTTCCGGTGCAAAAACTCCGTACGGGCAGGCAATCGAAAACCCTAATTGGGTGAGAGGACCCATTTTCCCTGCTACTCGGATGATTGCTACTGGTGCAGGCAAACTTTTCTCCTCTGTATTCACTCCTTACACTTCTTCCATAGACGATGATTTCGATTCCCAGTTCTGTAACTCATTTTCTATATTCAGTTTCATTACTAATACATCGTAACATGTTATGTACTTTATACTATTTACTGTCTCAACCTCAACAATTCGGCAACTAAACCCTACCCTCATTTCACACCACATATTTTGCAACCTTTTTTTATCTTATATCCCACAACCCTTCAAACTAGATAAATGAACTATAAAATAAATACTACCCATACATACTAACGAACAATAAATATATTAACAAGGAAAGGTGTCAGTGACTGCCTTATGAATCCCCTATTTTTTAGTTTGGTAGTTTCAAAACTTTGCGATACAAGTTACTTAATAAAAGGCAAGGTTCTAAAAAACGCGGGGCGTGACTGAGGCGTGGAGGCCAAGCCTTAAGCCTTAGAAGCCTAGGCGGGCCTTGGCGTAAAAAGGCGTTTAGGCATTTTTTAATATATTTTAATATTTTTTGACTATGACAAGGCTATTTAAAATACTAAATTGTTACATACCTTCAAAATGTGTCTAAATATTTGTAAATTAAAATACTATTTTTTTAAAATACAAAAAAAAAATAAAAAAATTATGTCTTTTCACGCCTTACTTCTAAAAAACTCGCGTTTTTTCACGCCTAATCCCCAAAAAATGCGCGTTTTTTCACGCCTTGCCCCAAAAAACGTTGACCATCGTTGACCACGCCTTGGTCCACGCCTAGGGCCAAAACTTGGCGTATCTAAAAAGCCTCGCGCCTAGGCGCGTTTTTTAGAACACTGATAAAAGGAGAGGAATATTTGATGGAATTTAATTGATCAATGCATGACAATGAGATATACCCATACTTACAACAGTTGAACTTCTCAGAGAGTCTAGTATGAACTGAATATTATCTGTCAAATAAGAAACATGTAGAGGAGTTGAGGAATAATCTCATATGAACATCAAATAAAAAAAAATTGCTTCCCAACAAGAACAAATCAGGCATGTGTATAACATGCTTCAAGTTAACTATGTACATGATAACAGATCAAACAAAGAGTGGTATGTATGGGAGATCACATAAAACATCAAAATAATTGAGATCATTATAAACCTTATTTCCTTCTTTTGATATCAATCAAAAAATGGAATATTGGAGGATTTAAAAAGTTAAAGCAAAGTACTTCTTTATTTAATCTCCACGCATGTTATTTTACGATTGAGAAGGTGAGGTTGTTGCAAATTATCTAGACTAAGTGTTATTGATTATAATTTAATATTGTCCAATGCTTCTAGGTTTTGCACCATGATGTGATTGTAAAAAGTTACACATTACATTACGTAAATGTGGTAGCTCATACTGGAAACAAACTTCTTCCCTCTTACTTCTTTAGACTGGCTCCACCACTAATGCAGCCGTTGGGGTAACATTTCACTCTCTTTCAAACTTCGTCCCTTTTATCATGACACATAGTTTGGTTAAATATTTTGCAGTACCTAATACACATCTGTATTAGATACGTATTTGGAAATAATGACCAATTGTTTTAAAATTACATTTTATTTTGTTGGGGAACGGGATTTTTTCTGTTTTATGATTACGTACTTTCAAATGTATCCACCATTTGAGATATACTCTCTACTTCAGGGAAAAGTGTTCGGGCCTTTACAACATTATTCTTTCCAGCTGCAAAAAGTTTCTTAGCATTATCCTTATATTTAAGAGCCCCCTCAATCAGTTGAAGTTTGAGTTTGAAGGCCACAGTGTTTGCATTATTCTTATATTTAGTGCATATTTGATTTCACCACTTTACATCTACCTAGGCATATTTGATTTCATATCTGAGGCATCTATCTACCTTCATTCTAAGCAGAGGTTCATAGAGGCTTTGAATGAGGCAAACATTGTGTAGCCTTCATTCTAATTGAGGCATACAATGTGTATTCATCATTCTAATCAATTCTAATCTTAATGGTTCACCATTTGATTACACACTGTCCACAATGCATGCTCTTTCCAATAACACATTCTATGCTCTTTCCAATTACAAAAAGTATTCTCTTTTAATTAAACAATGCATGTTCAAGGTTAAACTTTTAATTACACAGTTTATGGATCATTCTTTCATCAACACCATCATGTATACTCTTGGTTACCCTCTTTTACTTTTAAATACACAGTTTATGTATTCATCTTCTAATGCTTACTTATATGTTTGACTTTTTATCAAGTAAGGATTCTGCAGTTTGTGTCTTCTATTTTTACCCATTTTTTTTATTTGTTCGATTTTTACCAACTCAAGATCAACCAGATAACAAATCAGGCAGAACGAACCAGTAACCCAAATGACTGAAATCGGGCCAGCAGCAGCAAAAGCAAGCACTAACAATTGAAACCAAACGGATCAAGAAATGCCAAGTGAAAATTGACCTCGCACTGCCATGTGAAAAGAAACCAAGCACTGCCAAGTGTTGATTCAAAGATGGCCTCAACTACCTTTTGTAGGAGAATTCTTAAAAGGTTTCCATTTATTTCAATTTTACGTTTTGTTGGATTGGTTGTTACCCCTTGGGTGGATAGTCCAATAAACAAAGGAGATTCTGTTCATTTTTTTTAAATTGACACTTTGTTTATTTGAGGCACAATGTTATTTTCTTTGATGAATATTGTATATTTCAAGTTATATGTGAATTTGTTTGATGAAATTTAGACTATTTGAATGTTGTTCGACTATTTATTATCTATTTACAAGGGTTGATTTAACCTCAAATAATAGTTGTCTATTAATGGAATAATATTTTTTTTTAATTTTTATATCAACATTTATGTCAGTTTCGATAAAACTCTCATAAAATCACTAAAATTGACATAAATGTGATGTTATTTATGTCAGTTTTTGTGAAAATGTGATTAAAAACATGATGAATACCGTAGTTTTTATGTGTGTTCTTAAAAACTGAGATAAATGTGATCTTATTTATGTCAGTTTTACGAACATTTATGTCAGGGCTTTATATGTCAGTTTTGAAAAATTCTAAAACTGACATAAATGGTCATTTATGTCAGTTTTTGACTGACGTAAATGATCATTTTTCTTGTAGTGATGAACGGTCAATTAAAAAATAGTGGCCAAGTCTAAAGGAAAACTAAATGGTGGGTAACGTCTAATAATGAAAACTAAAGTGGTGGTAAAATCAAAATGTCCCTAATTATTACTCGTGTGAAATAGTAATAATAAATGCATAATTTATTTGGCATTTATCGTTTGCATGTTATGTGACTTTCGAACCTCGTCTTATAAATTAATTAATCAATGGTATTAATTATATGGGAATTGTTATCTGCGATTACTCGTAAAATAATTATGTCGTGTATTTTATTTTACAATGTGAAACATTATCATTTGGACCAGACTCTAGGGTGGTATAGAGGCTCAAATATGTATTTTTAATGATTTGGATCGGGCCCTGGGGGTAGGTATACCTTTAGGTTAATTTTTAGGTTAGTCTCGGTAACATTTTGGGCTCATATGAAGGCAAAAATTAGGCATTTTATGAACTCGGACGATTAAGGGTATGTCAGTGATGTTAACCCTCTATAATTAATCACATTAAACATAAAACATAAACCCTAGCATGAGAGTTTTGAAGAAGCTTTAGGAGGTCTTTTGAGAGGAGCTAAGAGATCACATGAGAGGAAATCACATGCCTTCATAATTAGACAAGAAATGTCTTGCTTTATTATAGTATAATCTTTAACTTGTTTATGTTTTGATTGCCTTTTAATTTATTTGGGAATAGAAGCATGTTAGGATGAAAATTTTCTACTTAATCATGTTTTAAATTTTGAATGTTAATCGTTTGTAAAAAAAAAGTATGTCCTTAGAATTTATGATTAAACCCTTATAAATATGTGTTGAAAAGTGATTTATGATGTTATAACTCATGTGTAAGAAGGATTTATACATTATGATGATATCTTTTATATGAAAGATACTTAATTATTGGTAAAATTACACCTGTTATTGAATCCATAAGTAGATGTATTAAAAGTTAGGTTTTGAAGTATAAGGATACTATTTGGGTATGTTCACTGTGATGTGAGGAATTTAATAAGAAATCTATAGGAGTGATTAGAAGTTAATTTGGGCTCATATTGAAGGTTCAAGGAACATTAATGAGGGACGGATAGATTTTGAGAAATTGGCAATGGGAAAGAATACCGCCATAGCGACGCTACCCCCGCTATAACACACATTGAGTCTGGTATAAAGGCTTGCCCTAACTGTTATGGCGATGGGTTAGGCAGGGGCACAGGATTATTTCTTTTAGTTTATTCTTATTCTTTTATCTAGGTTAATCTGATTAGTTTTAATTTAATTAAGTTTATATACATATATATAGGGACTAGATGTATTAAATGTTTGGATTTCGAGTATCTTATTTGGGTTTGATCATTGTGATGTGAGGAATTTAATTAGGAATTTGTAGGAGTGATTATAAGTTAATTTGGACTCATATTGAAGGTTTGAGGAACATTAATGGCAGACGAAGAGATTCTAATAAATTGGCAAAGGGCAAGAACCTCATCATATCGAGGCTACCCCCGCTATAGCTCCCCTTGGGGATGCTATAGCAGCCTACCATAACCACTATGGTGGTGGGTTAAGGCAGAGGGCATAAGTTTATTTCTTTTAGTTTATTCTTATTCTTTTAATTGGGTTAATCTGATTAGTTTTATTTTAGTTAAGTTTATATATATATATATGTGTGTGTGTGTGTGTGTGTGTGTGTAATTAGGGATTAGAAAGTTGTAGGAAAATACTTAATTTGGAAATTTGGGGTGTAGGATTAATAAACATTTAATACATTTAAAAATTCGTTTTGGGGATTTGGACGGGAATTGGGTGTGCGAGTATGATGCTATATATATAGCATGCTGTATATATACAAATTGTGTGTGGACGTGAACATACCGTATATAACTTGTGGAAATCTATCGGTTGGGGTATGGATTTAAATGGATTTGGGATCGGGTACCGTGCTCCTGGCTAATGTAGCAGGTGGTGTGGAGGTCGATATTTTTGATCATGTGTCCAATAGGTCATTATCCCATAACATGATCCATCAGACATTTTGGTATGTGACTAGCTGATGGTGCGACTGCGTGGTGATCCCCCATTTTTTTGTGTGTGGATGTTTTAAATTCGTTAGGTACAAAAATCCTACGAATTTACCGACAGAGACACGAGAACCGAAGGTTTATGCCTTCGTGTGGCTTTATAAGCCTTATAATTATATTGTATAATCTAGTGCTGGACATATTACTTAAAGATAATATGTCATGTTATTATATGTATTATGAAATTGTGCATCTTGTTATTCGGGTGACGGGAGTGGGAATTGCATTGTGTTGTATTCTTTACATATATAGTGGGTTTAGGGGAGTAAACGGATATTCAAAATTTGGAATCCATCTGCTATTCGAATTCAGTTTTTTCAAATATTTATCCAACTAGAATTCCTGAAGAATGGATTCGAATACCACTTTTAAATACCCAAAAAAATGGATACGATTATGGATACTACGGTATTCATTACGGACAATCCGTATCTACGGATATCCATTATGGATCTCCATATCCATATTATTATATGTTATATATCATTTTAATTATATATATATTTGTAATTAATTATCTTTATGATTTTTTGGAAATAATTTAAACCATTAACTATTTAGTGTATGAACACGGTAAAGAAAGTTATATCCCTTTGCCTCTTATCTTTAATACCATCTTACATATTATGTATCTACTTTACATTTGTTTCTCAATATTGTCCCATATGCTTGACATATTCACAACCACTCACAGATAGTGGTCTTGTCAATATAATGTAGTTGAGACACAATTAGGTCAATAAAGGGTCACTTAGTACATATTGAATGTTAACACTTGTTTTTAATCATCCTAAAATTTGATTCTCCAATTTTCTATAGTCCTATTTAATATAATATAATATTTTATCTTATTTTATCCTACAAGTTGTTTATATTAAATAATATTAATGAATATGGATATTATTCGAATTCGGAATATCTAAAAGGATAAGGATAAGGATAATGTATAGTATGGTATCCACTTTGTATCTGTCCGATTTACACCCTCAAGAAGGTTCATTCCGACGTAGTTGTAAGAGGGTGGAATACCTTACTTTGTAGTGAAGTAGTTGAGACTTGTTAGTTTATATATGCCTTGAGTTGGGAAGATCATGCAACTTATTTCACTTATGATGAGGGGTAAGTTATCTTATGCATGTAAGTGTCGACGAGTTTACGTGGTTACATAAATTAGTCGCATAATTGTTACTTCATCGATATAGTAAGACATTTCTTTCAACTTTTGAGCTTTGACCTAAAATATTATCAAAACATTTTCCAAGTGTTTATATGCAAGAGTAGCGAGGCTGAGTAGTCAGACACTACACCAAATCTGCCGAATTATCATGGTCATTAACCTTGACAAGTTCAACTTGTCAAGGTCAATAACCGTGACAATTCCTAGGGTGATAATTTTTTTTGTCACGAAATTGTCACGGTCATTGACCATGATAAGTTAGTTAGAATTATCACGGTCCTTGACCTTGATAAGTTTGTCACGGGTAAGGACCGTGATAAGCCCATGACAATGGTTTAAAAATTATCACGGTCATTGACCGTGACAATTCTGGGCAGAATTGAAAAAAAATATGTTGGGCAGTTTGGCCACTGCCACTGCCCAACAGTATATTTGTACTTGTTATAGCAACGTTGTACCTGTTCAAGCATCAAATATCCAAATAAAATAGATATAATGCAAATATACATTCAAAATAGAGACAATATGCATCACGATATAATCCAAATATAATTCAAATGTACCAACTTAAAAATAATTCAATTCAAATAATGTCACTACATGTCTTGGGTAAGGTTAGCTCTGAGGAGGTGAGTAGGCCACACGATATACGAATTGACACACCCAATAATATACATCGTACCGCATTGTTCGTGCAACCACAATGGGGAGTTCTCCTTCCCGGGTATCACATGCGTGATGAGCACCTTGGACCCGATGTCTTGAAGCTCACGTCCATGAACTAGTGCACCCTGGACGATATTCGGGTCCCTCAACCCCGCCCTATCCGCTGGCCATCAAATATGTCTAGTATAAACACGCTCGGCCAACCAAGTGTCGACATCGGTCGATCGAAGGGAGCCAAATAGGGAAGTGGATCATCAAAGTCCACACGTGTCGACGATGAAGCAACGAGGTCCACATCCTCGTCCTCCTGCACCTCCTCCTCCACCACCTTCTCCTTCTCCTTCCTTTTACCCTTACGATTTTCGTCCAACGAATGCTTCATGAATGAGAACATATCTTGAACCATCGCCTCTAAACGGGATAGCTTCGCGTTATGCAAATCCACCGTTCGAGCCAACCCGGTGTCGCTCATCTCCAATCCGATGATCCTAGATTTGGCCACCAGCGAGCTCACCCCCTATCCTCCCCTTGCGGTCAGCGCCAAGCACTTGGCCGAGTGCGTCAGTGGACAAAGATGCCTTGTCGGCATCAGACTGCGACTCATGAACTTCCCTAAGCTTTGCCTGAAATGATAAAAAACACATGATTAGTAAAATAAGTAAATTAAAAAATTATAACGTAATTAATAAAAAGTAAACTGTCGAATTACTTACAATCGTGGGCGCGATGCTCGAGGACACCTCCTTATCCTTCCCCTTCTTCGTTCGAAGAGCCACATAAGTATCGAGCCTATGCGGCCTACCCCTAGGGCCACTCCCTGTCCCCTGGGAAAAAAATAAAGTAAAATTAGTATTGGCCCCGCAAAGTAAAATAATGCAGAATAATATATTTCTGTAGTTATAGAAAAATTAAATCTTACCATCATCCTATGCTCCACCTCGGCGTAAGACGTCCGACCGGAGTAGCGCACGTCCATCTTTTTTGCCCGATTTTCCCTCCCCAATTGGCGAGATGCCAATTGTCGCTCCCCGATCTCATTGTCAATGAACTTTTGCCATTGTGTCAATGAGATCGGCTCCTTCGGCGGGATGCATTCACGCATTCGGATAACTGACTTTCGTGTCTTCCCAAAGTATTGGGTCCGCATATTTTTCTTCCACGTCTTGTGTTGCTCCCTCAACTGCTCCAAGACGGAATCGCGTAGCTTTGGATCCAGGCTGAATTGTTACTGTCCAATAAATAGAATGTTAGCTGCGAATAAATATAAATATAAATATAAAATGAAATTAAAATTAAAATTAAAATCGAAATCGAAATCGAAATCGAAATCGAAATCGAAATTGAAATTGAAATTGAAATATTCATATAAATATAAATATAAATATAAATATAAATATAAATATAAATATAAATATAAATATAAATATAAATATAAATACATTACCTGTAGTGCCACTCAAACAGCTAACTTGAGCTCATATGGCACCTCCTTCCAACTAATGTATCCTGGGCCGATGATCGTCTTTACCAGCTCGAGGGATCTCCCTAATAGCCCCGACTCTTTCTCGATGGCCATCCCTAATTTGCCATATTTGGGGAGCCTAGGGGTCGAGGAGCCCTCGTCGCCTCCGCTATCATAAAAAATGGATTGATATTCGGTAGGAGCAGCCAAGTCATCCACACTATTATTTAGAAGCTTTGGCACGTGTTGGACAACTGACCAAGGCTCGTTGTTGATATACTTCGAATAAAACACTTGGTTAACCTTTTGAAATGCACAAACAAACGACTCATCGCTCACGTGGTCATTTCTCTTCAACTTGGACAAGTCAACCATGATAAAATTGGTGACAGGATCAACTTTACAAGCATTTTTATCCTCAACTCTTACCCAGTCACAGTAAAATACAACATCTTTGAAGCTTATATAATCTAATTCAAATATATTTCAGATTAAACCATAGTAAGTCATTTCAGCTTCAACGAGATTTTTATCTTTTTCCCTCGCTCGAAAGAAAGTAAGAGCCTTGTATGAAATGCCCGAGTTTTGTACATTTGTACTTTCCTTATACACTTTAGCCCTAAAAACGTAACTGATGATACGCAAATATTGCATATTACATCCTCTGAACGGACGCATTTTAGCCCCCTCGAGTATCTTATTCCCTATATTTATGCTCGTTAACCAGACAACCTCAGATTTCTACGTTAACATCTTTTGCAGGGGTTAATTGAGCTTTTATAGGTAATTGGATGCTAAGTATGAAGTTCAGACGCATTCCGATGAAGTTCAGTACGCAATCGCACGTTCAAGGGCATTTTAGTATTTTCACAGCTTGGGTACCTGGCCCTACATCTCACATAAGTTGTAGCCCTCCTCGTTATCTTCGCGTGACGGCGAACGGTGCGCGATTCCGAGTCCGTATGAAGAAGTTATGGCAATTTTAGCGGAGGAAAAGCATTGAAACCAAAAGAGGAGGAGAAAAGGGAGAAAATAAGAATACAGTGTTCTGCCCCTGCTTGATCGATCGATCGATCAAAAGGATCGATCGATCGATCCTCATCAACAGTTGATATTTTGCCTTTGATCGGTCGATCGATTGATCCCCTGTTTTCTGTAGATATTTTGGCTTTTCTTTTCTT
Organism: Sambucus nigra; assembly: GCA_949130495.1. Classification (NCBI taxonomy): domain Eukaryota; kingdom Viridiplantae; phylum Streptophyta; class Magnoliopsida; order Dipsacales; family Adoxaceae; genus Sambucus; species Sambucus nigra. Next base: position 94,989,957 of record OX422211.1, read on the forward strand.
TTCTCTTTTCTTTTCTAATTTAATTCCAACTTAGTATATATAGCAATTTTGATGTAAGAAACAAATATACACGATTTTAGGGTATAATAGCCTAGGGTTTGGGTGATTTGGTTAGTTCTTCTTCAATTGTTCTTGGATTGATACCCCATTTGGGTTGAATGTTGACTATTCATCATCCTCTCCGTTAATATAGTTTGTATTTCTTCATTTCTTGCTTTCTAATTAGATTTACATGCTTTATAATTTAGGTTTACATGCTTTATTTCCTTGCTTTCTAGTATAGTTTTACCGCATTTATTTATTGCGTTTATTTACCGCGTTTTTACGATGCTTTCTAGGTAATTTAAATTAGATTGTGTTTGAATGGAACTCACTCGGGTTAACGCGTTGCTTTGCTTGGTGATAGTGTTTACGGGTTTATTTCGGGTGCGTTGTCCTAGTTATTGCGCCTAGGAGATTTGACGAGGCATATCATGTATGTCCCGTGCTTATGACCTTTCGTGCCCAATTTTCGGGATATTTGTTGACGCCAAAATCATATTAGGCTTTTATGCGGATTTAGGGGCATGACAACCCTTGGTTCAATTAACTGTTGAAACAATATGCATTTGTAATAACTCGTCGACCCATGTAACCATTTTATACTAATTAACTCGGGTGAGGGATATTCGACGCAACCTATAGTTTTATCCGCTTTCTTAATCTAGTTTCAATACCCTTGCCTAGATTAAATCTTTCCCTTTTATGCATATTTTCCTTTTTAGTTTGTAATCACCTTTTTTCCTTTTTATTTCGGAGTATTAAATCATCTAAATTCTAGCATCTTGTCCCTGTGGATTTTTGATACCCGACTTATCGCTAGACTTGCCCCGCAAGTGTAGTCGTAATTTAGATTTATTTGTATAGTCGCGGCGAGAAAAAAAACAACAACTGTGCACTTACACGCGCACACCTCTCTCGCGCTACCAAAATGGCGCCGTTGCCGGGGACTAGTTTGTTTTAGACTTTATTTGATTTAGTATTTCATATTATTTTCTTTCTATTTGTATTATTTGCTAATATTTTGCAAGACTTCCACATTTGAGCACTTAGAAACGCTCGAATTTTTCCCACGCGCACCTACTTTGTGGAATTCGCCACTTCGAGCCATTTTTGGGGAAAACATGTCTTATTCCAATTTTTTCGGTAATCATTGTTATAATTCTCAAAATTCTCGCAAACCTATGGCTTTCGGTGAATACTTAGAATCCCAAAGTATAACAAATTCAAATATGACTTTGGGCGAGTATAATGAAAGTTAAAATTTAGGTTATTGGAATTTTGATGATGATAATGATTTTGGGCCTTTACCTCTTTATAATAGGAATTTTGAAACGAATTCGAATAGTTTTCAAAATTCCTATAATAATGAGTTTTCGTTTAAGTCCGATGGTAATTTTCAAAGTTCTCATTCTCATGTATCCACACCTCGACCTATGACATTTGGTGAGGGCTTGCGTATGTATGAGAATGAGAAAATTGAAACTCTTTATCGAGAAGAAAATCGTTGTTAAGAACATGAGTTGGATTTATTATTTGAGTCCGACGACGATTTTGTTCCGAGACTTTTGAAGTTGAGGAATGTTTTGAACCAAATGAGGTACTTGTTCCTACTTTGGAACAAACCATTCTAGACTTTGCCCATTGCATAATAGATATTAAAAGTGAGGATGAAAATGACGTAATATCCATTGCAATGAAATGATTTCTTCTTTGGCTCCCAAAGAAGAACATTTCATTGAAAATGATATTATTTCCTTCGAAACTCAATCTTCATGCGATGATGATTCATCTCATGAGTTTGAATTTCTTTCATTCCCATTTTCATTCTCTATTATCACACCGTCTTAAGTACTCGATGATTCGGCTTCAAACTTTAATGTTTTAAACCTTTTCGCCGATGAGGAGTACTTGCTCGAGTCGCCTTCCACGATCGCATCTTTGCCTTTGTGTGTGCCCCTCCCATTCCAATTTCAAAATCATTGGGAGGATATTCGACTTTTCTCGGTCCCAACTTATTTTTGTCACCCGTTCAATCCAAACCCCCCATCGTCCCTCCAAAACTTTTAATTAGCGATGGTTCATTTCTTTCGCCTTACACATGCCTTCCGCTGTTAAAACGAAATTCATATTTTTTGGAGGGCGTGCTTGTATGTGAGGGTACACCGGTTATCCTCCAAAGTCAAATCGTTCTTATGATGGACCCTTAGTTATTTAGACTTCTAGTGTATAGTTAGTGTGAAGCCTAAATAGTAGGTTGTATATAGTTAGCTTTTTATTCTTTTCATTTTTATTTTTTCTTTCTTTTAATTTAGTCTAGTGTAATTAGTTAACTTTTTGTTAATTATTTTTGCTATGCTCGGTACTAACTTGTTTTGTTGATTCTTTGGACTTGTTCTTATGGGGATCGCTCCACTTTTGGGTAATATCGCTATTTTCCTCTATTTAACATGGTTCTTAATTCACATTGAGGACAATGTCAAGTTTTAAGTTAGGGGGTGTGGGATATTCTATCCATTTCTTTATTTAGTTCATGTTTTTTCTCACATGTTAGTTACTTAGTATGCTTTTCTTAGAAAAATTAAAAAATTCAAAAATATTTTCTTTCTTTTTTCTCTTTTATTGGGCATTTTGCCCTTATTTCCGATGATAAATTTCAATAATTACCCGATCCAATAGACAACCCAATGATGCCTGTTCTCGATTTTAGAAGTTATTAGACTTTAGTCTCACTTTTTGATATTATGAATAACTTCATGAATTAAACTTTAATCCCATGAGCACATGCACTTTTATCATTCTATTGATTTGGTTTAAGATTTTTATAATTCGGTAATCTTTTGTTGCATTGTATATACTTACACCGAGTAAGCTTTGTACCTTTCGTCGTTTGTGAGTGTATAAACTATTCTTTTCTCATTGAAAACATTGAATTCGTTGGTAATCTCACTATTCTTTCATTTGATCGTTCATTGATTGAGTTCATACTTGAAATATGTTACTTGATCATGATTTTCATATATTGTTTTGACTCGAGAATTGCATAAACTTTTGGAAATGATCATAGGACCTCTTTGTTATATCACCCATATTAGCCTTGTCCTCACCCTTAAATGTTTACCCTCATTAACCCCTTTGAGCCTAAATATAGTCTTTCGTTTCATAACCCCATTCCCATAACCAACTCTAAATTGGAGTTTTAACCCATATATACACTTTCCATACCTTTGTTTGGAATGTTACTTGGGATTGAATGATGTTGTTATGATGTCGGTTGCAATTTAGGCATATGAGAGTTTGAAAAGTAAAGAAAAGAAAAAGTGAAAAAGTGAAGAAAAAGAGAAAGAAAAAAGCAAAAGAAAACAAAAGAAACATGAGAAAAAGAAGAAAAAGAAAAAGAAAGAGAAAGTTGTATATAGTTTAATAAGCTTTGATTACTCTCCCCGATGATATATTTAATGCTTGTTTGGAACTTGTTTTCCAATTTTGATATTGCCCGCATTTTCCCATTATCCCGAGTTTTCATTCCGAACACTTTGAATCCGTACATACAATCCTTTATTTCATACCCTAGCCTAATCTACATTACAACCCTATTCAAGTCCTATGTGATCTTAGGTTGATGTAATTTAAAATTCATAATAGTTTTGATAGTCTATGAAAATACATTTCGCCTCTTTTAATGTGCGGTATCCTTTCATTGAGATTACAATTTTTAATTTCATATAGCGTTATTCATTTGTGAAATGTGTGCGTCCTAGTTTCTATTTACATTTACTCTTTTGCCCGCATGTTCCGTGTGTTACCTCCCTATTTCAAGTGAATTCACTTGATGAGTGTGATGCCCATGAGTATTGAATATATGCTTGCTTTAACGTTTATCCGATTTATATAAGTTTTTTACCAATCACACTTTGCATGTGCTCGCTCCCCTCCCACATTTTAAGGTTTCAATTCTATGAGGTGCATTCTATAATATTAATGATTTGGACTATTGTTTGAATTCATTCACTTTGCTAATAATGCGTATGAAATCTTTTTCGCCATTGTTGGGCTTGTCGCTTGTTGGTTTGGGCATATTTTAAAGAAACCATGTGATGTTTGTGGGTATCTTCCCTGAAAACCCTCACGAGACGACACTCGTCCACTAGGGTGACTTAGGGGTTTAACGGCTTATTACATACGCTAAATCCAATCGAATTGCCGGCGAAAGTGGCCTTTTGCTTTTATAACATACTTTTGTACTATCTCCTGCTTTTGGTTTGCTTGTAGTTCTTGTTGCATCCTATTTAATTGCTAGGGACAAGCAATGTGTAAGTTAGGGGTGTGATGATACGCAAATATTGCGTATTTCATCCTCCGAACGGATGCATTTTAGCCCCCTCGGGTATCTTAATCCCTATATTTATGCTCGTTAACCAGACAATCTCGGATTTCTATGTTAACATATTTTGCAGGGGTTAATTGAGCTTTTATAGGTAATTAGATGCTAAGTATGAAGTTCGGATGCATTCCGGTGAAGTTTCGTACGCTATCGCACGTTTAAGGGCATTTTAATCTTTTCACAGCTTGGGTACCTGGTCTGGCATCTCACGGAAGTTGTATCCCTCCTCACTAGTTTCGCGTGGCCGCGAACGGTGCACGATTCTGAGTCCGTATGAAGAAGTTACGACAATTTTAGCGGAGGAAAAGCATTGAAACCAAAAGAGGAGGAGAAAAGAAGAATGCAGTGTTATGCCCCTGCTTGATTGGTCGATCGATCAAAAGGATCGATCGATCGATCCTCATCGACAGTTGATATTTTGCCTTTGATCGGTCGATCGATCGATCCCCTATTTTCTGCAGATATTTTGGCTTTTCTTTTCTTTTCTCTTTTCTTTTTTAATTTAATTCCAACTTAGTATATATAGCAATTTTAATGTAATAAATAGATATACACGATCTTAGGGTAGAATAGCTTAGGGTTTGGGTGATTTGGTTAGTTCTTCTTCAATTGTTCTTGGATTGACACCCCATTTGGGTTGAATGTTGACTATTCATCTTCCTCTCCATCAATATAGTTTGTATTTCTTCATTTCTTGCTTTCTAATTAGATTTACATGCTTTCTAATTTAGGTTTACATGCTTTATTTCCTTGCTTTCTAGTATAGTTTTACCGCGTTTATTTATTGCATTTATTTACCGCAATTTTACGATGCTTTCTAGGTAATTTAAATTAGGTTGTGTTTGAATGGAACTCACTCGGGTTAACGAGTTGCTTTGCTTGGTGATAGTGTTTACGGGTTTATTTCGGGTGCATTGTCCTAGTTATTGTGCCTAGGAGATTTGACGGGGCATATCATGCATGTGTCGTGCTTACGACCTTTCGTGCGCAATTTCCTAGATATTTGTTGACGCCAAAATCATATTAGGCTTTTATGCGGATTTAGGGGCGTGACAACCCTTGGTTTAATTAACTGTCGAAACGAGACGCATTTGTAATAACTCATCGACCCATGTAACCATTTTATACTAATTAACCCAGGTGAGGGATATTCGACGCAACCTATAGTTTTATCCGCTTTCTTAATCTAGTTTCAATACCCTTGCCTTGATTAAAATTTTCTCTTTTATGCATCTTTTCCTTTTTAGTTTGTAATCACCTTTTTTCCTTTTTATTTCGGAGTATTAAATCATCTAAATTCTAGCATCTTGTCCCTGTGGATTTTCGATACCCGACTTACCGCTAGACTTGCCCCACAAGTGTAGTCGTAATTTAGGTTTGTTTGTATAGTCGCAGTGAGACAGAAAGCAACGACTGTGCACTTACACGTGCACACATCTCGCGTGCTACAAGTAACCGTTCAATCGATACTTTTTGTACTCTTGTGCCAGAACAAGGGTCAGTGGCTAGACGAGCAAGCCTTGATGTCGCATCACCCGTCTTTAAGAGCTGAGAATATATATATATATATATATATATATTAATTATATTAGTTGTAAAATTTGAGTGTAGTGTAACGTTATATAACGACCATTTTCATTATAATTACCTCTTGTGTTAACCACAGCCTAAATTCGCTGTCTGATTGTACCGTTGTTTTTCGTCTTTTATTGTTCTCACAGGCTTCATATTTTCTGCATATTACAAAATTAATCATGTATAAAATAATGTTAAACATAATAATAATCGAAACTTACTTTTTCCATTCTTCGACATCTTCATGTGTGTCAAATAGATAACGAGCTACTTGTTCATGTTGCAAACTCGTTAATTTTACTCGTTTTCCCATCACATGACCACCATCATCAACGAACTCATCAGTGTCATCAACACTTTTTGAGGCACTTTTGAGCTTGTGCCTTCCTTACTTGTAGATTGGACATATCTAGGTTCATCGCATACCGGACAACGATCGAGATTTTCATACTCCTTTCGGTATAGTATGCAGTCATACACACAAGCATGAATTGATTTATACTTCATTCCCAAACCTTTAAATTGTTCTTCATAATAGGATATCTATTTGGAAGCGTATTTTCCTTGGGTAGTAAGCCCTTCACCCATTTCAGAATTCGTGTCACGCTATTGCCAGACAAACCGTACTACGTCTTCAAACTGTGCAAACCAACCATGGCATGTAAAGTTATTTGATCTTTCTCACAGCCAAAGTATAACGGTTGGGTCGCCTTAAATTTTAAACTTTGGTAGTCATTGTCAAGGTTTATCGTGATATCTTCACGAGCACTTGAACAATGTACATCATCAGTAACCTCATTCTCCTCTACTTCATAAACCCCGTACGCATCATCAACTAAATCCTCTAACATATTATGATCTACGTCGTCCCCTTCTATATTTATCCTATTTGTTGAAGGTTGTTGTGAAGGTTGGTCGGGGACAAAAGGAACTTTCAATTCACCGTGAAAACTCCAAAATCGATAACTATCTTGCATACCCGATCTTAACACATGTAGTTCAACTGTTTTCCACTCAAACACCTTACCATTCTTACACCTAGCACACGGACACGAAAACTCTTCATCATTATGACATATCTTTGCATATTTCACAAATTCATTAGCACCTCTGCAAAACACATACCCCATTCTATTTGTCTCACCCATCCACTCTTTGTATTTCGGATATCCCATCACAGCTACCACAACTAATCACCTATTAAAGGTAAGAAGCGTATATTCATGGATTAGTATAAACAAAACTTAGATTTACAGTATGTTTGATTTAATTATGTTTTATTTATATTTGATTTTTAAATTTCAAATTCAAATTCAATTTTTAATAGAAATTTATATTTCCTCCATCTCCTCTAAAGGGTGAGTGGTCATATCCCATTCAATACCACATTTTTCTGTAATATACAACTCATGCACATTATTACGATTTGAGAAAAATTCGGCAGCATATCCCCGTAGTTCTCCAAGTACACGACATAGATTGGCAAGTGTGTGTGTTATTTCAATTGATCAATTTTAATAACAGTCACACTTGTCAATCTAGTATGTACCCAGAGAACATTAGGATATGACTGCATAACTTTCTACAAAAGTAATAACTTTAAGCCACTAAGAATATTATTATACATAAATTATGCAGTCCCAAACTGTCCAAACGGGACAATTCGAGAGATCTCATTACAGGGGTAATGACTCTCGAACGGGTCAAAGGGCTATTGAATGCGTACTCATAAGAACTAGAAGGCTAGTATCTATGCGCACTATATGTAATTTCAAGTATGTTTCACTTAATTATCATACTATATATATATATTATTCGTTATACAAAGTAATTTTCAAAAAAAGTTGAAAAATCACACCCCCATATGGACAATAATCTAGTGGTCATGCCACTTTTAAAATTAACCAATCCAACATCAATCCACTATAATCCAATCGCAATGTCAACAACAAATGTGTATTCCGTACTCCTTCTAATTCATCTACTCAATTAATTATTTTCATCAATTAAACTAACAATTAAAGTATACAGTTATTAATTTACTAATTTACAATGAGGGACAATCCTACTTTCATATATTAATTTACTAAAAAAAATAATAATCAATCAATTCGTTTACAAGGGACACTACTTGCATATGAGGGAAAATAGCTAATAAAAAAATCAAAATTTAATAAAAAAAATTAACAAGCGCCCCCCCTCCCCCCACACAGGCGCGCGCACGCAACCCCACCCCCCGTCACACCCCCCACATCATTTTCCTCTCTCGCACATATACACGAACACGCACACAACACACACATATACACACACGCGCACATACACACACAAGCGCAACCCCACCCCCATCCCTGCCCCCTCCCCCATGCCCCACCCCCTTCCCCCACCACACACACAAACAACCCCACCCCCACCACACACGCACATACACACACACACACACACACACATATATATATATATATATATATATATATATATATATATTAAAGGGAGAGAGAGAGAGAGAGAGAAACCAACCTGAAAGTAGAGAGAGAGAGAGAGTGAGAGCAGCGCGTACCTGGAAGAGCGTGTGGGATGGAACATGCATGGAATAGTGCGCGTGGGCTGCAGGACCACGTGGGAGAAACCGTTATGGCTAAATCTCTCCCACACGTGAGGAAATATTTCATCTCATAAACTACATGTGACAAAGACAACTGGCTCCTCCTTATTAGCTGGGAACATTCTATGCATGCATATTACATGCTTGGGGGTACACTACACCCCTAAGGCATTATAAATACTTGTCTTCTCCTAACTTGTAAAGGGATCGATCCAAATCAGTTGATCTCTCGGCTAGTAATATTACTTCTACCATTACACCTATCATTGGAGCACCTGTTGCTGCCAGTATTACATCTGTGGTTTCTTGTCGAACCTTCTTGGTCATGGGAGAAACTGCCCCACCCTTTTTAATTATTTGGGAGATAACAAAGGAGATATTGGAGGCGATGTTAGCTTCCCTACAAACTGCAAATGAGACGAAATCTATTTATGATGGCTTTTACACTCCTTATCTAGATGAGTTTAATGATGAAACATATCCCAAGGATTACATTCCCCCCCATTTTCATTAGTATACCAGGAAAGGGAGGAATCAGAAGGATCATATCAAGAGGTTTGTGGAGCATTTGGGTGCTCACTGTAATAATAAAAAGCTACACCTAAGAGAGTTTTCTAAAACCTTTACGGATAAAGATTACATGTGGTACTCCCATTTAACCCTAAGGAGTGTGTCTACGTGGGAGGACATACACATTTTATTTGTCCAAAAGTTCTTTTTGGCTAAGGATGAGTTCACTCTAACCCAACTTGCATGGGAGAGACAACATCAGGGGTAGGACGTGGTTGCATATATACACATATTTATAGCAAGGTCTCTACATGTGTGAGAGGAGGTTAAGTAGTAAAAAATGCTTCAACTTTATGTGAAAGGATTGATGCCTGAGTATATCTGTCACCTGATAGATAGGATGCATGAGGGCTCATTTGTAAATTTCTTAAAGTCTTAGCGAAACATTTCTTTGGTTGTTTAACCAAACCCAATCTTGACGAATATAATATTCAAACCCTAAACTAGGGATGGAAGAGTCCAGACTCCACGGGTGGGTTATGAGAATGGAGACGATGAAGATGGAACAAGGCAGAAGAAGGATAACAAGAGGAAGTTGGAGATATATAGAGAAGAACCTCCACTATTACCTTGCACCGTTGAGGAATCCATCAGTTATTATAACACAATACTTTATGATGGTATGGTTTACCCACGCAAAGCACTCCCCAATATGAATCAACAACAGACGTTCAAGATGATCCCAAATACTTCATATATATTGGCATGTTTTCCACCCGACCAAATCAAGCTTTACGTTGAGAAGGATTATAAATAAGGATATAACAAATAGAATACTGAAGATATCTCAGGGAAATGTCAACAACAATCCATTATTAGCGCATGGGGTGAACATAGTGGTGGCCTATGACAAGGAGGCTGAGAATCACATGAGGAAGTTTATAAGAGAGAGGAAGGGGTTTGAGTTGGCATTGGAAAGTTGCACGACGGGAATGGAAAATGTAGTTATTGCTTGTGATGAATTGAGCATTAGAGACATGGAGGAAGTATATAACACGAAATATTATGTGGTTGACCTTAGCTTAAAGTATCAAGCTATATCATAATCCTCTAATTTCACGTGGTTTTTAAAATAAGTTGGGATGTCTCAAGAGAGAAGGCTAGAGAGATGGAAGAGCCTAATGGCAAGATTGGTGAATTTTTTATGTTAGAGATAACTTTCTCTGACGCTGCTAGAGTAGTATGGTTCCCATACAACTAACCATTGTACATTATAGCAAGCGTGAATGGTGTAAATTTTTTTTATAGCTTTCATGGATAGAGTTGCCTCTATCAATATCATGCCTATTTGCTCCTTTTACTAGGCTAGTATTTCAGAGGCAAGGCGGATAACAATGCCACTTGCTATTTTTAGTTATGATAACTAGACTTCAGAATCTATTGGTTATGTTAATGTTGGGATTGTTATGGGGAATCTCACATCACATATTAAGTTTCATGTGATTAAGAGTGACACTTCATACCATCTTTTGATCGAAAGAGTGTGGATGCACAACCACGATTTAGTTCCTTTGATATACCACCAGTGAGCCAAAGCTAACGTGAAGGAGGATGAGATAATAATTAGGGCAAACAAAAAGCTTTTTGCAAAATAGGATGCACACTTGGTGGACGTCGCATTTTACACCAATTTATCTGAGAGGCACACATCTTAACACGAGGTATAGAGGGAGTTAGATTTCTAAGGATTAGAGTGAGGTTGTGACCCGTGAAAAGCTAAGATAAAGAGCTGGTAGATGCTGAGTAGAGGGTTAAATAAGTACACAATGTCATTCCTAAACCTCAAACTATTTCTAAATAGCTGGGAGATAGAATAATGCGAAGGATTGATCCATTGGAACACGAGATGAAATGGTAGAGTGTCCTTAGAAGGTTTTCTGGAACAAAGTTAGAGGAAGATGAGAGAGATAGAAATAGAAAGGAATTTACATAGCCCAAACGCTAATGCAAGAAAGTGTATCTCAAGGATAAAAGGGTGGTGTATCGCCTTTGAAGTGTGCGGGGGCAGGTGAAGAAGATGATGAGGAAGCTGACCCGAAATATGAGTATTTTATAGTGGATAATCAAGGGCAATGTCTTATCATTGATAATTCCAACATTCAAAAATTTATTGAGGAGATTGAAAATGATCCAAAATGCATGATCTATCGCCCAAAGCCACAAGGCTAAGAGCTCGAGATGATTGATCTGACTGAGGGTGAAGATGATCAAAGGCTAATATTAATTTCGAAGAACCTAGATACTGAGAGAAAAAGAGGGATGCTTGAGCTTATTCGTGAGTATAAAGACATTTTTTCTTAGAAATACACATAGATAACAGGGCTAGATTGAGAGGTGATTTGCCACTAGTTGAATGCTAGGCTTTAGGTAATACCGATGAAATAAGTAACTTGAGAGTATAAGCCAGAGATATATCTCAAGATCAGGAAGAAGGTTTAACGATTATTTATAACTAGATTCATTAAGTCAGTTCAATATCCAATTTGGCTTTCTAGTACTGTGCTAGTGGGGAAGCTAGTACTGTGCCAGTGGGGAAGAAGGATAAAAATCAAATACACATTTGTGTTGACTTTAGAAATCTTAATAGATCTTGACCCAAGGATAAGTCCCTTTATCATCCATTAATAATTTTATAGATTCAAAGAAAGGTAAAAAAATGTACAACTTCATGGTTTGGTATTTGGGTTATAACCAGATCTAGATGGATCCAAACAATGCAGAGAGAAAAACCTTTAGAACTCCATTTGGTAAATTTATGTACAACGTCATGCCCTTTGTTTTGAAAAGTGCAGGAGCAACTTATCAGATAACGATGATGGCTATTTCCATAAGTTTTTCTATAATATTTTGGAGTTTTATGTGGATGATTTGGTTATCAAGTCAAAGAAGGATGAATCTCACTTGGTTGATCTAAGAAGAGTTTTCAACGGGCATATGATATATAAATTGAAGATGAACCCACTCAAGTGCGTTTTGAGTGTAACGAATGGGAAATTCTTAGGTTTTTTGGTACATCGACAGGGAGTTTAACTAGACTATGATAAGCAGAGATCCATCCTCGATATGCCTTTCCCAAGAACGAGAAAGAATCTTAAGAGCTTCATTGGGAAGATTTCCTACTTGAGAATATTTGTTCCAGGCTTAATTGAGATTACCCATCTGTTGATGGATTTGTTGCCCAAGGCTATGAAGTTCAAGTGGAAGGAACCTCACCAAGAAGCTTTTGACAAGATTAAGAAATTACTCACCTCCCCATAAATGATGATCCCTCCAAGAGCAGCAGTACCGTTACATCTTTATCTTACCTCTACTATGAGGTCCATTGGTGCAGTTTTAGAACAAGAGATTGATGGACAAGGATGACCTGTCTGCTATTTGAGTAGAATAATTCATGGTCCAGAGGCAAGATACACTAGTGTCGAGAGGAATTATTTGGTATTGTAATTTTTTGCCCCAAAACTTAGGCATTATATGTTATCTTTTCACCATTCATATTGTGACAAGATATGAACCCAATAAGTTATTATCATGAACCATTTTGATTATAACGGTAGCAAGGTGGTTCCTCATCCTCTCGCTATATGATATAAAATGCATGGTCCCTTACGTGGTCAAGATCCAAGCTTATGTAGATTTACTTGCAATTTTTCCTTATGGCATATCTGATCCACCTCACAAAGACATTCCAGGGGATGATCTACTTGCCAACTTCTTAGAGGCCAATATTAAAGAGTGGATTATGGAGTTTAATAATTAATCAGTGTAAGGAAAAGGATAAGCATGGGTCATCCTTTCAAGAGGAAAGGAAAATATTTATTCGTCTTTTAAGTTGGACTTATTTTTTTTCCACAATGAGGTAGAGTATGAGGCTTTAGTTTTAGAATTACTTGAGGTTTTTTGAAGAGGCATTGTTTCACTCTGCATCAAAGGCGATTCTAACTTAGTGGTCAAGAAAGTGGATGGAGAATACACGTTGAAGGACCTTAACTTGGCACCTTATGGAATAATCATCCAAAGGTGGATCGTTTAATTTCATCAAGTTAAGGTGCAAAGGCATCCTATAACAATGAACATGCATGCTGATGCCTATACCACCATTGCACAAAAGGTAACTATAAATGACAAGTCAACAATTATGGTGATCCAACGAAGAGCAAATTCGTTGATCATGATTGCAATATTGCCAACTTATGACTTAGAATGAAGAGGAAAAATATGGAAGTTGATGGATTCTAGATAAGGAAAGATGGATGTCAGGGAGTTAGAATAATATTTCATCTTGGTAGGAGGTTTGTACTTTAGAAACATTAGAGGATGTTTCAAATGTACATCATAACCCCTTAGTATAGAATGAATAATAGCATGTAGAGGAAGCCTCAACCCCACTCGGAGAGCCCAAAATGGAAGGCAAATCTCGTCAGCATGCCTCACAAAATAACATCTTTTCGAAACACTGGGCAGTCTAGTCTGAATTTCTATAGGAAGGGAGAACTTTTCTCTTAACATGTCAAGGTCCTCCTCAGTAATAGTGCATTGATACCATCGATCATCAAACTAAGAAGGATTATAGGAGTCAGAGGACATAAAAGATCCTTTTCCTCCTCTTACGAAGCCTCATCATGAGACCCATCAATAGGGGATATAGACGAGTGGGGACCAACACTCTCAGGCATTATATCCTCACCCCTATCAGTAGCGATCTCCTAAAAAAGGGAATAAAGATTAATGGGGTCCATGGATACAGTATTTGCAAAATCTCCCTCAGTAGAGGGGGTACAATAGGGCTAGTAGCAAGAGTATCTAAAGCAGGGGAGTGAATACAAGGAACACCAGGATCAGTGGAAGAACCTAACTGGATGGATTCTTAGGTGTGTAACGGGGATGAACAGGCTTGTGCTTCGGTCTAACCACCTACAAGGGGTGTGAAAACCTCCTCTCGGTGATATCGGGGTATTCCGACTCAAGTTCACGAATAAAATCATAAATTCATTGGACATGTGGGGGAAAACTTATAAGAACTTCTAACACTATCTGCAAAACCCAGGCCAACCGACACAATGGCCGTCTAACGCTATAATCTCCAAACAACAACAAATCACCAGCCAACAAATTTAGTAAGGGATAAACCCTAGCAAGAATAAGGAAAGGCGTACCTGATAAAATCAATTAAACGCAATACACCAAACGACGAATAGGGAGGAAACCACAAAAATACTTTTGGCAAAAAATGAATAATCTCTCAAGAACACCCAAAGCAACGCTTATATATCTTTCTCTCTATCTCTATGAAAATAGTAAAATGATGATGAATGGGACTTCTAGCCTACATTTATACTTTCGTAAAAGAGAGTGAAAAAACATAGCAGACTAGACGTCAGAAAATTTACAGAAATGGAACGAAGGTACAAAGCATCTATGCTCATGTCCTATCACCATCATTACAAAGAAGATAATTCAGCTACCAGTCACGTGTCCTTAAATTTTTTATAAACCCAAAGGCAATTTCCTCGGCCTAGGATGACCCAAAGAGAGCCGACTACAATCGCCTTTATACGAGAAGCATGTAACACCTCATTTAATCTCGTTCTTTTTATAGGTAGAATGACGTAAAATCTGTCTTGTTCTCTTTGTATCTCATCCCCATTATCTATTAGTATTTATCCTTTTTATGGATCAATACATTATTCATTGTCTCTATTTTTGGACATCAACAAATGGCAAGATGAATCGACCCAAAGAAAGCAGAGCAGAAATTAAAGAAGGCCCACAAAGAGCATTGTGAGACTACTGAGATTTCTATATATCGAAGAATTCAAAGAGGGGTATTGTTGGCCAATGATGAGGCACGACGCAACAAAAATACAAAGAGAATGTGATACATGTCAAATTTTCTTTCAGGTAGCTAAGTATAATTTCGTGGAATCCTAAACATATTGGAGACAGACTTACATTGATTTTATCAAAGATGAAGTTGTTCTTGCTGAGAATATTGATGCCATGAGGATTAGAAGAAGCACCCCAAAATTCTACGTTTAAGATTAACAGCTTTATCGCAGAGGGTAATTCAATAGGCCTTTGAGATGCATCACAAATGAGTAAGTAGGCGAAGCTCTTAAGCAAGCCCATAATCCATCTCATATTAGAGGAGATAAATTATATGATCAACTCTTAACTTTGGGCTATTGTTGGCCAACTATGGATAAAGATTAAACTGAGTTCGTTCGAAAGTGAAAGGTGTGTGGAAATCTGATCCAAGCTCCTTTGGTGGACCTTTATTCCTTAGAAAATCCTTATCCATTTTACACATGAGCATTTGACCTGGTGGGGGCAATCGAACCTCCCTCAAGGGGAAAAATTTGGATACTCGTGGCAACAAAGTTCTTTAGAAAGAGGGTAGTGGAAATACCCTTAAAGAGAGCAACAACAAGCGTGGTGGCACAGTTCATCAAAGAGTACATGATTTTTCATTTTATATTTCCCAAGATTATTTTGTCTGAAAATGGAACATCATTCATCAACAAAGAGGTGACCTTGCTCACAGATAAATACTCGATCATACACCACACTTCAACGGTAGACTACCCCAAAGGCAATGGTTAAGCTGAAACAACAAACAAGAACTTGGTTAATATTTTAGCCAAGATGACAGAGGACTTTCTTGGAGTGTGGGATCATAAAATTCCAATAGTACTATAGGCTTATCGGGTAACGAAAAGGAAATCAGCTCGCTACACACTTTTCCCCTTGGTTTATGGATCTGAAGCAGTTTTTTTAGTTGAGTTAGAATTACCTTCGATGAGATAAGCCTTACGAAGTAGCATGCTCTCTCAATACAAGCACATTCAACTAAAAGTGTTGGATGAACGCGGAGATAATGCGAGACAACACTTCCAGATTTACACAAAGTAACTCTCCATAACTTATGACAATTTGATGAAGTACAAAAGATTTGTGGAAGGAGATTTTGTTATAAAAGTAGTTGTTAGTCACATTAGAAGATCCCGTTGCCTAAGTTTAAAGCTAATTGGGAGGGACCATTTATTGTTAAAGAAGAACACGGCTCAGTTTACTGTTTGATATCTAAGATGGAGGATGAAAGGCCTTTTAACATTAACCACAAATGTTTGAAACTTTACCATATTTAAAGGTGGTTGTAATTTTGTTATTTTCTACCTTTCTTTTAAGTTTGTTCATGAGGTTTTAGATGTATTTTGAGATTACAATCAAACACATAAATAAATTTGAATCATAGTTTATGCTATAAACATAAGTTTTAAAAGTAAAAAAATGAGTATTTGTACATAAATGTGAGTGTATTGAACACAAATATTTATTCTTTGTATTCCAACTTAAATGAAGTTACAAGAAAAGTTGGAACTATTGCCCAAAAATAGAAGAAAGACAAAAATATTCAAAGACTGAGAAATAGTAAGTTTAAAGAGGTGAAATATCCCTCACGCAGTGAAGCAAAATATCGAACACACGCCTGTTGAGCTTCCACGAAAGCAGTGACCCTTGTTCGAACTTCAGATTTTCGTTTCAACTCTGCCTCGCAGTCACTTACTGCCTCAGCCAAATCTTCTTCAGTTACCTTGACTTTATTATCAAATTCCTCAATGATCGGGTCAAGATCCTTTAGTCTCCCCTCCTCAAAGGGGTGAGCCTCAACGTTCTTTGTATATAGTTCGCATTAAGTCACCATACAAACATCCTTAAGACACTTCAAGTGATTGATAAGCCAATTGAAGTTGAAACCATCCTTGAGATGATCCCAAAGGTTACTCAGGTGTTGGTTGATCGTGACTTTATCTAGAGTGTCCATATTAGTATTCACAACCTCTGTTACAGTGGTTGCCATGCCTTGGAGTAAGTAACCCATTACAACTAGGTTCGACCTTAAGCACTAAACAATGAAGGTTTCTGGATGATGTTGAGTAAGTTGCACTATCACTGTGCGATGGCAACTAATTAGGGCAAAAACAAAGCATTTTGCAAATACTATTATCATTGTCGTTAGCTGTGCACCTCAATACAAAAAACCTATACTTTATATACAAATGTTTATATGTATAGCGACGAGTTCGGGTATCGAATCCATAGAAAATCTTGTTTGAAATTTAATTGATTTATTACTTATCAAAAAATGTAAAAGATGATTTTAGGGGTTTTAATACTAAAAGTTATCTACATGAATATTTAAACTAAATTAATTTAAAACGGTAAAAAAGGTTGAGAATTAAATTCGTCACCTCGGAATACATATCATAAAAGATTACATACTTTGACACATTTTAAAATGCGATTATGTAACATCCGTACTTTTGAATTAAGTTAATTAATAACCCTAATCCCCTACAATTCATATTTTTATCCCTCAAAGATTATGCAAATTCAAAAGTATCCTAAATAAGGATAAACCTACTCCACAAAACTTACAACTTTACTAAATTTCTCATGTACCCCTTAAAGTTTTATCATTTCTAAAATGATCCCCGAACTTTTCAAGTCAGTATAACTTGACCTATAATTTACCCCGAGACCCAAAATTTATATCAAATTAAGCCTCTAGACTTCAACTAACTATAAATTATAAATTTAGCCCTTACATTTCATTGAAATTACACAAATACCCACAAACTTTATAAACATACCCTATTCGAACCAAATAAATATATACATTTCCAACCAAGGACTAAAAACTGAACAACCAATATTTTCACATCACACCCTCACCACATCAGCCTCCACATAGGCAGAATAGTCCAAAAACACATGCAAGAACCATGCTTACATGTGAAGTTAAATTTCCAATTAACTTACCTTGCTAAACTTGGGAAGGATCCACCTCTCAAATGATCCAATACATTCTCCTCTTCATACCCTATAAATTCCCCATGATCAGAAGCTCCAAATCCCACCTCTTAACCTTATTCGAAATTCAAAAAATTTCTCTAAATAGGTATTCTATCGTTTTATGCATCATACTTCATTTTTTCCATTCCAAACATTTTTTGTTTTGATATTATACTCATATCGATCAAAACAGTTGAGCTTTTATGTCCAAAATGGTTTATGTACAAAGAAACCAGAATAAACCTCAATTAAAGCTTGAGCTTCAATGGTGGAATTTTATTCCTTGACTTTGAACCAGTTTCAAAGTGAGGAAATGACTTCTTATAAACTCAGGAGCTCGAGTGCATCGATCGTTTTAAAAAAATCATAAGTTTTGAGCTCCAATTGCTCGAAGGTTTTTTCTGTTTCAGAAAAATAAAAACCTTAAATTCTCCATAACCAAACCACCTCAATCCTTCAAACCAGAACCAAATTCTTCCTTAGGATAGAAAAAAATCAATTAGGTTCATAAAAACCTCTTCCATATTCAGTAAAGCTTCGAAAGTTTAGTCAATTTTTTTGAAAAATGCACAGTTTTGTAACTCGATGATTACTGAACCTCAATCCACAAAACTTATAATTTTGGATTCCTTGTGAAAAATTAGGCTGGGTTGGTTCAGGAATCATCTCAAATGGTTTAGAAAAGTAGGATGTATTTATTTTTGAAACCCTAGGTCAACTGTCGAAAGGTTAAACATAAACTTTTTCAACCAGAACCATTGACCAAGCGTGTAAGGGCGCGTAGTCAATTAACTTTTTTTGATTTTTCCCCAATATTTTGATTTTATTTTTATGGTCAAAATTCTATAAGGTAAGACTATGTCTGATCAAACCTAGCCAAAGTTATAAAAAAAATAGGATTTTAAGTTAAAAATATTTTCTTATAACCGCAAATTGATCCATCATGACTTTTTCAAGTTATGATTTTTAACACAAACTTTTTTCTACAAATAGCTTGATTAATTTTGAATCAAAAAGTCTTTTACACAAAGTTTCAAATTTAACTCTAAACCTAAGATTTGATAATCACAAAATATTTATGGTTTAACCCCTTAAACTTTAATACACACAACTTCAAGTACACATCTACCAAAATCAACCTTATTTCCAGCTATACTTACTCACATAAATATTTGTATACAGATAATCAAGTACCAGCTCCTCCCGACATCATCTTTTGATCTTTAATCCGTTCAAATATCCATACAAGTAGGTCTTTTACCTTTTTAATAGTAAACTTTCGTGTACTTGTTTGACTGCCTATTGATATCATTTCATGATAACCCAATTTGATTCTAAGTATGTGTAGAGATTACCATACTCATATGTTATTATATCACGAATCGTTTTAATTATGATCATTTGGATCAACTTAAACCTTTCTCACCTAATAACTTATATCATGAAAATTCGTTGTAATGATTGATTCAATTTACCTTGCACCTCTGTGCATTATATTTGTTGTAGAAGAAGTAATAATACTAGGGAGTAGACTACCGTGTTATTCCACATAATTTTCAACTTGGACTATGGTCTTATATGATTGAGAGATAGGATTTCTAGCTACATATGTATGAGTGCCACTTTAATTGTGTGCCTAGCTAGATACTTTTATTTAAAAGTTTTGGATTATTTATTATTTGGTTTTATTGATGGCTTATTTATTTCTATACCCACTTTGAAATCTGGTAAGTATGGGATTATCAGGTTAAAACTCCTTGACTATCTTATTATGTAATAATGCTATTTGTCAGACATTTGAGTTTTATACACACTCCACCGTCCATCTATACACAAAATTTGTTATAAAATTGGTAGAACCTGCTCAGCATATTTGTGGTAATTCATTTTTTCTTCAGATGACCCAGGAAAAAGAGGATAATCTCTCTTCCCTTTTTGTGCCCCACACGGATCACATGTTTGAATATGTAAGTATTTGGACAGAGACTAAACTAGTTGGGAGCAAGGAATGGGTCGGTGACAAGTTGGTATCAAAGCAGGTTTTAAAATTATCATTTTGCCAGATTTTAATCCTATACGGGAAAAAATTCTATAGTATATGTAAGAGGGTACTTTAGATTATAGATGGAGGCATTACCCCTATTTGAGTATGGTAATGATAAGATAATTTGGCCAAAGCTTTGGATTAATGATAGGACATACAAACACAAAACCAATGAAGATAAACTCAGTTTAAGCTTACAAAGCTCTCGTGTATAACTCAGGAAATAGTAATGAACTTTAGAAGCAACTTAGTTAGAGGGAAATAGAAGTAAGCACACCAGATACACCATGGTAGGCATGTAAAAACACACCAAACCCTCAAGAATCTCTGTCACGTATTAAAAGCTTCGTAATAAATAACAATGGTGAGTGAGTAAACCCTCTGGTTCGCAATAACTCTCTCTGGTGTGTATTCTCTCTAGCGATAACTCCTGAACTCTCAAGAGATCCTCTCCTCCTCAAAGGTGGTTGGGGTCCTTAAATAGCCCCCCACACCATCCCCGAGGAAACTAAGTCATTAAAGACTATGAAAGACGTCCCTCAGACTTAGTGTCACAACATTAAATGCCTGATGCACTAGTTGTCTGCACGTCATAAAAATTAAATGCCAAGACATGACTTTTGCCTAACCACTATGTGTCAGGAGGCTGTTATCGCAGATGTGGCTCACCAACTGTCTGACAGCCCCAAATACCACGGTGGTTTACTCAAGTGCATGTCTGACATTATTTGGCTAGCTAGTGACATCACCTACAGTAGATGTGACATTAAGTAGAGGGCTGTTTGGTTCTCAACTCAATGCTCGGTGGAACTTCAAGCTATTCCACCCAAGGTTCCACGGTCTGGGTCCTATGGTGTTTTTACCAGGTGTATCTAAGATGGTCAGGACAAGCCCCAACGGTGCTTCACTTCTCGATCCTCCAAACCAAGTCCCTCTAAAGTTCCCACGGTGAGGTCATTCGGTAGAGCATGAAAGCTCTCCCAGGCCCTGCCAAGCCTGGTCCCTCGTGAGTACCGTTTGACCTCACACTAAAACTCATTATTATTTTCGTTACAACATTACAACCGTTATAACTTACAGTCAACATAAACAGAAATACAATATGACTAATACAACAAGCTAAAGTATGAGTTGCCACGCCAAGCCGCCTCGGTTGCTTAATCTCAAACACTATTGACAATTAGGGAATTATCCCTAATCTCAGGATTACCTTCAAGCCCCTTCTACATTTACCCCTTCGTGGAGAGATTTATTGGAACAAGAAATGTCTGCGTAAAACTTCTCAATCCGATGAACCCTCTCTGCGTGAAAAATTCCGGCCTCCTTTATTCGTTAGAACCGTAGCGTTATAATCTCATGGAAAAGTAAAATTCTTCCCATGTACCTGAGTCGAAGCGCCATGACTTATTGGGGCTTGGGAGAAGGGACATCGCCACTTTTTCCTCATGCTGAGCCTTAACCGTTCTTGCTTTATTATTTGAAATTCTCCCGAAAGGCCTACTAACCTTCTGAAATACTCATTTGGGCTCTTGGTAAGTCAAATTCTCCCTTGGAAAGCTTCGCCATATTCGAAAAAGCATAAATTCTCCCTGATGTAACTGAGTCACAAATTCCCAAATACTCGTTGGGATATCTTTTCCGTTGGGAGAATTATTGGATATGTCTGACACCATTTTGGCACCAAAAAATAAACTTGGTTAGGAAGGCAACGCTTTCTATTACCCAGACGTCACTTCGTATTCGATGTAGCTCAGTCTTTTCTACTGTCAAAAACACTTCCCGGAGTGTCACGTGTGCCTTTGAAATGATTATAGGCGGTTTGGCATGTGCTGGGAGGGGGGGGGGGGGGGGTGGGAAACTCAAACGACAAGTAAAAGGGTTTAAAAGTTTCAAATGCCTCTCTATTTCAAACCTTTATCTTCTTCTTCTTCAAGCTTTCATATTTCCTCAGAGAGAGATCTTTGTGCGAGCTCTGTGCGACCTCCATTGTTTCCTTCTTCTTTACTCAGTCTCCTCCTCCTCTCATCCTTTGCACCACCACCTGCGGTTGCGCACCTCCCTATTCATTTACAACTTTTCGTTTACCAGACATTTTCGTACTTCCATTGTCTGCAATGGCCTCTTCAAGCAATCCTGCCACTCCTGTGACCAGTGCTCCTCCTGCCACCACCCCCTATGCTTCCTCATTGACCGCCTCTCCTCAAGAATAGTTGCGTTTCTACCGTCGGTCCCCCATTTTTGGCGAAGGTGATGAATTTTCTGGGTTTTGCAAGAGTTTCATTTTTAACGCCAAGTATGATGCCATGACACTTGGTGATGAAGATGAGGATTCTGATGAACGGGGATTTCTTCCTCCCGAGGGGACTCTCAGGTTTCGTCTTGAGCGAAGGGACTTCCCGTGGTCCCACGTCGATTTTGAAAGTCCTGGAGGCTCTCCTGCTCACTTTGCTGCTTGGAATTCTCATATGTAGAGTTACCACGCTAATATTCTTGCTAAGATTGGGCTACATTGAGCCAAGTGGTTTAGTGAGTTCACCCTCTCCAAGAACAATGTTGCTCTTCCTGTTCTAGTATCTCGCTAGAATGTTACTACTCACACGTTCATCGCTGTATGGGGAGAGTTTACAATAACGTTGGAGGACGTGTGCGAGATCCTTGGCCTTGAGGCAACAGGTCATGAGCCCTATTCTGATGAAGCTTTGGATGCCCAAGAAATCGCTGACCGTTTGGAGCTGGACCGTATATGCCGAAGTTGCATCGGTACTTCAAATAAAGCCACGTTCACTCCCCTTATCAACTACTTCTTCAAGGACCCTTTCGAAGGAGGCTCCTCTGAGGCTGCCTCTGGACAAGGTACATCGCTAGAGCTTCCTGCCTATATCCTTGTCATTCTTTCTCGCTTCTTTTTAACGGTAAAGCCCAACGACCAGACTTGAAGGGACCTCATCAACCTATCTCTCCGATTGGCCCAAGGTATCAAGCTCCCTCTGGCTGTAATTGCCTTGGGGTACCTCTACACATGGCTTGACAGGGTCCTTTTTGACATGGAGCGATCTCTGGGTCGTTAAAACCTAGCCAATTTTTCCAACTGCATTCTCCTTACGGGTTTCCTTTATGTGCGCTTCCCGGCCGTAGTCGCCAAGACTAACCGTCCTCCTTCGGGGGAAACAATCCTACCCCCTCGCTCATTTGTTTACCATAAGAGGCAGAGCCGAAAGGAGCTGACCTCCTTTATTGATGACTTTTCAAGTTTTATAACGAGGCCCTATGGGGAGGGTATTTTCCTCTGTACTTGCGATTTTTTTAAGCATGGGGCAAGAGTGGTACAACCAACCACCGTAGACCTCATTACCGAAGACCCTTCATTGGCCGTTGTGCTTCTATTTTTGTCGAGATACCTACCCTCATACACCGAGTGGGGATACACCAGCAAACATTACAATCCCAACCGATACAGCCTTCAATTTGTATTTGATCAAGGGGCTCCTTACCCTATGTTTCAATTATCTAACCCCAAGGTATCTTTTGGCGAGGCATGCTCCCTATTCTCCTCGACGGTCACGTGGGGGCTGAGTTCGACATTTACTGGGCGAGTCACCATCTCCAGCATCACTAGGCAAGGGGACATGACCCCTATGTTTGCCACAAAGTATTGGCCGAGGCAACTGGGCCAGATTGCTGAATTCATCGAGGGTGATCCCGTGTATCCCCCAGTTCTTTCATTTTCTTCCCTAGAGCTGGGCCTGAAGGGCAATTCCGTTCTCAAGGTTGAGTTCCCTCTGAGTCAGACCCCCAAAGTACCTCCCACGGAATTTCCTCCATATTTCCCCATGATCCCTGTTGCCACGCCCAAAGCAAAGGCCACTGCGATCCCCAAACCATCTGTCCCCATGGCCGAAGCTGCCACAAGAGAAGGGCCTTCTGAGCCACCTGCCAAGAAAGCCAGAAAGTCCAAGTCTAATAAGGCTAAGGCCAAAGGTCAAACGCAAACTCCATTAGAGGCATTACCAATTGCCTCCGTTCCCCCTCTTATGTCTCCGGAACTGGCTGAAGAGCTGAGGAGGCGGGTAGAGGCCGAAGTTGCCCAAATAAATGCTGAATTCCAACGGCGCGCAGTGGTCGTTCCTCCTCCGGGTACCTTCCCCAAAATCGTGGTTGATCTTAGTGAGCCATCGGTAAATAGAAGAAGAAGATCTAAGGTGCCTGAAAGTGGTGGTGCCACGGGCTCAAGAAGGAAGACGCTGGGTACTAAGCTCCAGAAGAAACAGACATATGAGGAGCCCTCATCCCCAGTTCCTTCGACTGCTGCTCCCTCGCCACGTTCACCGGTGGTCATAACCTCTCGTTCTCCCTCTGGATCTGAGGTATATATGTATTCTGTATTTCTCGTTCTTTTTTTCTTGACATAACATCTTTACTTATTGCCTTTTATCTTTGGTGTAGGGAGTTAAAGAAGTGAGGGTCGGTCCTCCCAGTCCCCCAGTGAGTCATTTCATGGGGGACGTTGTGGTACTCCTCTAGCCACTGTCGCCCTTCCATGCTCTCCGTTAATAAGCCTTACCTATTCGCTCCGTTCCTCCTCCCATCAGGTCAAAAATGCCACCGTGGGTGCTGCTGAGATGTCTAACCAGCTCGAGGTAACTGTTCCAGCTTCCTCCGAGTTACCTCGGAGAGGGAGGTCTCTTTGCCCCTCGTTCTGGTTGAAGATAGTGCCTCACAGGTATATTTCGTTCCAAGCCTTGCATCTTTTATTTGTCCCATTGGTTTATTCCATAATTGTAACATGTTGGGCTATTTTAGGTGGAAGTGGCGTCGCTGATAGCCAACATTCTCCTTCCTCCTGCTCTGTCAAGACCCATTACTGCGGTTCCTCTCTTTAGTGCCATAACGGGGGTAAGCTAAGTGCATTTCTATCTCTTATCCCTTTGCGATTACTCCTTTCATCTAACACTTGTATTTACATTTGTATCTCTCTCCAAGTCTTTCTTCGCCTTTTGCATTGAGTGGCCTTATCCCTTTTCAGGCCCAGGTTGGAGCAGCTGCCCTCGTTGGGGAATCTCTCTAAGGTCCAACATCTCCTTCGGATGATGCACCCATGTTAGCTATAGTACCCTACGCCGATGAGGGGAGTTTGCCTACCGCTGAGGCTGCTGAGATAGTGATCCCACCTCCCACGGTTTCTAGCATTATGGCTCCCGTGGTACTCACCCCTCTCGCTACTGCTGCTGCTGAGGTGTTTCTCGAATTTCTCTGTATTTCTCAACTTCTCAAAATCCACCTGTATGGGTGACTTAATCAATGAAAACGCTTATTAATATTTTCTCATAAACTTCACCTATATCGGTGATTTAACAACGAAAATGCTTGTTAAGATTTTTTCATAAACTCCACCTATAACGCTGACTTAACAACGCAAACACTTGTTAAGGATTTTCCACTAACTCCACCTATAACGGTGACTTAACAACGCAAACACTTGTTAAGATTTTTCATAAACTCCACCTATAATGGTGACTTAACAACGCAACCACTTGTTAAGAATTTTCCACAAACTCCACCTATAACGGTGACTTAACACCGTAAACACTTGTTAAGAATTTTCCACAAACTCCACCTATAACGGTGACTTAATAACGCAAACACTTGTTAAGATTATTCCATAAATTCATTATTTCGCCTCTGTTTTCAGGTTACTCGGGAGGATTCTCCACCAATTCCTTCGCCTATTACCTCGCCACATCGTGAACCTGTCTCCTCCGAAGAATCGAGCCATAATGATGAAGGTTCCACGACAGGTGCTGCTGCGGAGAGCAAATCTGGGTGCAAGTTTCCTCTGCCCGACTTGGCTCCTCCTGCTTTCTGCCTGATGGTAGTCCAACGTTCTCCCCAGATGCCTGCCAACCATCGTTTGGTCATCGAGCAACTTATGAGCTATCATCCAGAGACCTTCACGGTGGACTGCCTGCGTTCAAACATCCCAGTTATGAGCCATAGGCTCCAAGGCATGGCCACCGTTATTGCTGATATTACCAACACTCCAACTGTGAACGTGACCAGGCCCCTCCTCAACCAGTTCTTGGGCTATCTGAGGGAGTTGGGTCGTGATGGGTTCCGTTTGACTAGCTCATCGCACACTTAAAGACTTTGAAGAGCCAGCAGTTGGACAGCCAAAGGGAGCTCTTACAAAAACATCAGGAGGATCAGAGGGCCGAGGAATCCAACCTGGCCGAGCTAGTACCTCTCCTCGGAGCCGTTGACGAGGAGGTGGATGACCTTGAAGAAGCTCTGCGTTGGCAAAGCTAAAATGAGAAAAATTTCTTATCGAACGTACGCAAGTACAGACTAGGTTGGAAGTTTCCATTAATGCCCAACGGTCTTGCTTAGAAGCTTCTTCTGGCCTTCCTGGAGATTTTTTCTCTTCCCCAGATTTGTGGTTCCTCTTGGGTCAATGAGTTTTTGTATATGTATTTTTCCCTTCTTCTCATGTAATCCTTGGGCGATAGCTCCCAATTTTGTAATGCCCCAAAGTTTATGAATGGAAAAAGACACTTATTCTCATGCCATTTCTTTGTGCTATAGCTGTTTACATAGATTGTGGAATATGTTCTGTAGTTCTTTCATCGCCCCCTAATATGTTTAAATGCTGCCTTTATTACGAGATCTCCCTCCACGAATTTCCTTGGTCTCACCAGGTTATCACATGCCCTGGAGAGCAGCCTCGTATACATTTGAAAGTGTTGCATCGCATAACCCCTGTGTTCGTCCAATGCTTCCAACTGTACGTGTCTATTATGAGGGAGCATGCTGCTTCGTAAAGCATATCGATCCGAGGGAACTTCTAACTCTATTGGGAGAATTGCCTTAGCCCCATAAACAAGAGAGAATGGCGTATACCCTGTAGGCTTCCTCTTAGTCGTTCGATAGGCCCATTAAACGGCTGGTATTTTTCCATCCAATGATCCTGGGAAATCCTCCATCGTTTTAGCTAAGATATTGACCAAAGTCTTATTAGTTGCTTCGACTTGATCATTCCCCTTTGGGTATGCCACCGTCGAAGTGTGATGGACAATGGACTATTTGTCCGTGAGCATCGTTACCTCTGAATTGACGAAAGGGGTTCCATTATCTGAAAGGATAACCTTTGGGATCCCAAAACGGAAAATGATGTATTCCCTAATAAAGTTGCTCACTGCTCCTGCTGTTACCCTTTTCAGTGGTATCGCCTCGGCCCACTTTGTGAAACACTCCGTCGCTACTAGGATCCATATCCTCCCCCTCGAAGAAGGGTGTATTGCCCCTACCAGGTCGAATGCCCAAGTGTGAAAAGGATAAGGTGTTGCTAGGGAGTGTAGGTCCACCGATGGGGCATGGATCATGTCTCCATAAAGCTGGCAAGCCTTGCATTTTTAAACGAACTCCGCAGATTCTTTCTCCATTGTTGGCCCGTAGTAACCCAGAGTCATCAACTGGTCATATAGCTTGGCCCCTCCTATATGAGCTGGATCGTGTGCCTGTTTGAGAACCTCGACTACCTCTTGCTTTGTGATGCAACGTAATGGCCTGTTGAAGTATCCCTGTCGATAAAGCTGGCCCTTTTGAACGTAGAACATCGGGGCCCTTCTCCGAAGTCCCATCGCATCAATTTTCTCTTTTGGGATGATTCCATCTTTAATGAAGTCAATATAGGGTTGTCTCCAATCAGGTTGAGTCTCCACGAAATGACATTCTGATGCCTCGAAGAACAACTGGCATTTATCACACTTCCATTGTAACTCGGCTGCATCCTGCTTCATGCTAGGCTATAAATATCCTTCCCTTTGAATTTTTCTATAAAGGGGAATCTCAGTCGTTTCGCGGTGTTCTTCATGCATTTTCTTCAATATCTGCCTTGCTTCTTCTGGGCCGATGCACCTTGACAGCCATCCTCCTGCATTTCTGAAGTAAATGTTTCCCTAGTTTGTAAAGTATTGGGCCAATTCTATGAGCCCCATCGTTCCTTCCCCAGACTCCAGTTACCTCTTAATCTCTCCCCTACAGTCCATGCCCTCTCCCATCGGTAGAATTGACTGTACCATCGAAGGAGCTGTTCTTCATTGAATCACGATAGTAGTTATATCAGTCCTCATAATCATCTTCTGGGCAATGGTGGCATACGCGTCCGGGTGACGGTTCATCATTCTGGGCTGCCTCTTGATCTTGGTCCGATGGAACTGGCCAAGGAGCGTCTGAATAATCATTATGTATGGTGCTAGGCACATGTGTTTCAATGTGTGTTCTCCATTCACTTACTGAACCACCAAGTTTGAATCTCCCTTTATGCAAAGTTAATGGATCCCTCTTCAGAGAGCCTCTAGCAATCCCAATACTAATGCTTCATATTCCGCCTCATTGTTAGAGCTTTTCTGCCGATGACCTGTCAAACTGCATTGTCCATTCTTCATCCGTTGCGTCTAGGTGATTGGCCTGCAAGTCATCTCCTGGAATGCTCTCTTTGGGAGGCTCAAACATTCCTGAAGGGAAAATAGCTAATAGATTAGCGTACGCCAGGC
Source organism: Sambucus nigra (assembly GCA_949130495.1). Lineage (NCBI taxonomy): Eukaryota > Viridiplantae > Streptophyta > Magnoliopsida > Dipsacales > Adoxaceae > Sambucus > Sambucus nigra. Next base: position 95,018,576 of record OX422211.1, read on the forward strand.
TTCTGCTTGTGCGAGGAACCACACACTTTAAGTCATATTCAGATAGGATAAGGAACCATCTAGCTGCCCTGCCAATCAATATAGTTCTTGCAAGCAAATACTTAATGGGATCACATCTCGTTACAATATGAATTGTAAAAGACAACATATAATGTCTAAGTTTTTGTGCTACAAATACTAAGGCTAAACAATGCCTTTCTAGGCTACTCTATCTGGCTTCTGGCCTATGGATGATCCTGCTGAGGTAATAAACTGTCCGTTCTTTCCCCTTGATCTCTTGTGCCAGCAAAGCTCCCACGAACCTCGTGGTGGATGTGAGATACAGTTGTAACGATATTCGTGCCTTTGGTGGAACCATGGTTTGTGGTGAAATGAGCCGCTTCTTCAGTCCGTCAAGAGACTCCTGGTGAATTGCCTCCCATTTGAACTTCGTGTTCCCTCGCAGAAGTTGCATAAGTGGATGTGTTATTTTGGCTAAGCCAGGCACACATCTCCTAAGGTAGGAGACTTTACCGAGGAAACTCTTCAGCTCTTTCGTCGTTCTCGTACATGGCATTTCTAAGATCGCCCGCTGTTTATCCTGGTCCATTTGCACCTCTTGTCGATCAACCACAAAGCCTAGGAATTTTCCACTTATCACCCCAAAAATTCACTTCAGCGGATTCATCTTTAATTTAAACTTCCTGCAACGGGAAAACACCTTTCTCAAATCGCTCAGGTGAGACTCCTCCTTCCTCGACTTGATGACCTAGTCATCCACATAGAATTCCACAAACTTATGAAAGAAGTCATGGAAAATGGCCATCATTGTTCTCTGATAAGTCGCCCCAGCATTCTTGAGCCCAAACGGCATCACCCTGTACATGAAGTTACCCAACGGGGTTCTGAATGTTGTCTTTTCTGCATCCGAGGGGTCCATCTTGATCTGGTTGTACCCCACGTACCCATCCATGAAGCTATACATCTCATGGCCCGCCGTTGCATCTATTAGGATATCGATGGAGGGTAGAGGGAACTCATCTTTGGGGCAAGCTCTGTTTAAATCTCTAAAGTCCACGCAGATCCTTATTCAATTTTTGTCTTTATTCCCTACTGGGACAATACTAGACAGCCAGACCGGGTGTTATATCGGCTTGATGAACCCTGTTGTTAGTAAGCGTTGTACCTCTTCCTTGATCTTTAAATCTATCTCAGGCTTGTACGTTCTCGTTGCCTGTTTTACTGGAATGGCTGAAGGCATCACGTTCAACTTGTGACAGCTCACTTCCTCATCCAGCCCTTCCATTTTTGTGTACTTCCACGCGAAGACGTCTATAAACTCCTAAATCAATCCACCAAGGCCCCTTATTTCTCCTTGCTGAGATCCTTCGAGATGAAGATGGGCCTTGGGTCCACCCCTTCTTTTGCGAGGTTCAACTGCTCTAGCTCTTGTGCCTGTGGCTTTGGTCGATTCGTCATGTATTCTGGTTCTTCGGTGACTTCCTCCACAAATTCCTGTATACTGGAATTGTCTATCACCAAGCATTGCCCCTGTTCATTAACCAAAAAGCATTCATATATCGGGTCAACCTCGTCAGCAGCTTCCTCGGTCGCCTGCTCACATTGTTACAATTGATACACCACCTTTCCTTCCTCAGTAATGACTTTCTTGCACTGTCTGCTGGTAGTGGTGACTACTTTCCTCTTATTCTCTCTAGATGCCTCGGCCACTCTTTTTCCTGAGAACTGGCTCAGCACACTTTGTCATTGGGCCTCATGCCCCATTGGATCCACTATGGGCCTCATCCTGTCTCTAAGATGCTTCGAGATGCCTTGGGGCCGAGGGACCACCTGGTGAGCCTCTTCGACTATTACCTTCGTACTACTTGCAACCTCCTTACTTTGCTCATTCACGAGCCTCATCCTTTCTCTGATCGAGGGAACCCATGCTCCCTCCATCCTCCTCGTTAGGACCCGGACATCTTCTTCCAACTCAGTATAAAATTTTACGTCCACCAAGTGAGCTTCTTCAATAGCGAAGGGCCTCTTTGTAGCCCTGATAGTCACTCTGTCCCCTTGATATTTGCCTTAGCACATTGGTGGTACGTAGAAGGAACTAGATATTGGTTGTGCATCCACACCCTCGCTATTAGCAGATGATAGGAAGTTGTACTCTCTATTACGTGGAATTTTATATGGGAACTCAAATTCTCCATCACAATCCCCACGTTAACATACCCAATGGATTTGGAGGATTGGTTATCATACCCCGAAATTACCAAAGGCATGGGAACCAACCTTTCTTCTAGAAGATTGGCTATGTGAAAGGAGTTAATTGGCATGATATTGATGGAAGCTCCCCTATCCATGAGAGTCCTTGCAAATCTAACTCCGTTAACACTGGCATTCACATACAACGGCCTGTTGTGAGGGAACCTTACATCCCTATCTGCATCGCAGAAGGTTACTTCTGACAGAAACCTCCTTACCAACCTGGCCATGGGTCCCTTCCATCTCAGCGAAGGGACTGCATTCTTCCTCAAAATATCAAGTATTTCCTGGGTTATCTCCAACCTACTCTCCTTTATAATCCCCACTTGTTCGAAGAACCAAGTGAACTTCGGGGATTTTTAAACTGCCCAATATTCTAGGTTTGGGTCTTCCTCTTCACCTTCGACACCATATACATCCTCCACATCCTTGGCGCTTGCTTCATCCTAAGCCAACACGACATTAGCCATTCCCTTGGTACAAATCTCCAAAGCTTCCTCATACTCATCTCTATCTCTTTTCTCTGCTTCTTCATCATAATCCACCACGAGATTGGCCCCATGTGCTGGTAGTGGGTTGTTATTGACGTCTTGTGGAGGGATTTGCAACGTCCTTGCCTTCACATATTTATCAATAATTCTTATTAGCGTGAAGCAACTTTCTGTTGGATGCTGGATCCTCCGATGAACCTGGCAATACTTCGGATCCACCTTCGTTTCCGTATCGGGCTCCTCAGCTGGAACATCCTTTGGCTTATAGACCGTCCCCCTTGGACCATCGCGTTGTAATAGCTGACAGCTTCTTCCACTGTACAAGGCAATGGTGGTGGGTCTTCCCTGTCTCTTCCAAACTTCCTCTTATTGTCCCTCTTCGGTGCTTTGCCCCTATCTTCCCCCTTGGTGTACCTTACCCGTGGGGGCTGAGACCTCCCCCTCACGGGTTGCATCGGATGCCTAAGCATCATGGGCACCACCACCTAATTGGGTCGCACCACTAAAGAGATGTTTCTCGCTGCATTTAAGAACGCCGCAAAAGTCCCCTCGCGCGTCTCATTGATGAGAGGGCAAATATACTCAGGAAGCAGCCCCTCAGGGCAGATCTGCAATAGTTTGGATTCTCTGGCCTCCTCCCTCACGTCGAGGGATCTTTCCATGAACCTTCGAACATAGGCCACAACTTCTTCCCCAGGTATTTGCTTCTCCCTACCCAGTTGAATAAAAGTAAACTCATCTTCCGCCAGAAAGAACTTCTGAACAAATAACACATGCATCTCTTCCCATGTAGAAACGCTGTTGGGAGCCAAATGGGAATACCAGGTATATGCTTTATCAGTTAAGGATTTAGAAAACTCCCTCAACCTAAGCCTTTTATTATTACAATGCGCCCCAAATGCTCAACAAAGCATTTAATATGCTCCTTCGGGTTCCCACCCTTTCCCGTGTATTTTTAAAAAATAGGAGGAATATAGTCCTTCGAATAGGGCTCGTCGTTGTATTCCTGGGGATACGGTGTTCGAAAGTCATCGAAAACTGAAGCTACCTCGCATGCAGATTGCGAGGAAGCCTGCATGAATTTCAGCATCTCCTTTCTCATCTCCTCCATGAGGTATATTACCGGAGAAACAAGTAACGGGGCCATGGGTTGAATGCTCGTTGGAGCTGGAACGAACGTTACAGCTGGGGACGTTGATACTCCTTCGGCTCCTACTGCTGGATTCACAATGGAGGGTATGCTTGCTGGGACCGTCCCTACGACACCTGCACCTGGCGGAGCCGTTGGAGCTACCCCTGGTGTTACAAAAGCATTAGCCTCCAATCCTCCCAGCATAGTTGAAGCTACTTGGGTTTGTAAAAACTCATAAAACTTGCTCATGAGGAACGTGACCTGAGTATGTCCCAACCCCGCACTCGTGGGAGCTTATGCCACCCCCGGAACACCTGTCATCGCCTGGACCGGTGATACCTCTATTTGAGGATCCCCATCCCTTATGGCCTCTAGTTCTCTCACAGCCTGTTCTTCATTATGCTGGATATCATCGAAGTTGATCCTTCGAGTATCATTATCCTGCGCCATACTCCTTACTTAGAAGAATGCCTCCCCAGCAGAGTCGCCAAATGTAAGAGGGTACTTTAGATTATAGATGGAGGCGTAACCCCTATTTGAGTATGGTAATGATAAGCTAATTTATCCAAAGCTTTGGATTAATGATAGGACACACAAACACAAACCCAATGAAGATAAACTCAGTTTAAGCTCACAAAGCTCTCGTGTATAACTCAGGAAATAGTAATGAACTTTAGAAGTAACTTAGCTAGAGGGAGGGAGAAGTAAGCACCCTAGATACACCATGGTAGGCAGGTAGAAACACACCAAAACCCCTCAAGAATCTCTGTCACGTATTAAAAGCTTCGTAATAAATAACAATGGTGAGTAAGTAACCCCTATGGTTCGCAATAACTCTCTCTGATGTGTATTCTCTCTAGCAATAACTCCTGAACTCTCAAGAGATCCTCTCCTCCTCAAAGGTGGTTGGGGTCCTTAAATAGCCCCCCACACCATCCCCGAGGCAACTCAGTCATTAAAGACTATGAAAGATGTCCCTCATACTTTGTGTCACAACATTAAATGCCTGATGCACTAGTTGTCTCCACGTCATAAACATTAAATGCCAAGACATGCCTCTTGCCTAACCACTGTGTGTTAGGAGGCTGTTATCGCAGAGACGGCTCACCAACTTCCTGGCAGCCCCAAGTGCATGTCTGACATTGTTTGGCTGGCTAGTGACATCACCTACAGTAGATGTGATATTAAGTAGAGGGTTGTTTGGTTCTCAACTCAACGCCCCGTGGAACTTTAAGCTATTCTGCCCGAGGTTCCACAGTCAGGGTCCTTCGGTGTTTTTACCAGGTGTATCTAAGATGGTCAGGACAAGCACCAACGGTGCCTCACTTCTTAATCCTTCAAACCAAGTCCCTCTGAAGTTCCCACGGTGAGGTCATTCGGTAGAGCATGAAAGCTCTCCTAGGCCCTGCCAAGCCTGGTCCCTCGTGAGTACAGTTTGACCTCACACTAAAACTCATTATTATTCTCGTTACAACATTACAACCGTTATAGCTTACAGTCAACATAAACAGAAATGCAATATGACTAATACAACAAGCTAAAGTATGAGTTACCATGCCAAGCTGCCTCGGTTGCTTAATCTCAAACACTATTTCCAATTAGGGAATTATCCCTAATCTCAGGATTACCTTCAAGCCCCTTCTACAGTATATTTGTTATTTTATCTTTTTGTAATTTCTTTATTAATATTATATAATAAATTCCGTTTTGCGGTGTGAACACATGGGACTATCATTTATTTAGTTTGGATATCATTCCTAACAACCATTGAGAAACTACTATTAGAGAAGAAGCGTTTGCACGACTTAGAGAAATGATTCGCATCGTTGATGAGGACTGGATAGACTCGAGAAGTGACGTGAAGCAATTGGTGTTCAGAAATAGAGTCTTAGGAGGGGTACAAGTCATGATAAAAATAAGCGATTATGTGAATGATCCGGTTGTACTCCAAGAAGCAATGAATTTTTCTCTAGCCAATGCACAACCATCTCCACCTCCTTATCCCGAGGCTACATCTAATGGCGAATTTGTCATTGGACATTCTTCAGATTCAAGTGATTCTACTGATTATGATCCATCCAAGCCTGATGACTTGTTTAAAGTTCCAAATTATGATTCTTCATAAATCGATGTTGTTGTTCCCTCTTAGGAATCCAGAAAGAAAAAAATGTCCCTTCTAATGTAACATAGCAAATAAACTAATGTATACAGTGTGCCTAACTACTATCTTAGGAGGTTGACCAACTCTGACTTATGTAGAATATGTAATATTGTGAAATACTATTCTAATGTAACATAAAACTCCTTCTTTTTGTATAACATAACTACGTTTATGATATACTCTTTGTTTTATATTCTTATGTATTGTTGTAACTATTCTATTATATTTTAGGATGTTTTATATTCCTATGTATCATTATAACTCTTTGATTCTTCTTTAATCCATCATTTATAACTCTTAACTAGCCACATCCTTAACTGTTCCATTGTAAATAGAAATACATATGGGTGAAATCAATACACCTCTTCAAGGGTATGAAAATTATAAAATTCAGCTAGGTTTAGGTACGCTTTTACTAAATTTGATAATTTTAGATATTTGCGGTTTTGATATTATTATCGGGATGGGTGTTTTATCAATACATCACGCTTATATCGATTGTTATGCAAAGAAAATTTATTTTCGAAACCAAGGCAATTGTTCTTTTGTATTTCAAGGATCATGCCCTTTTGAGTCATCAACCTCCCAAATTTAAATTTCCTCTTCCTTAATTCCCAGAATTTTAGAACAATTCGAAGATGTTTGTCCATAAGAATTAGCAGGAATACTCCTTTCCTGAGAAATAGAATTTAGAATAAATCTTTATCCCAATACTCTCACTATTTTGATACCTCCATATCGAATGGCTCCTTTAGAACTTTGAGAACTCCGTTACCAACTAGATGATCTTCTTGAAAACGGTTTTATTCGCCTTATTTCATCTCCTCGGGGAGCTCCCGTATTATTTCTCAAGAAAAATGATGTAAGATTTAGGTTATTCATAGATTATCGTATGATAAACTTACTGACTATTAAGAATAAGTATCCTTTACCCAGAATCATTGATTTATTCGATCAACTTTGAGGTGAGAGGGTCTTTTCTAAAATAGACTTACGATTTGGTTACCATCAATTGCGAGTAAGAGACGAAGATATTCCAAAAATTGCTTTTCAAACTAGTTATTGGCAGTTCAAATCTACCATAATGTCATTCGGATTAACTAATGCACCCACGAATTTTATGGACCTTATGCCAAAAATCTTTAGAACTTTTCTTGAACACTTTGATATCATATTCATTAACGATATTCTTGTTTATTCCCAAAATCTAGTAGAGCATGCCCAACATTTAGAGACAATATTAGGCACTTTAAGAAACCACGGGTTATATGCTAAAAAGAGCAATTGTGATCTATCAATGAAAGAAGTAAAATTCTTAGGACATGTGTTTTATGAAAATGGAATCCAAGTCGATCCCGCCAAAATTTCAGTCGTTTTAGAATGGAAAAATCCTACTAATATTACTAAGATAAAAAGTTTTCTAGGATCAACAGGTTATTATCGCCATTTTGTGGAAGGATTTTCTCACATTTCTCTTCCCTTCTCAAAGTTAACTAGGAAGGAAGTACCATTTGTATGGACTAATGAATGTGACCAAGCATTACAAATATTGAAGGAAAAATTAACTACTGCTCCTGTCCTAACTATTCCTTAGAGTGATGTAAGCTATGATCTATATACTACTGCCTCATTGCAAGGTTTAGTATGTGTTTTAATGCAAAGAGGAAAAGTAATAGAGTATGGGTCATGACAACTCAAAACCCATAAGTGTAATTACCATGTCCATGATCTTGAGTTAGCTGTTGTAGTTTTTTCTTTAAAGATCTGGTGTTTTTACTTTTATTTTGAAGAATTCCAAGTCTTTCCAATCATAAGAGCTTAAAATATATCTTCACTGAAAAATATTTAAATCTAAAATAATGACGTTGGATGGAATTTTTGGAAGATTACCAATTTAAATTATAATACCAACCAGGAAAAGGTAATGTGGTAGCCGATGCTTTAACTTGTAATTGTGACACTCCGACTAATTAAATACCAGGTAGCTACTCCTTTATTAAATTAATTCAAAATGCCAAGTTGGTTCAGTTAATAGCATCACTGTCGAAAACATTTAATAATTACTAACCACCTAGTATTTAAAAAGTAAGTTGTCAAAATTTTAAATTAAATCTGATTAACATGCAATGAATGAAATGTAAAAGAATAACATCACCATACACCATACAATTCCAATTCAATGGGTTTTTGTCATTCTCCAAAAACAATACAATTATATAAGTTTTCTACGCATGGAAGAAGCATTCGTTGCAAATAACGTAATTAAACCACTTGACTTAGGTCTTTCTCTGAATTTGATGTTGAATTGATGACGATTGGTCTCTCTCTCTCTCTCTCTCTCTCTCTCTCTCTCTCTCTCTCTCTCTCTCTCTCTCTCTCTACAGAATTCTCCAAGATGACAATGGTGGTTTAGAGGTTGCCTTAAGAAACTCTTAGAACTATTTCCAATAACTCCCGTAGCCCATTAAGTCATTTAGTGTTGTTAGTGGGTTTAGTGGGTAAAGACTAAATCATATTTTAACCTCTAATTTTCGTGGGTTTTAATTCCCAAAATTCTGAAATTACCAAACTACCCTTTTAAGTTGCCGGTATGGCCTAAGAATGTCCCGGGACCCAAACTAAACCTCCGGCTAGTGTTTTCTGACTATTTCAACCCTTCCGGACACGTTGGCGCACTCAAAATGACCATACGGTGGATAAAATAAAATTCACTTTTTAATTAAAATAATTATATTCCTGACGCGACTGTCACACGTGTCCCAATAAAATTTTCAAATTGCCGTATTTCTATCTCGCGACAATTTTAATATTCTCAATATTCATAACGTCATATATACGCATTAAAATCAAATACCAACTCACATCTCGTTAGTATTTTATCCGGATTAATTCTCAGTTAATACACATTTAATTCAATTAATCCCATAAATAAATATCACAAAAAAATACGGGGTATTACATACTTCCCCCCTAATAACAGAATTTCGTCCCGAAATTCGGAACTAGAAAGTACCTGGCAAGAACAACTCTGAATAACGTTCGCGCATCTCATCCTCGCGCTCCCATGTGGACTCCTCGACATTATGATGTCGCCACTGAACACGCACTAACAGAACTATCTTTGACCGCAGTTTCCGCTCACTTCGGTCCAAAATAGCAATTGACCCCTCCTCGTAGGAGCTATCAGACTGGAGATCTATGTCCTCCAAAGCAATGTGAGAATGAGCCAAATCGTCTCTAAGATATTTCCTTAGCGAGGAAATATGAAACACATTATGAATCCGATGCAAATGTTCCGGTAACCCAAGTCTATAGGCAACAGACCCAATCCGCTCGATGATAGGGAATGGCCCCACATATCTCGGTGCCAACTTCCCCTTCTTCCCAAATCGCATAATCCCCTTCATAGGAGATACTCTGAGTAAAACTTGGTCCCCCACTTGGAACTCCCTGAAGAACCTCTTCGCATAAGCATAGCCCTTCTGCCGATCCTGAGCCACCCGAATGCGACTCCGTATCAATTCTATCCTCGCCGAAGTATCCTAAATCACTTTCGGCCCAAGTAGTTTGTTGTCCCCCACCTCTAACCAACATGCTGGGGAACGACAAGGTCTACCGTACAACGCCAAATGGATCCATGCCAATGGTGAACTGGTAGGAGTTGTTGTAAGCAAACTCCACCAGTGGAAGATACTGCTCCCATCCACTCCCAAAATCAACGATGCACATACGCAACATGTCCTCCAAAATCTGATTTGTACGCTCAGTTTTCCCATCTGTCTTCGGGTGACATGCCGTACGCAACCGCAATTCCGTGCCCATGGCCTCCTGAAAACTCTCCTAAAATCGTGAAACAAATATCTTGTCTCGGTCAGACACGATATTTAGGGGCACACCGTGAAGTCTCACTATTTCTGTAATAAAAAGCTGGGCATACTGTCCCGTAGTGTAGTCTGTCCTTACGAGTAGAAAATGAGCGACTTTGGTCAACCTGTCCACAATTACCCAAATGGAGTCGTGACCCCTCTGTGACATAGGTAACCCAGTAATGAAATCCATGGAGATGCTCTCCCACATCCACATCGGGACTTCTAAAGGCTATATAAGTCCTGCCGGTCTCTGATGATCCACTTTTACCAGCTGACAAGTGGCGCATTTAGAAATAAACACGGCAATATCTCTGTTCATCCCGCTCCACCAATACTGTCGTCTCATGTCTTGGTACATTTTGTCCCCACCGGGATGTACCGCGAACCGTGAGCCGTGCGACTCTTCCATCACCTCGTGTCGCAATTCCTCCCCTTTCAGAACTACCAGTCTCCCATTGAAGCGTAATCCCCCATCTGAACTAACGGTATAGGACTCAGCTCCCTCTGCTAGTAATCGAACTATCTGCTACTGACAGAACGAGTCATTTGCCTGGGCCTTTACCACCTTCGTGACAATCTGCGGTGTAACAGTCATCACAGACATGAACGATCGGGCCACTGCATCCTGGTGTCCCAACTCTTTCCACTTTGCCTTCCATACCCCTGCCACCTCATCTACTGGCCTACGACTCAACGCGTCTGCTACCACGTCAGCCTTCCCCGGGTGATATTGGATGTCAAACTGATAGTCCTTCACAAACTCAAGCCACCTTCGCTGCCGCATATTCAAGTCCTTCTGCGTGAATAGGTACTGTAGGGACTTGTGGTCCGTGAACAATCAAAACTTTTCCCCAAAAAGATAATGTCTCCAAATCCGAAGGGAAAATACCACTGCCGCTAACTCCAAGTCATGAGTGGGGTAATTCTTTTCGTGAGGCTTAAGCTTACGGGAAGCATAAGCTATGGCTAGGGATGGCAACGGGGCGGGTTTGGGGCGGGTTTTCAAAAATCCTAACCCGCCCCATTTAATAAACGGGGCGGGGCGGGGCGGGTTAGGATTTTTGAAAATTAACTCCTAACCCACCCCATTTAATAAACGGGGCGGGTCGGGGCTCCTACGGGTTGCGTTAATTTTAAAAATAGTAAAATTAAAAATATTACATTATAGTCTTAGAGGTATACAATGGCTCGTATTCCAATAAGTGAGACAATCCCCCAATTGTCAATTCATATTTTCACTTAAATCTTTTACAAAATTAACATACATATAAAGATTTTTTTTTAGTGTGTGAGTGTGTGTGTATATATATATATAATTTAATTATAATTAACATACATATAAAGGATATTTATATAAGCATAAGTTAAACGGGGCGGGGCGGGGCGGGGCGGTTTTATTTCAGCTAACTCCTAACCCGCCCCATTTAATAAACGGGTTTTTTTCTTAAACCCATACCCGCTCCTAATTCATTAATCGGGTTTTAAAACCCGCCCCATTAGGGGCGGGGCGGGGCGGGACTCCTACGGTTCGGGTTAAATTGCCATCCCTAGCTATGGCCTGACTCTCCTGCTGCAATACACCTCCAAGTCCTTGCAAGGACGCATCGGTGTAAACTAGATACTCAACTCCCGGTCTCGGCAATGCTAACACAGGTGCTGAGGTCAACTTGTCCTTCAACTCATCGAATGCCAACTGACAGGCATCACTCCAAATGAATGGCACACCCTTACGAGTCAGATGTGTCAAAGGACCGACTATCTTTGAGAATCCCCGAATGAACCTCCTATAGTATCCTGCTAGGCCCAAGAAACTACGGATCTCAGTCGGTGTCGTGGGTTGTCCCCACTCTCTCACCGCGGATACCTTCCCCGGATCAACAGATATCCCCCGATCGAAAATAATATGCCCCAAAAACTAAACCTCCTTAAGCCAAAAACTTCATTTCTCATATTTTGCATACAGCTCGTTCTGACGTAGCGTCTGCAAAACCTGCCTCAAATGCTCGGCGTGCTCCTCCTCTGTCTGGGAGTAAACCAGAATATTATCAATTAAGATAATGACAAATTGATCTAGGAACTCTCTGAACACCCTATTCATCAAGTCCATAAACACGGCTGGAGCATTGGTCAACCCAAAAGGCATAACCCGAAACTCGTAAGAACCATATATCGTCAAGAAGGCAGTCTTCGAGACGTCCTCTTCCCTGATACGCAACTGGTGGTATCCCGATTGCAAGTCAATCTTCGAGAAGAAAGAAGCTCCTCTCAACTGGTCGAATAAGTCATCGATTCGGGGCAACGGATACTTATTCCGTATCGTGACTTTATTCAACTCCCGATAATCTACACACAATCTCAACGATCCATCTCGCTTCTTTACGAACAACATAGGGGCACCCCACGACGAAGTACTCCTCCGGATAAACCCCTGTCCCAACAACTACTCAATCTGATCCCGTAACTCTCTCATCTCAGCTGGAGCCATACGGTAAGGTGCGCGGGCAATAGGCCGAGTGCCCGGCGTCAAGTCGATCACAAAGTATATCTCTCTACTCGGAGGTAATCCAGGTATATCCTGAAATACGTCGGCAAACTCTCTAACAACAGGAATCGAATCAAGTGGTATCACCACTTCCTTAGAGGTCTCCTTCTCTATATAGTACAAATGAGTGGACGATCCTCCCTCAGGATGAGGCATCGCCACTAAAAACATCTCCTGCCCGGGAATGACAAAGATAATACTCTTACTAAAGCAGTCAATCATGGCTCGGTACGCAATAAGCCAATCCATACCAATAATGGCATCATACTCGGTCATCTCTAACACTAACATATCCGCGGGTAAAGTAAACCTCCCGATCTCTATACCCACGCCTCTACATACAAGGGAAATCACGGAACCCCTACTCAACGACGAATCTACACAAGTAACCGTACTCTCGGCGGTGTCTAACAACCCAATGGTGCGTGCAAATCTCATAGCAATAAAACAGTGATTAATTACATACCGACTAATTAAATACCGGGTAGCTACTCCTTTATTAAATTAATTCAAAATGCCAAGTTGGTTCAGTTAATAGCATCACTGTCGAAAACATTTAATAATTACTAACCACCTAGTATTTAAAAAGTAAGTTGTCAAAATTTTAAATTAAATCTGATTAACATGCAATAAATGAAATGTAAAAGTATAACATCACCATACACCATACAATTTTCAATAAAGTAACCAATAACTAATAATAAGTCCGGAGGAAAAACTCCTCACAAAAACCCCACAACTGAAAAGAATAAAACAGTGTATCCTGAATTAATTACATGCCAAAAGTCTGAAAATCTGAAATATGAAATGTCTCTAATAGAAATTGGCGACATGCCCTACAACTGATGGAAACTGAATATAGAGTCAAGACAAATGAAGCGCCTACTAGAAAGGTCCTGTAACTTCCACAACAGCTACAGCTCGTCATCTGAATGGAAATACTATGCATGGTGTCCTTGTGACTGGGAACCTAAAAAGGTTTTTACAGAAATAGATTTGAAAGCAAACGGGTCAGAGCCCGAAAGTGGAGAGTATTTTAAAAATAGCAAGTGTTTTAATAACATTAAAACAATGAATGCAAAATACATGTTAGGACGTGCACTCACATGAAATACTCACCTCTCGACTAATTGTGCACTCATAACGTACTGTACCCATCTAAGTGACATTCATATCTAACCAAACCGTCATAAGTTCTACCCCTTTTCTACTCGAATCCCATTATACATTCTAACGTTATCAATTTAAATAGAGGGCTTTACTTAACTCGGATTTCCAATTATTAGCAATACAATTCATTACAGGATATCCATTTATAATTTCTCAAAGCGTTACCGTATTTATACTCACAATACCAACATGAAAGTCCTCATTATTTAAGTGTATATTATTCACGTCATAAATATACAATACAAGCACCCCGAGACTAAGCTGCGGTGCACACATACTCTGCTATCCATCCCGGTACATCACGTACATAAGGATTACGCATTCCGAATCTCTCAGGAATCGTTCTCAGATAACAACAACCACAAACAATGGAGGCGAACACAGTCACATCACATGGGTCACGCACATACCTACGCTCCCACGATCAGCAGACTTATTAACTTCCCAATAAGTCCTTCTCTGACCTATGTCCTTGAGGTACCAATCTAAATCCCCTCCATAGGCACACAAAGATTAGATGGCCCTAAGCGAACGCAAACCTCCCGTGATAGCAAGTATGGTAGGTATGTCATACACATAAGATCATATACATATACTAAGTATGCACACATCTTAGTAATTACCATAATTTATTAGTGGTATACTTCTCATTCTTATACCAACCTATAATGTTACACAATTTACATATCCCAGGTTAATACCAACATTTAAGCCGTCAATTATTCTCACATCGCAATTAGTCACTCACGTCCTAATTCACAATTATCATTTATTTCAAATTGCACTTCTATGTTTTACTCTTCAATATGTCCCAAATATCCCAACTATATCAATTTGTCATCAAGGGAAGGTTATCTCTACAATTAAATAAGGTTACGGGACACTAGAAATCAAATCAGGCCAAAAAGGCCAATCTGTCAACTCGTTAGAAGTCTCGTTCGAACGAGGTCGTTCGAACGAGAGTTCGTTCGAACGAAGTGGGTATCTAACGAGATCTCGTTCGAACGAAAGGAATCGAACGAACATCCCACTCATTAGAAGTCAAACATTCAACTCGTTAGAAGCTCATTCGAACGAGCTCGTTCGAACGACCTGGGTAGGCCTTCTAACGAGGTGACAGTTTCGAGCCCAGAAGTTTCCTATTTCATTTTTCCCAATTCTCTTCACCTCAAATCTCATCTAAACATCATTCCAATATTAGTTTAAGGTTTCTAATCATCCCTAAACATTCTTAGGTCGTATTACAATATTTATATAGGGTCAAATCATCCTAAATAACATCTAATCCTCAAATCCCCCCAATTTTCCCCAAATCTCATGAACAAGAACCCTAGAAAATTAAAATCATCAATAGACATAATTTAATTCAGTTTTGTGATATAAAAGATGTAATTCTATCAGAATAATTACCCAAACACAATTCTACATGCAATCTCCTTATCAAAATGTAAATTTCTAATTCCAATTCAATGGGTTTTTGTCATTCTCCAAAAATAATACAATTATATAAGTTTTCTACGCATGGAAGAAGCATTCGTTGCAAATAACGTAATTAAACCACTTGCCTTAGGTCTTTCTCTGAATTTGATGTTGAATTGATGAAGGTTGGTCTCTCTCTCTCTCTCTCTCTCTCTCTCTCTCTACAGAATTCTCCAAGATGACAATGGTGGTTTAGAGGTTGCCTTAGGAAACTCTTAGAACTATTTCCAATAACTCCCGTAGCCCATTAAGTCATTTAGTGTTGTTAGTGGGTTTAGTAGGTAAAGACTAAATCAGATTTTAACCTCTAATTTTCGTGGGTTTTAATTCCCAAAATTCCGAAATTACCAAACTACCCTTTTAAGTTGCCGGTATGGCCTAAGAATGTCCCGGGACCCAAACTAAACCCCCGGCTAGTGTTTTCTGACTATTTCGACCTTTCCGGACACGTTGGCGCACTCAAAATGACCATATGGTGGATAAAATAAAATTCACTTTTTAATTAAAATAATTATATTCCTGACGCGACTGTCACACGCGTCCCAATAAAATTTTCTAATTGCCGTATTTCTATCTCGCGACAATTTTAATATTCTCAATATTCATAACGTCATATATACGCATGAAAATAAAATACCAACTCACATCTCGTTAGTATTTTATCCGTATTAATTCTCAATTAATACACATTTAATTCAATTAATCCCATAAATAAATATCACAAAAAAATACGGGGTATTACAGTAATCCCGTTAGAAGACTCCAAACTTTGATCTTTTATAACATTGTTGCTACCATAGAGCAATATGATCTTCAATTGACACCTCATTTCTAAAAAAAAATCAATATAATTGCCTATCCAGATTTGAGAAACAAAATCTTACAACAATAGTCCCAAGATCCTTTTTCCCAACATATTCAATATATAAAGCATGACTTCTCATATGATAAGGAAACAAGCTTACGATTTAGAAATAGTTTTTATGTGCCAGATAATTCATCTCTTCAAGATAAAGTGTTACAGGAAGCCTATTGTTCTAGGTTTATGATTCACCCCGAAAGTTCCAAGATGTACTACACATTGAATAAATAGTATTGGTGGCCAAATATGAGAAATGATATTGAGAGTTTTGTAAGAAGACGTCTTACTTGTCAATAATTAAAGATAGAACACCAGCATCTTGGTGGACTTCTCTAACTTTTACTAATTCCAGAATGGAAATGGGATCATACCACAATGGATTCTATTAGTCGACTACCTCGTACGTCTTAAGGATATAATTCCATTTAGGTAATAGTAGACCGACTTACCAAATCTTGCCATTTTTTACAAATGAAAACCATCGATTCTTTTCAAAAGCTCAGTAAATTCTACATTTGAAAAATTATCCGATTACATGGAATTACTCTATCCATTGTGTCAGAAAGAGATTCTCATTTTGTAGGAAAGTTTTGGAAAGCACTTCAGACCACAATGGGTACTAAACTGCATTTGAGTACTGCATTCCACCATCAAACGAATGGGCAATCTGAACGTACAATTTAAACATTAAAAGATACATTATGAGCTTGTAGGTTAAATATGCCCGAAAATTAGAATGAACACTTACCCCTCGTTGAGTTTTCTTATAACAATAGTTACCAGTCAAGTATCCAAGCATCCCTATTTGAAGTCTTGTATGAAAGACCGTGTTGTTCCTCTTCATATTAGACGGAATTTGAAAGCAGTATACAATTTGGTCCTCAAATAATCCAGGAAATTACTGAAAAAATACAACAAACCCGAGAAAGATTGAAAACAACCCAAGATCGTCAAAAAAATTATGCAAGCTAGGGTCGAAAGTCCTTAGAATTGCATGTTTTTGACCAAGTATTTTTGAAAATTTCTCCTCAAAAAGGGATTTTACGTTTAGAAAAGAAAGGGAAATTTGCCCATAGATATATTGGACCTTTCATCATTTCTATACGTATTGTCCCTATAGCCTATTAGTTAGAATTACCAGTCGAATTATCCAATATTCACAATGTATTCCTTGTGTCCCAATTACACTAGTATATTTTTTATCCCTCCCATGTCATTGCATGGCAAGAAATTTATGTTCAATCTAATCACGAATTTAAAGCATGCCCAATGCAAATTTTGGATCACCAGGCAAAACTTCTTAGGAATAAAGAAATCCCCTCAATCAAAGTACTTTAGGAACATCAAAATCAACAAGAAAATAAATGGGAACCAGAACAAGGTATGAAAGATCAATGTCCTGATCTTATTAAACATAAATTCGAGAGCGGATTTTTATTTAAGTAGGTAGACTGTAACATCCGTACTTTCAAATCGTGTTAATTAAAAGCCCTAATACTCTACAATTTTAATTTTTGCCCCTCATAGACTATGAAAATTCAAAAGTATCCTAATAAAGATAAAACTACTCTACAAAACCTACAACTTTACTAAATTTTCTAAGTACCCCTTAAAGTTTTATCAATTCCAAAATGACCCCCAAACTTTTTAAATAAGTATAACTTGACCTATACTTAACATCAAGACCCAAAATTTATATCAATTAAACCTATAGACTTCAACTAAATATAAACTACAAATTTAGCCCTGACATTTCCTTAAAGTTACCGAAATATCCCTAAACTTTATAAACATAACCTATTTGAACCAAATAAGTGTATACACTTCTAACCAAGGACTAAAAACTCAAATACCAATATTTTCACATTCCACCCTACCACATCATCCTCCACATAGGCAGAATAGTCCAAAAACATATGCAAACACCATGCTTACATGTGAAGTTTAATTTCCCATTAACTTATCTTCTTAAACTCGGGAAGAATCCACCTCTCAAATAATCCAATACATTCTCCTCTTCATACCTTATAAATTCTTCACAATCAGAAGCTCCAAATCCCACCTCTTAAGCTTATCCGAATTCAAAAACTTCCCTCTAAACAGGTATTCTGTTATTTTATGCAGCAAACTCCATTCTTTCCATTATAAACATTTTATGTGTTGATATTATACTCATATCGTTCAAAATAGTTGAGCTTTTACATCCAAAATGGCCTCTGTACAAAGAAACCAGAATAAACCTCCATGAAAGCTTGAGTTTCAATGGTGGAATTTGATTCCTTGACTTTGAACCTATTTCAAAGTGAGGAAATGGTTCCTCATAAAACCAGGAGCTCTAATGCATCTATTGTTTTAAAAAAATCATAAGTTTTGAGATCCAATTACTCGAAGGTGTTTTCTATTTCAGAAAAATAAAAACTATAAATTCTCCACAACCAAACTACCTCAATCCTTCAAACCAAAACCAAATTCTTCCTTAGGATATAAGAAACCCAATTATGTTCATAACAACCTCTGCCACATTCAGTAAAGCTTCGAAAGTTCAGTAAATTTTTTTAAAAAATGCACACTTTTGTAACTGGATGAATATTGAACCTCAATCCGCAAAACTTATATTTTTGGATTTCTTGTGAAAAATTAGGCTGGGTTGGTTCAGGAATCCTCTCAAATGGTTTATAAAAGTAGGAGTTATTTATTTTTCAAACCCTAGGTCAACTATCGAGAGGTTGAAGATGAACTTTTTGAACCACAACCATTGACCAAGCGCGAGAGGGCGCGTGGCCAATAATAAAATTCTAATTTTTTAAAATATTTTTATTTTATTTTCTGATCAAAATGGTATAAGGTAAGACTGTGTTTAGTCAACCTAGCCAAAGTTATACAAAATTAGGGTTTTAGGTTAGAAATATTTTCCCAAAATTGTAAATTTATACCTCATGACTTTTTCAAGTTATGAATTTTAACCCCAACTTTTTTCTACAAATACTTTGATTAATTTTGAATCAAAAGGTATTCTACACCAAGTTTGAAATTTAATTCTAAACCTATTTAACCCCTTAAACTTCAATACACACCACTCTTAGTACAAATCGACCAAAACCAACCTTATTTCCAACAATCCTTACTCACATAAATATTTGTATACTAATAATCAAGTATTAGCTCCTCCCGACATCCTCCTTTGACATTCTTTAAGCCGTTCACATATCCGTACAAGTAAGTATTTTACCTTTATAATAGTAAACTTTCGCATACTTGTTTAAGTGCCTATTAATATCATTTCATTATGGTCGAATTTGATTCTAAGTATGTGTAGAGATTAGTATACTCATATGTTATTATATCACAAATTATTTTATTTGTGATCATTTGGATCAACTTAAACCGTTCTCACCTAATAACTGATATCCTGAAAATTCATTGTAATGATTGATTCAGTTTACCTTTCACCTTTGTACATTATTATTTATTGTAAAAGCATTAGAAATAACTAGGGAGTAGATGTTGTGTTATCCCACGAAATTTTCTACTTGGATATATTCTCAGATGATTGAGAGCTAGGATTTTTAGCTACATACGTATGACTGCCACTTTAATTGCGTGCCTAGACAGTTAATTTTTTCCAAAAGTTTTGGATTATTTATTATTTGGTTTTATTGGTGGCTTATTTATTTTTATACCCACTTTGAAATCTGTTAAGTATGGTATTTTCTGTTTAAAATTCATTGACTTTCTTATTATTTAATAGTGTTATTTATCAGACATTTGAATTTTATACACACTCCACCTTCCATCTACAAATATAATTTGTTATAAAATTGGTAGAACTTGCTTAGCATATTTGTGCTAATTACTTTCTCCTTCAGATGGCCCCCCAAAAAGGATAGTCTTTCTTCCCTTTTTGCGACACATACGGATCACGTGTTTTCATATATAACTGTTTGGACAGAGGTTAAACTAGATGGGAGCAAGGAGTGGCACTTTACTATTACCTACTTTATATTTCGTGCTGACAATAAGATGTAATTCACCCATGTGGTGGTAATACACTATATGTGACGCTTTAATGAATAAATTTATATTTTTTGCCTTAACTTTAATTCATTGCTTCACATATACTCTTTTGTACATTCATACCAAAATGCAGGGTGTGACAGATTCATACTCGTTTAAACAATTATTTAAGCCCGGAGTGTCATTCTTCAAATTTTCACAAAAGTTCAAATATGAGTTTGGCGTCAACAATAATCCTAAAATTACATACGCAATGTCGCAAATATGTGAATACGTGATATACTCCATTAAGGTCTCTTGATATATTTTCGAAAATAATCAATCCGTTCAAAATTGATCAATTTCATCATATCATAGCGAAGCAACTACACACCCGAAATAAGGTCATTAATCTCAACTTAATTAAAATTACCTAGAAAGCATTTTTAATTAAATAAATAAAACAGTGTGAGAGAAAAAATATTTTTGAAAGGAAGAAAATGATTTTTAAAGTAAACAATTAATTATGAAAGAATTTAAACTAATTAGGGGAAACGAAATAAAAAATAAAACAATTTATTAATGTTTAGAATTACAAATTATAAAACTAAAAGGAGATTAAAACTACACTAGTATAAAAATTATGTCTAAAAATCAGTTTGGGGTCCCTAAAAATTAAAACCCAATGGCCCATTGATAGGTGGAAAGAAAAATCTTTGGGACACATTTGGAATTTTACGAAAATGATGGATGAATTTAATTAAATACTAAAAGGTGGTTATGGGAAAGGGATTTATTTAATGTAGGCATTGGGGCTGCTGGCCAACTTGGCATTGGAAGAAAACTAAAGAAGTTGGTTCTCTTTAACCGAAAAACAAAAAAGACATGAAGAAGTATAGGGATACAATAATTAAAAAAAAAGAGAATTATGGGGTTTAATGAATAAAAAGGAAAAGTTAAATCTCGGCAGGGGGAGGGTTGAACGCATGTGGGAGGGATTTTCCTGGGCTTGATTCAAGGGTTGAGATGTTGCCACATGGCGTGCTAAGTATTTTTTGCAAAACCCGCCTACTTATCTGGAGGGCGAAGACTCGAACCTAAGTATCCCCCACATTGTTTTGCGCGTGAGTCATGAGACCTAGTAATGTCCTCAATAAATATATACCAAAAAAATATAAGTCCCTTTATCTGAACCAGTTTTCCAAAATTACAAATGTAACACTAAAATTTCATAACTTCTTCGTATAACCTCAGATCGACGCACCGTAAGAACCGATGTGACCCATGCTTTAAGTTCGACAATATTTCAATAGTGCAAGGGTCACGAGGTTTGACTTTGGGTTTGACTCGGGGCTTTAACTTTCTTTCAATTTTTAACTTTGTCAGATCATAATTTCTTCATTTGAGATCAGTTTGACTCGATGTTCGAACCTAGACGTTCCTTAATTCGAGGCCTTCAACTTATGTGATTTGTCCGAGTCCGAAATTGGTCATCTGAATTTACCATTCTGCCCCTGAAAGTACATATGTGATAATTTCTTGCCCAAATTGTTCCCAGACTTCGTCATTTGCATTGTAATCCCTGTAAATCTCAAGCAAACCTTGCACAAGCGATTAACGATGAATAATTAATGTTATACAGTGAATAAGTATAAAACATGAGTCTAACGAGCATGGTATTGCAATAATGCACAGTAAAAAGGGTGATAAAATTTAATAATGGACACGAATCACACCCACTAACTAACGTGTTGCTAGTCCCTAGTGCATAGTAAAAGATTTGTTTGTATCAAATTTCACCATTTTGTTTAAAAATTTATAAAAAGGATAAAGATCCACTTTCATGGGATGGAAGGTTGCATTTAGCTTATGCAACAAGCCGTTAAACCCCTAGATTACTTTGTTTATATTTTTCTTTTTTCTCTTTTCTTCTCATCCTTTATTTTTGTTCAGTCCCTCGTTCACTTTTCATTTCTTTTTGAATTAATTTTTCAAGGTGTGAAATAAATGAAGTGATGAAACGAATTTCATTTGATAAAAAATTAGGATAAAACATAATTTTGAATTTTGTTCCGTAAAAGGTCATATCACCATTCTTTAGCCGATAGTCAAACCAACGATATGTCTATGTGAGATTACCAATGACTTAAAATATTTTTCAAAAGACTAATGAATAAGTGTATACATTACTCAAAATATGGAAGAAAATACAAAGCTCACATGGTAAGTATACCTATTCATCGTTAAATTTTGTGAGTCATTTAGCTTTTAACAATTACGTAGGTATAATTCGTGTTATGCATAAGGTGTCAATACATGAATCATATAAGTTAATAAAGAATAATATAGATGGTAAATAAACTAAAGAGTTATTTATATAGGTTAATATTAAGAAACTTTTAATGCTTTTTTATTAAAAAATGAGGTAACTTAGGGAGTAAAATGTAAGAAAAATAAAAATTTAGGGAAACAACCTAAAAAGAAAGAAAATATTTTTGAATTTTTTGAATTTTTTAAAATTTAAATGGCTAGAGTTGGTTTCACCAAGAAACTTCCACCAATAATCATTTGTAGAAATTTTATTTTATTTTATTTTTTTAATAAAGAAAATGAACATGATGTGTGAGAAAACATTTTGATACCCCATAACTAAAATGTTACATTGTCCTCAATGTACTTTAAGAACAATACTCTATTCAAGTTATAAAGAGATGTTATTCAATATGGGTCGATCCCTGAATATCACGTTTAATAATCCTGTAAAACACGTTAGTAACAAAAATTAGATATCTTTTTTTGTTGTTGATTTGTTAATAAGATATGTACAAAATAAAAATATCGTCTTCTAATTTATCATGAACTAGAAGATGAAATTTTAGGGGGTCCATAGAGAAAACATGTTGACTTCGTGGGATTAATGGTGAACTCCTACGATTTTTCATGCCTCCCAACAATTAAGAATTTTTTTTATGCAACGGTGGGAATGACTTGGGCGAAAAAAAAATGTCCCACACTAAATTTTTGAGTAAATCTATTTTAAGGTGATGGGCGGTTTGGATAAAGTAGGGGACGAGTACAACTCGATTTCAAGAAAATTAAAATTTTCTCCTAAATATTTTGCAATTGGAATGGGAGGTGGGGCACTCTCAAGTGAAAATTTCATCATGGAAATCATTTCAAAAAAGCATTCGTTGACAAGAATTGGGTTAAGGTCCTTACTACTTTCATCCGATTCTTGTGGTACCTATAATGGTTCAATAGCGGTGAATGAAAATGGTGAGAAAAGAAATTCAACTTCAGTTGATTTATTATTATTAAGCATGGGTTGAATTTCTAGATCCTTTACATTTTCAGTTTCCTTTATTAATTGTTTAAGAAGAATAATGGTATGTTAAAAAGTAAAAATCCCTTCAAAATCCTCAAATTTATCCTTTAGTTCAAAACATTCGTCATCTTCTAAGTTATTTAGAGAAAAATTATTATTGGATTCCAATAAGGAATCTAATTCTTGTTCCCAACAATAATTTTCTTCACGATAATAATTATCAAGCTTTTCATTTTTTTAATTTTGCAAATACCCACCAAATGAATCTGGCAGTAGAGCAACTTCACCAAAAACAAAAATTTAAGAAGTATTATCGTAACTATTTTGTAAATTATTATAATAATAATAATTGTAAGAATAATCGTTATAATATTTCGGGGAATTATTAACACAATAGTTATTAATATCTTTATAATAATAATTGTTGATGTAGAAAATTAGATTTCGTCTAATTAATTAATCACAGATAAATATGAAATAAGAAATAAGACACATGATTTTTAAAGTGGTCCAGCCTTATAACAATGGCCTACGTTCACTGTTTTGTATTGCCAGATATTTCTGACTTAATCTCGATCACAATTGCTAATGATCAATTACCCCGTTATTGAGGGCGTTACAATGTATTTATAGCCTTGGGGCTGTCAATATGAATAGACGATGTGCCTTTATTTAATAGACATATACATCTGTAGTATAAAAATGTTTATTAAATTCGATGTTCACTGAATGTGCAATTATCGCTTGATCTTCCTGACTAGATGCTCTGCACGTTGAGCAACTCGGCACACTACGTAGCTCGGGGTGATGAGTTTCTCAGCATGCTAGTAGCTCGGTGCGTATAAGCATTTGCCATGTAAGATGACACATGTCTTCATATGATTGGTACACATCAGCTGACTAATTTTTGTATTAACAGAAGCCCCCATATGTTTCACAGTTGAGTTTTGATATGAGAGTGGAATATTTTACTTGAAAGTTGCTCGGGCATCTTTTTACGTCTTGATTAATTCCAGATCTCCAACACTAAAGAATTTTCTCTTTGGTCTTGTCATTTGAGCGTGAAATGGCAAACTTGTAAATATTTTGAATATGCGACAGACGCTTGGGTATTTGCGTCTTTTTCATCATTTAACCGCCAAAAACGCAATCGTCTTTTCTAGTAATCATTTATTTTCCTACTTCCCGATGCAAGACATTTAAAAGCGATAGAAACAGATCGTCATCTACTTTTTACTTCTAGATTTCTAAACTCTTTGTCTTCTCATTCTATCCTTGTATTGTCATTCTTTCTGTCATCCGCCTTAGCAGATTTCTCAATCCCTCTGTAAGAACTTCTTCTTTCTTCTTTCTTTGCCTCAGCCACCATAGTTTATCTTATAGAATCGCTGGATAAGTTTCGAGATGATTTTGCTATTCCCTCTTGGGTTATTCTAGAAGAACCTCCTTGCCCCTATGATTTATTTTCTGTGGCTGAGGGACATTAGTCTCCCTCCCTTTTTGTAGAGGAGTGTGACTTTTCTTTTCCGCCTAATCCCTTATGTTTGGAGTTTTGACAATATTTCGATATTGTTCCTACAAGAGTTGCTCCAAATACATGGAGGGTAGTTAATGGCGTATATAGGTTAAACAAGATTCATGGGACTTATTTAGGGATCCCTGAAATTATGTTTTGTTATAAATGGGTTACCAGTGATACCACATTTTATTTAAAAACTAGGTTTTCTAATAGAGCTTTAGTGTTCAATTTACTCGATGGTAATAGGGACTATTTTGATCATGGAGTTGTGATGAAAAATTAGCAAGACCCTCCATTAAAAGGAAATGATGTTTACCAAGGTCCCAGATGTTCACTATATGGCAATGGGATAAATCGTTTTTAATTTTTCGATTTAGCTCCGTTTATATTTGATAAAATGCGTCATTGATATTTATTTTATTATTTTTTTTGCAGTTGATAATAAAAGAAAGCTCAAAAAAAATTTGGTCGGAGCAGCCACCTCTATCGAGCAACACAAACTGCCCTCCGAGCAGCCACCTTCCTCGTCCAAAGTGGTTTATGACATTGTAGGGAATAAAGAGAAGGTGTAGAGTTGTTTGTCTCTTTAATTATGTTTTTTTCTTTTGCTTTTCTCTTTGTTGTCGTCACTTTGGTTGTACTTGCTTCTCCCGTTGATTAATAAAAAGGACTTTGTTATTTATTCTGAGTTTCTCCTTTAATTGCTCTGTCTGTATCGTTGTTGATGCATTTTTTTTTCCTTGCTAGTTTATTGCCAGGATGGAACTCTTGTCAGCTCATGACACAGAGTTGATGAAAAAATGTAATGATTATTTCAAAACTTGTCACGCAGATTTTACTGAAGCTCAAATAATTGATATCCTCGGGCCTGACACTTCTAAGCAAGCATTAGATGCATACCAATATTTAAAGTGTTTACTTAATCGTGCTGTAGTGAACAATGTGGCCTATTATGAAATGATTGAAGACCTCCAAGGAATGATCGAGGAACTCCAACTTCAACACAAAGAAACCACTGCACTCCTGCATGAAGGTTATGAGAAAAAGTACCAACAGTTGAGTGTTGATCGGGGTTATGAAAAATATATCTTGGCCCATGAAAATAGGGGAAGTGTGCTGAAACTTGAGATCGAGGAACGTAGGAATATAGCCAAGCTATTAGAGGAAGAGAATATTGCCTTACAATAAGAAGTGAAACAACTCAAATATGCTGCCTTATGCTCTTCGGGAGCTTTAGTCCCAATTTATGACGAAGGTTTTTCCTTTTTTGAAACTAAAAATGATACCTTGAGAGAAGAGCTGGAGACTTTGAAACGAGCCGGACCTACCTTGTCTGCTCGTGGAAGAGCAAGACCTTCTACCCATGGTCGAGAAATGGCTGGTCGGATTAATATTGAAGAGACGAGGACTCAACTGGCTTTAGAAAATCAAGCCGTTCAACTGACGGCAAAAAATTAAGCTTTGGCAGAAATGTCAAGAAAAATTCAAAGTCTTACCGATCAACTTTCCAAGCAAAGTTCTGGCTTGGAGAGTAAAGATAATTTTGTGAAGAAGCTTCATCAAAACATTGAGAGATTGACATATGAATTCCACAAACAACCTAGGGAATTTTGGAATGCGTGATATAATGAAGCTCTATGCCATCTAGATGCTCGATTGAGACAATCAAATAATGAGGGTTACAAACAAGGATGGTTGAATGCTATTGGAATGATGCGTCTTGAGAAAGGAAATTATCTGTGGGATTGGTATGAACCTGGGTTTCTCGACTTACCAGTACCTCCTTTCAACTTAGACGTTAGTTTGATTCCAACTCGTGCCATACCTCAATGTTTGATCTCCAAGTACCTTGGTGATTACAATCTTTATGAAGATTATGAGATATCCTGACCTCCTTATCTGCTTGAGCGACCAGGTTCGAGCAACAGTAGGATGCTACTGGATATGAATTTTATCAATTCTCCTTACGCTTTGGATGATCCTCCTGCTGGGATGGAACTTGTGCCAAAAGCAGAAGGAAAAAAACCAATAGAATAGGAAATTTGTATTGAATGAAGAAAACTTCAACTTTTGTAATTTGTTTTCGTGTATTTAATGAAGAAAAATGTTATCTTTATGCACTCTTCTTTCCTTTGAAATAGTGTTTAAAATGTCTTTCTTATAACGTATGAATGCATATATATCTATAGGGGGACACTTTGTCATGTTTTGTTTTGTTTGCCTAGACAATGGAGCTTGCCCCACTTGCTGCCTAGTTGTAGTGACTTGTCACCCACAATTGCCTAAGCAATGGAATGATTTTCATCCCATGATCCTGCTTAGTTGTAGTAATCTTTTCAGGATTACCTTGGTGCCTAGAGAGTGGATGCCCCGTGAGGTCACCCATCTTCTTGCCTAGTTTGGGATGCCCCTTGAGGTCACCCGTGATCAAATAGGCTTTGCCTTGTATAATTATTATGCCAACATTGTTGGTTAAAATTATTAATGCCGACCAACCGTAGTTGGTGGTTGTTGATATGCCGACCAACCATAATCGATGGTTGCTGATATGCCAACCAATCGTAGTTGGTGGTTTAGTGTATAGTACGAGTACTCCGGAAAAAAAATTAACAAAAGGAATATGGAGAAAATATCATCTTTATTCATACCGAAAGAAATGAAGTACATATGAATCTGTGTTACTGATAATATTTGCGCAGATGCTCCGCATTCCATGCATTTTTGAATTCTTCTCCCTCTAAGGTCTCTATTCTGTAGGTCCCAGGTCGAACAACTGTAGTTACCCAGTAGGGCCAGAGCCAATTGGCCTCTAGCTTATTATGCTTCTGAATCACTTTCTTGAGCACATAATCTCCCTCTTTAAGATCACATTTCTTGATACTTTTATTGTAGAACATGGCAGTTCATTGCTGGTAAGCTGCGTTCTTGATTGCCGCATCTTCTCTTACTTCTTCGAGCATATCCAAGTCTAAACGTCTCATCAAATTGCTTATATGAGAGTTAAATTAAGCACCCTATGTGTGGGTAAGACCAGTTCAACTAGTATGACTGCTTCACTTCCAAAGGTTAGCATGTAGGGAGATTCCCCAGTTGCTGTTCGGGGTGTTGTGCGATAAGCCCATAACACAGAATGTAGCTCGTTAATCCAATTTCCTTTTGTATCATCCAGTATTTTCTTTAACCCGTTCATCAGAGTTCTGTTTGTCACTTCAGGTTGTCCATTGGTATGGGGATGACCTGGTACAGAATGGATTTTCTGGACATTCGATTGATGACAATATGCAGCGAACTCCTCATTATCAAATTGGGTACCATGATCAGTAATGAAAGCATGTGGCAGACCATATCTGCAGATAATATTCTTCCAAATAAACTGGTAAACCCTTTCATACGACATGTCAATGAGAGGCTCAGCTTCAACCCACTTGGTGAAATAATCAACAACGGCTACTAAATATTTGAATCTCCCTTTGGTAGTCGTCAGAGGCCCGACCAAATCTATACCCCACATGGAAAATGGCTAAGGGGAAGTGATGGGCGTTAACAATGCCTGTGGAGTTCTTCAAATGGAAGAGTAACGTTGGTACTTGTCACACTTCTTCGCATAAGCTGTATAATTAGCTCTCATCATTGGCCAATAGTATCCCTACGTCGTTTTCCTATGCAGTAGAGTCCGACCTGCTACGTGAGCTCCATAAGAGTCTTTATGAATTTCTTTAATCAAATCTTTAACTTCTGAAGGATGCACACATCTCCGTAGACCTTCTATGATACCCCCTCTATACAAAACAACATTGTTCAGTACATACTGAGCAACTTTAAACTTCAGGCTCTTAGCTGCAAGGTGGTCAGTTAGTATAACTCCTTCTTCGATATATGCATTGATGGGGTCCATCCAAGATGGTCCCATATCCAGGGTAATGAATATCACCATTAGATCTTCATTTATGCTCCGATCTGTCAGAATATCAATAGGAATTATTCTTTGTAGCTCGGTACGAGTAACTGAGGCTAGCCGAGCTAGTGCGTCAGTTCTCACATTTTCTAATCTCGGTATTCTGATCATTTGGACCACAGTAAGAGTGGATACAATATCCATAGCTTTAGAGTGATACCTTGACATTAAAACTCCCTTCGCTGCATATAACCCAAGAATATGATTTACGATTAACTATGAGTCACTAAATATAACAACTTGCTCTACATTCAGTGTTTTGGCTAAATTGAGGCCCACGATCATAGCTTCATATTCAACTTTATTGTTAGAAGCTTTAAACAGGAAATGCAATGCATATTCCATATCCAATCCATTTGGCCTGTGAAAAATTATACCGGCTCCGCTGCCTGTGGCACACGAAGAGCCATCAATAAATAAATTCCTTATAGGGATGTCATTATCGAATTCTTGATCTGATGAAATTCCTCGATGAAATATTTGATACTTCCTGTTATCATCTCCTAACACTGGGTTGTTGCCTGATGGTTCTTACTACTCGGCATTTGTTCCCTTCGTTACCTCTGTTGATGAGAGTTGATTGGGGGTAGTCTTAGATAATTCCCTAACATCCACAAGTTGTTATGCGTTAGGCACTTGTTGGTTGGCAGTATCAAGGCAAGTGAATTCCGCAATAAAATCTGCTACCGCCTGCCCTTTGAGTGAGATCCTTGGCTCATAAACAATATCACACTCTCCCAGTTCGACTTCCCAATACATCAATCTTCCAGATTTTTTTGGCTTGTGCAAGGCCTGTCTGAGCGGCATATCAGTGTACATCACTATGGTATAGTCCTGGAAATAAGGTTTTATCCTCCTACTTGCATCTATCAATGCTAGGGCTAGCTTCTCCAGTCTAGGATATCTTACCTCTGTTCCTCGAAATGCCTTGCTCGTATAATACACAAATTTTTATACTCCATCTTTAACTCTTATTAACGCTGGACTGACTGCGCCCTCAAAGACATCCAGATATAAGTACAATCGTTCTCCCATCACTGGTCGGGAAAGCAGAGGTGGCGTCCTAAAGTATTTCTTCAGAGCTAGAAATGCATGCTCGCACTAGTCATTCCCCTCAAAAGTCTTTCTAAGCACCTTGAAGAATGGGAGACATTTATCCGTCGCTCTTGAGACGAACCTGTTTAGAGCTGCAATACGCCCCGTAAGGCTTTGAACTTGCTTCTTAGTGGTTGGAGATTTTAGTTCTGACAAAGCCTTGATTTTATCCAGATTTGCTTCGATACCTCGTTGATTCACAATATACCCAAGGAACATGCCTTCTCGCACGCCAAAATTACACTTAGTCAGGTTTAGCTTCATCTGATATTTCTTCAGTTGATCAAAAGTTTGGCTCTAACAACTATGTGGTCTGCGGCTTTCTTACTCTTCGTTAGCATATCATCGACATAAACCTCCATATTATTGTCGATTTGTTCTGCGAACACCTTATTCATCAATCGCTGGTACGTTGCACATGCATTTTTTAGATCAAATGTCATAACATTATAACAGTATGTACCCTCGGGGTTAAAAAAGAAGTACTTTCCCTATCTTCTAGTTTCATCTTAATCTGGTTGTAGCCGGAATAAGCATCCATGAAACTCAGTAATTCATGCCCCGAAGTAGCATCCACCAGCTAATCAATTTGGGGCAAGGGAAAATGGTCTTTTGGGCAGGCTTTGTTGAGATCTGTGAAATCTACACACATCTTCCATTTATTGTTCTTCTTTTTCACCATCACCACGTTGGCTAACCAATCTGGATATTTGACATCCTCAATGAAAGAGGCCTTTTATAATTGTTTGACTTCCTCCTGGATAGCTTGGTTCTTCTCTGAGCTAAATACTCTTCTTCGTTATTTCACTGGCTTAATCTCTTTATTAACATTTAACTCGTGGCATAAGAAGGCTGGATCTATCCCTGGCATATCTTCATGACTCCCCGCAAAAGCTTGCATTCTATGCCTTAAAAATGCCACTAATACCTGCTTTATTGACGGGTCCAGTGAGGCACCAATTTGAGTTGTTCACTCAGGACGTTCATCATCCAGAATGATGTTCTCTGTGGTCTCCATAACCTGACCCTTCATAATCTCGGACTCATCTCTGGGGTCCAGAGTCTCGATCTCTGCATCTTCAGACTTCTCCACTTGGTACGTGGTGGTCTTTTTCTTAGCTTCCTCCAACTCTTCATGTCGGTAGATAAATAATAGCATTCTCGAGCTACTTTCTGGTCGCCCTTCACAACTCCGACCCCAAAATTAGTCAGAAACTTCAAGCATTGATGTACCGTGGACGACACTACCTCAAACTTTTTCAAGCCTACCCTCCCCATGATTATGTTCTAGGCTAATTGGATATTTTTATCCATTATGAAAAAGCGTACTTTTTATATTCTGCAAGCAGGCCAGGTACCAATTAGCATATCCAATTTGATTGTCCCAAGTGGAAAGACTTTCTCGCCAGTGAAGCCAAGGAGGGGCCTGTGATATGGCTCTAACTGGGCTAACTTCAAATTCAAGCTGTCAAAGCACGGGTAGAACATGATATCTACAGAGCTACCATTGCCTACCAATACTCGTGAGATCGCCATATCCTTCATCCTCATCTTGACAACCAAGGGATCATCATGAGGATATAAGACACCTTCCAAATCATTTTTGGAAAAACCAATGACCATTTTATCCTTATTCACCTTCCTCGGGCGATCATCTTCAGTCAGATTTATGCGCTGTATATAAGAATAAGCTTGGGCCTCATTGAGGTAAGCTTTCCTTTCAGCAGTGTGATCCCCACCTCCTGTATCTCCACCTGTAATCACATTACATTCAAATGATCCAAAATGGAATGAAAATACTTCGCGTTCGGGTTGCCTTGGTCTTTTGGGAAGGTCGGGGTCATCTTTTAGATCATCTTCATGGTCCCTTTTCTTATCATATTTAGCTCGATGAGGAGATTTGGACATTTGCCTTCTTTTTTCGTTAGCCTTTTCATCATATTGACGATCAACGAACCTGCTCAATTTTCCAAGTCGAATAAGTGCTTCGATCTCATTCTGGAGATCTATACAACGCTTGGTCGTATGGCCATGATCTCTATGGAACTCGAAATATTTGGACTTATCCCTCTTGTCAGGGGCTGTCCTTATTTTCTCCGGACAATTTAATTCCTTGATGTTCTTGATCTCCCCCAGAATATGGTTGATATCCACCTTTAAGGGAGTATAATTCCCATACTTCTTCAACTGCTCTAGTGCTTCCTTGCCTTTTAACTGCTTACTTCCCCCTTTGTGCTTCGGATCTTTCCTCTCAGTTTTAACTGCAGATTTCGTTTCTGCTTTTGCGTCAGTATTCTTCTTCGCATCCATGGCCTCTTCGATGTTCATGATCTTAGCTTCCTTTGCCAACAGTTCTGCCATGGTCTTGGGGGGATCTTTGGCCAATGTATAGTACAATTTATTGGGTAACAAACCACTCATCAGAGCTGTGATGGCTGTCTTTTCCTCGTAGTCGATTACCTTAAGTTTCTCGTTATTAAAATAAGTGATATAATCCCTGGCGCTCTCTCCTGTTTTCTGCCTTACACTCAGTAGATGTGCTACTCTCTTCACTAGCTTTTCTCCAAAATAGAAATTCCCTATGAAAAGCTCTACCAGCTGATGGAATGTAGTAATCTGCCCCCGAGAAAGGTTGTTGTACTATATTTGGGCTGACCCGATGATAGTTCCCGAAAATGCTCTACACCTCATCTCATCAGGAATGACATAGATATCAGCAGCAGCTTAGTATTGCTCTATGTGAAGGACGAGATAAGTTTTTCCATCGTACTTAGGCGTTACTACAGGAGCTTTAAATTTTGATGGTGTGGGAAAATCCACAATCGCCTGTACAAAGGGTGATCCCTTGACGAAAGTTCTTTGGAGAGGATTCTTAGCCTTAGGTATTTCCCCTAACCTTTCCTCCAACCTTTGAATGGATCCCTTCCATACGTTGTTTCCAGCCTCAGATCTATTTATCCGAGCAGCAGATCGCACTGAATTCTCCTATTGGGATATTTTATTATGAGTTGCTGGTCGTGACTGGGCAGAACCTTCTTGTAGATCGTTTGGTCTTTGAAAATTTCTTGACGCAATCCTAGGAGGGTTTTTATTCCTCCTAGGGCCCAAACGGTTAAAGGGAGAAGCTCTGTTCAACCTCTCCAGAGCGCTTATTCGTTCTGGGGATAACGTAACATTTCGTTGAGAAATTGTAGCTCTTATAGAAGTGGTCCGACCAGGCTGATAAGAAGGATCATTGTTCCCCTCGGTATGATGAGACCTAGTGTGTCAGGACTGAAGAACATCTGGAAAAGCGTACGTCTTATTCTTGAAGACGGCAGATGAGTGGGTCTCTGGATGCTTCGTTGACTTGAATGGGCAGGCGCGCCATTACAAACGATTTTAATGAGTTGACGCATGGTCTCTGACATATCTGTTTGCCCTTGGGCTAAATTGGCTACCATGCCAGTGAGCTCTTATAGAGTTGGGGGAGCAGATGGATTGGGGGGAACTCGATCATTGTTCCTGTTACTGGATTCTGGGATCTCAGCCATTTGTGATGAATATGTTAGTGAAATGCTACGTATAATCGTTCCCACAGATGACGCCAATCGGTTAATGTAAAAAACTAGATCTGATCTAATTAATTAATCATAGATAAATATGAAATAAGAAATAAGACATAGGATTTTTAAAGTGGTTCAGCCTTATAACAATGGCCTACGTCCACTGTTTTGTATTGCTAGATGTTTCTGCCTTAATCTCGATCACAATTGCTAATGATCAATTACCCCGTTATTGAGGGCGTTACAATGTATTTATAGCCTTGGGGCTGTCAATATGAATAGACGATATGCCGTTATTTAATAGACATATACATCTGTATAATAAGAATGTTCATTAAATTCGATCTTCACTGAATGTGCAATTGTCGCTTGATCTTCCTAACTAGATGCTCTGCACGTTGAGCATCTCGACACGCTACCTATCTCGGGGTGATTAGTTGCTTGGTATGCTAGTATCTCAGAAGCGGAGTAGCTCGGTGCGTATAAGCATTTGCCATGTAAGATGACACATGTCTTCATACGATTGGTACACGTTAGCTGACTAATTTTCGTATCAACAGGAATTTTTTCATTAGAATAATTTTCGTATGTTTTCAAACCGTTTCATGCTTATTTAAATACTCGCCTAAGGTCATTTGGCAATTTTCATCATTTTATTTTACAAGTATTTGTCAAAAGTCAGGTTTGGGAAGAATTTAAAAATTATTATTATGACAAAATAGTGTACCCACAATACCATTAGAATCACCGAAAATACAAGAATAAAACATAATTATCTAAAGTGATTCGTAGATGAAATTTCCAAAAAGTTGTCTGCGGATGCGAGATTGATAGCCCTTGAAGCTCAATTATGCATGACCGATACAAAGTAAAAAAATATATACAAAGTAATAAATAAATCAAAATTTAAAACAAACCATTCCTAAGAAACGACATCATTTTGATAAGTGCGTTATCGGGATCAAAGTAATAAATCAGTTAAGTTTTAAAGAAAATTATTCCTGGCAATGATGACATTTTGATAAGGTGAAAATCAAGTGTCATCAGGATTAAAGAAATAAATAAACTAATTTTAAATCAAATCATTCCCCGATAATAGCGCCATTTTGATTGAGTGTGTTATTGGGATCAAATCAATAAATCAATTAAGATTTAAAGCAAATCATTCTCCGCTAATGACACT
Organism: Sambucus nigra; assembly: GCA_949130495.1. Taxonomy (NCBI): domain Eukaryota; kingdom Viridiplantae; phylum Streptophyta; class Magnoliopsida; order Dipsacales; family Adoxaceae; genus Sambucus; species Sambucus nigra. The sequence continues at coordinate 95,053,147 of OX422211.1, forward strand.
ATTTTGACAGGGCAAAAACCAACGTTGTTGGATCAAAGCAATAAATCAATTAAGTTTTAAAGTAAATCATTTTTCGATAACAACGCCATTTGATCAGGGAAAAAATCGAGCGTTATGTAGATACACTTGTAATTATCTTCGATTTTGCACCTCAATATAAAAAATCTAAACTTTAACTACACATGTTTTATATGTATAGCGACAAGTTCGGGTATCAAATTTACAAAAAAATATTGTTTAAATTTTAATTGATCTATTACTCCTCAAAAAAATGTAAAAGATGATTTTTTGGTTTTTAATGTTTTGATTCTACAAATTTTCTAGGCGAATATTTAAACTAAATTAATTTAAAACTATAAAAAAGCATAGGTTGAGAATTAAATTCGTCACCTTGGAATACAGAGCATAAATGATTACGCGGTTATACACGTTTTAAAACGCGATTAATACTCGTTTAAATAATTATTTAAACCCAGAGTGTCACTCCTCAAATTTTAATAAAAGTCCAAATAAGAGTTTGACACCAACAATAATATTAAAATTACACACGCAATGTCGAAAATATGGAGCATACGTGATATAATCCATTAACATCCCTCGATCTATTTTCGAAAATAATCAACTCGTTAAAAATCGATTTACTCCATCATATCACAACGAAGAAACTACAACCTGAAATGATTTCATTAATCACAACCTGATGAAAATGATCTAGAAAGACTTTTTAATTAATTAAATAAAACAGTGTGAGAGAATAAATATTTTTGAAATGAAGAAAACGATTTTTAAAATGAACAATTAATTATGAAAGAATTTAAACTAATTAGTGAAAATGAAATAAAAAAGGAAATAATTTATTAATGTCTAGAATTACAAAACTAAAAGGAGACTAAACTACACTACTCTAAAAATTCTGGCTAAAAATTGGTTTGAGGTCCCTAAACAATGAAACCTAATGATCCTTTTATAGGTGGAAATAAAAATGGGTGAATTTAATTAAATACTAAAATGGTTATGAGCAAGGAATTTATTTAGTATAGCTGTGGGCTGCTGTACAACTTGGTATGGGAGGAAAAATGACGAATTTGGTTCTTTTAAAAGAAAAACAAAATAGAAATGAAGAAGTATGGGGAGAGAATGAAGAAAATAATAAAGAAAGAGAATTATGGGGTTAAATGTATAAAAAGAAAAAGCTAAATCTCGGTAGGGGGTTCGATTTGCCTGGGCTAGATCCGAGGGTGGAGGCATTGCCACATGGCACGCTAGGAATGTTCTACATGGCGCACTAAGTATTTTTTTTAGCAAAACCTGCCTATTTATCTCTAGGGGGAATACTCGACCCTGAGTCCCCTAAACATTGCTCTGCGCACGAGCCATCAGACCTACTAAGGTCCTTAATAAATATATACCAAAACAAATATAAGACCATTATCTCAACCAGTTTTCTAAAATTACAAAGGGAACCCCAAAAGTTTATAACTTCTTCATACAACCTCGAATCGATGAACCATAAGAATTGACGTGACCCATACTTTGGGGACGATAATATTTCAATAATGCTTAGGTCACAGGATTTAATTTTGGGTTTGACTCGGGGCTTTAACTTTATTTCAGTTTCTAACTTTGCACGTTCATAATTTATTTGTTTGAGATCGGATTGACGCCGTTTGAACCGAGACATTCCTTGATCCGAGGCCTACAACTTCCATGATTTGTTCGAGTTCAAAATTGGTCATATGAATTTACCATTCTACCCCTGAGAGATCGTATTTGACTATTTTTTGCTCTAATTGCTTACAGACTTCATCATTAACATCATAAACCCTATAAATACTCAAATAAATCTTGAACAAGTGATTAATGATGAATAATTAAGGTTATATAGTAAATGAGTATAAAACGCGAGTTTAACGAATATGGGTGAGAAAGCACATGCAGGGGCTTATATGGATTCACTTGTATCTTAGGCAAAACACACAAATTCACTTTTTACCAAAGTTTATCTCGATTTAATCTAAAGTGAACATGCAAGATGAATTGAATCCAAATTCCAAACCAAACAAGAAGAAATAAAGGAAAAATCCCTTTCGGGCAAAACATTTAATTCAACACTATTTAAGATGAGACAAACACTTAATGACTTACACAATACTTAGAGATCCACTAGGTATAATGCATAAATGTCTTCAAATCTTTGACAGAAAATGATGCAGTCCAGCACGTCCATAGAAAGCAAATCTTTCCTCGGTATCCACCGACCAGCCTCAAGAATATCCATCGATCAGCCTCAAGAATATGCGATTCCCTTTGTCTTCTCCATAAATGAGTAGTAGAGAATTTTCCTACAAGCGTTTCGAACTTTTGAGTGTGTTCATCTTGATTTGAAAAAGTAATCTTCAAAGATCCAAAGGGTTTGAATTAAAAAAAATTATTGAGTTTGATTAAAAAAAGAACTCTAAAAAGGATTTGTAAAAAGCTAATCCTGCAACTCTATTTATAGGAAAAATATATTGCAAAACGATAGGGATTAAATATTTGGAAAAGATTTAATGAAAGTTTAAAAACACAAAAAATCGTTCAAACGAACTTCCACCTCGTTCGAACAATGTACCTGATCTCGTTCGAACGGTTGCCAATAAAACTTCAAATGACATTCTGGAGTAAACCCAAAAGGTGACATTCCAAATTTCATTCAAACATGGGAACCTCGTTCTAACGATTGACCCAACCTCATTCAAATGACATGTTAAGTCGTTCTAACGAGCTGGCGAAATTTTTAAAAATTCTTTAAAAAATCATTTTAAAAAATTTGAAAACTTTTAAATGCAAAATTTTTTAAAAAACAAACCCTGGATATTTAAAATTTTACCAAACAACCTCATAACTTTTCTTAGGTAAAGTTGTGATGAATGACCTTCAATCTTCAAAATGTTACCAACTTTTTTTTGAAGACTTGAAAAGGTCATCAACGTGCAGTGGGGTGTAATGGAATAAGACAAATAAAAATAAAAGGATAAATTATAAAACTTTCTCTTACAAATATCCCCCTTTGGCTATTATGGTACAAAACAAAAATCGAATCCAAAATTGACCCCTAAGTCTAATACAACTAATGCCCTCCCAAATCAAAAAATAGAAATACATAAGTGTATAAGTCTTCAACTGGAAGTCTTCATCTTGTGTGGTCTATGAAATCATCAAGGCAGAATGACCTACACACACTAGACAAAAGAAATACTATGACACGTACGAGTTCAACAAAATAAATAAACTCCTCCTCAATTTGTTCTTTCCTTTTTTGTTCATAATAGACAAGGGGTTAGAAACTAATCCTGCGCTATGAGCATCACACAAATCCAAAAGAAATAATCATCACAAGGATAATCAATGAAGCATATGCAATGACTATTTTGAAGAAGCATACTAAATATTTTTGAAAATTTTCAATTTTTTTCAAGGGTAAAAAGTACATATATGAACAAATACATCACACCATTGAATAACACTAAAATATCCTAATGGTGAAGGCAAAATGAAATCGTGTGAAAAATTTTCATAGGCAAATAAAGACAGGCATTCATAATATAGGTGCACGAAGTCATTGAGATACTTCTAGAGAAAGAACTCAATTTCAACCTTAGGTGTAAGAAAGTTGAACATAAATGAAATTGGCTCAACTTAGACAAGATGCCATTAATTTAAATGCTTCTCAAATCAATAACGCCAAACTTTAATGCTTTTCAAGAGAGTCCATTCTGCAAACCCATTGATATTCTACTTTATAACACCCTCAAAATCTCATATATTTAAGAATTCACTCTCAAAGTTTGAAGATAATATAATGCTCATGTCTAGCGAAGCATCCATAAAAAATTTGGCCTTGGCACTTCTGTTTTTGTGTGCCATTAATCTTTTAGATTTTTTTTCAAATGGTGGCTTTTAACGCAAAGAGAATTTTCTCCTTCGTAGCCCCTTTCCATCGATTAACATAAATAAATTTTTTGGGAAACAAAATATGACCAATGGTTCTTATGATCATAACTTATTTCTAGTACATTTGGTTCGTTATTAAAGACTATTGAGATGAGAAAACCGTATTCGACCCATGATAAGAAAGTATAATGTTCACTAAGTCCATGCATATATGCAATAAAGGTGATAAAAAATCTATCATGAAGAAAGTAATCATCAATGAACAACGAAATGCTATCCACACATTGTTAAGCACACTAAATAAAAGAAGCCATGTATCAAAACAACACAAGAAAATCATATGAATGGATGTAATGTAGAGTTAATTTGAACATCTTAAATGCACATTCATATATGGTGAAAAATGAAATACACTTTTTTTTTCTTTTTCAAAAATTTTCTGAAAAAATAAAATATTTTTGGAACTTTTTCAAAGTTTTTCTTAAAAATTAAAAATCTTTTTGCATTTTTCAAGATTAATCCAATATAAAATATAGAAATACAAAGAAATAAAATCTAGCAATAGGAGTAAATGATGTGAACATGATAATCACCCTACGCTAGAAAAAGTACTCAAACTCAATCAATGGAACAAATACCCATAGACTTTTTAAGATTATCGAATCTAAGTGCATCTAAAGGTTTTGTGAAAATATCAGCTAATTGGTGTTATGTGCTCACAAAGCTCAAGGACATGACTTTCTCCTTAAAGAGATAATGAATGAAATGCTGAAGTATCCTAATGTGCTTCACACGAGAATGTTAGACATGATTATGGGATATATGAATTGCATTCATATTATCACATGAAATAATCATTATGCCAAGGAAAATCCCATAATCTTCCACTATTTGCTTCATTCATAAGAGTTGTGTCCCAACGGCTATATACTCGGCCTCTGCCGTGGACTAAGATGTGGAGATTTATTTCTTTCTTAACCAAGATACAAGAGTAGTCCTAAAGTAAACTCACCCATCTGAGTTGCTCCTACAACTATTAACGTCCCCGACCCAATCAACATCCAAATAGGTCATTGGTATCAAAGAAATACGAAATACCGTAAGAAAGAGTGCTACTCACGTATTTGATGATACATTTAAGTGCGAGTAAGTGAGACTCTTTTTGGGATGCTTGGTAACGCGCACAAACTCCAATACTAAAGGAAATATCGGGATGACTAACGGTCAAGTAGAAGACTACCTGTGATGCTCCTATAAAGGGTTTGGTCTACTTCCTTGCCTAAAGTGTCTTTGCTAAGCTTAGTCGATGTACTTATAGGAGTGCGTCAGTACTTAATGGAGTCTAAACCAAACTTCTTTAATAGGTCCCTAACATATTTGTATTGAGATATGAATATCCCATACTCTAGTTGACGCACTTGGAAACCTAAGAAGAACGTAAGCTCACCAACTATGCTAATCTCCAACTCACTCTTCATCTCCTCCTCAGGCCTGTGAGCATGTTGAGAGCACGTGAAACCAAATACTTCATTATCTATATAGACTTGGGTAACCAAGATAGCAGCACTCTCTTTCCTCATAGATAAAGTCTTATCCACTCCCCCTCTCTTGAAGCCATGAGCCTCTCGTACCAAGTACGGGGTGCTTGCTTCAAACCATATAGGGTCTTCTTAAGACAAAAGACGTATCCTGGGTGCTTTGGATCTTCGAATCCCTTTGGTTGTTCCATGTACACTTCCTCCTGTAGAACTCCATTAAGAAAGGCACTCTTAACATCCATTTGGTATAACTTGAACTGTAGATGACATGTTATGGCGAGTAGTAAATGGACGGACTTAAGCCTAGCAATAGCCTTGAGCGACAAACTTAGCCTTATTAGGAACTATGGTACCATCCTCATCCATCTTATTGTAGTTAATCCACTTGGTACCAATCACAATAGTCTCGATATTTTAGGGTACTAACCCCCAGACATCATTATTGTGAAACTAAAGTAACTTGTCTTGCATAGCGCATATTCGATGTTCATCTTTGAATGCTTCTTTCACATTCTTGGGCTCGACTAACTAGGTGTAGCAAAAGTAGCTAACCACTTTCTCAAATTGGGAGCGAGTCTTGACACCTAGTGTTGGATCACTAAGTATAACGGAAGGGTCATGACTCTTTCGAACCCAAGAGGATGGATCCTCTATATTAAGAGCATGATCTATTGGGGTAGTATGAGGAACAATGAAATCATCACCAAAGGTGCACCATTCTCACACTCAGGGTTAGGATCAATAGACATCGACGTCTTGTTACATCTAATCCTGACATTTATTGACTCTATAACCTTAGAGCTTGCAAGGTTAAACACCCTAAATGCCCTACTAGATGATGAATATCCTATAAATATCCCCTCATCTCTTCGAAAGTTGAACTTTTCTATGTTCTCTTTATCTCTCAAAATGTAGGAAGGACTCCCAAAGACTTAAAAATGCTATATATTGGGTTTTTTCCTTATCCACAATTCATATGGCTTGTGTAACGTGTATGGGCAAAGATATATCCTATTCAGTGTATGGCATGCGGTATTAACTTCCTCGACCCAAAAACGTCTAGGCATATTTTACCTAAGAATCATGGATCTAGCCATCCCTTGAATCGTCCAATTCGTCCTCTCAATAATCCCATTTTGTTGAGGAGTACGAACGACCAAAAAATTTTATTTGATGCCCACTCCATCATAATAGCTATCCACTCCGACTTCTTTAAATTCCATGCCATTATCACTGTGCATTCGATTAATAGTGACACCGTATTCATCCCTAAGAAATCTCCCCCTTTTTCCTCGGGTCACTTTCGGGGGGAAAAGAGGGGGAGATAAAGGTCCCACACCCCTTGATACATCGTGGGGTACTTCGGTAGTCATCGATTTTGGGGGTGATGTAAAGAGATAGAGTCTCCATCCTATTTTTCACAAAACATGCAAAAGAATATGTTGTCGCCTCTAGAGAGAGACATCAAAGACAAACTAATGCTTGCAAAACCAATAGATTAGAGGTCCAGGGACTAAGTTACGGAATGTGAAGGTGTTAGTCACCCATCCCGCCCTTTTGGTCTCTCGTGGTCTTATGTCACTATTTTTCTTAATTTCTTCGTGAAGTGTGCGTGAGTGTATATATAAGTGAAGATTGGAATTACTCCACTTGCATCATGGAAAAGATGGAGCGAGGTCATCTATAGGAATGGTCCCAAAATAATAATTACAAAATATGATGGGTGCACTTATCGAGCTATTGATCGTTATGATGAAACGATAATATGTGTTAGATAAGATGAAAATATGAATCACAAATATGATATATATGACATATGGATAAAATAGGAAGAAGATGAAAATATGAAAATAGGACTCGAGTCTTGGGTTTTAGCCCGAGATGCCTACATAGCCTAAAAAGGCATTAAAGTTCACTTAGTTCACATGCGACACAAGGGTGGGGTTTATCCCATAGATTCAAACGGGAGTTTATTATATATGTGTGTGTATAAAGGATATTTTTAGTTTTGAGAAAATGTGATGAAGAATTCCGTCAGAATTCATAGGTGTTACTCTCCTTTTCTTTGTTTTGGTTTTTTTATAAAAAATAAATTATGTGCAATATAACTAATAAATGATGAGATATTGATGTGTATGATCTAAAGTAAAAGCTAAATTAAGAATTTATATAACTAATGCAAAAATAAAGAAATTTAAAGAGAGAGAAGGATGTTTGGACCTTTATTGGAGACTTGAGGCTTGACTTAGATCCTTGATGAGCTTCCTTACAAGCTGGGATGAATGTTGGACAATAAAGAAGGAGATTTTTGCCAAATAGGATATGAGAATGAAGGGAATGAAAAGTGTAAAGGAGTTTCACATATGGAAACTTTGATGATTGCAAAAGAATGTTGCTGAGATCACTGATATTGATGGATTTTGGGTGCCTTTCAAAATGAGCTTATGTTCTACTTATATAGGGTAGGGTTACTACCGATCCGCATAGTCCTTTCCCTGCCAATGGACAGGTTGCCCAAGACCCATTGCTGATAGGTAGAGAAATGGATCTGCCAATTGATAGTCTCGTGAAGATTTTCTAAAAAAATGATAGTAAAATGAAATTCGTAAGTCCAAATTACGCACGGTTTATACCATTAGAAGGTTAATTTAGATACCTTTAAGAGTCCTTGGGACCACTCCCGGGTTTGGGAGTTAATTTTGGGTTAAACGGGGCTTGGAAGCACCCGTTAGTTCTTTAGACGAAAGAACATCGAACGATAATGTATTGTTAATCCAAATCGTAAGTTTTAATCATGCACGAGGTGGACCGTTGGAAAGGTTGTGTGAGGTACTTCGACGTTCCAAAGAGATTCACTAGGTTTGGAGAGTTGACTTTGGTCAATCGGGGCCCGAAAGTGCCCGATGACCTTTCAGAGTAAAAAGGGTCATTCATCTGCATCGTAAGGTGGATTCGTGCATGGGGTGTATCTTTGAAAAGGGTATTCAGTGCCCTTCAAAGATTCACTCAGTCTCATTCGATCTGAAGAGTTGATTTTGGTCAAAAGGATTCTGGGAGTGCCTGGTGGCCTCTAGATTTATTTTCGTGGGAAAATGGATCATTTGTCCGAATGGTTATGTCATTTTGTGAACAGGATATACCATTGGAAAGGGGTTTCTGTGCCATTTAAGGATCCATTAAGCTTTTGATCTGACGGTGAAGTTAATTAGGGTCAAATCGGGGCCCGAGAGCACCCGATGGCCTTCAGATCGATTTTTGATAGTAAAAAGGACTGTTCAACCAAATCGTTATGATGATTCATGCATGGGGTAGAGCTTTGGAAAGGGTATTTATATCCCTTCAAAGATTCATTAAGCTTTTGCTCTGACAATGAAGCTAACCGAAGTCAAACGGGGCTTGAGAGCGCCTGGTGGCCTTTAGATCGGTACTCGGAGTATGATATAGGGTATGCTGTGAATTGGGGAGGTTATAGGGACCTAAGGGGAGACTTGGGGGGGGGGGGGTTCTTAGAATATTTTTTCTATAGAGCCCCTCAACGGGTGAGCTTGGAATAAGGGAAAGTTATTGAATAAACACCACTTGATGTTTTGGGAAAGAGGTCAATTATGCAGACTAAATGGATGAGGATGATCGATTCATAGGGTTAAGGTTAATTCTGTGGACCTAAGGTAATGGTGAGAATGGCCTATTTTGTGGGTTGAGGTTAATTTTGAGTATCCAAGGCGGGAGCGATCAATTCTGAGGGTCGAGGTCAATTCTGAGTTCCTTAAGTAGGGGCGACCAAATCTGAGGGTCAAGGTCAATTGTGAGGACCTTAGGTGGAGGTGAAAAATTCTGAGGATTGAGGTCAATTTTGAGGACCTTAAGTAGGACCGATCAATTCTGAGGGCCAATTCTGAGGACCTTAAGTGGGAACGACCAATTCTGAGGGTCGAGGTCAATTCTGAGGACCTTAAGTGGGAGCGACCAGTTCTGAGGGTCGAGGTAAATTTTGAGGACCTTAAGTGGGAGCGACCAAATTTGAGTGTCGAGGTCAATTATGAGGACCTTAAGTGGGCATGTCTGATAAGCACCCAAAAGTGTTATATTTATACCTCAAATAGACGCATTTTACTTGCTAGTTCTCGATAAAATCGAACTTATATTGGTATTTATTTTGTGTGTAGGCTTGATTGTAATTGCGGTGTCAAAGCTCTATTTCGAGTCAATTTGCAGTTCAAATGTGGCTAAATCACCAATCCCGTAACCCTAACCTAGCTCAGACCCGGCCTAAACCGTTTTCGAACCCGATGTGTGTTGAGTTTGTACTTTTATTAATTTTTAGATTTTTATATTTTGAATTGTTTTTATTTGTAGGATTTATTTAGGATTTTTAGGATTTATTTGCAGTTTTTTATATTTCTTTTTATTTAGTGTTGTTTTATTTTGATTTTTAGTTTTGATTTTATTTTTATTAGGATAAGTCTTTTTTAGGAATTTATTTTTTAGTTTTATTAATTTAGTTTTTAGTTTTTATAGATTGTTAATTTTTATTTTTATTTTCTTTATATTTGATTTTTTTAGTTAATAGGTTTTATTATTTTTATTTTTATTTTCTTTTTAGTTTGATTTTTTAGTTAGGATTTTATTTCTATTTTCTTAGTTTAGATAATTTTAATTTTTACTTCTTTTTTAAGGTACAAACTAATACACACTCACACACACCATACTAACCTATACCTCCACACACACAAATCACCCTCCCTCCATCTTCAACCTCACAACACTCTTTCTCCTCTCACCTCCATAACCAAATCACAAAATCACACCTATCCTCCAAACTATCCTAACCCGGTTCCAACCACCTCAAAACCTATGACCCTATACCCATTTCACCTGGCAAAACCTATAACACCTGCTTTATCGCTCCAATCCACTATAACCCACGAACCCATCACCATACCCGAGACCGATTTCAACATCCTTAACTCCCACCATGCTACAGACCCGTGATCATTTCCAACCTGGCTGAAAATTAAACCATACCCACCTGTTAAACCACAAAGGTCAGACCTCCAGACAACCCACACTTCTCCCCATATCAAACCCATTCAACATGGGAAAACCAAAACCCAGGCTGCCTCTAAACCCACTTCGATCCTACCCCAACCTGACACTTCCGTTCCAAATCTTTCCCAATTCGGCAAAAATCAAATACTTCCAAAAACAAACATCACATGTGTGAACCCTTTTACCCCCTTTTTCCCTAAACTACCCTCAACCATATCCCCATGTAATCTCTTATAAAGAAGACTCTTCATTTCAGCAGGATAGCCAACATCGAACAATACAAGAGTAGTGTAGTTTAGTTTAGGAGCTCCATTTTTGGAGCTCAATTTTTTGGTTCTATTTTTATTTTTTATTTTCTATTTTTTTATATAGATATTTGAGTGTGAGGTAGATTATATTTGTAAGATACGAATTATGAGTTGAGTGGCATTACTCAAATTTGTGGGTTACTATTCATGTCAAAGCTTAGGATTGCAATGAAAATTTAAGGAGACTTGGTTTTTATTCGTTTATTTATTTAATGCATCTTATTGTGTCATTATTACATTTTATATGTAATAATACCAAAATGAGAGGCTAAATACCCTATTCAAGGGGCAAAATGAAACCCTTAACTTAATTATTTTTATTTTTAGTTTGTTTATTTATTATGCCCTTTTGAATATTAATATCAAAATTTTATAATTTATATTTACGCCTCGCGAGAGGGTGAATTATTTTCGAGAGAAAATCGTAAATACATATTATAGTATTTATTCATTAATTAAACTAAAGATAGGAAATTTTTTGAATGATATTGTAGTTTGAATTTCTCCACTCTAAAGCTTATTTTTTTTATGATTTAAATGCTTTTAGTAAATTTTCCCTAGCGGGTGATTTGTTAGAAGATGTTTAAATCTAATTTTTGTGAGTATGTGAAATTTAAATATTAATCTTCTAAAAGGAATATATGTAACTTTACATTTGCAACAAGAGATGATTTGTGAATTTATATATGTTTTGGGGTAGTTCAAATAGACAAACTAATTAATGAAAATAAATAGGTTAGGTGGTAAAGTTTAATCCCTTGAATTATCTCATAATTATTTTCTCCTCATATTTACCTCACTTTATCATTTTCTTTATTTATTAGTGTAGTTTTAATTTTAGTTCATAGTTAGTAGTATAAATATCCCTTCATAATTGTTTTAAAAATCATACTTGTTTTCACTTTGCTCTTGTCCACATTAAGGAGCGCAGATTGATCCCTTACTTGCCAATACACAATTTTAGTGTGTTTGTAGGATTTTTGATTGACCATCTTTCCTCTACAACGACATATACACAAAAGGCGTAATATTAACGACTAATTCTGAGGGTCGAGGTCAATTCTGAGGACCTTAAGTGGGCATGGGGAATAACTCTCCTGTGGCATTTTAAATTTACCTTTCTCGGGACTCTACTGAAGAAGAGACATCTATCTAGGGATTATATCTTTTTAAGAAAAGTTGAAAATCTTCATCTGGAAATTCCAATTGAGGTTTTGGGATTATGATGTGGAATGAGTGAAAATCTTCATCTAACTCTGCATGGAGATATTGAAATTTTTATGGGAAAAAGTATAATTTGGGGAAACAGATAGGATATCATGTAGCCCTGTTGGGGAAGCATTTGATTTCTGTTGAGGATGAGGTTTTTGGAATTTCGCTGGGGCGTTGTAGTCAGTTTTTGGGACGTGGGTGCACTGCTTTTTACGATTTAAGTTGGGGATGAAACGTGGTATTAATTCAGCTGGTGATTTGGGAGCTTGAAATATGGTTTTCTCTGTGAAGAAATGTTCTAATGTTTTGGCGATTTTAGGAATTTTTTGGGAAATTTTTAGAATTTTCTGGCATTTTCTAGGATTTTTTGTACAAATTTTAGGGGGTGTCGATCGACAAGTTGTATGGGTTTCCAATCGACAGTGGCACGATCTTCGGGGTTACCTTGGGATGGGGAAGGGACAGTGCTGATCAATGGGTGTCAGGGGACTACCAATCGGCATACCCCTTAGCCTCCTATAAAAAGGGGTGAATTCTCTTTGTTTTTCATAACTTCTAGCTTTCCTATCTTCTACTTCTCTCTTAGGCAATATATTCTTGCATTCTTTCTTCATTCGAGACTAGAAAATGGCAGATTACTCAAGTAGTGGGACCCACATGGCGTGACTAGGTGTTGATGATTAGGCGAATCTGGAATAGCCAATTAGGGTGCCCTTAGTGTTGGGAAACGAAAACGCTTTTGATTTGTTCGATCCTGTTTCCGATGATCGGATTCTTCTACGTGAGATTTCGCACCACCAGCCATCAAGGGTGATGAACCCTAATGGCTATGTAAGTACCACATGACTTTTGGCATTCTTTTTTTTTTTTGCATTTTCTTGTTTCTTTGAATTTTGACAAAAGGTTTCTCTTTTATTTTAAAAGACTGACATTGCTTCTATGAGCTTTCATTCTTGGGGAACAACGGGATTTAGAGATGTGTGGGAGCACCTTCTTGCGATGGTACGCTGGGTAGTCTCTTCCAAGGGTTTTGGTCATTTGGCATCTGGATTGGATGAGATCCCACGCTCTACGGCCATTTTATACGCCTTAGGGGAGAGGTTGTGGAATACTACCCACACTATGCACTTGGGTTTTGGGGATATGGTGGTGCCCCCTTGATGTCTAGCAGTTGCTTTGGATAGACTATGAGGGGACGTAGATAAAGGTGAATCAGTTCCTAAAGGTTACACCGATGGCGGTTGATTCTGTGCTAGGATATGTGGGGCGGATAGTCTCGAGGGACTCGATCTGTATTTCTCTTTTCTAGGAGGTTTTGTTGAATCAGAGGATCGATGAGACTGATGGGCTTTAAGTGAGGCAGATGGCCCACTTATTTATTTTTCTACTATTGAGAGAATTCTTGGTGGCGTCGAGCGGCGATGTCATCCACTTATGGTTTTTACCATATTTGAGGGTATTTTTGAATATCCCTTTCTATGACTAGGGGATCCTGACTTTGGCGACCCTTTATTCTTGTTTGGATGCTTTTAGCCGGTGCTACAGGCAAACTTTTACTGGAGCCACGTATCTGCTGGAGGGAATTTTCTTTTTGCATTTATCCTTTATGCATTTTCTTTTACTTCCTCTGTAATTTCGTCCAATTGCTGACACTTGTATTTTGCAGACGTGGTTCTACGAGTTGATTGGGCTCAATGCCCATTTGATTGGTTTGCGTGATAAGTCGGTGGGTAACTACTGTCGACTGTACCGGTAGTGAAAGTCCAATCGGAAGTTAAAGCAGTCTCCCTCTTTGGCGACAGTACGTTAGGTCTTGAATGCCTTGACGAGTAACCAGGTTATTTCCCCTTTTCTCTTTGAATCCTCTTCTTTGGTGTTCTCTTTTCTTGTGCGAGTATAGACTTTATCTTGGAAAAAATTACAGGTGACCTTCTATCCCTGGGGGATGGCCATCCAGTACACAAGGGTAACCGGGATGCACGTGCAGATGTGCCGACTGCTGGAGCATGAGTTTGGCTACTCTTGGTATCTGGGAGGAGAGTAGTCTGGTAGATTATGGAGGACGAGGTGGCGGTCCCACCAGTGATTCCCCTGAGATATATGAGGGTAGTTCGGGAGATATCGGAGGTGGCGCAGGCGGTGACGGTGGTTGGAGAGCCCTACTCGTCGTATACATACACGGTGGTGACTTACAACTACCTTGACTTCATGACGAGCTAGCTAATGGTGAATATGCCTCTTCCTCCTACAACATCAGGCAGGGGTATGAGTCAGTCGGTGGGGTCTTCCACAGAACTAATGGTGCATCGACGCTAGCATTGGCAGTGATGTCAGAGGTTCCATTTCTCCGTCTTTCTCCTCCTTCCTACAATATCCGACTACCTGGAGGGGGATTAGTGAGTATGCATCATCACCCTAATGCGATGGGCTCGACGGTGTTGGGGCTAACGGAGGACGTCCTTTATCCAGAGGTATATCTTTTCATTTATTTATTCTTTATCTTTTCTGATTTCTCCTTTTACTTTAGATTTGAAAGATCCTATATGTTTGACTCACTTGAGTCTGCATTATATAGGCTCTCATCAAGTTTGGAAATAGAAACAAAATTTGAGTCATCCTATCTTTACCAAAAATCCTTAGAGACTACATCAACCTCAAGATGCTTCTATAGGTAGTATACCAACACACTGCTCCTAGGATTGCATGATTGCATATTTCTTATACTAAGGGTGTGTTAACAATTGAATCAAAATGACAATCTATAAGTTTTAGGAATTTTTGAAACATTTAAAAACTTTTTTAAGAAATTACTATAGGGTTTTGAAAAAAATGTTTGTGGCTGAATTTATATATTCAAATCTTCTGAAAACTTGGATTGGGTAGGATCCGAAATCGATGAAGAATATTATGGTACAAACTAGGATTAAATAAAGTTCTAAAACATGCGTCTGAGAATCAATCTAAGCCACACATGTGTTGCACTAACAGCGGCTAGATTTGTGTTTATTTATACACTCAAACCTGATACCCATTTACAATTGTTGGATTTGTTTTTATCAATGGTCTGCAAGTGAGCGATTCTTGTGACTTCGTTTATGACCAATCAACATCCATATAATTGCGATGCATTGAGGACCCTTGATTTAATAATACGATCAGTTGAATTAATCCTAGCAATTTATTTAAGGATGGTTTCCAGATCCTTCCATCGTCTAATATAAATAAATCCTATCGTCCCAGCCATTTGAAGTTTTTGAAACCCTAAAGGTTTGAGTAAAAAATAGAGAGTGAGAGAGAGAGAAGGGAGAGAAAAAGAAAAATCGAACGAAACTCTTTCAAAAAAATTTCAGAATATTTGAGAGCAAGAGTATAGGGTTTGCTTATTTCTGGTTCATAGTATCAACTCCTCTTTGGTTGATATCTCTCCTCTTAACCCCATCACTCTAAAATCAGAACTCATTATTTTTTTTGAAACTTGAGATCTGATTTCCAAGTGAAACAGTCATAATAGATTTTATGTTTGATATCTTTATATATAAATCATCTTATTTGTTAGAGTTTTTGTTCTTAAATGTTTTCGTCAAACATATCCAACAAATCTCGTATTTCTATTTTTACAAAACTGATTTGAAAGGTTTCACTATACAGATCTAAGTTTTTCAATTTGAAAAACTTGTATATAAATAAATATTCAAAAGAATCTTAGTTTTAAAAGGTTCTTGAAATTTGAGATCTGAAATTTGTGTTTTCAAAAGGAAAACCTAAAATCAGTGTAAAACTCCTACATATCATTCCTAGATATACTTGTAATTTGTAGGATATTGGCTTATATGACCGTGTGTGAGTCATGCACGTGTTAGGCACAACACTCACTACACTTTCACACACTAACACTTAAAGAGTGTGTTTGGTTGAGAGATATTGACTTTCGAGTCAACGTAATGCCAAAAGGAGAAAAGGTGCAAAGATGTAGAAGAACAAGGACAACTTTAGAAACTTTGAAGAAGTCAGATTTGCCTAACGGAGCTGGTATAAATTCTTGACTTAGTATAGGTATGGTTGTGTGCTTAGTTTGTTAATAGTTTGTAACCTAAAATTCTTTTTAGTGGATTTTGTTTTACTCCGTAGAGGGAGTCGTGAATGTTTACCCAATTGGGTGGGGTTTTATCACGTTAAATCCGTGTCTCTTGTTCATGTTCATTATTGTCTCATCCCTTCTATCCTACTGCTACTATAACTAAAATTTGTTTTGTTTTGTAAAACTTATTCATTAAAATCTGAAATAACTTGTCCTACTATTTTAAAACACATCTTGTGTTCTTCTTGGTTTGTTTTGTAAAAGAGTTTCTTTAAGAAATAGTATCGGAGCCTACTAGACTGTTTTAACTTGTGTTAAACAACTTAGGTAGGTACTTTCAAGACTGACTGATTTGCCTTTTTATTTTTCTTGCAGCATGTTCATGTGTCGACTACTTGGTTGAGGGACATTTGAGACCGGGTTCAGGATTCGATCCCGGTTCCTTCCTTTCTTGTGCCATTTGTTTCTTCTGAAGAGGGATCTAGATCGGGTAGCGAAGTCTCCTCAGCTCGTCACCGGGGGAAGCGTGTTTGTCGCAGGGATGGACAATCGTAGGGGGAGAAAGAGAGAGAGTGTTTGGGGTTTCGGGCTGAGTTCCGTTTGTTTTTCTTCTTTTCTGCAAAAAATTTAATGATGGAAATATATATCAAATGAGTGGGAGTTTTTTCATTTATTTATCTTTGCTTTAAATGACTTAATCAATATTTTATTTTTCTTGATGAGACCGCTATATAGAATAGAACTACTCAAGAGAAAATTTAGGATGAGTGAAATATCGAAAGAAAAATTCTGAATTCTTTGAAATAAAGATTACTTTTTTGAGCTTTTTTATTTTGACAAAAAGAGAGAAAGATGTAATTTTCTTAAAAATAGGGGGTGCCAATCGGCACGCCCCTTGTCCTACCTATCGGCAGGTCATTCTAGTCAAATCATCCTAAGGGTTTGATTGCACTTGTTTCAGCTACTAGTACTTAATGGGGTAGTCTTTCATTCGAATTTTGCAGGCCCTTTATTTTTTAGCCAAACTTTTACAAGTATAAAGGGGGTAAGGCGGGGAGGTTTCTTTCACAATCTCTTTCTCTTGTTTATTTCTTGTCTTGTGTCTTATTATTTCCAAAATGGCCCTTCCCACAAATGCAGAATTTGCCTCTTATCTTGAGAATTTTGAAGCTATGTGTTTGGATAATGTAGACTATGATGCCTTTAACCTGCATCGGGCCCCTTTCTAGTGAAACCGGCCCATTGACTGGAATATGATGACGGTGGAAGCTCAATATTGGTACCCTGAGGATCATTTTTTTTGTCTTGGACAAGGTCTACCCGACTTATGAGGAGTTTTCTACTATGTTGGGAGTAAATCCCAGTGTGGCGACGACCATGCCTGAATTCTCTAGGTCTCCTTCAGAGATGTTAGCACATCTTCTCACATCTCTCCTTCGGTGGATTGGACATTGGTTACTGAAGGAATGACCTCTCTCCCAGCTATACTGTATTTTGTGCATCTACAGAATGTTAATGATGCGGGCCATGCTGGAGCCATTGCCTTTAGCTTAACTTCAAAGTTCTTATTGGTGATCGGGAACCTGCTGGTGGACCCTCAACTTGTTTCTATTACTACATGGATGTTATATCATCGCAATCCTATGACGGTGATATTGGCTGAGACCCTGAATGGCTTATATGCCTGGCGAGAAGGCCATTGTGATTTTCTGAGAGGAAGTCGGATTATGCTATTCATGTGGTTGTCTGAGAGATTTTGCTTGGCAGTCCCCCTGAATATCCTTGACAGTTTTGCAGAATTTCTTCACCCGCTATTCCATCACCTTTGTCCCGATTATAGATAACTGGATAAACTTGTTTGTGGAGCATGAAGCTCGATGTCTGCACTACTTAGTGCCCTGGTGGGGGGAGTTGCAGCCTATTATGGAACTAGGGAATTATCGATATGTTTGGTTAGTTAGCCTCTGGAAAACCACATACTATTTTCCCTAGCGGCTCCTACATCAAGTTGGATGGGAGCAGATTGTGCCTTCCTATACCCTGGACTTCTTTCCCGTAAAGGATTTGACGGAAGACATGCGCATGCGGTTGGGCTCTTTATGGGAGAGACGTCGTCCATCAATACTTCCTTCCCAATATGTTGGCAGTGTTTGGCATGTTTCTGGAAACTATATAAAATGGTTATGGAAGAGGGTGGTGGCTAAGATCTTCGCCGAGGAGACCAAGCAGAGATGGTTTGCCATGTTTGACACTATGGAGGGGGTGTAGTTGTTTTATCTAGGCAAGTTCGGGCTTACCGTTCCATGTAACGACTTCAGCATACCACCCAGACAAAGGAAGTTTGGAGGCCTTAAGGAGCAGATGATGGGGCCGAATCTTCTGGTAGTTGCGAGTAGGGTCTTTTCTGAAGTTGGTGATATCGGGAAGCTTTTGTACGACTAGGATGTGTTTGGTTATTTTTGGTTATGGGAATAAATATGTGAAGGTTTGTCTAGTTTGTTTTAGGAGTAGTTTGATTTGAATTGTTTTAGGATAGTTAGGTTAGCGGGGGCAGTTGTTTGACTCCCTACACTGATATTTCGTGTGATTGAGCTGAATTTTCCTAAAATGGAATAAAAAGGATTTTAGTCATATTGTTGTGCCTCTTGATGGGTTTTACATTTTCATTATCTATACTAATCGCTAAGGCATGAATAATCCTTTTGTTCATGTGAATGATAAAATGAACTGTCGTTCTCGGAGGTAAGAAAATAATAGAATTTTATGAAAAAGAAGAGGACCGTGCCCATGTAAAGTGTATGAGCTACCTACGTACCTCTGGGCATTTTGAAAATTTCATGAGTTTCATTTTTTGAAAGCAAAAGGTTTTTTTAAAGGATCAGGCCCCACGTAGTTCTGAGTAGAGGGAAATGAAGATTTTTTTAGAATAGAAGGGGGATGAGGAGTCATAGCATTCCGAGATTTTGGATTAGGGGTAGAGTTTTTTGAAATAGTCCAAGTCGAGTGGATGGACCATCTCTTCTCCATCAAGGTGAGTAAGCATAGCCGCGCTATCGGACATGATCTTTTTCACGATGTAGGGGCCATTTCTGTTTGGCTAGAATTTCCTTCTAGGGTCCTAGACGGGTTCTATAATTTCTTTGAGGGATAGATCTCCTTCTCGAACACCACATTCTTTGACTCTCTGATTGAAAGATCGCACTATCCGACGATGGTACCCCTATATATGATATAGATCCTTTAGCCTCCTTTCGTCCAAGAGTGATAACTCGTCAAGTCGACTTTGATGCCATTCTTCTTCATTGACCTTGCTTTGAAGCATGATGCGTAGTGAAGGTATTTTTAGTTCAACGGGTAGGACTGCTTCCATGTCGTATACCAAAGAGTAAGGGGTAGCCCCAATAGATGCTCAAACTGAAGTGCGGTAGCCCCAAAGGGCGTAAGGGATTCGATCGACCCAATCTCAACAACTCTCGATCATCTTGCTGATGATTGCTTTGAGGTTCTTATTAGCGACTTCAACTGCATCGTTGTTTTTTGGTTGGTAGGGAGAAGATTTGTGTCTCTAAATCCCATAGTTGTCGACCAATTCTGTTACTTCTGCTTTGAAATGTAACCGGTTATCTGACACTAGCTCGTGCGGGGCCCCACATCGACAGATGATGTTCTTCTGATTGAACTTGGCTACCTTTTTGGCATTCAGTACTGTGAATGACTCGACTTTGACCCATTTGGTGAAGTAATCAATGTCAACTAGGATGAACTCGTGACCATTGGAGGCTTTGGGTGTAATTTTTCCTATGATATCGATGCCCCATGTGGAGAACGTCCAGGGAGAGGTCATGTTATTGGTGCAGGGAAAATCTAACTTTATGGCAATGGGAGTGTGAGAGTTATCGAGGGAAATCAGGTGTACCCTAATGCCGTAGCTTTTCTTGTTGGAAAAGCCGTCAAAGAACAATTGCCACCGGAGGTCTGTGACACCCCGCCTAATTAAATACCGGGTGATCAGTCCTTTATAAAATTAAATCAGAATATTCGATTGGTTCAGATTATGCATCACTGTCAAAAGTTTTGTTATTTAAAACTAATCACCTAATATTTAAAAAGGTTGATGTCAAAATTTTATCTTATTAACAGTATCGCCATAAAAGGAAAATAATTAAACATCACCATTCAACACAAAGGCTTAAGGAAAGAACTAACTAAAATAATATGAAGAATTGAAGTAAACACATCCAGATAAAACCCCATACAATAATCTAAAACCATGAAGTAAGAGTCTACTATCTGAATAAAATATCTAAGTCTCTGAATGTAAAATAGGAAGGGACGACATGTCCAAATGACGTAAATAAATGATAGATAAATAAGGATAGACTATGAAGTAAACGCCTACTAGCAATGTCCTGTAGCTTCCATAGCAGCAATATCTCGACAATTTAATGGAGTCTCCTAAGCTTGGTGTCCATGTGGCTGAACACCTAAAATAAAGGAACAAGAAAAGAGTTTTGCAGAAAAATGGGTGAGAGCCCGAGTAGAAAATAGTTTAAATATAGCAAGTGCTTAAATTGTTTACTTAGCACAAATATTATTCATGTTAAATTAGTGTACTCCCTTGAGATGCTCACCTCTCATCTAATGTGCACGCCTAACGAGACTAACTACCCATACTAGTCATGATACTCGGCTATACGCGGTATAACCACTGTGCCGGTTACAATATCTAAATAACTCAAAGAAAATATATTTATATCATTTAGGAATAGGTTTAAAGGTTCTTTAACTCATTCTCATAACATTTTTAATTCTCAACTGGTGACCCAATAAGTATATACATTACTAAAGTGTCCAATATGAAACACAAAATAGGAACTCAGTATACATATATAAGTCTCACTATGTATACACACTAATACATATATCAATACTGCACCCAGGGTTAAGAAACCCCCTGGTGCTAGGCATATTCGGCTATCTAGTCCCATTGCAACGCTCACGCATAGAGGACAACAGGTTCAACCTCTCAAGAACCAATAAAAACATATACACATATCGGAGGCGAACATAGTCCCAAGCCGATGGGATACACACATACCTACACACCCATACGACCGTCACCACTATCGTTCTCACAAATAGCTCGTACCTAGGTTCCATGCTCTAGTGGTACGACTCAAAATCCCCTGAAAGCACACAAGATATGGTCGTCCACAACGCCCTAACCTCCGTTTGATAGCCAGTATCTAGGTATGTCATACACATATCATTCCAAGTAATAATCATCCACACAACTTATTTAACTTAATAGGTGTGGCCATCCACGAATATATCCCCTCGCGGCGGGAGAGGATCCTTCTAGGTCCTGCGCGTCCCTCTTGGAAGCGCTTCGATCGGCGTCGGTGAATGAGGTGAAAAATGTATAGAGATAGAGTCATCAGTCTATTTTACTCAAAATAGACAAAAGAAAAGGGAGTCATCTTGAAGGACAACATCCAAAGACATATTAATACATACGAAACCAAAATGATTCGAAAGGGGTCCGGTGGCTTAGTTATGAAATGGGAAGGTGTCAGACACCCATTCTGCCCTTACGGTCTCTCATGGGTTGTTGTTATTTTCCTTTATTTCCACGTGTTATGTGTGCATGTGTATACGTAGTGGAGATAGGAATCATCGACTTGTATTATGGAAGAGATAAAGTGAGTCATCCATAGGAATGTTCCTAAAAGTTATATTAGAAAATAGGATTTATGCGATTATCCTAGCGTTGATCATTATAAAGGAATGATAACGCATGTGGAATAATACGCCATTAAGAACAAATATATATATATATATAGAATTTAAGAGAGTTAAGTTTAAAGAATATAGAAAAATAGGAAAAAAGTAGAAAAAGGACTCGAGTCTCGGGTTTTATCCCAAGACGCCTACGTAGCCTATAGAGGCATCAAAGTCCACGTAGTTCGTATGCAAAGCGAGGGGTGGGATTTATCCCATAAATCCAATCGGGGACTTCTCTTATATGTGTGTGTGTGTAAAAAAGTGTTTTAGTTGTGAGAAAAGTGTGAGAATTTCCATTTGGAATTTATGAGAAAATCCTCTTTTTCTTATTTTTTTTGGTTTTATTTATATGAAAATAAGAGATGCGCGATAATACTAGATAAAAAGTATATTAGGATATGTGAGATAAGAGAATAAAAGTACTAAGTAACAAAACAAACTAATGAGAATTTAGGCAAATTTAATGATAGAGTGGAGAAAGTTGGACCTTCTTGAAGATATTGAGCTTAATCTTGGATGTTGGAGAGCAGACCTTGCACTTGGATGATAATGGAGAGTACTTAATTCACCAAGTTTGATGAAAAAGGTGATGAAAGGTGAAGGTTGAAAAGGGATTTGGATGTGGAAATCATGCTGACTTCGAGAGGGGTTTTATGAGCTTACTCAGAGTAATGGATCTATGATTTTCCTCCTCTCTTGGAATGAGGTTAGGACCTCCTTTTTATAGGCCAGGACATTGCCGATCGGCATAACCCTAGTCCTACCAATCGACAGGTGTGTTTAGGCACATTGCCGATAGGTAGGGCATGGAACCTGCCGTTTGGTAGTGACTTTCAGGTTCCTTCGGAAAATCGGTCATTGTGCCCGAACCATTTATCCGAATCGCGTACGAGGTGAACCATTGGAAAGGTATTTCAAAGAACTTAGAAATTCCTTGAACTGATCCTGGGTTCGGGAGTTTATTTTGTGTCAAATGTGGCTCAAAAGCGCTCGTTGATCCTTTAGACGAGGAAACTTCGGACGCAAATGGATCGTTCGTCCGCATGGTAAGTCAGAATCGTGCACGGGGTGGACCAATAGAAAGGTTAGGAGATGTACTTTGACATTCCAAAGAGTTTGACCTGGTTCAGGGAGTTGACTTTGGTCAACCGGGGCCTGGAAGCGTTCGATGACCTTTCGGAGTAAAACGGATCGATCGTCCGTACTGTAAGTCATAATCGTGCACGGGGTGGACCATTGGAAAGGGGTTTTAGTTACCTTTCAAGATTAATTTAGTCTTAATCGATTTCAAGAATTAAATTTGGTCAAACAGATCCTGGGAGCATCGGGTGACCTCCTGATCGAATTTCAAGGGAAAATAGGTCATTCCTCAGCATAGTAAGTCAGAATTGTGCACGGGACAGACCATTGGAAAGGGGATTAAGTGACCTTATAAGATTAATTCAATCTCATTTGAGATAAAGAGTTTGGATTTTGGTCAAACGGAGCCTCGGAGTGCCCGATGGCCTTTAGGTCAGTACCCGAGGTTTGACTTGGGTTTACAATGATGAAGGGAGGTGCTAGGGACCTGATGAGAGGTTAGGGGTAATAGAATGGGGTGTCTACAGAGACCCTCGACGGGTGAGTTTGGAACAAACGATAGCCGTCGAATAGACACCACATGATCCCTTTGAAAGAGGATGACCAGAGGGTCGAGGTTAATTATGAGGACTTAAGGATAACGTTGACCGATTATGTGTGCCGAATCTAATTCTGAGGGCTTGAAGATGAGAGTGACCAATTCTGCGGATCGAAGCCAATTTTGAGGGCTTGAAGATAAGAGTGACCGATTCTGTAGGCTTGAAGATGAGGGTGATCGATTCTGCGGGTCGAAGCCAATTCTGAGGGCTTGAAGATGAGGGTGACCGATTCTGTGGGTAGAAGCCAATTCTGCGGGCTTGAAGGAATATGCTGGTGATGGTCTTAAAGGAAATGATGACCAAAGAAATGATGGGGGTGACCAATTCTGCGAGTTGAAGCCAATTTCGAGGGCTTAGGTTGTGATGACCGATTCTGCGGGTCGAAGCCAATTCTGCGGGCTTAAGGATGAGATGACCAATTCTGCAGGTCGAAGCCAATTCTGCGGGCTTAAGGTGAGATGACCAATTCTGCGGGTCGAAGCTAATTCTGCGGGCTTAAGTTGAGATAACCAATTTTGTGGGTCGAAGCCAATTCTGTGGGCTTAAGGTGAAATGATCAATTCTACGGGTCGAAGCCAATTCTGTGGGCTTAAGGTGAAATGCCCAATTCTGCGGGCTTAAGGATGAGATGACCAATTTTACGGGCCGAAGCCAATTCTTCAGGCTTATGTTGAAATGACCAATTCTACGGGTCGAAAACAATTCTACTGGCTTAAGGATGAGATGACCAATTCTGCGGGATTAAGTTGAAATGATCAATTCTGCGGGTCGAAGACAATTCTATGGGCTTAAGTTGAGAAGTTCATGGGGAACTCTGCCGGGAAAATTACCCCGTGATTTTGATTTGAGCTGGGGAGCCGATTGCTGGGGAAATCCTTGTGTCTTTTGGAGACTTTACCTGGGGAACATCCAATCTGATGCTGGGGAAGTGATTAGGTAGTCTAGGGTTTGGACGTATTTCTCGGGGAGATTTGAGACCTTTGGGAAATAGGATACGATCCTGAAGTTTTGGATATTTTGGAGGTTCTTTGGGAACGTTGTCAGGGAGAGATTCGCTTATCTTTTGAGATTTTTGCTGGGGAAATAGGGGTTCCGCTTAAGGAATTGCAAAATTTGCTTGGTGAAAATTCTCTAAATCCTTTCTGGGATTTTTAGGAAATTTCTGAGGATTTTTCAGGGTTTTCTGGTATTTTCTGGGAATTTTTGTACGAAAATTTAAGGGAGGTGTCGGTCGGCATAGTGTGGAGGGTACCATTCAGCAGTGGCACGGACTTTTGGGCTGCCTCGAGAAGGCAAAGGGTCAGTGCCGATCGGTAGGTGGGGGTGGAGTGCCGATCGGCATGATCCTTGGCATCCTATATAAAGGGGGCGAATTCCCCTCATTTTTCACATCTTCTTGCCTTCTCTCTTTCTGTGATTTTCTTCTGCGAATCGTTCTAGCATTCTGATCTCTATATAATGGCCGCTTTTATGAACACTTCAGTACACCGGGAATGGTTAGTTGTTGATGACTGGGCAGATATGGAGTGGAGGGCCAGGGCACCTCTTGCTTTGGGGAGAGAGAACTCTTTTGACACATTCGAGCCGGTTACGGACGAGCGGACCTTGCTGCGGGAGCCGTCGCGTCATCGCTCTTCGCTGGTGGTGAACCCTGGCGGTTATGTAAGTAAAATAACTTTTGGCATTCTATTTTTTTTGTGGTTTTCCTTTTTTCTTATTTTCTGACAAGGTTTTTCTCTTTTGGCAGTCTGATGTTTCTCTGTCGAATATGCAATCCCGCAGGACGACGGGGCTTAAGGATGTCCGAGAGCATCTTCCACCTGTGGTGCATTGGATGGTATCCTCGGTAGGCTTTTGGAGGTTGGCGTTTGTGCTAGATGAGACGCCTCGTTCGGCGGTAGTCTCATGTACTCTGGGGGAGAGGTGGTGGGACACTACCCTCACCTTTCATTTTGGCTTTGGGGAGATGACCGTGACTCCTATAGATGTACAAAAACTACTGGGGTTGGATTATGATGGAGAGAATATAGAGGTGGATCGCTCTTTGCGGATGAGGCCGGAGGCGGTGCGCGCGACGCTTGGTGATGTGGGGAGGATAGTATTTAGGGACCCCATCCATTTGTCGCTGCTGAAGGATGTTTTATTGGGTAGAGTGATCGATGTGGAGGATGGGATTCAGGTGAGGCAGATGGCCCGGTTGTTCATTTTGCTGGTATTAGGGACATTTTTGGTGGCGTTGAGCGGCGACGTTGTCCACTTATGGTTTTTACCATACCTGAGGACGTTTTCGAACATCCCTCTCTATGATTGGGGGAGCCTGACTTTGGCGACCCTTCATTTTTCCTTGGATGCATTCAGCCGGTGTTGTCGGCAGTCTTTCACTGGAGCCATGTATCTTCTTGAGGTATTCTTTAATTTTGTGCATTTTCCTTTCATGCATTCGCATTTTCCTTATGCATCTCTTTTGATTGCGAATTTCTTTTCTTTGGCAGACATGGTTCTATAAGGTGATCGGGGTGTAATACCTAGTTGGTTTCTTTGAAGGACGAGACTCTTGGGGATTTTTATCGGTTGCATCCATGGTGCAAGGCCAATTGACAGTCGAAGAGGTCTCTCTCTCTAGAGGCGGTGCGTCAGGTCTTGAATGGCCTGACCAGTGACAGGGTAAGACTTCTTTCTTCTTTAGTCTAAGACCTTTGGGTGCTCTGATTCCATATTTCCTTATATTTAGTTGGGGATTTTTCAGGTGACCTTTTACCCTTGGGGGACAACCGTTCAGGACACGGGGTTGACTGGAGTAAATGCGCAGATGAGGCATTTGCTGGCGCATGAGTTTGGCCATACTTGGTAACTTGGGGAGAGGGTGGTTTGACAGATTGTTGAGGGAGAGGTGGTGGTGCCACCTGCGAGGCCCCATATGTCTATGAGGTGGGAGCGGCTGCTGCCGGAGGATGCGAGGATCGCATCGATGATTGGAGAGTCCTACCTGCTGTACACTGATACGGCTATGCCATATAATTATATGGACTTTATGACGAGCTGGCTAATGGCGCCCAACATATATGATGCACTGCCCTTCCCTCCTGCGAGTTCGAGTCGACCAGTGGGGTCCTCCCACAGCGGTGGCGGTCCTTCAACATCTGTGACAGTGGAGACTTCGGAGGTTCCCTTTGTGCGGCTGCATACTCCTTCCTACAACATCCGACGGGTTGATGGAGGGATGGTGCCTATGCTGCATCGTCCTCATGCGATGGACCCAGAAGAGTTGGGCTTAACAGAGGAGTTTCTTCATCCTGAGGTATATCTTTTCTGTTCTTTTCTTTTCCTTCATTTTGGTTTTTTTTGATCTTTTATGCTTAATACTGATTTTTACTTTTCTTGCAGCATGTCCGGGTGCCTATATTCGGGATGCAGTTCCTGTTCCTTCTTGCTTGGTGTCGTTTGCCTCATCCGGGGAGGAGTCTGGTTCAGGTAGCGGTGGTGCGTCATCTCGCCGTCGGGGAAAGAGAGCGCGTCGCAGGGGTGGACGCTCTTAGGAAAGAGAGGGGAAAGGGCAAGTGAAAGAGAGAGAGAATGTGGGTACGGGCTGAGTCCCTTTTGTTTTTTTCTTTTCTTTATTTTCCTGCAAAATGATGTAACACAGAAACATATCTATGCAATGCAATGAACGTTTTTGATTATCTTCTGTTAATGATGAATGAATGAATGCACATGCGCTTTTTACTTTGCTGCTGAGACCGTAAAAAGAAATATTTTTGGGATTTTGAATGAAATTTTTATTTAAAACGAGAATTTATATAAAGATGAAAAGGGGATTTTTGAAATTATGTTGAGAATATCAATTTATTTTGAGTTTTTTGAATTTTGACAAAAGAGGAAAAAGGAAAATTTCCAAAAGTATGGGGTTGCCGATGGACAAGCACCTTGTTAGCCTATCGACAGGTCAGTCCAGTCCCATCAATTCAAAGATTTGATTGGTACCCTCTTCAGCCTTTGGTACCTTGTGGAGCAGGATTTCCTCCGATTTCTACAAGGGGTTATATCTTTTGTGGGGGGTTTTAAGTATAAAAGAGGGGTAAGAGCGGAGTGTTTTCCTCACACCCTCACATTCCTACTTTCTTATTCTGTGAGATGGACATCCTTGGTAGCATTGAGTTTTCCAACTACCTCAAGACTCTGGAGGTGATGTGATCCTATAACGTCAACTACGATGCTTATAACATGCGTCGAGTTTCTTTATGGCGTAATTGGCCAATAGAGTGGAACATGCTGATGTCGGCGGTACAATTCTGGTACCCTGAAGACCATGTATTCCGCTTTGGCTTGTAAGAAGTCTGTCCGACTTATGAGTAATTTTCTGCCATGCTGGGGACAAATCCCGGCGTGGCTGTGGCTCTGCCCGAGTTTTCCCATTCTCCCCGAGAGTTATTGGCTGGGCTTCTTTGTATTTCATCCTCATCGGCCAGATCACTGGTGGCTGGAGGTATGATTTTTCTTCCGACGGTGTTGCGGTTCGTGCATTTGCAGGAGGTTGGTGATGCTGGATATGCTAGAGCTATCGTTCTAGGCTTGGTTTCAAAATTGTTGCTGGTGACTGGGGATCTGCTGGTGGACCCACAACTTGCAGTCATTACCTCATGGATGTCCTACCATTGCAATCCTGCGGCGGTGATACTGGCGGAGACTCTAAATGTTCTGGATACCTCGCGAGAAGGTCATTCTGACTTTCTGAGGGGTATCCCTATGATGCTGTTCATGTGGTTGTTTGAAAGATTAAGCCTCGTGACTCCTATGGAATACCCTTTGTTGGCTGTACCTAATTTCTTTTCGTTCCATTTCATCAGTGTTGGCCTGGATATTAAGAGCTAGGACAACTGGTTCGTGGAGCATGGGGCTCTAAATCTGTACTGGCCAGTACCTTGGTGGGGACAGCCACTGCCTATTCTGGAACTGGGAGAATACCCGTATGTCCGGCTGGTTGGTCTCAGACATAACTCTTTTTATTTCCCTTATCGGCTTCTGTGCCAATTTGGCTGGGAGCAGATCGTGCCACCTCAGGCACTAGACTTCTTTTCGGTAGAAGATTTGACAGAGCATCTGTGCATACGGCTTGGCTCTTTGTGGGAGAGTCAACGTCCGTCGAACCGTCCCTCTCAGTTTGCTGGGAGAGTTTGGCACATCCCTCGGGATTATATGAAGTGGTTGTGGAGGAGAGTAGTTAGCAAGATGTTGGAAGTGGAGACTGGACAAAGATGGTCTATATTATCTGATACCATGGAGGGAGGTGTGGTAGTTTTCCCGAGGCTGGTTCGAGCCTATCAGTCCATAGAGTGTCTGCGACACTCCCTTCAGGCAGGGGAAGCTTGGGGACCCCAGGATGTAGATAACGATGATGGAGCGGGATCCTCTAGTAGCTGTAGGTAGGACTCTTGGAGAGTTTGTTTTGTAATGGGGAATAAATTTGGGAAATTATTTAGCTTTTTAGGAAGGTAGGGGGAAGGGAGCCATCCATTCATTTTCTTATGTAATTGCACTGTAATTGAAATAAACAAGTTTTTGATCATCTAGCTGTGCCTTTTGATGAATTCTATATTTTGAATTATCCATACCTATCGCTAAGGCATGCATAATCCTTTTGTTCAAATATATGTTAGAATGAACTATCGTTCTCGGAGATGAGAAAATAATAGTTTTTTTGTGAAAAAGAAGGGGTCGTGCTCATGTAAGATGTATGAGCTGCCAACGTACCTCTGGGGGGTTTTGAATTTTTTTAATTTTTATGAGAATGATTTTTGTAGAGGATCAGGCCCACGTAGTTCCGGGTAGAGGGAAATGAAGAGATTTTTTTTAGAATATAAGGGAGATGAGAAGAGTCGTAGCTTTTTATAAGACGGTCCAGGTTGACTGGATGAGCAATTTCTTCTCCGTATAATTCGGTGAGCATGGCGGCACCACCGGACAAGATCTTTTTCATAATGTATGGGCCTCTCCAATTGGGCTTGAATTTCCCTCTGGGGTCCCAGATGGGCTCTACTATTTCTTTAAGGACTAAATATCCTTCTTGGACACCACGGTCCTTGATTCTCTTATTAAATGAATGCGCTATTCGGTGATGGTACCCTTGTATGTGATATAACGCCTTCAGTCTCCTTTCATCTAAGAGTG
Organism: Sambucus nigra; assembly: GCA_949130495.1. NCBI lineage: Eukaryota > Viridiplantae > Streptophyta > Magnoliopsida > Dipsacales > Adoxaceae > Sambucus > Sambucus nigra. Next base: position 95,082,893 of record OX422211.1, read on the forward strand.
ATAACTCGTCGAGACGGCTTTGATGCCAGTCCTCCTCACTAACCTTGCCTTCAAGCATGATGCGTAACGAGGGTATTTCTAGCTCCACGAGTAGGAATGCTTCCATGTCGTATACTAGAGAGTAAGGGGTAGCCCCAGTAGAGGTTCAGATTGATGTTTGGTAGACCCAGAGGGCGTATGGGATTTGATCGACCCAATCTTGACAACTTTCGATCATCTTGTTGATGATGGCTTTGAGGTTCTTGTTGGCGGCTTCAACTGCACCATCGGTTTAAGGTCGGTAGGGAGAAGATTTATGTCTCTGAATCCCATACTCGTTGACCACTTTTGTGACTTCTGCCTCGAAATGTAACCCGTTATCTGACACTAGCTCGTGCGGGACCCCATATCGATAGATGATGTTTTTCTTGATGAATTTGGTAACTTTCTTGGCGTTCAGAACTGCATATGACTCAGTTTCGACCCATTTGGTGAAGTAATCAATGGCAACCAGGATGAACTCATGCCCGTTAGAGGCCTTAGGTGTAACCTTCCCTATAATGTCAATGACCTAGGTGGAGAACGACCAGGGAGAAGTCATGTTGTATAATTCTCGCGGAGGCAAGCGTTGAAGGTTGGATAACTGTTGGCATTTGAGGCATCTTCGGACATAGGCGGTGCAATCCTGGATCATGGTGGTCCAGTAGTAGCCTTGTTGGATGATCTTTTTGTAAATCATCTGATCGTTCATGTGGGGTTCACATTCCCTGCTGTGGATGTTTTTCATTACCTCTTCAATGTCATCCCCTGCAATGCAGTGTAGATGGGTTCCATCAAAGTTTCTCTTAAAAAGTTATTTGTGACAGATGATGTACTGGGTGGCCAGTCTTCGTAGGGTTGCCCGACCTTACTTATTGGAACCCTCGGGATACTTACCGTACTTAAGGAGGTTCCAGATACCATGATACCAATTGTTGGCTAGCTCGGGATCTTCTTTGGTGATGAGCTCAATGTGGTAGCAGTGTTTTTGTTTATCTTGCTTTTAAACCAGGAAGGGGGATATTGTTATTCCTTCGGGCATGTTGAGCATGGAGGCCAAGGTAGCAAGGGCATCGACTAGGTTATTCTTTGATCGAGGTAGGTAGTGGAAGGTGATTCTTAGGAATTGGGAGGCTAGTTCTTGTATGTGTTCATGGAAGGGTTGGAGTTTCTCGTCCTTGACTTTCCATTTTCTGAGCACTTGACCAATGATGAGGGCAGAATCCCCGTAGACATCTAGGCATTGAATTCTTTTCTTGCGGGCAACTTTGAGGCCTGCCGTACACGCCTCGTATTCAGTCATATTGTTGGTGCAGGGGAAATCCAATTTGATGGCGATGGGAGTGTGGGAGTCATCTGGGGCAATTAAAAGTTTCCCAATGCCATATCCCTTTTTGTTGGTCGCGCCATCGAAGAATATTTTCCATCTAAGGTCATCTTGAGCAGCGTAAAACATGTTTTCATCTGGGAATTCAGAGATCCAGTCATCAGCCTCTTCCATGGGGTAGTCAGTGAGGTAGTCAGAGATGGATCTTCCTTTCATGGCTTTCTGTGTGACGTATACGATATCAACCTCAGCTAAGAGCATCAACCATCGATCCATTGGGCTGGATAAGGCGGGTTTCTCAAGTAGGTAGTTGATGGGTTCCATTCAGGATATAAGTTTAATGGGGAATGCGAGCATATAGTTTCGCAACTTTTGGGTGACCCAAACAAGCGCAATACATGCTTTTTCTAAAGTGGTGTAGTTGACTTCGTATACGGCCAATTTACGACTAGCATAATAGATGGCTCTTTCTTTGCGGGAATTTTCAAGGTATTGAGCTAACAAATCCCCAATTACAGTGTCGGTTATGGTTAGGTATAGGAGCAAGGGGAGACCAGGCTGTGGTGGCATGAGTATCGGAGTTTAAGTCAGGTATTATTTGATTCGGTCGAAGTCTTCTTAGCAGGCGTCATTCCAAACTTTCGTTGAATCCTTTCGGAGGAGTTTGAAAATTGGTTCATAAATGGAGGTGAGCTGGCTGATGAACCGACTGATGTATTATAATTTCCTAAGGAAACCTCGATCCTCTTTCTTCATTCGGGGAGGTGGAATCCCAAGTATGGCTTTTAGCTTGGTAGGATATTCTTCTATCCCTTTTTACTGACCATGAATCGCAAGAATTTTCCCTTTGTAACGCCGAAGACACATTTATGTGGATTGAGTCTCATCTAATACCGTCGCAGTCGTTCGAAGAACTTTTGGAGAGCGGGAATATGACCTTCTCTAGTTTTGGATTTGATAATCATATAATCCACATAGACCTCGACTTCTTTGTGAATCAGATCGTGCATGATGGTCGTGGAAGCCTTCTGGTAGGTAGCCCCAGTATTCTTGAGACCAAATGGCATAACAGTGTAGCAAAAGGTTCCCCATGGGGTGATGAACGCGATCTTTTCTTGATGATCTGGGTGCTTTTTTATTTGGTTGTATCCGGCAAACCCATCGACGAATGACTGGTCGTGTTGTCCATGATCATATCGATATTAGGTAGCGGGTAATCATCCTTTGGAGAGGCTTTATTCAAGTCCCGGTAGTCTACACACATCCGAACTTTCCTTCCTGATTTTGCCACAGGCACTACGTTGGCTAGCCACGTGGGATATTCGATCATACGAATGAGACCAACGTTCAGCTATTTAACCACCTCTTATTTGACTTTGAGCGACCATTCGGTGTGGATCTTTCTTAGCTTTTGTTTAACCGGCTTGTAATCTGGAAGAGTGGGGATCTCATGCTGAGCTGTTTTAAGATCAATGCCAGGCATACGGTCATAGGACCATGCGAAGACATCCACGAATTCCTTCAATAATTCTTTCGAGTTGTTCGCGCTCATGCTCGTTGAGGGTAGCCCCTATCCTAATCTCACACAGTTGGCTACTAGAACCGAGGTTAATAATAGCAGTTTTTTCTTTATTAAGTTGAACGTGGTTATGTTGTTTGTTATTAACCTTATTTAGATCAGTTAAGAATTGTTCATTTGCAAAATCATCATCATCAAAAGTTTGATTAGAATCCAAATAATTAATGTAGGGCACAACAAGATACTCAAAATCTTCATTTATTTCGTTGATAGGAAAAACAACATTGAGAACCTCATCAAAGGAGGTCTCGATTACATTTGAGCAACGATAGACAACAGAAGAGGAAATGGGGTAAACTTTGGGGTTAGGTGGGATTCCAACAGGTAGAACCGGCGCAGCATGCCAGTTGAGGAGAGGTGTATCAGCAGCTTTAATCAAGTGGGATGGATCCAGGGATGTAGTACTTAAAGGAACCATGCAGAGTGTCAGCCTAGTGTATGTAATTTGAACGAGTCCTTGGAGTCACTTTCCTCAGTCTCTTCAGTATCTTTTGTGAGCGGTTGTACATGGCATTAGGAACTTTAGGCCCATGGGTAGCTGTCTTAGAAAAAGATCTCCATTCCGGGTTTTATCTTTTTGTCTGTATAGTCATACCATGGTTCTGGAAAGTCCCAAAACGGGAAGTCCTCACCCCTCTGATGAATCGCCCATTCAAGGAGTCACCTGAGATGGTTTGGAAATAGTCTAATCTTCTCTTTGGTCGAGATTGGCGGATCATTCTGAGCTCTTATTTCGATGGTTGATACCCCAAACCACAAGGGGGGAAAGCTTTCTTCAGTTCAATGGGCTCAAGTATCCCTAGCTATCTTTGTCTTAGCCCCAGTCCGAGCATGAAGTGCATGCTTTTGAACATCTGAATCACATTGAAATTTCCATGAGGGTTATATTCTGGATAAACCCTTTCTTTGAAATCTTCCCCTATCGGGAGTCGGAGTGGCTCAACTCGGAATCCTGATAGGAGCATATAATTTAACCCGTGTTGTATCTCAAGGATTGGATTGCTGGTACTTGCACCCTCGGCATTATCGTTGTCGCCTAAAATGGTGATGACTCGTCCGTCGACAAATAACTTTAATTTTTGATGGAGTGAGAAAGAACACACCTTTGATACTGTGGAGCCAAGGTCGTCCGAGTAATAGGTTGAAACAAGCTGGAATGTCAATAACTTGGAATTCAACGATGGGGTTTATGGGGCCAGCCCCTATTACAAGTTTCATGGATCCCATCACCTCCCGACCGGTATTATCGTAGGCACATACAGCAACGGAAGTTGGAGCGAGGTCACTTTCTTTCAGTCCTAAGCATTTGAAGGTTCTTAATGGGCTGACATTCAAGGCGGATCCATTATCGACAAGAGAGTGTGGCACAATTTTCCCCATAACTTCGACGGAGATGTTGAGTGCATGATTGTGGTTTGGCCCAATTCTGGGGATTTCTTCTTCGGGAAAGGATAACATTCGGGTAGAGGTCACGGATCTGACCAAATTTACCTCTTCTTCTAGTGTCGTAGAAGGAGGAACTATGGGTCTAGTGATCAACTTGATCAAAGCGTTTCTGTGTAGCTAGGAAGACAGGAAAATCCCCCATAGAGTGATGTTAGCTTTAGTTTTCTTCAGTTGATCGAGGATCTTGCTTTCCTCGAGGGTCATTTCTGGCATATGAAGTTTTTCAAGGCCCTTCCCTTTGTCATTGGCTGGTAGTGAGCTTGGGAAATGGTAATGCCTCCCTGATCTGGTCATGTGATTTACTGAAGAAGGGAAGAACATGAACCCTGTTTCTTCGTCAATCTCGGGTTATTCTGCCACTTTGTTTATTTCTCCGAGGAGCTCCTCAAATGATATTATCTCACACATATCGGCTACTGGGTCAGTTTTCTCGAAAGCTTGTTCTTCATTCGAATCTTCGAATTTTTCCCCTCATCCGGTGGAAATAATTTTGTATTTCCATGTAAAGTCAATGCATTCCACAACTTCAATGGCTTCTTCATACTGGTCTTCCCATTCTGTGGGGATATGTAAGGGTGAGGGGACCAGGCGCCCTTGTAATTTCAGAGTATCAAGTAACTCAGTCACACTACATATGTCGTTGGTTTACCTGAATAATTATGCCATGATCTGGACGACGTCATCTAGGCTGACTTCATCGGTGGGTACCAACCAACTGTCTGACTCCCGGGACCATTTTTGTGCTTTCAAGAATAGCGTGCTGAACCTCTGGCAATCAATGATCATTTGTGAGGGAAATTTTAGCCCGAACTCTAGGAGTTGGTTTAACACTTCTGATAATTCCATACCACCATTTTCAGAATGGGTACGGACAGTGATGCATGCTCTGGTAAGGAGTGACAGTGCCTGATCAACGAGGCTAGTAGGGTGTATGAGGAAATATGGGTAGGTTTGGAGAGGTTTGGGAGAGTGTATGGGTGTCATTTGAGTTGAGGGATCAAATCTTGGGTTCATTTTTAGGAAGATAGCATTGGTATGATTTGGGAGTGGGTTGTGAGTAGTGTTTGGCTTAGGATTGGCTGGTGGGGCAATGGTACCCCGGTCAATTAGACCTTGGATTACGTTTCTAAGCTGAAAGCATTGGTCGGTGGTATGACCAGCGATTTAGTGAAAGGCGCAATGGGCATCTGCCTTGAAGTTTATCGGAAGTGGATTGGGCAATGGACGGGGATCCAAGGGTTTGATGAGGTTTCGGCTTAATAGGACCTGATAGACTTTGGAGAGGGGAGCATGGAGCTCAGTGTATTCCTTTCGGACTGGGACAAGGCGAAGTTTTGGTGCCCACGAAGTGGTTGGTTGAGAGATGTTGTTGATGGTTGAGACTGCAACACTGACAGGTTTGTCATATTTTCTGGGGGTGAACTGTCCGGACACTTTCTTTGGTTCAACCTCTATTTTAGCAAGACATTCCTCAATTTCTACTCCTTCTTCTCTGAGAGCTCGAAAGTGGGGATAGTATTGTCCTCCAATGGTTGCTCGGACATGGGGCAAGAAGTTCTTCTTCACTATGCTGACTTGTTCTTCCTCGCAAGGCCGATTGGTCATGATAGCTATTTTTTTCCTCTATCGGGCTATGAAATTACTGACTGATTCCCCAGAGTTCTGTCTGAGCAGCTCTAAGTCATAGAGGGTGACATCAAGCTCTTCATTATATTTGTACTGCGATATGAATTCATAGGCTACATCCTCCCAGCAACGAATTCTGGACTCCTCGAGAGACAAAACACCATCAGAGGGAGCTATCCTTCAAAGTTTGCTGAAATAATTAGGCCATCACCTCTTCTGAAGCCCCTAGGAAAGTCATGGAATGGTGAAAACTGCGAAGATGAACAATCGGTGGTCCACTTCCTCCAAATTTCTTGATATTCAGCATCTTGAACTTCTCGGGTAACCTTGCCTTAGGATAAGGGAACATGTGGGTGTAGTCCATGTAATTTTAGGAGATTCTGACTTGGTCGAACTTCTGATTTAGCATCTTGAGATCTTCTTTGATCTTGTTCAACTCTTCCTCTTACGGATCAACGATCATAGGCAAATTAGCCCCAGGTTGGGCAATGTTCGGCATAAGAAGCTGGGCAGGCGGCGGACCATTAACAGGAGGGACACGTGGAGCGTGCTGATACTCTTCGGGAACCCAGATAGGCTCGGGTGGACCCATAACGCGAGGGAATAAGGCCTCGGGCTCTTGAGGAATAGGAACCTGGTTTTATTGCATCCCCCGGACCTCAGTCTGAAGGTTGTCAATCTTGGACACGAGTTGAGCTAAAACTACCGTCAGATCTGGCTACGCAACTGGGGCTTGATTTGTGTTCTCTATGGAAAGCGGATGGATACCGGACTCGAAAGAGGTAGCAGGGGAATGGACGAAACTTCGGGGGGACTTAACTGAAGACCGAAGCCAATAAAGAGCCAGGCCAAGGGCGTGCGATCGACCTGAGAAGGCGCATAATGGGATTTATTTTGATAAAAAGAAGGAAAATATTTTTGACATTTTTTGTTTCTCTTTTGAAAACGAAGGGCAAAATATTTTTGGATTTTTTTATAAAGAAGAGAGAAAAGTTTTTGGATTTTTGATAATGAAGGAAAAAATATTTTTGGATTTTTGATAAAGAAGGAAAAAATGTTTTTGGAAGACAGGTCTCAGCATTATTATTATTATTATTGTTATTATGTTCTCACTTGTATTAAATCCTCCTAAATGCAAAATGAAATGCCGGATGGGACCCGAGCCTGGAAAAGTTGGGTTTGTAACATATGCAAAGCTATGGCTGGACTTGTAACGAGGCTCACGGGTAGGGTCCCATTTTAAAAATGCACAAAAATTTGGGCGGTGTAATACCCCGTATTTTTATGCTATATTAATTTGGGAATTTATTAAATTTAATGTGAGTTAATTATTTAATAAAAATCCGGAAATTAATTATGTTATAATTATTAACGTGACGAGAGTTAGTAATTATGGGAAACTTGTTGAATATTACTAATGAGCAAAGTGATATATTATATTGGTTATATTGAATGTCATGAGTGAATTAAATGACTATTTCGGAAATTTAAGTCGGGACGTGCCCGTGCCACGTCGGGACTAATTTTGTTAAATAAAAAGTGAATATTTTATAAGTTGTTCGTATGGTCGTTTTGAGCGCGCCAACGCGTTCGGAAGGGTCGAGATAGTCAGAAAAGTGTACCCGGGGGTTTAGTTTGGGTCTCGGGGCGTTTTTAGGCCTAATTGGTACTCCGTGAGGGCAATTTAGTCATTTCACCTTTTTGGGTAATTAAACCCACGAAATTCAGCAACCTATATCAGCCATTTAGGTTAGTCTTTTAGGGTTATAATATCCAGAAATCAAGTGACGGCCATTGGAGAAGAGAGGAGAGAACTCCAAGGCAATTCAAGGCCAAAAAGTCAGCGGTTTGCACCGCCGCCACCACCAACGCGTAGATCGCGAGAAGGGGAACGCAACCACACCGGATTCATCTGCAAACCGGACTTCTGAAAATCCCAGGCAAGTATTTAACTTGCGTATTTTCATTAATGCAATCTTCATATTAGTTTAGGATTGATTAGAGATGAAAACTATGGAAGAAAACCCAATTTGTGTTAGGAAAATGCATGTAGTTTTGATTATATGGAAATTCTGGAACCCTTGCCATGTAGAGGAATATAACCCACGAAATTTTGATGATATATTAGAAGGAATTTCTGGTAAAAACAGATTAGAACCTTGATTAAGAAAAACTCTAGGGTTCTTGATGATTAGATGGGATTTTGGGTTAATTATCCATGTTTAATGTTAGATATACACATGCTTTACGTTATAAACATCTGGTATATTGTTATAATGATAGTAGTAGGATTTTTGGGACGTTTAGAATGGAAAAACATGGTTTTGGATGAAGAAATTTGGTAGAACCCGTAACTGCATTTCTGCAGAATTTTCGCAGACCTGCTTGATCGATCGATCGAGCCTGAAGCTTCGATCGATCGAAGGTTCGATCGATCGAGCCCCAAGCTTCGATCGATCGACCCCTCCTGGAAGACTCCTAATTCCCTCTTTAAATGAGTTAAATTCAAGTTGTCGTGATATAATTCTTGGGCATTCTTGATAAAATGATTTGGGAGACAATGAGGACCAGTAGGGCATATGAATAAATGTTGGGACCATTAATCTTCAACGAGAATGGTATTTATAGGACATTTACTTTAGGGTTGGTAAATTTATAAATTTAAAGGGTGAGGTGCGTAAGAGAGTTACGTTGGAACCTAATAAAGACACTTATTGCATTTCAGATTTGTGAGGATATAGTCCACGAGTGTCAGGTAATAAGTGAGAAAACCCTTCGAGTTAAGGTTAGGGATGGAACCTTATACGTAATACTAATAATATGATAATATGGAAATGTCGTAATTATGGAAATAGAGAATTTACCTAATATTGATATAGTAATGTTAGTATAGTTATATGATTGTGTGTGCATATACTATCTATGTGTGAAAATCATGCCCACGCTACTTGCTATCCCTGAGGTTACCGTGCTGGGATAAGTCTTATCTCGATGGGACCTTTATGGGGGATATTGGCTTGTACCCTAGAAGATAGATATCCTTGGTACAGGCTATCGACGTGATAGTTCAGACGGTCCTAAGAGACGCAGGCATGTGCCATCCTCTTAGAGACTTGGAATCTGTTCTTCACCTCAACATTGTTTGTGTATGTATGTTAATACATTTCGAGAGTGATTTCGAATGTATTCCCCTTAATATGAGTGATATGGGGCTTTGGATAGTAGAGTATGCCCGCACCATAATTTAGTTGGGGTGCTGTTATAATATATATTATACGAGTAGTTAATATATATATATATATATGAAATTCTGAAATCTTGAACTGCCTACTGTGACTTGATATGTAGGACATGGTTGATGACTCAAATTGTAAATACTTGTTTTGATAAAGTATAATATGTCACTGGAAAACTTTATTGATTTATAAAGTTAAAATGAGAACTTTGGTTAACTAATTGAAATATTCTTTTCAAACCATTAAATCGTTAAATTTTGAATCCTGCGAATAATCTAAGACAAGTAAAATCATTGGGAGAGGACAGCGAGTTATATGATAAAATAAACCGTTGGGAAGGTTACTGCGATAGGTGTGCACATTAGAAGAGAGGTGAGATTTTATCAAGAGAGTGTCGCACTAATATGTTATTGCATTGGCCTGTATCAATTTAAATACTTGCTAAACATATATTAAATCAAACACACTTTCGGGCTCTGACCCGTTTCTCTTTCTCTTTCTCTCTCGTATATATATATGTTTGTATTACAGGTGCCCATCCACAGGGGCGACTTGCTTAGGATCTCTTGGCAGGAACGCGTTGCAGCTTAGGTGGGAGTTGCAAGTCACTTGCGTAGACGGCTTCTTTTATTGACTCCACTTCTAGCATTCTCATTTATTGGGCACGTGTCGCCCTTTCCATTATTTTATTGTTATTGGGACATTTGTATTTCAGTTATTTCCAGTATTGTTATTATGGGATTTATTCAGTTTGGTTATGTGGTTTTATATTTCGTATGTTGACATTCGATTGACGAATGTTCTCTATAAATTGGTTTATGTTGCAGAACTTAATGTGGTGTGATTCTTACTTATTGAATGTTGTTAATAAATAAATAAATCTTTTCTTTAAATAAAATTTGGAAGTCATGTATGTAAATGTTTTTGACACTTAGCTTAATTATTTAGGGTGTTAAATTGGAAAATTTATTTTTATCGACAGTGATGCTGAGAATGAACCAACTGTTCACCTTGATTTAATTTAATAAATGAATGATCGCCCGGTATTTAATTAGGCGGGGTGTCACAGGTGGTATCAGAGAATCAAGTTCTAGTGTCCTTTAGGATTTGTGCGGCTTATTATGCTTTCAGCGCTGCTTTCTTTGATATAGAGCCCTAATCCTAGGAATGTTGTGTTCATCTCTATACATTGGAAATTCGTGCTTCTGCGATTTGTTTATTTGAATGATGAACTCATCTTCAGATGGACCGTCGGGAAGAACTAGCTAAAACGGTTGAGGGAGTCAACGAGCAAGATCGATTCACACCTCAGGTACCCCCATAGAGAATATCAACCGCCGAGTTAGCAGGTATTGTGGCACAAGCAGTTACCACTGCAGTTTTACAATACCAAGAACGCAGCATGCAACTTTGAGAAGGCAAAAGACCTACAGAGGTTAGCCAAATGCATGTGACTAAAGCTGACAAATGTGCGAAGACTCCGAAATTGCGACAGCAAACTACCCAAGACCGGGTCAGTTCTAGTCAACAACGTGATAAAATGAAGCAGTTTCGAAAGAGGAATAAAGTCCCAAATCAGCAAGGCCGACACCAACAGCAGCAGGGTCAGAGGGGGAGTAACTTCAGAGGCAAATGTTTTGTGTGTGGCACGCATGGCCATAAATGCCAAGATTGCCCAGAGGGTGTTAGGGCCTCACAGCAACAATGTGCCCGTAAGAAGCCACAGGGGCCACTTTTTCCAGTCGCTCTCCCAGCACCAGCTCAGGTACCAGACCTACCAACCTTTCCAGTAGCACCAGTGCAGCAGGGGCAGTTACAGTACAGACATATCTATAATGTCCACCCGGCAGAAGCCCCACAGGAACCACCCTCGATTTGGGGTATGTTTTCTATCCATGGAACTTTGGGTCGAATTCTATTTGTTACTGGGGCAACGCATTGTTTTATAGCTACATATTATGCGAAGACCTTAGGGTTATTAACCACAGTAGGGAGCACTGTAACGTACACAGGCTCACCACTGGGGAATGGTTCATCTTTCTTTATATGCCGGGGGGTGGGGGTAGAGATTGGTAGCTTGGTATTACCTGCAGACATGTTAGTCTTAGACATGCACGAGCATGATGTGATTATTGGTATGGACTGGCTCGTAGCTTATAGAGCCATGATTGATTGCTTCGGTGGGAACATTATTTTTGCCATTCCGGGGCAAGAGATGTTTGTAGTGGCGATGCCTCGCCCAGAGGGAGGTTCGACCGCTCATTTGTATTACATAGAGGAGGATACCTCTAAGGAGGTTGTGATTCCCTTGGATTCGATTCCAGTTGTTAGGGAGTATTTCGATGTGTTTCAGGAGATACCAGGCCTACTGCCCAGTCGTGAGATAGACTTTGTCATAAATTTATTGCCAGATATGAGACTTATAGCACGCGCATCGTACCGTATGGCTCCGACAGAGATGCGAGAGCTACGGGATCAGATAGAGCAGCTGTTAGGTCAGGGCTTCATTAGTAGGAGTACCTCACCTTGGGGCCCTCCAGTCTTGTTTGTGAAGAAGAGAGATGGTTCACTGAGATTGTGTGTGGACTACCGGGAGTTGAACAAGGTCACGATACGGAATAAGTATCCGTTGCCTCGAATCGATGATCTGTTCGACCAGCTGAGAGGATTAACTTTCTTTTCGAAGATAGATCTGAGGTCGGGGTACCATCAGCTACGTATTAGGGAGCAGGATGTTTCGAAGACTGCTTTCTTGACGAGATATGGGTCCTATGAGTTTAGGGTAATGCCGTTCGGACTCACAAATGCTCCAGTCGTTTTCATGGACTTAATGAACCGAGTATTCAGAGAGTTCTTGGATCAGTTTGTCATCGTCTTCATAGATGACATCTTGATATATTCGCACTCCGAGGAGGAGCATGCCGAGCACTTGAGGCAGGTTCTTCAGACTCTACGAGAGCATCAGTTGTATGCTAAGTACGAGAAGTGCGGATTTTGGCTGCGAGAAGTACAGTTCTTGGGGCATGTTATTTCTGAGCAGGAGATTGCAGTTAACCCGAGCAAGGTGTCAGCGGTGAGGGAGTGGGGACAACCCACGACACCGACGGAAGTGCGTAGTTTCTTGGGACTAGTCGGATACTACAGGAGATTCATTCGGGGATTCTCCAAAATAGCGGGCCCATTGACGAATCTGACTCGCAAGGGAGTACCATATGTTTGGGATGATGCTTGTCAATTGGCTTTCGACGAGCTGAAAGACAAGCTTACTTCGGCACCAGTCCTTGCTTTACCGAAACCGGGTGTGGAGTACCTGGTTTACACCGATGCGTCTTTACGGGGACTTGGAAGAGTACTCCAACAGGAGGAGAAGGCAATAGCTTTTTCTTCCCACAAGCTTAAGCCACATGAGAAGAATTACCCCACCCAAGACCTGGAGTTAGTAGCAGTCATCTTTGCATTGAGGATTTGGAGGCACTACTCATTGCGTGAGAAATTCCGTTTGTTCACAGACCACAAGTCATTGCAATACCTGTTCACTCAGCGAGAGCTGAATATGCGTCAGCGCAATTGGCTAGAGTTTGTGAAGGACTACTAGTTCGATATACAGTATCATCCGGGGAAGGCCAACGTAGTTGCTGATGCGTTGAGCCATAGACCGGTAGACGATGTAGCGGATGTCTGGAGAGCAAAGTGGAAGGAGTTGGGTCGCCAGGACGCAGTAGCCCGTTCTTTCATATCCGTTATGTCAGTCGCACCCGAGATTGTTACGAAGTTGATACAAGCACAGACCACAGACCCGTTTTGCCAGGAGCAGATTGTGCGACTTCTAGCTGAGGGTGCTGAGTCCTATTATGTTAGTTCTGACGGAGGTTTGCGGTTTAATGGGAGATTGGTGTTTCCAGAAGGAGCAGAGTTACGTCATGAAGTGATGACTCATTCTCATGGGTCCCGATTTGCAGTACATCCGGGAGGCGATAAGATGTACCAGGACATAAGGCGACAATACTGGTGGAGTGGGATGAAGAAGGACATTGCTGAGTTTGTGTCCAAGTGTTCTACCTGCCAACTGGTAAAGGTGGACCACCAGAAACCGTCAGGACTGCTTCAGCCATTGGAAGTACCCGCGTGGAAGTGGGAGAGTATTTCCATGGATTTTATTACAGGGTTGCCTACATCACAGCGAGGCCACGATTCTATCTGGGTGATTGTAGCTCGTTTGACCAAGGTGGCTCATTTTCTGCCAGTGCGGACAGATTATACTACGGGTCAGTATGCTCAGTTATTCATTGCTGAGATTGTCAGATTACACGGGGTGCCCCTGAATATTGTGTCAGATAGGGACAAGATTTTCGTGTCATGTTTTTGGGAAAGCTTTCAGGAGGCTATGGGTACTGAGTTGAGGTTGAGTTCAGTTTACCACCCACAGACAGACGGACAGACATAGCATACTAATCAGATGTTAAAGGATATGCTACGCATGTGTGTTCTCGATTTTGGAGGGGGATGGGAGCCACATCTTCCACTGGTAGAGTTTGTTTATAATAACTCTTATCAGTTTACGATTGGTATGGCTCCATTTGAGGCTTTGTATGGCAGACCTTGTCGTTCTCCAACTTGTTGGCTCGAGGTGAGGGATAATAAGTTGCTAGGGCCAGACGTGATTCAGGAAACCTCCGCGAGGATTGAGATGATCAGGAGTCGTATTTGGGTAGCCCAGGAAAGGCAGAAGAGCTACGCCGATGCGAAACGGTTCTTCCGGAAGTTTAGTGTGGGGGACCAAGTGTTATTGCGTGTATCTCCTATGAAGGGGGTGATGAGGTTCGGGAAGAAGGGGAAGTTGGCTCCGAGGTACGTGGGAATATTTCCCATCATCGAGAGGATTGGGCCGGATGCATACAGGTTGGGACTGCCAGAACATTTACATCGCATCCACGATGTATTCCACATCTCGTCGTTGAGACGATATCTTCGGGATGATATGGCCCATACTCACATTGCGATAAATGAGATCGACTTACAGCCTGATAGCTCTTACGAGGAGAGACCGGTGGCTATCCTAGACTATAGTGAGAGGAGATTGAGGTCGAAGATAGTTCCACTTGTGCGGGTCCAGTGGGAGCATCATAATGTGGAGGAATCCACTTGGGAGCGCGAGGTAGGTATGCGCGAGAGATATCTAGAGTTGTTTTTACCAGGTATGCCATATTTTCCGAATTTCGGGATGAAATTCCGTTATTAGGGGGGAGTATGTAATACCCCGTATTTTTATGCTATATTAATTTGGGGATTTATTAAATTTAATGTGAGTTAATTATTTAATAAAAATCCAAAAATTAATTATGTTATAATTATTAACGTGACGAGAGTTAGTAATTATGGGAAACTTGTTGAATATTACTAATGAGAAAAGTGATATATTATTTGGTTATATTGAATGTCATGAGTGAATTAAATGACTATTTCGGAAATTTAGGTCGGGACGTGCCCGTGCCACGTCGGGACTAGTTTTGTTAAATAAAAAGTGAATATTTTATAAGTTGTTCGTATGGTTGTTTTGAGCGCACCAACGCGTTCGTAAGGGTCGAGATAGTCAAAAAAGTGTACCCGGGGGTTTAGTTTGGGTCTCGGGGCGTTTTTAGGCCTAATTGGTACTTCGTGAGGGCAATTTAGTCATTTCACCTTTTTGGGTAATTAAACCCACGAAATTCAGCAACCTATATCAGCCATTTAGGTTAGTCTTTTAGGGTTATAATATCCAGAAATCAAGTGACGGCCATTGGATAAGAGAGGAGAGAACTCCAAGGCAATTCAAGGCCAAAAAGTCACCGGTTTGCACCGCCGCCACCACCAACGCGTAGATCGCGAGAAGGGGAACGCAACCACACCGGATTCATCTGCAAACCGGACTTCTGGAAATCCCAGGCAAGTATTTAACTTGCGTATTTTCATTAATGCAATCTTCATATTAGTTTAGGATTGATTAGAGATGAAAACTATGGAAGAAAACCCAATTTGTGTTAGGAAAATGCATGTAGTTTTGATTATATGGAAATTCTGGAACCCTTGCCATGTAGAGGAATATAACCCATGAAATTTTGATGATATATTAGAAGGAATTTCTGGTAAAAACAGATTAGAACCTTGATTAAGAAAAACTTTAGGGTTCTTGATGATTAGATGGGATTTTGGGTTAATTATCCATGTTTAATGTTAGATATACACATGCTTTACGTTATAAACATCTGGTATATTGTTATAATGATAGTAGTAGGATTTTTGGGACGTTTAGAATGGAAAAACATGGTTTTGGATGAAGAAATTTGGTAGAACCCGTAACTGCATTTCTGCAGAATTTTCGCAGACCTGCTTGATCGATCGATCGAGCCTGGAGCTTCGATCGATCGAGCCCCGAGCTTCGATTGATCGACCCCTCCTGGCAGACTCCTAATTCCCTCTTTAAATGAGTTAAATTCAAGTTGTCGTGATATAATTCTTGGGCATTCTTGATAAAATGATTTGGGAGACAATGAGGCCCAGTAGGGCATATGAATAAATGTTGGGACCATTAATCTTCAACGAGAATGGTATTTATAGGACATTTACTTTAGGGTTGGTAAATTTATAAATTTAAAGGGTGAGGTGCGTAAGAGAGTTACGTTGGAACCTAATAAAGACACTTACTGCATTTCAGATTTGTGAGGATATAGTCCACGAGTGTCAGGTAATAAGTGAGAAAACCCTTCGAGTTAAGGTTAGGGATGGAACCTTATACGTAATACTAATAATATGATAATATGGAAATGTCGTAATTATGGAAATAGAGAATTTACCTAATATTGATATAGTAATGTTAGTATAGTTATATGATTGTGTGTGCATATACTATCTATGTGTGAAAATCATGCCCACGCTACTTGCTATCCCTGAGGTTACCGTGCTGGGACAAGTCTTATCTCGATGGGACCTTTATGGGGGATATTGGCTTGTACCCTAGAAGATAGATATCCTTGGTACAGGCTATCGACGTGATAGTTCAGACGGTCCTAAGAGACGCAGGCATGTGCCATCCTCTTAGAGACTTGGAATCTGTTCTTCACCTCAACATTGTTTGTGTATGTATGTTAATACATTTCGAGAGTGATTTCGAATGTATTCCCCTTAATATGAGTGATATGGGGCTTTGGATAGTAGAGTATGCCCGCACCATAATTTAGCTGGGGTGCTGTTATAATATATATTATACGAGTAGTTAATATATATATATATATATGAAATTCTGAAATCTTGAACTGCCTACTGTGACTTGATATGTAGGACATGGTTGATGACTCAAATTGTAAATACTTGTTTTGAGAAAGTATAATATGTCACTGGAAAACTTTATTGATTTATAAAGTTAAAATGAGAACTTTGGTTAACTAATTGAAATATTCTTTTCAAACCATTAAATCGTTAAATTTTGAATCCTGCGAATAATCTAATACAAGTAAAACCATTGGGAGAGGATAGCGAGTTATATGATAAAACAAACCGTTGGGAAGGTTACTGCGATAGGTGTGCACATTAGAAGAGAGGTGAGATTTTATCAAGAGAGTGTCGCACTAATATGTTATTGCATTGGCCTGTATCAATTTAAATACTTGCTAAACGTATATTAAATCAAACACACTTTCGGGCTCTGACCCATTTCTCTTTCTCTTTCTCTTTCTCTCTCGTGTATATATATGTATGTATTACAGGTGCCCAGCCACAGGGGCGAATTGCTTAGGATCTCTTGGCAGGAACGCGCTGCAGCTTAGGTGGGAGTTGCAGGTCACTTGCGTAGACGGCTTCTTTTATTGACTCCACTTCTAGCATTCTCATTTATTGGGCACGTGTCGCCCTTTCCATTATTTTATTGTTATTGGGACATTTGTATTTCAGTTATTTCCAGTATTGTTATTATGGGATTTATTCAGTTTGGTTATGTGGTTTTAGATTTCGTATGTTGACAGTCGATTGACGAATGTTCTCTATAAATTGGTTTATGTTGCAGAACTTAATGTGGTGTGATTCTTACTTACTGAATGTTGTTAATAAATAAATAAATCTTTTCTTTAAATAAAATTTGGAAGTCATGTATGTAAATGTTTTTGACACTTAGCTTAATTATTTAGGGTGTTAAATTGGAATTTTTTTTTTATCGACAGTGATGCTGAGAATGAACCAACTGTTCACCTTGATTTAATTTAATAAAGGAGTGATCGCCCGGTATTTAATTAGGCGGGGTGTTACAGGAGGCAAGCCGACCCAAAATTTTGGCAGAGTTTCGAGTTGAAACCTGAAATTTAATATGTGTGTCCTAGGATTGACACCTATATGCGGGTATGCAGCTTGGTTAGGTGAATTGGAAAAGGTTCCCCCTTTGGCGTGGCTTCCACGATATACGTCTTGCTTTAGAGGGCAATCGGTACGTGTGGACAAGCCATTTGATATACCTGAGTGTAAGTGAATTGCCTCACTATATACCTCGTGTGGACGGTACGTGTGAGAGGGAATTCAATATACTCGGTGTACATGAACAAGTTCCCTGCAATATGCCTCCCGTTATGACTTCGGTCAAGCAGTAGGATGCGGGGGAACTGTTCGATATACATCGAAGGTACTTAGCCAATGGAAGGTAAGAGTCATATCGCTTAGGCTAACTGTGCCCTGGCGGACTAGCGCCCATCACGAAGTGACCCTCCATTTGCTGGATAAAATTTGGTCAATCACAATGCTCTTTGGTGATATCGTGTGAATCATGCATGATCCTCTTATTAGTATCTTATGATGAGAGTATCTTTCTTGATCATGCTCAACAGGGAGCAAAGTATGAGTACCAATGGTATACCAAGTATGGGCGATGCGTGTAACATGTGGATATATGTGATCCTAGGTGCACGTGGTGTGAAGTGTACATGAAGAATTTTCTACAAGCGTGTGAATAGAATCATAAGCATAAGGTACACATGAATAGTAAAGGGTAAAATATGGGGATATATAAGAAATTAAAATACCCATGTAAATAGAGTCTAGCCCTAAAAAATCATATCCCCAGCAGAGTCGCCACTGTGGCCATCCCCAGATATATCCCCTCGCGGTGGGAGAGGATCCCTCTAGGTCCCGCGCGTCCCTCTAGGGAGCGCTTCAATCGGCGTCGGTGAATGAGGTGAAAAATGTAGAGAGATAGAAGCACCAGTCTATTTTACTCAAAACAGACAATAGAAAAGGGAGCCATCCTATAGGACAGCATCCAAAGACATACTGATACATACGAAATCAAAATGATTTGAAAGGGGTCCGGAGACTAAGTTAGAAATGGGAAGGTGTTAGCCACCCATTCCGCCCTTACGGTCTCTCATGGGTTGTTACTATTTTCCTTTATTTCCTTGTGTTATGTGTGCATGTGTATACGTAGCGGAGATAGGAATCATCAACTTGTATCACGGAAGAGATAAAGCGAGTCATCCATAGGAATGTTCCTAAAAGTAATATTAGAAAATAGGATTTATGCGATTATCCTAGCGTCAATCATTAAAAGGGAATGATAACGCATGTGGAATAATACACCATTATGAACATATATATATATATATATATATATATATATATGTAAATACATAGAATTTAAGAGAGTTAATTTTAAAGAATTATAGAAAAATAGGAAAAAAGTAGAAAAAGGACTCGAGTCTCAGGTTTTACCCCGAGACGCCTACATAGCCTATAGAGGCATCAAAGTCCACGTAGTTCGTATGCAAAATGAGGGGTGAGATTTATTCGATAAATCCAATCGGGGACTTCTCTTATATGGGTGTGTGTGTAAAAAAGTGTTTTAGTTGTGCGAAAAGTGTGAGAAAAAGGCGAGAGTTCCCGTTTGGAATTTATGAGCAAATCCTCTTTTTCTTATTTTTTTAGGTTTTATTTATATGAAAATAAGAGATGTGCGATAATACTAGATAAAAAGTATATTAGGATATGTGAGATAAGATAATAAAATTACTAAGTAACAAAACAAACTAATGACAATTTAGGCGAATTTAAGGAGAGAGTGGAGAAAGTTGGACCTTCTTGAAGATCTTGAACTTGATCTTGGATGTTGGCGAGTTGCCCTTGCACTTGGATGATGATGGAGAGTAATTAATTCACCAAGTTTGATGAAAAAGGTGATGAAAGGTGAAGGTTCAAAAGGGATTTGGATGTGGAAATCACACTGACTTCGAGAGGGGTTTTGTGAGCTTGCTGAGAGTGATGGATCACTGATTTTCCTCCTCTCTTGGAATGAGGTTAGGCCCTCCCATTTACAGGCCCAGGGCATTGCCGATCGGCATATCCCCGTTCCTGCCAATCGACAGGTGTGTTTAGGCACGCTGCCAATAGGCAGGGCTTGAAACCTGTCATTTGGTAGTGTCTTTCAGATTCCTTCGAAAAATCGATCGTAAAGTATAAACCGTTGATCTGAATCACGCACGAGGTGAACCATTGGAAAAGGTATTTCAGAGACCTTCAGAATTCCTTGGACTGCTCCCGGGTTCGGGAGTTGATTTTGGGTCAAATGTGGCTCGGAAGCGCTCATCGGCCCTTTGGACGAGGAAACTTTAGACGCAAACGGATCGTTCGTCCGCATGGTAAGTCAGAATCACGCACGGGGCAGACTGTTAGAAATGTTAGGAGATGTACTTCTACATTCCAAAGAGTTTGGCCTGGTTCAGGGAGTTGACTTTGGTCAACTGGGGCCTGGAAGCATTCAGTGACCTTTTGGAGTAAAACAGATCGTTCGTCCGTACCGTAAGTCAGAATCACACACGGGGTGAACCTTTGGAAAGGGGTTTCAGTGCCCTTTGAAGATTCATTCAGTCTCCTTCAAGCTGAAGAGTTGAGTTCGGTCAAACAGAGCTTGGGAGCATCTGGTGACCTCCTGATCGAATTTAGGGGAAAATGGGTCGTTCGTCCGCATGGTAAGTCAAAATCGCGCACAGGAGGGACCGTTGGAAAGGGTATTCAGTGCCCATTCAAATATTCACTCAGTCTCATTTGAGCTGAAGAGTTTGACTTTTGGTCAAACGGAGCCTGGGAGTGCCCGAAGGCCTTTAGGTCAGTACCCGGGGTATGACTTGCGTTTGCAATGATGAAGGGACGTGCTAGGGACCTAAGGAGAGGTTAGGGGGTATTAGAATGGGGTGTCTATAATAGGCATTCATGCAACCCAATTGCCATAATACGTAAGCAATAATTAATGTCTCTACTCTCCACGATATCTATTTATATACAACCTCTATAGGACTTACATTCTCTCCTAGGTTTTCATACAAGTTCAATATCTCGAGTATCATTACACCCTTAATTCCCTAAAACTTTGGATTTTAAGTCACCCGTTACTCACGTAGGTTAATACACTCACTTGGATAAACCTACTATGATTTTTAACTCGATCGGACCTTAAAAACCCATTCTGGAATCTCATTAGAAGTAAAGGGATTCTCGTTCAAACGTTCTTTCGAAATGAAGTTTCCACTTCAAATGAACTTCAACATCTCGTTAGAAGGTTCATTGGATTTTTCGTTCGAAAGATCGTTCGAACAAGGACGTTTGAACGATATGGGCAGGTCTTCGAAAGAAAAATCCGAACAGGCCCAGTTCTTCCCAAATTCGATTTTTTTCCAACTTTCAATCTTCAATACCAATCCAAAACTCATCCCGACTCTAATTTAATGTTTCTAAACTATTTATAATCACCTTAGGACCTCATTAATGCTAATTAGAGCACAAATCCTTACAAGTATTCAAAGAAAATTCAACAATTTCTTAAATCTCTAAAATTCTCATAAAAAGAACCCAACTGATTTTTATTATTCTAAATCCTTAACTTAACTCGTTTTTTTGAACATAAAACCTTCGGATTTATCAAAATACAAAAGGGCAATTCCTCTACATGCATACCCATCTCCAATTTCTAAGATTCTCCACAAATTAATCTAATTAAACCTAGTTTTATTTGCAATAAGTTTATATAATCGAATCTAAATCAACATGAACAATATAATGCTAAAAGAGGAGCAAGAATAACACTTGCCTTGGAATGGACTTCTGGTTCTCGAGTTGAAATTGATATATGGTTGATCCTCTCGTCGTGATCTACACTTTGGAACAACTTTTGGGGGAAATCCTTGAGTTCTTGCCCTTGTTCTCCAATGGAGTCTTCTTCCTCCTTGGTACTCCCCTCTCTCTCTCTCTCTCTCTCTCTCTCTCACGTAGGTTGTAACTGATAGACCACTAACCCTCTAATTTTTTTTTTTTTGGGGGGGGGGGGGGGGGAATATTGCTTTATTAATAATCACAAGATGGCCTAGCCTCTTCTAAATAGCTTATATCAGAGAAAATCTCAGAGAAAGAAAGTAAAATGAAACATAAATGAGGTTCTTTATACAATAGAACCCTTACAAAGACAAAAGCTGAAGAACAAATTAAAGAGAGCTTAAAACAATCAAAAGAAGAAACAAGACACCAATGGCCACTAGACATGTCTAATAGAAGGGATACCCCATTTATCTACTTTAAGAATGCCTTTAAGATTCTTTGGAAAATCATTTAAAGTAAGGGAAAAGCAACCCTTGCCCTCCGAACTGGCAACCTTGGCAAGAAAATCAGCCACTTGATTTGCCTCTCGATATGAATGAACTATTTTGACCTTCATCATCTTCAAATAATTCCTGATTTTAAAAACAACCCTGATAATTTTCCATGGAGGCTTACTTCTATTAAGGATGATATCTACTAAAACCTTAGAATCAGTCTCTATCAGGAGGTTATAGTCTTTTAAGTCCATAAAAAACTCAAGGACTTTAAGCAAAGCCAAAGCCTCAGCTTCCATATTAGATACCTTACCAAAATTTGCATAAAAAGCCCAAATCATCTTCCCTAAGTGATTTATAAGCATCCCTCCTCCTCCCCCCTTTCCTGGATTTCCTATCAAACTTCCATCAACATTAAGCTTTAGCAAACCAGGTGTAGGAGGATTCCACTTGATATACAGAATATTTTTGGGCTTTTGAACTATCTATTTGAAGGGTTATCTAATCTTTCTTGTTGGAACCCTCGGTATACCTACCATGCTTGAGGAGGTGCCAGATATCATAGTACCAATAATTTGCTAGCTTGGGATCTTCTGTAGTGACGAGCTCAATGTGGTAGCAGTGGGCTGGTTTGTCTTGCTTTTGAGCTAGGAAGGGGGTCATAGTTATTCCTTCGGTCATGTCGACCATGGATCCCAAGGTAGCGAGAGCATCGACTAGGTTATTCTTTGCTCAAGGTAGGTAATGGAAGGTGATATCTTAGAATTGGGAGGCTAGTTCTTCTAAGTGGGCATGGAAGGGTTGGAGTTTCTCGTCCTTGACTATCCATTTTCTGAACACTTAACCGATGATGAGGACGAAATCCTCATAGATGTCTAGGCGTTGAATACCTTTCTTGAGAGAAACTTTGAGGCCTACTGTGAATGCCTCGTGTTCAGTCATGTTGCTGGTGCAAGGGAAAACCAACTTGATGGCAATGGGAGTGTGGGAGTCATCTGGGGCAATCATAAGTATTCAAATGACATATCCCTTCTTATTGGAAGTGCCGCCAAAGAACATTTGCCATCCAAGGTTGTCTTGAGCAATGCAAAGGATGTTTTCATCTGGGAAATCGGAGATCAAGACATCAGCTTCTCCTACGAGATAATCAGCGAGGTAGTCAGAGATGGCTCTTCCTTTCATGACTTTCTGCGTGATGTACACGGTATCAAATTCATCTAGGGTCATCAACCATCGAGCCATTCGGCTCGACAAGGCGAGTTTCTCAAGCAGGTATTTGATGGGGTCCATTCGGGATACAAGTTTGATGGGGAAGGTGAGCATGTAGTGCAGCAACTTTTGGGTGACCCAAACAAGCGCGATAATTGCCTTTTCCAAATTAGTGTAGTTAACCTCGTACCCGGCTAATTTGCGACTGGCATAATAGATGGCTCTTTCATTACGGGAATTTTCAAGGTATTGGGCTAGCAAATCCCCAGCTGCAGTGTCGATTATGGTTAGGTATAGGAGCAAGGGGAGACCAGGATGTGGTGGCTTGAGTACCGGGGGTTGGGTCAGATATTATTTGATTCGGTCAAAATCTTTTTGACATGCCTCATTCCAAACTTTAGTTGAATCCTTTCGGAGGAGTTTGAAGATAGGTTCGCAGAAGGAGGTTAACTGGCTGATGAACCGGTTGATGTATTGAAATTTCCCAAGGAAACCTTGAACTTCTTTCTCTGTTCGAGGAGGTGGCATCTCAAGTATGGCTTTCAGCTTGGCGGGATCTACTTCTATCCCCTTCTCACTGACCATGAATCTGAAGAGTTTTCCCTTTGTAACGTCGAAGACGTATTTCTGTGGATTGAGTCTCATCTGATACTATTACAGTCGTTCGAAGAAGTTTTGAAGAGCAGGAACATGACCCTCTCTAGTTTTGGATTTGATAATCATATCATCCACATAGACCTCAACTTCTCTATGAATTAGATCGAGCAAAAAGTTGTGGAAGCGCTTTGGTAGGTAGCCCCAGCATTCTTCAGATCAAATGGCATGACAGTGTAGCAAAAGGTTCCCCATGGGGTGATGAATGCAGTTTTTTCTTGGTGGTCTGGGTGCATTTTGATTTGGTTGTAACCGACAAACCCTTCGATGAATGACTTGAGAGCATGACTAGTTGTGTTGTCTACGATCATGTCGATATTGGGTAAAGGATAATCATCCTTTAGAGAGGCTTTGTTCAAATCCCGATAGTCTACACACATCCAAACTTTTCCTCCTGATTTTGGCAGGGCACTATATTGGCTATCCAGTGGGATATTCGATCACACGAATGAAGCCTACGTTCAACTGTTTGACCACCTCTTCTTTGACCTTTAGCGACCATTCAGTGCAGATCTTTCTTAATTTTTGTTTGACCCGCTTGTAATCTGGGAGAGTGGGAATCTCGTGCTGAGCTATTTCAGGATCAATGCCAGACATATCGTCGTAAGACCATGTGAAGACATCAACGAATTCTTTCTTTTATCAATTCTTCGAGTTGTGCATGCTCATGCTCGTCGAGGGTAGTCCCTATCCTAATATCGCTCTGTTGGCTACTAGAATCGAGGTTAACAACAACAGTCTCTTCTTTATAAACTTGAACGTGGTTATATTGTTTATTATTAACCTTATTTATATCAGTTAAGAATTATTCATTTGTAAAATCATCATCATCAAAAGTTTGATTAGAATCTAAACAGTTAATGTAAGGCACAGTAAGATACTCAAAATCTTCATTTATTTCATCGATAGGAAAAACAACATTGAGAACCTCGTCAAAAGAGGACTCGATTATATTTAAACAAGGATAGACAACAGAAGAAGAAATGGGGTAAACATTAGGATTAGGGGAGGTTTTAGCAGGTAGAACTAGCACAGCATGCCAATGGAGGAGAGTGTTAGCCCTAGTGTTTGTAAGTTGAAGGAATCTTCGGAGTTAATTTCCTCAATCTCTTTGGTATATTTGATGAGCGGTTGTACTAGGTGTTGGGAATTTTTGGCCCATAGGTATCTGTCTTGGAAAAAGATCTCCATTCCAGGCTTCATCTTCTTATTTGTATGGTCATACCATGGTTCTTAAAAGCCGCAAAAGGGGAAGTCCTCACCCTCTTTGATGAATCGTCCATTCAAGTAATCACCCGGGATAGTCTGGACGCAGTCT
Source organism: Sambucus nigra (assembly GCA_949130495.1). Taxonomy (NCBI): domain Eukaryota; kingdom Viridiplantae; phylum Streptophyta; class Magnoliopsida; order Dipsacales; family Adoxaceae; genus Sambucus; species Sambucus nigra. The sequence continues at coordinate 95,107,896 of OX422211.1, forward strand.
AGTCCTCTCTTTGGTCGAGACTGGCGGATCATTCTGAGCTCTTGTTCTGACGGTTGATACCCCAAACCATAAGGAGGGAAAGCCTTATTTAGTTCAATGGGCTCAAGTATCCCTTACTGTCTTTGCCCTAGCCCCAGTCCGGGCATGAAGTGCATGTTTCTGAACATCTGAATCACATTGACGTTGCCATGAGGGTCTTTTTTTGGACAAAGCCTTTCTTTGAAGTTATCCCCTATTGGGAGTAGAAGTGGTTCAACTCGGAATCCTAATAGGAGCGTATCATTTGACCCGTGTTATATCTCAAGGATTGGACTGCTCGTACTTGCACCATCGACATTGTCGTCGTCGCCCAAGATGGTAATGACTCGTCTATCGATGAAGAATTTTAATTTCTGATGGAGTGAGGAAGACACGCCCTTGATACTGTGGAGCCAAGGTGGTCCTAGCAATAGGTTGAAACAGGCTGGGATGTCAATAACTTGGAATTCGACGACAGGGTTTATAGGGCCAGCCCCTATAACAAGCTTTATGGATCCCATTACCTCTCGACGGGTATTATCGTAGGCACGCACAACAACGGAGGTTGGAGCGAGGTCACTTTCTTTCAGGCCTAAACATTTGAAGGTTCTCAGTGGACAGATATTCAAGGCGGATCCATTATCGATAAGAGAGAGTGGCACAACCTTCCCCATAACTTCGATGGAGATGTTGAGTGCATGATTGTGGTTTAGCCCAATCTTAGGGATTTATTCTTTGGAAAAGGATAGCATTCGGGTAGAGGTCAAGGATCTGACCAAATTTACCGCTTCTTCTAGTGTGGTAGAAGGAGGAACTGTGGGTCCAATGAGTAACTTGATCAAAGCATTTCTGTGTAGCTGAGAAGACATGAAAAGCCCCCATAGAGTGATATTAGCTTGAGTTTTCTTCAGTTGATCGAGGATCCTTCTCTCCTCGAGGGTCATTTCTGGCATTGGAAGGTTTTCAACGCCCTTCCCTTTGTCCTTGGCTGGTAGTGAGTTTGGGATCACGTAATGCCTCCCTGATCTGGTTATGTGATTTATTGAAGAAGGGAAAAATATGAATCTCATTTCCTCGTCGATCTCGGGTTGTTTTGCCACCTTGTTTATTTCTCCGAGGAGTTCTTTAAATGATATCATTTCACACATGTCGGCTACCGGGCCAGTTTTCTCAAAATCTGATTCTTTATTTAAATCTCTGAATTCTTTCCCCTATCCGGTGGCAACAATTTTGTCTTTCCATGTAAAGTCGATACATTCCACAACTTTAACATCTTCTTCATACAGGTCATCCCATTCCGTGGGGATGTATAAGGGTGAAGGGACCAGGCACCCCTATAGATTCAGAGTATCAAATAACTCGGTCATACTGCAAATATTGTTGGTTTGCCTGAATAATTCTCCCATGATCTGGATAACATCATCCAGGCTGACTTCATCGATTGGTACTACCCAACTATCTGACTCTCGGGCCCATTTTTGTGCTTCCAAGAACAGTGTACTGAACCTCTGAAAATCAATGACCATCTGTGAAGGCAATTTTAGTCCGAACTCTAGGAGTTGGTTTAACACTTCTGATAATTCCATGCTTCCATTTTCAGAACGGGTATGGACAACGATGCATGCTCTGGTATGGAGTGACAGTGCCTGATCAGCGAGGCTAGTAGGGTGTAGGAGGAAATATGGTCAAATTTGGAGAGGTTTAGGAAAGTATATGGGTGTGATTTGAGTTGAGGGATGTAATTCTGGGTTCTCTTCTAGAAAGATAGCATTGTCATGATTTTGAAGTGGGTTGTGAGTAGTGTTTACTTAGGATTGGCTGGTGGGGCGATGGTACCCCGGTCAATTAGACCTTGGATTATGTTCGAAGGTGAAAGCATTGGTCGATGGTATGGCCAGCAATTTGGTGAAAGGCGCAATGGGCATCTTCCTTGAAGTTTTTTGGGAGTGGATCTGGCAATGGACGGGGATCCAAAGGTTTGATAAGGTTTTGACTTAACAAGGCTTGATAAACTTTGGAGAGGGGAGCATGGAGCTTGGTGTATTCCTTTCGGACTAGGACAGGGCAGCTTTATGGTGCCCATGAGGTGGTTGGTTGAGACTGTAGCACTGACAGGTTTGTCATATTTTCTAGGGGTGAACTATCCGGACACCTTCTTTGGTTCGACTTTTGTTTTGGCAAGACCTTCCTCGATTTCTACTCCTGCTTCTCTGAGAGCTCAAAAGTGGGGATAGTATTGTCCTCCCATCGTTGCTCGGACATGGGGTAAGAAGTTCTTCTTCACTATGCTAACTTGTTCTTTCTCGGAAGGTTGATTGGTCATGGTTGCCGCTTTTTCCCTCCATCGGGCTATGAAGTTAGTGACTGATTCCCTAGAGTTCTATTTGAGCATCTCTAAATCATGGCGAGTGACCTCAAGCTCTTCATTGTATTTGTATTATGACATGAATTCCCGGGCTACATCCTCCCAGCTACGAATTCTGGACTCTTCGAGATACAAAAACCATCAGAGGGCGCTATCCTTCAAAGTTTGCTGAAACAATTGGGCCATCACTTCTTCAGAAGCCCCTAGTAGAGTCATGGAATGGTGATAACTTCGAAGATGAACAATTGAGGGTCCACTTCCTCCGAATTTCTCGATATTCGGCATCTTGAACTTCTCGGGTAACCTCGCTTTAGGATAAGGAGACATGTGGGTGTAGTCCATGTAATTTATTGAGATTCTGACTTGGTAAAACTTCTTGGTGAGCATCTTGAGGTCTTCTTTGACTTTGTTCAGCTCCTCCTTTTTCGGATCAATGATCATAGGTAAGTTAGCCCCATGTTGGGCAAGATTCGGCATCGGAATCTGGGCAGGCGGCGGTCCATTAACAGGAGGGGAATGTGGAGCGTTCTGATACTCTTCAAGAACCCAGATGCACTCGGGTAGATCCATAGCATGAGGGAATAGGGCCTCGGGTTCTTGAGGAATGGGAACCTGGTTTCGTTGCATCTCTCGGACCTCAGTTTGGAGGTTGTCAATCTTGGACACAAGTTGAGGTAGGACTACCGTCAGATCCGATTGCACAATGAGTACTTGATCTGTGTTCTCCATGGAAAGCGGATAGATTCCGGACTCGAAAGGAGTAATAGGGGAACAGACGGAACTCCGGGGTGACTTGACTGAAGACCGAAGCCAAAAAGGAGCCAGGCCAAGGGCTTGTGATCGACCTGAGAAGGGGTAAAATGGGATTTATTTTTGAGAAAAAAAGGGATGAATATATTCTTAACATTTTTTTTGGAGATTTAAGGACAAAATATTTTTGGATTTTTGATTAAGAGAGGAGAAATGTTTTTGGATTTTTGATAAGGAAAGGAAAAAATGTTTTTGGATTTTGGATTAAAAAAAAGAGAATTTTCTTTTTGGAGACGGTCTCAGCATGATTATTATAATTATTATGTTTTCACTTGTATTAATTCTCCTAAATGCAAAATGAAATGCCGGACGGGACCCGAGCCTAGAAAAATTGGGTTTGTAATATATGCAAAGTTATGGCTGGACTTATGACCAGGCTCACGAGCAGGGTCCCATTTTTAAAAATGCGCAAAAAATTCAGGTGGCAGGCTGACCCAGAATTTTGGCAGAGTTTCGGGTAGAAATCGACAATCTAACATGTGTGTCCTAGGCTTGACACCTATATGCGGGTATGCAGTTGGTTGGGTGAATCAAAAAGGGTTCCCCCCTTTAGCGTGACTTCTACGATATACGTCTTGCTCTTACGAGAAATCGGTACATGTGGACAAGCCATTTGATATATACCTGAGTGTATGTGAATTTCCTCACCATATACCTAATGGGGATAGTACGTGTGAGAGCGAATTCGATATACTCGGCGTACGTAAATGAGTTCCTTACGATATACCTCCCGTTATGACTTCGGTCAAGCGGTACGATGCGGGGGGAACCATTTGATATACGTCGAAGGTACTTGGCCAATGGAAGGTGAGAGTCATATCGCTTAGGCTAACTGCGCCCTACCGGACCAGCGCCCATCACGAAGTGACCCTCTAGTTACTGGGTAAAAATTTGGTCAATAACAATGCTCTTTGGTGATGTCGTGTGAATCATGCATGATTATCTTATTAGTATCTTATGAGAATGTCTTTTTTGTCTATGCCAAACAGGGAGCAAAGTACAAGTACCAATGGTTCACCAAGTATGGATGGATAATGCGTGCAACATGTGGATATATGTGATCCTAGGTGCACGTGGTGCGAAGTGTACATGGAGAATTTTCTACAAGTGTGTGAATAAAAGCGTAAGTATGGGAGATACATGAAAAATGGGAACATGCAAAAATGGGGAAAATATGAACAAGTATAACATCCATGTAAATAGAGTCTATCCCTCAAAAGAAAATCCCCAGCAGAGTCGCCACTGTGGCCATCTCCCCGATCCTCTCGGTGGGCGGGCGCGTGATGAAGGATCCTAGGTCCCGCGCATCCCACTCGGGAGCGCTTCGGCCGACGTCATTTGGGTGAGGTGAAAAATATAGAGAGATGTAGTCGTCAGTCTATTTTACTCAAAATAGACAAAAGAAAGGGAACAATCCCGAAGGACAGCATCCAAAGACATACTAATGCGTACGAAACCAAAAATGATTCGAAAAGGGCCCGAAGGCTAAGTTATGAAATGGGAAGGTGTTAGGCACCCATTCCACCCTTTTGGTCTCTCATGGGTTTTTGTTATTTTCCTTTATTTTCCCCTTGATATGTGTGCATGTGTATATATAGTGGAGATAAGAATCATCGACTTTCACCATGGAAGAGGTAAAGCGAGTCATCCGTAGGAAGGTATAAAAATATTAGACAATAGGATTTACATGATTATCCTTACATTGACCGTTATGATGGAACGATAACGCATGTGGAATAATACGCCACTAAGAACAAATATATGTATATATATAATATAAGAGAGTGGGGTTTAGAGAAAATAGAAAATGAGAGAAAAAGTAAAAATAGGACTCGAGTCTCGAGTTTTACCCCGAGACGCCTACGTAGCCTATAGAGGCATCAAAGTCCACATAGTTCGCATGCAAAACGAGGGGTGGGGTTTATCCCATAAATCCAACCAGGGGATTCTCTTATTTTTGTGTGTGTGTGTATGTAGAAAAAGTGTTTTAGTTGTGAGAAAAGTGTAAAAAAAGTATGAGAATTCCCGTTTGGAATTTATGAGAAAACCCTATTTTTCTTATTTTTTGGGTTTTTATTTCTATGAAAATAAGAGATGTGCAATAATACTAACTAAAAAGTTTATTAGGATATGTGAGATGAGAGAATAAAAATGCTAAGTAATAAAACAAATTAATGTGAATTTATGAGAATTTAAGGAGAGAGTTGAGAAAATTGGACCTTCTTGAAGATCTTGAGCTTGATATTGAATGTTGGAGAGCAACCCTTAGACTTGGATGATGATGTAGGGTAGTGAATTCACCAAGTTTGATGAAAAGGATGATGAAGAATGAAGGTTGGAATGGGATTTGGATGTGAAAATCGCGCTGACTTCGAGAGAGGTTTTCTGGATTTACTGAGAGTGATATCTATCAGATCTGGGCTCCTCCTACAAGTGAGCTCAGGCCTCCTTTTTATAGGCCCGGGTCATTATCGATCAGCATAGCCTTGTTCCTTCCAATCGGTAGGTGCGTTTAGTCACACTACCGATAGGCAGGGTCTGGGACCTGCCGTTTGGCAGTGTCTTCCAGGCCTTTTCGAAAAATTGGTCGCAGAACGCAAATCGTTGATCAGAATCGCACATGGGGTAGATCGTTGGAAAGGTAATTCAGAGACCTTCAAAAGTCCTTTGGACCGCTCCCGGGTTAAGGAGTTGACTTTGGCTCAAATATGGCTCGGAAGCATTCGTCAGTCCATTAGACGGGGAATCGTCGGACGCAAACGAATCGTTCGTTCGCATGTTAAGTCCTAATCATACACGGGGAAGATCGTTGGAAAGTTTAGGATATGTACTTCAACATTCCAAATAGTTTTATCCGGTTCGGGGAGTTGACTTCGGTCAACCGAGCCCTGGAAGTATTTGGTGACCTTTCGTAGTAAAACGGATCGTTCGTCCGTATCGTAAGTTAGATTTGCCCACGTGACGGACCGTTGGAAAGGGGTTTCAGTGCCCTTCGAAGATTAATTTAGTCTCGGTCGAGTTGAAGAGATTACTTAGGTCAAACAGAGCCCGGGATCCCCCGGTGGCCTCCTGGTTGAGTTTCGGGAGAAAACAGGTCGTTCGTCCGCGTGGTAAGTTGGAATCTCTCACGGTATGGACCATTGAAAAGGGATTTCAGTGCCCTTCGAATATTCATTCAGTCTTGATCGAGTTGAAGACTTTGACTTTTGGTCAAACGGAGACTAGGGGTGCTCGATGGCTTATAGGTCAGTACTCGGGGTATGACCTGGGTTTGTACTGATAAAGGGAGGTGCTAGGTACCTAAGGAGAGTTTAGGGGGTAACAAAATGGGGTGTCTACAAGTTGTCAATAATTTTTTCCTATTCAATTCCTATATGTTTCAAGGGTTTTCACATTACTAATTTGATGTTCTATAGCATAGATTTCTCCAACGTGGAAGATTTAGTGTCCTTAATATAATCACCAACAATGTTAGGATTTAATGTTATTTTTACATACATTTGAATTGTTTCAACTAATTAATTTTTTCTCTTTGTTCTTGAATAACTCTACAAACGTTAAATGATCTATGCCTAAATATTTGAATTTGTACTCATTTTTTTTTCTATATGTTTTTTTTTTAAAATTCAATTACTTGTATGCCTAATTCATCTTGTATCTCTAATTTATCATCAATCCATCTAAACCACCATCTTTAATTTCTACGCACTTCCTATATTTTTTCTTCCCCATCTTCCAATTTCACATAAATCACTTTATTTAATATAATGGAGTGAAATTTACCTATAATGTTTCCCCATTGAAATGTGCAATTTTTTTAATGCATAATGTCACAATTCTCTTTCATGACTATGGTAACCGTGAGAGCTTACAGTTTCAAGGAATGAACTAATTTGATATCAATTATCATGTCCATAGAGCATGACAAAAAAATCCATAAGGCACAACAAAAAAATAATGAAAAATAAATACTTTTAAAAGAATTAAAAGTAATATCTAACTCACCCTTCAATGAGATAAATTTATCCACATTATTCTATCACGAGCTCACATGCTTGCTTATATGACACCATCCATGATCTTACTAATTCCAATCCTCTCTATTTAATCTAATTGTTTAGTATATATGGAAAATCCATGCACTAAATGTAACATGCTCTCAAGTCAGGTAATAAATTCAAAGAAAAGTAAAATTGCGCACATATGTGGTTTGACAACTTGCCCTTATCAGTAGCGGTGTTGGATTTCTTATTATTATCGAGGTTAAAATCTGATAGATTTTATTATATACAACACTCAACATGCCTACCTTGAGGGTGGAGTACTACTGTTTATAGGAGAACGATACATATTTGTTGGGAGTCCCCCATTGCGTATGTATGGGACCCAAAACTATGTGCTTATTTATTTATGATAACTTATTTGTTGGAATGTTTATTATTATATAAACCCTCTCTTGGATCTCCTAGGGTTGTCCACGTTGAAATATGCAATAGGTTTAGGCTATTAATTCTCTCAAATTGGCACTCACAATCGTCCCCAAGTATCCTTGTTTTTAAGAAAGTAGAGAAAATTTTGGGAATTGAAATGAGAGTCATTGTTGTACTTTTACCTAGTGTCCCTTCTAATGATTGCACGTCACAACTTATGTGAATGAACGCACATTAAAATTTAGGGTTTATTATATATAAGTCCTATTAGACATTTCTTTACTCATTCTAGTCCCACGATGTCTTCCCCCTACATATAGGTCTTATTCCTATTTTTTTGGGACTTTTTTTTATTACTATGCCCTTTTAAAACCAACCACCCTTAACTTCCTTTAGGAAGTTACATAAGTGGTTGAACGTTTTTATTTTATTTTCAAATGATCATAACTTTTGATTGACAAATCCATTTTTCACAAAATTATTATTTTTGAAATCTCCTCGCCGAGATCTATCAAACAAGATCCATGAAGCCTATAAAATTTGGAAGAAATAAAATTACACAGACAGTAAACTTTACTGTATGCAGTAAAAAAAGAAATAGTTTTATATCTATGACATTTTCACAAACAGTGACATTTTTTGTGTTAATATTACATAGACAGTAAAATTTACTAGTTAAATAAATGAATATTGGATAAATGTGTGTAAGAGAATATTGGATAAATGTGTGTTTGAGCGACTAAATGGGTTAAACTAAAAATATGTGTCTTTTTTTCAATATATATATATATATATATATATATATATGAGTTTATAGATTATTTGACTCATTTATTTAACTAGTAAATTTTACTGTCGATGTAATATTAACATAAAAAATATCACTGTATGTGAAAATATCATAGATATAAAACTATTTCATATTCTAGTGCATACACTAAACTTTACTCTTTGTGTAATTTTGTTTCTTCAAAATTTTATAAGCTTCATGGATCTTGTTTGATAGATCTCGGAAAGACAATTTCAACACATATATAAAACTATTTCAACACAGTAAAATTTACTATGTTGGTCAATTAATGTTTGTGTGTGTATAAAGACACCTATTGATAATTTAAGTCATTTAGTTACTCAAATACTCATTTATCCAATAATTTCTTATTTTTAAAGCTCCGTGCGAGTGACACCCCATGCCACCCCTAATCACCCCAAACAGGAGCTCCGGTTTGTGGTGGGTAGAGCTGGCATGGGTTGCCGTTGGCGCAAATCTTTACAAATAAGATAATATTGAATAAATTGAGTTTGGATCCACGAGATCTTCAGTTTGGGTGAGTAGGGGTGGCATTTGCCATTGGTGCGGACCTTTAAAAATAAGAGCATATTGGATAAATGGGTGTTGAGCAACTAAATGGGTTAAACTAAAAATGTGTATCTTTTATATATATATATATATATATATATATATATGAGTTTTTAGATTATTTGACCCATTTATTTAACTAGTAAATTTTACTGTCTGTGTATTATTAACACAAAAAATGTCACTGTTTGTAAAAATGTCATAGATATAAAATTATTTCATATTTTAGTGTATACAGTAAAGTTTACTGTCTGTCTAATTTTTTTCCTTCAAAATTTTATAGGCTTCATGGATCTTGTTTGATAGATCTCGACGAGGAGATTTCAAAATTAATAATATTTCAAAAAACAAATTTGTCAATGAAAAGTTATGATCATTTAAAAATTAAAAAAAAAAAGATCCAACCACTTATGTAACTTCCCCAAGAAGTTACGAGTGGTTGGTTTTGAAAGGGTATAATTATAAACATAAGTCCCCAAAAACTAGGAATAGGACTTATAGGGAAAAAATATGGTGGGACTAGAATGAGTGAAAAAAATCTAATAGGACTTATATGCGAAAACCCCTAAAATTTACCATTGGAAAGTTAGCACTAATGATGGATGCAATTCCTTGAAATTTGTTAATCTCATTTACCAATAAACCTTCATCATTTAGTGATTCATGTACTTCCTCAATGGTTCCTTCAAGAAACAATTATATTTCCAAGGCATCCCATGATTTATCGCTCTTTGTATGTGTTTGTGTGTGTGTGTGCAAGTCATCTTTTCTTGACCTCTGGATATTCAGTTTTGTTGGTTTAATATTGTTTAGTTTTTCTTTCCACTTCTTGATCAAATGGGTGTTTATACCATAAATATTGGACGAATTCAAGAGTATAATCGCCCACTCTCTTAAGCCAATATTTTAGGCTTTTTTTAGTTAGCATATCAGAATTGTTAGTTTCCTATTTTTTTAGCCTTTATTCACTGTAACAGAGTATTAGTGTTATAGTGTTTCCTTCTTTAGAGTATTAGTGTTTTAGTGTTTCCTACTTTTATCTATCTGTAATCTTCATATAAATTACAAGGCATGTGAATGAATAAAACAACTTTTCTCCTTCTCTCTCGTGGTATCCATTTTATTATGGTATCAGAGCAATGAATCTATTTCAGTCATATATTCATTTTTTTTATTCTCTGTTCTTCACCATGTTTTCTGAAACTCTTGCCACCAGCATCACATCATCATCATTATCTCCACAACCATCAGCACCTATCAAAACAGATCCTTATGCCATTCATCACTCAGATAGTCCATCTACCATTCTTGTTACACTTTTATTGACAGGAGAAAATATGGATTATGGAGTCGTGCAGTAACAATGGCACTTCGTGCAAAAATAAAGCTTGGTTTTATTGATGGGTCACTTCCCATTCCAAAGGAGAAAAATGATATTTCTAACTGGGAACGATGTAATGATTTGGTTGGAAGTTGGATTCTTAATTCTATCTCACCTGAGATCCTCCCTAGTATCCTATATGCTGAAACTGTAGCATATATCTGCACAGATCTGATGGATCATTTTTCTATATTTAAGGCTCCTAAGATCTATCAATTGAAACAATCAATATCTGCCCTCAAGCAGGAAGGTATGTCTGTTTCATTATATTTCACACAACTCAAATCTTTATGGGATGAACTCAGTTCTATTACTTCTATCACTCCATGTATCTATGGTAATGCTAAAGGCATTATTGATCAGCAAAATCAATATCGTGTCATGGAGTTTCTTCAGGGACTCCATGATCATTTTTCAGCTATTCAAAGTCAAATTCTCTTAATGAAACTGTTCCCTTCAATTCAGCGTATCTGTAATTTGGTACGTTAAGAAGAAAAATAGCAAGAGATTCATATTCGAACAACTTTTACCATTGATTCAGCAGTGCTTCAGGCGTCTAAACAGCCATTTCAACCGGTGGAAAAGCGCCAACGCCGTTTCTGTGAGCATTGTAACAAGCATGGTCATACCCTTGCTACATTCTACCAGATTCATGGCTTTCCAGATAAGCAGGTGAAGAAATAAGGGCCACCATTATCCTCTTCCGCTACTTTTCCTAATCAGTTAACATATGAATAATACAACAAGCTCATTACACTTCTAGCTAAAGAAGAATCTGGGGGATCATCAGTCCATTTTACAGGTACAACCCTCACTTTTTTATCCTCTTATTGGATTATTGATTCAGGTGCTTCTAATCATATATGTACATCACTTTTCTTCATATTACACTGTTCATAAAAGTATGTCAGTTTAATTACCTGATGGTTCTCAAGCACCTGTGACGCATATAGACACGGTTCAATGTTCATCATCACTTACTCTCAAGAATGTTTTTCACATTCCATCCTTTAAATTCAATTTGTTATCTATTTCACAATTAACAAAGTCAACAAATTGTGATGTAATTTTTTCATCTTCTGAATGTATATTTTAAGACCGAGCAATGGTGAAGAAGATTGGCCGGGGTAGTGCTCAAAATGGTCTCTTTTATCTTGATGCAGATTTAGACTTTAATTTTTCTTTTTCATTCAAGCATTGTAATAAATTAGACGTATGGCATTCTCGCCTTGGTTATCCATCTAGGTCTTGTTTTGATTTCCTTGTTAGGAATTCTTCAGATATTACTGCAAGTAAGGATTTTATTTGTGATCTATGACCACGTGCTAAACAACCGCGTCCTTCCTTTTCTCAAAGTGCATCTTGTTCTTCTCGTTGTTTTGAATTAATTCATGTTGACATTTGGGGTCCTTTCTCTATACCTTCTAATAATGGATCACGTTTCTTTTTAACTATTCCTGATGATTATTCAAGGTGTACTTGGATTTATTTAATGAAATATAAATCATAAATTTTCACCATGTTAATTCATTTTTTTAATCAAATCAATCGTCAATTCAATACAAAAATTTCTCGTATCAATTCTGGAAATGGGGACATTTTTCTTCCTCAACTTCAAACCATTCGTCCAGATAATGGTTCTGATTTTTTTCTAAACCATTTCAAACATAGTTTCATGATAATGCAATTATTCACCAACGTAGTTGCGTTGCGGCCCCCCAAAAAAATGTTGTTGTAGAACGTAAGCATCAGCATCTACTTGATGTTTCTAGAGCTCTACGATTTCAAGTAAACTCGTCTCTTTCTTTTTGCAGTGAATGTATTCTCACTGCTACCTTTCTTATTAACACACTTCTAACTCCGATCCTTAAATATAAATCACCTCATCAAGTTTTACTTGGAACTGTTCCCTCATATTCATCTCTTCGAGTCTTTGGATGTTTATGTTTTGCTAAAACTATGAAAATTCAACATAAATTTGATGAACGAGCCAAACCTGGTGTATTTGTTGGTTATCCAAATGGTCAAAAGGGATATCGTATATATGATTTCAAAACTCATCAAATCTATGTTTTTCGAGATGTCATATTTCACGAGTTAATTTTTCCATATCATGATCTTCCATCTCCATCATTGAAAAATTCCATAACCATTAATCCAATCAATGATGATGGAACTTTTTATTACACTTCCTTATAAATTGCTCCTACTGATATTTCTCCCAGTGCTTTTATCCCTTAGAACATAGTCGATTGTTCCAATGCTTCTCTAGTGACTATTCCTACATCTTCTCATCTTAATATCTCAACGACATCTACATCTATTTATAGGGGCACTCCGTCCACTAACTCTCATTCGATGACACCTGCTCCTATCATTAATAATCATCCTCAACGAATTCGTCATCCTCTAGGTCATCTGAAGGATTATATTTGTAATCAGATTTCACTCTCAACTGCTTTTCCGCTAGAAAATTATTTTTCTTTATGTCATCTAAGCCATTTCCATCATGCCTTTATAACTAATATCATTTAACATCAAGAACTAAAATCTTATTCTTTCCATTTCTGCTATTAAAAATTGGTCATTACACCTTGATGTCAACAATGCATTTCTCCAAGGAGATCTCAATGAAGAAGTCTATATGAAACTTTCTCCTGGATTCTCTCACAAAGGGGAGACTCATGTGTGCAAATTAAATAAATCTATATATGGTCTTAAACATGCTTCTCGTCAATGGTTCTCTAAATTCTCCACCACTTTTATTCGTCGAGGTTTTCGTCAATCTATTTCAGACTATAATCTTTTTACATATACTCGTGATCAGACTTCTATTTTCATTCTCGTCTATGTTGATGATATCATTATCACTGAAAATAATGATGATGCCCTCTATGATATCAAACAATTTCTTGCTCAATCATTCTCCATAAAAGACCTTGGTAATCTTCGTTATTATTTAGGTATCAAAGTCTCTCGCTTTAAAGAAGGCATTTTTCTATCTCAACGCAAATATACTCTTGACATCTTATCTGATTTTGGTATGGCTGGTTCTCGACCATCTGATTTCCCTATGGAATAACATCTTCGTTTACGCCCAGAAGATGGTACTCCCCTCCCTGATATAATAATCTATCGTCGACTTGTGGGACGTCTTTTGTATCTCACTGTAACACGACCTGATATTAAATATGTTGTACACACACTTAGTCAATTCATGCAATGCCCTCAATCCACTCAACTTGATGCTGCCATCCGGATTCTTTGTTATCTGAAAGGCATTGTTGCTACAGGTTTATTTATTTCTGCCTCTAGCTCTCTCACTTTAGTAGGATATGCTGACTCTGACTGGTTCGGTTTTCCTACTACTCGCCGATCCACCACTGGTTATTTCACTATGTTAGGTTCTAGTCCCATTTCGTCGAAAACCAAAAAACAACCAACAGTTTCTCGTTCTTCTCTAGAAGCAGAATATCGTTATCTCACTGCACTTACTTCTGAGTTGCAATGGTTACGATATCTTCTTTCAGATCTTGGTTTCAACCATCCACAACCAATTCCCGTTCATTGTGATAGACAAGCTGCTATCTACATTGCTGCAAACCCTATATTTCACGAGCGCACAAAACACATTGATATTGATTGTTATTTTGTTCCAGAAAAAATTTCACGCAGACCTCATTGCTCCTTCCTACCTCCGTTCCAGTGACCAATTGGCGGACCTTCTTACCAAACCACTTGGAGGTGACGCTCATCGCCGGCTACTTCCCACGTTGGGTGTTCTTGACATTTCAATCCTAACTCCAACTTGAGGGGGGGTGTTGGACGAATTCAAGAGTATAACAGCCCACTCTCTTAAGCCAATATTTTAGGATTTTTTATTTAGCATATCAGAATTATTAGTTTCCTATTTTTTAGCCTTTATTCACTCTAGCAGAGTATTAGTGTTATAATGTTTCCTTCTTTTGAGTATTAGTGTTTTAGTGTTTCCTACTTTTATGTATCTGTAATCTGCCTATAAATTACAAGGCATGTGAATGAATAAAATAGCTTTTATCCTTCTCTTTCGTGGTATCCATTTTAAAAATAACCAATGATATAATCTCTATCTTCAAGAAAAATTCATCCTGGATTGGCTAACTATCAAGTTGTCAGATGGCACCACTTATCCACTAAATGTGGAAGATGTCACTTTCTTGTTATCCCACTTTAGTACCAATTATATACGATTACCTTGGGTGAACAACATCCATATATCCCCGCTTACTGGTCTATTATCTATTTTTCCTTTTGTAGCCTTTGTCATGACATCATTGAACTCCTTGAGAAACATCTCATAGTCGTGGGGCCTAAACTCTACAATGGTATCTGCTAGAACTTTCCCTTTGATGTTTATCCAGGGCAAGTATTCGATATAAAATCTCCCCAACTCCATAGAGCAATCTTACGAATTATTTTTACAGTGTATCCCTTTAAGATTGATGATTTCACTATGGTTATTATCATTGTTCTAAAAAACCCGCCTAGGCTCCGCCTAGGCACGCCTAGGCTTGAGGCTTGGGAGAAACGCCTCGCCTTAAGATTTTGACGCCTTATGCTTGATGAAACCCTTAAGGCGTACTTTTTCTCTAAAAACAACAATGCTTTAGTGAAACGATATCGCCTTTTAAAGATTTTTTTACAAACCGGACCATTATCTCATCCAAAATAATCAAATAGTATTTTTATCTGCAAATATTCAGACATATATTTATGATATGTACAATTTTAGTATTTTAATATCCTTGTTATGGTTGAAAAATATTAAAATATATTAAAAAGGCCTAAACGCCATTTCACGCCTTTTTACGCCTAGGCTTCTAAGGCTTAAGGCTTGGCCTCCACGCCTCGATCACGCCCCGCGTTTTTTAGAACCTTGGTTATTATATATCCCTGAAAATAGTGTCACAACTTGCGGGATGCGATTTCCAAGGGGTATGCCAACTGTTAGTCAGAATATAGGTTTGATTTAAAATTTTAATTTTTAAAATTACCTATTTAACTCATTCTAATCACAATCCTTTGTAATTTTAACTTACTAGTTTTTAGCTTCGCGCGATGCACGGATGCTATGAAATTCTTGTTATACAATGCAATGCAAACATACTTTCAAACATAGGGGTAAAATATTAACATTAAAAGACCTATTTTATAGTTGTGCGATACATGCTTTTAATGTAGAAAAAACTATAAAATGATAATGAATATATGCATTTTATTTGTAGAATATTTGAGGTGAAATAAATACTTGCATGTAAAATTGAAATGCAAAAAAGAGAACCTTTAATGACGAAGTAGTGTAAATTAAACAAACAAAAAGAATAAAACACACAAACAAAATACACACACATGGGTATGTATATATCATAAAAACTATTTTTTAAAACAATATTTTTTTTATAAAAATATAAATATATAACTTTATTATAAAACTATAATTTTAGCATTTTTTTTATAATTTTTTTGACAAAACTTGATTTTATAAAGATTATCATTAAATATTTTATTATGAATAAAAATTGTATTTTGATAAAGTAGTTTTCTAAAAACTCTAGTTTTTGACTTCATTTCCCTACTTAAATTGCTTTTTAAAAGGTTGTTTTATAAATATAAATATAATTTTTTTAATGAAAAGATATTTTTATAAAGTAATGTTAACATTCAGAATCTAATATTAATACATTTTATTTTTTTATAAAAAAATATTTTTTTGAGTTATATATAAAAAAATTGTTAATTATTAATGTATAACGCAAAAAATATTTTTTTTATAATAAAATGTATAGTTTTGTAAAATGGTCTATAAAATTTGCAATTTAACGTTGCTTTATAAAGACAGTCATTTTCTTTTATATATATATATATATATATATATATATATATATATATATAAGAACATCCATTTAAAACAAAATTTAAGTAAAGAAAAGAAAAGAAGTTTAAAACTTCAATTTTTTGGAAATTTCTTTACAAAAATACAACTTTAATATATAATAAAATAATTTATACTTATCTTTACAAAAATCAACTATTGTAAAAAAAACGTTTTTTATAGAAAAAAAGAGCTAAAACCATTGTTTTTATAAAAAAATAAGTTTTTATTTATATTTTCACCAAAAGAGTGTTGTTTTGAAAAATAATTTATATTTATAAAATAATTTTGTAAAAAGATTATATACATATGTATTATTTTTTTAAGAAAGGTGAAAAGATTGCTTTTATATATATATATATATATATATATATATATATATATATATATATATATATATATATATATATATATATATATATATATATATATATATTGCCACCATTTTTGTGAAGTTAAGCACTTTTGTTTGAAATTTTTTAGAATGTATAAATTTGGGCTTCAATTTTGGTTAGCTAAGTACACAAATGAAGAATTTTGTGTTTACAGGTTCTCATTTCTGAAAATGAAAATGAATAAAGCAAAAACTTCTAAACGGGCGAAATGATCTTCTCGTCGTTTTTCAGTCCATATAATTACATTTTTCAGTTATTTTCATGAAATTATGGTCATTTTAATATCCTGAAATTTCCAATCGTTGCAATTTGAATCCAAAATTTACTTCAGTGTTGCAACGTTAACCCTATTTCTAACTCCGCCCAAATGTTAAGTCAAGCAACTGTTGTGATTTTGGTGTTACATATTTGATTAATGCAGGAGGAATTTAGAACCGTGCACGGTGGATATAGAAGACCGAAAAAACATGAACCAAATTATTAAACACTATACAAACTTCTAACCTTGAAAGTGCACCTCAAAACCCAATTAAACCTTCGAACAAATGTAGATGGACATGCCATGTTTGTAGTAGACTAAGAAGCGTGAAAAATCTAATTAGTTTCACTATTTATCTTAGATACGGGTCAACATGCGAGCTTAATTTTCATTTTTCTTATAGCTTTTCCAAAGATTCATTTTGTCATGAGTTGTAGTTGTGGGTGTTAGTAATTACAATGTTTTGAAACAAGACATGGGGTTGGGGTTGGGGTTGTGTCAATGTGAGTACATATTACAAAAGTTATTTCTACAAGATTTGTTTTTGGATGAATTTAATGTATGTTTATGGTTCAAAACTTGAATATGATTTAATATTTTTTGCATCTAACATTTTGTCATTTCTATCCTTTGTTCACAAGTAGAAATTAGAAGAAAATATGAAGTATAAAAATCTTTTGATGTGTTGGGCATTTGAATTATTCTGGACTGACTTGAAATGGGTAATACTCCATTTGTTATAGTTTAGGGTAGTGGTGCTGAGTTGATTTCTTCAACTTCAGGTAAGATTCATTTCTTCTAAGTTTTTATTATGATGCTATGACATTTACTTTTTAGGTCTATAGAATATTTTATTTTGCCGAACATATGGCACTTCAAAGGTCCTTGCATTATTATGGCACAAAGGAAAATGTATATTCTTGATGTATGGAACTCTGTTTGAGGGTTTAATGGGATTACATGTATGGTGGTCTTGCAGTGGCCTTTTTATTTTTTTATTTGTATTTACTTTAGATATTTTATGTTATTTTAATTTACCGCAATTTTTTTATATCCTTTACAGGAAGATGTACACGTTAAAGGACTTCAAGATGATACAACATGCATTGTGATTGATATACAACCTCCAGACAAGCCGAGTCCTCCTCCCCCACCACCAAAGACACGTGAAAGGACTTTAAGTTGTTTGAATCTTTTATATTAATTTATGAATATGTTCTTATGAATTTTCCATGCTGCATACTAACTGTTTGATGAATTTCTATAAATGAGAGTCATACATGCTATTGAATTTTTCGTGCACGTACATTAATTAAAATTTTTGTGTGTCGTTTTCCACTTTGTGTTCATTGCATTCTTTTGATGTTATGCCGATTGAATGTTCGGTTATACCCAAAGCTACACAGAGTTTAATATTATTCAAAATTGTAAAAAATTAATACATTTAATCTACAGTTGAATGAAAATAGTGTGTCAAAGTCACATGATTAGATACTGATGCAGAGGTGTAGAGTTATTTAGTGTTGAAGACATGTGACATTAACTTTTTCGGAATAAATGCAGGTTAGTGTTGAAGACATGCTTTGGAGAACTAATCTTACAATATAAGGAACACCGTAAAGGACGAGAAGATTGCCTCCAGGATTTCCACCGAGGATAAGAATACGGTTGAGGATTACACATGAACGGTCACATGGTAGATCTATGTTTGTTTCATTAACACAACTTCATTAGCTTTGTTTTTCTATTTTAATCTTTATATGTTCTGCATTAGCTCATCAGGTTTTGGATCGATGATGGTTTTTGACATTGTAGATGCTGGATTAGTTTTCTTATTTTTTTAGTTTACAAAACATGGTACATATTCATTTAATCTTTAGAGTATATTTTGTCCAAAATTGTAGATAATGCAAGGTAGATATTGATTTAATCTTTGCAAAACACGTTGGACAAGCTCCTCACCACCCTTCTCACCATGGCGTCGCCCTCTCCTCTTATGTGAGTTTCATATGGTTTAATTTATATCTGTGTGGTTTAACCTTCTGACCTTCGATTTCTGATTTTAGTTTCAAATTGGGGCTTATTTGAGGAGGTTCGTTTTTCTTTGGTTAGTTTAATTGTATGGGGGGTATTTAGGCATTTACCATTCACTTTTAGTTCCTGGTTTTAGGTACACTAATCTTAGTTCCTGGTTTTAGGTACACTAATCTGATCAACTAAGTATATGGTATATCTACAGTGGATCAACCACATACAACCTTCGAGGTAAGACATCCATAATCTTTTTAATTTCATTACCTAATATTTTTGCTCTTTAAAGTAGCCCTTACAGTGTGTTTCGTGGAATCAATATGCAAAAGATGGAAGAACTTTATAATGATGTTGGGTTATTTTATGTGGTTCGCTTATATCTATTTTTGCATGTCTATTGTGTTCTTAATTTAAATTGCCATTCAGTAATCGATGATGATGGGCGTGATGACTGATTACATGGTGTCAACTACACAGTGTGTGCCTAGGATGCCTTCGTTATGGTGTGCGAAAGTTCCGTGGGGCACATGGTATGAGCATCCAGGGAATAAAGTTGCGATCGTGTCGATGGGTGAAGAATCTAAGCAGTTGTTTCTGCAGAATTCAATTTATATTAATTTATTAACTGGTATACGATTAACCCCAAACCACCTATTATCCCCTCCTATCCAACTCCAACCAGGAACAACCCTCGAGAGATACTTACTAACCCGACCCCCACCTTCTACATGCCAAACATAGCCGGATAGTGACCCATCAACCCGATTTAAACCATTTACTACCCAAAGTGCGGGCCCTACTCCCCCAATCCTTCTTATACCCTTCTTTCCTTTATTTCTATTTCTATCTGTGACAGTCCGTCCTTCACCCTTCTTTCTTTTTTACACTTTTTTATATGACCATTTTTTTACGTATTTGAGAAATGCATCACCTTTGGAACTCAAATTAGGTATCTTTATTATGTTACTTCACTCTTAACGTGATTTTGAAAACTAGGATCAATGTGTATTATAGATTGTATATCCGATATCCATGATATAAATTGACAAACTAAAATTGGTATTAAAGTATCCATGAAGCTATAGTCCGGCACTGGTGAGCTTAATTAGTTTTTTTTTAATGAAAATACCATGAAGTTTAGTTACAACAATATGTGTTTATTTTTTAATCGATTTTTGAAGCTATAGTTCCGCATTGGTAAGCTTAATTTTTCAAGAATATTTGATGTATTGCGAAATCATCATATTTTTGTTAATGTAAGTTGTATGGACTTATCCGATTCCGTAGTGATCACGTTCCTTTTATAGGAGTAGGTATGATGATAGGGATTAATGTTGTTATCCATCTCAGGTGGTAAAATGAATGCATTCAGAGTAGTAGAGCTCGAAATTTGGAGAAACCATTTCTAGGATGCTTGGGAAGGATGGTGAACCTTTTTTATTTGAGTACAGGTGTTGAAGGAAACAGGCTGCTCACAGTTAAACCGCATCGTGATGGTGCTTTCCTTTGGTCATCATTTAATTCCTCCCAAATTCTTTCCTAGCTTTACAAAATGAGAGATATTTTATATCTAAAAGTAAGTGATCTGATGACACCATTAAAACCAAGTTTCAGGGAACCCATGCAAAAGCACCCCAAGTAGTCCTGATCCCTTCTCTGCTACGTGCATCTATATATCGTTGCTTTTAATTCTCTATTGATTCACTTCCTCCATAATCATCTTCATTATTCGTACGGACTTACATCTTAACTCTCTGTTCTGTTTTATTTATGTGTATGAGAGTATTTAACGTTCAATGGCGGCCTAGATCAGTCAATTGATTTTATAATCTATGATTTTTTTTCCATAGAAAATGCAGTGGGTAAACTGTCTTAATAGGTAAAGTCAATTTAGTTATTTCCTTGACAACTATATATTCTGCCCCCTTAACTTGAATTCTTGGTTTCATAACTTTTCGGAGAAATGACTTGATGATTTCTATGTTACATAAATGACATGTTCAAATAAATTCGTACAAAATACCATGACACAAAAGAATTTCTTTAATTCCAAATTATCAAATGTTCAAAGTTTAATATGAACTAATTTCAAAGGTTTTTCTTTACTTTGTCAGTATCAACAAATAGATCTGAGTCAAATAATAAAAAGTTTCAATATGCAAAACACTCCTCATTCAAAATTGATTACATATTTTCTTTTCTTTTATAAATCTGCGCACTCATTTCAAACGTTGTGTGCTAAATCTTAAGCCCTTAACCGTTTACCGAACGTCAATGTTCTACTAATTAAGATACAACCATTGTAACTATTTTGCAGGTATCCCCATTATTCTCTCTTATTCCGCCCAAATAAGGATTTAAGGTGAGTTGTTGAAGCTTTATTGGAATTATGATTCAAAAATATGTGCTTCAGATAGGTTGGATGCACTTCAAGTTAATTTTTATACTTTTTTGTCTGTTTTAACAATTGATAGTGTTTAACTGTTATTAATCTATAAAATGTTATTAATCTGTGAGTTATTATAGTATGTAATGGGGATCTTAATATGTGAACTTGGCAAGGTATATGGCTATATGAGCATCACCATGAAGCTATTCTGCGCAAAGTTCTGGTTACCTTTAATGGAATTTAAATTAAGTTGTGTAATGAAAAGTTATACTTCTATGGTTTGGTGATGACAAAATCTTATGTCAAAGGGGAAAATTTTATTTTTTCTTATTTTCTTTACATGTTAAGATAGTAGAGTTTCATGTTTTAAAAAAATGTAATGTTTTTATTATTTTTTACAGTGTTCTAAAACACTCTAAACCCATATGTGCTGAGTTTGCGAGTGTTGGGTTTCATCTAAAAAGATGGATTTATTTTGTAAGGGTTGGTGTTCTATTATATGAAAAAGTGAAAAATGTACGCATGAACAATTTGATTCAGTTTAAACCAGTAATTTTTTCTTTTAAATACTTTCTGAATGAACCTGATCTATTGGCATTTCTTTCGCAGTCCCCATTACCATCTGCCAGAAGAACAAACAATGTTCAAGAATGAAAAGCAATCTTGGATATACAAGTTGTAAACAATATATAAATTACCTCATTGATTCAACCAGAATCATCACAGTGAGTTAGATCAATGAGCCTTCGAACATGTACCACTATTATGTAGCCAAAATCTGGTGGACCTGATCAAAATATTATGCAGCCAAAACATGCAAGGTTAAGTGCGATGTTCAGCACATACGATGAGTTCTGGATTGCAGATATTTTTGCTTTGGCCCTCAAGATAATTTCCTCTACCCAACCATGAAAAGTGGAGCCGAGGGAATATGAGTTGCCCATGTTCGGGTGAACCGACTCATCACAAGTATTGAAGGAGATTAAAGGAGTCAAGGAGGCATATCCTGCCGCGTTCATTCTTATCATTGGATTCGAAAATTTCCGTCAAAAACAGTACGTCAGTGTCATTGCCCACCCCACATATTGTCATACTTTTCACCTAAACAATTGTGATTTAGGTATGTTTTACTATTCTACTACAGTTAAACGAATCCAAGGGATGACATTTTCACTTCTATATAAATCCAAGAGTCTCCTATGTTATCGTACCATAAATCTACCACATCATAAACAAATTGGTGACATAAAAAACCCTTACCCCATTCTCCTCTTGTTCCCTCATTCATTCGGTTCAGCCTACCTCAATACAACATTATGTTTAATGGAATTGAGGTAAGTGTCAGCTTGATTTAACACTTAATTGGAAATTGCCTATTTGTTTGGACAAATTTGACATTTGAACAACATTTATATCTGAGTTATTAAAATTTAGTTCGTAATGGATGTATACTTTACATTTTGGATTCATTATCGATGATGAAGGTTTAATTGGATATAGAACCGAAGGCAGCAAATATTTTGCATATGCAGCTGATTTATCCTTTTGGAGTTTTACCTACCATTTATTTTGACTGATTTATCGTGCTTTTTTATAATTCAAGAATATGTAGGTTCATATTATAAGTTAATATTTGTCAAATGCCATAAAAATCTGATTTGGAGTCCAGGTTGAAAGGACATTGATCATATTACACTCCATAAAAGTCTGAGTTGGCATGGCTACTATGATTCAACAAGACCATTTCAAATGAGGCGGGAGTTATATGAGATACAAATCATATTACTCTTCTTAAAAAACTGTCAATGATCCATCAATACTGGAGTTTCATTTAATTTACAAATGCAGCTGAGATTTCTGTGTAGAGTAGTTCAGACTGCTTTTGACCACAATACATTAAGAATAATGTTTATGATATTAGTTATATGAATATTTTTTCGTAGAGGTGTGGCTTCTTATTTTTTTGCTGACAAGATTAAGTATTTAGGAATCTCACAAATTGAAGCTTAAGACCTCTACCAAACCCTATCATCTGTGCTGAAACCATTGATATTTATGTGCACTCTCCAGGAGGAGTCATCAATGATTAAGGAGTCTTCTGCAACCTTAGAGTTAAGACGTTGGATCTATAGAATGCAACATTTGATTATTTTTTTCTACTTAATACATGCAATTGCCTATTAATTCTTTGGAACTAAAAATCAGATATAAGGTAAGACTTGAGTTTATGGTTCAATGTAAGCCAATTTCTATATTAATTGAAGGTTAATTTCTTGTTGGTATATTTACCTATGTTTAAGGTATTAGTCTTTTTCTATTAGCAAACCTCTCCAAATTCTTTACTTGCACTCGCTCATATTTTAACACCTAAAACTCCATGAAGTTTGCTGTCCAAAACTGTAATTTAATTCTCAAAGTATTGTTCTGAACCGTTTATGGACTTTATAACATAACTTCATACCCTTTCGATGTACAAGATTTTTCCAATTCACCTACTATAAGCTCAATGTGCGCTGCATTATATAATACTAAATTACATAAGGTTTTCATCGATTCCCTCCCCTTCACCTCCTCAATACTGAGTTAATCTTGGCACCACGACATAAATTGGACTAATGTCAATCCAATACTGATTTAATCTTAGATCTTTCGATATATCAGATGGATATAATGATCTTCGTTCAGGTTAGTTTTATGATGAGAAAAACATTGTTTAAAATTTGCTTTTAAGTGTCTCGCAAGGCACTTTTGTGCGCTCTGATGTGTATATTACTTTTAACATGTATATATTGGAAAGCAATGCTAAACAACAATTCAATGTTCTAGTTCACTATTTTCAGAGCTCAACTTGGTTAGTTCAGATTTAGCACATATTGTACATTTTTAGCTTTTTTAGAAAAAGGGTTTCGATTCTTAAATTTCTAATCATAAGAATACATGATCTTTAGTATTGTTGGACTATTTTTTATTTCTTAAAATGGGTGGATAATCCTATAAACAAATGATATGGAGATCAAACATATTTTTAATTTTTTTTCAAAAAATATTATATATGAATTCTGAGAACTCAATGATTTTTGTTTAAATTTTAATTGGTGTCCAATCCTTTGGTTTTGTAGGACTTGGTTGTCAGGATGATGTGATGGAGCACTAATGATTTAATGGTATCGGGAGGAATGGTATCGGGAGTATCGACATATCTCGCATTTTGATTTATTGATGAACCCGTAAGGGCGATACATAATCGACTATGGATATTTGATTTTAATTGATAAATTGTATCTCTTTATATATTGTTGTTGGGTTATTTTTATTTCTTAAACAGGGTGGTTAGTCCTATAAATAGAGGAAACTCTACCCAGTTTTTGAAAAACTATTTACAATTATTTATGTTGTATAATACGTATGTCCAACTTAAGTATTGGTGTTGTTCTCATGAATTGGCTTGAATTGATGATTTATTTTATACGATGTTTAGGACGAATTACTAGTATTATTGTTGTAGTATTTTTTTTTTCTTTCTTAAATAGGGTGGGTAGTTTTATAAATAAAGAAAACTCTCCAAAAATTTTAAATTGTCTAACATTATATGTATTATATATAAAACTTTATAACTTACATTATATACGACTTAACACTTTGTTTTGTTGGGGAACGATATTTTTGCTGTTTTGCAATTACGTACTTGAGAAATTTTTACCGTGCCTTTAGGCACAGGCATTCCGCTAGTATATATATAAAAGATGCAGCTAAAACATATGTGAATTTTTAATATACCCATGAATCATTGATGTCCATAAAAAATGGAGATGGAGACGAATGATAGCGAAGAAAGAGAGAGAAAACCAATGGAATTAATCTTTCACATATACAATTATGAGTCTTTCACATATATAAAAATATCAACACACGTCACAAAATAAATGTCCAGAACACTTTTTTTCACTCAATGAGTCTTTCACATGGCTTTGTGGGTTTGAGAGTATTCATTATTCGAACCATAAAGAGTTGATGCATGCATATTTTTTGGTGTGCATTCACTCTCTTCAAGAAGTCCCATTCACAGATCCTATTTTTGTGCATGGTCGGTTTCCCATCTATGTTGGACTCTTGTTTTATATATATACATAGATTAGAGCATGTATTTCTGCCACGTGTCAATCCTCTAAGAGGAGACACCAAAATTATATTATGTTACTAGCATGAAGGCCACGCGATGCGTGGCCGAATATATATATATGCGTGGCCGAATATATATATATGAAAACTGTACAAATCAATTATTAGCAAACCACTTCAAAATCGTCAATCGAAATAACATAACTATTTAGTACATCTAATTTTGTTTCTTTAGATTAAATTTAAAGAACCAATAAGTAAAAAATAGTGATAACATAATGTGATCAAGAAGTTCCTAATCATTGATAAAAAAAATAGTTCATCTTACTAAAATCAATGTTAACATAATTTGAGAGAAATAGAGAACAAATAATAAGAGACTCACCAAGGGTGTTTGGCGGTCACACATGTACACCTCCATAAAAGCTTAGAAACTCAACTAAAAAATGGAATCCGCCTACCTCCATAACTGTTAAGATTTAAAATTCAACAAAAAAAACCACCACCATATCTGTTAAAACTCAATTCCCCCAACACACACACACACACACACACACACACATATATATATATATATATATATATATATATACAGAAAAGAAATATATAATTATACAGTGAATACCAAGATGGCTCTACAGATTTCATTATCTCATCAAATTCTATGGAGACAGTTAGCTACACCAAAGTTGGACAAACATTAGAAACCAATATTTGTTAACAATTTACATGTAAATAAATAAATTAATAGGTAATTTAAGTGCTAATTATAACTTGTATACTATGTACTATAATTTCTTTGTGTAGTCCTTGCGGTAGTATCTTCATCTTCCAAATGAGGAGACATAAAGGCAAATGAGAGTAGTCATATGACAGGAGAGATAAATTTACATCAAGATTAATTGGCGAACAGAGCCCAATATAATCGATTCCCATCTGAAACACACATTAAAAAATTGATTTTTGAAAATTAGAGAGAGTTACCGTAAAATTGTTTGTTGACTCCATTAATTTGAGGATCAAGCTCAATCCATTTGCTCTTCTCTATAACAGACAATATAGTTGTGTCTGGAGTCAGCATAAAATTATTAGAAAATGGGTCTGGGAGTAATTAAATTAGTAACAAAGAAAGGAAGGAACACCATAAAGTGATAGAGAGAGTAGGGAAAAGGCACATCATGTCTCATTCTCATTTGAAATGAAGGAAAAAATGAGACCAAGGTTTAACCATATATTGGAAAAAGGATTATGAGGGGAGGGCAAAAAGTCTTAAGAAAGAGAATGGGTGAACATGAACATTTGCTTTTCCAAAAAGAGAATCGGAATGATGTTGTTTCAAAGAACCGTGAAACTAATCATCTTCTCAAGACGATTTAAATTATAGCATTACTAATAAGCACATTTATTACTACCACATGTCAGCCACACATGATTTGGGCCACATTTATTATTGTCACGTGTCAGCTTCACATGATTTGGGTCTACAGTTTTTATTATATACAATAGATTATATTGGAAGATAAATATTGAAGGAGGATAAAATATTTTTAACCCACAAAGTACGACATGTGTAAAGAGACTTCCTATGCCGTCCTTTATCCTGATTGGCCATCGACACAATCTCCTATCATTATACGACCGACCGTATGTCGTGTGGTCTACCAAAAGCACATTAAGCCGAATCCCAATGATATAGGAAATTTCTTAAGGATAAACATTACAATATCTAAAATGCGAAGTAATGCACCTATCAACAAAGTCTTGCTTTTTGAAGGTGAAGGAATGGACGTATTAACAAATTCTTGCTTCTTAAATGTGAAGTAATGTATTTATCTTCCAATGCTTTTGAGGACCAACTCACCCAAACCCAAATTTAAAAACAGAACTTGTCTTTATAATGATGATGATGAGTAGTTGATGAATGATAAAAACGCCTAGTGTGCTTATAAGATGAATATAAATTCTCATCTTATCCCAAGAATGTAATCTAATTTGGCTCAAGAGTATTTTTATGAAATATGCCCAAATTGGATTTTTCAAATATAGCTCCTTTGATTATTCAATCAGTGTAAGTTAAAAGAACATTTTGATCTTAGAGTAAAATTTGAGAGAGTTTTTATAATTTTTAGGAAAGTTGGGTGATGAAGACTTGTGTGGGGAAGTTATATTTAAATTAGTTATAGAAATTGGACCATTGAAAATGTAACAGTAACAAATATGGGACCATTAGACGTCTAATTGGATATGCTTCAGACATATGAAGATAAAAAAAAAAAAATTAACCTTCAATTAAGCTTATCAAATATATGTTATCTTTATGGAAGACACCTTATCATCTTGGGAAAGAAGTATGGAATCCAACTTCATTAGTTCAACTTTTTCCTAATTTGTTTAGTTATAGCTTCTTTTTTTTTAAAACGTGTTTTTATCATTACAATTGAACATTTCACCTCAACTCTCATTTAAATAGAATTTCACTCACAAAATTATTAGTTATTTATAATTGTGTCCTTCATAATTTTATGGTGAAGAATACCATTAAATGGAATTGGATTAAGACTTAGAGAAAACTTTCACATTCATTTCCTTATGTCAAGTATTTAATTTTCAAATATCATATCCTCTATTATTCATGTATGGTCTTCTTCTTGTATTTTATTTGATATTATCTCCTTTTAGATTGATCTATAACTTATTTAAACTCTTACAACACAAATGTACGTTAGATAAAAATATGATTAATAGATTGTCTTTAATGAAAGCTTAGAGAATACCCCTTGATATACGTAAGTGGTCAAACACCAACTTCTTTAGTGAGGCATACCAGATCTCTACATCAGTTAATTTTTTATTCACATACTACTCCTTACGATCTCCAAATACTAGGCTTGAACTCATCACATGATTGGCATAGCTAGGGACAAGTGAACACTTTCCCCATGAATAAAAATGGTCAAGATGGGAGAACCCAAAATAAATTTTGACATCTTAAATGAGTTAAAGAAGTCCTCATTATATATATCTCGAATTTACCTTTTTAGTACTTAAAAGAATGGTCTTCACCAATTAGAGGACTTTAGGACAAATCGATTCAGAGCCACCAACATTCGAATCTGATATATGTAATGAGGATCGCTTTTAAGTTCTTATATTTTCTAGTGTAGCATTCAAGTTTACTAGCTGGTCGATCTTAGACATAGGGAAACTATCCTTGGATAATATTTTTTCTAGTTGGTGAAGTTAGGATACAAAATCTCCATTTCCCAATTCTTTTCCTCATAAAAATAAGATTTGATAACCTGTTAGAGAATTAAACTTCCTTAATGAACCTTGAGTGAAAAATTATTCTGAAGTCTTTGTCAAACGATGTTTAGAGAGACTTTTGTAATACAAGGGAAAGGTTGAATCCACACTTAACTTATGCCATATTAATTATGCATTAATTCCAAACATTTCATCAGTCTTCCAAGAAAACACATTTTGGATGATCCTTTGAAATGCAACCAACTCTTTATTCTCATCCTTCGACAACAAGCTTCCAATTAGAAACCTTTTTTTGGGCAATCAACATCGAGTGCCTCCATGACCCTTTATACCGATGTGACCATAATATCTCCTAACCCTAGTCGGCCATACTTTAGTTGTTATTTATTTGACAACACATTCCCTCTAAAGGCATGCTCCATAAATTTATAACTCTTCTTTAATTTGGGAAGGATGTAAACGATAAAATATTGCCAATTAGTCGCATTATTTCCTTTTATCTCCATCAATCCCCTGTTGCGCCCCGACTTAATTAAGTTGAAGTCATCATTTTAATTATAAAGATAAATTCCCATTAAATAATAGGGCAATTTACAATTAGGTCCCTTGGTAACAATTTTTAAACATTTAAGGACAATTTACAATTAGGTCTATTTATTATGCCACTAGTGTGGACTTCTATAAGAAGATAACTAGTGGATCTAAGTGTTTAAAATTTGTCAAAATTCCTTTAGTGTTTAAATTTTTTGTGAGGGACCTAAGAGTACTTTCCCCTAAATAATATTGTACTTGAAATCCCTTGAAAAATAGCACAAGTTTTCTTTTCTTTTCAAAGACATGTTTAAATGAAAACATAATTACCTTTACACATAACTTACAAGTACCAAACAAATTTACTTACATAATTTTATTAGTTTAATATTCACCAAAAAAAGCTTGTTGATATTCAACCCACGTTATCTATCCTCCACTCCCCCGTTTAACGTCCTAATTTAGCAGTGAACTCCAAAAGAAAGGCATACCTGAAACATAACATTATAGAAGTGTAAGAAATAAACTCTTAGTGAATGACCATATACACAAACATACCACACATATAACCAATTTGAAGAACCATTTTTATTTTCTAATGTTATAACCCAATAAGAATTGTGAAACACTTGCAAGCCTGAACCCTCCACAGTCCAATTAACCCACCACAGTTAATAGGGACCACGACATTCCTTTATTAGGCCCGAATACACAAACATTTAAGTTGGACTAAAGGAACCGACACATCCCGGAGGACCCACCACAGTCCTTCACATTAGTTAAAGGACCCGCCACATTCCATAACATTAGATAAATTTTCTTGACATTTTTAATCATATGCATATGTTTCATAAATACCACATCTATCCATAAGCATTCCAAAACATGTATTTAACTACACATTTCCATATGAAAATATAAGCATTTATATTTAATAGGGAATGTCACTCACCTTGAAGTAGGTACTAAGATTAATACCAAAACTATTTCCTTGGTATGGTAGTATTAGCTGCTTCCCCACCTAACAATTCGACATCATTAGTATTTGAATACACTAAATAACATTAACCCAGTAATACATCACATCATTTGGTCAATCTGAAATAACTAAAAAATGAATTATATATGATACTTCACATTTCTATAACACTCTATTCTTTAGGGTTCTAACATAATTTACAAAACTTAATTATGAATTCTCTAGACAAATTATGCCAGTTTTATTACAACCCTTTCCAAATCGCTTGTGCAGAAAAACAACAACAAAACTTCAACTTTAACACAGCCCCCAAGCCAAACCATAAGGTATTTTATTCTAATATTTGATTATGTTATACTTATATATGTTCTCTAACATATCTAAGTAGAATTTCTTGATTCTAATAAGTATTCAATTATTTATTCCATTTTTAACACAACCAGGCCGGAATAGGGCATTAAAGCAAATCCTAACATGATTAAGCATACACACTCTCCACCTCGGGCATCAATAGTGGAAACATATACTAAAAATACTTTTAACATATACACACATCCTATACAAGAATTTACCAAATTAAAAAGTTCTGCGAGAAAGTGATTCAAATCTAGGACTTTAAATTTAACATTTACGATCCTAGCACAAGTTGTCATGTATGTTCTTAAGTCATCCTTGTTTTAACACAATCTGATAATATGGATATCATTAAAATCCTTATCAAAATCAGAAACAAAAACAAAAACATACAAAGTATAAAACTCATTCACGTGATAAATTTTAACAAAGCGGTAATTACCTTATAAGAACTCCTCGATTTATTCAATTTTTCCGAAGAATTTTCTTCCTTAACTTCCTATTTTCTCTCTCCTTCGACAAAACCTTAAAAACTTTTCAATTATAATAAGTAAGAAGGTTTATATCTGATTTTGAATCAAAGAACGCGTTATAAGGGGTCCAATAGCCATAAGGCTTGTGGTGATGCATGATTGATTGGACGAAAGGTTCAATCAAACAATTTCACTAATGAAAGATTTGTCCCGCCTTTGTAAAATCACCATAACTGCATATTACGAAACCCAATTTCTTCCAACTTTTCATATACATGTATATAACTTATATATCTGCAACTTTCATATTTTGCATTTTCCCAAAATCATAAAATTAGTATGCCTAATTTGGGCTTGAACAAGAAAGTAGCAATTTAGTGACAATCTCAAAACTTTCACATTTGGCGACCAAACATTGCCAATTTTGCACCAACACCCTAGTTTAATTTTATAAACATAATGAAGCACTTAACCACATAACTAATCATATGCTCTAAACATGTTATCCCCGATCATAAACTCGATTAGCATCTAATGTAAACAACATATATATCACATGAGTGTGCATCCCCTAAACATGGTAATTAACATATTTAACACCCATCACCAACTTATAACTCATAACTTATACTTAATCATGTAATTAACATTCCTAACCACATTTTAGGGCTTTACAATCCTACCCCTCTTATAAAAATTTCACCCTCATAATTTAACACATAAGATACTTACCGAACAGATGAGGATATTGCTTCTTCATGTTATCCTCTCCTTCCTAGGCGGCATACTCAATATTCTGACATCTCCACATTACCTTAACTAATGGAATGGTTTTATTACGTAACACTTTGTAAGGACACAATTCTCCAATCGAGTCTTAATGTAGTTTTGGATCAATTCCGAAAAAAAAACGTTTATGTCATAGGATAGTGTTCAAGTGTACCTTTCAAGCCTATGATGTGTTTAGTTGAAGACGTAGCGGCAAAGAGTATAAATCTGCATCAAATGTCGTGTTTATGTGCCTCGTTTCAACGTCATCAACAGTGGTTCCACGCTCCCAAGGTATGAATGCATTTTATATATATATATATAGGAGCTTGGAACATGTTTATTGGGTGTTAGGTTTAAAACTGTGTTTTCTTTTCAGAAAGAATTAATTAAAACTTTAAATAAAGTTTATAAAGTTTTCTGGGTTAAAAATAAGAATTTCTAAACTTTCTGGAAGATCGTTCGATATGTCGTTCGAACGAGTTTTTCGTTTGAACCAGATGTCGTTCGAACGAGTTTGCCAACGAGTCCCCATTTTGGCTACTGGAACTTCGTTCGAAATGTCGTTCGAACGAGATGTCAGGCGGGAAAACTTTTTGGCAGTTTTCAGCAGTTTTACCCCACTAACTTTTTGCTTAATATCTATGTGCGGGAACAACTTTTTCCAATACATCTTTTTCATATCCTTCTAACTCCTAGAAAGTGTTTTGGGAGCAAAATCATAAAGAGAAAAAGATCAAGTTTTGAGTGTTAATTTTCAAAGAGAAAATCATTTATCACTTTAGTTTTCACCCATTGTTTTGTTTATCCAAGTTCATATATATACATCTTGCTTGGAGTTTGGCACCGGGTTTGTCTCTACACCGAATTGAAGAGATTGTTTGGGTTTTCTTCTAAATCCCTCAAAGAAGAAGAATCATTTAACTACGGCTTTCTCACATGGTAAAAGGCACCATGTGTGGTTGACGGTGTACCTATTGTCCGATCGGTGAGTCCGAGATCACGATGGAGCTCCGTGGTTATCCGCTAGGAAGAGGTGGTTACAAGAAGACGGATCAAGGCTTGAGAGGGTTCGAGTTAAGGAAGTAAGTAATCTGTCTTGTAAATGTAAATTCCGTACTTAATGGATTTGAGGCTAGGGACGTTCGAGGTTTTTTTCCATTGTGGATTTTTCCTCGTACATCGCGGCGTAGTGTGATTGATTTACTTTTATCTTGCATAATAACTTAGAACGCATGCTTAGGATAATTCAAGATAAAATTGGTTTTAATTGTCACACTTAATTTAATTTGGTGCTAATTAAATTTGGGTAATGTTTAATTAATTCAAGTCTATTATTAAAACTGGTTTGGCCTAATTTGGAAATATTGATAAATATGACTTAGGCAAATTCTAGGACTTGGATTAATTAATTATGTTTAAGTGAAAATATTTTAATGGATTAATCTAATTTCACTTGGTGTTTAATTTTAATTTGAAAAAGTAAATTAAAATTTGTAATTTTTTTATTGAACCGTCACCTAACGCTTCCGCATATATTTCACAAGGAAATTGATTTCAAAGTATAAAAAGTCTTTTGAATAATAAAATTGGGGGTTTCCACACTTTTCAAATTGGTATCAGAGCCAAAAACGATAAATTACTTCGTTAAAGATCTTTTAAATAATTTTTGGCTAAAATGGAATTTTCTTCATTTTTAAAATTTCCTATTTTTGATGGTTCTAACTACGCGTACTGGAAAGCGCGAATGAAATCGACACTAAAATCTATCGACAAAAGAGTTTGGTTATCGGTAGTTAAAGGGTGGTCTCCACCAACTCATTTAGTAGATAATGAACGTGTTCCCAAACCGGCCGATAGATGGAGTGAGGGTGAATTTAAACTTTCTAATTTTAATTCCCGTGGTTTAAATGCCTTGTTTAGCGCTGTCACACCCGATGAATTCCGACGTATTATGACGTGTGAGACCTCTAAAGAAGCGTGGGATATTTTACAACTCACTGATGACGGTACAAGTGTCGTTAAAGCTTCGAAACTCCAAAACCTCACCACTCAATTTGAAACTATCAAAATGAATGAAAAAGAAACTTTTGATGAATTTTATGCTAGACTTTTCGATATCGTTAATTCATCATTTAACTTGGGAGAGAAAATACCCGACAATCGAGTTGTAAAGAAAATTTTAAGGTCTCTTCTCGATAGATTTATTCCTAAAGTGACCGTTTTAAATTCTTTACCATCTTTAACCTCTATGAAATTAAAAGAGCTCGTAGGTGATTTACAAACCTATGAACTAGACATGTTTCCCTCTAAAATTGAAAAGAAAATAGAAAAGGGTGTTGCTTTAAAAGCCCGAAAAGAGGTCAAACAAGTAGTAGAGAGCGAGAGTGATAGTGACTCGGAAGACATGGCCTTGTTTGCTCGGAAATTTAGAAAATTTCTTAAATTTAACAAAGATAAATTTAAAAATGATTTTAAGAAATTTGAAACTTCTAAGTATGACAAAGCCGAAAGGATCCTTAAATCTTCTAATGAAACTTTAAATAGGGACGAGTCCAATAGGTGTTTTAGTTGTGAAGGATATGGCCATAGGGCTTCTGAGTTCCCCACTAAACTAAGGAGAGAGGGTAAGTGACCCATTTCATATAATGCAACCCTTAGTGATAGTGATAAGGAAGAAGGACCCGATTCCCCCACTAAGTCCGACTTTGTGACTTTTATGGCTAGTCATGTGAGTGATAGTGAGAACTCATTAATAGATGAAACTTTAACACATGACACTTTCAAGGTCATTGTTTATGATTACCTTATTTTTTATGATAATGAGAGTGGAGAAGTAAGAGAGAGTGAAAATGAAGAAGAGGTTAATGTGAGTGAACTTCAAAATGCTTTTCAAGAATTATATGAAGAATCAATTAAATTAAAAAGAGCTAATTTGAAGTTAGAAGCTAGTTTAAAAGAGCATGTCAAGGTCATTGATGATAGTATGTTGATAGAAGACCTTAGGACACGTGAGATGACTCTTCGAGAGAAGCTTGAATATGTAGAAGGTGAGAGAGATAGCCTTAGAGGTTTAATGGAATCCTCTCAAAAGGAGCTTCTCGAGTTCGAAGAGAGAAATGTTTTATTAGAGTCTAATATCCTAGAATTAGAAAATAAATTAAAAGACTCTAGTAATGTCAAATTTGATTTGGAGTGTCGTTTGGAAAAATTAGATAAAATATTAGGAACGGTCCAAATTAAAAATGACACTTGTGGTTTAGGCTTCAATACTTGTAATGAATCTATTCATAAAGCCAAAACCAATGTTTTAGGAGAATCTCCTAGGAAATCATTTAGAGATCATTCCTTAGGTACCAAATTTCGACATAATTTTACTTGTACTCATTGTGGTCGAAAAGGTCATCTTAGGAAATTTTGTTTTGATCGTAAACGAATTCCTAGAAAATCTCAACGTAAAGCAACCAAGGTAGTTAAAATTCCTACACCCCAAGATAGTCATTCTTCATTAATTTGGGTTAGGAAATCCGACTTGGTTAACTTGCAAAATAGGATGTTTGATTCTCATTTACTTTCACATGCTTCCTCCCTTGCTAAATCTAAAGGATGAATGTGTTAGTGTTTGCATACTTTAGCTTTTGTGCTTCAAGCTATATTATCATGCTAAATGTATGCTTATTTAATCAATTTCTAGTCATTAATTCATCACATATCTCATGCTAGAATAATTATTTTTGTTTATCTTTTTGTATTATATTTATTTATTTTTGTTGGCATTAAATGAAAAATTCAAAAAGATTTTTGTTTATCATTTGTTTCATTTAGGCTTAATGAAAAATACAAATGATTTTTTTTTTTTTTTGTCTTTTGAGTATATATTTTTTATATTTGGTTAAAAAATTTCAAAAACTCAAAAAGATTTTTATTATGTGTGTATTTTAGTTTGACACACTTTATGTGGCATATACTTGTGTTAGAATTTCATCTTTTACGCTCCGATGTGGCTAGGACTTTTGGTTTGGATTGTCAATCCTTATTATGTTCTTTACCATGCTTACATGGAGTAGTTGGATTTTGTGTTGATTTAAATGGATTCTATTTTTATATGCCTCTATTCACACATGCACGAGCTCATTTGAAATTTTAATGTCACATGTTATATTTGAGCTTTGTGAGGTGTTCTCCTACCAATCTTTTCATCTACATATTTATGACTTAGGAGGACTAGTGCATGTCAAAATCCGTTGCACGTGAGTTTGTGAGATATAAAAAATGTTATATAAATGTGCATGGGGAAGGGCTCCGAAAGGAATAATAATCCTTTGCGATTGTAAGCCACCGTTTGAAATGGACGTAAAAGAAATACGTGGTCCAAAGGCCTAAAAACAGAAAAATGGCACTAAAAGAAAAAGAATTGCCAAGGCCTATGTTTAATTGATATATTAATTCAATATAAAAAGAATATATATATGCTTCTTGAGGAAGATTGGATGGTATATCCACGGTTTGCACAATGTCCGTTTATCCTAGTGGTCTTTATTTTCATGACTCTATTTGGTTTGTAGAATCATCAAAACTCTAGGCTTGTCTGCATTGTGAATGTTTGTTCTTTAAGTTCAATCTATATTGTCACATGAGGTTTTATTCAAATGTGATGAAGTTTTGCAATCAATTGAAAACTCCGTGAACATGTTTTAAGTGACTGGGTCTAAATTTAATCGTTACTAGTTCACACCCCAACACTTCCGTTTTCATATGACAAATTTTTGCCATACGAGTGTGAAAGACTCCTATTATATTTTGTGTGTGTCATTTGTGTATTTATATCTATATATGTGTACTTACGTCTATTAGTTACATCTTATGTATACATATATTTGATATTTTTGTTTAGTCTTTGCCGTGCTTTCTAGTCCATATATGCTTTAATTCATAAGTGGTATCTATCTTGTTGCATTCTTTGTTGATATCACATGCTTAAATATTTTATGTATCATATTGGTATCATTTTCTTGCGTTCAAGTTGGTATCCGTTATTATTTGTTGGATTAGTTGTGCTTTTGTTACCCATATGCTTTATTGGTATCACTTTATGCACACTTACATGTTTTATTCTTTAACCTTTGTCTATTACTGAACAAAAAGGGGGAGAATGATAGGGGTGAAATGGTATCTAAACCTATTATAATCGTATCTTAGTTTGAGGGAGATTTATCTTAAGGGGAGACGTCTTTCTAAGTTGATCACTGTTGATAAAGGGAGAGAATTAATTTAGGGGGAGTACTTACTTTACTTGCATTAAATATTTTGATATTCCCTATGCGTGTAATGTGTTTTCTCAAGTGTGCAGGAATTATATTATAAGTGGCAACTTTCACCGGCAATGATTATGATCCTTTGGGTTGTTTGAGTCAAGCATTGTATTTTTATTTTGGGTGGAACTTTTTATTAGTCTAGTAGAGCTTGACGGCCTTTTAGGATTTTTGTTTGGTTTTTTGTCCCGAAATAGCCAAAGGGGGAGATTTGTAAGGAAACAATTCTCCAATTGAGTCTTAATGTAGTTTTGGATCAATTTCGGAAAAAAAACGTTTATGTCATAGGATAGTGTTCAAGTGTACCTTTCAAGCCTATGATGTGTTTAGTTGAAGACTTAGCGGCAAAGAGTATAAAGCTTCATCAAATGTCGTGTTTATGTGTCTCGTTTCAACGTCATCAACAGTGGTTCAACGCTCCCAAGGTATGAATGCATTATATATATATATATATATATATATATATATATATATATATATATATAGGAGCTTGGAACATGTTTATTGGGTGTAAGGTTTAAAATAGGGGTGGAAGCGGTACGGATTTTTACCGTACCGTACCGTTTTGGTCAGAAAAAAAATGGTTTTGGTTTCATATATTTAAATACCAGAAACCAATCTTACCGAAACCAAAATTACCGCAAAAAAGTTGGTTGGTTTTGGTTTTAATATTTAAAAAAACAATTTACCGAAATTACCGTACCAAATTTACTGAAACCAGAAAAAACCGTACCGAAATTACCATACCGTACCGAAATTACCGAAACCAGAAAAAATCGTACCGAAATTATCGTACCGTACCAAATTTACCAAAATTACCCTACCTAATTTACCAAAACCAGAAAAAGTTGGTTTTGGTTTTGGTTTTAATATTTAAAAAAGTTAGTTGGTTTTGTTTTTGGTTTTTTGGGACTTTTAATGTTGTTTACCGAAACCATAAAAAACCAGAAGAAACCAGAAAAAACCAGAATTTACCGAAACCAGAAAAAAACCGAAATTACCGAAAAAAAATGAAATACCGGCCGGTTTGGTTTTGGTATTGATTTTGGTGTACCGGGTGGTAAACTGGTACGGTTTGGTTTTACCATCTAGAGTTTGGTTTTGGTATTGGTATCTACTATTTACCGACCAAACCGTACCGCTTACACCCCTAGTTTAAAACTGTGTTTTCTTTTCAGAAAGAATTAATTAAAACTTTAAATAAAGTTTATAAAGTTTTCTGGGTTAAAAATAAGAATTTATAAACTTTATGGAAGATCGTTCGATATGTCGTTCGAACGAGTTTTTCGTTCGAACCAGATGTCGTTCGAACGAGTTTGCCAACGAGTCCCCATTTTGGCTATTGGAACTTCGTTCGAAATGCCGTTCGAACGAGATGGTCATTCAAACGAGATTTCCAACGAGTTTCTAACGAGTTCGCACTGGAACTTCGTTAGAAGCCTCGTTCGAACGAAAATGTCGTTCGAACGAGATGTCAAACGGGAAAACTTTTTGGCACTTTTCTGCAGTTTTTAACAGTTTTACCCCACTAACTTTTTGTTGAATATCTATATGCAGGAACAACTTTTTCCAATACATCTTTTTCATATCCTTCTAACTCCTAGAGAGTGTTTTGAGAGCAAAATCATAAAGAGTAAAAGATCAAATTTTGAGTGTTAATTTTCAAAGAAAAAATCATTTATCACTTTAGTTTTCACCCATTGTTTTGTTTATCCAAGTTCATATATATACATCTTGCTTGGAGGTTGGCACCGGGTTTGTCACTACACCGAATTGAAGAGATTGTTTGGGTTTTCTTCTAAATCCCTCAAAGAAGAAGAATTATTTAGCTGCGGCTTTCTCACATAGTAAAAGGCACCATGTGTGGTTGACGTTGTACCTATTGTCTGATCGGTGAGTCCGAGATCGCGGTGGAGCTCCTTTGTTATCCGCTAGGAAGAGGTGGTTACAAGAAGACGCGTCAAGGCTTGAGAGGGTTCAAGTTGAGGAAGTAAGCCATCTGTCTTGTAAATATAAATTCCGTACTTAGTGGATTTGAGGCTAGGGTCGTCCGAGGTTTTTTCCCATATTGAGTTTTTCCTCGTACATAGCGGCGTAGTGTGATTGATTCACTTTTATCTTGCATAATAACTTAGAACGCATGCTTAGGATAATTCAAGATAAAATTGGTTTTAATTGTCACACTTAATTTAATTTGGTGCTAATTAAATTTGGGTAATGTTTATTTAATTCAAGTCTATTATTAAAACTGGTTTGGCCTAATTTGGAAATATTGATAAATATGACTTAGGCAAATTCTAGGACTTGGATTAATTAATTATATTTAAGTGAAAATGTTTTAATGGATTAATCTAATTTCACTTGGTGTTTAATTTTAATCTTAAAAAGTAAATTAAAATTTGTAATTTATTTTATTTAACCGTCAAGGAAATTGATTTCAAAGTATAAAAAGTCTTTTGAATATTAAAATTGGGGGCTTCCACACTTTTCACACTTGCTCCTTTCGATCTAAAATGTCAATCGATTCATCCATGTAGGTCAAGTTATCTTGAATCTCTATCGGTTGTGAAATAAATACATGTGAATGATCGGGCACATACTTACGTAAAATTGATATATGAAAAACATTGTGTATCCGAGACAATTCTGGTGGTAAATCCAAGTTATAAGCTACATCTCCAACTCATTTCACTATCTCATAAGGGCCAATATACTTAGGACTTAACTATCCCTTTTTCCCAAATCTCATAACCCCTCTCCATGGAGAAACATGTAGGAATACTCTATTATCTTCCTCAATTTTCAATTCCTTCCTTCAGTTATCTGCATAGCTTTTTTGCCTACTTTGCGCCACCTTCAATTGATTATGAATAATACTTATCTTCTCAGTAGTCTTCTGCATAATTTCTGGCCCAAGTAATTTTTCATTTTCCTACTTCAGTCCAACACGCTGGATTCCTGCACTTTCTCCCATACAAAGCTTCATAAAAGATCCGTCTCAATTCTCGAATGGTAATTATTATGATAAGCAAACTCAATTAGTGACAAGTGCTCATCCCAATTTCCCTTGAACACTAATACATAAATTCGTAACATATCTTCGAGTGTTTGGATCGTTCTTTCTTACCGCCCATTAGTCTAAGGATGAAAAGTTATACTAAATTTCAATTTAGTCCCCAAAGCTTATTGAAAACTAGGCCAAAAGTGAGAAGTAAACTTAGGACCTC
Source organism: Sambucus nigra (assembly GCA_949130495.1). Lineage (NCBI taxonomy): Eukaryota > Viridiplantae > Streptophyta > Magnoliopsida > Dipsacales > Adoxaceae > Sambucus > Sambucus nigra. The sequence goes on from OX422211.1 coordinate 95,148,272, forward strand.
GATCAGAAATAATAGAAATAGGTGCACCGTTAAATCTAATAATCTCATCCACATATGTTTTGGCATATCTATCCATGGAGTAAGTAGTTTTGACAAGAAGAAAATGTGCATACTTGGTCAATTTATCAACGTCAACCCAAATAGAATCAAACCCTTATAAAGATTTTGGTAAACCTATAACAAAATTTATTATAACATGATCACATTTTCACTAAGGAATAGGTAAGGACTGTGGTAAACCACTTGGCTTCTGATGCTTCGCCTTTACTTTTTGGCAAGCTAGACATCTAGTAACAAATTTTGCAATGTCGTGTTTCATTCCCGGCCACCAAAAACATTGTTTAAAATCTCTATAAAGTTGTGTACTTCCTGGATGAATATCACATAAAGAACAATGGTCTTCCTCTAAAATTGTTATCCTCAAATCAGGCACATTAAGTACACATAAATGGTTATCATACATAACTATGTCATCGTCATGAATAAAAAATTCATTTTCTTTACCATTTTCATATTGTCTCTAACTTTTTTCAATTTTATATCTCTTGGATGTTCTTGTCTTATCAAGTCTATCAGTGTAGGTCTAACATTTAAATGTGCTACTATTCCAGAAGACTAAATCAAAGTTAATTTCACCACCCCCATTAAGGCTAACCCTCTCAGTAGGTCAACTCGAATACAATTAATACAAGATACTCTGCCTAGAGATTTTCTATTCAAAGCATCAGCAACAACATTAGCCGTACCCGGATGGTGATGTATTGTGCAGTCATAATCTTTTATAAGTTCCATCCACCTTCTTTGCCTCAAGATCAAGTCTTTCTGAGTAAACAAGTATTTTAAACTTTGATGGTCAGTAAAAATTTCATAACTAACACCATATAAGTAATGCCTCTAAATCTTTAGTGCAAAAAACACTGCGGTCAACTCAAGATCATGTATAGGGTAGTTGTGTTCATGTATCTTTAATTGTCGAGAAGGAAAAGAAATAACCTTTCCATGCTGCATTAATACACAACCGAGTCCCTGATACGAGGCATCACTATAAATAACTAAACCTTCTGTACCCATTGGAATAGTCAATAGTCGAGTTGATGTCAACTTTCCCTTTAAATTTTCAAAGTTTTTCTCACAATCATCATTCCATAAAAACATGTTCTCTATTCTAGTAATCGTAGTTAATGGTAATGCAATAGAAGAAAACCCCGACATAAATCTCCTGTAATATCCAGCTAATCCCAAAAAACTACGTACCTCTATCACACTAGTTGGTCTTTCCCAATTCATTATTGCTTTCACCTTCTTAGCATCAACAAAAATGCCATCGTAGAAATAGCATGCCCCAAAAATACTACTTTGTCTAGCCAAAATTCACATTTAGACAATTTAGCATATAACTGCTTCTCTCTCAAGGTCTGTAAAATAATACGCAGATGATGTTCATGCTTAGTGAATATATATTACGGATCGTTACCTTATTTAAATGACTATAATCAATACATAGTCTCATGGTTCCATGTTTCTTCTTCACAAATAATACTAAGGCTCCACATGGTGATGCACCGGGTCTTATAAAATCACGATCTAAAAAAAATTGAACTGTATTTTTATCTCTTTTAATTTTGCTGGTGCCATACGATATAGTGCAACAGATGTCGGTGCGGTGCCTGGTACCAACTCAATCATAAATTCTACCTCACGGTTTGGTGGTAACCCTAGAAGTTCTTCTAGAAAGACATCTAAAAACTCATGAACTACAGGAATATTTGATAGTTTTCCATCCTTTTATCGTGTGTCCACCACATGAGCAGGATAACCCTAACACCCTTTCCTTACCAATTTATATGATTTTGTAGCAGAAATCAAACATGTTGGAGTGAAATTTTGGTCCCTTATAAATTTAAATTCAGGTTCCCCCGGTAACCGAAACACTACCTCCTTTTCAAAGAAGTCTAAACATATATAATATGAGGCTAACCAATCCATACCTAGTATTACATCAATGTCGAAAGGTAATAAGTCAACCAACAACTCCTTTTCTCCTACTCGCACTAGGCACTCCCTACACACTCTACCAATAAAAAACACTCCCCCTGGAGTAATAATATATAAACAGGAATCTATTGATAATAGTGGTTTATTACGATCCAAAAGATAAATTTAAAGACACAAAAGAATGTGTAGAACCAGGATTTATTCACACATAAGCATCTTTCTCACAAATAGGAAGTGTACCTGTCACAACATTTGGTGTAGATTGTGCATCTTTTCGAGTCAGTGCAAACACTCTGACATGGCCTTGGCTTTGAGATATACCTCCTATACCTCCCCTGTGTACATTCTGTGTAGAACTCCTACCTCCTACCGTCACATTCTCGACTGATGTTGTAGTTCCCATCGCTGGACAATTCTTTCGTAAGTGTTATGGTTGATGACAATGGAAACATAAAGGTGTCATCTCATCTAGTGTACACTCCCGAGACATATTCACATTGACCACTTCATCTATAACAAAACATGTTCCTCGGTCCTAGCACTGATGCATTTTCTTACCGACTCATCCCAATCCTTCCACTTCGAGCTTGAAATCTTTCGGGTTCATTTATTCTATTTTTAAATCCTTAGCCCTTGGGTACCCCTCGTGCTACATTCTAGATTGAGGTTCCCGTATCCCATCCATATAATTTTGTACCATCGTTTCTAGCTTTCTTTGAACGTTCAGCTTGCATTTCTTTCATTGACTTTTCTGACACCATGGCTCTATCCACCAAGTCCACGTAATTTGTGATCTTCATATTAGCAACCATGGTTTTTATATCCACATCCAACCCAGTTTGAAACCAAACACATTTACTTTCTTTTGTCCTCACCAAATCAGGTGCAAATCTAGATAAAGATATAAATAACGGCTCATACTCAGCCACTGTTCGGTTCCCCTGTTTCAGCATGATAAATTCTTCTTCTTTCTCTTTCTAATAAAGCCTTAGGAAATATTTTTCAAAGAACGCATTCACAAACCTCTCCCATATAATCGGTGGAGGATTTTCTAGCACCACTCCCCCAATCTTAGCAAGTAACCTCTTTGTAGCATCCCACCATAACTTTGCATCATCCTCTAACCTAAAGGTTGCTGAAAATACCTTTTGTTCATCTCGCACTTACAGAACCTTCAATATTGTTCCCATCTTTCTAATTCACCCCCTGCCACTAACGGATCAGTAGTCCTAGTAAATGCTGGAGGATTTAACTTAATGAACCTCTCATGCAATTTATCCCTATCTCCACCAGGTGCTCCACCTCTCGTTTGTTCCACTAGTTGTGCCACAGCATGTAATATTCTTCTCACATCATCAATAGGCTGTTGTTGCACATCTGGTTCATCCATTTCAATATCTCTGTCCTTGCTGACTACTAGGTACATAGGATGCCTCACCCTCTTCTCTATCATGTGGCTTGTGTAGATCGATCACTCATGGCAATACAAATAACTTGAACAAAATACAATAGCACCAGTTTAACATTAATATTGTTAGTCAAAATTCTGACCCATAACAAACTCATTTTCTGTTGTCCACTGCCAATCTAGACCCTCACACCCTGTCCAGAACCTAATAACCATGCTTTGATACCAAGTTGTCGTGCCCCGACTTAATTAAGTTAAAATCATCATTTTAATTATAGAGATAAATTCCCATTAAACAATAACGTACTTGAAATCCCTTGAAAAATAGCACAAGATTTTTTTCTTTTCAAAGACATGTTTAAATGAAAACATAACTACCTTTACACAAAACTTACAAGTACCAAAAAAATTTACTTACATAAGTTTCTTAGTTTAATATTTACCCAAAAAGCTTGTTGATATTCAACCTATGTTATTTATCCTCCACTCCCCCATTTAGTGTCCTAACTTGGAAGTGAACTCCAAACGATAGGAATACCTGAAACATAATATTATAGGAGTGTAAGCAATAAAATCTTGGTGAATGACCATATACACACACATACCACACATATAAACAATTTGAATAAGCATTTTCACTTTCTAATGTTATAACCCAACAGGAATTGTGAAACTATCATAAGCCAGCACCCGCCACAGTCCAATTAACCAACCACGGTTAATGGGGACCACCATATCCCTTTATTAGGCCCGAGTACACAAACCTTTAAGTTGGATTAACGGGGCTGCCACATCCCGGAGGACCCACCGCAGTCCTTAACATTAGATAAAGGACCCGCCATAGTCCATAACATTAGATAACTTTGCTTAATATTTTTAATCATAAGCATATGTTTCATAAATACCACATCACTCCATAATCATTCCAAAACATTTATTTAACTACACATTCGCATATGAAAATATAATCATTTATATTTCATAAGGAAGGTCACTCACCTTGAACTAGGTATTAAGATTAATACCAAAACTATTTCCTTGGAATGGTAGTATTAGTCCCTTCCCCACCAAACAATTCAACATCATTAGTATTTGAATACACCAAATAACATTAACCAAGTAATACATCATATCATTTGGTCAATCTGAAATAACCAAAAAAAGAATTAAATTTGATACCTCATATTTCTATAACACCCTACTCATTAGGGTTCTAACACAATTTATGGAACTAAATTAAGAATTCTCTAGACAAAGTTATGCCCGTTTTATTACAACTTTTTTTCAAATCGCTTCTGCAGAAAACAACAACAAAACTTCAACTTCAACACAACTCCCAAGCTGAACCAGAAGATATTTTTTTCTAATCTTTGAGTATGTTATACTTATATATGTTCTCTAACATCTTCGACTAGAATTTCTCGATTCTAATAAGTATTCAATGATTTATGCCATTTTTAACACAACCAGGCTGAAATAGGGCATTAAAGCAAAACCTAACATAATTAAGCATACATACTCTCCACCTCGGGCATCAATCGTGGAAACATATACTAAACATGTTTTTAACATATACACACATCATTTATAAGAATTTCTCAAATTAAAAAGCTCTGCAAGAAGGTGATTCAAATGTAGGAGTTTAAACTTAACATTTACAATCCTAGCACTAGTTCTCACGTATGTTTTTCAACCATCCTTGTTTTAACACAATTTAATAATATGGGTATCATTCAAATATCTATCAAAAGCATAAACAAAAACATACAAAGTGTAAAACTCATTCATGTGATCAACTTTAACGCAGAGGTAATTACCTTAAAAGAACTCCTCGATTTATTGAAATTTTTTGAAGAATTTTCTTCCTTAACTTCCCCTTTTTGCTCTCCTTTGTCAAAACCTTAAAACTTTCTCATTTCTCACGAGGAAGAAGGTTTATATCTGATTTTGAATCAGACAACACGTTATAAGGGGTCCAATAACCATAAGTCTTGTGGTGATGCGTGATTGATTGGACGAAAGGTCCAATCAAACAATTTCATTAATGAAATATTTGTCCCGCCTTTGTAAAATCATCAGAACTCCCTATTACACAACCCGATTTACTCCAACTTTGTGCATATACGTGTATATAACTTATATATCTGCAACTTTCATATTTTGTGTTTTCTCAAAATCATAAAATTAGTATGCCTAATTTGGGTTTGAACAAGAAAGTAGCAATTTACCAACAATCTCAAAACTTTCACATTTGGCGACCAAACATTGCCAATTCCGCACCAACACCCTAATTTACTTTTATAAACATAATGATACCTTTAACCACATAACTAATCATATGCTCTAAACATGTTATCCCGCATCATAAGTTCGATTAGTATCTAACGTAAACAACATATATATCACATGACTATGCATCCCCTAAACATCATAATTAACATGTTTAACACCCACCACCAACTTATAACTCATAACTTATATTTAATCATGTAATTAACATTCATAATCACATTTTAGGGCCTTACATCCCCAGTCGGTAATGCATTTAGCTTTTGATTAAATTAAACCTAATGACCTTTGTAAAATTAAGCCATTACCTTCCAACAATATCAAGGTAAAGTGAGTAACCACTATAAAACCCAATATATTTGAGATCTCACCAACACAAAATCACTGCACGAAATTTCCCAAGGGAAATGCTCATCTTTCCTACAAATCAAACCATTGGAACTGCTGTTTCTTTGAGGTCATCCATACTCAAATTCATCTTATTTAACAACTTTAAGTAAATTACCTCTAACAAACTCTTTATATTTACCACGAGCTTATCCATGTCCCAGTTTTCTATTTTTAATGGGATCACCGTGGCATTATGATTGGTACTTCTCATTCCCACATAGTTATCCTATATGAATATGATATGCCTTGTATGATCTACCCCTCAAGTCGCTGATACTCTACAATTGATGGTTTATAAAGGTATCTATGAAATCCTCCATGACGGTCATTATTTTCTTCGTCTACATTCCGAGGGATTTATCCATGATCTGATTGAGCTAGATGCCTCATAAATGAATTCAATATATGGCATTATGAGCATCGTCGACACTACGCAAATGTGACACTCTTTCCCCCTCTCTTTCTCTACATAATTGTATAATTTTTGAACTTTTACTAACTCGTCTAGGTGGGATTTAAAGGACTTGAAATTCTCATTATTATGTCAATGGTCTTTGTTATATGAATACGTTAGTGCGGAATTATGCTTAGTCGGATCCACGACCATCTTCCTTGATCGCTTAAAAAACTGCTTATATTTAATATTTGAAAGAAATTTGTATCATATCACCGAAAGCGGCATTGATCCCTTGAAAGAACTTTGCGAAATAAACCTTGTACCTATCATTCTAAGCTTTAGAATGCCTCTTGGTATTTTTCTCATGATTAGATTGTGTTGATCATTTCTTTAGTCCCCAACAAGCACCACATATGCCACTTTTTCACACTTCTCAATCCTTGATACCGAGTTGTTAATTGTGGCCACCAATTTGTTGTAAAGATATTGGTTCAATGACTCACTCTATAGTCCATCTTGAAGGAAGTAACTTTCACTTCTTTCGAGCAGTTCGCAACTTTATTATATGTTTCCCAATACTTCTAAACATACTCTTGGAGGCTCCCTCATGGATTCCTTTAAAGCATAGAAGAATATATGTCTTATTTAGGTGGGAATATATCGTGTTGAATCAAGTTATGAAGATTCATCCAAAATTCTTGAAACTTTTCATGAAACCTACCAATAGCTTCTCAACCCACGTTTGGGCCATATGCACATGAGTGGCTCACTGTTCATTAATAAGTCCGTCACCTGGAAAAACTGATAAACATAGTCGGTCAAATTTTTGGGTTGCATATTTTTTTTGGATGCTGTGTTAACATGTAACTCTTAGATGAACCATGGTCGCATTTTATTGATAACCACCTTCCTGGACAATTCCTTTGTGCCATTCAAATCCTTTTGTATGAAACTATGGATTTCCTCCCTTATGCGGCCATGTTACTTTCATGGTAACCTGGACCTACACTCATGCCTAGCAGGAAGGGTGGAAAATTTCTTCTCTCAGTGAGACTCCCCTCAGTCTCACTGCTTTCCACTTATTTGAGAATGTACCTATCACTGTGAGTTTTTCTCGCTTTAACAAATAGTCCTTACCACTTCCTTATGATTTCTATTTTTTTTAGCTCATACTCGATCATTTCTAGGTTAAGGTGGAGGCTATCATTATCCTATTTTAATTGTCGATCACAATTCTCCTCCTCTCCAAAGTCTCACTATATGCATCAATAAAGAGAGAAACTTGATTGAGGTGTTGACTACTGTGTTATTGGACTGCTCCTCCTTGCCTACTAATAGGATATAAGGTTATTCAATCTTATTCATAATGGATATCAAATCTAATATGTCATTGTGTTGGCAACATAAATCTACTTATGAATGTTGTGTCAGTCCTTGTGAACCTCTTGGGATGATATGGATCACGATCGACGCTTATAACTTGGTTTGTGAGAATGGAAGAACTCACTTCCACATACGACGCCAATTGTATGTGGAAGAATCTGTTGCGCTAAAGCAAGACTATCTCTAGCGACCAAGACGATAAAACTCACTCGGGAATTTTATCAAACACTTGGTGTGCGGAAAACACCCAAGACCTTGTTCCCAAAATGAACTAGTGTGCAAACTCCCAATCGAATCAACCAAACATCAATGAAGAGACAATAAGAACATACAAGCAATCATCAAAGCAAAACAACAACGATATACCGTGGTTCACCCAAATTTGGGCTACATCCACCAAGGAGGATTTCTTCTTTCTATAGATAAATGGAGGAACCCAAAGGTTATACACACACACAATTTATCTCTCTTAGAAAGTCACTCACAACCTCACAAGAACTCACCCCTCAAATGGGAGCTCTATGTCTCTTTAGCTTTGATAATTCACAAAATAGCTCTCAAACTTGTCCTCTCTCAAAACCTAGAAATGACACTTGTATTTATAGATTTGAGCCAAAATGGCAAATTTGTAAATAAACCAAAACTGAAAAAATAGGAGAGCCAAAATCAACAAACTCCACCTTGGCGATCCTGACGATCCAACCAATCTCTAGAATGCTGAAATTGAACCCGCTTGAAGACTGTCCCACCATCTACCAAGCTAATGCGATTCCCCCAGGCGATCCTCACGATCCAACCGAACTCGAAATGCAAACATCAAATCCGCTCTAAGATCATCCCGACATCTAACAAGCCAATACGCTCCACCCAACGCTAAGCCACCTCAAACTTCAACCACGAAGTGAGATACCGCAAGTCTTCACTCCAAGACTCCAAACGACTCCACCCGCCGAGGAACCAAGTTCTAAACTAAGAACTCCCCTGAATGCTTCCCATGTAACCATACGGTGAAGCTCACTCCTCATGTAACCCGGTGAGTACACCCCCACACAATACATATAGCATACACCTTCTTTACACGAAACATTCAAACACATCAACACCATCTTCCACCTTGAGAAATAACCACGGATGAGAGGGAAAATTCCTCACCTCCCACACCCTCCAAATCTCACCCTCGAAAGATGTACCAAGTCTTTGTCACGAAGAACTCCCGTTTGCCAATGCTCGCAAACAATAACTCATCGACCTTCCTTGAACTAGCTACACACACCTCGAATCCATCACAGTCCTACACCTCCTCGATTCGAATCGGCCAATGCATGTGTGCAACTAAACCGGGTCAACATCACTCGTTGGCCCTAGAGGGGGACTTCGATCCATCCCCTCCACTAGTAGGTATTCTCCCATCACTACCGTCTACTCTCAGAAAGCTAGCACTCAATGTCTCCGCTTTGTTCACAAACGAGACATGCCTCGAACGTTCGATCACTTGTGCACACCGCTTCCCCATCTTTCTCGAAGTCTGATTTAGACGATACAACCCCTCTCTCTCCTCTCCCCTCGCTAGGACCATACAACCGCGTGTGACTTTCAAGACTCTACCCGCCACCGACACCCGGAAACCCTTGGAATCCAAACGGCTAATGGATATCAAATTCTTTCGCAACTTTGGGACATAGGCCACACCACCCAAAGTGCGTTCCATCCCATCGAACATCTTGAGTTTCACCGTCCCGACACCCTCAACGGAAACCTTCTCTCCGTTAGCCAAAGACATGGAACCTTTTCCATTTTCTGTGAAAGTCTCAAAATATTCCCTCTTGGAGCAAACGTGATCCGACGATCCCGAATCTAATATCCAATCATCTTGGGAAAGAGAGTTAACCTTGGAGATTGTGAGAAGTTCTCCAAGTTCATCTTCATAATTCGCACTCGCTACCGTTGCCCTCTCGGAATCAACCTTGCCCTTAACCTTGTCGATCCACAAAGGACATTCTCGGATCATATGACCCCATTCCCGGCACTTGTAGCATTTCGACCCTTTACCACCAACACCTCTCGATCTAGACCTACTACCATCATTAAATCCTCGGTTGGAGTTCCTCCCGCCATTTTGCCCACCTCCGTCTCTCTCCATAAGGCCTTCATTATGGGAATACCCGTCACCTCCACCTTCCTTCTTTCTCATCGTGACATGAGATTGAATATCTTGCACAACCTCGTTGCACCGGAGCGTAGACTTCCCAAACATGAGCGTGGTCACAAAATACTCGTATGAATCGGGTAATGATGCAAGCAACAACAATGCTCGATCCTCCTCAATGAATTGAACGTCTATCCGGTTCAAGTCATTTATCAAGGCATTAAAAACGTTGATATGCTTCATCATATCCTCACCCTCCTTCATCTCAAGCTTGAAGAGTTTCTTCTTGAGGAACAATTTATTTGACAACGACTTTCCCAAATAAATCTCTTCAAGCTTATCCCACATGCCTTTAGCCGTGGTCTCCGCTATCACGTTATTCAACACATCATCCGTGATAAGCATCTCAATACACGAAGCCGCTCTTTGATCAATGTCAATCCACTCGGCATCGGTCATGCCTACCGGTCGTCCCTCTACCCCCAACAATGCTAATTTCAACCTCTGTTGGACAAGAACGCCTCGCATTCGTCTTTGCCATAACCCGAAATTGATCTTCTCATCAAAAGTCTTCATGTCCGTCTTCATTGAGCCACTCGATCCATAACTCGGATCCCATCTCTTAGAGCCTCTGCTCGTAGAGGTTGATTCTCGAGTACTCTCCACATTTTCCGTCATTTGGAACAAAAGCAAAAGCTATGCCAAAATTGCCAAAATTGATTCAACCTCGAACCAAAAATACCGGGCAAACAATGCAACCAAAGCTCTGATACCACTTGTTGCGCTAAAGCAAGACTATCTCTAGCGACCAAGACGATAAAACTCACTCGGGAATTTTATCAAACACTTGGTGTGCGGAAAACACCCAAGACCTTGTTCCCAAAATGAACTAGTGTGCAAACTCCCAATCGAATCAACCAAACATCAATGAAGAGACAATAAGAACATACAAGCAATCATCAAAGCAAAACAACAACGATATACCGTGGTTCACCCAAATTTGGGCTACATCCACCAAGGAGGATTTCTTCTTTCTATAGATAAATGGAGGAACCCAAAGGTTATACACACACACAATTTATCTCTCTTAGAAAGTCACTCACAACCTCACAAGAACTCACCTTGCTCAAAGTAGCTCTCTATCTCTCTTTAGCTTTGATAATTCACAAAATAGCTCTCAAACTTGTCCTCTCTCAAAACCTAGAAATGACACTTGTATTTATAGATTTGAGCCAAAATGGCAAATTTGTAAATAAACCAAAACTGAAAAAATTGGGGTGAGCAGGGGTGGCATGGGGTGCCGGTGGCGCAGACCTTTAAAAATAGGAGCATATCGGATATATATATATATATACACATTACTAAAAAATTATATATAAACTAATGGTTTGCTTAACCCAAATAAACTTTATGGAACTAAAAGTAAAAAAAATATCAAAATGGGGTGTAAACAACTATATCCAACATAATATTACTAAAACACAACTTTACATGGTAAAATACAAAACATAAATATGCAGCTCTCATATCCTACTCAAGAACACCAACATATCCCAAATATTTCCAACTACGTGGCAAAAGTTCCCTTATTTTTCTCTACCCACTGTAAATCTGCCATATACCCAAATACCAATTATAAAAATATTTTAACACACCAAGCTAATTTCAAATTTCGAAATTACCCCTCTAAAACAAGATTACACAATTCATATATACAAACAATTTAGTTATAAATACAAAAAATAAAGAGAAATTGTTGTACCTGGGTAACACGAATGCAATGAGATCCGGAGGAAAAAAATGAGGAGTCACTACTATATATATATATATATATATATATATATATATATATATATAGGGAAATGATCAAGTGAGGTCCCAATTTGAGGACCCTGAATGAGGATCATTTTTTTAAAATAGTAAAAAAAAAATTTGGCTGATTTTTTTTTTATAATTTTTAAACATTTCAATAGGACCATAATAAAAATAATCAACTCAAAATGAATTTTTAAAAAATCGGTCAAACTTTGTGAGTTTTTAAGTTGTTAAAAACTGACAAAGTTTGATCGATTTTTTTAAAATAGTAAAAAAATTCATTTTGAGCTGATTTTTTTATATGGCCCTACTGAAATGTTTAAAAACTATATAAAAAAATCAGCTCAAAAATATTTTTTTTACTATTTTATCAAAATTGATCCGCGCAGCGGTATGCAAACAGAGGTCCTCATGAGATCCGCTATCTCTCTCTCTCTCTGACAGAGATCAAAGTTTTGTAGCTTGCCTATTTCTCCTCCCCAAAACTTTGAAGCCTGAATCATAGACAACCATAAGAACACACAGTAGCATGTGGAAGCCATGTTGATTGTGCAGGTGTCACCTCCACCCATAGATAGTTCAATTGAAGAATACGTGGAATATAAAGAGATAAACCAAGATCCTCTTATGTAAATTACCTTCTCAGGGGAATAAAGAAGTTGTTGTAAACCCTAAAGCTTCCTAGGGATCACAAGTCTCATGGGAACATTCTCACCCGATGCAACCTCAACAAACCCAATCAAGGGTAAATGCATTACGACAAGATGTTTTTAGATCTTGGGGAGAATATAGAGGTGCGCATCATGAGGATTGGGTATTTGATTCCTAATTTATAATTAATATTCATCATTTGAGCCTCCTTAATTAAATGTAATCTTAGGCTAATTATGTCTCAAAGGTGGGTCTTTGGTATTCTAAAAATGCATTAGATTCTTAAAATATGAAAAATAAGATCGCGAAACAATTAACAAATCAGAGCAAAGATTGCTAAAAAATAAAAATAAATAAAAACATAAAAACCTAGAAGTAAGGTTCGTAGAAGAAAAGTAACAATGAAAGATTTTGCCTTGAACTCAACTTTGTGGATGAACACAGATTGGAGTTGGAACACAGTTTCGTGGACAAATGTAAATCTTTTGAGATAGTAATGAGGGGTATTGAAAAGCCTAAGATATACTACCATATTCATACAATTGGTAAGAGGGAAATGTAAGGGAAGTAGTAATATGGGGTTTGGAAGAGAAACGAAGGGGGGAGTCAAATGGTTTAGAAGAGAGGGAGTTAACTGGTGAAATGAATTTGGGTGAAAAATGAATTTAAGGAAATATCCTACGTGGACACTATAAATAAATGGAGAGCATGCTTAATTTTGTAGAGAATTTTATAATAAAGTATAGATATGAACTATACTCATTGAAATTATCCATTTGTGATATCTAATTGGTTGTATTTCTGCTTACCGTATGATCCCTCTAACGGATATCCTAGGAATTTCCACGTGAAACTAATATTTCGTTGAGATTTGCAGTGGAGCCAACCCATTAATTCTCTCATATTAGTGCCTAGAGTTTATTTTTTATAATATTTAATTAAACTACTAATATCTATGATAAATGACTTAGAATTTAAGGTTATAACTCTAAAAAGGCTTGATTAAGATGATATATATATATATATATATATATATATATATATATATATATATATATATATATATAGTTAGGGTCTCTAACATATCATTTAATAACATACCTATGAACATATTCATTTTAAAAAAATAATGTAAAAATGTATTTTTCAATCAAATTTGGTATACATGATCTACATAGTAAGTAGATCATCTATAAAAAAAATATCAAAAAATTCAATTCGAAAGCGGGTGAAATAAAAAGTGGTTATATATGTGCATTTTTTACTGTTCAATTTTTTTTCATCATCTCACCCACTTCCAGGTTGAATTTTTTGATGATTTTTTTAGATAATCTCTTTACTACGTAGATCGTGTATACCAAATTTGATTAAAAAAAAATATTTTTTTTTAAAATGTGTATGTTCATAGGTATGTTAAGTGAGGAATATTGAAGAACCTGACTTTATATATATATATATATACACACACGCACACACACATACACACACACACACACACACACACACACACAGAGGAAGGTTCCCCTACATCATGATGTATATATCACACCATCACACCTAGTTCTATTCCCTCATAAACTTTTTTTCCAAATTTTATATTTTTTCTTGAAATAACCTTACAATCAACCCATATTCAAAAAATTAGGTCAAAGTACATTTTGTAGCTATTTTTAAAAAATCAACAAAAAAATGTTGGCGCAAACCCTTATAAATAAGGTATTTTGAGCAGTTTAAAAATGGCTACAAAATGTATTTTGACCTAATTTTTTTAATCTGGGTTTATTGGAAGGTTAATTTCAAGAAAAAAATATAAAATTCGAAAAAAAAAGTTTTTTAGGGCTAGAACTAGGTGTGATGTATGGATGATATATAAAGCATGATTTAGGCGAGAATTCTCATATATATATATATATATATATATATATATATATATATATATATATATATATATATATATATATGGTGAGATTCGTTCTTTTGTATTCTTTAAATTAATAAAATATAATTTCTTTAATAAAAAAAAGTTCATTTACTCTAATTTATATGGGTACCCATGAATGTATTTGCTAAGACAAAAGGCACAATGTTGAGGTGTTAATCTGACATAATTCTTCCCTAATCCATTAACGCTCTAAACATATTCGCCCCAACTAAAGACTAACCTTCCTAAACACACCCAAACGCCCATTTTCCACTAGCTAAGAATAAAAAGTAACTTTCAAAATTTCTTTTATATGTTATTATTTCTAAGTTTTTTTTATCATGATTTCGTAATTTGTGTATTTTAAATTTGGGAGAGATAATGAGAGGTCTCAATTATGTCTTATTTATTCAACCAACTTCTTTTAAATAGTGTCAACCCATCATGTCATTTTGCACTATCTGGGCATAATAGAATAACTAAATAACCCTCGAAATTCGATATTGTCCGTCAGGTAACATGTAAATAACTTTTTTGAATTTTCAAACTTTAAAAATCTATATTATATATACATATCCAAATTTTGTAATATTAATATTATTGAAAACTACTCTTCATGATCTATCAAACAAGATCCATATTAAATATTTAATTTAGTAGAAAAAAAATCTCAACACATAAATTCACTTTTTGAGTGAACTAAAATATAAAACACAGAAAATCCATTGTTTCAGTAGCTTAAATTATTATTTCAGATAACCCACTCAATGCGTTTTCCAAAACTACCTCTTTTTTGGGGAAAAAAACTCATCCTATCTTTTAAACTCCACAGCTTCAAATATGCAAATCTAAAATTCACAAAATTTATATATTTAGAATTTATTCATTAAGATCTATCAAACAAGACCTATATTCGATATGTTTTCATAATAAATAAAACACATACATTATCTAGATATGTAAAATATCCATTTTTTTCAACATTCTTCCTTCTACTCCAGGTTTAGAGACGGTGCCTCTGACACAAACCAATAAATATAAGAAATATAAATAAATACATTAGAAGAGAAATAGAGGTAGAGAAAGATGAACAGAAAATGAGAAGAGAAGAAAGAGACAGGGGGGAAGCTGCTCCGACAGGGCTGCTCCAATGAGAAAAGGTATTGCTCCTGCGGGAGTGGGGTGGGGTTGCTAGCACTACGCCAAAAAGTAAAAATGCCAGCGCTGGGTGGTCATCGTTCAAAATCGTGGCCATGCCTTTTAAACCATAACCCATCCTATGACCCCATCTGTGGGTGATCTACAACATTAGTTTGTCACGCTTTAGAACTGTGATAACAATGGTCACAATCCATAACCTTGAGCCAACCATGATCCTAATGGTGGGAAAAATGGTACCAAGTTAGTCACATAATAAATCACGATAGTGGAATATGACCACTGAAAAATGGTTGTGACTAAATAGTGTGAAATGTGGTCATGATTCGTAATCGTGAAAGCTCTTGAATTCAAAATGGTCTCAAAGTTAGGGTCACAATTGAAAATGGTAACCCCTGATTAGGTATTTTTTTGGGTCACGGTTCTGGACCGTGACCATGTTGAATGACTGTGACCATTTAAGTTAATTCAAGATGGTCACGGACTAGGTCACGATCTAGAACCGTGACCCTATTTTAGGTATAAATAAAATCCTAATGAGTATGTTTATTGTAAGGACAAATTTCACATCGAGTCCATTTGTAATGTTTAATATAATATTTGTAAGATTGGCTTTATTCCATTTGGATAAAAATGTTTGAGTCATAGGTTAGGATTTGAGTTTACTTTGTCATTAAAGCCTATGATGCACATATAAGACCCTAGGGGACCTTTGAGAGGTGAGAGGGCCTTTAATGGACGAGATAGGGATATATGTGTGTATGAGCAGATGTTTAAGTTGGGATTTCGTCTCCCCATCCATCCTTCGATTAGAGCCATACTGTCCCATATCAACCTAGCCCCTTCACAATTATCCCCAAACGCCTGGAGAGTGATGATTGGGGCCATTATCCTTTGGAAGGCAGTCCACCACTCAGACCTTCCTGTTAGAGTTTTCACAGGTTGCTACGTTCCATCCTCTGCCAAAAACCACCCCAGCTATTACCACTTCCTAGCTAGGAAGTCAGATAAGAAGATTCTGTTGGTTACCCAAACTTAAAATCACAACTGGAAACCACGGTATTTCTAGGAATTTGGTCCTTATGCCACCTCTTCATCATTGGAGCTGAGGACACCTCTGAAGTGGGGAAAGGTGTCCCTCACTGCTAAAGTCAACCCTAGGCTTATCCAAGATAACCTTTAGAAGGTTAAGAATCTTCAAGAGCAAGGGGAACAGGGTTGGATGGTAAAATACAAACATCTGATGACCCCCTATTACCTCTCTGAGACTGGCCTGGGGGGAAGTCCTCTGACCGAGCTTCGTAAGTATTATTTTCCATAAGTTGTACCTCTGACTTTTAATACCTCTGATTTACTAACTCGGACACCTCTTTTTGCAGAACGCCCAGAAGGCATCTCTGACGAGCTGTGGGAGATGTCTGCTCCAAGCCTTGTTAAGCTGATGAAAAAAGCAGGGCATAATGTATCCCCTCCTCCACCCAAGCAGAATGTCGGCACGTCCAAGGCCGACGTTACAAAGAAGAGGAAGACAACCACTTACTCGGAGGATCAGAGGCTGAGCAAAAACCAAAAGGGAGATCATGACATCCCTATCTCAACAGATGATGTTCTGGCAACTCATTTGGCCCAGCTGAAGATCAGCGACAGTTTGATAGGCCATGGTCTAAAGTCAATGGATGCCATCGGCTCTGTAATGACTGACATGGACAAGCGTTTCTGACGCTCCCTGGATACCCCCTTGCTGGCCGAGTTTAGCCTTCATAGGTCAATTCAGGTACCAACTTCTGCTTTTTTTCTCTTCCAAGTGTAACCTAAGCCTAGATGTAGGTTAAAACTTGAACTCATGCATCTGACTTTTCATTGCAGGGTATTCTGTCCATGCACCAATTTATCGAGTGGAATCTAAGGAAGATGCCCCTTAATGAGAAGGGAAGAGAAGCCCTGAAGGTCCAAGCCTCCTTGAATGCTGAAGTTGATCGTCTGAAGCAGGAGTTAAAAGAGGCTGACAAGCTGATTAAGCATAGGGATAGATACATCGTTGATATTAAGAAAGACCATGAAGTAGCCCTGAAGGCCAAAGATGATGCCCTTCAGACCAAAGTGGATGATGCGGTCAAAGCCTCACTGGAGGACGCCTCAGAGAAGATCCTTACAGATTACAAAGTCTCTGATGAGTTCATCAGCTTCAGCGTTGAATACCTTAAAAGAGGTATTAAAGCACCTGGGAAGTGGGTCGTTTCAAGGGAACAGGAGTCAAGGAGCTTATTTGCCTCAGAATTTACCGGTCTAGGCTTCGGCGACCCTCATTTTTCTCAGGCCTTATAAGAGATTGAGGAAGAAGGTTCTGCTCCTGTGGAGATGGCTCCCTTGGAGGTTACTGAAACAGAAGAGTCCATTCATCAGGACGACATTGCAGAAGTGACTAAAGTCGTACAAGAGGACACCATTCCAGCGACAGATACTTAGGCCTTTCTATGTGAAGCTTTTAATTTATAACTTCTTCTTATTTTTGCCTGTAATTTTTTTGAACTCTGATGGATCTTCAGCACATTTGATTCGTAAATCTGACTAATTAAATATACTATCATCTTCTTCAAAGGATTTTGCTTCTTTCAATGAATGCCTTCTCTTGCATGTTGTCATGGTCATATGATGATGTTTCCCTTAGGGTCTGAGGTCACCATACTATGATGTTTCACCCTCATAATTTTCACCAAACTAATGATGTTTGATGTCACCATATTATGATGATGTTTTTTCCTCATAATTTTTCACCAACTTAATGATGTTAAAGGTCTGAGGTCACCAAAATATGATGTTTTACCTCATAATTTCACCAAATTAATGATGTTTAAGGTCTGAGGTCACCAAAATATGATGTTTCACCTCATAATTTATCACCAAATTAATGATGTTTAAGGTCTGAGGTCATCATAATTGTGGCCATCCCCGATCCTCGCAGCAGGAGGGCGCGTGATGGAGGATCCTAGGTCCTGCCCGTCCCTCTCGGGAGTGCTTCGACCTGCGTCATTTGGGTGAGGTGAAAAATATAGAGAGATAGAGTTGTCAGTCTATTTTACTCAAACAGACAAAACAAAGGGAGTCATCCCGAAGGACGGCATCCAAAGACATACTGATGCATATGAAACCAAAATGATTCGAAAAGGGTCCGGAGGCTAAGTTACGAAATGGGAAGGTGTTAGGCACACATTCCGCCCTTACGGTCTCTCATGGATTTTTGTTATTTTCCTTTATTTTACCCGTGATATGTGTGTATGTGTATATATAGTGGAGGTAGGAATTGTCGACTTGTACCATGGAAGAGGTCAAGCGAATCATCTATAGGAAGGTATAAAAATATTAAAAAATAGGATTTACGCGATTATCCTACGTTGATCGTTACGATGGAATGACAACGCATGTGGAATAATATGCCACTAAGAACAAATATATATATATATATATATATATATATATATATATATATATATATATATATATATATATATATATATATATAATCTAGGAGAATTAAATTCAGAGAGAATAGGAGATTGAAAGAAAAAGTAAAAATAGGACTCGAATCTCGGATTTTACCCCGAGACGCCTACGTAGCCACGTTGTTCGCATGCAAAACAAGGGGTGGGGTTTATCCCATAAATCCAACCGGGTACTTCTCTTATTTGTGTGTGTGTGTGTGTGGAGAAAAAGTGTTTTAGTTGTGAGAAAAGTGTAAGAAAAGTGCGAGAATTTCCGTTTGGAATTTATGAGCAAACCCTCTTTTTCTTATTTTTTTATTTTTTATTTGTATGAAAATAAGAGATGTGCAATAATACTAAATAAAAAGTATATTAGGATATGTGAGATGAGAGAATAAAAGTGCTAAGTAATAAAACAAGTTAATGCGAATTTATGAGAATTTAAGGAGAGAAATGAAAAAATTGGACCTTCTTGAAGATCTTGAGCTTGATCTGGATTGTTGGAGAGCAGCCCTTGCACTTGGATGATGATGGAGAATGGTTAATTCACCAAGTTTGATGAAAATGATGATGAAAGGTGAAGGTTGGAAAGGGATTTAGATGTGGAAATCGCGCTGACTTCGAGAGAGATTTTCTGGATTTGCTGAGAGTGATATCTTTCTGATCTGGCACTCCTTTTTATAGGCCCAGGACATTGTCGATCGACATAGCCCTGTTCCTGCCAATCGGCAGGTGCGTTTAGGCACACTGCCGATAGGCAGGGTTTGGGACCTGCCATTTGGCAGTGTCTTTCAAGCCTTTTCAGAAAATCGATCGCAGAGCGCAAACTGTTGATCCAAATAGCGCACGGGGTGGACCGTTGGAAAGGTAAGTCAGATACCTTCGAAAGTACTTGGACTGTTCCCAAATTTGGGAGTTGACTTTGGGTCAAATGTGGCTCAGAAACAATCATCGGTCCATTGGACGAGGAATCATCGAACACAAACGGATCGTTCGTCCGCATGGTAAGTCCAAATCGTGCACGGGGCGGACCGTTGGAAAGGTTAGGAGATATACTTCGACATTCCAAAGAATTTGATCTGGTTCGGGGAGTTGAATTTGGTCCATCGAGCCCTGGAAGCATTTGGTGACCTCTCGAAGTAAAACGAATCGTTCGTCCGTACCGCAAGTCAGAATTGCGCACTGAGTGGACCATTGGAAAGGGGTTTCAATGCCCTTTGAAGATTCATTCCATCTCGTTCGAGCTAAAGAGTTTGACTTTTGATCAAACGGAGCCTGGGGGTGCCCGATGGCTTCTAGGTCAGTACTCGGGGTATGACCTGGGTTTGTAGTGATGAAGGGAGGCGCTAAGGACCTAATGAGAGTTTAAGGAATAACAGAATGGGGTGTCTATAATAATATGATGTTTACCCTCATAATTTTCACCAAACTAATGATGTCTAAGGTCTGAGGTCATTAATTAATGATGTTTCACCTCATAATTTTACCAAATTAATGATGTTTAAGGTGTGAGGTCACCAAAATATGATATTTCACCTCATAATTTATCACTAAATTAATGATGTTTAAGGTCTGAGGTCATCATAATATGATGTTCACTCTCATAATTTCACCAAATTAATGATGTTTAAGTTTTGAGGTCACCATAATATGATATTTCACCTCATAATTTATCACCAAATTAATGATGTTTAAGGTCTGAGGTCATCAAAGTATGATGTTTCACCTCATAATTTTCACCAAACTAATGATGTTTAAGGTCTGAGGTCATCAATTAATGATGTTTCACCTCATAATTTCACTAAATTAATGATGTTTAAGGTCTGAAGTCACCAAAATATGATGTTTCACCTCATAATTTATCACTAAATTAATGATGTTTAAGGTCTGAGGTCATCATAGTATGATGTTTCACCCTCATAATTTCACCAAATTAATGATGTTTAAGGTCTGAGGTCACCATAATACGATGTTCACAGTCATAATGCTCACCAAAGTAATTATGTTTAAGGTCTAAGGTCATCATAATATGATGTTTCACTCTAATAATTTCACCAAATTATGATGTTGAAGGTCTGAGGTCATCATAATATGATGTTTACCCTCTTAATTTTCACTAAATTAATGATATTAAAGGTCTGAGGTCACCAAAATATGATGTTTTACCTCATAATTTCACCAAATTAATGATGTTTAAGGTCCGAGGTCACCAAAATATGATGTTTCACCTCATAATTTTTCACCAAATTAATGATGTTTAAGGTCTGAGGTCATCATAATATGATGTTTCACCCTCATAATTTTACCAAATTAATGATGTTAAAGGTCTGAGGTCACCAAAATATGATGTTTCGCATCATAATTTCACCAAATTAATGATGTTTAAGGTCTGAGGTCACCAAAATATGATGTTTCACCTCATAATTTATCACCAAATTAATGATGTTTAAGGATAATGAAACAGTATTGACACAAGAATTGCTCTTTTAATTAATATCATCTTCATAAAATGATACATGCATTACAAAGAAATAACTGCAACATCATATGTAATATTTCTTCAAGTGGTCAGCATTCCAAGGGTTGGAAAAAGGTTCCCCTTCGAGATTTTCTAGCTGGTAAGTACCAGGCACAACCTCATCGGCCACTCTGTAAGGACCATGCCAGTTTGGGTGGAGCTTGTTTGCCTTCTGTAATGTCTTCTTCAGCACTAGGTCTCCCACGGATATAGGTCTTAATTTCAACCTTTGATTGTAGAACTTTGATGTTCTCTACTGGTAGGCTGTCTGTCTGATCTTAGAATCTTCCCTTCTCTCTTTAATTAAATCCGAGTCAAGTCTTATTTCTTCCTCATTCCTCTGAGGATCATAGGCCTGAACTCTGTGGGTGGGGAGTCCTACTTCTGTAAGTATGACGGATTCTGAGCCATGGTCTAACATAAATGGGGTCTCCCCCGTTGGTGTCCTTGCCATTGTTCTGCAGGCCCATAACACTGCATAAACCTCTTCTGCCCATATCCCCTTGGCTTCTTCCAACCTCTTTTTAATCCCATCAAGGATTGTTTGGTTCGTGACTTCAGTCTGACCATTTGCCTGAGGTCTGCCAGGAAAAGAGAAGAACTGTTTGATCTCGACTCTCTCGCAGTATTTGTCCAAAGAAGCATTCTTGAACTGCATTTTATTATCTGAGATGAGGGTGTTTGGGAGACCGTATCTTCATATGATGTACTTCCAGATGAACTGGAAGGTCTTCTGCTCGGTGATAGTGATCATGGGCTCAGCCTCTACCCACTTGGAGAAGTAATCAATTGTTACTATCAGAAATTAATAGTTATTCGCAGCTCTTGGCAATGGTCCCACCAAGTCAATCCCCCATACTGCAAATGGACAAGTAGAACTGACTGACGTCATAGGTTGATGAGGTTGATGAGGGATAGTGGAGAATCTCTAGCACTTGTCACACCTTTTCACGTAAGCAGCAGCATCTTTGGCCAAGGTCGGCCACCAGTATCCCTGCGTAATTATCCTCTTGGCTAAAGGTTTTCCTCCTATGTGACTAGAGAAATAACCCTCGTGTACATCCTACAGGATGTGGGGGACCTCTTTAGGATGGATACATCTGAGGAGAGGTAGTAGTAATCTTTTTTTATACAGGGCAACGCCTATTATTGAGAACTTGGCAACTCTGTACCTCAACTTTCTCCTTTCCAACTTTGATTCTGGCAGCTCTCCCTATCTGATATATCTGATAAGGAGGTCTATCAATCAGTCCCCTAGGTTCAAGTTAAGGCAAGGTCTGGCAACCTCTTCTTCCTCAATGATCGTCTTGAGCAGGATCTCGACTGGTACTATCCTTGTGATGCATGTCCTTATTGTTGAGGCTAACCTTGCTAGTGCATCTGCACAACTGTTGTCTAATCAGGATATCCTCTTCATCTTCACTTCTGTGAAACTTCCTAGCATCGTTCTCACCCTTTTAAGTTATTTGGCCATCCTTTCATCCTTGGCCTCATATACTCCCAGGATTTGGTTGACAACCAACCTTGAGTCGCTTTGGACTAGGAGTTGGCCAACACTAAGAGCTTTTTCCAGTGAGAGGCCTGCTATCAAGGCCTCATACTCTGACTCGTTGTTCGATGATTTGAAGTTGAATTTAAGTGCATATTCAATGTCGGTACAATCTGGTGCTGACACTATCAGCCCTGCTCCGCTACCACTTTCGCAAGAAGACCCATCGACGAAGAGGTTCCAAACATCTTCATTTAAAGAGAAGTTCCCCTTTGACAGGGTCCCTTGCTTGAAGAGGTACCTTTCTTCCTCATTCTCAGCTACTCCTTTTATGGCTCTGCTGGACACAACCTCTTCCGAATTTTAGAAGACGTTACTGTCTGATTCATCTGCAATCTCTGGACTATTCTCAAACTCAGCCTTTTCCCATGTAAACTCAGTAACAAAGTCTGCGAGCGCCTGCCCTTTGATGGCCAAACTGGGTTGATAAATAATGTCATACTTCCCCAACTCGATGGCCCATGTCATCAATCTGCCCGACTTCTTGGGATTGTGGATTACTTGTCTTAGTGGGGAGTGAGTGAGGATGACCATAGAGTGGGCCTGGAAATAGGGCTTCATCTTCCTAGAAGCGTGTATTAAGGCGCAGGTTAACTTCTCCATCCGAGGATAGTTATGTTCAGACCTTTAAAGAGCCTTACTATTGAAGTCCACCGGCCTCTGCACTCTATCGTCTTCTCTTACTATGGTTGCATTAATGGCTGATTCTGAGACGGCTAGATACATATATAACTTTTCCCCCAAGATGGGCCGAGATAGGAGCAAAGGAGATCCGAGGTAGGACTTTATCTCTTTGAAAGCCTTGTCTCACTCCTCATCCCATTCAAAAGCCTTTCTAGGAACTTTGAAAAAAGGAAGACACTTGTCCATAGCCCTGGAGACGAACCTATTCAGCGCAGCAACTCTTCCGATTAGCCTCTGAACGTCTTTGATGGTTCTGGGTGTCTTCATTTCAAGAAAAGCCCTGATTTTTTCGGGATTGGACTCTATTCCCCTTTGATTAACGATGAATACATGTAACTTTCCTGCTCCTACCCCGAAGACACACTTGGCAGGATTGAGCTTCATCCTGTATAAATCCATAGTGTCAAAAGTCCTCTCCAGGTCGACCACGTGAGTGTCGGACTTTAAGCTCTTCGTCAACATGTCATCCACATATACCTCAATAGTCTTGCCAATCTGA
Source organism: Sambucus nigra (assembly GCA_949130495.1). NCBI lineage: Eukaryota > Viridiplantae > Streptophyta > Magnoliopsida > Dipsacales > Adoxaceae > Sambucus > Sambucus nigra. The sequence continues at coordinate 95,172,554 of OX422211.1, forward strand.
CTCTCGAACATCTTATTTACAAGACGTTGATAAGTGGCCCCTGCATTCTTCAAGCCGAAGGGCATGACCTTGTAGCAATAGGTCCCCTTGTCGGTTATGAACGTTGTCTTCTCTGAGTCTTTTGGGTCCATAAAAATCTGGTTATACCCTGAATACGCATCCATGAAGATCATAAGTTCATGCCTTGGTGTGGCATCTACCATCTGATCAATTCGAGGTAAAGGGAAGCTGTCTTTTGGGCAAGACTTATTCAAATCAGTGAAATCTACGCACATCCTTTATTTTCCGTTAGCCTCTGGCACGATGACGTCGTTAGATAACCACTCAGGGTATATGACCCCTCTGATGAACTTGGCCTCTTCTAGCTTTCTGACCTCTTCCCTGATGATATCGTACTTTTTCCTAGAGTAAATTCTTCGTCTTTGCTTGATTGGCTTGGCATCTTCTGCCACATTATATTTGTGAAACATAATCTCGGGGTCAATGCCTGGCATATCTGCATGGCTCCAACCAAAGACACTTTGCATCTTCTTTAAAAACTTTACCAGCTCTTCCTAGATTTCGGGTCTTAGGGCTTTACCGATTTGGATAATTTTTTCTGGCTCGTCCTCATTGAGGACGATGAATTCTACCTTTTCCGCGGCCTCTCCCTTTTTCAATTTTGTTTCATCCCATGGATCAAGTGTATCGATGTTATATGTGGTTATTGTCCTCTTATGGGCCTCTCTCTCTTCCGCCGAGTTGAAGTAGCATTCTCGTGCCGAGGTCTGATCACCTTGCATTTCCCTTATCCCGTAGGGGGTCGAGAATTTTAGTATTTGGTGGACCGTTAACGGCACGGCCTCAAATTCTTTAAGGTCTACTCGTCCTATGATGAGGTTGTAGGCTGGGAAGACATCTTCATCCATTGCGACAAAATTGATCTTCCGAGTCAACCTCTTAGGCCACTCGTCTCCCATTCGAACGTCCACCTCATACATGCCCAACAGATGGACCTTTTCACCGCCGAAGCCAATTAACGGATGATAGTACGGTACAAGCCTAGCTCTGTTAAGGCCTAGGCTCTTGAAACATGGCCAAAACATTACATCAGTTGAACTTCCCCCATCGACTAGGATTCTCTGCACCTCACATCCATGTACCCTTGTTGTAATTATTGACGGGTCATCGTGTGGATCTAGGATACCTTTGAAGTCAAGTCGGGAGAATCCAACTATAAGAGTATCCACATCTACCTTTTTTCTCTTCTGCTTAGCCTCTGAAGACGCCAGATTCATAACCTCTACTTTGGTCACTGACTTAGCCTCTGCCACATGAGATTTACGGTCAGCTACTTCGGAACCACCCCTATTAGTCCTCCACATATGGTGTTAACACCAAAGGAGATCATACCAACCCTCTTCATAGGGGCATTGTCATCTTTCGATGGGAGGTCAGGATCGTCCTCATCATCACCATCTAAGTCATCATCTCTTCTTGCTGGGGGATCTTCTCGACATCTGTCATTTTTTTTCTTTTTAAGGTCATCTATTTCCCTCTTAGGAGCTTTACCGTTGACATGCTTCTTGAGCTTTTCGGACTTCAACATCTTCTCAATCTCAATCTTTAAAGCGAATCACTTGTCAGTCATATGATCGTGGTCTTGGTGGAACTCGCACCACAGATTCTTATTCCTCTTATACGGAGGAGACTTCAACTTCTCTGACCATCTCAGGGATCGGTTATTTTTAATTTCATTGAGGATGTGTTCATAGCTAACAGTTAAAGGAGTATAGTGTGCAAACTTGTCATCTGCAGACCTCTTTTTTTGTCTTTCTTCCTTTGTAATTTCCCGCTGCTACTTCCGTTCTCATCCTCATACTTTGCATCCATAGCCTCTTCAGCGTTCATGACCCTTCCTGCAGTTGCTAATAGCTCTGCCATGGACTTGGGAGGGTCTTCAGCAAGCTTCCACGGCAACTTCCCCTTCTGGAGTCCTCCGATGAGGGTTGTCATAGCTATATTCTCTTCGTAATCTTTAACCTCTAATTTTTCTTTGTTGAATCTAGCAATATAGACTCTTAGGCTCTTGCTCTTGCCTTGCTTGACGTACAGCAGATGAGTCGTCTTCTTCTGAGATCTTACCCCAAAGAAAAAATTGTGAATAAATCGTTTAGCCAAGCCCTTAAAGTTCTCAACAGAGTTCTTCAGAAGAGAGCTAAACAAAATATGTGCAGCTCCCGTTAAAGTCCCAGAGAAGGCCCAGCACCTCATCTCATCTGGGATCGAATAAATGTCTGTCGCAGACTGGTATATCTCAATATGATGCACAGGTTCGGTACTACCATCATACTTGGGAGACACTGTAGGTGGTTTGAACTTGGCAGGGGTTGGGAAGTTCACTATCTTTGCCACAAATGGGGAGACCTCTGAGAACCCTCTTTGTAGTGGGTCTCAACTTTTTATGAGGTCCCCTATCTTCTCTTCAAAACGTTGAATGGAGTCGTTCCATGGCTTTGCAACGTCGGCCTGGCCGAGGTTGTCCCCAGCCACCTCCAAAGGGTGAACTGAGGGTTCCCCAGCTGTTTCACAACATTGGTTGTTGACCTCTTGACCACAGTCTCGGCCTTGATTAGATCGTCCATAATGAGGCCAATGTTCACCATCTCCCCTTTGAGAGCCAGCGGCACTTCGTGACCTAGATAGCCTCTGTCTTAGGTCATTGACTGGGCGGAGCCTTTCAAAGGTCGACCCTCTACTCAAGTGATCAAAAGGTGATCCTCTTTGTTGGGCACCACCATCTCTTCTGCCCCCACAACCTCGGTTGTGTTGGATAGGGCGTACAGTATTGTTCAAAACCTCATACGGCTCCCAGTAGTCCTCTGGAGCATCCTCTACCTCCATATCATCATACCTATCCTCGGGACAAGAGTTTTCTTGCCTACCCAGATGTAAACATTTAGGTTCAATAACATCCCTCCTTCACTGAGGGGTAGGTTGGTCTTTTCACGGTACCTGGGGGGGTCCCCTGACTTCAAGATGGGGTTGAACAACTGTCGGAGTAATCATCTCCGGTAAGGTCCCTAGTGGCCTCATCATATTTTGACTGAGCTGTTAAAATTTCTCTTCCATTGCTTATTGTGTTGCAGCCAAAGACCTCAAGGCTGCAGCCACCTCGGCCATTTTGGACTGGGGTACTACCTGGCTGGAACTAGGTCCTCCAACACCAGCTGGTGGTGGAGGTGGTGGTAACTCCGATGCCATATGTTAAACCTAAAGAGCTTGTGATAAAGATGAACTTAATACGTTAAAGGACCTCTTTCAATGTTGAAACAGCTTCACACGAAGGGTGATGCCTAGTTCACCACCACAGTCTCGGGTGAGGTTAAGCTAAGAAAGGAAGAGATATATATTCTCGTTCCCACATATGGCGCCAAAATGATGATGCGGTAATCAGCACCACCAGATAAGGTGTTGACAATATCAAGCAAGTGATAATAATGGCAGCACATGAGAATATAAGTGTATATGTAGAAGGAGGTGAGAAGAGGATGAACACCAATATGTAAGTGGTTTATCCAATTAGGCCTACATCCACTGCGCAAGTGAGTGAGTAATGTCACTGAAATAAGGCACTAGCAGCCATGGATACAATCTCTCAAGCTTTCTCTCTCTACTGTGTAAATTGACAGAGTTTTAGCTAGGGTTGTAATTCTCGTTCCTTTACAATGTTGAGGATGACCTCTATATATAGTGCTTGGGGGTGTAAGGTATCCCCCAAGCATGCAATGAGCATGTGCATGAAGATCCAACCAGTGTAAGGATGGCACCTAGCTGATCTTAACTAAATAATGATGACCTCAATATTCCCTCACGTAGAGAGAATGATTCAGTTATAACAGATTAGTCCACGTGTTCCAAGTCGTTCATACGCGTGTAAATGCTCGGCTGTCTTCGTTTGGTACCTACCTCGGCCTGGGTGAGTACGATATTGGTGGGGTATGACCCTTGCCTTGTCTGAGATCAGTGTTCCATGAAGACCTCGGCCAGGATGCCCGATCGAGGATGGTTATGATGTGTAACGTCGGCTAAGGCCGATGATGACATGATGCTTGTTGATTGAGCCCATGAGGCTTTTGCTGGTCTCAGGTGATACTTGTAACGTCGGTTGTGACCGACCTGATGGATAGCTGATCCCATGAATCATGCCGACCTCGGTTGATGCCCAATCGAGGTGATGCTTGTAACGTCGGTTGAGGCCGATGTTACTGATGTTAATGTTTGATGGATAGTTGAACCCATGAGTCCTTGTTGACCTCGATTGTTGTCTAGCCGAGGTTGATCAGGTTGAAGCGATGTCAGCTGAGGCTGACCTTCTGAGTGAAGACCCTGATCATGGATGGCATAAGCTTTTGTCACCTCGGCTGTGAGACTGGCCGAGGTTAGTAGCTCTAGGTAAGAGGGTGTACTTTGGGCATATCAATTATGGCATTGTGGTTTATTTCTTTATTTAATTCTTGCACACATCACGTAGATCCATGTTGTAAGAGAAAATATTTATAATTTCTCATAGTATAGGCTTTGTTTTATATTTTGACATATCCCGTTACAAACCGACTCGTCGAATCGGACTCCAACATCATCAAGATCGAAGACACCCCTACAACTCATAAAGGTATAAAACTTTGGGTATTTAAAGATTTTCTAAATTAATATTCGAGGTGTTAGTTTTTATAAAACTGAGGCTATTTCTCAAAAGAATTTAAAAATAAAAAATTTTATTTGGCCTCGTTCAATTGAGATTCCATCTCGTTAGAACAAGAATGAGGTTTCTTTACATCCCTCTTCTAACGAACTTAGAGCGAGGTTGGTTTTTCTTGACAGAACATTCTCGTTAGAAGCTCGTTTGATGTTGGCTTTGAATGACATTGCCTTTTCGTTGGAACGATTATGCATCTCATTCAAACTAAACCCTGTTTTTGTTTCAACGACCTTAATTTTCATTCGAACGAGTTGAATCGCCTTGAATTTTGTGTCAACCCTATAAATACTTTTTTGAACTCTTTTTTCATGGGACTTCGAAAAAAAAAGAAATTGCATATCTATTCCAAAGGTTTTCATATTTTATCTCAAAAAATAATTTTTTATTCACAATCCTTTCATTCCCCGTATGATTTTTGAACTTTTGTGAAATCCTAAAGTTTGAATATCATTTACACATCGGTTGACTTGTGAACCGAGAGTTCACTGCTGAAGAAGGAAGAAAACTGATCGGTGGATACCAAGGGTAGACCGCTACCTGTGGACACTCTAACGCTGAGTCGTATCTGTTGGTTTTTGAAGACTCTAGGTGTCTAACTTAGTATAACTAAGTGTTTTGTAATTCAATTGTTTTCAAAACTGTCAATAGTGTTGAATTAAAGGTTTTGCCCTTTTTAAGGATTTTTTTTCCTCATCATAGTGTGTTGATTGCATGTATAGTTTATTAATTGTGACTCGAACACATCTTGTATGCAAATCTAATTTAATCAAAATTAAAATTTGGTAACAATTGGGTTTGTTTATACCATTTAATTATACACATAAGTCCATTAGTTTAAGCGCACTCTCAAATTGATATCAGAACAGGTTACACTAAAATATCGTGTGATCATTTTTTCGTAAAAAAAAATCCTGAATTTAATCGATAATTTGTCTAGTCGAATGCATTTTTTATGATTCAAACTATGCATATTTGAAAGCTAGGATGAGATCAACCTCAAAATCTATTGATGAAAGCGTCTGGTTGCTTTGTGAAACAGGGTGGACACCACCCACTGTGACTGTTGACAATGTCGTCAGCCCTAAACTTCGTGAACAGAGGATGACTTTAAATTGAGAAATTTTAACTTGAGTGGTCTGAGTACCATCTCAGGAGTTGTCACCCCGGACGAGTTTCACCGCATTATGATATGCACCACGTCTAAAGAAGTTTGGAATACCCTCCAGCTCACTCACATGGGAGCCAATGCTGTTAAGGCTTCTAAGTTACAAAATCTCACCACGCAATTTGAAACTATCACTATGCTATAAAATTAATCGTTTAATGAGTTTATATACGATCAAATGCAAGCACGCACCCTTTAGTAGAAGAAAAGCTAAGGAGAGGTTCCTGGCCATTGACACATTTTCCTTTTTGCCCCTTTCTCGGACTGATACGTCAAATTCAAGGGAAGAATATACCTCTTGTTCAGTCCTTTTGAAGGACTTGGCCTGGGGGGATATCATCATGATCATAATCATAAATCAACAAAATTCTCTTTTTGCGAGCCATTGAGTCCTCTTCCTAGGCAAGAATGGACCCAACGTTCAAAAATTCAAACGAAGAAGAAGTGGAAACTTCCTCACTTGCTGAAGGAAGTGGAAGGTTAAGAGTCGTCTCTACTGTGCGAGGTATAAAATTGTGGTAGAATTCTTGTATTCGAGAAGAAATGAGGCAAAAAAGGGATGCTCACAAACTTGGACTAAGGGATTACTCAACTTCTAAACTTTGATGAGCAGTTCATCCTTGTTGATGTGGGAAAGAGAGGGCTCATTTTTCTTCGATCGAGCTAGTCAGAAAAAAGAAAATTTTCATCAGTAATCATATAATCAGGTAAAAGTTAAAAGTAAGAAGAAATATAGTGTTAACCTATATCACTCCCCCACTCTGGGCATAAAAATCCTTGATATTGCTCACCATCTAAAAGAAGTGGATGTTGCCAATTTTGAGCAATAAAACCCTGATCCTTATCCCCTTTATTGAAATTAGGGAGATTGACTACAAAAACCCTATGAACTTTTCTCACCTTTAGCTACAAAACATTGTATGTTGTATGGGACCAGGAATAATATCTTATTTCTGGGATTTGTATATTGGTCCCATACAGTTCATTTATTCTATGGACCCCATTTATAATCGTCTATGTGTTTGGGGGAAATTGGGTGGGAACGATATCAAAGAACTCGCAAAATTCCAAAAAATAGTCGATTTGGGAGAAATGTTATCCCCCCTCAGCCACTAAGAGGGTATGGATCTAATGGCCACCCTCAACAATGATGCAATTTATGGGAACTAGGGCACACTCAATCGTAACCTAAGGGAGAATTGAGTATGTTTTCCTGATTTCCCCCAAGGTCCTCTCATTAATAGTATAGACGATTTTCAAAGAAGAATATCACGGGAAGAGACTAAGCAATAAAGATAAGCAGAAGGAATTGCAAAGATTGAAGAAACAAACTAGGACGAAGAAGACTTACAAAGTAGATTGTGAGGACAGAAGTTTCAATAAGTCTTTTGAGTAAGAAAAAAGTATGTAAAGTGGCAATATAGAGTTTGAAATAAACAAAGGTCAAATTCCAAAAGGTTAATCATATGGAACATGTTCCGAGATTAAAATTGGAGATTCATTTTTTTTGTCGGGCCAGCATACCCTTGTTATTTTTGAGTAATTACAGGACATGCCCATACACAGAACTCAGACTTTAACTCATAATTTGGGCCAAAAAATATGTAAAATCCTTATGACCATCTTTGATAAAGAATTTTAGGGATAATTGTGGGTATGAACCATAAAGGCTCAATATTTGGCAGCTCAAATAGGCCCAACATGCATCCCAAGTTAGATTTAACATCACATGAATAATTATGGAGGCTTACACTTATTACCTACAATATCAGAGGAGATAGATATGGATCAACCGACGAGCCAATGAGCAGCTGGAAGAGTTCGTGCATAGCTCAACCACTCTTATCACTATAAATAAAACTCTTACCCCGGAGCAATGGGGCCAGTAATTCTGGAACTCTGAAAATAAAAATTGAGAGACCCTCCAGGGACATAGGTTGAACAACGTAACTTATGTGTGATGTGACTTTAATTGCTTTTTAATTCCTTTTTTTAGAATCATTAATTGTGATTCTTTGCACTCACATATAGTCATAGCTTATCTAATGCAAATGTGGATAAAAGAATGTGAGGTGCGACATAGGATTCACTCATAATGAGTTTAAAAAAGCTCTATAATGTAACCCTATATAACAAATGTAAATGTCGTGTGGCAAAAGAAAATATCCATGTTGTGATATAGGCCTTCTTCGTCTAGAAGGTCCTTTTCAGAGTGTGAATCACATGCCACATAAGATCTAAATACATTAAACTAAAGAATCTTTATCCAATGTAACTATGAATGTGTCTTTTTCATATCCCGTAAAAAAAAATTAAGGTGTAACATCATCTCCAATAAAAAATGTTAATAGGAAGAATGTGAGGTATCACATAGCATTCAAGCACAATGAGTTTAGTAAAATTTCTCCATTGTAATCCTAGATAATATATGTGAATGTAATGTGGCAACAAAGAGTATTCATAATGTGGAAGAGACTCTCTACATCTAGATGGTCCTTTACACAATGTGAATTACATGTCACATGGGATCCAAAGATATTAAACTTAAGAATACTTCTAGAATACCACTAGGAATGTGTTTTACTCATTTCACCTAAGATAAAAGTTTAAGAAGTATGAAATTTGCATTGGAGAAGAGTGTTTTATGCATAATGTGTAAATTAATTTTTTTGTCACATAAATTTAATATGTGAAAAATATAAATTTAACCCCAAGGTTTGGGGTGAACTTGAGGTAGATCCATTATTTCAGAAGTTGCAAAGTTAAACCCAATATTCTTATTTTTTATAATCTTAACCCTTCATTACATCTCCGTTAAGAGACTTGACGAAATGTGTGACTATGGAAGACTAGGTCACAAGTTGTATGATTTGAACATGAACAATTGATGTGTGGATAAATGAGTTATTAACCTAAAAAATATAAAATTAACTTTAAAAAGTAAAAAAAAAAGAATGGAATTTGAGTTATTAACGTAATAGGACGGATTTGTCCCCAACTCCTCTCGCTTGTCACCTCCTCCCTCCCTCCCTCGCTGCTTTTTTTTGGGGGGGTGGGGGTGGAGTTGATTTGATTTTTTGGAGGTTATGTGAATCTATCTGATTTTTTTAATGGAAGGTTCCGTGAATTGATTGGTTTTCTGAAGTTTTAAGAATTTATTGTATTTTCTAAGGTTATATGAATCGACGTTCGAGTGTTATACTCATCGATCTTTTGAATATACATATCGGTGTGTATATATAAATTGTGATTGTACATCTCGGTGTGTTTTAAACCAAATTTCTAGGTTTGAGATTTTGATTTTCTATGCTTAATGTTAAGAGAAAGAGAGGGGTGGGTGGGGCAAGTGGTGGTCATCTGGTGGTCACCGTTGGTGGATGGGCTGGTGGTCGATGGTGGTGAGTGGGTATTTTTTTATTGTTTTATGTTTATATCACCGTTCTAAAAAACCCGCCTAGGCTTGACGCTTGGGAGAAACGTCCTGCCTTAAGTTTTTACGCCTTAGTCTTGGTAAAACCCTTAAGGCGCACTTTTTTCTAAAAACAACAATGCTTTAGTGAAACGATATCGCTTTTTAAAGAATTTTTTTATAAATCGGACCATTATCTCATCCAAAATAATCAAATAGTATTTTAATTGACATATATTCAGACATATTTTTATGATATGTACAATTTATGTATTTTAATAGCCTTGTTATGTTTAAAAAATATTAAAATATATTAAGAAGCCCTAAACGCATTTTCACGCCTTTTTACGCCTAAGGCCCGCCTGGGCTTCTAAGGCTTAAGGCTTGGCCTCCACGCCTCGATCACGCCCCGCGTTTCTTAGAACTTTGGTTTATATTATAATTACTTTTGAATTTTGTATTTTAATTTTTTTTGTTTTCATTTTCAAGCTACAAGTGAGTAAGTAGGATCGCAACTTAAAACAAAATCCACATATGATATTTAGTTACCAAATCCATTAATTCCCCTAATGTAGGGTTAAGAATGAATAATTTAATGTAATTTAGTGTTAACTTCGTAATTTCTAAAGTAATTGATTTAAATATCAAATTCAACTAAACTTTGAGGCTAATTTTGCATCTTTCCCAATTTATATTATATATTTGCAATAGATATGTGCATTGAAGATACTTAAGATATTTGCACCGGAAAGAATATTTTTATATGCACAATGTGTAAATTAACCTTTTTTGTTACATAAAAGCAGCATAATATAGTTTACACATTTACACAAGTAAAAAATAAACCGTTGGTATAAGTTCCATATGATGACATAAAACTTTATTGATATTATGTACAGACATATCGCATTCATGACGTGTTTGAATTGTTATTGAACTTGAACTTGTTATAAATTGACACTATAAATATTCAGCGCCGGCAATGTGCCAAGTGGGCAGTGACACAGAGCCCATTTTAAAGTAAGCACCAATATATATATATATATATATATATATATATATATATATATATATATTAGGGGTCCAAAAATATTTTATATATATTAAAAAATGCCAATTTTTAAAATGAGTTTAATTTTTTAGGAACCCATTTTTTCAACTATAAAAAATTATGTACAAATAATTATTCAACTATCCAACAAAATTTCATCCACCTCATTTAAGGGACCCATTTTTTCAACTACCCACAAAATCTTTTTGATATCCATTCTCTCTCTCTTTCTTTTGCACCGCCTCTCTCTCTCTCTCTCTCCCTGTGCAACTATCTGTATTCTTTTTTTTTTTTGCAGAAGCTAATTGCCTTGCCAATTTGCCTCGTTTGTTTTAGTGTTGGCAGAGCCAACTTGGTTCAAGGCAACCAAAGGTAAGACTAAGAATTTTAGTTTCTGTTTCATAATTGACAGTTTTAATCTATGAATAAAATTATAGATTAAAACTATGAATAGTTTTAATCTATTATTTTTTCCAAAATGATTTTTAGTCCACAACTTCTAATCGTTTTATTACTAAGTTTTTTTTATTAATTTGATTTTTTTTAAATTCATCAAGTTCTTATTAATATGCTTTTTGTGTAATTATTTTTTTTGTTACTAGGTTCTTACTTTTTACATTAACTAAGTAGATGAAATTGGAGAAGGAATAAAAGGCTCAAACCAAGGTGACATTTTTCCATTTTTTTTATATTCAATCAATTGAGATATTTCTAGAATGAAATTATCTATTAGATTCGTTGTTAATTGTGTGTTCTATTTTTATTATAAATTTATAATTTTTACAGATGTTACCAAAAAAACAAGCATCCGAATATCAAAAATTACTTGCGATCAACTATGTCACAAGAAAGGTTAAATCGCTTAGCGTTGTTATCTATTGAAAATTAATTGCTAGATTAACTTGATTGTAAAAGTTTAATTAGTAATTTTGCAAGTAGAAATGCTAGATTAACTATTTTTCAATGAGTTTTTAAGTATTTAATACATTTGTACAATATTTTTTCGGGAGGGCCTTAAGTTGAGTTTCGCACATGGCACTCCAAATCTCAGGACCGACCCTATAAATATTAGTTGTCTCACATGCGAGAAATTAGCTCTAGCCTCTCTGCATATGTAGAGGTAAGATGGTGTACATCTAACCCTCTGATATCCCGTAGTGGCAGGAGCCTCATGCATTGGGTTTGCCCTCATGAGAGAAATTAGCTCTAGCCATTTATAATTATAGGTAATTCTAGATTGACCCACAAATTTGACACATTTGTTGCGATACACTGACGTATCGCAACGGTATTCGCTCGTGTTTAGGCTCCACTGTTGTGGGCTTGTGTAGAATTCGGACACGAGTCAATACCGATGCGACACATTAGTATGTCGTACCAAATATATTTAATTCGTGTATAGATGTAGATGCATCCTTATAGCTAGGAGCAAACAACTTGTCATATCACATATGACATTTGTCTTAACTTAGAATAGGTAATTCATTTTTTCTTCTAGGTCCATTTTAATTAATTAGCTCTAATATTCACTTTTACATTTTAGTATCAATTCGTAATTATTATTTATTATAATACCTTATTATTATTATTGATTTTAATACCTTTCTTCACCGGCAAAACACTAAAGTGAATAACCACGTGCAAGACACGTTTTTTTAATAGGAAATATTTAAAAAATTATAAAATAAAAAATGAAAAGGTGATAAAAATAGATAAACACACACGAGAAAGATAGAGTTTTCTAGATTTTCATTATTTTTTCAATCTGTTGTTTTTAACTTCTTACATGTTTTCAACTTTTTTTATTTTAACACGTGGTCGTTGATGGAAAAGGAATAAAGTCAATAATAGTTAGTGAAAGCTACTAAAGTAGAAAAGCCCAAATTAAAAAGGTATTAAATAAAAAAGCTAATTATTTTTTTTTTTAAATAGCGAATACGTAAACTTCTTGAGGATGAATAAGTTTACTATTCATAGTTTTTTAAATCCCTTTAAAATGTCAAAAATAAAATTATTACCAGCTAGTAAATTGTATTCATTTATGTGGCAAACTATATTTTTAGGTTATTTGTCAAATGACCCATTTATGACGATAAATTATTTGTAGAAAAAAATAACATAGCACAATCACTTATTTAGTTATTTTAGTTAAGATTGAATAATTGTAAGTTATCAATGACCGTTTTCTTAATAAACACTTATTTAATCACGTATAAAAATGCGAAAATCATGTCAAATTCAGCCCAGTCTTTTATAAAAAAATTATCTAGGAAACGTTGAAATTTCCAAATCCATGTACAAGTTCCCTAAACAGCATTTGTAGTGGACTAATGGCAAATAAGGCAATGTTCTTCTCTAAGCCAAAATATTGAAGAAATTTCTGGTACACGTATATTATAGTTACCGATAATTGAATTATATTCATTTTTTATATGTAGTAGTCCTCCTAGTTAATTTGTATTTCACCATTCTTGCAATCCTATAGACCCAGAAAGCACTGACCAGCTGCAGTCCCAAAGCCATTGCCTACACAATGAAAATGAAGTAATTTGTCATTTTTACAACCCGCTAAAAATGAGCCAAAACACCGTAACAAGATACGAATTAGTAGTAAATTATTATTAATGAATCTATTTGTAGGCCGGCTCTCACGGAGGCCATCATAAAGAGTGTTTGAAATCCAATAGAGTGGTGCTATGGGTACCAAATAAATCATCTAAATCTCTCTCAAATAGTATTAATGAGTTGCGTCCAGACGAAATTCATACCACAAAGTATAACACCTAATGCTATTTGAAGGAGAATTTGAGAAAGTTGTTTGGGATACAAAGTATTTCCCAATTATTGGTGATTATCTATAGGAACTAAATTGTTGGAAAATTCTATTTGTACAGAGGATTCGTACAGAATCGTATATACAGACTGAATTGTCGTGTCTGTATTAATTCGTATCTTGAGTGGACTTGCAACACGTCAGTCTGTACATACGATTCTGTACGAATCCTCTGTACGCATAGAACTACTCTAAATTGTTTATGTCGATTTTTAACCTCTTAGGCCAGTTCTTGTGATAAGCGAGAGAAACCCCTGTATATAGAGAGAATACACAATTGACATTACACAAACTTCACATGTGTGAGTGAATAAATGTATAATATAAACCAATATGACATGATACGGGCACAATATGACAAGACCTGAAATCATATATCTGTCATATACTGTGAATAAGATTCCTAATTAAATGTAAGTATTACCTTAATGAGGTAGGGGTTGTTTGCAGATAGAGTAACATAAGTGAGATAAGGTCCACCAATCATCCTTGCACATGTGAAAATCACCGCAAATGAAACCTGTGGAAGAATAACTACTAAGTTACATTATGAAGTGAGGATGACTATGAATTGGAACTTTGTAAAACATATACGCACAAAAAAATATAATAATAAAATAACTTATAATCTAAATTAGGGATGGCAACGAGGCGGGTTTGGTAAAAACCTAACTCAACGCATTTAATAAACGGGGCGGGACGGGCGGTTTGGTTTTTATTTAAATTAACTCCTAACCTACCCCATTTAATAAATGGGGCGGGACAGGACTCCTACGGATTGAATTAATTTTAAAAATAGTATAATTAAAATTATTAAATTATAGTCTTAAAGGCAATAATGGTTCGTAGTTTGATATGTGAGACAATGCCTAATTGTCAATCCATATTTTCACATATATCTTTTACAAAATTAACATATAAATAAAGGGTTTTTTAGTTTGTGTGTATATATATGTGTGTGTGTGTGTGTGTGTGTGTGTGTGTGTGTATATATATGGTTTAATTATAATTAACATACATATAAAGGGTAATTATGTAGGCATAAGTTAAACGGGTCGGGACGGAGAGGGACGGTTTTATTTAACGACTCCTAACCCGTCCCATTTAATAAACGAAATTTTTTTTAAATCCATACCCGCTCCTAATTCATTAATCGGGTTTTAAAACCCACCCCATTGGGAGCGGGACGGAGCAGGGCTCATACGGGTGGAGTTAAATTACCATCCCTACCCTGAATTAAGGGTATGTGTGATTGATAATATTTGTCGTGGAACAAATGCAATAGACCATATTTTCAGCATTTGGTGTATTTCTTTTAAAGAAATTTGCCTTGAAATTTTCTCCACCCACCCATGGTGTGCAACTTGTTAAAAAAAAAAAAAAAAAAAAAAACTTTCAACTTTTATTGGTTTTTCTTAAATAAACCAATTATTTTCCATTTTTTTACGCAAAAGATGAAATTTAAGTTTGGAAAATTTGCTTTGTTTTTTTATTATTTTTTTTTTGCATCTTTTCTATCAAACAAACATGAAACAAGGGCGGTTTTCTAGATTTCTCTTACACTATTTTTGGATCTCCCCCAATGCATAATGGAAAATGGACAAATTCATTAAAAATCTAAAATTAAGTGTACCTCTCTGTCCAGAGTCTTGGTTTAAAATTCAAAAATAAATAAGCATATATAATTTTTTGAATTTAATTTCCAAATTGTGTTACCCCCGGTAATAGAGTTATCTTTTTTTATTCAACATTGGAATTTCACACCATTTTATAGTATTATTAAAACTACCAATCTTACTATGAGAAAGTAAAATAAACACAACTCTTGATAGTAAAAGGATTAACTTTTTCTTTGTTGCATTTATCTGAACAAAAATGTTAGGGAGACACACTTTGGGGAAAATAATTTGAGGACATTGGACACGTATCCCTGTGTCATTAGTGGACACCTTAAATGTATGTGTTCTACTAAAAATGTTCACCAATAACACACGGCATGTCCAGTGTCCCCAAATTGTATCCCAATATGTGTATACACTAGTTTTAAACCCCGCGCGATGCGCGAGCGTAGTATAATTTTATTCGTAAAATATATGCCACATAAATAATATTATCATTACATTTAAACTAATGTTAATATGAGATGAAAAAATGAATAAAAATTTTTGGACATATGAACATGCCTTTATTTTAAAATTACAAATTAACTATATATTTATATTTTTTAGTATAGATGGTAGTTCTATGATTAGTATACACTAAACACCGAGATACTTTTTTTATTTAAGACATAATTATATTTTTATGTCTATTTGACACATTATATAAGTATTAATTAATAATAGATGGAGAGAAAATGGACACTCATATATAATCACGATAATTACTATCATATATATATATATATATATATATATATATATATATATATATATATATATATATATATATTTCAAAATATTTTACTTAGGCACTTAATCAACTTTACATAAATTATACTTTAACCCCTAATTTTTAAAAAATATAATGAATAGTATCATGGATATGATAGACAGAAATGACAAACAATTAGAACTTGTGTGTTAAGAAAATAAAGCATAAAGGGTATAATTTGTATAAAAAAATCTGAAAATGAGTCAAAATAAAAATATCAAACCTTATAACAAAGCACAAAAATAATTGTGCAATCACAATATAAGAAGAGAAAAATCCAAAAGGAATATTATATATTTTATTTAAAAAACAATGTTATTAAACATGGAAGTATACCTCACTTCCTTTAAAATAGAGCAACATACACCATATGCTTCTAACTAACTAAATTCACATCATATGCTTCTAACTAATTAAACTCACATTTCTATATAAAGATTCAATCGAAATTATCTTAAGAAAAACACTATTTCAATCTTCACATAACACATTCTACTTAAACAAAATCACAGTCTATTCTATGGCTCCTTGTCAATTTTGTAAGGATTTTTTACTATTTGGGGTCCAATAGTTATTTAGAGTTTTATTCCATTTGTTTACATTCTACTCGTTTGGAATTCAAAATCGACAAAAAACGTTAGTTAGCTAGTTTGATGGTCAGTTGACTCATTTTCCAATCAAAAAGACTATTTTACCCATTAGTATAAGTATTTATTAGTGTATTAAAACAAATTTTACATTATATCTTATTGTTTTAAATAGTAAAACTTTTTTTACTAACACTTTTTTATAAAATGAGAACGTTTTATAAAATGAAAAAGTTTTATACACTTTTTTTATTAAGTATTTTTTTTTAAATCAAAAAGTTTTACAAAATCAAAAGTTTTTTTTATAAACTTTTTTTAGCACTTTTTTTTACAAACATTAAAAAATATTGTTTTTAACTGTTTTTATAAACGTTGAAAAAACTTTATATAAAAACAATCTTCTAAAAAAAAGTTTATGAATGTCAAAAGTTTTTTTGTAAATTGTTTTCAACTTTTTTCATAAAACCAATACTTTATATGAATAAATTAAAAACGTAAAAAACACTGTTTTTTTAACCGTTTTCTGTATAAACGTTAAAAAAAGTTATGTAAAAACACTGTTCTTAAAAAAAAAAAGAACTCTTTTAAAAAATATTAAAAAATGGTTTATATAAAAACAACATTTTTTTAAAGATAATTATAAAACTGTTTTTGAATGTTTATAAAAAACAGTTAAAAATTCAGTGTTTTGTAACGTTTTTTAAAAACAGTGTTTTTTCATTAAAAAAATAGTGGTTTATATAAACAGTTTTTTAACATTTATAAAAAATAGTATTTTTAACATTTTTATATCAACTGTTTTTGAATGTTTTACGTAAAAAAATAATTTTATAAAAAAAGTAGAAAAAAATGTTTATAAAAAAACCGTTTAACGATTATAAACTGATTTTTTTTTAAAACATTGATTTTATATAAATTGTTTTTTGATGTTTATAAAAAATAAATTTTTTTTAACGTTTAAAAAAAGTGTTAAAAAAATAATCCAAAAAAAAGAGAAAGTAAGAATAAGAGAGAGAAAAGCTCTTATAGTTTATATAAAAACACTTTTTGTTAAAAACACTGTTTTTTAAAAAGGTTAAAAAAACACTATTTTTTTTACTGTTTTTTATATACGTTAAAAAATTGCTTATACAAAAACCTTTTTTTTTTAAACAGTTATAAACATCAAAAGGTTTTCTAATAAACTCTTTTTAACTGTTTTTTATAAAATCATTTTTTTTTTATAAAAAGACATCAAAAATGTTTAAAAAAAAGTTTTTATCAACTATTAAAAACAACTTTTTATATGAACAGTTTTCATATAAAATGCTAAAAACGTTAAAAAAACAGTATTTTTCAACGTTATTATATAAAGTGTTTTTTAATTGCTTTTGATTTAGTTTTGTAGTTGGATTAAATTGAAAGAGGGAGAGAGAGAGAGAGAGAAAACTCAATAGTTCAATGCATCTATTAAATTGCTTGTATAGTATTTTATAAAAATATAAAATATAGAGTGACACGTGGACACTCTCAATGAGGAGGAGTCTTAAATGCTCATAAATGCCTTGTTTTGTATTTTATAGTATATAGAGATGGAAATATCATCACCCTAATCCCAATACAACAAAGACATAATATCAGAGTTTTAAGATTTGACTTACATCAGCAGCCAAATTAAGGTCAGTGTCCTTGTAACCAAACTCTTTGAGAAGCTCTCTCAAGTGGAGGAATGGACTTGAAATCTCTGTTATCCACAATGCTGCGACCATTTCTGATCCACACTACACATGACAAAACTACAAAAATTACATCACCATAGTCGTATATGAAAAGCCAATATAAGAAGTAATTAAAGATAAGTAATTAACAAAAACTGATGGGGAAAAAAGTTACCCTTTGATAAGAAAGGCCTGCCCCAATTCCAACTATGCTTACTAAGTGATGGATGGAGTTATCAAGCTTCACATGCTTGCCAAAGAGACAACATATTAAATCATAGATGAGGTAAGCAAGGCTCACGGCTAGCGTTTGCATCTGCTCAATGTTCAACAAATCGCCATTGCACAAGTGTTAGTCTTTCTGGAATTTTCGGTATGAAACAATATTTTGGAAAAAAGTTTTTATTCCATATTTGTAAGTTCCAGAAAATGTAATTTGACTTCTGAAAAACAATTTTTATTCCGTATTATGCAATCCCATTTTGTTGGTAAACAGTAACAACGTGTCATATGTGCTCTTCAAAATGACTCAAAATTAAAATATAAAAGATTAAAAAAATAGAATTTCAGAATACATTTTCCATTTTCACTAACAATACAAAGTTATGACCCACTTTTGTGAAAATGAATACTGAAGGAAATTCCCTAAAACCAAACATAACCCACGTCTCCAATTCAGTTTTTTATTTTGTTTCTCAACAAACATAATTTTTTTGTCACCTTTACTAAAACATCTAATAAAATGTACTCACAAATCAGTGTTTTAAATCTCATGATTACCAACTTGAAAGTAGTCATGACTCCATCTCACATTATGATTTTCTTTCAGCTATTAAGTAAATAAAAGTCATGTAACATTTAAAAGTTAGACCGTGACTAGAGAGTAATATAATTTCCTTCCCTTTGCATTTTATTTTTCTTACATACTTTCAAAGATCTAAACATATTGTTAAGTCACTTTCTCGTGGAATTAACAAACTGAAAAATAAGATTAGACTCATATTAGAGCAGTGACCAACCTGAGGGCGAGAGGATCTTGAGGCCAAAGGACAAACTGGGCATTTCCAATTTTGTACAGAGATAGAAGCCAAAATGACAGCCAAAGAAGCATGAGTTGTAGAAACAATGCGGTTACAAAAATCAAAAGATCTCTTTGGGAATAACATTCTTAACACTAAAAATGCTGTTGACCATGAGATTACACCAAACACAACTAAGTTCACCACAAAATCTTCCATCTACAAATTTGAAGTGTAACCCAAAATTTAGAACTCAAAAAATCTTTCAGAAATGAAATTTTAGGAACAATATGGTGGTGTGAAATGAGATTTACAAATTATATCCCTAAATGGAAGGAACTTTAATGCTGAACTATTTATTGCCAGAAAAGCTAAATGGGGAACTATATCGCCAACCATTTTATGGTTGAGGGCATGAAGTTCATTGATTATTTGCTCAGTCTAGGTGGGGTCGGTAAGGTTAGTTGATTTTTTAATACATCCTTGAGTCAACTCGAGCACAAACTTAAAACTTAAGCTCAAATTTGAAATTTATAATAAATGAAACCGACAAAACCCTTCTTGTAGTTTTTTTTTTTTTTTTTTGGTTGGATTCTTTCAAGAACGAATTACTCTGTGAACCCCTCTGGTAGTCAATTTGCGAGTCGAATTTTACACTCGTTCCCGCATGCTCCAACCAACTTAGGTCGGGAATTTGATGCAGCGCAGAGTATCAATCCCAAACCGAGTTCTTAATCTTTCCTTACCAACAAGTATGCTCCAGTGAGTTGGCCTACAGACTTTTTTTTTTTTTTTGGGAGTAGCCATGAGCTGTTCGGAACAGTTTACGCGCACCTTGACTAATCTCCATTCAAGCATTATTTTGACAGTGTCGAAAATCGAACTGAGGACGAAACCGAATTCATCTCCAAGACTTTCCCGGTTACAATGTTATATCACTTGCCAAGAGACTTGATTATTGACACGAAGACTCGAATCGGCGACCACTTGAGCACAGTCAAGCAGATTTGTGGGTTTTGCTTTTGTTATTTCATATCCAGAGTTGCCAAAATTATTGCGGCCCAGTGGTAAAATGCTAATCCAATTTTTTAAATGCAAGAGCATTTGTAATAAGAGTGTAAAAATAGTTTATATTAAAATATACAATCTAATGTATAATATTAAAAATGGTGCATCCGGATGTAGTTGTGCCAAGTGTCTAAAATTAATGCTAACATGTACTGCAATTAACTCCTGCATTTTTCAAGTTTAGTAAATTCTCTAGGAGAAAATGAAACGGCCCAAATCAATCACGAGAACAAGAGTTTGCCTCTTGGATTATAGAAAAAACTTTTGAATGTCCCATTAGACTCTGTCTACTTTCATTAATACGTCTATTCATTATCACCATCAACCTATTCATCTTTCCTTCTCAATATATAGCTTATGCATTCTTTTCTCAAACCATGTCATACTTATGAAATCCATAGCCTCTTCGGAAAGGAGGTGAATTATTTTTTGTTCTATTCATTGTAGAATTGTAATAGTCGTTACCTTTAGGCCTGTCAATGGATTGGATTTTATCCGAATTCGAATTCGATTCCGATCCATTTAAGCGGATATGGATCAGGCCTAAAATCCGATTATCCGATTATCCGTTTATTAAATGGAGCGGATTTGGATTCATTTACTCCGATCCGATTAATATTTTTAATATATATATATATAAATTATATATAATATATTTATAATTAATATATATTGTATTTAATAATATTTTAAATATATATTATAATAGTTCTTTATTTCATTATCTGTTTTTTTTTAACATTTGCAATATTAATTTATGAAATAAGAGTTGAAAATAAAAATATTGCAAATCAAGTTTAACATAAACGGATAATCGGATAATCGGATCGGATCCGAATCCGAATCCGTTTTACATAAACAGATATAGATTTGGATTTGCCTGAGCCGATCCGATTAATAAACGGATCGGATCTGAATCCGTTTAACATAAACGGATATGGATTTGGATTTTCCTGATTTGATCCGAATCCGAATCCGATTCGTTTACAGGCCTATTATATATAAAATTTCCATGTCTTTAGTCTGATCACGGTGTAAAAGAATTTAATAACTCGATAAATTGTAAATAAATGTGCAAAATACACGTTTAAGTATACATTACCGCATAAGTTTTCTCTCCCATTCAAAACTTAATATGTTATAATATTTATGCTGTATATCCGATTACCATATATTTTATATATTTGAAAGAAAAAAATATTATCAAACAAGATCAATATTCAATGTTTAATTCTTTTAAAACAATAAAGTGTGTAGTTTGAGTGCAAAGGCTACTTTACACTAAGGAATTAAACTAAAATTGTACACTAAGAGTCTAAAAATTTAAGAGTTTCTCTATATTTAGACCTCGGACTATATAGTTTTGTCACCCTATTGAAATAATTCAAAAAAATAGAGTGGAAAGAATGTAGGCGCCAAAACAAATGTTGTCCGAACTATTAAAAAAAGCAAAATATAAAGAGCCTCAAATTATAGGTTTAAAAATGTTTGAAACCTATTTTGATTATTGGGCTAGAGTAGAACCAATAGGCAAATGAGTTCCCACTTCACCTAATGGTTGGAGTCAGTTCTACACTAGTTTTGGACGAATTTGACAGAAGTGCAAAAAATAAGGAAAATAAATGAAAATAAAGGATGAGTGTTTAACTTTACAAGTGACTTTCAATTTATTTTTCATATGTTTTGGAAAAAAAATAGTCTTTTTTTTCTTGTGCCAGATTTGTGAATAAAAATGTTACCTTATGATCTAAGGAGATCTATTTCAATTGCCAAAAGTATCCATCAAATTGATAATATAAACATATATATTTGATTTTCAAGGCAATATCATTAAAAGATCAATGCAAGCTACTTATGGTTCCATTCACAATCTTTATTATACATCAAATACGATAGTATTAGAGGAGTTAATGAGCCTTTAATACTTACTATCAAGGGCGGATTTGGACCTAGGCTGAGCAGGGATACAACCCAGTGCAAAAAAAAAATAGTAACTATTAAAGTCTAGACAAAACTGTCTAAGGCATCCCAACCCAAATTTTTAACTCATCCCACCCATTGTTAGTAAAAAAACAAAAGAAACCCAATTGTAAATCAACGTCCCTGCGCTAACCAAACTCCAACAATTGGACTTCTCAACATACAAACCTATTTTACCCCTATGTAAACTTTTCTTACAGATAATAAAACAAGAGAAATCAAAGTCAAACCCAAAATAATCCCAAAAAAAAGCCCCCTTTCCCCTGTATGTGTATCAACCGCCGGTAACAAAACAAAGCAAGCAGGATTCCCTCCTTAATCTGGCTGGCGAACGCTACAGGTATGTTTTTTTTTATTTTTCTATTCATACTATTTTTCGTTTTCTTATGGTGACACCCCGCCTATTTTAACCACGGATGATTAGTCCATCATTAAAACAAACATGAATCTTATCTGGATCATCCTTAGCATCACTGTCGAAAACTTTTTAATTTACTAACCACCTATTTTAAATTAAGCGTGTGTCAAATTTTATCTTTCATTAATAACAACATTTGAAAATTAAATACGATAACCAAGCCATACACACAGTAATAATCTAATTCCATCACGAGATAAATAGCATAAATAAATAATACCGGATAAACCATCGGTTCTCAAGTTTAATAAAAATCCAACAAAAATAATAACCCTGAATATACAGTCTGAACTGATATAAAAGTAATAACTTAAGGGGCAACACACCGAAATAAAAACTGTAAGGACATAAATTTTCAATTGAGTCTCCGTATTGTTTTGACTTAATTACGTGAACAAAACTGTGTTTGTAATATGTCATAGGGAGATTTTATTTTATCACGATCCCACTTGTTCTATGACGTATTGAAGAAATTGAAGACGTTGCGGCAAAGCTTTAAAGAATTAATCATACTGAAGTTTAATTGGTACAAGTTTATTCGTCTTCAAGTTTATTGCATTCCGAGATCACACAAGTATGAATGCGTATAATTAATGGAGCTCGGAATAATTTTTATAAAAGGATAAGGATGAATTTTATAAGGAAAAATATTTTTAAATATTTTTAAAAGTGTTTTGAATGTTTTACAATATATTTTATTCTGATAAGCTCGAAAAAGAGTTTGACTTAATCGGATCTCTTTTGGAAGAAACGTTTTAAAGAAAGAGTCAAACTGACACGCGCGTCGTTTGCACGATAGCTCGGCTCGTTCGAGCGAGATGGCCATGTCACGCGAACGACTGGTCAATCTCGTCCAAGCGACATGTTTTTCGAGGCACCGATTTAAAGTCCTATTTAAAGCGTGGTTTCATCAGAATTTAAAAATAGTGAAATCTGAAAAACAGTTTTCAATCTAGTACGCGTTTTGCACGTGTTTTTCTAAGGTTTTAAAGCTTAAACACATCCTTAGAGTTTGCAAAGATCCGAGTTATCATTATTATATGTGTATGTGATCTTGATGCACCAAGAAGGTTTGTTCTGTACTTGAACATCTGGGTTTTGCGGTGAAGAAAAGATAAGGACTTCTTGTTCGACATCGTAGACGTATCAAAGCCATTCGGTGGACACCGAAACATACGTGGACGCGTGTGTTGTGGACAGGTATCGTGGAAGAAGGACTTTCTGTGTGGGCACTGTGAGAGGAGTGGTTGAAGATCAGAAGAGCATCAAGACCCGTGGGGATCGAGTCGAGTCATTAAGTGAGTCTTTTGTCTGTTCGTTATAATTCCATATTCATAGTGAATGTCTGACTTGGGTCGTCTGAGGTTTTTTCCCGTCTTGGGTTTTTCCTCGTACATCATGTGTTGTGAGTATTCTCTACTTTACTTTACTTGCTTTAATCACTATATGCATGTTTAGGATTAATTAAGATAAAAATGGTTTAAAGTAAAAATTGATTTTTCACAACTTGGTTTGATGCACGTTAAAAGTTGGATATTTTTTAGTGAAAACTGGTTTGATTTGAAACACACTCGTGTCGGACCACTCTTTCAAAAACTGAATAAGAGATCCTTCTTTAGGAATGAACAACTGAAGCGTCTAATCTAAATCCTGCAAGCAACCACAAGTGCTGCAGCTACGCATCCCTAAAACAGAACATTAAGCTTAGCGTCCCTATGGCTGGACACCTAAAATATTTTGGGAAGAATCGACAAAATAGATTTGACATTGGTCAGAGCCCGAGAAAACCTTTTGAAAATATTTAGCAAGCATTTAAATCACAGTTTAAAAGCAGTTATTGAAAACACATGTTAGTTAGCGTACACTCCCTTGAGTTCCTCACCTCTCATCTAATGTGCACACCTAACGTCTCCTACTTATCCCACCTAGTTATGCTACCCATTCTAACTACACCTCATAAGTATCTAACTAACCACTGACAGGTATAGTTCCCCGTATCGCTCATACAGTACACCACATTATCCCAATATTTACTCTTAAGTTCTTAGTTAAACTATCTCTGTAACTTTCCCCCGTACTGCCCATACAGTACCCTATAGTAGCACTAATAATTAACATTCCTAGTATGTTATTATTAAACCAGAAGTAACATTTTATGTATGTTATCATTAAATCATTTCATTAAGTTTCTCTACTTAAATCATCTTTAGATATACGCTATCTAACTTTGCTACCATCACACACTAAGTAGATGATCTCGTAATTTAAATCACTTTTAGATATACACTATCTAACTCTCATACATCACACACAAGTAGGATAAATCACCCAAGTGTGTGTATATATATATATATATAGAGAGAGAGAGAGACACACACACACACACACACACACACAACATCTCCCGGACTAGCCATCGCGATGCACGCTTACATACTCTGCTAACAAGTCCATGTACCTTTCGTACCAAATCAAGGACTAATGGTTCGGTATGTCTCCTCGAACCCAAAATCAAATCAACACATATTGGAGGCGAATATAGTTCCAAGCCTATGAGTCACACATATATCTAACGTACCTAATTGACCCTCAATACTATCATACACTCAGATAGTCATCGTACCTAGGTTCTATGTGTAACACTCCGTAATTTTATTGATTTTTATATTGAGAATTAATTGGAATTTATTAAATTATATTTGAAAATTAATCCGGTAAAATAAATATTAATTAGCAAGATAAAGGTTAATATTTTTTTATTAAATATTACTTAGTGAATGAGTAATAATAATGATAAGGATATATTAAAATTATCGTGAGTGAGAAATACTGTAAGTGCAGAAAATTAGTCAAGAAGCACGTGCCAGTCGTGTCGGGACTCAATTTAATGAAATAAAAAGTAAGATATTAATAAGTCATCCATATGATCATTTTCAGTGCGCTAATGTGTCCGGAAGGGTCTAAATAGTTAGAAAAGTATACTCGGGGGTTTAGTTTGAGTCCCGGGGCAATTTTAGGCCAAACCGACACCCCGAAGGGTATTTTGATCATTTACATTTTTTGAGAAAATGGACCAACGAATTTTATAGGTTTATATCAGCATTTACGATGAGGGAGTTAGGGTTAGAATCTGCATAATCACAAAGAGGCCATATGAGGAAGAAGAAAGGAGGTCCCAAGGCCAATTTACACCGTTCTTGCACCACAAACACCACCATCGCGTAGATCGAGAGGATGGGATCACAACCACACCATTTTTCTACAGAAAATTAGACCTTCAAATAGACGCAAGTATTTATCGTACTTAAATTATGAAAGATATACCATCCATGTTAGAGTCTGATGATTAATCTATGAACTTCATGTATGTTGGGATAATTTGGAAGACATAAAACATGTTCTTGGGTTGAAATTGAGATAAGATAAAGCCCTTTATATACGTAGGATGAAATCCATAGATTAATGTTAAAATTTGATGAAGAAATCTGGAATCTTTGTTGGAGTTTTGAACAAATATGATAATTTAGGGTTTTTTAAGAATTTTCTTTAATTAATTCAATTTAATGATGTTTCTTGATGATTTGATGATTCTACCACGTTAGAAATCATGTACATATGTTATTATGTTGTTTAGAATGTTTGGTTGGGGAGTTTGGGTTCATGTAATAAAGTTTTGGTTGAGTGAAAATGGTGAAATCCGTAACTGTTTGAGGAAAAAGATGAAAACCTATGGCAGGCGAATCGATTCGGCTCCCTGGCTGAATCGATTCGACTGCCCAGATTTTGACAATTTTTTCCCGTTTTGCTTAGGACGCGTGGGAAACGATTGGGTTAACTTTTGAGGTAATTTTTAAATATAATGAGAGTTATTTTAAATACCAATAGGCCAAGGATTATTTGGAGAATTAATTACATGAGGAGAATTGAGGGCTAAAGTTAATTGAACATAATTGTGTGTTGAGATTTAAATTCGGGGAACCTCATCATGACTCGAGGATTCCTAGGGAGCCGGTGACTTAGACCAATAGGTTATGAGTGAGATAGCTACTGAATTAACTTAAGGGAGGTATATTAATGGTATGTAGATTGTCGATAGTTATATAGACTACATGCGAGATATATTATAGGGTACTTGCTTACCTTTACTGAACTTATATACATGGGTCATGTGAACACCTAATGTGTGAATTATTATGTGTATGACGTACCTACACTACTTGCTATCACTGGCGATTTATAAAGGGGACGGTCTTATCTTGATGATCCATCTTGAGGGATTTTAGACTTGTACTTCAGAACATATAACTTAGGGATGACCACTACTTGTGTGAATGAGGGTGTGCACGGTCATTTGGGTGTGTAGGTATGTGCGTAGCCCAAATGCCCATAACTATGTTCACTTCCAATTATGTGTGAATTGTATATTGTGGTTCGAGAGTGATTCCGAACCAATAGTCCTTTATTTAGTACGTGATGTATTGTGACTTGATAGCAGAGTATGCATGCACCGCAGGTCTTACCCTAGGGATGATATATATATATATTGTGTGTGTGTGCTTAGGAGATGAGAAAGATAGTGATATCTAAAATAACCTAATAATGTGGAAACGTAACATTTATTTGGTGAATTCTTAATTGATTTAAATGATATGAGAAAACAAATCAATAACGTATTGTATGGGTAATACGGGTGGGCACCACGAGTAAGTATGTGGAGTAAGATAATGGATTTGAACTAGTTAGGCGGGGTAGCATAATTAGGACGGGTTAGTAGAATACGTTAGACGTGCATAATATTTGAGGGGTGAGGACCTCAAGTGAGAGCACGTGAAACTAACATGTATATAATATCTGGTGATTATGCATTTTAAATACTTGCAAATATTTTTAAACTGTTTTACTCGGGCTCTGACCCATTTTCCAAATCTATTTTGTAAAAATCATTTTAGGTGCCCAGTCACAGGGACAACCATCTTAGGAGTTCATTGTCATTTGACGTGTTGTAGTCGTTGTGGATGCTTGCAGAACCTCGGTAGTAGACGCCTTCATTCCTTTTAGATCATATGCGTCACTATATCTAGTTCAACCGGGCATGTCTCCCCCATCTTCTACTAGTAGTTATTTCTAAAGACACTGTACTTCATTTATTTTTCAGTTGGTGGATTCAGCTTTAGATATGGATTATTGTATTGGAGTTTCAGGCTGGAGTGTTTATTCCAGTCATATTTTATTTGAGTTAGTTATTTCGATATTTAAGATGTTAGTCAATTGGAATGTTGAATGTGGTTTCTTTATTTATTTAGTTATATTCAGATCTGTATGTTAATTTAAAAGATTTAAAATTTAGCACCAGCTTAATTAATTAATGTAGGTGATTAATAATTAGTTGTTTTTGACTGTGATGCTAAGAATAAATCAATTGAATATTCTGTTTTAATTTTATAAAGGACTAATCAACTGATATTTAATTGGGCAGGGTGTCACATATGGTATCAGAACATCAAGTTCTAGCGTCTTTAGGATCTGTGCGACTTACTACGATTTTCAGCGTAGCGTCCTTTGATATAGAGTCCTATTATTAGGACTGTTGTATTCTTTATTATGCATTTACGTCTTCGTCTATTTTAAGACATGTTGAATTGTGGACTAATGGAAAATTCTCTCTCGTTTTAGATGCCTCCCCGACGTGCACCACGAGCCAGCCTAGAGGCACCGCCAGAGCCTCAGCCAGCTCCAGTCTAGGGTACCATGAATGCTGCAGAGGTTGTCGCTATAGTTGCACAGTCAGTTAATGCAACATTGGCTAGAGTTGCACAACATGCACCACCCCATGCACAAGTCATGGCGCCAGCTCAGATGCAGACGTTCTCCTCTACTTGGGAGCGAGTCAGATGTGGTGCTTGCTAGCCAATGGAAGAAAGACATCCAGAGATGCTTGAGGATGTACGAGTGCACGGACGTTCAGAGGCAGATTATAACTACATTTAAGCTAGTTGGGGCGGCATTACAGTGGTGGGAGTCTATTACCACCGTAGATAAGAGACATCGTATGCTGATACAGGAGTTTTGTGAGCAATTTGATCGCAAATACTTCTCATCCGTCGTCCAAGCTGAGATGAGACAAAAACTATTAGATCTCACCCAGGAGGGGAAGACCGTGGCTGAGTATGAGGAACAATTCACGAAATTAGCTAACTTCATTCCAGGAGAGGTACCTACAGTGGAGAAGAGGATATAGTTATTCACGAATGGCCTTACTTGGAGGATCCAACATCACCTGTTTGGAAATCCTGCT
Source organism: Sambucus nigra (assembly GCA_949130495.1). NCBI lineage: Eukaryota > Viridiplantae > Streptophyta > Magnoliopsida > Dipsacales > Adoxaceae > Sambucus > Sambucus nigra. The sequence continues at coordinate 95,201,250 of OX422211.1, forward strand.
TTGAAGACATACACTGAGGTGCTGAATGCTACTTTATTACATTGTCATGATCATCGCGTATATGTTAAGGGAATCAAACGAGCAAGAGAGTCCAGCCAACAGGGCAGGATAAGGGGTGGCGGTTCTAGTGGGCATAATCAACTCAGACGAAGTGTAGGCAGGGTGAGCAGGGTTCCCCCAAGGGATATTCAGCTAAGGGATTCAGATCTGGAGACTTTAAGCAGGGGCAGGGAGGTTTCAGGCAGGGGGGGTCATCAGGGCAGCAGAGTCAGTAGGGCCAGCAGTGCTTTCAATAGGGCCAATGGAGGGGTGGTAACGGCCAGTAGGGCCGAGGACAGCAGGATTAGAGGTGAGGAAATTTTATTGGGAGATGTTTTGTTTATGGCAAGAATGGACGCAAGCATCATGATTTCCCCGATAAGGGCAGGGCCCCACAATAGCAACAAGGTGCTCGCCAGGAGCTACAGAGGCCTATCTTTCTAATCTCCCTTCTATCACCAACACAGATGCCAACCTTGCCTACCATACTAGTTGCTCCCGTAACCCCACCTTAGCAGGGGCAGTTGCAGTATGAACATGTATATAACGTCCACCAGGCAGCAGTTCCTCAGGCACCATGCGCAGTGGAGGGTATGTTTCTCATCCATGACACTTTGGGGTGTATTTTATTTTATACTAGGGCTTCATACTCATTCGTATCCACTAAATTTGCACGGGCCACTGGGTTGTTAGATACGGTTGATAGTACAGTTACATGTCTAGATTCACCATGGGGTAATGGGACGTTAATATTCTTTATCTGTCGGGGAGTGGGTATAAATATTGGGAAACTGCTTTTGCCCACCGATATGATTGTGTTAGACATGTTGGAGTACGACGCCATTATAGGCATGGATTGGCTAGCTACATATAGAGCCATGATTGATTGTTACAGTAGGAGTATTGTGTTCACTATACCGAGACAGGAGATGTTTTTGGCGGCGATGCCTCGTCCTAATAAAGGCTCGTTCACCCACTTATATTACATAGAGGAGCAGACCTATAAGGGGGTGAGTCCTCTAGACTCGATTCTCATTATTAGTGAGTTCGCCGATGTGTTCCAATAGATACCGGGATTACCACCTAGCAAAGAGATAGAGTTTGTGATAGACTTAGTGTTGGGCACTCGACCGATAGCACGTGCACCTTACCGTATGGCTCCCACGCAAATGAGGGAACTATGTGATCAAATCGAGCAGCTTTTAGGGCAGGGATTCATCCATATGAGTACCTCGCCTTGGGGTGATCTAGTGATGTTTGTGGATAAGAGAGATAAGTCGTTGCGCTTGTGTGTGGATTACCGGGAGTTGAATAAAGTCACGATACATAATAAGTATATATTTCCCTGAATCAATAACTTATTCGATCAGTTGAGAGGAGCTTCCGAGTTCTTTAAGATAGATTTGAGATTTGGTTATCACCATCCGCCTATACGGGAGCAGGACATGTTTAAGACTGCCTTCTTGACGAGATATAGGTCATACAAGTTTTGGGTTATGCCATTTAAACTAACTAATGTGCCAACCGTATTTGTGGACTTGATTAATAGGGTGTTCAGAGAGTTCATGGATCAGTTTGCCATCATCTTCATTGATGACATTATGATTTATTCTCGAATCGATAAGGAGCATGCCGAGCATTTACGCCGGGTCTTACATGCACTACGTGAGCATCAGTTGTATGCAAGGTTTGAAAAATACGGGTTTCTAGCTACGTGAAGTACAATTTATGGGGCATATCATTTCTGAGTTGGGAATATCGATGGACCCGAGTAACGTGTCAGCGGTGAGGTAGTGGGGACAGCCCACGACACCGACGGAGGTGCACACTTTCTTGGGGTTAGTCGAGTACTGTATAAGATTTATTATGGGATTCTAGAAGATTGTGGGTCCATTGACTAATTTGACTCGTAAAGGTGTACCGTTTATTTGGGATGATGCCTATCAATTGGCTTTTGATGAGCTGAAAGACAAGCTGACTCCAGCACCCGTACTCATACTTTCAGGGCAGGACTATAGTACCTTATTTTCACTAACCCGTCCCTTCAGGGACTTGGGGGTGTGCTACTGCAAGAGGATCAGGCTATAGCGTATGCTTCCCGCAATCTTAAGCCTCATGAGAAGAATTACCCCACCCAGGACTTGGAGTTAATGGCAATCGTGTTTGTATTGGGAATTTGGAGACACTATTTGCAGGGAGAGAAGTTTTGCCTATTCACAGATCATAAGTCACTACAGTACTTATTCACTCAGAGGGAGCTGAATATGTGTCAGCGCGGGTTGCTTGAATTTGTGAAGGATTATTAGTTCGATATCCAGTATTACCTAGGAAAGGCTAATGTGGTGGTAGACGCGTTGAGACGTAGGCTAGCAAGTGAGGAGGCTGAGGTGTGGAATGCGAAATGAAAGGGGTTGGGACATCAGGATTCAGTTTCCCGGTCGTTTATGTCAGTTATGATTGTCACCCTCAGATTGTCACGAGGGTGGTACAGGCACAGGCAGAAGATTCTTTTTGTCAGGAGCGAATCAGACAGATCTTAGTAGGGGGAGAAGAGTCTTACTCCTTGAGTTTAGAGTGAGGCTTGCACTTCAACGGAAGACTGATTGTTCAAGAAAGAGAGGACTTGCGACACGCGATGATGTCAGAGTCACACGGATCTCGATTTGCGGTACATCTTGATGGGGATAAGATATACCAGGACATTAGACGACAGTGCTGGTGGAGTGGGACAAAGAGAAACATAGTCGAGTTTATTTCGAAGTGTGCCACTTGTCACCTAGTAAAAGTGGACCATCAGAAATTAGCAGGGTTTCTATAGCTGCTAGAAATCCCTATGTGAAAATGGGAGATCATTTCCATGGATTTTAAAACTAGGTTGCCTACTTCACATAGAGGTCACGATTCCATATGGGTGATAGTGGATTGGTTGACCAATGTAGCTCATTTTTTTCTAGTTTGAACTGATTATACTACGGGACAGTACGCCCAGATTTTTATTGTTGAGATAGTGAGATTGCATGGGATACCATTAGACATTGAGTTTGACAGGGACAAAATTTTTGTGTCTCGGTTTTAGGAGAGTTTCTAGGAGGCTATGGGTACCGAGTTGCGGTTTAGTACGGCTTATCACCTACAGATGGACGGGTAGACAGAGAGGACCAATCAGATGTTGGAAGGTATGCTACGGATGTGTATCCTTGATTTTGGGGGAGGTTGGGAGGAGTATCTTCCACTGGTGGAGTTCGCGTATAATAACTCCCACCAGCTAACTATTGGCATGGTTCCATTTGAGGCGTTATACGGTAGACCTTGTTTTTATCCCTCTTTTTGGCTAGAGGTGGGGGATAACAAACTTTTTGAGCCAGAGTTGATTCAGGATACTCTAGCCAGGATCGAGATTATTCAGAATCATATATGGGTAGCTCAGGACAGATAATAGAGTTATGCTGATGCCAAGCTGTTATGTCGAGAGTTTAATGTGGGGGACAAAATATTACTATGTGTATCTCGTGTGAAGGGGATGATGAGGTTCGGGAAGAAAGAAAAGTTGGCACCACGATACGTGGGGCCATTCCCTATTATCAAGCGGATTGGACGAGTTGCATATAGACTTGGGTTGTTGGAGCACTTACATTGGATTCACGATGTCTTTCATATTTCTTCGCTGAGGTGATTTATCCGGGATGAATTGGCTCACACTTACATGGCTTTGGATGAGATTGATTTGTAGTCCGATATTTCATATGAGGAGAGGCCGACTCTTATCTTAGACCATAGCGAGAGGAGATTGAGGTCGAAGGTGGTTCCACTTGTACGGGTTCAATGGGGGCATCATAATGCCGACGAGTCCACTTGGGAGCGCGATGATAAGATGAGCGAAAAGTATCCAGAGTTGTTCATACCAGGCATTTCATTTTTTTCAAATTTTGGGATGAAATTCCGTTATTAGGGGGAAAGTATGTAACACCCTGTAATTTTATTGATTTTTATATTGGTAATTAATCGGGATTTATTAAATTATATTTGAAAATTAATTCGATAAAATAAATATTAATTAGCGAGATAAGGATTAATATTTATTTATATTGAATATTACTTAGTGAATGAGTAATAATAATGATAAGGATATATTAAAATTATCGTGACTGAGAAATATGACAATTACAGTAATTTAGTTGGGAAGCGCGTGTCAGTTGTATCGAAACTCAATTTAATGAAATAAAAAGTAAAATATTAATAAGTCATCCATATGATCATTTCAAGTGCACCAATGTGTCCAGAAGGGTCGAAATAGTAAGAAAAGTATACTCAGGGGTTTAGTTTGGGTCGCAAGGCAATTTTAGGTCAAACCAACACCCCATGACGGTATTTTGATCATTTGCATTTTTTGAGAAAATGGACCAACGAATTTTATAGGTTTATATCAGCATTTAGGATGAGGGAGTTAGGGTTAGAATCTGCATAATCACATAGAGGCCATAGGAGGAAGAAGAGAGGAGGTCCTAAGGCCATTTTACACCGTTCTTGCACCACAAACACCACAATCGCGTAGATCGGGAGGAGAGGATCACAACCACGCCATTTTTCTATACAGGATCAGACATTTAAATAGAGGCAAGTATTTATCTTGCTTAAATTATAAAAGATATACCATCCATGTTATATTATAATGATTAATTTATGAACTTCATGTATTTTGGGATAATTTGGAAGACATAAAACATGTTCTTGGGTTGAAATTGAGATAGGATAAATCCCTTTATATATATAGGATGAAATCCATTGATTAATGTTAAAATTTGGTGAAGAAATCTGGAATCTTTCTTGGAGTTTTGAACAAATATGATAATCTAAGGTTTTGTAAGAATTTTGTTGAATTAGTTCAATTTAATGATGTTTCTTGATGCTTTGATGATTCTACCACGTTAGAAATCATGTACATATGTTAATTTGATGTTTAGAATGTTTGGTTGGGAGTTCGGGTTCATGTAATGAAGGTTTGGTCGAGTGAAAATGGTGAAACCTGTAACTGGTTAAGGAAGATGATGAAGACCTGTTGCAGGCGAATCGATTCGGCTCCCTGGCCGAATGGATTCGGCTGCCCAAATTTTGACATTTTTTTCCTTTTTTGCTTAGGACGAGTGGGAAACGATCGGGTTAACTTTTGAGGTAATTTTTAAATATAATGGGAGTTATTTTAAATACAAGTAGGCCAAGGATTATTTAGAGACTTAATTACATGAGGAGAATTTAGAGATAAAGTTAATTGAACAAAATTATGTGTTGAGATTTAAATTCAGGGGACCTTATCATGACACGAGGATTCTTAGGGAGCCGGTGACTTAGACCAATAGGGTATGAGTGAGATAGCTACTGAATTGACTTAAGGGGGTATATTAATGGTACATAGGCTATTCGATAGTTATATAGACTACGTGCGGCATATATTGTAGGGTAATTGCTTACCTTTACTAAACTTATATACATAGGACATGTGAATACCTAATGTGTGAATTATTACGTATATGACGTACCTACGCTGCTTGCTATCGCGGGAGGTTTACAAAGGGGACAGTCTTAGCTTGATGAGCCACTTAGGAGACTTTAGACTTGTACCTCAGAATATAGAACTTAGGGATGGCCACTGCTTGTGTGAACGAGGGTGTGCTCGGTCATTTGAGTGCATAGGTATGTGCGTAGCCTAAAGGCCTGAAACTATGTTCGCCTCCAATTATGTGTGAATTGTATATTATGGTTCGAGAGTGATTCTAAACCGATAGTAATTTATTTGGTACGTGATGTACTGGGACTTGATAGCAGAGTATTCATGCACTACAGGTCTTAGCCTAGGTAGGTAAGTGTGTGTGTGTGTGTGTGTATATATATATACACACACACACCTATGGTTTATCCTACTATGTGTGCTTAGGAGATGAGAGAGATATTGATATCTAAAATAACATAATAACGTGGAAACGTAACATCTATTGGTGAATTCTTAATTGATTTAAATGATATGTGAAAACAAATCAATAACGTATTGTATGGGTAATACGGGTGGGCACCACTAGTTAGTATGTGTAGTAAGATAATGGATTTGAACTAATTAGGCGGGGTAGCATAATTAGGACGGGTTAGTAGAATACGTTAGGCGTGTACAATAGTTGAGGGGTGAGGACCTCAAGTGAGAGCACGTGAAACTAACCTGTATATAATATTTGTTTATTATGCATTTTAAATACTTGCAAATATTTTTAAACTGTTTTACACGGGCTCTGACCCGTTTTCCAAATCTATTTTGTAAAAACCATTTTAGGTGCCCAGCCACTGGAACACCGAGCTTAGGAGTTCATTCTCATTTGATGTGTTGCAGTCGTTGTTGAAGCTTGTAGGACCTCAGTAGTAGACGCCTCCATTCCTCTCGGATCATATGCATCATTAGTTCAGTTGGGCATGTCGCCCCCAACTTCTACTAGTAGTTATTTCTAGAGAGATTGTACTCCATTTATTTTCAATTTGTGGATTCAGTTTTAGATATGGATTATTGTATTAGATTTTCAGGCTAAAGTGTTTATCCCAGTTATATTTTATTTGAGTCAGTTATTTCGCTATTTATGATGTTGGTCAATTGGAATGTTGAATGTGGTTTATTTATTTAATTAGTTATATTCAGATCCGCATGTTAATTTAAAAGATTTAAAACATGGCACCAACTTGGTGATTAGTAATTAACAGTTTTCGACAGTGATGCTAAGAATGAACCAACTGGATATTCTGTTTTAATTTAGTAAAGGACTGATCACCCGGTATTTAATTGGGCGGGGTGTCACACATATTCTAGTGAAAAAATCCAGACCTCACTGAAATCGTCAAGGTGGGATCGCTCTGTGCGCGGAACCTCTACGATAGCAAGCAGCGTAAGTATGTTCACACATAAGAAAACACATAATAGGCAAACACACAACCTACCCATATGTCGCATATCGGGATACGCATAGCCGATAAATATAATCCCTATAGGTATATACTCAACCAATAATATAGTCCGTATAGGTATACACACAACCTATAAATACAATCTGTACGTAATATATCTCTTTAATACTCAACGTATTATCGATATACGATTATAACTCTCTATCATATGTTCCCTAGTATTAATCTCTACCCTAAAGGCCCTAGTTACCCCTTAAGTTATTTCAGTACTTAATTCACGCATACACTACTGGTACATTATAGGTTCACTCATACTCTCCATGATCCATTCTCATTCCCTCAAATTCATTATTTTACAATTCATGTCCAATAGGTATTCGCCTTAATTCTCTCATTATGGCAAGGCCTCAACCCCACATCAAGCCTACTGTAATTTAATATATCCCTCATTATAGTTTAGAGATGTCTCGAAAGTTCCCCTGTCAATTATTCACAAATTCAAGGATTAACCAAGGAAAATTGGGCATTTATGGGTAACTGAATCGAGTCGTAAAGTTTCTGGCAGATTAAACACCCTATAGTAAAATTTTGATTTATCCCTCTACAGAACTCCAAATGACCTCATTCAAATCTAATTAGAAAGATACGACATAGACCTTTCCAGAAATCTATGGACCGTACTCTAATTCTAAGTACAATTAAAATAGTACACGTTCAAATTAACATAAAAAATTCTTGCAGATTACTATGATGGCACCGGCAGATTAAACACGCTGTAGTAAAATTGTTGTTTCCCACTCTACGTAACTCCAAATGACCTGATTCAAAGCTCATTGGAAATCTAAGACATAGAAATTTTCATAAATGGTCGCACTCTAATTCTAAGTATAATTAAAATGAAAAACGTTGAAATTAACATAAAAAAAAATTGGCAGATTGACATCTTACGTTCATCAATTAAACCCCAAGTCATTCAAGATTCATGTTCTTCAACCAAGGACCCATCAAGGTTCCATATTAATCACCAAATATATTCTAATTTCATTTTATCTTCATATAGGTATCCATTCTACATGCAATCCTATATCGAATCATAAGTTTTATTCATCTAAATCCCAAGAACATAATTGAAATCATGAAACTGAAAACCCGACAATACATGGGTATTATAACTTATTCAAGCACATGCAAGAGATACACTTGCCTTGTATTTATAGGTGTGAATTAATTTTAGTATGATTAGGTTTCTCTCTCCTTGTTTTGATTTCGATTCTGGTACGTCGGCGGTGAGAATTTATGTGGAAAGCCTAGGTTTTCTTCTCTTCGTCCTCTCCTATGGACTCCCTTCTCTCAAATTTATGTTAACCCTAGCCTCTAAATCAAAGAGGAATATATAACCTTTTAATTTTTGGAGCTCCTTCTACCTTAAACTCCTAAATGATCGAAACGCCCTTAAACGGTGTCGGGTTGGTCTAAAATCGCTCCGGGACCCAAACTATACACCAGGGTATACTATTCCGACCCTTACGGAATCAACTGTGACCTTTAAATCATTATCCGAGTCACGCTACAATAATTTCCTATCTCGACCTCATATGGTTTATAGGCGACCTCCGGTTGAGATCCCACACAATCATGTCGATCTCACTCACTACGACATATGATAATTGTTGCATAAAATATTCCACCAACGATAGATCCTTATTTCTCAAAAATATTTAATTCCATAAAATTACGGCACACGCATAATTTAAAACTAAATTGAAATAATTACCAAATTAATTAATTTCAAATTACTAAAAAATACGGGGTGTTACATACTCCCCCTCTTACAAAGGAATTTCCTTAAAATTGGATAAGACCGGTACCAACAGCTTTATATACTTCCTTGTACCCTTACTTTTAAGATCACTACATACATATCGACCTCTCCTGGTCGCAGATAATTCAAAAAGGATTCAACTACCAGGGCACCCATATACCCTATACCCATGAATACCCGCACAAATACTACCCGGCTACACTAGCCTTAAATCATAATATAACTATTAACTCCCAGTTATGACTATATATATGTACAATAACTAAGGTACTAAACCTATGTCCTAATGACCAAACTTCTCCCGACTTCCAACGTTCGCTACGTTTCATGCGTGCGATGTCTCGCAAAGCGAAATCCAAACAAACACCCCCGGGTACACTACTACCTAACATTGCTGCTCGTCGAGATCCGTTAGGCCGTCGGTCCATAACATGTACCCCTAAAATCCCGTCTACTGACATAAAAAGTCTACTCGTCCACTCTCATGTCATTAAAGACGACATTCAACGTGACGTTCTCACTATAACAAGTTCTTAGCGCTATATAAATAACGAACTATATCTCTCTGCTCGAGAATGAACACAAAGCACCCTAAATCACATCAGTAAAAAGTCCCTACGCATCAGGATCAAATATAATAAGACAACATACTCACTGAAGTCTATGATACAATACAATTCATATATCTAGGCCTAACCCTCTTTCAACTGATGCCTCGTAAAATAATATGTCTCACCCTGGAATAACAAGCACGATAGTCTTATCACACAATCTATTACCGCTCAAACCCTCGGTATCCAGTCACTATACGAGATCATAATAAACTTTTCTTTTATAACTATTAGAAGCAACAAATTATATCATAAAAATCCTCTTAGTGCCCTCACTCGTTCCTCTATAGGCAACACCGAAGAGCCCTGCAATCCAACAGTAAATACATTCATAGTAACCAGGTTGATATTGCCAACGCACCCACTAAACCCGACTCACCCTCGAATTTTAGTGTTAACAAACACACACACACACACACACACACACACACACACACACACACACACACACACACACACACACACACACATATATATATATATATTGTGGCGTACCCATGTCACCCAACTAATCCCATACTCATAAGGATAAAACAAAATATTACCTCCATTAGCTACCAGCCTCGCCTGGTCGACCGGTTCCTGAACACAATTCTTGCGTCAGTACTTACCCAAGATTTTCTGCAATGGTTGAACATCTAGGACTTCATCCTTTGTTTTTCTTACTTCTCTTTGGACAATCCTTTCTTTTATGGCCCACACACCCACAAGTGAAGCATCGGCCCGAAAAAGCTCCCTGCCTCTGACCACGGTCCTGCAAGCCTCCCCGTTGTTCCCTTGACCCTACGAACCGAAGGAATGTGTCCCTGCTACTATTGAGGACCCTGCTGGCCCAGTCTAAAACCCCAACTCTCAGGTTGGTAACTCCCTGTCCTAAACCTCTTGGTATCATCCCCCTGCCGGGAGTCCTACCCCTGGTGTCTAGACACCTGCTGCTGTGTTGCCCTACTGGCCCCTCTCCTTCCGACTCCAACTACCTGAATAGATTTTCCCACTCTCTTGCATCTCTTCAGGTAGAATAATTAATCCTGGTAGTGAAGTAGTGCAGCATTCACGACATTAGTATAAGTCTCCAACACTGGGTGGCCAATCAAATGTTGCTTAATCCTCCACGTTAGTCCATCTATGAATCTCATATTTTTCCTCTCTTCGTTGTTTACCTCATCTGGTACAAAGTTATCCAAATGGGTGAACTCTTCCTCATATTCTGCCACCGTGTGATCTCCCTGCACCACGTCAATGAATTTCTTCCTCATCTCTCTCTCAATGGCTGACGAAAAGTATTTGCGATCAAACCACACCCAGAACTCTGCAATAGTCATTGTGTCTCTCTCCTTTATAGTAGTAATTGCCTCCCACCACTGTAACGCTGCTCCAACCAGCCTAAAAGTGGCCAACATATACTTCTAAACATCGCCACACTCAACTATGCGAAGGTGGCTCTAAATATCTTTCTTCCATTGGCACGCCGCAATCACGTCTGAGCTACCCTGGAACTCTGGTGGGTTGCCCTTTTGAAAAGCCTCCCTAACCCTCTGCCATTCTAACTGCCCCAGATGGTCCTGAACTACTAGTGCCATAGGCTGTAGTGGTTGTGCCTACGAAAAGTGAACTGTTATGATAAATATGGCCACGTTGACTGTCTGTGCCACTATCTCAGCCACCTCTGCGACCGTCATCATCCCCTGCGGTGGCCGTCGATGTGGTTGTGGTACCTGTGGCTCCTGTTGAGCCTCCCTCTCTTCACCAGTCATCATCGTTGTTCTGACTGGTCGTCCTCTCTTGGGTGGCATCTGAAATCAGATCGAATTGTATAAGTTCACAGTCCATACATTTATAATAGTAGAAGAACGTTAATACGCGTACGTATAAGAATATAACAATCCTATCATAAGGCTCTACATAAAAAAAAACACTACGCTGAAACATAGAAATGCCGCACAGATCCTAAGAACACCAAAACCTGATGCTCTGATACTATTTGTGACACCCTGCCTATTTTAAACACGGGTGATTAGTCATTTATTAAAATCAACAAGAATCTCACCTGGATCATCCATATCATCACTACTGAAGAGTGTCGGTGCGATATCAATTTAAACAAATTCGCAAATTCTCAATTTAAACTTATTTCACTTGAATCAATTTTAAAACAAATTAAATTAGCCCCTAAACAGGCAACAACGTGTGTGTGTGTGTGTGTGTGTGTGTGTGTGTGTGTGTGTGTTAAACCATCACATATAAAATTGCTAACTCGCAGATTTTAGAAAAAAATCTTTCGGGTAAAACCTTTATTTCACTATAATATTTATAATGATTACAATGAAATCTGCAATGATCACTCCATAGAACAATCACATAGACCGCAGCCTAGTGTCATCCAGAATCGCAGTTCCAATTCAGCCCAGGAATACCTACGAGCACTCGTCTTCAGCCCAGTACTCCCCTCAAGAGCACCTAGATCAGCTGTAGAGATCTTCTCTACAAGAGAAACTTGACACAAAGATGTGTTCTTGGGTTCCAAAACAACTCACATAAACTATTGGGATGATTATGAATTGAAAAACAACCCTAAAAGATAAGACAAACATTTCTGCAGTAGCAGTTTCGTAAATGAAAATGCTCTTTAGTGTGTACTTTAGGTAAACATAACATTATTCCAATTTTTAGTTAAAACCAATTTTAACTTCTTAAACCCTAAACATGCATCTAAGTGATTAAATCCATTCCATGAATAAAGCATGCGGTAAAAGAAACAATTTCGAGAAAAATCCCCGAAGGGCAAAACCTTTTTATTTCACTATAATTTGTAAGACACAACTTACACGGATTACAATAAAATAGGGTGACATACGAAATACCCGCAGGTGTCGGTTTTGATGTCTCGACTGGATCTCCCTCAGGAACTCCAGGTGGGTAGCAGTAGAGAAGAAGACGGCTTCTCCACAAGTTACTTCATAAGGACTCCCTCCACAATACCATGCAGCTCTCCGGTTGTATAGTTCTCCCCACAAAGTGCAAAGCGGTGTTGTGAATGAATTGTCTTCCGGTAAACACGTTGAAGATCACTAACTTTGGAATTGAGTAATACGATCTTGAATAAACACCGGATGAATGAAAAATTGTATGGGAATGAGTTTTCAAAACTGTTCTGCCTTTGAAACTTTCGCATATATGTTTTTTATTTATAACTGAGCAGCACAGAGTCCAAGAAAATAAAAACACAAAAATCGAGGCGGCAGGTTGTTCGAGCGAGAAGTAGACTCGTTCGCGCGATATAGGGATGTCGTTTGAACGAGCCACTGTTTCGTTCGAGCGAGCTACAATGTTAAATTAATAATTTTTCTTTTAAATAAATCCTTGAATTTTCTTTAAACTTTTTGCAACTCAGAAATATTTTTAAACATAAAAAGATTTAATTCTCAATTATGTAAATCACCCAACATTTAATCAATATACAAAATTACTCAGATGCTTATAAGTATTCATACCTGAGTGATCTTAAACATATGCAACACCTCTTGACTTGAAATCTTCTTCAAAGCTTTATATTGCACATTCTTGGACTTGAACTTTGTCGTAGGCTCAATTAAACTCCATAATTAAAACTAGCCTAGACTTAATTTATTTTGTCCGGAATTAAATCAATTAAAATAAAAGTACATGATAAGAATTATGTTCTTACAAATCTCCCCCTTTGGATATTCCGGGACAAAACTAAACAAAATGTTATATGACGTAAACAAATATATCCTATCCCGAAACTCAGAAATATAAAAATACAGGACATAGTGAAACTGAATAAATGTCAAGCATCTGAATCTGATTATGTCTCTGAATGGCAATCATCTGAGTCTGTCTCTGAATTTGATGTATCAATAAATATCTGAATCTCTGAAAACAATACCTACACACACGAGACACAAACAAATACCCAAGTGAAGTATGGAGGAATAAAACAAATATAATATCATAATAAATACTCCCCCTACATCACATATCTCTCCCCCTTTTTTCCTGGAATAGACAAAAGGTGGGACAAACACACCAAATCTAGCATGAATATATGAGAATGAACAGCATGGCTAGATAAACAATATCAGTATAACAATGGATAGTAAATATAGCAGTATCTGACACATAATGAGAGAATCACTAAAACTGCAAACAAAACTATACATCCATGTCATAAAATAAACCAAGAGTGATACAACGGTCCAAACAAGTACATTATATCTAAGAATTAATAAAAACATCAGGAATCACAATGTCTCAGATACAACAAAAATAAATACAACTAAGCATCGGTAGGAGCATCATCATCAGCAGCAGTAGCAGTATTATCAGAATATGTAGATGAAATATGACCTAGTCCAGAAGATCTTGACGCATCTTATTAAAAAATGTTATCATCCTGGACTCGGCACGAACACGTGCTTCGACCTCAGCATCAAATCTAGCCATGATAAAGTCATACATCCTGGACTGAGGAGCTACATGTGCCTGTAACGTAGAAACCTCCTCCTCAATAGGACGTATGGGTGCAGGAGTGGGGGTGGTGGCTGAGAAAACTCGGAGGTGCTCGAAACGGTGTGATCACCAGGCTGACAAGGAAGGCTCCCTCAGGGGGTGGAGCATAAGCTCTCGCTGCCTGTGGCAAATGACTCTCGAAATGAGTGAAAGTATTACGATCAATAATGGCAAGCGAAGGGAGACGTTGATCACCCTTTAAGACAGGAACCCCGACAGCAGTGCAAATGATGGAGATGAGAATCCCATACGGAAGAGCAGGGCGGACTGGGATGGTACCACTGACGGTAACAGACGATATAACACGAAGCATGACCGTCGGTAGATCGATATCCCACCTCTAAGAGACGTGATACATGAAATAGACAATGTCAGATCCAATCTGAGTATGATTTATCCTAGGATAAATGGATGCTGACACAAACCTATTAAGTACACGGAAGGTAGGAAAAAGCTGGCGATGGTACATAGTAGTACCTACCTAGGGAATCTCCCAGAAGCAATGACGCAGAATATCATCATATGTAGGTCCATCATCGGTATAACGAGGAAACATAGCATCAGGGACACGAGGAAGGTGTAAAAAATAGCTATGAGATTTGTTGTGATGAGAATAGGAACGCCACGTACAGTAAAAAAGATCCCCTCAGCGTGGGGAAGAGCGCGAAAGAAAAACCCTCGGGCAATGTCCGGATAGACAATCCCACGAGACTCAAACATATAATCCCATCCCCTATCAGATAACCAGTGCTGAATGCCTAACCCCTGAAACTCAGAATAACGAAATAACCTCTCCTGGACAACTGATCGAATGTGGATACCCGATAAACAGTAATGATCATACTCAGTATGAGTGGCCCATCTCACTGGGGAGTACGGGGGCCTACTGGCCTGAGCTCTCTGAGCTCGAGCAGAGGGTGGTGGCACATCGATTCGGCCTGTCGGGGCACCATGACGTCTAGGTGCCATGACGAAAGAGAGTAATGTGTGATGAGTGAAAGGGAACAAACGCCGAAGAACACACACATGCCTAAGAACCTATCTTCGTACAACAATCCATCCAAACCACCGTGAACACCAGCCACAACAACATGCAAAATCAGAAACAACAATCAAATTTTTACTCAAACAGAATGATTTCTGATAAAAAAATCAAGAGATAATAATGAACAGAATTACCTCAAAATCACCAGA
Source organism: Sambucus nigra (assembly GCA_949130495.1). Lineage (NCBI taxonomy): Eukaryota > Viridiplantae > Streptophyta > Magnoliopsida > Dipsacales > Adoxaceae > Sambucus > Sambucus nigra. Next base: position 95,216,382 of record OX422211.1, read on the forward strand.
AAATGGGAACTGCTTGTCGGAGTACACAGTGCAAGAATCTGGATGAACACTCGCTAGAGTAAGGGTCAGTCATCGGTGAACAAACCTCCTGGAGACACACACGTCGGAGAACGAATCACCGAAGAACCACACGCTGGAGAGACAACTCAGAAAATAACCGTCGATAATGGATGATAGGGATAGAACAACGCACCTAAGAAGAGATGAAATCCCAGAAATATGAAGCTTCAAAAACCTTATCAATGGCAGTTTGTTAAAAAAATGATGCAGGCGTCGTTTTTTGAACAGGGAATGAGATTTGAGGGAACGAGAAGAGAGAACGACTGATGTTAAAAGAAGCCCTGATCTCGCTTGATGTCGCTCTAACGACTTGATGTTGTCGCTCGAACGATATGGATGTCACTTGAAAATGTCGTTCGAACGAGAAAGTAAAATTTCCAGAAACGCCCCAAAAACAGTCAGTATTTGCCCGGCGAAAAAATTATCCCAAAACAGTACCTGAAAAGTATAAACAGGCTTGAAACAAACTCAAAAGTAGAAAAGAAAATAGAAAACAAGGTAAAAAAAACCATTGAGAATTACATGTTAACATAGGACGAATGTGCTCAAAACATGAATGTGGACTGAATGGGTGTGAGCTACAGCAAATGAGTCACTATTTCAATACGTTGAATCGATCAAGAAGTTCTAATTGATAGCAAGACGTCATCAAACTTCATCAAAGCCATTTGTGACAAAATAAGTGTGAGTTTAATGACTTACACTAACAACATGCACACAAGTCCGGATTATTGACTATTCTTAGAATAATAGCGTCATGATACGATGTTTCAACTTAGGATTCGTGGTGCAAACCAATTTAAATTTATCTCCAACCAAACTCCCTCATATATAAGAATTTATCAAGATCTTTAGAAATATTTATCAATCTCAACTTAGAGAAAGTCCTATTGGCCCCAATTATTGGCATATGATTTTTATTACCCTGTTTTTTTTTGGGCTCTTTTAAATGGTGGCTTTCGCGACGAGTCAATTTTATACTCTCGCAGCCCTTTCCCATGAACACTCGTTATTTTTTTAATATCAATTCTCACAGAAAACGGTTCTTACAAGAACACCTCCTCCTTAAGTTTACTTACGCATAGATGACAAAAATTGAGATAAGAACGTCTCACCAACTCAAATATGCAAGAGAAGTATTCATATAAACTCGTGCATGTGTGCAAGGATGGCATATAAGCAAAGTCGAATCAAAATGCATATCAACTTTGAAACAACCCCATAGTGCAAAGGTTAAGATCATTTTAAGCATCAATAATAATGACCAATTGTCCTAGCCACATGAATAATGAAATAAGAGGGGGGAATCAAGCACACCAATATCCCACATCAACTATGTAACCTCACGACTCAAAAACCAAAAATCTTTTTGTATTTTCAAAAGTTTTTATAAAAAGCAAAATATTTTTGTCTTTTTTGAAAAGACTCAAATAAATAACAAAAACTAGAAACATGCCATAACACTAGCATAATATAATGCATGATGTAAAAACTAGTGTATGACAAACCAACGAACAACCTCAATCAAAAGATGAAAGATGAGGAGAGCCACGAGTAATGATAAGAGAATCACCAAGCCTAATACCTAACGCTTCTAAATCCGACTTCCTAACCCAAGTAGGTGTGAACCGACGAGTAGGGACGTTGGGAACCAGAATGGCTTTAGACTTTCTAGAAGCGTTCTTAAGATCGTAGCAAAATCGTCTAAGATGACCTCTCCTACCGCAATGAGTGCAAATGTAGATACGGTGAGGAGCGCGTCCTATAGGCCGATTATACCTCACGTTCCTAGGTGGCTCTCTCCTAAAGTTCCTAATCGTCTCTCTTGTTTGCACGGTTTTGGATTTGGGAGCAGGTGCGACATGATTATCGAAGCCAATACCATGCCAATTATCTTTGATTTTGATGGTGCCTAAGATTTTGTCTAACTTTTCAGACTTAGCCTCCAAATCAAACTTAACTTTACTCGAATCTCTCAGTTTTTTCTCAAGCTCACCTATCCTTGACTCAAGTAAACGCGTAGAATTTTCAAACTCCAGAATTTCCTTTTTCATAGTCTCCATCAACCCCCGAAGACTATCTCTGTCACCCTCGACATATTCTAGCTTCTCTCGAATTTTCTTTTCACGTGCCATAAGATCGTCAATTAGAGCATTGGAATTAATTTTTTCTATGTCATGTTCTTTCAACATAGCTCCTAATTTCAAGTTTGTTTTATTTTCATTTTAAAGTTTCTTCATACAATTCTTTGGAAGCAGTTTGCAAATCTCTCTCTTCTTCGCTCTCATCCTCACTCACCTCACCCTCACTCTCAGGTGTATCAACTTCTGTGGCTGCGGAAGAATCATGCAAAGGTAAGTCTTTCTCACTTACATGACTAGCCACAAAGGTGGGAAGATCACACTTACTAGCATAAAAGTTTTCTTCTTCTGGGTCACTATCACTAACGGTAGAAACACAATTTATCGGTTTATTAAAATTCTCCCTAAGTTTAGTGGGACACTCATTTATCCTGTGACCAACCCCTTCGCAACAAAGACACTTTTCACAATCACCCTTATTAACCAGTTTTTTAAGAGCAATTTTCATGTGAGATTTCCAATTAGATGATTCAAATAAGTGAATTCTAAAATCATCAAAACCACCGAAAGGCATACCTAATAACACGGGATCACAAACACAATAAGATAGTGCAACAAGCTCTGATACCAATTTGAAAATGCCCTTTAGTGTGTACTTTAGGTAAAAACAACTTTGTTCCAATTTTTAGTTAAAACCAATTTTAACTTCCTAAACCCTAAACATGCATCTAAGTGATTGAATCCATTCCATGAATAAAGCATGCGATAAAAGAAACAATTTCAGGAAAAATTCCCGAAGGGAAAAACCTTTTTATTTCACTATAATTTGTAAGACACAACTTACACGGATTACAATGAAATAGGGTGACACATGAAATACCCGCAGGTGTCGGTTTCGATGTCTCAACTGGAATCTCCCACAGGGACTCCAGGTGGGCAACAATAGAGAGGAAGACGGCTTCTCCATAAGTTACTTCACAAGGACTCCCTCCATAATAGCACGCAACTCTTCGGTTGTAGAGTTCTCCCCACAAAGTGCAAAGCGGTGTAGTGAATGAATTGTCTTTCGGTAAACGCGTTCAAGATCACTAACTTTGGAATTGAGTAATATGATCTTTAACAAACACCGGATGAATGAAAAACTATATGAGAATAAGTTTTCGAAACTGTTCTGCCTTTGAAACTTTCGCATATATGTTTTTTATTTATAACTGAGCAACACAGAGTTCAAGAAAATGAAGACACGAAAATCGAGGCGGCAGGTCGTTCGAGCGAGAAGTGGATCTCGTTCGCGCGACATAGGGATATCGTTTGAACGAGCCACTATTTCATTCGAGCGAGCTATAGTGTTAAATTTATAATTTTTCTTTTAAATAAATCCTCGAATTTTCTTTAAACTTTTTGCAACTCAGAAATATTTTTAAAACATAAAAGGATTTAATTCCTAATTATTTAAATCACCCAGCATTTAATCAATATACAAAATTACTCAAATGCTTATAAGTATTCATACCTGAGTGATCTTAAACATATGCAACACCTCTTGACATGAAATCTTCTTCAAAGCTTTATATTGCACATTCTTGGACTTGAACTTTGTCGTAGGCTCAATTAAACTCCATAATTAAAACTAGCCTAGACTTAATTTATTTTGTCCGGAATTAAGACAATTAAAACAAAAGTACATGATAAGAATTATGTTCTTACAGTAAAACAGTAATCTCAGGTCTTCTGAACAAAAACGAAACTGGAAAAACATTTTATAGAAAATCTAAGGCGGTGCGTCGCTCGAACGAAAAAGTAATCTCGCTTGAACGGGAACATGCGTTGCTCGAACGAGCTTCGCGTGAGATCCTCCTGTCGTTTGAACGACATCCCTTCTCGCACGAATGATCTATTAAAAAATTAATATTTTTCTTTCCCCAATAAATGCTCCGCCTTATAACTTCAAAAAATATTTTTTGACGAAAAACTTAAAAAGTTCCCTCCAACACTTAGAAAATTTTTGATAAAAAATATCCCAACACTCCAAGTGAAATTCTAAGGAATTAAAACACAACTTTTACCAAATTTATCTCTCGGAGGCTTGAATGTTGAAGAACCTTTGATATTCGAATCCGTCTTGATGCATGAATGATCTTGAATTATTCTTCGACGGGTGTAAAGATATATGACATACTCAATTGATTACGGACAATTGTAATACCCCATATTTTTATGGCTTTTAAATTATGGGATTTATTAATTTTAATTGAGATAAATTAATTTAATTTTAATCCGGAATGTTGTTGTTTTTTATTTACTAGCGTGACGAGAGTTAGTAATTATTGGAAATTTGTTAATTGTTGAATGTTACTGGATGAGTATAGTAATATATGAGATTTATTTTTATAAAATTATCACTTGTGAATAAAATGGCAATTATGGAAATTTAAGTCGGGACGCGCCCGTGTCGTGTCGGGACTAAATGTTGATAAATAAAAGTGAATAAATTATAAGTTGCTCGTATGGTCGTTTTAGTGCGCTTAAGTGTCCGGAAGGGTCGAGATAGTCAAAAAAGTATACCCGGGGGTTTAGTTTGGGTCTCGGAGCGTTTTTAGGCTTAATTAGCACCCCGGGAGGGCGTTTTGGACATTTGGTAATTATGGGTAATTAAACCCACGAATTTTATAGGGTTATATCAGATGGAAAATGTTATCTTCTAGGGTTAATACAACCTAAAACTAATGACGGCCATTGGAGATGAAGAGGAGAAGCTCTCCAAGGAGTTCTAGGCCAAGAACACCTCTGATTTCACCGCCGACACCACCAACGCGTAGATCGCGCGACGGGGAACGCAACCACACCAAATTCGTCCACGAATCAGAAACTAAATTTCCAGGCAAGTATCTATCTTGCTTTTATCAATTTAATTCATCATTTTATATTAGTCTTAGGTTGATTAGATTAATATTCTTGAAGAAAAACATTAATTGGAGACACAAATTGCATATTATAGTGATATAAGTCATATTTCCATTTCACATGTAGAGGTTGAACCACGAATTTCCATGGTATTGGTGATAGAAAAGCTGGAAAAAGAATGAAAGAAATTAAGATAAGGAAAATATTAGGGTTCATGAGAATTATATAGAGTTTGGCCCTTTTAACCCATGATTCTTGATGAAAATTCACATGCCTTACGTAGATTATTACTCACTTAGGTTTATTATGTATGTGGTATCAATTTCTGGGAGTTTGGGAGTTAAAAGCTGAGAGTTTGATGAGTTTAGATGATAGAACCCGTAACTGGTATTCTACAGATTTCGCCATATCTGTTTGATCGATCGATCGAGCCCAGAGCATCGATCGATCGATGGTTCGATCGATCGACCCCCTTTCATCGATCGATCGACCCCTCCTGGAAAAATTGCATTTTTTTTCGTGTTAGCCTAATTCGATTTTATGCGTAGTAAACCTTGATTAGGATTGCTAGAATATATTGGAACATAAAAAGGACCAGTAGGGTCAAGAGAAATCCCATAATGTGGACTTTAATGTGAAAGGAAATAAAAGGAAAAACGGGGAGACTTTCAGATTTAAGAAATCATACGTGCGTTGATTATATAATTGAAACATCTAATAAGTTGGATTAGAAGGCGAGAGAGAGCCTACTGAAATTGTACTTAGATAAAGAGAATACTTAGAGTGACGAAAAGTGAGTTTAGAATAAATTATTACGAGAATAAAGAAGAATGAGGCCGTTATATGATATAATTGAGTAAAACGTGTAATAACGGATAATGATAATTTTGGGTCGTGAGAGTACCTAATTTAATAATGTGGATGTGAATACATATTTATATATAACGGTGTGATTGTGCATATATTATTTCTGTGTAAAAATCGTACCCGCGCTACTTGCTATCCCTGAGGTTACCGCGTTGGGACAGTCTTATCTCGATGTGACCTTTATGGGGGATATTGACTCGTACCCTAGAAGATAGATATTCTTGGTATAGGCTATCGAATCGATAGTTCAGACGGTCCTAAGAGACGTGAGGGTATGTACTGACCTCTTAGAGACTTGGAATCTATGCTTCGCCTCATTGTTGTTTGTGTTTGTGTTAATACAGTTCGAGAGTGATTCCGAACTAGTATTTCCCTTAGTTTGTGTGATACGGGGACTTGATAGCAGAGTATGCCAGCACTATAGATTTTATGTGGGGTGCCGTTAGTATATATATAATTTATGAGTGATTGGTATATATACTTATATATGGAAGTCTAGCACCATAGATTTTATGTGGGGTGCTGTTTGTATATATATTATACGAGTAATTAATATATATACGTGTGAATATATGAGAACTTTCTACTGAGTAAAATAATAGTTAAGTAAAGTATGAAATTCATCAACTTCACTGTAAGTATTCGGAAACGTTATAACAATACGGAATTTTTCTAAATAACGTAAGAAATCTTAATTCCACGTGTTAAAACTTATGGAGAATAAGTTAGAGAGATATATGGGGTTGATTAGTACGATAGACGTGCACACTAGATGAGAGGTGAGAATTCTCAAGAGAGTGTCGCGTACTAATATGACTGTTGCATTAGCCGGTAAGCATTTTAAATACTTGCTAAACTATTTTTAAAAACGGTTTTACATTCGGGCTCTGACCCGTTTGCTGTTACCTCTTCTCTCATGTGTGTGTGTATATATATATATATATGTATTACAGGTGCCCAGCCACAGGGGTGTCTTACTTAGGATTCTTTGGATGGAACGCGCTGTAGCTTTTGTGGGAGTTGCAGGCCATTGCTTAGACGACCTCATTGTGGACTCTACTTCTAGTTCAGCTTTATCCAGTGGGGACATGCGTCGCCCTTTTCCATTATTTAGTTGATATTATCAGAGACTGTAATTCTTATTACTTTCAGCATTTTTATTTCGAGATTTATTACTGTCAGGATGTTTTCCTTTAGTGTTGTAAATGTTGGGATTTATTATTGATGGTTAAATTATTGAATGTTCATTTTTATTCTTATACTAAATGTGTGACTCTTAATATGTTAATGATTAAAGGGTTTATAATCGGATTTAATAAAATGGAAATAAGGGTTTCAAATGGTTTTGACACTTAGCTTAATTAATTAGGGTGTTTAAATTGGAAAGGTTATTTTTACGACAGTGATGCTAAGAATGAACCAACTGTTCACCTTAATTTTAATTTAATAAAGGAGTGATCACCCGATATTTAATTAGGCGGGGTGTCACAACAATGAAAATAGTGTCCTTACAAATATCCCCTATGTTTATGCTAGTACAAAATAAAAACATCTGAATTATCAATTCAAAAATGCCTATACAAATCTAATACCCTCCCATGAACCCAAAACTGAAAAAGTGCTAAGACATGTAAGTCCAAAACTTTTCTTCAAAAATCCTCAACATCAAGTCTTTAAGCTTTTCTCATCAGGGTGTGCTAAAATAATGATCTTCAATTTTGTACCTACACACATGAGACAAAACAAATACCTTCGTGATGCATCAAGTTTGATATGAGATAAACATGAATTAAAACAAATATCAAATCTACAAGCTTCCCCATAATGTAAAACTCCCTCATAATTTGCTCTCCCCCTTTTTATTTGTTCGAAATAGACAAGGAAAAGAATAAACAAAACCAAACATGGAGTTGTCACGACAAATATACATAGCAAACATGAATCAAACTACGCTCATGCAAAGAATAACTCAAAAGCTTCCCCAAACTACTTTTTGTTTTTCAAATTTTCATACAAAAATGCAAAAATAATTATACAAAAATCACACACCATGAATTTACACTAAGACAACCAAATCATGAAAATGGAATGAATGGGTGTGAACATATTCGATAGGCAAATCAAATTAATAAAACATAACATATGTGCACGATGAATATGTGTACTCCTATCGAATGAATCTCAAAATCGTCCTTAGGCGTCGAAAGTGTTGAATTTAAATGACATCGATTCAATCCATCAACACATCAAAGTCAAGAATGATTCCTACACTAATAACGTCTAAAACTATATAAATGATTTTTCATGACCCTGTCAGGACGTGCAAACCCGTTTTTCATTTCTTTCCAACCAAACTCCCTCATAAATAATAATCATTTATTTTTCTTTTGAGGTGGTCCCTTTTTTGGCATATTTATCTTATTATTGCCTTAAAAATTTTTGGGCTCATTTCAAATAGTGGCTTTCACGACGAGTTAATTTTGTACTCTCGCAGCCTTTTCCTGTGATTAACTCATCATATTTTGTTGCAATTAAATTCCTCACGGTAAACGGTTTTTACATGCACTACTTCCATTGCCAAGTTTTATCGCATGTGGTTTATTTTAAAGATAGAATTGAGATTGTGGCCATCCCCGATCCTCGCGGTGAGCGAGTGCATGAGGATCCTAAGTCCCGCACATCCCTCTCGGGAGAGCTTCGCCCGGCGTCGTTGATGAGGTGAAAAATGTAGAGAGATGGAGTCGCCAGTCTATGTTACTCAAAACAGATAAAAGAAAGGGAGCCCTCCCGAAGGACAGCATCCAAAGACATACTGATGCATACGAAACCAAAATGATTCGAAAAGGGTCCGGAGGCTAAGTTAAGAAATGGGAAGGTGTTAAGCACCCATTCCGCCCTTACGGTCTTTCATGGGTTTTTGCTATTTTCCTTTATTTTCCCCTTGATATGTGTGCATGTGTATATATAGTGGAGATAGAAATCCTTGACTTTTATCATAGAAGAGATAAAATGAGTCATCCGTAGGAAGGTTCATAAAAATAACATTAGAAAATAGGATTTACGCGATTATCCTTGCGTTGATCATTATAATGGAACGATAACGTATGTGGAATAATACGCCTTTAAGAAAAAATATATGCATATATAAATATATGTAATCTAAGAGAGTTAAGTTTAGAGAAAATAGAAAATGAGAGAAAAAGTGAGAATAGGACTCGAGTCTCGAGTTTTACCCCGAGATGCCTACGTAGCCTATAGAGGCATCAAAGTCCACGTAGTTCGCATGCAAAACGAGGGGTGGAGTTTATCCCATAAATCCAACCGAGGACTTCTCTTATTTGTGTGTGTAAAAAAAGTATTTTAGTTGTGAGAAAAGTGTAAGAAAAGTGTGAGAATTCCCGTTTGGAATTTATTAACAAACCCTATTTTTCTTATTTTTTTTGGTTTTTTATTTGTATGAAAATAAGAGATGTGCAATAATACTAAATAAAAAGTATACTAGGATATACGTGATAAAGAATAAAAGAGCTAAATAATAAAACAAATTAATGCGAATTTATGAGAATTTAAGGAGCGAGTTGAGAAAATTGGACCTTCTTGAAGATCTTGAGCTTGATCTTGAATGTTACAGAGCAGCCCTTGAACTTGGATGATGATGGAGGGTAGTTAATTCACCAAGTTTGATGAAAAGGATGATGGAAAGTGAAGGTTGGAAAGGGTTTTGGATGTGAAAATCACGCTGACTGCGAGAGAGGTTTTTTTGATTTGCTGAGAGTGATATCTTTCAGATCTGGGCTCCCCTTGCAATGAGGACATGGCCTCCTTTTTTATAGGCCCAGGGAATTATCGATCGGCATAACCCTAGTCCTGCCAATCGGCAGGTGTGTTTAGGCACACTGCCGATAGGCAGGGTCTGGGACCTACCGTTTGGTAGTGTCTTTCTGGCCTTTTCGAAAAATCCGCCACATAGTGTAAACTATTGATCCGAATTACACACCGAGTGGACCGTTGGAAAGGTAATTCAGAGACCTTCTAAATCCTTTGGACCTCTCCCGGGTTCTGGAGTTGACTTTGGGTCAAATGTGGCTCGAAATCGCTCACCGATCCATTAGACTGGGAATCGTCGGACGCAAATGGATCATTCGTCCGCATGGTAAGTCAGAATCGTGTACGGGGTGGACCGTTAGAAAGGTTAGGAGTTGTACTTCGAAATTCTAAAGAGTTTAACCCGGTTCGAGGAGTTAACTTTGGTCAATCGGACCCTGGAAGAATTCGGTGACCTTTCGGAGTAAAACGGATCATTCGTTCATACTGTACGTCAGAATCGTGCATGGGGTGGACCATTGGAAAGGGGTTTCAATGCCCTTTGAAGATTCGTTCGGTCTCAATCGAGCTGAAGAGTTGAATTAGGTCAAACGGAGCCTGGGAGAGCCCGGTGGCCTCTAGATCAGGTTTTGGGGGGAAAACGGGTCGTTCGTCCGCATGGTAAGTCGGAATCACGCACGAGATGGACCGTTGGAAAGAGAATTCATTGACCTTTGAAGATTCATTTAGTCTCGGTCGAGCTGAAGAGTTTGAATTTTTAGTCAAACAGAGCCTGGGAGCGCCCGATGACTAGGTCAGTACTCGGGGTATGACCTGGGTTTGTAGTGATGAAGGGAGGTGTTAGGGACCTAAGGAGAGTTTAAGGGGTAACAGAATGGGGTGTCTATAGAGATGGAAACAATTCGACCAATATGTGATAAGCAAGTACAATAATCAAACAAATTCGTGTAAGTGTGTATTAAAGGAACTTATGAGTCAATCGTGTATGTAATAATCACAAAGTACATCTTAATGACTCCAAACATTGTAAAGCATAAAATGAAATGATGATGCATATCAAAATACTATCAAATCGTCACAGGGTATGGAATGAAATTGTGGCTCGATTATTCTAAATGTTCATTCATATATGGTGTAAAACAAAATACAAAACTCTTTTTGACTTTTTCCAAAATTTTTATCAAAAATAAAATATTTTTGTATTTTTCAAAATTTTATCAAAAATAAATATCTTATATAAAAAGTACACAAGTCATAACACTAGCAAGAATATATCATAAAAACACAACTAGCGTATGATAAACATGCGAACACAATCATCTATATGATATAGCAAGAGAATAATCATGTGCAAGAAATCGAGAATCAATTAGTCTAACATCTAGTGCCTCTAAAAGTGATTTCCTAACCCAAATAGGTGTGCAACGACGCATAAGGGTTTGGGGAACCAAGGGAACACTAAACTTCAACTTCCTAGGAGTTTTTCGAAGATCGAAACAAAAACGCCTAAGGTGACCTTTTCCACCACAATATGAACATGTGTAAACGGGTGGAACGACACCCATGGGTTGACCTTTTTGTAATACCCCGCACTTTTATGGATAATTAAATTTCATAAGTAAGTGAAATTTGGAAATTGAATAATATTTTTTGGAGTTTTCGATGGTTAGATGATTTTCAATATGTGATATATTTACTTTTGGGATTAAGTAAATGAGTCGTAGTATTTTAATTATATGTCGCAGTTGGGTGAAGCGACAAAGGATAATATTTTAATTGGAAAACTCGTATTAAGTTGTGTTGGGTTTAATTAGTGAATTGGGTTTAAGTGACTCGTATGGAGATTTCGAGTGCGCGATTGGTTTCGGAATGGTCGAGATAGTCAGAATAGAGTATTCGGGGGTAGTATTTAGGTTTTGAGAATTTTTGGACCAATAGGGACTCGCAATTTAGTATAGGAGTCATTTTTGGGTTAATAAGGGACAAGCCCTTATTTCTCCCTTATAAAGGCACGAGAGAGGGAGAAAGAAAGAAAGAAAAAGAGAAAAAGAAAGGAAGAGGAGAAAAAAGAGAAGAAAATCAGATTTCAGCCAAACTCCGCGGGATTCAACTCGAGATTTTATCCACGAGGCAAGTGTTTACTTGCTTTATTCATTTGAGTATATATATCTCATATCCTAGTTGGTACATCACATAATTTTGGGTTAGAACCCTTAAAATAAACTTGAGGAATTTGAAGTATGAGTTTACATATTGATGTAATGTAAACTCTTATTGATTTATAGTGTTAAATCCATGTTAATGGAAGGTAGAAATGATTAGAAATAGGGGGAAATAGTAAAACTAGGGCTTAAAGGATTTTTGGGTTTAATTTTAAGAATATTAGTTTAATTCCCCAAATAATTAATGTGTTAGTTGAGAAATACAGATTAGATGTGCATATTGTTGGTGGTTGAGATTAGAAACTATAAAAGTGGAGATTGGGATGTTAATTGGTGTTTTGGTGGTTTAGGGTTCATAAGAATTAAGAGAGTTGACAGACCTATCTGGTATGTAATACCCCGTATTTTTTATCGATATTTATTTAAGGGATTAATTAAATTAAATGTGAATTAATTGAAAATTAATCCGGATATAAATACTAACGAGGTGTGAGTTGGTATTTGATTATGTTATGTATATATGGCAATATGTTAATATTGAAAATATTAAAATTGTCGCGAGATTGAAATACGACAATTTGGGAAATGTAGTTGGGATGCGCGTGTCAGTTGCGTCAGGAATATAATTATTTGAAGTAAGAAGTGAATTTTATTTTTATCAACCGTATGGTCATTTTGAGTGCGCCAACGAGTCCGGAAGGGTCGAAATAGTCAGAAAACACTACTCAGGGGTTTAGTTTGGGTCCCGGGGCATTTTTGGGACATACCGGTAACTTAAAAGGACATTTTGGTAATTTTGAAATTTTGGGAATTAAAACCCACGAAAATTAGAGTAATATTTATTATTTTAAAAGGGCCACTAAGGCCATTACCAGCAAAAGTTAAAAAAGAGAGGTTACGTGAGTTTTGAGAGAAGTGGGAAGAGAAGTTACAAGAGCCAAAACTACCATCACCATTCTTGGGAGAAATTCTGTAGAGAGGAAGAAGAAAATCAACCTTCAATCCTTCAACATCGAGTCAAATCATAAGGCAAGTGGTTTAATTACGATAATTTCAAGTGAATGTTTCTTCCATGCTTAGAATTGAAATAATTGCATTGTAATGGGTGTTTAATGAAAACCCATGAAATTGGAGATAGAAATTCATGATACAATATAGGGATTGCATGTAGAATGTTATTGAATAATTGTCCTATACAAAATACAACTTTTTATGGTGTAAAAACGGATTTTATAAGGGGAAATTGAAGACATTAAATTCTGCGTTCATATTCATAGGGTTTGGGGTGAAATTTGGGGATTTATGATAATTATATGTTGTTTAGGAAGATTGGACCCCAAAATTATGGTAAGATACGACCTAAGAAGGTTTAGTGATGTTTAATAACCTTAAAATACTATTGGGAGGATCTTAGGATGAGTTTGGAGAAGAGAAAAATTGAGAAAAACGAAGTAGGGAATTTCTGGGCTCAAACTGCCATCTCGTTAGAAGACCTGCCCAGGTCGTTCGAACGAGCTTCTAATGAGGTGATAGTATGCCTTCTAACGAGTTGGTAGTCCGTTCGAAGCCCTTCGTTCGAACGACCTCGTTCGAACGAGATTTCTAACGAGTTGACAGAATGGCTTTTGGTCTGATTCCATTTCAAACGTTTCCGTAACTTATTTAATTGGAGTATTAACCTCCCCTTATTGATTAGTGAGTATAATTATGAGAATTAGAGTACGTTGAGGAGTAGGACTTAAAATCTCATAATAATATTGGATGTCCTTTGTGGGGTAGGAAACGAGTACCAAATTACAACATGAGAAGGGTTGACAACTTGAATATACAAATCGGGGACTTGAAATCGTATGACATTTAAATGACGGTATAAGAACGAGAAGTATACCTATATTAATAGTACGAGATATCTAAGATGTGTGAATGCTTAGTATGTGTGGTTTTATGTGTATAACATACCTACCATACTTGTTATCATGGGAGGTTTGCGTTCGATTAGGGCCATCTAATCTTTGTGTGCCTACGGGGGGGATTTAGATTGGTACCTCGAGGACATAGGTCAGAGAAGGACTTATTGAGAAGTTAATAAGTCTGCTGATCATGGGAGCGTAGGTATGTGCGTGACCCATGTGATGTGAACTATGTTCGCCTCCATTATTTGTGATTGTTATTAATTGAGAACGATTCCTGAGAGATTCGGAATGCGTGGTTCTTATGTACGTGATGTACCGGGATTGGATAACAGAGTATGTGTGCACCGCAGCTTAGTCTCGGGGTGCTAGTACTGTATATTTATGATGAGAATAATATACGGATAATTGAAATATATTATCAGGTTTAAATTGTGAGTATAATTATAGTAACGTTCTGTAAAGATAAAAAGGGATGATCCCTAATAAACTGTATTGCTAATAAGTGGGAATCCGAGAATTAACGAAAAGCTCTCTATTTAATTGATGATGTTGGAATTAATGTATGAACCGAATAGAAATGTTAGAGTTCATTTTGGACTAGTTATATTTGAGAATCACTAGAATGGATACGGGTACGTTAGGAGTGCACGAATAGTCGAGAGGTGAGCATTTCATTTGAGAGCACGTCCTACCATGTATTTTGCATTTATTTATTTTAATTTCATTAAATCACTTGCTATATTTTAAATTATTTTCCACAATCGGGCTCTGACCCGTTTGCTGTCAAATATATTTTCTTGTAAAAACCTTTTTAGGTGCCCAGCCACAAGGACACCATGCATAGGAGTTCTATTCCGGTTACGTGCTGTAGCTGCTGTGGAAGTTACAGGACCTTGACAGTAGACGCCTCCATCTTCGATCTTGATTCCTTTATCATATTTCATTATTTTGTTGGTCATGTCGCCCCATTTCTTTAGAGACATCTTATATTTCAGTTATTTCTTATTTTGGGGATGTAATTACTTTAGTGATGCAGACTTTGTATTCATTTATTTCAGTATTGGGATTTTTGTGAGGAGTATTCCTCCAGACTCATTATTACTTTATGGTTATTCTATTGAGAGTATGTTGTGGTGAATGTTTTAGCACTTCATAATTCACTTATTGTATGTTAATCGGATTTAATTAAAATTGACAACTCACTATTTAAATACTAGGTGGTTAGTCACTATTTAAATGTTTTCGACAGTGATGCTATAAACTGAACCAACTTGACATTTTGTATTAATTTAATAAAGGAGTAGCTACCCGGTATTTAATTAGTTGGGGTGTCACAGGTGGTATCAGAGCATCAGGTTCTAGTGTCCTTAGGATCTGTATGGCTTGTTATGTTTTCGCTGAGCTTTCATTAATATAGAGCCCTATGTTTTAGGATTGTTGTATTCTTTTGTGTATGCTTCGCTCTTCAGCTATTTTGAGTTAATAACTGCGAACTTATAAAACTTTACGCTCATTTCAGATGCCACCACGACGTGCGCAGCGAGTTCCTAGGGATGCACAGCCAGAGCCACAACCTGCACCAGTTCAGGGCACCATGAATGCCGCCGAAGTTGCAGCTATTGTAGTCCAATCGGTAAATGCCGCTTTAGCCATTGTACAGTAGGCACCACCCCAGGAGCCGGTAGCCGCGCCAGTTCAGGCTCATGCATTCCTGTCTGTATGGGAACGCGTTCATGATGCTTTTCAGAAAGCACACCCTCCGGAGTTTGCAGGTAGCTCTGATGTTGTGGTATCCAGTCAGTGGAGGAAGGATATTCAGAGGCACTTAAGGATGTACGAGTGCACCGATGTTCAGAAGCAGATACTGGCAACTTTCAAGCTAGTAGGATGTGCATTGTAGTGGTGGGAGTCCATTACCACCGCAGAGGAGAGGGACACCCTCACTATACAGGAGTTCTGGGTGCGGTTCGACCGCAAATATTTTATGTCAGCTGTTCACACGGAGATGAGGAGGAAATTGATGAACCTCAAGCAGGAGGGAAGGACCGTAGCCGAGTATGAGGCTGAGTTTACCAATCTCTTGAACATTGTTCCGGATGAGATACCGACTGAGGAGAAGAAGATACAGAAATTCACGGATGGATTGACTTGGAGGATCGGTCAACACTTGTTGGGGAATCTCTCGTTAGCCACTTATTCTGATGTGGTTAACGATGCATTGCTTCACTGCCAGGATCATCGCTTCCACATGTCTGAGAGCAAGAGATCAGGGGAGTCCAGCCATCAGGGCAGGACCGGGGGAAATGGTGCCAGCGGGGCACAATCTGCTCAGGGACAGTACAGGTAGGGTGACAAGGGTTCCCAACAGGGGGATTCTAAGAGATTCAGATCTGGGGGTTTCAGAAGTGGAGAGGGAGGTTTCAGACAAGGTTATCAGGTCAGAACGGCCATCAGGGCCAGCAGGGTCAGAATGGTCAGCAGCAGCAGATTCAGCAGGGTCAGCATGGCCAGGGGAGGAATGGTAACGGCCACCAGGGCCGAGGGCAGCAGGGACAGCGAGGGGGAAACTTCCTGGGGAAGTGTTTTGTTTGTGGCAAGACTGGCCACAAACGCCAGAATTGTCCTGATAGGGGCAGGGCCCCATAGCAGCAGCAGCAGGGTGCTCGACATGAGCCACAGAGGCCTATGTTTCCCGTCGCTCTCCCAGCACCACCACAGATGGCAGCACTACCACCCATCCCAGCGGTCCCAGTCCAGCAGGGACAACTCTAGTATGGGAGAGTGTATCATCTCCAGCATGCCGCAGCCCCACAGGATCCACCGGCCATTGAGGGTACGTTCTCTATTCAGGGGACTTTGGGGCGTATTTTATTTGACACGGGAGCCACACATTATTTCATTGCCATGAGATTTACACATACTATTAGGTTATTAGACACCGCCGAGAGCACGGTTACTTGTGTAGATTCACCATTGAGTAGAGGTTCCGTGATTTCCCTTATTTGTAGAGGTGTGGGTATAGAGATCGGGAGGTTTACTTTACCCGCTGATATGTTAGTGTTAGAAATGGCTGAGTACGATGCGATTATTGGTATGGATTGGCTAGTTTCGTACCGAGCCATGATTGACTGTTTTAGTAGGAGTATTATTTTTGCTATTCCGAGACAGGAGGTGTTTTTAGTGGCGATGCCTCGCCCTGAGGGAGGATCGTCCACCCACTTGTACTATATAGAGGAGGAGACCTCTAAGGAAGTGGTGATACCACTTGATACGATTCCAGTTGTGAGGGAGTTTGCTGATGTATTTCAGGATATACCTGGACTACCTCCGAGTAGAGAGATAGATTTTGTGATCGATTTGATGCCGGGCACTCGACCTATTGCCCGCGCACCTTTTCGTATGGCTCCAGCAGAGATGAGAGAGTTACGAGATCAGATTAAGCATTTGTGGGGTCAGGGGTTTATCCGGAGGAGTAATTCGCCATGGGGTGCCCCTGTGTTGTTCGTAAAGAAGAGGGATGGATCGTTGAGGTTGTGTGTGGATTACCGGGAGTTGAATAAGGTCACGATACGGAATAAGTATCCGTTGCCCCGAATCGATGACTTATTCTATCAACTGAGAGGAGCTTCATTCTTCTCAGAGATTGATTTACGATCGGGATATCATCAGTTGCGTATCAGGGAGCAAGATGTCTCGAAGACTGCTTTCTTAACAAGATGTGGTTCCTACGAGTTTCGGGTTATGCCTTTTGGCTTGACCAATGCTCCAGCCGTGTTTATGGACTTGATGAATAGGGTGTTCAGAGAGTTCCTAGACCAGTTCGTCATTGTCTTTATTGATGACATTCTAGTTTACTCCCAGACAGAAGAGGAGCACGCCGAGCATTTGAGACAGGTTTTGCAGACACTACGTCAGAACGAGCTGTATGCAAAGTATGAGAAGTGTGGGTTTTGGTTGAAGGAGGTTCAGTTTTGGGGGCATATCATTTCAGACCAGGGGATATCGGTAGATTCGGGGAAGGTATCCGTGGTGAGGGAGTGGGGACAGCCCACGACACCGACTGAGATCCGTAGTTTCTTGGGCCTAGAAGGATACTACGTAAGGTTTATTCGTGGTTTCTCAAAGATAGCGGGTCCTTTGACACATCTGATTCGTAAGGGTGTGTCATTCATCTGGAGCGATGCTTGTCAGTTGGCATTCGATGAGTTGAAGGACAAGTTAACCTCAGCACCTGTGTTAGCATTGTCGAGATCGGGAGTTGAGTATCTAGTCTACACCGATGCGTCCTTACAAGGACTTGGAGGTGTGCTGCAGCAGGAGAGTCAGGCCATAGCTTATGCTTCCCGTAAGCTAAAGCCTCGCGAGAGGAATTACCCCACCCATAACTTGGAGTTAGCGGCAGATGTATTTGCCCTTCGGATTTGGAGACATTATCTCCTGGGGAGAAGTTTTGGTTGTTCACGGACCACAAGTCCCTACAGTACCTCTTCACGCAGAAGGAGTTAAATATGCGTCAAAGACGGTGGCTTGAGTTTGTGAAGGATTTTCAGTTTGATATCCAATATCACCCGGGGAAGGCTAACGTGGCAGTAGACGCGTTGAGCCGTAGGCCAGTAGATGAAGTGGCCGAGGTGTGGAAAGCAAAGTGGAAGGAGTTGGGACACCAGGATGTAGTGGCCCGATCATTCATGTCTGTGATGACTGTTACACCGCAAATTGTTACGAGAGTGGTAAAGGCCCAAGCAAATGACTCGTTCTGTCAGGAGCAGATAGTTCGATTACTAGCAGAGGGAGCCGAGTCCTATTCCGTTAGCTCAGATGGGGGATTACGCTTCAATGGGAGACTAGTTGTTCTGGAAGGGGAAGACTTGCGACACGAGGTGATGACAGAATCGCATGGCTCACGGTACACACTGGTGGGGATAAAATGTACCAAGACATGAGACTTCAGTATTGGTGGAGCGGAGTGAAGAGAGATATTGCCGTGTTTGTTTCTAAATGAGCCACTTGTGAGTTGGTAAAAGTGGATCATCAGAGACCGACAGGACTTCTACAGCCATTAGAGGTTCCGACGTGGATATGGGAGAGCATATCCATGGACTTTATCACTGGGTTACCTACGTCCCAGAGGGGTCACGACTCCATTTGGGTAATTATGGACCGTTTGACCAAAGTTGCTCATTTTTTACCCGTAAGGACAGACTACACTACGGGATAGTATGCCCAGATTTTTATTGCGGAAATACCCCTAAATATTATGTTTGACCGAGACAAGATATTTGTTTCATGATTTTGGGAGAGTTTCTAGGAGGCTATGGGCACTGAATTGCGGTTGAGTATGGCTTATCACCCGCAGACCGATGGGCAGATCGAGCGTACAAATCAGATGTTGGAGGACATGTTGCGTATGTGCATCATAGATTTTGGGGGTGGATGGGAGCAGTACCTTCCACTGGTGGAGTTTGCTTATAATAACTCCTACCAGTTCACCATTGGCATGGATCCATTTGAGGCGTTGTATGGAATACCTTGTCGTTCCCCAGCACGTTGGTTAGAAGTGGGGGATAACAAATTACTTGGGTCGGAGGTGATACAGGATACTTCGGCAAGGATATAATTGATACGGAGTCGCATTCGGGTAGCTCATGATCGGCAGAAGAGCTATCCTGATGCGAATAGATTCTTCAGAGAATTCAAACTGGGGGACCAGGTTTTACTCAGAGTATCTCCTATTAAAGGGATTATGCATTTTGGGAAGAAGGGGAAACTGGCACCGAGATATGTGGGGCCATTTCCTATCATCGAGCGGATTGGGCCAGTTGCGTATAGACTTGGGTTACCGGAGCACTTGCATAGGATTCATGCTATGTTTCATATTTCCTCGCTAAGGAAACACCTTAGGGATGATTTGGCCCATACTCACATCGCTTTGGAGGACATCGATCTCCAGCCCGATAGTTCCTACGAGGAGGGGCCGATTGTTATTTTGGACCGAAGCGAGAGGAAACTGAGGTCGAAGATAGTATCGTTGGTACGTGTTCAGTGGCGGCGTCATAATGCCGAGGAGTCCACATAGGAGCACGAGGATGAAATGCGCGAACATTATCCATAATTGTTTTTACCAGATACTTTTTAGTTCCGAATTTCGGGACGAAATTCTGTTATTAGGGGGAAGTATGTAATACCCCATATTTTTTTATCGATATTTATTTAAGGGATTAATTAAATTAAATGTGAATTAATTGAAAATTAATCTGGATATAAATACTAACGAGATGTGAGCTGGTATTTGATTATGTTGTGTATATATGGCAATATGTGAATATTGAAAATATTAAAATTGTCGCGAGATTGAAATACGACAATTTGGGAAATGTAGTTGGGACGTGCGTGTCAGTTGCGTCAGGAATATAATTATTTGAAGTAAGAAGTGAATTTTATTTTTATCAACCGTATGGTCATTTTGAGTGCGCCAACGAGTCCGGAAGGGTCGAAATAGTCAGAAAACACTAGTCGGGGGTTTAGTTTGGGTCCCGGGGCATTTTTGGGCCATATCGGCAACTTAAAAGGACATTTTGGTAATTTTGAAATTTTGGGAATTAAAACTCACGAAAATTAGAGTAATATTTATTATTTTAAAAGGGCCACTAAGGCCATTACTAGCAAAAGTTAAAAGAGAGAGGTTACGTGAGTTTTGAGAGAAGTTACAAGAGCCAAAACTACCATCACCATTCTTGGGAGAAATTCTGTAGAGAGGAAGAAGAAAATCAACCTTCAATCCTTCAACATCGAGTCAAATCATAAGGCAAGTGGTTTAATTACGTTAATTTCAAGTGAATGTTTCTTACGTGCTTAGAATTGAAATAATTGCATTGTAATGGGTGTTTGATGAAAACCCATGAAATTGGAGATAGAAATTCATAATACAATATAGGGATTGCATGTAGAATGTTATTGAATGATTTTACTATACAAAATACAACTTTTTATGGTGTAAAAATGGATTTTATAAGGGTAAATTGAAGACATTAAATTCTGGGTTCATATTCATAGGGTTTGGGGTAAAATTTGGGGATTTATGATAATTATATGTTGTTTAGGAAGATTGGACCCCAAAATTATGTTAAGATACGACCTAAGAAGGTTTAGTGATGTTTAAGAACCTTAAAATACTATTGGGAGGATCTTAGGATGAGTTTGGAGAAGAGAAAAATTGAGAAAAACGAAGTAGGGAATTTTTGGGCTCAAACTGCCATCTCGTTAACAGACCTGCCCAGGTCGTTCGAACGAGCTTCTAATGAGTTGGTAGTCCGTTCGAAGCCCTTCGTTCGAATGACCTCATTCGAACGAGATTTCTAACGAGTTGACAGAATGGCTTTTTGGTCTGATTCCATTTCAAACGTTTCCGTAACTTATTTAATTGGAGTATTAACCTCCCCTTATTGATTAGTGATTATAATTATGAGAATTAGAATACGTTGAGGAGTAGGACTTAAAATCTCATAATAATATTGGATATCCTTTGTGGGGTAGGAAACGAGTACCAAATTACGACATGAGAAGGGTTGATAACTTGAATATACAAATCGGGGACTTGAAATCGTATGACATTTAAATGACAGTATAAGAACGAGAAGTATACCTATATTAATAGTACGAGATATCTAAGATGTGTGAATGCTTAGTATATGTGGTTTTATGTGTATAACATACCTACCATACTTGCTATCATGGGAGGTTTGCGTTCGATTAGGGCCATCTAATCTTTGTGTGCCTACGGGGGGGATTTAGATTGGTACCTCGAGGACATAGGTCAGAGAAGGACTTATTAAGAAGTTAATAAGTCTGCTGATCATGGGAGCGTAGGTATATGCGTGACCCATGTGATGTGAACTATGTTCGCCTCCATTATTTGTGATTGTTATTAATTGAGAACGATTCCTGAGAGATTCGGAATGCGTGGTTCTTATGCACGTGATGTACCGGGATTGGATAGCAGAGTATGTGTGCACCGCAGCTTAGTCTCGGGGTTCTAGTACTGTATATTTATGATGAGAATAATATACGGATAATTAAAATAAATTGTCAGGTTTAAATTGTGAGTATAATTATAGTAACGTTCTGTAAAGATAAAAAGGGATGATCCCTAGTAAACTGTATTGCTAATAAGTGGGAATCCGAGAATTAACGAAAAACTCTCTATTTAATTGATGATGTTGGAATTAATGTATGAACCGAATATAAATGTTAGAGTTCATTTTGGACTAGTTAGATTTGAGAATCATTATAATGGATACGGGTACGTTAGGAGTGCACAAATAGTCGAGAGGTGAGCATTTCATGTGAGAGCACGTCCTAACATGTATTTTGCATTTATTTGTTTTAATGTCATTAAATCACTTGCTATATTTTAAATTATTTTCCACAATCGGGCTCTGACCCGTTTGCTTTCAAATATATTTTCTTGTAAAAACCTTTTTAGGTGCCTAGCCACAAGGACACCATGCATAGGAGTTCTATTCCGGTTACGTGCTGTAGCTGCTGTGGAAGTTACAGGACCTTGACAGTAGACGCCTCCATCTTCGATCCTGATTCCTTTATCATATTTCATTATTTTGTTGGGCATGTCGCCCCATTTCTTTAGAGACATCTTATATTTCAGTTATTTCAGATTTTGGGGATGTAATTACTTTAGTGATGCAAACTTTGTATTCAATTATTTGAGTATTGGGATTTTTGTGAGGAGTATTCCTCCAGACTCATTATTAATTGATGGTTATTCTTTTGAGACTATGGTGTGGTAAATTTTTTAGCACTTCATAATTCACTTATTTTATGTTAATCGGATTTAATTAAAGTTGACAACTCACTATTTAAATACTAGGTGGTTAGTCACTATTTAAATGTTTTCGACAGTGATGCTATGAACTGAACCAACTTAACATTTTGTATTAATTTAATAAAGGAGTAGCTACCCGGTATTTAATTAGTTGGGGTGTCACATGGTAGACCGCGCCCCTGTGGTCGGTCGATCGGGTCAGGGGAAAAGGACCTACTGATTTCGTAGCTAGGCAAAATCCTAACTCGCGATCGACCGGGGGTCAAGGGCAGGTCGACAGGCACTCTGTTTTCTGCCCAAGAATTTGGAGTTTTCTATTCCTTCTTCTCTTTGGGTTAAAACTTAGGGACCTTCTAAATTAGAGTATTATAGATAGTTATGACCTAAAGGACTTGAGGAGTTGCGTATTGACTTTGGGTTATTTAAGAGGTTAATCCGGGGTGTGGACCTAACGTATGTTTAGGAAGAGAGACATTCGAGGAAATTATTCAGCAAATGTATGTAAGTATATTTATGCGATTAGGATTGATAGGGGCCAACTGTAATTGAGTAAATCCTATGAGGCGACTATGATGGAATTTAGGATATCGGCTAAAGATGATTGAGTGGTTATCCGATATGTCTATTGACGTTTATTATATTCGTTGATGCGATACCTATGGGACTTAAAGACTGAATAAACGAATTGCAAGATAAATTCTATTTGATTTAGCCTCAACAGATGGTCGGGTAATTTACTAACTTCCACAGGTACAATATTCAGTCAAGAACGGATGCTTGGCAATAATCTTAAGTTCTTGGAAATATCATCGATGTTTCGACGGATGCTCGAGCACGAATTGCTCGCTATATCCTCAGTATAAGATTCAGTCCTGACGAATGCTCGACCACAATCTTAAGCTCTTGGAAATCTTATTAATGCACCGATAGATGCTCGAGTACGGATCACTCTTTATATCTACTCGGACCTATACAACTTTGCCCTGGCAAACGAGCCAGGCACCACTTATTTTGTTAATGCTCCGATAGATGGTTGAGAACGTTACACCACTTTGGATCCAACAAATGCTTGGGCAATATTATTTATGATAACCGACGGATGCTCGAACGTTGATATTTCTTCAATTTCAGTATTGATTATCTGGCTCTATGATTCTTAGCTTGAAGGATGATCAGACATATTCAAGGTTCATCTTGGCAAATGATCGGAAAAATATTTTTAGATATTTAGTCCCGAAGATATTTGCCACACACGTCACATTTTATCCCCAGCAAATGGTTGGTCAGGATAATTCTTATATTCACTCCCGACATATGGTTGACACAGTCGATTAATGATCGACGTTACATTTATTATGGTTATTCAACCCTAATAGATGGTTTGGAAATTTAGTTTTCATTAACACTACAGGATCGTTCGTAATATTTGCTCGGTCCATTTTGCCTCGACGGATGCTTGAGCATGGATCACTCGCAATATCTATTAGATCCTCTATAATTTTTTCCTCGACATGCATTCATGCATCATTTATTTAATCTGGAAATCTATTTTTCACTAATATTGCAGGATCGTTAGTAATATTTATTTGGTCTTTGATAATCTTGCCTCGATGGATGCTCAGGCATCATTTATCTTATCAATGCTTCGACAGATGCTCGAGTATGGATCATTCGCAACACCTACTAGATCCTTTTTAATTTTGCCTCGACGGACCCTCAGCTTCGATGGATACTCGACATTATGTGATCACGTCTTAAACTCCAATGGATAGTTGGGCAATACAATTCTTATTTAATTCAAACTCGGCGAATGAAAAGTTGGGCGATCTGTATAATAAAGATCCAATAACACATAAAGCAGCATGAAGAGCAACGATCAACTATATTTATCAACAAGGACGAATCCAACCTGTAAGAAGTCCCATATCTAGCAAGATCACAGTCAACGAGTAGAACATGTTGATAACAACACCAGACCACCTTGAATGTATCGAGAAACATTATCACACAACCCACGGTGATCGGCGATCACTAGGCAACGAATTAACGTGTCATCAACACTAAGATATCCACTCCAGAGGAGCAACATCTCTTGAACGCCATATCAAATCAACGCATTTCTGCACGAAGATGCTTCGAACTCATATCAATTTCTTTAGGTGCATGAGCTATACGGAGCCTTCCGTAGCCTCCTGGAACCACCATGCATGGTCGACGAATAAGTGTTCCCCGAGGAACGATACATTACATGGAGCTATATGAGCAAGACAATCCTTAATTATATCTAGCTCGACGAACGATCAACGCGATACTCTTCGACAAAATAAAGCCCCAAGGAATAGTCGGGCACATTTATCATATCGATTATACATATCAAATAACTCGATGGACGATCAGGCAGTCTTTTCTTCACAGCCTGATTGGGGGCTACAGGGCAATGATGACAAGTGAACAGATTAACCGTAACATTTAAAGTAAAATAAAAGAGGCCAACTTAGGATGGTTGCCAACATGGTTAACACTGGAATTAGTCTTTCAAATGACGATCGAAATTAAGCTTGATTTCATTACAACAGATTTCTTGCTTATTCCAATTAAATTAAGGAAGTCCACAGGCCTTTGTCATCCCCAAACACAAATGGCCTCACGAGTTACCTCGGTAATAATAAAAGCCCTACGGGGGATCCCTAGGCAAAAATCCAACTAGAGTGGGTCGCTAACTATGTTGGTCGGTTAAAATCCTGAACGGGTGGATGTCCCTTAAACCAGGTGCATTTTTTCCATTGTCTTTTAGGCCTAAGGAAGTGTGATGGCACAACCTAAAAGGTAAAATAAACGGATACTTACATGCGAGGCATTAGAAAATGGAAAAATACGAACAAAATTGGTATTACACTGGCTTGCGAGAAAGGCCTAAGTATAATAAGTGTACTGATTACATATCAAATATTATAAACCTAATGCAGGGTCTTACCCCTACTAGGTACATGCTTGAACAAGGCTCGGCATATAGGCCTGTGGTCGGCCTCTCCAATTGGACCATATGAAAAACCTAATGCAGGGTCTTACCCCTACTAGGTACATGCTAGAGAAAGGTTCGGCACATAGGCCCGTGGTCGGTACATGCTCGAGCAAGGCTCGACACGTAGGCCTGTGGTCGGTCTCTCCAACTGAACCATATGAAAAACCCAATCCAGGGTCTTACCCCTACTAGGTACATGCTCGAGCAAGGCTTGGCACACAGGCTTGTGGTCGGCCTCTCCAATTGGACCATATGAAAAACCTAATGCAGGTTTTTACCCCTGTTAGGTACATGCTCGAGCAAGGCTCGGCACATAGGCTTTTGGTCAGCCTCTCCAATTGGACTATATAAAAAACCTAATGCAAAGTTTTACCCCTACTAGGTACATGCTCGAGCAAGGCTCGGCACATAGGCTTTTGGTCGGCCTCTCCAATTGGTCCATATGAAAAACTTAATGCAGGGTCTTGCCCCTACTAGGTATATGCTCGAGCAAGGCTCGACACATAGGCATGTGGTCGGCCTCACCAAATGGACCATATAAGACCAAAATACATGGAGATGCCCTGAACTTGATGCACTCTCGAGAAAGCCTCGGCAAACGAATTCTGAACGGGCCTGTGGTCTCCCTCACGAATTGACCCATGTAATAAAATAGAACAATAAACTACGTTCGACCTGATCCCATGAGGCTACGTAGGCAGCTCGACACTCTCGAGTCCGGTTCCCATATCAACTAAACATCTCTCAACTCAAGCCAAGCATTCATCTAAAAAACTTATAAAGGCAAGAAGAACAACCAAAGAAGTCTAAAAGTTAAACGACATCTCAAAGAACGCCAGTCCAGTTCACATCAGCAACTACGCACGTTTAAAGAGATTATGGACCAGCTCCCAGCTCATCTCGAAATCAACTCAGCTGAACTGCGACCTGTGGGGCTATTGTGGGGGAAAAAATATGCCTACATAATAGCGTGATACGTGGCGAGCACTCCGGTCAAGATAGCGAGCAACGGACTCTCCAATAAGATAAGGACGACTAGAATCATTGATAAATTAGAAGACCGAGGAGTAGTATCTGAGTCAAATCAAATTGTACGAAGATAGGACTCATTCATATTTGTAAACCTAATACAACCCCTAACTCTATATAAAAGGGACACCCCCCATTGTGAAAGGGGGCTTAGAATCTAGAGAAACACATTCATGTAAACTCTCTCATCATTCTAGTGGAACACATCAGCAACCCCGTGGACGTAGGCCATTCATGGTCGAACCACGTAAATCTCTATCTCTCTTTTATTTATTATTGTGCATACATCGTGGTACATGGTCACCCCCCATATCCCAGATTTTTTGATGCCACAAGGGGGCTTAGAAGCTAGAGAAACACATTCATATAAACTCTCTCATCATTCTAGTGGAACACAACAGCAGCCCCGTGGACGTAGGTCATTCATGGTCAAACCACGTAAACCTTCGTCTCTCTTTTATTTATTATTGTGCATACATCGTGGTACATGGGCACCCCCCCATATCTCAGATTTTTTGACACCACACATAGCTTGACTTGACACAAAGGATGAAATGCTTTGCCGCTTGAAAGATTCCGCTAAAGATGATTTCATGTACACTTAAACACACCATTAACTGCATAGGTAATATCAATATATTATATGCATAAAGTAAAAATTCTTCCCCTTAATCAATTATCCCCTTTTATCTAACATGGTCTACCTAAGAAAAATAGCGCTCTCCCCCTAAGTTAGATCTCCTAAACTAAAGGTTTAAATACCATTTCTCCCCCTTTTTGTTCAGGAATAGACAAAGATCATATAATTATAAACCAACGTATTTCTCCCTCTTATTTAAAACAAATACCATTTCTCCCCCTCAAATCTACATCTACTCAAGGGATACGAATTTAGGAAAAACAAGTTTAACATGCAATGGTGCATAAAGTGATAAGAACAATAAAACATATGGGCAACTAAAACAAGCAACTAATCCACAACAAGGATAAATAGATAAGCATGTTTTGAACATAAGCATGGAATATCAACCAAAATTCGCAACAAGATAGATACCAAAATGAATTTAAAGGCATATATGGACTAGCTATCAAGGCAAAGACTCGAAAATAAAAAATGCCATATATATATATATATATATATATATATATATATATATATATACAACACACACACACAATGAATATCACTAACGCACACACACATATACATAGGTATAAACACCACACACGACACAAAATATATTAAGCTTTTTACACTCGTATGGCAAAAATGTGTCCAAATACATGTGATAAACGAAAGTGTAGGGGTGTGAACTAGAAATAATTAAATTTTGACCCAATCACTTAAAACGTGTTCACGGAGTTCTCATTTGATTGCAAAATTTTATCACATTTAGATATAGCGTCATGTGAAAATATAAATTGAACTCAATGAACAAACATACACAATGCACACAAGCCTAGAATTTTGATGATTTTACAAACCAATAGAGTCATGACAATAAAAGCATAACTAAGATACAAAGTCATTGTGCAAACCCGTTGATACATCCAACCAAACTTCTCATAATTTTCTTTTTCTTTTTCTTTTAAACATATCAACTTAACTAAACAGGCCTTGGCTATTTTTTCTTTTATTAAGCCAATTTTTTTAAGGCCAAATATTCAATGGTGGCTTTTCACACAAAGTAATTTTGACTTTTGCAGCCCGATTCCACTGATAAACAATTGCACAGGATAAACATATTTTTCTATTTTTTTTAAATTCGGGAAACGATTATTACATGAACAAATCCTCCATCGTCATAGCAAGATGTATATGACTAAATTGATAGGAGAACATCCCACTTAGCTAAAATATATATGTGACGTTTTAATTTCAAATGAGCTCGTGCATGTGTGAATACAGGCATATAAAAATATAATCCATTAAGCAACACAAAATCCAACTACTCTATGCATGCATGACAAAGAACATTTTAAGGATTGACAATCTTAACCAAAAGTTCTAGTCACATGGAAGCGAAAAGAAAAAGGATTCAAGCACAAGTATATGCCACATAAAGTGTGTCAAACTAAAGTACAAAAAAAAATTATTTTGGAGTTTTTAAAAAAAATTTAACTCAAAATAAAAAAAAATAAAAAATCATTTTGTATTTTTCTCAATAAGACACAAACAAATAAACTAAATACAAAAGATATACACACATCATAATTCTAGTATGTAATTAATCATGGAGTATATACTAGAAAATGACAAACAAAACATACGACTAACAAAAGAATATATCATGTTGCACATAAGATAGAGCATGAAAATAAAACTAACACATTTAACCTTTCAATTTAGCATGGGAGGTTTCACGTGATAGCAAATGAGAATCATAAATCCTATCTTGTAAGGCCGACAAATCGGATTTCCTAACCCAAACTAGTGAAACTTGACGCTCTCGGGATTTGGGAACCGTGGTGACTCTACCTTTGGATTTCCTAGGATCCCTTTTTAGATTAAAACAGAATTTCCTAAGATGACCTTTTTAACCACAATGTGAGCAAGTAAAGACTCGGTGAAAGGTAGAACCTAAGGATTGATCTTTGGAAGTGTACCTAGGTGATTCTCTCAAAATAGTGGTTTTGTCTTTATTAGCGAAAGCATTATAAGAATCGAAGCCTATGCCATAAGTGTTATTTTTTATTTGGACTGTGCCTAAGATTTTATCTAGTTTTTCGAACCTACATTCCAAATAAAATTTGACCTTACTAGAGTCTCTCAATTTTTCTTCTAATTCTAAGACCCTAGACTCTAGCACAACCTTCCTCTTTTCAAACATGAGAAACTCTTTCTTCGTTGTTTTCATCAAACCTCTAAGGCTATCTCTCTCGCCTTTAACATACTCAAGCTTCTCTTGAAGAGCTCTCTCACGTGTCCTAAGGTCTTCCACTAAAGCACTTTAATCAATGACCTTAGCACACTCTCTTAAACTAGCTTCTAACCTCAAGTTAGACCTTTTTAATTTAATTGATTCTTGATATAACTTTGTAAAGGCAATTTGAAGTTCACTCTCATCACCCTCTTCTTCACTTTATCTCTCTCTCTCTCTCTCTCTCTCTCTCTCTCTTCTCCACTCTCACAACCATAAAAAATAAGGGAATCATAAACTTGGCCTCAAAAGTGTCATGTATTTTAGTGTCATCATTGGACGAGCTCTCACTATCACTCACGTGACTTGCTACGAACACGGTAAAATTATTCTCAATGGGGAAATCAGGTCCCTCTTCCTTATCACTATCACTAAGGGTAGCATTGTATGAAATTGATTGCTTGCCCTCTCTCCTTAGTTTAGTGGGACATTTAAAAGCCTTATGGACATACCCTTCACAATCAAAGCACGGATTTGACTCATCCCTATTTAGATCTTCATTTTGTCTTTTAGGTAATTTTTCGGCTTTGTCATACTTAGATTTATCAAATTTCTTGAATTCATTTTTAAGATTATCTTTGTTAAACTTAAGGAATTTTTTAAATTTTTTAGTAAATATAGCCATATCTTCCGAGTAAAAATCACTCTCATCATTCGAGACTTATTTTTCCTCCTTTCGAGCTTTCAAAGCGATGCCCTTATCTTTCTTCTTTTCGATCTTAGAGGAAAATATGTCAAGTTCATAGGTTTGTAAATCACCTATGAGCTCTTCTAGTTTCGTAGAAGCTAAAGTGGGTAAAGAATTCAATACGGTCACTTTAGGAATAAATCTATCAGGTAGGGACCTTAAAATTTTCTTCACTACTCGGTCGTCGGGTATCTTTTCTCCCAAATTAAAAGATCAATTTACAATATTGGAAAGTCTAGCATAAAATCATTAAAAGTTTCATTTTCAAGCATTTTTATGGTCTCGAATTTAGTGGTGAGGTTTTGGAGTTTTGAGGCTTTTACGACACTAGTTCCCTCATGGATGAGTTGCAAAATATCCCAAGCTTCTTTAGCAGTTTCACATGTCATGATACGTCAAGATTCATCCAGTGTGACCGTACTAAACAAAGCATTCAAGCCTCGGGAATTAAAATTTGCTGATTTCAGTTCATTCTTAGTCCATCTCTCAACGGGTTTGGGGACACGTTCATTTTTTACTAAGCATGTAGGTGGGGACCACTCGGTAACGACAGATATCCACATGCTCTCATCTATGGACTTTAGTGCCGATTTCATACGCCTTTTCGGTACACATAATTAGAACCATCAAACACTAAAAAATTTAAAAATAGGGAAAATTTCATGTTTAAACACAATTAAATTAAGGATCTTAACGCAATAAATTAGCGTACCACTTGTTGGCGCGGAAGCCACTAAATTTAAACTTTAAATAATGAGATGGTTCAATGATATACCAAATTTTAATTTTTTAAAAATATTTAATTTCTTTACTTTCAAATCACAATCAAACATGGAAAATTAAATTAAACATAAAAGTGAAATTAAACTACAACAACATTTTAATTTCAACTTAAATAAACATTAATCTAATTTAAGTTAAACTTACATATTATCAAGATAAATTAATTTGCACTTGAATTAAATTAAGTAAATAATTACCCAAACTAATTTAGCACCAAAATAAACAATATGTGATTTAAATTAAATTAAATATGATGATTTGAATCAAATTAAACTAACACAACCCAAATAATTTATTAGCTATAAATTAATCAAGATTGCAAATTAAACCAAATTTTATCTTTTTAATCTAAGCATGCGTTCTAGGTGAGTTAAACAAGATAAAAGAAACAATCTCACTACACAGCGTGATGTACGAGAAAAATCCAAATGGAAAAAATCTCGGACGACCCTAGCCTAACAAATTCACTAGATATGGTTTTACAATTACAAGACAAAAAGACTTACAACACTCGACTTGACTTGACTTCCTTCAATCTCCGACGGTTCTTCTTACAAATACCTCTATCTAGCAAATAACCATGATATCCAGCAACCGTCAACCACACATAGTGCCTTCCATCCATGTGAGAAAGCCGCAGCGAAGCAAGTCTTCTCCTTTATGGGTAGAGAATGAACCCAAACTTCTCTTCTTGATGGTGTAGAGAAAAATCGGTGTCAAACAAACTCTCCAAGAAAAATATATATATGAAAGAACTTGGATTTAAACAAACTTTGGGTGTGAACGTGTGTTTTGGAATTGATTAAGTCATTAATGAATGACACATAAACATGAACTTTTGTTGGGAGTATTTTTGCTTTCAAAAGCTTTGGAAATCTCACAAAAATTACCTCCAAAAATGTGTTTTTCGCACTAAGTAAAGCTGGTAGAAAGTTAGTGAGAAAAGTGGGAAAGTGGGAAAGTGGGAAAAAACTGACAAAATAACTGCTCCCGCTGAAATCTTGTTCGAAGTTCGTTCGAACGAAACTTCTAACGAGAAAATAGAAAAAAAAATCTGAAATCTCGTTTGAAGTTCATTCGAACGAGATCGTTCGAAGGACCTTTCTAATGAGACTTTAGGCCTTAATTGTAGATAATTTTGTAACGAACGCGTGGCCGCCAATTTCGTATTTTTCTGATTTTTTTTTTTATTTGATATGATTTTTCTACGGAAAGGTGTTCGAGAATAAAATCTTTAGAGCTATGAATTCAAAAAAAAATTAACAAAAAAATACTAACACCCAAATTAAATTTCCAAACTCCTATATATATATATATATATATATATATATATATATATATATATATATTAATGCATTCATACCTTTAGGAGACATTGGAATCCACATGTTGATGACGTGAAACTTGGTACGAAAATCGATAATGATGTAAACTTCATTCTCTAGGCCGCTAAATCTTCAACTCTTCAAACGTCATAGGCTTGATAGGTACATACTTCTATCCTATGACTCAATAAGTTTTGTCCGAAATTAAGCCAATACTATAAATTGACTTGATTGAAAATTTTCCTTACAATTTTTTTTTCAGAAATGCTAACTTTCAGAAATCGTTTGCCGACCAAATGCCTCAACAGACCAAAGCCATAACCAAAGGCTTGTGACCAAGTTTCTATGAAACCGATAAACTCCTACCAGCTAATACTCCACCCATTGATTTCACAAGCTTGGAAACTCTGAATATCTTATGCTTTGTATAAGCTACTGCTCGTTCTAGTTATGAATGAAGTATTTGGGATACTATAAATCCATAATGTAACATAGACCAATAATATTGTGACAACTGTCATCGTAAAATCTGCACAAGCATGGTTAACACATCATTTCTCTAGTCGGTACAGTATATCACTTGGTTGGCTGACTAGTTGACCACTAGTAATTAATGCTATCAAACGCGTGTGAGCCACACGTGAGAATATGTACAATCTCATTTTACACACATATGGGTTAGTCCTTTCAACCAATAATGATTAACTCATCATTTGCTGTCACCTAGAATGTGTAAAGGTGTAACTGCCTGCTTTATAAATTCATTCCATCTCTTCCTCTTCTCTCCTTTAATAAAAGGCACCCCATTACACATGACAAGGTCATGAAGAAAATGACCACATGCGAAACTCTAGAGAGATCCTTGAGAGCTTGTTCCCATTCCTAATATAACACAACATTGCGCTTGTGGACATATGCACCATATTGGACTGAACGGCGTTAATCACCCGTCATACTCTCTATCTCTCATCTCTCTCAAATCCAAGCTGTTAACTTATTTATTTATTTTAGTTTTATTGGTATTTACTAGCTAAGACTTAAAAACATACTGATACCAGTTTTAGACAATAAAATTTAAGCAACATAATATTTCTTGCAATGTTAGTGCGGTGACCCAAATCTATAAAATCTTATTCCTCGAGGTATTATTATTATATAGGACTAGCATGACTGAGTTGTCAGAGTTAGACTGAAGATCAAGTTTGTCATCATTAGTGTAGGATTTGATTTCATTTCAATTATTGTTCGAGTAGTATTTGTATTCTAGAGTTTCTTTTACATTTAAGTTAGAGACTTTTATATTATGAAAACTCATATTAGTGTATTAAATTTTATTGAAAATTTATTTTATTCAGTTTAATTATTTTATTGTTCATTATTCTTGTGTCATGGATGGTTTTTATTAAATGTCAATTTTTATTTATCGTTGATGCTGAGAATGATATAAATTGCGTAATTCTCCTTGTGTTCGACGTACAACTCTATCAAATGGGCTTGAAAAATAGGGGTGTTAATGACGTAAACCACACTTCAAAGGCTCCTAAAATATCTAACACACTTTTAGATAGAGAAACAACTATTTTCTATATTCCAAATCAAGGTCTACCTCAAATAAGATTACAAGGGGTCTATTTATAAGTGGATAAGGGGATCACTAAATGGGTCTCTAACTACTGTGGGACTCCCACTTTACAAATAAGCCTAATACCCATTTGTGTTCACCTATGTCCCAACTTACAAATAAACAACAAAACAAAATCAATAAAAATAAAGAAGAATAACCAAAATAAAATAAATTACTAATATGCCCAAAAGACAATAATGCCCTCAATTCACATCACTTTCCCCTTCTAAAGACCAAGCTCATCCCCAAGCATTAAAAATTGGGGACTCATGAAGAAATTCCAAAAAAAGGGTACCAAAAACTTGTAGGGGAAAAAAGGAAATTTTTGAAACTTGAGGGTGCACATCCCGCAATTTTCTTCTTTATTTCTTCATCTTCTCTTTTCTTTTCTTTTCTTATACCCAAATAAACCCTAGAAAATTTCCAACTGGGTCAAAAACCATGGTTTGGAAGCGGTTAGAAGGGTTTGGGGTTGTGTAGGGTAACCCAAGGGGTTTTTGAGCAGGCCTAGGGTATCCTATGCTTTCGGGGTCGATTTGGGGTTCAGAGGGCTTCGCGACCACCAGGGGTGGTCGACGGCAAGGGTGGAAGGGGCTGGGGTGATCGGCTGGTGTTTTCAGGTTATTTGGGTGATCGGCATGGGTCTCTTTTTCGGCTGGGGCAGCGGGAGGGGAGGGGGGGCAGGGTTAGGGTTTGAAAAAATGGGGGTTAGGGTTTGTGGCTCTTTTTGGGTTGGGGCAACCATAAGTGAGGGGTCGAAGGTGATTGTGGGGTTTAGTTAGTGCGCCACCCTAACGTTTGGTAATCGATGGCTTTTAGGCGTAGGGTGAAGGGGGTAGCTAGGTTTTGGGAGATTTGGGAGAGAAAAGCTAACCTCTCATGAATGTGCGCCATCTACGGAGCCATCGATTGTAGTGTACGATTTTTAAAAAAGAAGAAAATAAATCACCGATACACTAGCACCGATATAGCACTTCACTCGCTCTGATACCAATTTGATGTAAACCACATGTCAAAGGCTCCTAAAATATCTAACACACTTTTAGAGAGTGAAATAACTCTTTTTTATATTTCAAGTCAAGGTCTACCTCAAATAGGGTTACAAGGGGTCTATTTATAAGTGGGAAAGGGGATCACTAAATGGGTCTCTCACCAATGTGGGACTCCAACATTACAAACAAGTCTGATTCCCATTTGTACTCACCTATATCCCAATTTACAAATAAACAACAAAACAAAATTAATAAAAATAAAGAAAAATACAAAAAGAAAATAAAACTACTAATATGCTCAAAAGACAATAATGCCCTCGATTCACATCAGTTAGATTTGTATGTTTATTGATTGAATTCAAAATGAATTACATATATAATGGTTCATTGTATAGATTAAACCTAACTACTTTTAAAGTTGGTTGTAACCGATGCGAGTTCAATTAACCTCCTAACTAATCTAACTCAGCCAACTTCCTAACTAACAAATTTTTACATACAATACTATATGTGACAAATAAATGTATTTAATTATTTTATTTAACTTTTTCGAATTAAAATATCACAACACTTTTCACAATATGTGTGTGTATATATATATATATATATATATATATATATATAGAGAGAGAGAGAGAGAGAGAGAGAGAGGCTCCTATGCACACTAAAGTTTGCACATTATTTTTCTAATCAATTAAAAAAAATTGAGTTGATTTTTTTGTGTGATATTTAAACATTTCAAGGAACCAATATAAAAAAATCAACTCCAATTTTTTTTTCTATTTTAAAAAAATCAATCAAACTTTCACAGATTTTAAAGTGCCTAAAAGCTGTGAAAGTTTGATCAATTTTTTTAAAATAACAAAAAAAGTTTTTTGAGTTGATTTTTTTTATATGGGTTATTTCAAATGTTTAAATATCACACAAAAAAAATCAATTCAAAAATATATTTTTTAATATTTTAAAAAATAATGTGCACAGTTTAGTGTGTATAGGAGTCTGCCTCTGTGTGTGTATATGTGTGTGTGTGTGTGTGTATAGGACTATTTTTTTTAAATAGTAAAAAAATTATTTTGAGTTAATTTTTTTTGGGTGATATTTAAACATTTAAGGGAAGCCACAAAAAAAAAAAAAATCAACTCAAACTGAATTTTTTGGTTGTTTTAAAAAAATTGTCAATATATGTCAGTTTTTAAGTTGCTAAAAACAGACAAATATTTAACTGTTTTTTTTAAATAGCAAACAAAATCATGTTAAGTTGATTTTTTTGTACGGCTTTCTTGAAATGTTTAAATACCACACAAAAAAATCAACTCAAAACATTTTTTTTAGTATTTTAAAAAAATTGGTCTGCTTTTTTGGTCCTCTCTCTTTATATACATAGAGAGATAGATAGATAGATAGATAGATAGATAGATAGATAGAGAGAGAGAGAGGCCCCCTCCTGTAAATACTTCTTATGATGCAGCCCCGATACATACCATTTTTTTAAAATAGTAAAAAAATGAATTTGTTTGATGAAACTTCATCAATATGATCTCCATTGTGAGAAGATTATCTCCAATTTTTTTTATAAAAAAACTCAATAAAAATACTTTTGAGATGAGGTGATATGTAAAACAAGGGTAAAAATATGCATTTTCAACCGTTGAAATTTTGACGATCATCTCACCCACTTTTTGATTAATTTTTTTGATGAAACTCCATGGAGATGATCTCGACAGTGAGAAGGTCATATTCATGAAGTTTCATAAAAAAATTTAATCAATCAAATGGCTAGCGCCGACCCAAACTTTCAACGTTCGAAATTGCATATTTATACCATTTTTTGACATATCACCTCATCTCAACGATTTTTTTATTGAATTTTTTGATGAAAAAAGTTGAAGGTGATCTTATATATATATATATATATAAACTGTGTTACACACGCATCACGTGTACCTTAACACTAATACATATAAAATTAAGTATATTAAAGTACATTAGTCCGGGCTGTAAATTTGGAAAAGAGTAATTCTAAAGAGACCCTCTAATCAGAGATGTGAGGACTAGTGGGGCTTAAGCCCCATAATTTTTTTTAATAAAAAATACACATGTAAGTCTTTTCCAAAATATAGGTGTAGAAAAGTAATGTTTAATTTTTCGGGGGGTATATGTATAAGTAACTAAACTAAAACCATTAACAAACCATTAGCCGACTCACCCCATTTCTTCAAAAAATTCAGCGCTCCCCTCACGGTCTCACAACCTCACTCCATTCTTCCTCCTCTCCTCCGCCTCCATCCCTCCATCACCCATCCTTGGCCCCACTGTCCGTGCTCTACTTGAGATGCTATATCTCTCTCTATTATCTCATTTATATCTCCCTCTACATATCTCTAAGTATTATGTAGGGTTTTATATATATTGTCAAGCAATTGAGAGTTAGTTTGTGGTGAAGTTTTTAAGTATTACACTCACAACCACAAGTTAATAGAGATTAGGTATGTCCTCTCTCTCTCTCTCTCTCTCTCTCTCTTAATGTTAAAAATTGAGTTAATTTTAGGGTTATAAGGTTAGTGTTTGTTATAGTTAATTTTGGTGTTATTGCTAGTTTAAATTTAGGTTAACTTTATGATTAATTTTAGGGATATTGTGATAAGCTTCAAATCCAAATTTAGGGAGAATCAAGAAGAAATACAAAGGTATAGAGAAAGACAGAAGGAAATTTTTATTATCAATTACTGAATGAATTCTAAATGAGAGTTACAACTCCGTATTTATACATTGATTTCAACTACTTAACATAATAGCAACATTTTCAACTACTTAATAGAATACAACTTCCTAACTATAGTTAATTGATAACCATGGTTGAGTTAACCATTCCAACTAACTAACATCTGTTACTAACAAACTAATTATAGTTTTTGAGTTGATTATATGAGCTAGCACTGGAATGAATGCTCCGTATCAATACCCCTTAATTAATAATGCACTTGTCCTCAAGTGAAAATTGAGGAAACCTGAGTTGTATCTCATCTGAAAATTCCCATGTGGCATCAGTTGGAGAGCAATGAGACCAATGAATCAAAAGTTGTGTTGCAGGTTGTTGTCCCCCTTTCATCAATCTTCTATCCAAAATATCCATAGGTTGGGGATCTTCAGTTGTAGTAGAATAACCAGGAATATTAGTGTTGTACGACCTAGCCCCAATTGACATCTTGAGCTGGACACATGAAAAGTGTTGTGGAGTCGAGCATCTACTGGTAAGGCAATTTGTAAGCCACAAACCCAATCTTATCTATCACTTTGAAAGGGCCAAAGTACCCAGGAGAGTTTCTGACGGCTATTGTAGACTGTTTGTATGGTTGTAACTTGACATACATAAAATCTCCAATTTTGAACCTCCTATCAGGCTTGTGCTTATTGGCTTGTTGTTGCATCCTCTGCTGAGCTCTGGTGAGATGATGTTTTAAAATCTTCAAACGGCCTCTTTGTCCTGTAACATCCTATCCACTACTTCAACTGTAGTGTCTTTGGGAAAGTGAGGAATGTGCAATGGAGGGGAGTAACCATATAAGACTTCAAAGGGGGTAGTTTGTATAGATGAATGAAAAGTGGTATTATACCACCACTCTGCAAGAGATAACCATTTGGACCATTGCATAGGAAGCTCACTACTCACGCATCTGAGATATGTTTCCAAACACCTGTTTAGAACCTCTGATTGGCCATCAATTTGAGGATGGTAAGAAGAAGACATATGCAATCCAAACCTTGCAACTTAAAGAGTTATTGCCAAAATTTGCTAAGGAAAATAACATCTATGTCACTCACAATATTTATAGGCAACCCATGTAGTTTGAACACATGATCCATGTAAGATTGTGCCACTGATTTTGTTGTGTATGGGTGGGACAGTGAAATAAAGTGCCCATATTTGCTCAACCTATCAACTACCACCATGATGACTTCCTTGCCATTAGATTTAGGAAGGCCCATGATGAAATCCATGCTAACATACGTAAAGATACCCTCGGGTATGGGTAAGGGTTGTAGGAACCCTGGTGAAGCCAATGTTTCTGATTTGCATTGTTGGCACACATGACATTCCCTGATGAACTGCATCACTTGTTTCTTGAGGCCCTTCCAATAAAACAAGGAGCTTAGTCTCTTGGTAGTAGCTTGAACTCCAGAGTGACCTCCTAATGGGTTGTTGTGATACAAATTAATAAGCTTGATCTGTATAGAGGAATTTTGACCCACCCCTAACCTTCATTGTCTTATCAATTACTCCTCAACCCAAGTATACTTAGGGAACTTTTCAGATTTACATTGTAGCTAGCTGATGATGTTCTGCAGTTTGGGATCCTCAATCCAACTCTTTTGGATTTCTGCAAAGAAGTCAGATGACACTTCTGATATAGCCACGAGGGAGAGTTCATTATTTGTGATTCTAGAAAGAGCATTTGCGTCTATATTCTCCTTTCCCTTTTTATAACATATGTCAGAATCATATCCTATCAGCTCGGTTAACCAAGAATGTTGATTAGGGTTATTTATCCTCTGTTGTATTACGTACTTCAAACTTTGGTGATCTGCCTGGATGACAAAGTGTCCTCCTCCTAAGCAGTGTCCTCATTTCTCCATAGCAGAGAGAATAATATACATCTCATTCTCATAGATTATGAGTGACATCTTCTTAGGTGATAAAGATTTACTAATGAAAGCTATAGGGTGTCCCTTCTACATTAGCACTGCCCCAATACCAAATCCAGAGGCATCAGTTTCAATGGTGAAATCATGTGAGAAATCAGGAAGAGCTAAGACTAAAGGTTTAGTCATGGCTTGTTTTAATTGATTGAAGGCATCAGTAGCTTCAGAGTTCCAGTAAAAAGAGTCCTTATTGAGCAGATTAGTTAGGGGTTTGCAGATCTGACCATACCCCTTCACAAACCTTCTATAATATCCTGTTAGTCCCAAGAAACCCCTCAATTGTGTAACTATCTGAGGTATGGGTCATTGTAAGATAGCTTGGATCTTACTCGGATCAGTAGATACCCCTTCAGCTGAGACAAAATAGCCTGGATACTCCACCTTTTTACCACCAAGACTGCATTTGCTTATCTTTGCAAATAATGTATTATTCCTCAATATATGAAATGTTTGTCTTAGGTGTAAGATATGTTCCTTTACTGGGTTGCTATATACCAAAATATCATCAAAGAAGATAAGAATGCTTTTTATTAGGAAGGGTCTGAAGATGTCATTTATGAGACTCTGAAAGGTGGATGGGGCATTGATAAGACAAAAGGCCTAACTAAAAATTCATAGTGGCCATCATGTGTTCTGAAGGCTGTTTTGGGAATGTCTGGTGGAAACATCCTTATCTGATGGTAAACATACCTCGGATGATTCTTGGAGTAAATTGTTGATCCATGTAATCCATCTAACAACTCTTCAATCATAGGGATATGAAATTTGTCTTTGATGGTGGATTTATTCAGTTCTCTAAAATCTATACACATCCTCCACGTGTTATCCTTTTTTTAACTAGCATCATAGGAGAAGATAAAGGACTGTGACTAGCCTGAATGATCCCACTATCCAATATCTCTTAAGTCATCTTCTCAATGACATCCTTCTGCAGTAAGGCATGTCTATAAGGTCTGATGTTTATGGCTTGTGTCCCTTCCTTTAAAGGAGTTATGTGATCATGAGTTCTATAGGGGCAGTGATTTAGGATCTTCAAAAATATCAGAGAACTCTTGCAAAAGGTGGAATATGGTTGGCTGTTGAGTGGGTTTAGGGATTATACTGAACAATTGAAATTCAGTGGTGGATTTGAGATGTAAGTTGCAACATTGAATCATGGTCAGTTGTATATGTTTAACCAAAATCTTTGTCATCTGGCCCTTAGTTATAGTTTGTAAATCTTTCTTAACCACCACTTGTAAATTGACTTTTGTAGATCCCATGTTCAACTTCATGTTTGTTGAAATTCCACAATATATTTCCCACTGTAGTGAGCCATTGAATTCCCAATACCATGTCATAATTTCCTAGTAGTAGGATCAAAACATCAGTTTCAAACACCCTTCCTTGCATTTTCCACTGAAAACCCTTACTCATGGTTAAACAAGTTAGTGTTTCACCATTTGCAACAAAAACACTGCTATGCTTGATTTTAGTCATTGAACACCCCAATTTCTTGGCCAATCCCTCATTTAGAAAATTATGGGTACTCCCGGAGTCAATAACGATCTGCATCAATTTCCCTTTTTATTATCCAAATTTAGGGAGAATCAAGAAGAAATACGGAGATATAGAGAAAGAAAGAAGGAAACTTTTATTATCAATTACTGAATGAATTCTAAATGAGAGTTACAACTCTGTATTTATTCAATGATTTCAACTACTTAACATAATAGCAACATTTTCAACTACTTAGCAGAATACAACTTCCTAACTATAGTTAATTGATAACCATGGTTAAGTTAACCATTCCAACTAACTAACAATTATTACTAACTAACTGATTATAGTTTATGAGTTGATTCTATGAT
Organism: Sambucus nigra; assembly: GCA_949130495.1. Classification (NCBI taxonomy): domain Eukaryota; kingdom Viridiplantae; phylum Streptophyta; class Magnoliopsida; order Dipsacales; family Adoxaceae; genus Sambucus; species Sambucus nigra. Next base: position 95,257,968 of record OX422211.1, read on the forward strand.
ATAGCACTGGAATGAATGCTCCGTATCATATAGTTGGTTTAAATTTGGGGGTGAAATATTGTTTTAAATTAGAGATTGATGAAATTCTTTTTGTTGTTAAACAATTAATTTATGAAGAAGTATTTAAAAAAAGGCATGTCTTATTTATCTCCCGCTTTATTTACATTAATGCTAAATTTGTGACTAAATGTTTATAAGACTTAATTTTAAGATTGATGTTAGGAATAATTTATTTTAAAAAAAGTTATGTCTTATTTTTTAGAATTTAAATATTTCATGAATATTGGAGTGTCTCTCAAAATTAAACTGAACCCATATTGATTTTGGGTGGGATTGAGATTGCGTGGCTTGTTTTGAGAAGAATTTGTTTAAGCGGGCCGGGACGGGTGTGGGTTTTGTAAAACCCTCCCCAAATCCCACTGATCTGCTCAAACCCTTTTTCTTGAAACTAAATAGACCAACTCGTTTCTCAATCACACGTTGTTCTCTCATTCTCTTCTTGGTAAGCAATCTCGGTCTCTCCCCCTCTCTCCATGTATATATACATACATACATGTAGATTTATTTATTTATGCTGTTACGCATGTAGTAGTAGTGAATGCATCCCAAGATTCAAATTACAGCCCACACAATTTCACTGCCCGTTATTTAGGGCATGTTTGGTTCAATGAACTTCAATCTAATTATAATGAATTCATGTTTGTGTGTTGTATTGTGTGTGCATGTACTATCGAAACTGTATGTGAAATTGTGTGGGTTTGTGCGTGCAACAATGTGTGTGTGTGTGATTTCGAGAACCAAACAGCTTTGAGAGAGAGAGAGAGAGCTATGGTTGATTTTGTTTTTAGGTTAGGGTTTGGTAGTGGATTCAACCTCTTTTTTTGTGAGTAAATTCGATGATTCTTTGAGTAGTTTGTTGCAAATGTTATATGAGCAATCTGTGATTACTAAAATATTGTTTTCAGATGGGAAACTGACGTAAACAACATGTCAATGGCTGAAAAGAAATACCAAATCCTAATTTTAGAGAGTGAATCAAAAGTTGTCTTATAGTTCAAGAATGAGAAATATAAGTACAAATGAGAATGCATGGGGTATTTATATGGGAATGATTATTTGCTAATCAAGTAATTAGCTAAAATGACAAAAATGATCAACTAAAAATAAAGGAATGCCTAATTAGTACCAAACATGCTTGGAGACTAATTAAGGAAATAAAATGCTTAAAAAGAACTAAAAATAGAAAATAGAAATAGAAATGAAAAAAATAAAAGGAAAATAACAACGGATTCTCATCACTCTCCCCGACTTCGAAAAGCTCGTCCTCGAGTGTAGGAGATGAACGGCCAAGAACAATGGCGGAGTTGCTTTGCTGTTGGTGGTGGCAAGTGCCTACCCCAGTATTTGAAAAAAAAAAATTTAGGCAAAAAAGATAACATTCGTAGGATAGCAACTGTAGATGTATATGTATAGTTGTATAGGATAGCAGCTGTAGATGTTTAGTTGTATATCGGGGTGGGCACAAATCAACTGTATATGTTTTTGTTGTTAAAATTGGTTATTGTTTTTATGTCTCTGTTTTTTTTATCAAATTGATGCACTAAAAATTTGTGTTATAATTGTCCAAAAATACAAATTATTAACTAAATATTTGTAAAAATAACCTTAATTTTTTTTTTCGGGGGCCACCGCCCCCGAAACCCCATTGCTAATTTATGCCCACCCGGAGCCACTGACGAAGAAACAAGACAACCATCAAAGAGATCTCCACTAGAAAGAAAAGCCATCCTTGGACACAAAACTTTGTACCGACTTGCAATAAATCCAAGGAGAATAGGATCACCATCCAAACACATGGCCGTTCAACAAAATCTTGCCCCGAGATTCCCGTGATGAACCTCTTCAATGCTACGCCGCGAAAATCATCCGCCAAGCGTATATCAAATGTCATAAAAAATGGGTCCACATACCCACCATCAACCACATCAACTCTAATTTCCACCTCAACCCCATCCAATTTAACCTCATCAAGATCATCATCCCCATGCTCAAAGATGGAGAAGAAATCTCCCAAATCAAATACTTTTCGCTTGCGAAAAGTGCGTGCTAGTCATCCGACCATCCTTGACAAAAATGTCATAAAAATCTCCAATACATAACCTAATTTCATCGTTTTGATCTTTCTTTCAATCAACCTGCTTGGGAGATGAGTTTTTATTGTTGATTTGACCCGATTGGGTGAATGAGGGAGGAAGAATGATTGGCTGGAGCAAGCAATATTGGACTAGCCACCGATAATTTTGAATGGAGTCTCGGGAGTTAATCGAGGTGGAAACGTAGTTTTTTTGATGTTTGGGGTTTGAAATATGCGTGGTGGGTTGGAGGGTTCGAGGTGGTGGTCGAGGAATTTTGTAGGGTTGGAGGCTAGGGTTCGTAAATTGTGGATTTGATTGTAAAATGGTAGGTGAAACCCTAGAAGTGGGTTGCCTTGGATCTTGAATGTAGGGTTTATGGGACGAGTTTATGTTTTGGGGGAAATTAGGGTTAAAGATTTGAGTTTTCGGGGTGGTGAATTTTATGGTGATGAGGTGAAAGTGAGAGTCAACGTTCTTGATGAGATTTTGAATATTTTTTCTCCATTCTTGATCGCCCTTCTTCAATTTTTGAATCCCCCACTGTCTTTGTTTGGATTTCTTTAGAGTCATCGAGAGAGTAGTGTACGATTTTGATAATCTACACACACTGATACACACAAACACCAGTGTTTGGAGCGACACCCGCTCTGATACCAATTTGACATAAAATACACGTCTGTCTAAAAAGAAATACCAAACCCTAATTTTAGAGAGAGAATCAAAAGTTGTCTTATATTTCAAGAATGGGAAAAGTAAGTACAAATGAGAATACATAGGGTATTTATATGGGAATGATTACTTGCTAATCAAGGAATTAGCTAAAATGACTAAAAGGATTTAACTAAAAATAAAAGAATGCCTAGTTAGTTCCAAACGTGCTTGGAGACTGATTAAGGAAAGAAAAAGCTTAAAAGGATTTGAAAATAGAAATAAAAATGAAAAAATAAAAGGAAAATAACAACGGATTCCCATCACTCTCCCTGGCTTCGAAAAACTCGTCCTCGAGCGTAGGAGATGAACGACCAAGAAGCAAGACAACCATCAAAGAGATCTCCACTAGAAAGAAGAACCGTTCTCGGACACGTCCTTTGTACCGACTTGCAATAAATTCAAGGAGAATAGGATCACCATCCAAACATGTCCGATCAACAAAATCTTGGCCTGAGATTCCCGTGATGAACCTCTTTAATGCTACGCCGCGAAAATCATCCACCAAGCGTCAATGTTTAAAAAGGCGAAAGGCGAGGCGAGGCGAGGCGAGGCGAGGCGTTTTGGCCGCGAGAAGGCGAGGCGTAAGCCTCGAGGTGCTTGAGGCGTAAGCCTCACCGAAAAGAAAAAAAGAAAGGGAAAAAAAATATAAAAAGTCTAATAATTTCACAAAAAAATAATCCAACACATTAAATGATGCAAAAGGGTCCATAATCATTCAATCCATCAACCAATCAAACTAAAAGTTCATCTCCATTACATCATTACCATATTGTTCATCACAAAAACATAGAAAAACAAAGCATCCCCTCAAGCTTACTACTAAAACAATAATGGATCATCCGCATCCAAAGGCTTGAAAAGCGGATTTAATCCATCCTCATCGCCGCTATCATCACCATCGCTAATAGGATCGTCCATTGAAGCATCATCATATCTAATGGTCATCTCGTCATCGTCATCACCCGAGTCAACATCAACAAATTCATCTTCCTCATCTACCAAGATCCCCTTTCCTTTACCTATAAGATAAAATATAATTATTTTAACTCTTTAAAATAATTATTTAATGTAAAAAAGACAATTGTGAATACTAACCCTTTTTTGAAGTGTTAAATTGTGAATTATTTCTCTTTCTTCCTCGCCCCCCTCTACCACGCTCACGGCGAATGGGAATGTGAATCTCTCCTGCCCCTGTCACATCATCCATCGCTCCTGAGGCATCCGTAACCACCGAGGCATCTGTCGAATGGGAATCATCTTGCCCCGCTACCCACTCATCATCTGAAGGTAGATGATCAATAACCAATTGGTCCTCACCCTCTTTAAGCGCCTTCTTTCTCAAAAACTTCGTCTTTAACTTCTTGTTATATATTATATACACCAATGAATTCAACCTCTTCGTTGACAAACGATTTCTCTTTTTCGTATGGAGCTGTATAAATTTTTCAAATAATAATTTTTTAGTCATAAAATAAATAATAATTTTTACAAATAATAATTTTTTACAAACGAATACCTGATTGAATGTGCTCCAGTTGCGTTCACATGCGGACGAAGAGCATGTAAGACTCAAAAGCCTCACCGCAAAACTAGTCAATTCTGGAGTTCCATCTCCAAATTGAATCCACCAATCCGCTAAAATAAGAGTGAAGTAAAATTTAGTTCAAAAATGTATTTAATGGTATTAATCAAAAGCAAATCGTACTTAAACAAAAGATTTACTTACCGGGACTACGCAATTTGCAACTTGTTTTTGCTGATGCAAAAGAGAAAACCCCCTTTCTATTCCTAAAATCATCAATCTGTATATCCGCTTTCAATCTATCTTGCTCATTCGGAATAAGCTTTTCCATGCAAGCTAATAAACCCAATTTAATTTCAGGATGGTTAGAGAAGTTCTCTTCACATTGAAAATGTGGATTTAAGAAATATGCCGCCGCATGCAAATGGCGATGTAACTGAAACTCCCATTTCGTATCAATTATGCTCCATATCTCCTTATAAGACCCCTCATCTCCTCCCAAATTTTCTGCTATGGCCTCCTTTGCTTTGTCCATGGCACCATAAATGAAACCCATCCCTGGCATCTTCTCTAAATCAGTCATTCTCAAAACCCCCACAAGAGGTTTTGTGCTTCTAATTGCGTACGACATACTACCCCAAAAATTTCGATCCTGCAAAATGATTTTTTTTATTTGCTTCCCTTCATCCTTTTTTGCCCAGCTTGATCTAGCCCATTCAGGAGAAGTGAACATACGCTCCAATGGTTCCTTAAGGCTATATATACTCTGAAGGGTCAAATAAGCGGTAGCAAATCTCGTTGCAGCAGGGCGAATAAGATCCTTCTTCGTATGATCTCTCATCAGTTGCAAAACCCACCCATGATTATATATGAAGTTACTCACCTACAATTATATATCACGTTGTTAATATGTGAAACGAATTAAAAAGTAAAAAATAAAAATTAAAGATGAATTAATACCTTCTTTGACTTTATCAAGGCGTTTTTGTGCTGCGGTAATTCTCCAACTTTCTCCAACATTAGGTCAATGCAATGGGCTGCGCATGGTGTCCATCACAGACATTTCCTCTGCTCCATCGACAACTTTCCCGCCGCCTTATAATTCGAGGCATTGTCGGTTACAACTTGAATGACTAACTCCTCCCCCACCTCCTCAACAACACTATCAAGAAGCTTAAACAACATGTTTGCATCCTTTATAGCATCCGACGCATCAATTGATCGCAAGAAAACCGTTCCATGTGGATTATTAACGAGAAAATTTATCAAATGACGACCTCGAATATCCTTCCAACCATCCGATAATATGGACACCCCTGTTTGCATCCACATTTTCTTTACTTCATCAGCTACAATTTTGGCATGCCTTTCTTCCTCATCTAATATCCACGTGCTAAGCTCGTATGCAGTAGGAGGTTTCAACCCGCGACCATACTTTCCAATTTCCCGCACCATACTAATAAAGGAAGGATTATTTGCCACATGAAATGGAAGTCCATTTTCAAAGAAAAATCTACCAATATCAAGGCATGCTTCATCTCTAGCCTCCTTTTCAGTTTTAGGCTTAGGTTGATCATCACAACCCTCATCATCAAGATCAACTAAAAACCTATCCATGGGTCCCCTAATCCCCCTAGCCGTACTACCCATACTTGAACCATCTTTTGAACTTGTAAAATACGCACCACTCCCAATATGTTCCTCGGATTTTCTTCGGGCCACATCTTTTTCAAAGTTTTTATTTTTCAAGAAATCCGCCATTTCTGGTCTCACATCCGTAGGAACTCTATCACATTCTCGAACATTTTTTTTCATTCCCGCAAGATGATCTTTCATTCGTTTGACACCCCCCTTTGTAACTTTATTGCAAAACTTACATTGGATATAGACATATCCTTTCCCATTATCAACCTCCGTACCATATTTCCAAGCGGGATCCTTTCTAGACATAATTCAACTACAAAAAAAATATAAAACAAAGTTATTACAAAAAACAAGTTAAAAAATATTGTGAAACATGTTTTATTAAAATATTGTGAAACAGAAAAAAAAATAGAAAAAAGTGTAAAACTAAAAACTAAGCTAAAAATAAAAGTTTTTATAGGAAATAACAGAAAACAGAAAAAAACAGAAGAAAAGAAACAGAAAAAAAACAGAAAACAGAAAAAACAGAAGAAAAAAAAAGTTTTTACAGGAAAAAAAAAAGGTAAAAAAACTTAAAACCAAAGTTTTTACAAAAAAAATCTACTAAAACTAAAACTAATACTAAAACTAAAAAACAAATAACATAAACACTTCGTATAACAGTTTTTAGTAAAAACTAGGGCCGAAGTTGAAGAATTAAAGGGTTTTGGTCTTACCGAGGGGCGGACTTGAAGAATGGAAGGAGAAGGATGGCCGGATTAGGGTTTCGGAGTAGAGAGAGTAAGTAGGACTTGAATAATAGAAGGGTTTGTGTTTATTTCTAACGTACGTTTTTTTTTTTTAACTACTATTTTCATTTTTTTAAGCCCCGTATAAGAGGCGTACGCCTCACCGCCTTGAGGCGTTGCGCCTCATCCAAAAAGGCGTAAGCCTCTATTTTATGGCCTGAGGCTTAAGCCTCGAGGCGTTTTTCCCTCGCCTCGCCTCGAGGCGTACGCCTCGGGCGCCTTTTTAAACATTGCCAAGCGTATATCAAATGTCACAAAAAATGGGTCCACATACCCACCATCAACCACATCACCTCTAATCTCCACCTCAACTCCAGTTTAACCCAGTGTTCTAAAAGGCCCGCCTAGGCTCCGCCTAGGCCCGCCTAGGCTTGAGGCTTGGGAGAAACGCATCGCCCACGCCTTATTACGCCTTATTCTTGGTAAAAGGCTTAAGGCACACTTTTTAAAAAAAAACGAAGGATTAGTTAACAAATATTGGTTATGGAGCATGAATATGAGAAAGATGGCTACCAAACATATGAATATATTTTCAAAATTCAAGGTATGTATTATTTTATTATATTACTAGCCTTAGAATAATTAAAATAATAAAAAAAGGAAAAACGCCTTTTTACGCCTAGGCTCCGCCTAGGCGCGCCTAGGCTCCTAAGGCTTGAGGCTTGACCTCTACGCCTCGACCACGCCTCGCGCCTTTTAGAACCTTGGTTTAACCTCATCAAGTTCATCCTCCCCATGCTCAAAGATGGAGAAGAAATCTCCCAAATCTAATATTTTTGGCTCGCGAAAGTGCGTGCTAGTCATCCAACCATCCTCGACAAAAATGTCATAAAAATCCCCAATACATAATGTTAGAATGTCTTATGTTTCTATGTATATTGTGGTTTGTCCCACCTTGTATATTGTGGTTTGTCCCACATTGATTTCTTAGTACATTGTTCCCACACATCTCTTAATATAAATATACACATTGGCACTCATGTTGAGCAAGTCAATACATCATAAATAGCTTCTTGGTATCAGAGCTAAATTGAGTATCTGGTTGCTGACTAAGCAGCGCTTCTCTCTCTCTCTCAAGGCTCGATCCTCTCCTTTTTAGAGGGTTCAATTGCTGCTGATTTGATTTGGTAAACTCTTCTCTATTTTTCTACTTTTTCTAGGGTTTATACCCTTTTAATTTGGGGTTCTTTAGTCCCTGTTTTTGTTGTTGGGTTTTATTCCCATGTACTAGGCTATTAATTTGCCTCTATTTGATTATTTTGAGGGTTTATACCCTTCTATGTTGCTGAGTTTATTTGGTTAAACTCATTGCCAATTATTTTGGCCTTATTTGTGAGGGTTTATACCTCTTTATGTTGCTGATTTGATTGGATAACATCTTGCCAATTTTTTTATCGTACTTGTGTACTCGTTGGATTATATTTGAGTATTTGGGAGATATGACTGATTTGAATGGTCCCGCTCCTACCCGACATACACCTACTCATCGGGTTACTAGTGTATTATTGAATGGAACAAATTTTAATTCATGGTCCCGATCTCTCCGCCTATTTATTGGGTTGAAAGGGAAGGTTATTGGGCACTGAAATCCAACCGGATGCTAAGTACGTTGCTATTTTTAATCAATGGGAGATGGACCGTTGCACTATTCTTGGGTGGATGTTCAACTCTATGGAGGAGCGCATTTATACTATGTTTATATTCTATGAGTTTGTCTCCGATTTATGGAAGGCTCTTAATCAGATGTATGCTCATGCTCATAATGATGCCCGAGTATTTCAGCTTTATCGGGAGATTGCTCATGCCTCACACTCAACCTCTCCGTCTCTCACTACTTTGGATATCTACTGTGCCGTTGGGAGGAGCTGGCCCAGTTTGAGACATTCGCAGACTTTCCTCCTGAGGTCGTTTCTATTTTGATGCAGCTTCTGGATCGTCAGCACACTTAAGAGTTTCTTACAGGTTTACGATAAGAGTACGAGGCTCTATGTACTCAGATCATAAACACATCTCCTATGCCTCACCTTCGAGAGGCCTTTGCTATTGTGGATGGAGAAGAGCGTCGTCTCAAACTATCTCAGACTTCTCAGGCTGCTGCTCAGGTTGAGTCTTCTTCTACTGATCATATGACATTTGTGGCTCACATTGGACCTCGTACCTGTGATGGACGACTGACTTGCCATCATTGTGGTGTTATTGGGCACTCCAGAGACCGATGCTTCAAACTTCACCCAGAGTTGAGACAGAAGTTGGCTAATGCCAAACACACTGGCCCTCAGAACTACTGCCATTGTCAATGCTTTTGCTTCTACTCCTACTAGTGCTTCCGGGGATGATAGCTATCTTCAGGCTCAGATTGATCTCCTCCAGGCACAGTTAAGCTCTCTTGGGAACTCTACTTCCACTGCCACTATTGCTTCAGGTACATCATCCGCTTTTCATGTTAAGACTGTTAAGCCTATTTGGGTTTTGGATTCTGGAGCATCTGATCATATGACAGGTGAGTCATCATTGTTTACTTCTCCTACTACCCCTGTGTGTTGTAGTGTGTCTTGCGGATGGATCTCTTGCTCCTATTCGTAGCAAGGGAAACATCCGTCTCTCTCCTACTCTCACTTTATGTTCTGTATTGCATGTTCCCAACCTCTCATTTAATCTCATCTCTGTTCGTCAACTCTGCAAAGATCTCAATTGTGCTGTCATATTCTTATCCTCGTATTGCTATTTGCAGGACTTGAGTTCAAAGAGGATTTTGGCAGGGGTTATGAGTGTAATGGCCTAAACCACTTTGGGGATCCTCCCCCTACTACTTCTGTTTCTGGTCTCAGTTCCTGTGCTTCCACTGAACTCATTGTTTCTTCTGTATCCTTACAAACGTTGCATCTGTGGCATGCCCGTTTAGGACACGTTAATTTTCAGTACCTATGTTTACTTTTTCCCTCTCTGTCTAAGACTTGTAAAGACAAGAGGTTTACCTGTGAGACTTGTGAACTGTCTAAACATATTCGCACTAGTTATATTTCTCATATGAGTCGTGCACCTAGTATGTTTGATCTTATTCATTCTGATGTTTAGGGACCCTCGCCTGTCACAGCTTTATCGGGTATACTATGTCACTTTTATTGATGATTTCTCTAAATGTACATGGGTATATTAAACATAAATATGAGGTGTTACCTTTGTTTGTTCAATTCCTGAAAATGATTAAAACACAATTTAACACCACTGTTCGTAATATTCGGTCTGATAATGGTGGGGAGTATGTTTTTGATGCTTTTCGTTCACAACTCAACCAAAAGAGAATTTTACACCAACTTTCTTACCCTTACACTTCGGAGCAAAATGGGGTGGCGGAACGTAACCGTCACCTAATGGGAATGGTTCGGTGTCTTTTACGGGGAATGAATGTTCCTAAATCTTATTGGCACCTTGCTCTTCTCACTGCAACATTTATTATTAACCGCACTCCAAGCAAAGTTTTAAATGGCAAAACACCTCTTCACGCTATATTTCCTACTGCCCCCCTTTCCCTCTGTTACCCCATGTTTTTGGATGTGTGTGTTATGTTCAGGATAGGCGTCCCTCATGTCACAAACTTGATGATAAGGCCATTAAATGTATTTTTGTGGGTTATCCTACCATGTCTAAAGCTTATAAATGTTATGATCCACTTTCTCGACATATGTATCATTCTCGTGATGTCACCTTTCATGTGGATACTCCATTTTATGATATACCTGCTACTTCCCCACCCCCATCTCCTCCTCCTCTTGAGGAGGCTTCTCCAGTAGCCCGCCCCATCCCTTTATTTGATGTGTCTTCCTCGCTTCATGAGGAACCCCCTTTACAGGTTTATGCTCGTCGCCCTTAGATGCCCCTGCTTCCTCCTCCTATGGACTCAGGTATTGTCCCCCCACCTATTTCTGATTTTCAGTCCCGTTATCCCACTCGTGATCGCCGCCCTCATGCTCGTTTTGCTGATTATGCTAACTCTTGTAGCACTAACCATTCTATTTTCGAGCACCTTTCTTATGATGGTCTTTTAGGGTCCTATCGTGCTTTTTTGGGTTGTCTTGACTCTATTTCTATTCTCCAGTGTTTGCATGAGGCTCTCCAGAATCCTGAGTGGGTAGCTGCCATGAAAACTGAGATGGATGCCTTGGACAAAAATGGTACTTGGGAGTTAGTGTCTCTTCCTCAGGGGGAGAAATGTGTTGGTTGCAAATGGGTGTTTAGTGTTAAATATTTAGCTGATGGCTCCGTTGAACGATATAAGGCTCGTCTTGTGGCTTGTGGCTTTACTCATATTCCGGGTAAAGATTTTGGTGCGACCTTTGCCCCGGTTGCTAAGATGACTTCTGTTCGTGTACTTATCTCTCTTGCCGCTTCTCACTCTTGGTCATTGCATCAGTTGGATATTAAGAATGCATTTCTTCATGGGGATCTTACTGAGACTATCTATATGGATCCTCGTCCCGATTTTCTGGTTGCGGGGGAATATGAGGGCAAGGTTTGTCGTCTTCGCAAATCTTTATATGGGTTGAAGCAATCCCCCCGAGCTTGGTTTAGCCGATTCAGGTGATTACCTCTATGGGGTTTTTCAGATGCCAGTCAGATCATACTTGTTTTATTCGACGACATCCCAACCACCGGTGCATTATCCTTTTGGTCTATGTTGATGATATCATTATTACTGGGGATGATTTAGAGGGGATTGCCCAGGTTAAGAAGGACATTGGAGCAGTTTTTGATTCCAAGGATTTGGGTCCTCTTCGGTATTTTCTGGGGATTGAGGTTGCGAGATCTCGTCGTGGGATTTCTCTGTCTCAGAGGAAGTATGTTCTTGATTTGTTACAGGATACAGGGATGATTGGTTGTCGTCCAACTTCTACTCCCATGGATCCGAATGTGAAGTTGACTGCTGAGTCTGGAGATTTACTTTCTGAGCCGTCTAGGTATCAGCGTTTGGTTGGCCGTCTCATCTACTTGACCAATACTCGTCCTGATTTGGCATTTGCTGTGAGTCTTGTTAGTCAGTTCATGCATGCTCCTCGCACCGCCCATCTTGACGCTGTTCATCATATCTTGAGGTAGGTTTTGGTCTCTTCTATGCTTCAGGAGGCCAAAGTGGTCTCTCTTGCTTCACCGATGCTGATTATGCTGGATGCATGATTGATAGGTGTTCTACTTCTGGCTTCTGTACTTTCTGTGGTTCTCATCTCATATCATGGAAAAGTAAGAAGCAAGCGGTGGTTTCTCGTTCTTTAGCAGAGGCAGAGTACCGTGCTATGGCTCACGGTACATGTGAGCTCTTGTGACTTCGATCGATTTTGGGTGAGCTAGGCTATACTGAGGATGATCCTTCTGATTTGTTGTGTGATAACAAAAAAGTCATTTTGTTATCATCTGATTCTGTCCTTCATGATAGAACCAAACACATTGAGGTGGATATTCACTTCCTCTGGGAGAAAATATCTGCAGGCATCATTCGTCCCACATTTGTCCCTTCATCAGCTCAGACTGTAGATTGTGTCACCAAGGCGATTGAACCTTCTTTGTTTCACTCATCTATTGGCAAGCTGGGCTTGGTGGATATCTCCGCTCCAGCTTGAGTGAACCGGCTTGGGAGATGAGTTTTTATCGTTGATTTGACCCGGTTGGATGAATGAGGGAGGAAGAATGATTGGCTGGAGCAAGCAATCTTGGACTAGCCGCCGATAATTTTGAATTGAGCCTCGGGAGTTAATCAAGGTGGAAACGTAATTTTTTTGATGTTTGGGGTTTGAAAAATGGGTGGTGGGTTGGAGGGTTTGGGGTGGTGGTCGAGGAATTTTGTAGGGTTGGAGGCTAGGGTTTGTAAATTGTGGATTGGATTGTAAAATGGTAGGTGAAACCCTAGAAGTGGGTTGCCTTGGATCTTGAATGTAGGGTTTATGGGATGGATTTATGTTTTACGGGAAATTAGAGTTGAAGATTTGAATTTTCGGGGTGGTGAATTTTATGATGATGAGGCGAAAGTGAGAGTCAACGTTATTGATGAGATTTTGAATATTTTTTCTCCATTCTTGATCGCCCTTTTTCAATTTTTGAATCCCCCCCAGTCTTTGTTTGGATTTCTTTAAAGTCATCGAGAGAGTAGCATACGATTTTGATAATCTACACACACCGATACACACAAACACCAATGTTTGGAGCGACACCCGCTCTAATACCGATTTGACATAAACTACACGTTAATGGCTAAAAAGAAATACCAAACCCCAATTTTAGAGAGAGTCAAAAGTTGTCTTATATTTCAAGAATGAGAAAAGTAAGTACAAGTGAGAATACATGGGGTATTTATATGAGCACGATTACTTGCTAATCAAGTAATTAGCTAAAATGACTAAAGGATCAACTAAAAATAAAGGAATGCCTAATTAGTCCCAAACATGCTTGGAGACTACTTAAGGAAATAAAGTGCTAAAAAAGAACTAAAAATAGAAAATAGAAATTAAAATGAAAAAATAAAAGGAAAATAACAACGGATTCCCATCACTCTCCTCGGCTTCGAGAAGCTCATCCTCGAGTGTAGGAGATGAACGACAAAGAAGCAAGACAACCATCAAAGAGATCTCCACTTGAAAGAAGAGCTGTTCTCGGACAAGTCCTTTGTACTAACTTGCAATAAATCCAGGGAGAATAGGATCACCATCCAAACATGGCCGATCAACAAAATCCTGACCCGAGATTCTTGTGATGAACGCCTTCAATGCTACGCCGCGAAAATCATCCACCAAGCGTATATCAAATGTCACAAAAAATGAGTCCACATACCCACTATCAACCACATCACCTCTAATCTCCCCCTCAACCCCAAGAAAGATAACATCCAATTTAACCTCATCAAGATCATCATCCCATGCTCAAAGATAAGAAACCTCCCAAATCAAATATTTTTGGCTCACGAAAGTGCGTGCTAGTCATCCAACCAATCTCGACAAAAATGTCATAAAAATCCCCAATACATAACCCAATTTCATCGTTTTGATATTTCTTGCAATCAACCGGCTTGGGAGATGAGTTTTTATCATTGATTTGACCCGATTGGGTGAATGAGGGAGGAAGAATGATTGGGTGGAGCAAACAATCTTGGACTGGCCGCCGATAATTTTGAATTGAGCCTCGGGAGTTAGTCGAGGTGGAAACGTAATTTTTTTGATGTTTGGGGTTTGAAAAATGGGTGGTGGGTTGGAGGGTTTGGGGTGGTGGTCGAGGAATTTTGTAGGTAGGGTTTGTAAATTGTGGATTGGATTGTAAAATGGTAGGTGAAACCCTAGATGTGGGTTGCCTTGAATCTTGAATGTAGGGTTTATGGGATGGATTTATGTTTTGGGGGAAATTGGGTTTAAAGATTTGAGTTTTCGGGGTGGTGAATTTTATGGTGATGAGGTGAAAGTGAGAGTCAACGTTCTTATGAGATTTTGAATATTTTTTCTCCATTCTTGATCGCCCTTCTTCAATTTTTGAATCCCCCCAGTCTTTGTTTGGATTTCTTTAAAGTCATCGAGAGAGTAGCGTACGATTTTGATAATCTACACACACCGATACAAACTAAAACCAATGTTTGGAGCGACCTCCGCTCTGATACCGATTTGACATAAACTACACGTCAATGGCTAAAAAGAAATACCAAACCCTAATTTTAGAGAAAGAATCAAAAGTTATCTTATATTTCAAGAATGAGAAATGTGAGTACAAATGAGAATAGATAGGGTATTTATATGGGAATGATTACCTCCTAATCAAGTAATTAGCTAAAATGACTAAAAGGATCAACTAAAGACAAAAGAATGCCTAATTCGTCCCAAGCATGCTTGGACACTAATTAAGGAAAAAAATTGCTTTAAAAGAATTAAAAATAGAAAATAGAACTAAAAATGAAAAATAAAAGGAAAATAACAACAGATTCCCATCACTCTCCCCGGCTTCGAAAAGTTCGTCCTCGAGCGTAGGAGATTAGACCAAGAAGCAAGACAACCATCAAAGAGATCGCCACTAGAAAGAAGAGTTGTCCTTGGACACGTCCTTTGTACGACTTGCATTAAATCCAGGGAGAATATGATCACCATCAAAACATAGCCGATCAACAAAATCTTGGCCCGAGATTCCCATGATGAACCCCTTCAATGCTAATCATTCACCAAGCGTATGTCAAATGTCACCAAAAATGGATCTACATACCCACCATGAACCACATCACCACTAATCTCCACCTCTACCCCAAGAAAGATAATATCCGATTTAACCTCATCAAGATCATCATCCCCATGCTCAAAGATTGAGAAGAAATCTCCCAAATCAAATATTTTTGACTCGCGAAAGTGCGTGCTAGTCATCCAACCTTCCTCGACAAAAATGTAAAAAAAAACCCAAATACATAACCTAATTTCATCGTTTTGATCTTTCTTGTTATCAATTGGCTTTGGAGGGGAGTTTTTGTCGTTGATTTGACCCGATTGGGTGAATGAGGGAGGAAGAATGATTGGGTGGAGCAACGAATCTTGGACTAGCCGCCGGTAATTTTGAATTGAGCCTCGGGAGTTAATCGAGGTGGAAACGTAATTTTTTTGATGTTTGGGGTTTGAAAAATGGGTGGTGGGTTGGAGGGTTCGGGGCGGTGGCCGAGGAATTTTATAGGGTTGGAGGCTAGGGTCTATAAATTGTGGATTGGATTATAAAATGGTAGGTGAAACCCTAGAAGTAGGTTGTCTTGTATCTTGAATGGAGGGTTTATGGGATGGAATTGGGTTTTGGGGGAAATTAGGGTTCAAGATTTGAGTTTTCTGGGTGGTGGGTTTTATGGTGATGAGGCGGAAGTGAGAGTCAACGTTTTTCATGAGATCTAGAATAGTTTTTCTCCATTCTTGATCGCCTTTCTTCAATTTTTGAATCCCCCACTGTCTTTGTTTGGATTTCTTTAGAGTCATCGAGAGAGTAGCGTACAATTTTGATAATCTACACACCGATACACACTAATACCAATGTTTGGAGCGAAACCCGCTCTGATACCAATTTGACATAAAATACACGTCAATGGCTAAAAAGAAATACCAAACCCTAATTTTATAGAGAGAATCAAAAGTTGTCTTATATTTCAAGAATGGGAAAAGTAAGTACAAATGAGAATGCATGGGGTATTTATATGGAATGATGACTTGCTAATCAAGTAATTAACTAAAATGACTAAAATGATCAACTAAAAATAAAAGAATTCCTAATTAGTCCCAAACATGCGTGGAGACTAATTAAGGAAAAAAATGCTTAAAAATAACTAAAAATAGAAAATAGAAATAAAAATGAAAAAATAAAAGAAAAACAACAACAGTTTCCCATCATTCTCCCCGGCTTCGAAAAGCTCATCCTCAAGCGTAGGAGATGAACGACCAAGAAGCAATACAACCATAAAAAAGATCTCCACTAGAAAGAAGAGTCGTCCTCGAACACGTCCTTTGTACCGACTTGCATTAAATCCAGGGAGAATAGGATCACCATCCAAACGTGGCCGATCAACAAAATCTTGGCCTGAGATTCCCGTGATGAACCCGTTCAATACTTTGCCACAAAAATCATCCACCAAGCGTATATCAATTATCACAAAAAAATAGTCCACATACCCACCATCAATCTTATCACCTCTAATCTCCACCTCAACCCCAAGAAATATAACATTCAGTTTAACCTCATCAAGATCATCATCCCCATGTTTAAAGATTGAGAAGAAATCACCCAAATCAAATATTTTTCGCTCGCGAAAGTGCATGCGAGTCATCCAACCATCCTCGACAAAAATGTCAAAAAAATCCCAAATAGATAACCCAATTTCATCGTTTTGATCTTTCTTGCAATCAACTGGTTTGGGAGTGGAGTTTTTATCGTTGATTTGACCTGATTGGATGAATGAGGGAGGAAGAATGATTGGGTGGAGCAACCAATCTGGACTAGCCGGCGATAATTTTGAATTGAGCCTCGAGAGTTAATCGAGGTGAAAACGTAATTTTTTTGATGTTTGGGGTTTGAAAAATGGGTGGTTGGTTGGAGGGTCTGGGGTGGTTGTTGAGGAATTTTGTAGGGTTGGAGGCTAGGGTTTGTAAATTGTGAATTAGATTGTAAAATGGTAGGTGAAACCCTAGAAGTGAGTTGCCTTGGATCTTGAATGGAGGGTTTATGGGATGGAATTGGGTTTTTGGGGAAATTAGGGTTCAAGATTTGAGTTCTCGGGGTGGTGGGTTTTATGGTGATGAGGCGGAAGTGATAGTCAACATTCTTGATGAGATCTTGAATATTTTTTCTTCATTCTTGATCGCCTTTCTTCAATTTTTGAATCCCCCACTGTCTTTGTTTGGATTTCTTTAGAGTCATCGTGAGAGTAGCGTACGATTTTGATAATCTATACACACCGATACACACAAACACACACAAACACCAATGTTTGGAGCGACACTCGCTTTGATACCAATTTGACATAAAATACACGTAAGTCGCTAAAAAGAAATACCAAACCCTAATTTTAGAGAGATAATCAAAAGTTGTCTTATATTTCAAGAATGGGAAAATTAAGTACAAATGAGAATACATGGGGTATTTATATGGGAATGATTACTTGCTAATCAAGGAATTAGCTAAAATGACTAAAATGATCAACTAAAAATAAAATAATGCCTAATTAGTTCCAAACGTGTTTGGAGATTGATTAAGGAAAGAAAATGCTTAAAAAGAACTGAAAATAGAAAATAGAAATAAAAATGAAAAAATAAAAGGTAAATAACAACGGATTCCCATCACTCTTCGTGGCTTCGAAAAACTCGTCCTCGAGCGTAGGAGATGAACGACAAAGAAGCAAGACAACCATCAAAGAGATCTCCACTAGAAAGAAGAGCCGTTCTCGGACAGGTCCGTTGTACCGCCTTGCAATAAATTCGGGGAGAATAGGATCACATCTAAACATGGCCGATCAACAAAATCTTGGCCCGAGATTCCCGTGATGAACCTCTTCAATGCTACGCCGCGAAAATCATCCACCAAACGTATATCAAATGTCACAAAAAATGGGTCCACATACCCACCATCAACCACATCACCTCTAATCTCCGCCTCAACCCCAAGAAAGATAGCATCCGATTTAGCCTCATCAAGATCATCATCCCCATGCTCAAAGATTGAGAAGAAATCTCCCAAATCAAATATTTTTCGCTCGCGAAAGTGCGTGCTAGTCATCCAACCATCCTCGACAAAAATGTCACAAATATCCCCATTACATAACTCAATTTCATCGTTTTGATCTTTCTTGCGATCAACCGGCTTGGGAGGGGAGTTTTTATTGTTGATTTGATCCGATTGGGTGAATGAGGGAGGAAGAATGATTGGATGGAGCAACCATTCTTGGACTAGCCGCCGATATTTTTGAATTGAGCCTCGAGAGTTAATCGAGGTGTAAACGTATTTTTTTTTGATGTTTGGGGTTTGAAAAATGGGTGGTGGGTTGGAGGGTTCGGGATGGTGGTTGAGGAGTTTTGTATGGTTGGAGGCTAGGGTTTATAAATTGTGGATTGGATTGTAAAATGGTAGATGAAACCCTAGAATTGGGTTGCCTTGGATCTTGAATGTAGGGTTTATGGGATGGATTTATGCTTTGGGGAAAATTAGGGTTCAAGATTTGAGTTTTCGGGGTGGTGGATTTTATGATGATGAGGCGTGAGTGTCAACGTTCTTGATGAGATCTTGAATATTTTTTCTCCATTCTTGATTGCCTTCCTTCAATTTTTGAATCCACTCGGCTGAGGAAAGGATCAACGGTAGCATCAGAGCCTTTCCTTGGAAGTGAATTTTGGACCGTGAATGTCTAATGAATAATATAACTCATTATGAGATCTAGAATAGTACGAGTTGGGGAACGCACTCATAGCTCTTCCCCCGTTAGTCTTTCTTTAGAGTCATCGAGAGAGTAGCGTACGATTTTGATAATCTACACACCGATACACACTAACACCAATGTTTGGAGCGACACCCGCTTTGATACCGATTTGACATAAACTACACGTCAATGGCTAAAAAGAAATACCAAACCCTAATTTTAGAGAGAATAAAAAGTTGTCTTGTATTTCAAGAATGAGAAAAGTAAGTACAAATGAGAATACATGGGGTATTTATATGAGAATGATGGGGTATTTATATGAGAATGATGACTTGCTGATCAAGTAATTAGCTAAAATGACTAAATGGATCAACTAAAAATAAAAGAATGCCTAATTAGTCCCAAACATGCTTGGAGACTAATTAAGGAAATAAAATGCTTAAAAAGAACTAAAAATAGAAAATAGAAATAAAAATGAAAAATAAAAGGAAAATAACAACGGATTCCCATCATAAACTCCCACGTTTTGATCTGTATACATGTGGTTCTCACAAGTTCGAATGTGGAAATTCTTATTTGGTTTAGTTGATCAATTTTTGCAAAAGATAAAGAAAAGAAAGGAAACAAAGAACATTTTATATCTCTATACTATTGGTTTCACCCAATGTTACCTAAATCGCAAATTATCTATGTACGTGGAACGAATACCGGAACGCTGTACAATTGTGGCAGGATTGTGCAGATTTCATTTTGTTCAAACGCGCTGGACTCTTTCTATAAACTAGTCATTAATATATATATATATATGCACATGTGTTGGCGCACACCTATTTTTTTAAAATATTAAAAAAAATATTTTTGAGTTGATTTTTTTTATGTGATAATGAAACATTTCAACGGACCCATATAAAAAAATCAGTTCAAAAAACTTTTTTTGCTATTTTAAAAAAATTGGTCAAAATTTTGCAGCTTTTAAACGCTTTAAAAACTGCGAAAGTTTGACCAATTTTTTTAAAATAGCAAAAAAACGTTTTTTGAGCTGATTTTTTTTATATTGATTCCTTGATTTGTTTAAATATCACACAAAAAAAATCAGCTCAATTTTTTTTTTTTTACTATTTTAAAAAAATTATGTGCAAACTTAGTGTGCACAGGAGCCTGACTCTCTCTCTCTCTATATATATATATATATATAGTTAGATAGATAGATACGTTAAAAGAGATGAACATAGAGTAACGGTAAGGTTGCCCCATTGTGACATGGTCCATGTCACATGGAGGTCACAGCTTTGAGTCGCGGACACAACTTTTGTGCATATGCAGGGGTAAGGCTGCGTACATTTAACCCTCGTGCACTGTGTTTTCCCTTTATATATATATATATTAATTTTTTTAAGACATACAAGTTCTTTATTATCCTTTTAGATTTAGTATATGAGAAATATTTTATGTATACACCAAATAAATATATCCAGCATTTTTCAAAATTCTCTTGAAAACACCTAATCTGTTTATTATAAGATTGTAATGCATAATAAATTCAATATATTTTTAATGTCTCGTGTGAAAAAATAAGTGAGGGAAGGACACTGGAATTATAACTCGGATTGCTAATCTAGTGTATTGGAACGGTAGTGTAGCATGTTTTGGGAGCTCTCTGGTAACTATGGTTTCCCTTTCACCAAGCTGAGATGTCTGATTTTCTCTCTCTCTCTGTGTGTGTGTGTGTGTGTGTCTTTGCATGTATCTTTTAGAATTGTTTGTAAGAATTCAGAATTCCTAATTGCAGTTGCGATGTAATTAATGAATACTGTAAACTCACCTGCATGAGCTTGATTAATTTTTCTGATTTTTTGTGATCAGGCATAATGGAGGTAGATGAGGAAACTTCTATGTCGACTTCACCTACAGAATCTTCTGCGGCAGTTCCTGATGGTCAGACCGTGGTTTCTGCAATCGATCCAATTCCCCTTCAGCCACTTCAACCTATCATTCCACTGTTAATCCCAACTCCGGTCTTACCTACAATTGCTCCAATACCTGCAGTTCCTCCCTCGATTCCTCGGCCACTGGCACCTCTCCCCATCCGCCCACCTAGCCTTAGGCCACCCCTACCACAAAATGGTGACGTGAAGGATAGTGATTCAGATTCTGATCCCGAGGACGAATCAGGAGCTGTTCGGACTACTGCAGGGTCTGCTGCGGAATATGAAATCTCGGAAGAGAGCAGACAGGTGAGAGAGAGACAGGAGAGAGCCATGCAAGAATTTCTGATGAAGAGACGTGCTGCTGCTCTTGCGGTGCCAACCAATGACATGGCCGTGCGGGCCCGCCTCCGACGTCTTGGTGAACCCATAACCCTTTTTGGAGAGAGAGAGATGGAAAGGAGGGACCGTTTGAGGATGCTTATGGCAAATCTTGACGCTGAAGGGCAGCTGGAAAGGCTGATGAAAGTTCACGAGGAGGAGGAAGCTGCAGCTTCTTCTGTGGCATCTGTGGAGGCGGGAGACGAAGAAGTGATTCAGTATCCATTTTATACCGAAGGGTCACAAGCTCTTTTGAAAGCTCGCATAGAGATTGCAAAGTATTCTATTCCGAGGGCAAAATTGCGTCTCCAACGTGCGAGGAGGAAGATGGAGGATCCAGATGAAGATCTGGATGCGGAGATCGATTGTGCTTTGGACCAGGCAAGGAGTTTGGTGCTTGATTGCAGTGAAATTGGAGATGATCGGCCACTTTCAGGTTGTTCGTTTTCACATGACGGAAAGATGCTTGCGACCTGGTACTCTCTCTCTCTCTCTCTCTCTCTCCACGTGTGTGTGTGTTTTAGGTAGTTACATTAACATTGTGGTTGAGACTTGCATGAGCCATATTGAGTACTGATAGGGGTGGGCTTGGAATTTATGGTGAAGGGGGTAAAGTTTACTACTTATAATATTTATCAGAATAAAAAAGTGTTACATTTTCGAAACTGAAAGAGATAAATAATAATAGTTATGTAATTTGTCAAAAATTACCTAGGCCCCCCCCCCCCCCCCCCCCCTCCCCCCCACGCAATCTTTCTCAAGTAGATCCTCTCTGACATACATTCTTATATAGTTCAGCTCTTTACACTGGTGACGATTCTTATGTTTTCATATATTGGGGCAGTTTCCTCTATCGGTGGTATAATATATACATTATTAGTCATGATCACATCATCTTAAATTCATTTTTGTTTTTGACTTTTCCCTTTGAGATAAGTGCATAATTAGGCTTCTTTGAAAAGTAACTCTTGTTGAGACTAACAAACCCCATTTTGTTATCAATTACTATTTTTAAACAAGAGAGATAAAATATCCATTATTACATCTCTCTCCCATTTTTGAATTTTGGTATCTGAACTGCTGGTTTTCTTGCTGTTGAATGGAACTATTTGAGAATCATGTACTCTGCCCTTCTAATTACATTATGCTTATTATGTTCTTGTTTTTCTCTAGTGCTTTGAATGGAGTTGCAAAGATATGGAGCATGCCTCAAGTAAAGAAGGTTTCTACCTTAAAAGGGCATACAGAACGTGCTACCGATGTTGCGTTCTCTCCCATAGACAACCACTTAGCAACTGCCTCTGCGGACCGAACCGCAAAGTTATGGAACAGCGAAGGGTCTCTTCTGAAGACTTTTGAGGGGCATTTAGATCGTCTTGCTCGTATTGCGTTCCATCCAATGGGGAGGTACTTGGGCACAGCGAGTTTTGATAAGACGTGGAGACTATGGGATATAGAGACCGGTGAAGAGTTGCTTCTACAAGAAGGGCACAGTAGGAGTCTGTATGGATTAGCTTTTCATCATGATGGATCTCTAGCAGCATCATGTGGACTTGATTGTCTTGCTCGTGTGTGGGACCTTCGGACTGGGAGAACCATTCTTGCCTTGGAAGGTCATGTTAAGCCGGTAAGACTTTTTGTCCATGACTGTATTTTTTTTATTTTTATTTTATTTACTATTATTATTATATTTTTTTTTCTGGGGTTTTCACGATTAGGCCACTTGAGATTTTTTTTTAAATAAAAAGTTCCGTATTGTTTTAGTTATTAGGATGCGGTCCAGATACTTAAAAAGCGTATCAGGTATATTTTGGTAAAGTACGTGGAATGCATCCAAAATCTCCTATACACCAAAGGACATTTTTATGGAACAAAGAACTGAGGGCGTGCAAAAAATTTCTATAGAAATTTTTCTTACTTCTCCTCCCCCCCCCACCCCAAAAAAAAAAAAAAATATTTACATGGAAACTATTAAAAATGTGCAATATCAGGTTGTACTTTAGGCAAACTTGAAAAATTCTTCCAATCAATTACACCAGAAGTTGTGATGTTGAAAATTTCTTTACTTTCCATGGAAAATATCACCAATCTGACACCCTAAGTGAACTTCTCTCAGTTAAGTATGTCTTGTGAACCAAAAAACTACAGGGGCCTCACTTAATTAAGAATATTTACTAGGTGGGGTGTTTCTTATATTTTTTCATTGAGGTATAACAGTCTTGGGTATTTTGGTTACTTTTTTCAGATTCTTGGTGTAAATTTTTCTCCCAATGGTTATCACTTAGCTACTGGTGGGGAAGATAATACCTGCCGAATTTGGGATTTGAGGAAGAAAAAAACGTTGTACATAATACCCGCACATGCAAATCTTATTTCTCAAATTAAATTTGAGCCTCAAGATGGATACTTTTTGGTAACTGCTTCATATGATATGACAGCTAAGGTATTCATTCCTCTCATCAAATTATTACTCTTCTAGACCATGTATCTTTGACTTTGTTAATTAGTCCATGAATGTTTATTTAATTGTTTCTTCCCTCAATATTGAATTTTTGTGTCAGGTATGGTCAGCCAGAGATTTTAAACCTGTCAAGGTGCTGTCCGGTCACGAAGCAAAAGTTACATCTGTTGATGTAGTAGGAGGTGAGTTTCTTCAATATTAGAGAAGGAAAATATGGACATCTAATGTATGCTTTATACTCTTTCTCATTTTACATGAATACATCTAGCTTCTTCTTCTTCTAGGCATCTTTTGTGGTTCAGTGCCCAAAGTTATTTACATATAATCCCTACATTTACCTTTATGCACAAACTTGAAGCGTTGGGGAAACACTAGCTGCTTAGACGACTTGTGTAATATTAATACATTACAATTTAGCTTGCTTTTGTAGCCTAGTTAAAAAATTATTAGGTAGATATTGTTCTATGACTCTTTAGTCATTAATATGTTCATTAACACGGAGTAGCTCAATTCATCTTAACAAAGCCTTAACCATTCACTTAGGGTCGAGTTGCATGAATCTTACTTCTCCATTCCATTTCCGTGCTGTTTAGTGCAATATTTTTGGTTAAACTACAAGATATCATGTCCTTAATAATATCCCACCAAGACGGTTTAGGCTACACCTATTTCTCTAGTGTTACCATTAACCATTGCATACATCCTCACTGGACCACTCTGTGACGTATCCAATCATCTAAGTTGTTTTTCTCTAATTTTATCTTCTATAGGAGTTACTTCTCATGTTTCACGAATCTGTTCATTTGTAATCTTATCCTTTATAGTTTTAGCCAATGTTAAAAAGGCGAAAGCAAGGTGTAAAATATTTTTTTGTCAAAAAGTGAGGCTTTAAGGCGTTAGCTTATTGTGCATTTGATTTTCCATTTTTTTTTTGTAAAAGAGACTTTAATGAATAACATTTACACAATCTAAAAGTAAAATACCTCTCAAAAGTGCAACAATTCAAACATTTAAATGTTTGCTATACTAGATGCTAAAAGTCTTAGGTTTTACAACATTAGAAAATTAGACCACCATTTACAAAATACATGATTGTTGCGATTTGACATTTCCCATTGATTTGCTCCCCTCCCATACCCCCACTTCAATTTTGTTTTTTTCCCTCGTTTTCTCAACTTCTACCTCAATCGGCCGTTGTACATTTACTCGCAGGCTTTTCTAGGGCACGATGACTCAGATGAGATGTTATATTTGTGTGTTTAGTCAAACGTTGACACCAGTTTACTTGGGTTTTATCTTTATTTTTTTTTATGTTCCTCCAACCAAAACGATGGTGTTTTACTAATCAAGGGGAAAACAAGAAAACACAATCGGGAGCAAGAGTTCCGCGGGGGTATTTTTGTACTATCCTTTTTCTATTCTAAGTGCCTCTTGTTGGTGTCGCGCAGATTACATTATTCCCCTAGAATAATTTTAGTATGCCCACGTTTGTCATTTTACTTTTTAGGGCTATCTTGGCTAGTAAGATAACTTAATCTATAAATAAGGCTATTTGGCCATTCGTAGTTTACTACTACTTTTGAAATGAATGAGAATTAATGGGAGAAAGTTCCTTCATTAAAATGTTGCTGTGTTGTAGTTTAGATGAATCACTTTTGCTCCCCGCTACACATCAAATTGGTACAAAGTGTCTTTTGTTCTTGGAGTAGTGTATGGATAACAACGAATGGGGCTTTGGGTGGTGCCACCCAAACGTGCTTTCGCGTGCCACCAAACAACCCATCCTACTCTTAGAAAACGCTAGCTCATGTACCGCCTCCGCCCAGGGAGGTTGCCCATGTCCAGATCATGTCGCCACAGTTCGGTCGGGACCCTAGTAGGTCAGAGTCTTTGATTAGACCCGAGGCTCCTCGGCGAGGGTCTTAGAGACCTTATTTGAGTTGTTCTAGAACTCGACATGTCAGACCAACTTAGATCCAAATAGATCGACCGAATTCTACCCTAATCATCGCCGTTCCACCATCACCTGGGTGGGAGAAGCAAGGCGACTTCTTCCTGTGTTAGAAAACCTAAATCCAAACCCTACCAACCCAATGTAAGCGAGATCCATCTCCCTCCTTAGTTGTGCAAACCCCTTGCCTTCCCAAAACTTACCCAAGGCCGTCGGACCTTTGCCGGTAGCTACTGCCCACCTCCGGCACCCTACTCAACACCGTGCAACCAATATCCGTTGCCCCAGCCCCTTCACAATCCGTATCACCCCCCTTGGCATCCTCCCCATTCTGCCACGTCTCACCCTTGGAAATCTGATCTATTTGTTGTTGCCGTGATACTTTTTGCCACCTACAAGCGAAAGGAGCTGCCCTAGACCAAGAACTCCCAACACTTTTTGCCACCCCCATTTTTTGTGATGCCTCGGGCCCTTACCGCTTATGTCGATTCGTACGATGACTTCGATTTACCTCACACCCAAAGAGCAATTGTGTACCTTCATCATCAACTGAGGATCAAGTGAGAACTAGTAGCTCAATAGGTGTTAGATAAGTTAGGTTTACCGATTGAATCACTTACCAGTCGCATCCCGTTATTGATTGGGTCCTATGTTAACAAGGTTCTTTGCATGGTCATCGGTAAGAGCATTTGTCGCCTATTGTTGGACCGGCCTTGGCAGTATGACCATGCGAGTTTAGCGAAGACCACACTAACACCTATACCTTACAGCAGCACCAAGGTTGTTAGTTCGAGCTCCGGTTGATGCGCGAGCTCCCTCCATTGCGACCCTCGACTCTCGTAGTTTAGCATTCCACTCTGACCTCAGGGGCGAAGGAGGCAGGTTATGCTATGTCCTAGTTAAGCTCGATTTCTACATCGGAGGCTGACATGCCACCCAAAATACAGGATCTTTTGGACTCTTACATGGATGTTTCTACTCCATTAAACGAGTTGTTGTCGCTTCGCGACATCTAGCATGCCATTGACTTTGTGCCCATGGCCTTGTTACTGAACTTTTTCTACTACTGAATGTTTGAGGACGATGTTAAGGGGCAAGTTTTCGAGCCGTATGATCGGGCCTCATCAGTGAGAGTATGTCTTTATGTGCCGTCACAATCCTTCTTACCATGGAGAGGGACGGGAGTTGGAGGGTGTGTATCTATAGCAGGTCTGTCAACAAGATCACTATCAAGTTTCGGTTTCCAATACCTCATCCCGAGGACGTGCTTGAGCTATATAGGGCTCAGTCCAAACTTCACACGAAAAACAAATATCACCTAATTCGAATATGGTTATGGCCCAATGATGAATGGAAGACCGCTTTCAAGACGAAGGATGGCTTATACGAGTGGATTGTTATGCCCTTTAGGTTGTCCAACGCCTCATTAACTTTTATGCATGTCATGGGCCGGATATTTGGACTTTACTTAGCAAATTCGTGGTGGCTGGCAAAAACACTTATCTCATGTGGCCAAATTTTAGCGTCCTTCGGTTCGAGCGCTTTTATCTTCACTTGAAGAAATGCTCCTTTATGGTCTCATCAGTGACTTTCTTAGGATATTTGGTCTCACATGACTGTGTGCGAGTTTATCCAAGGTTCAGGCTATCATCGATTGCTCAATCCCCACCTTCGTTTTATTGGTGCACAATTTTCACGGCCATGTGGGGTTCAATCGTTGGGTTCAACACCATCATGGTTCCAATTACCAACTTGATGGGTGTCTCGTCTAGTACCGATCCTGTTGGATTGGTGCAACTGATAGGGCATTTCGGTGCATCGAAGGCTTTTTGGCTCTTGATTTTTCCACTTACCCGTCCGAAGACTAGACCCACTTCTTCACTTGGGTCACTGAAGCCACTCTATAAGACATTAATCCTGATTTTTATCATCAATATAGGCCCAAGTGATGACTTCTCAATTGGGGTGGGGGAGTGGTGCGGGAGCATGAGCTCCATAAGAGGTAATTTGTAATATCGTTATTCTATTTGCAGAGTCGTCCATACACTCTTCCAAGAACGAACGATGCTCGGATACCAATTGGATGTGTAAGAGGGAGCTTAAGCGATTAATCCAAACTACACAACGAATTTTTTTTAATAAAAGAACTTTCTCAGTTCAATTTTCATTTCATGTCCAAAGTATTACTCATAGTATTATGGATGGCTAAAGAGCCTTATTTATAGGCCAAGTTATTTGCTAGCCAAGATAACCATAAAAGAAATAATTAATACAAGGGGCACACTAGAATATTCAAGCATACTCCAAGGGAATAATCTAATGTGTGCGATACCACCTAGCCTATAAATAAGACCTTTATCCATCCATTGTAATACGACTATTCCTCTTGAATTGAAGGAGAATTAGAGAGAGGGAGTTCCTATATTAAAATATTGTTGTTGTGTAGTTTAGATTAATCGCTTCCGCTCCCTACTACTCTTTCACCAAAAATACAATTTTTTTAAACATACATAAACATGCTAATTTCGATGGTCATCTTATAGAACTTTTTCTTCAACTTCACAACTGTACCCTTTTCACTAATGTGGTGGTAGCACCCATCTACTAAACCCAATATGCTCAAATTCAATGGGGCACATTATCGCAAATGTCTCCCCCTCTATAGATGATTGAGTCTAAAGGTCATACCCAGTGCACATGCTCCCACTTTAGCTAGGAGAGGTAAATGTAGGCAAGCCTTACCCCCATTTTTGGAGAGGCTCCTTCCAAGTCTCGAACCTGTGACATAATGCTTTGGGTGGGTAAGCACTTGTCATCTCACAATGTCCGACCTCCCGATGATCGAGTCTAAATAACAAAAATGATCACTTTTATTAGGTATCTCATGACTCGCAAGCTTCATTGCATCCTCATTTTTGCACCTACTATTACTAAAATATACTTCATATACTCGTTTTAGTCTTACTTACTTTCAACGTTCTTACATGCAGGTTTCCCTCCGCACTTTCAATTTAGCCAATATTTGGAGTTTTATTCACCAGAACAATATCATTTACAAATAACATACAATACATCTTGTATTCTTTCCATCAATTAATATGTACCTAGAACAAAAAGATAAGGAATTAGAAAATCTCAATACAGTCCTACAGTAATTGAAAATTCGTTACTTTCTCTCGTTGTCCTTACTATAGTCATCACTTCAATATATATATATCAATCAACAATACAAATGATTACAAGACCTATCAACTATATTAATAAATTTCTGGTAAAAAAAAAACTATATTAATAAACTGTCATTATTATTCAGGGAACATTTTCATTGCCACTGGAAGCAGGGACGTAGCCAGGAATTGTCGTTAATGGGGGCTAATTTAGTGGTGATGGTTCGGGGACGGGAGCCCCCAAGCCGAATTTTTTGAGGTTATTTTTTAGTATTTCACAAAAAGAACGTAATTTATTTAATCTAATGGAAAGAGAAATAACAAATTTAGCCAACATTTCACTCCAAATTTAAACCAACAATATCCTTAATTATCCCGTAAAATTAGCCCTAAAATTCAAATTTAAACTATCAATTCAAACCCCAAATTTATATCTACAAATTTACTAAACAATGTGTATAAACCTCTTCATAAATTGACTGATTTGACAAAAAAAATTAGGGTCGTTAATATCCCCCCAAAACTAATAGCATTACATAACATCAATATTCCCTAAAAATGAAAGCATAATATCCCAATTTTAATTCTACATATTAACTCTAATAAATATAAAATTAGAAACCCTAAATAAATATAAAATTAGAAACCCTAAATAAATATATCATTATAATCTTAATCTTCAAATAAACAAAACAAACAACAACAATTTACCTCGCGTAAGAACTTAGATACAGGGGAGAGCAATGTCATAGCAATGTCAGTGCATCCAAGCAACAGCAACACAGTGTGTAGCGTGGGGTTTTGGAACGGGGTTGTGGGGTTTTGGAACTGGCTTGCTGTTATGAACGGCCGGCTGTGCAGTGTACTGGGTAGGTATTAAAGAGTTCAAACTTTAAAGTTTAGGTTATATGTAAAAAGCCCCAACACAACTTTAGAACTTCAACTTTCATACCAAATACTTTAATGTACCTTTTTTTTTAAAACTCGTGCGGGCTTGAGCCCCCACTCATCCCTTAATAGCTCCGCCCCTGACTGGAAGGTCATCCTCATCATATCTATCTAATTGCTCTATCAAACTCATCATAGGTGCTAAGATCCTTTCACTCTTCATCTTCATCTTCATCTTCATCCAAGTGCAATTGTTTTTACTTTTCCTTTATAAACATTAAGATAAAGGGTGGTTACTTTTTTTTCCCCGTAAAATTCTTATATAAGTAACACTAAAACTTGAATAAACATACACTAAAGACAATTTGAGTAATATTACTAATTACTTGTATGTTTTAGATTGTGATGTGGACATTTCCCCTTGAAGTTTACCTCCATTCCCATGAACCCCTTCTTCTTTAAGTGAACTTCCACTCTCATGAGTCCCATCACCATATGCTTAAAGGTAAAATCTTTTCCGGCCTTTTAAACTTCTTTCTTAGCACATTTATATGAATAAAGTTTTTTTTTTCATTCCCATCCTTTTAAAGCTTGCCTCTTTTTTTTTTTATCATATTTAAATTTCTTCCGTTCTACAACCAAGTTTCTTTAGTTTGTGGTCCTCTACTTTTAATGATGCATTGGGACATCTTTATGACTCTTTGAGATAGTTTAGGGAATTTTCCGCAAATCATTACTTTTGGGATCTAATTGTAGTCCAGGTAATAGTCAGGGAAAATCGATTACACGAAGTAATCCTTATAATTTTTTCAGGTGATTGTTCATTTATTAGGGGAAAAGAAATAAGCAAGTACGAAAGGGAAAAAGGCTTGAAAAAAGCTTTATGAAACAGTGCTTAAAGTTGTCAAATTTATGTGATATCATATTGTTTCTTGCTCAAGTATTCTTCATTTGCTTTCACTGACTCGGGATTATTAATGTTGTTTGGTTGTGCAGATGGACAGTATGTTGCCACTGTTTCATACGACCGAACTATCAAACTATGGTCAAGCAGAAGCAACGAAAAGGGAAAGGATATGGACGTTGACTAAATTGCCATCTAATTCCTCCCTTATATCACTTAGAGAAAATCACAATTTTGTGGGTCTTATATTAGGATTCAGCTTCACACTTTCTTCTTCTTTAGGATTGTGACTTCAAATGTGGATATTAATTGTTCACTTTCAATGACTTGCCTTCCGTATCATGACTGAGGAACTAAGGCTGTGTTCCATTACAAAGTTGAAAAATGACGGAAAATATAATTCTTTTTTGAGTAGTTGAAAAATGAGTGGAAAAGATTGAGAGTAGTTTGGTCATACTTCTGGATTTTTCTATGAAAATCATTTTTTTAGGGAGTGGATAAAAAATATTTTGCATAAAAAATAATAAAATTATGGAGCACTTTTTATATTTATGACTTGTTTTCATTGAATGTATTCATAAAAATTCAAAATGAACTAAAACATCAATACCGAGCAAAAGGATCTTAAATTCATTTGTGCTTCATATTCTATCAATTATTTTTCATCATTTCTATAATTATGGCTTCAATGAATGTAGCAAACGTGGCATCTTCTGTAAAGATCTTATTTGATTGATGCCTCTGTTAGTGAATCCAGTTTAGTTCTTGTTTTGTAGCTTTTAGAATGTTGGCAATGATGTCTAAAGAACTTTGTCATTATTTGGTAAATAAAAGACCATCTTTTGGGTAAGTTAATTCCGGAATACTACTTTTAAGTTAACCAAAACTATTTTCTCTTTAGAGGGTATATCAAATCCACATTAAATGTAATATTGTGAATTAGTCTAAACAATATGAATACAAAAAAGATATGGGCCTTCTAAAATTTAGTCATTAGATTAACAATTTTAGACTATAAAGTTACGTCTAATAAATTTTAAACAATTATGTTCAACATATAAATATTCTCAAACTCCAAACAAACACTTTTAAAATTAATCGTGAACAAAACCCTTCAGACGCTCTCCTTCAGAACAAAACTTTAGTCGTCGAAGATCAAACAAAGGATTTTCGTTCTCAGTTATTATTTCAAACAACTTTATCATGTATTAATCCATGTAAATGTATCTTAATCACGTTTGTAGCTTTTTCAAGCTTTTCTATTTTGTAATCAACATTTTTCCTAATTTTATCTTGATTTCTCACTCGAATTAAAAACACAAAAGTACACAAATGATTCCATGATGTATTTTGGGTAATTTATCATGTATTGAATATAATAATTTTGTTCTTGAGTTTATACCACTAGCTTTCCTATACTCTATATATTTTGTGTTCTTACGTTTATATTTTTCCTCTCAACTCTTTATCATTGCATTTTGAGTTTTTTTGTTGCGTATTCCATCTACTAATTTTTGTATTCTTAGGTTTTATATAACCTTTTCCCCATTCTATTATGCATTTTGCATTCTCAAATGTATAATTGTTGCATGTTGAGTGTATATATGTACTCTTTATGTTTAATAGCTCCTATATTATTGTGGTCTGCACCAATGACATTTGTTGAGAAATTTGTTTGAGTTATATTATGTAATGCATATAAGTTTAATAATGCACAAGCACCTTACATTTTATTACTTTTAGGAATCAAATCATCAAGTATGTATGGAGTGATGACATCATATTGTCTTGTTGGTTATGTGAAGATACAATATGCGTCTAGCTTCTATATTTATTGCCTTGGTTTTAAAAGAAACACATTTTGAATATTGAGTGCATATACGTGCTCTCTATATTTAAAACCTCCTATATTATTGTGGCCCATCTAGCGGCATTTGTTGAGAAATATGATTGAGTTATATTATGTAATGTACATAAGTTTAACAATGCAGATGCATCTACGTCCTATATTATTGTGGTCGCTAACGACATTTGTTGAGGAATATGATTGAGTTATATTGTGTAGTGCAGATAAGTTTAATAATGCATGCACATGAATCTTATAATAAAAAAGTACACTCACATTTTCAATGATATTATAATATTTGTGTGATGTTTTCGAATTGCCTTATTGTTTAGGAATCAAATCATCAAGCATTTTCAACCACAAAATTGAGTAAACCTCCGAAGATTTTAAGAATACGAAACCCTTCACATTGATAATCAATACAATTTATGATGACAAAATTCATTTTCTGCTTTACATCAATGATAGAGCCAAGAAGTTACTTTCCGTCTACCATTACTATGGAAACATTAAATGTACTTTTGATGAACAAAAGTTGCAAGTAACTGAAGTGATAGCCAAGGATTCAGAAAAACGAATTCAACAGTATTGCTTAAAAGGTTTTGAAAACGCTGCATAGAGTTACTGTATCACTTTTTTTTTTAAATATGTTACTAAAAGTCATTCGTGGTTTATATCTTGTAAAACAACGGCTATTAGGCATTACCATGAATCAGACAATAGGGAATTCGTTTATTGAAATTTGGTACTAAACTATTATTGTATTTTGTGGAGATTAGTATGAAGTGTTAAGAGAATATTGTATGTAGTCAATGCAAAGTGCATGTACTTTTGTTAAAAATGCCTGCACTATAAGGAAATATACTTGTTCTTCAATATAACGTGCGTGTACATTATGTTTTGATTCGTGTATTTTATTGCAATGTGCTTGTACTTTATATTAGTACTTTATTATTTTATGTCTGTACTTTATATTTTGATGCGTATATTTTATTGCAATCTGCGTTTACTTTATGTTTTGAAGCTTGTATTTTATTGCAATGTGCGTGTACTTTATTCTTTTTACGTGTAGGGAAAAAGTAGTGCTGAAGAGAGTGGTCCAAAGAGGGCTACACGACATGATACAAAGAAAAAGAAGAAATCTAAAAGGCCAACAAATAAATTTGTCCAGTATAGGTTGAATGTCATATGTTTTTACCACGATTTCTCTGATATTCGCAGTAAAGTCAATGAGAAGCGTCTTGAGCAACTGAAGAAAACACTTTTTTGGGAGCTTTTCAATGCCTCTACTACGACGACGAAGTAGTAGAAGCACACCATAAGAAAACAGATACAGATATTCTCTCGATTGTCAAGCTTTACAAAAAGGAGAGAGAGTTTTAATATGAAGAGCACTACCCAAATCAACCCAAAATGTAATAGCGAAATATTTGAGATCCCGATGAAGGAGATACAAAAGTCAATAAATCTAAAAAAGAGATTAGATCAGTCTGTCCCAAACCCTGAATTTTTGAGGCAATACTTCAAACAAGCTAAAAAAATTTAAAAACTAGATATAACGAATAGTTTAAAGAAATCGATTGAAGTGGACATTGATGAGGGAAAAAATGACTTTATACGATTTGTTGCTCTTCATTTCATGCAGGGCCGATTTTGAGGGGAGACGAGATAGGCGGCCGCCTCAGGCCCCCGATTTTCGACCCATTTTAGGGGCCCCAATTTTTTATAAGTATATATATTTATAGTGTCATTTTCCAATTGTCCCAAAAATAATTTGTTGAAAACTGAACGGGTAAACATTTAAACTTGTCGCAATTCCAAAAATATAAGTCAACATCTTTTCGATAAAAAAAATCCTTCGATTTATAAATTAATAAAAAATCTCTTGTTAATTATTGGGCCCCCAATTCAAGAGTTCACCTCGGGCCCTTAGAGTCTCGGTACTGGTCCTAATTTCATGACAATGGTTCTGTTCTCCAACTCAAATTTCACACTAGGAGAATTTTTGACTCCATACATTAACAATATTGATGAAATGATTACATTTGACCGGTAGGCCCAACACAACAAATGGATGTGTCATTTCACAATTGATGAGGAAACATAGTAACCCAATTTAATATGACTGCACTTTATGTATTATGCGTGTACTTTATGAAAGTGTATGCATAGTAAAATGATCAAAATACTAACATTGCTTATATATTAATTCATTTAAATTTTATGATTTACTTATATTTTTTTTTTCATTATCACAATAAATGGCATGTGAGAAATATAAAGTTATCAAACCCGTTAAAGGAAAGGAAAGACAACTCCCAAATTTTTTCGATGGAGCTTGACATCTTTGAAAGACTGGATGTCTGATAATGATTAATCTTCAGCTAATTTGAAGAAAGAGTGTTCAAATAATAAGAGTAAAGAAGGGAACATGGATGACATGCTCAGTTTCTCTTTGAACATTTCACAAATAACTTCTGAACCTACTTAGACGTCTTCAGAGGAATTTAATTCCGATGATTAAAACATCCCGTTAAATAAGATGGACAATTCCTTTAGAAAAAAAAGCCGATTACAAAAAACTTTAAATAATTCAGTCAATTTGGCTCAACAGGTTAGCAAATTGACAAAAGAAATTGCTGAACTTAAATTGAAGTTAGAGGAGAAAAATTCTTAACTTAGGGAAAGTGATGAAGCAAGACATGAAGCCGAGGAGAAGTTTAATAAGTTGAAGGATTATTATGACCAACTCATTATTTGAAGCAATGATTTAAAAATTGAGTTAATGAATAAAAAAAGAACGATAGTGAAAGAATCGAGAAGTTGGAGGAAGATAATGCCCAACTCAGAGCTAATAATGAAAACTTAAAGAATGAACTTCAAGATGCAAGAGATTCTGAAAGAAATGAGAGGAGTAACGCAATGAAATTGGAGCAAATGCACATGTATATGTTAGATTTCTATAAAAGACTCAAAAATGATAAGATGATAACAACTCCTTGGGGGCAATTATTGCTGAAGCCAAACTCAAGGAATCTCAGCAGGTACTTCGGTAAATTTTGTAATGAAGAACATCCATATTTTAATAAATTACACGCATTATCAATAAAATACATGCATTTGATATTTATGTACATGCATATTTTTTATAAAGTACACGCATTTTTTAATAAAGTACACACATACTTTTATAAAGTACACGCATTTTGTAATGAAGATCATCCATAGTTTAATAAATTACAAACATATCAATGAAGTACACGCATATTTTTATAAAGTACATGCATTATCAATATTATAAACCCAAAATTTTTCATGTAGTTTGACATTTATTTCATGTTCTTTGAGTTTTAGTGCATGTACTTTGACAATATATTTATTAAAAAAATCCAAAAATTAAACATAATTTTTTTTCATCAGGAAATAGCTCATGAAATTTCGATGAAGGAAAATCAGGATTTGAAGTCCTCTCTTTCGAAAGAAAAAAAATGAAAGAGAAAAATTGGACACTGAATATAAAAAAATTCAACTCCAAAACTCGATGTACAAATGAGTACACAAAAGGGAGGATCGAAAGGAAAATAAAGACTCCATTTTAGAATATCAAGGGCATGGAATAATAACAATCACAAGAGGCCAAAAGAATAAAAATTCTTCCATTGAAAGTGATGATGTGCAACAGAATAAAAAAAAGGCAAACCAAGCAAAGCAAGACTTCAAAACCAAATATTGTGGTCGAACATGCTATGACCACAACACCCAACGTAAATCCACTCGACCTTTAAATTTATCCTACTGCAATGTACCGGAGGGACATTGCCAAAGTAAAATTGGATGAATATTACACAACAACGTAACAAGGTAAATTATACTATTTGTTTATGTTGTAATGCACTTATTTTGATGGGTAATGCACTTATTTTAATATACGAATATTACCCTGCTTGTTTATTTTGTAAATTATAGTTTCGTATAGTATTTTCTCTAATATTTTTTATAAAGTAGACGCATTTTATAATGAAGATAATCCATAGTCTAATAAAGTACACGTATTTGCTATTTAAGTACATGCATATTTTTTTATCAATTACATGCATGGTTTTATATAGTCGCGCATTTTGGAATAAAGCACACGCATTTTTTAGTGGGTATATACATAGTTTTATAAAGTACACATTTGTAATGAAGAACATCCATAGAATTCATGCATAATAATCATAGATTATGCACATGTTTTAATTATTATTCTAACAGTATTCCCTGTCTTGAAATACAGGTTATTGCTCTATTAGGAAGAAAAGACCTTCGTTGGGCGCGAAGATATTAAAGAATTGCCGAAAGGCGAAGAAATATCAAACCAAGTATATAATCCAAACATAAGACATTCATTAAATATGAATTATTACATCCTTACCTTTTTAAATGTGTGAAACAGGTAATTATTTCCTTCAACGAAATAATGAAAAATAAAATGAGAAAGTAAGGGCTCCCAACTACACACACTTTAAAAATATATGCTTGGGTAAAGAAAATAAAACCTAAAGCTTTGTGCATCACCATCAAATAAATACTATCTTGTGGTTTGTTACTGAAAAATCTATAATTTTTAATAGGATGTCGTTTGGAAAAATAAAGAAAACAGAAAGAAAGAGAATATTACAAATCTTTTTTTAAGTTTTTAGGCACTTGTGATACTTTCTTCATTGTAATTAGATATGAAGAAAGGCTTTTCACATTGTTAGTCATAGATAAACAAAAAAATAAAGTTGTCCATTTGGATTCTCTCTAGTCGGACGATAAGAAACAAGACATATCATTCTTTCAAGACGCCAAAATAATGGTTACACCCTAAACTTAGTTACATTACATGTACTTTTGTGTTTTATATACACTCATGGTTTTTCCTCTTAACAATTTGATGTTTTCCAAGAAGCATTGTACAAATTGAAGACCAAAGTATAAATATTAAATAGAACAGGTCTGACTTAAAGAACCTTCGATGGTCACATTTTTGAAGACGTCCCAAACGAAGAGGGAACAAACAATAAATTGGCTGCTGAGCCATGATCTCAAATTTCAACTAATCAGAGATCATGAATGCTCGAAACAATGCAATAAGTAAGAAAAAACTTCATATGTATAAAGTACACACACTTTTGCATAAGTACACACATAATTCATTAAGACACATTTGAACAAATTTCATTCACATTATACTAATTCACATATTTGGTTTATTTTAATTTCAGTGTTGATTGTGGAGTCTTCTTCATATACTATATAAAACAAATTAGCAAAGGAATTGCGCTCAAAACATCATTTCAAGACGGCGAATTGCTATAACAGAGAGTGTATATAGTTAATGAAATTTATCTGCTGATGGTTCGTACAAGAAAAAATAATTGTAAATTGTAATTTTTTTTGTTTTGTATTCATTATAGTTCCATATACGATGTACTCTAATAATGGCACCGCTGGCGCGGACCATACAACACGTAGGCTATACAAAATAATAAATATATTCTAACATTAGTACACGCAGATTATTTGAATGCTTAATTTTATGGATTAAATCATGTAAAGTACACATACTATACAATAAAGTCCACGCAATCTCACGTGTACTTTATAATTTATGCATGTACTTTCCATTCTGTTCAAAGAAAAAAATTAAGAATCCCAAAGTACACGCATAACATTACAAAGTACACGTAAAAGTAAAAATTTCACATGTACTTTACAATATTATGCCTGCACTTAACATTATTTGCAAATAACAAACACAAAATCTTAAAGTACACACATAATATTACAAAGTACACGTAAAAGTAAAAAATAAGTTCACGTGTATTTTACAATATTATGCGTGTAATTAACATTATTTACAAATAACAAACACAGAATTCCAAAGTACACGCATAAAATTGTAAAGTAAACATGAAGTATCACCGTTTACTTTATATTATTATGCGTTCACTTTAGGAGTTTCCCAAGGAACGAAAAAAAGTATATGCATTTCACTAAATTAAATGCGAAAAATAGTATATTTAAAATGAGTTTACCATTATCCCCATTCCTTGCGGTTGCCGACAAAATCGTTCCACGATAGTGGCTTTTCAAAAAGTCACCATCAAGAAACAAAACAACCCTGTAGTACTGAAATCCATGAATGGATTCTAAAAACATTATAAAAATTCTCTTGAATTATTTACTCTCCAGTTCCACATTAAGAATGCAATGCGAACCCGGATTATACTGCAAGAGAAGTTTCCTATAACGCATAGGAAACTTTTCATCACCATGCAACTCAGCAACAACCATCTCTTTCCTAGGCCATGCATGATGATAGCCTTTATCAAGACCATACAATGCACCAACATTGAATTTTTGTTGCTCTATACCCGACCAACATTGTCATGGTAAAAAATCGTGACAATAAAATACGCGTTTGTTGTCACGGTCATTGACTGTGACACGATCGTGATGACAACTTATCACGGTCGTGTCATGATCAATGACCATGAAAATAATGTTGTCACGGTCGTGTCATGGACTTTGACCATGACAAGGTTATATATTGTCACGGTCAAATTCCGTGGCAACTCTTTTAAATAAACCCTTGCCTGCCAACCCCATTTCCCTCTTATTGATTACACCTCTCTATTTCTCTCTGTGTGACTACTCTCTCTTTCCCTGTGCGAATACTCCTCCTCCTCTCTCTCTCTCTCTCTCTCTCTCTCTCTCTCTCTCTCTCTCTCTCTCCTCCCTTCCCATACCCCCCACACACGCACCCCACAAAAATACACGCACACCACACAAAAATATACACCACCCCATACACACACCCCACACACCACAAACCAGATAAACAACTAGAAAACCCTAAAATGAAAACCTTAAAATGATTTCAAAAGAAAACCTCTAAAAAACCTAGAAAGATTTCTGCAAATGAAATTAATTTGAAACCTTAGAAATGATTTCAAATACACACACAAACATGTGCACTTATTTAATTTTTTTAATTTATTGTGCTAATTTATTATTCATTTATTGTGCTAATTTAAAAATGATGTCACCTTATTATTTATTGTGCTAATTTAAATCGATGTCACCGTATTGTGCTAAGATGTTTCACATTTATTGAATATTTTGTATTATCATTTGAATTATTGTTTGGGATTCTTGAAAGATTATTAACTGGTGAATTTAAACATTTAAATGGCCATTGAGTTGGTTGGCCCCAGGAATTTATAATATTTCTCATTATTATTTGAATTGTTGTTGACTGGTGTATTTGAACATTTAGATGGCGATTGGGTTGGTTGGCCCTAGGCATTTCTAACATTTAGGGTTGTGATTCTACCGAATATAAATAAGACAAAAATGAAACATATTTACCATGAAAATATAAATAAGATTGAAATGAAATATACTATAAATTTTAAAAGCTTGCCGTTAAACAATTAATAATACGAAATGAAATATAACTATGTATGAATGACCACTATAAACATTATTATATAATAGATATAAACATACTTACCATGTAAATATAAATAATATAATGCGCATGGCAAAAAATAGAAATGAATAAGAAAGTTATACTTATTGCAAATCATCTTTTAACAATTAAAAAAACCCTTCTAAATTTAAAGTTGTTATAAGAATTGCTGGTATTAAAAGTTCATTGTGATCATACTGGTTGATAAATTACCACTTGTGTAACATGAGAAGAGGTACGGTGGCATTAATTAGGATGGGATGTGGCAGCCCCAAGGTCCATCCTAAGACGACTAGAAAGTACTGGCTCATTAAATAAGCTTACCACCCTTGGAATAAACTCACTTGAGTGCTATTTTCTGGAGCTCCTAAATGTTAGATGCCATGGCATCATAAAGTTGGTAAACAGCAGTTTGTAAAGGACGCGTTGTCACATCAATCAAAAGGGTGGTACATCGAACAAAGGTTGCTCAGCTGATGATTGCTCGAGCAACTTATGAACTGTTGTATGAAAAATTAAAGGCTATCTTTGGATAACTGTTAGGACTGGGGTCCCTCAAGGAGTTTCCCCAAGATATGGTAACTCGAGCATTTATTCAACAGTACCTGTACAAATTAAGGTTTTGCTTAAGTGTGCTAGGGGGGTTGGGTATTGTTTTCCCAACGTTGCTTTGCTCCCAATCCTCTAAACTAAATCCCTGCGAGGTTCCCAAAAAATGAGTCTATTCGATAGAGCATGTGAGCTCTCCCATGCCCTACCAGACATGGTCCCTCGAGGGTAATAATCAGCCTCATAAACATTACAAAGTGAAACTAACTCTTATAAGGAAAATCAAGTACATAATCAAGTACAAGTACATCACAATTCCTAATACAAATATATTGTCCTTCGAATGGGC
Organism: Sambucus nigra; assembly: GCA_949130495.1. Taxonomy (NCBI): domain Eukaryota; kingdom Viridiplantae; phylum Streptophyta; class Magnoliopsida; order Dipsacales; family Adoxaceae; genus Sambucus; species Sambucus nigra. Next base: position 95,298,583 of record OX422211.1, read on the forward strand.
TTGATATCTGTGGAAGGTCCTTCGAGTAGCTTCAGTCTTCACTTTGTCATTAATACTTCATTTAGTTCAAGATCATCCTTGCTAATCAATCTTAGACCTGGACCTCCCCTACATTTGCCCCTTCATAGAGATATTTGTTTACCATGTGAAGAAATATCTGTATGAAATACTGTTATAAATATTCGAACCACCTGTAAGCAGGGGTTATCTCGAGCAAGAAATAAAATGATCATAATAAGGATGCCAATTATCTGTGTATAAGTGCCAGCGAGGGACCTCATTAGTTCTCTCTTCGAGCTAGCTTATTTTCTGGCAACCAGTGGCGCAACGACGGGGATATCTTTTTTTTTATTACATATTAGACTTGTGTGCAAACTTATTTTAATTCCTTGGGGAAAATGAATAGTTTTTTTTCAAAGTCCCCCACAAAACGATTGATTTTCCCAAGTTGGAGGGTTTCCCTACCGCCATTTGAGTTCCTGGCATTAATCATCATTGTCCGTGTCACTTCATATTTAATGCGATTTACATACATGTCCCCTACTTTACACGTGGCTGCTCGGGGCCAGTGCGTGTATTCCATGAGAGGCACCTCATGCGTCGTTAACTTATTGTCATCATTATCATAAAAGGGTACGACTGTTCCAGATGCGTATGTATCATGACTTTTGCCCCTTATAAAAGGGCACATTTATCCTCAATTCCTTCTCACCTTTGATTTTTATCTACAACTTACCTTCTTAAAGAGAGAGAGAAAGCATGAATGTTCTTTCCCCATTTTTTTGGTAAATAGATTTACCCTTTATTCCTTTCCTCATCATTCTTATCTGTACTCATGTCACCTATCGTCAAGAAAACAACTTATGTTAAGAGCGTGTCTCCTAGAACTCGTGCTTGCCAAACTTAGTGGGCACATTACCGTCGTGCCCCTTATTTCGGCGAATCTAATAAGTTTTTGACTATTTCTAATCATTTTTTGGGTACGCTCACCTATAGAGAGGAAGTAAATTTGTTGATTGATGAAAGTGACACCGCTGAGGACTTCTCTTACATCCCCACTAGCACTGTACCGCATTTTATAATAGAGAGGGGAGATTATCCCTACTCCAATGTGGAGTTTGAAGCAATTGGAGGTGCTTGTGAAGGCCTGGGAGCCTGGGCAGACTATATCCATGAGAAGTATGCCGTTAAATTAGCCTTGGTAGGTATCTTATCTACCAACTAGCTGGGTGATCTTACCCTTTCCAAGAATAATAACACTTTATGAACTTTGGTCTCTCGTTGGAGTCATAGGATTCACACCTTTGTAGATTCTTGGGTAGAGTTTATTATAACTCTCGAGGAAATTTGTGAGCTCTTGGGATTAGAGGCAACTGACTTTGATACTTTCTTTGATGAAGCCATTTCTATTGCTGAGAAGGCTTCTCAAGTAGAGTTAGAAGCTATAATGAAGAAATGTATGGTTACTTATAGTAAATGTACCTTTTTGGTAGTGCTCCGTTATTTCTTTTATATCAAGATAAGGCGAGTGCCAAGGCTCGTGAAATTGCCAAGAAAAATCGAAAAGGAAAGCAAGTGGTCGAGATGCCTCCCAATGATAATGGCTACGAATCAGAAATTGAACTTGCGAACTATATCTGGGTTGTTCTTTCCAAGATTTTTATTCTTGGAAAGCCTCACGACTGCCCCAGGAAGGACCTCATTAACATGTCTGTTCGAATGACCTATGTGGTTAAACTCCCCTCAGCTACCATAATATTAGGCTCCTTGTACACATGGCTTGATCGGGTGTAAGAAGATTCAGCGTGTAGTCTTGGCCATTTTGATGTTTCTAATTATGCTAACCACATACTATTAACAACTTTCATCTACGCTCATTTCCTCGAGTATGCGACTCAAGGAAGTAACCCTAACTCTTATGACATTAAGGTACCTCGCATCTGCAGTTGGAATCATAAGTTGGTCGAAAAATCTTTCCATCCATACATTCATGATGTTAAAAAGTTCACTTGTCTCCCTTATGTGGGCATTGATAAATTCTTCACTAATTTTTTTCGAGGAAGTATCTAAGCCGATCGTAGTAGTCGAGGAAGCTTATGCGAAGAACTTTCTCGCGAGAAATGTTCCACTGGTTCTTGTTCTTTCATACCTGCCATCTTATACTAAATGGTCTTGGTACCATTCGTCTTATTCTCCCAACTGTGTGGCCATGTAGTTTGGCTGCGATCTACGTACTCCTATGGGTAGTCATTTCACCCATAAAAAACCAACAATTTTTTTTTCCTTTTCTTATAGAAATTTTCTTACTGCCACTGTTGTTAGTATTTTTTCAAACTATACTGATAACCTTGCGATCCTTAGAAAGACTGCTCGGGGAGGCAGTTCAACATTTTATCTGTCTGTGTTTTAGCCCAACCAATTGGGCAGGTTTTAAAATAACATTCTTCGTCAGCCTTACTACCCTGATGTGGAAATATTTCCTCGAATGGAGTTAGTATTAAGGACATGTTATATTTCCCATTCCCAATTCCTTTTGAGCACTGCTAATGACACAACTCCCATTGGGCTACCCCCCTTGGATCCATTAGACGAGGCAATTGCTAAGAAAAAGAAAGAAGCTCAAGCATTGTAGTTGGGTGAGGGGATTGCTGGTGCTCCTAGCTCTTCGAGGGCTATTGCCGAGGAAGATACTCCTCGAGCTTCCTCCACTGGGGCAGCTGTGAGGGAAAAATGGAAATTACCCCCAAGAAAACTAAGAAAACTAAGAAGACCACTACACCTGCCATTATAAGGGAAGATCCTACTCGTAAGTCTGTTACTGCTGAGTTAGCCGCAGGTTTATAAGGTTTTCAAGGTATTGGTTAGTTATTCTATTAAAGATAGATATGTATTGTCATCCCAAATATCTGTGAGGGGTATCTCTTTTACTCCTCTTGTTGGTAAAGGCTGTAAGAAGCGTAACAGGCCGATCGCCAGGATACCTAGCCCTGTGAGGGTAGTGTTTAAAGAGGAATAAGTTGATGATGAGGATGAGGAAGAAGATGGATAGTAGGAAGAGGTGGCTATTGAATAGGAGGAGAAAGAGTATGAGGACCCCCCTTGAACAATCTCCTCTACATTGTGTATGCAAGCTATGCAAAATGTACTCAACTAAGAAGCTGTCCTCACCTCCTTGCAATAATACCATGTTAGAAGGCTTTGCATCTGACCCAAAGATGTGTATATTTCCCTTCCTTATAATCTGCATAACTTTCTTTTCTTGTATTTTAGTAGCTCTTTGCATGCTGAGTAAAATTTATGCTTACTGTGGCTCCTTGGGGGTGTTGTTGTTGTTGGTGTTGAGCTTATTTTAGAGGAAAAAATGGCCGAAGCACTTTTCTCATCTCCGAATATCCCAATAATATGTGCTTCTGTCCCTAAGGTACCCAAGGTAACTTTAAATTATCCCTTAAGGTCATATGCAAACATAATTAATAGTGGGTCAAGTAGTGGTTATTCTCCTGTCTCTTCTTTCTTGCACCGTCAGGCTGCTCTCCAGGAGGAAAACTAGGATGATAGCGTCGGTGTAGAGAGCAGGGATCCCCCCACTGATGGGCCAACTTCTATGGTAAAGATTTTTTTAGTTTTGGACACTTTGTAATTTTATTCTCTAATTCCTTATTTGCTTTGTTAAATAATTCTCTCATTGCTTTCCTTGTTATTATAGGCCCTTCCTCCTGAGATAGTTCCTGAGAATCCATGTCAGGCCATTATACTTTTACCCACTTCTGCTACAGGAAATGAGCAAATCCTGGTCCACCTATTTGGGCCTTCTATCCTTGAAAGGGAGGAAGTTGAAGACACTGCTATTGAGGGTGGAGTGCCTTTGGAAACTTCCCCAGAACAAGCTGCTTCGAGTACTATTGTGGAGAAGGAGGCACCTTTGGAATTGACTCAGGAGAAAAATACTCCTATTACCGTTGTTGAGAGAGAAGGACCTGTGGAAGTGGCTCCAGATCAAGTTGATGAGAAACCCAATGAGTTGGTATAGGAGGTGGTTCCTCCTATTGCTGTACCGATACCTTCCTTGGCGTTATTGAAGAAGAGGTATAACTTCTCTTTGTAAGGACATATTTTATTGTCCGACTTACACGAGAGTATGTCGTATACCGCTACAACCGTCGAAGAATTATTCAAGATCATTCAAACGTCAAGACGGATCCGAATAATCAAAGTTCTTCAACATTCAAGCCTCTGCGAGATAAATTTGGTAAAGATTGTGTTTTAATTCCTTAGCATTTAACTTAGAGTGTTGGGATATTTTTTATCAAATATTTTCTAAATGTTGGAGCGGACTTTTTAAGTTTTCGTCAAAAAATATTTTTTGAAGTTTTAAGGAGGAACATTTACTGGCGAAAGAAAAAAATATTTTTTTGAATAGATCGTTCGATCGACATGAGCCATCGTTCAAACGGCAGGAGGATCTCACGCGAAGCTCGTTCGAGTGACGCGTGTCTCTGTTCGAGCGACGCGTGTCCCCGTTTGAGTGAGATTGCTTTTTCGTTCGAGCGAGCCACCGCCTTAGATTTTCTATAAATCATTTTTCCAGTTTTGTTTTTGTTCAGAAGTCCTAAGACTACTGTTTTACGAAAACTGCTACTACAGAAACGTTTGTCTTCTCTTTTTGGGTTTTAATCCTTTTTGTTTTCAATTCACAAAATCCCAATTACTTTGTGTGAATTGTTTTGGAACCCAAAGGCACATCTTTGTTGAAGTTTCTCGTGTAGAGAAGATATCTATTGCAGATCTAGGTGATCTTGAGGGGAGTACTGGGCTGACGATGACTGCGTGTCAATAGGGAGTGCTTGTGGGTATTCCTGGGCTGAATTGGAGCTGCGATTCTGGCTGACTCTAGGCTGCGGTCTATGTGAGTTTTTCGCGATTAACTCATTATGGATTTCATTGTAATCATTGTAAGTATTATAGTGAAATAAAGGTTTTACCCGAAAGGTTTTTTTTTCCTGAAATCTGTGAGTTTGCAATTTTATTTGTGATGGTTTGACACACACACACACACACACTCACACACACATAGTTGCATGTTTAGGGGCTGATTTAATTTGGTTTAAAATTGACTCCTGTTAAATAAGTTTAAATTGGGAATTTGCGAATTTATTTAAATCGATATCATGCACGACACACTCTTACAAATTTGTATCAGAGCAGGTTTCACTAATTTATTGTGAATTCCTATTTTTTCGCAAAATTTGTGTGATATTGTTTTTTTGAAACGTTTGATCTTTAAAAATTATTGCAATGTTTTCGAATGAAAACTTATATAATCGGTTGCCAATTTTTGACAAGTCTAATTATGCTTACTGGAAAGCCCGCTTAAAATCTCATTTAAAATTAATTGATGAGCGAGTTTGGGTAATTTGTGAAAGAGGCTGGACTCCTCCCACTGTCATCGCAAATAATGTCACGAATTTAAAACCTGTGTCAGACTGGACTAAGGATGAGTTTAGGTGAAGTACTTTTAATTCACGTGGGCTTAGTGCAATTTTTGGACACATCACCCCCGATGAGTTTGACGTATTATGACGTGCACCACGTCTAAGGAAGCGTGGGATGTTTTACAACTCACCCACGAAGGCACTAAGGCGGTCAAAGAGTCTAAAATTCAAAATTTAACTACTCAATTTGAAATGATAACCATGCTTGAGATTGAGTGTTTTGATGACTTTTATGCACGTTTGTCTGACATTATCAATATTAGTTTCAATCTTGGTGAGCCTATACCCAATGCTCAAGTGGTTAAAAAGTTTTCAGATCGCTGCCAAAACGTTTTATCCTTAAAATGACTATTTTGAATACCTTAGGTAATTTGAATCGTTTGAAATTTGAAGAGCTAGGAGGAAACCTTCAGACATATGAAATTGACATATTTCCTGACATCGTCTTGCCTAATGATAGAGGGATAGCACTTAAAGCCCAGCTTACGAAGAAAATTAGTGACTTTTTGTGAGTCCAAGTTTGATTTTGACATGGCCATGCTTCTAAAGAATTTTAAAAATTTTCTAAAAAAAAATTATTCAAATAAAAGATTTTTTGAGAAAAATAAAAATGAGGCCAAAGAGAGCAACGAGAAAGAAGGCGAGAAAAAGGAAGAGGAAAAGTGTTTTGAGTGTGAGGGGACATTCCATAGAGCATTTGAGTGTACCACTAGGCTAAAGAGAAAGGGCAAAAAGATTGCCATGCCAGCCACTCTTAGCGATAGTGAGGAAGAGGTGAAAGATTCCGGGGATGAGTCGTCACATGGGAAATTTGTTGCTTTTTCTACTAGTCACATGAGCACACCCATTTTATCCCATGACAATGATGATACTTGTGCACGTGATACCTCTCGAGGATTATTTGAGTGTTTATAGCGAGTCTAAGAGTGAGTGCGCTAGTGAGGGTGATAGTGAGATCCAAAATGCGTTTAGAGATTTATATGCCGAGACCCTAAAGCCAAAAAGTTTAACAAATACCTAACTATTAGATTGAGATATTTGGAGAGAGAGATAGAGGTTTTAAGGGATTTTGAGGCAAAAGCGAGTCAACTCAAGAAAGTGAAGGTTCTTTGAGTGAACAGTTAATGGCTTTTGGCCGGGAAAAGAGTGATATGACCAACACGGTGTCTAGTCTGATGACACGTGTATCCTAACTCGAGAGTGATCTCGAGCATGCCCGGGAGGTCAAAGTACCTTTAGAAAATGCATCTAAGGAGGTTGGAAAGATGGTTATCAGTCCCATTTTGGGTAGAGGTGAGAGTTTAGGAATAAGTCATGACGGTGCTTCTACTTCCCACGTTGCACCCGAGCTGGTTCTCGAGTTTGTGATTGATCCATTTGGCTCTTAACCCAACCCACCTAAGTGTCCTTTACCTGATAGGAGAGCGCATAAGAGACATTTTGAGAGAGGTGTACCTAGGCCTGTTTATGTTTGCACACACTGCAAGAAGAGAGGACACCTTAGAAAGTTTTGTTTTAAGTTGGGTCATGTGTGACGTTTTGCTACTACACGTGTTCTCACACATGCACCCACACATGGTGCTCCGGATGAGTACACGAGAGATTTTGCACATATTAGGGAGTAGGTTAAGTTTTTGGTCAAAACTTCACATGATTTGATGGAGGTTTTTCATAGGATGTCACCACTTTTGGAAAACTTCTCCGCACCTAACGGTTGAGGTTTAGACTTGTTTGCTAGCATAGGTTGATTTGCATGGTGATATTTTTGCCTATTGCTAGTGTGTACCTTTTTTGGAAAAATTCAAAAATATTTTCTATTATTTTGAAAAATTTGAAAAAGCCAAAAAGTTTTTTATTTTTATAAAATTTTTGAAAAAGACAAAAAAAGTTTTGTTGTTTGTTTTTACACCATATATGAATGGACATTTAGGATGACCGAGTCACAACTTCATTCCGTATCCTGTGACGATTTGATAGGGTTTTGATATGCGTCATCATTTCATTTTTGTGCTTTACAATGTTTGGAGTCATTGGGATGTGATTTGTTGTTACTACTTACATGTTTGACTCATAAGTTCCTTTAATGCACACTTGCATGGATTTGTTTGATTATTTTACTTGTTTATCACATATTGGTTGGAGTGTTGTCATCTCAATTCTATCTTTAAAACGAACCATATGCGATAAAACTTGACAATGAAAGTAGTGCATGTAAAAACCGTTTACCGTGAGGAATTTAATCACAACAAAATATGATGAGTAAATCACGGGAAAGGGATGCAAGAGTTTAAAATTAACTCGTCGTAAAAGCCACCTTTTTAAAGAGCTCGAAAAAATTTAAAGGCAATAAAAAGATAAATATGCCAAAAAGGGGCCACCTCAAAAGAAAATATAATGATTATTATTTATGAGGGAGTTTGGATGGAACGAAATGAAAAACGAGTTTGCACGTCCTGACAACGCCATGAAAAAGCATTTACATAGTTTTAGACGTTATTGGTGTGGGAATCATTCTTGACTTTGATGTGTTGATGGATTGAGTTAATGTCATTTAAATTCAACACTTTTAACACCTAAGGACGATTTTGAGATTCATTCGATAGAAGTACACATATTGATCATGCACATATGTTATGTTTGATTGCTTTGATTTGCCTATCGAATAGGTTCACACCCATTCATTCCATTTCCATGATTTGGTTGTCTTAGTGAAAATTCATGGTGTTTGATTTTTGTAAAATCATTTTTGCTTTTTTATATGAAAAATTGGAAAATAAAAAATAGTTTGTTGAAGATTTTGAGTTACTCTTTGCATGAACGTAGTTTGATTCATATTTTCTATGCATATTTGTCGTGACAACTACATGTTTATTTTGTTTGCTCTTTTCCTTTTGTCTATTTCGGACAAATAAAAAGGGGGAGAACGGATTATGAGGGAGTTTTTTCATCATAGGGGAGATCTTATTATTGATTGATTTATTCTTATATCATTTCAAACTCGATGCGTTATGAAGGTATTTTCTTTGTCTCATGTGTGTAGGTACACAAAGATTGAAGATCATATGCTGCACACCCTGATGAGAAAAGTTTAAAGGTTTGAAGTTTTTTGAAGTTGAAGTTTTAGACTTACATGTTTGATACCTTTTCAGTTTTGGGTTCATGGGAGGGTATTGGATTTGTATAGGCATTTTGATTTAATAATTCAGATGTTTTTATTTTGTACCGACATAGACATAGGGGGAGATTTGTAAGGACATTATTTTATTGTCCAGCTTATATGATAGTATGTCGTATACCGCTACAACCGTCGAAGAATTATTCAAGATCATTCAAACGTCAAGACGGATCTGAATAATCAAATTTCTTCAACATTCAAGCCTCTGCGAGATAAATTTGGTAAAGGTTGTGTTATAATTCCTTGGTATTTCACTTAGAGTGTTGGGATATTTTTATCAAATATTTTCAAAGTGTTGGAGCGGGCATTTTAAGTTTTTTATCAAAAAATATTTTTCGAAGTTTTAAGGAGAAACATTTACTGGCGAAAGAAAAAATATTTTTTTTAATAGATTGTTCGAGTGACAGGGGATGTCATTCAAATGACAGGAGGATCTCGGGCGAAGCTCGTTCGAGCGACGCATGTCCCTGTTCGAGCAAAATTGTTTTTTCGTTCGAGCGAGCCACCGCCTTAGATTTTTTATAAAATCATTTTTCCAGTTTTGTTTTTATTCAGAAGACCCGAGACTACTGTTTTACGAAAACTGCTATTGCAGAAATGTTTGTCTTCTCTTTTAGGGTTTTAATCATTTTTGTTTTCAATTCACAAAATCCCAATTACTTTGTGTGAATTGTTTTGGAACCCAAGGGCACATATTTGTTAAAATTTATCTTATAGAGAAGATATCTATTGCTGATCTAGGTGCTCTTGAGGGGAGTAGTGGGCTGAAGACGACTGCATGTCAATAGGGAATGCTCGTGGGTATTCCTAGACTGAATTGGAGCTGCGATTCTGGCTCACTATAGGCTGCGATCTATATGGGTTTTCTGCGGTTAACTCATTGCGGATTTCATTGTAATCATTGTAAGTATTATAGTAAAGTAAAGGTTTTACCCGAAAAGTTTTTTTTCCTGAAATCTGTGAGTTTGCAATTTTATTTATGATGGTTTGACACACACACACACACACACACACACACACACGTAGTAACATGTTTAGGGGATGGTTTAATTTGGTTTAAAATTGAATCCTATTAAATAAGTTTAAATTAGTATTTTGTGAATTTATTTAAATCGATATCATGCACGACACACTCTTACACTCTTACTATTTGATGCTTCATTTTATATATTATATATTTTTTAATAATTTGAGAAACTTTCAGCCTATTGGAATAGATTTGTAAAATAAACTTTGTTGAACATGCCTATAATCTAGGACTTTAGTCTCCCATAAAATAGGGTCATGCCTAGTAATGTAGGACTTTGATCTCCCTTAAAAAGGGTCATGCCTAGTAATGTAGGACTTTAATCTCCCTTAAAAAGGGTCATGCCTAGTATTGTAGGACTTTAATCTCCTTTAAAAAGGATCATGCCTAGTAATGTAGGACTTTAATCTCCCTTAAAAGGGTCATTTTGAATAGCCTTCAGTCCATAACTTTGAGTTCTGTTTTGCCTTCTTTCTTTTAGGAGGAAGTTAAGCAACTAGACCACATCGATGAACCTACTCTGTTAGTGGAGTAGGAGGTTGCTCGTGAAGAAACATTTGTTAAATCTGCATCTGTTTGGGATGCGATGGCATTGGGTGTTTTGCCTATTGTAAGCCAAAAAGTTGGGAAACTATCTTGAGCATCTATGTCCTCGCTTCAAGAGGGCAAAAATGAGTTAAACACAAAACATCCATCGTCAAATGATAGTGCCTTCTGTGTGCATCCATCTGAAGAAGTTCCTACTATTTTCATAAGGTAGATACTCAGTGATTTTCCTCATATTTTCACTATCCTTCACAGAGAGTTACTTGAGAGGCCATTGAATCATTCACCCTCAACCTTTACTACTCGTTGCTTCTAACCTCTACCTGTGATGATGGCCTGTAGAATTCTCGAGCTAGCTACTGTTCTGAGTGAGGTTCTCAACACTCCTTTTCAATCTCTTAGCATTTCAAAGATTAAAGAGATGATGGGTAAAATTAACCTGCTTATGAGTAACAAATTCTCTTTGTCTTGTCTGGTTAAACTTCTAAGGGATTTTAAGAAAGCCAATCTATTTATGTTTTATGCACGTCTACAGACTTCAAATCGCTGGCAAGCTGCTATTTCTTAGGAGATTGCAAGTCTAGGTCCAGAAATTATCAAGGCAGAAGAACAAGTGCTAGTAGCTCGAGAAGATTTGACCAAAGAAGAGGCAAAGCTAGATTGTCTTCAACAGAGGAAAGAGCAACATGAGAAGGACATGATTGATTTAACTAGTTAACAGATCTATTTAGAAGACATCCTGCCCCAGCATCACCATCGGCTACTTGACTCCTCAAACTTGTGGTTTATTATTTATGACTAGAGTGATTATTGAGCTTTTGTCATTTTTTTGATTGATCTCATGTAAGACTGCAACTTTCATTACTCAGCTTTGCTTGTACTTCAACCTTTTTCCTTCTTGAATTAAATGGGAACAGTTTACAGACTTTCATATATATTATTACATTTGTGCATGGAGAAAAAAACTTTGGCTATTTCATCCAACAATATCTTTGTATTCTATCATGATTGAACCACTTTTATAAGTGGTGAGAACATCCTCTCATGTAACTTTGTAAGATATGCCAAAAAAATATACAACGAAGAAGAACTAAGTGAAGTAAATTGAAGATAAACTAACAAGTGTAGCTAAACATGATAAATTTTGATCCACTTGTTATTCAACTTGAAAGTAACATCATCTTTAACCTTAGAGATCTCACAGTAACCTGAGTCATGTGGTTTTTAAATAATGTACGATTTTTTCCAATTTGCCTCAAACTTGGGTAGTGAAAGACCTCGAATGTGCCTCATACAAAACTTCAAAACTAAATCTCCTTCTTGAAATTTTCTTAGCTTTACTAGTTGGTCGCAGGATTTGGACAACTACTTTCTATACATTTTAAAGTGCCTCTTTGCATTATCTCTATGCTCCTCAAGTGCTTCAAGTTGTACATGCCTAGTGTGGGGTAGCATTGTGCTTTGCAAGTTATACCAGGCAGAAGGTACCTCTAGCTCAACTGGAAGGATTGCTTTAACACCAAAAACTAAGAAAAAAGAGCGTATCCTGTAGGTTTCCTCTTAGTTGTTCTATAAATCCATAAAACCTTCGATATTTTGTCATCCCAAGTTCTTGGATAATCTTCCAGTATCTTTTTCAGGATATTTACCAAAGTGTTGTTGGTAGCTTCTGTTTTCCCATTGCACTTTGGGTATGCCACAATCGACTTGTGATGAATAATCGAGTATTTTTCTGTGAGCAAATTTATGTCACTATTCATAAATGGGGTGCCATTATTTGATAGAATTACATTTGGGATAACAAATTGAAAAATGATGTACTCCTTCATAAATCGATCAACCATTATGGTAACAAGTATCCAGATCTTACCCCTCCAGGAAGGATTTATTGCCCCAACTAAATCGAACTCCCATGTGTGGAATGGGGAGGGAGTGGAGAGAGAGAGAGTAGGTACATCGAAGGATCACGGATCATATTTCCATGGAAGTGGCATGCCTTGAATTTTTGAACGAACTTTGCAGAGTCTTTCTCCATAGTAGGCCAAAAATACCCCAAAGTCATAAGTTAATCATAAAGTTTTACTCCCCCAATATGACCTGGCTCGTGGTCCGGCTTCAGTACTTCCTCCACTTCTTCTAACCTGATGCACCCCAGAGGTTTGTCATGATAACCTCTTTGATAGAGTTGCCCATCTTGAACATAGTATCCAAATATTTGTCGCTTTAGTCTTATAGCATCATCTTTATCTGCTGGCGTAACCCCGTCTACTAACGTGTTAACATATGGCCGCTTCCAATAATATGGTTACTCAATGAAGTTGCATTCAACATATTGGTAATATAACTGGCACTTCCCACAATGTCTTTGTAGCATCGCAGCATCCTACCTCACCGTGGGCTAAAAGTAGCCTGCTCTTTGGCTTCTTCGGTACAAAGTAATCTTTGGCTTCTGTTAGCTTCCTAAGGAACCACAAATTTAAATAACCAACCTTATTTATTTTTGTTTCATAAATTTCCTGCAGTGTAAAAGTATTGTGCAAGATCAACCAAACTTAGTGGTCCTTCCCCCTATTTCCAGCTGCTTCCTTATTTTGACTCTCTAGTCATCACTATCATCAGTGGGTAGCATTTCGATTACAATTAAGGGAGCCGTCCTCTTAGTGATTCAAATCACTTTTGAATCCCCTATAAAAGTAATTTTCTTGGTAATCATAACATTGGCATCAACATGTCTGTTCATTATTTTGGGGTGTCTCTTGATTTTTACTTTGTAAAGCTGGCAGAGGAGCTTTTGTATAATTGTTCGGTAGGGTGCTAAACTCATGTGCTTTAGAGCATACTCGCCATTCACCTACTTTACCACAAAGTTGGAATCTCCCTTTATTATGAGTATCTGGATGCCCCTTCTTAAATCTTCTAATAGCCCCAGCACCAGAGACTCATATTCAGCCTCATTATTTCAACAATCGAAGTCCAACTTGGAGGATAGTTGACTTCTTTTCACCCTTTAATCAAGATCACTCATGCCTCTCCTTTTCTTATGGCTGAGGAACCATCAAACTCCATACTCCATCCTTCAAAACTGGCTTCCAGGTAGATGGCTTAAAGATCATCGCCTAGAAGTTCTTCAATTCGTGGCTCGAAGGTTTTATTTGGGAATATGGCCAACACGTTTGGAAAATCTTATCTCTTGATGGCTTGAGGGACCACACACTTAAGAGAATACTCTAAAAGTATTAGGAACCATCTGGCTACCTTACCTATTAGCACAGTTTTGGCTAGCAAAAACTTTATGGTATCACATCTAGTTAAAATGTGAACCATAAAAGATAACATATAATGCCTAAGCTTTTGTACAATAAATACAAGGGACAAATGGTGCCTCTCAATGATAATATATTTGGACTTAGGCCCATGTATGATTCGACTTAAGTAATAAATAGGCTTCTATACACCATTTACCTGTTGAGACAATAATTCTCCAATTGATTTTCCAGTAGATGTGAGATAAAGTTTTATAGGAATAACTGCCTTTGGGGGGATCATCATTTGGGGAGATGTTAAGAGCTTATTCAACTGGTCCAGGGCCTCCTGATGTGGCTGCTCCCATACAAATTTGGTCCCTTTTCACAGTATCTCCATTAGTGGGCGACTAACCTCAACAAGCCTAGGCACAAACCTCCTCAAGCAGGAGACTTTCCCAAGAAGCTTTTCAACTCCTGCATAGATTTAGGTTTTGGCATGTTGAGAATGGACTTATGATTGTCAAGGTCCATCTGAACGCCTTGCCGAATACCACAAAGCCTAGGAAATTCCCACATGTCACCTAAAGGCATACTTGAGAGGGTTTATCTGAAACTTGTATTTTCTACACTGTATGAACACCTTCCTCAAGTCTACCAAGTGGAAAACTTCCTTTTTGAACTTTATCACCATATCATCAACATAAAACTCCGTAATCTATTATAAGAGATCATATAATATGACCATCATAGTCCTTTGGTAAGTAACCTCTCCATTTTTAACCCAAAATTCATGACAGTATACATGAAGTTACCTAAGGGATTTTGAAAGTCACTATTCTCATCATATGCTGGATCTATCTTGATTAGGTTATACCCCACATAATCATCCATGAAGCTATACATTTTATGTCCCGCCGTTGCATCTATCAAGATATTAATTGAGGGCAATGGGAACTCATCTTTTGGACATGCACGATTCAAATACCTGAAATCTACACTGATCTTGATTTGGATTTTGTCTTTCTTCCCCACGGGCACAATAATGGATATCCAAATAGGATGTTTGATAGGAATAATAAAACCTGCTGTGATCAACCTCTATGCTTTATCCTTGATATTTAGATCTAGCTCAGCTTTATAAGTACGAGTAGCTTGTTTCATCAGGATAACTAAGGGTAACACATTCAACTTGTGTCAACTTACCTGCTTATCAACTCCTGGCATCTCAGTGTAGTTCCAAGTTAATACGTCTTTGAACTCTGGAAGCAGTTCAACCATCCCTTCTTATGAGGCAACATCAAGGTCTTTCAAGATAAAAATTAGCCTCGGATCATCACCTTCCTCTCTTAAATCTAAATTTTTGAGTTCTTGCACTTGTGGTCTTATAAGTGAGAGTAACCTGTTTTATCGGGATAACTGAGGGTTACACATTGAACTTGTGACAACTTACCTCCTGGTCGAATCCTGGCATCTCAGTGTACTTCCAACCAAAGACATCTTCGAACTCTCGAATCAGTTCAACAACCCTTCCTATGAGGCAGCATCAAGGTCTTTCGAGATGAAAATTGGCCTAGGATCATCACCTTCCATTGCCAAATCTATCTTTTCCAGTTCTTGCGTTTGTGGTCTTGGCCTATCTTTCAGATATTCAGGCTTTTCTTCCACTTTTTCTACGAATTCCTGGATATTCGAATTATCAATCACCAAACACTGCCCTTGGTTATCTACCAGAAAACACTCATATATCAGGATATCCTCATTATCCAGGCTTTTAGCTGCCCTCTCACACCTTTAGATCTTGTAAATAATCCTGCCATCAGGTAAAACCACTTTTTACAATGGCGAGGTTTTTTTTCTCGATGCGGTATTTTGTGGCTATTTTCCTCCAACTCTCTTGTGGAGAACCTGTTAAGTACACTTTGTTGCTGAACTTGATGTTCAATTGGATCAATGTGGGGAGTCACTCGATCACAATACTATCTAGACAAACTAGGGGGCCTTACTACCTCTTAAACAATCTCTTCCTCTTCATTGGCCACCACTGGTCAGGCGGGTGCCCGTACCCTCTCACGAGTGCTGGGAACTCTAATGCCCCAGTGTACCTTATAAGTACGGTAACTTCTTTGGCCAGCTCTGTGTAATAGGAACTGTCTACCAAGTGAGCTTCCTCCTGTATGAACGGCTTCTTGGATGATCGAATGGCGATCTCCTTACCTTTGAAATTGGCCTTGGAGCATTGATGATGCGTGAAGGGCACCGACCCATGGTTGTGCATCCATACTCTTCCTACCAACAACTGGTATGATGATTCACACTCCATTATGTGGAACTTTGTATGGGAAGTGATATTCCCTATTATGATCCCCACATTAACATATCTAATAGACTTGGAGGATTGATTGTCATATCGTGAGATAGACAACGGATTCTGTACAATCCTTGTCTCAGACAAATCGCAAGTATAAAAGGACCCAATGGGTATGATGTGGATGGAATCCTCCCCATTTAGAAAAACATGATTAAAAATGCAACGATTCATACTAGCTGTAACATATAGTGGTCTATTATGTGAATAGCTGACCGATTTATCATCTTCTGAGAATGTCACCTCTGAGAGGTACCTTCTTACTAACTTGGACAAAGTCCCTTTCCACTTCAAGTTTGGAGCCATGTTTTTCTTGGCAATCTCTAATACGACTTAGTTAACTTCCAACCATGAGTGATTGGGTAGGCTAACCTGATCAAAGAAGTAACCAAACTTTTGTGACCGAAAAACTACGACACACTCTATCTAGGGATTAACTCTTCCTCAAGTTCATACACCTACTCTACATCTCTGTAGGTAGATTTATTATACACTATCGTACCATTCACTATTTCCAGGGAGAAAGCTTCTATCTGCCTACTCAAGTCCTTAACGAGGTTTGCTTCGTCTTCTACTTCATCTCCCAATGTCAACTGGGATATCTAAAACATACATTCCTCCAGCGATTCATCAAAATCTTCATCAAGAGACCACTGCTCCCTTATAAACCATTCTTCTTCCTCATCGAAAGCACTAGCCATGTGTGCCCCATGGGTTGGCAAAGGATTATCATTTACATTGGCTTGGGGCAGTTGAATGTCCCGTTTCTTAATGTGATGGTCGATCAACCTTCTTAACAAGAAACATAACTTAGTTGGGTGTCCCAACTTGTTTTGCAAGATACAAAAGTTAGTTTACCTCTATCCACTCGAGATGCCTGCGCTGTACTTCCATTAACTAGTTTGTACATCTTATCATGAATCATGTGGTAATAGGTGTCTAATGCCTATTTGAGCATATATGGTAGATAAGGAGGATCATCTTTGCCATCAAATCTTCTTTTGTTGCCCCTATTTCTTCTTCCTTATCTTCCACCTTCCTGCTCCCTATTTTTATCATCTGTGTAGTTTACCCTCGGGGGTACTCACCTTCCTGAACTAACTAATGGTCATGGAAATAAACCGTTAAGGCGGGTGGAGGTGGTGAAGGTTCTACCACTAAGGTAATGTTTCTTGCCGCTTTTAGGAACGTAACAAACGTGACTTCTCTCATTTTATTGATGAGGTGGAATATATATTTAAGCAACATCCCTTTTGTATAAATGTGCAAGAGTTTGATTTCTAGTGTTTCCTCTCTCATATCCAGAGAGAGATTGTAGAACCTTCTGATATAGGCTACAACATCTTCGTCGGCCTTCTGCTTTTCTCGGGTCAGTTGCGTGAGGGTGAACTCATCTTATGACATGAAGAACTTTTGCACAAACAACATGTGAGATTCCTCTCAAGAAGCCACACTCCTAGAGGTCAAGTGTGAGTACCAAGTATAAGCCTTCCCAATTAGAGATTTTGAAAATGATCTCAAACTCATCTTTTTGTCATTGCAATGGTCCCAAGACTCTCAACGAATCTTTTCACATGTTCTTTGGTGTTCCCCCTTTTTTGCGCACTTTTAAAAAATTGGTAATATACTTTACTCGGTAGGGCTCATTATTGTAATCCTTTGGATACGAAGTATGAAAGTCATCATAAACTGAGGATTCCTCTCTTCTAGCTTTGGTTATCGCTATCAACTTCAATAACTCTTTCTTCATTTCCTCCACGCTGGGTGAAGGAGAGCTAGTTTGCATTAGAGCTACCCCAGCGGGTGTTGGTAGCACACGGGCGTGTTGCCCCCATCTTGACATTTGCCGCTACTGCTATCGCAGTAGTGCTTTTAGCTTGATCGATTACTCACACTACATTGGAGGTAATGACCGGTGTCGCAATGAGAGTAATGACATTGTTGAAGGCAGCCAAAGCAACTCCCTCATGTGACAGAGGGAGTTGCTAGTACTTTTGGTGTTTTTGTAAAAGAGCTTCATCCTCCTGCGATCCCTAACACCACCTGAGGCCTATAATTTTGATAAACTCAGTGAACAAACTCATTAAAACTTCCATTTGAGTTAGGCCTATTCCGTCTGCCATGCCAATCACATCTGTAGCAGAAGAGATAGGACCTGCTCGCGCCATTATCGTCGTTTCTAGCAAGATAGGGAGGTCCATTTTTTCCTCACACTGTACAACATCAAAGTCTATGATCTTGGCAACATTATTATCCACCATCTTTCTAAAGAGAATGCTCTCCCCAGTAGAGTCGCCAAATGTAAGATGTGGGTCTTTAAATACAATTAGTATTAAGCGAGGCATAATACCTTATCAAGATCATGATTAGTGCCAAATAACAATAAGAAATGATAACAAATGCAAGTCAAAGACAAAAAATGTTCAATAATCAAGCTTGTATTAAATGAAGTCTTTTACAGTATAAATGATCTGAAAGTGAAATAAATGGAAGAGACCCATAAGCAACTTGGTCGGAGTGAAAAGGAACAAGTACCCTTAGAGCAATAATAGCAAGGCAGTAACCTCAAGGCACTATGAATGCTCAAAAATGGTATTAATAGAGGCAAAGGGAATAATCACACTAATGATCTCATAACAAACACTCTTGTCTAGAGAAATCTCCAGAACATTTCTAGGTTCAAATTACTGCCTTGTAAATTATGTTGTTGGGTATTTATATGGTAGCAAGGTCACTCGAGTGACCTTTCTCGCATTAAATGGACCGACCCAAATTAATGTAAAGACACGACGTTATTAATGCTGAAGATAGTGCATTAAATGCACAATGTATGGTGTTTTGGAGGGAAAATTGTTTAGCCTATCAGAGGTATGGTGGCATTAATTAGGATGGGATGTGGTAGCTCCAAGGTCCATCCTAAGACGACTAGAAAGTACAGGCTCATTAAATAAGCTTACCACCCTTGGAATAAACTCACTTTAGTGCTATTTTTTGGAGCTCCTAAATGTTAGATGCCATGGCATCATAAAGTTGGTAAACAACAGTCTGTAAAGGACGCGTTGTCACATCAATCAAAAGGGTGGTTCATCGAACAAAGGTTGCTCAATTGATGATTGCTCGAGCAACTTATGAACTGTTGTGTGAAAAATTAAAGGCTATCTTTGGATAACTGTTAGGACCGGGGTCCCTCAAGGAGGTTCCCCAAGATATGGTAACTTGAGCATCTATTCAACTGTGTCTGTACAGACTATGGTTTTTCTTAAGTGTTCTAGGGGGGTTGAGTATTTCTTTCCCAACGTTGACTTGCTCCCAATCCTCTAATCTAAATCACTGCAAAGTTTCTAAAAATAAGGCTATTTGATAGAGCATGTGAACTCCCATGCCCTTCCAGACAGGGTTCCTCGAGGGTACTGATCAACTTCATAAATATACAAAGTAAAACTAAATTTTATATGAAAATCAAGTACAAAATCAAGTACAAGTACATCACAATTCTTGTTACAAATATATTGTCCTTCGAATGGTCTTGATCTCTGTGGAAGGTCCTGCGAGCAACTTCAGTATTCACTTTATCGTTAATACTTTATTTAGTAATAGATCATCCTTTCTAATCAATATTGGACTTAGACCCCCCTACACATACCATAAACTATTGAATATGGGGTGTCCTCGATGGAGTTTCACTTTGTAGTACGGTATCCCTAAAGGGCATATGGTAATTTGCCTAATCAGTTATTATATGTCTCTATCATCTTCTTGATGATGTTTTTGTTAGCGACTTCAACCATTCTGTTGGTTTGTGGCTTGTATGAGATGACTTATACTGTTTGATCCTGTATTCGTGTAGAATGTTTGAAACTTCTTTCTAGAAGTGACAACCTTTATCCTTTAACAACTCGTGAGGTATGCCAAAGCGGTAGATGATATTTCGTCGTACGAATTTGGACAATTTCTTATCATTCAGAATTACTTAAGATTTGGCTTCCACCCATTTTATAAAATAGTCGATGACAATCATGATGAATTCATGCTCTGTGGAGTCTTTGGGAGTTACTTTCCCGATGACGTTTATCCCCCAGTTCAAGAAAGGCTATGGCGAGGTCATGCAGTAGAGCTCTCGGGGAGGCAAATGATATCGTGGGGCATCAATTGACATTTGAGGCACCTCTTAATGTAGTTTGTACAATATTTTTGCATTGTGGTTCAGTAGTATGAATGTTAGAGTATTTTTACAAATAGGGTATGACCACTCATGTGCATGCCACATTTGTCGCTATGGATTTTGTCTATGATTTCGAGGCTCTCATCTTCGATGACGCCTCATAAGTGTTTTTTTATCGAGCTCTTTTTTGTAAAGATGGCTCCTATAAATGATGAATTGGGCTACCAATCTTCATAGGGTAAGTCAGTCTTTGGAAGAGGCAATTAATGGGTAGTGATTTTTATCGATGGGGTTCCATATGTCGTAATATTAGACCGTGGGTCCTACCAGTTTTTCTTCGATAGACTTTCAAGAATTATAAAGGTGTGCTTCTACTGGTTACGGTAAATGTGATTTTTGTAGTTCCCTTTGGCATGTCGATCATATAAGCTAGGGTGGCCATTGTGTCGACAAAGTTATTTTTAGCCCTTGGGAGGATGTTTAATTCAAGGTGTTCGAATCGAGTGGCTACTTCTCCTAAATTGGGATGGTATGGTTGGATATTGTCATTCTAAATCTTCCATTTTCCCAGTATATAACTGATAACTTGGAAGTAATATTTGTGGGCTTTCGAATCAGTGATCCCCATTTTCAGGGCGATTTTGAGTCCCCTGATGTAGGCCTTGTACATGACCATGTTGTCAGTGCACTCATATGTAATTTTGAGAGCGGTGGGGAGTCATCAGGAGTCAAGGTATATAAGGAGCATTCCTATGCTAAATCCTCTTTTGTTAAATGACCCATCGAATTATAATTCCTAAGTCTCTCTATCATTTAAGGTGAAGAGGTCTTCGTCTCAAAATTTTTCCTCATATTATTCTTTGTCTGACAGGTGTTACCCTGTGAGGAAGTCGAAGATGACTCATTCTTTAGTGGTCTTTTATGCGACATTTGTCATCTTAAACTTGGCTAACATCAGTAATAATTTGTCCATCCTTCTTGAAAGAGCGGGTTTCTCAAATAGGTAATTTAGGGGGTTCATCAATTATACGAGTCTTATGCTGAAAGACATCATGTAGTGGCATAGTTTGTGAGTAATCCATATGAGGAATTCATAAGCCTTTTCCAATGTGGTGTATTTGATACCATAGGATACCAAATTTTTGTTGACATATTAAAATGATCATTATTTTTGAGAACTCTCCATTTATTATGCTAGCATGGCTCTGATCGCTGTGTCGATTATGGTCATGTAGTGCAGGAGAGGTCATCATAGATGGGGAGCCATTATCACCGGTGGGTGAGTGAGGTACTCTTGTATCTTCTTGAATGTTTCTTGGCATTGGGCATTCCACGCTTTTAGGGGACCCTTTTTGAGTATTTGAAATATTGTTTCCTAAATGGTAGTAAGTTGGTTGATGAACTGACTTATTAATTATACTTGGCCTAGGAACCCTCGGACTTCCTTTTCTATTATAGGTGGGGGAATTTATCGTATGGATTTGACTTTAGGAAGGTCTACCTAAATTTTATCCTTGCTAACTATGAATTTAATAACTTTTCTCTTAGTAACTCCAAAGTCATTTCTGCGGGTTTAGCCTCATTTTGAAGAGGCATAATATTTAGAAGAATTTACAGAGTTTTGGAACATGTCCCTCATGATCATGTCATCCACGTAGACCTCCACTTCCTTGTGTATAAGGTCATGTAGGATGGCCGTGGTAGCTCTCTGGAAAGTCTCACTAGCATTTTTAAACCGAAGGGCATGACTTTATAACATTACATCCCCAAGGGGGTAATGAACGCAATTTTCTCTTGATGTTCAGGGTGTATTTTGATTTGGTTGTATACTGCAATTTTTTTGGAAGGACCGATTAAGATCATTGTAGTCTACTCACATTCGAACTTTGACATTGGTTTTGGGTGCTGGTACGATGTTGGCTATCTAAGTAGGGTACTCCACCACTCAGATGAAACCGACGAAGAGTTATTTTTCCTCTTCCTCCTTTAATTTTAGGGACCATTTGAGTATGAACTTGAGGAGCCTCTGTTTCACGGGTTTGGCGTCTGGGAGAGTAGGCATCTCATGCCTGACGATAACGGGGTCCATGTCAATCATGTTGATGTAGGACCAAACGAAAACATCTAAAAGTCGGCGAGGAGATTAAGAGATCTTTTTGTTTATTCTCATCTAGGGAGGACCTTATTTTTAACTGTTTGGGGGGTTTTGGAAGTACCTAAGTTTATGATGATGGTGTCATCCTTATTGGGATACATACTATTATTTTTCCTTTGGTCATGTTTTTGTTTATGTTTTTAAGTATTTTAAGTTCGCTTATCTATCATTGTTAAGTGTGAATTCTAATAAATTGTTGGATTCATGATCATCACGTGTAACACACACAAGCAAATACTAGAATCACTATTTACTATGCCATCGAAGGGGGGAAGGACTATATTAATAATAACAAGAAATTCTAGTTTATAGAGGGATACATTAAGTGAGGAGATAAGGGGGATCTTTAAGTAACAACACAAACCCAAAGGGCTCCATATGATGGGTGTGGGGATGCACTCGATAGGAGTCCAATTTTTCAGTACTACAGTTCCATTAATGTGGGTGATGAGGTAAGTTAGGCTCTACAGGAGTACTTTTAAAGGGACCTTTGAGGGTTTTGCAACTTTGGTACCAACTGTTGGTTAGGGCAAGATTTATTTCTTGATCTTGACTATCTTTTTCTTGTGGGTGGCCTTTGTGTTTTCGATTGGCCCTGTGAAAGGGTAGCTATAGGGGAATGCCTTGAAGAGGGCCTTCGATAAGAATTGATGACTTTTTTTGTTCACTGATAATCCCATGGGGGTTCTCTGGTCGTGTCTTAAGGTACGACCAAAGGTGGTATTTTGAATGGGTGGTAATAAAGTCTGGTGCACGGAGGTAGAGGTTGATCTTAAGGATGCTTACCAGACATCCTTTCTCTATAGTGGGACCTTGGGTGGTCGAGGCAATTTACTAACCATGGAAGCGTTCAGTGGGGGTTAAGTAAGAGTATTTTCATATGGCTATCAGAGAGGTCTTAGCTGGAAATAGCGTGGGTAATCCTCATTCAAGCACTGACTGGGAGGTTTTTTGGTCTTTTGCAATGACCCATGATACGTTGAGTCCAACCTGATTGACTTTGTGGATTTTCTCATAGTCAACGTATAACCATTTTTCATAAAGGATTTCCATTTCGATCTGTAAAGATCTCGTTGTTTCGTAACACTATGGCTCGGGGAGCCCATAATAGGGGAAATCCTCTCACTGGAGTCGAAAGTGTCCATTCCACCCTTGATGAGGGTCTTTGAGGTTACTGGTCATCATTGGGGGTGTACCTAAGACCATCTTTTCCTTTATATTATGTAACAACGACAAGTTCAAGGGTTTCCTGTTGATTATTTTTTGGTTTGAACCTAGGCATAAATCTAATCTTTTGGATGATTTAGGCGATTATATTGTGAATAATCAATCCTTATTTTTTCACGTAAGCTAGTGGGATGAGCCAAAATATGTTGGGGCATATATAGCTGCTGCCGTGATGGGTGTCCTGGAGAGGGGGAAGATAGTATTAGATAAGGTGGCCCAACTGCCGTCCCCTTGGATGGTGACCTCGGTGTTAAATGAGAAGCGGACCTTCATGTGCTGTGATGAGCGTATTTACTCCATGGAGTGCATCCAGGCCGTCCCGAGTAAGGGATTAAAATTGGCCAAAACGTCGAGTTTTTAAAATTCAACATTTCATTTTATAGTCCCTATTATGAGAGTGATCGTCATGGCCCTAAGTTCCTCTCTTTGAATGTTATCATAGGATTATATGACCATGAAAGATGGTGTAAATTCTGAGGCGGTGTATCCCTAACTGATAGCAGTGCGGTGGGGGAATACGTTGATGGTGGAGACATTGTCCACTAGTGCCAGGTGTATAAACTATCTATGGGCCCCAGTAGTAATATGTAATGCAAACTAATGATTTTGACCTTTCATGGGAAGGTCTTTATTAAATAATCTTATGTGTTATTGTCTGGTGATGTAAGCGATGGTGGTTGACATCTCGGTTGGGGTTAGATCCGTAGGCACAAAAGCATTGGATAACAGACGAATGAGGGCGACTGGGTGTTCCCATGATGTAGTTAGCAACTACCAAATGGTAATTTTAGCTGAGGTTCACTGGAGTTGTTCTTGGATCTTATTGTTCTCCTGAGGATAGGGTATGATGGTTAATGTGAGGGGAACCTCCCTCTTTGTCAGTAGGGTTAGGAGGATCAGAGTGTAGACCTGACCAGGTGAGGATATCAACAACTCTGTTCTGGGTGAGTACGGGTTTTGCTCGAATTTTTCGTTCATCTTTATCTGGGAATAACGAGAGACCAGTCAAGGATATGGGGTTGACGACAGACACTTTTGGATTTTGGGCCATGACTCTTGTCCAATCTAATATAAGGGCTTACTTCAGGCTCTTGAAAGATCCATCCTGTATTTTTGAGAGGGCTTGGGACATGGAGTTATTTATCCATCATACAACTATATATGAGTTTCGAGTAGGGGTGGGGATTTCTTCCACCATGTCTAAGAATTAATTGTCTATTTAGTTAGGTATCCCTGGTAAGGGTTCTTTGGACATTGAGGATCCCGACCAAATGTCATCATCAAAGGATAGTTCTTAGTATTCTTGGTCATTAGGAGGGGATCCATCTAAGATAACCTGTTGGTGCTCTTTGTCAGACGAAGGTGGCTCTGGTTCCTCTAGATCGATTTATTTAATGATGTTATCCCTTCTCAGAAGATGTCCCCATAGTAGAATTGATATTCTATGCATTTCGATCCACAGAGAGAGATTTCATAGACAAACTTGGTGAGAGTTAGTGCAAATACCACATATTATAGGCCATCGAATTTTCCTAGAGCATGGTCATGGGGAGAGGTCAAAATCTAGCCGTGAGACGAGTATATCTAATTCATTCTTGGGATCGATGGGGTCTTCCTCGAGTAGAGGGATCTCATGGTTATTATCTACTATGGTGGAGTCATACATGATATCTTGTATTCCTATGGGCAAATCATTCCATCTAGTATCTTGGATTCTCTAAGAAATGTCGATGCTGGGATGCCAAAGTTCTCCCTTAATGTTGAAAACTGAAGAGGTGCCCCCCTTGTATAAGAGGCTTTATTTTATATTATCTGTATTGTGACCTCGCTTCTTCATGCAGTAGGTCTAGTGTTCATGTTGATCAATATGATAAAGCTCCTCTTCCGTGGCTCTATATCCAATCCCGAATCTGTAGTCTCGAATACTAGGGGCTTCAAAGGATGTGGGACCTTATTCATATAACTCGAGACCTTTTCTTGGGGATTAGTCCCATTATATCATTATTTCCCAGACCTGCGTATGAGTTCCCTTCGATAATGAGGAGACGATTGAAGCAAGTCACTATAGTACAATTGGTTAGGATCGGATGCTCGAGATCTGAGAGTATATTCTATTTGGACAAAAGATGTGTTCCTTGCATATGGAGAGAGTATAGATCTCGATCCTATTATCCGTGAGGGGTAAATATCACTCCTGTTGTCTGCTCGTATCATGTGGTTGGTTCCCAACGGGTAGACATTTATCTCTAATTCTTAGTGAGGTGCACGAGTGAGTAATCCATGTTGTAGGTCGTATTATGACCGAAATATTACTTGAACCACCGCAGTCCTTTGGTTTCCATGGAGTCGGTTACACCTCTCTTTCAGGAGACTCGGATGGGGTGTATACTCTCTAGGCCTTGGATTGGACCAATTTTTGGCTTCCCAAGTGATGTCTCTTTAGATAAAGTGGGATCTCAGCCTCTTTCTTTCGTTATAGAGTAACTAGTGATGATCTCGGTATCTCTAAGTAACATGATCATTGGCCTAGAGTTATAGGTCTACATCGTTCATCTATACTGGGGGAGTCAGATATCAGGGTAGCCAAATCACAGGTTCTTTCATTTGAAGGATGGTAGCCTTAGTGCTTCTACTACGTTTTAAAGAGTGGACTGAAGATGAGCTAGGAGTGAAGGGCATGTGGGTACTGATGTTGGTTTATGAATCATAGAGGGAAAATAGATAAACCTCTAGGGTAGGTCCATTCCTCACGTTGAACTGAATAGGTGCCGCAAAGATGATGTGATCAATTCCTGGAGGGCTTCATCGTACATTTCTTCCTAATTGGATGAATGATCAGTTTATTTTTAGAAGAGGGAAATGAATCTCAACTATTTGGAAAGCATAAATTTTATAACTAGGAAGAGTTCCAAGCTACGGTGGTTAATTTGTAGAAAATATTTGGCCATGACTACGATGATGATTTTATAGTGGGCGATGGCATACCTATAGGGGTAGTGGTTTGGAAGGGTGCGTGTGTCCTCATCATCAGTTTGTGATGGATGGGGACTATGAGGGTGTAAGGGTCTGTGTTTGGGAAAAGAGTGTCTGAAAAGGGATTAGTATCAAGATGATATATTAGGGGGTTATTAGAGACAATGGGTTTCACAAGATGAGTCTCCCCATGTCGATGAGGTCCTGGATGGAATACCTTAAGGCCCAATAATTATTTGTGATATGTTTCAGTCTCTTGTAGAAATCTTAATGTCAGTTAAATTTATAATTTTCATCCACGATGGACAGGGGAAATCTGGGGTTGAGAGGTCAAGGCGACCATCTAAATTTAAATCAGCGAAAAGCTGACTAAGGGGGGCTTCCATATTCGTAAAGTCTCTTGGATAGGCACGAAACTCTTTAAATGGAGGCATGGCTTGATAATTTCTAGGAGGGTCTAGTTGGAAGGGTGCAATAGTGGCTACCATAGTGTGGTCCTGATAGTGGACTGACTACAATGGTAGTGATATGGTATGTGGAGGCCTTGAGCGGGTTCCTATGGGTGGAGAACTGATTGGTGCCTAGTTGAGATACTTACGTAGTCTTGGAAGGTTGAACGACCAAACTCTCCTTGATCTTACACTCTATATGGATAAGGGCTTTAAAATCTGAGATTCGGTTTAACCCAAGATCACTTTATACTTCCTTCCATAGGTTCCTAATCATAATTTCTATTCGATCATTCTCTAAGGGATAACTAACCAATTGACTAACTCTCTCTTTAGAGAGTGACAATGATGACAACTGCATATCCCTCTTCATGTTTTTAAAATTTTAGGTCCTTGCAGCTGAAGCCAAATTCTTCGATCTATTCATACTACTTTTGGAAAGCATGACATATATCATCCCATGGTTTGGCGGTCCCTTTGCGCTTCAGGTCCATAAACCAGGTAAGGGATCCTCTGTACAACATATAGTTAACATCCTTTCCAACACTCATAGCTTGATATTCGAAACTAGCATCTGAAAGCGGTGGATGAACAAGTGGGCAGACCGAGAGCCCAATCCTTTGTAGGCATTGAAGACAGGAATTTTGAATTTTTTTGGTAAACGAGCTTTTGGATAGAGAGCCATATTTTTTTATGTTTGTGAGATCATCAATGGTTTGCATATTATTGATGGACTTTTAAAGGAGATGCGAATCAGATCCATATTATTTCCTCGTTTGGTGGTGGGTGAGAGACTCTTCAATTGGTGGAGGAGCTATATATTTGAGCTCACGGGGGACCTTGGAAGGTGACATTTGGTTACTCGGGGTACTGGTGATAAGGTTAATATTTACCATGTGGTGCGAGTGGTAAATGGAAATAGGGGGCGCCGATGTTATCAAGGTATCTAGTGCAAGGACTGGTGTAGATAGATCCTGGGGATTAAATGGTATTGCTTCAGCGAACACAAGAGGCGATGTTTCTGTGTTGGGGATATGAGGAGTAAGTAAGTTATTTCATAATTGGAGTGTAGCATTGGCCTCTTTGTAGATGAACTCGTGCTAGGTTTAATGCCATAATCTCGTTTTGCATGGTATTCTGTGAGGTGGTGATTGTTTTGAGTTGTCTTATAATTTTATCGATTGTTGACAGGGACTATTCTTCTTCAGTAGACATGGAGAGTACGATGGTGAAATCTTAATAATCATGGGTAGGGAGTTCACCGATGAAAACTAAACGATCGCACCGAGCGCATACTGTAAGGACAAATTTCCAATTGAGTCAATTGTAGTATTGGCCAAATTATATTTGACAAAAAAATTTGGGTACTATCAAGTCATTCAACTATCAAGAGTGAAAAATTTGGGCATCTGGTCTTACTCACCTCATCAAATCAATTCCAAATGCTCTTTTCCCGAAGGGTATATGACCAGGTTACTTTTATGTGTTGGAGACAAACTTAATTTTAATTAAAATGATTTTGCTCAATATTTTCAATTCAATTTAGTTATTTTAAAATATAAATTTTTCGTTGGAAATCTTCTTAGGTCATTCGAATGACCTGGTTTGAATGAACCTGTTCGAATAATTTTACTAACGAGCTTGTTCGCAAAATCTTCTAAAATCTCGTTAGAAATGTCATTCGAATGAACCTGTTCAAATGAACTTCCAACGACTTCCTTTGAAAAATGTTCTGAAATATCGTTAGAAGTTCATTCGAACATAGTAGTTCGAACAACCTGATCCAGTTTCGATTTTTTTTTAAAATTTTTGGCAGTACCTTTTTAGTAACTGTTTTGATCCACTACTTCAATTCTTTCTTTAATATGGATGAAAATAACTGTTTAGAAAAGGGCTTGCACTTTGAAAAAAAATAGTTATCTTCTCCTTTTAGAAAATTCTCTCCAGAACACCATTTTGATTGATCAAATTGAAGAATAAAACCCCCATACAATCTACATTGCTTTCATCATGGATGTATGCGGTGGAATTCTGCATGCTTGTTGATTGGAGACGGTCGTTGGGTTTCTGTGGATATCGAGACACGAGATGTGTTGTGCAACGTGTTGGAGCTTCGCGTACTACAAACGAAAGTAGAGGAGATGGAATCAACAAGTCTTAGTGAGTCAAGTGTGTAAGTCTTTTGAGCCTCTTTATAAAACCATATTTGTAGTGGATTTTTCTAGGCCCAGTTATCCGAGGTTTTTCCCATTTGGGTTTTCCTCGTAAAACGACATGTTGTGGTTGAGATTGTTTATTTTATCTCGCAAAATCACCTAGATGCATGTGTAGGTTAAAAAGATGAATTTGGGCTTAAATAATAACTTTAGTTTAATTTGGTGTTTTCCTCTGACTTACATGATAATTGTGCATGCTCACTTAGGAATTAGAAAAGAATATTTAAAATTGGAATATATCTACACTTGGCCTAATTTAAATTTGTGTGGAGAGTAGTCAATGAAATTGATTAAATCTATATAACCCTGCAACTTCAAATTGGTATCAGAGCTAGTCTCTATAAGTTATTTAGATGAATCTTGGAGGTTATATGGAAAGTTTTTCATGTAATAGACCACCTATGTTTGATGGAACTAACTACACCTATTGGAAAGCACATATGAAATCTGCCTTAAAATCAATTGATGAACGTGTTAGGGTTACTGTTGAAAGAGGATGGTCCCCTTCCACTATAATTGTTGATGATGAAACTGCTTTAAAACCTGTAGATAATTGGAGTGAGGATGAATTGAAATTATGTAACTTTAATTCTAAAGGTTTGAATGCATTATTTAGTGCCGTGACTTTCGAGGAATTTCTTCGTATCATGACTTGTGAAACTTCAAAGGATACTTGGAACATTCTATAAGTTACTCATGAGGGAACGAGTGCGGTTGAAGAGTCTAAACTTCCAAATTTAACCACTCAATTTGAAATCTTCACCATGAAATAAAGTGACACATTTGATGAATTTTATGCCGTATTTTCGATATCGTTAAATCATGTTTCAACTCAGGTGATAAAATCCTAGAAAATCGTGTAGTCAAGAAAATTCTTAGATCTCTCCCTAAGCGTTTCATTCCGAAAGTCGCGGTTCTTAATTCTTTAGGAAAGTTAAATTCTTTAAAACTCATAGAGTTTGTAGGCAATCTCCAAACATATTAACTAGACATGTTTCCTAAAGATATCAAAACAAAAGATAAGGGAGCAGCCTTAAAATCTAAGAAACAAGAATTGTATGAATCCGAAGAGTTCGATATGGATCTTGATGATATTGCCTTACTTGCTAAAAAAATTAAAAAGTTTCTTAAGTTTGAAAAAATAAAACTCTAAATATGAAAAACCTAAATTTGAGAAAAACAAAAACAAGACAAGTAGGAGTTTTAATAATCAGGATAAAAAGAAGTTTAAGAATGACAACTTCGAAAGAGATAACTTTAAAAAGGATGATTCGAAGAGATGAGTGTGAGGGACGAGGTCATAGAGAATATGAGTGCCTCACTGAGGTTAACAGACAAGGTAAAGAAAATCCGTTTATAATGCTACTCTTAGTGGCAGTGAGATCGAGTCCGAGGATTCCGATGATTCTGTCCCTTGTAGAAACAACTTCACCGCCTTTATGACAAGTCATGCTAGCGATTCAAGTGAGTCACATCCTAATGTTGACAATTTCTAGCATGATCTTGAGGTAATATTGAGAGTGCGCTAGCAATCAATGATTAACTTGTTTAATTAAATTCTAACTTTTAATCTCCCAAATCCTAACTCTTTCAACCAAATTGTGACATACTAAATAAATCAAACCAAGCATGCAAAGTCAATCACAATATGAGGAAAAATCCTCTAAAGGGTCAAAATCATTTATTTCACTATAATATGTAACGACTTGCAATTACAGCAAAATACAATTTTGACGCACGAATACCCACAGGCGTCGGTTCATCGCCATCGTCATTTGTCAGCAAGAGGTCCCGAAAGAATTCCAATATCAGCAGTGGATAAAAACCCTTTTTCTCCACAAGGTTACTCCAAGATGAGTAGAATAATTGTATCTAGGGTTTAAAGATTCACACAAATGTTTGGGAAGGATTTGTGAATCAAAAAGGCATTAAACCTTAACAAAATAAAGTCTATTTCTGGGTAGAATATTTGTAGAAATGACAGTGCCAAAATACTTGGAAAACGTGTAGAATGACACTGCTTTAAATACAAAATTTGAGGCGGCGCGTTGCTCGAACGAAGTACATGTGTCGCTTGAACGTCAGGCCACGTCACTCGAACGACTTCGCGTGATCGACCAGCCAATCTCGCTCGAACGACGTCAGCGAGATTTTTTCCCTTCGCCTCTACACTTAGAAAAAATTCATTTTTTCGAAGTAAAAACGTTCCGTCCCTTTAAAAATATTTTATAAAGATTTCCCAAATATTTATGTAAATAATAAACCCTCCAAATAAATTATTTTACCACAATCGTGAGTGGAGTAGTGGGAATGGTTGAAGAGTACGTTGCATGTTGCGTGATGCACGTATGAAGATGATGGATGCGTGGATTCGTATCAAGGCCATCGTGGATGATCGTGTTGACATGCCGAATGTATCGGTATCAGACATACTAACTGTGATCTAGGACAAATCAAAAATTTCCTAGATTATAACTCGAACATTTATAAAACCATTCCCTTAGAAATCTCCCCCTATGTCTATGTCGTTACATACATAAAAAATCCGAATTATTCTACCCAAACAAAAACTAAATGACATACAATTTAATATCCCCATTAAACCCCAAAACTGGAAATACTAAATGCATGTCTTCAAACAAACTTCAACATCTTCAAATCTCCAACTCTTCAATCTTTCTTTGTCATCATCAGGGTGTACAATAAAAATAATCCTCAATTAAGTACCCACACACATGAGAGAAGAAACAATACCCACGACGCGCAACAATTTGAAATATAATGATAAGCAAAAGGAAGCAACAAGTTATGCTCAAGCAAATCACTATAAAAACAAACATAATTCTCCCCATAGTTCGTTCTCCCCCTTTTTATGATGTCCCCAAATAGACAAATATGAAGAACATAAATAAAATGCAGATGGATAATGTCACAAGGTAAACAACTTTCTCTTTTTAAATTTTACAAAATTTTTCTCATAAAATATACAACAAATAATCATACCATGAAAGAACACCAAAACAACCAAGTCGGTGATAGCGAAAATGTAGTGACGTGAACAAATTCGATAGGAAAATCAATACATACAATCATAACATATGTGCACGATGAATGTTGGAGACTCCTAACGAATGAACTCAATATCTTCCTTAGGTGTAAGAATAGTGGAAGTAAAAGAACTTGACTTAATCAAATCAACAAATCAAAGCTCAAAGTGATTTGCACACCAATAATGTCCAAAACATGTTAACGCTTTTTCATGACTTTCAAGGATGTGCAAACCCGTTTTTCATTTCTTTCCATCCAAACTCCCTTATAAATAATTATACATTATATTTTTATTTTGAGGTGATGAAACTAAAACCTATTGGCCCATTTGATTTGGCATATTTCGACTTTTATTGCCATGTATTTTTTTTTCGAGATCTTTTCAAATGGTGGCTTTCACAATGAGTAAATTTTAAACTCTCGCAGCCCTTTCCCGTGATTCACTCATCATATTTTATTGCAATTAAGTCCTCACGATAAATGGTTTTTACATGCACTACTATCTGATCAAGTTTTATCGCATTTTGGTCAGTGTATAGACATAATTGAGATGGAAACACTCAAGCCAATATGTGATAGACAAGTTCAATACTCAAATAATACCGTGCATGTGTGCAATAAAGGAGATAAGTATCCAAACATGTAGAAGATATAACAAATCACATCTCAAAGGCTACAAACAATGTCAAGCACATGGATGAAATGATGTAATATCTCAAATCAATATCAAACAGTCACGTGGAATATGGAAGGAAGTTGTGACTATGGCTATCTTAAATGTTCATCCATAAACGGTGTAAACAAAATACAAAACTCTTTTTGCGTTTTTAATTTTTTTTTATAAAACGAAAATCTTTTTTGGATTTTTCAATTTTTCAAAACAATAAAAAAACAAAACATACAAATAGTGATAAACATGATACAATCTAGAGATAGGAATCAGATGATTTGGACTGGCAAAAAGTGAGCTACCTTGGTCAACCGATCCACAATCACCCATATGGAATCGTAACCCTTCTACGATGTGGGAAACCTTGTGATGAAATTCATGGAAATGCTCCCCCATTTCCACATAGGTATCTCTAATGGCTGTAGGAGCCCTGGAGGTCTCTGGTGGTCTACTTTTACTAGCTGATAAGTGGCACACTTCGAAACAAACTCGGCGATGTCCTTCTTCATTCCACTCCACCAATACTGTCACCTCATATCCTGGTACATCTTATTCCCGCCGGGATGTACCATAAATCGAGATCCATGCAACTCTGTCATCACCGCATATCGTAGGTCCTCCTTCTCTGGAATAATTATATGCCCATTAAAGCTTAAACCTCCATCTGAACCCACAGAATAAGACTCAACTCCCTCGGCTAGAAGTTGTACAATCTGATCCTGATATAACGTGTCGACTGTCTAGGCCTGTATTACTCTCGTCATAATCTGGGGTGTAACGATCATGATAGACATGAATGATCGGGCTACTGCATCCTGGTGTCCCAACTCCTTCCATTTTGCCTTCCACACCTCGGCCATGTCACCTGCTGGCCTCCGGCCCAACGCATCAGCTACTACGTTAGTCTTCCCCAGGTGGTAATGGATATTGAACTGGTAGTCCACAAATTTAAGCCACCTACGTTGACGTATGTTCCATTCTCTCTGAGTGAATAACTACTATAGTGACTTGTGATCTATGAACAGGCAAAACTTCTCCCCCAACAGATAGTGTCTCCAGATCCGAAGAGCAAATACGACTGTTGCTAGCTCCAAGTCGTGGGTGGGGAAATTCCTCTTGTGAGGCTTAAGCTTACGGGAGGCATAATCTATAGCCTGATCCTCCTGCTGAAGTACACCTCCAAGTCCCTATAGGAATGCATTGGTATAGACTAAGTACTCCACTCCCGGTCTGGGCAGTGTTAGAACTGGTGCTTAAGTCAGCTTGTCCTTCAGCTCATCGAAAGCCAACTGACAAGCATCATCCTAGATAAATGGCACCCTTTTGCGAGTCAAGTTAGTCAATAGACCCGTTATCTTCGAGAATCCCCGAATAAACCTCTTGTAATAGCCTGCTAACCCCAAGAAACTCCGCACCTTCGTCGGGGTCGTGGGTTGTCGCCACTCCCTCATGTTGACACCTTGTTTGGGTCCACCGATATTCACCTATTTGATATGATATGCCCCAAGAACTGTACCTCTCGCAGCCAAAATTCACATTTCTCGAATTTGGCGTATAACTCATTCTCCCATAAAGTCTGCAAAACCTTACATAAGTGCTACGCATGCTCGTCCTCGGTCTGTGAATAAATCAGGATGTTATTTATAAAGACAATGACAGACTGATCTAAGAACTTTCTAAACACTCTGTACATTAATTCCATAAATAATGTCGGTGCATTTGTTAGCTCTAGGGGTGGCAATTCGGGCACGAATACGACAACACGACACGA
This sequence comes from Sambucus nigra, assembly GCA_949130495.1. Lineage (NCBI taxonomy): Eukaryota > Viridiplantae > Streptophyta > Magnoliopsida > Dipsacales > Adoxaceae > Sambucus > Sambucus nigra. The sequence continues at coordinate 95,333,104 of OX422211.1, forward strand.
CCCAACATGAAATTAGCACGAAATTAAAATGGCTTGTCGTGTTCATGCCGTGTTCAGGCCAGGTTTTTTTGACTCACTAGCGGGTCGTGTCGTGTTCGTGTAAAAAATATGACACGAAATTGGTCCGAAATTGGCCCGTTTTAGCCCAATTGCAACACGATAAGAAAACAACCCAATTGTGTCCCAATTAGCCCAAGTAAGAAACTCCATCTCGTGTAAAAAAAGAACCCATCTTCAATTGGCCCAACAGGTTATCGTGTTTGGTCATGTCCATTGTGCCAAATTGACACAATTGTTTTTTATCGTGTTACTCGTGTCAGGTCGTGTTACTAACGGGTCGTGTTCGTGCTAGAAAAAAAAACATGCTAGCGGATCGTGTCGTGTTCATGCCAGATAAAATTGTGTCGGGTCGTGTCGGGCCAGACCCAAACACAACCCATTAGCACGAATTTCCATCCCTAGTTAGCTCGAATGGCATAACCTAAAACTCGTAGGATTCATACCTCGTCAGAATTGCAGTATTAGACACATCCTACTCCCTAATCCTCAACTGATGGTACCCTGACCTCAAGTCTATCTTCGAGAAGAAAGCTTCTCCCCTTAGCTGGTCGAATAGTCATCGATTCTGGGCAATGAATACTTATTTCGTATTGTGACTTTATTCAACTCCCAATAATCTATGCACAGACATAAGGATCCATACCTCTTCTTCACAAATAATACCGGGGCACCCCAAGGTGAGGTACTCCGCGGATGAAACCCTATCCCAACAACTGATCAATATGATCCCTTAGCTCTCTTATCTCTGTAGGAGCCATACGGTAAGGCGCACGAGCTATCGACCGAGTGCCCGATGCTAAGTCAAATAAAAAATTCTATCTCTCTACTGGACGGTAGCCCTGGTATATCTTGAAACACATTGTCATACTCACGGACGATTGGGATCGAATCAAGAAGAATCATAACTCCCGTAGAGGTCTCATCCTCTATATAGAATAAGTGGGTGGACGATACTCCCTCGGGGCGAGGCATCGCCACTAAAAACATCTCCTGACTAGGGATAGCGAAAACTATGATCCTACTAAAGCAATCAATGATGGCCCTATACTCGACTAGACAATCTATCCCGATGATAGCATCATACTCGTACATATCTAAAACAATCATATCGATCGGTAAGATCAATCTACTAATCTTTATGCCCACTCCCCGACATATAAAGAATATCAATGACCCATAGCCCAATGATGAATCTACACTAGTGACTATGCTCTCCTTCGTGTCCAATAACCCCGTGGCGCATGCAAAACTAGTGCCAATGAAACTATGTGAAGCCCCCATGTCAAATAATATCCGCCCCAAAGTCCCCTGGAGAGAAAACATACCCTTAAACACGGGTGGTGCATGTGGGACTACAACCTAATGGACATTGTAGACACGCCCGTACTGTTGTTTCCCATGCTGAACCAGAACTGCTGGAATAGCAGGCAAGGATGGGACTGGTGCTGGCACTAGAAGAGCGGCTGGGAAGATCGGCCTCTGTGGCTCCTGATGAGCACCTTGCTGCTGAGGATACTTATCCTTATCGGGGCATTCAAATTGTCTGTGTCCAGTCTTGCCACAAGTAAAGCATTTCCCAACAAAATTTCCCCCTTTCTGCCCCTGTTGGCCATTGCGACCTCTCCCTTGACCCTGCTAAAACTACTATTGGTCCAGTGGCCCTGCTGACCCTGGTGGACATGTCTGAAACCTCCTTGTCCCTGAAGGAAGCCCTCTGCTCTGAACCTCTTAGCAGAATCCCCATGATGGGTACCCTGCTCAGTCTGTCTCTGCTGACTCTGAGCTGCTGATGCCCCACAGGCACTACCTCCACCTGTCCTACCCTACTGGCTGGAGTCACCTACCCGCTTTTTTCCCTTAACATAGAAGCGATGATCCTGGAAGTATAGTAAAGCAGCATTAAGTATATTGGTATAAGACTGCAAATAGAGGTTGCCCAGAAGATGCCGTCGAATCCTCCAAGTCGAAGTGAGCAGCTAAAGGACTGCTCACAAGAAATGAACTCTTATAAAATGATTTTATTCGAAGAGAGGGTCTTCAAGGCCCCTCTCAAGAAAAAACGATTTTAAAGGAGAGGGGGTCCTCAAAGCCTTCCCCTCAAGATTGACAGTTTTAGACAAGGAGGTCCTCGAGGCCTCCTCTCTCAAGTTTACAAAGTTTGTACCACAAGTTATCGTTTCAAAAGATATTTATGAAATTAGATATTTTATCTCCAATGGGAGACATATTTGCCTTTTGACTTTAGTTTACTCTAGGTAGAACCTGTCTAAGGGAATAAGCTGCTGCATATAGGTAGGGACAAGGTTCTAAAAAATGCGGGGCGTGATTGAGGCGTGAAGGCCAAGCCTTAAGCCTTAGAAGCCTAGGCGGGCCTAGGCGTAAAAAGGCGTGAAAAGGCGTTTAGGCCTTCTTAATATATTTTAATATTTTTTAACCATAAGAAGGCTATTAAAATACAAAAATTGCACATACCATAAAAATATGTCTGAATATATGCAAATTAAAATACTATCTGATTATTTTGGATAAGATAATGGTCCGGTTTGTAAACAAATTCTTTAAAAGGCGACATCGTTTCACTAAGGCATTGTTTTTTAGAAAAAAGTGTACCGTAAGGGTTTTACCAAGAATAAGGCGTGAAAAGCGTAAGGCGAGGTGTTTCTCCTAAGCCTTAAGCCTAGGCGTGCCTAAGCGGAGCCTAGGCGGGTTTTTTAGAACAGTGGGTAGGGATAAATGGTACACTGCAGACCTTGTCTCTCACCAACCCTCTCATTTTTGGCGCCAAAAAAAGTGTCAACTCATCCCTAGTGCCAAGTATAAATAGGATCCCTGGGCAAGGTCAAGAACGGGAGAAAAACTCAATAACACCATTACTCTGTCAAAGTCACACCAGAACCTCCTGGTATTCTCTCCCTGCTCTCTCTCTAGTGCTAAGTTCCTTGTTCTTTCACACCGCACTGACAACCATCACTCCTAGGATTTCTGTGGAAGGTCATCTTCTTGCAGGGAGGGAGTTCCAGCTTGAGCTCCATTTTTACCAAAAGGAGAAGGTTGCAGACAATGTCCACTGGAGTGGGTCACGCGTAACCCTTTTTTAGTTATTCATAGACCCCAGTCTCACTACCCTCCTACAATTGTACTTTTGTAAATGTGATGGTAATGTAAAAGATTTTTGTTATAGGATTAAGAAAAACTTTAAGGTGACAAACAAACCTCACTTTGGTGAAGTTTCTTTTGCGAGCATGATTTTTATTTCCTTTTTAAAAAAAATTTAATGCTATTTTTTCACAAATTGAAAATATTTGTCTACACTAGTTCAAAAGATTTAGGATAAAATATCAAGACGAAATCGGTTTGGACTAAGAAAGAAAAATGCCTTGTTCTTCACAAGGAATTTGTTGCCCCAAATGACTCACAATAGTATTTTGATAGTGAGTGTTCTAGGCATATGACCGAAAAATACAATTTACTTTCTGAACTTATTATGAAAGAACTCGATTTTATCGCTTTTGGTGATGGGAACAAATCTGACATTAAATTAGGATTATCTCACGAAAAGTTCGTATTAATTTTCATCCCTATCCTTAAGCTCGCTCTCTATTTCTCTCTTAATCTCCATCATTTTTAACTTTTATTCTAATTGAACCAAATTATTCATTTCAGAATATCAAACGTCATATAAAATTTAATTTAAACTGATTTCAAATTCACTAAAGTATAATTGACTAATTCCAAATGAAATGATTTACATAATCAAAATGTGTTTGGTAAACCTCGTCTAGTAAGGATCATTTGGAAGTTGATCTAATTCAACTAGAAATCATATGGAGTTCTCCACATTAAATCATAAACCTTGTAATAAAACTCACATCTCTGTCAATTATATAATAGTCTTAAATCAACACACATCGTTGAAAATTCATAAGTTAACTACTTATCAATTAGGCTTAACCACTAACTATTATAACATAGTGTAGAAAAGAAAGAGACGTAATGGTAAAGTCATAATTTTTTTAGCTGACAAGTCTTTTTAGTCGCATCCCAGATCCTTCTTATATGTACCTGAATCCGAACCTCCTGGCGAAAGAGAAAGAGAAGGAATTTGCGTGAGTAAAGTGTCCAATAAGTTTAAACAATAATTGACAAAAGAAAATAAGAAAATTCAAAATAAATAATATTGTTTTATTTTGCATAAGACATTGATAAAGGGAATAATTAGGGGAATATTATAATTGATGGAAATAGATATTGAAGAATATATGATAAAACCCAAAAATTTGTAAACAAATAAAATTGAAAGAACTTATAAGTTGAAGATTGTTTGATCATGTAGGTGAAATTATCCGTCGATATTGATATTGGCACTCTTAAACATATATCTTCTGAACTTTCGGGATACTCTCGTCGCACGAAAATCAATGAAATGCGTAGTGAAAAATATAGATGAAGAAGATAGTAGTTTTTTGTATTGTTGTCGTAGAGAACCCATATATGTAACCCAACAATTAGTCGTTTTTTTGTAAAAATGTGGATATCCTCAAAACTCTCAACTACTTAGTCGATTGTACCTAATTAAAAGACTAAGTAAGAAATAAAAGATATAAAAGACAAAAAGCATGACTAATTATTTAATTGAAAAGAGTTTTTCAAAAAATTAAGAAGTGTTTCGGACAAATCCATGTATTCCATACAAATGTATCTTTTATTACAATTTAACTTACAAATTTCAAACACTCCTTTACAAAAAAGAAATGCAAAAAGGCATGTTATTTTTTATAAAAATATTACCCATTTAAAATAAAATGCATGTAATTTTATAAATTGTTTGTAGTTTTACTATTAAAAAATTTAAAATTTTAAGCATTTCTCTTCAAATAAAATATATGCAAAAAAACGCGTGCTTTTATATAACATTAGTAAAGTATACTTAAGAAATGTATTCAAAGGTGCAACCTTTTTTTCCCTTTTCATTATGTTTTACCGTACTTGTCGTTATATATAAATATGCGAACATCAAGCCTGTAGTCATGGCATAATTTTTGGAGATTTCACACTTGGTATTTTGTTGTATCTATTTACACTTTGATTCAGTTAAATTTATATGTGATTCAATACTTTTTTATGTTTGAGAGTTTAAGAGTTTTGAAAAATTTAATTTAGTCTCTGTTATGATCGAGAGTTTTGAGAAATCTAGTTTGGTGTTTGTGTTTCTTATGTTGACTATTTGTTTGAATCTTTCAAAATATATTAGTTATTAATTTTGTGTGAATCGATTTTTATTTTGAGAATATAATTGGGTATAAATATTGTAAAGAGAGAAAAATAAAATAGGTGGACATGAGCGGAGTATAATTTCAAAGTCGCACGTAGAAATATTGCAACAAAGTCAAAAGACATATAATTCAAATACAAAAGATTACTTTTAATCTTATAGTCAAAGGGGCTATGATATTGCGCTTTTGCGGTGGTGTAAAGCACAGTCAATATGATTTCGATTAGACATGATCCAATAACTGTTGAATCGCGCACCTAAAAGGAAGTGACTCTTCATAAACAGTCACTAAAATTGTTATAAAAAGAGTTCCAGGCCTCTGCTTTGAATACCGAAAATTACTATGTTCTCCTCTCGCTGTCTTCTACCTTTTGGCATTTACATGTTAACTTGGTTTGATCGAACTGTACATAGTTTGCATCAAATAAGGAACATCACGACATTGTATCCTAAAAGCAAATTTCTGCTATAAACTCCATTGTCTACTCGTTGTTTTTTAACCGAACGAGAGAAATATTGCCTAAAAGAACAATTGAGACTCTTTAGAAATTCAAATTAAGCTTATAGATGTGTAGCTTACACAAACCGACCAAATTTTGTCTTTGATGTCCCACTTTGATTTTTAAATAGGCTTTATTTATAGCACATCTCATATTTCTTAATAAATTTGATTTAATAATATTTATATTGAATTGATGTTAGCTTTTGGGCTGGGATCAAATACAATCATTTCATAGTTTTGCTCCACTATTAATTGATGACAATAAAATGTATTTTTATTTGCTAGACTTCAATGTTTTCAGGTAGTATTTAGGATGTGAAGTTTTTGATGGTAATATTTGTGAAAAATGTTGAGTAATCTTAATTCACTTCAACTTTTCTCCTTCTTCCCTGACCGTTTATTTCCTCCACCCGTTTGTTTCCTTTTCAAAACTACTATTTTTTATAAATTACGTACAATATTTTTTAAATTACATACAATATTTGTAACTACGTATACATAATTGTTTTACTATTTTTTTTGTAAATTACGTATAATATTTTTTAAAATAAAAAATACTTTATCATTTTAATTTTTTTTAATTTAAAAATCATTTGAACTGTTTTATAAAATAAGTTGTTTTTAAACTTTTTTTCACTGTTAAAAAAAAATTAACTATTTAAAATCTATTTCTTTTAATAAGAAACCGTTTTTCATTGGTTTTTTATACATAAAAGAAATGGTTTTAATGATTTTTTAACTTTTGAACTAAAAATAAATGTTGTAAAATAACAATTTTTACCTTTTTTGAATTTTTAAATGAAATTAAGAAACTATTTTAAAGATAAAAAGAACATTATAACGATTTAATATAAAAAATTCAATTAATATAAAAATTGTTTCACTATTCCTTTTTAATAAATTACGTACAATGTATCTTATATATAAAAGTTGTTTTCAATTTTTTAAAAATTGTCCTTTTTTAATTTAAAAAATGTTATTACTGTTTTATAAAAAAAACTTATTTTTTAATAAAACAAAAACTTTATTAGATTTTTGCGGAATATTATGTAGTTATACTTCTTTTACGTGACTTGTGGTCACAAAATACTCTGAAGTTTTTACTCAATTTTCTAATTTTGCTTAGCATCTTTAATGTGTTTGAAATTTCTCGAATGTTTTTATTCATTAACGTATAATTCGTGCATCACACGAATTTTCTACTAGTTTATATATAAAGTTGTCTACATTAGAATACAAGTTTATTGGTTAACGATCTTTGAAAAGTCATTAAATCTTGCAAGTGATTACACACCCTTGGAAAGTGAAAGACGATGTAAAAAATATATAATAATAGTAGGCGAGGAGATGGTGGATAGTATTTTTTTGTTGCTATAGTGATAAGCCATTTAGAAATATTATGCCGAGTTATTCATGAATTATAATCCTTTTATAATTTAATTTTTCCCTTTAATACTTGATTTAATAATTCATGTGCTCTTTCCATTCTCCCACACCTTTAGCCAAATATTGTGGAGATTACAAATACGTATTGCTCCCAAACTCTAAGGGCAACAAGATAAGTACCATCTACCGCTTCAAGAGAAAGGCCCTTTTGGAGTGTATACTTGGGCTTGCTTATAATTTTGAATTTATGGTCTCGTCCAGATTGGGTTCAAAGGTGTATTGTGTGAGTTTGGGAAAAAATAAGATAATATTTTCTTCTCTCAAAGAAAATACTCATTGTTTCCACAACATAAATTCGGGTGTGCTAACAACTAATAATTAAACGATAAAATGTAAAATTTTCTTTTGACGGGCCCATATAAATGTTATGTTAAGAACTTCTACAATTTATGAATCAAGGACTCCTCAAATTTTCTATTCCATTCAAATTTTGATTTTAATAAAAATATTTTTGCATCTTAAAAGAAAAATAATACTAGGAAGATACATTTTTTGAACCTTTTTTAACACAATGATGTAGCAAGTACAACGTTGGGTGGTGTTTATAGTTAACGTGGATTAATTATAAAAATCACTCAATATGTAATTAACACATCACTAGGTTAAAAAAAGGTTTCAAACAATTAATCTCCCTTGTATTACACTAAAAAAAATTACAAAAAAATGTTGAGAACCCTAAAAGCATAATCACTACTTTCCAAAAGTCCTAAGAAAATCAAAATGAATTATAGGACCTTTTGAATCTCAATTAGCATTCCAATTACATCCAATTCTATTACCCGATCTCTACTTTTATTTGAGTTAAAAATATGGTGGCACTAAAGACACTTTAAAAAAAACTCCCATAACATCAAATAAAAAATAAAAACATTAAATTACATCGGATTTACAGGACAATTGACCCACCAAATTTTCAAGTTTGACACTTTACTTAGATCTGTTAAAATCTCATAAAAACTATGAACATATATCGAATAGTCACTTGAGTATTTTTAATGCACATTTAATCAAAGTGTTTTTATTTTGTTTCAAAAAATTTCTCAGCTCATAAAAACACTTAAAAAAGTACACATGCAAACTCATTTACTCACTTCCCTCCACCCCCACACCTCCCACCCCCCACTGTTAAAGCTCCGACAATCGTCGTCGGAGCTACGAGGACCCCATCTCCGACGAGGGAGAGAGGAGCTCTGGCACTGGGAGGGATCGAGTGTCGGTGTGTGGCAGTGTTCTAAAAATACGTGCCTAGGCGGCCTCTAGGCGCGAGGCTTTTTAGATACGCCAAGTTTTGGCGCTAGGCGTGGTCAACGTTTTTTGGGGTAAGGGGTGAAAAAACGAGTGTTTTTGGGGGTAAGGCGTGAAAAAACGCGAGTTTTTTAGAAGGGGTGAAAAAAAGAAAGTTTTTTTGTTTTTTTAGTATTTAAAAAAAATAGTATTTTAACTTACAAATATTTAAATATATTTTTAAGGTATGTACCATTTTAGTATTTTTAAAAACCTTGTCCTAGTAAAAAAATATTAAAATATATTAAAAAGGCCTAAACGCCTTTTCACGCCTTTTTACGCCTAAGGTCCACCTAGACTTTTAAGGCTTAAGGCTTGGCCTCCACGCCTCGGTCACGCCTCCTCGTTTTTTAGAACACTGTGTGTGGGTGGAGGGAAGTGGGGAGGGGATACGGCTATCGCGGATCTTTAAAAATAAGCGAATATTAGGTTCATGAGTGTTTGAGGGACTATATAGGTTAAACTAAAAATAAGTGTATTTTTAAAATATATATATTTTTGTTGGGGATTATTTTGAGTAGTGAATATTTACTATATTTATGAATAGGACCTCGTGAAGAAAATTAGTTTTGAATCAAATTCATGTCACTCGTATGGTGTCGTGTCATGTTGTGTTATTTTTATTTGAGTTGTGTTCGTGTCCAAGAAAAAAATACAAATTCTTGCCGCGTCATGTTCGTATTCAAAAAGCTCTTATCGTGTCGTGTCGGCGCAAAATACGGCTCAAAAGCACGAATTGTCACCCCTAATTTTGATAGGAACAATGAAGAATTGTCGTTACGTAAACGTGCCTTACTTGTCAACCTCCCTTTTTTACCACCTAATTTTTTTCTAAAATAATTTGGGGTTCTGACTACTAAGGGACCCTAGGCGAAGACCAATAGTTTAAATCATTTGAGTTTGACTTTCCACTTTCGGATTGTGTTTCAAACATAAGATTTGAGTAATAGTAGAGGTGCACATATTGGAATCATAGAGTGCAACCTCTAAAAAAAAAAAAAACTTAAAAGAAAAAGCCAAGGCAGAAACAATAACTATCGTGCAAAAAATGGGTCAATTTTGAAACTTTCTTATTAAAACATTTCCTAGTACAGGTGTGAATGCAAATGGATCATGTGTGGCATTGAAAAATATTTATTTTTTTATTTTACTGTAAAGATACATAATAATAATAATAAAATTGGAGAAGTGTTCGAGTTTTTGATGTATGCGATAAAAAGGGAAACATTAACATACCGGCACAGGACTCGATGCAAGCTTCATGATGGCACACTGTGAGCGAGGTAAATGCACTGCCGGACGAAATACATGGACAACAAAATAAGGAGACGTTGTATGATCTCTCTCGTTAAGGCTCTTCTTTTCGATCCTTCCTGACTGCTGTCATCGCCACCGCCACCAAGTTTTCTTACTCCGTTGTCACCTCCTATGCCACCGCCAGAGGATGACGAGGTTGCCTTTATGGGGCCGCAGTTGCAATCTTTACGACGAAACTCACCGTTTAAGGCCAACTGGTGGGGACGCGGTGCTGCTAGGGTTTTTGACTTCGTCATGAACAAGGTTGGAGACGCGGTTAAGGAGAGTGCGCTTGACATTCTTATCCACGTTAGATGGTAACTTCTCAAAGATACACTATTTATCTAACCACAACATTCTATACCATATATAACCGGCTCTAAATCCGGCATTAGGTGATTCTATCTGATTCATACTCATCTTTGAGTCTGACCGAACTAATTTTCTCACCCTAAATCCAATAAGCCTCCTAAATATTAGGGACTTCAGCCCAATTTCATGCACCCCGGATTTCAATTCTTTTTATTAAAAAGATTGTATCCAACATAATTGATTGGATTCCAAAGTAAAAAGTAAAAAATAAATAAAAGTTTGCTTATACTGCTATTTTTTAGTGTTTTTAAGATTTTTCTTAATATTTTTAATATTTTTATGTTATTTTTTTATGAATCTCCTTAAATGTCTAAACGTCATACAAAAAGATTAAACCAAAATATAATATTTTTACTTTTCTAAAAAAACAGGTGTGTATACTTTGTGTGTGTGTGTGTCTATATATATATATATATACTAATGGATACCCGTGCCTGAAGACACGACAAAAATTTCGAAAGTACATAATCACAAAACAACAAAAATATTGTTCCCCAATTGTAATTTTTAAAAGGGGCTTTGTAAATTTAGGACCTATTATAATATGTATTTTGGAAATAGGACAACAAACATTTTATTTATGGTTTTAGTCCCTATTTTTGAATAAAGCCGCTGGCGCGGACCCATATTCATAAAACGTCAACCAATCACAGCATGCCACGTGTCCCTTTAATTTGAAAATAGGGACTAAAAATGGAAACGAAATGTTTGTTGTCCTATACCCATAATCAATATTATTTTAAGCCCTAAAATTACATAATCTATTTTTAAAAATAAACTACTTGCATATATGTGTGGTGGTGGCGACAACAATCGTGGGAGAATGAATATCATAGCATGTAGTGTTTATCGTGTCAAAAATGCACATAAAAAATATAACTCTCACAATAGAAATATTTATTCAATCCAGCGCACACAACAAAATACAATGCCTTATTTATCGCATCAACGACACACATAACAAAATATAAGGCCTTGTTTATCGCGTCAACATCAGACATAACAAAAATATCATAGAACACTTGATAAATATATTAATAGATTCATTACGTATTTACAACTTTTTTTAGACAATCTATTTATTACTAACTACTATAAATTTTTTAAACTTATTAATACATTATTTTAAAACATCTAAACAAATTAATACATGTTATAGTAAAAAAATAATGTACACAACCTTCAAGTTTATACAAATTTAATACAAATTTAGCACACAACCTTCAAATTTATAAACCTTAAGTTGTGTAATCAAACAAAGCAGCCTAAATAATTTGTCATCCTTGAGTTCCATAAAACCCAATATAAAATTCCATCTGCGCTAAAATAAACTGCAGAGAATGGCTTCCAAATAATCAAAGACAACTTCAAAATTTATAAATCTCGAGTTCCATCACCAAGATTAAGATTGTCATGAGATCAATTTTGTCATCCAATAGAAGAAACTTGTAAAACACAATAAAGAGCAGAATAAAGACGAACACAATAAAGAGCACAATTCCAACTAAAATCAATATTTGCTCTAGTAATCTGTTTAAGACGAACACAATAAAGAGAGAACAGAGCATACATGAAAATTAGACCTCAGAATAGTTGATCCTTTATGTCACTCGGTGGCTCTTCTACTTCAACGTAATTCATCTCTTGTAACTTGCCCAATTTATCCATTTTTTCGGCACACTTGTTCCTCTCGCTTAATATGTGAGTCACCCTAGCACCGGTGTCCCGAGATAGTTCAATGAAATCTTCAATTAGAGCACACAATGGGTGATTTTTTGCATTTTTCTTGGAAATCAATTGCACCACCAAGATTCAATCTGTCTCAATTTTGGTTCTAGATTTCGTTTATGGGTTTTAAACCATGATAGATCCCTTCCAGTTCATCTCGGAGAATAGTCGCTTTACCCTTCATATTGCCGTAGAATCCGACCACCCAAGCTCCTAGATCATTCCTGACCATGCCTCCGTAGCTGCCTCGTCCCGTGATATTATTACATCCTCCATCTGTATTTCCTTTCATAGTACTTGCAATAGGAAAATTCCACGCTATTAGAGTCAAGTTTGGTTCCTACACTTGTGGGGGGCTTTTTGAATGGCTTAAATTATCTCAATTTATATTCAACTACTAAAATTATCTCAATTTATATAAAGATGATGATAATTTCTAGTTGAACCCATGCAGTCAGTCTTGTGTGTTGCATTCAATTGGTTGTACACCTTTGTAAATCAGTGTCGTACATTGTAATAAATCAGTCTTCACGCATTCGTTGGCCAGGTCATACACTGTTATAGATCATTCCTCACACAGTCGGTCATGTGTGTTGCATTCAGTTGCCCTTTCATCCGCATTTCTAGTCATTATCTCAAGTTCTCTTTCAAGATGGCTAATATTTGTCATTAAAAATAGTATTTATTATTTACAATACGAAGAAATTCATTGCAAAAGTCATAAAAGGAACCAAGTAAATAAAACCGTTACTTTAATCCAAAGTTCTGTTTGTTCATAAAACAAACAATTTGTGTGCATAATTAGATCAAGTAACTAAACATAATTAGCTAAAAGAATAGATATTAAACATCAAGCATAATTAAGATTTAATAAATGAATAATATAAGAACATAAACTTGATTATTCGAATGATAGGACAACTATACAACTGTTTGAGTTGTTAGAACATAAACTTGATGATGCACTGTTTAGGTTATTAGATAAATATTCAAATGAAAAGACAATCAAACAACTAAAGATCCTAAGGTATTACTTTCAAATCAGGACAACACTACAACTGGACAATCACATTTTTCTGCGACTTACCAGTTTTTTCAGCAGTTGTTAAGCTTTGAGGGTGAATTTCTTCAGGTACATATGTAGAACCTTATTAATATCGATAAGTTACAATTCACAATCACAATTTCACCAGAAAAAAACATAAATAATCACCACTAAACACAAACGAAGTATAATTAATCACAACTAAATACAAAAGCCTAACTACAATTATCTCCAAGAGTACATATGATAGCATGCATATTTTTACATCATTACTATCAGACATTCACACATGGGATATACATATTCAAATAATGCGTGAATTAAAGTAGTTTTACATGGTATATATATATATATATATGCTAGTAGTTTTAAATAAATATATTTTTTCTGCCTAAAAAAAACCAAACGGAAGTTAGCAGAGCAAATTAAAACTATGGATCAAATGGAGATGGCATTTAAAAAACATATCATAAAAGAATTTGATAAAAACTTATGACCACATTGCCCAATATCTCATAAGACAGCTTAATAAGAAAATACAAATAAGCGAACAAATTATTCACCAAATATGGCAAGTGATACTATTCAATGCTAAACAATAGAAAACATATCATCAATCGAACAATGCAAGCACTTTTAATAGGTTTCACCAAAATTCTTTAGAAAATAGGAGTAGCATAGCCTAACCCAATCAGAGTTAGTTATTCACTTAATGAAATGCATTCATCAAGATAACCCACCCAAACTATTTGGTGCTTATAACCCCTTTGATGTGGATAACAAACAATTATTAGTACTAATATTAGAAGAATAGAAAAAAATAACAATAGTAACTTTAAAATCCCATAATATATCAAAGTAATATCACATAAACATTAATTGATTATGTTTTATGTGTATTTAACATTACAAAAGAACTAACTAAGAAAAAAACTAAAACTAAAGCAACCAAAAATCTAGAGAATACATATTCTCAAAGAGAGGTGGTCGAGAGACAGGGGTAGATATATGCAAAGAGCTTTCAAGCTATTAAAAAATGGAGGAAACAGAGAGGGAATAGGAGAGAGGTGTGCATGAGATAGTTAGAAACATACACCATCCCAAATTTAGTTCTTTTCTTTTTCGTCCACCCCAAATGAATACTCGTGTTTCTTTAAATTGTATATGAAATTAAGTTTATGGGGACTGCATGTTCTTCACTGTTTTCTTTGTAATCATTATATGGCAAACCAAGGTCATGGAATTTGCAGGCTGTGCAAGTGTGGTTTCAGTCAGTGATTTCAACCAAGGATTTTATCTACTTCATTTACCGCCTAACTTTTGTCACTTCACATCTTTACCTCAAATTTTCTCTGATTCCCGTTTTATGCCGAGCCCTTGAACATGTTTCCAAGTTCCTTAGGCATAATTTCAGCCATTCCTCCTTGTACAGGAAGTATTTAGAAGAGCCTTGTGTGTGGGTGGAGTCGAACACAACTACTCTCAATATACTGTCATCACAAGCTGAGATTGGACTGGGATTCCTTATAATAATCTCTCTTTTCTCGTGGAAACGCAACATAATACAGACATTCATGTATTGGAAGCTATTAAAGGTTATTTATAATGCTCCGGTGACTGCTGGTTACGATCAAAGTGTATGGTCCAAAATTGGGAGAACAGTTAGGCCACTCGTCCATCAGTATGCCCCATTCATGAACACTCCAATTTCAGCTATGCAGAGATGGTGGTTGAGGTGAAAAGTCTTGAAAGATAAAGCCAATGGATAACATGAATCTTATAGCATGAAAATTAATCTACACAAGATTTACTTTATGTGTCTTATATATTCATTTTGAAATAGACGTGAGTTTCAATATATATCAAAGCAGTCACTACACCAAAATATTAATTTTGTGACTGCCTTTTTGTGACTGTCAATAGGGGTGACAAACTAGTCACTCCCGGGAGCAGTCACAAAATTATTTGTGACTGCCATTAGGGGTGATAAAATTAATTGATTAAAAAAAATTTGAGTCAATTAGTTTGTTACCGCTAATGGGAGTCACAAATGTTACCATATAATTAATTTGTGACTCCTATAAGCAGGCACAAATTTATAACTGTCACAAGCAGTTACAAGTTTATTAGTAGACATAAGTTATGACTCTTATGAGCAGTCACGAAATTATAACTGCTATGAGGAGTCACAAATTTTAGTCTTAGACTTAATTTATGATCGCTGTTAGCGGTTATAAATTTGTAACTGCTATTAGCAGTCACAAATTTTGGTCTAAGACTTAATTTATAACTGTTATTGGCAGTCATAAATTTGTAAATGCTCCCAGCAGTCACAAATTTTTCACCTACTTTAATTTCCCTCTATCTGTACGTGAAGATCTCCCGCCCTCTTCTCTCTCTTTCATTTGCCAAAACCTCTATCTGTATTTTTCGATTCTAAATTTTCTATCCAAACAGGTATTTTTCGATTCTAAATTTTCTATCCAAACAGGTATTTTCGATTCTAAATTTTCTGTGTACTTTTGTTATAAGGTTTATGTTCACATGTGTGTGTATGTATAAATTTTTCTTAGCTGTGAAGAAGCCGTTGATGTGAAGAAGCATTTGCGATTCTAAAACCCCAGATCGGTGAATCAAACAGGTATATTTATGGGTATTTTTCCTGTATAGGTTGGTCTAAAGCCCTAATTTCTGTCTAAAGCCCTAATTCAATTCTCATTGTGTGTGTGCGCATTTCGATTCTTATTATGTGTGGGTATGTGTGTATATTTGTGCGTATGTAGAGATTTCTGTTTATATGTGTGTGTATGTATAAATTTATGTTTACATGTGTGTGTATGTATGTGTATGTATAGAT
The DNA here is from genome assembly GCA_949130495.1 of Sambucus nigra. Classification (NCBI taxonomy): domain Eukaryota; kingdom Viridiplantae; phylum Streptophyta; class Magnoliopsida; order Dipsacales; family Adoxaceae; genus Sambucus; species Sambucus nigra. Next base: position 95,348,966 of record OX422211.1, read on the forward strand.
TTCTGTTTATATGTGTGTTTATGAGTGTATCTATATACAAATTGTATTTTATGTTAATAAGCCCTAGAAATTGTATTGAGGTTATTTTTTTGACAAAATATTATTCAAAAACTCTAGGCATTATATTTTTTTAACAAAATATAATCAAATGGATTTTTAATATTACGAGTTTTGCCCGAGCTTTGTGATCAACGTTCTCTAGACAAAATATAATCAAATCTGATTGTTTTGTTGTGAGTATATCTACACATCGTTTAACCTCTTTCGTTTTTTGAATATTATCTTATTTGGGAATATGTTAGATTTTTTTCAATAATCATTTTATACTATTCATATTTATTTTATCTAAAAATTAATTAAATAACCATTATTTTGTGCTCGTTGAAGTTTTGACGTTTTGTGCTTGGTCGGGTTTTCCCGTGAGTTTTAATGCAATGATAGTATTAATGCAATGATAAGCCAGAGATTATGTTCTAAATATCAGCACAAACTTCATTTAGTTTTATAATTTACTGAGTTTCTATTTGTTTGTATTGTATAATTAATGGGGTTTCCATAATATAAAGAGTGGATGGGTGAAAGTTGTAGAGTGGGGCAAGTATACGTTAATGGGGTTAAAGACTTTGTGAATTATGGAACGAAGAATCTCGAAACTGATATTATTCCATGCCCGTGCAATCGTTGTAAAAATGGTAAAAGCTTGAAAGGGGTAGATGTAAAAGTACATTTCTTTCATTGGGGTATGCAAGCTGACTACACGTTTTGGCATTTCCATGGGGAGAGGGAATTTAAGTATATTCCAGAAGAAATACTTGTCAATGAAACCGTTCACACAAATGGTGACCCGTTAGTACATGCTAGGTTAAACGATCTCATAAATGATACGTATGAAGTGCACGTAGTACAAGAAAAGCAAGATGGTAGAGGGAATGATTTAGGATGTGAGGATCATGTTGGCAACGATACGGACCAAGTTAAGACTTATATACGGTTAAAAGCAGCAGCCGCAACACCATTATACCATAACTCTAACCCCGACCACACAAAGTTATATGCCATGGTTGGGTTGCACAACTTAAAGAGCAAATTTGGCTTGTCGGGAAAAAGTGTGACGACAATACTCCTCTGGGCAAAGGATTTGCTCCCCAAAGAAAATACATTGCCAGTAAATTATCCAATCATGAAGGGTAATTTGAAAGGTTTGGGTATGAAATACAAATAAATTCATTACTGCAAGTATGACTGCATTTTATACTATAAGGAGCACAAGGACAAACGGGCTTGTCTTGTATGTAAGGAACCTAGATATGAACAAAAGATGATAGTACATAATAAACGTTTGTTGAAAGTAGATACGAAAATACCTAAGAAGGTGTTAAAGTATTTCCCTTTAGGTCCTCGATTGATGAGACTTTACACTATACCTTGGATAGCAGAGGCAATGACTTGGCATGGTCGAGCGGTGGTGGGTGAGAATCTCATGCGACATCCAATTGATTCATCTGTGTGGAAATATGCAAATCAGCGATACCCAAACTTTGCTACAAAAATACGCAATGTTCGCCTCGGAATATCAACCGATGGGTTTAACCCGTTTGGCAAATTGAGCACAGGTAAGAGTATATGGCCTGTGTTTACGGCGCCTTTAAATTTTCCCCCGTCGTTGTGCATGAGAAAGGAGTTTTCAATTTTGTCGTTGTTAATTCCAGGTCCAAAAGCACCGGGTATTGACATTGATGTTTTCTTAGCGCCACTAATAGATGAATTGAATGAGTTATGGGTTGAAGGTGTGAGAGCGTTCGACTCGTACAAAAAGAAGGAATTCATTTTGAGAGCTATGTTGATATGGGAAATTCATGATATTCCTGCTTATGGGACCTTATCTGGGAGCAATGTACATGGTTACCTAGGTTGTCCTATATGTGGAGAGGAGACTGAAGCCAGCTGGCTTAAGAAAAATGGTAAACTTTTTTATCATAGTCATCGGACATTTCTACCCCAAAGTCATAAATTCAGGTCAATACGAAGCAATTTTCTCCCAGAAGGCACCGAGACGCGACCACCTCCATCAAGACTTTCTGGTTTGGAAATTGAAGAAAGGTCATTAAAGGCTGATCAAAAGTTGAGGGGGAAACACCCCATAATTTTGGCCTAAAAGCGTAAAAGAAAGGATGTTGATGTGAAAACGGCGTGGTCGAGGAGATCAATAATGTTTGATTTGACATACTGGAAGGAACATCCTGTGCGACATGTGATAGACATAATGCACGCTGAGAAAAATATTATTGAGCATCTCGTAAGCACATGCATTAGTGGTTCTCATTCCATGGATGGAGAAAAAGCCCGTGAAGATTTTCGTGATTTGAAGCTTAAAAGATCATTATGGTTGAAAGAAGATACAAACACTGGAAAAAAGCATATGCCAGTTGCATCTTATACTTTGAGCATTGAAGGAAGAAATATGTTCTTAGAAACATTAAAGGACTTGAAGGTCCCTTTTAATTTCTCATCCAACTTACGCAGGATTGTCTACGACGCAACAAAAGATTTGAAAAAGTGCAAGTTCCACGATTGGCATGTGATAATGTAACTTACCCATCTGTTGTTCAGACACTGTTTTTCGTAACACAAGGATCTTCGAAGGGCCATTCTACAAATTATCTTATGTTTCTCCCTATTGTGTGAGAAAGTTGTCAACAGGACGCACATAATGGCAGCGAAAGAAACTTTGGCCAAGGCTATATGTGTTCTGGAGAAGCACTTTACTCCCTCATTCTTTGACATAAGCATCCACCTTTTAGTGCATTTATGCGATGAAGCACTTTTATGTGGACCAGTAGGGTACCGATGGATGTATCCGTTCTAACGATTAATGAAATTTTTTAAAGATTACGTTAAGAATACACGATACATTGAGGGGTCCATTACTGAGGAGTACATTATGGAAGAGGCTTCCTTATATGCAAAGGAATATATGCCTAACCAAAACGTTGGAGGTCGTGAACACTTTATTGATGAATTAGAAGAGTTTGCTGATGAGGAGGCCCTGGGGAAAGGTAAGGTGGTGAAGCTAACAAGTACACAATATAATCAGGTGGCTCGATATGTATTCGAGACGCATGAAGACATAGATAAATGGAAAATGTGAGTTTATTTAAAGTGTTTTGTAAAATAATGTAATATGTTCGATGTTATAGTAATACCTCACTTTTATTTACTATCTTTGCAACATATTCACAATGCAAATACTTTCTTGGTTTCAGTTATTGAAAGCTGGTGAAGTATCGACGAGGCTTGCACGCCTAGCAAATGGGCCTAGTTTTGTAGCCAAGGAGTTTGGACAATATCGTGTCAATGGTTTTGTGTTCTCTTCAAGCACACACGAGTTAAAACTCATTGGGAAACAAAACAACGTCATTTCATATAAAACATTAACTCATTTCAGGGCAAGCGTGAAAGATAAAAACTTGATAGAACTGAGATGACGTATTATGGGATTATAAAACAAATTATCCTATTAGATTATATATCTTTCAGCATACCTGTATTTTACTGTGATTAGGTGAGAGTGGAGGACAATAATTCATGTATGGTTGACCCTGACACCCACATGGTGAAGGTTGATTTGGCCAAGTTGAAGAGTAAAGACAATGTTAATGATGAGCCATTCGTTTGTGCATTCCAAAACTTAAAGCAAGTGTTTTATGCAAAGAGCCCCAACAATGATCCATGGCCTGTTGTTTTACATTCTCCTCAGCGCTTGACTACATCGGTAGACGATATAGAGGCGCCTATCGAGATTCAGTCTATTCTGGATGACAACCCAGAATTAAAAAAATTATTAAACGCATTAGAGGAGTAGATGTTTAATTGTGGCATGTTATGTTGTTTTAAATGTTGACTTGAAAATTATGTATAATAACATGTTTCAATTATTTCGTAGCATGTATTCATAGTGACTTTTGTTCACAAGTTTATTATTACTTTTTCCAGGATGTCATATATTGTATATACATGCAACGATTTTCGAAACAGGTCTTTTATAGATAACACGTCAATTTATTGGCATGACTATCGAAAAATCAAACAATGCAATTACTTGCGAGATCATGGGTGGAACATACCTGATGCATATTTATTTTAATCAATTCTACGCACACTACCTCAAAGTTGGGATGAAGCAGTTGAAAGGGTTTTCATAAAACACAATCCAAGTAATGCGATGCAGTTAGTAGAGTTTTTAGAACTCGAAGAAAGAAAAATTTATCCTTTGTGGATAGAACTGAAGAGGATAAGGATGCGTTCAGACTCTACTGTGAGAAAACATATGCATAACAAAGTTAACATCTATTATCGGCTTAGGAGAGAAGGCATACGTCCTAATATGTTTAGTGTCAGAAATGCAATTATCAACACACTTTCGTAGACACGGCCAATAAAAACTTTACGTGAAATGATGAAGTATGAAACTTATGACACGGTTGAATTATCAAAACTTTTAGAATATGTTGAAAATGTATAACTTATATTATATTTTTTTATATTATTTCCTTACTCTTGTATTAACATATGAACTAATGCATAAATATGTAAATGCAGAAAATGGCGTCCGAGAATACAATTCCATCATCCAGGCCAGAAAGTTCAAGTTATGATGAACATTCTGCCATTGATTCTCGTGCTGACGTTTCCCTTAACCTATTTGGTTTGCCAATAGGTGGCAAGAATCCTTTTAAAGCTCGAGATTTGTCTTTGTTAAAATCTTGTATTGGCTTAAAATATGAGAGTTGGGATATGGTTGAGCAAGTAAAAAAGGACGACTTGTGGGATACGCTCATGAAAGAGTTCAATCTTTAGTCCGACCAGAAGGAGGGGTTCATGAAAGCCATTGGTATTCAATTGAAGACTTTTAAAATTAACCTCCCCTCGACTTATTCTAAGGGATTGGACAGTGATGGGATAAAGGCCCTGAAGGATCAAGTATCGGAGAAAGAGCATATCCCTGTCCGTGAGTGGAATGAATTCGTCTCGCGCGAAGCATCTGAGGCAAAATTGAAACAAAGACACCAAGGCCGGGTGAACAGGGCTAAAAAGACTGACGTCCATTGTCTTGGTCGAATGTCGTATGCTGAGAAAATCGAGGAGATGGTATACACCCTTTCTTATTTTAATGTGTATATATATTATATGTCTTGCTCAAATAGCTAATGGAAAATTAATTTATAGGTGCTTAAGAATAAACGACCTGTTGATCGTTCGGAAGTGTATCTCGAAAGTCATAAGCGAAAAACTGGGGAGTTTCACCTAAAGGTAGCTGATGATATGGTGAGTTTCGTAATCTCAGTTGTAATAATTAAATTCCTTCAAGTTTCATCGTTCAATGGTTTTAATGGATTCATAAATAATTTTGCAGCAAAAATTGAGTGAGCTGAGAAGTAGTCAAGGTTCTTCAAGCCAAAACAGTATTGATACAGATGCATTGACTGCCTTTAGAGGAAAAGATACTAGGGGGCGACTCATGGTGTTGGACCCGTGTCCAAAAGTAAACTTAAGGCAATTGCTCCTATAGTATCATAGTTGACTAGAGCAAAGACACGAGAAGAAAAACATGATGAGGATATGGCATTTCTCAAATCATCCGTTACCATGCTTTTAAGTGCTTTTGAATCGAATGGATTGAAAATACCAAATCCAAGTCCTCATAATTACACTCCCATCTCGCATCCAAGTCCTCGCAATTATACTCCTGTCCCACATCCAAGTCCTCGTAATTACACTCCAGTTCCGCATTCAAGTCCCCGCGATTACATTCCTACCCCCCGTTAACTGAGCCAAATTTTGGAGATTCAACTGAGCCAAACTTTGGAGATTTAACTGATCCTCCACATGATCTATATGTCGATTTATTAAATTTTTCAAATTAGAGAAAGATTGTAAGTGGACAAGTTGTTGATTCAGCTGCTACTGGAACGGTGGTGCATAGCCATCAATTGCTGATATTTGAACGTAAGGTTTACGTTAGTAGTGTTGAGCCAGGAGAAGAGAATCATTCGCTGTATTGTCGAAGTCATGGGGCGAACACTATTAAGGATGTCGAGAAATCTTGGGTGGTTTGGCTGTCATTTTGTCTTATCCTTAAGTGATCCAGAGTAATTTGTCTTGAGAAATTTGAACAGATTGTCAAAGTGAACAATTAGTAGTGTTTTAACTCTATTTTGAATATTAGTAATCTGTTTTGAATCAATTAGTAATCTATTTTGAATGTATCCAGTGTCTATCTGTTTTGAATATTATTAGTGTTTGATGTTGGATTGAATATTAATATCTACTTTATGTGGGGTTGCTCCTCTTAGCCTTAAGCTTCACTGCTTGAGCACTGCTTGATATATGATTGAGCACTACTTGATATATCACTCTGGTTAGCAATAAGAAAAAGAGCTTTAGAGGAGTCAAAATTAAGGATGCTATGTATGGTTCTGTTAGAATTCTCAGGTCCAACTAAGGAGTTATCCCTTCATTGATAACTAAGGAGTTGGATGGGGATCTTACAGTGATGCCAAATGAATAAGAAATTTTCTTAGCTATTAAAGACCACAATACAGATACTTCTCCTAGCCCTGATGGCTTATGTGGAGCCTTTTATGTTAATTGTTGGGACATCATCAAACAATATCTTATAGATGACATTCAATCCTATTTTTTGGGATCCCAAATTCCTTGAAGCTGGTTAAGTACTTCTATAATGCTCATCCTAAAAACTTCCAAGCCCTCCAGTTGCTTTAATTTTAGACCTTTAAGTCTGTGCAACTTTTCAATCGAAATCCTATCCAAAATTATTCCTCTCATTACCTCTCCCAATTACAGTGGCTTTATAAAGTGTAGATGTATTCGAGACAACATTATTTTATCCCATGAGATGACTAGTTACTTGGGAAGAAAATGTTTGGATCAAATGTGCTAATCAAGATTGATATGGAGAAGGCATATAATAGGGTTTCTTGGTTCTTCCTTATAAAAGTCCTGACAAAATTTAGATTATGTGAGAGATTTTCATTGATTTAATTTGGAGGATCATTTTAAATAATTGGTTCTCCATCTTAATTAATGGTTTCCCATCTGGTTTTTTTAATTCCTCAAGTGATCTTAAGCAAGGGGATCCTCTTTCCCCCTCTCTATTTGTCTTATTAGTTGAAGTTATGAGTAGAGGCTTGGATAATCTCATAGTGTCAAAGAAGGTTAAGGCTTTATCTCATCCTCCCGGTAGCCTTTTGATGTCTCACCTTTGATTTGATGATGATACCATCTTGTTTGTTAATGGTTGTAAAAAGAGCCTATGAAACTTAACGGGTTTCCTTGTTAAATATGAGAAATTTTCTAGCTAATTGATAAATAAGTCCAAAAGCAGCCTCTTAGTTGATTTTTCTATCCCAATTAAGTATCTTGGTTGTCCCCTATTCAAAGGTAGGAGAAAATTCATCTACCACAGAGTTATTGGATCAAATCAGAGGGAAATTCAATGGTTGGAAAAGTAGGTATCTTTCAGTAGCTGGCAGAGTAGTCCTTATCAAACATGTGTTATGTTATATCCCAATTTACACTGTGGCCTCTTTAAAACCTCATAAAGCTATTATTAATAGAATTCATAATATCTTTAGTAAGTTTTTTCTTTGGTTCAGATGTGAAAAGATGAGATATATATGCTTGGATAAATTGCCAAAGAATCTGCAGGCCTACCAATGAAGGAGGGTTTAGGGTTAGAGCTTTGTTTGATATTTTTTTGCTACTTTTAGCTTAAAGTTAGGTTGGACAGTCAATAATTCTAAAGTCATATGGGCTAGATTCATGCAGAATAAGTATAAGAACTCATTGAGTTCTGGATCTTCTGGTTCAAATGTTATCAAAAGAATTAGAGCTATTTAGTTTGAGGTTCTAAAAAACACTATTATCAGTGGTCAATAAGCTATTTGGATGACTTTATGTTTTGGAGATTTTACTTTCAAGTCTGCCTATCAATTTTGTAGAACTGGTATTGCTGCAAGTGCTTTATGGAAATTCATTTGGTCCCCGGTTAGTCCTCCCAAAGTATCTATTTTAATATGGAAACTTCTTTACAATACCATTCCCCTTTATGATCAAATCCAAAGAATTAGGATCCCAATTGTTTCCAGGTGTCAATGCTGTCTCAATCAGGTACAAATAGTCCAACATCTATTTTTTGATAGTCCTCTGGCTTAGAAGATTTGGTCTCAGTTCTTTTCTCACGTTGAAGTTATTCCTATCTTCAATTCTATTCAGTATCTTCTCATATCTTGGTGGTTATTCAAGTCTAATAAGGACTATATCAAGTTTATTTATCAAAATATCCCCATGATGGTGTTATGGGAGATATGAAAGGCTAGATGCATCATCTTGTATGAAATTATCCTAATGAGTTCTGAAGTGATTATTAAGAGAGTAATTGAGATGATCTTAGACAAAGCCTGATTAGTTATTTTTGCAAGATCATTAAATGGTGAGAACACTGCTTATATATTGTGGATAAATTTTCACAGAATATGTTATCTAAAGTCTCTTTCAATAATTTTTATTGTATTAGATGCGGTTGTCCCACTTATGTTTATCTATAGTTTCGAACTTTGTCCACAGTCGACAACTCCTACTACTTAGTGAAGAAGTTTATTGCCATAATTGGCAATTTTAGTTTTAATTAAGGGAATTTTGGGAAAAGGTCCTCATAATGCTTAAAGTGTATAAAAATAGGACACTCCATATAATTTTATAAATTTAGTCCCGGTACTAAAAACATCATGAAAATGATGAAAAACACCATGAAAAATAATGAAAAATGAGAGCTACCATTCTCAATATATAGGTCCCAATTTTGATGTTGGTCAACTAGATGATCCTGAAGTGCTTACACTTTCTTTATATTCATATTCTGTTTTGATATTGTGCCCCACATTCTTTATTGTAACTAACATAGTTACATTTTATTATTTGCAGGCATACACATGGCATACCCGGCATACGTAGTATTCAAAGGCCTAAATCCAGGTGTTTACACTTCGTGGCAAGCAACACAAGCACAAGTTAATGGATACCGAGGCGCCGTATTCAAAAAATTTGAGTCCATTGAACTTGCTCAATAGGCATACTCCGAGTACACGAGGGAGGATGTCACCGCATCAATATCCCCCACGGCTGATATACCTAGACTTTACGAATCGTATCCACTGCGTGGTGACTCCTGGTCTAGATTTAGAAAGAATTGTTACATGTTCATGACATTCCATGTCATCGAAGTGTTGTGTCGTTATTTTTTATTATATGTTCATTTTGTACTTGGCGCCCACTTAGGGGTTGTTTGATGTTAAATTAAGTTTAAACAAGTTTTATGTGTACTGGATATTTGGAATATGAGAAATATAAATGAAATGTTGTCAAAATATTTAGACTTGTTATCATGATATTTATTTTACTTTCATTATTTCATCATTTTGTGAAAATATAAAGATATTTGTAATAGCTTTTACCACATTTAACAAATTCAATTTTGTAACTGCTAATAGCAGTCACAAATTTGTCACTACTATCAATTTTGTAACTGCTAACAACAGTCACAAATATATGATTCGTAACCTCTGTCAGCAGTCACAAATATAACATTCGTAACTGCTGTGAGAAGTTACTAATCTAATATTCGTAACCGCTGTCAGCAGTTACGAATGTTATATTTGTGACTGCTGAGAGCTGTTACGAATAGCAGTTACAAATTGGGGTCACCAGTCATAACCCCATAGGGGTTATAAAAGTTTGTGACTGCTGTTAGGAGTTATAAATTTTCTTTTGTCTCCCCCTAAATTATGACGGTAAATAGCAGTTATAAAGGTCATTTGTGAGTGCTAACAACACTTACAAATCTCCCATTTTGGTGTAGTGAGTTACCTTGAATTGAATAGGTTTGATTTAATTTCCTACTAATAATCTCTAAGGAGCACTTTTTTGTATTAAACTCTTACAAATAGAGAACAATTTGATTAATTAGGTGGTAGCTCCACTTTTATTTAAAAAAAAAAGTTTGATAACGAAGTTACGCAACCAAGTCCGTGTTCATAATTTGATACAGTACAATTTATAGACTAAGCAAAATCTAATCTCACATTGTGATGAAAAATAGTTTGATGGAAAAACTTGCACCTCCATCGTTCTACTGTTGACAGAACTCTTGTAAGCACCTCCATCGTTCTTGCCTCTTAATTAACTGAAATAAAGCCAACATAACCCTCATTAATTGATAGATAAATGAAACTAACAAAAATATCCTAATTAATGTTATACCATAAGTAAAAGGATAAACTAATCAATAACCACGACCTACAAATTTACACCGCTTTTCTACTACAAATGCTACTTGGTTGGAATAGCACAAACCAATAATGATAGTGCATTATAGTTAAGAAGAGGCAACTTTCACCAAAAACTAATATAATACTGTTTCATTGTCGGGAATGTCCAAGGGAAAAAAGATTAAAAACATTATATCTTAAAAAGTTATAACCATCACCAACTAAATTTGCACGTATTGTGGGTTTCCAAATTTAGCAAAAACTATAAATACTCTATATTTTCAATATCCAAGTGTTTTATTTACTTTCTAGTCAACCAAGCAAAAAATGGGTAAAGACTATTAAGAGTATATAGGAAAAATGAACCTGAGAATAAAAGTAAAATGGAGTCAACATGTTAATAGGACATTTGCTTCATTTCCAAAAAAAGGATATCAAACTTTGAAAAGATACTTTTCCTTCCCATTTAACAAATTTGAATTATGAATTATCTCTAGGATTGATTACCATTAAGTGCAATACCAAAAAAAGATTGACATTGCCTCAAAACGTCTGCATTTCAAAACAAAGAGAAACATTCTAATAAGAATAAATGTGACAACTGCATTCAAAATCTAGTTTAGATAAAACAACTAGTGAATTTAATCAATCCCATTTCAGTTTTCTTTACCGATTCTTATAAGTCGATATCATAATAAGATATTTAAAGCAATCTGATCATATATATTGTGTATGTGTGTGTTTGTGTGTGTGTGAGAGAGAGAGAGAGATTACCCTTTGAATTTCAAATTGAAGACACAATACACACGGATTGTAAATCCAACACCCACAAATGCTCAAAAAATGTAACAACCATATCAAGATATATACAAAACATGTTACATAAGAAATACAAAGAATTAGAAATCTGGAAAATAAGATTTCAAATGGAGAAACAAAACTCACCTCAATAGAACCATCGATTAAAACTCACCTCAAACACAAATTTTTAGCCCTAACCGAACTTAAACTGTAAACCCTGTTTAAAAATCTATAAATTAAACCCACAAAAAATTGATTGGACAAAAGTCCTAACAGTTGAATCCTCAAAAGCCCTAATCCTAAAAAAAATCAAACACAATTTTTTAGCCCTGACCAAACTTAAACTATGAACCCTGTTTCAAAATCTATAAATTAAACCCACAAAAAATTGATTCGACAAAAATCCTAATGGTGGAATCCTCAAAAGCCTTAATTCCTAAAAAAAAATGAAAACCTTAAACATTTCAGATAGAGAGAGACCTAAGAATGAGAAATGTAGAGAGAGAATACCTATTTTGAACGGAAAACCCTAAAGAGAGACCTAAGAATGAGAAATGTAGAGAGAGAATACCTATTTTGAACGGAAAACCCTAAAGAGAGACCTAAGAATGAAAAATGTACAGAGAGAATACCTGAAATTATTTGGGCATCTGAAGGTGTCGTAGTGGTGGCATGCGAGTTTGAGAGTTGTTAGTTATATTAGAGAAATAATGAGAGAGAATAATAGTTCTTAAATGGGCGTGATAGAAAAGAAATGATGATTATGAATGGTGATGGGTAAGGTAAAATTGGTAGTGAGCTTGGGCGGGATGATAAATTGGAGCGATCCTTTTAGGCGGGATAATGAAATCTAAGAGTTGATCACAGCCCCTCATTTATTCTAAGAGAATCTGAGCCGTTATTGTGCTTTTACATTTTTGGCAATTCAAAAACCATTCCATCTTATTATATATATATATATGTTATGGTGTATATATAATTAATATAAATTTGTATTAAGCAACAAAAAAATGAGCTAGGACTTTTATAAAACACCTATTAAGCAACAGAAAAAATGCTCTTAACTTTCAAATATGTATAGCCATCATGTATCAAATATGTTTTATCAATATATCAATAGGTCTGCAACAATATATCAATAGGTTTATGTTTTAAAAAAACCTAAAAAAATTAGAATCATACGTTGTAGTACCTCAATGAAATAGCCCAAACGATGACAACAAATCTTTTTTTTTATCAAATCTGCAACAATATATCAATAGTTCTATGCTTAAAAAAACAAAAAGATTAGAAGTGTATTGTGTAGTACCCCCCAAAATACCCCAAACGATGAGAACAAAAGTTATCTTCTTCATAACAAAAATCTGCAACAATATATCAATAGAAACGGTTAGAAAAACAAAAGGAAAAACGATTAGAAAAATCTGCAACAAAAATTATCTTTCTTCAGAAGAAAAAATTTTGCAACCATATATTAAGAACAAAACGATTAGAAAAACAGAAGAACAAAATGATGAGGAGGTACTAGCAAAAAAAATTACCCTATTGTTTATCGTACAACCAAAACGATGAGAAACTTTGAGACGTATAGCCAAAACAATGAGAATACCTACAACCAAATGATAAGAAGTATTGGGGTACGTTGTTGTTGTTTGTTGTCACAAAATGAGACGAAAATCAAATTCATGTCAGACGCAAAAAGTTAAAAGTCTTCATATACATATATCCCAAACAAAAAAAAACAGTACGGTTGACAGAATGTTAAAATGAACCAAAAAATAGGTCCATAAAACCTTAAGCTAAAATAAAGTCTTCAGATCTCTGTGTGTTTTTGTTTGACGCAAATTTCATTCAGATATCTTTGGCCAGTATAAACTCTCTAGCTACTTTCATTCAGATCAGTACCTCTAGCATAAGACGACATTTATATACCTCATGCAAAAAAGGTTAAAAGTAGTAAGAAAAAAGAAAAACATGAAAACAAACCCATTACAGTTCAGATTAGATCAGTACCTCAAATAAACCGTAGCAGATATATTATCCCAACAGGAGAAGACCTGCTACCCCCAACCAGAACAGATCTTTAGATACAAAAAACCCAACATTTAGTGCCAAGAAACTCTAAGTACTTGTCCAAAATCAAAATCAAAATCATAACACATGAATACAACGTTCTGACTTCTTATACTTCAGTCACTTTAGATATGAAACCCAAATCAAAACACACACCTCTAAACACATCGTTCAGAACCCACATTGTTCACATACATACATACAGAGTACAAACACCGTGAACGTTGTTGATTGGTGGCTGCATGGCCGGCCCTAGCCATATGCCAAATGGGCAATGGCACAGGGTCCATTTTAGAGTATGCACCTATATATGTATATTATAGGGTCCAAAAATATTTTATGTATGTTAAAAATGTCAATTTTTAAAATAAGTTTAATTTTTTAGGGGCCTTTTTTTTAACTACTCAAAAAAAATATATACAAAGAATGATTCGACTACCCAAAAATCTCACCCAACTAAAATGGGACACTAAAAAATAAGTATAATTTTTTGGGGGCCCATTTTAGGTATTTAATATCTTTGTACAATATTTTTATAGAAGGACCCTAAATTGATTTTCTCACAGGACATTCCCAATCTTAGGATCGACCCTGGGTGGCTGAGCACCTCGACTTAACGAAATCGTTCAGCCACCACATCGTTTAGAACCCAAATTCTTCACAACCCATCGTTCACTACCACATCGTTCACAACCGTTGACCCAAAGAACCTCTATGTTGAATATCTTAAGAGTGTGTGACTTAGTATGTGGTTTTGAGGGGTTTGTAGTAGGATGTTTGGTGTATGTGGAGGTAACTTGGTTTGAAGAGTGTGGTTTTGAGGGGTTTGGAGTAGGATGTTTGGTATCATTTAGTATCTACGTTAGTGAGTTATCATGTCTTCAAATCACTTCAACCCACCCTATTTTTTAATTTTATTTTGTCATCGTAACACCTTGATAGAGAAACAAAGCAAACACACTACCTTAATCGTAATACCTTCAATGATAGAGTTGATAAAAAAAAATAAACACAAATAAAAAAACCCATATAGTTCCAATCAAATCTGGAAAAACCAACACCCTTACTTAATCGTAACACCTTCAATGATATAGTTGACAAAAAAAAACACAAACAAAAAAACCCTTACAGTTGAAATCAGATCTAGAAAAACCAACAAAGATACAATCAAAGAGATAGAGAATGTTTGGAAGGGATCGAGGTTCGATCTAGACAAAATGGTATCGATTTATGCTGGACCGAGGTGTTATTCTAAGTTTGAGGTGGTATGAAGTTTGGTTTGTTTGAAATATTATTGGCCGGAGGTTTGGTGGTGGGAGATTTAGGTTATTGGTGATGTGGTATGGGGTTTAGGAGCTATAAAGTTTGGTCGGGGGAGCTATGAAGTTCGAATACAAAACTTCCATCAAAATTGGTCGGGGGAAGCTTGGGAGGAGTTGTGTTGTGGGGGAAGGGTAGTAGGTAGGCCTGTAAATTGAGCGCCCGAGGCCCGAAGCCCGCCCGTTCGTCTCGCTATTTTCGGGCGAACTTTATTTGAGTTTGAGCCGAGCGGAGCCTGAGCCAAAATTTCAAGCCCAAATGAATTTTGGGCTGAGCTTGAGCCGAATTTTGCCAAGCCCGAATTGGGCCCCAAGCCCGAACTTCATATTTATAAATAAATAAATAATTTAAATAATATAACATATTTATGTTAACATTGTTTAATTAGGTTTCGTTCTTTTATTTCATTTACTACTTTTAAAAAAAAAATCATTTGTCATAATACATTAGATTACATGTGATTTTCAATTTTGTGATTTTATTGTTAATCTCATTATGGATATTTGATTTAATAATTGCTCAAGTTACAATATGCCTTTGCTAGTGATCAAATTTTGCTAAATGTATGAAATTTAATAGGCATTTTTAGGTTTTCACTCTTATTTACCTCATTTTAATTTAATACATTTCATAATTATATATTTTATTTCATGAAATATCAATTAGATTTTAATGTGTAATTTTGTCCATAATGGAAATACAAGAAAAAAAAATTAATTCAAACATTTTTAACAAAAAAAATTCAAATCGGGCCCGAAGCCCGTAATATATATGAGCCGAGTTCGGGCCTAGGTGGGAAAAAATTATTCGGGTCGAGCTCGGGCTTGAGCATGGGTAAGTGAGTTCGGGCCGAGCCTGAGCCACCCCAAGCCCGGCTCACCCAGTGCGATTTTTAGCCCTAGTAGTAGGGGTTTTGATTCAAAAGTACTGTGTTTGAGACTGAAACAAAAAAGACATCCAAATGCTAAAAAAATATTTTACCCTATTTTTGAATTTTGAAGAGAAGGGGAAAAATTAGAGCGTGTCAAAAGAAGGGGGAATTCAAAATTTTCAAGGACAAAAAGGGTAGTGGAGGAAAAAATCATATAGATGACATTGTTCAATCTCATAACATACATAAGTTTTGTATATTTTATATATATATAGACTCCCCGAAAGGAGTCTACCGATCCGTTTCCCAATTTCTCATCACTCTTGACTTCAATAAATGACAAAGCAATATTTTAAAAAAACAATACATTATATCTTTATACTTATTATTTATTTTAAACGAAAATTAAAAGATATTATTTTAATTTTTTTAAATTTAACAAAAAGATTAATAAATAACTAGAGTTATGATTTATTTTAAAGTTAAATTAATTTTACATTAAACTATTATTTAATGGATTAATTATCAAAAAGTCTCTCAAACATTTTTTAATACACATTTAGTCAAAACTTTTTTATTTTGTTTCGAAAATCTCTCAACACTAATTTAAGCAATATTTTTTTTTTAATTTTTAAAGGTATGCGCTAGGGGTGGCCGTGGGCCGGGCTTGAAAAATTAAGTGTTATCCCAAGCCCGCTCGGGCCTTATTATGTAATCCCAAGCCCGCCCAGATTTGAAAGCTCTTTACCCAGGTCCGCCCGATCGGGCCCTATTATGTTAATTAAAAGATTTTTTTTTAAAATTAAAATACCTATTTTTTTATTTAAACAATTTTTTTTAATTAAAAATCTGTTTTAAACTCCATATATTACAAAGTCCATATATAAAGTTTCTCACTTTACATGAAAAGACTTGGTATACGTTTTTATATTTATAGAAGTCCCCCCCCTCCACATATATATATATATATATATATATATTTCGGGCCTCGGGCCGGGCCTCATCGGGCTTAAGAACTCATTCCCAACCCCGTCCGAAAAAAAATCGGGCCTATAAAATTTTGTCAAGCCCGCTTTGCGGGCCTATTTACCTTACCCAAGTCCTATTTTTTTATTGGGCGGGCTTGGCGGGCCTCGGGCCTATGGCCACCCCTAGTATGTGCCAGCGGCACACATTGAGTGTTTTTATGTGGTGAGTGACTTTTTGAAAATAAAATTTAAAAGTTTGAACTAAATGTGTATTAAAAAATATACTTTTTAAATTTAATAAAAAAACGTGTTTAAACATTTTCGGACCCACATCATTTGTTGAATGTAGGTCCGCACCAGCGGCACTAATCAACATCATTTGTTGAATGTGAGTCCGCGCCAGCGGTGCTAATCAATATCATTTGTTGAATGTGAGTCCGCGATAGTGACACTAATTAATCGCAAATCTAAAATCTAAAATTAAATGTTTTTTTTAATTTAAAACTGATTTTATCAACAAAAAAAACTCGTATCATGTCTTACCTAACACAATTTAATTGACATTAGATAAGACATAAAACTGATTTTATCAAAAAATTATTACCGAAAAAGTTTATGTCGTGTTTTAATTAGGCCACGTTCACATTTAGTAAAAAAAGATTATTTTTTATCGCATCTAATTGAGTCGGATTCGGGGTATTTTAATTTGGTCATGCTCGTGTTCTCTTTTTTTTTTTTTATAAAAACACAAAAATACAGATTTCTATAAAAACAAAAGTGTTTTTTAATTGAAAAGACAAATAAAAAGGGAGTTGTTGCTTTCGATTTGGAGTCGGGAGGTAATGTTCGGTAAGTCTAGCACTGATATATATATATATATATATATATATATATGTGTGTGTGTGTGTGTGTGTGTGTGTGTGTGCGTGTGCGCGCGCGTTATGGTGTATTTATAATTGATATAAATTTATATTATTTAATTCATTACCATTTTGAATGAAATGGTAGGAATCAATGTCACAAAATATTGGTCCTCATCATGTAGATTCTTTGTCCCTATTAAAATCATATCAATGTAATAGCTCTTGTGGTAATCAGGGTAATGGTGTTGCTGATACACTATACCAAAAACACCAATGTGGCACACTTTGATATTAAAAATCCAACACAATTTAAAATTGCGCCAAATTTTGGCACAGTTTAAAGACAAGCTGGCAGACTTTAAAAGTGTACCAAAATTTGGCACTCTTTAAAAGTGTGTCAAAATTGAGCACACTTAACTAAAATATAAAATGCCCTAAAAATACCAATCTTTCCATTTTTTGGTCTCCCGCTCTTGTAACACCCTGTAATTTAGTTGGTTAATTAAATTAAATTAATATGAAAATTTGAGAAAAGTAAAATTTTTGAATTTATAAATTTTTAGAAGTTTAAAATGTTTAGTTTTAATATTTAAAAGTAGAATTTTAATCAGATTTCAAATCGTATTCAAATGGAGTTTAAAATGGGTTTGCAAATTTATTTACATATATATTAAAATGGGCGAACCTACGCAATCCGACATGGGAGAATCGATCCGGATAGATGCCGAATCGATTCGCTCGCGAGCAGGTATGGTGTTGCTTCGGCTGTTTGGTTCAAGAATTTTATAAAAACAAATTTCTCTTAATAATATAAATAGATAAAACTTGTTGTTAGGGCTTTTAAAACTCATTATTTTCAACCCTAAGAGAAGGAGGCTCTCATATTTTATATCAACTTCAACCTCCAAACCCCAAACTCAATTAAATACATATTTTATTTGAAGGCCAAAACAAGATTTTCTCAAGTTATCCAAGAGTTGATCTTTGTTAAAATCATATCAATGTAATAGCTCTTGTGGTAATGAGGATAATGGTGTTGGTGATACACTATACTAAAAATAGTAATGTAACACACCTTGATAGTAAAAATCTGTCACAATTTAAAATTGTGCCAAATTCAAGAATGGTTTCAAGACAATTTAGCACACTTTAAAACTGTCCCAAAATTGAGCACACATAACTAAAATATAAAGTCTCTTATAAGTGCGGAGTCGAAAGTTTATCCAGGATGGCTAGCTATGACGACGTGGGTAGGCCTGTAAACGGATCGTATTTAGACCAGATCAGGCAAATCCATATCCATTTATGTTAAACGGATTTGGATATGATCCGTTTATTGATCGAATCGAATCAGGCAAATCCAAATCCATATTCGTTTATGTTAAACGGATTCGGATCCGATCCGATTATGTTAAACTTAATTTGCAACTTTTTTATTTTCAACTCTTATTTCCTGAATTTATTCTGCAAATGTTCCAAAAAAAACAAAATATTATTAAATACAATATATATTAATTAAAAATATAATATATATATATATTAACTGGATCGGATTATTAACGGATCGGAGGATATGAATCCAAATCCGCTCCATTTAAATAAACGAGTAATCGAGTAATTGGATAATCGAATAATCTGATTTTAGGCGTGATCCATATCCGCTTAAATAGATCGGATTCATATTCAGATAAAATCCGATCCATTGGCAGGCCTAGACGTGGGTGTGTGTGGAGTCACCAATAAAGTGCATGGTTGATAGTTTAACCGGACCGACTGACTATTGGGACGTGTCGTGCGTGGAACCTTACGTCTATGTGTATGCCGACAGTTTAACCGAGTCGTCAGACTACAGTAAAGAGAATGGGGTGTGATGTGTAGAACATGTTGTACGCCAAGTGTGAATGCAGGTTCACAAGGAGTTGGCTGGCCACGTTAAGTCGTTCACATTAATTACTTAATTAAAATAATCTGATGAGATTAATTTTTGTTACTTCCTGTTTAATTTAAATAAAAATCTTAATCAGAACTGTGGGATGGTTTGTAGATGTGGTTAGTTTAGTAGTAATTATTTTTACTCATGTGCAAATTTAATAACCTCGTTTAATCAAAAATATTCTATTGTTACGGTTGATATATATATATATATATATATATATATATATATATATATATATATATATATATATATTGTCTAGGTTCAAGGACCCTATTTGAGAGGAGTAACCGGTATCCATGCTCGGGTCTCTGACCCGTGCGTTGACTAACCTTTTTCAGGAATATTGTTGGAGTGGTTGCGTAGGAATTATTTAGAGATTATTTTGGAGGTGCAACTGGAGTTTCATTTATTTATTGATTTATTAGTATAGACTTTCCTTTCCGTCGTATTTTATTTTGAGACTACTTATGGATTTAATTGGGCCATTCGGTTCCAAAGTTGTTTATGGTTTCAGTTGGATTATTACAGTTAGAGTATTTTAATTCGGATTTTAATTAGATCATTTCACTTGGAGTATTTTATTGGAGCTTATTCATATTTAATTTAAGATTGGATTATTATTGAAACTTAGCATGGTTTGGAGAGTTTTACTATTTGGAGTTTAGCATTGTGATGAATTTTATATTGAATGAATGGTTATTTATTGGGATTGATTTAAATATTATCATGTGGATTAAAATTTATTTGTCTCATATTTGTCACATGCTAAGAATGATATTTATTTTTGTTTTGCACCCGACGTGGTCCAGAGACGATGGTTGGCCACCTTGTCCGTTGGGTACGCGGGGTGTGACAACTCTCTCATTGTTAGGTTTCCCACTCCCTCTCCCTCTCTCATGCTCATTTCTCCTTTCTCTCTCTTTCGCTATCATTTATCCTAGCACCATTTTTGTGTTTGATCGAAGATGAGTCTTCAGATTTATAGAGCTACAAGTTCTCTTCTTTAGGCTTCCAACCAAACCCATCCAGGGAGTAATAGTTATACGAGTTTGGACTATTGACATTTGGATATTAATTTTATAGGTTAATATAAGTTATGTTGGTTTCTTTTTTATAGATCTCATAGTCTTGTTTAATTCTTTTAAATCCATATATGATGTGTGTAAGTGAAGATCATATTATTTTTATTGTACTGAGTTAATTTCCTCAGACTATAGAGGGTAGAGTTGCAGCAGCAGCAGCTTTGTTGAGGGGAAAGGTGGCACCTGTAGCTTCTTATGGGCGGGCTAGTTATCTAAATGTATCAGGATGGATTACTAGGGTCGTTTCCCTTCCTGCAACTAGTATATATTGTTAGAATTGATATTTAATTATTTATTAATTACAAAATTCAACCAAATTTTGTAATTATAAATTAAATAAATTATTTCTCCTGAATTAATGTGGTCCAAATAAGGGGACGAATTTGATTAAATTAATCTTATAAAATTATTCCAAATGCCATATGATTTTTGGTATATTTGTTAGACCCGTTAACTACTTTAGTGGATGGTAGATGATGAGTTTAAAGAGGAATTTTGATTCCCTTTCACCCTATATATAGTGAATTAATCTCCACTAATTAGTACACAATAACACACAAAATATATCTGGGCTAGAAAGAGAAAAACCTATTTTTAAAATTTTTTCCATAAATCAGTATTCTGGCCATTTTATAAGAGCATTTTCTGGAGCTTGAAGACGGAAGAGCTAGGAATTTAGGAGGTATTTCTTGAGGCACATCAACTCCAACAAACAAACACAATATCAATGGAGAAAGGTAATATTTCATAAAATTTATAATTATAATATAGTGGTGATTGCATGAACATATTGAAGATCCTATAAGAATTAAATTATTGTTATATCTATAATTCTTATTTATGTTGAATGGTAAATTTACATGTGGTATTAGAGCTTTGTTTAAATATATTCATGCTATCCCTTTACGGATTTAAAAGGTCAAACTCCATATGTTGATAAACTCAGTTTTTAATGTTTAACTTGCACACTAATTTGTTTATCATGATTAATAGAATTACGTGATAATTTAATATACTGATTTGTTTATCATGATGATTTGTATTATATGCTAAATTATGTAAGAAATTGTTCTTATGGGCCAGAATTGATTATGTCAAATTGTTAAGAATTTTTTTTTTATTTTAACAAATCTGATTAAAAATAATTTTGTTCGTTTGATTTAACAAATTTGATTAAAAGCAGTTTTGTTTGTTTGATTCTAACAAATCTGATTAAAAACAATTTTGTTTGTTTGATTTTAACAAATCTGATTAAGAATAGTTTTATTGTTTAATTTAACAAATTTGTTAAGAACAGTTTCATTTGATGTATTGAGACTCTACAAATGTTGTTTTGATGTCACTTTAATGGTTCCCTAATCCATTACTATCAATCCTACTAATTTCAAGCAATTTTGGAACAAAATTTTTCAAAAAGCGTTTGCTGTGAATAGTATTTTTATCCCCGAACTTGTTTCGAATTCGACAAAACTTTGTAGTCTGTTTGGAAACGAGCCAGAGACCAATTTTCACGACATTTGATCGTGATGTAAATTATTTTTCGGCGATCCAAGATCATTTAGGCCCTTAAAAATCTAAATTTTCCATTTATGAAGATAATATCGGGGGATATATCTCACTCTAGAAAATTTATTTCGGAATTTCGTAAAAAGTTTTGAGATTCTAGAGTATTTTTCTACAATTTCGTGATGCTAATTCATTGTTTTCTTTTTTGGCAAAATTTCATGTTTTTCATATTTCATAAATATTGTATCTAGAACTGTTTTATAAACCTTATTCTGATAATCCTGTTTTAGTTGAATATTCATGCCAAACACAGGCAAACATATGTCAAATGGTAGGACATTAGACTTGTATTGATTTATTATTCATATTTTTATGAGTCTCGTGCCAAACACAGGCCAATGATATATAACATTGAATATTAAATATATTACATTTAAAAAAAATATTATTCATATTTTTATGAGTCTCGTGCCAAACATAGGCCACTGATTCATAACATTGAATATTAAATATATTATATTTTTTTAAAACTTAATATTAATATTTTTTTGAGCCTCGTGCCAAACACAGGCCAATAATTCATAACATTAAATATTAAATATATTAATTTTAATATTTTTATTAACACGTCTCGTGCCAAACACAGGCCAATGACTCATTTCGGGAAATATCAAATTTATGTCCATTCTAAAGTTTTTATTATATAGATTAGATCAACTTTAGAATTATTGATTGAATATTGAATTGTCTAGTAATGCGTTTGTCATAATTTACTATGTTAAAAATCCATTAAAGATATTATGCTTTTATGGTTTTGTGATTAAAGGGCAACTTATAGTACAATTTATTATCATTCTGCCATTAAAATTTTGAAAATTGTATATTCATTTCCTTGCAAATTTTAGTCAAGTGTGTTATATTTTAATTAGAGTGAGCATTTTGCAGTGAATCTTAACCTGTTTTTCTCAAGCCTCAACCTTTTCGAAATTTGACGGAACTAATTTTTCGGAATGGTGTGAGTAAATTGAGTTTAGCCTTGGGGTTTTGGACATTGATGTAGCACGTGTTACTAATTAACCCGCTGCTATTACTGAAAAAAGCAGTGAGGATGATGTGCTTATATATAATACATGTGTGACACCCTGCCTAATTAAATACCGAGTGACCAGTCCTTTGTAAAATTAAATCAAAGTATCCGGTTGGTTCATTCTTATCCTCACTGTCGAAAAACATTTTCTTCATTTATTACCTAATAATTAATTAAGCTAGTGCCAAAACATTTATTCAATTAATTAAGTTTTCGATAATAAACACCAATACCACATTCAACATTGTAATGAACGTCACATTATTAATGAACACTAATCTATTCAACTGAATTTAACAGATTGATATAATATTCTAATGAAAAATCTCAAATCAAGGACAATAATAATAATAACAATCCCAACTGAAAAACTGAAAGCAGGAAATAAAGGAGTACATTGTTTCTCTGAACTAAATACACAATGGAAATGGGCGACACATGCCCTATATAAAAATGACTAAGTGAAGAGCTGAGATAACAAGAATGAACTCGTCTAAATACAAGGACCTGCAACTCCCACACTAGCTATAGCATGATGATCAATCAAACAAACTAAGCTTGGCATCCTAGTGGCTGGGAACCTGGTAATATATACATATATATATAAGAGAAAAGAGATGACAAGAAACTGGTCAGAGACCGAGTGTAAAATAGTTTTAAAACAGTTTAGCAAGTATATAAAATGCTTACCAGTTGATATTACATACATGTTAGTACATCAACACTCACTTGTGAATTCTCACCTCTCAGCTAGTGTGCACGCCGAACATACTACCAAATTATTCTTGATAACGCTAATCTCGTTAACTAGTATAAACCCGGCCTCCTCTCGTATCTACTTATTCACGTGTTCGCTTAAATATAATCTATACATGATAACTATCTAAATTTTTTTTCGAGTCAGCTATGTACCTCTGAACACGACCTTATATTTCTCAAGCATTTAAATTATTTAATATCATTATTCAATATTATCTACCTACAAGCACAGTAGACGAACCACTGGTATATATATTTATCACCAAGGATATATATATATATATATATACTAATAAGGCACCCCACGTAAAATCTATGGTGCTTGCATACTCTGCTATCAATTCCCTTTACCTCTCGTACAAATGAGGGAAATACTAGTTCGGATCCACTCTCGAACTATATTAACATAAAATACACATATTGGAGGAGAAACATAGTTCCAAGTCACTAAGAGGTCAGCACATACCCTCACGTTTCTTAGGACCGTCTATACTATCATTCTCAGATAGCCTGTACCAAGGATCCTATGTTCTAGGGTACGAGTCAATATTCCGCATAAAGGTCATGTCAGAATAAGACTGTCCCATCGCAGAAACCTCCGTGATAGAAAATAGCGCGGGTATGATTAAACACACACACACACACACATACACATATACATACACTCATATATAGGTATTTACATTATTCAAATAGGTACACCCACGATCCATAACATATATTAACCATACGTGGCACGTAGTGCCCAAGTCCTACGTATAATTAATTCATTCTTTTATTTTCTCAATTACCGCAAGTTCTTAAGTACTTCTCTACCCTCGGAGTGTATCATTTTAAGATGTATAATATCAGTAGGCGTACCCTCTTTACCCTATTGTCCTAAGTCGTCATTAATTTGCATAATGCCCAATTTATCACACTCACGATCATATCCTATTTTATACCCTCGCGACCCTACGGATGATTTTTTATATAAAATCACACTACCCGGACCTTACCCAAAATCCTATTGGTCCTTCCTAAGTACCATTATGGTATTGAAATCATGTACAAGGGTTATTATAATTTAGGGTTGGATTAAACATTAAAAGGAAACAAGATTTAAAATCTGGAGGAGTTGATCGATCAATGGGAAAAGTTGATAGATCGATCGAACAGATATTGGTCTGCGATTTTTTGCACAATTAAACCTACAGGTTTCCTCAATATTAATCTCCAAAACCTCTAATAATTCAGCCCAAACTCCCAACCAACCATCACAAATGTTATAGCAGCAGGTATAACCAATTTCTAATGTAAATTCATGAGAAATTTATTAAGGAGTCATCATTAAATGGTTGGAATTCATGAATTGGTCTCAAACCCTATGTTACCACATTCTTTCAAGAACTACATAATATTTCCATATTTCTTCCTCTAAGATTCATTAAAATTCGTGATTGATGTTCTACATGTAATAAGGATATCAACCTAGCATGGTTTCCACTCAAACATGTGAATTCTAACCTTCCAAATACATTAAATCTCCATAAAACCATGTAATTGTTCCTCCTATTCTAACATGGATGTGGTATCAACTCAAGAACAACAACATAAATACTTTCCTGGAAATCTAAGATCTGATCTGATAAATTTGAGTGGTATGGGAACGGTCCTCTTCTTCAGATCTACGCTTTGGTTGTGGTGGAGGTGCAAAGTGGGTGGTTCTTGGCCTTGCACACATTGGAGAGCTCTCTCCTCCTTCTTATTATGGCTTCCCTTACTTTTTGATTATGATAACCCTGACTTCCTCGATGCACCATCTGATATAGCCTTGCTAATTTTGTAATTGATTAAGGTCCTAAAATTGAAATTACTATAATACCCTACCGGGTTACCGGTTAGGCTTAAAATCATCCTTAGACCCAAACTAAACCTCCGGGTACACTTTTCTCACTATCTCGACCCTTCCGGACACATTGGTACACTAGAAATGACCATATGGGCAACCTAAAATTAATTTACTTTTATTTTATTAATTTAGTCCCGACACGACTAATACACGCGTCCCTACTTAATATATCAAACTGTCGTATTTCTCACCCTCGACAATTTATTAAATTTCATGATTTCATAATACGTATTCACACAGTTATATTTAATAATTCTCTTTAATAAGTATTAACCATGGGCTTTCTATTTAATATTTATTTTAATGCAGATTAATTAATAATTAATTTCTCTCCTTTTAATTTAATTAATCCAATAATAATAATAACTCCTATAATTATTTAAATCATCAAAAAATACGGGGTGTTACAACATGGTCCAAATCAAATAGGCTTTGTCTCATTTTCATAAGAACATGCATTGCATCTAATGTGAAAACTTTCGTACCTGAAACCATTAACGCAAAACTGTATCTGGAAAATATTAAGGATAGGTTTCGTAGTGCTGACAAATCCCTGGCTGGAAAACTTATGGTTGACTTGACCACTATGAGGTTCGATGAAACTCGGACCACGAATGCTCATATTATTGAAATGACCAACATTGCTGCAAAACTACAGAATTTAGGCTGTATAGTGGACTATTCTTTCTTGGTTTAATTTGTCCTAAACTCCTTGCCTTCTGATCATGGGTCTTTTCAGATTCATTATAATTCCATTAAAGATAAATAGAATGTTAATGAATTGCAAAGTATGTTGGTTCAGGAAGAAGGACTTCTTAAGCAGCAAAGTGGTAAGGTGCCTAAATTTCAAGTGGCAAAATGAAGTAGTCAATAAAGGAGTTGGTAAGAAAAAGAAAGTAAAGGGCATGAAGTGAGGAACTGGTTCTTCCAAAACTGAACCTGGTCCCTCCCACCAAAAGAAGGAAAAAAAAGCGAGCACATGTCACTTCGATCATAGGAAGGGGCATATTAAGAAAGACTGCATTAAGCGTAAAGGCTGGTCTGAAAAGAAAGGCAAGTCTTGTGCTTTTATTTGTTTCGAATCAAACTTAATTGATGTTTCTTCTAACACATGGTGGATTGATTCTGGTTCTCATGTCATGTTTCAAATACGATGTTGGGCTTCCTTTCAATCCGACAAATAAAACCAAATAAAGATTTTCTTTACATGGGAAACCGAGAAAAAGCAAACATTGATGCAATTGAAGTTTTTAGGTTAAAATTACAATTTGGCCTTTATATGGATCTTGAAGACACTCTTTATGTACCGACATTATTGAGAAATTTAATTTCCTTGTCTAAACTCTCAATAAGGGGTTTTTCTTTTAACATTCATGATAATGGTTTTACTTTATATAAGAATAGTTATCTTTTTGGCTCAGTTTTCTTATCGAATGGTTTGTTTCAAATTAATCTTGATCCTAGTTTTTTGGAATCTTGATTATCTCTGTATACTAATATTATAACTAAATGTAACTCATTTAATGAAAATTCTGCTTACTTGTGGTATAAAAGAAAGGAAACATATCCAGAGCAAGAATTGAAAGGCTTATTAAAGAGGGAATTATCCGTACTCTGGATTGGTCCGATTTTGGTAGGGTATACAGACCAAACACATAAATAAATGAGCCACAAGAAGCACACGGTATATATATATATGTGTGTGTGTGTGTGGTCCTTTTGATGTTCCTTTTATTGGTGGAGAAAAATACTTTATCACTTTTATAGATGATTTTTCTCGATATTGCACATTGTATTTATTAAATGATAAATCTCAATCCGTTAATGCGGTTGAAGTTTATATTACAGAATTTGAAAGAAAATTGTTCAAAAAGGTAAAAATCATTCGATCGGATAGAGGTGGTGAGTTTTATGGAAAATATGATGAATCGGGGCAATGTCCTGGTCCTATTGCTAAACTGCTTGAACGTTTGGGTATTAACCCACAATACACAATGTCAGGTTCACCTCCGCAGAATGGTGTAGCTGAAAGGCGCAATCATACTCTTATTGAAATGGTTAGGAGTATGATAAGTAGAACTAATTTACCTATGTTTTTGTAGATGAATGCTCTCATGACTACTGTACATATCTTAAATAGGGTTTCTAGTAAGGTAGTTTTGAAGACTCCTTTTCAACTGTGAAAAGGCTGAAAACCCTCTTTAAGTCATTTTCGTGTTTGGGGATTTATATCAAAAGCAAGAATTTATAATCCACATGAAAAGAAGTTGTACCCTATAACATTAACTTTTTATTTTATTGGGTATCCAAAAAAATCCAAAGGGTATAAATTCTACTGTCCTAACCATACAACAAGAATTATAGAAATAAAAAATGCTAAATTCATTGAATATAGGGAAGTTAGTGGGAGTAATGAAGTTAGGAATGTGATTATTCAAGAAATCAAGGAAAATCCTCCTCTTCTAAGAATTCAGGATAATCACAATTTTCCTAATAAGGTTCCTAATGTTTCGATTGTTCATAGTGATGTTGTTGCACCGATTTTTGATCCGACCAATAATGAAGAACAAATGGATGAACCACAACCACATAATGACCATATTATTGAAACTCCATAAGACATAGCTTTTAGAAAATCTCAGAGAAATCGGAGATCAGCTATTTCAGATGACTATGTTATGTATCTCCAAGAAAATGAATTTAACATTGGGAATATTAATGAAACGGTCTTTTATGAAAAAGTTATTTCTAGCATAAATTCTAATAAATGGATTGATACCATGAATGATGAAATAAAATCTATGGATTTCAATCAAGTCTGGGACTTAGTCGATTTTCCTAAAGGTTATAAAGCAGTCGGGTCTAAGTGGATTTATAAGACAAAACGTAACTCAAATGACATAAAACTTGACTTGTTACCAATGGTTTTACTCAAAAAGAAGGCATTGATTACAGTGAAACCTTCTCTCATGTTTCTAAGAAGGATTCACTTAGAATTATATTAGCACTCGTAGATAATTTTGACTTAGAGCTACACCAAGTGGACGTTAAAATAAATTTTCTTAATGGGAGTTTAGAGTAAGAAGTCTATATGGAACAACCAAAAGGATTCATTCAGAAAGGACATGAACACAAAGTCTGTTTGTTAAAGAAGTCCATATATGGACTTAAACAACAGCTTCTCGTCAATGATATTTTAAATTTCATAATACCATTACATCCTTTGGGTTTAAGGAAAACATTGTTGATCGGTGTATATACCTAAAGACCAGTGGGGGTAAGTTTGTATTCTTAGTCCTATATGTTGATGATTTACTTATAGCCAGTAGTGATATTTGTTTACTAAAGGACACTAAGAAATACCTTTTTCAAAACTTTAAAATAAAATATTAGGCGAGGCATACTTTGTGATTGGGATAGAGATTTATCGTGATCGATCACGTGGATTGATAGGATTGTCTCAGAAGGCTTACATTAACAAAGTTTTACAAAGGTTTGGCATGCAAAACTGTAATTCCATTAATGTTCCAATTCTAAAAAGGGGAAAATTCAGCTTAAGTTAATGACCCCAAACTCAATTGGAAAAGGATTACATGAAAGGTATGACATATGCTTCTCTTATAGGGAGTTTATTATATGCACATGTTTTTACTTGATCGGATATTAGTTTTGCCATTGGGATGCTTGGCATATATCAAAGCAATTGAGGTGACATTCATTGGTAGGCTTCAAAGAAGGTATTAAGGTACTTGCAAGGAGCCAAAGACTACATGCTCACTTATACGAGATCCAATCATCTTGAGGTCGTTGGTTATTCAGACTCGGATTTTGGAGGATGCCTTAATAAAATAAAAGCACTTCGAGTTATGTTTATCCTCTGGAAGGAGGGGTCATTTCATGAAAAAGTGCTAAGCAGAGTGTCATCACTTCTTCAACTATGGAGACTGAGTTTGTGGCTTGTTTTGAAGCTAAAAATCATGGGTTGTGTCTGTGAAATTTTATTTCAGGACTTAGTATTATGGGTTCAGTAACTAAGCCACTAAAGATTTATTGTGGTAATATTGCAGTAGTCTTGTTTTCAAAGAATGATAGATATTCTAAAGCAACTAAGCATATTGAGATGAAGTATCTATCTGTCAAAGAAGAAGTTCAGCTAAGCATAGATATTCTAAAGCAGCTAAGATCTTCTTCGTTATGTATAACCTTATTAGGACCAAGTGAGAGACTGTTAGAATTAATATTTAATCATTTATTAATTACAAAATTTCGCCAAATTTTGTAATTATAAATTAAATAATTATTTCTGCTAAATTAATTCGGTCCAAATAAGGGGACGAATTCGATTAAATTAACGGAATTAATCTTAGAAAATTATTCCAAAAACCACATGACTTTTGGTATATTTCTGAGACCCTTTAGCTACTTTAGCGGATGGTAGATGATGATTTTAGAGGGGAATTATGGTTCCCCTTCCAACCTATATATAGTGAAACAAACTCCACTAATTAGTGCACAATAAATCACAAAATATATCTGGGTTGGGAAGGGAAAAATCTATTCTTCCAAATTTTTCCATAAATTAACATTCCGGCAATCTTATAAGTGCATTTTCTGGAGCCTGAAGAAGGAAGATGTAGGAATTTAGGAAGTTGTTCTTGAGGCTCATCAACTCCAACAAACACATATAATCTCAATGGAGAAAGGTAATTTTTCATAAAATTTGTAGTTAAAATATAGTGGTGATTGCATGAACATATTGAAGATGCTATAAGAATTAAATTATGGTTATATCTATAATTCTTATTTATGTTGTATGATAAATTTACATATATATATATATATATATATGTACACACATTAGTTCATTTTTTACTTTTTTATTACTTAATTTCAAATACATTATATGAAAACCAAAGGTATAAACATGGAATTGCTTCATACATTCATCATTTTTCATGGAAAACATTTCTTATCCACCCTATGAAGAAAATTCTTCCTTAGAATTTCCAAAAGAACCTTAGTAGAACGCTAATCAAATAACACATTAGCATTTATAAAATCACTTTTCTCTCTTTCTCTCTCTCTCTCTCTCTCTCTCTCGGTATCATTTGTAATTCGTACTCTTCATTTGTATCTATTTATCAATACTATATCAAACCGTGATTATGTTTATTTGTATATGTGTATGATTCTGTGGGTGTTTAGGAAATTTAGCTGGACAAGAACACGAGAGTAATTGCCTGGACAAGAACATGAGAGAGGTTTTGTTGGAGATTTCTTCCATGGCATTGACGATTATAGGGATTGATGATCGGAGATACTCGAATCACATTCCAATTGGTGACTCTAGGTGATCATTTTAGTTTTATAAATGGGTTTTGATTTTTGTGATTATCTAGTTGATACTACAATAATGTTCGAAAAGGCACTAATGTTGCCCGAAAAGACACTAGTGTTGTCCTTAAACACTATTGTTGTCCGGATAGTCATGGGTTGAATTTTAGGCCAAAGAATTTGATTAACAAGTAGAACAACGAGCCCTCTTTAAATAGCTACACTCGTTTGAGAACTACTTACTCCCAATTGATGTGGGAATTGGTACTAGTTACCGGTACCAAGTATTATACACATTTTTAATCATCTTCTTGGCATTTGGTAGAAGTAATGACCACCTAAAAAGAATTGTAAAACTTGGTAGAATTGATCAACTAGACAACAAAAATTATCTCATGAGCCAACAAAAATTATCAACTATATTTCTTACTTTCAAAAAATTAGATTATTAGGGAGCATTAACTTTAGGACTAAAAAAATTCATTTTAGAATCCAAATTTATTGAATAATAATGTTAATATAATAACCCAAAATAATGGTTCAAAAATCAGAATAAGATCATTCTTAATTAACCTTCAAATAACAGCAATCCAGTCATCTAACTATGCATAAACTATGAACCACCAAAAAATTTGTTTCTTGCTAACCACAATGTCTTGTTTCATGAAATTAGACCAAAGATATAGTAATCCCATATGACCATCCGATCCAACCAGTTACTTCTTCACCTTCAGGGCAACTATCAAGAAAAATGTTAGGATTATTATAATTTTATCCCCCACTTTTATGACTAATTTTGAGAGTTACACTCGAGGTTTGAAACCCCTCCACCCCATCCTTAGAGTTGCAAAAGTAAACAAAGTGTCTCAAAATACATTGCTACTTCGTCAGTAAATCTATGGGAGTGTATAAAAACAAGTCATAAAAGAGGGGGTTAAGCGCAAAATGACCCTAAACATTATATCCCCCAACACAAACTTAAGAATATTCAATACTATCAGATCATCAACTACCCTTCCTTTCCTTTCTAAGTTGTATAGTGATAAACAACAATAATGCTTTCCCCAATCTATTTTCTTCATAGGCTAGTTGGTTCCACAACAACACTTTCCTCATAGGACAGGATATGTTTTTTCCCATTGTGTGTGTGTATGACAATTGGCAAAAAATACATGCCTATTAAGCCACCAATAATTCTTCAACACATCATTGAACATGTTTTGAACAAAAAATGATTGATTTTTAAGTTCATAATTAATGTAAGGGCCACAATCAAAGGATTATGATCCAAAGTCCACTTATTAAGATTTAAAACGACGTTCTTGGCACACATTGGTGAGCCCCCTCGAAAGTTGATTTTTTAACACTTAAACTTGTGCGCAAGAAAGTCACGCGCGACTGTTTTGACATGACTTGAAAACATAAAATAAGTATATATTGGTGCAGGAAAACTATCGCTGCGTGGAGTAGAAATATGCCAACGACGAGATTGTTTTTTTGGGGCCAAATGGCTCAACTTTTAGATTGTAAAGTGCCTTAAACCTATGAAAAATGTCTTAAAGGTGCCAAAAGTCATTTGCTTCTTGCAAAATGACCTAAAATCCATTTGTGATGACTTGTAGTTGGTCTTAAGTATATATTATATAATTAGTTTATAAACATTAGTGTAAATATATGTTGCAATTCTAGGGTATTATAATATCTTGGAATATTGTTAGGAAATAAATTATGAGGGGGAAGTTGATAGTGTAGGTAATGAACATTCACTAGTGCAGTAAATGTAACCTAGTGTTCACAGGGATTGTGGCATAAGGACCACAAATGTGTAATTTCTTTTCTAAAGTTTTCTAGTTGAGTTTCTAGCAATATTCCACTTGGGATATAGTTTGTGTAGCAATTCACAGTCCCCTAATGTCATCAATAAGTACAATAATTCCATTTGGGATATATCCAGACATACATCATAGGATATAATTCAAAGTTAATTTTTCTACAAATAAATCCATGTCATTTATTGCAAAACACTCTCTAAAGTCTAGTAATTGAATGTACTAGTGGGGACAATACGCTCTGACATATTGGGAACGTAAGATATGCTAAAGGTCACACATTGTAATAATGCACAAGTTTATTTATCATTATGTTCTTTGAATATGTATGTGGATTTGGAGGGAGGGAAATTAGCTAGTGTTCGATACTAGTTTTACATATCTGTAACTAATTTAATAAATTATATATTTTAGCTACTTGAATAATATTCATAGGGAATTATCCATCATGCGAGCAACAAGACTTAAAAATCAAAATTAGACATCTATTTTCATGCGAGAAAAATATGGGAATGATGAAAAACTAAACTATAGATGCTCCATCAGTGTTTATTTCACTCTATTTCTTGGCAGGCTTAGTCCATGTGATTATCTTTATAGAATAAATATCAACAATAGACTTCTTCAATGAGAACACCTTCAAATGCTCTTAATCCCAACAAAATTTAAATTTAATTTCAGAGCTAATTTTTTTAACATCATTCATCACCTGTTAAATAATAGACAACCCCTTCATCAGAAAACATTCATACATAGAATTGTTTCTACTCTTCCATACCTATTAATAACCAGGAGCACTACAATTAGGAACTTCAATATAGAATTATTAGTTTTCTTAGCCATGAGTTCCTTTGGATAGATTTATATGATCTAAAACTCATCTTGGTTCCTATTAAACCCCCAAAGAACCTCCAAACTTATGCACCTACAGGGCCATAGATAAATAGATGATCAAGATTTTCTAAATTCTTAAAAGAGCATCTATATGTAAAAGCAAGCCTCTATCTTAATATCTTCACATTTTCCTCAAGAGGAACCACATTATAAAGATATATCCACATGAAAATAGATATTTTTCAAGGAAGGTGAGGGCTCCATGTTGATTTAAAAACCACTGATACAATTTTGGTTCTTCTAACAGTCTCAAAAGCTAATTTTAAATTAAAACTTCCATCTTCAGTTAAAGACCATATTTATCCCCTTCTATTACCTTAGAATTCTATTCCACATTCTCCCAACCAACCTGAATTCTCTTTATAGACGGAACTGATTTCAGAACTATAATGTAAATAAGCATATAGTTTAGTAACTGCTACCTGTAGCAACTTCAATAACTTTATTCCCCACTCCCCTTGCATTCCATATTATATTATTAATCATTAATGGATAAAAGAGGATAAGATATTATATTTCTTTAATCCTACTCTTGTTACTCTCTTTAACATATGATATTGATCTTTGACTCCTTTAGGAACACCATTTAACTTGGCCACTGCTTTCTTCCCTTTAATAACTGCTACTTTGGTTATGTGGATGAGTGTAAAGTAATGTTTCTTTACCTATTTTACAATATAATCTCAAACTCAAACAATTCCCTAGAGATCTAACCAATTGCCTCTAGATGGATCATAGATTCCATCTTTCATTTTGATTTTACTCCATAACTGATTTTGATTTCGAGGAAAGAATTACCTGATACAAAATGTCAATGCCACTAGCCTTTTATGTAGTTACAAAGTGAATTTGACTATAAAAATGAAGAATACCAAAAGAATTTAATACAAAAATTGAAGTCACTGCTTGAAGAAGATGAACTTGGCTTAATTTCTACTTGATATATAGTGTAAAGCCTCTCTTTACTCACAAGGCCATATACCAAAATTCATTTATTTGATTTTATAATACAAGAGTTGATTGATTGTATACACATGAAGGCTTAGCTTTATGCTTTGGTGTAATGGTTTATGCTTCGAATTGAAGGCTTAGGTTTTAACTGAAACTTTTATGTTTGATCTGGATAAATATTTTAGAATAGTATGAGTTTTAAGTACTAAAATAAAATTTAAGATTACACAAGGACAACTAGTGTAGGACTACATTCACTTTCAGTTATACATGCATAATGTTCAAGTAGGAAGCACATAAACTTCACTGGATGTGAAGTGTCCCCACATGGATCACACACGGATCATAAGTAGGGGAGGACTCGGTTTATGAATACGAGGATAACTTTAAAATATGTTGATTAGGCTTAAAAATAGGCCGTTAGAGGGTGAAAACCTAAACTAACCCTCAAACGGTCCCATAAGAGGCATTAGCACCCAGCACGGGACCAATGTAACACGTAGGAACTAACCTCGTAGTCACGGGTCTCCCAATTTGAGAATATGACTATAATTTGAAAATGTCTAGATTAGGCTTAAAACAAGCCGTTAAAGGGTGAAAACCCAAACTAGCCTCCAAAAGGCCTCATAAGAGGCATGGACACCTCGCACGGGGCCAATGTAACTGGTAGGAACTGACCACGTAGTCATGGGTCTCTTGGTTTGAGAATATGATGATAATTTGAAAATATCTAGATTAGGCTTAAAAATAAGTCGTTAAAGGGTGAAAATCCAAACTAGCCCCCAAATGGCCCCGTAAGATACATGAACACCTCGCACAGGATCAATGTAACTCGTATGAATTGACTGAGTAGTCATTAGTCTCCCAGTTTGAGAATAGGATGATAATATGAAAATATATATATTAAGGTTAAAAGCAAGCCATTAAAGGGTGAAACCCCAAAATAGACTCCAAACGGACCTGTAAGAGGCATGAACACCTCGTACAGGACTAATGTAACTCGTAGGAACATACCACATAGTCATGGGTCTTTTGGTTTGAGAATATAATAATAATTGTAACTCGTATATGCAATTTTTCAGCATGAACATGATTTTTTTGAAAATTACTTAGTTACTAATATCATCTCTTTTTTGTATCCAATTTTTTTACAGAATAATATTTTATCAATATCTTTTATCCATGTCGAACACACGAAGAAGTCAATGGTTTACAACAAGGGGATTATTTATTCAATGTCGTTAATATCCAGGATTTTATTTTTTTGTGTTATAGTCGTGTGGGATTTTATAGTTTTATTTTTACTTTTATAGCCATGCAGGCTTTTGTAATTTTATTGTTATATTTTATAGTCGTGCGGGCTTTGCATTACATAGGTTATATATTAGCAGCTTTTGGAATGTCCAGAACATAGAGGAAACTCTGTCCATTTTTTTTGTTTGTGAACTATTAAGACTTGTAATATTTTGAAGTTTGTATGTACATTAAATTTATCAACAACGTGCGAGATTCGAAATTTCTTAATATTATAGTTTTTAAATAATTAATTTTTTTCTTTGATCCAAAATTTTAGCACAGTTTAAAACCGTGCCAAAAGTGTATCAAATTTGGCACGGTTTTGAACTGTGTCAAAAGTTTACCAAAATGTACTCAATCTGGCACAGTTATAAATTATGCCAGAAACATCAAA
The DNA here is from genome assembly GCA_949130495.1 of Sambucus nigra. Taxonomy (NCBI): domain Eukaryota; kingdom Viridiplantae; phylum Streptophyta; class Magnoliopsida; order Dipsacales; family Adoxaceae; genus Sambucus; species Sambucus nigra. The sequence goes on from OX422211.1 coordinate 95,385,167, forward strand.
TTATGGTACGGTTGAAATGTTTTCTAGGAGTGTTCATGTTTGGCCAGATCTAGCACACTTTTAAACCGTGCTAGGAAAAATGGTCATTTTGGAACACCTGATTCTGACATAGTTCAAAACCATGCCAGATTTGATCTGGCATAGTTTTAAACCATGTCAGATTGTTATTTTGGTGTAGTGATACCCATAATGGTGTTCAACAAGCTAGTGTAGAATGCGACATATTCGAACGACACTATACACCAATGTTGATAGAACTACGCAAGCATTAGGGGTTGCACTTGCCAGTGTTGGGTGGAGATCAAACTTACAAAGATTTTGAGGACGCGTTAAGAGTTTTTTTTTTATATAAAGTGTGTGCACTGTCATTACTGGATTTAGTTTCCCACTATTAGTTGCTTGTTTATCACCTTATTCAATTGCATGCTTGTTTTCCACCTCATTCAACTGCATCCTTTGTGTGCATTTTTCAGAAAAAAATATCACAAACTTGCCACTACATATTTGGACCAACCATTGACGTGTTAACTATTTTTCCAATTGTATTATATGATAACAATCATTTTTTTCAAGTAAGTCTCGAGCAAGGAGCTACTATGCCCAAATTCTTTCAGTATGGGAATATCATCATTAGCCATATGCTCAACAATGTGCAGATTCAGTGAGTGATCTTATTACTAAGTTGGACAACCTTATAGGTTGCTTTCCATTAGAGTTCCCTGAAATTCAAATGAACATTGACAAATGTATGTAACTATTTTTAGTTCATCTCAAATGTTTAACTTACTTTACTATTTATTATTTCATACCCTACAAGAAAAAGAAAGGAGGAGCGATGGATATAAGAGACTTCAGACCCATCAGTTTTGTTGGTAGTGTGTATAAGCTCATTTTTAAGGTCTTATAATTAGGATTAAAATGGTGATTTATCCTCTCGTGTATGATGCTCAGAGTGATTTTGTGGGTGTCCGCCAGATTCTTGTTAGTGGCGAATGAGGGCATTGAGTCTAGGTTGAGAAGCGGGATCTCGGGTATTATTTTCAAGCTTGATATTGATTAGGCCTATGATCATGTGAGTTGGGACTTCCTCCTTTTTCTTCTGAGAAGGATGGGGTTCGGGGAGCGGTGGTGAAGGTGGATGTTGTAAGGACATAAGTTTCTAATTGAGTCTTTTGTAGTTTTGGCTCAATTTCGGACAAAAAAGATTTGAGTCATAGGATAGTGTTCAAGTTTATCCATTCAAGCCTATGACGCGTTAGTTGGAGACGTAGCGGCCAAGATATTAGACCTTCATCAAATGCTGTGTGTATTGTGCCTCGTTTTTACGTCACCAACATAGTTCCAATTACTCCTAAGGTATGAATGCATTGCATATTTATATAGGAGCTTGGAACAATTATAATTGGGTGTAATTTTTGTTTAAACTATTATTTATTTTCATAAAGTTTCTTTAAGACTTTAAAATAAAGTTTCTGGGCTAAAATTGAATTTTTAAACATTTTGGAAAGTCATTCGATATTGTCGTTCGAACGAGTTTTTCGTTCGAACGAGTTTTTCGTTCGAACGAGTTTTTCGTTCGAACGAGGTTTGCCAAAGACCTACCAGTGGAACTTTGTTAGAAGTATAGTTCGAATGAGACTTCGTTCAAACGAAAATCTCATTCGAACGAGATTTCAGGTGGGAAATCTTTCTGGCAATTTTTGACAGTTTTTACCTCATTCCCACTACTTTTCCCCACTATCTTTTGCCAGATTTTATAAGGTGCGGGAACTAAGTTTGACAAACTAACTTTTCACAATCCTCCATCTCCTAGAGAGTTATTTAGAGAGTTACAATTCCAAAATGAAAAAGTTTAAGTTTTGAGTGTTTGCTTTTCAAGAAAAAATCTTTAAACACTTTTGTTTCACCCAATTGTTTGTTTATCCAAGTTCCTTATATATACTTTGCTTGGAGTTGATTTTGGCACCAATTTTATCTCTACCAACAAGAAGAGAGTTTGGGTTTGCTTCTAAATCCCTCAAAGAAGAAGACTTGTTTGTTGCTGCGGCGTTCCCACTTGGAGAAAGGCTTCGGGTGCGGATTGACGGTTGTTCCAAAGACCTCATTGGTGGATTCTAAGGTTCTGGTGGAGTCCGGGATTGTCAACTAAGCGGAGGTTGGTACAAGAAGACGCATCAGGGGATTGAAGGGAGTCGACTCGAGTTGAGTAAGTCTTTTTTCTTGTACTTGTAAAATACCATACTTAGTGGACCTAAGGCTAGGGTCGTCTGAGGTTTTTTCCCGTTGTGGGTTTTTTTCTCGTACATCGTGGCGTAGTGGTTGTTTACTTATTTTATCTTTTGCAAATATCACATTAGATGCATGCTTAGTTAAAAAGATAAAATTGGTATATTTAATTTGGTGCTAATTTGTTTGGGTTAAAATTAATTTAATTCAAGTCATTAATTTTATTGGATAAAATTTGGTTTGGCCTAATTTACAAAAATGAATTAATTAATTGTTAAGCAAATTTCTAGTACTTGGGTTGAGTTAATTTGTTTAAGTGAAAAACTTATAAGTTGTTTAATTTTATTTCACTTTGTGTATAGTTTTATTTTAATTTGAAAGAAATAAAAATTTGTTTAGTTGAGCTGTCTTTATTCCGCATCTCTTTAACGGAAATTATATTTGATTTTAAAAGAAAGTTTAAAATTGGGGGTATTTGCGACTTCAAATTGTATCAGAGCCAAAACGATAAATTACTTCATTAAGATCCTTTTAATTATTTTTGGCTAAAAATGGAATTTTCCCCATTTTCAAAAGTTCCTATTTTTGATGGTTCTAACTATGCGTATTGGAAAGCGCGAATAAAATTGACACTAAAATCTATCGACGAGAGGGTTTGGATGTATATTATTAACGGGTGGTCCCCACCTACACATTTAGTAGATAATGAACGTGTTCCCAAACTAGCCGATAGATGGAGTGAGAACGAATTTAAACTTGCTAACTTTAATTCTCGTGGTTTAAAAGCCTTGTTTAGCGCGGTCACATCGGATGAATTCCGACGCATTATGACATATGACACCGGTAAAGAAGCTTGGGATATTTTACAACTCACCCATGAAGGAACTAGTGTCAGAAAAGCTTTAAAACTCCAAAACCTCACCACTCAATTTGAAACCATCACAATGAATTAAAAAGAAACTTTTGATGAATTTTATGCTAGGCTTTCAGATATTGTTAATTCATCTTTCAATTTGGGAGAGAAAATACTTGACAACCGAGTTGTAATGAAAATTTTAAGGTCCCTACCCAATAGATTTATTCCTAAGGTGACCATGTTAAATTCTTTACCCACTTTAGCCTCTACTAAATTAGAAGAGCTCGTAGGTGATTTACAAACCTATGAACTAGACATGTTTCCTCCAAAACTGAAAAGAAAAATAGAAAAGGGCGTTGCTTTGAAAGCTTGAAAGGAGGAAAAACAAGTACTAGAGAGTGAAAGTGATAGTGACTCGGATGACATGGCTATGTTAGCTAGGAAGTTTCATAAATTTCTTAAATTTAACAAAGATAAATTTAAAACTGATTATAAGAAATTTGAAAAATCTAAGCATGAAAAAGCCGAGAAGATCCCTAAAACTTCTAATGAAAAATTAAATAGGGACGAGTCAAATATGTTTTTTGGTTGTGAAGGGTATCTCCATAGGGCCTTTGAGTGCCCCACTAAACTAAGGAAAGAGGGTAAGCAACCTATTTCATATAATGCGACCCTTAGTGATAGTGATAAGGAAGAGGGACCCGATTCCCCCACTGAGCCCAACTTTGTGGCATTTATGGTTAGTCATGTGAGCACTGATAATGAATCTTCTCATGAAGATACACAAACACATGACACTTCCAAGGTCAAATGTGATAACCCGCTCAAAATAATAACGGGTGGCCAACCCTATACTACATTAAATCAGGTATCTCAGATGGCACAGTCTCAACATCAACTGACAATACTAAATAATATAAGGCCAACTACTCGAGATTATTAAAAGAGGGTTGTCAAAAATTTAAAACTTTTATTTAACACCAATTAAAAACGAACCATACAACCTTTTACAACAATACTACATCTAACTATGATGAGTGATAAATGCAGACTCCAATAATATAAAAGAGTACAATACAATGTACAACAAAATCTCAACAATGAAATATCCGAATAAGCTGTCGGGTCACAGACAATACAAATAATCTGAGAAAGAAAATATAAAAGTGTTAATCTACAACACTTGGGTATAAACTCGAGATACAAACTGAATCCTAATCTAGATACATCAAAGATATGAGTCGTCTAAATAAGATGCCGCAACAGCTCGCTATTGCCACAACTCCACGAATACACTGGATGGATAAACATCAATGGCGTCCTTGCGGAGGAACACCTAAAGTAATACAATATATATACATAGCAGGAGAAAATATAAACGGGTCAGAGCTCGAGTTGAAAACATTTTATAGCAAGTGCATTAAAATGCATAATAATTATAAATGCATTATGACATGATTTAATGGAATCGCCTCTCCATAATAATCCAACTCACCTCTCAACTAGAGCGCGCAACTATACTTACGCACGTGATCTCAAAATAAGTGCCCATAACTAATTAGACACATCAATCCAACTAGATCCCAAAATAATTATTCGATTAAGATCATCTAACTTATCTCACAATGTACACTTAACTAACTTCCCATTTAAAACATTACTTTACATTTAATGTTATAGTTCTCTTTATATTTGTTCATTTATTGAACATATAAAGTTGCAATATCAACCTCATAATAACATCATCACAATACATCAACATTCTCTTACTAGAATTTCATATATTCTAGTTATGCCCTCATTTGGCATGAAATCATATATATATGAGTTACTAGCATCTAAGTGCTAAGGAATAAACTTCTTCCGGTTCTCAATACTGTATTGCATTTCGTGCGTGGGACATCTCGCCGAAGCGAAATCCAAACATGGAACCCCCCCGTTACACTACTCCTGACAGTATTGATCTTCGAGATTCATTATGCCCTCAATGCATGATACATGTAACCTAAATTCTTATTACTCCTTTTTTTATTATTATTCCCAATTCTCAACAGTACACGGCGTTTCATGCGTGGGACGTCTCGCCGAAGCAAAATCCAAACAAGGAACCCCCGTTACACTACTCCTGGCACTATCGATCGTCGGGATAGGTGATATATATATAAATATGAGCATTAAGGACTGATTTCTCCCCAATTTCCAACATTACACTGCGGTTCGTGCATGGGACGTCTCGCCTAAGCGAAATCCAAACAAGGAACCCCCCAATACACTAATCCTGGCAATGTTGGTCGTTGAGGTCCATTATGCCCTCGATACCCAAGTACAAGCACAACAACAATATCATAACCATCCAACCGAGCTATAACTCGAGGACGCAGGCTCACATGCTATCATCTTCCAGTAGCCCATACACGTAGCAAACTGGGGCCACCTGGTGGCCACCTCATAATCAACTCACGCACATAACGTCCCGGGAAGCGATCATAGCTCCTAACCGGCAAGTGAGAATGACACATACCCACGACTTCTCACCCCCAAAATAGATATATATCATATAATAATCACCATGGACGACTATGACCTGGGCAATATCCACACCCTGCTCTTTGTGCCAGGATGCTCACCCTCATCGTACGTAACTTCCCAATGATAGCAAGGAGGGGGTATGCTTCACTATATATATATACCATCACATAAGGTATACATACATCATCACATCATATAAAGATATACCATCATATAAGGTATACCTGTCACATTGTTTTCACATTTATTATACGCTCTTAGGCGCAATTGAATTTTTGTCATTGGTTAGTATATTTCCCTCTTGATATACTAATCGTTAATTCTCACACATCTTCCCCACTTAGTATACACTATACTATTTCTCACTTGAAGATCACATGTCGCTTCTATTTATGAATTATCTCTCAATTCTACTTATGTTAAGGATATTCTCTATATCCTAATGCACTTCAATTAACATTTATCATTGTGTGAGACTTCTCCCAAATAAATCATCATTAAGGATATTTCTATATCCGTATGCACATCAATTAGCATTTATAATTCTCCATCCATAATAGGGTTCAATTTATTTTATGAACCTTTAAGGTTATCCCATTTGGGATTTGATCCTAAGATCCAATATCTAAACTCATTCTCATTCTTTCATATAAATTTATTATTATCTCCAAATAGAATCTCCAATAAAGGTGGGCTTCCCCACTTAGAATATACCATAATCTCTAATCGGTATTCCTCCATTTAAGTCTATATGACTCCAATAATTTTGTATAAGGGAAACTCTCTAAAAGTCTCAAAAACATACTCCAAATAACTCCTATAGAGGTTCCCAATCGATAACCTCGAACAAAATGGGATGAAATTCTCCCTAGAAAAACATCCTTCAAAAAGCCTTGTTTCCGAATCGATTCGGGCCAATTCCGAATCGATTCGGCCCAGCGAATCGATTCGGCCTCCAAGGAGAATCGATTCGGGTCATCAGACTTGGGACTCTGTCTCAGGCCGAATCGATTCGGCTGGGGTCCGAATCGATTCGGTCACTCAGACCTGGGAACCTGCATATTTCCGAATCGATTCGGTAGGAGGCCGAATCGATTCGTCCCTTCAGAACTCTCGAAAATGGCTACTTTTTAGTAAGCCAAAAATCCCAAAATTCATTTTAATCACTTTCTCTTCATTTCTCTTCAACCCAAACACACATATATATCATCAATATTCATCTAAAAACACATTTAAACTAATTTATAACCTCAAATCCATTTTTACAAAACTAATCTAAGATTATACCCAAAAATTAGGTTTTTGATAAACTAAACCTAAAACCCATAATTTAATCCACAAATCATGAAATAAATGGAACCCACCAATGCTGAAAATCTCGACTTTCTCTCTCTTTTCTCCTTCTTTCTCTTCTTGTCTCTCTCTTTCTTTCTTTCTTTCTTTCTATTTCTCTTTCTCTCTTTGGAGAAATAAATCTCCCGTAGGCTTTTAAGCTTATTCTCCCAAGATACACATCTTTAAATGATAATACACACTTCAAATGACTCGGTAACTTTAATTCGAGTCAAACGTACTTAAAATATTTCGGAACCTAAATAGACCCCAAGTACAGTCATTTTGACTTTCTCGACCCTTCCGGACACAACTGCACCCTCAGAATCGCCATTCGAAGCACTTTCTAACGACTTCAAGTTTTGGCCCCAATTGTCAATTTAATCTTTCTCCAAATAAAATAATATTTATTTCTCCCAAAATAAATAAATCATCGTCTCCAAGACCTCGGGTTGTTACATCAAAGTTTATAATTCTCTTATTTTTTATGGTTGTGAGAGTGAAGAAGAGAGAGAGAGTGAAAATAAAGAGGTTGATGTGAGAGAAATTCAAATTGCTTTTCAAGAATTATATGAAGAATCTATTAAATTAAAAAGAACTAATTTAAAGTTAGAATCTAGTTTAAGAGAGCGTGGCAAGGTAGTTGATGAGAGTGCATTAGTGGATGACCTTAGGACACGTGAGAGAGCTCTTCGAGAGAAGATTGAATATATTGAAGGCGAGAGAGATAGCTTTAGAGGTTTAATGGAGTCAATGAAAAAGGAGCTTCTCGAGTTTGAATAGAGAAATGTTTTATTAGAGTATAGAATTTTAGAATTAGAAAATAAACTGAAAGACTCTAGTAAAGTCAAATTTGATTTGGAGTGTAGGTCTGAAAAACTAGATAAAATCTCAGGAACGGTCCAAATTAAAAATGATACTTGTAGTGAATCAACTCATAAAGCCAAAACCAATATTTTAGGAGAACCCACTAAGAAAGACTTTCGAGATCAACCCTTAGGTACCACTTTTTGACGTGTCTTTACTTGTTCACACTGTGATCGAAAAGGTCATATTAAGAATTTTTTTTAATCTTATAATATTTTTAGAAAATCCCAATGGAAGGCAACCTAGGTAGCCAAGATTCCTACACCCCGAGATTGTCATTCGTCATTAGTTTGGGTTAGGAGATCTGACTTGGTAGCTTTACAGAATAGGATTTTTGATTCTCATTTACTTTCACATGCTTCCTCATTTGCTAAATCTAAAGGTTGAATGTGTTAGTTGTTTGCATACTTTAGCTTTTGTACTTCATGCTATATTATCATTCTAAATGTATGCTTGTTTAATCATTATCTAGTCTATGCTCCATGCTTAATCACATGCTAGAATAATGATTTTTGTTTACTTTTTGTATTATTTTTGTTTCATTTTAAGTATGCATTAAATGAAAAATACAAAAAGATTTTGTTTGTCTTTTGAGTAAATATTTTATTTTTGATCAATGATTTTCAAAAACTCAATTTTTTATTTTTATTTTAGTTTGACACACTTTATGTGGCATAAAATTGTGTTTGAATCCCTTCTTTTTCGCTCCCATGTGGCTAGACCTTTTGGTTAAGATTGTCAATCCTTAAAATATTCTTTACCATGCTTACATAGAGTAGTTGGATTTTGTGTTGCTTAAATGGATTCTATTTTTATATGCCTCTATTCACACATGCACGAACTCTTTTTAAAATTTAATCTTCACATGTTATAGTTGATCTTTGTGAGGTGTTATCCTTCCAATCTTGTCACCTACATATTTGTGACCTAGGAGGACTAGTGCATGTCAAAATCTGTTGCACGTGAGATTTATGAGATATGAAAATATTATATATATAAATGTGCACGGGGAAGGGCTCCGAAAGGAATTATTATCCTTTGCGAAAAGTAAGCCACCGTTTAGAATGGACCTAAAAGAAATACGTGGTCCAAAGGCCTAAAAATAACACATGGCATTAAAAACAAATTTGCCAAGGCCTATTTTTTAATTAATATATTCATTCATAAATATTTTTATCGAGGGAGATTGGATGGTATATCAACGGTTTGCACAATGTCCATTTATCTTAGTTGTACTTTCAATGTCATGACTCTATTGGTTTGTAGAATCATCAAAATTATATGCTTGTATGCATTGTGTATGTGTGTTCATTGAGTTCAACCTATATTGTCACACGAGGTTATATTCAAATGTGATAAAGCTTGCAATCAATTGAGAACTCCGTGAACATGTTTTAAGTGATTGGGTCTAAATTTAATTGTACTAGTTCACACCCACACACGTCCGTTTCAATATGACACATTTTTTCCATACGAGTGTCATTTGTGTGCTTATATCTATATATATATGTGCATGTGCATTATTGGTATATTTAGAGCATGTATATATATATATATATATATATGATATTTCCTTTGTCTTTGCCTTGCCTTCTAGTCCATCTATGCTTATACTTTATACTTGGTATCTATCTTGTTGCATTTTAGTTGATATAACATGCTTAATATCTTATGTATACAATTGGTATAATTTTCTCGCATCTTAGTTGGTATCCTTATTATTTGTATGGATTAGTCATACCCTTGTTGACCATATGCTTTCATGTTCATTGCACTACATGCATTTTATTAATTTTATCACCTTTGTCTATTCCTGAACAAAAAGGGGGAGAATGATATGGGGACAAATGGTGTCTAATCCTATTTTAATCGTAACTTAGTTTGTGAGATTTAACTTAGGGGGAGTCGCGACATTCTTAGGTAGATCACATGTGTTAAAGGGGAGAATTAATTTAGGGGGAGTATTTATTTTAATTGCATTAAATATTTTGATATTCCATATGTGTTTGATAGTTTTCTTAAGTGTGCAGGAATTATTCTAAGTGGCAACCTTCATCGGCAAAGATATTGATCCTTAGGTCTTGAGTCAAGTTTGGGTGGGATGTTTTAACTCTAGTAGAGCTTGACGGCCTTTAGGATCTTTATAGGTTTTCGTCCCGGAATAGCTAAAAGGGGAGATCTATAAGGACACAAATTTCCAATTGAGTCCTTTGTAGTTTTGGCTCAATTACGGACAAAAAGATTTGAGTCATAGGATAGTGCTCAAGTTTATCCATTCAAGCCTATGACGTGTTAGTTGGAGACGTAGCGACCAAGATATTAGAGCTTCATCAAATGCCGTGTGTATTGTGCCTCGTTTTTACGTCACCAACATAGTTCCAATTACTCCTAAGGTATGAATGCATTGCATATTTATATAGGAGCTTGGAACAATTTTAATTGGGTGTAACTTTTGTTTAAACTGTTATTTATTTTCAGAAAGTTTCTTTAAAACTTTAAAATAAAGTTTCTGGGCTAAAATTGAATTTTTAAACATTTTGGAAAGTCGTTCGAACGAGGTTTTCCAATGACCTACCACTGGAACTTCGTTAGAAGTATCATTCGAACGAGACTTCGTTCGAACAAAAATCTCGTTTGAATGAGATTTCAGGCGGGAAATCTTTCTGGCAATTTTTGGCAGTTTTTACCTCATTCCCACTACTTTTCCCCACTATCTTTTACCAGATTTTATAAGGTGCGGGAACCAAGTTTGACAAACTAACCTTTTCACAATCCTCCATATCCTAGAGATTTTTTTAGAGAGTTACAATTCCAAAAAGAAAAAGTTTAAGTTTTGAGTGTTTGCTTTTCAAGAAAAAATCTTTAAACACTTTTGTTTCACCCAATTGTTTGTTTATCCAAGTTCCTTAATATATATACTTTGCTTGGAGTTAATTTTGGCACCAATTTTATCTCTACTAACAAGAAGAGAGTTTGGGTTTTCTTCTAAATCCCTCAAAGAAGAAGACTTGTTTGTTGTTGCGGCGTTCCCACTCGGAGAAAGGCTTCGGGTGCGGGTTGACGGTTGTTCCAAAGACCTCATTGGTGGATTCCAAGGTTCCGGTGGAGTCCGGGATTCTCAACTAAGCAGAGGTTGGTACAAGAAGACGCATCAGGGGTTTGAAGGGAGTCGAGTCGAGTTGAGTAAGTCTTTTTTCTTGTACTTGTATAATACCATACTTAGTGGACCTAAGGCTAGGGTCGTCTGAGGTTTTTCCCGTTATGGGTTTTTTCCTCGTACATCGTGGCGTAGTGGTTGTTTACTTATTTTATCTTTTGAAAATATCACATTAGATGCATGCTTAGTTAAAAAGATAAAATTGGTATATTTAATTTGGTGATAATGTGTTTGGGTCAAAATTAATTTACTTCAAGTCATTAATTTTATTGGATAAAATTTGGTTTGGCCTAATTTGCAAAAATGAATTAATTAATTGTTAGGAAAATTTCTAACACTTGGGTTGAGTTAATTTGTTTAAGTGAAAAACTTATAATTTATTTAATTTTATTTCACTTTGTGTTTAGTTTTATTTTAATTTGAATGAAATTAAAATTTGTTTAGTTGAGCCGTCTTTATTCCGCATCTCTTTGAAGAAAATTAGATTTGATTTTAAAAGAAAGTTTAAAATTGGGGGTATTTTCTACTTTAGATGTACAGATGTGTCTCTGTTAATTTCTCTGTCCTCGTGAATGAGGTACCTGAAGGTTTCTTCTCAAGCTATCGGGGCCTTAGACATGGCAACTCTTTATCACCTTTTCTCTTTTTTTTGGGTTATGGAGTTATTTTCTCAGATGATGAGTCACACAGTGGAGGGTATCCCGATCTCTATTTTGTTTTTATTAGAAGAGTTATTACCTAACTTGTTTTGATCTCCCACTTGTTCTTTGCAGATGATACGATTATAATTTTTGGGGAGTCTGTGGATGAGGCGAGGACGTTGCGATTACTTATAAAAAAGAACTTTTCGGTGTATCTTTTTTTTTTCGTTGCTTGAAAAGTCCTTCTAATCAAAACCTGAAATACCTACAATTCAACAAACTCTAGTGTAGCGGTAAGTAATGGTATCAATCCACTTCCAAGGGGGTAAGCTAGAGACAAATTCAATTGTAATTCACTTTTTATTTTCTTTGTGCTTTTTCACTTTTTCTAATTTTTTTAGCTTTTTCAATATTAAAACAATAGGGTGAGGTGAGGTTTTAAACTAAATTAAACTAAGATGAAAATAACTAACTAGAAAGTGACTAAAATGAAAACAAAGTCTAACACTAAAATAAGAGATAAAGTGAGGTAAATAATCGTGAGAACAATCAAGGAATGGGAGTACATCACAAATTTTAGCTATTCTAACTAATTAATTTAATTAATTGAATTCTCCCAAATTAATACCAAAATTACAAATCAACTCTCGTTGCAAATGTAATTTTAGTAGTAAACTTTTAGAAAATTAAGTTTAACACCCCACAACTCTAGAAAAATAGATCTACACTCCTTTTAATTAGTCACCCGCTAGGATCGATCAATTATAATTTATGTAAATCTTATAAAATAAATTTAGAGTTGAAATTCAAGTAATAATACCCCACTTAAGAAACCCCTATCTCTAGTTCGAATCTAACATGGTTATTATAACTAGAATTTTGATTTTCTCTCGAAAATCATTTACCCTCTCTCGAGGCGTAAATTTAAGGGCGAGGGATCAAAATTAACATTCAAAGGGACTTTTCAAGTAATTAAACTAATAAAAATAAAATAACATCAAATAAGGGTTTTACCCCACCCCTTGAAAGGGAATTTATCCTAACATGATATGAAATATGACAAATTAATAATGAAAGGCATAAAATAAATGAGATGAGAAAAGAACAATCAAACCCCAATCTCTTGATCTCTTGATGCTTAATTGATCTTCAATCCATGAGTTGAAATTCATAATACATCAACTTGAGTGATCCAAACAATATTACATAAATTTCAATCAAATTAACCCTCACACATTTATCACTCAATAATCTCAAAGAAGAAAAATAAAAACTATTTACAAAATGGTGTTTATCCTAATTTATTTCTAACCCTAAACTTTCTCTCTCTAAAATTTCCTATCCCTCTAGCTCCTTTTTTCATATGGGGTCTTCATCTTCATTTATAGTAGGCACATGGAGCATGGGGGTATTTTTGGGAATTGGCTTGAGTGTGCATGGTAATGGTGAGGTGTGAGGATAAATAGTAGTAGAGGGAATAAAAAATCTGATTTGTTACAAGGATATTTTTGGGTATTGGGTAAAAAAAGTAGTTTTTTTTTTAAGAGTATATTGGGAAAAGGGGTTTAAATTGGTTTAGTTGGCACATGTGGGTATTGTTGGGGTTTGGATTGATTGGTTTATGCAGGTAGAAATCGTGGGCTTTGGAGGTTTGGAAAATGGGTTCAAGGGTGGACATCCGAGTATGGTTGGCATAGTAGCGGTTTCGGGTCAAGGAAGTGATGGCCGGGTTTGGTGTTGGAGTAGCAGAGGTTCGATTTGGAGCTGTTGGTTAAATCTTGAGGAACTCGGGTTGAGATGGGTTTCGGGTGGTAACTCGCAGATTGGGTTTTGACTGGAGGTGGGTTCGATTCAGGCCACTGGACGGGGTTGCGAAGTGGGTCCGGGGGTTGCAAGGGGAGAGGTCAGAACGGATATGGCAGGTTGCCAGCGTGTGCACCACTGGTGGGTCGACAGGTGTGGAGGTGAGGTGGTCGGTTTTAGTGGTTGTCATGAGTTTCCGGCACCGGAGATGAGGTGTAGCACCGCCGGAAGGGAATGGTTGCGGGTCAGGTCGGTAGGTGATGTCGCCGACGGAGGGGTTCTGTTTTCAGGAGAGAGGTTAGTTAATGGAGTAATGGTGGTTGTTGGTGAGAGGAGAACGAAAGAGGTGTAGGGAATAAGATGAAAGGGGGAGGTATTAGGTGTGGTAGGGTGTAGGGGAAGAATGGTGTGGATAGGTGAGGTGTTTGTGTGTATGGGGGTATATGGGATAATGTGTGTGTGTGTGTGTGTGTGTTTGGACCCAATTAAAATAATGAAAATAAAAAAGAACTAAAATCCTAAAAAAATAAAATTAGTAAAAACTAAAAATAAAATTTCTAATCTATAAAGTAAAACTAAAATAAAAGAAAATAAAAGAAATAAAACTAAAAACCTAAATAAAAATATAGAAACTAAAGATCTAAAAAAAATTATATATAATAAAACTAAAAATAAACTCCTAAAAATTAATCATAAGAAAATAAGATAAAATAAAATAAAAACTAAAACTAAAAACTAATTAAATAAAAATCAAAATAAAATAAAATTATGAAAAGAAAATATAAAAATAGAAAGTAAAAACTGGAAAATACTAAATAAATCAAAAATAAATCCTAAAAAGAAAACAACTCAAACTAAAAATCTAAAAATTAATAAAAAAGTACAAAATCAACACACACACGGGTCGGGGAAGGCTAAGGCTAGGATGGGCTAGGTTAGGGTCAGGGGATTGGGTATTTAGCTCCATAAAATGCGCATTTGCCTCGATATATAACTTTTGACACCGCAAATGGACGTTTGACCTACAAGATAAACATTTAAGTACATAAGACCCATATTGCCGAGAATTAGCAACTAAATTACGTCTATTCGGGTTATAAAATGTACAGTTTTGGGTGCTTAACCCCCCCCCCCCCCCCCAACAGAGCGTTGCTAGTCCTTGAGCAATAAGATAGAGAGAAAGAGAAAGATAAGAACCCAAAAGTGTACGACTTTTGCGGGCACTTGCGATTGCACTTAGCATGTGCAACAAGCCTTTAAACCTACAGGTTGTCCTATCGGACGAGTTGTGTCTCGTGAGGGTTTGCAGGGAATATACCCACAGAATTCTTTATTTACAAAAATTTATTGAAAGGCAGTCAATCTCTTATTAGCCATAGAATAATCGCACAAACCATCACATGAGAAATATTTGAGAAATACAAGCTAGAAGCGCATAAAAAGTTCAGCTAAGTAAATACTCAAGGCACATCCTTCCTAGAACTCAACATGTGTGGTGTGAATCAGTCAAAACGGGTCGAGTATCATAAGAGTAATTCCGAGATTGCCTCTTCAGAATCAATGCTTCAACTTCAAATCTCACGGATATCTCTCTCTCAAACGAACTCTCGAGATATGGGTTAGTATATCGCTCTTGTGTGTGAGGAGGTGAGTAAATGTAAGCAAGTTCAAACGTCTCACACACACATAAGAAAGAACGGACATATAGAAATAAAATTGATCTCATAAAAGAATCCTAATCACTATAGTGAGAACGTCAAGTTATTCACCACATCGACTTTCATTTCCCCGAACACCGAGGGAAAAATGTATTTATATGGGTGAGGGGGAATGAAATGGGGTAGGATGGGATGAGATGAGGTAAGGTTGGTGATGTAGAATGGGATTAATGTGTGAAATGATGGATATATGATGGATGAGTGAGAAGAGTGTACTACACTTTAGGCCCAAATGTCTTTATTACTAACTACAAATTCTCTTTCTTTTCTTTTCTCTCTTTTTTTTCTCTTTTTTTTTTCCCGATTTTTCTTTTCTTTTTCTCTATTTTTTTCCCTATATTTTCTATTTTTGCTATTTTTTTTTTCCAGACCAACAATGAAGACATTTAACATTTGAAATCACTCTCTTTTTCTCAAAAATGACGATGGATGATATTTGAATGGAGTGGGGAATGTATGATGTGGGGAATATGGAAAAACATGGGAATGTAATGTGTGAAGTGAATGGGTGAGAATCTAGTGATCGAGACAAATTTCAAGACACGCGTTTCTTACAACTCGAAAAAGATGTCATTCTCAGTGATCAAGACAAAAATAAAGAATAATGAGATCATACAACAATTAAAGTGCGGACCCAAAGGAAGTTGAATCAACTTGTGACTCAAAAATTGCGTACAACTCTCTAAAACATGAAAGGCATGAATCTCACGGGCTAAAGTCTCTACTAGTGATCCTTAAGGTTCTCTTTAGAATTATAGCACTCTTCAACTCTAAATCGTAGTGACACGATAAGTGCGCAAATTTTGATGAGTCTAGAAATTCATGGTGCAAAATGCCTTGGGAAGTATTACATAAGCTATTTAGAAAAAAATATTCTCTAGCTTGATTCCCAGACTTTTGAAAGATGGATGATTGAAAATTCACATCAATGAGTGAGATGAAAGAAACTGCATGAAATTTTAAAAATCAAGTTTAAAAATCAAAACTTTTCAAAAGAGGTACGATTTTGATAAAATTCCGCACCCCCAAATAAAAAGGAACATCGTCCTCGATGTTAAGTAAAATGATGTTTAAAATTGAGAGCATAAGGTAGGAAAGAGATTAATAGAATGAACTGCTAATGAAGTTGACAGATGAAGCCGAGAATAAACCTGAATAAATGATAAGAGCAAAAATGTGTACAAGTCCATAACATGGTAAAGCATTGGGTGATGTGAAACACCACCCCCAAATAGGATGAAACTAGTACAAGAAACGCGGGCTGCCTCCCGGTAGCGCTAAGTTTAATGTCTTCAGCCAGACCGATGAAATCTCACCCTAAGGATAAGAACGAGGAAAGTGCAGGGCGGCAGAAAAATTGGATGATGAGAATCACCCCCAAACAAGACTGAAGCGTCAGTTTCACTGGAAACAGGCTAAAGTGGTCAATGCACCTGTATGGCAAAGTGCATCACACGATGCAAAGCATCGGTGGACCATGGGCGGGTGGGGATTAGGGTAAAAGTGAGAAAGGCATGGGTGATGAAGCATCGATCACGGGCCTTATTGAGCCGAAAGGTGAGGTCAACTAGGGCCCTATAAGAATGGTGCTCAAGATGGTAAGGGAGGCGAAATGGTGTGGACATGGGAATGGGGTGGGCCTCATAAAAATCACATGACCGTTTGATAAATGGGCGATGATAATGGTCGCACCGTGACACGTCAGGGAGCAATTGATGAGAAAAATCAACCCTACAAGAGAGTGGTGTGCATAGAATAACAAGCTCGGTGTCACGGTAGAGAGTAGCACCATAAAAACTCTCATGGGTGGTGGAGGATGGTTTCAGGTGAGGATCTAAAATTGTAGATGGAAACATGAAATGTGCAAAATAAAGATCCGAACCAGGTGGTGAGGTAGTAGGAACAATGGGTGGGTTGGGTGGGATAAATGGCAGAGGAACATGATCTAAGTCAAGCGTGGAAGACACACACTCTTCATGAGGCTTAGAGTGATCCTCAAGGGCACTCGTAGGAGGAAGTGTGGTATCTAAAGATGGAGTGATCAACTTTTTCACAAGAGTAACATCGATGAATGTGGTTGATGGGTAAGACGAGGCACCAAGATCTAAGATAGAGGAATCACTAGAAATATTAGACTCAAAGGTAGCCATGCATGATGGGATAGGATTCATATCAAGAGAGGTGGGAACCATCTCTTACGCTATCTCGGTACAATGGTGAGCACTCGTAGCCGGAGCGAACCTAAAAGATATGGGCATGTCAGAGACATATGCAATTGGGGAATAAGGTAAAACCTCGGGCATATTTTTGGATTCTATGGGAAAGTGAATGGGAACCTCAAAGTGGGGTTCATGATGACATGGTGGGATTGGATCAGGCTCACTATAGAAAGGTAAGTCAACACAATTATTGACTTGGGACCCGGACCTTGGGATGGTCTCAACTTCAAGATTCTCGGGGTGGTAGGGTTGGTCACACTCAAAATTTGTGTCACAAGAGGACACATCATCATCACACTCGGTGGCAATGATGGGTGGATCCATAGGAATGTCCGACTCTCTCGCACATTCCAATTCATTTAACCTTTGTTCAAGCCTTTGGAGAGCTTGAGTTTAAATTTGAGTGGCTTGCTCTTGCTCGAGTATGAACTTGTGCAAGAGGCTTTCGAGAGCGGATGTGGATGGTGGTGGTGGTGGAGTGACTGGTGGTGGCGGTGGAGGTAGACACAACTCTCTATCACTATATGGAGAATACTCAAAGGAAGTGTGTGGAGTGGGACCAAGTTCATCATACACGAAAGGATCGCTTTCATGATGGAAAATTGGTTGGTACTCATGGGGTGCGGAGTGAGGGAACTGATCGTGAACGGGTGTACAAGGTTGCCATGGCGACTGTTGGAACGTGTCAAGATCCACAACATCGGGTTGGGATTCGTATTGCGTGGAAGGGTGATCAAGCCTCCATGAATAACTCGGGTACTCACACAACTCAGGGTTACGTATATCGATATAATAAGCCGAGGTGGGTTCTGGAACAGTGTCATATGGATACACATGTTCCATGGTGTGCTCAGATGGATATGAAATGTAAGGTAACTCATGGGACATGTGATTGTCATAATAACGATGGGTGCACAACAAAGGATGAAACACGTCGACACTTCACACCGATGGTGATGGAAAGTGAGGTGCGTGCATCGACGGGTCAAGAGTATCAAGGGCACTCGTGAGATAAGTGAAACCACTAAAATATCATAAAGAGACGGCTCGGGATCACTCTCACACGTATCACGTGTCAATGGAAAATGACCAAAGTAGTCCCGTAAAGGACGTTCTTCGGCCATGAGAAGAGAAGTATTTTTTGAAGTTTTTTTAATTTTTTTCAAAAGGAAAGAAAATATTTTTGGATTTTTTAAAAATAAAGGAAGAAAATATTTTTGAATTTTTTGTTATAAAAATGAAAGAAAATATTTTTTGGATTTTTTGGAAGAAAATGTGGGGAAAAATATGGACTCTTGATTGGACGAACTAACTAAAATCGACCACCGAAAAATGGAATTGGACACATACACAAGTCAAGAAAATTCCTAACTAGAACATAGCCAATTTTTATCTTTGAATTTTAGGTGAGAGGGTAGCCAAATTTTAATTTAGTCCGCAGGCGATAAAAATCACGGAAATTATCTTAGTGATCGCCTTTGCAAAATTTTCTCCTAGTGGGCTACCTAGTTAATAGATTTTAAATTTAGTGATGGCCAGGGTAGCACACAATTGGTAAGCGAGTGAGTCGGGTGATGAAATTCCTTCTCGTGAGTGACCGAGTGTAGGTCTTAGTCAATTAATTCATCACACCATTCGAAAATAAATGCGAGAATAAAATCACATAAGAGCACACAAAGCACACAAAAGAATTGACTCGCTAACAGGAGAGGCGCGAGGGTGTAGAAATGTACCTCCCATAATTTTTACGCCACGGGGTGCCGAAAATTTTTGAGTTGACCGGGGGGAGATTACGCCTATCTCAGTTGTCCCCGGGAGTCCTACCAACCCAAGGTAGAGAGGCTTCTAAATCATCGCCTTTAGACGCCCTCTCTCTAACTTGTCCGGTTTTCCTATCACGCTTTCTTCAATTATTACAAATTTTTAAAATGAAAAATAAAATAAAGGTGTCTCTAAGCACCGCAATACAAGCCAATAATAGAATAATACTAATACAAGCCTTCTAAAAATATAAAAATGGTACAAAAAATGATAAAGTGCAAAAAAAATAAATGAACGACACGATTTATTCCGCTCCGAGCTTCACGATCCCAAGAATGGCAACGACGCCATTTGACAACTTTGCTTTTTATCTCCTCGGCAACGGCGCCATTTGATAAAAAAGAACTTTTCGGTGCATCTTTTTTTTTCGTTGCTTGAAAAGTCCTTCTAATCAAAACCTCAAATACCTACAAAATTCAACGAACTCTAGTGTAGCGGTAAGTAAGGGTATCAATCCACTTCCAAGGGGAATTGTAATTAACTTTTTATTTTCTTTTTGTGCTTTTTCACCTTTTCTAATTTTTTCAGCTTTTTCAATATTAAAACAATAGGGTGAGGTGAGGTTTTAAACTAAACTAAACTAAGATGAAAATAACTAACTAGAAAGTGACTAAAATGAAAACAAAGTCCAACACTAAAATAAGAGATAAAGTGAGGTAAATAATTGTGAAAACAATTAAGGAATGGGATTACACCACAAATTTTAGCTATTATAACTAATTAATTTAATTAATTGAATTCTCCCAAATTAATACCAAAATTACAAATCAACTCCCATTGCAAATGTAATTTTAGTAGTAAACTTTTAGAAAATTAAGTTTAACACCCCACAACTCTAAAAAAATAGATCTGCATTCCTTTTAATTAATAACCCGCTAGGATCGATCAATTAGAATTTATGTAAATCTTATAAAATAAATTTAGAGTTGAAATTCAAGTAATAATACCCCACTTACGAAACCCCTATCTCTAGTTCGAATCTAAAATGGGTATTATAACTAGAATTTTGATTTTCTCTCGAAAATCATTTACCCTCTCTCGAGGCGTAAATTTAAGGGTGAGGGATAAAAATTAACATTCAAAGGGACTTTTCAAGTAATTAAACTAATACAAATAAAATAACATCAAATAAGGGTTTTACCCCACCCCTTGAAAGGGGATTTAGCCTAACATGATATGAAATATGACAAATTAATAATCAAAGGCATAAAATAAATGAGATGAGAAAAGAACAATCAAACCCCAATCTCTTGATGCTTAATTGATCTTCAATCCATGAGTTGAAATTCATAATCCATCCACTTGAGTGATCCAAATAATATTACATAAAAATTTCACTCAAATTAATCCTCACACATTTATCACTCAATAATCTCAAAATAGAAAAATAAAAACTATTTACAAAATGGTGTTTATCCTAATTTATTTCTAACCCTAAACTTTCTCTCTCTAAAAATTCCTGTCTCTCTAGCTCATTTTTTCATATGGGGTATTCATCTTCATTTATAGTAGGCACATGGAGCATGGGGGTATTTTTGGGAATTGGCTTGAGTGTGCATGGGAATGGTGAGGTGTGAGGATAAATGGTAGTAGAGGAAATAAAAAATCTGATTTGTTATAAGGGTATTTTTGGGTATTAAGTAAAAAAAGTAGTTGGGTTTTTTTAAGGGTATACTGGGAAAAGGGGTTTGAATTGGTTTAGTTGGCACATGTGGATATTGTTGGGGTTTGGCTTGATTGGTTTTTCCAGGTAGAAATTGTGGGCTTTGGAGGTTTGGTAAATGGGTTCAAGGGTGGACATCCGAGTATGGTTGGCATAGTAGCGGTTTCAGGTTAAGGAAGTGATGGCCGGGTTTGGTGTTGGAGTAGCAGAGGTTGGATTTGGAGCTGTTGGTTAAAGCTTGAGGAACTTGGGTTGAGATGGGTTTCGGGTGGTAACTCGCGGATTGGGTTTTGACTGGAGGTGGGTTCAATTCAGGCCGTCGGAGGGGGTTGCGAAGTGGGTCCGGGGGTTGCAAGGGGAGAGGTCAGGACAGATATGGCAGGTTGCCGGCGCGTGCGCCACTGGTGGGTCGATAGGTGTGGAGGTGAGGTGGTCGGTTTTAGTGGTTGCCGTGAGTTGCCGGCGTCGGAGATGAGGTGTAGCGCCGCCGGAAGGGAATGGTCGCGGGTCAGGTCGGTAGGTGACATCGCCGGCGGAGGGGTTCTGTTTTCTGGAGAGAGGTTAGTTAATGGAGTAATGGTGGCTGTTGGTGAGAGGAGAGCGAAAGAGGTGTAGGGAAGAAGATGAAGGGGGGAGGTATTAGGTGTGGTAGGGTGTAGGGGAAGAATGGTGTGGATAGGTGAGGTGTTTGTGTGTATGGGGGTATATGGGATAATGTGTGTGTGTGTGTGTGTGTTTGGACCTAATTAAAATAATGAAAATAAAAAATAACTAAAATCCTAAAAAAAATAAAATTAGCAAAAACTAAAAATAAAATTTCTAATCTATAAAGTAAAACTAAAATAAAAGAAAATAAAAGAAATAAAACTAAAAACCTAAATAAAAATATAGAAACTAAAGATCTAAAAAAATTATATATAATAAAACTAAAAATAAACTCCTAAAAATTAATCTTAAGAAAATAAGATAAAATAAAGTAAAAACTAAATGCAATTTCTCTTCAAGATTTCAAGTTCTAAGTTCCAAAATACGTGGGTTTTCATATCACTCCAAGAACAATTCAATCTTTATTAAATTCCTACGCATGGAAAGGCATTCTCTGAAATTAAACGAAATTAAATCACTTGCCTTGAGTTTATCTCTGATTTTTATGTTGATTAGCTGAAGTTATCTCTCTCTATCTGCAGAATTCCTTCTCTACAAGCTTTTTTCTCCAAAGGTGGCTATGGTGGCTAGGGTTTTCTTTGGGAAGTTTTGGAAACCTAATCTAATAACCCCCATAGATTATTGGGTCATTAAGGGTTGGTTAGTGGGTTTAGTGGGTCAATTCCCAATCAGATAAAAACTCTTAATTTTCGTCACTTTTAATTCCCAAAAATACAAAATTACCAAACTACCCTTTATGTTGCCGGTATGGCCTAAAAATACCCCGGGACCCAAACTAAACCCTCGGCTAGTGTTTTCTGACTATCTCGACCCTTCCGGACGCGTTGGCGCACTCAAAATGACCATACGGTTAATAAAATTTAAATTCACTTTTATAATCAAAATACTTATATTCTGACACAACTATCACCCGCGTCCCAATAAAATGTTCAAATTGCCGTATATCAATCTCACGACAATTTCATAATTCAATATTCATAAACCATCGTATAAAATCAATATAGTTAAATACCAACTCACATATCGCTAGTATTTTATCCGGATTAATTCCCAATTAATTCTCATTTAATTAATAAATCCCAAAAATAAATATTGCCAAAAATACGGGGTATTACACCTTTCATGAGCCACAATCTGGGAGCTAGTGGAAGTATCCCTCTTCCCAGACTTCTGCTTCTTCAGCCTACGAGCAAGAGCTACATTATCCTCATCATCCTCCTGGATTAAGTTCTTCCTGGGAGGAGCCATAGCCTCTTCACTGGAGTTACCCAAATCCTTCAAACTTTCTGAACTATCTGAACCTTCCTTTGAACTCGAAGATCCCTCACCATTTGAACTATGCTCACTATAATCACCATCAACTCCACCTCTGTCACCCCCCATGCTGCCTTCACCAGAGCTACTCTCTTCCTTATCTATTTGGATTGGCTCAACAACAACCTCTTTTATGATATCTAACTGAGGAATACTATCAACAGGGTGGGCGATAAAGCTGGACCCATTGTTATTGTACTCTAAAAGGAATGCAGCTAATAGCGGATGCTCTCCGTCAGCCAAGTATTCCCTGATCTTCCAAGCTTTAATTAGCTCAGCAACTCAAATTTCATGGAGTGCAGGTTTCGAGTTCTTTATCTTCGTTGAGAAAGGAAAAAAAGGAAAACATGAGAAATAAAGTACATTAGCAAAAAATCATTGAGCAAAACAAGGGCTATGTCTACCTATGTACTCCTCCCCGTAAAAGGGAATCGTAGGTCCCCAGTACCTCGCTCCCTCAGTATAAGGAGGGAACTTCCATTTCGTGCAAATGAACCCTTTCTTCCAATAGTCCTTATGGGAATCAGGTAGATTGACTACTAACACCCTGTCAGTACTCCCAACTTCCAGTTAGAGGAGACTAGAACTCATTCGAGAAAAGGTATAACAATAACAAATTTCAGCCAGACCTAAATTGGTGCCATAAAGTGGATTGATCCTATGAACACCGTTGATAATTTTCTAAACATTTGGAGAGCATTAGGCAGGAACTATGTAAGAGTAGCTAAAAAAGTGCAAAAATAAGAGATTTGGGGGAAAGGTTAGACCCCCCCTGAGACAACAGGAGGATATGAATCCAATGTCCGTCCTCAATATCTTGAACATTGCGAGGAACAAAGGCGCATTCGATGTCCACCCAGTTTGGGAATATTATAGAATTTCCTAAACTCATCTACTAATCTATTACCTATTCTTGCCATAAATAAACCCTAGCAATGATAAAAAAGAAATTACAACAGAAAAGAAAAGAAAAAGAGGTTTGGAAAACTTACGAAGTGAAAATCAGCTTGAGATAATGCAAGGCCACAAGTAAGGAAGATTGAAAGACAACAAGGATCTCGAAGACGAAAGGAAAGACCAGGAAGTGAGAAAAAGCAGTATGAAGCTGAAGATACCTTGAGAGTGCAAATTTTTTTGAAGCAACGTCAGAAATGGCTTCTTTAAAAACTTTTAAACCCACTCAATGATGACGCACGGAGAACGACATGAATCTGCCACCTAAATCTACTAGAGAAATCCGTTTCACTCTCCAAAGCATACTGCAATTCACAAAAATGCCATTAGAGCTGTTATTTAAAATTATTGAGCCCAAATTGTGACCCAAAATTTTTAGGAGCAATTGTGGGTACCTCGTCTATTTATCTTAGCCCAGAGATGTAGCCGAACTACGCCCTATCAATAATAGGGAGAGTCCGACCCAAACCCCAAGGTCTTATAGACGATTAAATCAGCAGCGACCCATTCAACCCCTAAAACATCTCAAGAGATATTTTAGGGATTATGGGCCAACGTTGAGGTGCCCAACACCCCCACTCTACGAAGTTCACATGTATATATTGTATCCCTGGCCCGGGGCAAAGGGTATGTAAAAAAATACTCCCCTGGAGAAAAGAGAAATACAAATGAAGAGCACCACCGTGGACGTAGGTAATTAGCCTAACCATGTATATATTGTGTTATGTGTGATTGTGATCATTCTTATTTATGTTCTTTATTCTTTCTCTGGTGATTGCCTTTGCTTATACTTTGTGTTGAGATTTATTTTCACCACCATTACCTCTCCAAAGGGGGAAGGTTGACATTGATCAGAAGTGTTTTATCAAGTCTTCCAACTTATTTCATTTCTGGACTCCATTTTTCCTGGTTCAGTTAGCAAAAGCTTCGACATGTTGATGAGGAATTTCCTTTGGAGAGGACATGATGATCAATTCAAATACAGTCATGTGAATTGGGATGAGGTGTTCTTGATACATAAGGAGGGTGGGGTGGTGGGTGAGAAGTTTATGCCACTTAAATAACTCTTCACTAAGAAAGTGATTGTAGTATTTTAATAGGGAAGATGACAGAATGTGGAGGGGAGTGGTGTTGGCTAGGCATGGGTTCGACCCGTTTGGGTGGGGCCCAATGAAGGGGCATTTTTCTCAAGGGGTGGGGTTGTGGAAGTTTGTTGCATGTGGGTGGGACGATTTTTCTAAGTCTACTTACTGTGACACCCGCCTAATTAATTACCGGGTGATCAGTCCTTAATTAATTAATTTCAGAATATCAAGTTGGTTCAGATAATGCATCACTATCGAAAACTCAAATTTTAATTCAGTTAAAGCTAACCACCTAATATTTAAAAACGCTGGTGTTAAATTTTTTTCTTGTTATTAACCATCATCATTAAAGGGAAATATTTAATCATCACCATACATCACAATAGCATAAGGAAAGAACTAACTGAATTTAAATAAAGAATTGGAATAAGCACTTCCAGTTAAAATCCCATACAATAATCCAATAACATAAAATAAAAGTCTAATGATAGAATAAAACAACTCTAAATCTCTGAATATAAAAATAAGAGGGACGACATGTCCAACTGAAGTAAATAACTAATAGATGAGGAGAAATAGACTCAGAAGTGTCTACTAGCAACATCCTGTAGCTTCCATAGCAGCTACAACTCCACAAATGAATGTAATCTCCTAAGCCTGGTGTCCTTGTGGTTGAGAACCTAAAATAATTGAACAAGAAAAGAGATTTGCTGAAAAATGGGTCAGAGCCTGAGTAGAAAATAGTTTAAATATAACAAGTGCTTAAATTGGTTAATTAGCAAAAATATTATTCATGTTAACGTAGTGTACTCACTTGAGATGGTCACCTCTCATCTAATGTGCACACCTAGCGAGCCTAACTACCCACACTAGTCTCGATTCTATGCCTGACTATATGTAGTAGTATAACCACTATGCCGGATAAAATATCTAAATAACCCGAAGACAATATATCTCTATTATTTAGGAATAGGTTTAAAGAGGTTTTAACTCATTCTCATAACATTCTTAATTCTTACTGGTGACCCAATAAGTATATACTTTAATGTAGTGGTCAACATGAAACACAAAATATGAACTAAGTATACATATATAAAATCTCACTATGTATCCATACAAATATATATATATATATATATATATATATATATATATATATATATATATATATATATACTTCACCCAAGGTTAAGAAATCCTTGGTGCTAGGCATACTCGGCTATCGAGTCCCATTGCAACGATCACGCATAAAGGACAACATGTTCGTCTCTCAAGAACCAAAGAAAACATAAACACATATTGGAGATGAACATAGTTCCAAGCCGATGGGCTACGTACATACCTACGCACCCATACGACCGTCACCACTATCGTTCTCACAAATAGCCTGTACCTAGGTTCCATGCTCTAGTGGTATGACTCAAAATCCCCCCGAAGGCACACAAGGCATGGTCGTCCACAATATGCTAACCTCTATTCGATATCCAGTAGCTAGGTATGTCATACACATAATATTCCAAGTAATAAGCATGCACACAAATTATACAACTTAATAGGTGCTCACGCAACTCAATTACCATAATACGTAAGTAGTATTATTATTTCTACTCTCTCCGTAGATAATATATATATATATATATATATATATATATATTCTCTTGAACCTAACTCTCCTAGATTCTATGAAATTTCTACATCCCGAGAATAATCACACTCCAAATTCAATATTAACTCGGACTTTAGGTCACTCGTCGTTCACTTAGTTTATTTCTCTCACTTGGATAACCCTAGGATGCTTTTTAACCTAATCGGACTCAAAAAGTGTTTTCATAAATCTCGTTAGAAGTCAAGGGATTCTCGTAATGAAGTTCTCACTTTGAACGAACTCAACATCTCATTAGAAGGGTCGTTGGAATTCTCGTTGGAAGTCTCGTTCGAATGACCTGGGTAAACTTCAAATGAGAAATCCGAACTGGCCCTGTTCTTCCCTAAAATTGATATTTCTAACATATCAAACCTCAAACTCAACCCTAATTTCATCCAACATCCAATTAGATCGTTCTAAACTATTCTTAATCATTATGGGGAACTTTCTAACACAACTTAGGGTTCAAATCTATATATTTTCAAGGGGAAACCCAACAAGAACTTAAATCTCCAAAAATTCTCATAAAATGGACCCAACAATATAATTACTCAAAACTCTTATAATAATTCATGGTTAAGACATAAAATTCCCAAATTTTAATAGTCTAACAAAGGGCAAAACCTCTACATGTTTACCCATCTCCAATTCATATGGTTCCTTTACAATTCAGTTTAATTAAACCTAAGTTTTCATTGCACCAAGTTTATATCATCAAACTTAAATTAACAGGAACGATATATGCTAAAAAGGTAGAAAGATAAACACTTGTCTTGGAATGGAATTTGGATTCATGGGTTGAATTTGGTATATGGTTGATCCTCTCATCGCGATCTACACTTTGGTGTAATTCTTGGTGTGAGAACATGAGTTCTTGGCTTAGGGCTCCTATGGAGTTCTACTTCCTCCTTGGTTCTCTCTCTCTCTCTCTCTCTCTCTCTCTCTTAGGTTGAAAACTGACAGTAACCTCTAACCCACATAGATTTTAATTAAAACCTAATTTTCGTCAATTTAATTCCCCAAAAATCTCAAAAGACCAAAATACCCCTCTGGGGTGTCGTTTTGGGCTAAAATGCCCCGAACTCCAAATAAAACACCCGAGTAGTGTTTTTTGACTATTTCAACCCTTACGGACACATTGACGCACTCAAAATTGTCATTCTAGTTATATAAAAATAATTTACCTATTTAACCCCTAAATGTATAATAGTGACGTGACTCATATATGTGTGCCAAATAATTATATCTTAAATGCCGTGTATCTCATCCCCGAACATATTATTATTTATGCAACAATATTATGTTACTCACCACGTAATATTCAACATAGTTATTATTCAACATGATTTCAACATAATTATTTTCGAAAACTACTAACTCTCGTCACACTAATAATTATTACTATTAAGTCGGATTAATTTAAATTAAATTTTATCTCTTAAATTAATTAATCCAAATTTCCATAATTTCATAATAAGATAAATATGCGTAAAAATACGGGGTATTACATACTTCCCCCCCTGTTAACACAATTTCATCCCGAAATTCAAAAATGAAGGTATACCTGGCAAGAATAACTCTGCGTAACATTCACGCATGTCATCCTCGTGCTCCCAGGTAGATTCCTTAACATTATGGTGCCGCCACTGAACACAAACTAGTGGTACTATCTTCGACCTCAACTTCCTCTCGCTATGGTCTAGGATAGCAACTGACCCCTCCTCGTAAGAGCTATCAGGCTGAAGATTGATCTCCTCCAATGCAATGTGAGTGTGGGAGAAATCATCTCGAAGAGATATGGATCACGTCATGGACCCTATGCAAGTACTCCGATAACCCAAGTCTAGAAGCAACTGACCCAATCCCCTCGATAATAGGGAATGGCCCTACATACTTAGGCGCCAACTTTCCTTTCTTCCCAAAATGCATAACTCCCTTTATAGGAGACACCCGAAGTAACACCTGGTCCCGCACATTGAACTCTAAAAAATACTGCTTAGCATCGGCGTAGATCTTTTTTCGATCCTGAGCAACCCGAATACGGCTCCATATCAACTCTATCCTTATCGAAGTATCCTAAATCACCTACGAACCAAGTAACTTGTTGTCCTCCACTTCCAACCAACATGCTGGGGAATGATAAGTTCTACCGTATAATGCCTCGAATGGGGCCATACCGATAGTAAACTGGTAGGAGTTATTATAGGCAAAATCCACCAGCGGAAGGTACTGCTCCCAGCCTCCGCCAAAATCAATGATGTACATACGTAACATATCCTCTAACATCTGATTTGTCCACTCGGTCTGTCCGTCCGTATGTGGGTGATAGGCCGTGCTCAGCCACAACTTCGTACCCATCGCCTCCTAAAAAATCTCCCAAAACCGAGACATAAACACCTCATCTCTGTCAGAAACGATATTGAGAGGCACCCCGTAAAATCTTACTATCTCTGCTATGAATATCTGGGCATACTATCCCATGGTGTAATCCGTCCGGGCTAAAAAAAATTGGGATACCTTGGTAAGACGATCCACTATCACCCATATCGAATCGTGACCCCTATGCGATATAGGTAATCCCATGATGAAGTCCATGTAAATGCTCTCCCATTTCCACATAGGAACCTCTAATGGTTGTAAAATTCCCACCGGTCTTTGATGGTCCACCTTTACCAACTGATAAGTGGAACATTTTAAGATGAACTCGGCAATATCCTTCTTCATCCCGCTCCACCAGTACTGTCTTCGTATATCCTGGTACATCTTATCCCCATCGGGATGTATCGCAAATCATAAACCGTGCGACTCTGTCATCACCTAGTGTTACAAGTCTTCTCCCTTAGGAGAAACTAACTTTCCATTGAAACGTAGACCCTCATCTGAACCCATGATATAAGACTCGGTCCCCTCTGCTAAAAGCTGCACTATCTGACTCTGGTAGAAAGGATTAGCTGCCTGAGCCTGTACTACTATCGTAATAATCTGGGGCGTAACTGTCATCACATACATGAACGATCGAGCCACCGCATCCTGGTGTCCTAACTCCTTCCATTTCTCTTTCCACACCTCGGCCACCTCACCTACTGGTCTATGGCTCAAAGCGTCTGCTGTCACGTTAGCCTTCCCTAGTTGGTATTGGATATCAAATTGATAGTCCTTCACAAACTCAAGCCACCAACGCTGATGCATATTTAACTCCTTCTGCGGGAAGAGGTACTGTAGTGACTTGTGATCCGTGACCAAGAGAAATTTCTCCCCCAGGAGGTAATGTCTCTAAATCTGAAGTGCTAGCACGACCGCTGCCAACTCTAAATCATGGGTGGGGTAATTCCTCTTATGAGGCTTAAGATTACGGGAGGCATACGCTATAGACTGATTCTCTTACTGAAGTACACCCCAAGTCCTTATAAGGACGCATCAGTGTAGACTAGATACTCCACTCCCGACCTGGGCAATTCTAACACTGGTGCTGAGGTCAAATTTTCTTTCAAGTCATCAAACTGACAAGCGTCACTCCAGATAAATGGCACCCCTTTGCGAGTCAAATGTGTAAGCGAAACCGCTATCTTCGAAAACCCTCGAATGCACCTCCTTTAGTATTCGACTAGGCCCAAAAAACTGCGTATCTTGGTCGGTGTCGTGGGTTATCCCTACTCCCTCATCGCTGACACCTTCCACGAATCCATGGATATCCCTCTGTCAGAGATGATATGCCCCCCCAAAATTAGACCTCCTTCATCCAAAACCCACATTTCTCATATTTGGCGTACAACTCATGTTGGTGCAGTGTATGTAAAACCTAGTTTAAGTGCTCGGCATGCTCCTCCTTTGTCTGTGAATAAACCAAAATGGCATCTATGAAGACGATGACAAACTGGTCCAGGAACTCTCTGAACACCCTGTTCATCAAGTCTATAAATACGACTGGGGTGTTGGTTATCCCGAATAGGATATCCCTGAACTCATAGGAACCATATCTTGTCAAGAGGGCCATCTTCGATACATCCTTCTCCCTGATACGCAATTGATGGTATCCCGATCTTAACTCAATCTTCGAGAAGAAGGCAACTCCTTTTAACTGGTCGAATAAGTCCCCGATTCAAGGAAACATATATTTATTCCATATCGTGACTTTATTCAACTCTCGGTAATCAACATATAACCTCAATGATCCATCCCTTTTCTTAACGAACAATACGGGAGTACCCCATGACGAAGTACTCCTACGGATAAACCCCTGACCCAATAACTGCTCAATTTGGTTACGGAACTCCCTCATCTCTACTGGAGCCATATGGTAAGGTTCCCGGGCTATCGGTCGAGTGCCCGATGTTAAATCAATGATGAAGTCTATATCTCTACTCAGTGGTAACCTCGGTATCTCCTGAAACACATCGACAAACTCTTGAACAACATGAATCGAGTCAAGTGGTACCACCACCTCCCTAGAGGTCTTCTCCTCTTTATAGTATAAATGTGTGGATGATCCTACCTCAGAGCTAGGCATCACCACTAGGAACATATCCTGATTGGGTATGGCAAAAACTATACTCCTACTAAAATAATCAATAATGGACCTATACCTGACAAGCCAATCCATACCTACAATCGCGTCATACTTGGACATATCCAATACGAGCATGTCAGCGGCTAAGATAAACCTCCCAATCTCTATACCCACTCCCCGATAAATAAAAGAAACAATGGAACCTCTACTCAGTGGTGAATCCACAAAAGTAACCGTACTCTTTGATGTATCAAATAATCCCATAGTACATGCAAACCCCGTGGCAATAAAACAGTGTGTGGCCCTCGTGTCAAATAAAATGCGCCCAAAGTCACCTGGATAGAAAGAAGACCCTCAATCGCGGGTGGGTCCTGCAAACTGGTGAAGATTGTAGACTCGTTCATACTGAAGCTGCCCCTGCTGAACTGGGATGGCTGGAATGGATGGCAGTGCTAGTATCTATGGAGGTGCTAGGAGAGCTGTGGGAAATAACAATCTCTAGGGATCCTGGCGAGCACCATGCTTCTGCTGGCCTCTACCCTTCTGAGGGAAGTCCTGATGTTTGTGGCCAGTGTTTTCACAAGTGAAATATCTCCTTGGGAAGGGTCCTCCCCTTAGTCCCTGCTGTCCCTGGCCCTGATGGCCGTTACCACCCCTCCCTTGGCCATGCTGGCCCTACTGAACCTGTTATTGGCCGTGCTGACCCTGTTGGCCATGTCTAAAGCCTCCCTTCCCATGTATAAAACCTCCTGATCTGAACCTCTTAGGATCCCCCTACTGGGAAACCTGATCATTCTGTTTATGCTGACCCTGAACTGCCTGTGACCCACTAGCACCACTTCCTCATGTCTTGCCCTGCTGGTTGGACTCTCCTACTCGCTTAACTTCTGTAAGATGAAAATGGTGGTCCTGTCAATGGAGTAGTGCTGCATTAACCATGTTCGAATAGGTGGCCAAAGAGATATTGCCTATCAAATGCTGGAGGATCCTCCATATTAACCCATCCATGAAACGCTAAATCTTCTTCTCCTCAGTCGGGATCTCATCTCGTATAATATTCAGAAGGTTGATAAACTCTGCCTCATATTCTGCCATGGTCTTTCCCTCCTGATTCAAGTTCACCAAATTCCATCTCATCTCTGTCTGGACGGCCAAAGGGAAATATTTGCGATCGAACCGTACCCAAAAGTCTCAAATCGTGAGTGTGTCTCTGTCATCAGTAGTGGTAATAGACTCCCACAAGTTCAATGCTGCTCCCACTAACTTGAATGTGGCCAGTATAAGACTTTGCACCTCCGTGCACTCATGTATCCTCAAATGCCTCTGGATGTCTTTCTTCCATTAGCTCACTACCACCTCATCGGAGATCCCTATAAACTCCGTAGGATGCGCCTTCTGGAAGGCATCCCTAATATGTTCCTAAGTAAACGGGAAGGCCTGGGCCTAAACTGGAGCCACCACCGGTGCCTAAGGTGGTGCCTGTTGCACAACTGCCAATGCTGCATTTCCTGCTTAAGCTACAATGGTGGCAACTTCAGTGGCATTTATCACACCCTGAGCTGGTACAGGTTGAGGCTCGGGTTGGGCATCCTTGGGAACTTTCTGTGCACGTTAAGAAGGCATCTAAAAGGAGAGAAAAGTTTCATAAGTCTACAGTTATTATCTCAAAGTACCCGAAGAATGTGAAATGCATAAAGAGCACAACAATCCTAAAATATAGGGCTCTATATCAAAGGACGCTACGCAAAAATATTATAATCCGTACAGATCCTAAGGACACTAGAACCTGATGCTCCCGTACCACCTGTGACACCTCGCCTAATTAATTACCGGGTGATCAGTCCTTAATCAATTAATTTCATAATATCAAGTTGGTTAAGATAATGCATCACTGTCGAAAACTTAAATTTTAATTTGGTAAAATCTAACCACCTAACATTTAAAAAGGTTGGTGTCAAAATTTTATCTTGTTATTAACCATCATCATTAAAGAGAAATATTTAATCATCACCATACATCACAATAGCATAAGGAAATAAGTAACTGAATTTAAATAAAGAACTAGAGTAAACACTTCCACTGAAAATCCCATACAATAATCCAATAACATGAAATCAAAGTCTAATGATAGAATAAAACAACTCTAGATCTCTGAATATAAAAATAGGAGGGGCGACATGTCCAACTGAAGTAAATAACTGATAGATGAGGATAAATAGACTTAGAAGCATCTACTAGCAACATCCTGTAGCTTCCACAGTAGTTATAATTCGGCAAATGAATGTAATGTTCTAAGCATGATGTCCCTGTGGCTGAGCACCTAAAATAATAGAACAAGAAAAGAGATTTGCTGAAAAATGGGTCAGAGCCCGAGTAGAAAATAGTTTAAATATAGCAAGTGCTTAAATTGGTTAATTAACACAAATATTATTCATGTTAACTTAGCGTACTCACTTGAGATGCTCACCTCTCATCTAATGTGCACACCTAGTGAGCCTAACTACCCACACTATTCTCGATTCTCTGCCTGACTATATGTAGTATAACCACTATGCCGGATAAAATATCTAAATAACCCGAAGATAATATATCCCTATTATTTAGGAATAGGTTTAAAGAGTTTTTAACTCATTCTCATAACATTCTTAATTCATACTGGTGACCCAATAAGTATATACGTTAAT
Source organism: Sambucus nigra (assembly GCA_949130495.1). Taxonomy (NCBI): domain Eukaryota; kingdom Viridiplantae; phylum Streptophyta; class Magnoliopsida; order Dipsacales; family Adoxaceae; genus Sambucus; species Sambucus nigra. Next base: position 95,418,854 of record OX422211.1, read on the forward strand.
GTAGTGGTAAATATGAAACATAGAATAGGAACTAAGTATAAATATATAAAATCTCACTATGTATCCATACAAATATATATATATATATATATATATATATATATATATTTATACTGTACCCATGGTTAAGAAACCCCTGGTGCCAGGCATACTCGGCTATCTAGTCGTATTGCAACGCTAACTCATAAAGGACAACAGGTTCAGTCTCTCAGGAACCAAATAAAACATATACACATATTGGAGGCGAACATAGTTCCAAGTCGATGGGCTACGCACATGCCTACGCACACATATGACCGTCACCACTATCATTCTTATAAATAGCCTGTACCTAGGTTCCATGCTCTAGTGGTACGACTCAAAATCCCCCCTAAGGTATACAAGCTATGGTCATCCATAATGTGCTAACCTCCGTTCGATAGCCAGTAGGTAGGTATGTTATACACATAATATTCCAAGTAATAAGCATGCACACAACTTATACAACAACCCAATTACCATAATACGTAAGTAGTATTATTATTTCTACCCTGTTCGTAGATCATATATATATATATATATATATATATATATATATATATATATATACTCTCTTGAACCTAACTCTCCTCGGTTCTATGAAATTTCTACATCTCGAGAATAATCACACTCCCAATTCAATATTAACTCGGACTTTAGGTCACTCGTCCTTTGCTGAGGTTATTTCTCTCACTTGGATAACCCTAGGATGCTTTTTAACCTACCTGAAGTCAAAACGTGTATTCTGAAATCTCGTTAGAAGTCAAGGGATTCTCGTTCGAACGAGTTCATTCCAACAAAGTTCTCACTTCGAATGAACTTAACATCTTGTTAGAAGGGTCGTTGGAATTCTCGTTGGAACGAGGTCGTTCGAATGACCTGGGCAGACTTCGAACGAGAAATCTGAACTGGCCCTGTTCTTCCCCAAAATTTATTTTTCCAACATATCAAACCACAAGCTCAACCCTAATTTAATCCAACATCCAATTAGATCGTTATAAACTATTCCTAATCATTATGGGGCACTTTCTAACATAACTTAGGGTTCAAATCTATATATTTTCAAGGGGAAACCCAACAAGAACTTAGATCTCCAAAAATCCTCATAAAATGGACCGAACAATATAATTACTCAAAACTCTTATAATAATTCGTGGTTAAGACATAAAATTCCCAAATTTTAATAGTCTAACAAAGGGCAAAACCTCTACATGCATACCCATCTCCAATTCATAAGGCTCCTTTACAATTCCGTCTAATTAAACCTAAGTTTTCATCGCACCAAGTTTATATCATCAAGCCTAAATTAACATGAACAATATATGCTAAAAGAGGAGCAAGATAAACACTTGCCTTGGAATGGACTTCTGATTCTTGGGTTGAATTTGGTATGTGGTTGATCCTCTCATCGCGATCTACACTTTGGGGTAATTCTTATTGTGAGAACTTGAGTTCTTAGCGTAGGGATCCTATGGAGTTCTTCTTCCTCATTTGTTCTCTCTCTCTCTCTCTCTCTCTCTCTCTCTCTCTCTCTCTCTCTCTAACGTAGGTTAAAACCTGATAGTAACCTCTAACCCTTGAGAGAGAGAGTAAATAAAATAGAATATTCATTTGTTCTCTTCAAGTGTTGATTTCTTTCACAAATCAAAATGAAGATTAAAAAACTATTGTTCTGAATCTGCGCTTACATTTTTTGAAGAGTAAAAAGCGTTTGTAAGTGATTCCTCTCCTCTCTGTGTGTTTTAATTCAAATATTATTCTTGGTATTAATAAACACATAAAATTTTGTTGAGATATTTTTTTTTGTGTGTATACTATTTGGATATGTTCGTACATTGATATATAAGTCTTTATTGGTGCATTTATGTCAAGAAAATATATATAGTTTGTGTTGGTGTTTTCTTACACTTCACACAAGAAAATTATTTTAGTCCTATTTGAACACTCTTCACACATAGAAGATTGTTGTGAATTATGTGTTTATATTTTAAAACGTTTTGTTTTAAAATTAAAAATAAAGTAAAATTATTTTTTATCTAATTCATATTTGATTTTTGGTTTAGAGTGTTAAACCTAAAATATTGATGACCTACTCATATAGAATTACTACAAAGAACTTGGACTGCTGAAATTCTTGACATATTTTGACTAATTTGAAAATAATTTGTTTAAACCTATTTGTTTAACGAAATTGTTAAGAAATTATATATTAGGTTGATTAGATTAATTTTGTTTTAATCTATATATATGTTTTAAAAATAGTTTTGTATTATTAACTTGTTCATAGATTGTTATATATTCTTTACACAATACCTTTGTGGATATTGTTTTTAATATTTGTGTTCTTGATTGTGCTTGCCTAATTTGAATATATTTGTGGCATAATATTTTGTCTAGTGATTTTCGAAATAATATCATTTCATATCTTATAGTCTGAACATTCACCTAGAACACATATCCACTTAGGCACATATATTGTTGTGAATATTTGAACAAGTATAAGTCTTCAACATTTATAAAGAAAAGAAAGTTTTCTAGAATTATTTTGAAATTCAAGAAGACTTGACTAGAGTTGAAATAGGACTTCCAAACATATATAGGAGATATAATCTATTGCATAGAATTCGGTTTGTTCATTGAGAGTGGGTGTGTCATTTCGAATAATACACTGCACACAAATACTTCACTGTAAACTAGGACACATAGGCACCGAACGATTCTTCCGCTTTGGAGAAGTTATAGGGAAGAGCTAAGATGTGATGAATGCAAAATTAGCAAGGACAACTTAAAGGGAGATCAGAAGAAACAACCAGGAGAGAGCTTTATCGGGTGAGGTAATCGTTATATTTATCTACTTTAAGTGTCTTGTTTAATTGTTGTAACTCGTTCCTATTTCGTTTGAAGTTTTAGTGGAAGTAGATTAGGTAACCCTAGAGGGTTTTTCGTTTTTCCCCGGGGAAGGGTTTTTGCAACGTTAAATAAATCACCGCGTGCGTCACATTTTTGCAATATCACCTCATACGAAAAAGTAGGAATTGATTATTAGAAACACGCCTAAATAACTTGAATTTCTTATTATTTGTTTATTCACCTAGTTTAAATATTATATTAAATAGGACTTAATTGACTGCGTAAACTAATCTCGTTTGTCACGTAGTTAACAAATTGAGTAAAAGTTTGTATCATTCGTAAAAACTTGTAGCGTTAACGATTTTACATGATAGTTGTTACTTCCACACATTAGAGTATATCACTGACATTGCCCCGCATGTGGGTACGCTCAAGTGGTATCAGAGCTAGACTTTGAAAGATCATTTTCAAACTATTATTAAAATCATTTTTCCTTATTTTAATGGAGGATAAAAATAAACTTATTAGGCTTGGTAATCTAATTAGACCCCTATTTTTTATGGTTTTAATTTTCCATATTGGAAAATTCGTATGGCCACCTTTATTCAAGGCACACTCAAAGATGATGTGTGGGACTTAATAGAAAATGGTTATACACACTCCACTGTCCCTATTGCTAAAGGTAGTTCCATACTTAGAAAAGTTAAGTCGAATGAAATGACTAATGAACAAGAGAAAATCAGCAACTACAGCAATAAGGGAAAGAAGGATATTTTTATAAGTGCGTGTGAAAATGAATTGAAGTGGATATGTCACTACACTACGAGTAAAGAGACTTGGGATACACTCGTCACTGCACACGAGGGTGATGCGAGGGTTAAAGAGTGTAAGAGTTGAAGCCCTTATGCTTTTGACTCATTTGAGTCTAGACTGTATAAGAGCTCATCTAGTTTGGAAATTGTGACAAAATAGTGTCCATCCTAGAAACCAAAGAGCTTCAGAGATTGGGTTGCTTCTTCTTTTATTCATCTTGTGATGATCCTGAGACTATAGCCATCACTCATACACTTAGAATTTCATTCTTGCATTTCATATTGCACCTCTATGTGTATTAATGTTGTGAGTGTGTTTAAATCCCTCAATTTGATTTTTAATATTTTTTTGGGAATTTTAAAACCTATTTTAAACAAGGTTTTATTTAATTAAAACTTGATTTAAAAAGTCTTGGGATTAATATATAAATATGCATTGTTGTGTTTATTGGCCTAAAGTTACTCTGGGTAGAAACCGAAAGCGCTAGAGAATCTAGGGTTGGCTTTGTAATTATTTTGGGACGCGCGTTTGCATTCGTCCTCAGGCCAACACTTGCTGTTCTCTGATTGGCCCTAGGTGTGTTTCTTTACAGAGACATACCATCGCTTGTTATCAGCCCTTGAATCAACCCTTATCGATGGCCTGCATGTCTTTTGAGTGGATCCCCGTGTAATCCCTTAAGCCAATCATAGCCTATTTAATCCACCGCCTGTTGTGAGCCCTTGGATTGCAGTCAATGGAGCTTGACTCAATCTCAGCCATTGTTTTTGAACGATGCTCTGGAATCTTCCTCTCTTCCTATTTAAAGGCCTCCAATTTCAACCTTCGAAAGCTTTTGCCACTTTGAGTTTTCTCAGAAAAAAGAATAGAGAGAGAAGAGAGAGAAGAGAGAAGAGAGAAGTTAGAGAGAGAAATCAAACCCTAGTTAGAAACCCTAACTTCGTCCAAATACTTCTCAAGCCCAAACTACTTACCTCTCCAGAAAAACCACAATAACCTAATAAACACCATCCTTAGTGTTTTCCTGGGTTTATGAGAGTTCTGGTTAAGAGATCTTGGGTTGCTGAAATCCTTGTGTTCATAAATCTTATTTCCAACTTAGACATAGACTCAGATCTTGTTTCTCTTTCAATAGAAATCATAGATCTGAAGTTTTTCATGTCACAGAACACTTAGTTGCATTTATTTCTCATCTTGAGAATTTCGTTGTTGATTGTTTTCTGTTAAAACATTTTTCTTCTTCAAAGATCAACAATAGATGTTTTTCTATTTCTGTTTTTACAAAACCTAACTTGATCTAGTGGGATTCGCACTTGGAGGGTTCTCAATCCACATAATATTTTCAAAAGTGATTGAGAAAGGTCTTGACCGATTTCTTAAGCAAGATCTCCGTGGAATCTGGGTTACTTTGAAAGGTCAAAAAGGTTCTTGGTTTTGTAAGAAAGAAAAATAACAAATACACTGCATATAGACTTTATATGTGATTTGTTAGGATTGTCTGTAACTAATAAGTGTGTGTGTGTGCATGCATGTGTTTTAGAACACCATTCACAAACATCTTCACACTACAAACACTCAAAGTGTTGGCTATAAGATTTGGTGAAAAATAAGTCGACGTAAAGTGCTGGAACAAAGAAGAGTTGACAAACTGAGACAACTACATCAACAAACAAGATCTGCAGAAAAGTTAAGGACGCCAGAGGGTACAATCCTGAACTTGTATAGATTTGTTTTTGTGTGCATGTTAGTTAAATAGGTTGTAACTCATATATTTGTTTTAGTGATTGTTTTTGTTTTACTCCGTAGAGGGAGTCGTGGATGTTTCCTCAAGGTTGAGGTTTTACCACGTTAAAAATCCTGAGTATCAATATTTCTACATCTTCTCATCCCTTTCTGTTTGTGTGCTGAGTTTAAAACATTTTAAACTGTTTACTAAAACTTGTTATCAAATCTTGTCCATATCTCGTACATAATTTTGTTAACACATCTTGTGTTCAAAATCGTTTTGATTTTAAGTAAAGAGTTTCTTCAACAAACTTTCGGAGTTGCTTAAATAGTTTATTTTCATAAACGGCTTTGGCAACGCTTTTTCAATTGGTATCAGAGCTTTTGGTGAACTTTTTTCAAAAAGATCCTGAGTTTCTGAAACTGTTTTCTCAAAATCAATTATGGACGAGAAAAACGAAAGATATGGTAACTTGACCAGACCTCCAGTCTTTGATGGAACCAATTTTTCTTACTGGAAAGTAAGAATGATTGCTTTCATTCAAGGCACTCTGGGAGATGATGTCTGGGATATTATTGAAAATGGATACTTTTATCCAACTAAACCAGCCACTGATGGAAGCAATGAAAGGATTAAGAAAATATTGAGTGAGTTTACTCAAGAAGAGAAACAGGTTTCTCGAAATAATAACAAAGGCAAGAACGCTATATTTATGTATATTAACGAACATGAGTTCAAGAGAATCTCATCCTGTACCACTTCCAAGGAAGCATGGGATACCTTGATTACTGCCCACGAAGGAGACTCTAGGGTAAAAGCTGCTAAGACTCAGATGTTAATCCAACAGTATAATACCTTAATCATGTCTGAATCTGAGTCTTTCGATGATTTCTATATGAACCTTACTGATATTGTCACTAAACTTCATGCCAATGGTATAACTTATGATAGACAAGAAATTGTCTCTAAAATTCTGAGATCATTACCACAGAAATTTGACAATAAAAGATATGCTATTGAGGAGATGTGTGATACAAATCTTACTCCTGAATTACTCAGTAGCAAATTAAGAACTGTGGAAATGGAATTAGAGTTTAAGAAACAATTGACCCACACTAATAGGAAACATACCAATTCCAATCTTAGCTTTACCTCTAAGATGATTAAGCCTGAGTTAAACACCTCTAGTAATGATTCTGATGAGGACTGTGACTTAGAAAGTCTAGATAATCAGATTGCCCTAATGACAAAACAATTTAAGAAAATTGTTAAATTTAGAAACAGTGTTGCAAATAGACAGGGCAAGTCTAATTATTCTACTCCTTCAAATCACAAGCCCCATGAGAAACCTCATGACAAACAGAACAAGGACAACACAAGACCTCACAGAGACCTCAAGAAGACTGAATGCTATAGATGTGGTAAACTAGGACACATTGCTCAAGACTGTAGAGTTAATTTAAATGCCCAAAACAAACACTCTAGAGCCAATATCTGCAAAACCTGGGATGACTCAAGTGATTCTGAAAATGAGGAACCTGAGACATCTGATGGATTTGATTCTTGTTTAGCCTTCTTTGCCAAAATCATATACAATGATGATATGCCTATGCTTGATAGTGAGGATGAGTTTAGTAATTCTAGTTCTGTTGCTTTGAATCATACTTTAAATGGTTTAGATGCTTTACTTACTGAGAACATTAATACCTCTTCCTCGGGGTGTGTGAGTCAAAGGGAAATCGATACTGCTGATGTCAATGGGTGCGTGAGTTTAAGAAATGAAACCTTAGGGGTCACTTCACACACTTCACTTAGTGACTCTGACAATGATGATCTCCCAGACATTCACACTCTATATACTAAAACTCTTAAGAAAAGTACTAGACTAGAAAAGATTGTGAAAGATCTTACCAAAAAGCTAGAGGATCTAAGCCTAATGGTAAAACTGAATGCTGAAGAGTATACTACTCAATGCATGTCTCATGAAAGTGAAGTCAAAGTGTTTGATGAAAAACTGAAAACTTTAACTGAAGCTAATGAAATTCTGGAGAAAAAATACAAAGGGACATTATTAGAATTGGAACAAACAAAAGAAAAGACAGCAACTATTTTCAAAAAATTTACCAAATTTGAAAACAATTCTAAATGTTTTGAGGAATTCGTTGCTGAATCTAAAACCAATTCTGATGATAGAACTGGAATAGGGTTTTGCCCCAATTTGAAGACACAAACTAAACATGTTGAACCTATCAAGTTTGTGTCAGGAGGCAAAAGACCTATTGAAACATGTCCAGACTTTCATTCTCTAAAAACTAAGTTTGACCATCAAAACACTAACACTGGAGATGCAAGTTGCTCTAAGCATGAAAGTTTACCAAAGGGAAAATATGTCTGCCCCCCTATTAGGAAAAGTGAACCTGTTTTCAAATCTGTGCTACCTAGGAATAAAATTCAGCCTCAAAATTTCTCAAAACCTTTGTTTAGAGACTTTCCTAAGGAAAACCCTATTTTGAGCAATCTTTATTGCTCCTATTGTGATATATATGGTCACTCTTTCGATAATTGCTATGCTAGGAGACTGATTAAACCTGTCTACAACTCTTCCATATATCCTAACTTTAACTACTCTAGGAGGAGTCGTAACAACTATGTCCTTCCCAGGCCACCAGACAAAAACTCTAACTATAGGAATATAAGGACTAAACCTAAAAGGACATTTACTAGAAGGATTACCAGAAACTTTTCTAAATCAAATGCTCAGGAATTCAAATTTACTCAAAATCATGCGCAAAAATGTTTTTCAACAAAAATCTAATGCTCGCAAATTTTATCAAATGAGAGCAAACAAGCGCAAACTAAAAACCAGGGCAATTTGGGTTAGAAAAGATGATCTAGCACCCCAGATGAAGTGTAACATTGTTGTTTCTGCTCTAAAAGCTGAACTTACAACTTCTGGTTGGTACTTAGATTCTGGATGTTCCAAGCATATGACAGGTGATGATACAAAACTTTTAAATAAAACCCATTTTGATGGTGGAAAAGTTGTTTTTGGTGATGGAGTATCATCCCAGATCATAGGCAAAGGAACTCTTAAAGAAAAAGGTCTTCCTGTTCTTGAAAATGTTCTCTTAGTTAAAGGTCTTAAGGCTAATTTACTTAGCATTTCGCAATTCTGTGACTCAAACTACACTGTTACCTTTTCAAAGAACAATTGCAAGATTTTAAATGAAAAGGGAGAATGCTTAATTACAGGATTCAGGACCCCTGACAATTGTTATACAGTCATGTCTAGTTCTGAAATCTGTAATGTTGCCAGAATGGATGACAACGAGATATGGCATAACAGAATGGGTCACATTAATTACGAAAATTTGAGTAAATTGTCTTCTCAACAGATAGTTAGAGGAATACCAAAAATTAAATCTATTCATAACATTGTCTGTGGTCCCTGTCAAGAAGGAAAAATTGTTAAAGCACCTCATAAAAGGGTTAAAGATATCCTTACCTCTAATCCCTTAGAACTCATCCATATGGACCTAATGGGTCCTTCTCAAACTGTTAGTCTTTATGGACACAGTTATATTTTAGTTATGGTTGATGACTTCACCAGATTCACTTGGGTAGCTTTCTTAAAACAAAAATCCGACACTTTTCAAACTTTTTTAAAGATTCTCTTACGGATTGAGAATGAAAAAGACACTCAAGTGAATAGAATCCGAAGTGATAGAGGTGGTGAATTCAAAGACACTGGTATTGTAGAATATTGTGACTATAATGGTTACAAACATGAGTTCAGTGCTCCTAAGACCCCTCAACAAAATGGAATAGCTGAGAGAAAGAATCGAACTCTTCAAGAGATGGCACGTGTCATGCTCCATGCTAAGAACTTACCTAAGTATTTTTGGGTAGAATCTATTCGTACAGCCTGCCATCTTATTAATAGGGTCTATCTTAGAAAGAATTCGAAACAAACCTCTTATGAACTTTGGTACAATAAAAAGCCTAATCTTAAGTACCTTAGAACCTTTGGTAGTACCTGCTATGTTTGCAAAGATAGGGAACACTTATCTAAATTTGAGAGTAGAGGAGATAAAGCCATATTCTTAGGTTATTCACCTAACAGTAGAGCTTATCGAGTGTATAATCTTCGCACTAAGACCTTAATGGAATCCATAAATGTAATTGTTAGTGACACTACTGTGGAAAGCAAGACTAGTGAATTAACTATAGAAGAAGAATCGCCAAATATTTTAGAAAATGACTCTTCTGAAATAGATAATTCATTACCTATTGAGTCACCTGAAGTACCTAACTGGGTTTCTAAAGATCATCCCTTAAATAACATAGTTGGTAACCCTGGTGAACCAGTACGTACAAGATCCCAACTTAGAAATTATGCTCTCTATGCTTGCTTTGTTTCTCTATTGGAACCAAAGAATGTAAATGAGGCATTGAATGACTCTCACTGGATTTCTGCTATGCAGGATGAACTTTTACAATTTGTCATTCATGATGTTTGGTTTCTTGTTCCACGTCCTGATCACAAAAAGGTTATTGGTACTCGTTGGATTTTCAAAAATAAAACTGATGAAAATGGGATGATAATTAGAAATAAAGCTAGACTAGTTGCTCAAGGTTACTCCCAAATAGAAGGACTTGATTTTAATGAGACGTTTGCTCCTGTTACTCGTTTAGAATCAGTTCGTCTGCTTCTTGCTATAGCTTGTCACATGCATTTTACATTATATCAAATGGACGTTAAATCTGCGTTCCTTAATGGAATACTTGCCGAGGAAACCTATGTAGAACAACCTAAAGGGTTCATTGACCCTAATTATCCTAATCATGTATTTCGGTTGAAAAAGGCTTTATATGGTCTTAAGCAAGCTCCTAGAGCTTGGTATGAGCGCCTGTCCAGTTTTTTGCTGGACAAAGGTTTCAAAAGAGGTGGAAATGACCAAACCTTATTTGTCAAACATTTTGGCAAACACATTACTATCGCTCAAGTCTATGTAGACGATATCATATTTGGATCGACTTCTACCTCAGAAGTAAAATCTTTTGCTGAAATTATGAGTGAGGAATTTCAGATGTCCCTTATGGGGGAGTTACAGTTCTTCCTAGGTCTCCAAGTCAAACAACAACCAGATGGATTGTTTCTTTCGCAGACTAAGTACGCATTAGAGATAGTTAAAAAATTTGGCCTCGAGAGTGCTAAAAGTGCTAAAATGCCTATGAGTACTACAGACAAATTATCTAAAGATGAAAATGGAAAATCTGTAGACTCTACCTTATATCGTAGTATGATTGGCACATTACTCTATCTGACTGCCTCGCGTCCTGATATCATGTATGCTGTTTGTGTTTGTGCGCGTTATCAAAACAACCCCAAGGAGAGCCATTTAAACGCTGTTAAACGCATAATTAAATATGTTAAAGGCACTCTAAATTTAGGAATTTGGTACACGAATGACACACCTAGCACTATTATTGGGTACACTGATGCTGATTGGGCTGGGTGTACTGATGATAGTAAAAGCACTTCAGGCGCATGTTGTTATATTGGTAATAACTTGGTAGGATGGAGTAGTAAAAAACAGAACTGCACATCTCTCTCGACTGCTGAATCTGAATACATAGCCGCCGGTAGCTGTTGTGCCCAATTGTTGTGGCTTAAACAAATGCTAAGTGATTATGGTATTTTAGAACCCACACTTCATCTCTATTGTGATAATCAAAGTGCGATTAACATTTCTAAGAACCCAGTTCAACACTCGCGAACTAAGCACATTAAAATAAGACATCATTTTATTCGTGAATTAGTTGAAACCAAGGAATTAGAAATCAATTATCTCTCTATTGATCTACAACTTGCAGATTTATTTACCAAACCTCTTGATTATAATAGATTCATTTCTTTACGTAAATCTATTGGTATGATTTGTGTTGAGTAAATACCTGTTATTTTTTCAAAGTTCCTTCCCTTTGTCCATTTGAGACAAAATGGGGGAGAAATTTGAGTCTATTGCATTACTAAAAAGCTTGATCTTAGTAATTCTTTGCAGGTATTCTTCTTGTACAGTCATTCTTTATTGTAATAATAGGATGTTAAACTGTATATAGTTGAGTTATGTAATTTTTGTTTTCTAGGATTTGGGTAGATAGATCTTTTATAGGAATAGGATTTTCTTATTTGTTGTCGCCCTTCGAGTTGAGATGACTCAAAGGAGATTTTGTCTCATATTTCCAAAGGGGGAGATTGAAGCCCTTATGCTTTTGACTCATTTGAGTCTAGACTGTATAAGAGCTCATCTAGTTTGGAAATTGTGACAAAATAGTGTCCATCCTAGAAACCAAAGAGCTTCAGAGATTGGGTTGCTTCTTCTTCTATTCATCTTGTGATGATCCTGAGACTATAGCCATCACTCACACACTTAGAATTTCATTCTTGCATTTCATATTGCACCTCTATGTGTATTAATGTTGTGAGTGTGTTTAAATCCCTCAATTTGATTTTTAATATTTTTTTGGGAATTTTAAAACCTATTTTAAACAAGGTTTTATTTAATTAAAACTTGATTTAAAAAGTCTTGGGATTAATATATAAATATGCATTGTTGTGTTTATTGGCCTAAAGTTACTCTGGGTAGAAACCGAAAGCGCTAGAGAATCTAGGGTTGGCTTTGTAATTATTTTGGGACGCGCGTTTGCATTCGTCATCAGGCCAACACTTGATGTTCTCTGATTGGCCCTAGGTGTGTTTCTTTACAGAGACATACCATCGCTTGTTATCAGCCCTTGGATCAACCCTTATCGATGGCCTGCATGTCTTTTGAGTGGATCCCCGTGTAATCCCTCAAGCCAATCATAGCCTGTTTAATCCACCGCCTGTTGTGAGCCCTTGGATTGCAGTCAATGGAGCTTGACTCAATCTCAGCCATTGTTTTTGAACGATGCTCTGGAATCTTCCTCTCTTCCTATTTAAAGGCCTCCAATTTCAGCCTTCGAAAGCTTTTGCCACTTTGAGTTTTCTCAGAAAAAAGAATAGAGAGAGAAGAGAGAGAAGAGAGAAGTTAGAGAGAGAAATCAAACCCTAGTTAGAAACCCTAACTTCGTCCAAATACTTCTCAAACCCAAACTACTTACCTCTCCAGAAAAACCACAATAACCTAATAAACACCATCCTTAGTGTTTTCCTGGGTTTATGAGAGTTCTGGTTAAGAGATCTTGGGTTGCTGAAATCCTTGTGTTCATAAATCTTATTTCCAACTTAGACATAGACTCAGATCTTGTTTCTCTTTCAATAGAAATCATAGATCTGAAGTTTTTCATGTCACAGAACACTTAGTTGCATTTATTTCTCATCTTGAGAATTTCGTTGTTGATTGTTTTCTGTTAAAACATTTTTCTTCTTCAAAGATCAACAATAGATGTTTTTCTATTTCTGTTTTTACAAAACCTAACTTGATCTAGTGGGATTCGCACTTGGAGGGTTCTCAATCCACATAATATTTTCAAAAGTGATTGAGAAAGGTCTTGACCGATTTCTTAAGCAAGATCTCCGTGGAATCTGGGTTACTTTGAAAGGTCAAAAAGGTTCTTGGTTTTGTAAGAAAGAAAAATAACAAATACACTGCATATAGACTTTATATGTGATTTGTTAGGATTGTCTGTAACTAATAAGTGTGTGTGTGTGCATGCATGTGTTTTAGAACACCATTCACAAACATCTTCACACTACAAACACTCAAAGTGTTGGCTATAAGATTTGGTGAAAAATAAGTCGACGTAAAGTGCTGGAACAAAGAAGAGTTGACAAACTGAGACAACTACATCAACAAACAAGATCTGCAGAAAAGTTAAGGACGCCAGAGGGTACAATCCTGAACTTGTATAGATTTGTTTTTGTGTGCATGTTAGTTAAATAGGTTGTAACTCATATATTTGTTTTAGTGATTGTTTTTGTTTTACTCCGTAGAGGGAGTCGTGGATGTTTCCTCAAGGTTGAGGTTTTACCACGTTAAAAATCCTGAGTATCAATATTTCTACATCTTCTCATCCCTTTCTGTTTGTGTGCTGAGTTTAAAACATTTTAAACTGTTTACTAAAACTTGTTATCAAATCTTGTCCATATCTCGTACATAATTTTGTTAACACATCTTGTGTTCAAAATCGTTTTGATTTTAAGTAAAGAGTTTCTTCAACAAACTTTCGGAGTTGCTTAAATAGTTTATTTTCATAAACGGCTTTGGCAACGCTTTTTCAAGAGTCAGATGCTAGTTCAACAATATAACGTGTTAGTAATGAATGATAATGAAGCCTTTGATGACTTCTATATGAGACTAACTGACATTATTACTAAGTTGCACACAAATGGTATAGTGTACACTAGGAAAGAAATTTGCTCTAAAATCCTAAGATCCCTAGTGCTTAGATTCGATCACAAGAGATATATAACTAAAGAAATTATGACCCATCGCTCACACCTGAACTTCTAAGTTCTAAGTTCAAGACCATAGAGTTAGAGTTAACATTTAGGAAGACCTTAACAAACATGTCTAAGCATGATTCTCTTAGTAGTTCTAAACATGCATTCAAAACTACACATGTTGTTAAAGAAAAATTTAAACCAGTTTCTATTCAATCAGAGTCTGAAAATGATTCTGATGGTGAGGTTAATGTGTTGCAAAATATTGATAGTGAGATTGCACTCATGTCAAGAAAACTTAAAAGTCTTTTGAAAAAGAGAAACCTTCTTGCAAAAAATAGTGTGCAATTTGACTTTCAATCCATCCAGTCAAGGAAGCCTCGCAATGGAAATGAAAATCAGACTGGTTTTTATAGTAATAATAATGGCAACCCAGATTTATCTAAAATGACTTGTCTTAAATGTGGAAATTTAGGCCACTCCATTGATGACTGTCGAGTCAATTCACAGACCAAACATAATAAAAATTATGAGGCTCAAGTTGTTTGGGATGAATATTCTGATTTGGATTCAAAAGATAATCATGATAATTATGAATCACAACACCTTGCTTTTATTGGTAGTGTTTATAATTGTTGTGGTGATAAATAAATTTCTGGCTGAAATGAATTAGATGATTCTGATGAAGAATCTGATGAGATTTTAGATTTAATTGAATTTTCCAAATCATTATTAGCTACTCAACCAACCATGCATGAATTAACTGTTCCTATTGATGCTAAACGTATTTCTCACTATGATAATTATGTTTCATATGAAACTAATGACTTCTCACACACTGGAACTGAAGTTATGTTGGATGATGATTTTATAAGCTATGATGACTATGCTGAAATGTATGTTAGGACTTTGAGAAATGGGAAAGAATTGTCTGAGTTGGTAAAATCACTAAGTGAGACTTTAGAAATTCAATATAAGATAGTCAAACAAACTAAATAGGAGATAATTGATATCAATTCAAATTTTTAAAAAGAAAGAAGGGTTTTCAAAAAATAAAAATCCGATTTTGAAAATGAAATTTCTGATCTTGACGAAAAGAATATTGTTTTTGAACAAAAATATAAAGCCATGTTGGCTGATCTTGAAAAATCTAAAGAAATGTGTGTCGATGCTTTTAAAAGGTTAAAGGAAAGAGATTTAGAAAAATCCAAAGAAGATTTTTTATTTAGACAAACTTTTGGACTCTCAGAATTATGATTTTAATATAATGGACTTGGTTATGAAGAGAATGCTAAAAATAGTATTTGTATTAAACCTACCATTTTTGTTAGGGATAGTACCCAACTAAAACCAAATTTGAGTAATTCCAAGGTTGATAAAGGAAAATAGATTTTGAATGAAAATATTTCAGAAACTGGATTTGATCTTGATTGTTCTCCTATAATGTATGTTGATTCTCCTAAATACATTCCACCCCTTAAAAGGAAAAGCGTGGCTTCTAAAAATGACTTAGGTGACTATAATTTTAGAAAGTCAGTTCCTTATGTTAAACAACCTGCTGTTAATTGCTATTGCATCTTTTGTGATATTTTGGTCACCAAAACTGGGAATGCCTTAGTAATCATAAGAAACATACTCGTTTTATAGTCTTGACAAGAAAGTGAAGCGATTTACAAATTTTCGTAGGCAGTGACCTAATAATAATTGGATTCATTCCTTCAACTATTCTAGGCCTCAGAACCATAAGAAACCATAGCATCCTATATTCCAAAAGGTAAAAAAACCTTTGAAAACATTACTTATTTGGGTAAGGACTTGTGATTTGAGACCTCAGATGGAATTTTTAAAATCAAAGGAATCTCCAACTAATGTTTGTGATGCATGACCAATTGAGGAAGTTACTAAGTCTTCTCACAAGGTGATTAAGGATATGAACACCATTTCCCCTTTAGAATTATTCAATGACGGGGGAGATGAGTTTAAAGAAATCGGAGTTATTAATTATTGTGATACTAGAAGTAACTCACACCAGTTTAGTGCTCCAAAAATTCCTCAACTTAATGGGGTAGTGCAACATATTTTTAGTGATTTTCAACTTACTGAAATGCTTACTATGTCTTTCGTTAGTTCTCATCTTGAAAATGCTTCAACATTTGATTGGAATGATTGTGCTTGATAACTAAAACTTGTTTATTTCTGCATTTTGATTTCACGATCTCTGAGGTTTTAGGATAAAGATATCAAATAGTAATGGTATCTCTTAGAATCATGTTTGATGTAGGAGATGCTTATTATGCAGTTTATATCTTGTTCTATGTTAACTCTCAACCATTGTCTAATTTAAACAAAATGGGGGAGAGATGAGTACATATTTCATTCTATCATGTTGATAATGTGTTATATATTATTGCCATCATGCTGTTAAATTAGCTCCCTTTCAATAATTCAAATAGTGAACTTGCTATTAACTTGATTCTTTGAAAGAAAACTCGTTTTCTATTTTGCAGGATTCTGTCTTGCCAAGAGTTGAGTCTTTTATTTTCTAGGACTGGGTGGGTAGTTGGGTACACTTTTGTATAAGAAAATCTAGGAGTGATTTTACCTTAGTATGTCATTTGATATACTCAAGGATTTTGTAAAAATTACTCCAATGTGGGAGATTGAAACTCCCTATATAGAGCACTCCTAGGATTTGTCTTTTGTGCTTTAGCTATATAGGAATTCATCTAGTTGCACTTAAATTTTGACAAAATATTTTCTGTAATTGTCGAGTATGGATACCTTCATCAAGATCTCTACACAAGTTGCATCAAATTCAGAACTCTTAGAATTCAACCCGTCATAAAAAGGTATTCTCTCTCCCTTAGGGAATGACTTATATGATTAATTTTTATTTGTCACATAGGAAATGTAAGACATTGCACTGCATTTTATCATATCTAATGATTATGTGTTGTGATTAAAATGATTTTTTAAAATAGTTTAAAAATTTATTTTGGAATTTATTAATAGGAGTAAATACTTTTTCTTAAAAATAAAATTTAGAACTAAAATGAAAGTTTAAATAATTTTATTTAAATCTGTTTTAATAAAAATAATGTGCTATATATATATATATATATATTACTGATTGTATTAGTATGTATGCATGTATTGTTATATAAATACGCCATTGATGTGCATGCATGGTTTAATATATGTTAGTATGATTTATCCCTAAGCCAATTTGACCTCATCATGGCTATAGCCTAGGCCTTAGTGGATTGGTCTCATCCTTTTATCTAATGGTGTGTACATCCCATAGCTGATTTGACCAAGTCTAATGACCTTAGCTAATAAGTTCCCATATATCTGATTTGACCATACTTTTTACAACCAGTTAACGATTTCATTTGTTAAAAATCTGGTATGGCTTTATTTGTTCCCAAAATGACGACATCTAGCCCTATTTCTGGGTAAATCGCCCGAGGTTTTTGACTGGTCAAATAGTAGTTTTCTTTAAAAACCAAGACGTTCGTTTCGTTATATTAAAATGACGTAGCTACATTTTTTTAAAACTACAATTTTATCGTGCACATTCGTTACGAAGTTTGTTGGTTACAATTGTGTTTGCAACATGTCTCAATTTTTGTAGGTCACTTTGTGTTTCTTTAACTATTGTCGGATCAAATATTATCTACGTTTGTGTGAGAATATTCACAATCCAAGTGATTATTTTTTACTGGGAGTGAGCACGGTTCGGTCCGGTTCGAGTTTTGCCTATTTTTTGGACCGGACCGAATATTCGGTCCTCAATTTTTTTGGACCGAGACCGAACCGATTAATTCGGTTAACCTACTAATCGGTTCAGGCTTTTTTCGGTCCGATCCGAAGTAAAATTCAGTCCTGACCCTAATTTATATATATGTACATTTTATGAATGTTTTTATCTATTTTTCTCACAAATATATATATACAAAAAAATAATACTCTAAACTCCAAGTGATATTTACATGAGTTTTTTTAATCCAAATTAAAAAAATGTCTATACATATATAAAATGTTCCAAATTAAATTCACAAGTTATATACATTAATTCAAAAACTATACATAAGAAACACAATAATATTATTTTTATTATATATATATGCGAATCGGTTCGGTCAGGTCCAAATCGGTCTTTTAATATAGTGGACCGCGGACCGAACCGGTTTAATCGGTTTTTAGTTTTTGTGAACCGATTTTCGGACCGGTTTCAAAATAGCCTTAATTTTCGGTTCGATCCGGTTCGGTCCAATCGGTCCATTCGGGTCGGTCTTTTTTTTGTCCACCCCTATTTTTTACACCAATCACAGCACACTTGTGCACCCTATAAATATCAATCTTTTTGTATTCATTCTTAACAACTGAGAAATTAAAATCGTGTCCGGTCTCTGCCTAATTTGGGAGAGAGAGAGTAAATAAAATAGAATATTCTATAGTTCTTTAAAGTGTTGATTTCTTTCACAAATCCAAATGAAGAATATACAACTCTCGTTCTGAATTTACACTTACATTTTTCGAAGAGTAAAAGTGTTTGTAAGTCACTCCTCTCCTCTTTGTGTGTTTTATTTCAATATATTGTTCTTGGTATTAATGCACACAAAAAATGTTGCCGGAATATCTTTTTTGCGTGTATACTATTTGGATCTGTTCATACATTGATATATAAATCTTTATTGATTTATTTATTTCAAGAAAATATATATAGTTTTTTGTTGGTGTTTTCTTACACTTCACACACGAAAATTATTGTAGTCCATTTTGAACACTCTTCACACAGGGAAAATTGTTGTGAATTCTGAGTTTATATTTTAAAACATTTTGTTTTAAAATTAAAAATAAAGCAAACTTATTTATGATCTAATTCATATTTGATTTTTGGTTTAGAGTGTTAAACCTAAAATATTGAGGACCTACTCATATAAAATTAATATCAAGAACTTGGACTACTGAAATTCTTGACATATTTGGACTAATTTGAAAAAAAAATTGTTTAAACCTAGTTATTTAACGAAATTGTTAAGGAATTGTATATTAGGTTAATTAGATTAGTTTTTGTTTTAATCTAAATATAGGTTTTAAAAATAGTTTTGTATTATTGACTTGTGCATCGATTGTTATATATTCTTTACACAAATATTTTTGTGGATATTGTTTTTAATATTTGTGTTCTTGATTGTGCTTGCCTTATTTGAATATATTTGTGGCATAATATTTTGTCTAATGATTTCAGGACTAATATCATTTCATATCTTATAGTCTGAATATTCACTTAGAACACATATCCACTTAGGCACATATATTATTGTGAATATTTGAACAAGTCTAAGTGTTCAACATTTAGAAAGAAAAGAAAGTTTTCTAAAGTTATTTTGAAAGTTAAGAAGACTTGACTAGCGTTGCAATAAGACTTGCAAAGATATATAGGACTTATAATCTGTTGCATATAATTCGGTTTGTTCATTGAGAGTGGGTGTGTCTTTTCGAATAATACACCGCACACAAATACTTCACTATAAACTAGGACACATAGGCATCGAACAATTCCTGTGCTTTGGAGAAGTTATAGGAAAGAGCTAAGAAGTGAAGGACGCAAAATCAACAAGGATCCGAAGAAACAACCAGGAGAGAGCTTTATCGGGTGAGGTAATCGTTATATTTATCTACTTTAAGTGTCTTGTTTAATTGTTGTAACTCGTTCCTATTTCGTTTGAAGTTTTAGTGGAAGTAGATTAGGTAACCCTAGAGGGTTTTTCGTTTTTCCCGGGGGAAGGGTTTTTGCAACGTTAAATAAATCACCGCGTGCGTCACATTTTTGCAATATCACCTCATACGAAAAAGTAGGAATTGATTATTAGAAACACGCCTAAATAACTTGAATTTCTTATTATTTGTTTATTCGCCTAGTTTAAACAAAATAATAAACATGACTTAATTGACTGCACAAACTAATCTCGTTCGTCACGTAGTTAACAAATTAAGTCAAATTTTAATTTTGTCCCCTTTGAATCATTCGTTAAAACTTGTAGGGTTAACGGGTTTACACGACAGTAGTTACTTCCGCACATTAGAGTTTATCGCGCACATTGCCCTGCACATGGGTACGCTCATCAGGATGGCCTTTTTTCGGTTAAGAAATACTACAATTAGGGGTAATGGGAGTGTCTCTCTTCCTCGGAAGACTATTTGGCAGAGAAATGTGCCCCCTAAGGTTAAATGTTTTGTGTGGACTATGGCTAGACATGCCGTCTTGAAGAATGGGGGGTTGCAAGAATGGTGGAGGAGATTGTCCAACAGATGGTGGTTATGTAAGAACAAGGACGAGATAACCAACCACCTTTTTCTACACTATCACGTGACTTCGGGCCTTTGGGATTTGACATTCTCTTTAGGCAAGATGTTATGGGTTATGCCACAGGAGGTGAGCGAGGTGTTTGCAGCTTGGGGAAGTGCCTAAGGGTTGGCTTGGTCACAGGGGGTGTGGAAGATTATCATGCATTGTATCTTCTGTACGATTTGGCAAGAGAGAAATTGGAGATGCTTCGGGGATTGAGTTGGATCCTTCACGTCTACGGTATAGTTTTCTGAGCCTTCTTCTCTCTTGGCATCGATATAGGGTGGATATGTCGTTGTACTTTTTCCTTGAGTTTCTGGAGGAGTTTGAGAGTTAGGCTTGTAATTGTTTGGGTTTCGGTCCTTTCCTTTCCTTTTTATTTGTATGCTTCTTGTATATGGGACTCCTCCCCCTTAGGCGGGTTTGTTTTATTGAACCATTTACTTAAAAAAAATCTATCCCAAAAGAGTATTTAGGACGGATTTTGCAATGGTAAAAATCCGTCTCTTATACTAGGCGTCGCAAATATTTCATGGATGGATTTTACCATCCTAAATGTTAATTCATGGACGCTCTACATTTGGCATTAGGGACGGATTTTTTCATCCCAAAAGGTATTCTCGAGAAAAAAATCCCGGTCCCATGAGTAGTATTAGGGACGAATAAATCATCCCTAATACTACTCAATACTTGCAACCCCAATTTGGACGGCTTAAAACCATCCCAAAAGGTATTCTCAATTAATATAAGATGGGTATTAGGGACAGATTATAATAGTCCCAGAAGGTATTCTCAATTAATCCAAAATGGGTATTAGGGACAGTTTATAGCCACCCCAATTAATAAAAAAAATTGTTATAAAAAATATTTTATTATATTCTTTATGCAACAATAATAAATGACGTCTAATTTGTATTATAAGTCAAATAATCCAATCATAAACGCAATATATCAAATGCATTCATTAAAATACGTATCCAATAAAAAATTCTTCTATTAAACTACATTCAAGTCAAAATATTTAGATGAGTACAAAATCATACTAATTAATAAGAAATACAGTTGACCCTAAGACAAGAAGATAAATATAGTTGTCACGCTACAAAAACTTCTCTCAATGTCACATATAGTAGACACGTTAAAAAACATGTCTCTTCAACTTCTAGTGCACAACATGCAATCAATAAATAATTATTTCATCAAAATAACATTATAGTGAAATAAAATATCCAAATACATTAGTTAATCATATCAAGTTTTTCAATTTTAATTTTTTTGGGCAGAATCTCCTTCTTTTGTACATGAAAACCAACCTGTTTAATCAACAACAATGCCTACCCAGCCATAAAAAATGAAAATAACAATCTCGTATATCAACAACTCTTTTAAATTTTTAACAAAATTCGAAAAAGTCTGATTTGTTTATAATTGAAAGCCAACCCGTTTAATTAACAAAAAATCCCGCACGACCATAAATATTGAAAAACAACTATCTTGCATATCAATAATTCCCCATAATTTTTAAAAAGATTCGGCAGAGTCTCCTTTGTTTATACATGAAAACCAACCTATTTAATTAACACAAAAGCCCGCACGACCAGAAAAAAATTTAAAACAATTTCTCATATCAATACCAACAATAAATAAATAATTAACCTAACTTAAACCATTAACTTGTTTACGTGTTCCACGTGAATAAAATATAATACTGAAACGTTAACCTGTATAAAAATATAAGATACAAAACAAAAAGGAATCAGTAATAAAATAATGGTTAAACTTATGTGTAAATCTTTACAAATTCTCATCGTATACTCAAACCGAGAGTCCAATGACTATGCGGTCGATTCGTATGAGTTATATTGGTCCCGTACGAGGTGCTCGTTCCTCTTACATAATCGTTTTGTGCATGTTTTATGTTTTCACTGTATCACGATATGTTTTGAATACTAAGACAATTTTTTTATAAATTATCCTTGTATACTCAAACCGGAAGTCCGGTGACTACGTGGTTAGTTCGTACGAGTTACATTGATC
Source organism: Sambucus nigra (assembly GCA_949130495.1). Lineage (NCBI taxonomy): Eukaryota > Viridiplantae > Streptophyta > Magnoliopsida > Dipsacales > Adoxaceae > Sambucus > Sambucus nigra. Next base: position 95,441,081 of record OX422211.1, read on the forward strand.
CTTTATGAGGTGGTTGTGACTTTTACGGGACCGTCTTGTAGCTATTATACTTTTTATCCTTTTGATGACAAATTTTTAAGCCTAAGTTTAACTATTTACAAATTCTCGTTGTATACTCAAATCGAGATTTTCGTGACTACGCCTTCAGTTCTTACGAGTTATACTGGTCCCATACGAGGTACTCGTGCCTCTTATGAGATATTTTTATGGTTGTTTTACATTTTTTCCATTTGAAGACTTCTTTTTATGCGTAAGTCTCACTTTTTACAAAATCTCGTCATATACTCAAATCGAAAGTTCAGTGACTATGCAATCGATTCCTACGAGTTACATTGGTCCCGTGCAAGGTGATCATGCCTCTCACGGGACCATGTTGTTGTTATTTTAAGTTTTCACCCTTTAGGACATGTTGTTAAGACTAAATGTTTGCAAATTCTCGTAGTATACACAAATCGGGAGTCTCGTGATTACGCGGTCGATTTCTAAGAGTTACATAGGTCCCATGCAAGGTACTCGTGCCGCTTACGGGACCGTTTTGTAGATGTTTTACATTTTCACCCCTTGACATCATGTTTTTAAGTCTAACTCTAACCGTTTGCAAATTCTCATGGTATACTTAAACAGGTAGTCCGGTGAATGCGTGGTCAGTTTGTATGAGTTACATAGGTCTCGTGCGAGGTGCCCGTTCCTCTTACGGGACCGTTTTGTAGTCGTTTTATGATTTCACCCTTTGACGCCATGCTTTTAAGGCTAAGTCTAACCGTTTATAAATTCTCGTCGGATACTCAAAATTGGGAGTCTCGTGACTACGCGTTCAGTTCGTAAGAGTTACATTGGTCGTACGAGGTGCTCGTGCCTCTTATATGACCGTTTTTTGGCTATTTTTCTTTTTCACCATTTGACGGCATGTTTTTAAGTCTAAATCTAATTATTTACAAATTCTCGTCATATACTCAAATCGGTAGATTGGTGATGATACGATTAGTTCCTACGAGTTACATTGGTCCTGTATGAGGTGTTCGTACCTCTTACGGTACCATTTTATGGTTGTTTTATATTTCCCCATTTGACGGCATATCTTAAAGCCTAAGTTTAAATTTTTACAAATTCTCGTCGCATACACAAATCAGGAGTCTCATGACTATGCGGTCGGTTCCTACGGGTTACCCTGATCCCGTGAGAGGTGTCCGTGCCTCTTACGGGACTGTTTTGCGGATTTTTTACGTTTTACCATTTGATGATATGTTTTTAAACTAAAGTCTAACCGTTTACAAATTCTCGTGGTTTACTCAAACAGTGACTACGCGGTCTATTTGTACGAGTTACATAGGTCTTTGTGAGGTTTTCATCCTCTTACGAGACTATTTTGTCATTGTTTTATATTTTCACGATTTGACGACATATTTTTAAATCTCAGTTTAACTATTTAAAAATTCTCATCGTATACTAGAATTGGGAGTCCCGTGACTACGCGGTCAACTCCTACAAGTTACATTGACCCCGTGCAAGGTGCTCATGCTTCTTACAGTACCGTTTTATGGTTGTTTTATGTTTTCACCCTTTGACGACATGTTTTTAAGCATAAGTCTAACCATGTACAAATTATCATCGTATATTCAAAATCAGGAGTCTCATTACTATGTGGTGAGTTACAATGCTCCCGTGCGAGTCTCTAGTACCTCTCACGGGACCGTTTTGTGGTTGTCTTAAGTTTTAAACCTTTGATGACATTTTTTTAAGCGTAAGTTTAATCTTTTGCAAATTATCGATGTATACTCAAATTGGGAGTCCGGGGACTACGCGGTGAGTTCGTACGATTTACATTAATCCCGTGCGAGGTGCTCGTGCCTCTTACGGGACAATTTTATGGTTGTTTGAAGTTTTCACCATTTGACGAAATATTTTTAAAGCCTAAGTCTAAATTAGTTCAAATTCTCGTTGTATACTCAAACCTAGGGTCTGGTGACTATGCAGGTAGTTTGTACGGGATACATTAGTCCCATGCGAGGTGCGTGTGGCTTCTACGGGACTATTTTATGTTTTCACCCTTGGACGACGTGTTTTTATGCCTAAGTTTGATCGTTTGCAAATTCTTATGGTATACTCTAACGGGGAGTCCGATGACTACACGGTCGGTTTGTATGAGTTCCATAGTTCCCGTGCGAGTTGTTCGTGCCTCTTACGAGATTATTTTGTGGTTTTTTACCTTTTCACCGTATGACGGTATGTTTTTATGTCTAAGACTTATTGTTTACAAATTCTCGTCATTTACTAAAATTAGGAGTTCTATGACTACGCGTTCAGTTCCTATGAGTTACATAGGTCCCGTGCGAGGTGCTTGTGCCTCTTACGGGACCATTTTCAATGACTACACAGTCGATTTGTACGAGTTACATAAGTCCCGTGCGAGGTGCCCGTGCCTCTTACGAGACCGTTTTGAGGTTGTTTTACATTTTCACCCTTTGACGATATGTTTTTAAGTCAAAGTCTAAATACTTACAAATTCTCATCGTTTACTCAAACTGAGATTTTTATGACTACACGGTCAGTTCCTACGAGTTACATAGGTCCCGTGCGAGGTGCTTGTGCATGTTACGGGACTTTTTTGTGGCTATTTTACATTTTGACCATTTGACAACAAGTTTTTAAGCCTAAGTCTAACCGTTTGCAAATTCTAGGGGTATACTCAAGATGGGAGTCCTGTGACTGTGTGGTCAGTTCCTACGAGTTACGTTGGTATCGTACAAGGTGGTCATGCCTCTTATAGGATCGTTTTGTGGTTGGTTTACGTTTTCTTCTTTTGACAGCATGTTTTTAAGCCTAAGTCTAATCGTTTATAAATTCTCGCCGTATACTCAAAACTGGGACTCCCGTTACTACGCGGTCAGATCCTATTAGTTACATTGGTCCCATGTGAGGTGCTAGTGACTTTTACGAGACTGTTTTGTGATTTTTTTTACTTTTTACCCATTGACAACATGTTTTTCTGCCTAAGTCTAACTGCTTACAAATTTTCATCGTATACTCAAATTGGGAGTTCGATGACTACTCGATCGGTTTGTACGACATACATTGGACCTGTGTGAGGTGCTCATGCCTCTTACAGGATAATTTTATGGTTGTTTGAAGTTTTCACCATTTGACGGCATGTTTTAAAACCCAAGTTTAAATTTTTCCAAAATTTTATTTTATACTCAAGCCGAGAGTCCGATGACTATGCGATTGGTTTATACGAGATATATTGGTCCCCTGTGAGGTGCTCATGCTTCTTACGGGATCGTTTTGTGTTTGTTTTACGTTTTCACTCTTTGGCAGAATGTTTTAAGCCTAAGTATAATCATTTACAAATTCTCGTGGTATAATCAAACGAGGAGTCTGATGACTACACGGTCAATTCATACGAGTTACATAGGTCCTGTGTGAGGTGCCCGTGCCTCTTACGAGATCGTTTTTTGGTTTTGTATGTTTTCACCCTTTGTCGATATGTTTTTAAGTCTAAGTCTATTTTTTATAAATTCTCCTCGTATACTCAAACTAGGACTCCCATAACTACATGATTAGTTCCTACGAGTTACATAGGTCCCGTGCGAGGTGGTCGTGCCTATTACCGGACCATTTTGTATCTATTTTACATTTTGACCACTTGACATCATGCCTATGTCTAACTGTTTGTAAATTCTCATGGTATACTCGTTCCTACGAGTTACATTTGTCCCGTACGAGGTGCTCGTGCCTCTTACGGGATCGTTTTGTGGTTATTTTATATTTTCACCATTGGATGACATGTTTTAAAGCCTAAGTCTAACTGTTTATAAATTCTCGCCGCATACTGAGATCAGGAGTCCCGTGACTATGCTGTTGGTTCTTATGAGCTACACTAGTCCTGTGCAAGGTATCTGTAACACACCGTATTTCTAAGCATTAAATATTTAATTAATTCGACTAATTTAAATTACAAGTGTGTCGTAATTAAATTGAATTAATTATTTCGAGGTTATTTAAATATTAATCGGGAGAGTTAGTTTAATATTTATGGAATATAATTACCAAGTGAATAGTAATAATTAAGTTTTTTGAGTTTAGTTTTTTATATTTATTTAATTAAGTTTTAAAAATTTTTTAGTTTAGTTTTTTAATGGTATTTCAACATTTCAAGGGACTCATATAAAAAATCATCTCAAAATAATATTTTTGGCTATTGTAAAAAAATCGGTCAAACATTCACACATTTTAAAGCACTTTAAAAGCTGTGAAAATTTGACCTATTTTTTAAAAATAGCAAAAAAAGTTATTTTGAGCTGATGCTTTTTTTATACGTCCCTTGAAATGTTTAAATACTATATAAAAAAAATTCAACTCAAATTTTGTTTTTTAATATTTAAAAAAAATAGATTTGTGTCAGCAAGTATGTATACTTGATATGTAAGAGAGACTCTTTTATATATATATATATATATATATATATATATATATATATATATATATATGGAGATAATATATATATGAATATAACTATGTGTAACTGATACAAATGTGAACATACCTACTCTAGATATGCAATTATTGGAGGTTGCGTGTAATAGGCGGTCCACCCTAGGGTGACCAGTAGGTGTTGAGTCATTTCCCCAGGTTATAGGACTTTCGCATGACCACGGTATGCGAGTTTAGAGTCCTGTAGGATAATATGGTATGACCCACAGATGTAAGTCAATGTCCACCTCCACTTTATATGTTTACAATTTGGGATCGGTGGTGAGATTCCGATCTGATCGACCAGGAGTGGTACATAACGTACCTTAGCCTAATAGCATAATAGAGAATGCATATGGGGGAACAACTCATGGACATTGAAATTATTATTAATGTACAATTATGTAAATTATTTAACGATAAGATTATAATTGCGAATTATAATGATATAGGTTATGTGAGAGTTAAATTATAAACAAAGCAAAGTAAAATACATGTAACACGATTGAAATAGAGTTCTAGCTTATGGAGCTAAGGTAAGTGTTATACTAGTTAGGCGGGGTAACATAACGAGAGAATTAAAATACGTGAATTAGGTACGCACGATGGGTGAGGATAATCTCATGCGAATGCGACATTAGATAAATGTAAGCAATTTTGTTGCATATTCATTATTGCATTTTAAATACTTGCAAATATTTTTAAACATGGTATTGGATCTGACCTGTATACAAATCAATTTCAAAATCTTTTAGTTGCTCAACCAGGGGGACGCGAGACTTAGCTATCCTTATAATCAGACGATGCTGCATCAGCAGTGGATGACTTCAAGCTTCGACTAGACATTGAGGTTATGTGAACAAGCTCATGATCCGAAATAAATACTCATTAACCTACATCGATGACCTGTTTGACCAATTGAGAGGAGAAACCTACTTCTCGAAGATTGACTTGAGGTTGGGATATGTCAACTACGCATTAGGGATCAAAATGTCTATAAGATCGCATCCTGACGAGGTATAAGTCGTACGAGTTTATGGTTATTCCATTTGGTCTAACTGACCCGTATTTATGGATCTTATGAATAAGTTGTTCAGATATTTATTAGACTAGTTCTTTATTCGCTTCATAGACGATATTTTGGTTTATTCTTTGACTAGGGGCGAGCTCGCGGAGCACTTACGTATGGTTCTCTTTGTGGGAGCATCAGATGCATGCTATGTTTGAGAAGTGTGGGTTCTAGTTATGATAGGTACAGTTATTGGGCCACATTATGTAAGATACATGTATTTTAGTGGACCCAAGTAAGGTTTCATCGATGAGGGAATGGGTTAGTCCATGACACCGATGGAGGTTCGTAGCTTTATGGGGTTATCGGGGTACTCTATCTTCACTTTATAAAGTAGGTTTCAAGGATTGGGGGCCCATTGACTAATTTTATTCTCAAGGGGGTACCATTTATGTGGGATGATTACTATCAATTATCCTTCGATGATCTAAATGACAAATTGACTTTGGCACCAGTGCTCGCATTACCTAGGGGAGGAGTAGATTACTTTGTATTTATTAATTCGTCCTTATAAGAACTTGGGGGTGTATTGTTGCAGGTTGGCTATAGCTTATGCCTTTTCCAATATTAAGTCCCACGAGAGGAACTACCACGCACACAATATGGAGCTAGCAACAGTGGTTTTTTCCTTAAAAATATGGATACACTATCTCCTAGGGGAGAAATTTAGTCTGTTTACGAATCACAAGTCGTTGTAGTATATGTTCAAGCAGTAAGAGCTTAACATAAGGAAGCCATTAGTCGATAAAATTCATGAAAGACTATCAATTCCACATCTAATACCAACTGTGGAAGGCTAATATGGTGGCAGATGGATCGAGACGACGACTTACGAGGAGTTAATAGTGGTCTAGAAAGGAGGGTGGATTTAACTTCGGTAGGATAATGTTGTTACTAGGGCTTGTATAGAAATTTGGACTATCAACTAGAGATCATCATGAGGGTTGTGAAGGCACAGAAAGGGGATCAGTTTTTTCAGGACATGGTGAGCCAGTTATTAACAGAGGGAATGTAGTCTTACACGATTCAGAGGGAGGCTTAAGCTTCAATGTGAGACTTATAGTCTCAGAGGATGGGGACCTACAACATGCAGTTATTTTGATCCTCATGGGTTATGGTGTTCGATAGATACCAGAAGGGATAAGATGTACCCAAACATGAGGAGAAAATATTGATGGGTTGGAATGAAGCGGTACATTACTGACTTTGTCTTGAAGTGAACAACTTGTTAGTTGGTCAATTCCAATTATAGATTCCAGTTTGGAAATGGAAGATAATTTCGATAGTCTTCATCACAGGGATACTAACATTGTAGAAAGGTAACGATTCCATAGGGAACATTGTGGATCTCCTGACTAAGGTGGACAAATTTCCACTAGTTCACGCAAATTAGATGACAAGACAGTACGCCCAACCTTTTATTTCAAGTTTTTCTTTATATTTTTTGGCATTTTTAGAAGTTTTAAATTTATATTCATATTTTCAAAATTTATTCCAAGGATTTTTTTTCTTCTATTTTAGTAGTTTTTAAATGTTTTTTTGTTATTTAAAGATTTTTTTGAAAAATAATTAGGTTTGGATAAAAATGTCATTACTTAATGTTATGTGCTACGCACATGACTAATGATTTTTGCCACGACAACAGAAGGTAAACTGGAGTCGTTTTCAAAGATAGGGGTGTAAATTGGAAAAATTGAAAGAATAGGGTGGAAATTACAAATAGAGGCGAAGTGTTGGGGGCCTAGGTGTAATTAACTCAAAATTTTAATTCTCCCCTCTCCACCTTCGGCTGGAGTTTTGTGCTCTTTTTCGTACATAATAGCAATATCTTGTACTGATGAATGCATTTATACAAATTAAGACTTCAGAGGTCCTTTGAATCATTCGTTCGCAAAAATAAATGTTACCCTTTTAACCTTTTTAAAAAATAAACACTATTTGATTCCAAGCCGATATGATTCGTATTCAGAATTAAGAGGTAAAAACAAATAACACCAAACACAACATCTAGTTTTAATTATTAATTTGTTGTTATAATTGTACGTAACACACTTCAAAATTTATAATCTATTATATACCTCTAATACGATAGTATTAGAGGTTTTAATACTCATTATTGCATATGCCCATCTTTAAATAACATACCCGATCTAACCCCTATCTAATATAGTTTCAACTCTCCCCCTTCTGAATCGTCGATCGTTTCCTCTCCCCACAATGAATTGCATCTCTCCATCTTTAAAGAACATCCCATTATAAGACGGAATCCAACCCCTCTCTAATACAATTTCAACTCTCCCTCTTCCGAATCATCGATCGTTTCCTCTCCCCACAATGAATGAAATTGTTCAATCCTTGAATCTTTTTCTCTCCCACCTTTATGTTGGGCTTCATTATTATCAGGGAATATCTAAAGGTTTGATCGTTATGTATATATTTGTAGATTTCAACAAATCAAAAATTGAAGCTTCTCCATCTTCAGGTAATATATCTCTCCTCTGTTATTTATTTTCCAAACCCTTTTCATCCAAATTTTGTGTGCAAGAATTGGTAACTGTCGAATTTTTTGTTACAATGTTTGTTTGGGAGAAATATTTCGGTTATTTTTGAATCGTCATTCAAAGTGAGATTTTTTTCTTACTTTATACCTCTGCAAATTTTTGTTTTGAATGTTTCATACTCCATGTTTGATTGTTTTACTATTTGAATTTTTTTTTGAGTAAATATGTAGTATTATTTCCATAAAAGAGTCTCCTATAAATTTATGCCCATATTAGAAACTACCTGTCCATTATAGAAATTGTAATAGTATGCTTTATATAGTTGAAAAATGAAATAGTATTTCTTCGATCATCATTTTCTTCTTAAATAGACGCGGAAAAAAAACATCTGTTACTACATACTCCGCTCTTATTTCTTTTTTGCAAACTTCGTTCGTAAATTATTTTAGTTTAGCAGACGCGTAAGATATATAAAATTTCATAAGACAAATGTTGCGTACTCCATGTTTGATTATTTTACTCTTTGAATTATTTTTTTAGTTATGAATGTTGCGTTCTTCATGTTTGATTGTTTTACTATTTGAATTTTTTTGAGTAAATGTGTAGTATTATTTCCATAAAAGAGTCTCCTATAAATGTATGCTCATATTGGAAACTACCTGTCCATTATAGAAATTGTAATAGTATGCTTCATATAGTTGAAAAATGAAATAGTATTTCTTCGATCATCCTTTTCTACTCAAATGGATGGGAAAAAATATCAGTTACTACATACTCTGCTCTTATTTCTTTTTTGAAAAATTCGGTCATAAATTATTTTGGTTGAGCAGATGCGTAAGATAGGTAAAATTTCATAAGACAACTCACATGACAGTTTTCGAAACTAGGATTTAATTCATTATTAAGTCCATAATTAGTAGAAAATATGGGTTATTGAAAAATGGGCAAAGCTTTAAGCTACCATAAATGTATCAACATTCTTTCACATAGATGAAACCTTAATTTGTATGATTATCGGGGCTTATAGAAAAATGGGTAAAGCTTTAGGCTACCATAAATGTATCAACATTCTTTCACATAGATGAAACCTCAATTTGTATGATATTCGGGGCATAAATCGTAGTTCAACTTGCTTTTTTTTCCAGATTGTATAGCCCACTGCAAATATATAGAACTGAATTATATGATAAACATAATACATATGTTGATTTCTATATTTTCCACAGTCGAATATCGAACATATATATACATTCTGCAAGGAAAGTTGCGATTCCTAAAATCTGAAAGCAAATCATTATAAAACTACTCAATCTAATATTCTGTGTTATAGTTGTCAACTGTATTGTACAACTGAGTGCAAAGCTACTTTGCCTAGGCTATGACAATTACCTTTTAACCCTAAAGTTCAATGTTCTATAGGAAATGATTCAAAATATTTGAAGTTAAATATGAATTGATCTTTACTAAAATGTAACGATGACTTTCATTTGCGATGTCCTTACTTTTTAAAATAAAATTATCACGGGTGAAGTACAGAGAAACACTTAGGTGCTTCTAGTACTGTCTAATGTTATATCCTAGAGTTACTTTTAGACTTAAATGGAAGATGAAGAACCTGTTCTCACACCATTAACCTCTGGTTTATCCCCAACCTTTGTTTTGAGAGTACCACTCTGTGATGGAAAATTAAAACAGTTCAAGTTCCTAAATGTTGTCCTGTCAGTGCTTAATCATGGAGCCCACTAAGTAATGCGAGGGGATAAAGAGAAGAGAATAAGAAAGGGCATGTGTTTGAGGGAGAAGGGATGTAGAGTTTGTTTTGAAATCATACATATTTTGTAATCCATTTAATTAATTATATTTATCCTCTTAGTAATTCCCATACTTATTTTCATTTCTTTGTTTATCTCACGTGTTTATGGTCATTTGATTTGAAAGTTATATGTAATTGAAAAATTCAACGGTTATATGTCAATTATAGCATCATTTAAAATTTAAAAACTTGAAAGTTGCTAAATGTTGTCTTGACAATGGTTACAAGTTGAATATCATGGCGTCCCTTAACTAATGTGACAGGATAAAGAGGAGTGAATGAGAGAGGTCACGAGTTTGGGGGATAACGGGTCTATAGTTTGTTTTTAAACTATTTATATTTTATAATCCGTTTAATTAATTTGATTTATCCTTTTTTTATTTTTTATGCTTATCCTCATTTATTTATTTGTCTTAATTTTATTAGAGTTTAGACCGTAGGTGCCATGAATTTATAGATAATGGCCCCCCTTTGTATTTTACAACTCATACTATTACTGTATTTTTTACTATCTGCATGTTAAAGTATTAATTATTGTTTGTTTCGTCCTAATCACCCCAAATGTTATCAAAGTTAAGCGTACTCCTATTCTGTGTCTTAGTGTGTTATGAAAAATGAACTTGACGATAGGTAAACCTGTAAGTGAAGGAAGGAACATCTGTAAGTTAAGGTTTCAGTGGAGTTGAACCTGCACCCAAACCAGAGAAGGAACCGAAGAGAGCCAGTAATGGTACTGGGGCAGGAGGGATAGCATTAAATAATATTAATATTGCAGGTAGACTTGACATTACTGAACCAAAGAGGAAGTAGTCAAGGCTTTTGTTTGGTTAATACTCATATACAAGCTTCTTATCAAATCTTTGTACACAACACCCCAACAAGGTCACTAAGTTCTTATGTTGAGTTTTCAATAACAATTCACCTCAATAATGCAAATTGGTTGACCCTAAATTAAAACCACCTTCAGGCTAATGCTTCCATGTTGTCTACTTATTTATAATATGTTTTCCTGGCCAAAATAATATTCCCCTGTCATAATGTAGTTTTTAATGGAATATTTCCATCTTATTGCGAGAAATTAACTTGACGATATGCCAAAAACTTGAGTCATTCCAGGAATTAAGAAAATTTATTTATCGTAATCAACAAAATGACAATGACGATGAAGGACAACCCCACAATAGTTCCCCCCCCCCCCCCCCCCCCCACCAAAAAAAAAAACTCCTAACCCCATACACCTACACCAATCGGTAAGACAACTACAATTTAAGGACATAATTATCTTAATAAAAAAAGGTTAGAAGTTAAAAAAAAAACATAATGTTTTTAAGAAAATAGTTATTCTATTTTCTCAAAATGATTGAGATTTGAAAGAATGGAGGATAATGCTACTTGGATAGTTCAATATTCCTACATATGTTGTTACAAAGTCTAAATTGATACTTATTGATATGATAAATGGATAGACAAGAGTCACATAACAGTACCATGTTTCTTGCTGTGAAAGTGCTATATAATTATAGATTAACTTCACATGTTCCTTTTAATTGACGTAATCAAACATAAAAGGACATTTACATTCACTAAACTTAGATTAACACCAAGTTTATCTAGAATGTCTTAACTAAAGTACGTTGGTGTAAAAGCATAGAACATACCTACTTCATCCAAGTTTTGCTACATAAAGAATAGAGGAATTAAAACGCTATGGTTGCAATCCTATTTTACTATTTCATGTCTTCCGTCAACATGTACAAAATATTTTAGAAACGGGGGAGATCATTTTTTATGAGACTTTGCCCCGAACGTCCAACGCAATTTTTTTTTTACAATTTCAAAAATCGAATAATGTTTTGGTTTCTATCTGATTTTTTAGCATTTCAGTAGGACCATGTTTTCTTTCCTCATATATCGTTTCCAATTCCATTTAACATTATTTCCTCTTATATGTGTATATGTATACATATCATCAACAGTTGTTCTGTATCGAAATGTCATTTTCTCCATCTCTCATATATATGAATGTTTTCAACTTGTTTTCCTTAAACCATACCCATTCGAAGAAGTAAGACCGATTGTTTTGTTTTTCTCTGGAGGTACAAAATAGTGTTTGCACTTTTTAAGCTTTCGAACTCTTTGTTCGACTCTTCATATGTACCGAGTTCACTTAAGAAAACAAAAGTTTCACCTCATACGATGCAGTCTTGAAGTCCAACATTAAAGGAAATAGACCAAACTAATTTATAAAGATGGTGAAAACTACCTAAATTTTCTATATTAAAGGGCTATCATAAATGTATCAAGATCATTTCACAGAGATGAAACCTCAAGGTATATGATTTTCGGGCCTTAAGTTGCAGTTCAACTCGCTTTTTTTTCCAGATCAAGGTGCATGTTTTTTCTTGCTTTATCTAAATGTATCATAATTCTTTCCCAGAGATGAAACCTCCATTTTCATGATTTTCGTGGATTAAATGTAGTTCAACTTGCTTTTTTTTCCAGATCATATAGCCCACTGCAAATATAAAGAACTGAATTCTATGATAAATATAATACACATGGAAATATAGGTAAGGTGATTTGTGTAATATGTATGAAATGTACATTTTTTAGCAATGTATAATATAATTTAGTATCATGTAATATTACTGGAGAATCCACCTTAAAATAATTGAATATATTTGAGGTGGTCAAAAATCTTAAATATTGTTATTCACAACAAGTTACGTTTAACGTCTTCTATAGTTATCACTTCTCCTTCTAAATTTGGTCTATATTAATAGCCTTTTCCACCATACGTATCCGTTTAATAACGTTATAACATATCATTACCATTATATCCTTAACTTTCGAAATTGATTTTTGTCATCCATTTCATTTTACTTACTGTACTTAACATATGTGCAAATTTCAAAGTGTCTGTTTTTCCATTCACATATTCAATTCTTTAAACATTTGATTTGATTGTTGTCTTACGATCTAAATGGATAAAACTATAGTTGCCACCTATGGCATTTATTTACCATCTCATCATTCAACACCTTTGTATAAATTACTTTTAACTTAACTAATTTTGTTTCCAAAATATCAAATGTAGTTTCCATCCTTACATAAAGAATCTTAGAAAATGTCAAACGAACGTGAAATGCTTTTGAAGTCAAATGCATTGTACGTTCGAAAATAAGTAATTGATGTTGATGATTCGTCACCTAGAACATCACATTTCTTAAAACGGCTGCGTGCAAGAGAATATAAAGACTTTGTTGAATACTGAAAGATCAAAGCGAATAAACATATATTTGGGAAGTTAAATGAAATATACAAATGCATTACAAATGTGCCTGCAGTCAAAACAATTGACAACGCTGGAAAAATTATCCCTATGAACTCTAGTGATATGCTTAAGGAAGAGCTCCATTCGTCATTGCCGCTTATCGTAATTGATGAAAGCTACAAAGGAAATTCAAGAAACTCCTATGTTGATTACATCATTATTGACTGAGTTTGATGTTCCATCATTTGTTTTCAATCCCTAATACTGTGATTTTTTTGCTCATTTTTAATATACAATAATCACATTTCAATCAAATACTATGTTGACTTTGTCGTGATTGATTTATCTTGATATTTCATCGTGACGCATCATTTACCAACAATTTGGTGTCTTACTTCATTCTTAATATGTAATAAGTACAATTCTGAATTGTTAACATTCAATAAAGATTTGAATTTTGACTTATCACTTTACATCAAAACATGTTCATTTATGGTATTGCAATTCCTTCATCCTTAGTCATCAATCTATTGTCAACCCAAACCTCATGTTCATCTATTTTCATATACAACAGTTGTATTTCATATTCGATTAATGGTACGAATAGTAAACACATTTTCGAATAAATAATTATTATCGTTCTCTAATTATACATTTCTTTATGTGGTCACATAGTTGGCTCTGAGCACACAACTATGAAGTACATTTTGTCACATTCTATCATTCGAGATGACGGTACTATTATCCATACTAAGGATCTGACCAGATCATGTTAGAAAGAGAATATTATTTCAAACTATTGTGGATATATGCTGACAAACATTCAAGATTGTCTTCATAGTTTTAAACTGATGGACATTGCTTCCAACTATTGTGGTTATACAATTGGAAGTGTTAACGATTGTCTTGGAAATCTAAGTTGTGAAAATGCTTCTCTACAATAATATGGCTACATCTTAGGAAGCGTTTAATATACTCAGAATGCTCTAAGCGAAAAGGAACGAATGCCAAAACGTCATCGATGAAAAGTATGCTACTTTATACTTTTTCGTAAAATACTAAACATTTTGAAAGGAAACGTTATTTAAACATATTTATACATATCGACCATTAAAATATTATTGAATATATGGGAAGTTACTGGCTACCAATGGATTTCGGAACGCCTACCCACACGTGCCCATATTGTAACGCTATTCATTAGTATGAAGAGAGAAATGATAAGAGTAAAAAACCTAGGGTTACCAAATTCAGCATATGCTGCCATGTTGGTCGAGTTAGACTACCCATGTTATGGCAGCCGCTTGAGCTTTTGAATAATCTTTTTACATCAAATGATCAAGTTGGGGGTTTAAATTTTAAAGACAATATAAGAGCATACAATTCGTTTTTTCCCTTCACATCTACTGGTGAAATTGTAGACAATCGTATAAATAATGGTTCTGCTCCGTACATTTATCATATATGCGGACAAAATCATCACAAGATCGGTTCACTATTGTCCGTAACGGGAAAACCTCTAAAGTTTGCACAAGTTTACATATACAACACTGAAAATGAGGTGAGCAGTTGAATGAGGTCCCTAGGTGGGGATAATAATTGATCTATACTTGATACAATCGTTGTGTCTGATTTGCTGCTAATGATAGATAGAAACAATGTGCTTTCTAAAATCTCCAGGATGGCACGAGATCGTTACAATGAATCTGATGTCCACACCGTACGAATAAGAATTCTCCGATAAAGATTCTCTGACCCATCAATTTATAACTAACCCAACTCAATAGAGATTGCTACTTTAATTATTGGCGATTTTACTGAAGATGGTTCAAGCAAAGACGTCTTTTTTGAGCATATGTGCCTTGGATTGCAACGAATTAGTGAAATACACCACTCATTCATGATAATGCAATATCCGATTCTTTTCCCATATGGAGAAGATGGATTCCAACTGGGCATAAAGTATCGAAATATACCGAGAAACTAACTAACCAAAAGAGTTTATAGGATTATGAGAGATTACTATGCTTAGAGGCTACAACAACGTACAAACGAAGGCCAAACTCTATTACTAGGAGGTCGACTCTTCCAACAGTATCTAGTATATGCATACACATGTATAGAAGAGGAAAAAATATAGTGGGTAAGTTCAAACCGAACAAAATTACGAGCTGAACTATATAAAGGAATAAAAGTAGCGGGATTGCAAGGAGATTGTACACCATCAACGGTTGGAAAGCGTATTGTTCTTCCATCAAGATTCACAGGCAGTCCTAGATATATGGACCAAAACTTTCACGACATAATGGGGATTTGTAAATGGTTTGTCAAGCTTGACTTATTCTTGACATTCACCGCAAATCCAAATTGGCTAGAAATTACAAATTTCGTATCTCCATTGGGACAACTCCCTACTGAATGACTCGATATAGTGTTAAGATTTTTTAAAATAAAGCATGATACTTTATTAAATGACCTTACAAAAAAACATTTTGTCCGTGTACTTGCGGGTATATCTACTTCTTCTCACAAAAGATCGACATAACATATATAATTTAAAGTAATAATAAAATTCCTATATTTCTACAAATTAAATATTGATTCCTTAGCCACTCCTTTCAACAATTGCAGCGATATACACGATTGAATTCCAGAAAAGAGGTCTACCACATGCACATATCCTTTTGTTCTTGCATGCAAATGCTTAGCAACTGACGCCATTAGACATCGACAAAATAATATCTGTAAAGATACCTGATTGTAAATTAGACCCCATTGGATATGCTCCTTTTTCTTAATTCATGATCCATGTGGACCTTCTAATCCAAAGTCACCATGCATGACTACCAGATTATGCTCCAAGCACTTCCCAAAGCAGTATTGCAACCACACAACTTTTGATGACAACGGTTTACTTATTTATAGGCGTTAAGACAATGAGAGACATGTTACAAAAATGGGCCTAAAGGTTGACAACAGATTTGGGGTACCACACAATCTCGATTTGGTTATCAAATATCAAGCTCATATAAATGTCAAATAGTGCAACAAGTCAAGTTCAATTAAATATTTGTTCAAATATATCAACAAAGGACCTGAAAGAGGAAGAGTTTTACTATAGAATTCTGAAGCGAGAACATCTGGTAATGGTGAAGACCAACACTCAACAGTTGATGTGATTAAAAACTTCCTCGATTGTCGATACTTATCTGCATGTGAAGTGTGTTGTTCGATATACAATATCGAAGAATTGGGGCAGAACAACTGACATTCTGTCTACCTAAAGAATAAATAGTGACTTTAAGGATTCTGATCATCTTGACACTGTGATTGATAGAATTGACGTAGAGAAAATGTTTACTGAATGGATGGTTGTAAACAACAAGTGTGAAGATGCAAGAAAACTGACATATGTAGAATTTCCAAAAGAGTGGACTTGAAAATCTATAGAGAAAAGATATGCAAGAAGAAAGTGCTGTACATGCCTCGGTTGTATTGTATACACCCATACATCATCTGAAGAAAGATTTTATTTAAGATTACTGATGAACATTGTCCGAGGAGCGAGGAGTTATGAAGAGGTGAGGAATTTTGATGGTGTTGTATACCAAAATTACAACGTTGAATATTACGCTAGAGGCCTACTTGAAGATGACAAAGAATGGCATGATGCAATTTTTCAGGCTTCTCAATGGTCAACTGGGCATCAACTATGAGAACTGTTCACAGTAATTCTAATATTTTGTGAAGTTAGTGATCCCGAAAAGCTTTGGGAAGCATATTGGGATTTGTTATCAGACGACATACTGTATCAGCAAAAGAAGTTGTTAAACTTTGATAATTTGGTCTTGAGCGAAGATCAAATTTGTAATTATGCCCTATATGAACTAGATGAGATTCTAAAGAAAAATGGTAAGGCATTATCTGATTTTCCCCCAATGCCGAAGCCTTAACCATCTCTAATACGTGATCGGGGGAATCGTTTCTTAAGAGAGGAATTATGTTATGACAAAAAGGAGTTGGAGGATGATCACGCCAATCTATTCAGAGGCCTAAACGTTGAATAACTCAACGTATACATTGATGTGATGCAATTTGTATATGAAAATAAAAGAGGATTTTACTTTGTTCAGGGTGTTGGGGGAACAGGGAAAACTTACTTATACAAGACTATCCTTGCTTGTTTGAGATCTGAAGGAAAATTTTCCTTAGGAGTAGCTTCGTCGGGGATTACCTCTTTATTACTTCTAGGAGGCTATAATGCACACTCAAGATTCGCAATTCCCACTGAAATTAATGTGGATTCAACTTGTAATTTTCACCAAGGAACCCAATTGGCGGATTTAATAAAAAGGTCAAGTCTGATAATATATGATGAAGCACCCATGAATCATCGTCAACTTTCGAAGCTCTTGATAAAACTCTTAGAGATATTTTGCGTTCGTACAATGTAGATTCTTTCGAGAAACCATTCGTGGGATTAACCGTGCTTCTAGGTGGGTATTTCAGACAAACTTTTCCAGTCGTACACAAAGGGAGGTAAGAAGACATAGTTAAAGCCTCTATCAATAAGCCTACCTTTGGGACTCATGTTGTGTTTTAAACCTTACACAAAACATGCACATACATGACTCTAAAGCGTTCATCGACTGGGTATTGTCTATGGGTGATGGAAAAATACCAATGGAGTCTTTCAATGAAGATGAGGAAACCTGTTGGATTAAAATTCCATACGATTTCCTTATTGAACAAACTGATGACCACATCACATGAATCTTCGCCAGTACATACCCAGATTTGCTCATTAATTATCAAGATCCAAAACATTTTAGGGGAAGAGTACTATTGACACCGATTAATCATACGGTTGATGAAGTAAATGATTACATGCTTTAGTTAATTCCAGGGGAAATAAAGACGTACCTTAATTCAGATTTTGTATCCAAGATGCCAAGAAATAGTCAAGACCAAGATTTAATGTTCCTAACTGAATTACCCAAACCTTTGAAGTTCACAGTAGTTCCAAACCATGAGTTAGACTTGAAGGTCGGCTCGCCAATTATGCTTCTTAGAAACATCAATCAGTGAGTTGGACTTTGAAATGAAACTAGGCTTATAATAACACAGCCGACTCCTATGGTCATTGAAGCAAAAATAATTGCAGGATCCCACATAGGAAACAAGGTCTTCATACCAAGAATAATAATGTCCGCAACTGATTCAAATTGGCATTTTATTATGCAAAGAAGGCAATTCCCAGTCAGGATATCATTTGTAATGACCATCAACAGGAGCCAAGGACAAAGGCTTGATCAAGTATGCATATACCTTCCAAAACCAGTGTTTAGTCATGGCCAACTCAACGTGGTTGTTTTAAGAGTAAATAGCAGTTTGGGTTTGAAGTTCTTCATCAACAATGAAAATATGGAAGATTATAACTACACGAAAAACATTGTGTATGAAGAAGTGCTAGTCCTGTTGAAAAATGGTAAATATATAGAAATACGATTTATGATATAATGTAATATAGATATATTATTTCACGAATATTCATACATTAAGCTCCCTTTTGACATGGATGTCATATATATAAAAAAGTTTAAAAAAAATGCAGGTACTTAATGGCCTTCAAAACTTACAATAAAATTTGCAATCTTCGCAGAGGAAGAGGTGACTGAACCTTAAACATACGTCTTCCAAGAATATGGAAACCAGAGAACTTTAAGCGCGGAAATGGACCTATTTCACTTTACATGATTCTTCTTGATGAGAACGTACATACATCTGATCCCTATCATAAAAATTTCTTTTGTTTCAAATAATATTCATCTTATGAATCGTATATTCCGTCTAACACAGGGTCGTGCTATTCACACCTGAATGCGACCATAAATGATGGATAAATACGAGAGCAAACTCATCAAAGGAAAATTATTTTATTTCGAACCTCAGGGTCCTTGAAAATAAAGTTAACTATAGACCGGTTCCACATGAGTACATAATGCAATTCTTACCCTCAACTATCGTTAAAAAAGCCCCCACAAACACAGAGATCCAAACGCATCTCTTCAACTTAGTTGAATTTGGAACATTAAAATCTCGAGTTCGAAACGACACATATTTGACAGGTGATTGCTTAATCATTAATTCTATAAATTCTATATAAGTAATATAATTATAATACTAATTCAAATTTTTGAATTAGATGTTATTGGGGTAGTTGTCTCCATATCACCAGCATCTTTTCAAACGTCAAATGACAGACTTACTACTGAATGGTTCTTAGATATGGACAATACGAGGTATTAAGTACTACTATTTAAAACACATATTAAGTAACATTTTCAAATTACCAACAATTATATATATTAATCTTAATGACTAACATAATGCAGAGGAGAAAGAATAGGTGTTACTCTATGGGGAGTCAACGCTAATGATATTACGGAGGAAGTCTGTCGTAACTTCTCATCCTGAGTCATTGTAATTGTAACGTCATGTACTGTGAAGCTCTTCAACGATAAATTTCATACAATTTTTGTAATCTTTATTAGTTAAACTTGAAATTCAAGAATTTACATAGATAATGATTTGGATAAAATATTACCAATTTTATGTCTTGTAGGTCGTCACTCCCTTTCCACAACAAGTGCGACCAAAGTTTATATTAATCCTCCCATGAAAGAAGTAAAAGAATTCAACACAGTGTATGTACAGTCAAATTCAAGTTTCATACAAGTAACATTTATTATACGAAATTAATTAATAAAATAAACACCATAAGGTTATCTGGCGAGCGACATAACATCATCTACACTGGTACAAATTAGTCAAACTCAGCAAGTGGGAGGCAGATAGCAACAAAGGTCTGTAATATCGCTGATATAATGGAATTACGTGCACCATCAAGAGATGAGGTGAAACATAAACTTTTATTTGGGGAAAACTTTATTCATAAATAATGAATAATTCCAATTAGTTACTTTTTTTACAAGTGAAATGGATTTGCTACAAAGCAACGATAACGAATATCGAAAATGAACGTGGTTAGTACTACAATTCGTACAATCTCTGCAGCAAAAAGGTTCAATGCATCGAAAATTAGAACTGGTGTTAAACATGCAACATTGATGTTAACCATAAAAAACCACTGTCCATTTTTCATCAAATTAATAATTTGATAATTATTACGCCTTAAATATAATTAAATTAAACATTTAAATTTATAATGATTTACATTTCACTTAAATATGGTGTATAATTACTACAACTGAACGTTTTTTTTATGTAGGTACAAAATTCAAGTACGTGTCAAGGATAGTTCAGCGTACACTTCTTTCATCATATTCGACAGAGTTGCAGAGTACCTGCTACAGACTCCCATTGAAACAATTGTCAAATCAGAAAGCATTGTAAGAACATTAACTACAATGAGTAAAATATACATAATATTCAAATATTATATACAAAAGACTATAACAATTGACATAATTTTATAATACAGACGAACCAAAGGAGCATACCGAGTCAAATTACAAATTTGATTGACAGTACGCACATGTTTCAATTGAAACTCACTTCCCACAACTTGGTCCTTGGATGGCAGAACTACACCGTTACAAAAATTATTATGGACAATATTGTGGAAACACATCTTAAACAAAGCTCTCCTTCAACGGTGACACATAAAGGCTTAACTTTGCATCATCTTACATTTATCTTAATTACGCTTCACATCAATCTAAAAAACATTTTAAGTAACTACATTCATGTTTTAGGGCCTCGCGAAAAATTCTGAATCAGAAGCATAAATTATATCCAACAACAGCATTGATGCTCGGGGTTGTACATTATACACAAAATTTTTAGATCACATATATATATTCAACGTATTGTTAACGAAAATCTTACATATTCAGCAAATCATGGAAACTACTGAATCAAAATCACAATGATTGGCAACTGAAATGTCACCTGCACAGGAACATATAATAGACAAAAATTTTAAAATATCTACATCTTTCATGTATTCATATCGAAATTATATTTCGAATTGAATAAATATATAGTGAACGACCAAAATCGATAAGCTAAGTGAACGTCTTCAAGGATGCGATGACGCATATTCTCATTGTTGTTACGGTTAGATATGAATCCTCGCACTACACCAAAATGGCCAAAATGTCACCTTTCAGCTGGCCACCCTTGTCAAGGTCATTGACCGTGACACAACCGTGGCAAAGTATTGTCACGGTCAATGACCGTGACAATGTTTAAAATAATTGTCAAGGTCCTTGACCGTGACAATGTTTGCAGCAAAAAAAGCCCTGGGCTTCTTTTTTCCCACCGTTTTTTGGATTTCCCCCCCTCTCTCTCTCTAAGCGATTTCTGCTCTCTCTCTCTCTCTCTCTCTCTCTCTCTCTAAGGTATATTTTTTTCTCTCTTTCTCTTTCATTTCTATATGTGTGTGTATGTGTGTATATGTATGTGTATATATGTGTATATGTGTGTGTATATGTGTGTATATGTGTGTGTATATGTGTGTATATATGTGTGTGGTGGTGTGTGGTGAGGGAGGGGGTGGTGGAGGGGGGCAGGGGGTGGGGTGGGGTGTGTGTGCAGGTGTGTGCGTATGTGTGTGGCGGGGGGAGGGGGGCAGGGGGTGGGGGTGGGGTGGGGTGTGTGTGTGTGTGGGGTATACTCAATATAAATCCCTCACTATCAAATAAAAAAATAAAGGTCATCGAAGGATTTTTGAAATGATTCCAAAATCACATAATAAAAGGAATTCAAGAATTTATGGTTTGTCTTGTGAGCATCCTCATTTTATTTTAGAACTATTTTTCCTAGCACTCTAGTTTTGAAAAATAAAACAAAGTATTTCATTCACATCGAACGATACATTATAATTCACACGATATAGCTTAAAATATGTATGTTGCATAATGGTACTCATATTTTAATCTTTAACATTATGGTATTTGCATAAACTTTATGCTTAATCCGTTTAAGAATTCTTCAAATTGTTAAAAGAGTGTCACACACTAATTTATTCATTAATAGTGGGTTCCTCAAGTTAAACTAAATTATAGCGATTTAACATTTTAAGTGAAACTTAACTTATTCACTTCATTTTCAGAAGTTTGTTGCGAGAGCATTAAAATGGATAAAATATGTAATTTTACAGAAATAAATAGATATACAGTTAATGAGACAAATAGCTCACTACATTAGTGCTATAAGTTGACAACACGTATATTAATAATATTTTATAAATGTGGACATTCTTTCATAATAACTTTGAATATTTATATATGACTTTATTGGGTAATATGTTGTGTAATTTAGATGGACATGTTATCTAGGATAACCTTTCACCACCTAATTGCATAATTCCTTAACAATTATTCCAGTTACTCAAAATCAATTTTCTTTGAAAAATTATTTTGCTTGACGAAATAAACCAAATATACTCTGCACTGGGTATGTAAGTGTATATGTGTGTGTGGTGGGGGAGGGGGTGGGGTGGGGTGTGTGTGCAGGTGTGTGCGTGTGTGTGTGGGGTGGTGTGGTGTGTGTGTGTGTGTGTGCAGGTGTGTGTGTGGCGGGGGCAGGGGGTGGGGGGATGTGGTGTGTGTGTGGTGGGGCAATCTTAACAATTGTATAACTTTAATTGTAATTTTAATTGTATTGTGCCCAGTTCATATGAAAGTAGGATTGCCCCTCATTGTAAATTAGTAAATTAATAATTGTATACTTTAGTAATTGCCCATTTAATATGAGTAGATGAATTAGAAGGAGTACGGGATAAACATTTATTGTTGACATTGTTGTTGAATTATTTTGTTTAGTAAATGTTGGGTTGGTTCGTTTTAAAAGTGGCATGACCACTGGATTATTGTCCATATGGGGGTGGGATTTTTCAACTTTTTTTGAAAATTACTTTGTATATCGAACAATATATATATATAGTATGATAATTAAATGAAACATACATGAAATTCACAATATATATATACACATGCATGTTGTTCGAAAGTCTTAAATGTAATTCTCACTTTATTCATGCCAAACCCGACTCTCTTATAAGATATGCATATTGTGATAAAATATAATGAGGATAAGAGACTTTTGTAGTTGTCACGGTCGTGGTGGGGGGAGGGAGGAAAGGGGTGGGGTGGGGTGGGGGGGTAGTGGGGGTGGGGTGTGGTGATAATATTATATCTGTACTAATAACATTTTTTTACAGCAAATGTCTCCTTCAGATATTAAGGCGAAGATGATGATGCTGTTTATGATGATGTCGTCTGGGCTCGGTGGTAGTGGAGGCGACGAGGGCTCTTCCTCCCCTAGGCTCCCCAAATATGGGAAATTTGGGATTACCGTCAAGAACAAATCGGAGATATTAGCGAGATCCCTCGTTCTACTAAAGACGGTCATCGGCCCGGGGTTTATGAGTTGGAAGGAGGTGCCATATGAGCTCAAGTTAGCTGTTTGGGCGGCACTACAGGAAATATATTTATATTTATATGAATATTTCAATTTCAATTTCAATTTCAATTTCAATTTCAATTTCAATTTCAATTTCAATTTCAATTTCAATTTCGATTTCATTTTATATTTATATTTATATTTATATTTATATTTATTCGCAACTAACATTGTATTTGTTGGACAGGAACAATTCAACTTGGATCTAAAGCTACGCGATCCCGTCTTGGAGCAGATTAGGGAGCAACTCAAGTCGTGGAAGAAAAATATGCGGGCACGGTACTTTGGGAAAACATGAGAGTCCATTATCCAATGGCGTGAATCCGTCCCCCCCAAGGAGCCGATCCCATTGGCACAATGGCAGAAGTTCATTGATAATGAGATCGAGGATCGACAATTGAAATCTCGCCAATCGGGGAGGGAAAATCGGGGAAAAAATACGGACGTGCACGACTCCGGTCGGACCTCTTACGCCGAGGTGGAGCATAGGATGGAGGTAAGATTTAATTTTTCTATAACTACAGAAATATATTATTCTTCATTATTTTACTTTGCGGGGCCGATACTAATTTTACTTTACTTTATTTTATTTCATGGGGTAGGGAGTGGGCCAGGGGGTAAGCCACATAGGCTCGATACTTATGTGGCTCTTCGGACGAAGAAGGGGAAGGACAAGGAGGTTTTACCGAGCGTCGCGGCCACGATTATAAGTAATCCGACAGTTTAGTTTTTGTTAATTACGTTATAATTTTTTAGTTTACTTATTTTACTAATCATGTGCTTTTTGTCATTTCAGGCAAAGCTTAAGGAAGTGCATGAATCGCAGTCTGATGCCGACAAGGCATCTTTGTCCACAGACGCACTCAGCCAAGTGCTTGGCTCTGATCGCAAGGAGAGGACAAGGGGGGTGAGCTCGCGGGTGGCAAAATCTAAGATCATCGGATTGGAGATGAGCGACACCCGGTTGGCTCGAACGGTGGATTCACACGACGCGAAGCAGTCCCGTTTGGAGGCGACGATCCAAGATATGTACGCATTCATGAAGCGTACGTTGGGTGGAGACCGTAAAGGGAATGGGAAAGGGAAGGAGAAGGCGGTGGAGGAGGAGGTGCGGGAGGATGAGGCGCAGGATGACGAGGATGTGGACCTCGCCTCTTTATCACCGACACGTGCGTACTTCGATGATCCACTTCCCTATTTGGCTCCCTTCCCCAGATCGATGTCGACACTTAGTTGGCCGAGCGTGCTCATATTGGATGTATTTGATGGCAAGCAAATAGGGCGGGGGTCGAGGGACCCGAATATCGTCCAGGGTGGAATAGTTCATGGACGTGAGCTTCAAGAGATGGAGTCCAGGGTGCTCGTCATGCATGTCATACCCGGGAAAGAGAACTTCCTATTGTGGTTGCGCGAACAATGCGGCACGACGTATATTAGTGGGTGTGTCAATTCGTATATCGTGTGGCCTACTCACCTCCTCAGTTTTAACAATACACCAGACATGTAGTGACATTGTTTTAAGTTTGAATTGAATTGTTTTAAGTTTGAATTGAATTGTTTTAAGTTGTTACATTTGAATTATATCGTAATGCATATTGTCTCTATTTGAATGTATATTTGCATTATCTCTATTTTATTTGAATATATGATGTTTGAATAGGTACAACGTTGCTATAACAAGTACAAATATACTGCTGGGCAGTGGCAGTGGCCATACTGCCTTGCAGTTTTTTTTTCAATTCTGCCCAGAATTGTCACGATCATTGATCGTGACAAGCCCGTGACAACTTTTTATCATGGACGTGTCACGGTCAATGATCGTGACAATTTTTTTAAAAAGGGTCACGGCTTTGTCACGGTTTCTAACCGTGACAAAACGTGTCACGGTCATGGACCGCGACACGACCGTGACACAAAATGCGAGTTTTGTGTCGCGGTCAATCACCGTGACAAAAAAAGTTGTGTTGCCTCGAAATGTCACGGTCATTGACCTTGGCAAGTTGGATTTGTCAAGGTCAATGACCTTGACAATTCGGCATATTTGGTGTAGTGTCGATACACAAATATTGGTGAATTTTCCATACATTCTTCGTACATATCATCCCAAACTATTAGAGGTTTTTGTAAATTGGGTAATGCAACCTCAAAATCCTCTAACTTATACCTTTTCCAAGTGATCACATTTAGACATTAATATTGTTTAGCTGCAGTTGATAAATAAATTGCATTATTCAATGCCATTTCAATTAATCGCAAAAATTTAGATTTACACTTATTCACTGCTTATATATTCAACAATAACATACAACCTTAAGTTGAGATTTAATAACAGTTTATTCAAATCAACGATGTAATGCAAGACGTTAACATATCAATTTGTGAAAATCTTGTTGCAAATAGCGATAACGGCAGCCACATCCGATCTTCAAATAGAATCAAAGCTTCAAAGCATAATTATAAAATTTAAATTACATTAAATTATAGTCATCTTCACATTATATTACTTTCTATATAACCTACAACTATTTAACATACATTTCGTTAATTTGCAGGGGCAAAGGAATACATATCAAAGACTAAGGGGGTTAAAAACTTTGGATTCAAAGAAGAATTCACTTTTGGGAGTCATCACAACGTTAACTTTTTCATTTTATGCTGAGTAACAAAACAACTATACTCTTATAAATCATAATGACGTGGTCGTTTTTATTTAATGATTAATTCATTAGCTCATTTACAGAAAAGGGTGATTTTCAGTTCGAGTTAATTCAATATATTACTTTCTGACTTGACTTTAATGCGTAAATGTGAGAATATACCTATCACCGGTTAGGCTTAAGGAAAAATTGATGTACTGCAATGTGATACTCTCATTGCTGGAATTGCTCCTTTAAACATGATTTTATGTCTTAATGATACTTTAGTTAGACTTATCAGTATTACTCACAGCAAACTCACGATGTTGAATGCTTTAAAGTTCATCATTCGAATGGTCATCACGCATTCACATAAACTACCAAACGGGGGTGTTGATTTTGCATTTTACACAACCGTCATTTAAATTCAACTTTAAACAGTCGATTACTTTAGTCGTTGCAAGTTATTTTCTGCCTATGCTATGTGGTTGTTTTACAAGGCATTTGAATACAGTGGTGACTGTCATTTAAGAGTTCAATCTTACAACAATGGAAAAGCGGATCAAGAGACGTCGTTGAATGCATAAATAGAGAGTGAGGTGGAGATTTGGGAATTCTTGGGATGAGATTACTCTCACGCTAATGATCCTTGTTAATTTCTTTATGATGGAAGTGATGATCAGCGAAGATACCCTCTCTTACGCTTTGAGACTGCAACGTTACTAACAGCGGTAAGTTAAACTTTGTTTTTTACTTTCAATTCCCTTGATAGAGTTTATAGAGTTAGACGATAACAATTAAATGAATATGGGAAAATAATATTTTAAGTTATGGAAATAAGTTGCAATATGCTTAGAATTGATTTAGTATGGTAGTATTTTCTCTAGAGACTGCTTTTAAGCTCGAGTTTTGCTAATAAAAAAAGCTGTGTAAGAACCAAAAACTGCATAAAAAATTGCTTTTAGCCTCGAGTTTTTCAATACTTGGGGTTCTTAAACCTTTATACATGATGATGATGCTATAAATAGCACCTCCAGTTTAGGCTGTTGTAGAGCGCAAACCAATATAACAATGGCAACAAGAGAATAACAAATAAGTATAAAGGGATGAGGAGAAGAGGAGAAACACTTATATATATATATATATATATATATATATATATTCGGCCATGCATCACGTGGCCTTCATGCTAGTATAATTATGTAAATACGGTGTCTTCAAGTGTCAATTTGCCACGTGTCTTCTCTCTTAAATATCACCCTTGCTAATAAGCTATTTAATAAGATCAACGCAAAGCCATTGTTTCTTGTGCAATTCAGATACTCCAAACCGAAAATATAAAAATCTCTTATATTTTGAATGTTAACTCTTGGGCTTCGTTATTTCTCCAACGTCATTTACCCAATATAATTCCTACTATCTTTACTATATGACTATGTCCATTCCTTTTCTAAGAGCTGAATCGTCAATATATATCTATTTAAACCATAAACTTCATTAGCAACCACAACTAGCAACTGAATTCTCACCTTTTTTAACCATTCAATGTATCCAACCCTACTCAATCCACTCATTCTGTATATTTTTCATCTAACAAAGTTTTCAGTTGCTTGCCATCATACAAGAGTGATCGAAAGCAATGTAGTTCGGAGGGGCCGGTTGGTGTTGACGGAGGTTGTTTTATTGTAGTTCGGAGGGATCGGTTGAACAAAACCCAACAACCAATTGAACCTTAGAAAACCCATTAGTCAAATCGAGGAGAGAGAGTTTCAATTGATTAGAAAACCCCACAACCAAATCAAAAAAACCATTAACCAAATGAATGGGTTTGCACCCATATTAGTTATGGCCAATCAAAACAATGGAGATGAGGTTCAATTGATTAGATGGAGATAAAGAGAACCCATTTCTGGTTATGTTGAAAATGGATTTGTCAGATATATTGGATTGAATGAGTGAAAATAGGTTTGTACCCATTTATGTTTTATATTGGAATGAAGAGAAACGATCAAGTTATTGTAACCATTTATGTTTTATATTGAAAACAGGTTTGTACCCATATTTGGTTATTGTACCCATTTATGTTTTACGAAATCTTTTAAAAAGAATTTTTTTAAAAAAAATTTTGGAGTCTAAACATTTCAGTGTATCCCTAAAAAAATCATCATAAAATATTTTAGTTTTATATTTTAAAAAAGCGGGTTAATATTTGCCAGTTTTTAACAACGGCTTAAACCGACAAATATTGACCCATTTTTTTAAATTATCAAAATAAAACATTATGGGATAATTTTTTTTAAAGGTACCTGAAATGTTTCTAACCCAAAATAATTTTTAAAAAAAACTTTAAAAAAAAGGATCTCGTACGGGGCAGCACGTAAGTGGCACTTGCTCTTGGAATGAATGGGTTTTAACCCATTTATGTTTTGTGTTTTGTTTTTCTTAGACACTGTAAGAAAAGGGTATTTGTATAAAAACTTTGGAGTCAGTTATCAATTTTTTTATTGCGTAAATCGCCAGCCGAACTGACATGGTCGATTTTTAGATCCTTTCAACAGTAGGCCAAACCGGGCAAAATTAAACTCGTTGGATTAAGCTCGATTCGGGCCAATTTTCGTTTTGGGCGATTGTTCTGCACCCCCATATAAAGAAAGCGGTTCCTTTGGTTATCACCTAGGTAAAAGCAAGGAAATTTTTTGGGGTTTCTTTACACGCTTTAAATATAACTATTACGATTTTAAAGTATAATAATTTATGGATTGATTGTTGAACATATATTTGGGGTTTCTTTACACGCTTCAAATCTCAGAAATTAACTGAAACTGCATAGCAGTTAATATACTTTCATATGACTTTTCATAATGCATAAACGTTTCCAATTTCACATAGTTGTTCAACTGATCATCAAATAATTCATATGTTACAAGGATACAATGAAACATTACTTGAACTCCATTAACTCATCTACACCACTATTATTTACGAATGAACTGAGAGATAATTATATTTAAGTCCCATTTGTCGAGTCAACATTCATATAAGTGACTTTTCAACAATCATATAGGTCCTATTCTAACGTTTTAGGGATTTCTTTTAACAATTTTACCCCTTTTAAAACCAATCATCCGTAACTTCTTCTAGGAAGCTACATAAGTGGTTGAATTTTTTTTAAACTTAAAATGATCATAACTTTTGATTCACAAATCCGTTTTTCGCAAAATTACTATTTTTGAAATCTGCTCAACGAGATCTATCAAACAAGATCCATGAGGCCTATAAAATTTCATAGAAAAAAATTACACAAATAATAAACTTTACTGTATGTACTAAAATATGAAATAGTTTTATATATGTGACATTTTCACAAACAGACAGTAACATTTACTATGGTAATATTACGCAATATATATATATATATATATATATATATATATATATATATATATATATACGGTGGATCTTTTTCCAAAATTACTTTGTATTTAAAGGTGCGCGCTAGCGGCATCCAATCCTTACCTCCATTGTTAAAGCCTCAACGACCTTCATCAGAGCTCCAATTTGGGGTAGGTAGGGGTGGCATGTGGTGCCGCTGGCGCGGACCTTTGAAAATAAGAGACTTTTGAATAAATGGGTTTTGGATCCACCGAAGTGGTATGGGGTGCCACTGGCGCATACCTTTGAAAATAAGAGACTATTGGATAAATGAGATTTGAATCCATCGGAGCGCCGGTTTGGGGTGAGTAGGGGTGGCATGGGGTACCGGTGGCGCAGACCTTTAAAAATAGGAGCATATCGGATATATATATATATATATATATATATATATATATATATATATATATATATATATATATATATATATATATATATATATATATATATATATATATATATATATATATATATTGTGTAATATTACCTCAGTAATGTTATTGTTTGTGAAAATGTCACAAAAATAACACTATTTCATATTAAGTCAGTAAGTATTTTTTTTGTGACATTTTCACAAACAATAACATTTAATAAGTTAATATTACACAATATATATATATATATATATATATATATATATATATATATATATATATATATATATATATATATACACACGGTAGATCCAAACCATTTTTTTTTTAAATTACCATATTTTTAAAGGTTTGCGCTAGTGATATTCAATCCCCACCACTACCCACACCCATTGTGGGAGCTTCAACGACCTTCATCAGAGCTACAATTTGGGGTGGGTAGTAGTGGCATAGGGTGCCGCTGGCGCGGACCTCTGAACTTGAGAGAATATTAGATAAATGGGGTTTGTATCCACCTGAGCTCCGATTTGGGGTGAGTAGGTGTGGCATTAGGTTAGGTTTATATCTGTAACATTTTCACAAATATTAACATTTACTGTGTTCATATAACACAATATATATATATATATATATATATATATATATATATATATATATATATATATATATATATATATATATATATATATATACGGTGGATCCAAACCTCTTTTTTCTGATATTATCTTATTTTTAATGGTTCGCGCTAGTGGCATCCAATCCCCACCACCACCCACCCCCATTGTCGGAGCACCAACAACCTTCATCAGAGCTTTGATTTGAGGTGGCATGTAATGCCGATGTAACATTTTCACAAATAGTAACATTTTATTATTTCTGAAAATATTATAGATATAAACCTAAGCTAATGCTACCCCTACTCACCCGAAACTGGAGCTCCGGTGGATCCAAACCCCATTTATCCAATATTCTCTTATTTCCTAAGGTCCGCGCTAGCGGCACCCCATGTCACCCCAAATCAGAGCTCTGATGAAGGTTGTTGGAGCTCCGAAAATGGGGGTGGGTGGTGATAGGGATTGGATGCCGCTAGTGCGGACTGTTAAAAATAAGATAATATCAGAAAAAAGGTTTTGATCCACCGTATATATATATATATATATATATATATATATATATATACTGTGTTATAACATAGTAAATGTTACTGTTTTTGAAAATGTTACAAATATAAACCTAACCCAATGCCAACCCTACTCACCCCAAACCGGAGCTCCAGTGGATCCAAACCCCATTTATCCAATATAATCTTATTTCCTCAGGTCCGCGCCAACGGCACCCCATATCACACTACACCAAATCTGCCGAATTGTCAAGGTCAATGACCGTGACAATTCTGGGGGTGACAATTTTTTTTGTCACGGACATTGACCGTGATAAGGTCATTAAAATTATCACGGTCATGTCACGGGCGTTAACCGTGACAAGATTTGTCACGGTTAAGGACCGTGACAAAATCGTGACTGTGTTTAAAAAAATTGTCACGGTCTTTGACCGTGACAAGCTTGTGACAACTTCCTTTGTTAAGGACTTGTCACGGTCAATGACCTTGACAATTCCGGGCAGAATAAAAAAAAATCTACTGGGCAGTATGGCCACTGTCACTGCCCAGCAGTATATATGTACCTGTTATAGCAATGATGTACCTGTTTAAACATTATATATCCAAATAAAATAGAGATAGTGCAAATATACATTCAAAATAGAAACAATCTGGTACCTGTTCAAAACCTTGGCATTCTCCACAAAGTACCTCAACTGTTCAACTCCATTGTTCGACCCTAATCCCGTAATTTCGATTGTCTTTAGGTGTGATCTCAAATAATCAGGTACATGCCATTCCAAACATGATGTCCCGATTTGTTTACAACAAAATGAAAAACCCTAATATAAGAAGAAACAACATCACCATCAATTATCTTAAATCTACAAACTATTTAGCTAGAAGTGATGTTATGAGCCCTTGACGTACCTCAAAGATAAGAACCTCTAGAAGAGGACAACTTTTGAGAAAATTCAGCACCAATTTCCAGTTCCAGTTCCACTATAAGAATCAGCCACTGCAAGACACTTCACAAGAGTGTAGTGCCACCCAACAAGCAAATATTCATAAAAATCGAAATCAAAATTGAAATTTAAATATTCATATTCATATAAATATAAATACATTACCTTTAGTGCCACCCAAACAGCTAACTTGAGCTCATATGACACCTTCTTCCAACTAATGTACCCCGGGTAATCATGGCAAATATAATTTCCTTCATATCTGAACACTAAGAAATGCAATAATCATATGGAGTTATTCTCTGCAAATTCGTTCCAACCGTTGTGTAGCCAAACATCACCAGTTGAAGTTGTCAATTCCACTTTCCATAT
This sequence comes from Sambucus nigra, assembly GCA_949130495.1. Classification (NCBI taxonomy): domain Eukaryota; kingdom Viridiplantae; phylum Streptophyta; class Magnoliopsida; order Dipsacales; family Adoxaceae; genus Sambucus; species Sambucus nigra. The sequence continues at coordinate 95,473,577 of OX422211.1, forward strand.
TTTCCCATGTTTTGCTAGAGGTTCCAAGTGGTGGGGTATGGAAAGTGTAATTGACAACTTCAACTGGTGATGTTTGGCTACACAACGGTTGAAAGGAATTTGCAGAGCATCACTCCATAGGATTATGACATTTCTTAGTGTTCGGATATAAATGATAGACGAAGAGATTCAGTCTCCTCTCCATAAATAGGACACCCCAAATAACTATGTACTAATCACCAATTAAAGATAAGAAGCGTATATTCATGGATTAGTATAAACAAAACTTAAATTTCAAATTCAAATTCAAATTCAAATTCAATTTATAAGAGAAAATTCCTCCAAAAGTAACAACTTTAAGCCACTAAGAATATTATACAGAAATTATGCACTCCCAAAATTTCCAAACGCATTGGAATATTTCGGTACAAATTGGAATATTTATTACAAATTGAAAAATTGTTTAAAATTCGGATTATCATAAAAAAATGGATTAATATTCGGTAGGAGCAGCCAAGTCATCCACACTACTATTTAGACGTTTTGGCGCGTGTTGGACAATTGACCACGACTCGTTGTTGATATACTTCGAGTAAAATACTTGGTTAACCTTTTGAAATGCACAAACAAATGGCTCATCGCTCAAGTGGTCGTAGCTCTTCAATTGGGACAAGTCAACCATGATCAAACTGGTGACATGATCAACTTTATAAGCATTTTTATCCTCAACTCTTACCCAGTCACAGTAAAATACAACCTCTTTGAAGATTATATAATCCAATTCAAATATATTTCGGATTACACCATAGTAAGTCATTTCAGCTTCAACGAGGTTTTTATCTTTTGCGCTTGCTCGAAAGAAAGTAAGAGCCTTATATGAATGCCCGAGTTCTATACATTTGTACTTTCCTCGTACACTTTAGCGTCGAAAATGTTACCGCTCAATCGATACTTTTTGTACTCTTGTGCCATGAACAAGGGTCCAGTGTCTAGACGAGCAAGCCTTGATGTCGCATCACCCGTCTTTAAGAGCTGAAAATATAGATAAATTAATTATATTAGTTGTAAAATTTGAGTGTAATGTAACGTTATATAACAACCATTTTCATTATAATTACCTCTTGTGTCAACCACAACCTAAATTTGCTGTCTGATTGTACCATTGTTTTTCATCTTTTATTGTTCTCACAGGCTTCATATTTTCTACATATTACAAAATTAATCATGTATAAAATAATCTAAAACAATGTTAAACATTATAATAATCGAAACTTATTTTTTCCATTCTTTGACATCTTCATGTGTGTCAAATAGATAACGAGCTACTTTTTCATGTTGCAAACTCGTTAATTTCACTCGTTTTCCCATCATATGAACACCATCATCGACGAACTATCAGTGTCATCAACGCTAGTCGAGTCAGGCATATATTCTCGAGTATATATTAATGACTCCACGGTTATGTATTCCTCTGCAATTGATCCTGCAATGTATCGCATATTCTTGACGTAATTTTAAAAAACTTTCATCAATCTTTCAAACGGATACATCCACCAATATCTAACTGGACCACAAAGAAGTGCCTCGTCGCATAGGTGTACCAACGAGTGAACACTTATGTCAAAGAATGATGGGGGAAAGTACTTCTCCAACACACAAATCGCTTCGGTCACCGCTAATTTTGCGGCCACTATGTGTTCCTGATTGACTACCTTCTCACACAAGAGTGAGAAGGTAATACTAATTTGCATAATAGCCCTCCACAAATCCTTGTGCTTGGAGAAACAATGCTTAAAGAATAGAGGAACCAATTTCATGATCACATGCCAATCGTGGGACTTACACTTATGTAAATCATGAGTAGCATAATTCACAATCCTTTGCAAGTTGGACGAAAAAGTAGATGGGGCCTTCAAATTATATGTTGTGTCTAAAAGCACCTTCCTTTCCCCACTCGTCAAAGTAAACGCACTAGGGGAAATTATTGTCCTTCCCCTACTATCTTCTTTCAACCATAGTTGTGGCTTAAGTTTCAACATTTTAAGGTCTTTCGTGCATTTTCTCCATCCTTCGAATGACTCCCCCCAGGGCAAGTGCCCACAATATGTTTATAGAAGTTCTTCTCTGCATGCATCACATTCAGTACATGGTGCACCGGGTTATTCTTCCAATAAGGCAAGTAAAATAAAATTGACCTCCTAGACCATGCCTTTCTCGTCCCAGTTTCATTCCCAGTTAGGGTCTTCTTATGCTTGACATTCTTAAATTTGGGATTCTTACCTGGCATATTAGGTCCACATTCAGAAGATTTACTTTCAATTTCTGAACCCGAAAGTTGTCTCGGCGGTAGCCTATGTTTAACCCTGCCCAATAAAAAATGGAACCTTTCTCAGATCTGAAACTATGAGCCCGGGGTAAAAACCTCCCGTGGTAATGGTATACATTTTTTGAGCTAAAGGATAGACAAAGAGATTCAGTCTCCTCTCCACAAATAGGACACCCCAAATAACCATGTACTACACAACCGAATAATGTCCCATAAGTTGGAAAATCATGAATTGCCCACATCAACACAACTTTCAGCATAAACTCTTCTTTTCTAAAAGAGTCAAATGATTGCACACCCTCTTCCCACAAATCATTTAATTCTTCTACCAAAGGAGCCAGGTAGACGTCGATGTCATCGCTTGGTGCCTTTGGCCAACGTATCAACAAAGCCATCATCGAAAATTCAGGTCTCATGCACATTATTACAATTTGAAAAAAATTCGGCAGCATATTCCCGTAGTTCTCCAAGTACACGGCGTAGATTGGAAAGTTTGAGTGTTATTTAAATTGATCAATTGAAATAACAGTCACACTTGTCAATCTAGTATGCACCCAGAGAACATTACGATACGACTGCAGAACTTCCTTCAAAAGTAACAACTTTAAGCCACTAAGAATATCATACAGAAATTATGCAGTCCCAAACTGTCCAAACGGGACAATTCGAGAGATCTCATTACAGGGGTAATGACTCTCGAACGGCTCTAAGGGCTATTGAATGCGTACGTATAAGAACTAGAATGCTAGTATCTATGCGCCCTATATGTAATTTCAAGTATGTTTCATTTAATTATCATACAATATATATATATTGTTCGATATACAAAGTAATTTTCAAAAAAAGTTGAAAAATCTCACCCCCATATGGACAATAATCGAGTGGTCATGCCACTTTTAAAATTAACCAACCCAACATCGATCCACTATAATCCAACAACAATGTCAACAAAAATGTGTATCCCGTACTCCTTCTAATTCATCTACTCAATTAATTATTTTCACCAATTAAACTAACATTTAAAGTATACAATTATTAATTTACTAATTTACAATGAGGGGCAATACTACTTTCATAATTAATCATATATTAATTTACTAATTTACAATGAGGGACAATTAATCAATTCGTTTATAAGGGACATTACGCACAAACACGCACACTACACACATATATACACACACGCGCACATACACAAACACATGCAGCCCCCACCCCCCCACCCATCCCTGCCCCACCCCCTACCCCACCCTGCCCCACCCCCACCCCACACCCCACTCCCACACACGCACACACACACACATACACACACACGCACAGCCCCCCTACCACCCCCTGCCCCCCCACATATATATATACACACACACACATATATATATATAAATGGAAGAGAGATAGATAGATAGATAGAGAGAGAGAGAGAGAACAGCGTAGACAGAGAGAGAAAAAAGGAGGGAAGGAAATGACGGGGGGAAAAAGAAGGGGAGAGGGTTTTTTTGCTACGACATTTGTCACGGTCGTGTCACAGTCATTGACCGTGACAACATTATAAGTATTGTCACGGTCAATGATCGTGACAATCCACCGTGACACAAAACACGTGTTTTGTGTCACGGTCATTGACCGTGACAAGGCTAAGCGCTTGAAGGGTGACAATTTACCCATTTTGGTGTAGTGTCACCCCAAATCAGAGCCGTGATGAAGGTTGTTGTAACTCCGACAATGGGGGTGGGTGGTGGTGGGGATTGAATGCCGCTAGCGCGGACCGTTAAAATTAAGGCAATATCAGAAAAACGAGGTTTAGATCAACCATATATATATATATATATATATATATATATATATATTGTGTTATAACACAGTTAATGTTACTGTTTGTGGAAATATTACAGATATAAACCTAACCCAATGCCAACCCTACTCACCCCAAACCGAAGATCCGGTGGATCCAAACCCCATATATCCAATATTCTCTTATTTCCTAAGGTTCACGCCAGCGGCACCCCATGTCACCCTAAATCAGCGCTCTGATGAAGATTGTTGTAGTTCCGACAATGGGGGTGGGTGGTGGTGGGGATTGGATGCCGCTAGTGTAGACCGTTGATAATAAGATAATATCCAAAAAAAGAGGTTTGGATCCACCGTGTGTGTGTATATATATATATATTAACATAGTAAATGTTACTGTTTGTGAAAATGTTAAAGATATAACCCTAACCCAATGCTACCCACCCCAAATCAAAGCTCTAATGAAGGTTGTTGGATTGCGTGGACCTTTAAAAATAAGATAATTTTAAAAAAAAAGTTTGGATCCACTCTGTGTGTGCGTTTGTGTATGTGTGTGTGTGTGTGTGTATATATATATATATATATATATATATATATATATATATATACTGTGTAATATTAATTCAGTAAATGTTACTGTTTCTGAAAATGTTACAGATATAAACCTACTTATCTTTTTAGTGCATTCAGTAAAGTTTACTGTGTATGTGATTTTTTTTCTTTGAAATTATATAGGGGTCATTGATCTTGTTTGATAGATCTCGTCGGGCAGATTTAAAAAGTATTAATTTTGCGAAAAACGGATATGTCAATTAAAAGCTATGATCATTTGAAGATTAAAAAAAAAGTTCACCACTTATGTAACTTCCTAAGGAAGTTACGGATGGTTGGTTTTAAAAAGGGTAAAATTGTAAAAAAAAGTTCCAAAAAATTAGGAGCATGACTTATATGTAAGGGAAAAACTGGTGGGACTAGAATATCTAAAAAATGTCTAATAGGATCTAAATATAAACGCCCCATGAACTAAATATTCTTATTTTAATATTATGTTCTATACTTTTAAAAATTAAATTAGCTTGCGCATCGCGCGAGGTCTAAACCTAGTCTATTTGAAAAGGAAAATGACATATACACCAGAGGTTTTACCGAAATATTACCGGATCTCTCTTTTTTTTTTTTTAAGTTTCTTATACTTTTATTTTTAACAATTATTTATATAAAAAAACAGTTTTTCTATAAAAAAATAGTTTTCGTATTAATATAAAAACCTGTTTTTTTATATTATTAGAATAGTTTTAATATAAAAACAGTTTTTATTTTTATTAGAATAGTTTTTTTTTGGTTATTTTTTATTAGTATTTTTTTTGTTTTTTATATTATTTTTAACTCATTTAGTCCCTCAAACACCCATTTACTCAACATTCTCTTATTTTTAAAGGTCCACGCCAGCGGCACCCCTTATTTTTTAACATTTTTTTTTTAATTTGACAACATTTAAAATAATTTTTGTATTTCTTAAAACTGTTTAAAGGTCCATCCTCCTTTTTTTTACTGGATGCCAACTCACTTAGTCCCTCAAATATCTATTTACTCAATATTCTCTTATTTTTAAAGGTCCGCGCCAGCGGTACCCATTATTTTTTAGTTCTTAAACTGTTTAAAAATGTGGAATTTTTTTTAATTTTTTTATATTAAACTAACTTTTATTTTCTGATAATTTTTTATTAAAATTAAAATTAAAATTATTTGTTGAACATGGATCCGAGAACGTGGGTCCGCGCCAGCGGCACTAACCAATCGCGATGTCAATTGCGTTGATGATGTGGGTTTGCGCCGACGGAACTAACCAATCGTGACACGCCATTTCAGTATGTCGCGCTCGACGAATATTCTCTTATTTTTAAAGGTCCGCGCCAGCGGCACTCCCCCTTCCCCCTCTAATATTCTCTTATGCATCTCTCACTGACGTGTCGTGTCGTGATTGGTTCGTTTTGAGGGGTCCTATGGTGTGAGTCCCACCAGAGCTTAAAAATGAACTCATACAGATGCGACACATCAGTGTCGCGCACAGATTTGGTTAGATTTGTGTGTCGTTGATTTTAATTTTTTCATAAAATCATTTTATAAACAGTTTACAAAAATAGTTAAAAACAATTAAAAAAACACTGTTTTTTTATTAATAAAAATCTATTTTTTTTTGTATAAAAAACTGTTTTTAAAAATAAAAGAATAAGAAACTTAAAAAAAAAAGGAAAAAAGGGGATCCGGTAAAATACCGGTAATATATGCGGGTAAGCATATCAGTACTCATTTAAAAATGGACTCTCCACTCTATTTTTGTGACACGTGTACATTCATAGTTATAGATCATCTAATTTAGAAGCTTCAGAGTGGGGCTTTGGTATTAGAAATAGTATCTTCGTCTCTCATAACAATTGAAACGGCACCCTCAAGTTGTGAAAATTGATCCCCACGTCCCCTTTTTACCCAGCCAAAATAAATCAACCACAATAGGTTCTTTTTATGATCAACCAAAATGCAAGAACTAATTCTTTGTTCATCAACTTCTATGTGAACAAATAGAAAAAAGGCTATGTTAATGTCAAGGACGTCAGTATGGTTATTTTACATTTTTTGCAAGAGTTTTTATTAGAATAGTAAGTTGAGTTTGCTGAATTAGTTTGTTAGTTTGTTCATGTCCAGTGTCCTATATAAAGGATGCCATCTTACTTGTAATAATCATCTTACTTGTAATAATCATCGAGTCTCATTTTATAATACAATTCAATTCTCTTTTCTCTCTCTACTATTATTCTCTCTCAAACTCTCTTGTTTTGTAATATGGTATCAGAGCAATAGAAAACATTCCACTCATTATCGCTTTTATTTGATTTCATTATTTTGTTCAATCTATAATCAAGAATGACCCCCTTTTCGGACGGTTTTGAGAGCCTCTCCACCTGGTTTACATTCTCTACCCGGGGAGGATCTCCTGATAATTTTTGATGGGAGCAATTTGCCAATTTTTTTTTCTCCGTTTCTTTTATCTCATGGATTCAGAAATTTCAATTGGAGATTTGTTCTTGCTTCTCTGTTTCACCATTGATGGTCATGTCCATCCGTGGTGCCTCCTCAAAGCTCCGTCACTTAGATCGACCTCTCAACACCGCTTCTTCCTTAATATGGTGGTGTGCCCTAGGTTTACCTCCTCTCTTGAACCGGTCATTGGTCTCAATTTCCATCTCTCTGTATCTCGTGAGGTTGATACTGATTCAACTTAGATTGGGTTTGTCGTTCTCTCCGGTGATAAGGTTTACCGAACACTATGTTGAGGTGGGTTATCCTAACCCCTTTGGAGGTTTCATTGGGGTCAGTTGTTTGACTGGGCCGTGGAAAGGATTATGGTTTGGTTTTTCTGATGATGGGTTTCTCAGTCATCTCTATGCCGATATGGATTGACACATGTTGATTGCTTGGTTGATCTGGTTCCAAGTTTAGTTTTATGGGTCTGCACAGTGGGTTGATGTTTATGGTTGCGGCGGTCTATTTCCCTGTCGTGTTTTATCTTCGGCATTTGGTGTGATGCCGTTCTCCGGTGATGGTACTTGGCACCTTATTTCTGGTTCATTACCGTTATCAGTTGGGTCGTATTGCTCTGATGAGTTTTGGTGATAATTTTTTTTCGATCGAGCTTGGGACTGCCTAGCTTGGCTCTTCTTCGTCGATCAAATGTTGGCCGAGTTTCTACTATTGATTTGTGGTATGGTTCGGATGTTGTTATTGGTCCTCTTTCCGGTAAAGTCTGCGATATTGTTGGATTGTTCAATTGTTTTCATTTTTTTTTGCATTAGACTTCATTTCATGAGGTTTATTTCCGAACGTGCTTTTGGTTCATCTGATTTCAATTCAGATTCATATATTCAGATATTGAATTTTTTTTCGCCCTTGGTTGGCTGTTTTTTTGCTGTTAGCACAATGCTACAGCATCTCTTATGGTGTATTGCCCTGCAGATTTCCTCAGCAACTAGTTCTTTTTGTATGCCCATGAGTGGTTTTCTCAGCTTGTTGTAGTTGATGTTGCTGGTAGCTTGCCGCTCCAGTTCTTCTCTATATGCTATTTTGCATATTTTCATCTGTTTTAATGGTGTTCAACCACCAGATTTTAGGCAATTGTGGTATTCAGCCCCTGCCATTCATCTTCCGTTCCGGGAGTGTATTGGTGTTTGTACCCTGAGACGATTCACCTTAAGGGGGAGCAAATGCAGATTTACATTTTGTTTTTTTTTACTCTTCTTATTGTATTTCCAAGTTGAATTATATTGCATATAAATTTCAACTTGAGGGGGAGTATTAGAATAGTAAGTTGAGTTTGTTGGATTAGTTAGCTTGTTGGATTAGTTTGTTAGTTTGTTCATGTTCAGGGTCCTATATAAAGGATACCATCTTACTTGTAATAATCATCAAGTCTCATTTTATAATACAATTCAATTCTCTTTTCTCTCTCTACTATTATTCTCTCTCAAACCCTCTTGTTTTGTAATAGTTTTTCAATATCTAATACTATAGTTATGCAAAACTTAGAAATTATATGCGTTGAGTTTGAAATTATTTGTTCAGCAACTGTTCGTTCAGCAGGGTCAATGCAGAATGTATTTTACGGTAAGGTCTCGTTTGATACACCGTATAAGGGGTCCGGATAGGATATGATAAGAGTCGGATTGGATAGGATAAGAATGGACCGTATAACGCTTATTTCAATACTGCGTTTGGAACAGTTCCGAATAAGAAAACGGGATGAGATATAATAATGTCATGTGTTTGAAATGCTCCGAATATGATTAATTTATCTCCATCAAAAATACCCTTCTTTTGTATTTAATAACAAAAAAAATTAAAAAATATATTGTTATCACATATTTTAACTCAATATCATAATATTTAATTCTACGTGGAATGTTAAAAAAATAATATTATGAGATGAAAATATGTATTTGTATTTGTATTTATAATATGTACACACTTAACCACTAGTAATCACATACACGCATACAAAAACCATGTGTACACAAACTAGCGGTCAGAAATAATGAGATAGTAAAACTGGTTGCTTACTATTTTCTCTTTCGATTCAAAACAAATCAGTTGCAGAAAATTGCTTGAAGTCACAACTGAATAACATCGATTTTATCCAAAATAGTCGCTGGAAACATACGGAAACAAATAAATTGAATTGTACACAGCTTTCAACTTGTCTAGCATATAGGTTAATAATACATTAAAAAAAATATGTGTAACAAAATATTAGCGGTGAATTAATAGCATATAACTTTCAACTTGTCTAGTAGGTGAGTTAACATAACATTTGCATCGATTTAAACCAAAATAGTAGTTCATGATAAAGCAACAAATAGGAAAAAAAAATGAGGAAGTTACCTACCGTGATGAAAAATATGAATGGAGAGTTATATGAATCAAAGGGATCACCGACTGCTATCTAATACTTGAGATAGTGCAAGTTGCGTGAGTTTTTTTTATAACTTAATAAGGGTAGAGTAGTAATTTTTAATCAAATTTTGACACCGTATAATTTTATACGACCTTGAAGGTGAATTTTTTTTTATTCCACTCCTTGTGGGATATGGAGCTCATTTTGGATAACTTATTCCATCTCATATCTCATCCTAAATTACACCAAACATTGGATATGATAATTTTATCCAATACGAACATCTTATACGGCGCATCAAACGAGCCCTAAGCATTTTTGGATTATAAATTTTCTGATATTTATTATTAAATTCGTAGGACTTATATTGCTGTTATGTACAAGGAAGATATTTACACGGCTGGAGCTATTCAACGGGAAGCAGGTGCATACATTTTAAAATTCAAAGAGGAGGCAGTTCCGTGAGTCTTGGAGGTATAGTTGAAGAAGACTTTGACTTGGTTGATAAGTTAAACCCAAGAGAACTTTTGTCCTTCATTTTTTTGTTCCATTGATGTCTCCAATCATGTTTTCGATTTATTTGCAAGTGTTTCTTTTAAGGACTTTAATATTGTAATCTAACGGGAATTTGCAATAATGGGTAATCTCATGTCATTCAACAATATATTTTCACACTATTCAATTTGCAATATGATGTTATGCATACTTTCAATTAGTAGTGTTTGGAGATAATCTCGGATATGATATACATGCTTATTAAGTGTAAGCCTTTAATTAGAATTTGGTTATTTTAATCTTTGTCTTGGTCGAGCGTGTTAATTTCTTATTGAGGTTTTGTGTTTGGCTTTGAACATAACCTCTCATTTTTCATGAGAAGAAAAATGTTCCATTTGTAATATGATCACAAAAATGCTGTTGCGCCCGAATTTTTGAACGAACTCGGATGGACAAACTGAAGTGTCGTGTCGTGATTGGTTCGTTTTGAGGGGTCCTATGGTGTGAGTCCCACCAGAGCTTAAAAATGAACTCATACAGATACGACACATTAGTGCCGCGCACATATTTGGTCGGATTTGTGTGTAGTTAATTTTAATTTTTTCATAAAATCATTTTATAAACAGTTTGCAAAATTAGTTAAAAACTATTAAAAAAACACTGTTTTTTTATTAATAAAAATTTATTTTTTATGTATAAAAAACTGTTTTTAAAAATAAAAGAATAAGAAACTTAAAAAAAAAAAAAAAGGGGGATCCGGTAAAATACCGGTAATATATGCGGATAAGCATATCAGTACTCATTTAAAAATGGACTCTCCACTCTATTTTTTTATGACACGTGTACATTCATAGTTATAGATCATCTAATTTAGAAGCTTCAGAGTGGGGCTTTGGTATTAGAAATAGTATCTTCGTCTCTCATAACAATTGAAACGACACCCTCAAGTTCTGAAAATTGATCCCCACGTCCCCTTTTTACCCAGCCAAAATAAATTAACCACAATAGGTTCTTTTTATGATCAACCAAAATGCAGAGAACTAATTCTTTGTCCATCAACTTCTATGTGAACAAATAGAAAAAAGGCTATGTTAATGTCAAGGACTTCAGTATGGTTATTTTACATTTTTTGCAAGGGTTTTTCAATATCTAATACTATAGTTATGCGAAACTTAGAAATTATATGCGTTGAGTTTGAAATTGTTTGTTCAGCAACTGTTCGTTCAGCAGGTTTAATGCAGAATGTATTTTACAATAAGGTCACGTTTGATATGTCCGGATTGGATAGGATAAGGATGGACCACATAACGCTTATTTCAATACTGCGTTTGTAACAGTTCCGAATAAGAAGACAGGATAAGATATAATAATGTCATGTGTTTGAACTTGAAGTGCTCCGAATATGATTAATTTATTTCCATTTTTTAAAAAATACACTTCTTTTATATTTAATAATAAAAAATTAAAAAATATATTGTTATCACATATTTTAACTCAATATCATAATATTTAATTCTACGTGGAATGTTAAAAAAATAATATTATGAGATGAAAATATGTATTTGTATTTGTATTTAGGGTCAATTATTGAATAGTCCCTACTATAAATATGTATTTTTTAAAAAGGACACATATTTTTAGTTTAACCCATTTAGTCCCTCAAGCACTCAATATTCTCTTATTTTTAGAGGTCCGCGCTAGCGGCACTTCTTCTCCAAAATATGTGGCAAAGGACTTTTTGAAGCAAAATAAAAAAACTTGGACTAAATGGGTATTAAAAAATGTTCGAGGGACTATTTGGTATATGTCCCTTGTATTTATAATTTGTACACACTTAACCACTAGTAATTACATACACGCATACAAAAACCATGTGTACACAAACTAGCGGCCAGAAATAATGAGATAGTAAAACTGGTTGCTTACTATTTTCTCTTTCGATTCAAAATAAATCAGTTGCAGAAAATTGCTTGAAGTCACAACTGAATAACATCGATTTTATCCAAAATAGTCGCTGGAAACATACGGAAACAAATAAATTGAATTGTACACAACTTTTCAACTTGTCTAGCATATAGGTTAATAATACAGTAAAAAAAATATGTGTAACAAAATATTAGCAGTGAATTAATAGCATATAACTTTCAACTTGTCTAGTAGGTGAGTTAACATAACATTTACATCGATTTAAACCAAAATAGTAGTTCATGATAAAGCAACAAACAGGAAAAAAAAATGAGGAGGTTATCTACCGTGATGAAAAATATGAATGGAGAGTTATGTGAATCAAAGGGATCACCGACTGCCATCTAATACTTGAGATAGTGCAAGTTGCGTGAGTTTTTTTTTATAACTTAATAAGGGTAGAGTAGTAATTTTTAATTAAATTTTGACACCGTATAATTTTATACGACCTTGAAGGTGAGATTTTTTTATCCCACTCCTTGTGGGATAAGGAGTTCATTTTGGATAACTTATTACATCTCATATCTCATCATAAATTACACCAAACATTGAATGGGATAATTTTATCCGATACGAACATCTTATAGGCTTAAGGGTTTTTGGATTATAACTTTTCTGATATTTATTATTAAATTCGTAGGACTTATATTGCTGTTATGTACAAGGAAGATATTTACACGGCTGGAGCTATTCAACCGGAAGCAGGTGCATACATTTTAAAATTCAAAGAGGAGGCAGTTCCGTTCCGTGAGTCTTGGATAGGGCTGTGTTTCGGCCGGATCGGATCGGAAAATGACCTTTCGGAAAAAATTCCAATTTTTTCGGAAATAAAATATTTGTTCCAATTTCCTATCCAATTTTTTCGAAAAATCAAAAAAGTTTCCGAATTCGGAAAAATCGGAAAATCGGAAAAAAATCGAAAAAAATCAGAAATTCAAAACATATACTAAAAATTCAGAAATTTTGTAAATTCCAAAATTTAAAAAAAAATTAATATAGGATTTTCGATTACTCGAAATTCTCATTTTAAAGAAATCGAAAAAAATATTTAACCCAACATGTAAATATGTAAGGATTTAATCATTTTTTCATTTGTGTAGACTCTACAATTAACCCAACATGTAAATAGGTATAAAAACATATATAAAGCAGGTATAGAAACAACAGGTATAAATCAGCAATTAATATTTGATCTCAGTATAAATCAGGAATTAATATTTGATCTCAATATAATACAGTTATAAAAGAGGTATGGAAACATGTAATTAAACGATCGTTACACAGTATATAATCTTACATATCCTATAAACATGTATAATCTTATAGAAACAAAAAACCATGTATAAACAGATCCTATAACAATCCTATAGAAACAAAAAACATGTATAATCTTACAGATCCTATAAACCGCTCGTTACATAATATAAAGTTTATCCCATAACGAGGATATGAAAGCTTATTGATCAAAACTTTATATTATAAACATATCATATCCTATAACAATCTTATCGTTACATATCCCATCCTATAACAATATAAACTGATCAGATCCTATAACAATATAAACAGATCAGATCGTCACAGATTCGATCATTACAGATAAGGGAAACAGATAAAAGGGCTTACTGATCCTTCGTTCGACTTGGATATGAAGAGATGCATTCTAATCGTTACAGATCCGTATCTGAGAAGCGTAGAAAAAAGAGAAAGATAGGTGAGTAGACGGACAAGAGTTGAAATAGAGAGAGGGGACTCGACGGTATGCGCCGTATTGAGAGAGAGAGGAAAGATATGTCTAACCCTAAAACTAACAACATATATATATGGGTAAGGTAAAAAATAAGGGAAATGTAAATGTACACATTCTTATTATTAGATAAGGGAAATCCAAGGTAAAAAATATATATAAAATATTTGGAATATTAATCGGAAAAAATATTCGGAAAATTAATCGGAAATTATTTCGGAAAATCGGATCCGCTAAAATATCGGAAAATCGGATCGGAAAAATCGGAAAATCGGAATTTAAAACATAGTTCCAATTTCCTATCCAATTTAATTCGGAAAAATCGGAAATCGGAAAATCGAAAATCGAAAACCTTATATATGTTCCAAAATCGGAAAATATCGGATCGGACATCGGAAAAATCGGAATGTTCGGAAAAAAAGCACAGCCCTAGTCTTGGAGGTATAGTTGAAGAAGACTTTGACTTGGTTGATAAGTTAAACCCAAGAGAACTTTTGTCCCTCATTTTTTTGGTCCATTGATGTCTCCAATCATGTTTTCGATTTATTTGCAAATGTTTCTTTTAAGGACTTTAATATTGTAATATAACGGGTCTACTCAATTTGCAATATGATGTTATGCATACTTTCAATTAGTAGTGTTTGGAGATAACTCGGATATGATATACATGCTTATTAAGTGTAAGCCTTTAATTAGAATTTGGTTATTTTAATCTTTGTCTTGGTCGAGCGTGCTAATTTCTTATTGAGGTTTAGTGTTGGCTTTGAACATAACCTCTCATTTTTCATGAGAAGAAAAATGTTCCATTTGTAATATGATAACAAAAATGCTGTTGCGTCCGAATTTTCGAACGAACTCGGATGGACAAACTGACGTGACGGATTTTTATTGGTTGATTTTTGGGATCTACACCAGTGAAACCTAGAAACCAATCAATAAAACCCGCCACGTCAGTTTGTCCATCAAAATTTTGTCAAAAATTCGGACATTGTAGAACTACTCATATAATTATTTTTCTCATTTGGAACTGCATAAGCATTTCACTCATGATTTGGTCCATTGTTACTTTTACGAGTTATTCATTTAGTTTATTTTTCACTAAATAAAAACTGGTACAAAAGGCAGAAGAAAATTTTATTTGTTTCGTTTTTCTTTTAAATGTTAAAAATTGGGACAAAAAAAATAGAAAACAAATATTTTTTTAAAATAAAAATAGGGAGCAAAAAGAAACAAAAAAAATAATGTTTTTAATAATATAAAGAAAGGTGGAAAAGTAAAATAGAAAATAGTTTTTTGTTTTTTCAGTATATAAAAACTCGGACAACAAAATAACTATTTAAAAAAAAATTGGGTAAAAATAAGAATAAAACTAAGAAAAATTCTATAAATAAAACAATTTTGTAAAAATAACTATTTTAAAAATAAAAGAATGGTGAATAAGAAATATTTTTGTAAATAAAACCGTTTTAAATGAGACTATTGTTTTAATAAATAAACCTGGTACAAACTAATTTTATCAATAAGAAACTATTTATATCATGTTTAATAAGAAAATGGGACTAAAAAATTGTTTTTTTAAAGATAAAACTTTTTGTATATATTAAGTTAGTTAATAAAGATTTATTGTTTGTTTGTTTGATTGATGCATATTTTAACAATTTAGATTATTTTTTTCCATGTAAATATATAAAATCTATTTACATATATGTTGATGACTCATATTTTTACACCAATACACATAAAATGGGCTTTTTTACAAATTAAATAAACGTTAACTTTTAACCATTTTAAAAAATAAACACTTTTTAATTCCAAGCATGAACGATTTAATTTCAAGCCTAAATGATTCGTATTTAAAATTAAGAGATAAAAATAAACAACACCAAACACAACAACTAGTTTTAATTATGACTTTGTTGTTATAATTTTACATCACACACTTCAAAATTTATAATTGTATACATTAGCAATGATGGATAGTTAATTAAATTTATAATTGTATACACACTTCAATCACATCACATTGAGTGGTGGTTGACATATCACTTAGTTAAAAAATTAGACAACTCGGCCGCCCTAATATTTTTTAGCATGATATTGTAGATGGACATCATATTCGTTCTAATAAGAGTTCCCTAATCTCGCGACAATTCTGAACATGTGTCAAGTGAACGATTACATAAGATTCCCGTTAATTTATTTATTATTATTTATATGTTGATGACTCATTTTATTTACACAAATATACATAAATATATTTTTTTTAATTTTTGCACACAAAATTCTAAATTTTTATCAATCCAAGCCTAAACCTAATCGCATAGAAAAAAAATCAAATTTCATAGTAAGCTCCAGAAACACATCACCCTGTAGCAAATAGCTCTACATAAGACATCAATCTATAAAATATAATAAAAGAAAAAGAAATCAATATCTTATTGAGATAAATAGATAAGCCCAGTCATGTGAAGGAAGCAAATCCAATCCAACAACCATATGAAAACCACATCCAAAAAGACTTATTTTGGGGTGGGAGGAACTTTGAAGGCGTAGAAGAAGAGTAGGTCCATTAGTAACAACATCAGAAAACCGAATATATGAAAATTTAAGGAAATCGCCGTCAATTCGAGATAATCATCAAACTCGTCTTTTGAGCAACTGGCATTAAAGAAGAAGAAGGCTTCACATACTAGGGTTTTTTTACGCATGCAATTTAGCCGCAAACTCATAGGAGAAGAACAATACAACGAGGAGGAGGAGGACATCACCAGTTTTGATGGTAGTTGTTGATGTAAAAAACTAGATTGCTCTAATTATTCAATCACAGATAAATAAATAAGACAAAGATTTTTAAAGTGGTTCGGCTAGGAATAAAGCCTACGTCCACTGTTATGTTATTGCTGAGTGTTTATGGAATTCTTGATTACAAGTTCTCTCAAGAAATTCCGGTCCCCTTTGAATGAGGATGATACAAGGTATTTATAGCCTTGAGGTTGTACATGAAAGGTTCGATACATTAAATGACATACATATGAAAGGGTAATACATTTAATGCAGAGTGCGTGTCAAGAATATAAGCATTCAATGAATATTTGAGCTGTTGATTATCTGGCAATTAATGATACGACCGAGATGCAGCTCGGACCGCCATAGCTGTTCGCTGATCAGGAGTTCCTCGGAACATTAGAGTTCCTCGGTGCGATAGAGTTCCTCGGTGTGATAGAGTTCCTCGGTGTATTCTCGTTGCTCGGAAAGAAGCATGGTTGGTCGGGAAATGATCCTCCTCGCTGCTATTGTGCCACGTAGATTGACACGTGTCTTCGTCTTATTCGTCCACATCAGCATATTAATTTTGGTATCAACAGAAGCCCCCAATGTTTCATATTTTGAACTTTGAGGAGTATGGAACATTCTTTCTCGGTATATGGTAATATTAAATGTCCTTCCCGGGTTTCAGGAACATTGTATTCAAATTTCCTTCTTATTTCGCAGTTTCCGCCTTTTTTATAAGCGCTTCGATCTTCGTGCAAATTTTGTCCTCTTAGCCGCCGAAAATTTAGTAGTTTCTTTTTGGTAATCATTTCTTTCGCCGCTTCCCAATGCAAAGTATTTAAACTTCTTTGGTAACCATACCGTCGTCTACGTTTTCCATTTTCTGCATTCAAGCTTTCTATTCTCTTCTTCTCTTGTGCGTTCATCCTTGTTTCCGTTCGTTGTCAACACACCTCCTTTCTTTCTGTAAGATCTTCTTTCTTTCTTCTGTATCTCTTTTATTCAATATGGTTTATATTGTGGAGTCTGTTGAGAAATTCCGTTCTGATTTTTCCAATCCTTCGTGGGTAATTCTAGAGGTTCTTTCTGAGCCTTTAGATTACTTTCGATTGGCTGAGGGACATTGATTCCCCAGTCTTTTTGTTGCTGAATGCGGTTTTTCCTTTCCACCAAACCCATTATGTCTTGAGTTTTGTCAATATTTTGATCTTGTTCCTGGGGTTTGCATAAGACGATTGCTGACGAGCATATTAGATCTGCTTCATATTTACTACAGTATAAGAGTTACACAACCTCTTATACTGCTCGCCCTGTTGAACCAGCTTCAACACCAGAAAGTTCATCTTCAGATTCTCATATCCCCTTATCTCAGAGAATGGGCAAGAAAAGAGCTCCTCCTGCTCTATTTGGTGAAATTTCTTCTGCTGTTGGAGCCCAGAAAGGCAAAACTGATGTCCCAGAAGGGACTAAAAAAGTAGATGCTGGGTCCTCCAAGGCTGCCGAGAAGCCCCCAGTGGCCCCGAGCAAGAAAAATGCTCCTGCTGATGTAATTACAATCTCTCCGACCAAGACTTCTTCCTTGGTTGATGCTGCTGACCCTCCTTTGAAGAGATTGAGGAAATCATCCTCAGTTAATCTTGCTGGAACTGCATCTTCTCTACCCGCTGGTGGTAGTAGTGTTTCAAACATCATTCTTCCGAGTTCTTCAATGAGCTCAGTTATACCCGAGGTTCTCGGGGTTGATGAAAAAATTCCTAGGGATACACTGACATCCCTAGCTGCTCGTCATCTTTCTTCAGTAAATTTCTCATTCCTTTGGTCTTTCTTTCTTTTTTTTTTTTTTTTGAATTCTTGTATTTGTGTTGACTTTATTGTTTTTCTTATCTTTCAGCTGGTGAACTGCTTCAATACCATCGTGAAGAAAGATCAAGTTATTAAAGCTTCCAGTTCCTCGTCCGATGTTGACGATGCTTTGTTGGGTTTAGCCCAATCTGTGAAGGAATCTCGCCAACAGTACATCGAGGAGAAAACTGTTTGGGAGAAAAAGTTGGTTGTGGCTGAGGCTGATAAGATGAAGATGGCTGAAACCTCCAAGAATTTGGAGGAGAAAGTTAAGGGTTTGGAGGTTAAACATCAGGAATCTGATGATAAGTTGAAGAAGGCAGAGGAAGAATTATCTACTCTGCGAGATATCAAGGTCAAGAAAGAGGAATTGGAGGTGAAGCTCTCCTCGGAGAAGTCGAGGAGAAAAGTTGCAATCAAGAAACATTTCAGTGCTAGTTGGGAGAAAGGATGGGAGAGAGGGATAGCTGCAATGACATCCCAAGTCCAATATGGGGAGTTGAAATACTTCCATGATGGCTGGGTAGCTTCTCTGCAAGAGCTAAAGGTCCAAAACGATTCTGAGCTATTCCAACAGCATCTTCCTGGTCCTCCTCCACCAATTGTGGAAGAAGAAGAAGATGAGCCTGCCTCAGATGAGTCTTCTTTGGCTATGGGTGATCAAGTTTCTGCCTCTCAACCCTTTGCCACCGAGGACGTTTCTTCCATGCCTCCTCCTCCCGAGAAGATTCCTACCGATCAAGCTGTTGTTACCACCGAGCAACCGAGCTCCTCGTCCCAGCCTCCCGAGAAAGTCTTGGGGGACAAGGAAAAGGTGTGAAGTTGTTCGGTATCATTTCTGTATTTTCTTGTAATCGAACAATGTAACTTTTTGATGATCTAATAAAATATATCTTTGCTCATCTCTGTTGTTGATGATTTATATTTGTTGATTGTTGTCTTTTTCTCGTCTTTAGTTTGTTGCTATAATGGAATTGATCTCTTCACATGATACCGAGCTGATGCGGCAATGTCACCAATACTATAAGGCTGGTCATACAATCCTTAGTACATCAGAAATTGCTGATATTCTTGGCCATGGTGCCTCAGAGCAGGCAATTGAAGCTTATCAGTACCTGAAGGATTTGCTCGACCGAGTTGTGGCCAATAATGTGGCGTATTACGAACTGATCGAGGAACTTCATGGCTCCATAGAGGATCTCCAAGGTCAACACAATGAATCAGTGGCTTTGTTACACAAAGATTATGAAAATAGATACCAACAACTTTCTTCTGAAACAGGCCATAAGAATATCATTGCTGCATATGATATTAGGGAAAGGACCCTAAAAGGTGAAGTTGAAGCCTGCAGACAAATTGCCGAGATCCTAGAACAAGAAAATAATAATTTGCAGAAAAAATTGGCTCAATATGAATCTGCTGCTTCATCTTCTACTGCATTAATACCAGTTACTGATGAAGGCTTCTCGTTCTTAGAGGTCGAAAACGCCAAACTAAGGCAAGAGCTGGAAGACTTAAGAAGATCTGCCATTTCTGGAACTGCTCGGGGAAGAGGAAGAGGTTCTCGGGGGCGAGGAAGAACTGTCGAGGAGCAAAGTTCTCCAGTTGCTTCTCGGAGCCGATCAAGAGTTCTCAGTCGCAATGTTGAAGAGGCTCGTACCCAGTCTACTCTGGAAACTCAAGCATTCCAGTTGAAAGTAAAAGACCGTGCTCTGACTAAAATGTCCAATAAAAATCTGTCTCTGGAAGATCAACTTACATCGACGAAATCTGCCTTGCATAATAAGGATCTTTTTGCCAAAAACCTTCATGAACAATTGGAGAGATTAACCTTCCAATTCCATAAACAGCCAAGGGAATTCTGGATGGCAGGATACAATGAAGCCCTTGTTCACCTGGATGCTCGTATTGAACATGCCAACAACGAAGGTTACAAGCAAGGATGGTTGAATGCACTGGGTGTGTTAAAATTGGAGCAAGGGCATTTTTTATGGGACTATCATGCCCCATCATTATTAGACCTGCCTGTACCACCTTTCAAATTGGACATGGCATGGATCCCAGCTCGTTCCATTCCTCCCAGCCTAATTTCAAAATACCTTGGTGATTATAGCCTTCATTCCCAAGTTGAATTATCTCGTCCTGAGCATCTCTTGGATACACCTTCTGTTATGAACATCAGAATGCTCAGAGATGTTAATTTCATCAATTCTCCCCTTTGCCTAGAAGACCCTCCTGCCGGCGAGGAACCTGTTTCTAAAGCACAGGGCAAGAAACCAATAGAATAGTAATATAAATGCAACAATTTAGTACATTCTTATATCCTGTAATCTTAAATTTAATGAAAGAATTTCATTTTCTGTTTGCCAATTTTGCTATTGTCTTGTGTTTATCAAACACCTTTATATTTGCACATATGTATTTGTTAAAAAGATAACAATAATATTGTGCTAACCAGCAACCAACTTAAAAAATTACAAGTATCAAGGTTGTTCAATCACTTAATAAAGTAAATTGTTCAAACTGTTTCCAACCAACCAAGGTGGATAAATAATGTTTGTCGACCAACTATAGTTGATGAGTTTTTATCCCCGACCAACTCTACTTGGTATATTTTGGAATATTTTGTTCTTCAAAGAACTCTTTGTAATAATATTACCTCCCGACCAACATAAGTTGTAATATGAGAGTATATTTTTATCTTACCAACCGTAATTGATGCTGGTGTACACTTTTTGGCTCCTTAAAGCTTTTGGCTCTTTAGAGCATTTTTTGGCTCCTTAGAGCATGTCCTCCTAACCAAAGGAGGTTGGCTAATTATAGCACTTTTGCTCCGTAGAGCTGTCCTCCTAACCAAAGGAGGTTGGCTACTTATAGCACTTTTGCTCCGTAGAGCTGTCCTCCTAACCAAAGGAGGTTGGCTACTTATAGCACTTTTGCTCCGTAGAGCTGTCCTCCTAACCAAAGGAGGTTGGCTACTTATAGCACTTTTGTTGTATAGTGTATTACACTAGTATTCCCCGAAAAACTTTCAACCAGAAAGAAAATGGCGAAACATCCTCGTTTTATTCATAATGAAATAAATGCTTTACATTTGACATCACTGATAATACTTGCGCAGGTGTTCAGCATTCCATGCGTTCTTAAATTCCTCTCCTTCTAGAGTTGCTATTCTGTAAGTTCCTGGTCGAACAACCTCTGTAACTCGGTAAGGTCCATGCCAGTTTGCTTCCAGTTTATTCTGCTTCTGAATGACCTTCTTTAGCACACAATCCCCCTCTTTTAGATCACATTTTTTTACCCTTTTGTTGTAAAACAGAGCTGTTCGTTGTTGATAAGCAGCATTCCTAATGGCTGACTCTTCTCTGACTTCCTCGAGCATATCCAAATCCAGTCTTCTCATCAAATCACTGATCGGAGAATTGAAATTTAACACCCTATGTGTTGGTAGGCCCAACTCGGCAGGTATCACAGCCTCACTTCCAAATGCTAGCATATATGGTGATTCTCCTGTTGCTGCTCGGGGAGTTATTCGGTAAGCCCACAAAACTGACTGTAGCTCATTAATCCAATTTGCCTTATCCTCACTTAACCTCTTCTTCAACCCATTTAGTAATGTTCTGTTCGTCACCTCAGTCTGTCCATTGCTTTGGGGATGGCCTGGTGCTGAATGAAACTTCAAGACGTTCGACTGATGACAATAGGCAGCAAATTCTTCATTATCAAATTGCGTTCCATGGTCTGTGATGAAAGCGTGGGGGAGACCATATCGACAAATGATATTCTTCCATATGAACTGATACACCTTCTCGTACGTCATATCAATTAGTGATTCAGCTTCCACCCACTTAGTAAAATAGTCTACTGCCACGACGAGATACTTGAACCTTCCTCGGGTCGTCGGTAGTGGTCCAACCAGATCAATTCCCCACATGGCAAATGGCCAAGGTGATGTTATGGGTGTCAACAATGCCTGTGGAGTTCTTCGGATGGAGGAAAAACGTTGGCACTTGTCACACTTCTTAGCATAGGCTATACAATCAGCCCTCATCGTCGGCCAGTAGTATCCCTGTGAAATTACCCTTTGCAAAAGTGTCCGACCTGCTACATGAGCACCACAAGATCCTTCATGAATTTCTTCAATCAATTCTTTGACTTCTGATAGATGCACACATCTCTGCAAACCTGCCATAATTTCTCGTCTATACAACACCATTAGTTAACACATACCGAGCAACTTTATACTTCAATTTCTTGGCAGCTAGTTTGTCCTCCGGCAATTCTCCTTCTTCAATGTATGCTCTGATAGGATCCATCCAAGATGGTCCTAAATCAAGGGTAATAATCTTCACCATCAGATCTTCTTCTATGCTCCGACTTTCTAATACTTCAATTGGTATTGTTCTTCGCAGCTCGGTGCGCGTAGCTGACGCTAGTCGGGCCAATGCGTCTGCTCTAGCATTCTCCATTCTCGGTATCCTCACCAATTGAATAGCATCAAATTCTTTCAATAACTCCATCACTTTTGCATGGTACTTCACCATTAACTCTCCCTTCACTGCATATATTCCCATCATTTGATTCACAATTAATTGAGAATCACTGAAAACAATTACTTGACGTGCCTCCATAACTTTCGCCAAATGAAAACCTGCTATCATAGCCTCATATTCAGCCTCATTATTGGAAGCTTTGAATTGGAATCTCAAGGCATACTCCATGTCAATATCATCTGGAGAGTTTAAAACAATCCCTGCTCCACAACCAGCCGTGCAAGATGATCCATCTACATATAATCTCCATGTATGTAACTCGTCTTCAAATTTCTTATCTGTTAGAGTTCCTCGGTGAAATATCATCTGTTTTCTTTCATCATCCCCGGGTATCCTTCGTTCCTCGTCGGTCATTTGTTCGCGCCCTTCTACCAACCGGAGTTGGTCGGGGTTTGAATATGATGATTTTTCTACATCCACAAGTCCTTTTACCAACCTTGGTTGGTCTGGATCTGTGTCTGTTGATCCTGTATCGTCCACAGGTAGGACAGCAAGCACCTTTTGCTCCTCGGGGGTATCAGGGTATGTGAACTCTGCTATAAAATCTGCCACGGCTTGCCCCTTCAACGATGATCTGGGTTCATACACAATCTCATATTCACCGAGCTCTATTGCCCAGTACATCAATCTTCCTGATTTTTCTGGCTTGTGAAGGGCTTGTCTTAACGGCATGTCGGTATACACAATGATGGTATGGGCCTGGAAGTATGGCCTCATTCTTCTACTTGCTTCAATTAATGCCAGTGCCAATTTTTCCAGCTTTGGGTATCTGATTTCCGCACCTCGGAAAGCCTTGCTTGTGTAATAAATTGGCTTCTGGACTCCATTCTCCAATCTGATCAACGCCGAGCTAACTGCATTTTCTGATACTGCCAAATACAAGTACAGCTTCTCTCCAGTTATTGGCCTAGACAACAATGGTGGGGCTCCCAAATACTTCTTCAAATCTTGAAAGGCTTTCTCACATTCATCAGTCCACTCAAAACTTTTTCGCAGTGTTTTGAAGAAGGGGAGGCATTTATCAGTTGCTCGGGATACAAATCTGTTGAGTGCTGCAACCCGTCCGGTAAGACTCTGCACTTCTTTCCTCGTCGTCGAGGATCGCAGCCCTAAAAGAGCCTTGATCTTTTCTGGATTTGCCTCAATACCTCGTTGGTTGACGATGTATCCGAGGAACATTCCTTCTCGTACTCCAAAGGTACACTTCGTCGGGTTAAGCTTCATCTGGTATTTATCCAGTTGATCAAAAGTTTGACTCAAGTCAATCAAATGATCTGCAGCTTTCTTGCTTTTGGTGAGCATGTCGTCGACATAGACCTCCATATTGCGGCTGATTTGTTCGGTAAAAACCTTGTTCATCAACCGCTGATATGTTGCACCTGCATTTTTTAAACCAAAAGGCATAACATTATAACAATAAGTTCCCCTTGGGGTAATAAAAGAAGTACTTTCCTTGTCTTCAGGTTTCATTTTGATCTGGTTGTAGCCAGAATAAGCATCCATGAAGCTGAGTAGCTCGTGTCCCGAGGTAGCATCCACTAGTTGATCAATTCTGGGCAATGGAAAATGATCTTTTGGACATGCCTTGTTGAGATCAGTAAAATCAACACACATTCTCCATTTGTTGTTCTTCTTCTTTACCATCACCACATTCGCCAACCAATCTGGATATTTCACATCTTCAATGAATTGGGCTTTCTGGAGTTTCTCGACCTCCTCTTGTATGGCCTGGTTCTTCTCGGGACTAAACACTCTTCTTCTTTGCTTCACAGGCTTGATCTCCTTATTCACATTGAGTTCGTGACATAAGAAGTTTGGATCTATTCCTGGCATGTCTTCATGACTCCAAGCAAAAGTATTCTTCCTGTTTCTCAAGAAAGTTATCAATTCCTGTTTTATTGAAACATCCAACGACGATCCTATCTGAGTTACTCGTTCAGGATGTTCGTCGTCCAGGATAACAATTTCTGTAGATTCCACAACCTCCCCCTTTACGAGTTGAGATTCATCCCTAGGGTCAAGAGTTTCAATTTCTGTACCTTCCTCCACTTGGTAAGTAGTAGTCTTTTTCTTTGACTCTTCAAGTTCCTCTTGTTCGGCAGACGAATAATAGCATTCCCGAGCTACTTTTTGATCACCTTTCATAATTCCAACTCCAAAATTCATTGGGAATTTCAAACATTGATGTACTGTAGATGGAACTGCTTCGAATTTCTTCAATCCAACTCTTCCCATGATGATGTTGTAGGCGGACTGCACATTCTTATCCATCACAAAAAAGCGTATTCTTTCTGTTCGACAAGCAGGCCAAGTTCCAATGAGTATATCCAACTTGATCGTCCCAAGTGGAAAAACTTTCTCGCCAGCAAAACCCAGAAGGGGTCTTCCTCGGACGATCATCCTCGGCCAGGTTTATTCGCTGAATGTATGAACAAGCTTGAGCCTCTCCGAGGTAAGCTTTTCTTTCTGCAGTAAGGTCTCCTCCTCCTGCATCTCCTCCTGTAATAACATTACAATCAAATGACCCAAAACATATGGAAAATACCTCTCGTTCAGGTTTCCTTGGTTTCTTGGGAAGATCGGGGTCATCATCTGGATCCTCTTCATGGTCCCTCCTCTTTTTCTCCTCTGCACGACGAGGAGATCTAGATCTCTCTCTAGTTCTATCATCATTCTTCCTTTCACCTTTGCGATCTACATACTTTGATAATTTTCCTCTTTGGATGAGTGTTTCAATCTCGTTCTGAAGGGCTATACAATTTTTTGTCATATGGCCATGATCTTTGTGAAACTCGCAATATTTGTCCTTATTCCTCAGGTCGGGATTTGTCTTCAGTTTCTCTGGCCACTTGATTTCCTCGTTATTCCTGATTTCTTCCAAAACATGATTAATACCCATTTTCAATGGAGTATAATTATCATACTTCTTTAGGACTTCCAACTTCATCCTGTTATTCCTGGAATGTTTGTCACCACCATTACTTTTCTGATCTTTCTTCTTAGAATTGTCGACCTCCACTTTAACTTCTTTATCCATATTCTTCTTCGCAGCCATAGCCTCCTCGGCATTCATGATTTTGGCCGCCTTTGCCATCAACTCCGACATATTTTTAGGTGGATCTTTGGCCAAAGTGTAGTACAGCTTGTTAGGCAGCAAACCACTCATCAAAGCAGTGATTGCTGTCTTTTCTTCATAATCTATGACTTCCAACTTCTCGTTATTGAAACGAGTTATGTAATCTCTAGTACTTTCACCTGATTTTTGTCTAACACTTAGCAAGTGTGCTACTCGCTTTACCGGCTTTGCTCCAAAACAAAAATTGCCAATAAACAACTCGGCTAATTGAACAAAAGTTGAAATCTTACCCCGAGGAAGATTATTGTACCATATCTGTGCAGATCCGGTAAGAGTTCCCGAGAATGCTCTACACCTCATCTCGTCGGGGACAGCGTAGATATCTGCGGCAGCTTGGTATTGTTCTATATGAAGTACGGGATCTGTCTTTCCATCGTACTTGGGGGTCACTACGGGTGCTTTGAATTTCGACGGTGTAGGGAAATCCACAATGGCTTGCACAAAAGGTGTTCCTTGAACAAAAGTTCTCTGTAAGGGGTTCCTCGCCTTAGCCATTTCTCCCAGTCTATCCTCCAACCGTTGAATGGAACCTTTCCATGCTTCATTCCTTTCCTCGGGCCGCTTAGTCCGAGCAACTGATTGCTCTGACGTAGCTTCTTGAGATTTATCTCGACGAGTAGTTGGTCGCGATTGTGCAGATCCTTCTCTCAAACCTGGTGGTGGTCGAAAACTTCTTGATGGAGCCCTAGGTGGACTCATGTTCCTCCTTGGTCCTAACCGACTGAAAGGAGACACCCTGCTTAATCTTTCCAAAGCGCTAGTTCTCTCCGGAGAAAGAGTGATACGTTGATCTGTATCCGTAGCCCGTATCGATGAAGTTCGCCCAAGTTGATAAGAAGAATCATTAGACTCCTCATTGCGATATGACCCAGTACGTCTAGATTGCGATTGCCTATGATCACTCCTTTGCCCTGAATAGGTAGGTGCACCGCCCTGAAGAGTTTGAATGAGTTGCCTCATAGATTCTTGCATGGCGGTTTGTCTTTGAGCCAGATTCGTCATAATTCCAGCTAGATCTGGGGATGCAGATGGATTTGGAAGATTTCCAGTATTTCCAACATTTCGATTACTGGATTCTGGATTATCTGCCATTGATGATAAATGATTTTTATGAAAAACGGTAATAACAGTCGTTTCCCACAGACGGCGCCAATCTGTTGATGTAAAAAACTAGATTGCTCTAATTATTCAATCACAGATAAATAAATAAGACAAAGATTTTTAAAGTGGTTCGGCTAGGAATAAAGCCTACGTCCACTGTTATGTTATTGCTGAGTGTTTATGGAATTCTTGATTACAAGTTCTCTCAAGAAATTCCGGTCCCCTTTGAATGAGGATGATACAAGGTATTTATAGCCTTGAGGCTGTACATGAAAGGTTCGATACATTAAATGACATACATATGAAAGGGTAATACATTTAATGCAGAGTGCGTGTCAAGAATATAAGCATTCAATGAATATCTGAGCTGTTGATTATCTGGCAATTAATGATACGACCGAGATGCAGCTCGGACCGCCATAGCTGTTCGCTGATCAGGAGTTCCTCGGAACATTAGAGTTCCTCGGAACATTAGAGTTCCTCGGAACATTAGAGTTCCTCGGAACATTAGAGTTCCTCGGTGCGATAGAGTTCCTCGGTGTGATAGAGTTCCTCGGTGTATTCTCGTTGCTCGGAAAGAAGCATGGTTGGTCGGGAAATGATCCTCCTCGCTGCTATTGTGCCACGTAGATTGACACGTGTCTTCGTCTTATTCGTCCACATCAGCATATTAATTTTGGTATCAACAGTAGTGTTATCGATTTTTTCCTCGACAAACCTGTCCTCATCATCAGTGATGGACCAAAATTCGTTGATGTTGACATCCCTTCGTTAATCACTTTTTTAACCTAACTAAACAACGACTCTCTCCCTCTCGGTATCTGGATATATATATATATACATAGCATATAGATAGATGGATAGGATAAGCTATAGATAACTACTTTTTGAAACAAATACTAGATCCAGCAAAATCAGGAGTTCCTCGTACATATCGGGAATAAAACATTAAACAAATAAAATCAGAGTGAAAAAGTTTTTCGCACATATCACGAATCACATATGACATATACTTGGGCAAACTGTCGTTTTTAAATAGTAAAAATAATATTTTTATATTTTGTGCAATATTAAAATACTAGCGGATACTCGTGCCGAGGGCACGGTGATAAATTTACCCCCGTGATAAAACCCAGCTCATAAAAAAATTAAAATAAAAATAAAAAAAATAGTCAAAAAAATCCATATCTATTTATTAATAAAAAAATTTTAATAAAAAAAAAACAGCTTTTAGCATGACATTTCATGCATGGACATGAAATGTCAAAAATATCGTACATGTCTTGGAGCCATCCCCATATGCTAGCTTATTATATGGATTTCAAAGAATCAGACAAAAAAATCAACACAAAATAGATTTTTTGATGTTATATAAACTATTTGTGAGTTTTAAGCTCTTAAAACATAAATATTATGATCATTTTTTTAAAGTAGTAAAAAATAATTATTTTGAGTTGATATTTTTTCAACTTAAAAAGTATTTTTTATAAATAAAAACTCCAGAAAAAACTCTACGTATTTTATGTTAAAAAACTATATATATTTTTATTTGTTTTTTAGTTTTAAAAACTTTATGCCATTTAAAACTAAAAACTAAAAGTTTTTCTATAAGTACAACGCTTAAAGATTTTTTATAACCATTTTTTTATTTTAATAAAAACAATTTTGAACGTTTGAAAACACTTTTTTCTATAAATAAGAAAATCTAGTAGAATTAGTAGCCTTGTATTAGTGTGATTTGAGTAGAGAATGATGAAAAGGGATTGATTCAATTTTGATTGTGTTGGATTGAAGGACTAATTAATGAAGTCTAAAACAAGAGAGTTTTGATTCATTCATTTTTTTGGTTTGAAGTGATTTTTGATTTTTTTTTATAAATAAAAACTTCAAAATAATGAACGTATTTTATATACAAAAATTATACATATTTTTATTTTTTTGTAGTTTTAAAAACTTTATGTAATTTATAGATACAAACTTAAAGTTTTTTGTATAAATAAAAAGTTAAGAATGTTTTTATAAGGAAAAAACTTCTTTATTTATATTAAAAATGATTTTGAATTTTTGAAAGATTTTTTAACTTAGAACTATTTTTTATAAATAAAAACTTCAAAAAAACCTATACATATTTTACATAAAAAAACTACACGTGATTTTATTTGTTTCTAGTTTTAAAAACTTTTTGTCATTTATTGATAAAAACTTAATTTTTTTTCTATAGATACAATGTTAAAAATAGTTTTATAATAAAAAAAACTTTTTATTTATAAAAAAAAATTGAAATTATGAAAACTTTTTAAAACTTTTTTCAAGAAATAAAAACATTATATATAGATGTAGCTGCATTAGTAGCATTGTATAATGTGATTTGAGTAGATGATGATGTAAATAGATTAATTGAATTTAGAGTCTGTTGGATCGAGAGATTAATTAATGGATTCTAAAATGAATAATCTTTTTAGTTTCCAAGAAAATTTTGATTTATTCAATATTTTGGTTTCAAAGAGATTTTTGGTTTATTTTTATAAATAAAAACTTCAAAACAAGTGTATGTCTTTTATATAAAAAAAATACACATATTTTTTTTTATAGTTTTAAAAAATGTATGTAATTTATAGATACAAATATAAAGTTATAAATAAAATGTAGAGAATGTTTATGTAAGAAAAAACTTTTTTATTTATATTAAAATTGATTTTGAAATTTTGACAGCTTTTTTTAACTTAAAAACTATTTTTTATAGATAAAAACTTCATTAAAACTATACGTATTTTATATATAAAAATTATGCATGTTTTTATTTATTTTATTTTAATAAACTTTATGTCATTTATAGATAAAAGCTTTTTTTCTATAAATACAACGTTAAAAGTGTTTTCATTATAAAAAAAAACTTTTTTTACTTATTTAAAAAATAATTTTGAAATTTTGGAAACTTTTTATAACCATTTTTTCTAGAAATAAAAATATTATATAGATGTAGCCGTATTAGTAGCGTTGTGTAATGTGATTTGAGTAGAGATTAATTGAATTTAGATTATGTTGGATTGAGGGATCAACTACTGGAGTCTAGAATGGATGATCTTTCTAGTTTTTAGGAAGTTTTTGATTTATTAATTTTTTTGGTTTCAAAGAGATTTTTTGATTTTTTTTTTAGTTTCAAAGAACACAATGTTGAAGATGAGAGAAAAAAATATAGAAAGCATTAAGGTCCCATTAACTCCTATAATACGATAGTATTAGAGGTATAATATAGATATGTACATAAATTTTAAGAAATAATGTTCAAGGAAATTCCAAATAGAAGATTAACCCAAATTATAAGATGGCTAAAAAATTCTACACCCAAACTATAACCGACCAACACAAACAGTAATTTTTATTCCTAACAATTATGTAGTTAAAATGTAAACAATATATCACTTGCATAACACCATCATAAAGTCAAATAATTGATTAAAGAAATTAAACTCTAAAGAAATCGTGAAGAAATTCCAACTAATGAAAAAAATAATAATGTTTGAATAAGTCCAAACCAAACAAATACCCCAAATCGTTTATGAAAGAGAACGAAAATAACAACTATCCTCCCATATTCAAACCACACAGAGAGAAACAGAATTAAAACAAAAACTAAATCACCTTTAGGGCCCGTTTGGCAACCCAACTCCAAGGCGTGGAATTGGAATTGGAAGGCCAATTTGAATTCCACGGAATTGAAATTGGCCTTCCAATTCCAATTCCAAGCCTTGGAATTGGATTGCCAAACGGGGCCTTAAAGAATGATATCGAAATTGTAGAGAGATATGTAGGATTGAGTCAGAAACACAATGCTTGTGACACACCGGTCAACTTCTTCAGTGAAGTCCCTTGAAAATGGAAAACTTTGAAAGGGAGAGAGAGAGAGAGAGAAGTGGGGGGGGGGGGGGGGGGGAGTATCGTTAATTTTATATAAATGTGAAGGGGTTGTATTCACAAAATTGGAACGGGAATGCACGTGTGTGAGAGAAAAATAATGAGAAAGGATGCTCGAAGGGAGGGTGCAATATGGAGAGATGAAAGGTCTTGAAAAATAAAAATTGTGGAGAAATGGGGTAAATTACGTTACGATTGAAAATTAAAAAGAGAGAGATTTTGTGAAGTGAAATCCTAGATGGACACCCAAATGTAAAGAAGTTTTAAATACAGGTTTTATTATAGTCTTAAGTATAATATTTATAATATAGATATCATTATTCATAACATAATTACTTAATAAATTTGCAATAAATTTTAATAAGAAGTCTTAGATGAGTTGGTTCCTTGATAAAAACTTATTTGTGTCTAAAACTTATTGTTTCATTACTTCAACTTTGCTTATTTAGAAATCTTTCAACAATCAAAATTTAAGCAAATTCTAGCGGCTCCGCTGCAGTGAAGGTTAACTTTCATTGGACGCGAGATGAAAATGTTCCTTTGGCAAAACATTAAAGAAAGGCACGTGCTTCTTTGATAAAGCATCGCCGCAGCGAAGGACTTAGCTGCAACGATAATTTGATTTGCTCGATGTTGTCTCCTTTGAATGATCCATCAAAGATCTCCAGTTCACTACGATGAAGCTTTTCTTGACTCTAGTGACCTCACCAACTACGCATACAGATTCACAACTCTACTTTCAGATCTATGAGGATCTTCTTTATTTATTTGGAATAGGTCACTTTTTGGTTGCTTATTGGGCAAGGACTCACCAAATAACTCTTGAACACATGCTTTGTGTAAGATATGCGCTTTTTCGCTTACATTGCTATTGGGTAAACCCACTTGGATCGATTTCCTTATTTAAACCATTATTTCTCTTCATTTGAAAAAAAAAACTCTCAAATCAATTTCAAGGTCAAAAACACAAAAATAACTTTTGTGCGTTTTTGTCTTATTCTTTTCTTAGAAAATAAGAACACACTTTGGAAGAAGAGGAAACTCATTTTTCAAATATAGTTCATTTTCCCCCTTTCTCAATCTTTGTGTTAATCACCTCTCTTTCTTAAGATTTATTAATATTTTACCAAGAGTGCATTTTCAAAAATCATCATTTCTAAGTACTTTAGGTTCTTTCTCTGAAGTAGAGTATTGTGATCTTTGAGACTCCTTTTATGAGTTCAAATCATTTTTTAAATCCCGAAGATGAAGGCTTATGCAACATTCTTAACGTGTGCCATGATATAAGAGATGTCGATGTCTTCTATCGGCGTTGATGGATCTCCGATGCGCTATGAATTGGTTGAAAAATTATGAGGTGTGCGTGAGCGGGTAAGGAATGTTAATCATTACTCCCCTCTATAAATCTTTACCAAGTTTTTAGTGAGATAGTTGCATTGGCGTGAGGTTGTTCTTATCAGTTATTTTTATTCTCGTACATCCAATATTATTTATTTATTTGCCTTTTCGCACCATTTATCAGTCACATGCTTAGACAATATTAAAACACTATTTACTGGTGAATATTTGAATATATATATACTTAACGGTATGCTAAAAAAATTAGATCCTTTGACGGTGTTTCATCAATTGATAAAGATTTATGTCAATATCCGTCTGTTGATGATAAATTATGCTAAGATTGATATTTTTTTATTGATGAAGAAAATAGCGACCTTGAACATCCTTACGATAGACTTGTTCCTAAAATTCTAGACTCAATAAAATCTTGTTGAAAACCTCCATTACACTCAATAAATGTGAAAAACAAAAGTTCTTTTTTAAATTAGAAGCGTCCCTTTTGAGAAATGTGGAAGCTCAATGATCATCACTTAGTGAGAGTATTCATTAGTGAAGAATGAAAATAACGATTTACATGAAAGGTTAAATGTTTTATAATGTGAGTTATAAGAATGTAAAGTTCTAATGATGCTTTGAATAAGAAAATAACATCTTGAAAATGAGTTAATCTCGGGTAATGATGCTAAACTTACCATAGAATATGGATCAAAGAAATTGAGAATATTGTTTTTATCTCACACTAAATTTTATTTTGATCAACATAGTATTTGTTTTGAGAGCTCGTTTTCAATCTAAATAAGAGGAAAATTCATTTTTGTAAAAGTTTCTCAAAAAACTCATGTGCCTATTCAGTCTTCTTCATTTCTTGAGAAGAAATTTGTTCTGAAGCCTTCGAAAAAGTTCAATCGTCGTTTGGTGTATCATTGTAATTTTGTAAACGTGATGGTAATGTGAAAGATTTTTACTATAGGATTAAGAAAAACTTTAAGGTGACAAATAAATCTCACTTGGGTGAAGTTTCCTTTTTGAGGCATGATTTTTATTTCCTTTTTAAAAAATCTAACACTATTTTATCACAAATTGAAAATATGTGTCTTGACACAAGTTCAAAATATTTGGGATAGAATATCAAGACTAAATCGGTTTGGACTAAGAAAGAAAAATGTCTTGTTATTCACATGGAATTTGTTTCCCCAAATGACTCACAATATTATTTTGATTGTGAGTGCTCTAGGAATATGATCAGAAACTAAAATTTGTTTTCTGAACTTATTATGAAAGAATTTGATGTCGCTTTTGGAGATGAGAACAAATCTGACATTGAATTAGGAACATCTCATGAAAAGTTCATATTAATTTTCATCCCTATCATTAAGCTCGCTCTTTATTTCTCTCTCCATCTCCATCGTTTTTAACTTTTATTCTGATTGAACCATAATATTCATTTAAGATTATCAAACATCATATAAAATTTAATTTAAACTGATTTCAAATCCACTACTGTATAATTGACTAATTCCAAATGAAATAATTTGCATAATCAAAATGTTATTGGTAAACCTGGTCTAGTAAGGATCATTTCAAAGTTGATCTAATTCAACTGAAAATCATATGGAGTTCTCCAGATTAAATCATAAATCCTGTAATAAAACTCACATCTCTGTTAAGTATATAATAGTCTTGAATCAACGCACACCTTTGAAAATTCATAAATCAACTACTTATCAATTAGGCACAACCACTAACTTTTATAACATAGTGTATGAAATTAAGAGACGTAATGGCAAAGTCATCATTTTTTCAGCTCAGAAGTCTTTCTAGTCACGTCTTAGGACCTTCTTATATGTACCTGAATCCGAACCTTCCGGGGGAAGAGAAAGAGAAGGAATTTGCGTGAGTAAAGTGTCCAATAAATTTAAACAGTAATTAATAAAAGAAAATAAGTAATTCGAAATAAATAATATTATTTTATTTTGCAGAAGACATTTTTTCTATAAGCAAATGATTCAATAAAGCAA
Source organism: Sambucus nigra (assembly GCA_949130495.1). Taxonomy (NCBI): domain Eukaryota; kingdom Viridiplantae; phylum Streptophyta; class Magnoliopsida; order Dipsacales; family Adoxaceae; genus Sambucus; species Sambucus nigra. Next base: position 95,508,001 of record OX422211.1, read on the forward strand.
ACCCGCCTAAGGGGGCGGAATCCCGTATACAGGAAGTATGCAAAGCAAAAAAGCGAAGGCCTGAAATCCAAAACAGACCACACAAGCCCCTATAACTCCTATAAAAACTCAATAAAGAGAGATAATGACGAATCTTGGCTTTTCCTATGCCAAGGAATAAGAAGACTCACAAACCTGTACCGAATCTCAGAAGGATCAAGATCGACTCCCTTGAAGAATCACCTGTTCCTCTACTGCCAGATGGTCCAAAAAATATAATGAGGGACCAAAATTCAGACCAACCTCGGGCCAGTCCAACCCCTAAACCTACTCCAAGCCTCCATCACCTCGTACACTGTATAAGGCATAACCCAAAAAATCTGGCATAAAGTGAAAAATAATTCCCAGAGTCCCCTAGTGACTTGACAGTGTAGAAGAGGGTGATTGGTTGTCTCCTCCTCCTTCTTACATAATTGCCATCCTCCTTCGTCTATTCTGAAGCCCTTCAATAGTCAAGATGGCCTGCCTAGCACCGATCCACATAAAAAAGAAAACTTTGGGAGGCGCATGGCTCTTCCAAATGACCTTCCACGAAAAAGAATCACCCCCACTTCCCCTCAACACATTATAGTGACTCTTAACTAAAAACAGGTCATCCTAAGAGCACGAAAACCTCAACCCATCTACCCCCAAAGATGGAACCGATGCCAATCTCATCCAATCAAAGAACTTCTCTGCCTCCTCCAGCTTGTAATACCAAAATCCCCTGCTAAATTTCGGATCCCACACCCCATAACCCCTTTCCTTCCGCCTATGATTCTCAACTAACCCCTATTTGTATTCCCCAAGACAAAACATCCCCGGAAAGAAATCCTCCAAAGATCCCTCCTACAACCCATTTATCCTTCCAGAACCTAATACGACTCCCACTCCTAAGCGGGAAGGAGGTGAGCAAAGAGAACCTCCCCCACCCAAGTGCAATATTCCTCCACCACCCCACCCCATGACCAAAAGGCACTATAATAGGACCCCAACCATACGGACCCACCCCATGCCTAGCGACCATCACTTTCCTCCACAATCTGTCTCCTTCCCTATTAAAGTGCCACAACAACTTCCTTAGTAAAGCCTTATTGAAATGGGCAAATCTCCTCACCCCAGCCCTACCCTTTTTCAGCGGCCTGCACACCTCATCCCATCTCACCAAACAATATTTAAATTGTATCATCTCCATAGAAAGTCCCTCATCAGCTTGTCGAGCCTCTTGCCAACGGACTGAGGTAAAGGGAAAATAAACATAAAATATGTTGAAAGGCTAGATAAAATTGTTTTGATCAACGTCAACCGACCACCTTTGGAGAGGTAACTATGCTTTTAACCTGCTAACCTCTGGTGGACCCTCTCAAGGATCGAATCCCACATAGAAGAAGACATAAACTTAGCGCCTAAAGGGAGGCCAAAATAAGTATAAGGGAGACAACCGACCCGACATTGATAAAGGTATTAATTAGGGGAATATATAATTGGTGGAAATAAATATTGAAGAATATATGATAAAACCTAAAAACTTGTAAAAACATAAAATTGAAAGAACTTATAAGTCGAAGATTTTTTTGATCATGTAGGTGAAATTATCCGTCGATATTGATATTGATACTCTTGAACAAACATCTTCCAAACTTTCGGGATACTCTCGTCGCATGAAAATCGATGAAATGCGTAGTGGCAAATATAGATGAAGATGATATAAGTTTACTTTATTATTGTCGTAGGGAACCCATATATGTAACCCAACAATTATTTGTTTTTCGTAAAAACGTGGATGTACTCAAAACTCGTAACTACTGAGTCAATTGTATCCAATTAAAAGAGGTAAGAAATAAAAAAGACAAAAGATAAAAAGCATGATTAATTATTTAATTGAAAAGAGTTTTTGAGAATTTCGTTCGTGATACCGATTCAAATAAATTCGCAAATTCCAACTACAAACTTATTTAAATGGAGTCAATTTTAAACCAAATTAGATCAACCCCTAAACATGCAACTATGTGTGTGTGTGTGTGTAACCATCACAAATAAAATTGCTAACTCGCAGATTTCAGGGTTTGGGTAAAACCTTTATTTCAGTATAATACTTACAATGATTACAATGAAGTCTGCAATGAGTTAATCATATAAAACCAACATAGATCGCAACCTAGAGTCAACAATGAATCAACCACAGAAGATCCACACGAACACGCACTCCGAATCAACCTAGAAACACCCTCGAGTACTCCCTATCGACACGCAGTCAGCTCAGCCCAGTACCTCAATCAATCAACACCTAGATCACCAGTAGAGATCTTCTCTACAAGATAAACTTCAAAAAATTGTGTTCTTGGTTTCCAAAACAACTCACATAAACTATTGGGAGGATTTGTGAATTGAAAACAAGGATCAAAACCTTTAAAATGAGAAGATAATGTATTCTGCCAAAGTAGTTTGCGTAAAACTGTATTTCCAGGTCTTCTACCCAAAAACGAAACTCGAAAAATGAATTTATATAAAATCTTAAGGTGGTAGCTCGCTCGAATGAAATACACGTGTCGTTCTAACGAGAGATGTTATTGCTTGAATGGCATGGCTATGTCGCTCGATCGACCCTAGCAAAATACTATATTTTAATCAGGTCTGCCTCAACAATTAGAAAATATTTTTTGACGAAAAACTCCGCTCCAACACTTAGATTTTTTTTATAAAGGTTATCCCAATATTCTAAGTGAACCATTAAGGACCTAAAACACAACCTTACCGAAGTTAAACTTGCGAATTCTTGAATGTTGAAGAAATACTTGATATTTGGATCCGTCTTTACGCTTGAATGATCTAGAATAATTCTTTGACGGTTGTAACTGTATACAACATACTCCATTGTGAACGAACAATAAAATAATGTCCTTATAATTCTCCCCCTATGTCTATGCCAATACAAAATAAAAAATCTGAATTATCCAATCAAAGTGCCTATACAAATCTAATACCCTCCAATGAACCCAAAACAGAAAAGGTATAAAAAATGCAAGTCTCAAAACTTTTCTTCAAAATATTCAAGTTCAAAAATTTAACCTTTTCTCATCAGGGTGTGTAAAAATATGATCTTCAATTTTTGTACCTACACGCATGAGTCAAAGAAAATACCTTCGTGACGCATCGAGTTCGAAATTATATAATAATAAATTAATCAATAATAATCAAATCTCCCCCATAATTCAAAAACTCCCCAATAATTCGTTCTCCACCTTTTTATTTGACCGAAATAGATAAGGAAACGAATAAATCAAAAAACAAACATGGAGTTATCATGATAAAAATGCATAGCAAATATGGATCAAATAACGCTCATGTAAAGAGTAACTCAAAAGCTTCCACAAACTAATTTTGATTTTTCATAAAAAAAATAATTTTACAAAAAATCACACACCACGAATTTTCACTAAGACAACCAAATCATGGAAAACGGAATGAATGGGTGTGAACATATTCAATAGGCAAATCAACGCAACCAAACATAACATATGTGCACGATGAATATGTGTACTCCTAACGAATGAATCTTAAAATCGTCCTTAGGTGTCGAAAGTATTTAATTTAAATGGCATCGACTCAATCTATCAACACGTCCAAAACTGTGTAAATGTTTTTTCATGACTCTGTCAGGACGTGCAAACCCGTTCTTCATTTCTTTCCATCCAAACTCCCTCACAAATAATGATGCTTTTATTATTCTTTTAAGGTGATGAAACTAAAACGTATTGGCCCATTTTTGGCATATATTTTTCTTTTTATTGCCTTTTAATTTTTTCGGGCTCTTTTCAAACGGTGGCTGTCACGACGAGTTAATTTTGTACTCTCAAACCCTTTCTCGTGATTCACTCATCATATTTTGCTGTAATTATATCCTCACGATAAACGGTTCTTACATGCACTACTTCCATTGTCAAGTTTTATCACATATGGTTCATTTTAAAGACAAAATAAAACAAGTACAATAATAAAAAAAAATCGTGCAAGTGGGCATTAAAGGAACTCAATAGTCAAATATATATGTAGTAATAACTAATCACATCTCAATGAATCCAAACATTGTAAAGAACAAAAATGAAATGATAACGCATATTAAGAAACTATCAAATAGTTACATGGATATGGAATGAAATTGTGACTCGGCCATCCTAAATGTCCATTCATATATAGTGCAAAACAAAAATACAAAATTCTTTTTGTCTTTTTCAAAAAAAATTATAAAAATAAAATCTTTTTGGCTTTTTCAAATTTTTCTAAAAAAAATGAAAACCTTTTTGTATTTTTTCAAAAATATATCAAAAATTGAAAAACATAACTACAAAAATGGTACACACTAGCAATAGGCAAAAATATAATCATGAAAAATCATCCTATGCTTGCAAACAAGTCTAAACCTCAACCGTTAGGTACGACGGAGTTTTCCAAAGGTGGTGACATCCTATGAAAACCTCCATCAAATCATGTGAAGTCTTGACCAAAAACTTTACCTGCTCCCTAATATGTGCAAACTCTCTCATGTAATCATTCAGAGCATCATGTGTGGGTGCATGTGTATGAACACATGTAGTATAAAAATGTGACACATAACCCAACTTAAAACAAAACTCCCTAAGGTGTCCTCTCTTCTTGCAATGTGTGTAAACATAAATAGGATTAGGTACACCTCTCTTAAAACGTCTCCTACGCACTCTTCTATCAGGTATGGTATGCCTAGGTGGGTTTGGTTGAGATCTATGTGAATCTAACACTCGACTCTGGTGAAACTTGGGAAGTATAAGTACCGTCATAACTTATTCTTAAACTCTCACCTCTACCCAAATGGGATTAATAACCATCATTCTAACCTTCCTAGATGCGTTCTCTAAAGGGACTTTGACCTCCGGAGAATGTTCGAGATCACTCTCAAGTTGGGATACATGTGTCATTAGACTAGACACCGCGTTGGTCAAATCACTCTTTTCCCTGCCTAAAGTTATCAATTGTTCACTCAAAGAAACCTTTACTTTCTCGAGTTGAATCTCTTTCACCTCAAACACCCTCAAACTCTCAAAGTCTCTCCGAATCTCTCACCCTAAGACTTAACTCCTTATTCAATTTTTTAGTCTTTAAGGTCTCAGAGTATTAATCTCTAAATGCAATCTGGATCTCACTATCACCCTCACTAGCGTACTCACTCTCAGACTCACTAAAAACACTCAAATCACCCTCGGGGGTCTCACGTCCACAAGTATTCTCATCGTTGTGGGATAAATTGGGTGTTCTCATGCGACTAGAAGAAAAACAACAAACTTCCCATGTGACGACTCATCTCCGAAATCTTTCAAATATTCCTCACTATCACTAAGAGTGGCTGGCATGATAATCTTTTTGCCCTTTCTCTTTAGCCTAGTGGTACACTCAAATGCTCTATGCCCTCTTCCCTCAGACTTAAAAGAATTCTCTTCTTCCTCTTTCTCACTGCTCTCTTTGGCCTAATTTTTATTTTTCTAAAAAAATCTTTTATTGGAAGAATTTTGTTTTGAAAACATGAGAACCTTTTTAAAAAACTTTGCAAGCATGGCCATATAAAAATGAGACTCATCCTTAGACTCGGACTCATAAACTCTCACTTTCTTATTCATCCTAAACTGGGCTTTAAATGCTATCCCTATATCCTTAACCTTGACAATGTAAGGAAATATGTTAATTTCATATGTCTAAAGGTCTCCTACCAGCTCTTCTAACTTGAGATGACTCAAATTACCTGAGGTATTAAAAATAGTCACTTTAGGGATAAAACGTTTTGGCAGTGATCTTAAAATCTTTTTAACCACTCATGCATCAGGTATAGGCTCACCAAGATTGAAACTAGTGTTGACAATGTCAAACAAACTTGCGTAAAAGTCATCGAAACACTCAGTCTCAAGCATGGTTATCGTTTTAAATTGAGTAATTAAATTTTGAATTTAGACTCTTTGACCGCGTTAGTGCCTTTGTGAGTGAGTTGTAAAACATCCCACGCTTCTTTTGACGCGGTACACGTAATAATATGCCGGAACTCATCGGGGGTGATGTGTCTAAAAATTGAATTAAGCATACATGAATTAAAAGTGCTCCACCTAAACTCATCCTCAGTCCACTCTGACACATGTTTTAAATTAGTGACATTATTTGCGATGACTGTGGGAGGAGTCCAACCTCTTTCACAAATTACCCGAAATCGCTCATTGATAGCCTGTAACTGTGATTTCATATGTGCTTTCCAGTGGGCATAATTAGACCCGATTATATAAGTTCTCCATTGGAAAAATTGCGATTTTCCATAAAATAGATTTTTAAAAAAAAAATCAATATCACACAATTTTTGCAAAAAAAGGAATACAGAATAGATTAGTGTAACCTCCTCCTGATACCAATTTGAGAATGCCGTGGGTGATATCGATTAAAATAAATACTCAAATTCCAACTACAAATTTATTTAATTGGAGTCAATTTTATACAAAATTAGATCAACCCCTAAACATGCAACTATGTGTGTGTGTCAAACCATTACAAATAAAATTGCTAACTCGTAGATTTCAGGAAAAAAAAACCTTTAGTTAAAACCTTTAATTCACTATAATACTCACAATGATTACAATGAAATTTGTAATAAGTTAATCGCAAAAACCCACATAGACCGCAACCTAGAGTCAACAATGAATCAACCGCAGAAGATCCACGCGAACACGCAGTTCGATTCAGCCCAAGAGCACCCTCGAGTACTCCCTATCGAGACGCAGTCGCGTCATTCGAGTACCTCAATCAATCGACACCTAGATCGGCAGTAGAGATCTTCTGTATAATAGAAACTTATGTTCTTGGTTACCAAAACAACTCACATAAACTATTGGGATGATTTATGAATTGAAAATAAGGACCAAACCTTTAAAACGAGACGACAAAGTATTATGCTAAAGCAGTTTGCGTAAAACTGTGTTTTCAGGTCTTCTACCCAAAAACGAAACTGGAAAAATAAATTTATAGAAAATCTTAAGGTGGTAGCTCACTCGAACGAAATACACATGTCATTCAAATGAGACCTGCTGTTGCTTGAACGACGTGGTTGTGTCGCTCAAACAACCCTAGCGAAATATTATATTTTAATCAGGTCCGCCTCAACACTTCGAAAATATTTTTTGATGTAAAACTCCACCCCAATACTTATAAATTTTTTCATAAAATTTATCCCAATATTCTAAGTGAACCATTAAAGACTTAAAACATAACCTTACCAAAGTTAAACTTGCGGAGGCTTTAATGTTGATGAAAAACTTGATATTTGGATCCGTCTTGACGCTTGAATTATCTTGAATACACTACACCAAAATGACAAAATTGTCACCTTTCAGCCGGCCACCCTTGTCAAGGTCATTGACCGTGACAAAAAACATGCATTTTGTGTCACAGTCATTGACCTTGACACGACCGTGACAAGTCCGTGACAAATTTACTTGTCACGGTCAATGACCGTAACAATTCTTTAAATAATTATCACGGTCAACGACCTTAACACGACCGTGATAACTTTTCCAGTAAGAACCCTTTTCCCCTTCTTTTTTCCCTCCCGCCGTTCCCTCCCTCCCTCCCCCTCTCTCTCTCTCTCTCTCTCTCTCTCTCTCTCTCTCTCTCTCTTCCATTTATATATATGGTTGTGTGTATATATATGTGGGGGGGGGGGGGGCAGGGGGGTGTAGGGGGTGGGGCTGTTGTGTGTGTGTGTATATGTGTGGTGGGTGGGGGGGTGTGGAGGGAGGTGGGGAAGGGTGGGGGGCTATTGTGTGTGTGTGTGTGTGGTGGGTGGGTGTGGGTGTGGGTGTGTATGTGGTGAGTGGGAGTGGTGGTGGTGTGTGTATGTGGTGAGTGGGGGTGGTGTTTCTTTAAAAAATGTAGTTGAAATTTGTTTATATATTAAGATTAATATTTTTAGGAGAACAATGAATGTAAAGTAGTAAGTTTTGGGAGATTGTGGAATGAGGTTTTGGGAGATTAAGTAATGTAACATTTGGGTTGGCATTATGTTGGATTGTGTGTGGAATGAGGTTTTGGGAGATCAAGGAATAAAACATTTGGGTTGGCATTATGTTGGATTGTGTATGAACATTATGATTAGATTTTGAATATTAATGTGAGTTGGGAACAATATTCAGTATATTTAATTAATCTAATGAATTTGATGTATTAAACTTTTGTTGAAATGTAAAGAAAATGGACAACATTGAAATCTTGATCCAAAGTTGTTGGGAAGCCACTGAGAAACTCATCCAACCTAGTGGGTGAGTTGCATGCATTTAATAAAAATTGTTGAGGTAAGGTTAAGGTTTTCCCAAATCGGGGTGAAATGACTAATTTGGAATGTTTATCTAAGAATGCTCTTTTTAAATAGTTGTAATGCAACTGGTATCTTTGAATGTGAATCTTTAATCTGTTTCCATATTCACCGCTTAGTATACTTGTGTACAGGAGCAAAATCATACCGGTGGCTTTGTTGGTAAAAAGTTTGTGTTTGCTGTGTTTTGAAGTATATTATTATTGCAGTTCAGATGTCCAATTAGCATTCATCCATGCATTTATTTGTATTTTAGTAATTTACATCTAAACAATGTGCATGAGCTGTTAAGTATATTACAGAAAAATGTAGTCTTGAATGGGATAAGACCACTTACCCTTTAATAGGATAATTAAATGATGGGATAATTAAATAAAACATACGATAAATCTAAGTGTTGTTTACCTTTAATAGGTGTTTAGTTGTGGTAGCTGTGATGGGATATCCGAAATACAAAGAGTGTGCAGGTGTGTGCAGGGGGTAGGGGTGGGGTGTGTGGGGTATGTGTGTGTGTGCAGGTGTGTGCGTGTGTGTGTGGCGGGGGCAGGGGGTGGGGGGATGTGGTGTGTGTGTGGTGGGGCAATCTTAACAATTGTATAGCTTTAATTGTAATTTTAATTGTATTGTGCCCAGTTCATATGAAAGTAGGATTGCCCCTCGTTGTAAATTAGTAAATTAATAATTGTAAACTTTAGTAATTGCCCATTTCATATGAGTAGATGAATTAAAAGGAGTACGGGATAAACATTTGTTGTTGACATTGTTGTTGAATTATTTTGTTTAGTAAATGTTGGGTTGGTTCGTTTTAAAAGTGGCATGACCACTGGATTATTGTCCATATGGGGGTGAGATTTTTCAACTTTTTTTGAAAATTACTTTGTATATCGAACAATATATATATATATATATATATATATAGTATGATAATTAAATGAAACATACATGAAATTCACAATATATATATATACACCTGCATGTTGTTAGAAAGTCTTAAATGTAATTCTCACTTTATTCATGCCAAACCCGACTCTCTTATAAGATATGCATATTGTGATAAAATATAATGAGGATAAGAGACCTTTTTAGTTGTCACGGTCGTGGTGGGGGGAGGGGGGGAAGGGGTGGGGTGGGGTAGTGGGGGTGGGGTGTGGTGATAATATTATATCTGTACTAATAACATTTTTTTACAGCAAATGTCTCCTTCAGATATTAAGGGAAAGATGATGATGCTGTTTATGATGATGTCGTCTGGGCTCGGTGGTAGTGGAGGCGACGAGGGCTCTTCCGCCCCTAGGGTCCCCAAATATGGGAAATTTGGGATTACTGTCGAGAACAAATCGGAGATATTAGCGAGATCCCTCGTTCTGCTAAAGACGGTCATCGGCTCGGGGTTTATGAGTTGGAAGGAGGTGCCATATGAGCTCAAGTTAGCTATTTAGGCGGCACTATAGGTAATATATTTATATTTATATTTCAATTTCAATTTCAATTTCAATTTCGATTTCAATTTCAATTTCGATTTCATTTTATATTTATATTTATATTTATATTTATATTTATATTTATATTTATTCGCAACTAACATTGTATTTGTTGGACAGGAACAATTCAACTTAGATCCAAAGCTACGCGATCCCGTCTTGGAGCAGATTAGGGAGCAACTCAAGTCGTGGAAGAAAAATATGCGGGCACGGTACTTTAGGAAAACACGAGAGTCCATTATCCAATGGCGTGAATCCGTCCCCCCCAAGGAGCCGATCTCATTGGCACAATGGCCGAAGTTCATTGACAATGAGATCGAGGATCGATAATTGGCATCTCGCCAATCGGGGAGGGAAAATCGGGCAAAAAAGACGGACGTGCACTACTCCGGCCGGACCTCTTACGCCGAGGTGGAGCATAGGATGCAGGTAAGATTTAATTTTTCTATAACTACAGAAATATATTCTTCTTCATTATTTTACTTTGCGGGGCCGATACTAATTTTACTTTACTTTATTTTATTTCAGGGGGTAGGGAGTGGGCCAGGGGGTAAGCCACATAGGCTCGATACTTATGTGGCTCTTCGGACGAAGAAGGGGAAGGACAATGAGGTGTCCCCGAGCGTCGTGGCCACGATTGTAAGTAATCCGACAGTTTAATTTTTATTAATTACGTTATAATTTTTTAGTTTACTTATTTTACTAATCATGTGCTTTTTGTCGTTTCAGGCAAAGCTTAAGGAAGTGCATGAGTCGCAGTCTGATGCCGACAAGGCATCTTTGTCCACAGACGCACTCAGCTAAATGCTTGGCTCTGATCAGAAGGGGAGGACATGGGGGGTGAGCTCACGGGTGGCCAAATTTAGGATCATCGGATTGGAGACAAGCGACACCGGGTTGGCTCGAACGGTGGATTCACATGACGTGAAGCTGTCCTGTTTGGAGGCGACGGTCCAAGATATGTTCTCATTCATGAAGCGTACGTTGGGCGGAGACCGTAAAGGGAAAGGGAAAGGGAAGGAGAAGGTGGTGGAGGAGGAGGTGCGGGAGGATGAGCCTCAGGATGACGAGGATGTGTACCTCGCTTCTTCATCACCGACACGTGCGTACTTCGATGTTCCACTTCCTTATTTGGCTCCCTTTCCTAGACCGATGTCGACACTTGGTTGGCCGAGCGTGCTCATATTGAACGTATTTGATAGCATGCATATAGGGCGGGGGTTGATGGACCCGAATATCATCCAGGGTGGAATAGTATATGGACGTGTGCTTCAAGAGATGGAGTCCAGGGTGCTCGTCACGCATGTCATACCCGGGAAGGAGAACTCCCTATTGTGGTTGTACGAAAAATGCGGCACGACGTATATTAGTGGGTGCGTCAATTCGTATATCGTGTGTCCTACTCACCTCCTCAGTTTTAATAATACACCAGACATGTAGTGACATTGTTTTAAGTTTGAATTGAATTGTTTTAAGTTGTTACATTTGAATTATATCGTGATGCATATTGTCTCTATTTGAATGTATATTTGCATTATCTCTATTTTATTTGAATATATGATGTTTGAACAGGTACAACGTTGCTATAACAGGTACAAATATACTGTTGGGCAGTGGCAGTGGCCATACTGCCCTGCAGTTTTTTTTTCAATTCTGCCCAGAATTGTCACGGTCATTGACCGTGACAAACTCTTTTGAACAGAGCCACTACTTTGTCACGTTTGGAAACCGTGACTAAACGTGTCACGGTCATGGACCGCGACACGATCGTGACACAAAAAGCAATTTTGTGTCAAGGTCAATGACCGTGACACGACCGTGACAAAAAAGTTGTCTCGCCTCAAAATGTCACGATCATTGACCTTGACAAGTTGGATTTGTCAAGGTCAATGACCGTGACAATTCGGCAGATTTGGTGTAGTGATAATTCTTCGATGATTGTAGCGGTATACGACATACTAAATTGTGAACGGACAATAACATAATGTCCTTACAGTTTTTCAAACAAAATAAGAAGTGTTAGAGGGTCCCATGGCCCAATTAATAACCCTTAATGTTTAGTAGATTCGATGGCGTTCGGACAAATACATGTATTCCATACAAATGTATCTTTTATTATAATTTAACTTACAAATTTCAAACATTTCTTTACAAAAAAGGAATGCAAAAAGGCATGTTCATTTTTATAAAAATATTACCCATTTTTAATAAAATGCATGTAATTTTATAAATTGTTTGTACTTTATCATAAAAAAATTTAGCATTTTAAGCATTTCCCTACAACTAAAACATATGAAAAAAAAGCACATGCTTTTATATAGTATTAGTAAATTATACTTAAGAAATGTATCCAAAGATGCAACCTTGTCTTTTTTTCCCTTTTCATTATATCTATCGTACTTTTTGTTATATATAAATATGCAAACATCAAGTGTGTTGTCATGGCATAATTTTTGGAGATTTCACACTTGGTATCTTATTGTATTTATTTGCACTTTGATTCAGTAAAATTTATACGTGATTTAATACTTCTTTTTTTATGTTTGAGAGTTTAAGAGTTTTTGAAAATTTTAATTTAGTCTTTGGCGTTATCGAGAGTTTTGAGAAGTTTAGTTTGGTGTTTCTATTTGTTATGTTGACTATTTGTTTGAATCTTTCCAAATATATTAGTTATCAATATTGTGTAAGTGGTTTTTTTTATTTTGAGAATATAATTGGGTATAAATATTGTAAAGAGAGAAAAATAAAATAGGTGTAAATGAGTGGAGTATAATTTCAAAATCGCACATAAAAACATTGCAAGAAAGTGAAAAGAGATATAATTCAAAGACAAAAGATGATTATTAATCTTATTGTCAAAGGGGCTATGATATTGTGCTTTTGTGGTGGTTTAAAGCACAACCAATCGCAACGAGCATCGCGCGATGTGGAAAATAACATTTGTGAGACTTGGGCCGCATTGAGTGCTTTGATTGTGCACTTAGCATTTTACATGTGCGCATTGTCATTCGGAGCAATCGACATGATTTCGAACAGACATGATCGAGTAACTATTGAATCGCGCTCCTAAAAGGAAGTGACTCTTCATAAACAGTCACTAAAATGGCTATATAAAAAGTTTCGGCCTCTGTTTTGGATATTGAAAATTGCTATGTTCTCCTCTCTTTGTCTTTTACCATTTGGAATTATCAGGTTAACTTTTTGATTTAACCGTACATAGTTTGCATCAAATAAGGAACATAACTACATTATATCCTAAACACAAATTTGTACTATAAACCCCGTTGTCTACTCGCGGTTTTTAACCAAAGGAGAGGATATTGCCTAAAAGAATTATTGAGACTCTTTATAAATTCAAATTAACCATATAGATGTGTCTTTAATATCCCACTTTGATTTTTAAATATGCTTTATTTCTGGCACGTCTCATATTTCTTGATTTAATGATTTTTATATTGAATTGATGTTTAACATTTGGGCTGGGATCTGAATACATTCATTTCATAGTTTTGTTCCACTATTAATTGATGACAATAAAATGTATTTTTGTTTGCTAGACATCAATGATTTCAGGTAATATTTAGGGTGTGGAGCTTCTAATAGTAATATTTGTGAAAAAATGTTGAATAATCTTCAGTCACTTAAATCATTTCCCCTTCTTCCCTTCCCTTTAGTTCCTCCACCCATTTGTTTACTCTTCAAAACTAATGTTTTTTTTTATAATTTACTTACAATATTTTTTAAATTATGTACAATAGTTTTAACTACGTATACATAATTGTTTTACTATTTTTTTATAATTTCGTATAGTATTTTTTCAAAATAAAAAATGGTTTTTAATTTTTATTTTTTAAAATTTAAATATCGTTTTAACTATATTATATAAGTTGTTTTTTGAACAAATATAAATTTAAAAAATTTAGGAAGTATTTAAAAATTGCAGTAAAGAAAAAAATTATCTGCATGTTAGCTTCTCGAGCACTCACTTGAGATTCTCACCTCTCAACTAATGTGCATGCCTAACGCACCTCTAAACGCATTCTAATTATTCTATTACTCCTAACTAGACTGTAGACATAATCCTTCCAATTATTACCCACAATACCAACCCATGTTGAAGTTGTAAGGTTATATATACTTAGGTTATTTCGTAATACACACACACACACACACACACACACACACACACACACACACACACACACACACACACACACACACACACACTACAATTGACAGTTAAAGTAATGGGATTGATAACATGATTAAGAGATATAAAATTATCCGATTTTAGCCTTTTTATCCTACGCATACATATAGGTGATTTAATAAAGTAAAGTGTAAAAATCACAACCACAACGAATCGATGTACGAGGAAAACCCAAATGGGAAAAACCTCAGACGACTCGGCCTAGACAAATCCACTACAAATAGGTTTTACAAAGGACTCAAAAGGCTTACAGACTTTGACTCAATCACGACATGCTGATGTCGTCCTCTACTTTCGAATTTGTAGTACCCGAAGCTCCAACGAGGAGCTCAACACTTCTCGTGTCACGGTATCCATCGAAGCCCAAACTATCGTCTCCAATAAGCTTGAACACAGAAATCCACCGCAAGTGTACTTGTTGAATTTCAGGTTGATGGCATGGGGTTTTGGTTCAAAAGTTAAATTGTGTTGGAGAAGGATTTTTTTATCAAAAATGGAAGATATTAAATTTTTGCTCTCAAGAATATGTAAAACTTCCTTATAAAAAAGAACTAATTTTTGTCCATGTATTAAAACTCTAAAAGTAGTGGACCATGGCTTTTATTTAAAATAACTGCAGAAAAATAGTAAAAAAAATTCAAAACTCACAGATCTCATTCGAACGAGGTCGTTCGAATGACCTTTCGTTCGAACGAGATATCTAACGATAGTCGAGTATAAAAGTTACATAAGTCATTAGAAATCTCGTTCGAACGAGTTCATTCAAACGACATTTCTAATGAACTTCTAACAAGATACCAGTGCAGGCTAGGCTAGGTCGGTAGATCCAGGTCGTTCGAACGACCTGGAAAAACTTCGAATGAGATTTCCTTTTTCTTTAAAAAAGATTTAAAATTAATTTCAAAAATGTTTTTTATGAAAATTAATTAAAATTAATTTTTATGAAAATTACTCTTTATGAAAATTACTCCAACACATAAAAATTGTTTTGGTCATATACATTTTTAGGAGAGTGGAATTCAGATGCATATCGATTGTAGCTTGAACTTTGAAAACTCGATTATGTAAGGTTGTATTTAGTTTTATTAGAAATGACCCAAAAGAGTTTTGTCCAACAGAATGTTGCCAATACTACAAATAACTCGATTGGAAATTTTTCCTTCCAAATCTTTCCCTTCGGCTATTCCGGGACAAAATAAAATTTAAATAAATAAATAAAAAGACTGAATTTGCTAAGCCAACCGTCAAGCTGATTCTAAAGACCGTCCCAAAATCTCAAATAAAAAGTCAAACTAACTCGACTGACGGTGTGCTGCAGAAAAGTAGGCTATATATCCTACACACATGAAACAATAAATACATAAAATGCATGGGGGAATGGAGAATATAAATCAAGCGTTAACTAATCATGAGAATATAAAGCAAAGTAAATAATCATGAGTATAACATATATGTTAAATTATAAATAACTCCCCCTAAATAAGAACTCCCCCTTTCAGTGTTTCTCCCCCTTTTTGTCTGGAAAAGCCAAGGGGATATACATAGCCTGCATGGTTAGAGAAAATGATAGACATAGACAAGTATGAAAACAAATCCAAGATCCATATATGCAATAATTGAATAAACAGGAGAGAAATATCATTAACCATAAAAAATATCCATACATCAATAAAGATAATGAAACCAAACCATAAAAATAGTTACAAGTGAGAAAATCTAAAGAAATATGTTCCGCTCGCCCTCACAAGTACAAAAGATGAAATAAACTAAAACATAAAGGAAATCAAGGAGCAGGGGCATCAATTTGTGAATCATCTAGAAGGGACCCGGTACCGGATGAGCCATCTCCACGGTGCATCTCCATGCGACGGATCGCCTCAAGGTCCTTAAGAAGTAAAGAATCCTGACGCACTTGAGCTTTATCCCGACTTGCTTGAGCCTCCTCGCTACGAGCCTGAGCCTCCCTATGTGACTTCATATAAATTAAAAGCTTTTGCAGAATAGCCCGGCCTTGACGCTTGTCTTCCTGAATTTGATCCACCTGTGAATGCACAAAACTAAGATCCTCCGAATCAAGTGGTACGAGAGCATGAGAAGAGGAAGGTCTAGGGGTAGCATGAGATGTAGTGGTCTAGAGGGAGCAGGAGTGGAGGCAGTAGAGGATTATGAGGATACGAATTGAGAAGGAGTGAGTTGAGGAGTATCGGGGGTTAAGTGACCATGAGACCCACCAAAAGAGGACATATCAATTAATTGATAGCAGGTCACAGGGACATCAGTGGTAAGACGAGGGCACCTGACAGCAAGACAATGACAGGTAATGATAACAACAAAGGGAAGGGCTTGTCTAGCGGGACCAGAGGGGATGATTCTAACAAACTTAATGACAAGATAAATGAAGGCAGGTGGGTCGATGGCAGCCCTAATGCTAATGGCAAACACGAGGCCCACGTGCATCTTAGTGATTTGAGTGGTATTTTCACGTGGAATGAGAAGAGCACATACAATCCAATTTAGGACCAAAAAATCCAGATGTAAATTTTTATGAAAAATTATAACAGTGTCGGGTGGGGTAGTCCTACACATGGAGCTCATAATTAGAGTAGGGTCATGATGAGAATCGGGAGCCCAATGGTAGGATGAATTATTGACATGGGATTTTGTTCTTTTACTTTCAATTTTGATTTGTTTCTTTTGTTTAGTTTTGCAGATCTAAAGTGAAGGTTTCAAATGGATATTATACACCACTACACTAATCAGGTATACTATTTGGAATTCAGATTTTGTATCTAGATTTTATGCTATGTTTAGTCTCTTATTTCATTGTTGTTTGTTCATTGTTGTTTGCTCACATGACAATCAATAACATTAACCGAGAAGATTAATTGTATCTAATTTATATGGCTCAATGAGAAAATGATGTAAAACATTCAATATAGTTGTTTTTCATTTTAACTTTATGTGCTTGAAGATATATGTGTGATGAAACACTAAAGATTTTTTTTTATTTCTGTAGGTCATGGAAAAATTTAGCATGTTGGATGTGATTTTAGTCTTTAATACAACTCTAATTGAGTCTACTTTCTATTGTAGGTATAAATCATCTCTTAAATTATCTTTGTTCTATGTCCTCTTGAATCTTTGATCAATATATGTTTTTCAATCTTGAATTTCTATTTCTTTCAAATGTAAACTGCTCTAAGATTGTTCAATATGTTTATTTGGTTATTTACTTGAGCTGAAATTCCTTTTGTTGTCCCCCAAGTGTTTGGCAATAGGTTAAGATGCGCATTCTTATTCATTGGATCCTCTAATTTTTTTTTCGGGTTCAAGCATTCACAGGTTTAAAGGTTCTCACTCTGACGAGGTATACTCTTAGGTCTTTATGTTTTTTTTTTGTTTTTTTTGTTAGATTCTTCTACATTTGTGTTGTTGTGTCAAATTGAATGTCACAGTTTTTACTGATGAGGTCAAATTGATTTTAGTCAGCAACGATGATTTCTGAGGTATAGACTTTTTCCATTTGGGATGTGGTATCAAATTGAATGTACAGTTTTTACTAATGTGATTGAATTGATTTTGGCCAGCAATGATGATTACTGGAAATTTCCCAGGATAAGTTGTTATTGAAGGTTATCAAAGGTAATCTCTATTTATGTCCTCTCTTTACTTTTAAACTCGATGAGTCTCTATTTTGTTGATTTGGTATTTACGAATTTGATTTTGTTCCTTTTGTATCTCCCACATAAATGGCTCTCATGTGTTTGAGCATATCCCCACTTGATCAAGTGATCTCCCTGTCACTTTTTGATTGTATTTCTCCTATTTTATAAAAGGAGGTCCATTCCATACCATTACCGAACCACTTATACATTATGGTACCTTGAAGAAAGTATTTTGTTAAATTCTCGCTTCAATATTGGATTATGTGTTTTATATTTTTGTTTAATTTTATGTTTCTTCGTAATTATAACTTGCAGAAATGCTAGATGTATCCAAAAGAACAGTTGAATCAGGACGTGTGGTAGAGGTAAGCATGGTCATTTCACTACATGAAATGTCTGGATCATCGTTCTCTTGAACCTTGACTAAACAACATGAAATATTTGCTCTCATTAATACTACCATAACATAAAATTTTGGACAAAATGATAGCTAAATTGTTGTTTCTGAGATCGTGTTCTAGTAAAATGTGGATCACAATGGTTCATGGAAGTGTAAGAAGTGTTATGAAGAAATAAAACCCATACTGCCTAATACTCGCACACTAAATTTTTAAGTTTGAAATATGGGTGAAATTTATGTACATTGAAATCGTGAATACAGAGTTGGTGGTTGGCTAGTAGAAACTGGAAAAATGAGGGTGACTATAACTTAAAATCATTAAATGTGGAGCCTGCTACCATTTTATCTATATGCAAGTTTGTATGTTAATCTACCTATTCCTACTTTTTTGCAGGACAAAATCTGTTGCACCGGACTCTATTTTTTTTCATTTTTATAGCTACGCTTTCTATTATATACCCCTATCTTTGTTCTCCCTCTTCACCATTTTTACTGGTATACAAAATCTGCTGCACCAGACTCATTTTTATTTTAAATCCACTTTGCTAATTTATCCGTCCTATTTTTCTTTTTGGACGACCAAATTACAAAATCATGGTGTATCCTTAAAAACTGATGTTTTCAAATAGGACCAAATTACGAGACATTCCACTATACCGATCCTCTTAGTTTGGCTGCCAAACACATGGAACACCCGCCATGGAGCTCTCCGTAATGATCCGGTTGGTTTGGCCTTCGGTATGCCAATATTATTTAGGTAAGTTAGTGTTGTACTTTTCATAAAGGGTCGTAATATAATTGTTACATATCATCTATACTGCCGAACAAGGCTTATTCATCAAGTGTATATTTGTGGATTCTGCAATAATAATGATCTGTTGGAATGACATATGTAACTTTCCATCTAAATGGAGAAAGATGACTCCCATCATTCTTCAAACAATACACGTTGGCAGCACCCTTATGAGGTACTTAAAAGACTAAATTTTTTAGCTAATGCAATCACCAGACCATTTTCATAGATTTGAATTATATAAAAGACAAATCCATGCCTGTTAGACCTCCAAAGAACTGCTAGATATGACTACCAATTGGACCCTGAATAAATAAGTGATTCAAGTCTTCTAAGTCCATGTTACAAAATTTACAAACTATTGTAATTTTGATTCCCACTTTCTTGATATTTTCCTTTAAAGGCAATATATCCTTTAGGCATCTCCACGTTTGAATGGACATTTTAAGGGAAATATAAGAATTCTAAGATGATTTAAACACCACTGATTGATGCCTTATTTGATTAATAATATTTAGTTATGGATCGAAACTTTCCCCCTTCAAACTCTATTATATACTGCTCCACTTGGTCTAGAAATTTTTGAATAATTTTCATAGCCATGGAACCCCTTCCAGTAGATAAATTTTCATAGCAGCAGTATATTTGTATTTGATTCAGTACACTATTGGGATTGAGTGTACACATACACTGTTGGGATTGAGTGTACAAATATACAGTGTTGGGATTGAGTATTCACAGGTATGTGTACACTCATTTTTCCCCATTTGTCGTATTCCCATTATAAGGTAGTAGTGGTACAATATAAACCAATATCTCCTATCCTCATCTCCCTTCCTATGTGAACTGAAATGCGCCAAAAATTCTTAACTTTCGATCTTTGCTCAGCTGAACTGAAATGCTCATGTCGGGCTGGTATGGATCGCACGCCTCCGAACTGGCATGGATTTGATATTTACCTTTTTTTTGGTAATTTACACACACACAACACCAATACATATAAAGATTAACACACACACACACACACACGCACACATACACATACACATACATATTGATAAACTCCACTGAGATATGTATGGAACTAAGTTTTATTTATTTATTTATTTTGATAACCTTCTTAAATAGGCTTATATATATAGGAATCGATATTCATATCTGTGGCTCCACCTCTCAGAACGGTTGTTCGGATAACAGGAATTAGTATTCATATTTTTAGAATTAGTGACCTCCAACTATCAAAGCCTCTAACTGGATAGTTTTATGGATATAGGTTTTTTGATCGGATGTGAAGCCTTAGGTTCCTTACATGTAGGTTTCTTTTTGATAATGTGACCGTGATTTTTCCTTTCTAAGTTTAGAGATGTTTTAATTTGATTGAGAATCTTCGTTTAAAATGATGTATACTAGCTGTCATTTTTAGTCCTTTTGACTATTCACAACCAATGAGAGGTATGAACAGGGGATGTGCACCCTTTGTTTGGAAAGTGCACCCTTTGTTTGGAAAGTTCACCCTATGTTTATAATTTTTCATTTACTTATCAGTAATGATAATTGCGTGGCCCATGCTTACACAAATTTATTTAGGAGGTTGCAAGTCATTCAATGTGCAATATCATGGAAGAATTTATACATAAGATTAAGCTGCAGCACAGAGATGCAATGGGAATGAACATGGTCTCAAAAGGGGTCCAAAACGTGCTCAATTTCATTCAGAATGATTTTTTTTATACATGGATGTCATAGGCATCTCGGGTAGTAGAATCTACTGAATTACTTTTTTTATTATGCTTTATAACTATATACAGTCTATTGTTCTAAAGTTGAGTAATTTTTTGAAATTGCCCTTCTTCCAAGTCGTTTTGTATAGGGAACTAAATCCACAGCTAAATGAGTTTTGTCAACTTGAAAGTTTCGCTCAAGGTAAATTAACATATTCCTTCCATCCCTGTGCTAATTTTTGGTTTGTGGCTCTAATAATGATTTAAATTCAAGATCTACGAATCTATAGTTTTATTCTTCACTAAATAATTGGAGCAACAAAAATTCAAGTGCGCTCATGCTCACCATATCTTTTGAACCAATTTACTTTCAACACTGGCCTGCTGATAGTGTGATTTAGTGTATTAAAACATGATTTTTCATTTTTAACTAATCTTTTTCTTTCCCCTTAGTAAAGGCAATTTGGGAATGCAACCCAGCAATCGCCATCCAGGGTATGATAAGCCGGGGGATGCTATCACCAACCCAACTCCACAACCCATCACAGTTGATAAAAAAACTCAACCTCAAGCTAAGGCAACTCAAGTGGAGCCTGACCATCTGAATTGGTTGCTCATCAAGTGGCTCATTTGAGCATCTTTTCCTACTATACTCAACTCATAATTTGTTAGAATTCAATTACAATTAAGAGCATGACACAGTTATGTGACATAACGTAAGAAGTTTGTATTCCTTGACGAAGTCCCACATTATGTTTACTTTTTATTGGTCATCACATTAAGTTTACTCTGTAGAGATATACATTGTGAATAGAATTTTGTGCACTTGAGTAAATTTTGTCATAATTGTTATACATCCAGATGCTGAGGTCCTTGATGACATTACTGGAAAACTAAAAGAGTATGTGCTAGAATATACAATCAGTTTTCCTGTGCAATGATACTTTGAACTCAATATATAGTATTATGTATCATAACTTCTTTAGTCTCTCAATAAATTTTGAATTCACATCACAAGAATCATACATCAACAGTGCACTTGGTGTTTTTTTGCTTCCTACTACCATCATTGCACCACATGCTGACATCATAGCTAAGGGGAGTTTTCACGGGATTTCAAATATAGCATTTGTAATCACTTTAGCTAGAGCATCATTAGTGTCCAACACAGACTATTTTTACATTATATGCAGGAAACATAAAGTTTTCACATAATCTACAAATGTATATGCAGTCTAGGGATCACTACAATTTGAAGTCCGAGTTTCAACACAGAAATGTCGAGAATAAGGTCAATTGCATTGAAAGCCAGCCAGAGGTGGAAGTGGTGTTGGAAAAGCATGTTTTCTTGATAGTGGGAGACTACTTTTTTAGCACAAGAGCTCACTGATTTTGTTTTATTCTTTAAGAGTCATATTGTCATGTACTTTTTAAACCCATATTCCCATGATGTGTTAATTGTTTTGTAGTCTTTTTTTGTCTTGCCTTTGTAATTAATGGCTCAATTTTTGCCATCAAATTTTTGTTAAGAACATAATGAAAATGCTATTTCTGTATTTAATCCAATTTATGAAATAATTTCCTTCTTTGCAAAGACTAGTCTACAGTGAGATTAGTCGATCTCTGTTTGTTATGACTTAACACTATTGAGGTTTAGTACAAACAAGTAACGATCCCCCTCAATGAGTCCATATTGACATAACAGTATGTTGTGTTATATGTGATTTGTTATTGACATGAGTTTTTTGGTAGGCCATGTAAAGATGAAAATAAGGGAAATCAAAATCAAATGGGTTCGTAAAAAAGCTTTTTGACTTAGTTTGTATGACGGTGTATGTATGTACATACATAATAACGATGTGTGTATATAAATAAAAAATTCAGAAATTTTTCTTTTTCTAAACTAATAGGTTCACACCATAGGTTATTTCAAAAATTGTTTATCCATTGTGAACTAAATAAAATATGTGTGGTCCTATCAGTGACGTACACTTCCGAAAATTAATGTCGATAAAATAATTTTGTTGGGGGAACGAAATTGTTTTCATATCGTAATTACGTAGTTTCGAATCTTTTTGTCATTTTGCACTTAGGTATTTTTTGGAAATTTTCATCATGCCTTTAGGCACCGGCATTCCCTATATATATATATATGTATATATATATACACACACACACACTACAAAGGCACCTCCAGACTCGGCTACTGTGACCTTATACTCTGCTATAAGGTCCCGGTACATCTCACACTGAATAAGGACAATGGGTTCGTAATCTCCCGCGAACCATAAATTATAAAACACACATATTGGAGGTGAACATAATTCCAAGCCTATGGGCTATGAACATACCTATGCACCCATATGACCGTCATCACTATCATTCTCACAGATAGCCCATACATAGGTTCCATGCTCTGAGGCACAAGTGAAATATCCCCCCGAAGGGTCCTTAAGATAGGACTGTCCCTTATCTTAAAACATCCCGTGATAGAAACAATAGTAGGTATGTCATACACAATAAATATAACTATAGGCATTCATGCAACCTGTCAAGTTCATTTGGTATACACACAACCCAAATATTTAAATTACACATAGTATTACTCTCATTATTACTTGCATTCTTCTTACTAAATTACGAATACTCTCTCACTCGTAATTTTCGGGGATAACTCGTTGGTCCAATTATCATAACGTATTATACCCAATTTATTCCCCAATAATCCTTCACTACCCTAAAATCCAGTTTATACTGCTAATCATCACTCTTAGATGAATATGGCACCCATAATTGAAAAAGAAGAAATTTCCCAAAAATTAGAATGTCGTTCGAACCAGAAGCTATCTCATTTGAATGAGATAGAACGTCATTATATTGACATCATCGCGCCATAAGATACCTCGTTCGAGCGAGACCCATTCTTGTTTGAACAAGAATACACTATTTCATCTCCAGCCTCTAACTGTTGCGTTTTCAATCCATTAACACCCTAAAAACCTCTAGAGTTCAGTCCCAAATTTTCCCTAGTCAATTCCAATCTATATTTCCACAAGAAGGAATGATTTCTAATATCCTAAAATCATTAAATCTTGAATAATTAACCCTTAATTCCAAAATCCCCAAATTCAGATTCATAGAACCATAATTCATAAACTTTGAAATTAAACATTCTAATCCCAGAATTAATCATCAATAATCATCATAAATTCGAGGTTACTCTACTCACTACATGATCAATTAATCTCTATGTCAAATCAATCATAATATATCCTTTAATCATAAATTTTTCATCAACTTATATGTAATTCAAGGGGGTTCACTACCTACTCTAACATGAATATTTTTAATGCTAAAATAAATCAAGATTTAAACACTTGCCTTACGGAAGACCGTCTAATCCTTTGGTGTTGTTGGTATGGTTGTGACCCTCATTCTCCGATCTACACGTTGGTGGTCTCGATGGTTGAAAAGGTGCACTCGTGATGGCTCTTCCCTAGAACTTCTTATCCTCTTCTCCCCTTTTTGTTCTCTCTTTGTGTCTCACTGGTTCTCACATATGATAACCTATTCTCACCCACATAGGAGACCTTTTATTTCTCTAATTTTCTTCCTTTATTTTACTCCAAAATTTAAAATTACCAAAACACCCTCCCATGATGCCGGTTCAGCCTAAAACTTCCCCGGAACCTAAACTAAACCCACACGTAGACTTTTCTGACCATCTCGACCCTTTCGAACTCAATGGCGCACTCGAAACAACCATTTGAGCAACTTATAAATAATTTTCTTTTATTTTCATTAATTAAATCCCGACAAGACTGACAAGCGCGTCCCAACTTAATTTACATAACTATGGTATTTTTCACTCACGACAACTTTAATATTTTCATAATGATATATTACTTTACTCACTAAGTAATATTCAACATAATTCTCACCAATAAATACTAACTCTCATCACGTTAGTCATTATTTAATTAAATCTAGATTATTATAAATAAACTCTCATCACGTTAGTAATTATTTAATTAAATCCAGATTAATTATAAATAAATTTCCCATTTAAATTAATTAATCCCATAATTAAAATAAAATCTTTCACAAATATGAGGTAATACATACTCCCCCCCTAATAACGAAATTTCGTTATGAAATTCGAAAAGAGTAAAAATAAAGGTATACCTGGTAGGAACAAGTCTAGATATTTGTCGCGCACCTCATCCTCGCGCTCCTAGGTAAATTCCTTAACATTATGATGCTGCCACTGAACACGTACTAACGGCACTACCTTTGACCCCAATTTCCTCTCTACGTTATAGGCTATATCCATTGGCCCCTCTTCGTAGGAACTATCAAGCTGTACGTCAATCTCCTCTAAAGCAAAATGAGCGTGGTCCAAGTCATCCCGAAGATATCTCCTCAACGAAAAAATATGGAACACATCATGAATCATATGCAAGTACTCCAGTAACCCAAGCTTGTAAGCTACTGCCCCAATTAGCTCAATAATAGGGACTGGCCCTACGTACCTAAGTGCCAACTTCCATTTTTTCCCAAATCGCATTATCCCCTTCATAGGAGATACTCGTAATAATACCCGATCCCCCACAGTGAACTCCCTGAAGAATCTCTTAGAATCGGCATAGCTCTTCTGTCTATCCTGAGCAACTCAAGTACGGATCTGAATCAACTCAATCTTAGTCGAGGTGTCCTGGATCACCTCTGGCCCAAGTAACTTGTTATCCTCCACCTCGAGCCAACACACTGGAGAACGACTAGTAAAACTATATAACACCTCAAATGGAGCCATGCCAATAGTAAACTGGTAGGAGTTATTATAAGCAAAATCCATAAGTGGGAGGTACTGCTCCCAACCCCCGCCAAAATCAAGGATACACATTCGCAACTTATAACATCTGATTTTTTTCTCTGTCCACCCATCCGTGTGCGGGTGATAGGCCGATCTCAATCGTTACTCCGTACCCATGGCCTCCTGGAAGCTCTCCTAAAATCTGGACACACAAATCTTGTCCTGGTCAGACAAAATATCAAGGGGCACCCCATGGAGTCTTACTATCTCGACAATGAAGATATGAGTGTACTATCCCATAGTATAGTCGGTCCAGACTGGAAGAAAATGATCCACCTTGGTCAATCGATCCACAATCACTCATATGGAATCATGACCCCTCTGCGATGTAGGCTGCCATGTACTGAAATCCATGGAAATGCCCTCCCATTTCCACGTAGGGATGTCTAACGGTTGTAGGAGCCCTGACGCTCTCTGGTGGTCCACTTTTACCAACTAACTAGTGGCACATGTAGAAACAAACTCGGCGATGTCCTTTTTCATTCCACTCCACCAGTACTGTCGCCTCATATTGTAGTACATCTTATCCCCTCCGGGATGTACCATAAATTATGAACAATGTGACTCCTCCATCACTGCATGTCATAACTCCTCCCCCTATAGAACTACTAGTCTACCATTGAAGCGTAAGCCCCCATCTGAGGTCACAGAATATGAGTCTACCTCCTCGACTAGAAGCTGTACAATCTAATCCTGACAGAATGAGTCTGCTGTCTGAGCCTGTATCACCCAAGTAACGATCTCGGGTATAACCATCACCACTAACATGAATGAGCGGCCAACCGCATCCTAATGTCCCAGTTTCTTCCTTTTCTCATTCCACACCTCGTGTGGTACTGAATGTCGAACTGATAGTCCTTCATAAATTTAAACCACCTTTGCTGACGTATATTCAATTCCCGCTACGTGAACAGGTAATAAAGTGACTTGTGATCTATGAATAGGCAAAATTTCTCCCTCAAGAGATAATGTTTTCATACCCGAAGTGCGAACACGACTGCTGCTAACTCCAAGTCATGGGTGGGGTAACTCCTCTCATGAGGCTTAAGCTTATAGGGAGCATAAGCTATAGCCTTATCCTCCTGCTAAAGCACACCCCCAAGTTCAAGTAAGGATGCATTAGTATAAACCAGGTATTCGACCCCTGACTTGGGTAGTGCTAGAACTGTTGTTGAATTCAGATTGTCCTTCACCTCATCAAAAGCCAACTGGCAGGCATCATCCCATATAAATGGAACCCCTTTACGAGTCAAATTTGTCAATGAACTCGCTATCTTCGAGAATCCATGGATAAATTGCCTGTAGAATCCATCCATCCCCAAGAAACTACGTATTTATATCGGCATTGTGGTATGTCCCCACTCCCTCACCGCTGACACCTTTCCCGGATCTACGGATATCCCTTCTTCAGAAATAATGTGCTCTAAAAACTGAACCTCTCTCAGCCAGAACCCACACTTCTCATATTTCGCATACAACTCGTGCTCACGTAGTATTTACAAAACCAGCCTCAAATGCTCAGCATGCCCCTCCTCAATCTGGGAATAAATTAGGATTTCATTAATGAAAATAATGAGAAAATGATCTAAGAACTCTCTGAACATCCTGCTCATTAAGTCCATAAATATGGTCGGTGCATTTGTTAGCCCAAATGGTATAACCCTATACACATAGGATCCATATCTCATCAAGAAGTAAGTCTTAGGCATGTCTTTCTCTCTGATACGTAACTGATGGTATCCCGACCTTAAGTCTATCTTCGAGAAATAGGAAGCACCCATCAAATGGTCGAATAGGACATTGATTTGGAGCAACGGATATGTATTATGTATCGTGACCTTATCCAACTCTTGATAGTTCACACACAATCGTAATGAACCATATCTCTTCTTTACGAACAGTACGGGATCACTCCAAGGCGAGGTACTCCTGTAGATGAAGACCTGACCCAACAACTACTCGATTTGAACCCGTAGCTCCTTCATATCCGTCGGAGCCATACATAAGGTTCACGGTCTCTCGATCGAGTTCCTGGCGCTAAATATATAACAAAATCTATCTTCCTCGTGGGCGGTAGCCTTGGTATGTCCTAAAATACATTAGCGAACTCACGAACAACCAAAATCGAATCAAGTGGTATCACCACCCCCTTAGACGTCTCCTCTTGTATATAATATAAATGGGTGGGTGAACCCCCCTCCTTGCGAGGCATAACCACTAAAAAGATCTCCTGACCCGGTACAAAAAACATAATACTATGACTATAGCACTCAATCATTTCCATATACATAACTTTCCAATCCATCCCGATAAGAGCATCATACTCGTGCATATCTAAGACAAGCATATCGATCGATAAGATCAATCTCCCAATATCTATTCCCACTCCCCGATATATAAAGAATATCAATGACCCATAGCCTAACAGTTGATGCTAGTTACCCAATCTCCCAATCTCTATGCCCAATCTCTATGCCAAAAATAAAACATCTCCCTGGAAAGTGTCCTCCCCTCTGCCCCGACCTTGATGGTAGTTACCATCCTTCCCTTGTCCCTGCTGAAAGCGCTGGTGACCTTGTTGGCCCTGTTGGATAGGCTGGCCCTGATGGTCGTGTCTAAAACCCCCCTGTCCCTTCCTGTAGTCACCTGATCTGAGCCTCTTAGCAGTGTCCCCCTGATGGGAACTTTGCTCGCCCGATCTCTACTGACCCTGAGTTGGGTGTGCCCTACTGGAACCATTACCTCTGTCCTACCTTTCTGGCAGTGTAGTAAGGCATCGTTAAGTACATCAATATATGTACCTAATGAAATATTACCAAAAGGTGATGACGAATCCTCCAAGTCAAGCCGCCCATAAACATCTAAATTTTCTTCCCCTTAGTAGGTACCTCATCTAGCACTAGATTAATCAATCTCTTAAACGCTTCCTCATACTCCGCAACGAACTTCCCCTCATGGGTGAGATCCAGTATTTTTTGCCTCATCTCATTCTGAACAACGAAAGGGAAATATTTACGGTCAAACAGCATCCAGAAGTCCTGAATAGTCATGCTGTCTCTCTCCTCAGTAGTGGTAATAGACTCCCACCACTGTAGTGCCACTCCCACTAGCTTAAAAGTAGCTAGTATTTGCCTCTGAACCTCAGTACACTCGTACATCCTTAAGTGCCGCTGAATGTCCTTCTTCCACTGGCTTGTCACTACAACATCTGAACTCTGTGCGAACTCTGGAGGATGTACCTTCTGGAAGGCATCTTTGACTCTATCCCAAGTAGAAGGGAATACGTGAGCTGGTGTCTGTGACACTGCCGGTTCCTGGGGTGAGGCCTGCTGTACTACGGCCAAAGCTATATTTACCACATGTGCTGCGATAGCTACAACCTCCGAAGCATTCATCGTGCCTTGGGCCAGGGTTGGCTGGGGCTTGGGTTGGGCATTCCTAAGAGCTCGTTGTGCACGTCTGGAAGGCATCTGAAATGATATAGAAGATTTATAAGTCCACAATAAATATCTCAAATAGCAAAAGACATTAAATGCATAATTAATGAATACAGCAGTCCTAAATATAGGGCTCTATATATAAAAAAAAGCTACACTAGAAGCATAATAAGTCGTACAAATCCTAAAGGACTTTAGATCCTGATGCTCTGATACCACCTGTGACACCCCACCTAATTAAATACTGAGTGATATTTCCTTTATTAAATTAAATCAGAATATCCAGTTGGTTCAAAATGTGCATTACTGTCGCAAACTTTATTATTCATACAAACCACCTAATATTTAAAAGAGTTGATGTCAAAATTTTATCTTTTAATTAATATAAACCAAATTAACTAATAACTAAACATTCACCATTCAAAACATTCTCATATAAAATAAATGGAATAATAAATGTGACATGAGTGAACACTTCCAGCCTAAAAACTAAATGTAATAATCCTATGAAATAATCCAACAACTGAAAGGAGTAAAATGACTAAATCCACAATCTCTGAATGTCTAAATAGAAAAGGGGCAACATGCCCTAACATAAGTAAATAACTCGAGATGAAGAAATTATTATCATGTAGGCACCTATTACCGAGGTCCTGTAACTTCAACAACAGCGACAACACATCAAATGAATGTAACTCCTATGCTTGGTGTCCCTGTGGCTGGGAACCTAAATAATTTGACAAAAGGAAAGAGATTTGATATAGACGAGTCAAAGACCGAGTGTAAAGTATTTAAAATTTTTAGCAAATATTTAAAATTTCACTAAAGCTAAATATTATGCGCATGTTAGTTTTTCGACCACTCACTTGAGATTCCCACCTCTAAACTAATGTGCACGCCTAACACACCTCTAAACCCATTCTAATTATTCTATTACTCCTAACTAGACTGTAGACATAATCCTTCTAACTACTACTCCTAATACCAATCCGTATTTCCCATGCAATACCATGTTAAATGTTTCTACAACTATTATCTTAAGTTGGGAAGTATTCATAAATCAAGTTAAGTATTCATTTACTTAAGTTATTCAGGAATTTTCATAATATTTATTATCCACATAATATCACACAGTAAGTAACATTACATATAAATATATATACAGTCCTGCCCTTGTGCGGACTAGTTCGCATTTTAAAAGTGCGGACCAAACATGTGTCACCTGGTGGTGAGCCTAGAAAAGAGAAAGAGTGTGCCTATAATTTAGGCAATAGTTTCTAGGCGTACCATTTGGTGACACATGCCCGGTCCACATTTTTAAAATGCGGACTAGTCCACACAAGAGCATTATATATAATCCTGGTACATCTCCCACTGAATAAGGACAATCGGTTCGAAATCTCCCACAAACCATAAATTAAAAAAAACATATTGGAGGTGAATATAGTTCCAAGCCTATGGCCTACGCACATACCTACACACCCATATGACTGTCATCACTACCATTCTCATAAGTAGCCCATACCTAGGTTCCATGCTCTGAGGCACAAGTCAAATATCCCCCCGAAGGCTCCTCAAGATAGGACTACCCCTTGTTTTAAAACCTCCCATGAGAGCAAGTATGGTAGGTATGTCATACACAGAATAAATATCACTATAGGCATTCACGTAACCTATCAAGTTCATTAGGTATACACATAAACCAAATATTTAAATTATACGTAACCTCGTTACTACTTGCATTATACTTACTAAATAAGAATACTCTCTCGCTTGTAATTTTTGGGGATAGCTAGTCGCTCCAATTATCATAACGTATTATACCTAATTTATTCCGCAATAATCCTTCACTACCCTGAAATCTAGTTCATACTGCTAATCATCACTCTTACATGAATATGCCACCCAGATTTGAAGCAGAAGAAATTTCCCAGAAATTACAATGTCATTTGAACTAGACGATATCTAGTTTAAACGAGATAGCACGTCGTTAGAAAGACGTCATTGCGTAGGATTCCTCGTTTGAGCGAGACCCAATCTCGTTTGAACGAGAATACATTGTTTCGTCCTTAACCTCTAACTGTTGCGTTTTGCATCCATTAACACCCTAAAAACCTCTACAGTTCAGTCCCAAATGTCTCCCAATAAATTCCAATCTATATTTCCACAAGAAGGAATGATTTCAAATATCTTAAAAGCATTAAATCTTGAATAATTAGCCCTTAATTCCAAAATCCCAAATTCAGATTCATAGAACCCTAATTCATAAACATTCAAATTAAACCTTCTAATCTCAGATTTAATCATCAATAATCATTATAAATTCGAGGTTATTCTTCTCACTACATGAACATTTAATCTCTATGTCAAATCAGTCCTAACATATCATTTGATCATAAATTTTTCATCAATTTATATGTAATTCAAGGGGGTTCACTACCTACATTAACATGAACATATTTGATGCTAAAAGAAATAAAGATTTAAACACTTTCCTTACAAAAGACGATACGATCCTTCGGTGTTGTTGGTATGGTTACGACCCTCGTTCTCCGATCTACATGATGGTTGTCTCGGTGATGGAAAAGTTGCATTCGTGGTGGTTCTTCCCTAGAACTTGTCTTCCTCTTCTCCCCTTTTTGGTCTCTCTTTGTGTCTCACTATTTCTCATTGATGATAACCTATTCTCACCCATATAGGAGTCCTTTTACTTCTCTAATTTTTGTCCTTTATTTTACTCCAAAAATAGAAATTATCAAAATGCCCTCCCGGGATGCCAGTTCGACCTAAAACTGCCCTGGAACCCAAACTAAACTTCGGGATAGACTTTTCTGACTAACTCGATCCTTTCAGACTCAATAGCATACTCAAAATGACCATTTGAGAGACGTAGAAATAATTTTATTTAATTTTCATTAATTAAATCCCGACACGATTCACACGCGCGTCGAAACTTAATTTTATAACTGTCGTATTTTTCACTCACGATAACTTTAATATTTTCACAATCATATATTAATTTAATCACTAAGTAATATTCGACATAATTATCACCAATAAATACTATGTCTCATAACGTTAGTAAATATTTAATTAAATTCGGATTAATTATAAATAAATTTCCCATTTAAATTATTTAATCTCATAATTAAAATAAAATCTTTCAAAAATACAAGCTATTACAGTTATAAACTTCTAAAATTTATTAATTTAGGACTCCTTAAATTTTCTATTCCATTCAACTTTTAACTTTAATATAAATATTTTTGCGTATGAAAAGAAAAATAATACCAGGAAGATATATTTTTTGAACCATTTTTAACCCATTGATGCAACAAGTACAACATTGGGCGGCGTTTATAGTTAACATGGATTAATTATAAAAATAACTCAATATGTAATTAACACATCACTAGGTAAAAAAAGGTTTAAAAAATAAATCTCCCTAGTATTGCACTACCAAATTACAAAATAAAAAAAATCACAAAAAAACTGTTGAGAATCCTAAAAGAATAATCACTACTTTCCAAAGTCCTAAGAAAATTAAAATGAATTATAGGACCTTTTGAGTCTCAATTAGCATTCCCATTACATCCAATTCTATTACCCGAAACTCTACTTTTGTTTGAGTGACAAATATGGTGGCACTAAAAAATTTTTAAAAAAACCTCCCATAACATCAAATAAAAACTATTGATTAATATAAAAATAAAAAATAAAAACATTAAATTACGTCGAATTTACAACACTATTTACCCACCGAATATTCAAGTTTGAAACTTTACTTAGATGTGTTAAAATCCCATAAAAACTAGGATCATATATCGAATAGTCACTCGAGTATATTTTAATGCACATTATGTCCAAGTCTTTTTATTTTGTTCCAAAAAGTTTCTCACCTCATAAAAACACTTATAAAAAAGTACACACGCAAACCAATTTATTCACTTCCCTCCCCCCCCACTGTTTTAGCTTTGACAATCTTCATCGGAGCTACGAAGACCCCATCTCTGATGAGGGTCGCAGGAGCTCTGGCACTAGGGGAGCGAGTGTTGGTGTGTGGGTGGAGGGAAGTGGGGATACGACTATCACGAACCTTGAAATATAAGTGAATATTGGGTTCATGAGTGTTTGAGGGACTAAATAGGTTAAACTAAAAATAAGTGCCTTTTTAAAAATATATATATTTATGTTGGATATTATTTGGTAATTGACCCTAAGAACTAACCGAACTAGAAAATTGATTAAAATATATGTACTCATTAAGGAGAATGGGGTTCGACGATCGGTGGTGTCGGTGGATCAGGAGGTGTGTATCGATGGCTAGGTTCCTAGTTCTGCTTAATTGTGTGCCTGAGGTTTTTTTTTGAGCTCTCATGGTCTTCATCATGGAGAACTTTTATCCCCTTTCCTGTTCATTTTGGTTATGGAGGCATTTAGTCAGATGCTGAGGAGGGTGGTCGAGCATGGTTGGATTAGGAGTTTCACTTTTGGGACTAAGGGTCCTAATAGGGTTACGGTTACCCACCTTCTGTTTGGGGATGATGCGATCATTTTCAATGATGTTGATCAGAGGCAAGGGCGTGCATTGAAATTACTCCTTATATATTTTGAGGCAGTGTCAGGTCTTTGGATCAATGCGGGAAAGTGAAAGGTAATTCCGAATAGTTGGGGAGGGAGTTTGTGGAGGCATTAGTCAAAATCCTAGGTGGTAGGAGTGGGTCCTTCCCTAATACTTATCTTGTCATGCCTCTTGGAGCTAAGTATAAGTGTACTACAATTTGGGACCTGGTGTTGGAGAGAATGCGTAGGAGGCTGGCGAGGTGGATTAATGGATTTCTTTGGAAAGAGGGGAGACTGACATTTATTAAGAGTAGCCTGCCTACTTATTTCATGTCCATTTTTCCCTTGCCTAGGGCAGTGCGTATACAAATTGAGAAACTCATGCGTGCTTTTATGTGGAGAGGCACTGAGGATAGTTTAAGCATAGTCTTATAGAATGGGAGGAGATGTGCAAGCCAACGAAGGAGGGTGGGGCAGTCATGAGAAACTTAATAATTTTAATAGATCTGTGTAGGGAAATGGTTGTGGAGGTTCTCACAGGAGGAACACATGTTGTGGATAAGAGTTGTAAGAGTGAAGGGGGAATCCTCTCAGTGGGGGTGGGGGCCAGAGGTGGGGAAATTTGCTCATGACATAAGTTTGTGGAAGCATATAGCGAGGGAGTGGATGGATTTTTGGACTAAAATGAAGTTTTATTTAGGGAGAGGTGTCAAGATCAGATTCTAGAAGGATAGGTGGGGCAAACATGGGTCCATTCAGTAGCTCTTCTTAGGATTTTCAACCTAGGAGGGAACTAAGATGGGTTGGTGGCTAACCACATGACTATTAGCAAGGATGGTGTGATGTTGAATCCATAGTTTAGAATAAGGTTTTGGGACTGGGAGCTTCAGGAGGTGGATTTATTTTATGAGTGGTTGCGTATGGCCCCCCGTTTGATAGTTAGGTAGGACTCCTTGCGGTGGAATGGGGGAAGGTCGGGGGTGTTCTCGCTCAGAGGCAACTATTCGATTCTAAGTGGTAGTGGGGGCCCGCTTCCTTTGGAATAATATTTGGAAGGTGAAAGTGTCGCAGAAGGTTTGATTCTTTGGGTGGACTGTGTCTAGATGGTCCATTCTGATGCTTGAGGGTCTTCAGAAGAGAAGTTATCGTGTGGTTAGTCTTCGTTGGTCATGTAAGCAGGAGGAGGAGAATACCAATCACCTTCTCTTACACAGTAAGGTGACGAGAGTTTTGTGGGACATGATCCTTGACATTACTAGGACCACCTGGGTTATGCCCGAATCAGTGAGGGTGCTCTTAGAGGGGTGGAAACCCCTGTGGGGGTGGTAGGGTGTCAGGAGTGTGTGGTGATTAGTTCCTCATTGCATTTTTTGGACAGTTTGGAAAGAGAGGAATTCTAGATGCTTTAATGGCATCGAGACTGCACCTTTGAGACTTCGCTATCTGTTTTTGAGCAGCCTTTTTACTTGGTTTATGAAGAGCCTTCCCGCCACAACTCGGGAGGTTCTTGAGTTTGTCAAGGAGCTCCACACTAATTTGTAGCATGGTTTTCTTTATGTCAAGGGTTTGTTTGTTTGTTTGTTTATATTTCCCTTTTAGAAGGTTTGTTGCTTTGTATAATTCCTGTATACGGGTTCGCTCTCTTAGCAATGGTTTTTAATATCATTTACTTATAAAAAAAATATCCTATAATCTTCAACATATAACAAACAAACAATTTTTCCCCGATTAAAACAAAATGACTTAATTTTTTTAAAACTATAATTATAAAAGAGAGGGTTATGTACCCTAATACTTGCTAGCAATATTACAATCATATAAAAGAAATATTTGCATATTTCAATTGGTAAAAATGTATATTTACCGGTGAAGTTTGGATTCATTTTGAAACTCAAACTTATTATTTCAATTTTTTTTTGCAAAGTTAATCTTAAGGTACATTAAATTTTGGAATAACAAACTTAATGTCTCGTTTACTAAGAAGATAGTAAAAAAGGTCTTATGTTTGTATTTTTTTCTCCAACACATCCCTTGAGTAGTGAATATTTAAGATGAGTGCATTATTTTGCATGAAATATGCCCAAATCTAGGCCTTGTTAGGCCCTTCGTATCTTAAATAATGAGCTTTTAGAGTCTTTTTCCGTAAATTAAAAGAAAAATGCAAATTTGAATAAAATTCGCGTTAAAAATAAAATTTTAATAACTCTGGGGGATGAAATCATAATTATCAATCTTTATGGGCCTAAAAATAATTTTTAAATGTTTATCTAGGCAAAATAAAGTTCCCTCTGAAATTTGGTTGAATTCTGAATTAAAACGAGCAATTAATGAATTTCGGGGGCTAAAATGCAAAGAGGGGTAATTTTGTAAATTTTAAATATTTGTGACCCTAAATTTAAGTTAATTATTTTTATTTTTTTGTATTTTTATAGGTACCCCGAAAATTTGTACTACAAAGGAGTCGATGTGCAAAACTTATCAGGATGCGACGTGACACGACACGACTGACACAGCTTGACTACATATTTTTTATAAAATCGCTCGAGTGTCCGTTGAGGCTTTGCCATAGCTTTTCATAAAGGTCTTGAAAAAACTCACAACTTTAAAGTTCAGACAAAAACGAGATTTTGAAGTTTTGGAGGTCAAAAGTTCGATTAAAGTTGGTGACGTGAATAGTGATGAATTTGGGGATAATTATCTCTAACTTTTTTCAAGACTCCAAGAGATAATTATCAGCTCAAATACAACCAATCAGGGAGAGTCCCATCTCAACCAAATACCCTAAGCCTAAGCCTATAAATAGAACCCTTGGGTTCTTCATTTTTGACACAAAGAGTTGTAGAGAGAATTGTAGAGAGAGCTTTTGTGACACCCCGCCTAATAAAATACCGGGTGATCAATTCTATACCAAATTAAAACAGGAATCCCAGTTGGATCATCCTTAGCATCACTGTCGAAAACTTTTTAAAACTTACTAACCACCTAGTATTCCAAAAACTGGTGCCAAATTTTAACTTGTTAACTAAAGAAAACAGTACATGCGGAATTAAATATAAACCATACACACAACTGAATAAAGCTCAACTGAATAATTAATTACACAACTTGCCGAATAATCCATCGGCCACCAAAGTGAAATAATCCAATACAAATATCCAACACAGGAATAAAAACAAATCTGAAAACTAAACTGAAAGTTTGGGCGACATGCCCTAAATAAAACAGAAAATGATACAAGATTCATACTCTAGGAATGAATGAATGATGCGTCTAATCCAAACTCGTGCTAGCATCCATATATGCCGCAGCTCCATGTCCCTGGAATAGAATATCAATCCTGGTGTCCCTGTGGCCGGACACCTTAAAGGTTTTGAAAATAGTTTTATAGCAAGGGTTAGAACCCAAAACATTTTGAAAATATTTAGCAAGTGAATTAACTCCAGTAATTTAAAATGTATGAATGCGGTTCATATTTAAGCTAGTGTCACCCCTCCACTATTGTGCACACCTACCGGTTACCTTAACCCCACCTAGTTGTACTACCCCGTCCAACTAGTCCTGGTATAACCTTCCCTTGCCATACTATTCTAACCCGAGTATAATAATTTCCTGAATTATAAGTTATTTCACAATTAACTTAATTAATTCCTCTTAAATAGTAACATATAACCGTATCACAAGTTATGTAAAGTAAATACATCACACATTGTATTATTACCCGTATATAATATTTACTACCATTATATACGTACCTTTGCCACAAATATAACATACGTATATCCATCCCTTCGAGTATACCCTCCCCGGATGATTCCCTATAAAATGCTATCTCACTAGGTGTGCTCACAAAGCCTAGTTCCCCAAGTTGGAATCTCTCACCAACTTGGTCCGAAATACAAACGTAGTGGAGGCGGTCATATTCCTTCCCTGAAAGTGAGATAAATCCTTCACCCATATATACCAGACGTTATGACCTGGGGAATACTCTCCCTACTCCTCAAGCTAGGGGATTCACCCACATCGCGGAACCTCCCTTGATAACATTAGAGTATATAAATTGAATAAATATCTAGTCAATGATATTTAATATCACACACAATATAAACACGTATATATATACTATCACTGTACCGTATATATATAATATAAACCCCGGCTTTATCGTGTACTAAAAATCCCGCACACTGCCTGTAATTTCCTGAGTCTGTGGTTCGACTCAACGAAATAATTTTCTCACTTAATAATTTATCGTCTTCCTGAGTCTATGGTCCGACGCTAATATATCTAATTCACACCTCAATTTATATAATACTTTCTCCGAGTCTGTGGTCCGACTCTAATTAAATTAATTAACACACATATTAATTTAATACCGATCCGAGTCTGTGGTCCGACTCCCAGTTAATTAATTTACACATTAATTAATATACATCAATCCGAGTATGTGGTCCGACTCTAATATAATTAATTAACCCACTTATTAATTCAATACCTCCCCGAGTCTACAATCCGACTCTAATTAAATTAATTTTCACACTTATTAAATTAATCCTACCCGAGTCTACAATCCGACTCTAATTAAATCAATTAATGCATTCATTAGTTTAATAACTTGGTGTCACCCAACCATTATCCCCGGACTCACTTACTTGGCCCGTAACTTAATTTTTTCCGAGTCTATGTTCCGACTCCAAATTAATTACTCTCTCTCAATAATTAATTTAATACTTTTGTGTCACATAACCAACATACCCGGACTCACTCACTTGGTCCATTTTTACATCTCATAATTTCTTTCCCACATTTTCGCCCACAATGTGTCACACATTTATCTCCATAATTTCCTAATTATATTTACCTATAATTACCAACATACCCGGACTTGCCCACTTGGACCATAATTAAATATTTCCCGAGTCTATATCCCGACTCTAAATTAATTAGTTTATCTCCAAACTTAATTCACTACCTTGGGGTCGCTTGACCAATATACCCGGATTCGCTCACTTGATCCGTATCACACTATTTTGGAATAAAATCTCTCAAATTCATCCATTAAATTCCCCACATAAATTTATCCTAGTCCCAATTACTCTCTCAAAATTGCTAGGAATATTTGTTTCATAATTATTTATCACTAATAAATGTATGGAAATTAATTTATAATTAATTTCCCCCTTATATCACACACAGGTCGAACTGCCCAGAATTTCCCATCGTCGATTGATCGATGGCCCCCGATCGATCGATCGATCCCTTCGTGACAGCTCTTCTTCCCCATGAAAATTTCCACCATTAACGAGCTTTAAGGTTTCTTTTCCTTAAAAACCAACCTCAAATCAACATGTTAATCATCTTATATCATTACTCATGATCTAAAAATATCATCTAAACCTTTCAACATCATTAACACTATGAATCTTGACCCACTCAAGATCACAAATTTCTAGGGTACAATCCCAATTTCAAATTCAAATTTCATCCTTTTATATTTCGATTTTTCTCATTCAAACCAGATAATCATACTTAGAATTATACATCACAACTAATTCTTACCTTAAATTTCATTCAATGGTTCCATTAACAAAACTCCATTTTTGTTCCCATTTATCCCCAAAACGAATTTTGGTTTACACATCACTATGATATGAATTTATTATCATCAATTTAGAAATTACAACAGTTAACCACTTGCCTGGATTGTTCGTAGTGTTTGATCCGTTGTTGATGTCCCTTAATTTGGCTCCAAAATCCCCAAATTGGCTTTTGCTAAGCTTTCCCCCAATTTCCCTCTCAAGCCCTAGCCTTAGATTTGTGATGGCTACTGATTTTCTAATCCCTTACTTAGGTTAAAACTATAAATCCCATTTTTCACTTTATGGGCTTAATTAAAGTGGCTCAACTCAGCCCGTGTGGGCCCGGCTATGCCCAAAAATATGTCGAGACCCAATTACAACTCCCGGGTACTCTTTTCTGACTATCTCGACCCATCCGGACACAACCGCGTACTCAGAATTGGCATCCGAATTAATTTATAAAAATCCTTATCTCACACCCAATTTAGTCTATACCAACTCCTGGCTAGAATAAGTGCATACCCCGTCATTAATACCCGAAATGACGTAATTAATTTATTACTTTTCACTTAGTAAATAAATTTCCCTAAACATTAACCATTCACTCCCCGATTAATATTTAAATATATATATTGTAGAGAGAATTATAGAGATAACTTTATGTATAATTTTTGGTTCGTTATTGAGGGCCAATAATTATTTTGTGAGTGAAATTTCAGTCAAGAATATTTGTGACATATCAATTGTAAGTTTGTTTATTTAATGAAATTGAGTATTCATTCTTGCAATTTTATCATGTCTACAATTATGCTAGCGTAATTTCCTCACTAGGACTAGGTGAATTTTATCATGTGTGATTAATATTGTGTGTGGTTTAATTTCGTCTTTACTTTTCGATATGTGCTAAAAGTTTTAAAAATTCGGTATTCATTTAAAACGACACGAGAGTGCATTTTAAACCTTCGGATTTGTTTGAAAAAAAATCATTTTTTATTTTAAGTATGAGTACTTTTCGATGGGTTATACTTTTATTAAATTGATAGCCCATGCTTAAAGACTATATTTTGAAATTTAAAAGTGAAATTTTTAAGGGTATAGGGATTTTAGGCGTCTAAATTTAGAGACGTTAAATTTTAATTTGGACTTCTAACGTGTTATTTTTTCGAATTAAATACGATGAGAGTCGGTTTAATTTGAGTTATAAAATCGGGAATGACGAATTTAAATTATTGCACAATATTAGTTTAGCATGATAAATGGATCCAACGTCCTAGTTTTCACGCTACCTTGAATATATCTCTCGTACTCCTATTTCTTGTTTGTGTTGCTTAGTTTAATATTACATCTCATCTCCAACCCAATTTAGTCTATTTGGATAGTCACAATTATTTTTAAAGAAAAATATTGATAAATCTCAGTGGGTTCGACCCGTACTTACACTCACTATTCTATAATAGCCCGTGCACTTGCAGTATTTTAGAAAATTGACAAAAAGTTTTTGGCGCCGTTGCCGGGGATTTGTTCGATTTTTTTTTAAAAAAAGTTGTGATTTTCGGACATGTTTTTTTTTAACTTTTAGCATTTTTTTTTGTAAAAATTCATCAAAAAAAAGTAAAAATTTTTGGAAAAAAAATTCAACAACAATATTTTTATTTTTCTATGTAAAAAAAAATATGATTTATGTTTTTTTTAATAAATAGCACTTTTAGCACTAAGTTTATCCTAAAATACAAACAAAAAATTGGAAAAACTTGAAAAAAAAATATTTTTTTTCTGTAAATTTCCATATTCGTTTTTTTTCCAGTAGGTAGATCCTAAAAAAAAATTGCTTCATAAGTGTGCTTTGTTTTTTTTGTTAAATCACCACTAGTGCGTGCATCATTTTTTTTTTCTCTTTTTTTTTTTTTTGGGTGTATGTGTCGCACTTTACGTTTGGTATAGTTTTTTTTTCTTTTTTCCAGGAGCATATTCATTCTTGCCAAAAAAAAGTGAAGAAAAATTCGGAAAAGTGTTCAACGGTGCGCGAACGCGAAGAAAAAAATTGTGCAATCTTGCCACGAGCCCAAAGAACTCTCGGGGATGACTGAAATGTAGGTGGTATTTTTCTCCGATCGACGTCAACTTAAACTTCGGCCCGACGTAAACAAGTGATCGTAAAAAGTCCACGTCGGAGGTATGTTTTTTTTTTGGTGCTCCTACATTGTTTAATTTTGCATTTAATTTAGCACGTTGCATAAATTGACTTAAGGGCAAAACCCGTGTGAAAGATAAGGTGGGGATTTCATCACCCTTCCTTGGCCCGAAAATCACGAATTAACCCAGCATTTGCATATCCCGAGCCATCACATTTAATTTAAAATCAAGTAGACATTGGCCTTATGACATCACATAGCTCATAGGAAACCTCTTAACAAGGCTATAATTTAAAAGTTACTCCAACGCGAACTTGTCAAATCGGTCCCGTATCACCTTGTCTAGGATTGGTGGTTTTTAATGTGTCTTCGTACCGACCACCTACCTGGAGGAAAAAGCAGTATTTGAGGCAATAACCGTAGTTGTTCGTATTTTAAATTCTTCATTGTTAAAGAATAGGAGTTTTCTAATTATAGAGATTAATTCGGAGACCTTTGCCGTCGTCGATTAATCTCAGGAAAACTAGATTTTAAAATTGAAATTCCTCTCACATAAATTAGATAATTCAATTTGATGTGTGTTAGTTAGGAATTACGTGGTTTGAGTCAAATATTTTTTTCATCACAGAAAAAAAAAAAAAATCGAGTGAGCTGAGTGTATGCGAAGTTGGTTTCGAAATCATACTGGTCGTTTGTCGAGTGTGGAGTCTAGCATTCCCGATACTTACGTAGGTAGAATTTCGATTTTCATCAAGATGGGAGACAAGTTAGCGCCACGTGCCCTTAAAGATTACCTTTATTTGACTAGGTCGAGTCAACCTTCGTGCATACGTCTTCCCGATCACACTGCGAATAATTTTCTATTCCATCATGGAACAATCCAAATGTTGCCCGTGTTTCGAGGTACCGACAAAGAGGATCCTTACCTTCATATTCGAGAATTCGAGGAGATATGTGGGACCATTAAGTATCAACAACTCACCGATGAGATTGTCAAACTTAAATTTTTCCCATTCTCGTTGAAAGACAAAGCCAAGAGTTGGTTTAACTCGTTAACACCCGATTCGATCACCACTTGGAACCAAATGAGTGTCGCTTTCCTGCAAAAATTCTTTTCCAATCAAAAGACGGCGTCGATACGTCACGCCATCAACACATTTAGCCAAAAGGAGGGAGAAGCCTTATGGATGTATTTGAAGAGATTCAAGGACTTACTACTGCAATGTCCACACCATGGGATTGAGATGGGACGCCAAGTCCAAATTTTGTATGATGGGTTTGATTGTAATACTCGAACCATGCTCGAGTCATTATGTAACGGTGATTTCATCGAGAAAAGTGAGGTTGACGCGTGGTTATTCCTAGAAGCCGTAGCGAAAAAGTCCCAGCGGTGGGTACCCAATAAAGAATCTAGATCCACCACCTCCAATGAGGGTTTCGTTCATTAAGTCGAACAAAGTTATGATTTAAATGCCAAAATGGCCACATTAGCTCGACGTTCAGAAGCTTTAGAGACGAGCAAAGAGGAGAATAGAACCGCACCTGTGATCGTTCAACATGTAGGTTCCCCTATGTGTATACTTTACGATGCATTCAACCACTTAGTCGAAAATTATCCTGCCCTTCCGACCCACAAGGCACGTACCGAGCAAGCCAATGCCTTTTATCAAAATAGGCCAAAGTATGACCCATATTCCAATGCATACAATCCGGGGTGGCGAGACCACCCCAATTTTTCATGGTCCAAGGGTCAATACCAAGAAAGTGGAGGTCAATATTTTGGTAATCCACCTTCGGGTTTCCAAAATAATGCCCCCGAACCATCGTATCCTTCTTCCAAAAAGATCCAAGCTTTAGAGGATACGATGAATTTACTTGCTCAAAGTACCCTCCAATTTTAGCAAACCACTCAAAATGTCCTCCAATCCACCCAACAGAGATTGTATGCAAACACTCAATCCATAGCCAAACTCGAGGTTCAAGTGAGTCAATTAGTGAACGTGTTGAGTGAGAGAAACAAGCAAACATTCCCGAGTCAACCTGAGCCCAATCCTAAAGGTAACTTACCTAAAGGTCAATATTGTGTGTAAGATAACATCGGTTCATCACAAACCCAGGAGGATATCAAAGCAATCATCACGCTTAGGTCTAGTAAGGAAGTTGAAAATAATATCTCACCACCCATCGAGAGTGAATCCGAGAAACATAAGGAGAATGAACATCCACAGGTGGATCTAACTTCCTCCCCACCCTTATCTTCCGAGCCATCCGTAGAAACTTAAGTTCCAAAAGCTCCATTTCCCCAGCAATTGGTTCCCCAAAAGAAAAAGGCACAAGTTGATAAAATGTTGAAAGTATTCAAGTAAGTACAAATCAATATCCCATTGCTTGACGCTATACAACAAGTCCTATCCTATGCCAAATTTTTGAAGGATCTTTGTACCTTCAAGAGACACCAATGTGCCCAAGAAAGCTTTTCTCGCCAAAAAAGCTAGCTCAATCATTTCCTATAGAACTACCGTCAAGTATAAGGATCCCGGGACACTGACGATCTCTATCAAGATAGGGGAACATCACTTTGAGAAAGCTCTATTAGACTTAGGAGCAAGCGTGAACCTTTTGTC
Source organism: Sambucus nigra (assembly GCA_949130495.1). Lineage (NCBI taxonomy): Eukaryota > Viridiplantae > Streptophyta > Magnoliopsida > Dipsacales > Adoxaceae > Sambucus > Sambucus nigra. The sequence continues at coordinate 95,551,868 of OX422211.1, forward strand.
GTACACCGTGTACGAGAAACTAGGTTTGAGGGAGCTAAAGCCTACCAAGATGACCTTGTCCTTGGCCAATCGATCCATTAAGATACCTAGAGGTGTTGTAGAGGATGTCTCGATTAAAGTGGGTGAGTTTATCTTTCCGGTAGACTTTGTGGTCTCAGACACGCAACACGTACTAAACTCATCCACACAAATCCCGATCATCCTCGGTCGACCCTTTTTAGCCACCTCCAACGCTGTCATTCGATGTCGTAGTGTGTAACTAAACCTATCATTTGAGAACATGACCATGGATTTGAATTTTTTTAATTTAGAGAGGTCATCGTCCGATGATGGAGAGAATGAAGTCAAGTACGTTCAAGAAGTGAACGATGTCACTACTCCACGGGATAGTGACCCAACTGATCTACATGCTTGGACACCTGACTTGTCTCTAGATATGAGTCTTAAAGATTTTGAAGAATAATTTGGTTCGGTTGATGAGGATCTTACTGTTAAAGTCCAATCGTTGGTGGACTCATTTCGTTACTTAGAGGAAAGAGACTGGGACGATAGAGTAGACCAATTCCTTCTCTGTGAACAAAAGCTTGATCCTTTTGAATGTATGCTGACATGTGAGATTTTATCTACTAGTGATGAGATTGAAAAAATCATTCAAGAGTTTCCACCTGGTGATGCATGCTTTGTGAGGCCGTATTGTCCTATTCCACCACGTTCACCTGTGTCATTTGAGTGTTTTGATGAGATGGAGGAAATGAGTAGAGGATCGTCCGATTTAGAGCCAGATTTATTCATTCTCGAGTTTGAGAGAAACCTCGGCTTAGCATGTCATTCGTAATTTCATTATGATAGTCTCCACGAGACTGACCATCTCTGTTATAATGTGATTGCGAATTTCGATAATTTCACCCACAACGTTCATTAAACGCATTCATATGTATACTCTGTCGATTGGGTTGACTCTCAATTGTTCAGACTTTTGATTTATGATGAAAGGAATGTGAGATTGGTTGAAAGTTGGTAACACAAGGGGAAATTCACGGGTAATATCGTCCTTTTACTTATGTACTTTATTTGCTTTGTCCATAATTCAAGTTTGAGCATACATTGAGGACAATGTAAAATTTAGATTTTGGGGTAAGGATGGAAAAAGAATCAAAACAATTTCAAAAATCCAAAAAGATTTTCTAAGTTTTGAAACGATTTCTTAATATAAAATTAATTCATGGATCTCTCAACTTATGAATTTTTTTATACATTAGCCATACAATATGATCGAAAATGGATCTTGAGGCGAAAGTTAATATGCTTAACGAATAAATGTGGAGATTTTAGCCCGGTGAGATATTGTGTCATTCATCATTTTCAAGAGATTTAAATCAATCCGAGTTAAATAACTCAATCTTTCCTTCAGTGATAAATTCGTTGATGATCTCAAATTCTTTATTTTGTTCGATTATTGGAAAAAAAATCCAAATGTGAATCTTAAGCACTAAAAGCCTTAGTAAGTCATCTTGAGACACAAACAGACTTAACGAAACTTGAGAAATGAGATTAGGCCATCATTTGAAAGCCTGAAAATTAAGCCCAAACTCCAATATTTTTTACATTATTACATTGCAAGCCCATTTGAACCAAAAAAGAAGATAAGCCTTTTTGTTGAAAGCTCACTATCCTAACCAACTCCAATTAGGAGTTTAAAGCCAATAAAAAGAAGCCATACCCACTTTCTGAGAATACTAGGGTAAAATTACGGTTGGAAAAAGACCAAAAGAAAATGAGGTTGCAAAAATAATGTGTGAAAAGAAAAAAAAAAGTGAAAAAAGGGTGAAAAAATGTGAGTTTGAAAAGAAAAAGCGAAAGAAAAGAAAAATGGAGGTTAAAAGAAAAGTGCCTAAAAGTCAAAATACCGAAAAACCTCTTTTTTCTCAGAAAATTTTGAACTCAAAAAGCCATTCTTTTTAGCCAAAATCCGAGCCTACAATACAACCAAAGAAAGTCCTAATCGATCTCAAGTGAAGTTAGTTATAGTGTGGAGAGAAGATGAATAGAATCTATGGTGTGATTCAATGTTTTCAATAAGTAATCGATTTTCCATTCATGACATCGTATTCATCCATTAAAAAAAACGTTTTTGATCATGTATATGTGAAATTTGTTCATATAAATTTACTCTTTTACTCATATATACCGAGAGAAAAAACCCATTTTCGAGTGTTCGATTGAGAGTACATTCCGTGAGATTTTAAAATCAAAATGAAATTTCGGATAAGAAATGTAATGATCAAATCTTTTGAAATGGACGGTTATATTGGATATGCACACACACATACGATAAGTTGAGATTGAGAAGTGAAGTTCTACTATATTTATGAAGTTTGCATTCAAACTTGATTATATTACTTTTGAGCCTTTTGTATTGAGTCAAGTTTTTGAATTTTGTGCGTATATTCACTGCAAACCCTCATGAGACAAAACTCGTCCACTAGGGTAACCTAGGGGTTTAACGGCTTGTTGCACATGCTAAGTGCAACCGTGATTCCTACGAAAGTGAGTTAGATTTTAAAATTTTAGTTTTGCTCGAGAACTAGCAAAGTTTAGGTTTGGGGGTATTTGATGAGTGCATTATTTTTCATAAAATATTCCCAAATCTAGGCCTTGTTAGGCCCTTCGTATCTTAAATAGTGAGCTTTTAGAGTCTTTTTCATAAATTAAAAGAAAAATGCAAGTTTGAATAAAATTCGAGTTAAAAATGCAATTTTAATAACTCTGGGTGATGAAATCATAATTATCAAACTTCATGGGCCTAAGAATAATTTTTAAATGTTTATCTAGGCAAAATAAAGTCCCCTCTGAAATTTGATTGAATTTTGAATTAAAACGAGCAATTAATCAATTTCGGGAGCTAAAATGCAAAGAAGGGTAATTTTGTAAATTTTAAATATTTGTGAACCTAAATTTGAGTTAATTATTTTTATTTTTTTGTATTTTTATAGGTACCCCGAAAATTTGTACTACAAAGGAGTCGATGTGCAAAAATTCTCAGGATGCGACGTGACACGACATGGCTGACACAACTGGACTAAATATTTTTTATAAAATCGCTCGAGTGTCCGTTGAGGCCGTGCCATAGCTTTTCGGAAAGGTCTTAACAAGACTCACAACTTTGAGGTTCGGACGAAAATGGGATTTTGAAGTTTTGGAGGTCAAAAGTGCGATTAAAGTTGGTGACGTGAATAGTGACGTGAATAGTGCCGAATTTGGGGATAATTATCTCCAACTTTTTTCAAGACTCCAAGAGATAATTATCAGCTCAAATACAACCAATCAGGGAGAGCCCATCTCAACTAAATACCCTAACCCTAAGCCTATAAATAGAACCCTTGGGTTCTTCATTTTTGACATAGAGAGTTGTAGAGAGAATTGTAGAGATAGCTTTATGTATAATTTTTGGTTCCTTATTGAGGGCCAATAATTATTTTGTGAATTAAATTTCAGTCAAGAATATTTGTGACATATCAATTGTAAGTTTGTTTATTTAATGAAATTGAGTATTTATTCTTGCAATTTTATCATGTCTATAATTTTGCTAGCGTAATTTCCTCACTAGGACTAGGTGAAATTTAACATGTGTGATTAATATTGTGCGTGATTTAATTTCATCTTTACTTTCCGATATGTGTTAAACGTTTTAAAAATTCGGTATTCATTTAAAACGACACGAGAGTGCGTTTTAAACCTTCGACATTGTTTGAAAAAAAATATTTTTTATTTTAAGTATGAGTACTTTTTGATGGGTTATACTTTTATTAAATTGAATGATAGCCCATGCTTAAAGACTATACTTTGAAATTTAAAAGTGAAATTGTTAAGGGAATAGGGATTTTAGGTGCCTAAATTTAGAGACATTAAATTTTATTTTGGACTTCTAACGTGTTATTTTTTTTAATTAAATACGACGAGAGTCGGTTTAATTTGCGTTATAAAATCGGGAATGACGAATTTAAATTATTGCACAGTAGTAGTTTAACATGATAAATGGATCCAACGTCCTAGTTTTCACGCTACCTTGATTATATCTCTCGTACTCCTATTTCTTGTTTGTGTTGTTTAGTTTAATATTACATCTCATCTCTAAACCTGTTTAGTCTAGTTGGACAATCATAATTATTTTTAAAGAAAAAAATTGATAAATCTCAGTGGGTTAGACCCGTACTTGCACTCGCTATTCTATAATAGCCCGTGCACTTGCGGTATTTTATAAAATTGACAACAATTTACTATATGATTGAACAGGACCTAGTGAAGAAAATTAGTTTTGAATCAAATTTGTGTCGTGCCGTGTTGTGTTATTTTTATTTGGGTCGTATTCGTATCCATTGAGAAAATACAAATTGGTATCGTGTATTGTTTGTGTCCAAAAATATCTTGTCGTATCATGTCGTCCCAAAACATGATCCCAAAACACGAATTGTCACCCTTAGTTTTGATAGGAGTAATGATGAATTGTAATTATGTAAACATGAGTTAATTGTTAACCTCCATTTTTAACACCGAATTCTTTTCTAAAAAAAATTGGGGTTCTAACTAGTAAGGACCCTAAGCAAAGAGCGAATTAGCCGATAGCCAAGGCCGACTTGCACTTGAGAAAGTCTAAGATATATATATATATATATATATATATATATATATATATATATATATATATAGAGAGAGAGAGAGAGAGAGAGAGAGAGGCTAAACTAAAGCTGTAATGTATAAATATAGCTCTACCATGTGGACCCTCTTGTGGTAGTGATATTTTTGTGTTGGTAATATTTGTTTGTATTATTTTTAAATGGAGCCGTTAAATATATTTCACTGTTCTAAAAAACTCGCCTAGGATCCGCCTAGGCACGCTTAGGCTTAAGGCTTAGGAGAAACGCCTCGCCTTACGCTTTTCACGCCTTATTCTTGCTAAAACCCTTACGGCGCACTTTTTTCTAAAAACAACATTGCCTTAGTGAAACGATGTCGCCTTTTAAAGAATTTGTTTACAAACCGGACCATTATCTTATCCAGAATAATCAGATAGCATTTTAATTTGCATATATTCAGGCATATTTTTATGATTTGTGCAATTTTTGTATTTTAATAGCCTTGTTATGGTTAAAAAATATTAAGAAGGCCTAAACGCCTTTTCACGCCTTTTTACGCCTAGGCCCGCCTAGGCTTCTAAGGCTTAAGGCTTGGCCTCCACGCCTCAATCACGCCCCGCGATTTTTAGAACCTTGATATATTTTGGGGGAAATTTTATACTTTACACAAGAGAAATAGTTTAAACTCTTATAGATAATCTAAAAATATGTGAAATAGAGCTATCTACATTTTAATTAATGGATCATGTGTGGAATTGAAAAAGATTTATTATAGTACAAAGATACATAATAATAATAATAATAATAATAATAATAATAATAATAATAATAATAATAATAATAATAATAATAATAATAATAATAATAATAAAATTGGAGAAGTGATGTGAGTTTTTTATGTATGCGATATGAAGGGAAACATTAACATACCGGCATAACGTTGGATGCAACATTCCTGATAGGCATGGTGAGCGACGTAAATGTCCTGGTGGATGAGATACAACGAAAAGAATTAATGAGACATCGCATGACCTCTATCGTTAAGGATCTTATTTTCCCTCCACCACAACTGCTGTCATCACCACTACCACCAAATTTTCTTACTCTGTTGCCACCGCCAAAGGATGAATAGGAGGCCATTATAGGGACGTAGTTGGAGTTTTTATGACGCAACTCACCATTTAAGGCCAACTGGTGGGGTGATGTTAGGGTTTTTGACTTTGTCGTGAATAAGGTTGGAGAGGTGGTTAAGAGCATCCACAGTGGGGGGAAAAGAAAACAAGAGATTTGGTAAGTTTACGAAATATGACGCTTACAATGGTGTGTGAAAATGAACAAATTCTGTATAAGAATTTGTAAGCGTTCTCCAAGTTTACGGAATGGTTACAAATTTTTTAAGGGTTCTTACGAACTTCATTTGTCCTTAGCAATTGATACGAACAAATAAAGTTCGTAGCAACTATAAATAATCACTTTTAATACACATTTGGGTTCCTACAAACTACATTAGAGCGTAAGAAGTTCCTACGAACTAATGTAGTTCGTAGGAACTATTAAGACAAAATCAGTTTTACACTTTTACCAATCACCACTGTAGAAACCTTCTTCCATGAAAGGCAAACTCACCTTTTCATATTTGCAAACTTATCTTTCGGAGCATCCACCATTGTGGATGCTCTAAGGAGAGTGCTATTGACATTCTTTCCAACGTTAAAGGGTTAACGTCTCACGGATACACTATTTATTCAACAACAACTTTCTATACCACATATATTTGGCTCTAAATTCGAATGGGTGATTCAGGATTAGTTTGCTTATTAGGTTTGATTTTATCTTATTTATAATCATATTTGAGCCTAACCGTACTAATTTTACTAGCTAAATCCTAGACCTAAATCCTATAAGGTTCATATATATTAGGGCTTCAGCCCAATTTCATGCACGCCAAATTTTAATTCTTTTGGTTAAAAAGATTGTATGGATATAATGGGAGTAGATTAGATATAGAGGAACATTGAGAAACTCGAGAAAATATATTTATTCGCAGAATTAGGACAACAGAGGTTAGGATTGCTTTAAAAAATATAAAAACAGGGAGGGCTTTAGGACTAAATGGTATCCCTATTGAGGTTTGAAAGTGTTTAGGGGAGGAAGGAGTTAATAGAATTATAATGACTTATAGGATGCCCGATGAATGGAGAAAGAGTGTTTTAGTACCTATTTATTAAAATAAATGGGACCTACAAAGTTGTTCAAATTATCGTGGTATTAAATTAATAAGCCATACATTAAAACTTTGGGAGAAAGTGATTGAATATAGATTGAGATTGAAAACAATAGTATCGGAGAATAAATTTAGGTTTATACCTGGGAGGTCAACAATGGAAGCAATTTATTTATTGAGGAGATTAATGGAGATGTATGGGGAGAAAAATAAGTATCTTCATCTAATTTTTATAGATTTGGAGGAGGCGTGTGATACGATACCCAGAGATACAATATTGTGGGTTATACATAAAATGATTGACTCGTAGATATATTGAAGTGAACAAGGATGTGTATGATGGGGCTATGACCACAATAAGAACATCAGTTGAAGAAATTAGTGAATTTTTAATTACTGTATGTCTACACCAAGGTTCAACATTAAGCTCCTATCTTTTTTCTCTTATTGTGGATGAGTTGACTAGACAAATACAAGATGAGGTTCCATGGTCTATGATATTTGTAGATGATATTGTTTTAGTGGATAAGACTAAGACGGGGATTAATGATAGGTTAGAATTATGGAGAGAAACTCTAGAAACAAGAGGATTTAAAATAAGCAGGACTAAAACATAATATGTGGAGTGTAATTTTAGCAGTAATTGGAGGACAAATGGAGATGTGGTGAAGTTGGAGGGTCAAGAGATAACTATAAATGATAATTTTCATTATTTAGGATTGATTAGCCAAAAATATGGATATATTAGTCATGATGTTACTCATATGATTAGATCAGGCTGGATCAAGTGGAGAGCTGGGTCAAGTGGAGAGTGCTACCAGCGTATTATCAGATAGGTGTATACCTTTAAAGTTAGAAGGAAAATTTATAGTGTGGCCATCCTGATTTTGCGTATCCTCCCTCTCTCTCTATCGCCCCTCCTTCCAGGGAATGGGGATTGGGGAAATAAAAGGGGGAATGAAAAGGTCTGGTGCCCAATTTTGATCGTGGAATGATTTGGTTGTTGTTGTTGGGGGGTAAATATAAAGAGATGGAGTCGCCAACCTATTTTTCACAAAATAGGCAAAAGAATAAGTCATCGCCTCTAGAGAGCGACATCAAAGATAGACTGATACTTACGAAACCAATAGTTTGAAGGGTTCGGGAGCTAAATTATGGAATGGGAAGGTGTTGGGCACCCATCCCGCCCTTTCGGTCTCTCATGGGCTTATGTTGTTGTTTTTATTTATTTCTCCACGAAATGTGTGTGTCCGTATATATAATGGAAATCGGAGTCACCCAACTCATACCATAGAATAGATAGAGTGAGGTCATCCATAGAAATGTTCCCAAAATATTCTATATAAAATACAATTTAGGCATTTATTATGATATTGTTACAGTGAAACGATAATATGTGTTGGATAAAATGCTAGCGAAGATTAAAAAGATTATACGTATAATAATGCAAGAATATGATCAATGCGGAAATAAGGAATTTGAAAAAATTGGAAAATTGGACTCGAGTCTCGAGTTTTAATTCGAAACGCCTACATAACCAATAAAGGCATCAAAGTCCACGTAGTTTGCATGCAGCATAAGGGTGGGGTTTATCCCGTAGATTCGAACATGATTTTTATAATTTGTGTGTGCGTAGAAAATTTATTTTAGCTTTAAGAAAATGTGATAGATAATCTCGTTCGGATATTATGGGTGTAACCTTTTTTTATTTTGGGTTTTCTATAGAAAATAAATTATGTGCAATATACTAATAAAAATGAGAAATTTTAATGTGTATGAACTAAAGTAAGAACTAGATTATAAATATAATGTATTTAATGCAAAAAAAAAAAAAAAGAAATTCAAAGAGATAAGGGAAGGATTTGGACCTTCTTTGAAGAATTGGAGCTTAAGCTTGATCTTGGATGAACTCCCTTGAAGCTTGATATAGATGTTGGTTTAGAGAGAATGAGATTTGCAAAATTGGGGTATTGAAATGATGGGAATGTAACATTGAATGAAATTTAACATGTAGGAATCTTTGCTGATTTCGAGAGAATGTTGCTGAGATCACTGATGCTGATGGATATGAGGTGTGTCTTGGGAGTGAGGTCATGCCCTCTATTTATAGGCTAAGGGGGGTAAATATTGTCCGGGTCCTAGCCTTGAAAATCAGCAGGTAACCTAAGGCACACTCCCGATAGGCAGGGGAATGGACCTGCCAATCGGTAGTCATGTGTAGATTTTCTCGAAAAAAATGTTTGTCGAACATAATCTATGATCCTAATCGTGCACGGGGAATACCATTAGAAAGGTAATTCAGATACCTTCAATAGGCCTTTGGATCGCTCCCGGGTCTGGGAGTTAACTTTATGTCAAATGTGGCTCAGAAGTGCACATCGATCCTTTGGATGAGAGTTCGTCAGACGAAAGACGGTAAGTCAGAATCGTGCACGGGGTGGATCTTTGAAAAGGTTAGGAGATGTACATCGACATTCCAAAAAGCTTTGCTCGGTTCAAAAAGTTGACCTTGGCCAACCGAGGCCCAAAAGCTCCTGGTGACCTCTCGAAGTAAAACAGGTCATTCGTCCATACCGTAAGTTAGAATTACGCTCTGTGTGGATTGAAGATTCATTCAGTCTCATTCGAGCTGAAGAGTTGACATGGGTTAAAAAGAGCCCGGGAGTGACCGGTGGCCTCTGGATCGATTTTCGGGGGAAAATAGATCGTTCGTCCGAACGGTTATGCCATTTTATGCACGGGACAAACCGTTGGAAAGGGGTTTTAGTTCCCTTCGAAGATTTAAAAAGTTTTCACTATGCTGATGAAGTTGAATGAGGTCAAATCGGGGATGAGGTGCACCTGGTGTCATTCGAATCGATTTTTGGTCATAAAATGGTTAGTTCGCCCAAACTGTTATGCCGATTTCCACATGGAACGTCGAAAAGGTGATTCAGAGACCTTCAAAGATTTAATGAGATTTTTCTCTGACGATACAGTAAACCAGAGTAAATGGGGCTTGATATCTTAAGATGGCTTCGAAATCAGTAATCGGATATGACCTAGGGTTTGTAGTGAAATGGGGAGGTGCTAGGGATGTAAAAATAGATTTAGGGGGTCCTAGATACGGTGTCTATAGATCCCCTCGATGGTTGATATTGGAACAAATAAAAGCCTTCGAATCGACACCACATGATGTTTAGGAAAAAGGTCGATTATGTGGACTTAAAGGGACAGGGATGACCTATTCGACGGGTCTAAGTTGATTTTGAGGACCTAAACAGAATATGGGGATGTCTGATTCTGTAGGCCGAGGTCGATTATGAGGACCTGATTAGAGATGGACACTTATATGGGTTCAAGCCAATTCTTTGTTTTAAGGTGGGATCGACCAGTTCTGAGGGACGAAGCCAATTCCGAGGGCTCTAAGTAGGGATGCCTAATTCTGAGGGCCTAAGTAGAGATGAAAAATTATGAGGGTCGAAGCCAATTCTCAGGGCTTAAGCATAGTTGACCAATTCCACGGGTCAAATCCAATTTCGCTGGCTTAAGTAGGGATGACCAATTCTGAGGGTCGAAGCCAATTATGAGGGCTTAAGTAGGGATGACCAATTCGGAGGGTCAAAGACAAATTTGAGGGCTTAAGTACAGATGACCAATTTTGAGGGGCGAATACGATTATGAGGTCTTAAGTAGGGATGACAATTTTTGAGGGTCGAAGCCAATTCTGAGGGCTTAAGTAGTGATGACTAATTATGAGGCTCGAGGCCAATTCGGAGGGCTTACGTAGAGGTGTCCAATTCTGAGGATCAAAACCAATCTGAGGGCTTAAGTTGGAATGACCAATTATAAGGGTCGAAGCCAATTCCGAGGGCTTAAGTAAAGATGAGCAATTCAGAGGGTCGAAGCTAATTCGGAGGGCTTAAGTACAGATGACCAATTTTGAGGGTCGAAGCCAATTCTGAGGCCTTAAGTAGAGATGACTAATTTGGACGGTCAAAGCCAATTCTGAGGGCTTAAGTAGAGATGACCAATTCAGAGGGTCAAAGCCAATTCCAAGGGCTTAAGTAGAGATGACAAATTTCGAGGGTCGAAGCCAATTCTGAGGGCTTAAGTAGACATGACCAATTGTGAGGGTCGAAGCCAATTCTGAGGGCTTAAATAGGGATGCCCAATTTCGAGGGTCGAAGACAATTTTGAGGTCTTAGGTAGAGATGACCAATTATGTGGGTCGAAGCCAATTATGAGGGCTTAAGTATAGATGACCCATTCTGAGGGTCGGAGCCAATTCTGAGGGCTTAAGTAGGGGTGGCAAATTTTGAGGGTCGAAGACAATTCCGAGGGGTTATGTAAAGATGGACAATTCTGAGGGTCGAAGCCAATTATGAGGGATTAAGTAGAGATATACAATTATGATGGTCGAAGCCACTTCTGAGGGCTTAAGTAGGGATAACCAATTCTGAGGGTCGAAGATAATTATGAGGGTTTAAGTAGAGACAAAAAATTCATAGGGTCGAAGCCAATTTTGAGGGCTTAAGTATGTATGACAACTTCTGAGGGTCAAAGCCAATTTTGAGGGCTTAAGTAGAGATGACAAATTCTGAGGGTCGAAGAATATTTTGAGGACTTTAGTAGGGATAACCAATTCGGAGGGTCGAAGCCAATTCTGAGGGCTTAAGTAGAGATGACCAATTCTGAGGGTCGAAGTCAATTTTGAGGGCTTAAGTAGGGATGACTAATTCTGAGGGTCGAAGACAATTCTAATGGCTTAAGTAAAGATGACTGATTGTGAGGGTCAAAACCAATTCAGAGGGCTTAAGTTGTAGGTTTCTTGGTGGAATATGGAGACTACACTGGGGAAATTATTTGTTGGGGATTTTGGGGAATCATTTAATTATGAATTTTGGTTTTCCTTGGGAAGATGAATTAATCGATGGATTGGATATTTCCTTATTTTGCTGGGGGTACATCCAATTGATTTTTAGAATCTTGCTAGGGGGGTAAGAGTTTCATTGGGGAAATGAGTGTGGTAAAAATGGTTTTCTTGGTGAAAAAGGTTCTAAAATTCATTTGGTAATTTTAGGAATTTCTAGGGATTTTCTCACATTTTTTGAGAATTTCTTGCGAAATTTCAGGGAGGGTGCCGACCGGTATGGTATAAGAGGTGGCGAACGGTAGTGGCATGGTTTTTTGGGGTAGCAGCAAGTTAAGGGACAGTGACGATCGATATCTTACTGGGAGCTATCGATCAGTATGCCTTATACTCTCATATAAAAAGGGGGTGGGTTCTCCTCATTTTTAACAACTTTCAAACTTTCTTTCTTTTATAATTACCTTATGCAAATCATTTTAACGTTTCAAAACCAAAATATGGTTGATTTGTCAAGTAGCAAGACACATATGGTGTGGCTAAACGTCGATAACTGGGCGAACATGGAATGTAGGGCTAGGCTGGCCCTTGTAATGGTAGTGAAAATTCTTTCGACTCATTCGAGCCAATTGTGGATGAGCGAACCCTTTTGCGCAATCTGACGCGTCAACATTCTTCTAGGGCGGTGAACCCTAGCAGCTATGTAAGTGTTGATGAATTTTGGTATTCTTTTATTCTTTCTTGGTGATATTTCCTTTTTCTTGGATTTTAACAAGGATTTTTACTCCTTGTCTTTGACATTCTGATGTTTCTATGCTGACTCTGCGTGCCTGAGAGACGATGGGGCTTAAGGATGTTTGGTCGTACCTTCTGTCGGTGGTGCATTGGGTAGTGTCATCAATCGATTTTGGGATACTGGCTTCTGTGCTAGATGAGACGCCTCGTTCTATGGTTGTTCTTTGCGCTCTAGGGGAGAGGTGGTGGGACACCACCCACACCATGCATTTTGGCTTTGGGGCGATAATTGTGACTCCCATAGACGTGAAGCAACTGCTGGGGCTGGACTGTGATGGGGTGCAGATAGAGTTGGATAGGACCTTGAGGGTGACGCTGACGGAGGTGATGGAAGCCTTAGGTGATGTGGGGAGGATAGTTTCCAGGACACAATCTGTAATGTCCCTTTTGAGGCAGTTATTGCTGAGTCGAAGGATTGATGAGGAGGATGGGCGACAGGTGGGGAAGATGGCCTGCATGTTAATCCTACTTGTATTGGGAGGGATGTTAGTGGAGACGAGTGGTGATGTCATCCACTTGTGGTTTTTGCCATTTTAAGGGTGTTTTTGAATGTCCCTTTTTATGACTGGGGGAGCCTGACTTTGGCGACCCTTTATTCTTCTCTTGATGTGTTCAATCGGTGCTGCCAACAAACCTTTACTGGAGCCATGTATCTTCTTGAGGTATTCTTTATTTTGTGAATTTTCCTTTTTGCATTAGCATTTTCCTTTATGCATTTTATTCTTAATTTCTTGATTTTTGTCCCTTGTCCTTTCCAGACGTGGTTCTATAAGGTGATTGGGTTTAACACCCAATTGATAGCTTTAAAGGATGAGTCTGTTGGGGGCTTCTGTCGGATGTTTTGAGAGTGAGCTTTTGTTCAAAAAAAGAAATTATTTAATTAAACTCAGTTTTACAATTAAATCCTAAAACATGCATCTAGGTGTGATTGAAGACAATATAATCATGCAAGAACATTCAATCAGAGATAAACGCACAAATGAGGAAAAATCCCCCAAAGGGGAAAAAAATTTTATTTTCACTATAATTTGTAAAGAACGGTTTACACGGATTAGACTGAAAATAAGAGTGACATACGAAATACCCTCAGGTGTCGGTTTCGATGTCGTCGGTTAAAATTTCCCTCAAGAACTCTAGGTGGGCAATAATGGAAAGGAGCCGGCTTCTCCACAAGTTACTCCAGATGAGTAAAAAATAATCCTATGAAGGTTTAAAGATTCACATATATATATGGGAATTGTTATGTGAATAAAGAAGGCTTGAAACCTTAAAAACCTGAAGTTTGTTTTTTGGGTTGTAAATCCCAGAAACGTGTGCGAAAAAGACTTAGAAAAACATGCAGAAAGCGCTGAGATATTTATATGAAAATCGAGGCGGTGACGTGGCTCGAACGAGATCGCACAACATCCTCATGTTGCTTGAACGACAGAAAGATATCGTTCGAACGAGCTTGATGATTGAGAAAAGTCTGCTTCTACACTTAGATTTTTTTTTTCTTTTTGTTAAAAACAAATCAGACTTCGAAAAATATTTATTGAAAAATTCCCAAATATTTTTGCAAATATAAACAACTCCAATAAATAATTTTACCAATAACGTGAAGTGGAGCAGTGGAAACGGTTGAGCATCACGTCGTATAAATCATGATGCACGTGTGAAGATGGTGGATGCATAGATTCAGATTAAGGCCATCGTGGATGACCGTATTGGCGTGGTGAATGTAACGGTATCAGACATACATACTGTGATCCACGTCAAATAGGAAATTCCTAGATTCTACCCCGAACATTTATAGAATTATATCCTTACATGTATCGATAGAGGAGGTCCAACCGGTAATCGAAGAAGTCTCTCTCCTTAGAGGCGGTGCATCAGGTGTTGAACGGCCTGACAAGCAATTGGGTAAATCCTTCTTTATTTTCTAGGACCAATTTTCCTTTATCATCTTTTTCGATATTGATCTTTTTTTGCTGGGGAAATTTTTAAGTGACCTTCTATCCCTGGGGGACGGCCATCGAGCATACACGATCGGGGATGTTGCAAAGTTGTGGCATCTGCTAGCGCATGAGTTCGGCTACTCCTCGAATCTCAGGGAGAGAGTAGTCCAGCAAATCGTGGAGGAGACTCACTCGTCATATACCAATAATGATGGGCGAGCCTTACTTGTCATATACTGACACGGTTGCGACATATGATTAAATGAAATTTATGTTGAGTTGGTTGATGTCGCCCAACATATATGACGTGATGCCTCTCCCCCAAGTGGGTTCGAGTCGACTAATAGGGTCTTCCCATAAAGCAGGTGGTGCATTGACATCGGCGGCGACGACGACCTGGGAGGTTCTTTTGGTGCAGTTGGCCCCTGCTTCTTATAATATCCAACGGGTTGATGGAGGGTAAGTGGATATGATGCACCATCCCAATGATATGGATCTATTTATCTAACCATCGATATAATTTTTCGTATCTATGTCTTTTTTATTTTCTAATTTCTTTCTTTGCCTTAGATTAACTGATTTTCTCTTTTTTGTTTTTCTCCCAGCACATCCGAGTGTCAACTACTTGGCTAAAGGATTTTCACGATTTGATAGCTTCGACGACTGCCCACATTCAGGAGGCGATCCCGATTCTTTCTTGGTTGGTGTCGTCTGTCTCTTCTGAGGAAGGGTCGGGATGGGGGAGTGGAGGTACATCATCACGTCGCTAGGGGAAGCGAGCGTGCCTCTAGGAAGGAGGATCCTAGGGAGGGAGATAGAGAAAAAAAGAAAGAAAGAGAATATGTGTGTGTGTGTGTGTGTGTGTGTGTGTGTGAGAGAGAGAGAGAGAGAGAGATAGAGAGAGAGAGAGAGAGAATGTGGGTTCGGGTTGAGTCCCGTTGTATTTTCTTTTCTTCCTACGAAATCAGTGTAACACAGTAACATCTATGCAAATAAAATGAAGTTTTTGTTGATTTTTGTTTTAGTGACTTAATGCATATGCTCTTTTTACTTTACTGCTGAGACCATAAAAAGAATTAAAAATAATTTAAGAGAGAATTTATTTTCAAAATGGGATAGGTGAAAACATAGGGAGAAGGTAATTCGGAACTTCCTTAGAATAAAAATTATTTTTATTAAGTTTTTTTATTTTAACAAAAAAGAAAAAAATGGAATTTTCCCAAAATAGAGGGTTTCCGATCTGCATGCCCCTTGTCCTACCTATCGATTTTTCAAATCAGTCTAATAAATCCAAGGCTTTAATTTCACTTTCTTCAATTGCTTGGTACTTAGTGGGATAAGCTTTCCTTAGATTTTTGTAGGATTTTTGTCTTTGGTTGGTGTCTTCCAAGTATATATAAGGGGTGTGGGTGGAGAATTTTCTCACAACTCCACATTCCTTCTCTTTTTCATCCTTCTTGCTTATTTTGTGATATGGCTCTCCCTGTTAATTTTGAATTTTCTAACTACCTCAAAACCTTGGAGTCGATGTGCACATATAATATCGACTATGAGGCTTTCAACATGCGTCGAGTCTCTTTATGGAACAACTGACCTACATAGTGGAATATGCTAATGGCAGCAGTAGAGTTCTGGTATTCGGCAGACTATGTCTTTCGCTTCGGGTTAGATAAAATCCGTCTGACCTATGAAGAGTTCTCTGCCATATTGGGGATAAATCTCAGTGTTGCAATAGCTATGCCTGAAATATCTCGATCCCCTAAGGAGATGTTATCGGTTTTTCTTCATATCTCTCCTTTAGCGGATAGGTCGATAGTTACGGGAGGAATGATCTCTCTTCCTACTGTGTTGCATTCTGTGCATTTGTAGGATGTCGGTGATGCTGGTTATGCTGGAGCCGTTATACTGAGCCTAGATTCGAAACTGCTGTTGGTGACTGGAGAAATGCTAGTGGACCCATAACTTGCAGCCATTACTTCTTGGATGTCTTACCATCGTAATCCTACTGTGCTTATATTGGTGGAGACTTTGAATGGTCTGGTTGCCTGGCGAGAAGGCCATTTTGACTTTTTCAGGGGTTTCCCTATAATACTGTTCATGTGGCTGTCTAAGAGATTTCGTATGGAAGTCCAACCTGATTATCCTTTATCGGCTCTGTCAAACTTATTTTCATATTACTTTATCAGTGTAGGCCTAGATATAGAAAGTTGGGTGAATTTATTTATAGAGCACGGGGCTCGAGTCGTGAGTTAGTCAGTGCCTTGGTGGGGGGAGATGCTGCCCATTCTGGAACTAGAGAATACCAGTATGTTAGGTTGGTTGACCTCAAACAAACCTATTTTTACTTTCCCTCGTGGATCTTGTGCCAATTTGCCTCATAGCAGATTGTGCCACCTCAGACATTGGACTTCTTTCCCATGGAGGACTTGATAGAGCGTATGCACATGCAGCTAGGCTTTTTGTTGGAGAATCGCCCACCATTGACATTTCCATCTCAATCTCTTAGTAAAGTCTAGCATATTTCAAGGGACTACATGAAGTGGTTATAGAGGAGGGTAGTTGCGAAGATGCTGGCTGTGGAGATCGAGAAAAGCTGGTTTTCCATATCTGACACTATGGAGGGAGGTGTTGTTGTCTTCCCAGGCTGGTCGAGGATTATCGATCCATGGAGCGTTTACGACACTCTATTTAGGCAAGGGAAGTTTGGGGACCCTAGGATTTGGATGATGATGGAGTCAGTTCCTCGAGTAGCCACGGGTAGAATCCATGGGGAATTTATTTGTGAAACTCTTGTATGGGTTTTATTCTTTTTATGGTTATTTTAGTTGTATTTCAGTGGGAATAATTTTAGAAGGTTTATTTTAGGTGTAGTTGGTTTCTTTTTATTTTGGTTTTAGGAATGTAGGGCGTAGGTTGGCTAGGGAGTCAGTTTGACTCCCTACGCCGATGTAATTATATCGAAATGTCTTAAAAATGGAATATAATTTTTTTATCATCTAGTTGTTCCTCTTTATAAGTTTTTCTTTTGAATTATCTATACAAATCTCTAAGGCATACATAATCCTTCTGTTCATGTACATGTTAAAATGAAATGTCATTCTCGAAGATAAGAAAAGAATAACATTTTGTGAAAAAGAAGGGGGTTGAGCTCATGTGAAGCGTATGAGCTACCTACATACCTCTGGGAGTTTGAAAATTTTCTACTTTTCATTTTTGAAAGAGAAAAAGATTTTTAAAAGATCAGGCCCCACGTAGTTCTAAGTATAGGGAAATGAAGAAAGTTTTTTTAGAATAGAAGGGAGATGAAAAGAGTCATTGTGTGCTGAGATTTTGGACTTAGGGTATAATTTCTTGAAATGGTCCAGGTTGACTGGACGAGCCATCTCTTATCCATTGAGATCAGTGAACATAGCGGCACTACCAACTAAGATCTTCTTTACAATGTTGGGGCCGCTTCAATTGAGCTTGATTTTCCCTCTAGGGTCCCATATGGGATCTTCTATTTCCTTAAGGGCTTAGTAACATTCTCAGACACCTTAGTCCTAGACTCTCTTGTTGAATGAACGCGGTATTCG
This sequence comes from Sambucus nigra, assembly GCA_949130495.1. Taxonomy (NCBI): domain Eukaryota; kingdom Viridiplantae; phylum Streptophyta; class Magnoliopsida; order Dipsacales; family Adoxaceae; genus Sambucus; species Sambucus nigra. The sequence continues at coordinate 95,569,882 of OX422211.1, forward strand.
TTGATGGTACTCTTGTATATGATACAAAGATTTTAGCCTCCTTTCGTCCAAGAGTGATAGTTCGTCAAGACGGCTTTTATGCTAGTCTTCCTCGCTGACTTTTCTTTCAAGCATGATGCATAGTGAAGGGATTTCTAGCTCCACGAGTAGGACTACTTCCATTCCGTATACTAAAGAGTTAGGGATAGCCCCAGTAGAGGGTCTTACTCAAGTGCGGTATCCCCAGAGGGCATAAGGGAATTGGTCAGCCCAATCTCGACAGCTTTTAGTGATCTCTGTCTGATGATGGCTTTGAGGTTATTATTAGCATCTTCAATTGCTCCATTGGTTTGAAGTCGGTAGGGAGAAAATTTGTCTGAATCCCATACTCGTCGACCACCTCTGTGACTTATGCCTCAAAATGCAACCCATTATTTGACACTAGCTTATGCGGGACCCCAAATCGATAGATGAAATTTTTTGGATTAACTTGGCCACCTTCTTCGCATTCAGCACTGCATATGATTCAACTTCAACCCATTTGGTGAAGTAGTCAATGGCAACAAGGATGAATTATGCTCGTTGGATGCTTTGGGTGTAACTTTCCCTATGATGTCAATGCCCCATGTGGAGAACGGTCAGGGATAAGTCATTTTATACAATTCTCATGGAGGCAAGTGTTAGAGGTTGGAAAACTGTTGGCATTTAAGGGATCTTCAAACATACGCAGTGAAATCCTGAACCATGGTAGTCCTGTAGTAACCCTATCGAATGATTTTCTTAGCGAGCATATGACCTTCATGTGGGTTCCACATTCCCTGCTGTGGATTTTTTACATCATCTCTTCGATGTTAACCTCTACACTACAGTGTAAGTGAGTTCCATCGAAGTTCATCTTGAATAGTGCTTTATCGCTGATAATGTACTGAACATCCAATTTGTAAAGGGTTGCTCGATCTTTCTTATTAGAACCTTAGGGGTACCTACCATGCTTGAGGAGGTGCCAAATATCATAGTACTAGCAGTCGGCTATATTAGGATCTTTTTTTGTGATGAGCTCATTGTGATAGTAGTGGGCTGGTTTATCTTGCATTTGGACTAGTAAATGGGCCATTATTATTCCTTCGGGCATGCCAATCATGGAGGCCAAGGTAGCAAGGGCATCGACTAGGTTGTTCTTTGCTTGGGGAAGGTGATTTCTTGGAATTGGGAGGCTAGATCTTCAAGGTGAGCATGGAAGGGTAAATATTTATCCTCCTTGACTTTCCATCCAATGAGTAGTTAACCGATGATTAGGGCCAAATCCCCACAGATATCTAAGTATCGAATTCCTTTCTTGAGAGCGACTTTAAGGCCTACCATGGATGCCTCGTATTCAATTATGTTGTTAGTTCAGTTTGAATCCAGCTTGATGGTAATGGGAGTGTGAGAGTCATCAGGGACAATTAGGAGGATCCCAATGCCATACCTTTCTTATTGGTAGTACCATCGAAGAACATTTTCCATCAGAGGTCTTCTTAGGAGGTACAAAGGATATCCGTATTCGAGAATTCGAGAATACAAACATCGTCTTCTTCCCTAGGGTAATCAGCAAGGTAATCAGATATGGATCTTACTTTGATGGCATCCCATTTGAAATACACAATATCAAATTCGGCTAGTACCATTAACCACTAGGCCATTCGGCTAGACAGGGCATTCTTCTCGAGTAGGTATTTGATAGGATCCATTTAGGACACAATTTTGATTGAAAAGGCAAGCATGTAGTGTCATAGCTTTTGGGTGACCCAGACGAGGGAAATACATGCTTTTTCCAAACCTGTGTAGTTAAGTTCGTATCCAACCAACATTTGACTAGTGTAGTAGATGGATATTTCTTTGCAGGATTCTTTAAGGTATTGGGATAGCAAAGCCCCAACTGCAGTATCTATTATGATTAGGTATAAGAGTAGGGTAAGACTAGGTTGCGGTGGCGTGAGTACCTGAGGTCAGGTTAGGTATTGCTTGATTTTGTCAAAAGTTTCTTGGCATGCTTCGTTCCATACCTTGGTGGTATCCGTTTGAAGAAGTTTGAAGATTGGGCTCACATATAGAAGCCAACTGGCAGATGAACTAGCTGATATACTACAATTTTCTAGGGAATCCATGGACTTCCTTCTTCGTTCGGGGTGGTGGCATCGCGAGTATTGATTTTATCTTGGAAGGATCAACTTCTATCCCTTTCTCACTAATAATAAATCCCAAGATCTTTCCTTTAGTAACACCAAAGACATATTTATGTGGGTTAAGTCGCATCTGATATCACCACAATCGCTCGAAAGAACATTCAGAGAGAGGGAACATGACCTTTTATAGTCTTAGACTTGATAATCATATCATCCACGTAGACCTCGAATTCTTTATGTATAAGATCATGCAATATGGTTGTGGAAGCCCTTTGGTAGGTCGCCCTTGTGTTTTTTTTTATAACAAATGGCATAACGGTGTAGCAAAAGCTTCCCCAAGGGGTGATGAATGAGGTTTTCTCTTGATGATCCGGGTGCATCTTAATCAAATTACATCTGAAAAACCCATCAATAAATTACTTAAGAGCATGATTGGTCATGTTATCTACAATCATATTGATATTGGGTAGCGGGTAATCATCCTTATGAGATGCCTTGTTCAAGTCCCGGTAGCCATCACACGTTCAAACCTTCCCTCCTTATTTAGGCATGGGTACAATATTATCTAGATATATAGGATATTCAATCACATGAATAAAGTCCACGTTTAAATGTTTGAGTACTTCTTCCTTAATCTTGAGCGACCATTCGGTGAAGATCTTTCACAGTTTTTATTGGACCGATTTGCATTATGGGATCAATTCTGGTCATATCATCATAGGACCATGCGAAGACATCCATGAATTACTTCAGTAATTTCTCGAGTTGCACGCGCTCATGCTCATCAAGGGTGGCCCCTATCGTAATCTCGCGTAGTTGCTACCAGAACCGAGATTAATAACAACAGTTTCATCTTCATTAACTTGAACACAATGATGTTATTTGTTATTAACCTTATTTAGACTAGCTAAGAATTATTCATTTGAAAAATTATCATCATCAGGAGTTTAATTAGAATCAAGAAAATTAATATAAGGCACAACAAGATACTCAAAATATTCGTTTATTTCATTATTAAGAAAAACGTCAATGAGAACCTCATCGAAGGAGGTCTCGATTATATCAAAATAGGGAGGGGCAACCAAAAAAGAGGAAATATGATAAACATCTAGGTTGAGTTGATTATTAGCAGGTGGAACTAGTGTAGCATGCCAGTTGAGGAGAGGTGCATCAGCATCTTTGATCAGACGGGATGGATCTGATGATGTGGCACCTCAGTGGATCATAGAAAGTGTCAGCCCTAGTGTCTAAAAGTTGAATGAATCCTCAGATTCACTTCCCTCAGAATTTCTGGTAACAACTATAGTCTTCTTAATAAGTGGTTGCACATGATGCTAGGAACTTTTGGCCCATGAGTAACTGTATTTGAAAAAGATCTCCATTCCTAGTTTCATTTTCTTATCCATATGATCATTACATAGTTTAGGAAATCCACAAAAGGGGAAATCTTCACCCTCTCTGATGACCTTTATGTTTAAGGAATATCTTAAGACAGTCTTGTTTCTTTCTAACCTTTTCTTCAGTAGAGGTTGATGGATCATTCAGAGTTCTTTTGCCAACGGTTGATAACCCAAACTGCAAGGAGGAAATGCCTTCTTCAACATAATGGGTTCAAGTATCCCTTGTCGTCTTCGTCCCGGCCCTAGTCCGGGCATGAAGTGCATGTTCTTGAACATATGAATCACATTGATATTTCCATGAGGGTTATACTCTAGACAAACCCTATCTTTAAAATCGTCCCCTGCTAGAAGTAAAGGTGGTTAAACTTGAAAACCTCACAGAAGCACATCATTCACCCATGTTGTATCTCAAGTACTGGATTACTGGTGCTTGCATTCTCGACATTATCATCGTAGCCCAAGATAGTGATGAACTGCCTACTGAAGAAGAAATTTAGTTTCTGATGAAGGGAAGAAGACAAACCCTTAATGCTATGGAGCCATAATCGTTAAAGCATATTATTAAAACAAGTTGGCATATCGATAACTTGGAATTCAACAATCGTATTTGTAGGGCCAACCCCTATTGGAGGATTTATGGATCCCATCAATTCTCGACGAGTATTATCATAAGCACGTATAGCGATAGAGGCTGGAGAAAGGTCACCTACTTTCAGTCCTAAACAATTAAGGGTCCTCAACGGGCAAACTTTAAGAGCTGATCCATTATCGATAGGCAAAAGTGGGATGGTTAAGACTTCGACAGATATATTGAGAGTATAATTGTGATTTTGACCAATCTTAGGGATTTTTTTCAAAAAAGGAGAGCATTCTAGTAGAGGTCATGGATCCAACCAGATTCAGTTCTTCTTCTGGCATGGTGGAAGGAGGGACTGTCAGCCCTATAAATACTTTCATTAAGGCATTTATGTGTAGATGGGAAGACATAAAGAGTTCACAAAGAGTGATGTTAGCTTGGGTCTTCTTCAATTGATCGAGGATTGTGCTCTCCTCGAGGGTCATTTCGAGCATAGGAAGATTCACAACACTTTTCCTTTATCGAGCCCAGATGGTGGCAGGTTTAGAACTTGGTAATGCCTCCCCGACCTGTTCGTGTGGCTCATAGATGAGGGGAAAAATAAAAATCCCATCTCCTCATCAATCTCGAGTTGTTCATCCACCTTGTTGATTTCTCATAGTAGCTCCAAAAATGATATCGTCCCACATATTTTAACTATCGGGCTAGTTTTTCTGGGTTTTTCTCTCCATCTAAATCATCAAATTCGTCCCCCCATCCGAGGGAAATGACATCATCCTTTCATGAATAGTCAATACACTCCACAACCTCAATGTCTTCTCTGTATAGATCCTCCCATTCGATAAAAGATGTATAAGTGAAGGAACCAGTCGCCCTCGTAGTTTTAAAGAATCAAATAGCTCGATCATACTGCAAATATCGTCGACCTTTCGAAATAAGTCCGCCATGATCTAGATGATATCATCTAGACTGACTTCATTGATCGGTACCACCCAATTTTTTAACTCTCAGACCCATTTATGAGCTTCCAAGAACAACACACTGAATCTCTAGCAGTCAATAGTCATATTAGAGGCCAATTTCAGCCCAAACTTTAGGAGTTGGTTCAACACTTCTAATAATTACATATCTTTTCCTCAAGAACGGGTACAGATAATGATGCATGCTCTGGTAAAGAGTGATAGTGCCTGATCGGCGAAGCGGGTAGGGTGTAGGGGAAAATATAGGAAAGTTTGGAGAGGTTTAGGAGAGTATATGGGTATGATGGGTGGTTTACTTGGCACGATCTAGGTACATGGATCAATTTCTGGGTCTTCTAATACGAAGATGGAATTTGTATGTTTTTAAAGTGGATTATGGGTGGTGTTTTGTTTAGGATTGGGTGATGGGGTGATGATACCCCGGTCGATCAGAACTTAGATCAAATTTTGAAGGTGGAAACACTAGTCATTGGTATGGCCAGCAGTTTGATAAGGTTTGCCTTAAGAGGGCGTAGTAAACTTTGGAGAGGGGAGCGTGAATCTCGGTGTATTCATTCTTGATTGGGTTAGGACAAATTTTTGGTGCTCATGAAGTGGCAGGCTAAGGGATGTTATTGATGGTTGAAATTGCGGTACTAATAGGCTTTTCATACTTTCTGGGAGTGAAATGTCCAGATTCTTTCTTCCATTTAAATTTTGTCTTAGTAAGACCTTCTTCGATTTCTACTCCTACTTATCGAATGGCTAAAAAATGAGGGTAGTATTATCCTACCATCGTCGTTTGCACATGGGGTAATAAGTTCTTCTTCACGATAATGACTTGCTCCTCTTCGAGAGGATGGTTACTCATGGTGGATGCTTTCTCTCTCCACCTTGCTATGAAGTTACTGACTGATTCCCCAGGGTTCTATTTGAGCATCTCTAAATCAAGGCGGGTGACTTCCAACTCTTCGTTGTACTTGTACTGTGACATGAATTCTCAGGCAACATCTTCCTAATAGCAGATTTTGGATTCCTCAGAGATAATAACCAACGAAGAGCGCTGTTCTTTAAAGTCTGCTAAAATATTTGGGCCAGTATTTCCTCGGATGCACCTAGGAGAGTTATGTCTCAGTGGTAACTACAGAGATGGATAATTGGGGGACCATTATCCCTAAACTTCTCAATATTGGGCATTTTCAACTTTTCTGGAAACCTTGCTTTAGTAGAGGGAGACATATGGGTGTAATCCATGTAGTTCATAGAGATTCAAACTTGGTCAACATCTTGAGGTCCTCTTTAACCTTGTTTAATTCTTCATCCTTTGGATCAACGGTCACTGGTAGGTTAGCCCCTGGCCGGGTAAGATTTTGCATAAGGATCTGAGTTGGAAGCGACCCATTAACAAAAGAAGCATGTGGAGTGTGTTGATATTCTTTCGAGACCTAAATACGCTTGGGTACGAGCGAACCCATATCACGGGAGAAGAGGAACTCAGGCTCTTCCAGAATAGGGGCCCAATTTCGTTGCATCTTATGAACCTCGGTTTGAAGGTTGTTAATCTTGGCAGTGAGTTGGGATAGTAATGTCATCAAATCTCTCTGATCTTTCGGTACTTGGTCTGTGTTCTCCATGAAAAGCGGATGAATTTTGGACTCAGAGGAAGTAAAGAGGCAACTAACTGAGTTTCAGGGAGGTTCGATTGAAGACCGAAGCCAATAGGGAGCCAGGCTACGGGTTGGGTATACGATCGACCTAAGAAGGAGAAAAATACGAATTTATTTTTGAAAAAGAAGAAGGAAAACTGTTATATTTGAAAAAGAAGGAAATTTTTTTTGACATTTTTGAAAAACAGGTGTACAAAATGTTTTTTGGAAAAAATGAGGAAAAATATTTTTGGTATAACGCAAGGAAACATATTTTTGGTATTTTTGATAAAAGAAGGGGAATTTTTTTGACATTTTTGTTAAAAAGTAGGAAAAATGAGAAAAGGGTCTCAACATGATTATTATTATTATGTTCTCACTTGTATTAGGTTTACCTAAATGCAAAAAAAATGCCAGACGGAACTCGAGCCTGGGAAAATTGGGGTTGAAAAATATGTAAAAAATATGGTTGGGCTCGTTACCATGCTCGTGGGTAGGGTCCCATTTTAAAACTTGCACGAAAATTTGGGCAGAATGCAGACCCGTCATTTTGGCAGAGTTTCGGGTAGAAACCAAAAAACTAAATATAAGTGCCATAGGTTTGAAGCTTATATGAGGGTATGCAGTTGTTGGGTTAATTGGAAGGGTTCCATCCTTTGGCATGACTTCCACGATATACGTCTTGCTTTTGAGGGAAATCAGTATGTGTTGACAAGCCATTTGATATACCAGAGTGTAAGTGAATTGTCTCACTATATACCTCGTGGGGACAGTACATGTGAGAACGAATTTGATATACTAGAAGTACGTGAATGAGTTCCCTATAATATACCTCCCATCATGACTTTGGTCAAGCGGTACAATACGGGGGGAACGGTTTGATAAACATTGAAGGTACTTGGCCAATGAAAAGTGAGAGTTATATCGCTTAGGCTAACTGCGGCATGGCAGACTAGCGCCCATCACAAAGTGACCACCCAATTACGGGGCAAAATTTGGTCAATAGAAATGCTCTTTGGTGATGTAATGTGCAAAAAAGCATGATTGTTGATTAGTATCTTATTGAGAGAGTATCTTTATTTGGTATAATGATCATTATACTAAGAAGGAGATAATGTACAAGTACAAAAAGTAAATCTAACATGAGGATTATACTAAATAGGGGATAATGAACAAGTATAAAAAGTAAATCTAACATGAGGATTATACTAAGTATGGATATGTCAGAGTGAGTGATGTGTGAATATCTACAAGTGAGTGTGTGGTAGTGAACCTAAGCATGGATCAACTACAAGTTGTTGTGACAAGTGTGAGTGAGAATGAATATATATAAGTGTGATATATGGAGGTGTGTGTTAGTGACACCTACGCATGGATATTCTTATTGGTATGTGCAACATGTGGATATAAATGATCCTAGGTGCACGTAGTGTGAAGTTTACATGTAGAGTATCTACAAGTGTGAGTGAGTAGTGATATAATCATGAGGTATATATGTGCAATAAATAATAGAGGAGAAAAAGGGAACATACAGGTAGGTGCATACGCACACAAGAAGAAAAACAAAATACCCATGCAAACAGAGTTTAGCCCTCTTATGAAATTTTTTGCCAAGTGGAGTCGCCACTGTGGCCATTCCGATTTCTCGTATCCTCTCTCTCTCTCTCTCTCCCCATAAATGGGGGTTGGGGAAATAAAAGGGAGAACGAAAAGGTCCCGTGCCCTATTTTGATCTAGGAATGCTTTGGCCGTCGTTGGTGTGGGGTAAATATAAATAGATGGAGTCACCAACCTATTTTTCACAAAGAAGGAAAAAGAATAAGTCGCCGCCTCGAGAGAGCGGTATCAAAGATAAATTGATTCTTACAAAACCAATATTTTGAAAGGTTCGTGGGCTATGTTACAGGATGGGAAGGTGTTAGGCACCCATCCTGCCCTTTAATTCTCTCATGGGCTTTTGTTATTGTGTTCCTTTATTTCTCCGTGAAATGTGTGCGCGCGTATATATAATGGAGATCGGAATCACCCAACTCATACCGTTGAAGAGATAGAGTGAGGTCATCTATAGGAATGTTCCTAAAATATTCTATGTAAAATATAATTTAGGCGTTCATTATGATATTGATCGTTATAGTGAAACGATAATTTGTGTTTGATAAAATGCTAACGAAATTAAAAAGATAATATGTATAATAATGAGAGAATATGATAAATGCGTAAATGGGGGATTTGAAAAAAATTAGAAAATAAGAAAATAGTAAAATTGGACTCGAGTCTCGGGTTTTAATTTGAAATGACTATGTAGCCTATAAAGGCATCAAAGTCCACGTAGTTCGCATGCAGAATAAGGGTGTGGTTTATCCCATAGATTTAAACAAGATTTTATTATATGTGTGTTTGTAGAAAATTTGTTTTAGTTTTGAGAAAATGTGATAGATAATCCTATTCAGATATTATGGGCGTAACCCTTTTTTCTGTTTTGGGTATTCTATAAAAAAATAAAGTATGTGTAATATACTAATAAAAATGCAAGATGTTAATGTGTATGAACTAAAGTAAGAACTATTTTTTGAATATAATGCATTAAATACAAATAAAAAAGAAATTCAAAAAGATAAGGGAAGGATTGGGATCTTCTTTGAATAATTAGAGCTTGAGCTTAATCTTGGATGAGCTCCCTTGAAGCTTAATATGGATTTTGGATAAGGGATAATGAGATTTTCCAATTTGGGTATGAAAAGGATGGGAATGTAAGATTGAATGGAATTTTGCATGAAGGAAACTTCACTGATTTGGAGATAATGTTGCTGAGATCACTGATGTTGATGGATCAGAGGTGTGTCTTGGGAGTGAGGTCATGCCATCTATTTATAGGTTAAGGGGATGCCAATCAGCATGGACCTAGCCTTGCCAATCGGCAGGTAACCCTAGGCACACTACCGATAGGCTGGGAAATGGACCTGCCAATTGGCATTCTCGTGCAAATTTTCTCGAAAAAAAGGTCGTAAAACGTAATCCGTTAATACCAATTGCACACAGGGCATACCACTAGAAAGTTAATTCATAGACCTTTAAGAGTCCTTTGGACCGCTCCTGGGTCTGGGAGTTGACTTTGGGTCAAATGTGTCTCAGAATAGCACGTCGGTCCTTTGGGCGGGAGATCAACGGACATAAATGAATCATTTGTCCGAACGGTAAGTCAGGATCATGTAGGGGCAGACCGTTGGAAAAGTTAGGAGATGTTCTTAGACAATACAAAGAGATTTTCTCGGTTAGGAAAGTTAACCTTGGTCAACAGGGGCCTGAAAGCGCCCGGTGACCTCTTGAAGTAAAATGGGTCGCTTGTCCATACCGTAAGTCAGAATTGCGCACGAGGAGGATCGTTAGAAAGGGTATTCAGTTCCTTTCGGATATTCATTCATTCTTATTCGAGATGAAGATTTGAACCCGGTGGCCTCTGGATCAATTTTTGAAAGAAAATATACTATTAATTCGAAACGGTTATGTCGTTTCGTGCACGAGGCAGACTATTGGAAAGGGTTTTTAGTTCCTGTTAAAGATTCCAAGAGTTTCTGATGTGCTGATGAAGTTTAGTGATGTCAAATCGGTGGCATGGAACACTTGGTGGCCTCCAAATCGATTTTTGATAGTAAAATGGTTTGTTCGTCTGAACCGTTATGCCGATTTATGCAAGGGGTAGACCATTGGAAAGGGGATTCACAGCCCTTCAAAAAATCAATGAGCTTTTTCTCTGACTATAGATTTAATCGGAGTCAAACGGGGCCTAAGAGCGCCCGATGGCTTTTAGATTAATACTCAGAGTGTGACCTAGGGTTTGTAGTGAAATGGGGAGGTGCTAAGGACCTATAGAGAGACTTGGGGGTCTTAGAATGTGGTGTATAGATATAGGACGACCATTAGAATCGCTACATTATATAGGACAAAATGTTGGGCAATCAAGAAATAAAATGTGCAGAAAATGAGTGTGGCAGAGATGTGAATGATGAGATGGATTTGTGGTAAAAATCGAACGGATAAAATTGGAAATGAACAAATTCTTGTAACGATAAAAGTAGTTCTTATAGAAGATAAATCGAGTGAAAATCGACTTATATGATTTGCAAACATCAAGCGTAGATCAGTGGATGCTCCCGTAAGGAATAGTGATTTAGTTAGTATTGATAGTAACACAAGGGTTATATGTAAAAAAGGACATGATATCACGTGATTTAACCAAAGATATTGTGATAGACAGAATGGAATGGAAAAATAGGATTCATGTAGCCGACCCCAAATAATTGGAAAAAGTCTTTGTTGAGTTGAGTTGAGTTGTTGAAAAAATTGTATACAACATAATTAATTGGATCCAAATGTCAAATGACCCAAAGTAAAAAGTAAAAAAAAAATGATTTATATTGCTATTTTTTAGTGTTTTTAAGATTTTTCTTAATATTTTTAATTGTTTATGTTATTTTTATATGGATCCCATTAAATGTCTAAACGTCATACAAAAAGATTATGCCGAAATATATTTTTTTTAATATTGTAAAAAAATAGGTATGTATACTTAGGGTCTCTCTCTCTCTCTGTAAGGACATTTTTATCATGTCCGTTATCTTAATGTTTTGTATGTCGTACGCCGTTATATTTGGCACGTCTCTGCTCGATCACATGTGACGGCCCCAATCCGAATTCCGGGAATCAAGCATCCTGCTCCTCCATCATGTGTCCTACATCGGCCCCAACGACTTCAAGTTCCATGATTTTAGGGACTAAATGCAAGTGGTACGGAAGAGAAGTCAAAACAGTGAAATATGGCACGATATGGATGTTCAAGGGCAATTGGGTAATTGTACAGCCACCGACTGGAGAATAGGTCAACTGGAAAGTTGAAGATATTGCCGTAAAAAAGATACTGGAAGAAACGGCACCTCAATCCAAGCTACGGTGAAGAAGTTATGGCCCTTTGAAGATGGAGCAAATTCCAAGGAAGGAATCAGAAATCCAGAAATCCGGACCGGTCCGCCTCTATTTAAAAAGAACCGATCCGCCAGCGAACCGATCCGCCTAGTCCCGGACCGGTCCGCCTTGCATTGGACAGTGGACCCCGGATCGAATGAGAACCGAATCTGCTTCAAATAAAACGAACCGATCCTCTATCGGACCGATCCGCCTTAGGCCCGGACCGGTCCGCCCTGGATAACCACGAACAAATCGTGTGGAGATTTTTTAGGGCAAATGAATTCTTATTTATACCACGATCGGGGAGTTGGTTTTCTTAAGTCTTATACACGATTTCCAGAGTAGATAAACTCTAAGGCCTTCATGGTATTTGAGTCCATTGATTCATACCCTTGATTCACACAAATTCCATACATTTGTGAGTCACTTTTGGTAACCCAAGAACACCATTGATGCTGTTCAACCCTTGTGAAGTGGACCTTTTCTTCCTCTTCATTGCTGCCCTACTGGACAGGGATAGTTCCAGCCGCCAACCCTACTGGAAAGGGATATTCCAACCGCGACTATAGAATCCGATACCCGAGGGTAATTCTTAGTCAAAAACTTGTATTTCAGTGTAATCCGATTGTAAGCCGTTTCTCTTACAAATTATAGTGATATACAAATGGTTTTGCCCCTGTGGGGGATTTTTCCTTAACTTTGTGTGTTGAATAATTCTTGCATGATTTCATATTGTTTCAATCACACCTAGTTGCATGCTTAGGGTTAATTTGGGTTAAAAATGGTATTTATTATATTATTTCTTAATTGAATGCAAGCGCCAACTCTTTCACTCTCTCTCTCTCTCTCTCTCTCTCTCTCTCTATATATATATATATATATATATATATATATATATATATATATATATATATATATATATATATATATATATATATATATATATATATATATATATAAATGTTATGGTGTATTACCATATTCAATGAAATTGTAGGAATCAATGTCACAAAATATTAGTCCTTGTCATGTGGATTCTTTGTCTCTATTAAAATCATATCAAAGTAACAACTTTTGTGGTAATGACGATAATGGTGTTGGTGATACTCATAATGGTGTTCAACAAGCTAGAGTAGAATGTGATATATTCGGACAAGATTGCACACTAATGTTGATCGAACTACGCAGGCATAAGGGATTGGACTTGCCAGTGTTGGGCAGAGATCAAACTTACAAAGATGTTTAGGAAGCATTAATAATTTTTTTGTACATAGTGTGTGCACTGTCGATACTAGATTTAGTTTCCCACTATGGGTTGCTTGTTTTCCATGTCATTCAACTATATGCTTGTTTGCCACGCCATTCAACTGCATGCTTGTTTACCACCTCATTCAATAACATCCTTTGTGTACATTCTTCCGAACAAAATATCACATACTTGCCACTACAAATTTGGACCAACCACTGATGTGGTAACTATTGTGGCAATCATATTATATAATAATAATCATTTTATGCAATTAAGTCTCTAGCAAGGCACTCCTATGACCACATTCTTTATATATGGGAATATCATCGTTAGCTAGATGCTCAACGATGTGCAGATTTAGTGAATGGTCTTATTACTAAGTTGGACAACCTTATAGGTTGCTTGCCATTAAAGTTCCCCGAAATTCAAATGAAGATTGACAAATGTATGTAACTTTTTTTAGTTCATCTCAAATGTTGAAGTTACTTTACTATTTATTATTTATACACTACACGAAAAATGGGTATTAGGGACGGTAAAAATTTGTCCCTAAAAGCACAAAATCCGTCCCAAAAGAGTATTTAGGAAAAATCTTGCAACGGCAAAAATTCATCCCTTATAATAGGCGTCGCAATTATTTTATGGACGGATTTTACCGTCCTAAATGTTAATTCATGGACACTCTACATTTAGCATTAGGGACGAATTTTTCATCCCAAAAGGTATGCGCGTGAAAAAAATCCTGCTCCCGTGAGTAGTAATAGGGACGGATAAACCTTCCTTAATATAACTCAGATTCTGGCAACCCCAATTAGTACGGCTTAGAACCTTCCCAAAAGTTATTCTCAATTAATACAAAAGGATGTTAGGGATGGATTATAACCGTCCCAAAATGTATTCTCAATTAAAACAAAATGAGTATCAGGGACAGTTTATAACTATAACAATTGATAAAAAAAATTATATTATTACTAGTTGGAAACTTACGAGATGTGAGATTTATAAGATCACTTACCCTCATGTTTTTTCAATGTGCCATAATCTAATAGTGTCTTATCCTATACAATTTCTTAAGAAAAAAGGAAATAAAACTACTCAAATAAGCATATTTTTTTTGCACATGGATGAATCATGTACTAATTCGAGTCAACATTCAAATGTCATGAACGCATGCATATAGTAATCCATGGAATATAGTTCTAGCTACATACATTTATACACACAGGGAGTTTTTTCTACCTATATATAAAAGAAGTTAAGTTTTTCTAATTTGATAGTAAGGGCATTAGTAGTATGAACCTTTTCCCCTTCATATACCAACAAAAAATTCAATTAGGATAGCATTATCTGCTTCACCCTGGTGAAATTAGCATGAAGGTTAGATATCATGACTGAGAAGCCACTCTTTTCATCGTATTTCTCAAATTCCCCTCAGACACGTCAATATCTTCAAACATAGTGCCTTCCATAGATTGATTTTTCAAACTACTAGTAAACATTAAATCCACAGGCTCATAACCCCTACAGTCAAATATCATCAAAGGGGCAAACTTCCCTGATTCGCAAAGTTCTTGAGTCAACGGATGGCCTCGCCCAGTGATCATTGTCATAGTTCCATCCCTCCTGTAAAACTTACATTTTTGGACAACCTCATTCATTAGAAATTTATATCAAAAATATAAAAAGAAACACATATTTTTAAGACTCATATTTGAAGCCCAATACCTTAGAAAAACCTAACCTTGATAAAATATTAGGAGTTGGGAGTACTCCTTCAATGGAGAGTGGACTGAACATCAATGGCAAAACCATTACCATATTGTTTCCATTTCTAGTAATCATTGATTGGATTAATCCACTCAGGGTTTGAAACACCCATCCTTTAGTTCTTGACAACATCATTCGATATGTTAAAACAACAAAATGTGGAATGGACAGATAGAGACTCCTTAATACCGATGAATAGGAATAGACAGGGTCATGTATGCGTCCTTTGATAAAAGAAAAGCCTGGGCAAAAAAAAAGAAAGAGAATCTCATATGGAAAATATTTGGGATGGGAGGGTGAGATAGAGTCCAGGTCATTTAAAAAGAGAGAATAGTATGTAAAATAGGTGTGCAACATGGACATCCTATTATTGTACAATATTAAGTGTTGTAGAGAATTGTAGAGTATATAATTATAAACCGGAGTGATGTACGGGCGTAATGCGTATGTACACAAATGAAGTTCTCGACCAATAACAAAACCTAATAAAAAAAATCATGTATTGTTTAATGGATAATAATACATTCAGAAACATATTGGTTATATGCAATATTACATGTGAGTAGATTATTAATACCGAAATCTTTGCACCATTACTCCACACCATTGCTCTGGTGGACTATAATCAGGAAGGGAAAAATGAAAAATGTAAAATGTATAAAAATTATAAAGAATAGTGTATATACTCTACTAATCATTCCAAACTCAAAAACCTCAAACTTTGTTATAATATTTTTCCTCTCTCACAGCAACCTGTCTTTGCAGGGACCACCAAACGAACGTCATCCATTTAGAGCTAAATTTTTGGGTTTATGTGGGTTGCCAACATCACATGAAATCTCCACTTAAACAAAGACACATCACAGAGTCGAAACCTCTAAGTGATTTTATGAATCACTGTACAATTTATGTAATATTTGGATTCCAATCCGGATAGATTCTGGCTTGTTAAGTAAATGTCACCTAATTTGAAAAATATAAAATTTACCTTAAAGTCTATACCATCACAACTTTCTTCCCCTTCCCTCGTTTTTCTTTATCTTAGAGTATACTGTGATATTGATGGGTCAGTCCAAAAGGTGTCCCCATACCGTTTCATAAAAAAATTAGTGATATTAAAGCTTTACCAACAATAGAAAGAATGATGTATCTAATTTTAAAAGAATAAACAAATCCAACTAATAGGCATTTATGACTAACATTCAGTTATGGATTATTTATTCAAGCAGAAATTGCCTATACCTCCCCGGTGAATTCTGCTTGGGTGCTATAAAAATAGAGGAAATCCAAGGAAGCTAAAATACATACAAAAAAAATACTAACTTATTTTCCTAAATACAAATAAGAGTAAATAATCCTAGCCAAAAAAATATCAATCTAAATTTATGCACCTGCTATGATTTTAATCTAGACAAAACCAATTTTCAAAATCACCAAAGCCAACAACTCGATTCATATCTGTAAAAAAACAAACAAAGTAATTCAAATAAAAACCAACAAATTGATTAACTTAAATAACACTCTTAAAAAAGTAATAAACTCGAGATTCAAAAATCTTAAGCGTTAAAGAACAATCTAATAGTTCCTTGAAATAAACAAAATTCTTACATACATTTCATACCATTGTGAAGTTTATCCTCATTTGCTAGCTTTGTCAGTTGCACCAACCTACAATGACTTTAAGGGATAAAATATATTAGTTATTAATAAAGTACTTCTCCATTCAAATATACAAAATAGAGACAAATATGAAGAGGGAGTATAACACACACGGATAGAACCGCAGATCATAAAAATAAAAATAAAAATAGAAGTCATCCTCTCTTTATTACTTTTCATTACTCTCAACCCCTTATCTCTTTCTCAACCGTTGACATCCCCACATTTATATTTTTTTGTCACTTTAATCTTCAAAAAATGATTCCTCTGCCCGTCACCCTAATTTCCCCCTCAGTTTTTCTCCTAGACCTCGTTTGATGCGTCGTATAAGAGGTTCGTATTGGATAAAATTATCTTATCCAATATTTGGTGTAATTTAGGATGGGATATAAGATGGAGTAAGTTATCCAAAGTGCGCTCCTTATCCCACATGGAGTGGGATAAAAAAATCCCACCTCCAAGGTCGTATAAAATTATACGGTGTCAAAATTTGATTAAAAATTACTACTCTACCCTTAATAAGTTATAAAAAAAACTCATGCAACTTGCACATACATATTTTCATCTCATAATATTATTTTTTTAACATCCCACGTGGAATTGAATATTATGATATTGAGTTAAAATATGTTATAACAATATATTTTTGTATTTTTTGATTATTAAATACAAAAGAAGGGTATTTTTGAAAAACTGGAGATAAATTAATCCCATCCGGAGAATTTCAAACACATGACTGTATTATTATATTTCATCCCGTCTTTTTATTCGGAACTGTTCCAAACGCAGTATTGGAATAAGCCTTATACGGTCCATCCTTATCCTATCTAATCCGACTCTTATCATATTTTATTCGGAACTTTTATACCGCGTATCAAATGAGAGCTAGATTATTAAAGAAGAAGTCCGATAATCTTATCGACTGACTCCATCGGAATCTGGAAAATATAGCTTCTGAAATTAAGTGGTGACACTCACGTCTCTACCAGAGACAACCATGTTTAGGCTTAAAACGAAAGATCTCAACTAAGTCGTCAGAGCCTCAAGACCCAACATAAATATATAGTTGAACGTCCGTATCAATAAGAAATATTGTTGCCGGAGCCAACTCAAAACGGTGAGGTTTTTGAAGATCTATTCTGCTTTGGATTGTAATCTACAACGTTGTATCAGGTTTATTTGGGTCAGCACCATCAGAGGCCTAAAGAAATCGAAGATGAGATGCAACCTCTTCCTCCACCTTAAGAAGTTGGTACTCTAATGCTTAAACATTTTTTTTTCAATTCTTTTTTTACTTGCTTGCAGGTTTAATGTTCATAATTATAATTGGTGCATCATTCTTATACACCTACACCCATATAACTATTTATCCTATTTTTTAGGTCTACAGTTTTATTTACAGAGGTAATATACCACTCCATTTTTTCAACAAAATATTTTTTTTGGTTACTTTCATAGTTTTATTTGAGACCCATATACCTATCTTCCTGATCCAAACAGTTCAGATTTTCTTTATGCTATGGTTTTATTGGTATCTCTGTAAAAGAGTATTTGTATGACTGAAATTTATTCATATAATGGTATTTTGAAACGTTCTCTATTAATAGACATTGAATTTATTACATGAACACCACTTGAGTTGTATTTGGCTGGGAGATTTAGAAGAATATATTTAATAAATAGAGAGATGTAATACTTCTTGAGTTGAAGAGAGAACTTTTCTTCAGTTCATTCAGGTTTAAGTTCCTTATAGTTCTCTGTAAATGTTGCATGTTTCTTTTATAGTTTCCAAGTAATGACAATCTATTTTTTTTTTTCACTTAAGATTTTATACTTTTACTTGATAGTCTAATTTAAGATCAGTACACAACTCCAATTTATGACATAATTATTCAAAAGCACCCCACACCTCCATTCGTGTTATGATGATGTTATTATGTAATTTTCCAGAAAGTTATGTTTGATTATGTAAATCAACATTTATTATTTAGTTATCTTTGAGTTCGAAAATTGTCGTGTCTTTAAATAGTTGAGTTTTTTTACCTCGGTCCATTTTACGAGTATTGCTTCATTTTTTTCTTGGTTACGACACCCTACTCTATGTTTGGTCTACTAATAACGAAGGGTCCATTAAGGCTGAAGTTTATGTTTGTAGGTTTCCAATTTTGGTTTCATTGACAAGCCAAAGGGTTTAGAATGAGAACAGTTTGCAGGTAGTTTATGAATGCCTCCTTCTTATAGGTGAATTTTGTACAAAAATTACACTTTTTAAAATTTCAAAAATGTCATTAAATTGCAATATCTTGTATCTGGACTTCAATTCTAATATTTTGGGTATTTACACAAATGATCAAGGATACGATGCTAGACAGGGAGGTAAGTTTGGCACAGGTAACCACCATTAACAATAATCATGATTCCATGATATTTAACTTCTTTTGCATATTTATGCATTTCCTTGCCACAGGGTTACACCATAATTGTTCCTCCATAAAAAAAATTCCTTGAAAATTTTCCTCCAATTTGTGTAGTGAATTGGATCCAGCAAATTTAAGGCTTACTTCCTACAAAAAAAAAAAAAAAAAAAAATTACCAAAAGATTCACAACAATAAAATGATGCCTGGATTTAACAAGTTATATAGAACTTATGATACATAGCATGGGAAATTGTAAGTAAAACCTTCAACTATACAATTTTTGCAGGAAACCCTCTAAAAATAATTTTAGTGAAATAATATTCTTAAATTAAGCATTTGTGTCAAAGACGCCACTATGATTTTTTTTGGTGACACGTACAAGGTCTTTAGACAAAAAAGGTTTACAATTTTTTTTTTGCATTAAACGCAATTCAAGTAGGCATCTTGCATAAGTTTTATAGTTCCCTTTGTGTATGTTGGGGGTGGGGGTATGTCTATGCATTGTAACCCATATATTGTTATATAGCATAAATTGCAGACGAATCCTGAACTATGCATATTTTTCAAGGAACCACCTGGACTATTTTTAGTACTAGAAATCCTGTTAGGTTGCAGAACAATTGAAACTCAATGATTATTGTACAGTTTCATGGGAAATATTGAATTGAAATCATTCATGTTCTCTTATTTCCTTATGGTTGACCTACCAATTGAGATATTGCGAACCATACTCATTATACATCCTTCATATATGTTAATTTTGGACTATTAAATCATACCAATTCTCACCCGGAGGGATATTAAGAACCCCCATGTACTAATTTAAATGCAGAAATACTTGAACTGTGCATTCTCTGTTCAAACCTCTCCTCTCCTCCTCTAACCCACCCCAATTTCTGTTTGTATGGAAAATAAATATTTATACGGAGTTTCATTAAAAACTGCATAGTTCAGTTTTTCCATTTTTCTCACACTACTCTTTTTATTCTTTTAGAACCCTTTAAAATTTTTAATTGATGCAACTTTAATTTCAAATTCGTATAATTGTAAAGAGTGGTTGAAAAAAAAATCATTAAATGCTTTGCAGGTTTGCGTATAGGATGGCGACAACGATGATTGACACTGTGTTCAAACTATAGGTGAATCTAGCAAGTACAGACCAAATTCCTTTCATCCCTTTGAAATAAACTTTGCAAATTTATAGTTTCGTTTCTTTGCAGTTATAGTTTTTATTTTTATTTTTTGACGTTAAGAATTTTCACATCAACCTAGAACTTAGTTCAACCAGGGTCAGTATTGTTTCATTTGGTTTTTTAATTGTAAAGGAAGTTACAAGAGATAACTTTGGCGCACCTTAGTAAATTGAATATGTTAACCTTGATAATATATCAAAGATCTACAATCAAATGGAAAGAGAGAAAAAGAGGGGCTAGGGTTTCATATTGCCATACACTAGAATGTCTTACAATAAAAGGAAGAAGAGAGAATAAATATATAACCTACTACAACCACCTAATAATAATAGGAGAAGGGAAAATACTAAAATACCCTCAATGCTAAATAAAACTCTAATACCCCCCCTCAAACTCACGATGCTGTAGCGAGAAGCATTGAGAGTTTGCCAACCAAAAAACGAAAACGCTGAACTGGATGAGACTTCGTAAACAAATCAGCTATCTGTGCGGAAGAAAAAACAAAAGGCAAAGTGATGGCTCCATGCGTAAGATGATGACGAGTAATATGACAATCAATCTCAATGTGCTTAGTCCTCTCATGAAAAACTGAATTGTGAGCAATCTGAATAGCACTCTTATTATCACAGTACATAGGAGTGGGCTGAGAAAGAGAGACACCCATATCTGCAAGTAACCGACGTAGCCAAATAACTTCGCGAGTGGTAGAAGCCATAGCATGGTACTCGGCTTCCGTGGAAGACACAGAAACAACAACTTGCTTTTTGCTCTTCCAAGAAACAAGAGAATCACCCAGAAACACACAAAATCCAGTAACTGATTTGCGATCTGCAGGATCACCGGCCCAATCAGCATCAGAGTATGCACGCAGCTCCAAAGAAGAAGATGAAGGAAGTAAAAGACTCTGAAATCGAGTGCCTCTCAAGTAGCGCAATATACGATGAACAGCTGCCCAATGAACTGTAGTAGGAGCAGTAACAAACTGACTAACAACATGAACAGCATGAGCTATATCTGGACGAGTAATAGTGAGATAAACCAAGCTGCCCACAATAGTGCGATATAAGGTGGGATCAGGCAAAAGAACACCATCATACGAGGAAAGATGAACATTAAGCTCCAAAGGGGTATCAACAATCTTAGTATCAGTGAGGCGAGCACGCTCAAGAATGTCCCCGATGTACTTAGATTGTGAGAGAAGATAACCCTTTGGAGAATGATCTACCTCAATACCCAAAAAGTAACGTAGGGGCCCCAAATCCTTCATCTCAAAACAACGAGATAATTCAGACTTCAACGTTGTAATTCCACCAACATCATCCCCAGTAATAATCATATCATCAACATACAAAGAGACCAGAATACGACCACCGGAGGTGCACCTGATAAAGAGAGCTGAATCATTCTCACTTGGAATGAACCCAAGAGAGGTAATCACGGCAGTAAACTTCTCAAACCAAGCCCGTGGTGCCTGTTTGAGACCATATAAGGCTTTCTTAAGCCTACAAACTTCACCAGGACCATGTGGAACACCCGGAGGAGGAGTCATATAAACCTCCTCATGAAGATCACCATTCAAGAACGCATTTTTAACATCCATTTGCGATATATGCCACTGACGAACAGATGCAACAACAATAAGAGTACGAATAGTAGTCAATTTCGCAACAGGGGCAAAGGTTTCGTCACAATCCATACCATATTGCTGAGAAAAACCCTGAGCAACCAATCTTGCTTTGTACCGCTCAATTGACCCATCTGAACTGGTTTTGATTTTATATACCCAACGAGATCCAATTGCCCGCTTACCAGCAGGTAAGGGGACCAAACTCCAAGTATCTGTCTGATGCAAAGCAGAGAGTTCCTCAGCCATAGCCTGTTGCCAAAGAGGATCAAGAACTGCCTCTTTATAAGACGAAGGCTCAGAGAGGCAGTGAACAGAGGATAAAAATGAAGCAAAAGAATCAGAATAACAAGAATAAACAAAATCTGGTGACTGAGTGGACTTACGTGGACGTTTTGGATAGCGAGAAGGAGGTTCCACCATTTCAGCAGGTGCTTGGGTGGCCACACGAGAAGGGGGAGCATCAGGAACATCGGATGGCAAAGTACCTGCATCAGTAGAAATAATAGGAACAGGAGCAACATGGGGTGGCACACTATCGGTGGTGCAAGGTACTTCAGATGGCACACTCTCATCATTATCAGAGAACGGATCAATATTGAAGAGATCAGATTTAGTGAGTTCATGAGGACTATCAGGAATATAAAAGAAAGGAATATGCTCAAGAAACACAACATGGCGAGAGACATATAATTTTTTTGTAACTGGATCATAACAACGATATCCCTTTTGACCCTCACCATAACCAAGAAAGACACAAATAGCTGACTTTGGAGATAATTTGGTACGTTCCACACAAGGTCGAAGAACAAAACAAGTACAACCAAACACCTTTAAGGAAGAATAATCAGGGGCACACCCATACAACTTTTCAAAAGGTGACAAACCTGAGCAATGAGAGGTCGGAATCTTATTAATCAGATTAACATCAGTAAGGACAGCCTCTCCCCAAAACTCACTAGGGACATATGCAGATAATAAAAGAGAGCGAGCAGTTTCAACAATGTGCCGATGTTTCCGTTCAGCAACACCATTTTGCTGAGGAGTGTCAGTACAAGATGATTGGTGAATAGTTCCATCTAAATCAAGCAACTCACCGAAATTTTGAGAAGTATATTCCCCACCCAAATCGCATCTAAAGCATTTTATAATAGTAGAATGTTGAGTTTTGACAAAGGCACGAAATTTATTATAAATATCCAAAAAATCCGAACGTCGTTTCATGAGAAAAACCCAACAGTAACGCGTATAATCATCAATAAAGGAGACATAATATCGAGACCCTCCTCTTGTAATAATAGGAGACGGTCCCCACACATCAGAATGAATAAGATCAAAGGGTGCAAAAGTAGAGGAAATACTTCTATTAAATGGTAAAGCTGAAAATTTTGCAAGTTTACAACCGCTACAATCAGAGATATCATGGCAATGCAAATTTCCTAATTTTCCTGTGGAAGCCAAATATTTTAATCGTGAACCTGAGACATGACCAAGACGAGAGTGCCATAAATAAAAGCTAGACGAATCTGAACTCAAACGAAAGGATGACAAGTCAACACTGGAAGCTGCAACCATTGGTACATTAAGTTTCTCCATGATGTACAATCCCCCCTGCGTACGGCCTGTCCCAATCACCTTCTGAGACTGTGGATCCTGCACATGACAAAAGGTAGAAGAGAAGGAAACTGAGTAACCGACATCACATAGTTGACCAATAGAGATAAGATTCATTGTAAGCTTAGGAATGTGGTAAACATTAGAGAGAGAGAGAAGTTGGGTGATTCAATAGTCCCAATACCCGTTGAGGGCATGGGAGTACCATCAGTAGTCATAACGAGCAATAAAGAAGTGGGACAAAAAGAACCAAAAGAGGACAAATTTGGTGACATGTGATTAGAAGCGCCGGAGTCTAGAATCCAAATACCCGAGGACTTACCTGGTGAAGAGATGGACATGGCATGAGGCTGTGTGGCAAGAAACTTTTGAAACTGCTCAGCAAGAGAAGACATGGATGGAGCTAAGGATGAAGAACCTGATGCAAATGAGTCTGATGGCGGTACAACTGCTGCAGTATTAGGCTGTGAAGGCCTATATGAACGCTGCTGAGATTGGTTATTGGATTTCCAACCAGAAAACTGCTGCTGAGATGGTCGACTATTTGATTATTGTTGTTGTTGTGCTCGCAACTTAGGGCACTGAGACTTCCAATGACCCTTCTCCTTACAGTAGCTACATTCATCACTTGCAACTCTCGAATAAGGCTTGTTCTGATTACTGGAAAGAGGCCGAGAGGAGGCTGCGAAAACAGATGGATTAAAGTCCGAAGAAATTACCTTCCCTGACTGAGTCTTGAGACGAATCTCCTCGGCTAACAACTCGTGAACAACGGAATCAACAGTTGGAAGTGGACTACGATGAAGAATCGACCCACGAAGACCCTCAAAATCATCACGCAATGCCATCAGAAACTGAACCAGGCGTTGTTCCTCCCTATTGGCAACATATGGTGCAAAGGCCCGCAATTCAGCCGACTCTGTGAGAGCCAACTGATCCCATAGATCCGTCATAGCAGAATAAAACTCCTGAATACTCAATTTATTTTGCTCAAGAGCCCGAATATCGCACTCCAATTGGTACTTTTTTGCGAAATTAGATTGGGTATACAATCTGCCCAAATGATCCCAAACATCCTTTGCATAATCATACTTAGCCAACTGCATACCTATAGAAGGTGCAATCTGCCCAAATGATCCCGAACCCCGGCAGGGACGCGCTGCCCCCTGCAACCCCCAGCCAACTCACCGCGGAGTTGGATCCGCGGACTGTGTTGATGAGATTAAACTTTGATCCCGCTCTGATACCATGATAATATATCAAAGATCTACAATCAAATGGAAAGAGAGAAAAAGAGGGGCTAGGGTTTCATATTGCCATACACTAGAATGTCTTACAATAAAAGGAAGAAGAGAGAATAAATATATAACCTACTACAACCACCTAATAATAATAGGAGAAGGGAAAATACTAAAATACCCTCAATGCTAAATAAAACTCTAATAAACCTAAACTTTTAACAATAGGCAATTCAAGAAGAGTCTTTTTTAAGATAATCAACATATTCATTTGGGTATGTTTCATTATTTTTGACAGATTGCTGAGATAGCAGGGTAAATATGATAACTTAGTTTGGTATTTTTAAGTTTGGAAGAACATTATGATTAGTATTTTAGTTTTTAAATTTTATTTCTTTATTTTGATTATGGTTTATTAGAGTGAAGATGCACAAATTTGTGTTTCAATAAGCATGTAATTTTAGCAAATAAATAATATGCCAAAGGAATCTTATGGTATCCTTATACAGTAGATCTGGTTGCAATACATAACTTTCTTAAAAGTTCAAAAATTATATTTTATAAGAATATGCATATTTTTATTCCCTTTAAATTGATCACACAAATGAAATAGTCTAAGGGCGGCAACGTTGCTACCATCACCTCGCTCGCTCATCGCACGGGCTTACACCTAGTTGTATTTGAAACCTAAACTCGTCTTGAATATCCTACAGTAAACACTATCTATGTTAGTGAACTCTTTATAAAAATTCTGTGAATATGGTCATGCTGCGAACATTATAATAAAATCATTTTATACTACGAACTTTGTATAATATATAGGTCTGATGTAATTTTGTATTGAGAATAATAACATTGATCCAGAATTTTTTTGAGCAACTGTGAAATTATTGGGCAAGGCCATTATCTTTGCATAATTTATTATACCGATATGTATAGTTGGGGTATGTCCACCGATATGTATATTTGATAATGAATTTTGACTTACCTATAGTCCTCGAGAGGAGAAATGATATTTTTATCCCAAAATAGTTATTTTTTGGTGCCGAAGGAATGTCTGGGCAGATTCTTTTTTGGTATGTAAATGTTGTATCAATTCATAGACGAAACAACATAAATCGCACATATCATAAAAGAATATTAATGTCTATACATTCAATCTATAGAATCTTGCATTCATAGTAACATAGTTAATGTAAGTAGAACAAATAATTCCATTAAAAGAAAGATGAATAATTAAAATCAATTTGAAAATAGTATGTCACGAGATATGTTTGTGAGGAAGTCTTTGCAGTAGTAAATTTAAAAACTTTTATGTCACTGTTTGCAATCAGAATGATGTATTGACAGTGATTCTCTGTTATTGAAGTTAAAGATCATAATTTCTTATATCGATCGTTGTCCATGAAAGAATAAACGATATATGATGTTTTCCATCACTGTTGACAGTACGATGTCCTAAGTGTTTATAATATTATTGTGCTCCATATCGCATATGAGTTTGATCTAATGCAGTGTTTAATCAGTATGAATCCTATTATGGAATGCATTTTGCTTTTGTTGATTGGAATTTCAGCTTTTGTTTCAATTTTTTTGGCATCGGATGATGATATAAGCACAACAAAGAACAGTTTAAATAGGAGTAAAGTACAGTTAAAATATTAATGTAAGAAAGCAAATAAAGTAAGGCATTTCACTAAAGAAGAATCTTAATTTCAATCAGAGCAGAATTAGTGATTTTGTAAAATACAAACGTATATCAAGGTATCCGTAGTTCCAAACACGTTATGGAATGAATACTCCAGGTGGGAAGACATCTAAATGTGTGTTATTTGGTATGAATAGAACAAAATTTCTCAATCTTATATTAATTGAAGAATAATTAGTGGAGAATCGAAACACAATAGTAAAGTAATTGCAGCTAGAGGATGTGGCAGCAGTATTTGATAAATGATGGGTAACAGGGCAAAATGATAATTTTTTAGATGTTAGTTTTGAACTACAATCCCTAGCTGATTACAATGTTAAAAATTAATGAGAACTTATACAGGTTATAGCTTTATCCTCGTGCTGAGTATTTTTGATATAGAATGAAGCAATCTCAAAGATCAAATTGGCTTTAAGAAAGTAAATACTCTAACTATCCATCAAATCTGCTAAACAATTAGTGGAATACCAATGAGTTATGAAGAAATTCAGTTTTTGAATTGTAAGTATCCATGTTAACTAAAGTTCATTGAGCGGATGTAAATAATGTTTGTGTAAGTAAGAAAACAATGTGTTAAAGTTACTTGAATCGAATGCGTTTTCATTTTGTTGATTGGAATTTTATCTTTCGCTTCATAATTTTTGTCTGCATCGGACGATGTTATAAGAATGACAAAGAAATGTTTAAATAAGAGGAAAGTACACTGAAAATGTTTTAAGAAACCAAATAAAGTAAGACAACTAACTAAAGCACAATAAAATAAAAACAAATATGAAGGTATCTATAGTTCCAAACATATTATGGACGAGACAATCCATTATCGAAGACATTTAAATGTGTGTTATTTTTTATGAATAGAACACAATTTCTCAATCTTAGATGAACTGAGTAATAATTACAAGAGAATATAAATACAATATTAAAGTAATTGCAAATAGAAGTTGTGGCAGCAGGACTTGAGAAATGATGGGGAACATGGCAAAATGAGAAGGTTTGAGATCTTGGTTTGGAACTACAATCCGAAGCTAATTATAATCTTAAAGAATGATGAGAATTTATACAGGTTATAGCTTTATCCTCATTCTGAGTACTTGGGATATAAAATGAAGTAATCTCATAGATCACATTATCTTCAAGAAAGGAAATATCCTAACTGTGCATCAATTCTGCTAAACAATTAGTGGGATACAAATGAGCTTTGAAGAAATTCAATTTTTTAATTTTAAGTATCCTTGTTAAATAAAGTTCATTGAGCAGAAGTAAATAGTCTTTGTCTAAGTAAGCAAACAATGTGTTAAGTTATTTCAATCCAGTCTTGTTATAAAAATGTGTACATTGAATTGTATTGTACAAAAATGAATACACTGAATCGATTGGTCAATACATACATTTAGAGTTAAATTTATGAGCAATTTGCATGATATACACCAATGTTTCCACATTTTACAAAATGTAACAACCAACGTATATAGTTAAGTAATCATATCATATTTACAACAGTTAAAAATAGGTAACATGATTTCGTTAACTACTGTATGTATTATTTGGTTAATGTCAAAACTATTAATCTCACATTGCCTTACTATAGGAAGATATAATAGAAGAAGATAGATATGAAAACATGATCTTCTATTATTTTAAGGAGTTAGAATATTGAAATGGTATTTTTTATAGTGCCTCACCAAATTAGTAATCGTAAATAATATTTAGTTTGTTTATATATTGAATTATATTCAGGTGCGGACAGGAATGAATGAAGACACAACACGTAAATGTTGATTAAAATAAGTTGGAATCATGATTCATTGTAGAATTAAGTAATTTTTTTAATATAAGTAATTCATATCACAATCTTAATTCATATGAAACCCAAAAATTTGATAGAATATGAAGAAGGCAAATATTCTTAGTGGCTTATTAGCAAACAGTTAATATGCAATATCATAAACTCTTGAAAGTTCCTCCAATTTGATCTTTAATGAAAAAGTTAATGAAATAAAAATACCGATAGAAGACCCATAAATCCACCATAATGAACAAAAATTATCAAAAAACTCTAATAGTATGCTATACCTATAATGAATTATTGGATGCGCAATGTAAAAGGTAGAAACCATTATAATAAAAGTCAGATCTCTCAAATTAATCAAGGAAATGAAGAACAATACACACATTGTGATTGGATTGGAACATTGAAATAACTTGTGAACAGTAGGCCTGATTTTGATTTTAGGTATTTCATCAAACATATAGCATGCAATTACAAATATGTAAAAAAACTCAAAACAATCAACTTACCCAAAAAACCCAAATAAACAATTCCTAATTGACATAACCTCAACACACATTTAATACAAAAAACAAATGATAAAAATAAAAAATGGAGAGAAAAAGACGGGTGGAGAGTGAAAGAGCAAGAAAACGAAGATAGGGTATACCTGAGAGTGAGAAAATGTGCGTATACATGAAAAGCCAAAATAAACTCCAAATTAATACCTACAAAACCAAAATAAATACAATACAAACATCAAATTAGAGATCTTGCACATTACAAATCAAAATCGAAAACAAATGTAAGAGAACAACTCAATTTTCAAATCATAAAATGAAATATGAGAGAGATAGAGATGATGCCATTATAGGTAAAAGACCAAATATGAGAGAACGCCAAGAGAGAGGATAATGTGAGAAGGGTTTATGTGTGTTGGGTGTATGTGGGTTGACGAAAGATTAAGAGTCGTATGGAAGAGAATGAGTTATCTTCGTAAGACGAATATATGAAAGGTTTGAATAAGATGGAAGGGGAAAGAAATTTGAAAAATGGGTAATAAAGGGAAGTTTGCCACGTGGAACTCTAATTGCTTAACACCCTTAATTTCTTGAAAAGGATTTTATAGTAGTATAGAGATATGCTTTTTGCATTAATAATAAGTGACGTCTAATTTGCATTATAAGCAAAGCAATCCAATTATAAACGTAATATATCAACTACATTCATTAAAACACATATCCAATAACAATTTCTTCCATTAAACCACATTCAAGTCAAAATATTTAAATGAGTACAAAATCATAATAATTAATAATAAATACAATTGTCAAAAGAAAATCCTTCCCTAAATTAAGAAGGTAAATATAGTTGTCACGCTAAAAAACTTCTCATAGTGTCACATATAGTAGACATGCTAAAAAACATGTCTCTTCAACTTCTTGTGCATAACCTGCATAAATAATTATTTTATCAAAATAATATTATAGTAAAATAAAATATCCAAATATATTATTTAATCGTATTAACTTTTACATTTAAAAACAATCCCCCGAATCTCCTTTTTTTTATATAGGAGAACCAACCTGTTTAATCAACACAAATTCCTACACGACCATTAAAAAAGAAAAATAACAATCGCGGATATCAACCACTCTTTATAATTTTTTAAAAAATTCGACAACGTCTCCTTTGTTTATTCATGAAAACCAATATGTTTAATCAACACAAAAGCCCGTATGACCATAAAAAATTGAAAACAACAATCTCGCATATAAATAATGCTTTATTTTTTTTTTTTAAAAAAAACAACTTAGTCTCCTTTGTTTATACATGAAAACCAACCTGTTTAATCAACACAAAAGCCCGCATGACTAGAATTTTTTTTTAAAACAATCTTTCATATAAACAACAACAATAAATAAACAACTTACCTAGCTTAGACCATTGATTTGTTTACGTGTTCCACGTGAATAAAATATAATGTTGAAATGTTAACCTGTATAAAAATATAAGATACAAAACAAGAAGATATCAATAATCAAATAATGTTTAAACCCAAGTCTAAATTTTTGTAAATTCTCGTTGTATACTCAAATCGGGAGTCCAATGATTACGCGATCGGTTCGTACAAGTTATATTCGCCCTATGTGAGGTGCTTGTGCCTCTTATGAAACTATTTTGCCTCTTATGAAACCATTTTGTGTGAGGTGCTTGTGCCTCTTAGGATGTCACGACATGGCCATGGAACCCCTGGTTTGAGAATACGACGATAATTTGAAAATATCAATATTAGGCTTAAAAACATGCTGTTAGATGGCGAAAACCTAAAATACTAACAAAACGACCTCGTGCGAGCCATGGACAACACGTACGGGATGTAACTCTCAGGAACAAACCATGTGGTCACCGGACCCCAGATTTTAGAATATGGAGATAATACAAAAATCTATACACTTAGGCTTAAAAACATGTCGTTAGAGGATGAAATCCCAAGACACCACCGAAACGGACCATGAGAGGCGAGAACAACTCACACGGGACCAATGTAGCTCGTAGGAGATGACTGCGTGGTCATGGGACCCCTAATTTTAGAACAGGGTGATAATTTGAAAATATCTAGACTTAGGCTTAAAAATGTGTTGTAAGAGGGAGAAAACCCAAAACACCCCCAAGAGGCCCCGTAAGAGGTGCGAACACCTCGAACGGGACCAATATAACTCGCAGGAACTGACCGCATGGTCACGGGACCCCCAATTTGAGTATATGATGATAATTTGAAAATATCTACAATTAGGATTCGAAACAAGCATTTAGAGGGCAAAACCCAAAACACCCCCAAATGGCCCCATGAGAGGCGCGAATGACTCTCATGGGAGCATTGTAACTCACAGGAACTGACCATATAGGCACGGGACCCCCTATTTGAGAATATAATGATAATTCAGAAATCACTACACTTAGGCTTAAAAACATGACGTTAGAGGGAGAAAACCAAAAACACCCTGTAAATGGCATTGTGAGAGGCATCAACAACTCGCAGGGGACCATTGTAACTCGCAGAAACTGACCGCATGGTCATGGGACCCCCTAATTTTAGAATATGGTGATAGTTTGAAAATATTAACACTTAGGTTTAAAAACATGCCGTTAGAGGGCGAAAACCCAAAATACCCTCAATTGTCCCCGTGAGAGGCATGAACAACTCGCATGTTCTCAATTTAACTCGAAGAAACTAATCGCATGGTCATGGGACCCACGGTGTGAGAATAAGATGATAATTTGAAAATATATAGACTTAGGCTTATAAACATACCGTTAGAGGGTGAAAACCCAAAACACCACCCAAACGGCCTCGTGAGAGGCACGAACAACTCGCAAGTGAAGCAATGTAACTTGAAGGAACTGATTGCGTGGTCACGGGACCCCCGGTTTGAGAATAGGAACATAATTTTAAAATATCTAGACATAAGCTTAAAAACATACGCGAACACATAGTATAGGACCAATGCAAGTTGCAAGAACTGATCGCGTGGTCACGGGGCCCTAGGTTTGAAAGTAAGATGGTAATTTGAAAATAACTACAATTAGGATTAAAAACATGTCATTAGAGTTCAAAAACCCAAAATACCCCGAAACGACCCCGTGAGAGGAGCAAAAACCTCGCACGGGAACAATGTAACTTGCAGCAACTGACCGCATGGTTATGACACCCCCGGTTTGGAATACGATGATAATTTGAAAATATCAAGACTTAGTAATTAAAACAAGCCGTTAGAGGGCAAAAACCCCAAATACCACTAAACAGCCCCATGAGAAGCACAAACACCTCGTACGGAATCAATGTGACTCGTAGGAACTCGTCGCATGGTTACGGGATCCACGGTTTCATAATACAATAATAATTTGAAAATATCCACAATTGGGATTAAAACTACACTGTTAGAGTGCAAAAGCCTAAATCACCCCCCAAACGGCCTCGTGAGAGGCGCGAACAACACACATGGAAGCAATGTAATTGGAAGGAACTAATAGTGTTGTCACGGGACCCATGATTTGATAATACGATGATAATTTGAAAATATCTACACTTTGTCTTAATAACAAGCCATTAGAGGGCGAAAACCCAAAACACCCCTCAAATGGACCCGTGAGGGGCATCAACAACTCGCATGGGACCAATGTAACCCACAGGAACTAACCGCATGGTCCTAGGACCCCTAATTTAAGAATACGATGATAATTTGAAAATATCTAGACTTGTACTTAAAAACATGTCGTTAGAGGGTGAAACTCAAAACACCCCTCAACAACTCGGTGAGAGGCACGAAGACCTCACACGGGACTAATGTAACTCGCTAGAACTGATCGTGAGGTCACGGGAAACTCTATTTAAGAATAGGATGATATTTGAAAATATCTACACTTAGGCTTATAGAAATGTTGTTAAAGGGTGAAAACCCAAAACACCCCCCACATGTTTCGGTGAGAGGCACGAACACCTCGCACGGGACCAATGTAACTCTCAGGAATAAACCGCGTGGCCACAAGACCCCCTATTTGAGAAGAGGATGATAATTTGAAAATATCAACACTTAGGCTTATAGATATGTCGTTAGAGGGTGAAAGCACAACCCCCCCCCCCCCCCAAATGGCCCAATGAAAGGCGCGAACACCTCGCGCAGGACTATTATAACTCTAAGGAATAGACCTCGTGGTCACGAGACCCCCTGTTTGAGAATAGGATAATAAATTGAAAATATATGGACTTAGGCTTAAAAACATGCCATTAGAGGGAAAAAAATGAAAACACCCCCGAAATAGCCAAGAGAGGGGCGCGAACAACCCGCATGGGACAAATGTAACTCGCACCAACTGCACGTGTGGTCACCGGACCCCCGGTATGGCAATACGATGATAATTTGAAAATATCTACACTTTGGTTTAAAAAAATGTCGTAAGAGGGCGAAAACCCAAAAAAAAACCAAACGGCCTTCTGGGAGGCGTGAATAGCTCGCACGGGATGAATGTAACTCGCAGGAATGGATCGTGTGGTAATGGGAAGCCGGTTTGAGAATAGGATGATAATTTGAAAATATGTCAACTTTGGCTATAAAACATGCCGTTAGAGGGGGAAAAACCCAAAACACCTCTCAAACGGCCCCGAGAGAGGCGTGAATACCTCGCACTGGACGAATTTAACTTGTCAGAACTGATCGCGTGGTCATGGGTCCCCAAATTTTAGAATAGGATGATGATTTGAAAATATATACACTCAGTCTTAAAAACATGCCGTTAGAGGGTGAAAAACCAAAACACCTCGCAAACGGCCCCGTGAGTGGCACAAACACCTCGCATGGGATTAATGTAACTCGTACGAACTGACCCTATGCTCACGGGACCACCGTTTTGTGAATACGAAGATAATTTGAAAATATTTAGAATTAGGCTTAAACACATCCTGTAAGAGGACAAAAAATAAAACACCCCCAAATGGACCCGTAAGAGGCATGAACACCTCGCACCGGACCAATGTAACTCGCAGGAACTAATCACATGGTCATGAGACACTCAATTTGATAATACGACAATAATTTTAAAATACCTAAACTTCAGTTTAAAAAATGCCGTTTGAGGGAAAAAACGCAAAACACCACCCAGATGGCCACGTGAGAAGCGCGAACACCTCGCACGGGACCAACGTAACTCGTAAGAATTGACCACGTGGTCATGCGGCCCACAGTTTGATAATTTAAAAGTATTTACAATAAGGATTAAAAATATGTCGTTAGAGGTTGAAAACCCAAAACACACACAAATGGCCCTGTGAGAGGTGCGAACACCTCGTAAGGGACTAATGTAACTCGTAGGAACTGACCGTATGGTCACGAAACCCTTGATTTGAGAATATGATGATAATTTTAAAATATATAGACTTAGGCTAAAAAACATGCGATTAGAATGAAAAAACCTAAAACACCCCTAAACGACCTCGTGAGAGGTTCAAACACCTCGCACGGGACCAATGTAACTCTTAGGATCTCACCGCATGGTCACGGGACCCCTAGTTTGAGAATACGATGATAATTTGAAAATATCAATATTATTCTTAAAAACATGCCATTAGAGGGTGAAAACCTAAAATACGGCCCAAACGATCCGGTGAGAGGTGTGGACATCTCATACGGGAGCAATGTAACTCGTAGGCTTTGACCATGCTGTCATGGGACACTCAATTTGAGAATATGATGATAATTTAAAACTCTCTAAACCTAGACTTAAAAACATGCCGTTAGAGGGAGAAAACCCAAAACACCCCAGAAACGACCCTGTAAGAGGCATAAGCAACTTGTAGGGGACCAATATAAGTCACAGTAACTGACTGCATAGTCATGGGACCCTCGATTTCGGAATACTATGATATTTTTAAAATATATACACTTAGGTTTAAAAACATGTCGTTAGAGGGAAAAATCCCAAATGACCCCTCAAACGTCCTCGTGAGAGGCACGAACACCTCGCTCATGATCAATGTAACTCGCCGGAACTAACCGCGTGGTAATTCAACCCCCGATTTGAGAATAGGATGATAATTTTAAAATATGCAGACTTAGGTTTAAAAATATGCCAGTTAGAGGGAGAAAACCCAAAACACAATCAAAGGACCCTATGAGAGGTGCACCTCCATGCACTGGACCAATGCAAGTCACAGGAACTAACCGCGTGGTCACGGGACCCCCGGTTTGAGACAACAAATACAATTTTAAACTATCTACAATTAGGATTAAAAACATGCTGTTAGAGCACAAAAATAAAAAACACTCCCCAAACGGCCCCATGAGAGGCACGGACACCACGCACGGGACCAATGTAACTCGTAGGAACTGAACTCAAGGTCACAGGACCCCCCGATTTGTGAATACGGTGATAATTTGAAAATATCTTAACATAGGCTTAATAACATGTCGTTAGAGGGTGAAAATACAAAATACCCCCAAATGGCAATGTAACTCGTCGGAACTCACCACATAGTCACATGACCCACAATTTGAGGATACAACGGTAATTTGAAAATTTCTAGATTAGGCTTTAAAACATGTCGTTATAGGGAGAAAACCTAAAACACCACCCAAATGACCCCGTGAGAGGTGCAAACAACTCGCATAGGAGCAATGTAACTCGCATGACCTAACCATGTGATCACGGGACCCCCGATTTGAGAATACAATGGTAATTCAAAAATCTTTACACTTAGGCTTAAAAACATCCCATTATAGGGAGAAAACCCAAAACACCCCTAAACGGCCTCGTGAGAGGCTCGAACACCTCGCACGGTACCAATGTAACTCGCATGAACTAACAATGTGGTCAAGGGATACCCGATTTGAGAAGAGGATAATAATTTTAATATCTCTAAACTTAGGCTTAAAAAATTATGTCAGAGGCGAAAACCCAAAACACTCCCAAAATGGCCCCGTAGAAGGCATGAACACCTCGCACAGGACCAATGTAACTCGAAGAACTAACTGCATGGAAACGGGACCCCCGATTTTAGAATACGATGATAATTTGAAAATATCCACAATTGGGATTAAAAACATATCGCTAGAGTGAAAAAGCCTAAAACATCCCCAAAACGGCCCCGTGAGAGGCGCAAACACCTCGCACGGGACCACTGTAACATGCAGAAGATGACCGCAAAGCCAAGGGAATCCTAATTTGGGAATACAACGATAATTTTAAAATATCTAGACTTTTTCTTAAAACCATGTCGTTAGAGGGAGAAAACCCATAATACCCCCAAATCACCCCGTGAGAGGCGCGAACACCTCGTACGGGACCAATGTAACTCGCAAGAACTGACCGCATGTTCACGGGACCCCAATTTTGAGAAAACGATGATAATTTGATAATATATAGACTAAGTCTTAAAAACATTCCATCAAAATCCAAAACCCTAAAACACCACCCAAACTACCTCTTGAGAGGTGTGAACAACATGCACGGGAGCAATGTAACTCCTAAGAACTCACCGTGCGATCACTAGAACCTCGGTTTGAGAATACGGAGATAATACTAACATCTCTACACTTAGGATTTAAAACATGCCATTAGAGGGAGAAAGCCCAAGATACCACACAAACGGCCCCATGAGAGGCACGAACAACTCGCACGGGACTAATGTAGCATGCAGGAACTGACCACGTCGTCATGGGACCCCTAATTTTAGAATAGGACTATAATTTTAAAATATCTAGACATAGGCTTAAAAACATGCTGTTAGAGGGAGAAAACCCAAAACACTCCATAAACGGCCCTGTGAGAGGTGCGAACACCTCGCACGAGACTAATGTAACTCGCAGGAACTGACCGCGTGGTCACAGAACCCCAGGTTGGAGCATACGATGACAATTTGAAAATATCTACAATTAAGATTAAAACATGCCTTTAGAGGGAGAAATCTCCAAACACCCACAAACGGCCCCGTGAGAGGTGCAAATACCTCGCACGGGACCAATGTAAATTGCAGGATCTAATCGCATGGTCACAGGACCCCTAGTTAGAGAATATGATGATAATTTAAAAATATCTATATTAGGCTTAAAAACATGCCGTTAGAGGGCGAAAACCTAAAACACCACCCAAACCACCCCGTGAGAGGCGAGAACAATTGTCAATGGAGCATTGTACCTCACAGGAATTCACCATGTGGTCACGGGACCCTCAATTTGAGAATATGTCAATAGTTCAAAAATCACTACACTTAGGCTTAAAAACATGTCATTAGGGGGAGAAAATAAAAGACACTCTGTAAATGGCACCGTGAGAGGCAACAACTCACAGGGGACCAATGTGACTCGCAGGAACTAACCATGTGGTCATAGGACCCCCGATTTTAGAATACGATGATAGTTTGAAAATATCTGCACTTAGGCTTAATAACATGCCGTTAGGGGGTTCAAACCCGCAATACACCTCAAACGTCCCCATGAGAGGCATGAACAACTCGCACGTTCTTAATGTAACTTGAAGGAAGTAACCGCGTGGTCACGAGATCCCCGATTTGAGAATAGGATGAAAATTTGAAAACATATAGACTTAGTCTTAAAAACATGTCGTTAGAAGGAAAAACACGAAACACCCCCCAAATGGCCTCGTGAGAGGCGCGAACACCTAGCATGAGACCAATGCAACTCGCAAGAACTGACCACATGGTCACGGGACCCTCGATTTGAGAATATGTTGGTAATTTAGAAATATTTACAATTAGGATTAAAAACATGTCATTAGAGTGCAAAAACCCAAAACACCCCCCAAACGGCCCTGTGAGTGGCGCAAAAACCACGCAGCGGGCCATGTAACTCTCAGGAACTCACAGTATGGTTACAGGACCCCCAGTTTGAGAATATGATGATAATTTAAAAATATTTAAACTTAGGCTTAAAAACATACCTTTCGAGGGAAAAAAACCCAAAATACCGTTAAATGGCTCCTTGAGAGGCACGTACACCTCGTACAGAATCAATGTAACTCATAGGAATAGACTACAAAGTGACGAGATCCACAATTTGAGAATACGATAAAAATTTGAAAATTTCAACAATTGGGGATTAAAACCATACCGTTAGTGCTAAAAAACCTAAAACACTCCCTAAACGGCCTTATGAGAGGCGCGAACAACGCATATGGAAGACATGTAATTGGAAGGAACTAATAGTGTGGTCACGAGACCCCAATTTTGAAAATATGATGATAATAAGAAAATCTCTACACTAAGGATTAAAAATAAGCCATTAGAAGGCAAAAACCCAAAATAATCCTTAAACGACCCCAAGAGAGGCATCAACAACAAGCAGGGGATCAATGTAACCCCCAGGAGCTGAACATATCATCTAAGGATGCTTGATTTGAGAATACAATGGTAATTTGAAAATATCTAGACTTAGACTTAAAAACATACCGTTAGAGGGAGAAAACTCAAATACCTCTCGAACGATCCCATGAGAGGCACGAACACCTCACATGGGACCAATAAAACTCGCTAGAACTGAACGTGTGGTCACGAGACTCCCGATTTGAGAATAGGATAATAATTTAAAAATATCGACACTTAGTCTTATAGACATGTCATTACAGGGAAAAAACCCAAAACACCCCCTAAATGGACCAGTGAGAAGCACGAACACCTCGTACGGGACCAATGTAACTCTCAAGAACTGACCACATGGTCACGGGACCTCGGATTTAAGAATAGGATGATAATATGAAAATATCTCAACTTTGGCCTCAAAACATGCCGTTAGAGGGTAAAATCCCAAAACACCCCCCAAATGGCCCCGTGACCAGCGCGAACAACGCGAACGGGACAAATGTAACTCGTGGGAGCTAACCATGTGCTCACGAGACCCCCAGTTTTGGAATACGATGATAATTTTAAAATATCTACACTTACATTTAAAAACAGGCTTTTGGAGGGAAAAAAGCCTAAAACACATCCCAAACGGCAGGATCTGACCGCATTGTTATGGGACCCATAATTTGAGAATACAACGATAATTTGAAAATATCTAGATTAGGCTTAAAAATATTCCGTTAGAGGGAGAAAACCTAAAACACAACCCAAATGACCCCATGAGAGGTGAAGAGAACTCTCACGGGAGCATGGTAACTCACAAAAACGGACCATGTTGTCATCCGATTTGAGAATACGACAATAATTCAAAAATATTAAGCTTAAGCTTAAGACATTTTGTTAGAGGGAGAAAACCCAAAACACTTCATAATTGGCACTGTGGGTGGCATCAACGACTCGCAGGGGACCAAGGTAACTCGCATGAACTGACCGTGTGGTCATGGGACCCCCGATTTTAGAATATGTTGATAGTTTGAAAATATCTACACTTAGGCTTAAAAACATGCTGTTAGAGGCGAAAACCCAAAATACCGCTCAAATGTCCCCGTGAGAGGCATGAACAAATCGCACATTGCTAATGTAACTCGAAGGAACTAATCGCGTGGTCACGGGACCCCCGATTTAAGAATAGGATTACAATTTGAAAATATATAGACATAGGCTAAAAAACTCGCGGTTAGAGGGTGAAACCCAAAAAACCACCTAAACGGCCTCGTGAGAGGCGTAAACAGCTCGTATTGAACCAATGTAACTCACAGGAACTAACTGCATGATCACGGGATGCACGATTTGAGAATAGGACCATAATTTAAAAATATCTAGACTTAGGCTTAAAAACATGCCGTTAGAGGGAAAAACACAAAACACCCCCCAAACGACCCCGTGAGAGGTGCGAACACCTAACATGGGACCAATGCAACTTATAGGAACTTACCGCATGGTCATGGAACCCTTGACTTGAGAATACGATGGTAATTTGAAAATATATACAATTAGTAATAAAAACATGTCGTGAAAGTGCAAAAACCAAAAATACCACCCAAACGGCTCCATTAGAGGAGCGAAAACCTCATACAAAATTAATGTAACTCGTTGGAACTCACCGCATGGTTATGGGACCCACGATTTGAGAATATGATGATAATTTGAAAATATCGACATTTTGGATTAAAACCATACCGTTAGAGTGAAAAAACCAAAAACACCCCCCCAAACAGCCCGGTGAGAGGCGCGAACAACACGCACAAAAAATATAACACAAAGGAATTGACAGTGTGGTCATGGGACCCAAGATTTGAGAATATGATGATAATTCAAAAATCTATCCACTTAGGCTTAACAACAAGCCATTAGAGGTCGAAACCCCAAAACACCCCTCAAACGCCCCCCTGAGAGTCATCAACAAACGACAAGGGACCAATGTACACTACACCAAAACTGGCGATTGGTCATGGCCAAAATCCCTGACCAAAGCTGTGGGTCGCGGACTTGGGCCGTGACCATTTCAGGCGTGACCATTTTCGTCAATTTCCGTGGGTCGAGGCCCAATTCCGTGACCAAAAAATGGTCACGACCGAGAGGGGTCAGGGCAGATGGTCGCGGACTTGGGCCGTGACCCATATCGTGACGGGTTGCGGCCCTCATCCGTGACCCACAACCGTGACAAAATGGTCTCGGCCAAAGTTTGCGACCCACGTCCGTGACAAAAAAATAAAAAAAAATTGGTCACGGCCCTTATCCGTGACCCACAACCATGACAAATTGGTCGCGGACACGCGACCCACGTCCGTGACAAAAAAATAAAAAAAATTGGTCGCGCCCCTCATCCGCGACCCACAACCGTGACAAAAAAAAAATTTGGTCGCGATCCTTATCCGGGACCCACAACCGTGACAAATTGATCACGGCCAAAGTCCGCGACCCATAGCCGTGACAAAAAATAAAAATAAAATGGTCGCGGACTTTGGCCGCGACCATTTTTATGCGCAACGAAAAAAATAAAAATGGTCACGGACAAAGTCCATGACCATATTTAACTATAATATAAAAAAAAATATTTTTTTTGGGTCCAATCCTAAAATTGGGGGTCATGTGAGTGCACCGTCGGTTGCTACGTGTAACGTTGGACGCGTACGAGGTGTTACAAATATTTATTATTGGCAAAACAATAAAAAAAATCACATTGCGAATCGAGAATGTTGTTAATAAACAAATAAATATACAAACTTTTAAATATTACACGTCTTAATAATCACAGACCAAAAAAATATTGGGCAGAGTTTTCACCCTCTAACGCCATGTTTTTAAGTCTAAGTCTAGAAACATGCAAATTATCGTTGTATTCTCAAACTGGGAGTCCCGCGGCTGCGGGGTCAGTTCCTACGAGTTACATTGGTCCCGCGGGAGGTGTTGGTGCCACCCACGGGGACGTTCGGGGGCTGCTTCGAGTTCTCACCCTCTAATGCCATGTTTTTAAGCCTAAGTGTAGAAATATGCAAATTATCGTCGTATTCTCAAACTGGGAGTCCCGCTAGTGTGGGGTCAGTTCCTACGAGTTACATTGGTCCCGTGGGAGGAGTTGGTCCCACCCACGGGACCGTTCGGGGGCTGTTTCGAGTTCTCACCCTCTAACGCCATGTTTTTAAGCCTAAGTCTAGAAATATGCAAATTACCCTCGTATTCTCAAACCGGTAGTCCCGCGGCTGCGGGAACAGTTCCTACGAGTTACATTGGTCCCGTGGGAGGTGTCGGTGCCACCCACGGGGACGTTCGGGTGCTGTTTCGAGTTCTCACCCTTTAACGCCATGTTTTTATGCCTAAGTCTAGAAATATACAAATTACAATCGTACTCTCAAACCGGGAGTCCCGCAGCTGCGGGGTCAGTTCCTACAAGTAACATTGGTCCCGTGGGAGGTGTCGGTGCCACCCACGGGGACGTTCGGGGGCTGTATCGAGTTCCCACCCTCTAAAGCCAAATTTTTAAGCCTACGTATGGAAATATGAAAATTACCATCGTACTCTCAAACCGGGAGACCCGCGGATGCGGGGTCAGTTCCTACGAGTTACATTGGTCCCGTGGGAGGTGTTGGTGCCACCCACGGGGCCGTTCGGGGGCTGTTTCGAGTTCTCACCCTCTAACGCCATGTTTTTAAGCCTATGTCTTGAAATATGCAAATTAACTTCGTATTCTCAAACCGGTAGTCCCGCGGCTCCGGGGACAGTTCCTACGATTTACATTGGTCCCGTGGGAGGTGTCGGTGCCACCCACGGGGACGTTCGGGAGATGTTTCGAGTTCTCACGCCCTAAAGCCAAGTTTTGTAGCCTAGGTCTAGAAATATGCAAATTACCGTCGTACTCTCAAACCGG
Organism: Sambucus nigra; assembly: GCA_949130495.1. Lineage (NCBI taxonomy): Eukaryota > Viridiplantae > Streptophyta > Magnoliopsida > Dipsacales > Adoxaceae > Sambucus > Sambucus nigra. The sequence continues at coordinate 95,611,589 of OX422211.1, forward strand.
GAGACCCGCGGCTGCGGGGTCAGTTCCTACGAGTTACATTGGTCCCGTGGGAGGTGTTGGTGCCACCCACAGGGACGTTCGGGGGCTGTTTCGACTTCTCATCCTCTAACGCCATATTTTTAAGCCTAAGTCTAGAAATATGCAAATTACCTATGTATTCTCAAACCGGGAGCCCCTTGGTAGCGGGGTCAGTTCCTACGAGTTACATTGGTCCCGTGAGAGGTGTTGGTGCCAGCCACGGGGCCGTTCGGGGGCTGTTTCGATTTCTCACCCTCTAACGCAATGTTTTTAAGCCTAAGTCTAGAAATATGCAAATTATGGTCGAATTCTTAAACCGGGAGTCCCGCGACTGCGGGGTCAGTTCCGACGAGTTACATTGGTACCATGGGAGGTGTTAGTGCCACCCACGGGGACGTTCGGGGGCTGTTTCGAGTTTTCACCCTCTAATGCCATGTTTTTAAGCCTAAGTCTAGATATATGCAAATTACCGTCGTATTCTCAAACCGGGAGTCCCGCGACTACGGGGTCAGTTCCTACCAGTTACATTAGTCTCGTGGGAGGTGTTGGTGCCACCCACGGGGCCGTTCGGGGGCTGTTTCGACTTCTCACCCTCTAACGCCAAGTTTTGCCTAAGTCTAGAAATATTCATATTACCTTCGTATTCTCAAACTGGGAGTCCCGCGGCTGCGGGGTCAGTTCCTACGAGTTACATTGGTCCCATGGGACGAGGTGGTGCCACCCACGGGGCCGTTAGAGGGTTGTTTCGAGTTTTCACCCCCTAACGCCATGTTTTTAAGCCTAAGTCTATAAATATGCAAATTACTGTGGTACTCCCAAACCGGGAGACCCACGGCTGCGGGGTCAGTTCCTACGAGTTACATTGATCCAGTGGGAGGTGTTGGTGCAACCCACGGGGACGTTCGGGGGAGGTTTCGAGTTCTCTCCCTTTAATGCCTTGTTTTTAAGCCTAAGTCTAGAAATGTGCAAATTATCATCGTATTCTCAAACCGGGAGTCCCGCGACTGTGGGGTCAGTTCCTACGAGTCATATTGGTCACGTGGGAGGTGTTGGTACCACCCGCGGGGCCGTTCGGGGGCTGTTTCGAGTTTTCACCCGTAACATTATATTTTTAAACCTAAATCTAGAAATATGCAAATTACCTTCGTATTCTCAAACCGGGAGTCCCGCGACTGCGGGGTCAGTTCCTATGAGTTACATTGGTCCCGTGGGAGGTGTTGGTGCCACCCACGGGGACGTTCGGGGTCTGTTTCGAGTTCTCATCCTCTAATGCCATGTTTTTAAGCCTAAGTCTAGAAATATGAAAATTATCATCATATTCTCAAACCGAGAGTCCCGCGACTGCGGGGTCAGTTCCTACGAGTTACTTTGGTCCCATGGGAGGTGTTGGTGCCACCCACGGGGACGTTCGGGGGCTGTTTCGAGTTTTAACCCTCTAACGCCATGTTTTTAAGCCTAAGTCTAGAAATATGCAAATTATCGTCGTATTCTCAAACCGGGAGTCGCGCGACTGCGGGGTCAGTTCCTACGAGTTACATTGGTCCCGTGGGAGGTGTTGGTGCCACCCACGGGGACGTTCGGGGGCTGTTTCGATTTCTCACCCTCTAATGCCATATTTTTAAACTTAAGTCTAGAAATATACAAATTCTCGTCGTATTCTCAAACCGGGAGTCCGGCGACTGCGGGGTCAGTTCCTACGAGTTACTTTGATCCCGTGGGAGGTGTTGGTACCACACACGGCGCCGTTCGGGGGCTGTTTCAAGTTTTCACCCTCAAACGCCATGTTTTTAAGCCTAAGTCTAGAAATTTGGAAATTACCGTCGTATTCTCAAACCGGGAGTCCCGCGACTGCGGGGTCAGTTCCTACGATTTACATTAGTCCCGTGGGAGGTGTTGGTGCCACCCACGGGGCCGTTCAGTGGCTGTTTCGACTTCTCACCCTCTAACGCCAAGTTTTGCCTAAGTTTAGAAATATGAAAATTACCTTCGTACTCAGAAATCGGGAGTCCCGCGGCTGCGGGGACAGTTCCTACGAGTTATGTTGGTCCCGTGGGAGGTGTTGGAGCCACCCACGGGGACGTTCGGGGGCTATTTCGACTTTTCACCCTCTAACACCATGATTTTAAGCCTAAGTCTTGAAATATGCAAATTATCGTCGTATTCTCAAATCGGAAGTCCCGCGACTGCGGGGACAGTTCCTACGAGTTACATTGGTCCCATAGGAGGTGTTGGTGATACCCACGGGGCCGTTCGGGGGCTGTTTCGAGTTTTCACCCTCTAACGCCATGTTTTTATGCCTAAGTCTAGAAAGATGCAAATTACCGTCATATTCTCAAGTCGGGAGTCCCTCGACTGTGGGGTCAGATCCTAAGAGTTACATTGGTCCCGTGGGAGGTGTTGGTGCCACCCACGGGGCTGTTCGAGGGTTGTTTCGACTTCTCACCCTCTAACGCCAAGTTTTGCCTAAGTCTAGAAATTTGCAAATTACCTTCGTATTCTCAAGCCGGGAGTCCCGCGCCTACGGGGTCAGTTTTTAGGAGTTACATTGGTCCCGTGGGAGGAGTGGGTGCCACCCACGGGGACGTTCGGGGGCTGTTTCGAGTTCTCACCCTCTAACACCATGTTTTTTAGCCTAAGTCTAGAAATATGCAAATTATCGTCGTATTATAAAATCGGGAGTCCCGCGACTACGGGGTCAATTACTATTCATTACATTGGTCCCGTGGGAGGTGCTGGTGCCTCCCACGGGGCCGTTCGGCGGCTGTTTCGAGTTCTCACCCTCTAACGCCAAGTTATGCCTCAGTCTAGAAATATGCAAATTATAGTCGTATTCTCAAACCCGGAGTCTCGCGGCTGAGGGGACAGTTCCTACGAGTTATATTGGTCCCATGGGAGGTGTTGGTGCAACCCACGGGGCCGTTCGGGGGCTGTTTCGAGTTTTCATCCTCTAACGCCATGTTTTTAAGCCTAAGTCTAGAAATATGCAAATTACCGTCGTATTCTCAAATCGGGAGTCGCGCGACTGCGGGGTCAGTTCCTACGAGTTACATTGGTCCTGTGGGAGGTGTTGGTGCCACCCACGGGGACGTTCGGGGGCTGTTTCGAGTTCTCACCCTTTAATGCCATGTTTTTAAGCCTAAGTCTAGAAATATGCAAATTATCGTCGTATTCTCAAACCGGGAGTCACGCGACTGCGGGGGTCAGTTCCTACGAGTTTTATTGGTCCCGTGGGAGGTGTTGGTGCCACCCACGGGGACGTTCGGGGGCTGTTTCGAGTTCTCCCCCTCTAATGCCATGTTTTTAAGCCTAAGTCTAGAAATATGAAAATTCTCGTCGTATTCTCAAATCGGGAGTCCGGCGACTGCGGGGTCAGTTCCGACGAGTTACTTTGGTCCCGTGGGAGGTGTTGGTGCCACACACAGCGTCGTTCGGGGGCTGTTTCGAGTTTTCACCCTCAAACGCCATGTTTTAAAGCCTAAGTCCAGAAATTTGGAAATTACCATCGTATTCTCAAACCGGGAGTCCCGCGACTGCGGGGTCAGTTCCTACGATTTACATTAGTCCCATGGGAGGTATTGGTGCCACCCACGGGGCCGTTCGGGGGCTGTTTCGACTTCTCACCCTCTAACGCCAAGTTTTGCCTAAGTTTAGAAATATGAAAATTACCTTCGTATTCTGAAATCGGGAGTCCCGCGGCTGGGGGGACAGTTTCTACGAGTTATGTTGGTCCCGTGGGAGGTGTTGGTGCCACCCACAGGGACGTTCGGGGGCTATTTCGAGTTTTCACCCTCTAACACCATGTTTTTAAGCCTAAGTCTAGAAATATGCAAATTATCGTCGTATTCTCAAACCGGAAGTTCCGCGACTGCGGGGTCAGTTCCTACGAGTTACATTGGCCCCATAGGAGGTGTTGGTGACACCCACGGGGCCGTTCGGGGGCTGTTTCGAGTTTTCACCCTCTAACGCCACGTTTTTCTGCCTAAGTCTAGAAAGATGCAAATTACCGTCATATTCTCATGTCGGGAGTCCCTCGACTGCGCGGTCAGATCCTACGGGTTACATTGGTCCCGTGGGAGGTGTTGGTGCCACCCACGGGGCCGTTCGGGGGTTGTTTCGACTTCTCACCCTCTAACGCCAAGTTTTGCCTAAGTCTAGAAATTTGCAAATTACATTCGTATTCTCAAACCGGGAGTCCCGCGGCTGCGGGGTCTGTTTCTAGGAGTTACATTGGTCCCGTGGGAGGAGTTGCTGCCACCCACGGGGACGTTCGGGGGCTGTTTCAAGTTCCCACCCTCTAACACCATGTTTTTAAGCCTAAGTCTAGAAATATGCAAATTATCGTCGTATTATAAAATCGGGAGTACAGCGACTACGGGGTCAGTTCCTATGAGTTACATTGGTCCCGTGGGAGGTGCTGGTGCCTCCCACGGGGCCGTTCGGCGGCTGTTTCGTGTTCTCACCCTCTAACGCCAAGTTATGCCTCAGTCTAGAAATATGCAAATTATAGTCGTATTCTCAAACCGGGAGTCTCGCGGCTGCGGGGACAGCTCTTACAAATTATATTGGTCCCATGGGAGGTGTTGGTGCAACCCACGGGGCCGTTGGGGGAAGTTTCGAGTTTTCACCCTCTAACACCATGTTTTTAAGCCTAAGTCTAGGAATATGCAAATTACCGTCGTATTCTCAAACCGAGAGTCACGCGACTGCGGGGTCAGTTCCTACGAGTTACATTAGTCCCGTGGGAGGTGTTGGTGCCACCCACGGGGACGTTCGGGGGCTGTTTCTACTTCTCACCCTCTAACGCCAAGTTTTACCTAAGTCTATAAATATACAAATTACCTTCGTATTCTCAAACCGGGAGTCCCGCGGCTGCCGGGTCAGTTCCTACGAGTTACATTGGTCCCGTAGGAGGTGTTGGTGACACCCACGGGGATGTTCGGGGATGTTTCGAGTTCTCACCCTATAACGCCATGTTTTTAAGCCTAAGTCTAGAAATATGCAAATTACCTTCGTATTCTCAAACCGGGAGTCCCGCAGCTGTGGGGACAGTTCCTACGAGTTATATTGGTCCCTTGGGAGGTGTTGGTGCCACCCACGGGGCCGTTCGGGGGCTGTTTCGAGTTTTCACCCTCTAACGCCATGTTTTTAAGCCTAAGTCTAGAAATATGGAAATTATCGTTGTATTCTCAAACCGGGAGTCCCGGAGCTGCGGGGTCAGTTCCTACGAGTTACATTGGTCCCGTGGGAGGTGTCGGTGCCACCCACGGGGACGTTCGGGGGCTGTTTCGAGTTCTCACCCTTTAACGCCATGTTTTTAAGCCTAAGTCTAGAAATATGCAAATTACAATCGTACTCTCAAACCGGGAGTCCCGGAGCTGCGGGGTCAGTTCATACGAGTTACATTGGTCCCGTGGGAGGTGTCGGTGCCACCCACGGGGACGTTCAGGGGCTGTTTCGAGTTCTCACCCTCTAAAGCCAAGTTTTTAAGCCTAAGTCTAGAAATATTCAAATTACCATCGTACTCTCAAATTGGGAGACCCGCGGCTTCGGGGTCAGTTCCTTCGAGTTACATTGGTCCCGTGGGAGGTGTTGGTGCCACCCACGGGGCCGTTCCCGGGCTGTTTGGAATTCTCACCCTCTAACGCCATGTTTTTAAGCCTAAGTCTTGAAATATGAAAATTACCTTCGTATTCTCAAACCAGTAGTCCCGCGGCTGTGGGGACAGTTCCTACGATTTACATTGGTCCCGTGGGTGGTGTCGGTGCCACCCACGGGGACGTTCGGGGGCTGTTTCGAGTTCTCACCCTCTAAATCCAAGTTTTTAAGCCTAAGTCTCGAAATATGCAAATTACCGTCATACTCTCAAACCGGGAGACCCGCGGCTGCGGGGTCAGTTCTTACGAGTTGCATTGGTCCCGTGGGAGGTGTTGGTGCCACCCACGGGGACGTTCGGGGGCTGTTTTGACTTCGCACCCTCTAACGCCATGTTTTTAAGCCTATGTCTAGAAATATGCAAATTACCTACGTATTCTCAAACCGGGAGTCCCGCGACTGCGGGGTCAGTTCCTACGAGTTACATTGGTCCCGTGGAAGGTGTTGGTGCCACCCACTAGGCCGTTCGGGGGCTGTTTCGATTTCTCACCCTCTAACGCCATGTTTTTAAGCCTAAGTCTAGAAATATGCAAATTATGGTCGTATTCTCAAACCGGGAGTCCCGCGACTGCGGGTTCAGTTCGTACGAGTTACATTGGTCCCGTGGGAGGTCTTGGTGCCACCCACGGGGACGTTCGGGGGCTGTTTCGAGTTTTCACCCTCTAACGACATGTTTTTAAGCCTAAGTCTAGAAATATTCAAATTACCGTCGTATTCTCAAACCGGAAGTCCCGCGACTACGGGGTCTTTTCCTACGATTTACATTGGTCCCGTGGGAGGTGTTGGTTCCACCCATGGGGCCGTTCGGGGTCTGTTTCGACTTGTCACCCTCTAACGCCAAGTTTTCCTAAGTCTAGAAATATTCATATTACCTTCGTATTCTCAAACTGGGAGTCCCGCGGCTGCGGGGTCAGTTCCTACGACTTAAATTGGTTCCGTGGGAGGAGGTGGTGACACCCACGGGGCCGTTAGAGGGTTGTTTCGAGTTTTCACCCCCTAACGCCATGTTTTTAAGCATAAGTCTATAAATATACAAATTACCGTCATACTCTAAAACCGGGAGACCCGCGGCTGTGGGGTGAATTCCTACAAGTTACATTGGTACCGTGGGAGGTGTTGGTGCCACCCACAGGAACGTTCGGGGGCTGTTTCGAGTTCTCACCCTTTAATGCCATGTTTTTAAGCCTAAGTCTAGAAATATGCAAATTATCGTCGTATTCTCAAACCGGGAGTCCCGCGACTGCGGGATCAGTTCCTACGAGTTACAATGGTCCCGTGGGAGGTGTTCGTGCCACCCACGGGGCCGTTCGGGGGCTGTTTTGAGTTTTCACCCTCTAACACCATGTTTTTAAGCCTAAGTCTAGAAATATGCAAATTACCATCGTATTCACAGACCGGGAGTCCCGCGACTGCGGGTTCAGTTCCTACGAGTTACATTGGTCCCGTGGGAGGTGTTGGTGCCACCCACGGGGCCGTTCGGGGGCTGTTTTGACTTCTCACCCTCTAATGCCAAGTTTTGCCTAAGTCTAGAAATATACAAATGACCTTCGTATTCTCAAACCGGGTGTCCTACGGCTGCGGGGAAAGTTCCTACGAGTTATATTGGTCCCGTGGGAGGTATTGGTGCCACCCATTGGGACGTTCGGGGTCTGTTTCGAGTTTTCACCCTCTAAAGCCATGTTTTTAAGCCTAAGTCTAGAAATATGCAAATTATCGTCGTATTCTCAAATCGGGAGTCCCGCGACTGCGGGATCAGTTCCTACAAGTTACATTGGTCCCGTGGGAGGTGTTGGTGCCATCCACGGGGCCGTCCAGGGGCTGTTCCGAGTTTTCACCCTCTAACGCCATGTTTTTAAGCGTAAGTCCAGAAATATGCAAATTACCATTGTACTCTGAAATCGGGAGTCCCGCGACTGCGGGGTTAGTTCCTACGAGTTACATTGGTCCCGCGGGAGGTGTCGGTGCCACCCACGGGGCCGTTCAGGGGCTGTTTCGACTTCTCACCCTCTAATGCCAAGTTTTGCCTAAGTCTATAAATATTCAAATTACCTTTGTATTCACAAACCATGAGTCCTGCGGCTACGGGGATAGTTCCTACGAGTTATATTGGTCCCGTGGGAGGTGTCGGTGCCACCCACGGGGACGTTCGGGGGCTGTTTCGAGCTTTCACCCTCTAACGCCATGTTTTTAAGACTAAGTCTAGAAATATGCAAATTATCATTGTATTCTCAAATCGAGAGTTCCGCGACTGCAGGGTCAGTTCTTACGAGTTACATTGGTCCCGTGGGAGAAGTTGGTGCCACCCACAGGGACGTTCGGGGGCTGTTTCGAGTTCTCCCCCTCTAACGCCTTGTTTGTAAGCCTAAGTCTAGAAAAATGCAAATTATCGTCGTATTATAAAATCGGGAGTCCCGCGACTGCGAGGTCAGTTCCTATGAGTTACATTGGTACCGTGGGAGGTGTTGGTTCCAACCAAGTGGCCGTTCAGGGGTTGTTTCGAGTTCTCACCCTCTAACGCAAAGTTTTGCCTAAGTCTAGAAATAGGCAAATTACCTTCGTATTCTCAAACCGGGAGCCCCGCAGCTGCGGGGACAGTTCCTACGAGTTATATTGGTCCCATGGGAGGTGTTGGTGCCACCCACGGGGCCGTTCGGGGGCTGTTTCGAGATTTGACCCTCTAACGCCATGTTTTTAAGTTTAAGTTTAGAAATATGCAAATTACCGTCGTATTCTCAAACCGGGAGTCGCGCGACTGCGGGGTCAGTTCCTATGAGTTACATTGGTCCTATGGGAGGTGTTGGTGCCACCCACGGGGACGTTCGGGGGCTGTTTCGAGTTCTCACCCTCTAATGCCATGTTTTTAAGCCTAAGTCTAGAAATATGCAAATTATCGTCGTATTCTCAATCCGGGAGTCCCACGACTGCGGGGTTAGTTCCTACGAGTTACTTTGGTCCCGTGGGAGGTGTTGGTGCCACCCACGGTGCCGTTCGGGGGCTGTTTCGAGTTCTCACCCTCAAACGCCATGTTTTTAACCCTAAGTCTAGAAATATGCAAATTACCATCGTATTCTGAAATCGGGAGTCCCGCAACTGCGGGGTCAGTTCCTACGAGTTACATTGGTCCCGTGGTAGGTGTTGGTGCCACCCACGGGGTCGTTCAGGGGAAATTTCGAGTTCTCAACCTCTAACGCCAAGTTTTGCATAAGTCTAGAAATTTGCAAATTACCTTCGTATTCTCAAACTGGGAGTCCCGCGGCTACGGGGTCAGTTTCTACGAGTTACATTGGTCCCGCGGGAGGTGTTGGTACCACCCACGGGGACGTTCGGGGGCTGCTTCGAGTTCTCACCCTCTAACGCCATGTTTTAAAGCCTAAGTATAGAAATATGTAAATTCCCGTCGTATTCTCAAACTGGGAGTCTCGGGACTGCGGGGTCAGTTCCTACGAGTTACATTGGTCCCGTGGGAGGTGTTGGTGCCACCGACGGGGACGTTCGGGGGCTGTTTCGAGTTCTCACCCTCTAATGCCATGTTCTTAAGCCTAAGTCTAGAAATATGCAAATTATCGTCGTATTCTCAATCCGGGAGTCCCACGACTGCGGGGTCAGTTCCTACGAGTTACTTTGGTCCCGTGGGAGGTGTTGGTGCCACCCACGGCGCCGTTCGGGGGCTGTTTCGAGTTTTCACACTCAAACGCCATGTTTTTCAGCCTAACTCTAGAAATATGCAAATTACCGTCGTACTCTGAAATCGGGAGTCCCGCGACTGCGGGATCAGTTCCTACTAGTTACATTGGTCCCGTGGGAGGTGTCGGTGTCACCCACTGGGTCGTTCAGGGGCTGTTTCGACTTCTCACCCTCTAACGCCAAGTTTTGCCTAGGTCTAGAAATATGCAAATTACCTTCATATTCACAAACCGGGAGTCCCGCGGCTGCAGGGGTAGTTCCTACGAGTTATATTCGTCCCGTGGTAGGTGTTGGTGCCACCCACGGGGCCGTTCGGGGGCTGTTTCGAGCTTTCAGCCTCTAACGCCATGTTTTTAAACCTAAGTCTAGAAATTTGCAAATTATCGTCGTATTATCAAACCGGGAGTCCCGCGACTGCGGGGTCAGTTCTTACGAGTTACATTGGTCCCGTGGGAGGAGTTGGTGCCACCCACAGGGACGTTCAGGGGCTGTTTCGAGTTTTCCCCCTCTAACGCCTTATTTTTAAGCCTAAGTCTAGAAATATGCAAATTATAGTCATATTATAAAATCGGGAGTCCCGCGACTGCGGGGTCAGTTCCTACGAGTTACATTGGTCCCGTGGGAGGTGTTGGTGCCAACCAAGGGGACGTTAGAGGGCTGTTTCGACTTCTCACCCTCTAACGCCAAGTTTTGCCTAAGTCTAGCAATTTGCAAATTACCTTCGTATTCTCAAACCGGGAGTCCCGCGGCTGCGGGGTCAGTTTCTACGAGTTACATTGGTCCCGCGGGAGGTGCTGGTGCCACCCACGGGGACGTTCGGGGGCTGCTTCGAGTTCTCACCCTCCAACGCCATGTTTTAAAGTCGAAGTCTAGAAATATGTAAATTCCCGTCGTATTCTCAAACCGGGAGTCGCGCGACTGCGGGGTCAGTTCCTACAAGTTACATTGGTCCCGTGGGAGGTGTTCTTGCCACCCACGGGGACATTCGGGGGCTGTTTCGAGTTCTCACCCTCTAATGCCATGTTCTTAAGCCTATGTCTAGAAATATGCAAATTATCGTCGTATTCTCAAATCGGGAGTCCCGCGACTGCGGGGTCAGTTCCTACGAGTTACTTTGGTCCCCTGGGAGGTGTTGGTGCCACCCACGGCGCCGTTCGGGGGCTGTTTCGAGTTTTCACCCTCAAAGGCCATGTTTTTCAGCCTAAGTCTAGAAATATTCAAATTACCGTCGTATTCTCAAACCGAGAGTCCCGCGACTGCGGGCTCAGTTCCTACGAGTTACATTGGTCCCGTGGGAGGTGTTGGTGCCACCCACGGGGCCGTTTGGGGGCTGTTTCGACTTCTCACCCTCTAAAGCTATGTTTTTATGCCTAAGTCTAGAAAGATACAAATTACCGTCGTATTCTCAAGTCGGGAGTCCCGCGACTGCTGGGTCAGATCCGACGAGTAACATTGGTCCCGTGGGAGGTGTTGGTGCCACCCACGGGGACGTTCGGGGGCTGTTTCGACTTCGCACCCTCTAACCCCAAGTTTTGCCTAAGTCTAGAAATATGAAAATTACTTTCGTACTCTCAAAGCGGGAGACCCGTGGTTGCGGGGTCAGTTCCTATGAGTTACATTGGTCCCGTGCGAGGTGTTGGTGCCACCCACGGGGCCGTTCGGGGGCTGTTTCGACTTCTCACCCTCTAACGCCAAGTTTTGCCTAAGTCTAGAAATTTGTAAATTACCTTCGTATTCTCAAACCGGGAGTCCCGCGGCTGCGGGGTCAGTTTCTACGAGTTACATTGGTCCCGCGGGAGGTGTTGGTGCCACCCACGGGGACGTGTGAGGGCTGCTTCGAGTTCTCACCCTCTAACGCTATGTTTTTAAGTCTAAGTGTAGAAGTTTGCAAATTATCGTCGTATTCTCAAACTGGGAATCCCACGACTGCGGGGTCAGTTCCTATGAGTTACATTGGTCCCGTGGGAGGTGTTGGTGCCACCCACGGGGCCGTTCGGGGGCTGTTTCGAGTCTCACCCTCTAACGCCATGTTTTTAAGCCTAAGTCTAGAAATATGTAAATTAGCTTCGTATTCTCAAACCTGTAGTCCCGCGGCTGCGGGGACAGTTCCTACGAGTTACATTGGTCCAGTGGGAGGTGTCGGGGCCACCCACGGGGACGTTCGCGGGCTGTTTCGAGTTCTCACCCTTTAACGCCATGTTTTTAAGCCTAAGTCTAGAAATATGCAAATTACAATCGTACTCTCAAACCGGGAGTCCCACAGCTGTGGGGTTAGTTCCTACGAGTTACATTGGTCCCGTGGGAGGTGTCGGTGCCACCCACGGGGACGTTCGGGGGTTGTTTCGAGTTCTCACCCTCTAAAGCCAAGTTTTTAAGCCTAAGTCTAGAAATATGCACATTACCATCGTACTCTCAAACCGGCAAACCCGCGGATGCGGGGTCAGTTCCTACGAGTTACATTGGTCCCGTGGGAGGTGTTGGTGCCACCCACGGGGCCGTTCGGGGGCTGTTTCGAGTTCTCAGCCTGTACCGCCATGTTTTTAGGCCTAAGTCTTCAAATATGCAAATTACCTTCGTATTCTCAAACCGGTAGTCCCGCGGCTGCGTGGACAGTTCCTACGAGTTACATTAGTCCCGTGGGAGTTGTTGGTGCCACCCACGGGGACGTTCGGGGGCTGTTTCGACTTCTCACCCTCTAACGCCATGTTTTTAAGCCTAAGTCTAGAAATATGCAAATTACCTATGTATTCTCAAACCGGAAGTCCCGCGGCTGCGGGGTCAGTTCCTACGAGTTACATTGGTCCAGTGGGAGGTGTTGGTGCCACCCACGGGGCCGTTCGGGGGCTGTTTCGATTTCTCACCCTCTAACGCCATGTTTTTAAGCCTAAGTCTAGAAATATGACAAAATTTGACGTATTCTCAAACCGGGAGTCCCGCGACTGCGGGTTCAGTTCCTACGAGTTACATTGGTCCCGTGGGAGGTGTTGGTGCCACCCACGAGGACGTTCGGGGGCTTTTTCGAGTTTTCACCCTCTAACGCCACGTTTTTAAGCCTAAGTCTAGAAATATGCAAATTACCGTCGTATTCTCAAACCGGGAGTCCCGCGACTACGGGGTGAGTTCCTACGAGTTACATTGGTCCCGTGGGAGGTGTTGGTGCCACCCACGGGGCCGTTCGGGGGCTGTTTCGACTTGTCACCCTCAAACGCCAAGTTTTGCTTAACTCTAGAAATATTCATATTACCTTCGTATTCTCAAACTGGGAGTCCCGCGGATGCGGGTCAGTTCCTACGAGTAACATTGGTCCCGTGGGAGCAGGTGGTGCCACCCACGGGGACGTTAGCGGGTTGTTTCGAGTTTTCACCCCCTAACGCCATGTTTTTAAGCCTAAGTCTATAAATATGCAAATTACCATCGTACTCTCAAACCGGGAGACCCACGGCTGCGGGGTCAGTTACTACGAGTTACATTGGTCTCGTGGGAGGTGTTGGTGCCACCCACAGGGACGTTCGGGGGATGTTTCGGGTTCTCACCCTTTAATGCCATGTTTTTAAGCCTAAGTCTAGAAATATGCAAATTATCGTCGTATTCTCTAACCGGGAGTCCCGCGACTGTGGGGTCAGTTCCTACGAGTTACATTGGTCCCATGGGAGGTGTTGGTGCCACCCACGGGGACGTTCGTGGGTTGTTTCGAGTTTTCACCCTCGAACACCATCTTTTAATCCTAAGTCTAGAAATATGCAAGTTACCGTCGTATTCTCCAACCGAGAGTCCCGCGACTGAGGGGTCAGTTCCTACGAGTTACATTGGTCCCGTGGGAGGTGTTGGTGCCACCCACGGGGCCGTTCGGGGGCTGTTTAGATTTCTCACCCTCTAACGCCAAGTTTTGCCTAAGTCTAGAAATATACAAATTACCTTCGTATTCTCAAACCGGTAGTCCTGCGGCTGTGGGGTCAGTTCCTATGAGTTATATTATTCCCGTGGGAGGTGTTGGTGCCACCCACGGGGACGTTCGGGGGCTATTTCGAGTTTTCACACTCTAACGTCATGTTTTTAAGCCTAAATCTAGAAATATGCAAATTATCGTCGTATTCTCAAACCGGGAGTCCCGCGACTGCGGGGTCAGTTCCTACGAGTTACATTGGTCCCGTGGGAGGTGTTGGTGCCATCCACGGTGCCGTGCGGGGGCTGTTTCGAGTTTTCACCCTCTAACTCCATGTTTTTAAGCCTAAGTCCAGAAATATGCAAATTACCATCGTACTCTGAAATCGGGAGTCCCGCGACTGCGGGGTCAGTTCCTACGAGTTACATTGGTCCCGTGGGTGGTGTCGGTGCCACCCAGGGGGTCGTTCAGGGGCTGTTTTTACTTCTCACCCTCTAATGCCAAGTTTTGCTTAAGTCTAGAAATATGCAAATTACCTTTGTATTCACAAACCGGGAGTCCCGCGGCTGCAGGGATAGTTCCTACGAGTTATATTGGTCCCGTGGGAGGTGCTGGTGCCACCCACGGGGCCGTTCGGGGGCTGTTTCGAGCTTTCACCCTCTAACGCCATGTTTTTAAGCCTAAGTCTAGAAATATGCAAATTATCGTCGTATTCTCAAACCGGGAGTCCTGCGACTGCGGGGTCAGTTCTTACGAGTTACATTGGTCCCATGGGAGGAGTTGGTGCCACCCACAGGGACGTTCGGGGGCTGTTTCGAGTTTTCCCCCTCTAACGCCGTATTTTTAAGCCTAAGTCTAGAAATATGCAAATTATCGTCGTATTATAAAATCGGGAGTCCCGCGACTGCGGGGTCAGTTCCTATGAGTTACATTGGTCCCGTGGGAGGTGTTGGTGCCAACCAAGTTGCCGTTCAGGGGCTGTTTCGAGTTCTCACCCTCTAACACAAAGTTTTGCCTAAGTCTAGAAATATGCAAATTACCTTCGTATTCTCGAACCGGGAGTCCCGCAGCTGCGAGGAAAGTTCCTACGAGTTATATTGGTCCCATGGGAGGTGTTGGTGCCATCCACGGGGCCGTTCGGGGGCTGTTTTGAGTTTTGAACCTCTAACGCCATGTTTTTAAGCCTAAGTCTAGAAATATGCAAATTACCGTCGTATTCTCAAACCGGGAGTCGCGCGACTGCGGGGTCAGTTCCTATGAGTTACATTGGTCCCGTGGGAGGTGTTGGTGCCACCCACGGGGACGTTCGGGGGCTGTTTCGAGTTCTCACCCTCTAATGCCATGTTTTTAAGCCTAAGCTAGAAATATGCAAATTATCGCCGTATTCTCAAACCGGGAATCCCGCGACTGCGGGATCAGTTCCTGCGAGTTACTTTGGTCCCGTGGGAGGTGTTGGTGCCAACCACGATGCCGTTCGGGGGCTGTTTCGAGTTTTCACCCTCTAACGCCATGTTTTTAAGCTGAAGTCTAGAAATATGCAAATTACCATCGTATTCTCAAACCGGGAGTCCCACGACTGCGGGGTCAGTTCCTACGAGTTACATTGGTCCCGTGGGAGGTGTTGGTGCCACCCACGGGGCCGTTCATGGGCTATTTCGAGTACTCACCCTCTAACGCTAAGTTTTGCCTAAGTCTAGAAATATACAAATTAGTTTCATATTCACAAACCGGGAGTCCCGCGACTGCGGGGACAGTTCCTACGAGTTATATTGGTCCCATGGGAGGTGTTGGTTCCACCCACGGGGCCGTTCGATGGCTGTTTCGAGTTTTCACCCTCTAACGCCTTGTTGTTAAGCCTAAGTCTAGAAATATACAAATTGTCGTATTATTCTCAAACCGGGAGTCCCGTGACTGCGGGGTCAGTTCTTATGAGTTACATTGGTCCCGTGGGAGGAGTTGGTACCACCTACGGGGACGTTCGGGGGCTATTTCGAGTTCTCCCCCTCTAACGCCTTGTTTTTAAGCCTAAGTCTAGAAATATGCAAATTATCGCCGTATTATAAAATCGGGAGTCCCGCGACTGCGGGGTTAGTTCCTGTGAGTTACATTGGTCCCGTGGGAGGTGTTGGTGCCACGCACGGGGCCGTTCAGGGCCTGTTTCGTGTTCTCACCCTCTAATGCCAAGTTTTGCCTAAGTCTAGAAATATGCAAATTACCTTCGTATGCTCAAACCGGGAGTCCCGCGGCTGCGGGGACAGTTCCTACTTGTTGTATTGGTGCCATGGGAGGTTTTGGTGCCACCCACGGGTCCGTTCGGGGGCTGTTTCAAGTTTTCACCCTCTAACGCCATGTTTTAAAGCCTAAGTCTAGAAATATCTAAATAACCGTCGTATTCTCAAACCGGGAGTCGCGCGACTGCGGGGTCAGTTCCTATGAGTTACATTGGTACCGTGGGAGGTGTTGGTGCCACCCACGGGGACGTTCGGGGGCTGTTTCGAGTTCTCACCTTGTAATGCCATGTTTTTAAGCCTAAGTCTAGAAATATGTAAATTATCGTCGTATTCTCAAACCGGGAGTCCGGCGACTGCGGGGTCAGTTCCTACGAGTTACTTTGGTCCAGTGGGAGGTGTTGGTGCCACCCACGACGCCGTTCGGGGGCTGTTTCGAGATTTTACCCTCAAACGCCATGTTTTTAAGCCTAAGTCTAGAAATATGCAAATTACCGTCGTATTCTCAAACCGGGAGTCCTGGGACTGCGGGGTCAGTTCCAACGAGTTACATTGGTCCCGTGGGAGGTGTTGGTTCCACCCACGGGGCCGTTCGGGGGCTGTTTCGACTTCTCACCCTCCAACGCCAAGTTTTGCCTAAGTCTAGAAATATGCAAATTACCTTCATATTCTCGAACCGGGAGTCCCGCGGCTGCGGGGACAGTTCCTACGAGTTATGTTCATCCCGTGGGAGGTGTTGGTGCCACCCTCGAGGACGTTCGGGGGCTATTTCGAGTTTTGACCCTCTAACGCCATGTTTTTAAGCCTAAGTGTAGAATTATACAAATTATCATCGTATTCTCCAACCGGGAGTCCCGCGACTGCTGGGTCAGATCCTATGAGTTACATTAGTCCCGTGGGAGGTGTTGGTGCTACCCACGGGGCCGTTCGGGGGATGTTTCGACTTCTCACCCTCTAACGCCAAGTTTTGCCTAAGTCTAGAAATATGCAAATTACCTTCGTATTCTCAAACCGGAAGTCCCGCTGCTACGGGGTCAGTTCCTACGAGTTACATTGGTACCATGGGAGGTGTTGGCGCCACTCACGGGGCCGTTCGGGGGCTGTTTCGACTTCTCACCCTCTAACGCCAAGTTTTGCCTAAGTCTAGATATTTTCAAATTACCTTCGTGTTCTCAAACCGGGAGTCCCGCGGCTGCGGGGTCCGTTTCTACGAGTTACGTTGGTCCCGCAGGAGGTGTTGGTGCCACCCACGGGGACGTTCGGGGGCTGTTTCGAGTTCGCACCCTCTAACGCCATGTTTTTAAGCCTAAGTGTAGAAATATGCAAATTATCGTCGTATTCTCAAACCGGGAGTCCCGGGACTGCGGGGTCAGTTCCTACGAGTTACATAGGTCCCGTGGGAGGTGATGGCGCCACCCACGGGGCCGTTCGGGGGCTGTTTCGAGTCTCACCCTCTAATGCCATGTTTTTAAGCCTAAGTCTAGAAATATGTAAATTACCTTCGTATTCTCAAACCGGTAGTGCCGCGGCTGTGGGGACAGTTCCTACGAGTTACATTGGTCCCGCGGGAGGTGTCGGTGCCACTCACGGGGACGTTCGGGGGCTGTTTCGAGTTCTCACCCTTTAACGCCATGTTTTTAAGCCTAAGTCTAGAAATATGCAAATTACAATCGTACTCTCAAACCGGGAGTCCCGCAGCTGTGGGGTTAGTTCCTACGAGTTACATTGGTCCCGTGGGAGGTGTCGGTGCCACCCACGGGGACGTTCGGGGGCTGTTTCTAGTTCACACCCTCTAAAGCCAAGTTTTTAAGCCTAAGTCTAGAAATATGCAAATTACCATCGTACTCTCAAACCGGGAGATCCGCGGATGCGGGGTCAGTTCCTACGAGTTACATTGGTCCCGTGGGAGGTGTCGGTGCCACCCACGGGGCCGTTCGGGGGTTGTTTCGAGTTCTCACCCTCTACCGCCATGTTTTTAAGCCTAAGTCTTGAAATATGCAAATTACCTTCGTATTCTCAAACTGGTAGTCCCACGGCTGTGGGGACAGTTCCTACGATTTACATTGGACCCGTGGGAGGTGTCGGTGCCACCCACGGGGCCGTTCGGGGGCTGTTTCGAGTTCTCACCCTCTAAATCCAAGTTTTTAAGCCTAAGTCTAGAAATATGCAAATTACCTTCGTACTCTCAAACCGGGAGACCCGCGGCTGCGGGCTCAGTTCCTACGAGTTACATTAGTCTCGTGGGAGGTGTTGGTGCCACCCACGGGGACGTTCGAGGGCTGTTTCGACTTCTCACCCTCTAATGTGATGTTTTTAAGCCTAAGTCTAGAAATATGCAAATTACCTACGTATTATCAAACCGGGAGTCCAGCGGCTACGGGGTCAGTTCCTACGAGTTACATTGGTCCCGTGGGAGGTGTTGGTGCCACCCACGGGGCCGTTCGGGGGCTGTTTCGATATCTCACCCTCTAACGCCATGTTTTTAAGCCTAAGTCTAGAAATATGCAAATTATGGTCGTATTCTCAAACCTGGAGTCCCACGACTGCGGGGTCAGTTCCTTCGAGTTACATTGGTCCCGTGGGAGGTGTTGGTGCCACCGACGGGGACGTTCGGGGGCTTTTTAGAGTTTTCATCCTCTAACCCCATGTTTTTAAGCCTAAGTCTAGAAATTTGCAAATTACCATCGTATTTTCAAACTGGGAGTCCTGCGACTACGGGGTCAGTTCATACGAGTTACATTGGTCCCGTGGGAGGAGGTGGTGCCACCCACGAGGCCGTTAGAGGTTTGTTTCGAGTTTTCACCCCCTAACGCCATGTTTTTAAGCCTAAGTCTATAAATATGCAACTTACCGTCGTACTCTCAAACCGGGAGACCCACGACTGCGGGGTCTGTTACTACGAGTTACATTGGTCTCGTGGGAGGTGTTGGTGCCACCCACAGGGACGTTCGGGGGCTGTTTCGAGTTCTCACCCTTTAATGCCATGTTTTTAAGCCTAAGTCTAGAAATATGAAAATTATCGTCGTATTCTCAAACCGGGAGTCCCGCGACTGCGAGGTCAGTTCCTACGAGTTACAATGCTCCCGTGGGAGGTGTTGGTGCCACCCACGGGGCCGTTCGGGGGCTGTTTCGAGTTTTCACCGTCTAACACCATGTTTTTAAGCCTAAGTCTAGAAATATGCAAATTACCATCGTATTCACAAACCGGGAGTCCCACGACTGCGGGTTCAGTTCCTACGAGTTACATTGGTCCCGTGGGAGGTGTTGGTGCCACCAACGGGGCCGTTCGGGGGCTGTTTAGACTTCTCACCCTCTAACACCAAGTTTTGCCTAAGTCTAGAAATATACAAATTACCTTCGTATTCTCAAACCGGGAGTCCTGCGGCTGCGGGGACAGTTCCTACGAGTTATATTGGTCCCGTGGGAGGTGTTGGTGCCACCCACGGGGCCGTTCGGTGGCTGTTTCGAGTTTTCACCCTCTAACGCCATGTTTTTAAGCCTAAGTGTAGAAATATGCAAATTATCGTCGTATTCTCAAACCGGGAGTCCCGCGACTGCGGGGTCAGTTCCTACGAGTTGCATAGGTCCCGTGGGAGATGATGGCGCCACCCACGGGGCCGTTCAGGGGCTGTTTCGAGTCTAACCCTCTAACGCCATGTTTTTAAGCCTAAGTCTAGAAATATGTAAATTACCTTCGTATTCTCAAACCGGTAGTCCCGCGGCTGTGGGGACAGTTCCTACGAGTTACATTGCTCCCGTGGGAGGTGTCGGTGCCACCCACGGGGACGTTCGGGGGCTGTTTCGAGTTCTTACCCTTTAACGCCATGTTTTTAAGCCTAAGTCTAGAAATATGAAAATTACAATCGTACTCTCAAACCGGGAGTCCCGCAGCTGTGGGGTTAGTTCCTACGAGTTACATTGGTCCCGTGGGAGGTGTCGGTGCCACCCACGGGGACGTTCGGGGGCTGTTTTGAGTTCACACCCTCTAAAGCCAAGTTTTTAAGCCTAAGTCTAGAAATATGCAAATTACCATCGTACTCTCAAACCGGGAGATCCGCGGATGCGGGGTCAGTTCCTACGAGTTACATTGGTCCCGTGGGAGGTGTTGGTCCCACCCACGGGGCCGTTCGGGGGTTGTTTCGAGTTCTCACCCTCTACCGCCATGTTTTTAAGACTAAGTCCTAAAATATGCAAATTACCTTCGTATTCTCAAACCGGTAGTCCCACGGCTGTGGGGACAGTTCCTACGATTTACATTGGACCCGTGGGAGGTGTCGGTGCCACCCACGGGGCCGTTCGGGGGCTGTTTCGAGTTCTCACCCTCTAAATCCAAGTTTTTAAGCCTAAGTCTAGAAATATGCAAATTACCTTCGTACTCTCAAACCGGGAGACCCGCGGCTGCGGGCTCAGTTCCTACGAGTTACATTAGTCTCGTGGGAGGTGTTGGTGCCAACCACGGGGACGTTCGGGAGCTATTTCGACTTCTCACCCTCTATCGTCTTGTTTTTAAGCCTAAGTCTAGAAATATGCAAATTACCAACGTATTATCAAACCGGGAGTCCAGCGGCTACGGGGTGAGTTCCTACGAGTTACATTGGTCCCGTGGGAGGTGTTGGTGCCACCCACGGGGCCGTTCGGGGGCTGTTACGATTTCTCACCCTCTAACGCCATGTTTTTAAGCCTAAGTCTAGAAATATGCAAATTATGGTCGTATTCTCAAACCTGGAGTCCCACGACTGCGGGGTCAGTTCCTTCGAATTACATTGGTCCCGTGGGAGGTGTTGGTGCCACCGACGGGGACGTTCGGGGGATTTTTCGAGTTTTCATCCTCTAACCCCATGTTTTTAAGCCTAAGTCTAGAAATTTGCAAATTACCATCGTATTTTCAAACTGGGAGTCCCGCGACTACGGGGTCAGTTCATACTAGTTACATTGGTCCCGTGGGAGGAGGTGGTGCCACCCACGGGGCCGTTAGAGGTTTGTTTCGAGTTTTCACCCCCTAACGCCATGTTTTTAAGCCTAAGTCTATAAATATGCAAATTACCGTCGTACTCTCAAACCGGGAGACCCACGACTGCGGGGTCTGTTACTACGAGTTACATTGGTCTCGTGGGAGGTGTTGGTGCCACCCACAGGGACGTTCGGGGGCTGTTTCGAGTTCTCACCCTTTAATGCCATGTTTTTAAGCCTAAGTCAAGAAATATGAAAATTATCGTCGTATTCTCAAACCGGGAGTCCCGCGACTGCGGGGTCAGTTCCTACGAGTTACAATGGTCCCGTGGGAGGTGTTGGTGCCACCCACGTGGCCGTTCGGGGGCTGTTTCGAGTTTTCACCCTCTAACACCATGTTTTTAAGCCTAAGTCTAGAAATATGAAAATTACCATCGTATTCACAAACCGGGAGTCCCGCGACTGCGGGTTCAGTTCCTACGAGTTACATTGGTCCAGTGGGACGTGTTGGTGCCACCCACGGGGCCGTTCGGGGGCTGTTTAGACTTCTCACCCTCTAACACCAAGTTTTGCCTAAGTCTAGAAATATACAAATTACCTTCGTATTCTCAAACCGGGAGTCCTGCGGCTGTGAGGACAGTTACTACGAGTTATATTGGTCCCGTGGGAGGTGTTGGTGCCACCCACGGGGCCGTTCGGTGGCTGTTTCGAGTTTTCACCCTCTAACGCCATGTTTTTAAGCCTAAGTGTAGAAATATGCAAATTATCGTCGTATTCTCAAACCGGGAGTCCCGCGACTGCGGGGTCAGTTCCTACGAGTTACATAGGTCCCGTGGGAGGTGATGGCGCCACCCACGGGGCCGTTCGGGGGCTGTTTCGAGTCTCACCCTCTAACGCCATGTTTTTAAGCCTAAGTCTAGAAATATGTAAATTACCTTTGTATTCTCAAACCGGTAGTCCCGCGGCTGTGGGGACAGTTCCTACGAGTTACATTGGTCCCGTGGGAGGTGTCGGTGCCACCCACGGGGACGTTCGGGGGCTGTTTCGAGTTCTCACCCTTTAACGCCATTTTTTTAATCCTAAGTCTAGAAATATGCAAATTACAATCGTACTCTCAAACCGGGAGTCCCGCAGCTGTGGGGTTAGTTCCTACGAGTTACATTAGTCCCGTGGGAGGTGTCGGTGCCACCCACGGGGACGTTCGGGGGCTATTTCGAGTTCACACCCTCTAAAGCCAAGTTTTTAAGCCTAAGTCTAGAAATATGCAAATTACCATCGTACTCTCAAACCGGGAGATCCGCGGATGCGGGGTCAGTTCCTACGAGTTACATTGGTCCCGTGGGAGGTGTTGGTGCCACCCACGGGGCCGTTCGGGGGTTGTTTCGAGTTCTCACCCTCTACCGCCATGTTTTTAAGCCTAAGTCTTGAAATATGCAAATTACCTTCGTATTTTCAAACCGGTAGTCCCACGGCTGTGGGGACAGTTCCTACGATTTACATTGGACCCGTGGGAGGTGTCGGTGCCACCCACGGGACCGTTCGGGGGCTGTTTCGAGTTCTCACCCTTTAAATCCAAGTTTTTAAGCCTAAGTCTAGAAATATGCAAATTACCTTCGTACTCTCAAACTGGGAGACCCGCGGCTGCGGGCTCAGTTCCTACGAGTTACATTAGTCTCGTGGGAGGTGTTGGTGCCACCCACGGGGACGTTCGGGGGCTGTTTCGACTTCTCACCCTCTAACGTCATGTTTTTATGCCTAAGTCTAGAAATAAGCAAATTACCTTCGTATTATCCAACCGGGAGTCCAGCGGCTACGGGGTCAGTTCCTACGAGTTACATTGGTCCCGTGGGAGGTGTTGGTGCCACCCACGGGGCCGTTCGGGGGCTGTTTCGATTTCTCACCCTCTAACGCCATGTTTTTAAGCCTAAGTCTAGAAATATGCAAATTATGGTCATATTCTCAAAACTGGAGTCCCACGACTGCGGGGTCAGTTCCTTCGAGTTACATTGGTCCCGTGGGAGGTGTTGGTGCCACCGACGGGGACGTTCGGGGGCTTTTTCGAGTTTTCATCCTCTAACCCCATGTTTTTAAGCCTAAGTCTAGAAATTTGCAAATTACCATCGTATTTTCAAACTGGGAGTCCCGCGACTACGGGGTCAGTTCATACGAGTTACATTGGTCCCGTGGGAGGAGGTGGTGCCACCCACGGGGCCGTTAGAGGTTTGTTTCGAGTTTTCACCCCCTAACGCCATGTTTTTAAGCCTAAGTCTATAAATATGCAAATTACCGTCGTACTCTCAAACCGGGAGACCCACGACTGCGGGGTCTGTTACTACGAGTTACATTGGTCTCGTGGGAGGTGTTGGTGCCACCCACAGGGACGTTCGGGGGCTGTTTCGAGTTCTCACCCTTTAATGCCATGTTTTTAAGCCTAAGTCTAGAAATATGAAAATTATCGTCGTATTCTCAAACCGGGAGTCCCGCGACTGCGGGGTCAGTTCCTACGAGTTACAATGGTCCCGTGGGAGGTGTTGGTGCCACCCACGGGGCCGTTCGGGGGCTGTTTCGAGTTTTCACCCTCTAACACCATGTTTTTAAGCCTAAGTCTAGAAATATGCAAATTACCATCGTATTCACAAACCGGGAGTCCCGCGACTGCGGGTTCAGTTCCTACGAGTTACATTGGTCCCGTGGGAGGTGTTGGTGCCACCCACGGGGCCGTTCGGGGGCTGTTTAGACTTCTCACCCTCTAACACCAAGTTTTGCCTAAGTCTAGAAATATACAAATTACCTTCGTATTCTCAAACCGGGAGTCCTGCGGCTGCGGGGACAGTTCCTACGAGTTATATTGGTCCCGTGGGAGGTGTTGGTGCCACCCACGGGGCCGTTCGGTGGCTGTTTCGAGTTTTCACCCTCTAACGCCATGTTTTTAAGCCTAAGTGTAGAAATATGCAAAGTATCGTCGTATTCTCAAACCGGGAGTCCCGCGACTGCGGGGTCAGTTCCTACGAGTTACATAGGTCCCGTGGGAGGTGATGGCGCCACCCACGGGGCCGTTCGGGGGCTGTTTCGAGTCTCACCCTCTAACGCCATGTTTTTAAGCCTAAGTCTAGAAATATGTAAATTACCTTCGTATTCTCAAACCGGTAGTCCCGCGGCCGTGGGGACAGTTCCTACGAGTTACATTGGTCCCGTGGGAGGTGTCGGTGCCACCCACGGGGACGTTCGGGGGCTGTTTCGAGTTCTCACCCTTTAACGCCATTTTTTTTATCCTAAGTCTAGAAATATGCAAATTACAATCGTACTCTCAAACCGGGAGTCCCGCAGCTGTGGGGTTAGTTCCTACGAGTTACATTGGTCCCGTGGGAGGTGTCGGTGCCACCCACGGGGACGTTCGGGGGCTGTTTCGAGTTCACACCCTCTAAAGCCAAGTTTTTAAGCCTAAGTCTAGAAATATGCAAATTACCATCGTACTCTCAAACCGGGAGATCCGCGGATGCGGGGTCACTTCCTACGAGTTACATTGGTCCCGTGGGAGGTGTTGGTGCCACCCACGGGGCCGTTCGGGGGTTGTTTCGAGTTCTCACCCTCTACCGCCATGTTTTTAAGCCTAAGTCTTGAAATATGCAAATTACCTTCGTATTTTCAAATCGGTAGTCCCACGGCTGTGGGGACAGTTCCTACGATTTACATTGGACCCGTGGGAGGTGTCGGTGCCACCCACGGGACCGTTCGGGGGCTGTTTCGAGTTCTCACCCTCTAAATCCAAGTTTTTAAGCCTAAGTCTAGAAATATGCAAATTACCTTCGTACTCTCAAACCGGGAGACCCGCGGCTGCGGGCTCAGTTCCTACGAGTTACATTAGTCTCGTGGGAGGTGTTGGTGCCACACACGGGGACGTTCGGGGGCTGTTTCGACTTCTCACCCTCTAACGTCATGTTTTTAAGCCTAAGTCTAGAAATAAGCAAATTACCTTCGTATTATCCAACCGGGAGTCCAGCGGCTACGGGGTCAGTTCCTACGAGTTACATTGGTCCCGTGGGAGGTGTTGGTGCCACCCACGGGGCCGTTCAGGGGCTGTTTCGATTTCTCACCCTCTAACGCCATGTTTTTAAGCCTAAGTCTAGAAATATGCAAATTATGGTCGTATTCTCAAAACTGGAGTCCCACGACTGCGGGGTCAGTTCCTTCGAGTTACATTGGTCCCGTGGGAGGTGTTGGTGCCACCGACGGGGACGTTCGGGGGCTTTTTCGAGTTTTCATCCTCTAACCCCATGTTTTTAAGACTAAGTCTAGAAATTTGCAAATTACCATCATATTTTCAAACTGGGAGTCCCGCGACTACGGGGTCAGTTCATACGAGTTACATTGGTCCCGTGGGAGGAGGTGGTGCCACCCACGGGGCCGTTAGAGGTTTGTTTCGAGTTTTCACCCCCTAACGCCATGTTTTTAAGCCTAAGTCTATAAATATGCAAATTACCGTCGTACTCTCAAACCGGGAGACCCACGACTGCGGGGTCTGTTACTACGAGTTACATTAGTCTCGTGGGAGGTGTTGGTGCCACCCACAGGGACGTTCGGGGGCTGTTTCGAGTTCTCACCCTTTAATGCCATGTTTTTAAGCCTAAGTCTAGAAATATGAAAATTATCGTCGTATTCTCAAACCGGGAGTCCCGTGACTGCGGGGTCAGTTCCTCCGAGTTACAATGGTCCCGTGGGAGGTGTTGGTGCCACCCACGGGGCCGTTCGGGGGCTGTTTCGAGTTTTCACCCTCTAACACCATGTTTTTAAGCGTAAGTCTAGAAATATGCAAATTACCATCGTATTCACAAACCGGGAGTCCCACGACTGCGGGTTCAGTTCCTACGAGTTACATTGGTCCCGTGGGAGGTGTTGGTGCCACCCACGGGGCCGTTCGGGGGCTGTTTAGACTTCTCACCCTCTAACACCAAGTTTTGCCTAAGTCTAGAAATATACAAATTACCTTCGTATTCTCAAACCGGGAGTCCTGCGGCTGCGGGGACAGTTCCTACGAGTTATATTGGTCCCGTGGGAGGTGTTGGTGCCACCCACGGGGCCGTTCGGTGGCTGTTTCGAGTTTTCACCCTCTAACGCCATGTTTTTAAGCCTAAGTGTAGAAATATGCAAATTATCGTCGTATTCTCAAACCGGGAGTCCCGCGACTGCGGGGTCAGTTCCTACGAGTTACATAGGTCCCGTGGGAGGTGATGGCGCCACCCACGGGGACGTTCGGGGGCTGTTTCGAGTCTCACCCTCTAACGCCATGTTTTTAAGCCTAAGTCTAGAAATATGTAAATTACCTTCGTATTCTCAAACCGGTAGTCCCGCGGCTGTGGGGACAGTTCCTACGAGTTACATTGGTCCCGTGGGAGGTGTCGGTGCCACTCACGGGGACGTTCGGGGGCTGTTTCGAGTTCTTACCCTTTAACGCCATGTTTTTAAGCCTAAGTCTAGAAATATGCAAATTACAATCGTACTCTCAAACCGGGAGTCCCGCAGCTGTGGGGTTAGTTCCTACGAGTTACATTGGTCCCGTGGGAGGTGTCGGTACCACCCACGGGGACGTTCGGGGGCTGTTTCAAGTTCACACCCTCTAAAGCCAAGTTTTTAAGCCTAAATCTAGAAATATGCAAATTACCATCGTACTCTCAAACCGGGAGATCCGTGGATGCGGGGTCAGTTCCTACGAGTTACATTGGTCCCGTGGGTGGTGTTGGTCCCACCCACGGGGCCGTTCGGGGGTTGTTTCGAGTTCTCACCCTCGACCGCCATGTTTTTAAGACTAAGTCTTGAAATATGCAAATTACCTTCGTATTCTCAAACCGGTAGTCCCACGGCTGTGGGGACAGTTCCTACGATTTACATTGGACCCGTGGGAGGTGTCGGTGCCACCCACGGGGCCGTTCGGGGGCTGTTTCGAGTTCTCACCCTCTAAATCCAAGTTTTTAAGCCTAAGTCTAGAAATATGAAAATTACCTTCGTACTCTCAAACCGGGAGACCCGCGGCTGCGGGCTCAGTTCCTACGAGTTACATTAGTCTCGTGGGAGGTGTTGGTGCCACCCACGGGGACGTTCGGGAGCTGTTTCGACTTCTCACCCTCTATCGTCTTGTTTTTAAGCCTAAGTCTAGAAATATGCAAATTACCTACGTATTATCAAACCGGGAGTCCAGCGGCTACGGGGTGAGTGCCTACGAGTTACATTGGTCCCGTGGGAGGTGTTGGTGCCACCCACGGGGCCGTTCGGGGGCTGTTTCGATTTCTCACCCTCTAACGCCATGTTTTTAAGCCTAAGTCTAGAAATATGCAAATTATGGTCGTATTCTCAAAACTGGAGTCCCACGACTGCGGGTTCAGTTCCTTCGAGTTACATTGGTCCCGTGGGAGGTGTTGGTGCCACCGACGGGGACGTTCGGGGGCTTTTTCGAGTTTTCATCCTCTAACCCCATGTTTTTAAGCCTAAGTCAAGAAATTTGCAAATTACCATCGTATTTTCAAACTGGGAGTCCCGCGACTACGGGGTCAGTTCATACGAGTTACATTGGTCCCGTGGGAGGAGGTGGTGCCACCCACGGGGCCGTTAGAGGTTTGTTTCGAGTTTTCACCCCCTAACGCCATGTTTTTAAGCCTAAGTCTATAAATATGCAAATTACCGTCGTACTCTCAAACCGGGAGACCCACGACTGCGGGGTCTGTTACTACGAGTTACATTGGTCTCGTGGGAGGTGTTGGTGCCACCCACAGGGACGTTCGGGGGCTGTTTCGAGTTCTCACCCTTTAATGCCATATTTTTAAGCCTATGTCTAGAAATATGAAAATTATCGTCGTATTCTCAAACCGGGAGTCCCGCGACTGCGGGGTCAGTTCCTACGAGTTACAATGGTCCCGTGGGAGGTGTTGGTGCCACCCACGGGGCTGTTTCGAGTTTTCACCCTCTAACACCATGTTTTTAAGCCTAAGTCTAGAAATATGCAAATTACCATCGTATTCACAAACCGGGAGTCCCGCGACTGCGGGTTCAGTTCCTACGAGTTACATTGGTCCCGTGGGAGGTGTTGGTGCCACCCACGGGGCCGTTCGGGGGTTGTTTAGACTTCTCACCCTCTAACACCAAGTTTTGCCTAACTCTAGAAATATACAAATTACCTTCGTATTCTCAAACCGGGAGTCCTGCGGCGGCGGGGACAGTTCCTACGAGTTATATTGGTCCCGTGGGAGGTGTTGGTGCCACCCACGGGGCCGTTCGGTGGCTGTTTCGAGTTTTCACCCTCTAACGCCATGTTTTTAAGCCTAAGTGTAGAAATATGCAAATTATCGTCGTATTCTCAAACCGGGAGTCCCGCGACTGCGGGGTCAGTTCCTACGAGTTACATAGGTCCCGTGGGAGGTGATGGCGCCACCCACGGGGCCGTTCGGGGGCTGTTTCGAGTCTCACCCTCTAACGCCATGTTTTTAATCCTAAGTCTAGAAATATGTAAATTACCTTCGTATTCTCAAACCGGTAGTCCCGCGGCTGTGGGGACAGTTCCTACGAGTTACATTGGTCCCGTGGGAGGTGTCGGTGCCACCCACGGGGACGTTCGGGGGCTGTTTCGAGTTCTCACCCTTTAACGCCATGTTTTTAAGCCTAAGTCTAGAAATATGCAAATTACAATCGTACTCTCAAACCTGGAGTCCCGCAGCTGTGGGGTTAGTTCCTACGAGTTACATTGGTCCCGTGGGAGGTGTCGGTGCCACCCACGGGGACGTTCGGGGGCTGTTTCGAGTTCACACCCTCTAAAGCCAAGTTTTTAAGCCTAAGTCTAGAAATATGCAAATTACCATCGTACTCTCAAACCGGGAGATCCGCGGATGCGGGGTCAATTCCTACGAGTTACATTGGTCCCGTGGGAGGTGTTGGTGCCACCCACGGGGCCGTTCGGGGGTTGTTTCGAGTTCTCACCCTCTACCGCCATGTTTTTAAGCCTAAGTCTTGAAATATGCAAATTACCTTCGTATTTTCAAACCGATAGTCCCACGGCTGTGGGGACAGTTCCTACGATTTACATTGGACCCGTGGGAGGTGTCGGTGCCACCCACGGGACCGTTCGGGGGCTGTTTCGAGTTCTCACCCTCTAAATCCAAGTTTTTATGCCTAAGTCTAGAAATATGCAAATTACCTTCGTACTCTCAAACCGGGAGACCCGCAGCTACGGGCTCAGTTCCTACGAGTTACATTAGTCTCGTGGGAGGTGTTGGTGCCACCCACGGGGACGTTCGGGGGCTGTTTCGACTTCTCACCCTCTAACGTCATGTTTTTAAGCCTAAGTCTAGAAATATGCAAATTACCTAGGTATTATCAAACCGGGAGTCCAGCGGCTACGGGGTCAGTTCCTACGAGTTACATTGGTCCAGTGGGAGGTGTTGGTGCCACCCACGGGGCCGTTCGGGGGCTGTTTCGATTTCTCACCCTCTAACGCCATGTTTTTGAGCCTAAGTCTAGAAATATGCAAATTATGGTCGTATTCTCAAACCTGGAGTCCCACGACTGCGGGGTCAGTTCCTTCGGGTTACATTGGTTCCGTGGGAGGTGTTGGTGCCACCGACGGGGACGTTCGGGGGCTTTTTCGAGTTTTCATCCTCTAACCCCATGTTTTTAAGCCTAAGTCTAGAAATTTGCAAATTACCATCGTATTTTCAAACTGGGAGTCCCGCGACTACGGGGTCAGTTCATACGAGTTACATTGGTCCCGTGGGAGGAGGTGGTGCCACCCACGGGGCCGTTAGAGGTTAGTTTCGAGTTTTCACCCCCTAACGCCATGTTTTTGAGCCTAAGTCTATAAATATGCAAATTACCGTCGTACTCTCAAACCGGGAGACCCACGACTGCGGGTTCTGTTACTACGAGCTATATTGGTCTCGTGGGAGGTGTTGGTGCCACCCACAGGGACGTTCGGGGGCTGTTTCGAGTTCTCAGCCTTTAATGCCATGTTTTTAAGCCTAAGTCTAGAAATATGAAAATTATCGTTGTATTCTCAAACCGAGAGTCCCGCCACTGCGGGGTCAGTTCCTACGAGTTACAATGGTCCCGTGGGAGGTGTTGGTGCCACCCACGGGGCCGTTCGGGGGCTGTTTCGAGTTTTCACCGTCTAACACCATGTTTTTAAGCCTAGGTCTAGAAATATGCAAATTACCATCGTATTCACAAACCGGGAGTCCCGCGACTGCGGGTTCAGTTCCTACGAGTTACATTGGTCCCGTGGGAGGTGTCGGTGCCACCCACGAGGACGTTCGGGGGCTGTTTCGAGTTCACACCCTCTAAAGCTAAGTTTTTAAGCCTAAGTCCAGAAATATGCAAATTACCATCGTACTCTCAAACCGGGAGATCCGCGGATGCGGGGTCAGTTCCTACGAGTTACATTATTCCCGTGGGAGGTGTTGGTGCCACCCACGGGGCCGTTCGGGGGTTGTTTCGAGTTCTCACCCTCTACCGCCATGTTTTTAAGCCTAAGTCTTGAAATATGCAAATTACCTTCGTATTCTCAAACCGGTAGTCCCACGGCTGTGGGGACAGTTCCTATGATTTACATTGGACCCGTGGGAGGTGTCGGTGCCACCCACGGGGCCGTTCGGGGGCTGTTTCGAGTTCTCACCCTCTAAATCCAAGTTTTTAAGCCTAAGTCTAGAAATATGCAAATTACCTTCGTACTCTCAAACCGGGAGACCCGCGGCTGCGGGCTCAGTTCCTACGAGTTACATTAGTCTCGTGGGAGGTGTTGGTGCCACGCACGGGGACGTTCGGGGGCTGTTTCGACTTCTCACCCTCTAACGTCATGTTTTTAAGCCTAAGTCTAGAAATATGCAAATTACCTAGGTATTATCAAACCGGGAGTCCAGCCGCTACGGGGTCAGTTCCTACGAGTTACATTGGTCCAGTGGGAGGTGTTGGTGCCACCCACGGGGCCGTTCGGCGGCTCTTTCGATTTCTCACCCTCTAACGCCATGTTTTTAAGCCTAAGTCTAGAAATATGCAAATTATGGTCGTATTCTCAAACCTGGAGTCCCACGACTGCGGGGTCAGTTCCTTCGGGTTACATTGGTTCCGTGGGAGGTGTTGGTGCCACCCACGGGGCCGTTAGAGGTTTGTTTCCAGTTTTCACCCCCTAACGCCATGTTTTTAAGCCTAAGTCTATAAATATGCAAATTACCATCGTACTCTCAAACCGGGAGACCCACGACTGCGGGTTCTGTTACTACGAGTTACATTGGTCTCGTGGGAGGTGTTGATGCCACCCAATGGGACGTTCGGGGGCTGTTTCGAGTTCTCACCCTTTAATGCCATGTTTTTAAGCCTAAGTCTAGAAATATGAAAATTATCGTCGTATTCTCAAACCGGGAGTCCCGCGACTGCGGGGTCAGTTCCTACGAGTTACAATGGTCCCGTGGGAGGTGTTGGTGCCACCCACGGGGCCGTTCGGGGGCTGTTTCGAGTTTTCACCCTCTAACACCATGTTTTTAAGCCTAAGTCTAGAAATATGCAAATTACCATCGTATTCACAAACCGGGAGTCCCGCGACTGCGGGTTCAGTTCCTACGAGTTACATTGGTCCCGTGGGAGGTGTTGGTGCCACCCACGGGGCCGTTCGGGGGCTGTTTAGACTTCTCACCCTCTAACACCAAGTTATGCCTAAGTCTAGAAATATACAAATTACCTTCGTATTCTCAAACCGGGAGTCCTGCGGCTGCGGGTACAGTTCCTACGAGTTATATTGGTCCCGTGGGAGGTGTTGGTGCCACCCACGGGGCCGTTCGGTGGCTGTTTCGAGTTTTCACCCTCTAACGCCATGTTTTTAAGCCTAAGTGTAGAAATATGCAAATTATCGTCGTATTCTCAAACCGGGAGTCCCGCGACTGCGGGGTCAGTTCCTACGAGTTACATAGGTCCCGTGGGAGGTGATGGCGCCACCCACGGGGCCGTTCGGGGGCTGTTTCGAGTCTCACCCACTAACGCCATGTTCTTAAGCCTAAGTCTAGAAATATGTAAATTACCTTCGTATTCTCAAACCGGTAGTCCCGCGGCTGTGGGGACAGTTCCTACGAGTTACATTGGTCCCGTGGGAGGTGTCGGTGCCACCCACGGGGACGTTCGGGGGCTGTTTCGAGTTCTCACCCTTTAACGCCATATTTTTAAGCCTAAGTCTAGAAATATGCAAATTACAATCGTACTCTCAAACCGGGAGTCCCGCAGCTGTGGGGTTAGTTCCTACGAGTTACATTGGTCCCGTGGGAGGTGTCGGTGCCACCCACGGGGACGTTCGGGGGCTGTTTCGAGTTCACACCCTCTAAAGCCAAGTTTTTAAGCCTAAGTCTAGAAATATGCAAATTACCATCGTACTCTCAAACCGGGAGATCCGCGGATGCGGGGTCAGTTCCGACGAGTTACATTGGTCCCGTGGGAGGTGTTGGTGCCACCCACGGTGACGTTCGGGGGCTGTTTCGAGTTCTCACCCTCTAATGCCATGTTTTTAAGCCTAAGTCTAGAAATATGCAAATTATCATCGTATTCTCAAACCGGGAGTCCTGCGACTGCGGGGTCAGTTGCTACGAGTTACATTGGTCCCGTGGGAGGTGTTGGTGCTACCCACGGGGACGTTCGGGGGCTGTTTAGAGTTCTTACCCTCTAACACCATGTTCTTAGGCCTAAGCCTAGAAATATACAAATTACCGTCGTATTCTCAAACCAGGTTTCCCGCGACTGCGGGGTCAGTTCCTACGAGTTACATTGGTCCCGTGGGAGGTGTTGGTGCCACCCACGGGGCCGTTCGGGTGCTGTTTCGACTTTTCACCCTCAAACGCCAAGTTTTGCCTTAATCTAGAAATTTGCAAATTACCTTCATATTCTCTTACCGGGAGTCCCGCGACTGCGGGGACAGTTCCTACGAGTTATGTTCGTCCCGTGGGAGGTGTTGGTGCCACCCACGGGGACGTTCGGGGGCTATTTCGAGTTTTGACCCTCTAACGCCATGTTTTTAAGCCTAAGTGTAGAATTATACAAATTATCGTCGTATTCTCAAACCGGGAGTCCCGTGACTGCGGGGTCAGTTCCTTCGAGTTACATTGGTCCCATAGGAGGTGTTGGTGCCACCCTCGGGGCCGTTCGGGGGTTGTTTCGAGTTTTCACCCTCTAACGCCATGTTTTTTTGCCTATGTCTAGAAAGATACAAATTACCGTCGTATTCTCAAGTCGGGAGTCCCGCGACTACTGGGTCAGATCCTACGAGTTACATTGGTCCCGTGGGAGGTGTTGGTGCCACCCACGGGGACGTTCGGGGGCTATTTCGAGTTTTCACCCTCTAACGCCATGTTTTTAAGCCTAAGTGTAGAATTATACAAATTATCATCGTATTCTCAAACCGGGAGTCCCGTGACTGCGGGGTCAGTTCCTTCGAGTTACATTGGTCCCATAGGAGGTGTTGGTGCCACCCTCGGGGCCGTTCGGGGGCTGTTTCGAGTTTTCACCCTCTAACGCCATGTTTTTTTGCCTATGTCTAGAAAGATACAAATTACCGTCGTATTCTCAAGTCGGGAGTCCCGCGACTGCTGGGTCAGATCCTACGAGTTACATTGGTCCCGTGGGAGGTGTTGGTGCCACCCACGGGGACGTTCGGGGGCTATTTCGAGTTTTCACCCTCTAACGCCATGTTTTTAAGCCTAAGTGTAGAATTATACAAATTATCGTCGTATTCTCAAACCGGGAGTCCCGTGACTGCGGGGTCAGTTCCTTCGAGTTACATTGGTCCCATAGGAGGTGTTGGTGCCACCCTCGGGGCCGTTCGGGGGCTGTTTCGAGTTTTCACCCACTAACGCCATGTTTTTTTGCCTATGTCTAGAAAGATACAAATTACCGTCGTATTCTCAAGTCGGGAGTCCCGCGACTGCTGGGTCAGATCCTACGAGTTACATTGGTCCCGTGGGAGGTGTTGGTACCACCCACGGGGACGTTCGTGGGCTTTTTCGAGTTTTCATCCTCTAACCCCTTGTTTTTAAGCCTAAGTCTAGAAATTTGCAAATTACCGTCGTATTCTCAAACCGGGAATCCCGCGGCTACGGGTTCAGTTCCTACGAGTTACATTGGTCCCGTGGGACGTGTTGGTGCCACCCACGGGGCCGTTCGGGGGCTGTTTCGACTTCTCACCCTCTAACGCCATGTTTTGCCATAGTCTAGATATTTTCAAATTACCTTCGTATTCTCAAACCGGGAGTCCTACGACTGCGGGGTCAGTTTCTACGAGTTTCGTTGGTCCCGCGGGAGGTGTTGGTGCCACCCACGGGGACGTTCGGGGGCTGCTTCGAGTTCTCACCCTCTAACGCCATGTTTTTAAGCCTAAGTGTAGAAATATGCAAATTATCGTCGTATTCTCAAACCGGGAGTCCCGCGACTGCGGGGTCAGTTCCTACGAGTTACATAGGTCCCGTGGGAGGGGTTTGTTGCCACCCACGGGGCCGTTCGGGGGCTGT
The DNA here is from genome assembly GCA_949130495.1 of Sambucus nigra. Classification (NCBI taxonomy): domain Eukaryota; kingdom Viridiplantae; phylum Streptophyta; class Magnoliopsida; order Dipsacales; family Adoxaceae; genus Sambucus; species Sambucus nigra. Next base: position 95,645,521 of record OX422211.1, read on the forward strand.
TTCGAGTCTCACCCTCTAACGCCATGTTTTTAAGCCTAAGTCTAGAAATATGTAAATTACCTTCGTATTCTCAAACCGGTAGTCCCGCGGCTGTGGGGACAGTTCCTACGAGTTACATTGGTCCTATGGGAGGTGTCAGTGCCACCCACGGGGATGTTCGAGGGCTGTTTCGAGTTCTCACCCTTTAACGCCATGTTTTTAAGCCTAAGTCTAGAAATATGCAAATTACAATCGTACTCTCAAACCGGGAGTCCCGCAGCTGTGGGGTTAGTTCCTACGAGTTACATTGGTCCCGTGGGAGGAGTTGGTGCCACCCACAGGGACGTTAGGGGGCTATTTCGAGTTTTCCCCCTCTAACGCCTTATTTTTAAGCCTAAGTCTAGAAATATGCAAATTATCGTCGTATTATAAAATCGGGAGTCCCGCGACTGCGGGGTCAGTTCCTATGAGTTACATTGGTCACGTGGGAGGTGTTGGTGCCAACCAAGTTGGCGTTCGGGGGCTGTTTCGAGTTCTCACCCTCTAACACAAAGTTTTGCCTAAGTCTAGAAATATGCAAATTACCTTCGTATTCTCGAACCGGGAGTCCCGCAGCTGCGAGGACAGTTCCTACGAGTTATATTGGTCCCATGGGAGGTGTTGGTGCCACCCACGGGGCCGTTCGGGGGCTGTTTTGAGTTTTGAACCTCTAACGCCATGTTTTTAAGCCTAAGTCTAGAAATATGCAAATTACCGTCGTATTCTCTAATCGGGAGTCGCGCGACTGCGGGGTCAGTTCCTATGAGTTACATTGGTCCCGTGGGAGGTGTTGGTGCCACCCACGGGGACGTTCGGGGGCTGTTTCGAGTTCTCACCCTCTAATGCCATGTTTTTAAGCCTAATCTAGAAATATACAAATTATCGTCGTATTCTCAAACCGGGAATCCTGCGACTGCGGGGTCAACTCCTACGAGTTACTTTGGTCCCGTGGGAGGTGTTGGTGCCAACCACGGCGCCGTTCGGGGGCTGTTTCGAGTTTTCACCCTCTAACGCCATGTTTTTAAGCTTAAGTCTAGAAATATGCAAATTACCATCGTATTCTCAAACCGGGAGTCCCGCGACTGCGGGGTCAGTTCCTACGAGTTACATTGGTCCCGTGGGAGGTGTTGGTGCCACCCACGGGGCCGTTCAGGGGCTATTTCGAGTACTCACCCTCTAACGCTAAGTTTTGCCTAAGTCTAGAAATATACAAATTAGTTTCATATTCACAAACCGGGAGTCCCGCGACTGCGGGGACAGTTCCTACGAGTTATATTGGTCCCATGGGTGGTGTTGGTGCCACCCACGGGGATGTTCGGTGGCTGTTTCAAGTTTTCACCCTCTAACGCCTTGTTTTTAAGCCTAAGACTAGAAATATACAAATTATCGTCGTATTCTCAAACCGAGAGTCCCGTGACTGCGGGGTCAGTTCTTACGAGTTACATTGGTCCCGTAGGAGGAGTTGGTACCACCTACGGGGACGTTCGGGGGCTATTTCGACTTCTCCCCCTCTAACGCCTTGTTTTTAAGCCTAAGTCTAGAAATATGCAAATTATCGCTGTATTATAAAATCGGGAGTCCCGCGACTGCGGGGTTAGTTCCTGTGAGTTACATTGGTCCCGTGGGAGGTGTTGGTGCCACCCACGGGGCCGTTCCGGGGCTGTTTCGTGTTCTCACCCTCTAACGCCAAGTTTTGCCTAAGTCTAAAATATGAAAATTACCTTCGTATGCTCAAACCGGGAGTCTCGCGGCTGCGGGGACAGTTCCTACGAGTTATATTGGTGCCATGGGAGGTGTTGGTGCCACCCACGGGTCCGTTCGGGGGCTGTTTCAAGTTTTCACCCTCTAACGCCATGTTTTAAAGCCTAAGTCTAGAAATATCTAAATAACCGTCGTATTCTCAAACCGGGAGTCGCGCGACTGCGGGGTCAGTTCCTATGAGTTACATTGGTACCGTGGGAGGTGTTGGTGCCACCCACGGGGACGTTCGGGGGCTGTTTTGAGTTCTCACCTTCTAATGCCATGTTTTTAAGATTAAGTCTAGAAATATGTAAATTATCGTCGTATTCTCAAACCGAGAGTCCCGCGACTGCGGGGTCAGTTCCTACGAGTTACTTTGGTCCAGTGGGAGGTGTTGGTGCCACCCACGACGCCGTTCGGGGGCTGTTTCGAGATTTCACCCTCAAACGCCATGTTTTTAAGCCTAAGTCTAGAAATATGCAAATTACAGTCGTATTCTCAAACCGGGAGTCCTGGGACTGCGGGGTCAGTTCCTACGAGTTACATTGGTCCCGTGGGAGGTGTTGGTGCCACCCACGGGGCCGTTCGGGGGCTGTTTCGACTTCTCACCCTCCAACGCCAAGTTTTGCCTAAGTCTAGAAATATGCAAATTACCTTTATATTCTCGAACCGGGAGTCCCGCGGCTGCGGGGAGAGTTCCTACGAGTTATGTTCGTCCCGTGGGAGGTGTTGGTGCCACCCACGAGGACGTTCGGGGGCTATTTCGAGTTTTCACCCTCTAACGCCATGCTTTTAAGCCTAAGTGTAGAATTATACAAATTATCATCGTATTATCAAACCGGGAGTCCCGCGACTGCTGGGTCAGATCCTATGAGTTACATTGGTCCCGTGGGAGGTGTTGGTGCCACCCACGGGGCCGTTCGGGGGATGTTTCGACTTCTCACCCTCTAACGCCAAGTTTTGCCTAAGTCTAGAAATATGCAAATTACCTTCGTATTCTCAAACCGGGAGTCCTGCTGCTACGGGGTCAGTTCCTACGAGTTACATTGGTCCCATGGGAGGTGTTGGTGCCACCCACGGGGCCGTTCGGGGGCTGTTTCGACTTCTCACCCTCTAACGCCATGTTTTTCCTAAGTCTTGATATTTTCAAATTACCTTCGTATTCTCAAACCGGGAGTCCCGCGGCTGCGGGGTCAGTTTCTACGAGTTACGTTGGTCCCGCGGGAGGTGTTGGTGCCACCCACGGGGACGTTCGGGGGCTGCTTCGAGTTCTCACCCTCTAACGCCATGTTTTTAAGCCTAAGTGTAGAAATATGCAAATTATCGTCGTATTCTCAAACCGGGAGTCCCGCGACTATGGGGTCAGTTCCTACGAGTTACATGGGTCCCGTGGGAGGTGATGGTGCCACCCACGGGGCCGTTCGGGGGCTGTTTCGAGTCTCACCCTCTAACGCCATGTTTTTAAGCCTAAGTCTAGAAATATGTAAATTACCTTCGTATTCTCAAACCGGTAGTCCCGCGGCTGTGGGGACAGTTCCTACGAGTTACATTGGTCCCGTGGGAGGTGTCGGTGCCACCCACGGGGACGTTCGGGGGCTGTTTCGAGTTCTCACCCTTTAACGCCATGTTTTTAAGCCTAAGTCTAGAAATATGAAAATTACAATCGTACTCTCAAACCGGGAGTCCCGCAGCTGTGGGGTTAGTTCCTACGAGTTACATTGGTCCCGTGGGAGGTGTCGGTGCCACCCACGGGGACGTTCGGGGGCTGTTTCGAGTTGACACCCTCTAAAGCCAAGTTTTTAAGCCTAAGTCTAGAAATATGCAAATTACCATCGTACTCTCAAACCGGGAGATCCGCGGATGCGGGGTAAGTTCCTACGAGTTAGATTGGTCCCGTGGGAGGTGTTGATGCCACCCACGGGGCCGTTCGGGGGTTGTTTGGAGTTCTCACCCTCTACCGCCATGTTTTTAAGCCTAAGTCTTGAAATATGCAAATTACCTTCGTATTCTCAAACCGGTAGTCCCACGGCTGTGGGGACAGTTTCTACGATTTACATTGGACCCGTGGGAGGTGTCGGTGCCACCCACGGGGCCGTTCGAGGGCTGTTTCGAGTTCTCACCCTCTAAATCCAAGTTTTTAAGCCTAAGTCTAGAAATATGCAAATTATCATCGTACTCTAAAACCGGGAGACCCGTGGCTGCGGGGTCAGTTCCTACGAGTTACATTAGTCTCGTGGGAGGTGTTGGTGCCACCCACGGGTCCGTTCGGGGGCTGTTTCGAGTTTTCACCCTCTAACGCCATGTTTTAAAGCCTAAGTCTAGAAATATCTAAATAACCGTCGTATTCTCAAAACGGGAGTCGCGCGACTGCGGGGTCAGTTCCTATGAGTTACATTGGTACCGTGGGAGGTGTTGGTGCCACCCACGGGGCCGTTCGGGGGCTGTTTCGATTTCTCACCCTTTAATGCCATGTTTTTAAGATTAAGTCTAGAAATATGTAAATTATCGTCGTATTCTCAAACCGGGAGTCCCGCGACTGCGGGGTCAGTTCCTACGAGTTACTTTGGTCCAGTGGGAGGTGTTGGTGCCACCCACGACGCCGTTCGGGGGCTTTTTCGAGATTTCACCCTCAAACGCCATGTTTTTAAGCCTAAGTCCAGAAATATGCAAATTACCGTCGTATTCTCAAACCGGGAGTCCTGGGACTGCGGGGTCAGTTCCTACGAGTTACATTGGTCCCGTGGGAGGTGTTGGTGCCACCCACGGGGCCGTTCGGGGGCTGTTTTGACTTCTCACCCTCCAACGCCAAGTTTTGCCAAAGTCTAGAAATATGCAAATTACAATCATATTCTCAAACCGGGAGTCCCGCGGCTGCGGGGACAGTTCCTACGAGTTATGTTCGTCCCGTGGGAGGTGTTGGTGCCACCCACGAGGACGTTCGGGGGATATTTCGAGTTTTCACCCTCTAACGCCATGCTTTTAAACCTAAGTGTAGAATTATACAAATTATCATCGTATTCTCAAACCGGGAGTCCCGCGACTGCTGGGTCAGATCCTATGAGTTACATTGGTCCCGTGGGAGATGTTGGTGCCACCCACGGGGCCGTTCGGGGGATGTTTCGATTTCTCACCCTCTAACGCCAAGTTTTGCCTAAGTCTAGAAATATGCAAATTACCTTCGTATTCTCAAACCGGGAGTCCCGCTGCTACGGGTCAGTTCCTACGAGTTACATTGGTCCCATGGGAGGTGTTGGTGCCACCCACGGGGCCGTTCGGGGTCCGTTTCGACTTCTCACCCTCTAACGCCAAGGTTTGCCTAAGTCTTGATATTTTAAAATTACCTTCGTATTCTCAAATCGGGAGTCCCGCGGCTGCGGGGTAAGTTTCTACGAGTTACGTTGGTCCCGCGGGAGGTGTTGGTGCCACCCACGGGGATGTTCGGGGGCTGCTTCGAGTTCTCACCCTCTAACGCCATGTTTTTAAGCCTAAGTGTAGAATTATGCAAATTATCATCGCATTCTCAAACCGGGAGTCCCGCGACTGCGGGGTCAGTTCCTACAAGTTACATGGGTCCCGTGGGAGGTGATGGTGCCACCCACGGGGCCGTTCGGGGGCTGTTTCGAGTCTCACCCTCTAACGCCATGTTTTTAAGCCTAAGTCTAGAAATATGTAAATTACCTTCGTATTCTCAAACCGGTAGTCCCGCGGCTGTGGGGACAGTTCCTACGAGTTACATTGATCCCGTGGGAGGTGTCGGTGCCACCCACCGGGACGTTCGGGGGCTGTTTCGAGTTCTCACCCTTTAACGCCATGTTTTTAAGCCTAAGTCTAGAAATATGCAAATTACAATTGTACTCTCAGACCGGGAGTCCCGCAGCTGTGGGGTTAGTTCCTACGAGTTACATTGGTCCCGTGGGAGGTGTTGGTGCCACCCACGGGGACGTTCGGGGGCTGTTTCGAGTTGACACCCTCTAAAGCCAAGTTTTTAAGCCTAAGTCTAGAAATATGCAAATTACCATCGTACTCTCAAACCGGGAGATCCGCGGATGCGGGGTAAGTTCCTACGAGTTACATTGGTCCCGTGGGAGGTGTTGGTGCCACCCACGGGGCCGTTCGGGGGTTGTTTCGAGTTCTCACCATCTACCGCCATGTTTTTAAGCCTAAGTCTTGAAATATGCAAATTACCTTCGTATTCTCAAACCGGTAGTCCCACGGCTGTGGGGACAGTTCCTACGATTTACATTGGACCCGTGGGAGGTGTCGGTGCCACCCACGGGGCCGTTCGGGGGCTGTTTCGAGTTCTCACCCTCTAAATCCAAGTTTTTAAGCCTAAGTCTAGAAATACGCAAATTACCTTCGTACTCTCAAACCGGGAGACCCGCGGCTGCGGGGTCAGTTCCTACGAGTTACATTAGTCTCGTTAGAGGTGTTGGTGCCACCCACGGGGACGTTCGGCGGCTGTTTCGACTTCTCACCCTCTAACGTCATGTTTTTAAGCCTAAGTCTAGAAATATGCAAATTACCTATGTATTATCAAACCGGGAGTCCAGCGGCTACGGGGTCAGTTCCTACGAGTTACATCGGTCCCGTGGGAGGTGTTGGTGCCACCCACGGGGCCGTTCGGGGGCTGTTTCGATTTCTCACCCTCTAACGCCATGTTTTTAAGCCTAAGTCTAGAAATATGCAAATTATGGTCGTATTCTCACACCTGGAGTCCCACGACTGCGGGGTCAGTTCCTACGAGTTACATTAGTCCCGTGGGAGGTGTTGGTGCCACCCACGGGGACGTTCGGGGGCTTTTTCGAGTTTTCATCCTCTAACCCCATGTTTTTAAGCCTAAGTCTAGAAATTTACAAATTACCATCGTATTTTCAAACTGGGAGTCCCGCGACTACGGGGTCAGTTCATACGAGTTACATTGGTCCCGTGGGAGGAGGTGGTGCCACCTACGGGCCGTTAGAGGGTTGTTTCGAGTTTTCACCCCCTAACGCCATGTTTTTAAGCCAAAGTCTATAAATATGAAATTACCGTCGTACTCTCAAACCGGGAGACCCACGACTGCGGGGTCTGTTACTACGAGTTACATTGGTCTCGTGGGAGGTTTTGGTGCCACCCACAGGGACGTTCGGGGGCTGTTTCGAGTTCTCACCCTTTAATGCCATGTTTTTAAGCCTAAGTCTAGAAATATGAAAATTATCGTCGTATTCTCAAACCGGGAGTCCCGCGACTGTGGGGTCAGTTCCTACCAATTACAATGGTCCCGTGGGAGGTGTTGGTGCCACCCACGGGGCCGTTCGGGGGCTGTTTCGTGTTTTCACCCTCTAACACCATGTTTTTAAGCCTATGTCTATAAATATGCAAATTATCATCGTATTCACAAACCGGGAGTCCCGCGACTGCGGGTTCAGTTCCTACGAGTTACATTGGTCCCGTGGGAGGTGTTGGTGCCACCCACGGGGCCGTTCGGGGGCTGTTTAGACTTCTCACCCTCTAACACCAAGTTTTGCCTAAGTCTAGAAATATACAAATTACCTTCGTATTCTGAAACCGAGAGTCCTGCGGCTGCGGGGACAGTTCCTACGAGTTATATTGGTCCCGTGGGAGGTGTTGGTGCCACCCACGGGGCCGTTCGGTGGCTGTTTCGAGTTTTCACCCTCTAACGCCATGTTTTTAAGCCTAAGTCTAGAAATATGCAAATTATCGTCGTATTCTCAAACCGGGAGTCCCGCGAATGCGGGGTCAGTTCCTACGAGTTACATTAGTCCCATGGTAGGAGTTGGTACTACCCACGGGGACGTTCGGGGGCTGTTTCGAGTTCTCCCCCTCTAACGCCTTGTTTTTAAGCCTAAGTCTAAAAATATGCAAATTATCGCCGTATTTTAAAATCGGGAGTCACGCGACTGCGGGGTTAGTTCCTGTGAGTTACATTGGTCCCGTGGGAGGTGTTGGTGCCACCCACGGGGCCGTTCAGGGGCTGTTTCGTGTTCTCACCCTCCAACGCCTAGTTTTGCCTAAGTCTAGAAATATGAAAATTACCTTCATATGCTCAAATCGGGAGTCCCGCGGCTGCGGGGACAGTTCCTACGAGTTATATTGGTGCCATGGGAGGTTTTGGTGCAACCCACGGGTCCGTTCGGGGGCTGTTTCGAGTTTTCACTCTCTAACACCATGTTTTAAAGCCTAAGTCTAGAAATATCTAAATAACCATCGTATTCTCAAACCAGGATTCGCGCGACTACGGGGTCAGTTCCAACGAGTTACATTGGTACTGTGGGAGGTGTTGGTGCCACCCACGGGGACGTTCGGGGGCTGTTTCGAGTTCTCACCCTCTAATGCCATGTTTTTAAGCCTATGTCTAGAAATATGCAAATTATCATCCTATTCTCAAACCGGGAGTCCTGCGACTACGGGGTCAGTTCCTACGAGTTACATTGGTCCCGTGGGAGGTGTTGGTGCTACCCACGGGGACGTTCGGGGGCTGTTTAGAGTTCTTACCCTCTAACACCATGTTTTTAGGCCTAAGCCTAGAAATATACAAATTACCGTCGTATTCTCAAACCAGGAGTCCCGAGACTACGGGGTCAGTTCCTACGAGTTACATTGCTCCCGTGGGAGGTGTTGGTGCCACCCACGGGGCCGTTCGGGGGCTGTTTCGACTTCTCACCCTCTAACGCCAAGTTTTGCCTAAGTCTAGAAATATGCAAATTACCTTCATATTCTCAAACCGGGAGTCCCGCTGCTGCGGGGACAGTTCCTACGAGTTATGTTCGTCCCGTGGGAGGTGTTGGTGCCACCCACGGGGACGTTCGTGGGCTATTTCGAGTTTTCACCCTCTAACGCCATGTTTTTAAGCCTAAGTGTAGAATTATACAAATTATCGTCGTCTTCTCAAACCGGGAGTCCCGTGACTGCGGGGTCAGTTCCTACGAGTTACATTGGTCCCATAGGAGGTGTTGGTGCCACCCCCGGGGCCGTTCGGGGGCTGTTTCGAGTTTTCACCCTCTAACGCCATGTTTTTTTACCTATGTCTAGAAAGATACAAATTACCGACGTATTCTCAAGTCGGGAGTCCCGCGACTGCTGGGTCAGATCCTACGAGTTACATTGGTCCCGTGGGAGGTGTTGGTGCCACCCACGGGGACGTTCGGGGGATTTTTCGAGTTTTCATCCTCTAACCCCATGTTTTTAAGCCTAAGTCTAGAAATTTGCAAATTACCGTCGTATTTTCAAACCGGGAGTCCCGCGGCTACGGGGTCAGTTCCTACGAGTTACATTGGTCCCGTGGGAGGTGTTGGTGCCACCCACGGGGCCGTTCGGGGGCTGTTTCGACTTCTCACCCTCTAACGCCAAGTTTTGCCTAAGTCTAGATATTTTCAAATTACCTTCGTATTCTCAAACCGGGAGTCCCGTGTGACACCCCGCCTAATTAAATACCGGGCGATCACTCCTTTATTAAATTAAATCAAGGTAAACAGTTGGTTCATTCTCAGCATCACTGTCGATAAAAATAATTTTTCCAATTTAACACCCTAAATAATTAAGCTAAGTGTCAAAAAACATTTTTCATACGAACTTCCAAATTTTAATTAAAGAAAAGATTTTTATTAATTCAAAAAAACATTTCTACAATAGAGAATCACACCACAAAATTTAAATAAAACCATACATTCACCAAACGAATGTCAATAATATAAAACTAAAATCATAAACCATCCTGAAACAAATCCCATAAACAATACTGGAATAACTGAAATATAAAAATCCCCAACAATAAATGAAATGATGAAAAGGGCGACACGTGCCCCATAAATGAGAGTAATAAGAGTGGAGTCAATGACGGAAGCCGTCTACTCAAGGGACCTGCAACTCCCACCTAAGATGCAGCTCGTACTTCTCAAAGAATCCTAAGCAAGAGGCCCCTGTTGCTGGGCACCTGAAAATATACATATATATACACAAGAGAGAGAGAGAAAAGGAAACGGGTCAGGGCCCGGAAGTGGGTTTGATTTTAAAATACGTTAAGCAAGTATTTAAATTGATACAGGCCAATGCAACATCACATTAGTTCGTCTCTCTCTTGAGAAATACTCACCTCTCTTCTAATGTGCACTCCTATCGTACTAACCTTCCCAATGGTTCGTTTATCTTAACTTACTCATATGCTTTCAAAACTGAACGATGACAATGTTATAAAAAGGTTACTTTCAATTTGTAGTATTCCTCTCGTTTTAGCTTCATTAAATTATAAGATTTCCCCGTGGCTTTTCATATTTTCACAAAACAAGTATTTAATAATTTGAGTCAACAACCATGTTCTACTTATCAAATCACAGTAGGCAGTTCAAAGTTTATAACCTCATATATATATTAACTACTCGAGTAAAATATATATATAATGGCACCCCAACTAAACTATGGTGCGGGCATACTCTGCTATCCAATCCCCGTATCACTCACATAAAGGGAAATACAAGTTCGGAATCACTCTCGAACTGTATTAACATATACAAAACAACGTTGAGGCGAAGCATAGATTCCAAGTCCAAGAGGTCAGTACATACCCACACGTCTCTTAGGACCGTCCGACTATCAATTTAATAGCCCGTACCTAGGATCTCTATCTTCTAGGGTACGATTCCATATCCCCATAAAGCAACACAGGATACGATCGTCCCAGCGCGGTAACCTCGGGGATAGCAAGTAGCGCGGGTACGTTTTTCACATGTATATAATATATGTACACACATTCATATAAATATACCAATTTCATCATATTAATATAGGTCACTCTCATTACCCATAATTACAACCTTTGTCCTAAATTTCACCTTATTAGTATAACGTATAAGGTTTCGCCTCTAACCTTAATTCGAAGGGGTTTTCTCACTAGTTATGGGACACTCGTGGGTTCTATCCATCCAAGTAATACATTCAGTAGGTAGACGTCTATTCACTAACGTAGGTATTCGTTGAAATCTCTCATTTGAAATACGTAGTTCGTCGTTCCTTAATTAACTATTCCTTAAACCCAATTATCATTTCATAATAAAGTTCTCAACACTTAATCATATGTCCTACTGGTCTCTCTTATATCCCAAAACATTTTATTTGAAATGCCCAAGAATTCTTTCATGATAAATTAATTCAACTAATTAAATAAGGGAAATAATAGGCTGCCAGGAAGGGTTGATCGACCGACTACTGGGGTTCGATCGATCGAACCTTCGATCGATCGACGCTATAGGGTCGATCGATCGATCAAATAGGTATTTCGATTTCTGCAGAAGTGCAGTTACGGGTTTAACTAATATTCTTCATTCAAATCCATAATTTCCAACACTAATCGTCCCAAAACTTATACTACAATCATGGTAATATATTTCCAGATGTTTCTAACGTTAAGCATGCATATAACCATCATTAAACATGATTAAACAACCTAAAATCTCATCTAATCATCAAGAACCCTAAGTTTTCTTAATCTTTTGTTCTAATCAGTTTTCTCCAGAATTTTCTTCTACAATAACATCAAAAATTCGTGGGTTTATCATCTACATTACATAAGACTTCCAGAATATAATTTTAATCTTGTCTACATGCAAATTTCTATCACAAAGTGGGGTTTTCTTCCATAAATTATACTCCTAATCATTCCTACACTAACATGATTATTGCACCAACGAAAATACGCAAGTTAAACACTTGCCTGGAGTTTCAGAGGTCTGGTTTCCTGCTGATATTGGTGTGGTTGCGTTCTCCTCCTCGCGATCTACGCGTTGGTGGTGACGGTGGTGCAAAAGGTGGTGTTTTTTGGCCTTGAATCACCTAGCAAGGTCTCTCCTCTCTTCTCCACTAGCCGTCTTAGGGTTATGAATGATCTAACCCTAAAAGGCTGACTTAAATGGCTGCTAAGGATGGATGAAATTCGTGGGTTTAATTACCCTAGTTTGTAAAATGACCAAAACGCCCTCCCGGGTCACTAATTAAGCCTAAAAACATCCCGAGACCCAAACTAAACCCCCGGGTACACTTTTCTGACTATCTCGACCCTTTCGGACGCGTTGGCGCACTCAAAACGACCATACAGACAACTCATAAAATATTTGCTTTTATATCTCAATAATTAGTCCCGACGCGACACGGGCGCGTGCCGACTAAAATTACCAAAATTGTCATTTTCATTCACTCGTGACATTTACCATATATTACTATGCTCCTAAGTAACATTCAACAATTTCATATTATTACTAACTCACGTCACGTTAATAATTATAACATAATTAATTTCCGGATTTTTATTAAATAAATCCTCAAATTAATTGTAGCATAAAAATACGGGGTATTACATACTTCCCTCCTAATAACGGAATTTTGTCCCGAAATTCGGAAAATAAGGCATACCTGGTAAAAACAACTCTGGATATCTCTCACGCATATCTGCCTCACGCTCCCAAGTGGATTCCTCCACATTATGATGATCCCACTGGACCCGCACGAGTGGAACTATCTTCGACCTCAATGTTCTCTCACTGTAGTCTAGAATAGCCACCGGTCTCTCCTCGTAAGAGCTATCCGACTGCAAGTCGATCTCATCTATCGCAATGTGAGTATGGGCCATATCATCCCGAAGGTATCGTCTCAACGACGAGATGTGGAATACATCGTGGATGCGATGTAAATGTTCTGGCAAACCCAACCTGTATGCTACTGGCCCAATTCTCTCGATGATAGGAAATGGTCCTACGTACCTCGGAGACAACTTTCCCTTCTTCCCGAACCTCATCACTCCTTTCATAGGAGATACACGCAACAACACTTGATCTCCGACATTAAACTCCCGGAAGAATCGTTTCGCATCGGCGTAGCTCTTCTGTCTGTCTTGGGCTACCCGAATACGAATCCTGATTATCTCAATCCTCGTGGAGGTCTCCTGGATCACTTCTGGTCCTAATAACTTGTTGTCCCCCACCTCGAGCCAACAGGTTGGAGAGCGATAAGGCCTGCCGTACAAAGCCTCAAATGGAGCCATGCCAATCGTAAACTGATAGGAGTTATTATAAGAAAACTCGACCAGTGGAAGATGTGGCTCCCAACCTCCCCCGAAATCGAGGATACACATGCGTAGCATATCTTCCAACATTTGATTAGTACGCTCTGTCTGTCCATCTGTCTGTGGGTGGTAAGCTGAACTCAGTCTCAACTCTGTACCCATAGCCTCCTGAAAGCTTTCCCAGAAACGCGACACAAAAATCTTGTCTCTATCTGACACAATATTCAGGGGCACCCCATGTAATCTGACAATCTCAGCGATGAACAACTGGGAATACTGACCCGTGGTATAATCTATCCTTACTGGCAGAAAATGAACCACCTTGGTCAGACGGTCTACAATCACCCAGATAGAATCGTGGCCTCGCTGTGATGTAGGCAACCCTGTAATGAAGTCCATGGAAATACTTTCCCACTTCCACGCAGGTACTTCCAATGGCTGAAGTAATCCCGACGGTTTCTGGTGGTCCACCTTCACCAGCTGGCAAGTAGAACATTTGGACACAAATTCAGCGATGTCCTTCTTCATCCCACTCCACCAGTACTGACGTCTCATATCCTGGTACATCTTATCGCCTCCCGGATGTACTGCAAATCAGGACCCATGAGAATGAGTCATTACCTCATGACGTAGCTCTGCTCCTTCTGGAACCACTAGTCTCCCATTAAACCGCAACCCTCCATCCGAACTAACAGAATAGGACTCAGCACCCTCGACTAGAAGTCGTACAATCTGCTCCTGACAAAACGGATTTGTGGTCTGTGCCTGTGTCACCCTCGTAACAATCTCGGGTGTGACTGTCATCACGGATATGAAAGAACGTGCTACCGCGTCCTGGTGACCCAACTCCTTCCATTTTGCTTTCCAGATGTCCGCTACATCGTCAACCGGTCTACGACTCAACGCATCAGCAACTACGTTGGCTTTCCCCGGATGATACTGTATATCGAACTGGTAATCTTTCACAAACTCTAACCATCTACGCTGACGCATATTCAGCTCTCGCTGAGTGAACAGGTACTGCAGTGACTTATGGTCTGTGAACAAATGGAATTTCTCGCCCAATAAATAGTGCCTCCAAATTCTCAATGCAAAGACGACCGCAGCTAACTCCAGGTCGTGGGTGGGGTAATTCTTCTCATGTGGCTTAAGCTTGCGGGAAGCAAAAGATATAGCCTTCTCTTCCTGCTGAAGTACTCCCCCAAGTCCTCGTAAGGACGCATCTGTGTAAACCAGGTACTCTACACCCGGCTTCGGTAAAGCAAGGACTGGTGCCGAAGTAAGCTTGTCCTTCAGCTCGTCGAAAGCCAACTGACAAGCGTCATCCCAAACATATGGTACCCCCTTGCGAGTCAGATTCGTCAATGGACCCGCTATTTTGGAGAATCCCCGAATGAACCTCCTGTAGTATCCGGCTAACCCCAAGAAAATACGTACTTCCGTCGGTGTCGTGGGCTGCCCCCACTCCCTCACCGCTGACACCTTGCTCGGGTCAACTGCTATCCCCTGCTCAGAAACAACATGGCCCAAGAATTGTACCTCTCGCAACCAGAATCCACACTTCTCGTACTTAGCATACAACTGATGCTCTCGTAGGGTCTGGAGAACCTGCCTAAAGTGTTCGGCATGCTCCTCCTCGGAGTGTGAATATATCAAGATATCATCTATGAAGACGATGATGAACTGATCCAAGAACTCTCTGAACACTCGGTTCATCAAGTCCATGAAAACGGCTGGGGCATTTGTGAGTCCGAACGGCATCACCCTGAACTCATAGGACCCATATCTCGACAAGAAGGCAGTCTTCGAAACATCCTGCTCTCTAATCCGTAACTGATGGTACCCCGATCTCAGATCTATCTTCGAAAAGAAAGTTGCTCCCCTTAACTGGTCGAACAGATCATCGATTCGAGGCAACGAATACTTGTTCCGTATCGTGACCTTGTTCAACTCCCGGTAGTCCACACACAATCTCAGTGAGCCATCTCTCTTCTTCACAAATAAGACTGGAGCGCCCCACGGTGAGGTACTCCTACGAATGAAACCCTGACCTAATAGCTTCTCAATCTGATCTCGTAGCTCTCGCATCTCTGCCGGAGCCATACGGTACGGTGCGCGTGCTATAGGTCTCGTATCCGGCAATAAGTCTATAACGAAGTCTATCTCACGACTAGGCGATAGGCCTGGTATCTCCTAAAACACATCGGAATACTCCCTAACAACTGGGATCGAATCCAAAGGAATCACAACCTCCTTAGAGGTATCCTCCTCAATGTAATATAAATGAGCGGTCGAACCTCCCTCTGGGCGAGGCATCGCCACTATAAACATCTCTTGCCCCGGAATGGCATAAACAATGCTCCCACCGAAGCAATCAATCATGGCTCTATAAGATGCGAGCCAATCCATACCAATAATCACGTCATGCTCATGCATGTCTAAGACTAGCATGTCTGCAGGAAATACCAAGCCACCAATCTCTACCCCTACTCCCCGGCATATAAAGAATATAAGCGACCCACTCCCCAATGGTGAGTCGACACATGTCACGGTGCTCTCTGCTGTGGCTAACAATCCTAAGGACTTCGCAAAATGCGTAGCTATAAAACAGTGCGTTGCCCCCGTATCAAACAAAACTTTACCCATAGTACCATGGATAGGAAACATACCCTCAATCGCGGGTGGTGCCTGTGGAGCTGCTGCCTGGTGGACGTTATAGACACGTCCGTACTGCAATTGCCCCTGCTGCACTGGAGGTGCTGGAATGGCTGGTAGGGCTGGCATCTGGGCTGGAGCTGGAAGGGCAGGTGGAAAGAGTGGTCTCTGCGGCTCATTACGGGCTCCCTGCTGTTGTGGGGCCCTATCGCCCTCTGGGCAATCCTGACGCTTATGGCCGTTCTTGCCACACACAAAACACCGGCCTCTGAAATTACCTCCCCTCTGTCCCTGTTGACCACGGCCCTGCTGGCCGTTACCTCCACGCCATTGGCCCTGTTGGCCCTGATGTGCACGCTGTTGGCCTTGCTGGCCCTGCTGTTGACTCTGCGGTCGGTGTTGGCCCTGCTGATTAGGCTGACCCTGATGGCCCTGCCTGAATCCCCCGAATCCCTGCCTAGAATCACCTGAACGGAATCGCTTAGCAGGGTCCCCCTGATGGGAACTCTGCTCGTGCTGACGAGTCTGTCCCTGAGTTGGTGCCCCACTGGCACTATTACCCCCGGTCCTGCCCTGCTGGCTGGACTCTCCTGCTCTCTTGCTTCCCTGAAGATGGAAGCGGTGATACTGGCAATGTAGTAGTGCTGCATTGAGTACGTCAGTGAAAGTACTCAGGGATAGATTCCCAATAAGGTGCTGACGGATCCTCCAAGCTAACCCGTCGACGAACAGCAAAATTTTCTTGCTCTCAGTGGGTGCCTCATCCGGCACAATAGTGAGAAGTCTCGTGAACTCCTCCTCATACTCGGCTACAGTAAGGTTCTCCTGCTTTAGATTTAGCAATTTCTGCCTCATCTCAGTCTGCACTGCGGGTGGAAAGTACTTGCGGTCAAACCGCTCCTAGAACATCTGAATAGGGATCGTGTCCCTCTCCTCCAAAGTAGTAGTGGACTCCCACCACTGTAATGCGGCTCCCACCAGTTTAAAAGAGGCCAATAGCTGTTTCTGCACTTCGGTGCACTCATACATATGGAAGTGCTGCTGGATGTCCTTCTTCCATTGGCTGACAGTAATAATATCGGAGCTACCAGAAAACTCAGGGGGATGTGCTTTTTGAAAAGCATCCCGAACCCTCTCCCATGCAGATGGAAGCTGTGCTGGTACTGGCGCTACTGCCTGGACATGTGGTGGAGCCTGCTGAATCACCGCTATCGCGGCATTTACCGCCTGAGCAACGATGGCGGCTACCTCATTCGCATTCATAGTGCCTGGTGCCGGAGCTGCTGGCTGGTCGGCTTGGGCACGCCTATCTTTCGGAGCACGTCTCGGAGGCATCTGAAACGTGAACAAGTTTATTAGTCTACAGTTATCAACAAATCTCGAATAGCTGAAGACTTAAACGTAAAAGCAAGAATACAATAGTCCTAAAAATAGGGCTCTATGGCAAGTAACGTTAAGCTGAAAGCGAAATAAGCAGTACAGATCCTATGGACACTAGAACCTGATGCTCTGATACCACCTGTGACACACCGCCTAATTAAATACCGGGCGATCACTCCTTTATTAAATTAAATCAAGGTAAACAGTTGGTTCATTCTCAGCATCACTGTCGATAAAAATAATTTTTCCAATTTAACACCCTAAATAATTAAGCTAAGTGTCAAAAAACATTTTTCATACGAACTTCCAAATTTTAATTGAAGAAAAGATTTTTATTAATTCAAAACAACATTTCTACAATAGAGAATCACACCACGAAATTTAAATAAAACCATACATTCACCAAACGAATGTCAATAATATAAAACTAAAATCATAAACCATCCTGAAACAAATCCCATAAACAATACTGGAATAACTGAAATATAAAAATCCCCAACAATAAATGAAATGATGAAAAGGGCGACACGTGCCCCATAAATGAGAGTAATAAGAGTGGAGTCAATGACGGAAGCCGTCTACTCAAGGGACCTGCAACTCCCACCTAAGCTGCAGCTCGTACTTCTCAAAGAATCCTAAGCAAGACGCCCCTGTGGCTGGGCACCTGAAAATATACATATATATACACAAGAGAGAGAGAGAAAAGGAAACGGGTCAGGGCCCGGAAGTGTGTTTGATTTTAAAATACGTTAAGCAAGTATTTAAATTGATACAGGCCAATGCAACATCATATTAGTTCGTCTCTCTCTTGAGAAATACTCACCTCTCTTCTAATGTGCACTCCTATCGTACTAACCTTCCCAATGGTTCATTTATCTTAACTTACTCATATGCTTTCAAAACTGAACGATGACAATGTTATAAAAAGGTTACTTTCAATTTGTAGTATTCCTCTCGTTTTAGCTTCATTAAATTATAAGATTTCCCCGTGCCTTTTCATATTTTCACAAAACAAGTATTTAATAATTTGAGTCAACAACCATGTTCTACTTATCAAATCACAGTAGGCAGTTCAAAGTTTATAACCTCATATATATATATATTAACTACTCGAGTAAAATATATATATAATGGCACCCCAACTAAACTATGGTGCGGGCATACTCTGCTATCCAATCCCCGTATCGCTCACATAAAGGGAAATACAAGTTCGGAATCACTCTCGAACTGTATTAACATATACAAAACAACGTTGAGGCGAAGCATAGATTCCAAGTCCAAGAGGTCAGTACATACCCACACGTCTCTTAGGACCGTCCGACTATCAATTTAATAGCCCGTACCTAGGATCTCTATCTTCTAGGGTACGATTCAATATCCCCATAAAGCAACACGGGATACGATTGTCCCAGCGCGGTAACCTCAGGGATAGCAAGTAGTGCGGGTACGTTTTTCACATGTATATAATATATGTACACACATTCATATAAATATACCAATTTCATCATATTAATATAGGTCACTCTCATTACCCATAATTACAACCTTTGTCCTAAATTTCACCTTATTAGTATAACGTATAAGGTTTCGCCTCTAACCTTAATTCGAAGGGGTTTTCTCACTAGTTATGGGACACTCGTGGGTTCTATCCATCCAAGTAATACATTCAGTAGGTAGACGTCTATTCACTAACGTAGGTATTCGTTGAAATCTCTCATTTGAAATACGTAGTTCGTCGTTCCTTAATTAACTATTCCTTAAACCCAATTATCATTTCATAATAAAGTTCTCAACATTTAATCATATGTCCTACTGGTCTCTCTTATATCCCAAAACATTTTATTTGAAATGCCCAAGAATTCTTTCATGATAAATTAATTCAACTAATTAAACAAGGGAAATAATAGGCTGCCAGGAAGGGTCGATCGATCGACTACTGGGGTTCGATCGATCGAACCTTCGATCGATCGACGCTATAGGGTCGATCGATCGATCAAACAGGTATTTCGATTTCTGCAGAAGTGCAGTTACGGGTTTAACTAATATTCTTCATTCAAATCCATAATTTCCAACACTAATCGTCCCAAAACTTATACTACAATCATGGTAATATATTTCCAGATGTTTCTAACGTTAAGCATGAATATAACCATCATTAAACATGATTAAACAACCTAAAATCTCATCTAATCATCAAAAACCCTAAGTTTTCTTAATCTTTTGTTCTAATCAGTTTTCTCCAGAATTTTCTTCTACAATAACATCAAAAATTCGTGGGTTTATCATCTACATTACATAAGACTTCCAGAATATAATTTTAATCTTGTCTACATGCAAATTTCTATCACAAAGTGGGGTTTTCTTCCATAAATTATACTCCTAATCATTCCTACACTAACATGATTATTGCACCAACGAAAATACGCAAGTTAAACACTTTCCTGGACTTTCAGAGGTCTGGTTTCCTGCTGATATTGGTGTGGTTGCGTTCTCCTCCTCGCGATCTACGCGTTGGTGGTGACGGTGGTGCAAAAGGTGGTGTTTTTTGGCCTTGAATCACCTAGCAAGGTCTCTCCTCTCTTCTCCACTAGCCGTCTTAGGGTTCTGAATGATCTAACCCTAAAAGGCTGACTTAAATGGCTGCTAAGGATGGCTGAAATTCGTGGGTTTAATTACCCTAGTTTGTAAAATGACCAAAACGCCCTCCCGAGTCACTAATTAAGCCTAAAAACATCCCGAGACCCAAACTAAACCCCCGGGTACACTTTTCTGACTATCTCGACCCTTCCGGACGCGTTGGCGCACTCAAAACGACCATACGGAGAACTCATAAAATATTTACTTTTATATCTCAATAATTAGTCCCGACGCGACACGGGCGCGTCCCGACTAAAATTACCAAAATTGTCATTTTCATTCACTCGTGACATTTACCATATATTACTATGCTCCTAAGTAACATTCAACAATTTCATATTATTACTAACTCACGTCACGTTAATAATTATAACATAATTAATTTCTGGATTTTTATTAAATAAATCCCCAAATTAATTATAGCATAAAAATACGGGGTATTACATCCCGCGACTGCGGGGTCAGTTTCTACGAGTTACGTTGGTCCCGCGGGAGGTGTTGGTGCCACCCACGGGGACGTTCGGGGGCTGCTTCGAGTTCTCACCCTCTAACGCCATGTTTTTAAGACTAAGTGTAAAAATATGCAAATTATCGTCGTATTCTCAAACCGGGAGTCCCGCGACTGCGGGGTCAGTTCCTACGAGTTACATAGGTCCCGTGGGAGGTGTTGGTGCCACCCACGGTGCCGTTCGGGGGCTGTTTCGAGTCTCACCCTCTAACGCCATGTTTTTAAGACTAAGTCTAGAAATATGTAAATTACCTTCGTATTCTCAAACCGGTAGTCCCGTGGCTGTGGGGACAGTTCCTACGAGTTATATTGGTCCCGTGGGAGTGTCGGTGCCACCCACGGGGACGTTCGAGGGCTGTTTCGAGTTCTCACCCTTTAATGCCATGTTTTTAAGCCTAAGTCTAGAAATATACAAATTAAAATCGTACTCTCAAACCGGGAGTCCCGCAGCTGTGGGGTTAGTTCCTACGAGTTACATTGGTCCCGTGGGAGGTGTCGGTTCCACCCACGGGGACGTTCGGCGGCTGTTTCGAGTTCACACCCTCTAAAGCCAAGTTTTTAAGCCTAAGTCTAGAAATGTGCAAATTACCATCGTACCCTCAAACCGGGAGATCCTCGGATGCGGGGTCAGTTCCTACGAGTTACAATGGTCCCGTGGGAGGTGTTGGTGCCACCCACGGGGCCGTTCGGGGGTTGTTTCGAGTTCTCACCCTCTACCGCCATGTTTTTAAGCCTAAGTCTTGAAATATGCAAATTACCTTCGTATTCTCAAACCTGGAGTCCCGCGACTGGGGGGTCAGTTCCTACGAGTTACATTGGTCCCGTGGGAGGTGTTGGTGCCACCCACGGGGACGTTCGGTGGCTTTTTCGAGTTTTCACCCTATAACCCCATGATTTTAAGCCTAAGTCTAGAAATATGCAAATTACCGTCGTATTCTCAAACCGGGAGTCCCGCGGCTGCGGGGTCAGTTCCTATGAGTTACATTGGTCCCTTGGGAGGGGGTGGTGCCACCCACGGGGCCGTTAGAGGGTTGTTTCGATTTTTCACCCCCTAACGCCATGTTTTTAAGCCTAAGTCTATAAATATGCAAATTACCGTCGTAATCTCAAACCGGGATACCCACGGCTGCGGGGTCAGTTACTACAAGTTACATTGGTCTCGTGGGAGGTGTTGGTGCCACCCACAGGGACATTCGGGGGCTGTATCGAGTTCTATCCCTTTAATGCCATGTTTTTAAGCCTAAGTCTAGAAATATGAAAATTTTTGTCGTATTCTCAAACCGGGAGTCCCGCGACTGCGGGGTCAGTTCTTACGAGTTACATTGGTCCCGTGGGAGGAGTTGGTGCCACCCACGGGGACGTTCGGGGGCTGTTTCGAGTTTTGACCCTCTAACAACATGTTTTTAAGCTTAAGTCTAGAAATATGTAAATTACCGTTGTATTCTCAAACAGGGAGTCGCGCGACTGCGGGGTCAGTTCCTATGAGTTACATTGGTCCCGTGGGAGGTGTTCGTGCCACCCACGGGGACGTTCGGGGGCTGTTTCGAGTTCTCACCCTCTAATGCAATGTTTTTAAGCCTAAGTCTAGAAATATACAAATTATCATCATATTCTCAAACCGAGACTCTCGCGACTGCGGGGTCAGTTCCTACGAGTTACTTTGGTCCCGTGGGAGGTGTTGGTGCCACCCACGGGGCCGTTCAGGGGCTATTTCGAGTTCTCACCCTCTAACGCCAAGTTTTACCTAAGTCTAGAAATATGAAAATTACCTTCGTATTCACAAACCGGGAGTCCCGCGACTGCGGGGATAGTTCCTACGAGTTATATTGGTCCCATGGGAGGTTTTGGTGCCACCCACGGGTCCGTTCGGGGGCTGTTTCGAGTTTTCACCCCCTAACGCCATGTTTTAAAGCCTAAGGCTAGAAATATGTAAATTTCCGTCGTATTCTGAAACCGGGAGTCGCGCGACTGCGGGGTCATTTCCTACGAGTTACATTGGTCCTGTGGGAGGTGTTGGTGCCAACCACTGGGACGTTCGGGGGCTGTTTCGAGTTCTCACCCTCTAACGCCATGTTTTTAAGCCTAAGTGTAGAAATATGCAAATTATCATCGTATTCTCAAACCAGGAGTCCCGCAACTGCGGGGACAGTTCCTACGAGTTATGTTCGTCCCGTGGGAGGTGTTGGTTCCACCCACGGTGCCGTTCGGGGGCCATTTCGAGTTTTCACCCTCTAACGCCATGTTTTTAAGCCTAAGTCTAGAAATATGCAAATTATCGTCGTATTCTCAAACCGGGAGTCCCGCGACTGCGGGGTCAGTTCCTACGAGTTACATTGGTCCCATAGGAGGTGTTGGTGCCACCCACGGGGCCGTTCGGGGGCTGTTTCGAGTTTTCACCCTCTAACGCCATGTTTTGATGCCTAAGTCTAGAAAGATACAAATTACCGTCGTATTCTCAAGTCGGGAGTCCCGCGACTGCGGGGTCAGATCCTACGAGTTACATTGGTCCCGTGGGAGGTGTTGGTGCCCCCCACGGGGCCGTTCGGGGGCCGTTTCGACTTCTCACCCTTTAACGCCAAGTTTTGCTTAAGTCTAGAAATATGCAAATTACCTTCGTATTCTCAAACCGGGAGTCCCGCGGCTGCGGGATCAGTTCATACGAGGTACATTGGTCCCTTGGGAGGAGTTGGTTCCACCCACGGGGACGTTCGGGGGCTGTTTCGAGTTCTCACCCACTAACGCCATGTTTTTAAGCCTAAGTCTAGAAATATGCAAATTATTGTCGTGTTATAAAATCGGGAGTCCCGCGACTGCGGGGTCAGTTCCTATTAGTTACATTGGTCCCGTGGGAGGTGTTGGTGCCACCCACGGGGCCGTTCGGGGGCTGTTTCGAGTTCTTACCCTTTAACGCCATGTTTTAAAGCCTAAGTCTAAAAATCTGCAAATTATCGTCGTATTCTCAAACCGGGAGTCCCGTGATTGCGGGGTCAGTCCCTACGACTTACATTGGTCCCATGGGAGGTGTTAGTGCCACCCACGAGGCCGTTCGGGGGCTGTTTCGAGTTCTCACCCTCTAACGCCAAGTTTTGCCTAAGTCTAGAAATATGCAAATTACCTTCGTATTCTCAAATCGGGAGTCCCACAGCTGCGGGGACAGTTCTTACGAGTTACATTGGACCCGTGGGAGTTGTCGGTGCCACCCACGGGGACGTTCGGGGGCCGTTTCGAGTTCTCACCCTCTAAAGCCAAGTTTTTGAGCCTAAGTCTAGAAATATGCAAATTCCTATCGTACTCTCAAACTGGGAGACCCGCAGCTGCGGGGTCAGTTTCTACGAGTTACATTGGTCCCGTGGGAGGTGTTGCGGCCACCCACGGGGTCGTTCGGGGGCTGTTTTGAGTTCTCACCCTCTTAAGCCAAGTTTCTAAGACTAAGTCTAGAAATATGCAAATTATCGTTGTATTCTGAAATCGGGAGTCCCGCGACTGCGGGGTCTGTTCCTACGAGTTACATTGGTCCCGTGGGAGGTGTTGGTGCCACGTACGGGGCCGTTCGGGGGCTATTTCGGCTTTTCACCCTCCAACGCCATGTTTTTAAGCCTAAGTCTAGAAATATCCAAATTACCATCGTACTCTCAAACCAGGAGAACCGCGGCTGCGGGGTCAGTTCCTACGAGTTACATTGGTCCTGTGGGAGGTGTTGGTGCCACCCACAGGGCCGTTCGGGGGGCTATTTCGAGTTTTCATCCTCTAACGCCATGTTTTTAAGACTAAGTCTAGAAATATGCAAATTACCGTCGTACTCTCAAACCAGGAGACCCGCGGCTGCGGGGTCTGTTCCTACCAGTTACATTGGTCCAGTGGGAGGTGTTGGTGCC
Source organism: Sambucus nigra (assembly GCA_949130495.1). Taxonomy (NCBI): domain Eukaryota; kingdom Viridiplantae; phylum Streptophyta; class Magnoliopsida; order Dipsacales; family Adoxaceae; genus Sambucus; species Sambucus nigra. The sequence continues at coordinate 95,669,384 of OX422211.1, forward strand.
ACCCACGGGGCCGTTCGGGGGCTGTTTCGAGTTCTCACCCTCTAACGCCAAGTTTTGCCTAAGTCTAAAAATATGCAAATTACCTTTGTATTCTCAAATCGGGAGTCCTACGGCTGCGGGGTCAGTTCCTACGAGTTACATTGGTCCCATGGGAGGTGGTGGTGCCACCCACGGGGCCGTTAGAGGGCTGTTTCGAGTTTTCACCCCCTAACGCCATGTTTTTAAGTATAAGTCTACAAATATGCAAATCACCATCGTACTCTCAAAACGGGAGACTCGCGACTGTGGGGTCAGTTCCTACGAGTTACGTTTGTCCCGTGGGAGGTGTTGGTGCCACCCACGGGGACGTTCGGGAGCTGTTTCGAGTTCTCACCCTCTAACGCCATGTTTTTAAGCCTAAGTCTAGAAATATGCAAATTATCATCATATTCTCAAATCGGGATTCCGACGACTGTGGGTTCAGTTCCTACGAGTTACATTGGTCCCATGGGAGGTGTTGGTGCCACCCACAGGGCCGTTCGGGGGCTATTTCGAGTTTTCATCCTCTAACGCCATGTTTTTAAGCCTAAGTCTAGAAATAAACAAATTACCGTCGTACTCTCAAACCAGGAGACACGCGGCTGCGGGGTCAGTTCATATGAGTTACATTGGTCCCGTGGGAGGTCTTGGTGCCACCCACAGGGCCGTTCGGGGGCTATTTCGAGTTCTCACCCTCTAACGCCAAGTTTTGCCTAAGTCTAGAATATGCAAATTACCTTTGTATTCTCAAATCGGGAGTCCTGCGGCTGCGGGGTTAGTTCCTACGAGTTACATCTGTCCCATGGGAGGTGTTGGTGCCACCCACGGGGCCGTTCGGGGGCTGTTTCGAGTTTTCAACCTCTAACGCCATGTTCTTAAGTCTAAGTCTAGAAATATGCAAATTACCGTCGTATTCTCAAACCGAGAGTCCCGCGACTGCGGGGTCAGTTCCTACGAGTTACATTGGTCCCGTGGGAGGTGTTGCTGCCACCCACGGGGTCGTTCGGGGGCTGTTTGGAGTTCTCACCCTCTAACGCCATGTTTTGAAGCCTAAGTCTAGAAATATAGAAATTATCGTCGTATTCTCAAACCGGGAGTCCCGTGACTGCGGGGTCAGTCCCTACGAGTTACATTGGTCCCGTGGGAGGTGTTGGTGCCACCCACGGGGCAGTTCGGGGGCTGTTTTGAGTTCTCACCCTCTAACGCCAAGTTATGCCTAAGTCTAGAAATATGCAAATTACCTTCGTATTCTGAAATCGGGAGTCCCGTAGCTGCGGGGACACTTCCTATGAGTTATATTGGTCCCGTGGGAGGTGTTGGTGCCACCCACGGGGACGTTTGGGGGCTGGTTCGAGTTTTCACCCTCTAACGCCATGTTTTTAAGCCTAAGTCTAGAAATATGCAAATTACCATCCTATTCTCCAACCGGGAGTCCCAGGGCTGCAGGGTCAGTTCCTACGACTTACATTGGTCCCGTAGGAGGTGGTGGTGCCACACACGGGGCCGTTAGAGGGCTGTTTTGAGTTTTCACCCCCAAACGCCATGTTTTTCAGCCTAAGTCTAGAAATATGGAAATTACCGTCATACTCTCAAATCGGGAGTCCCGCAGCCGTGGGGTCAGTTCCAACGAGTTACATTGGTCCCGTGGGAGGTGTTGGTGCCACCCACGGGGCCGTTAAAGGGTTGTTTCGAGTTTTCACCCCCTAACGCCATGTTTTTAAGTATAAGTCTAGAAATATGCAAATTATCGTCGTACTCTCAAACCGGGAGACTCGCGACTGTGGGGTCAGTTCCTACGAGTTACCTTGGTCCCGTGGGAGGTGTTGGTGCCACCCCCGGGGACGTTCGGGGGCTGTTTCTAGTTCTCACCCTCTAACGCTGTATTTTTAAGCCTAACTCTAGAAAATGCAAATTATCGTCGTATTCTCCAATCGGGAGTCCCGCGGCTGCGGGGTCAGTTCCTACGAGTTGCATTGGTCCCGTGGGTGGTGTTGGTGCCACCCACGGGGACGTTCGGGGGTTGTTTCTAGTTCTCACCCCCTAACGCCATGTTTTTAAGCCTGAGTCTAGAAATATGCAAATTACCTTCGTACTCTAAAACCGGGAGTCTCGTGGCTGCGGGGTCAGTTCCTATGAGTTACATTGGTCCTGTGGGAGGTGTTGGTGCCATCCACGGGATCGCTCGGGGGCTGTTTCGAGTTCTCACCCACTAACGCCATGTTTTTAAGCCTAAGTCTAGAAATATGCAAATTATCGTCGTATTATTAAACCGAGAGTCCCACGACCGCGGGGTCAGTTCTTACGAGTTACATTGGTCCCGTGGGAGTTGTCGGTGCCACCCACGGGGACGTTCGGGGGCTGTTTCCAGTTCTCACCCTCTAAAGCCAAGTTTTTAAGCCTAAGTCTAGAAATATACAAATTCCTGTCGTACTCTCAAACCGGGAGACCCGCGGCTGAGGGGTCAGTTCCTACAAGTTACATTGGTCCCGTGGGAGGTGTTGCTGCCACCCCCGGGGTCGTTCGGGGCCTGTTTTGAGTTCTCACCCTCTTAAGAAAAGTTTTTAAGCCTAAGTCTAGAAATATGCACATTACCATCGTACTCTCAAATCGGGAGACCCGCGGATGCGGGGTCAGTTCCTACGGGTTACATTGGTCCCGTGGGAGGTGTTGGTGCCACCCACGGGGACGTTCGGGGGCTATTTCGAGTTCTCACCCTCTAAAGCCAAGTTTTTAAGCTTAAGTCTAGAAATATGCAAATTACCGTCGTATTCTCCAACCGGGAGTCCCAGGGCTGCGGGGTCAGTTCCTACGAGTTACATTGGTCTCGTGGGAGATGTTGGTGCCACCCACGGGGCCGTTCGGGGGCTGTTTCGAGTTCTCACCCTCTAACGCCAAGTTTAGCCGAAGTCTAGAAATATGCAAATTACCTTTGTATTCTCAAACCGGGAGTCCTGCGGCTGCGGGGTCAGTTCCAAGGAGTTACATTGCTTCCATGGGAGGTATTGGTGCCACCCATGGGGCCGTTCGGGGGCTGTTTCGAGTTTTCAACCTCTAACGCCATATTTTTAATCCTAAGTCTAGAAATATGAAAATTACCGTTGTATTCTAAAACCGGGAGTCCCGCGACTGCGGGGTCAGTTCCAACAAGTTACATTGGTCCCGTGGGAGGTGTTGCTGCCACCCACGGGGTCGTTCGGGGGCTGTTTTGAGTTCTCACCCTCTTAAGCCATGTTTTTAAGCCTAAGTCTAGAAATATGCAAATAATCGTCGTATTCTGAAATCGGGAGTCCCGCGTCTGCGGGATCAGTTCCTACGAGTTACATTGGTCCCGTGTGTGGTGTTGGTGCCACCCACGTGGACGTTCGGGGGCTGTTTCTAGTTCTCACCCCCTAACGCCATGTTTTTAAGCCTCAGTCTAGAAATATGCAAATTACCTTCGTACTCTCAAACCGGGAGACTCGTGGCTGCGGGGTCAGTTCCTACGACTTACATTGGTCATGTGGGAGGTGTTGGTACCACCCACGGGGTCATTCGGGGGCTGTTTCGAGTTCTCACCCACTAACACCATGTTTTTAAGCCTAAGTCTTGAAATATGCAAATTACCATCGTATTCATAAATCGAGAGTCCCACGACTGCGGGGTCAGTTCTTACGAGTTACATTGGTCCCGTGGGAGTTGTCGGTGCCACCCACGGGAACGTTCGGGGGCTGTTTCGAGTTCTCACCCTCTAAAGCCAAGTTTTTAAGCCTAAATCTAGAAATATGCAAATCACCGTCGTACTCTCAAAACGGGAGACTCGCGACTGTGGGGTCAGTTCCTACGAGTTACCTTGGTCCCGTGGGAGGTGTTGGTGCCACCCACGGGGACGTTCGGGAGCTGTTTCGAGTTCTCACCCTCTAACGCCATGTTTTTAAGCCTAAGTCTAGAAATATGCTAATTATCATCATATTCTCAAATCGGGATTCCGACGACTGTGGGTTCAGTTCCTACGAGTTACATTGGTCCCGTGGGAGGTGTTGGTGCCACCCACGGGGTCGTTCGGGGGCTGTTTCAAGTTCTCACCCACTAACGCCATGTTTTTAAGCCTAAGTCTATAAATATGCAAATTACCGTCGTATTCTTAAACCGAGAGTCCCACGACTGCGGGGTCAGTTCTTACGAGTTACATTGGTCCCGTGGGAGTTGTTGGTGCTACCCACGGGGACGTTCGGGGGATGTTTCGAGTTCTCACCCTCTAAAGCCTAGTTTTTAAGCCTTAGTATAGAAATATGAAAATTACTGTCGTACTCTCAAACCGGGAGACCCGCGGCTGTGGGGTCAGTTCCTACGAGTTATAATGGTCCCGTGGGAGGTGTTGGTGCCAGCCACGGGGCCGTTCGGGGGCTGTTTCGATTTCTCACCCTCTAACGCAAAGTTTAGCCGAAGTCTAGAAATATGCAAATTACCTTTGTATTCTCAAACTGGGAGTCCTGCGGCTGCGAGGTCAGTTCCTATGAGTAACATTGGTCCCATGGGAGGTGTTGGTGCCACCCACGGGGCTGTTCGGTGGTTGTTTCTAGTTTTCAACCTCTAACGCCATATTTTTAATCATAAGTCTAAAAATATGCAAATTACCGTTGTATTTTCAAACCGGGAGTCCCGCGACTGCGGGGTCAGTTCCTACGAGTTACATTGTTCCCGTGGGAGGTGTTGCTGCCACCCACGGGGTAGTTCGGGGGCTGTTTTGAGTTCTCACCCTCTTAAGCCAAGTTTTTAAGCCTAAGTCTAGAAATATGCAAATTATCATCGTATTCTGAAATCGGGAGTCCCGCGACTGCGGGATTATTTCCTACGAGTTACATTGGTCCCGTGGGAGGTGTTGGTGCCACGCACGGGGCCGTTCGGGGGCTGTTTCGGGTTTTCACCCTCCAACACCATGTTTTTAAGCCTAAGTCTAGAAATATGCAGGAGACCCGCGACTGCGGGGTCAGTTCCTACGAGTTAAATTGGTCCCGTGGGAGGTGTTGGTGCCACCCACGGGGCCGTTCGGGGGTTGTTTCGAGTTCACACCCTCTAACGCCAAGTTTTGCCTAAGTCTAGAAATATGCAAATTACCTTGGTATTCTCAAACCGGGAGTCCTGCGGCTGCGGGGTCAGTTCTTACGAGTTACATTGGTCCCATGGGAGGTGTTGGTGCCACCCACGGGGCCGTTCGGGGGCTGTTTCGAGTTTTCACCCTCTAACACCATGTTTTTAAGCCTAAATCTTGAAATATGCAAATTACCATCGTATTCTCGAACCGGGAGTCCCGCGACTGTGGGTTCAGTTCCTACGAGTTACATTGGTCCCGTGGGAGGTGTTGGTGCCACCCATGGGGTCGTTCGGGGGCTGTTTCAAGTTCTCACCCACTAACGCCATCTTTTTAAGCCTAAGTCTATAAATATGCAAATTACCGTCGTATTCTTAAACCGAGAGTCCCACGACTGCGGGGTCAGTTCTTACGAGTTACATTGGTCCCGTGGGAGTTGTCGGTGCCACCCACGGGGACGTTCGGGGGATGTTTCCAGTTCTCACCCTCTAAAGCCAAGTTTTTAAGCCTAAGTCTAGAAATATACAAATTCCTGTCTTACTCTCAAACCAGGAGACCCGCGGCTGCGGGGTCAGTTCCTACGAGTTACATTGGTCCCGTGGGAGGTGTTGCTGCCACCCACGGGGTCGTTCGGGGCCTGTTTCGAGTTCTCACCCTCTTAAGCCAAGTTTTTAAGCCTAAGTCTATAAATTTGAACATTACCATCGTACTCTCAATCCGGGAGACCCGCGGATGCGGGGTCAGTTCCTACGAGTTACATTGGTCCCGTGGGGGGTGTTGGTGCCACCCGCGGGGCCGTTCGGGGGCTATTTCGAGTTCTCACCCTCTAAAGCCAATTATTTAAGCCTAAGTCTAGAAATATGCAAATTACCGTCGTATTCTCCAACCGAGAGTCCCACGACTGCGGGGTCAGTTCTTACGAGTTACATTGGTCCCGTGGGAGTTGTCGGTGCCACCCACGGGGACGTTCGGGGGCTGTTTTGAGTTCTCACCCTCTAAAGCCAAGTTTTTAAGCCTAAGTCTAGAAATATAAAAATTCCTGTGGTACTCTCAAACCGGGAGACACGCAGCTGCGGGGTCAGTTTCTACGAGTTACATTGGTCCCGTGGGAGGTGTTGCTGCCACCCACGGGGTCGTTCGGGGCTTTGTTTGAGTTCTCACCCTCTTAAGCCAAGTTTTTAAGCCTAAGTCTAGAAATATGCACATTACCATCATACTCTCAAACCGGGAGACCCGCGGATGCGGGGTCAGTTCCTACGAGTTACATTGGTCCCGTGGGAGGTGTTGGTGCCACCCACGGGGCCGTTCGGGGGCTGTTTCGAGTTCTCACCCTCTAAAGCCAAGTTTTTAAGCCTAAGTCTAGAAATATGCAAATTACCGTCGTATTCTCCAACCGGGAGTCCCACGGCTACGGGGTCAGTTCCTACGAGTTACATTGGTCCCGTGGGAGGTGTTGGTGCGACCCACGGGGCCGTTCGGGGGCTGTTTCGATTTCTCACCCTCTAACGCCAAGTTTAGCCGAAGTCTAGAAATATGCAAATTACCTTTGTATTCTCAAACCGGGAATCCTGCGACTGCGGGGTCAGTTCCTACGAGTTACATTGGTCCCGTGGGAGGTGTTGCTGCCACCCACGGGGTCGTTCGGGGGCTGTTTTGAGTTCTCAACCTCTTAAGCCAAGTTTTTAAGCCTAAATCTAGAAATATGCAAATTATCATCGTATTCTAAAATCGGGAGTCCCGCGACTGCGGTATCAGTTCGTACGAGTTACATTGGTCCCGTGGGAGATGTTGGTGTCACGCACGGGGCCGTTCGGGGGCTGTTTCGGGTGTTCACCCTCCAACGCCATGTTTTTAAGCCTTTGTATAGAAATATGCAGGAGACCCGCGGCTGCGGGGTGAGTTCCTACGAGTTAAATTGGTCCCGTGGGAGGTGTTGGTGCCACCCACGGGGCCGTTCGTGGTTTGTTTCGAGTTTTCACCCTCTAACGCCAAGTTTTACCTAAGTCTATAAATATGCAAATTACCTTGGTATTCTCAAACCGGGAGTCCTGCGGCTGCGGGGTCAGTTCCTACGAGTTACATTGGTCCCATGGGAGGTGTTGGTGCCACCCACGGGGCCGTTCGGGGGCTGTTTCGAGTTTTCACCCTCTAACGCCATGCTTTTAAGCCTAAGTCTAGAAATATGCAAATTACCTTCGTATTCTCAAACCGGGAGTCCCGCGACAGTGGGGTCAGTTCCTACGAGTTACATTGGTCCCGTGGGAGGTGTTAGTGCCACCCACGGGGACGTTCGGGGGATGTTTCGAGTTCTCACCCTCTAACGCCATGTTTTTAAACCTAAGTCTAGAAATATGCAAATTACCGTCATATTCTCAAACCGGGAGTCCCGCGACTGCGGGGTCAGTTCCTACGAGTTACATTGGTCCCGTGGGAGGTGTTGGTGCCACCCAAGGGGCCGTTCGGGGGCTGTTTCGAGTTCTCACCCTCCAACACCATGTTTTTAAACCTAAGTCTAGAAATATGCAAATTATCATCGTATTCTCAAATCGGGAGTCCCGCGATTGCGGGGTCAGTTTCTATGAGTTACATTGGTTCCGTGGAAGTTGTTGGTGCCACCCACAGGGCCGTTCGGGGGCTGTTTCGAGTTTGCACCCTCTAACGCCATGTTTTTAAGCCTAAGTCTAGAGATATGCAAATTACTGTCGTATTCTCAAACCGGGAGTCCCGCGACTGTGGGGTCAGTTCCTACGAGTTACATTGATCATGTGGGAGGTGTTGGTGCCACCCACGGGGCCGTTCGGGGGCCGTTTCAACTTCACACCCTCTAACGCGAACTTTTACCTAAGTCTAGAAATACACAAATTACCTTCTTATTCTCAAACCGAGAGTCCCGCGGCTGCGGGTCCAGTTCCTACGAGTTATATTGGTCCCGTGGGAGGTGGTGGTGCCACCCACGGGGCCTTTAGATGGTTGTTTCGAGTTTTCACCCCCTAACGCTATGTTTTTAAGCCTAAGTCTAGAAATATGCAAATTACTGTCGTATTCTCAAACCGGGAGTCTCGCGACTGCGGGGTCAGTTCCTACGAGTTACCTTGGTCCCGTGGGAGGTGTTGGTGCCACCCAGGGGGCCGTTCGGGGGTTGTTTCAACTTCACACCCTCTAACGCAAACTTTTTCCTAGGTCTAGAAATACACAAATTACCTTCGTATTCCCAAACCGAGAGTCCCGCGGATGCGGGGTCAGTTCCTATGAGTTATATTGGTCCCGTGGGAGGTCAGGGTGCCACCCACGGGGCCGTTAGAGGGTTGTTTCGAGTTTTCACCCCCTAACGCCATGTTTTTAAGCCTAAGTCTAGAAATATGCAAATTACCGTCGTACTCTGAAACTGGGAGACCCGCGGCTGCGGGGTCAGTTACTACGAGTTACATTGGTCCCGTGGGAGGTGTTGGTGCCACCCAAGGGGCCGTTCGGGGGCTGTTTCGAGTTCTCACCCTCTAACACCATGTTTTTGAACCCAAGTCTAGAAATATGCAAATTATCGTCGTATTCTCAAATCGGGAGTCCCGCGATTGTGGGGTCAGTTCCTACAAGTTACATTGGTCCCGCGGGAGGTGTTGGGGCAAGCCACGGGGACGTTCGTGGGTTGTTTTATGTTTTCACGCTCTAACGCCATGTTTTTAAGTCTAAGTCTAGAAATATGCAAATTACCGTCGTACTCTCAAACCGGGAGACCCGCGGCTACGGGGTAAGTTCCTACGAGTTACATTGGTCCCGTGGGAGGTGGTGGTGCCACCCACGGGGCCGTTAGAGGGTTGTTTCGAGTTTTCACCCCCCTAATGCTATGTTTTTAAGCCTAAGTCTAGAAATATGGAAATTACCGTCGTACACTCAAACTGGGAGACCCGCGGCTGCGGGGTCAGTTCCTACGAGTTACATTGGTCCCGTGGAAGGTGTTGGTGCCACCCACGGGGACGTTCGGGGGCTGTTTCGAGTTCTCACCCTCTAACGCCATGTTTTTAAGCCTAAGTCTAGAAATATGGAAATTATCGTCGTATTCTCAAACCGGGAGTCCCGCGACTGCAGGGTCAGTTCCTACGAGTTAAATTGGTCCCGTGGGAGGTGTTGGGGCAAGCCACGGGGCCGTTCGGGGGTTGTTTTGTGTTTTCACGCTCTAACGCCATGTTTTTAAGTCTAAGTCTAGAAATATGCTAATTACCGTCGTACTCTCAAACCGGGAGACCCGCGGCTACGGGGTCAGTTCCTACGAGTTACATTGGTCCCGTGGGAGGTGTTGGTGCCACCCACGGGGACGTTCGGGGGCTGTTTCGGGTTTTCACCCTCCAACGCCATGTTTTTAAGCCTAAGTCTAGAAATATGCAGGAGACCCGCGGCTGCGGGGTCAGTTCCTACGAGTTAAATTGGTCCCGTGGGAGGTGTTGGGGCCACCCACGGGGCCGTTCGGGGGTTTGTTTCGAGTTTTCACCCTCTAACGCCAAGTTTTTCCTAAGTTTAGAAATATGCAAATTACCTTGGTATTCTCAAACCGGGAGTGCTGCGGCTGCGGGGTCAGTTCCTACGAGTTACATTGGTCCCATGGGAGGTGTTGGTGCCACCCACGGGGCCGTTCGAGGGCTGTTTCGAGTTTTCACCCTCTAACGCCATGTTTTTAAGCCTAAGTCTAGAAATATACAAATTACCTTCGTATTCTCAACCGGGAGTCCCGCGACTGTGGGGTCAGTTCCTACGAGTTACATTGGTCCCGTGGGAGGTGTTAGTGCCACCCACAGGGACGTTCAGAGATGTTTCGAGTTCTCACCCTCTAACGCCATGTTTTTAAGCCTAAGTCTACAAATATGCAAATTTCCATCGTATTCTCAAACCGGGAGTCCCGCGACTGCGGGGTCAGTTCCTACGAGTTACATTGGTCCCGTGGGAGGTGTTGGTGCCCCCCAAGGGGCCGTTCGGGGGCTGTTTCGAGTTCTCACCCTCCAACACCATGTTTTTAAGCCTAAGTCTAGAAATATGCAAATTATCATCGTATTCTCAAATCGGGAGTCCCGCGATTGCGGGGTCAGTTTCTATGAGTTACATTGGTTCCGTGGAAGGTGTTGGTGCCACCCACAGGGCCGTTCGGGGGCTGTTTCGAGTTTGCACCCTCTAACGCCATGTTTTTAAGCCTAAGTCTAGAAATATGCAAATTACTGTCGTATTCTCAAACCGGGAGTACCGCGACTGTGGGGTCAGTTCCTACGAGTTACATTGGTCCCGTGGGAGGTGTTGGTGCCACCCACGGGGCCGTTCCGGGGCCGTTTCAACTTCACACCCTCTAACGCCAACTTTTACCTAAGTCTAGAAATACACAAATTACCTTCGTATTCTCAAACCGAGAGTCCCGCGGCTGCGGGGCCAGTTCCTACGAGTTATATTGGTCCCGTGGGAGGTGGTGGTGCCACCCACGGGGCCGTTAGATGGTTGTTTCGAGTTTTCACTCCCTAACGCTATGTTTTTAAGCCTAAGTCTAGAAATATGCAAATTACTGTCGTATTCTCAAACCGGGAGTCTCGCGACTGCGGGGTCAGTTCCTACGAGTTACCTTGGTCCCGTGGGAGGTGTTGGTGCCACCCAGGGGGCCGTTCGGGAGCTGCTTCAACTTCACACCCTCTAACGCCAACTTTTTCCTAAGTCTAGAAATACACAAATTACCTTCGTATTCCCAAACCGAGAGTCCCGCGGATGCGGGGTCAGTTCCTATGAGTTATATTGGTCCCGTGGGAGGTGGGGGTGCCACCCACGGGGCCGTTAGAGGGTTGTTTCGAGTTTTCACCCCCTAACGCCATGTTTTTAAGCCTAAGTCTAGAAATATGCAAATTACCGTCGTACTCTGAAACTGGGAGACCCGCGGCTGCGGGGTCAGTTCCTACGAGTTACATTGGTCCCGTGGGTGGTGTTGGTGCCACCCAAGGGGCCGTTCGGGGGCTGTTTCGAGTTCTCACCCTCTAACACCATGTTTTTAAACCCAAGTCTAGAAATATGCAAATTATCGTCGTATTCTCAAATCGGGAGTCCCGCGATTGTGGGGTCAGTTCCTACAAGTTACATTGGTCCCGCGGGAGGTGTTGGGGCAAGCCACGGGGACGTTCGTGGGCTGTTTTTTGTTTTCACGCTCTAACGCCATGTTTTTAAGTCTAAGTATAGAAATATGGAAATTACCGTCGTACTCTCAAACCGGGAGACCCGCGGCTACGGGGTCAGTTCCAACGAGTTACATTGGTCCCGTGGGAGGTGGTGGTGCCACCCACGGGGCCGTTAGAGGGTTGTTTCGAGTTTTCACCCCCCTAACGCTATGTTTTTAAGCCTAAGTCTAGAAATATGCAAATTACCGTCGTACTCTCAAACTGGGAGACCTGCGGCTGCGGGGTCAGTTCCTACGAGTTACATTGGTCCCGTGGAAGGTGTTGGTGCCACCCACGGGGACGTTCGGGGGCTGTTTCGAGTTCTCACCCTCTAACGCCATGTTTTTAAGCCTAAGTCTAGAAATATGGAAATTATCATCGTATTCTCAAACCGGGAGTCCGGCGACTGCAGGGTCAGTTCCTACGAGTTACATTGGTCCCGTGGGAGGTGTTGGGGCAAGCCACGGGGCCGTTCGGGGATTGTTTTGTGTTTTCACTCTCTAACGCCATGTTTTTAAGTCTAAGTCTAGAAATATGCAAATTACCGTCGTACTCTCAAACCGGGAGACCCGAGGCTACGGGGGCAGTTCCTACGAGTTACATTGGTCCCGTGGGAGGTGTTGGTGCCACCCACAGGGACGTTCGGGGGCTGTTTCCAGTTCTCACCCTCTAACGCCTTGTTTTTAAGCCTAAGTCTAGAAATATGCAAATTACAGTCGTACTCTCAAACCGGGATACCCGCGACTGCGGGGTCAGTTCCTAGGAGTTACATTGGTCCCGTGGGAGGTGTTGGTGCTACCCACGGGGACGTTCGGGGGATGTTTCAAGTTCTCACCCTCTAACGCCATGTTTTAAAGCCTAAGTCTAGAAATATGTAAATTATCGTCGTATTCTCCAACCAGGAGTCCCGTGACTGTGGGCTAAGTTCCTACGAGTTACATTGGTCCCGTGGGAGGTGTTGGTGCCACCCACGGGGTCGTTCGGGGGCTGTTTCGAGTTCTCACCCTCTAACGCCAAGTTTTGCTTAAGTCTAAAAATATGCAAATTACCTTCGTATTCTCAAATCGGGAGTCCCGCGGCTGCGGGGACAGTTCCTACGAGTTATATTGGTCCCGTGGGAGGTGTTGGTGCCACCCACGGGGCCGTTCGGAGGCTGTTTCGAGTTCTCACCCTCTAACGCCATGTTTTTAAGCCTAAGTTTAGAAATATGCAAATTACGATCTTATTCTCAAACTGGGAGTCCCGCGACTGCGGGGTCAGTTCATACGAGTTACATTGGTCCCGTTGAAGTTGTCAGTGCCACCCACGGGGACGTTCGGGGGCTGTTTCGAGTTCTCACCCTCTTAAGCCTAGTTTTTAAGCCTAAGTCTAGAAATATGCAAATTACTGTCGTACTCGCAAACCGGGAGACCCGCGGCTGCGGGGTCAGTTCCTACAAGTTACATTGGTCGCGTGGGAGGTGTTGTTGCCACCCACGGGGACGTTCGGGGGTTGTTTCTTGTTCTCACCACCTAACGCCATGTTTTTAAGCCTCAGTCTAGAAATATGCAAATTACCATCGTACTCTCAAACCGGGAGACCCGCGGCTGCGGGGTCAGTTCTTACGAGTTACATTGGTCCCGTGGGAGGTATTGGTGCCACCCACGGGGATGTTCGGGGGTTGTTTCCAGTTCTCACCCTCTAACGCCATGTTTTTTAGCCTAAGTCTAGAAATATGCAAATTACCATCATATTCTCAAACCGGGAGTCCCACGACTGCGGGGTCAGTTAATACGAGTTACATTGGTCCATTGGGAGTTGTTGGTGCCACCCACGGGGACGTTCGGGGGCTGTTTCGAGTTCTCACCCTCTTAAGCCATGTTTTTAAGCCTAAGTCTAGAAATATGCAAATTACTGTCGTACTCTCAAACCAGGAGACCCGAGGCTGCGGCATTAGTTTTTACGAGTTACATTAGTCACGTGGGAGGTGTTGGTGCCACCCACGGGAACGTTCGGGGGCTATTTCGAGTTCTTACCCTCTAACACCATGTTTTTAAGCCTAAGTCTAGAAATATGCAAATTATCGTCGTATTCTCAAATCGGGAGTCCCGCGACAGCGGGGTCGGTTCCTACGAGGTACATTGGTCCCGTGGGAGGTGTTGGTGCCAACCACGGTGCCGTTCGGGGGCTGTATCGAGTTCTCACCCTCTAATGCCAAGTTTTGCCTAAGACTATAAATATGCAAATTACCTTCGTATTCTCAAACCGGGAGTCCCGCGGCTGCGGGGACCGTTCCTACGAGTTATATTTGGTCCCGTGGGAGGTGTTGGTTCCACCCACGGGGCCGTTCGGGGGTCATTTCGAGTTTTCATCCTCTAACGCCATGTTTTTAAGCCTAAGTCTTAAATATGCAAATTACCATCGTATTCTCCAATCGGGAGTCCCGCAGATGCGGGGTCAGTTCCTACGAGTTACATTGGCCCATGGGAAGTGTTGGTCCCACTCACGGGGACGTTAGAGGGCAGTTTCGAGTTTTCACCCCCTAACGCCATGTTTTTAAGCCTAAGTCTAGAAGTATGCAAATTACCGTCGTACTCTCAAACCGGGAGACCCGCGACTGTGGGGTCAGTTCCTATGAGCTACCTTGGTCCCATGGGAGGTGTTGGTGCCACCCCCGGGGACGTTCGAGGGCTGCTTCTAGTTCTCACCCTCTAACGCCATGTTTTTAAGCCTAAGTCTAGAAAATGCAAATTATCGTCGTATTCTCTAACAGTGAGTCCCGCGGCTACGGGGTCAGTTCCAACGAGTTACATTGGTCCCGTGGGAGGTGTTGGTGCCACCCACGGGGACGTTCGGGGGTTGTTTCTAGTTCTCAACCCCTAACGCCATGTTTTTAAGCCTCAGTCTAGAAATATGCAAATTACCGTCGTACTCTGAAACTGGGAGACCCGCGGCCGCGGGGTCAGTTCCTACGACTTAAATTAGTCCCTTGGGAGGTGATGGTGCCACCGACGGGGTCGTTCGGGGGCTATTTCGAGTTCTCACCCTCTAACGCCATGTTTTTAAGCCTAAGTCTAGAAATGTGCAAATTACCGTCGTACTCTGAAACCGGGAGACCCAAGACTGTGGGGTCAGTTCCTACGAGTTACCTTGGTCCCGTGGGAGGTGTTGGTACCACCCCCGGGGACGTTCGGGGGCTGCTTCTTGTTCTCACACTCTAACGCCATGTTTTTAAGCCTAAGTCTAGAAAATGCAAATTATCGTCTTATTCTCCAACCGGGAGTCCCGCGGCTGCGGGGTCAATTCCTATGAGTTACATTGGTCCCGTGGGAGGTGTTGGTGCCACCCACGGGGACGTTCAGGGGCTGTTTCTAGTTGTCACCCCCTAACGCCATGTTTTTAAGCCTCAGTCTAGAAATATGCAAATTACCGTCGTACTCTCAAACCAGGAGACTCGCGGCTGCGGGGTCGGTTCCTACGACTTACATTGGTCCCGTGGGAGGTGTTGGTGCCACCCACGGGGTCGTTCGGGTGCTGTTTCGAGTTCTCACCCTCTAACGCCATGTTTTTAAGCTTAAGTCTAGAAATTTGCAAATTACCGTCGTATTCTCAAACCGGGAGTCCCATGAGTGCGGGGTTAGTTCATACGAGTTACATTGGTCCCAGGGAGTTGTCGGTGCCACCCACGGGGATGTTCGGGGGCTATCTCGAGTTCTCACCCTCTTAAGCCAAGTTTTTTATCCTAAGTCTAGAAATATGCAAATTATTGTCGTACTCTCAAACCAGGAGACCCGCAGCTGTGGGGTCCATTCCTACGAGTTACATTGGTGCCGTGGGAGGTGTTGGTGCCACTCACGGGGTCGTTCGGGGGCTGTTTCGAGTTCTCACACTCTAACGCCATGTTTTTAAGCCTAAGTCTAGAAATATACAAATTATCATCATATTCTCAAACCGGGAGTCCCGCAACTGCGGGGACAGTTCCTACGAGTTATGTTCGTCCCGTGGGAGGTGTTGGTTCCACCCACGGGGACGTTCGGGGGTTGTTTCGAGTTCTCACCCTCTAATGCCATGTTTTGCCTAAGTCTAGAAATATGCAAATTACCTTCGTATTCTCAAACCGGGAGTCCCGTGGCTACGGGGAAAGTTGCTACGAGTTATATTGGTCCCGTGGGAGGTGTTGGTGCCACCCACGGGGCCGTTCGGGGGCCGTTTCGAGTTTTCACACTCTAACGCCATGTTTTTAAGCTTAAGTCTAGAAATATGCAAATTACCGTCATATTCTCCAACCGGGAGTCCCGCGGCTGCGGGGTCTGTTCCTACAAGTTACATTGGTCCCGTGGTAGGTGTTGGTGCGACCCACGGGGCCGTTAGAGGGCTGTTTCGAGTTTTCACCCCCTAATGCCATATTTTTAAGACTAAGTCTAGAAATATGCAAATTACTGTGGTACTCTCAAACCAGGAGACCCGCGACTGTGGGGTCGGTTCCTAAGAGTTTGCTTGGTCCCTTGGGAGGTGTTGGTGCCAGCCCCGGGGACGTTCGGGGGCTGCTTCTGGTTCTCACCCTCTAACGCCATGTTTTTAAGCCTAAGTCTAGAAAATGCAAATTATCGTCGTATTCTCCAACCGGGAGTCCCGCGGCTGCGGGGTCACTTCCAATTAGTTACATTGGTCCCGTGGGAGGTATTGGTTCCACCCACGGGGACGTTCGGGGGCTGTTTCTAGTTCTCACCCCCTAACGCCATGTTTTTAAGCCTCAGTCTAGAAATATGCAAATTACCGTCGTACTCAGAAACCGGGAGGCCCGCGGCTGCGAGGTCAGTTCCTACGACTTACATTGGTCCCGTGGAAGGTGTTGGTGCCACCCACGGGGTCGTTCGGGGGATGTTTCGAGTTCTCACCCTCTAACGCCATGTTTTTAAGCCCAAGTCTAGAAATATGCAAATTACCATCATATTCTCAAATTGGGATTCCCACGATTGCGGGGTCAGTTCATACGAGTTACATTGGTCCCGTGGGAGTTGTCGGTGCCACCCACGGGGACGTTCGGGGGCTGTTTCCAGTTCTCACCCTCTTAAGCCAAGTTTTTAAGCCTAAGTCTAGAAATATGAAAATTACTGTCATACTCTCAAACCGGGAGACCCGCGGATGCGGGGTCAGTTCTTACGAGTTACACTGGTCCCGTGGGAGGTGTTGGTGCCACCCACAGGGTCGTTCGGGGGCTGTTTCGAGTTCTCACCCTCTAACACGATGTTTTTAAGCCTAAGTCTAGAAATATGCAAATTACAGTCGTATTTTCAAACCGGGAGTCCCGCGATTGCGGGGTCAGTTCCTACGAGTTACATTGGTAACGTGAGAGGTGTTGGTGCCACCCCACTGGGATATTCGGGGGCCGTTTCTAGTTCTCACCGTCTAAAGCCGAGTTTTTAAGCCTAAGCTTAGAAATATATGATTACTGTCGTACTCTCAAACCGAGAGACCCGCGACTGCGGGGTCAGTTCCTACGAGTTACATTGGTCCCGTGGGAGGTGTTGGATCCACCCACCGGGCTGTTCGGGGGCCGTTTTGAATTTTCACCCTCTAACGCCATGTTTTTAAGCCTAAGTCTAGAAATATGCGAATTACCGTCGTATTCTCCAACCGGGAGTCCCGCGACTGCGGGGTAAGTTCCTACGAGCTACATTGGTTCCGTGGGAGGTGTTGGTGACACCCACGGGGCCGTTAGAGGGTTGTTTCGAGTTTTCACCCCCTAACGCCATGTTTTTGAGCCTAAGTCTAGAAATATGAAAATTACAGTCGTACTCTCAAACCGGGAGACCTGCGACTGTGGGGTCAGTTCCTACGAGTTACCTTGGTCCCGTGGGAGCTGTTGGTGCCACCCCCGGGGACGTTCGGGGGCTGTTTCTAGTTCTCACCCTCTAACGCCATGTTTTTAAGCCTAAGTCTAGAAATGCAAATTATCGTCGTATTCTCCAACCGGGAGTCCCGCGGCTGCGGGGTTAGTTACTACGAGTTACATTGGTCCCGTGGGAGGTGTTGGTGCCACCCACGGTGTCGTTCGGGGGTTGTTTTGAGTTTTCATCCTCTAACGCCATGTTTTTAAGCCTAAGTCTAGAAATATCGAAATTATCATCATATTGTCAAACTGGGAGTCCCGCGACTGCAGGCTCAGTTCCTACGAGTTACATTGGTGCCGTGGGAGGTGTTGGGGCAACCCACAGGGCCGTTCGGGGGTTGTTTCCAGTTCTCACCCTCTAACGCCATGTTTTTAACCCTAAGCCTAGAAATATGAAAATTACCGTCGTATTTTCAAACTGGGAGTCCCGCGACTACGGGGTCAGTTCATACGAGTTACATTGGTCCCGTGGGAGGTGGTGGTGCCACCCACGAGGCCGTTAGATGGCTATTTTGAATTTTCACCCCCTAACGCCATGTTTTTAAAACTAAGTCTAGAAATATGCAAATTACCGTGGTACTCTCAAACCAGGAGACCCGCGACTGTGGGGTCAGTTCCTACCAGTTACCTTGGTCCCGTGGGAGGTGTTGGTGCCACCCCCGGGGACGTTCGGGGGCTGCTTCTGGTTCTCACCCTCTGACGCCATGTTTTTAAGCCTAAGTCTAGAAAATGAAAATTATCGTCGTATTCTCCAACCGGGAGTCCCGCGGCTGCGGGGTCACTTCCAACGAGTTACATTGGTCCCCTGGGAGGTATTGGTGCCACCCACAGGGACGTTCGGGGGCTGTTTCTAGTTCTCACCCCCTAATGCCATGTTTTTAAGCCTCAGTCTAGAAATATGCAAATTACCATCGTACTCTCAAACCGGGAGACCCGCGGCTGCGGGGTCAGTTCCTACGACTTACATTGGTCCCGTGGGAGGTGTTGGTGCCAACCACGGGGTCGTTCGGGGGCTGTTTTGAGTTCTCACCCTCTAACGCCATATTTTTAAGCCCAAGTCTAGAAATATGCAAATTACCGTCATATTCTCAAATCGGGATTACCACGACTGCGGGGTCAGTACATACGAGTTACATTGGTCCCGTGGGAGTTGTCGGTGCCACCCACGGGGACGTTCGGGGGCTGTTTCGAGTTCTCACCCTATTAAGCCAAGTTTTTAAGCCTAAGTCTAGAAATATGCAAATTACTGTCGTACTCTCAAACCGGGAGACCCGCGGCTCCGGGGTCAGTTCTTACTAGTTACACTGGTCCCGTGGGAGGTGTTGGTGCCACCCACGGGGTCGTTCGGGGGCTGTTTCAAGTTCTCACCCTCTAACACGATGTTTTTAAGCCTAAGTCAAGAAATATGCAAATTACAGTCGTATTTTCAAACCGGGAGTCCCGCGACTGCGGGGTCAGTTCCTACGAGTTACATTGGTCCCGTGGGAGGTGTTGGTGCCATCCCACTGGGACGTTCGGGGGCCGTTTCGAGTTCTCACCCTCTAAAGCCAAGTTTTTAAGCGTAAGTCTAGAAATATCTTATTACTGTCGTACTCTCAAACCGAGAGACTCGCGGCTGCGGGGTCAGTTCCTACGAGTTACATTGGTCCCGTGGGAGGTGTTGGTGCGACCCACCGGGCTGTTCGGGGACCGTTTCGAATTTTCACCCTCTAACGCCATGTTTTTAAGCCTAAGTCTCGAAATATGCAAATTACCGTCGTATTCTCCAACCGGGAGTCCCGCGGCTGCGTGGTCAATTCCTACGAGCTACATTGGTTCCGTGGGAGGTGTTGGTGACACCCACGGGGCCGTTAGAGGGTTGTTTCGAGTTTTCACCCCCTAACGCCATGTTTTTGAGCCTAGGTCTAGAAATATGAAAATTACTGTCGTACTCTCAAACCGGGAGACCCGCGACTGTGGGGTCAGTTCCTACGAGTTACCTTGGTCCCGTGGGAGCTGTTGCTGCCACCCTCGGGGACGTTCGGGGGCTGTTTCTAATTGTCACCCTCTAATGCCATGTTTTTAAGCCTAGGTCTAGAAATGCAAATTATCGTCGTATTCTCCAACCGGGAGTCCCGCGGCTGTGGGGTCACTTCCTACGAGTTACATTAGTCCCGTGGGAGGTGTTGGTGCCACCCACAGGGACGTTCGAGGGATGTTTCTAGTTCTCACCCCCTAACGCCATGTTTTTAAGCCTCAGTCTAGAAATATGCAAATTACTATCGTACTCTCAAACCGGGAGACCCGCGGCTGTGGGGTCAGTTCCTACGAGTTACATTGGTCCCGTGGGAGGTGTTGGTGCCACCCACGGTGTCGTTCGGGGGCTGTTTTGAGTTTACACCCTCTAACGCCACGTTTTTAAGCCTAAGTCTAGAAATATCGAAATTATCATCGTATTCTCAAACCGGGAGTCCCGCGACTGCAGGATCAGTTCCTTCGAGTTACATTGGTCCCGTGGGAGGTGTTGGGGCAACCCACAGGGCCGTTCGGGGACTGTTTCCTGTTCTCACCCTCTAACGCCATCTTTTTAAGCCTAAGCCTAGAAATATGCAAATTACAGTCGTATTTTCAAACTGGGAGTCCCGCGACTACGGGGTCAGTTCATACGAGTTACATTGGTCCCGTGGGAGGTGGTGGTGCCACCCACAGGGCCGTTAGAGGGTTGTTTTGAGTTTCCACCCCCTAACGCCATGCTATTAAGCCTAAGTCTAGAAATATGCAAATTACAGTCGAACTCTCAAATAGGGATACCCGCGGCTACGGGGTCAGTTCCTAGGAGTTACATTGGTCCCGTGGGAGGTGTTGGTGCTACCGATGGGGACGTTTGGGGGCTGTTTCAAGTTCTCACCCTCTAACGCCATGTTTTAAAGCCTAAGTCTAGTAATATGCAAATTGTCGTCGTATTCTCCAACCAGGAGTCCCATGACTATGGGGTAAGTTCCTACAAGTTACATTGGTCCCGTGGGAGGTGTTGGTGCCACCCACGGGGCCGTTCGGGGGCTGTTTCGAGTTCTCACCCTCTAACGCCAAGTTTTGCCTAAGTCTAGAAATATGTAAATCACCTTCGTATTCTCAAAGCGGGAGTCCCGCGGCTGCGGGGACAGTTCCTACGAGTTATATTGGTCCCGTGGGAGGTGTTGGTGCCACCCACGAGGCCGTTCGGGAGCTGTTTCGAGTTCTCACCCTCTAACGCCATCTTTTTAAGCCTAAGTCTAGAAATATGCAAATTACCGTCGTATTCTCAAACCGGGAGTCTCGCGACTGCGGGGTCAGTTCCGACGAGTTACATTGGTCCCGTGGGAGGTGTTGGTGCCACCCACGGGGCCGTTCGGGGGCTGTTTTGAGTTCTCACCCTCTAATGCCATGTTTTGCCTAACTCTAAAAATATGCAAATTACCTTCGTATTCTCAAACCGGGAGTCCCGCGGCTGCGGGGACAGTTCCTACGAGTTATATTCGTCCTGTGGGATGTGTTGGTGCCACCCACGGGGTCGTTCAGGGGCTGTTTCGAGTTCTCACCCTCTAACGCCATGTTTTTAAGCCTAAGTCTTGAAATATAAAAATTACCGTCGTATTCTCAAATCGGTAGTCCCACGACTGCGGGGTCAGTTCATACGAGTTACATTGGTCCCGTGGCAGTTGTCGGTGCCACCCACGGGGTTGTTCGGGGGCTGTTTCGAGTTCTCACCCTCTTAAACCAAGTTTTTAAGCCTAAGTCTAGAAATATGCAAATTACTGTCGTACTCTCAAATCGGGAGACCCGCGGCTACGGGGTCAGTTCCTACGAGTTACATTGGTCCCATGGGAAGTGTTGGTGCCACCCACGGGCACGTTCGGGGGTTGTTTCTAGTTCTAACCCCCTAACGCCATGTTTTTAACCCTCAGTCTAGAAATATGCAAATTACCGTCGTACTCCCAAACCGGGAGACCCGCGGCTGCGGGGTCAGTTCCTACGAGTTCCATTGGTCCCGTGGGAGGTATTGGTGCCACCCACGGGGACGTTCGGGGGCTGTTTCGAGTTCTCACCCTCTAACGCCGTGTTTTTAAGCCTAAGTCCTGAAATATAAAAATTACCGTCGTATTCTCAAACCGGGAGGCCCACGACTGCGGGGTCAGTTCATACGAGTTACGTTGGTCCCGTGGCAGTTGTCGGTGCCACCCACGGGGTTGTTCGGGGGCTGTTTCGAGTTCTCACCCTCTTAAGCCAAGTTTTTAAGCCTAAGTCTAGAAATATGCAAATTACTATCGTACTCTCAAACCGGGAGTCCCGCGGCTGCGGGGACAGTTCCTATGAGTTATATTGGTCCCGTGGGAGGTGTTGGTGCCACTCACGGGGCCGTTCGGGGGTCGTTTCGAGTTTTCATCCTCTAACGCCATGTTTTTAAGCCTAAGTCTTAAATATACAAATTACAGTCGCATTCTCCAATCGGGAGTCCCGCGGATGAGGGGTCAGTTCCTACGAGTTACATTGGTTCCGTGGGAGGTGTTGGTGGCACTCATGGGGCCGTTAGAGGGCTGTTTCGAATTTTCACCCCCTAACGACATGTTTTTAAGCCTAAGTCTAGAAGTATGGAAATTACCGTCGTACTCTCAATCCGGAAGACCCATGACTGTGGGGTCAGTTCCTACGAGTTACCTTGGTCCCGTGGGAGGTGTTGGTGATAACCCCGGGGACGTTCGGGGGAAGCTTCTAGTTCTCACCCTCTAACGCCATGTTTTTAAGCCTATGTCAAGAAAATGCAAATTATCGTCGTATTCTCCAACCAGGAGTCCCACGGTTGCGGGGTCAGTTCCAACGAGTTACATTGGTCTCATGGGAGGTGTTGGTGCCACCCACGGGGATGTTCGGGGGCTGTTTCTAGTTCTCACCCCCTAACGCCATGTTTTTAAGCCTCAGTCTAGAAATATGCAAATTACCGTCGTACTCTAAAACAGGAGACCCGCGGCTGCGGGGTCAGTTCCTACGAGTTACATTGGTCCCGTATGAGGTGTTGGTGCCACCCACGGGGTCGTTTGGAGGCTGTTTCGAGTTCTCACCCTCTAACGCCATGTTTTTAAGCCTAAGTCTAGAAATGTGCAAATTACCGTCGTACTATCAAACCGGGAGACCCGCGACTGTGGGGTCAGTTCCTACGAGTTACCTTGGTCCCGTGGGAGGTGTTGGTGCCACCCCCGGGGACGTTCGGGGCTGTTTCTAGTTCTCACCCTCTAACACCATGTTTTTAAGCCTAAGTCTAGAAAATACAAATTATCGTCGTATTCTCCAACCGGGAGTCCCGCGGCTGCGGGGTCAGTTCCTACGAGTTACATTGGTCCCGTGGGAGGTGTTGGTGCCACCCACGGGGATGTTCGGGGGCTGTTTCTAGTTCTCACCTCCTAACGCCATGTTTTTAAGCCTCAGTCTAGAAATATTCAAATTACCGTCGTACTCTCAAACCGGGAGACCCGCGGATGCGGGGTCAGTTCCTACGACTTACATTGGTCCCGTGGGAGGTGTTTGTGCCCCCCACGGGATCGTTTGGGGGCTGTTTCGAGTTCTCACCCTCTAACGCCATGTTTTTAAGACTAAGTCTAGAAATATGCAAATTACTATCGTATTCTCAAACCGAGAGTCCCACGACTGCGGGGTCAGTTCATACGAGTTACATTGGTCCCTGGGAGTTGTCGGTGCCACCCACGGGGATGTTCGGGGGATGTTTCGAGTTATCACCCTCTTAAGCCAAGTTTTTAATCCTAAGTATAGAAATATGAAAATTACTGTCGTACTCTCAAATCGGGAGACCCGCAGCTGTGGGGTCTGTTCCTACGAGTTACATTGGTCCCGTGGGAGGTGTTGGTGCCACTCACGGGGTCGTTCGGGGGCTCTTTCAAGTTCTCACCCTCTAACGCCATGTTTTTAAGCCTAAGTCTAGAAATATGCAAATTACCGTGGTATTCTCAAACCGGGAGTCCCGCGACTACGGGGTCAGTTCCTACGAGTTACATTGGTCCCGTGGGAGGTGTTGGTGCCACCCACGGGGACGTTCGGGCACTGTTTCGACTTCTCACCCTCTAACGCCATGTTTTTAAGCCTAAGTCTAGAAATATGCAAATTACCTACGTATTCTCAAACCGGGAGTCCCGCGACTGCGGGGTCAGTTCCTACGAGTTACATTGTTCCCGTGGGAGGTGTTGGTGCCACCGCCGGCGACATTCAGGGGGTGTTTCGAGTTCTCACCCCCTAATGCCAAGTTTTGCCTAAGTCTAGAAATATGCAAATTACCTTCGTATTCTCAAATCGGGAGTCCCGCGGCTGCGGGGATAGTTCCTACAAGTTACATTGGTCCCGCGGGAAGTGTTGGGGCCACCCACGGGGTCGTTCGAGGGTTGTTTCGAGTTCTCACCCTCTTAAGCCAAGTTTTTAAGCGTAAGTCTAGAAATATGCAAATTACTGTCGTACTCTGAAACCGGGAGACCCGCGGCAACGGGGTCACTTCCTACGAGTTACGTTGGTCCCGTGGGAGGTGTTGTTGCCACCCACGGGGACGTTCGGGGGTTGTTTCTTGTTCTCACCACCTAACGCCATGTTTTTAAGCCTCAGTCTAGAAATATGCAAATTACCATCGTACTCTCAAACCGAGAGACCCGCGGCTGTGGGGTCAGTTCCTACGAGTTACATTGGTCCCGTGGGAGGTGTTGGTGCCACCCACCTGGCTGTTCGGGGGCTGTTTCGAATTTTCACCCTCTAAGGCCATGTTTTTGAGCCTATGTCTAGAAATATGTAAATTACTGTCGTACTCTCAAACCGGGAGACCTGCGACTGTGGGGTCAGTTCCTATGAGTTACCTTGGTCCCGTGGGAGCTGTTGGTGCCACCCCCGGGGACGTTCGGGGGTTGTTTCTAGTTCTCACCCTCTAACGCCATGTTTTTAAGCCTAAGTCTAGAAATGCAAATTATCATCGTATTCTCCAACCGGGAGTCCCGCGGCTGCGGGGTCAGTTCCTACGAGTTACATTGGTCCCGTGGGAGGTGTTGGTGCCACCCACGGGGACGTTCGAGGGCTGTTTCTAGTTCTCACCCCCTAACGCCATGTTTTTAAGCCTCAGTCTAGAAATATGCAAATTACCATCGTACTCTCAAACTGGGAGACCCGCGGCTGTGGGGTCAGTTCCTACGAGTTACATTGGTCCCGTGGGAGGTGTTGGTGCCACCCACGGTGTCGTTCGGAGGCTGTTTTGAGTTTTCATCCTCTAACCCCATGTTTTTAAGCCTAAGTCTAGAAATATCAAAATTATCATCGTATTGTCAAACTGGGAGTCCCGCGACTGCAGGCTCAGTTCCTACGAGTTACATTGGTGCCGTGGGAGGTGTTGGGGCAACCAACAGGGCCGTTCGGGGGCTGTTTCCTGTTCTCACCCTCTAACGCCATGTTTTTAAGCCTAAGCCTAGAAATATGCAAATTACCGTCATATTTTCAAACTGGGAGTCCCGCGACTACGCGGTCAGTTCATACGAGTTACATTGGTCCCATGGGAGGTGGTGGAGCCACCCACGAGGCCGTTAGAGGGCTGTTTTGAGTTTTCACCCCCTAACGCCTTGTTTTTAAGACTAAGTCTAGAAATATGCAAATTACCGTGGTACTCTCAAACCAGGAGACCCGCGACTGTGGGGTCAGTTCCTACGAGTTACCTTGGTCCCGTGGGAGGTGTTGGTGCCACCCCCGGGGACGTTCGGGGGCTTCTTCTGGTTCTCACCCTCTAACGCCATGTTTTTAAGCCTAAGTCTAGAAAATGCAAATTATCGTCGTATTCTCCAACCGGGAGTCCCGCGGCTGCGGGGTCACTTCCAACGAGTTACATTGGTCCCCTGGGAGGTATTGGTGCCACCCACGGGGATGTTCGGGGGCTGTTTCTAGTTCTCACCACCTAATGCCATGTTTTTAAGCCTCAGTCTAGAAATGTGCAAATTACCATCGTACTCTCAAACCGGGACACCCGCGGCTGCGGGGTCAGTTCCTATGACTTACATTGGTCCCGTGGGAGGTGTTGGTGCCAACCATGGGGTCGTTCGGTGGCTGTTTCAAGTTCTCACCCTCTAACGCCATGTTTTTAAGCCCAAGTCTATAAATATGCAAATTACCGTCATATTCTCAAATCGGGATTCCCACGACTACGGGGTTAGTACATACGAGTTACATTGGTCCCGTGGGAGTTGTCGGTGCCACCCACGGGGACGTTCGGGGGCTGTTTCGAGTTCTCACCCTCTTAAGCCAAGTTTTTAAGCCTAAGTCTAGAAATATGCAAATTACTGTCGTACTCTCAAACCGAGAGACCCGCGGCTACGGGGTCAGTTCTTACGAGTTACACTGGTCCCGTGGGAGGTGGTGGTGCCACCCACGGGGTCGTTCGGGGGCTGTTTCAAGTTCTCACCCTCTAACACGATGTTTTTAAGCCTAAGTCTAGCAATATGCAAATTATAGTCGTATTTTCAAACCGGGAGTCCCGCGACTGCGGGGTCAGTTCCTACGAGTTACATTGGTCCCGTGGGAGGTGTTGGCGTCAACCCACTGGGACGTTTGAGGGCCGTTTCGAGTTCTCACCCTCTAAAGCCAAGTTTTTAAGCCTAAGTCTAGAAATATCTTATTACTGTCGTACTCTCAAACCGAGAGACCCGCGGCTGCGGGGTCAGTTCCTACGAGTTACATTGGTCCCGTGGGAGGTGTTGGTGCGACCCACCGGGCTGTTCGGGAGCCGTTTCGAATTTTCACCCTCTAACGCCATGTTTTTAAGCCTATGTCTCGAAATATGCAAATTACCGTCGTATTCTCCAACCGGGAGTCCCGCGGCTGTGGGGTCAGTTCCTACGAGCTACATTGGTTCCGTGGGAGGTGTTGGTGACACCCACGGGGCCGTTAGAGGGTTGTTTCGAGTTTTCACCCCCTAACGCCATGTTTTTGAGCCTAGGTCTAGAAATATGCAAATTACTATCGTACTCTCAAACCGGGAGACCCGCGACTGTGGGGTCAGTTCCTACGAGTTACCTTGGTCCCGTGGGAGCTGTTGGTGCCACCCTCGGGGAGGTTCGGGGGCTGTTTCTAGTTGTCACCCTCTAATGCCATGTTTTTAAGCCTAGGTCTAGAATGCAAATTATCATCGTATTCTCCAACCGGGAGTCCCGCGGCTGCGGGGTCACTTCCTACGAGTTACACTGGTCCCGTGGGAGGTGTTGGTGCCACCCATGGGGACGTTCGAGGGATGTTTCTAGTTCTCACCCCAAACGCCATGTTTTTAAGCCTCAGTCTAGAAATATGCAAACTACTATCGTACTCTCAAACCGGGAGACCCACGGCTGTGGGGTCAGTTCCTACGAGTTACATTGGTCCCGTGGGAGGTGTTGGTGCCACCCACGGTGCCGTTCGGGGGCTGTTTTGAGTTTACACCCTCTAACGCCATGTTTGTAAGCCTAAGTCTAGAAATATCGAAATTATCATCGTATTCTCAAACCGGGAGTCCCGCGACTGCAGGATCAGTTCCTTCGAGTTACATTGGTCCCGTGGGAGATGTTGGGGCAACCCACAGGGCCGTTCGGGGGCTGTTTCCTGTTCTCACCCTCTAACGCCATGTTTTTAAGCCTAAGCCTAGAAATATGCAAATTACAGTCGTATTTTCAAACTGGGAGTCTCGCGACTACGGGGTCAGTTCATACGAGTTACATTGGTCCCGTGGGAGGTGGTGGTGCCACCCACGGGGCCGTTAGAGGGCTGTTTTGAGTTTCCACCCCCTAACGCCATGCTTTTAAGCCTAAGTCTAGAAATATGCAAATTAAAGTCGTACTCTCAAATTGGGATACCCGCGGCTACGGGGTCAGTTCCTAGGAGTTACATTGGTCCCGTGGGAGGTGTTGGTGCTACCGACGGGGATGTTTGGGGGCTGTTTCAAGTTCTCACCCTCTAACGCCATGTTTTAAAGCCTAAGTCTAGTAATATGCAAATTATCGTCGTATTCTCCAACCAGGAGTTCCATGACTATGGGGTAAGTTCCTACAAGTTACATTGGTCCCGTATGAGGTGTTGGTGCCACCCACGGGGCCGTTCGGGGGCTGTTTCGAGTTCTCACCCTCTAACGCCAAGTTTTGCCTAAGTCTAGAAATATGTAAATCACCTTTGTATTCTCAAATAGGGAGTCCCGCGGCTGCGGGGACAGTTCCTACGAGTTATATTGGTCCCGTGGGAGGTGTTGGTGCCACCCACGAGGCCGTTCGGGAGCTGTTTCGAGTTCTCACCCTATAACGCCATGTTTTTAAGCCTAAGTCTAGAAATATGCAAATTACCGTCATATTCTCAAACCGGGAGTCTCGCGACTGCGGAGTCAGTTCCGACAAGTTACATTGGTCCCTTGGGAGGTGTTGGTGCCACCCACGGGGCCGTTCGGGGGCTGTTTTGAGTTCTCACCCTCTAATGCCATGTTTTGCCTAACTCTAGAAATATGCAAATTACCTTCGTATTCTCAAATCGGGAGTCCCGCGGCTGCGGGGACAGTTCCTACGAGTTATATTCGTCCCGTGGGATGTGTTGGTTCCACCCACGGGGTCGTTCAGGGGCTGTTTCGAGTTCTCACCCTCTAACTCGATGTTTTTAAGCCTAAGTCTTGAAATATAAAAATTACCATCGTATTCTCAAACCGGGAGTCCCACGACTGCGGGGTCAGTTCATACGAGTTACATTGGTCCCGTGGCAGTTGTCGGTGCCACCCACGGGGTTGTTTGGGGGCTGTTTCGAGTTCTCACCCACTTAAGCCAAGTTTTTAAGCCTAAGTCTAGAAATATGAAAATACATGTCGTACTCTCAAATCGGGAGACCCGCGGCTGCGGGGTCAGTTCCTACGAGTTACATTGGTCCCGTGGGAAGTGTTGGTGCCACCCACGGGGACGTTCGGGGGTTGTTTCTAGTTCTAACCCCCTAATGCCATGTTTTTAACCCTCAGTCTAGAAATATGAAAATTACCATCGTATTCCCAAACCGGGAGACCCGCGGCTGCGGGGTCAGTTCCTACGAGTTTCATTGGTCCCGTGGGAGGTATTGGTGCCACCCACGGGGACGTTCGGGGGCTGTTTCGAGTTCTCACCCTCTAACGCCATGTTTTTAATCCTAAGTCTAGAAATATGCAAATTACCGTCGTATTCTCAAACCGGGAGTCCCACGACTGCGGGGTCAGTTCATACGAGTTACATTGGTCCCTTGGGAGTTGTTGGTGCCACCCACGGGGACGTTCGTGGGATGTTTCGTGTTCTCATCCTCATAAGCCTTGTTTTTAAGCCTAAGTCTTGAAATATGCAAATTACTGTCGTACTCTCAAACCGGGAGACCCCCGGCTGCGGGATTAGTTCCTACGAGTTACATTGGTCCCGTGGGAGGTGTTGGTGCCACCCACGGGAATGTTCGGGGGATGTTTCGAGTTCTTACCCTCTAACACCATGTTTTAAGCCTAAGTCTAGAAATATGCAAATTATCGTCGTATTCTCAAATCGGGAGTCCCGCGACAGCGGGGTCAGTTACTACGAGTTACATTGGTCCCGTGGGAGGGGTTGGTGCCACCCACGGTGCCGTTTGGGGGCTGTATCGAGTTCTCACCCTCTAATGCCAAGTTTTACCTTATGTCTAGAAATATGCAAATTACCTTCGTATTCTCAAACCGGGAGTCCCGCGGTCCCGTGGGAGGTGTTGGTGCCACCCACGGGGCCGTTCGGGGGTCGTTTCGAGTTTTCATCCTCTAACGCCATGTTTTTAAGCCTAAGTCTTAAATATACAAATTACAGTCGTATTCTCCAATCGGGAGTCCCACGGATGCGGAGTCAGTTCCTACAAGTTACATTGGTTCCGTGGGAGGTGTTGGTGGCACTCATGGGGCTGTTAGAGGGCTGTTTCGAATTTTCACTCCCTAACGCCATGTTTTTAAGCCTAAGTCTAGAAGTATGCAAATTACCGTCGTACTCTCAAACCGGGAGACCCACGACTGTGGGGTCAGTTCCTACGAGTTACCTTGGTCCCATGGGAGGTGTTGGTGATAACCCCGGGGACGTTCGGGGGCAGCTTCTAGTTCTCACCCTCTAACGCCATGTTTTTAAGCCTATGTCTAGAAAATGCAAATTATCGTCGTATTCTCCAACCGGGAGTCCCGCGGTTGCGGGGTCAGTTCCAACGAGTTACACTGGTCCCGTGGGAGGTGTTGGTGCCACCCATCGGGATGTTCGGGGGCTGTTTCTAGTTCTCACCCCCTAACGCCATGTTTTTAAGCCTAAATCTAGAAATATGCAAATTACCGTCGTACTCTAAAACGGGAGACCCGCGGCTACGGGGTCAGTTCCTACGAGTTACATTGGTCCCGTATGAGGTGTTGGTGCCACCCACGGGGTCGTTCGGGGGCTGTTTCGAGTTCTCACCCTCTAAAGCCAAGTTTTTAAGCCTAAGTCTAGAAATGTGCAAATTACCATCGTATTATCAAACCGGGAGACCCGCGACTGTGGGGTCAGTTCCTACGAGTTACCTTGGTCCCGTGGGAGGTGTTGGTGCCACCCCCGGGGACGTTCGGGGCTGTTTCTAGTTCTCACCCTCTAAGGCCATGTTTTTAAGCCTAAGTCTCGAAAATGCAAATTATCGTCGTATTCTCCAACCGGGAGTCCCGCGACTGCGGGGTCAGTTTCTACGAGTTACATTGGTCCCGTGGGAGGTGTTGGTGCCACCCACGGGGATGTTCGGGGGCTGTTTCTAGTTCTCACACTCTAACGCCATGTTTTTAAGCCTCAGTCTAGAAATATGCAAATTACCGTCGTACTCTCAAACCGGGAGACCCGCGGATGCGGGGTCAGTTCCTACGACTTACATTGGTCCCGTGGGAGGTGTTTGTGCCACCCACGGGATCGTTCGGGGGCTGTTTCGAGGTCTCACCCTCTAACGCCATGTTTTTAAGCCTAAGTCTAGAAATATGCAAATTACTATCGTATTCTCAAACCGAGAGTCCCACGACTGCGGGGTCAGTTCATACGAGTTACATTGGTCCCTGGGAGTTGTCGGTGCCACCCACGGGGATATTCGGGGTATGTTTCGAGTTCTCACCCTATTAAGCCAAGTTTTTAAGCCTAAGTATAGAAATATGCAAATTACTGTCGTACTCTCAAATCGGGAGACCCGCGGCTGTGGGGTCAGTTCCTACGAGTTACATTGGTCCCGTGGGAGGTGTTGGTGCCACTCACGGGGTCGTTCGGGGGCTCTTTCGAGTTCTCACCCTTTAACGCCATGTTTTTAAGCCTAAGTCTAGAAATATGCAAATTACCATGGTATTCTCAAACCGGGAGTCCCGCGACTGCGGGGTCAGTTCCTACGAGTTACATTGGTCCTGTGGGAGGTGTTGGTGCCACCCACGGGGACGTTCGGGCGCTGTTTCGACTTCTCACCCTCTAACGCCATGTTTGTAAGCCTAAGTCTAGAAATATGCAAATTACCTACGTATTCTCAAACCGGGAGTCCCGCGACTGCGGGGTCAGTTCCTACGAGTTACATTGGTTCCGTGGGAGGTGTTGGTGCCACCGACGGAGCCGTTCGGGGGGTGTTTCGAGTTCTCACCCCCTAATGCCAAGTTTTGCCTAAGTCTAGAAATATGCAAATTACCTTCGTATTCTTAAATCGGGAGTCCCGCGGCTGCGGGGATAGTTCCTACAAGTTACATTGGTCCCGCGGGAGGTGTTGGGGCCACCCATGGGGTCGTTCGAGGGCTGTTTCGAGTTCTCACCCTCTTAAGCCAACTTTTTAAGCGTAAGTCTAGAAATATGCAAATTACTGTCGTACTCTCAAACCTGGAGACCCGCGGCAACGGGGTCACGTCCTACGAGTTACGTTGGTCCCGTGGGAGGTGTTTGTGCAACCCACGGGGTCGTTCGGGGGCTGTTTCGAGTTCTCACCCTCTAACGCCATGTTTTTAAGCCTAAGTCTAGAAATATGCAAATTATTGTCGTATTCTCAAACCGGGAGTCCCGCGACTGCGGGGTCAGTTCCTACGAGTTACATTGGTCCCGTGGGAGGTGTTGGTGCCACCCACGGGGCCGTTCGGGGGCTGTTTCGAGTTCTTACCCTCTAACACCATGTTTTTAGGCCTAAGTCTAGAAATATACAAATTACCGTCGTATTCTCAAACCGGGAGTCCCGCGACTGCGGGGCCAGTTCCTACGAGTTACATTGGTCCCATGGGAGCTGTGGGTGCCACCCCACTGGGTCGTTCGGGGGCTGTTTCGAGTTCTCACCCTCTAAAGCCAAGTTTTTAAGCCTAAGTCTAGAAATATATGATTACTGTCGTACTCTCAAACCGAGAGACCCGCGGCTGCGGGGTCAGTTCCTACGAGTTACATTTGTCCCGTGGGAGGTGTTGGTGCCACCCACCTGGCTGTTCGGGGGTTGTTTCGAATTTTCACCCTCTAACGCCATGTTTTTGAGCCTAAGTCTAGAAATATGTAAATTATTGTCGTACTCTCAAACCGGGAGACCTGCGACTGTGGGGTCAGTTCCTACGAGTTACCTTGGTCCCGTGGGAGTTGTTGGTGCCACCCCCGGGGACGTTCGGGGGCTGTTTCTAGTTCTCACCCTCTAACGCCATGTTTTTAAGCCTAAGTCTAGAAATGCAAATTATCGTCGTATTCTCCAACCGGGAGTCCCGCGGATGCGGGGTCAGTTCCTACGAGTTACATTGGTCCCGTGGGAGGTGTTGGTGCCACCCACGGGGACGTTCGAGGGCTGTTTCTAGTTCTCACCCCCTAACGCCATGTTTTTAAGCCTCAGTCTAGAAATATGCAAATTACCATCGTACTCTCAAACCGGGAGACCCGCGGCTGTGGGGTCAGTTCCTACGAGTTAGATTGGTCCCGTGGGAGGTGTTGGTACCACCCACGGTGTCGTTCGGGGGCTGTTTTGAGTTTTCATACTCTAACGCCATGTTTTTAAGCCTAAGTCTAGAAATATCGAAATTATCATCGTATTGTCAAACTGGGAGTCCCGCGACTGCAGGCTCAGTTCCTACGAGTTACATTGGTGCCGTGGGAGGTGTTGGGGCAACCCACATGGCCGTTCGGGGGCTGTTTCCAGTTCTCACCCTCTAACGCCATGTTTTTAAGCCTAAGCCTAGAAATATGCAAATTACCGTCGTATTTTCATACTGGGAGTCCCGCGACTACGAGGTCTGTTCATACGAGTTACATTGGTCCCATGGGAGGTGGTGGTGCCACCCACGAGGCCGTTAGAGGGCTGTTTTGAGTTTTCACCCCCTAACGCCATGTTTTTAAGACTAAGTCTAGAAATATGCAAATTACCGTGGTACTCTCAAACCAGGAGACCCGCGACTGTGGGGTCAGTTCCTACGAGTTACCTTGGTCCCGTGGGAGGTGTTGGTGCCACCCCCGGGGACGTTCGGGGTTTCTTATGGTTCTCACCCTCTAACGCCATGTTTTTAAGCCTAAGTCTAGAAAATGCAAATTATCGTCGTATTCTCCAACCGGGAGTCCCGCGGCTGCGGGGTCACTTCAAACGAGTTACATTGGTCCCCTGGGAGGTATTGGTGCCACCCACGGGGATGTTCGGGGGCTGCTTCTAGTTCTCACCACCTAATGCCATGTTTTTAAGCCTCAGTCTAGAAATGTGCAAATTACCATCGTACTCTCAAACCGGGAGACCCGCGGCTGCGGGGTCAGTTCCTATGACTTACATTGGTCCCGTGGGAGGTGTTGGTGCCAACTATGGGGTCGTTCGGTGGCTGTTTCGAGTTCTCACCCTCTAACGCCATGTTTTTAAGCCCAAGTCTATAAATATGCAAATTACCGTCATATTCTCAAATCGGGATTCCCACGACTGCGGGGTCAGTACATACGAGTTACATTGGTCCCGTGGGAGTTGTCGGTGCCAACCACGGGGACGTTCGGGGGCTGTTTCGAGTTCTCACCCTCTTAAGCCAAGTTTTTAAGCCTAAGTCTAGAAATATGAAAATTACTGTCGTACTCTCAAACCGAGAGACCCGCGGCTACGGGGTCAGTTCTTACGAGTTACACTGGTCCCGTGGGAGGTGTTGGTGCCACCCACGGGGTCGTTCGGGGGCTGTTTCAAGTTCTCACCCTCTAACACGATGTTTTTAAGCCTAAGTCTAGCAATATGCAAATTATAGTCGTATTTTCAAACCGGGAGTCCCGCGACTGCGGGGTCAGTTCCTACGAGTTACATTGGTCCCGTGGGAGGTGTTGGCGCCAACCCACTGGGACGTTTGAGGGCCGTTTCGAGTTCTCACCCTCTAAAGCCAAGTTTTTAAGCCTAAGTCTAGAAATATCTTATTACTGTCGTACTCTCAAACCGAGAGACCCGCGGCTGCGGGGTCAGTTCCTACGAGTTACATTGGTCCCGTGGGAGGTGTTGGTGCGACCCACCGGGCTGTTCGGGAGCCGTTTCAAATTTTCACCCTCTAACGCCATGTTTTTAAGCCTATGTCTCGAAATATGCAAATTACCGTCGTATTCTCCAACCGGGAGTCCCGCGGCTGTGGGGTCAGTTCTTACGAGCTACATTGGTTCCGTGGTAGGTGTTGGTGACACCCACGGGGCCGTTAGAGGGTTGTTTCGAGTTTTCACCCCCTAACGCCATGTTTTTGAGCCTAGGTCTAGAAATATGCAAATTACTATCGTACTCTCAAACCGGGAGACCCGCGACTGTGAGGTCAGTTCCTACGAGTTACCTTGGTCCCGTGGGAGCTGTTGGTGCCACCCTCGGGGAGGTTCGGGGGCTGTTTCTAGTTGTCACCCTCTAATGCCATGTTTTTAAGCTTAGGTCTAGAAATGCAAATTATCATCGTATTCTCCAGCCGGGAGTCCCGCGGCTGCGGGGTCACTTCCTACGAGTTACATTGGTCCCGTGGGAGGTGTTGGTGCCACCCACGGGGACGTTCGAGGGCTGTTTCTAGTTCTCACCCCAAACGCCATGTTTTTAAGCCTCAGTCTAGAAATATGCAAACTACTATCGTACTCTCAAACCGGGAGACCCGCGGCTGTGGGGTCAGTTCCTACGAGTTACATTGGTCCCGTGGGAGGTGTTGGTGCCACCCACGGTGCCGTTCGGGGGCTGTTTTGAGTTTACACCCTCTAACGCCATGTTTGTAAGCCTAAGTCTAGAAATATCGAAATTATCATCGTATTCTCAAACCGGGAGTCCCGCGACTGCAGGATCAGTTCCTTCGAGTTACATTGGTCCCGTGGGAGGTGTTGGGGCAACCCACAGGGCCGTTCGGGGGCTGTTTCCTGTTCTCACCCTCTAACGCCATGTTTTTAAGCCTAAGCCTAGAAATATGCAAATTACAGTCGTATTTTCAAACTGGGAGTCTCGCGACTACGGGGTCAGTTCATACGAGTTACATTGATCCCGTGGGAGGTTGTGGTGCCACCCACGGGGCCGTTAGAGGGCTGTTTTGAGTTTCCACCCCCTAACGCCATGCTTTTAAGCCTAAGTCTAGAAATATGCAAATTAAAGTCGTACTCTCAAATAGGGATACCCGCGGCTACGGGGTCAGTTCCTAGGAGTTACATTGGTCCCGTGGGAGGTGTTGGTGCTACCGACGGGGACGTTTGGGGGCTGTTTCAAGTTCTCACCCTCTAACGCCATGTTTTAAAGCCTAAGTCTAGTAATATGCAAGTTATCGTCGTATTCTCCAACCAGGAGTCCCATGACTATGGGGTAAGTTCCTACAAGTTACATTGGTCCCGTATGAGGTGTTGGTGCCACCCACGGGGCCGTTCGGGGGCTGTTTCGAGTTCTCACCCTCTAACGCCAAGTTTTGCCTAAGTCTAGAAATATGTAAATCACCTTTGTATTCTCAAATCGGGAGTCCCGCGGCTGCGGGGACAGTTCCTACGAGTTATATTGGTCCCGTGGGAGGTGTTGGTGCCACCCACGATGTCGTTCGGGAGCTGTTTCGAGTTCTCACCCTATAACGCCATGTTTTTAAGCCTAAGTCTAGAAATATGCAAATTACCGTCGTATTCTCAAACCGGGAGTCTCGCGACTGCGGAGTCAGTTCCGACAAGTTACATTGGTCCCGTGGGAGGTGTTGGTGCCACCCACGGGGCCGTTCGGGGGCTGTTTTGAGTTCTCACCCTCTAATGCCATGTTTTGCCTAACTCTAGAAATATGCAAATTACCTTCGTATTCTCAAATCGGGAGTCCCACGGCTGCGGGGACAGTTCCTACGAGTTATATTCGTCCCGTGGGATGTGTTGGTTCCACCCACGGGGTCGTTCAGGGGCTGTTTCGAGTTCTCACCCTCTAACTCGATGTTTTTAAGCCTAAGTCTTGAAATATAAAAATTACCATCGTATTCTCAAACCGGGAGTCCCACGACTGCGGGGTCAGTTCATACGAGTTACATTGGTCCCGTGGCAGTTGTCGGTGCCACCCACGGGGTTGTTTGGGGGCTGTTTCGAGTTCTCACCCACTTAAGCCAAGTTTTTAAGCCTAAGTCTAGAAATATGAAAATACATGTCGTACTCTCAAATCGGGAGACCCGCGGCTGCGGGGTCAGTTCCTACGAGTTACATTGGTCCCGTGGGAAGTGTTGGTGCCACCCACGGGGACGTTCGGGGGTTGTTTCTAGTTCTAACCCCCTAACGCCATGTTTTTAACCCTCAGTCTAGAAATATGAAAATTACCATCGTATTCCCAAACCGGGAGACCCGCGGCTGCGGGGTCAGTTCCTACGAGTTTCATTGGTCCCGTGGGAGGTATTGGTGCCACCCACGGGGACGTTCGGGGGCTGTTTCGAGTTCTCACCCTCTAACGCCATGTTTTTAATCCTAAGTCTAGAAATATGCAAATTACCGTCGTATTCTCAAACCGGGAGTCCCACGACTGCGGGGTCAGTTCATACGAGTTACATTGGTCCCTTGGGAGTTGTTGGTGCCACCCACGGGGACGTTCGTGGGATGTTTCGTGTTCTCATCCTCATAAGCCTTGTTTTTAAGCCTAAGTCTTGAAATATGCAAATTACTGTCGTACTCTCAAACCGGGAGACCCGCGGCTACGGGATTAGTTCCTACGAGTTACATTGGTCCCGTGGGAGGTGTTGGTGCCACCCACGGGAATGTTCGGGGGCTGTTTCGAGTTCTTACCCTCTAACACCATGTTTTAAGCCTAAGTCTAGAAATATGCAAATTATCGTCGTATTCTCAAATCGGGAGTCCCGCGACAGCGGGGTCAGTTACTACGAGTTACATTGGTCCCGTGGGAGGGGTTGGTGCCACCCACGGTGCCGTTTGGGGGCTGTATCGAGTTCTCACCCTCTAATGCCAAGTTTTACCTTATGTCTAGAAATATGCAAATTACCTTCGTATTCTCAAACCGGGAGTCCCGCGGCTACGGGGACAGTTCCTACGAGTTATATTGGTCCCGTGGGAGGTGTTGGTGCCACCCACGGGGCCGTTCGGGGGTCGTTTCGAGTTTTCATCCTCTAACGCCATGTTTTTAAGCCTAAGTCTTAAATATACAAATTACAGTCGTATTCTCCAATCGGGAGTCCCGCGGATGCGGGGTCAGTTCCTACAAGTTACATTGGTTCCGTGGGAGGTGTTGGTGGCACTCATGGGGCCGTTAGAGGGCTGTTTCGAATTTTCACTCCCTAACGCCATGTTTTTAAGCCTAAGTCTAGAAGTATGCAAATTACCGTCGTATTCTCAAACCGGGAGACCCACGACTGTGGGGTCAGTTCCTACGAGTTACCTTGGTCCCGTGGGAGGTGTTGGTGATAACCCCGGGGACGTTCGGGGGCAGCTTCTAGTTCTCACCCTCTAACGCCATGTTTTTAAGCCTATGTCTAGAAAATGCAAATTATCGTCGTATTCTCCAACCGGGAGTCCCGCGGTTGCGGGGTCAGTTCCAACGAGTTACACTGGTCCCGTGGGAGGTGTTGGTGCCACCCACCGGGATGTTCGGGGGCTGTTTCTAGTTCTCACCCCCTAACGCCATGTTTTTAAGCCTCAGTCTAGAAATATGAAAATTACCGTCGTACTCTAAAATGGGAGACCCGCGGCTACGGGGTCAGTTCCTACGAGTAACATTGGTCCCGTATGAGGTGTTGATGCCACCCACGGGGTCGTTTGGGGGCTGTTTCGAGTTCTCACCATCTAAAGCCAAGTTTTTAAGCCTAAGTCTAGAAATGTGCAAATTACCATCGTATTATCAAACCGGGAGACCCGCGACTGTGGGGTCAGTTCCTACGAGTTACCTTGGTCCCGAGGGAGGTGTTGGTGCCACCCCCGGGGACGTTCGGGGCTGTTTCTAGTTCTCACCCTCTAAGGCCATGTTTTTAAGCCTAAGTCTCGAAAATGCAAATTATCGTCGTATTCTCCAACCGGGAGTCCCGCGACTGCGGTGTCAGTTTCTACGAGTTACATTGGTCCCGTGGGAGGTGTTGGTGCCACCCACGGGGATGTTCGGGGGCTGTTTCTAGTTCTCACACTCTAACGCCATGTTTTTAAGCCTCAGTCAAGAAATATGCAAATTACCGTCGTACTCTCAAACCGGGAGACCCGCGGATGCGGGGTCAGTTCCTACGACTTACATTGGTCCCGTGGGAGGTGTTTGTGCCACCCACGGGATCGTTCGGGGGCTGTTTCGAGTTCTCACCCTCTAACGCCATGTTTTTATGCCTAAGTCTAGAAATATGCAAATTACTATCGTATTCTCAAACCGAGAGTCCCACGACTGCGGGGTCAGTTCATACGAGTTACATTGGTCCCTGGGAGTTGTCGGTGCCACCCACGGGGATGTTCGGGGGATGTTTCGAGTTCTCACCCTCTTAAGCCAAGTTTTTAAGCCTAAGTATAGAAATATGCAAATTACTGTCGTACTCTCAAATCGGGAGACCCGCGGCTGTGGGGTCAGTTCCTACGAGTTACATTGGTCCCGTGGGAGGTGTTGGTGCCACTCACGGGGTCGTTCGGGGGCTCTTTCGAGTTCTCACCCTTTAACGCCATGTTTTTAAGCCTAAGTCTAGAAATATGCAAATTACCGTGGTATTCTCAAACCGGGAGTCCCGCGACTGCGGGGTCAGTTCCTACGAGTTACATTGGTCCTGTGGGAGGTGTTGGTGCCACCCACGGGGACGTTCGGGCGCTGTTTCGACTTCTCACCCTCTAACGCCATGTTTTTAAGCCTAAGTCTAGAAATATGCAAATTACCTACGTATTCTCAAACCGGGAGTCCCGCGACTGCGGGGTCAGTTCCTACGAGTTACATTGGTCCCGTGGGAGGTGTTGGTGCCACCGACGGAGCCGTTCGGGGGGTGTTTCGAGTTCTCACCCCCTAATGCCAAGTTTTGCCTAAGTCTAGAAATATGCAAATTACCTTCGTATTCTTAAATCGGGAGTCCCGCGGCTGCGGGGATAGTTCCTACAAGTTATATTGGTCCCGCGGGAGGTGTTGGGGCCACCCATGGGGTCGTTCGAGGGCTGTTTCGAGTTCTCACCCTCTTAAGCCAACTTTTTAAGCGTAAGTCTAGAAATATGCAAATTACTGTCGTACTCTCAAACCTGGAGACCCGCGGCAACGGGGTCACGTCCTACGAGTTACGTTGGTCCCGTGGGAGGTGTTTGTGCAACCCACGGGGTCGTTCGGGGGCTGTTTC
Organism: Sambucus nigra; assembly: GCA_949130495.1. Taxonomy (NCBI): domain Eukaryota; kingdom Viridiplantae; phylum Streptophyta; class Magnoliopsida; order Dipsacales; family Adoxaceae; genus Sambucus; species Sambucus nigra. Next base: position 95,708,224 of record OX422211.1, read on the forward strand.
GAGTTCTCACCCTCTAACGCCATGTTTTTAAGCCTAAGTCTAGAAATATGCAAATTATTGTCGTATTCTCAAACCGGGAGTCCCGCGACTGCGGGGTCAGTTCCTACGAGTTACATTGGTCCCGTGGGAGGTGTTGGTGCCACCCACGGGGCCGTTCGGGGGCTGTTTCGAGTTCTTACCCTCTAACACCATGTTTTTAGGCCTAAGTCTAGAAATATACAAATTACCGTCGTATTCTCAAACCGGGAGTCCCGCGACTGCGGGGTCAGTTCCTACGAGTTACATTGGTCCCATGGGAGCTGTGGGTGCCACCCCACTGGGTCGTTCGGGGGCTGTTTCGAGTTCTCACCCTCTAAAGCCAAGTTTTTAAGCCTAAGTCTAGAAATATATGATTACTGTCGTACTCTCAAACCGAGAGACCCGCGGCTGCGGGGTCAGTTCCTACGAGTTACATTGGTCCCGTGGGAGGTGTTGGTGCCACCCACCTGGCTGTTCGGGGGTTGTTTCGAATTTTCACCCTCTAACGCCATGTTTTTGAGCCTAAGTCTAGAAATATGTAAATTACTGTCGTACTCTCAAACCGGGAGACCTGCGACTGTGGGGTCAGTTCCTACGAGTTACCTTGGTCCCGTGGGAGTTGTTGGTGCCACCCCCGGGGACGTTCAGGGGCTGTTTCTAGTTCTCACCCTCTAACGCCATGTTTTTAAGCCTAAGTCTAGAAATGCAAATTATCGTCGTATTCTCCAACCGGGAGTCCCGCGGCTGCGGGGTCAGTTCCTACGAGTTACATTGGTCCCGTGGGAGGTGTTGGTGCCACCCACGGGGACGTTCGAGGGCTGTTTCTAGTTCTCACCCCCTAACGCCATGTTTTTAAGCCTCAGTCTAGAAATATGCAAATTACCGTCGTACTCTCAAACCGGGAGACCCGCGGCTGTGGGGTCAGTTCCTACGAGTTAGATTGGTCCCGTGGGAGGTGTTGGTACCACCCACGGTGTCGTTCGGGGGCTGTTTTGAGTTTTCATACTCTAACGCCATGTTTTTAAGCCTAAGTCTAGAAATATCGAAATTATCATCGTATTGTCAAACTGGGAGTCCCGCGACTGCAGGCTCAGTTCCTACGAGTTACATTGGTGCCGTGGGAGGTGTTGGGGCAACCCACATGGCCGTTCGGGGGCTGTTTCCAGTTCTCACCCTCTAACGCCATGATTTTAAGCCTAAGCCTAGAAATATGCAAATTACCGTCGTATTTTCATACTGGGAGTCCCGCGACTACGAGGTCAGTTCATAAGAGTTACATTGGTCCCATGGGAGGTGGTGATGCCACCCACGAGGCCGTTAGAGGGCTGTTTTGAGTTTTCACCCCCTAACGCCATGTTTTTAAGACTAAGTCTATAAATATGCAAATTACCGTGGTACTCTCAAACCAGGAGACCCGCGACTGTGGGGTCAGTTCCTACGAGTTACCTTGGTCCCGTGGGAGGTGTTGGTGCCACCCCCGGGGACGTTCGGGGGCTTCTTCTGGTTCTCACCCTCTAACGCCATGTTTTTAAGCCTAAGTCTAGAAAATGCAAATTATCGTCGTATTCTCCAACCGGGAGTCCCGCGGCTGCGGGGTCACTTCCAACGAGTTACATTGGTCCCTTGGAGGTATTGGTGCCACCCACGGGGATGTTCGGGGGCTGTTTCTAGTTCTCACCACCTAATGCCATGTTTTTAAGCCTCACTCTAGAAATGTGCAAATTACCATCGTACTCTCAAACCGGGAGACCCGCGGCTGCGGGGTCAGTTCCTATGACTTACATTGGTCCCGTGGGAGGTGTTGGTTCCAACCATGGGGTCGTTCGGTGGCTGTTTCGAGTTCTCACCCTCTAACGCCATGTTTTTACGCCCAAGTCTATAAATATGCAAATTACCGTCATATTCTCAAATCGGGATTCCCACGACTGCGGGGTCAGTACATACGAGTTACATTGGTCCCGTGGGAGTTGTCGGTGCCACCCACGGGGACGTTCGGGGGCTGTTTCTAGTTCTCACCCTCTTAAGCCAAGTTTTTAAGCCTAAGTCTAGAAATATGCAAATTACTGTCGTACTCTCAAACCGGGAGACCCGTGGCCTGGGGTCAGTTCTTACGAGTTACACTGGTCCCGTGGGAGGTGTTGGTACCACCCACGGGGTCGTTTGGGGGCTGTTTCAAGTTCTCACCCTCTAACACGATGTTTTTAAGCCTAAGTCTAGCAATATGCAAATTACAGTCGTATTTTCAAACCGGGAGTCCCGCGACTGCGGGGTCAGTTCGTACGAGTTACATTGGTCCCGTGGGAGGTGTTGGTGCCACCCCACTGGGACGTTTGGGGGCCGTTTCGAGTTCTCACCCACTAAAGCCAAGTTTTTAAGCCTAAGTCTAGAAATATCTTATTACTGTCGTACTCTCAAACCGAGAGACCTGCGGCTGCGGGGTCAGTTCCTGCGAGTTACATTGGTCCCGTGGGAGGTGTTGGTGCGACCCACCGGGCTGTTCGGGTGCCGTTTCGAATTTTCACCCTCTAACGCCATGTTTTTAAGCCTATGTCTCGAAATATGCAAATTACTGTCATATTCTACAACCGGGAGTCCCGCGGCTGTGGGGTCAGTTCCTACGAGCTACATTGGTTCCGTGGGAGGTGTTGGTGCCACCCACGGGGTTGTTCGGGGGCTGTTTCGAGTTTTCACCCCCTGACGCCATGTTTTTAAGACTAAGTCTAGATATATGCAAATTACCGTCGTATTCTCAAACCGGGAGTCCCGCGACTGCGGGGTCAGTTCCTACGAGTTACATTGGTCCCGTGGGAGGTGTTGGTGCCACCCACGGGCCGTTCGGGGGCTGTTTCGAGTTCTTACCCTCTAACACCATGTTTTTAGGCCTATGTCTAGAAATATACAAATTACCGTCGTATTCTCAAACTGGGAGTCCCGCGACTGCGGGGTCAGTTCCTACGAGTTACATTGGTCCCGTGGGAGGTGTTGGTGCCACCCCACGGGGACGTTCGGGGGCTGTTTCTAGTTCTCACCCTCTTAAGCCAAGTTTTTAAGCCTAAGTCTAGAAATATGCAAATTACTGTCGTACTCTCAAACCGGGAGACCCGTGGCCTGGGGTCAGTTCTTACGAGTTACACTGGTCCCGTGGGAGGTGTTGGTACCACCCACGGGGTCGTTTGGGGGCTGTTTCAAGTTCTCACCCTCTAACACGATGTTTTTAAGCCTAAGTCTAGAAATATACAAATTACCGTCGTATTCTCAAACCGGGAGTCCCGCGACTGCGGGGTCAGTTCCTACGAGTTACATTGGTCCCGTGGGAGGTGTTGGTGCCACCCACGGGGCCGTTCGGGGGCTGTTTCGAGTTCTTACCCTCTAACACCATGTTTTTAGGCCTAAGTCTAGAAATATACAAATTACCGTCGTATTCTCAAACCGGGAGTCCCGCGACTGCGGGGTCAGTTCCTACGAGTTACATTGGTCCCGTGGGAGGTGTTGGTGCCACCCCACTGGGTCGTTCGGGGGCTGTTTCTAGTTCTCACCCTCTAAAGCCAAGTTTTTAAGCCTAAGTCTAGAAATATGCAAATTACTGTCGTACTCTCAAACCGGGAGACCTGCGGCTGTGGGGTCAGTTCCTACGAGTTACATTGGTCCCGTGGGAGGTGTTGGTGCCACCCATGGGGCCGTTAGAGGGCTATTTCGAGTTTTCACCCCCTAACGCCATGTTTTTAAGACTAAGTCTAGATATATGCAAATTACCATCGTACTCTCAAACCAGGAGACCCGCGACTGTGGGGTCAATTCCTACGAGTTACCTTGGTCCGGTGGGAGGTATTGGTGCCACCCCCAGGGACGTTCGGGGGCTGCTTTTAGTTCTCACCCTCTAACGCCATGTTTTTAAGCCTAAGTCTAGAAAATGCAAATTATCGTCGTATTGTCCAACCGGGAGTCCCGCGGCTGCGGGGTCAGTTCCAACGAGTTACATTGGTCCCGTGGGAGGTGTTGGTGCCACCCACGGGGACGTTCGGCGGCTGTTTCTAGTTCTCACCCCCTAACGCCATGTTTTTAAGCCTCAGTCTAGGAATATGCAAATTACCGTCGTACTCTCAAACCGGGAGACCCGCGGCTGCGGGGTCAGTTCCTACGACTTACATTGGTCCCGTGGGAGGTGTTGGAGCAACCCACGGGGTCGTTCGGGGGATTTTTCGAGTTCTCACCCTCTAACGCCATGTTTTTAAGCCTAAGTCTAGAAATATGCAAATTATCGTCGTATTCTCAAATTGGGAGTCCCACGACTGTGGGGTCAGTCCATATGAGTTACATTGGTCCCGTGGGAGTTGTCGGTGCCACCCACGGGGACGTTCGGGGGCTGTTTCGAGTTCTCACCCTCTTAAGCCAAGTTTTTAGGCCCAAGTCTAGAAATATACAAATTACTGTCGTACTCTCAAATCGGGAGACCCGCGGCTGCGGGGTCTGTTCCTATGAGTTACATTGGTCCCGTGGGAGGTGTTGGTGCTACCCACGGGGACGTTCGGGGGATGTTTAGAGTTCTTACCCTCTAACACCATGTTTTTAGGCCTAAGCCTAGAAATATACAAATTACCGTCGTATTCTCAAACCGGGAGTCCCGCGACTGCGGGGTCAGTTCCTACGAGTTACATTGGTCCCGTGGGAGGTGTTGGTGCCACCCCACTGGGACGTTCGGGGGCAGTTTCGAGTTCTCACCCTCTAATGCCATGTTTTTAAGCCTAAGTCTAGAAATATGCAAATTACTGTCGTACTCTCAAACCGGGAGACCCGCGGCTGTGGGGTCAGTTTCGACGAGTTACATTGGTCCCGTAGGAGGTGGTGATGCCACCCACGGGGATGTTCGGGGGCTGTTTCCAGTTCTTACCCTCTAACACCATGTTTTTAAGCCTAAGTCTAGAATTATACAAATTACCGTCGTGTTCTCAAACCGAGAGTCCCGCGACTGCGGGGTCAGTTCCTACGAGTTACATTGGTCCCGTGAGAGGTGTTGGTGCCACCCCACTGGGACGTTCGGGGGGTGTTTCGAGTTCTCACCCTCTAAAGCCATGTTTTTAAGCCTAAGTCTAGAAATATGCAAATTACTGTCGTACTCTCAAACTGGAGGACCCGCGGCTTCAGGGTTAGTTCATGCGAGTTACATTGGTCCCGTGGGAGGTGTTGGTGCCACCCACGGGGCTGTTCGGTGGCCGTTTTGAGTTTTCACCCCGAAACGCCCTGTTTTTAAGCCTAAGTCTAGAAATATACAAATTACCGTCGTATTCTCCAACCGGGAGTCCCGCGGCTGCGGGGTCAGTTCCTACGAGTTACATTGGTTCCGTGGGAGGTGTTGGTGCCACCCACGGGGCCGTTAGAGGGCTGTTTTGTGTTTTCACCCCCTAACACCATGTTTTTAAGCCTAAGTCTAGAAATATGCAAATTACCGTCGTACTCTCAAACCGGGAGCCCCGCGACTATGGGGTCAGTTCTTACGAGTTACCTTGGTCCCGTGGGAGGTGTTGGTGTCACCCCCGGGGACGTTCGGGGGCTGTTTCTAGTTCTCACCCTCTAACGCCATGTTTTTAAGCCTAAGTCTAGAAAATGCAAATTATCGTCGTATTCTCCAACTGGTAGTCCCGCGGATGCGGGATCAGTTCCTACGAGTTACATTGGTCTTGTGGGAGGTGTTGGTGCCACCCATGGGAACGTTCGGGGGCTGTTTCTAGTTCTCAGCCCCTAACGCCATGTTTTTAAGCCTCAGTCTTGAAATATGCAAATTATCGTCGTACTCTCAAACCAGGAGACCCGCAGCTGTGGGGACAGTTCCTACGAGTTACATTGGTCCTATGGGAGGTGTTGGTGCCACTCACGGGGTCGTTCGGGGGCTGTTTCGAGTTCACACCCTCTAAAGGCAAGTTTTTAAGCCTAAGTCTAGAAATATGCAAATTACTGTCGTACTCTCAAACAGGGAGACCCGCGGCTGTGGGGTCAGTTCCGACGAGTTACATTGGTCCCGTGGGAGGTGTTGGTGCCACCCACGGGGATGTTCGGGGGCTATTTCCAGTTCTTACCCTCTAACACCATGTTTTTAAGCCTAAGTCTAGAATTATACAAATTACCGTCGTATTCTCAAACCGAGAGTCCCGCGACTGCGGGGTCAGTTCCTACCAGTTACATTGGTCCCGTGAGAGGTGTTGGTGCCGTCCCACTGGGACGTACGGGGGGTGTTTCGAGTGTCACCCTCTAAAGCCACGTTTTTAAGCCTAAATCTAAAAATATGCAAATTACTGTCGTACTCTCAAACTGGGGGACCCGCAGCTGCAGGGTCAGTTCCTGCGAGTTACATTGGTCCCGTGGGAGGTGTTGGTGCCACCCACGGGGCTGTTCGGGGGCCGTTTTGAGTTTTCACCCCGAAACGCCCTGTTTTTAAGCCTAAGTCTAGAAATATACAAATTACCGTCGTATTCTCCAACCGGGAGTCCCGCGGCTGCGGGGTCAGTTCCTACGAGTTACATTGGTTCCGTGGGAGGTGTTGGTGCCACCCACGGGGCCGTTAGAGGGCTGTTTCGAGTTTTCACCCCCCTAACGCCATGTTTTTAAGCCTAAGTCTAGAAATATGCAAATTACCGTCGTACTCTCAAACCGGGAGACCCGCGACTATGGGGTCAGTTCTTACGAGTTACCTTGGTCCCGTGGGAGGTGTTGGTGCCACCCCCGGGGACGTTCGGGGGATGTTTCTAGTTCTCACCCTCTAACGCCATGTTTTTAAGCCTAAGTCTAGAAAATGCAAATTATCGTCGTATTCTCCAATCGAGAGTCCCGCGGATGCGGGATCAGTTCCTACGAGTTACATTGGTCTTGTGGGAGGTGTTGGTGCCACCCACGGGGACGTTCGGGGGCTGTTTCTAGTTCTCAACCCCTAACGCCATGTTTTTAAGCCTCAGTCTAGAAGTATGCAAATTATTGTCGTACTCTCAAATCGGGAGACCCGCGGCTGCGGGGTCAGTTCCTACGAGTTACATTGGTCCTGTGGGAGGTGTTGGTGCCACTCACGGGGTCGTTCGGGGGCTGTTTTGAGTTCTCACCCTCTAACGCCATGTTTTTAAGCCTAAGTCTAGAAGTATGCAAATTAGCATCGTATTCTCAAACCGGGAGTCCCACGACTGCGGGGTCAGTTCCTACGAGTTACATTGGTCCCGTGGGAGTTGTCGCTGCCACCCACGGGGACGTTCGGGAGCTGTTTCGAGTTCTCACCCTCTAAAGCCAAGTTTTTTAGCCTAAGTCTAGAAATATGCAAATTACTATCGTACTCTCAAACCGAGAGACCCGCAGCTGCGGGGTTAGTTCCTACGGGTTACATTGGTCTCATGGGAGGTGTTGGTGCCCCCAACAGGGACGTTCGGGGGCTGTTTCGAGTTCTTACCCTCTAACACCATGTTTTTAAGCCTAACTCTAGAAATATACAAATTACCGTCGTATTCTCAAACCGGGTTCCTACGAGTTACATTGGTCCCGTGGGAGGTGTTGGTGCCACCCACGGGGCCGTTCGGGGGCTGTTTCGAGTTTTCACCCTCTAATGCCATGTTTTTAAACCTAAGTCTAGAAATATGCAAATTACCTTCGTATTCTCAAACTGGGAGTCCCACGACTGCGGGGTCACTTCCTACGAGTTACATTGGTCCCGTGGGAGGTGTTGGTGCCACCCACGAGGACGTTCGGGGGCTGTTTCGAGTTCTCACCCTCTAACGCCTTGTTTGTAAGCCATAGTCTAGAAATATGAAAATTACAATCATATTCTCAAACGGGGAGTCCCTCGACTGCGGGGTCAGTTCCTTCGAGGTACATTGGTCCCGTGGGAGGTGTTGGTGCCACCCACGGGGACATTCGGGGGCTGTTTCGAGTTTTCACCCTCTAATGCCATGTTTTTAAGCCTAAGTCTAGAAATATGCAAATTACCTTCGTATTCTCAAATCGGGAGTCCCGCGACTGCTGGGTCAGTTCCTACGAGTTACATTGGTCCCGTGGGAGGTGTTGGTGCCACCCACGGGGACGTTCGGGGGCTGTTTTGAGTTCTCACCCTCTAACGCCTTGTTTTTAAGTCATGGTCTAGAAATATGTAAATTACAATCATATTCTCAAACCGGGAGTATCGCGGCCAGTTCCTACGAGGTACATTGGTCGCGTGGGAGGTATTGGTGCCACCCACGGGGACGTTCGGGGGCCGTTTCGAGTTCTCACCCTCTAACGGCAAGTTTTTAAGATTAAGTCTTGAAATATGCAAATTATTATCGTATTCTCAAACCGAGAGTCCCGCGGTTGCGGGGACAGTTCCTACGCGCTACATTGGTCCCGTGGGAGGTGTTGGTGCCACCCACGGGGCGGTTCAGTGGCTGTTTCAAGTTCTCACCCTCTAACTCCATGCTTTTATGCCTAAGTCTGAAAATATACAAATTACCGTCGTACTCTAAAACCGGGAGACCCGCAGCTGCGGATTCAGTTCCTACGAGATACATTGGTCCCGTGGGAGGTGTTGGTGCCACCCACGGGGACGTTAGAGGGCTGTTTCGAGTTTTCACCCTCTGACGCCTTGTTTTCAAGCTTAACTCCTCATATTTTGAAATTATTGTCGTATTCTCAAACCGGGAGTTGTGTTAACGCGCGGTCAGTTTCTACGTGTTACATTTGTCCCATTAGAGGTGTTTGTGCCTCTCACGGGACCGTACGGGGGTTGTTTCGAGTTTTCACCCTCTAACGCCATGTTTTTAAACCTAAGTTATGATTATGCAAAATTATCCCCTTATTCTCAAATCGGGAGTCCCGTGATTGTGTGGCCTATTCGTACGAGTTACATTGGTTCCGTGCAAGGTGTTGATGCCTCTAACGGGACCGTTTGGTGGATGTTTCGGGTTTCTCCCCTCTAACGCCATGCTTTTAAGCTTAAGTCTACACATTTTCAAATTATCGTCGTATTCCCAAACCGGGAGTCTAAAATATTTTCAACATATTATCTAATAATTATCACGTACTCCTTCTAATTATCCCATACTCCTTCTAACGCACTATCCAACAACAAGCAACAACGAATAATTATCCAACAGCCAAACCAAACAAAACCAATAATTATCCCTTACTCCTTCTATCATCTAAAAGATTTAATAGATAGTGCATATCAATTATATAACTACTTTTGTTAAAGTAAAGCATAGCCATTCCACAAAGTTCAAATTAGACTCACAACACTAAATCGAATAATTAGAAGAATAATTATATAAAGACATGACATTTCGCGGACGAATCTGAATATGCTTAGAGAGAGTACCTAAGGTCCTTTTCGCAGATGGTCTTGCATTTAAACCTGCATTTCCATTGGGATTTTGAAAACAAAAGCATTAAATAAGTAACATTCTTATAAGAAGAAAAAAATAGGAAAGAAAATTATACAAACACTGACTCGTCCTCTAGAACTGACACCAATCTGAGGATACTTCAATATAGTCCAATCAAATACATAGTCAAATTGATAACCTACAAAGTGGGACAAAATCAGATATAAAAGATGAGAATATATAACTACCGAAAGCCTAAATACTCATATAGTACATAAAAAATAAAGATAAAACTCGTTTACTTGCTTTAAAAAACTTATAGTTATACTTTCACGAATAAATAAGTCTCGAACAATACCCGATTAAACCCAAGTCATATCAGCAAAGCGAGAGTGGCTAGTCAGTCTCCCACTTTAATAAATCTAAACCGATAAAATACGCATTTGATATTGCAGGACATGAATTAAAAAATGCAGAACATTGGATATATGCGTATATATGCCCACTTTCAAAATGAATTAGCGAAATTTGACTCTACAAAAATACAGAACATCACTCATCTTTTCGAATAGGCACAATGCTTCAATGATAAGAAATATGTAAGTGAGCAATTTTGAAAACCTTCAAACTTTGAGGTATTTATTCAAACACTCGGGCACTAATTGTAATAAATCATAAAAACAAAAGGTATCATTTGTATAAAACTCGAATTAACCCAACAATACTCAAAACTTTGGCCCCTACCAAAAATCTTGGATCCTCCACTTGACCTTTAGGCTATCATACTTGAGGTTGCATCTGCACTTTGTACGTATATAATCAATCGCAACTTAAAGTTAAAAAATTGAGAAAGATTCTTTATTTCGCAAGAGCCCTCCTAATATTAAAGTGTGAGAGTGTCGTGTTTTAAAATTATAGTGTTAAACAGTAATATTACCAGTTTATATAACTACTAAATTAAAAAACAAAAGAAATTGATAAGTGATCCATCTTCATTTATCATCAACTCAGAAAACGTGGAAAACAGGTCATCAAGTTATAATGAGGTTTTATTCAAGAAAAAAAATAATAAAAACAATTGTCATGAGAGAGTTTATTAAATTAAAAAAAACATCAAATGCTCCAGTTTTAAGCAACAACAAATAAAACTGAAAATAAGAGTTGCAAACATTCTCCCTCAAACAGTATCTAAATCCATGAAATAAAAAAATCAAGTGAAAGCCACTTCAAACTGTATCTAAACCCATCATCAGCCACAAAAAATCAAGTGAAAGCCTCTCTTTTTCACTGACGCCTTCGTTTTAGGGTTGCTGGAGTTGAACAAAACTTATCTAGCCAAATGAGAAGACGCAAATGAGAACTATCTCTGGCGATCGATTTAACCACCACCACCGCCGCCTTTTCTGAGACCCTACAGTCCACCACCGCCTTCGTTAGTTGAACCCCGCTTGACATTTAACCAACTTACCGCCGGCGGTCTCGACCTTTGGTTTGCCAAAAATGAAAGAAATGTTAAGGGGGTTTTTGAGCGTGGCTATTTCATTGGGGGGAAATGAAAGAAATGAAGGCTACTGAAATGCAACATTTTTTTTTAAGATTGAACCTGGTCACGTCTCTCAGCCGTGACCCACCAGCAGATGCACCAATGAAACCAAAAGACCCATCAAACTGCATATGGTCACGGCCCATAGCCGTGACCCACGCCAAGAAATGGTCATGGCCCCAAGCCGTGACCCCTAATGTGTGTGTTTTATGCTTCGTCATGCCTATGGTCCCGGCCCAAGTCCGGGACCAATCCGCGACCAAGCTTGGAGGGAATTTTGGCGCGAGTTTGGCGCTAAGATGGTCACGACCTGGTCACGGCCCAAGTCCGCGACCACTGTGGTCACAGACTTGGTCCATGACCACTTCTAGAGCCTCGATAATTTAGTGTGATAATAAATATGGTCACTCCAAACATTGAGTGAGTCACGGCCCAAGTCCGCGACCAGCTGGTCGCGGACTTGGGCCGTGACCCACTGGGCGTGACCATTCGCAGGATTTGGTGTAGTGGTAACTCACAGGAACTGACCGCATGGTCCCAGGACACCTGATTTGAGAATACGATGATAATTTGAAAATATCTAGACTTAGACTTAAAAACATGTCGTTATAGGGAAAAATCACAAATCCCCCAAACATCCCCGTGAGAGATGCGAACACCTCACACGATACTAATGTAACTTGCTAGAACTGACCTCATGGTCACGGGACCACAAGTTGAGAATAGGATGATAATTTGAAAATATAAACACTTAGGCTTATAGACATGTCATTAGAGGGAAAAAAACCCAAAACACCCCCCAAATGGTCCGGTAAGAGGAGTGAACAGCTCGCACTGGACATTTGTAACTCTCAGGAACTAATCGCATGGTCACGACACCAATGGTTTGAGAAAAGGATGATAATTTGAAAATATCTTGACTTAGGCTTAAAAACATGCTGTTAGAGGGAAAAACCCAAAACACCCCCCAAACGGCCCCGTGAGCAATGCGAACAACTCGCATGGGGCCAATGTAACTCGCAGGAACTAACTGTGTGGTCACGGGCCCCCAAGTTTGAGAATATGATGATAATTTTAAAATATCTACACTTAGGCTTAAAAACATGCGTTAGAGAGAAAAACCCTAAAACACCCCCCAACGGCCCCGTGAGACGAGTGAACTACCACGGGACAAATGTAACTCGCAGGAACTAACCGTATGGTCATGGGACCCTCGGTTAGAGAATACAATGATAATTGGAAGATTTTGACAATTGAAACATGCCGTTAGAGTGTAAAAATCCAAAACACCGCCAAATGGACGCGAAAACCTAGTACGGTACCAATGTAACTCGTTACATTGGTCCCAAGAGAGTTGTTGATGCCTCTCATGGGCCCGTTTGAGGGGTGTTTTGGGTTTTCTCCCTCTAAAAACATGTTTTTAAGCGTAAGTGTATATATTTTTGAATTATCATTCTATAATCAAAGAGAGGGTCCCGTGACCACGCGGACAGTTGCTATGAATTACATTGCTCCTGTGCTAGTTGTTCTCGCCTTTTCCGGGGTCGTTTGGCTGGTGTTCTAGGTTTTCTCCCTCTAACGACATGTTTTCAAGACTAAGTCCATATATTTACAAATTTTCATCTTATTATTAAACTTAGCATCCCGTTACCATGCGGTCGGTTCCGACAAATTACGTTTGTCCTATGCGAGTTGTTCACACCTCTCATGGGGTCGTTTGGGTGGTGTTGTAGGTTTTCACACTCTAACGACATGTTTTTAACCCTATGTGTAGATATTTTTAAATTATCATCATATTCTCAAATTGGGAGTCACATGACCAAGTGGTCAGTTTCTCCGTGTTACATTGGTTACGTGTGAGGTGTTCGTGCCTCTCACGGGGCCGTTTGGGGGTGTTTTGGTGTTTCACCCTCAAAGAACATGTTTTTAAGCTTAAGTCTAGATATATTCAAATTATCATCCTATTCTTAAATCGGGCATCCCGTGACCATGTTATCAGTTCCTGCGAGTTACATAGGTCCCATGCGAGGTGTTCGCGCCCCTTACGGGGCCGTTTGAGGAGTATTTGAGTTTTTTTCCCTCTAACCACATGTTTTTAAACCCAAGTGTAGATTTTTTTCAAATTATCATCCTATTCTAAAAAATTGGGGGTTCCATGACCTTGCAGTTAGTTCTTGCATGTTACATTGGTCCCGAGAGAGTTGTTGATGCCTCTCACGGGCCCGTTTGAGGGGTGTTTTGGGTTTTCTCCCTCTAACAACATGTTTTTAAGCATAAGTGTATAGATTTTAGAATTATCATTCTAATCTCAAAGAGAGGGTACCATGACCACGCGAACAGTTACTGTGAGTTACATTACTCCTGTGCCAGTTGTTCTCGCCTTTCACAAGGTCGTTTGGGTGGTGTCCTAGGTTTTCTCCCTCTAACGACATGTTTTCAAGCCTAAGTCCATATATTTACAAATTCTTGTCTTATTCTTAAACTTAGCATCCCGTTACCACGCGTTCAGTTTTGACAAGTTACGTTTGTCTCATGCGAGTTGTTCAAGCCTCTCATGGGGTCGTTTGGGGTGTTGTTGGAGGTTTTCACCCTCTAACGGCATGTTTTTTAGCCTAATTGTAGATATTTTCAAATAAGCATCCTAATCTCAAAAACCAGGGATCCTGTGACCATGCGATTAGTTCCTACGGGTTATATTGGTCCCGTGCGAGTTGTTGATGCCTCTCACAGGGCCATTTGAGAGGTGTTTTGGGATTTATCCCTTTAATGGCATGTTTTTATGTGTAAGTGTAGAGATTTTGGAATTATCATTGTATTGTAAAATCGGGGGTCTCGTGACCACGCGAACAGTTCCTACGAGTTTCATTGCTCGGGTGTGAGTTGTTCGTATCTCTCAAGTGGTCGTTTGGGTGGTGTTTTTGGTTCTTGCCCTCTAACGGCATGTTTTGAAGCTTAAGTCTAGATATTTTCAAATAATCATCGTATTCTAAAATCGGGGATCCCGTGACCATGCGCTTAGTTCCCGCGAGTTACGTTGGTCCATCCAAGTTGTTCGTGCCTCTCACATGGTCGCTTGGGTGGTGTTTGGGGTTTCTCCCTCTAACTGTCTATTTTTAAGCCCAAGTGTAGTTATTTTCAAATTATCATCGTATTCTCATACTAGGGGACCCATGATCGTGTTGTCAGTTCCTGAAGGTTACATTGGTCTCATAAGAGGTGTTTGCGACTCTCAAGGTTTTAGTTGCAGGGTATTTTGGGTTTTACCCTCTAACGGCATGTTTCTAACCTAAGTCGATGTATTTTAAAATTACCATCCTATTCGCAAATTGGGGGAACCGATACCATGTGGTCAGCTCTTGCTAGTTTCATTGGTACCATCCGAGGTGTTCACGCCTCTCAAGGGGCCGTTTGGGGGTATTTTGGGGTTCTGCTCTCTAACGGCATGTTTTTAGCCTAACTCTAGATATTTTAAAATTATCATCATATTCTCAAATTGGTGGACTCGTGACAATGTCATCAATTCATGCTAGTTACATTGGTATCGTGCGAGTTGTTCGGACCTCTCAGGGGCCGTTTGAGGGGTGTTTTGGGTTTTCGCCCTCTGACAGCATGTATTTAGGCCAAAGTGTATATTTTTCAAATTATCATCCCATTCTCAAAAAGTGGGGGACCCGTGAACATGTGGTCAATTCTTGGGAGTTACATTGGGCTCGTGCCAGTTGTTGATGCCTCCCACGGTGCCGTTTGATGGGTATTTTTATTTTTCGCACTCTAACAGTATGTATTTAAGCCTCGGTATAGAGATTATCAAATTATTGTCATATTCTTATACCGGGGGAGTCCCATGACCACGTGGTCAGTTCCTACAAGTTACGTTGGTCCTATGCGAATGGTTCGCGCCTCTCACGTCATCATTTTGGTGGTGTTTTAGGTTTTGTCCCTCTAACGGCATGTTTTTATGCCTTAGTTTAGATATTTTCAAATTGTCATCGTCTTCTCAAACCAAGGGTTCCATGACCATGCGATTAGTTCCTGCGAGTTATACTGATCTCGTGCGAGGTCTCCATGCCTCCCATGAGCTCATTTGGGGAGTGTTTTGTGTTCTCACCCTCTAACGACATGATTTTAAGCATAAGTGTAGATATTTTTTAATCATCGTCCTATTCTTAAATCGGGCATCCCATGACCACGCTAATAAATCCTGTGAGTTACATTGGACACGTGCTAGGTGTTCGCGCCTCTCGCGGGGCCATTTGGGGGGTGTTTTGGGTTTTTTCCCTCAAACATCATGTATTAAGCCTAAGTCTAGATATTTTCAAATTACCATCCTATTCTCAAATCTGGGTCCCGTGACCATGCGGTTAGTTCCTAGGAGTTACATTGGTCTCACGGGTCCATTTGATATTTATTTAGGGTTTTCAAACTCTAACAACAATTTTTTAAGCCTAAATTTAGATATTTCAAATTATCGTCGTATTCAATAATAACCCGAGGTCTCGTGACTGTGCGATCAGTTCATGTGAGTACACTTGTCCCATGCGATTTGTTGATGGCTCGCACGAGGCCGTTTGAGGGGTGTTTTGGGTTTTCGCCCTTTAACGGAATTTTTTAAGTCTAATTGTAGAGATTTTTGAATTATCATTATATTCTCAAATTGAAGGTCCCATGACCACATAGACAGTTACTACGATTCACATTACTCCTGTGCAAGTTGTTCATGCCTCTCACGGGGTTGTTTGGGTGATGTTTTTGGTTTTTGACCTCTAACGGCATATTTCTAAGCCTAAGTCTAGATATTTTCAAATTATCATCGTGGTTAGTTCTTGCGAGTTACGTTCGTCCCAAGCGAGCTTTTCGCGCCTCTTACACGATCGTTTGGGTGGTGTTTTGGGTTTTCACCCTCTAACGACATGTTTTTAAGCCTAAGTGAAGGTATTTTCAAATTATCACTGTATTCTGAAATCGAGGGTCCCGTGAGCATGGGGTCAGTTCCTCGAGTTACATTGGTCCCGCTCGAGGTGTTCGCGTCTCTCATGGGGCCTTATGTTTTGGATTTTCAACCTCTAATGGTATGTTTTTAAGCTTAAGTCTAGATATTTTCAAATTATCCACCTATTCTCAAGTTGTGGGACCCAAGACCACCTGACCAGTTCCTGCGAGTTACATTGGTACCAGCGAGGTATTCGCGCCTCTCACGGGGCTTCTTATGAATGTTTTGGCTTTTCTTCCTCTAACGGCATGTCTTTGTGGCTAAATCTAGATATTTTCAAATTATCATCATATTTTCAAATCGGGGGTCCTGTGACCACATGATCAGTTCATGCGAGTTGCGTTCGTCCCGTAAAAGGTGTTTGCGTCTCTCACGAGGGTGTTTGGGTGGTTTTTCATTTTTTTCCTATAACGACATGTTTTTAAGCCTAAGTATAAATATTTTCAAATTATCATTATATTCTCGAATAAGGGGTCCTCTGAGTACGAGGTCAGGTCGTACGAGTTATATTAATCCCGTGTGAGGTGTATGCGCCTCTCACGAGGCCGTTTGTGGGGTTCTTGGGATTTTTACCCTCTAATGGCACGTTTTTTAGCCTAAGTCTAGATAATTTTAAATTATCCTCCTATTATCAATTTGGGGGACCCGTGACCACACAGTCAGTTCCTTAGAGTTACATTGGTTCCGTTCAATGTGTTCGCGCCTCTCACGGGGCCATTTGGGGGTGTTTGGGGTTTTCTCCTTCTAAAAGCATATTCTTAAGACTAAGTCTATATATTTCTAAATTATCATCATATTCTCAAATAGGGTGTCTAGTGACCACACGATCATTTCCTTCATGTTACATTTGTCCCGTGAGAGGTGTCCGTGCCTCTAACGAGGATGTTTGGGAGGCATTTTGGGTTTTCTCCCTCATATGTAATATATTTAAACCTAAGTCTAGATATTTCCAAATTATCATTGTATTCTCAAATCGGGCGTCACGTGGCAATGCGGTCAGCTCCTTCGAGTTACATTGGTCCCATGCGAGGTGTTAGGCCTTTCACATGGACAGTTATGGGATGTTTTGGGTTTTTGCGCTCTAACAGCATGTGTGTAAGCCTAAGTGAAGATTTATTTCAATTATCATGGTATTCTCAAACCAGAGGTCTTGTGACCACACAGTCAGTTCTTGGTGTCATGTGAGGTGTTTGTGCCTCTCACGAGGCCGTTTGGGTTTTCTCCCTCGAACGTCATGTTTTTAAGCCTATGTCTCGATATTTTCAATTTATCAACATATTCTAAAATTATGGGTTCCATGATCATGCCGACAGTTCTTGCGAGTCACGTTGGTCAAATGCGAGTTGTTAGTGCCTCTCGAGTGGTCGTTTGGGTGGTGTTTTAGGTTTTCACCCTCTAACGGCATGTTTTGAAGCTTTAGTTTAGATATTTTCAAATTATCGTCATATTCTCAAATCGAGGGTCCCGCGACCACATGGTCAGTTCCTGTGAGTTACGTTGGTCCATGTGAGTTGTTCGCACCTGTCACTGGGTCGTTTGGGTGGTGTTTGGGATTTATCCCTCTGATGGCCTGTTTTTATGCCTAAATGTAGAGATTTTTAAATTATCGTCGTATTCTCAAACCAGGGGACCCATGAACGTGTTGTCAGTTCCTAAAGGTTACATTGGTACAGTGCAAGGTTTTCGCTCCTCTCACTGGTCCATTTGCAGGGTATTTTGGGTTTCACCCTCTAACGGCATGTTCTTAAGCCTAAGTTTATGTATTTTCAAATTATCCTCATATTTGCATATTGGGGGACCCGAGACCATGCGGTCATCTCTTGCGAGCTGCATTGGTACCGTTCAAGGTATTCACGGCTCTCACGGGGCCGTTTGGGGGTGTTTATGTTTTTTGTCCTCTAACGACATGTTTTCAAGCTTAAGTCATGATATTTTCAAATTATCATCATATTCTCAAATCGAGTCACGTGACCATGCGATCAGTTCCTGTGATTTATGTTGATCCCATGAGAGGTGCTTACGCCTCTCACGGGATCATATGGGGATTGTTTTGTGTTATCGCTCTCTAGAGACATGCTTTTAAGCCCAAGTGTAGATATTTTTGAATTATTATCATATGCTCAAACCAAGGGTCCAATGACCATACGGACACATCCTTCGAGTTGCATTAGACCTGTACGATGTGTTCGCGCCTCTCACGGGGCTGCTTGGGTGGTGTTTTGGGTTTTTGTCCTCTAACAGCATGTTTCTAAGCCTGAGTGTAAATATTTTCAAATCATCATCTTATTCTCAAACCAATGGTCCCATGACCACGTGGTCAGTTCCTGCGTGTAACATTGGCCCCGTGCGAGGTGTTCATGCCTCTCACGGGGCCATTTTGGGTTGGTTTGGGTTTTTGCCCACTAATAGAATGTTTTTAAGCCTTAGTTTAGATATATCCAAATTATCATCATATTATCAAATTGGGGGTCCCGTGACCATATGGTTAGTAACTACGAGTTACATTGGTCCTGTGCAAGTTGTTCGCGCCTCACACAGTGCCATTTAGGTGTTATTTTTGATTTTCACCCTCTAACGGCATGTTTACAAGGCTAAGTGTATATATTTTCAAGTTATCATTATATTCTCAAACCAGAGATCTCGTGATCCCGCTATTAATTACAGTGAGTTACATTGGTCCCAAGAGAGGTGCTCGCGCCTCTCACGGGGCCGCTTAGGGCGTGTTTTAGGTTTTTTCACTCTAACGCAGTAAACCAGCAACAATCCAAATAGCAATACACACAATCACAACAAGTAAAGGCAACACAGTATTTACAGGGAGAAACTCCCCAACCCAATATTTTTTACTCACAAAATATAGGGAACCCTTACAAAAACGTCTAGGTAACTCTCTACCCAAATAATCAGGTTACAATGCTTTAAATACAAGGCAATATGCAGTTGACAACCCCAACTGCTGGGTACAAGTGTCTAGAAATAAGGCTGCCTAAGTCTAAATATTTTTATATTATCATCCTATTTTCAAACCGGGGGTGCCGTTACCATGCGGTTAGTTTCTACGAGTTACATTGGTCCCCTACGAGGTGTTAATGCCTCTTATAGTGCCGTTTGGGTGGTGTTTTGTGTTTTTTTCCCTCTAACGACACGTTTTTAATCCTAAGTTTATCTATTATCAAATTATCATCATATTCTCAAACTTTGGGTCCTGTAACCACACAGTCAGCTCCTACGAGAACATTGTTCCCATGCGAGGTGTTTGCGCCTCTCACATGGCTATTTGGGGGGTGTTTTGGGTTATCTCCATCCAACGACATGTTTGTAAGCCTAAATTTACATGATCAGTTCATGTTTGTATTCTTAAAGAAATGTTTGCATTCTCCCTCCAACGACATGTTTATATTCTCAAATCAATGGTTCTATTAGCACGTGATTAGTTCATGCAAATTACATTGGTCCTGTGCAAGGTGTTCGCACCTCTCACAGGGCCATTTGGGGGGTGTTTCATTTTTCCCTCTAACGGCATGTTTTTAACCCTAAGTCTGAATATTTTCAAATTATAACTGTGTTCTCAAATATGGGGCCCACAGGCACAGGGTCAGTTCCTGCTAGTCACATTGGTCCCGTGCGAGGTGTCCGCACCGCTTACGTGTTCGTTTGTAGGGTCTTTTGAGTTTTCACCCTCTAACAACATGTTTTTAAGCATATATCTAGATATTTTCAAATTACCCTCCTATTATCAAATTGGGGGACCCGGGACCATGTGGTTAGTTCTTGCGAGTTAAATTGGTACCGTGCGAGGTGTTTGAGCCTCTCATAGGGCCATTTAGGGGTGTTTTAGGTTTTCATCGTCTAACAAAATGTTTTTAAGCCTAAGTATGTTTTTTTTAAATTACCATCATATGCTCAAATTGGGGGTCCCGTGACCACGTGATTAGTTCATACGAGTTACATTGGTCTCGTGCAAGACGTCCGTGCCTCTCAGGGGGGATGTTTGAGGGATGTTTTGGTTTTTCGCCCTCAAAAAGCATATTATAAAGACTAAGTGTAGATATTTTCTAAGTAAGAGCCTTGTATGAAATGCCCGAGTTAGGTACATTTGTACTTTCCTTGTACACCCTTGCACCGAATACGTAACCATTCAATCCATACTTTTTGTACTCTTGTGCCATGAAGAAGGGTTCAGTGGCTAGACGAGCAACCCTTGATGTCGCATCACCTGTCTTTAAGAGATGAGAATATAGATAAATTAATTAGGTTAGTTGTAAAGTTTGAGTGTAATGTAACGTTATATAACGACCATTTTCATTATAATTACCTCTTGTGACAACCACACCCTAAATTCGTTGTCTTATTGTACCACTATTTTTCATCTTTTTTTGTTCTCACACGCTTTATATTTTTCGCATATTACAAAATTAATCATGTATAAAAAAATCTAAAATATTCTAAGATAATGTAAAACTTAAAATAATTTAAACTTTTTCCATTCTTCGACATCTTCATGTGTGTCAAATAGATAACGAGCTATTTTTTCATGTAGCAAACTCCTTAATTTAACTCGTTTTCCCATCACATGACCACCATCATCAACGACCTCATCAGTGTCATCAACGCTGGTCCAGTCAGGCATATATTCCCTAGTATAGATTGATGACTCCATGGTTATGTATTCCTCAGTAATTAATCCTCTAATGTATCGCGTATTGATGACGTAATCTTTAAAACATTCATCAATCTTTCAAACTAATACATCCACCGATATGTAACTAGAAAGCAAAGAAGTTCCTCACCTCATAGGTGTACTAACAAGTGAACACTTATGTCAAAGAATGCTGGGGGAAAGTACTTCTCCAACACACAAATTGTTTCGGTTACCGCCAATTTTACGGCCTCTATGTATTGTCAATTAACTACCTTCTTACACAAAAGTGATAAGGTAATAATAATTTGCATAATAGCCCTCCGCAAATCCTTGTGCTTGGAGAAACAGTGCTTAAACAATAGAGTAACCAATTGCATGATCACATGACAATCGTGGGACTTACACTTATGTAAATCATGAGTAGCATAATTCACAATCCTTTACAAATTGGACAAAAAATTAGATGGACCGTTCAAATTACAAATTGTGTCTAAAAGCACCTTCCTTTCCCCACTCATTAAAGTAAATGCACCAGGGGGAATTATTGTCCTTCCTCTACTATCTTCTTTCAACCATAGTTGTGGCTTAAGTTTCAATGATTTAAGGTCTTTTCGTTCATTTTCTCCATCCTTCGAATGACGCCCCTTAAGGAAATTGACCACAATATGTTCATAGAGGTTCTTCTCTACATGCATCATATCCAATACATGGCGAACCGGGTTATTCTTCCAATAAGGCAAGTAAAATAAAATTGACCTCCTAGATCATGCCTTTCTTGTCTCAGTTTCATTCCCAGTTAGGGTGTTCTTATTCTTGACATTGTTAAATTTTGGATTCTTACCTGGCATATTAGGGCCACAATTAGAATATTTACTTTCAATTTTTGAACCTAAAAGTTTTCTTGGCGGTAGACTATGTTCATGCCCGCCCGATTCAAAATTGGAACCTTTCTCAAATCTGAAATTATGAGTCAGGGGTAAAAAACTCCTATGGAAATGGTATACATTTTTTGAGCTAGCAGATAGATGAAGAGATTCGATCTCCTCTCCACAAATAGGACACACCAAATAACCATATACTACACAACTGAATAATGTCCCATAAGCTGGAAAATCATGAATTGACCACAAAAACATAACTTTCAACATAAACTCTTCTTTTCGAAAAGAGTCACATGCTTGCACACCATCTTCCCATAACTCATTTAATTCTCCTAGCAAAGGATCCAAGTAGATGTCGATGTCATCAGTGGTGCCTTTGGCCCAGGTATTAGCAAAGACAGCATAAAAAATTCAGGTCTCATAAACTGTGAAGGAGGGAGGTTGAGTGGGTCTAGGATCATTGGGCATACACTCTTATTGGTGCATAGATTTCCAAATGGATTTAAACCATCTATTGATATAGCCAAACGAATGTTTCGATGTTCTCGATCAAAATCGGGATACTCATAATTCATCCTCCTCCAAGCAGTAGAATCAATAGGATGATGCATGAGATTACCCCTACTTTTTCCCTAGCATGCGAAGTTATTGCCTCTGCTATCCATGGTATTGTGATAAATCACTTTAATCTAGGCCCAACCGGAAAATATTGTAACATTTTTGAGGCACTTTTGAGCTTGTGCCTTCCTTGCTAGTAGATTGGACATATCAAGGTTCATCGCATACAAGACAACGATCGAGATTTTCAAACTCCTTTCGATATAATATGCAGTCCTACACATAAGCATGAATCGATTTATACTTCATTCCCAAACCTTTCAAACTGTTCTTCGTAACATGATAGCTATTTGGAAGCGTATTCTCCTTGGGTAGTAAGACCTTCACCTAATTCATAATTCATGTCACGCTATTGCCAGACAAATCGTACTATGTCTTCAAACTGTGCAAACCAACCATGTCATGTATAGTTGTTTGATATTTCTCATAGCTAGAGTATAACGGTTGGGTCACCTTGAAGTTTAAACTTTGGTAGTCATCGTCAAGGTTTATCGTGATAGCTTCATGAACACCTTAACCTTGTACATCATTAATAACTTCATTCTCCATCACTTTATAAACTTCGTATGCATAATCAACTAAATCCTCTAACATATTATGATCTTTGTCGTCCCCTTCTACATATATCCTACTTGTTGAAGGTTGTTGTGAAGGTTGTTCGGGGACAAAAGGGACTTTTAATTCACAGTGAAAACTCCAGAATCGATAAATATCTTGTATACCCCATCTTAACAAATGTAGTTCAATTGTTTTCCACTCAAACACCTTACTATTCTTATACCTAGCACACGAACACGGAAACTCTTCATCAATATGACATCTATTTACGTATTTCACAAATTCATTAGCATCTCTGTGAAACACATTCCCCATTCTATTTGTCTCACCCATCCACTCTTTGTATTTAGGATATCCCATCACAGCTACCACAACTAATCACCTACTAAAGGTAAGAATCGTATATTCCTGGATTAGTATACACTACAAGAATTTGCACCATTAGCAACATACAAATTATGTTGCTAAAGTTAGAAATGTGTTGCTAAAAGGTATTGGCAACATATTTTGCTATGTTGCCAGTTTGTTGCCTATTGTCTGTCAAGGAAACCCTTTAGCAACACAGCAGGCTTATGTTGCTGAAGGTATACTTTTGGCAACACGCAATTGCGTTGCCAAAAGTATTTTATAATTTCTGAAATTTATAATAAAAATATTATTTGTGTTGAAAAAGTCCCTCAATACCAACGAAAATAGTTTTGTTGCCAAAAATTATAGCTTTTGGCAACATAAGAGCTGTGTTGTCAAAAGGCTATACATTTGGCAACACACGTTTTATATTGCCAAAAGCAATATCTTTGACAACACAAGAGTTGTGTTGCCAAAAGGTATAGCGTTTGTCAACACAAGAGCTATGTTGCCAAAAAGGCTATACATTTGGCAACACAGCTTTTGTGTTGCCAAAAGCAATACCTTTGGCAACACTACAGTTGTGTTACGAAAGGTATAGCCTTTTGGCAACATAGCTCTTATGTTGCCAAAAGCTATACCTTGGGCAACATAGCTCTTGTGTTGCCAAAAGTTATCTTTTCGTAACCAAATATGTGTTGCCATATACAAAGTGGTAGATGTAGATGATAACTTTTGGAGACAAAAAATTGTGTCGCCAAAAGTACTATATTTTTATTTATCACCTATTATTTTTTTCGTAATTGGAAGCACTTTTAAACCTGCAATTTTTTCATCAAGCATGCAACCTTATAATCCAAAATAACATTACGCATTTTTCATACAATCATAAGTAATACAATGTTCCACAATTTTCAACCAAATCTCATAAATATGAATTACAAAATAATATTCCATCACAATCCAAGTATAAAGGTACAAAATAAATGCCTCCCAAATAAGAACGTAACAAAAGATGTAAACATGATCTAACCTAATACATTAACACATCAAAATATGTTAAAAAAATCCACGTAAACTAAAATGACGATGACAATATCGCTCCCCTACACTATAAGAAACCTCAGCTCCAAGCCACTACGAACATAATAACTCCTTGCAAAATCCATCATCAACCTGCACAAGATACAAAAATAAATGACTACATGGGTTTGTATAACTTCAAATGCATGTATGTTTGACTTGATCAATTTAAAACACTATTTAATTTTAGAAAATTTCAGCAGAGTTTCCTTTGTTTATTCATGAAATCCAACCTGTTTTAACATTAAAATAAACCCAACAACAACAAAAACCGCAGCTAAACCACCAAAAAATCCCTTCCACCGATTTAACATCTAAAAATAGTATATATAAGCCCGCACGGCCATAGTATCCGAGTAGCTACACACTTGGCTCCTCCGTATCCATTGACTTTTCCATGTGTTGCAAATCCATTTTCATTCTAGAAAAATTACAAAATAAATTATTATCCATCTGACTTCAAAAGATAATAACAATTTATAATATAAAGTAGTGATTGTTGTGTTTTATTGGAGCAATAACAATTTATGCTTAAGTCTAACTTTTTTGCAGATTTATGTCGTACTCTCAAACCGTGAGCACCATGACTACGCGATCGGTTCGTATGAGTTACATTGGTCCTGTGGGAGGTGTTCGTGCCTCTTACAGTATCGTTTTGTGGTTGTTTTATGTTTTCACCCTTTGATGGCATGTTTTTATGCTTAACTCAACTTTTTGCAAATTTAGGTGGTACACTCAAACTGGGAGCGTTGTGACTACGTGGTCGGTTTCTACAAGTTACATTGGTCCCGTTCGACGTGTTCGTGACTCTTACAGGGCTGTTTTGTTACTGTTTTATGTTTTCACCCTTTAATGTCATGTTTTTATGCTTAAGTATAACTTTTTACAAATTTAGGTCTTACACTCAAACCGGGTGTAGCGAGACTACGCGATTGGTTCGCACGAGTTACACTGGTCTCGTGTGAGTGTTCGTGACTCTTTCAGGACCGTTATGTGGCTGTTTTATGCTTTCACCCTTTGAAGGCATGTTTTTATGCTTAAGTCTATCTTTTTCCAAATTTAAGTCGTACACTCAAATCGGGAGTCACATGACTAGGCGATGAATTCCTACAAGTTACATTGATCCCGTTCTCATATATTAATGCAGCCTTATACTAAATCTTAATTAAAGCACATGTAAACAATTTAGGACAAAATACAATTAGTTAAATTCTTATACTAAAGCTTTGACAAAACTGGACAAAAGACAATAATGTCAGTATCGCAACTATGTATGAAAAAAATATATTCTATTGTAGGTACTTACTTACCTTTCAATGAAACTTCATCCAAATGTCTTATCTTCCAACAATTGTCGAATTACCCGTGCCTACACCATGGCTCAAACTACATCCACCTCAAACACCACTTAAAAAATCCAATGAATTTCTGTTAGTATGAAAAGTATTTCTATGGGGGAGGGACTCAGATTGCATCACTACATTTTAAAAGTTGTATGCAAATTTAAAAATTGATTGTAGTAGTGGCATTTCTTGTAAAATATAGTGATTGTTATATTCATTGCAGTATCATGCTTTTTATTCCATAAAGCATTACAAAAAATGTATGTGTGTGCATTACAACCTTGGTGTTTCCATAAAGAGCAAGCTGGGATTCAAAGTTTGAATCAATACTTAAATTTTTGAAAGAAAATGAAAAAATTGGATTGACTGTTAGGGTTTGAAAGTAAATAATAGTAAGTTGCAAACTAAAAATTGCCAAAGAAAACAAAGATGAACATGTATACTAAGATAATTTGAGCTACTATATGCACTCTACTATGAATTTTATATACACAGTTAAAAGTACTACTTACTGAATCCTGGAGCTAGAAATGGATCTTTCGATCCAGATGCTTGATGAACTTCGTCGGAGTGAGAAAATTAGGTCGATCTATCCTTTTACCGTTAGGTCCATCTTATCTTTGAAAAATTCCGGTCCACGTGTTTTCCCAGCCGATGAGGATTCAACTCATCCCACTACATTCAGTTGCAACCACGATCATCCACACAGTTAGATAGCAAGACCACGACTATCATAACTCCCATAATAGTTATCTAGAAACTGCTGTATTAACAGTTCGCATTACCACGTACCAATTTGTATTACCACATAATAAGTCAATACATATTTGTATTACCACGTCCGTCGGTTTTACCACGTTCACCTCAAGTCAGTTATTGGATAGGAAGTTATACTTTCTTACTAATGAGAAATACAAATCCTGCTTATTAAGTTGTACTATCTTAATACTATCTATATTAAATTTCAAAACTCTTGTGGAGAGAAAAGTCAAGTTTGTTAGTTTGGGGTGCAAAAGCAAAAAAACAACATACACAAATCCAAAAGGATTCTCTCTCAAAGAAGATACTCCCTTGTATACAATTTTCCAATTATCAACATACTCCAAAATTATGTTAAGCAAACGAATTGAACTCGAGCCCGTTTGATAAATCAAGCTCGATTAGAACTCAGATCATTTAGCATGAAAAACTTGATTTTAAAACTAATTCACAAATAAAAAACTTTTTACATGAAGCATGGGAAATGGCACCATCTAATCCCAAAGTCCGTCTACCAAACTCTCTATAGCAATAATTTTGAAATAAAATGTCAGGCCAAACCTTAATAGAGTAGGGACACTCAAAAGTAATTAAGATGATAAGGCAGAGTAAAGACTGCCACGAGATTTTATAACAGATTTTAAAACTAAAGAAAGTGAAAACTATAACTGTAATTATTATTAAGTTTTAGTTTCAAGGAAGGAAATTGTATTGCACACCCCAAGTTAATTATGGGGTGGGACTTCACCTTGGGACCGACTCTCATTCACATGTTTTCCTATATTCATGTGAACATATTTGTATTTCGGTTAATCTAAAACATGTAAGAGCTGAGGAAAATAAAACATGCACCATATTTATGAGTCCAGAAATAAGGTCCAAATCACCTAACACCTCTAAAGGGACCAATATGCCAAGCTGTTTAAGCCTCATGCTTGATTGTTTGAAAAGTAGATTATCGAATAACAAAAAAGTGTTTAAACAAAACAAAATTGAAGATTCTTTCAAGTCCCATTTTACAAGTGTTTAGTGTAACAAGTCCCATTTATTCTTTCCACTTAATAAGCCTATTAGTGCCAACTCATAAAATATGATGAAAATTCATCGTAGCAGATCAGTTGTAAACTTCTGGCCCAATAATTAGTTTTCATAACTTAAACAACTATAACTTCATATCTGCAAATCCATCTTTTGCAAAATTGGTATTTTTAAAACCTACTCATCGAGAAGTAATAAAAATAATCCATTTTCATTATGACATTCTAGAAAAATGACGTGTTAACTTCTCTTGATGATAGTTTACTTATTTACTACATATTAAAAGCATGGTAAAAGTTTTGGGTAAAATTTTAATTTGTAAGATATACATATAGTTATTGACATATACTAAAGAGAAAATTTTACGAACACATACTTCATTAAATAATCCCAAATCAGATGTCATGTTAGTAAAACTTATTAAGAAAGTATATATTTACAATGACATTAGCAACATAACTTGTAGAGTGGAACAAACATAGTTATTAATATACTAGTATAGCAAACAGTATCTCACACTGTTAACTAGTAGTTGGAAAAGGCATACCAAACACACCAAAAGAATTTTTCACATAAATATAATCTAATAGATGAGTGTGATTGAGTACTATGAAATATATACCTCATACAATATATTTGAGTATGCAACCTTAGAAAATATGTA
The DNA here is from genome assembly GCA_949130495.1 of Sambucus nigra. Taxonomy (NCBI): domain Eukaryota; kingdom Viridiplantae; phylum Streptophyta; class Magnoliopsida; order Dipsacales; family Adoxaceae; genus Sambucus; species Sambucus nigra. The sequence continues at coordinate 95,736,035 of OX422211.1, forward strand.
CTCTCATAAAAGCCCCAAAATTATTAGAAGCAAGAGGGCACCGCAAGCATATGGGACTTTACGTAGTGTTGCATGATAGATGATGAAGCTAAAAGCACAGTATGTATGACCTAGCAATCACTCTAACCAAGTCGAGAACGGAGAGTTGCAACCACAAACCAAATAAGGTGCAGGAAATAGAGTGCTGAAAGGTGGAGCAACACTAATTATTTTGTAAAAATGAAGAAAATAACTAAATTCAGAAGGTCATGGCCTTGTGCTAGGACGTGTAACAACCAGTGATGGTCTTTAAAGTAGTAGCACATCATCTCAATTTATGGGAAATAAAATAATATGCTACACGAGTGGTGAGGTTTCCATGAGATCTAATGGCTAAATAAGAGGATAAGGCAGAGTAAAGACCATTTCCAGCAGGACTCCAAACTAGTTTGTCTTCTAACTCAAGGCAGATAACTGGAAGAGGGGTATTATTACTTACCATAAACGAATCAGTACCTGCTGAGAAAATTAATACCTATGTTGGTAATGCTCATATAATTAGTTCTTCATTGGCTCATAACTTAACCCTACAACTTATATATATGTCACCCCTCAAATTTAATGTAACAGAGAAGTCACCCATTGCCTAAAGTCATAAATAAAATATAAATTAATGAAATTCTCAAAAGAAAAGGTTTAAAACAATGAAGGTAACTAAAGATATATACATACTGGCTAATGGTGCACACGCGATGCGAGGGTATCACATAAATCTTGTAATGCATATGCAATACATATGCACATTAAACTTATATAAATGTGAAGATAAAGACAGATTAAGAGTGCTGGTAATATATGATCAGTAGGTACTAATAGTTTAATTCTGAGCAGGTACTGATCAATTAAAAACTTCTCTGTACTATATGCGCACGCAATACACGTTAAACTTACAAACATTGAAATATAAATAAAGATAAAGACAATTTAAGAGTGTTGGTAATATATAATCTTATTTTGTAATTTCCCCCCAAAAGGCAAAGATCTTACTGGTAAAAACTCATTAGAATTGTTTCTTATAAATTTAGAAACAAACTTCATAACAAATTTTAACGGATCATTTCTTACCCTTTCCCCATAATTTGTTACTTATTTATTGGACCCTAAGCGCCTAATAAGATAAATATAGGATCCCATACAATAGATAACAAATATAATCTAAAATACAATTATCTTATTAATCTCTAAAATATAACTCAAACGAAATCATGTATACATACCTGTCCAGAAAGAGAATATATACATATAAAGAAGTTTCATAGTGCAAGTAAACATCTTAACAAAAGGGCTAAACCACTCTACTGTAATGCGCAAGTAGATGAGGTTCAAGAAACCTAGATGAAATTTTAAAGATACCCTTCCCAAATAATAGCATGTGGATGGTTTTTAAGTTATACACTTCTATTTATGGCATAATAAACTTAACATATCAATTAAATTAGATTGTCTATTATTTAGCAGGTGATCAATAATGTTAAAGACACTATCTCTGAAATGAAGTTTAAAGTTTGTGGGGATGAAGACAGTTTGAATGATTCATTATATAACTGTGTATCATTCATCTTATGCTTATGATAACAAAAATGTATCTTTTGTATGTAATATTTCTATCGGATTTGAAAAGTTTCTCTTTTAGCATTTATTTCTAACATCATTATGGGAAGAAGGATACTTTTATAAGAATTTAGCATTGTAATTGGTTCATTGCATTTCAAATAAGGGTAAAAGTTTGGACTTCTATTCTACACTGTGTTATTGATTTCTTATTTTTTAATTAATGGAGTATCTATGATGATGTTATGCATTGCAATCAAAAAGTATGCATTCGAAGCAGGGGAAATGATTTCCTCCATTTCTCCCATCTTTTCTAAGTATATTCAAAGAGTACGCCATGGAAGTAGCAATATTGTAGTTGAAAAATTGCCCAGTATGGGAATGTTTAAGAAGTTCATAGGTGATTTGTATCATCTCAGAGTTAGAGTAAAAGTTCGAAGTCAGTGATCTCTACATGAGTGTTTATAAATACTTGTCTCATTTTGATAAATTAATTTAATAATATCTTTAAGTTGATGTACTTACAAAAAAATTTGGCGAATCCAATCAACCCTCGTGATTATTATCATTCATTAGTATTACCTCCAACATCCCCTCACCACTGCCGCCTACCAGGACTGGCTAGGCCTGCTCTCTGAATTTTTTTCCTGTTGTAATGGGTTATTTAATTTTTAACTGTATGTGAATGACATTTCACTGACAGGATTAGGGAGGGGGCGTGTGAATGAGGGAAAATTGGTTCAACTACTCAGTAAAGCTTCATATCACACGTTGGTTAGTAAGTTCCACGCATTAATTTTTTTTTAAAAATATTTCTTGATTTAACCTTCAATAACAAGGCCCCGGGCCTTGTTTCTTCGAAGGGACACAAGAATAAGTTGGAAGTATAAACAAGGTTGAAAGGGATCTGCATATGAAAGAAGCGTCTTCACTTTTGCCTCCAGTTATGTTGCTGTCAGAAAGAGGAAATACATGAGAAGAGAAAGAAAAAGTAAAAGAAGCACATTCTGAAGATCCAACATTATGTGCTCATTTGTTTGCCATTCACTCATCTGATACAAATTATGGCTACTTTTTTCCCTTGCATTAGTGTTAAGTACTTGGTGTACTTCTGTGTGTATATATATATATATATATACACTAGGGTATGCCCGTCCCTGAAGGCACGATGACAATTTTCCAAAGTATCAGTCGTGGTCAAGTCATAAATATATTACATTATAGTATCAACCGTTGTCAATTTTCTTGAAGGTGTGACGAATAATTCCAACATATTGAATCAACTGCATTTATTTGTAAAATAGTTTATATTATAATAATAATAAAATATACACTATTTTAAAAAATTGGGCAAAATATCATTTATTTATAGGACAATCCACCTATTTTTAGGACTAAAAAAACCTAAAAACACCACTAAAAAAAAACCTAAAAGTCCATTCGGAGCATCATATAAACAAATCATCAATTAAAAATTGTTTATGAAAAATCTCATATACACTATTTCTGAATAATCGATCTATCAACCCATTTGTGGCGTAGTTGTTGTCTTCCTTTTCAACGCTTCCGCCACATTCACATGTCTTCCTTCAACCCTAACTCTTGCCATAAGAAAGATTAAGCTTAAATTACTACATTATAAGAATTAGATACTAGTTTCACATTGATAAACAAAAAGAATGATTGCAAGCACAAACTAACTCATGCGATAACAAAACTCATTACTTATAAGTGACAGATTCGTACTAAATCTGAAGCGAGACCTCTTATTTCAGAGTGTTTTGGAATTAAAATCTCAAGTATCTTTAAAAGGAACACAATTTCATAGTATCAACATACGATATGTAGTAAGGAACATAATTTTAATTGTACGTGAATCACAAAGAGAGAATTAATTAAACATCCAAACAAAATAGTTACAAAACAGTAGTAAACCGTGAATATGTGTGACGTCTCTTGGAAATACCCCAACTCAATTCATGAGATCAGTGACCTCTCTTAGCAAATTCCATTCTGAAGCTCGACCCTGCAAGAGATCTGTGAAAATGAAAAAAATTGAACATTAGTAACGTAATCGACCATTAAACATTGGCAATACATCATGGGTTCAATTATGGAACTCTATATCACGTGTCACTCTTTAAGAGGTATGCCCAATTCATCATACAATAGTTCTAGCAGTTATGAACTGCTATAATAGGTATGCTTTCTAGTAGTTATGAACAGTTATAATAATTCTAGCAGGGAAAAAACATAAGAGGTATGCCCAATTCTTATCCCGATAGAGCAAAGAAAACTGAAATCCTCATAGCTAGATCGGGTAAGAAAGTCCCTAAACACCAATATAGAAAGATTTTTGTAAATTCTGAACTTGATGAACAATTTTATAATCCATTGCGAATTAGCTTGTTCATTATTTATGTTGGTTGATCTTGTCAATTTTGGTTTCGCTTAAAAAACTGGCCAACCTTTAGTTCACGGACTTGGGGTCGAGTTTGAATCCCATCACCATGGTGTGTCAAGTCTTGACATTCATAATCAAAATTAGTATATCATGTATTACTAACTGTGAGTTGTGATAAAGTCAAAATTATCTCACTGATTGTATTAAAGTTCCCCAACATCAGTGCAACAAATGAAAACAATCCCGTTCGATTTCCACCATAACTTCAATTATTATGGTTTCTAAAGATGGAATGTATTTTGATGGGAGGTGTACCCACATCAAAATTCATCAAATAGTTGGAACACACTATAGAAACCATCAATAATAAAAAAAATCTTGGTATGCAAACTACCATATATAATATATCCAGGTAAAGCATACATTATTGTAGACATATATATAATGAAGGGAAAAAATATATATTGTATAATTATCTACATGCCTTAGTTTTATTGTCTATTTTGAAGTGTTTAATAAGAATGCCCGGCTTTATACTATTTATTACATCTCAATGCAATGTTGATAAAGAAGTTACAGTTAATTTAACATATGTTATAAGAGAGTAATGTTGTGAGGATTCTACTAAATGATTCACAAAACCTTGAAAAACAATATACCTTAGTTTTCTTATTTGTTTTGAACTATTTAATATAATTGCATGACTTTCTACTGGTTGTTACATCTTAATGCAATGTTGATAAATTCTGGTCCACGTGTTTTCCCAGCCGACGAGGATTCAACCCATCCCACTACATTCTGTTGCAGCCACAATCATCCACACAGTTAGATAGCAAGCCCACGACTATCATAACTCCCATAACAGTTATCTAGCAACTGGTGTATTAACTGCTTGCATTACCACGTACCAATTTGTATTACCACATAATAAGTCAGTATATATTTGTATTACCACGTCGGTTGGTTTTACCACGTTCACCTCAAGTCAGTTATTGGATAGGAAGTTATATTGTCTTACTAATGAGAAATACAAATCATGCCTTTTAAGTTGTACTATCTTAATATTCTCTATATTATATTTTAATACTCTTGTGGAGAGAAAAGTCAAGGTTTGTTAGTTTAAAAAACATACACAATTCCTAAGGGCCTGTTTGGTTGTCCCCAAAATTGTAAATTAGCTCATTTAAAATTAACTCATTCATGAATTGTCTTATTATTAGTGTTTGGTTACAAGAATGAACAAATTCAAAAATGAACCAATTCATGTTGATTCACAAAAACTTAAATTAGTTCATTTCACCAAAAGTTTGAAATTGCACAATTTATAATTACAACATGAATCTTAAATGCACCACTCCCATAGAGTACCTCTCACCATACTACTCTCTCTCTCTCTATACACACACACACACACACACACACACACACACACACATCAAAAGTAAATAACTCCATTTTTCTTTTCCAAACACACCACAAATTAGATTTAAACCCATTTAAAATTAATACATCGACAATCTATTCATTTCAAATTGATCAATTTATAAAATTAAATAATTTACGCAACCAAACGGACCCTAAGGGATTCTCTCTCAAAGAAGATACTCCCTTGTATACGATATTCCAATTATCAACATACTCAAAAATTATGTTAAGCAAACGAATTGAACTTGAGCCCATTTGAAAAATCAAGCTCTATTAGGCTCTATTTGAACTCGGGTCATTTAGCATGAAAAACTTGATTTTAAAACTAATTCACAAATGAAAAACTTATTACATGAAGCATGGTAAATGGCACCATCTAGTTCCAAAGTCCATCTACTAATCTCTCTATAACAATAATTTTGAAAGATAATGTCAGGCCAAACCTTAATAGAGTAGGGACACTCAAAAGTAATTGAGATGATAAGGCAGAGTAAAGACTGCCACTAGATTTTAGAACAAATTTTAAAACTAAAGATAGTGAAAAACTGTAACTGTAATTATTATTAAGTTTTAGTTTCAAGGAAGGAAATTGTATTGCACACCCTAAGTTAATTATGCGGTGGGACTTTAGCTTGGGACCAACTCTCATTTACCTATTTTCCTATATACATGTGAATATATTTGTATTTAGGTTAATCTTAAACATGTAAGAGCAGAGGAAAATAGAACATGCACCATATTTATGTGTCCAGAAATAAGGTCCAAATTTCCTGACACCTCTAAAGGGATCAATATGCCAAGATGTTTAAGCCTCAAGCTTGATTGTTTGAAAACTAGATTATCGAATAACAAACAATTGTTTAAACAAAACAAAATTGAAGATTCTTTCAAGTCCCATTTTACAAGTGTTTAGTGTAACAAGTCCCATTTCTTCTTTCCACTTAATAAGCCTTATTAGTGCCAACTCATAAAATAGGATGAAAATTCATTGTGGCAGATCAGTTGTAAACTTCTGGCATAGTAATTTGTTTTCATAACTTAAACAACTATAACTTCATATCTGCAAATCCATCTTCTGCAAAATTGGTAATTTTAAAACCAACTCATCGAGAAGTAATAAAAATAATCCATATTCATTATGACATTCTAGAAAAATGACGTGTTAACTTCTCTTGATGATAGTTTACATATTTACTACATATTAAAAGCAGGGCAAAAGTTTTGGGTAAAATTTTAATTTGTAAGATATACATATAGTTATAGATATATACTAAACAGAAAATTTTATGAACATATACTTCATTAAATAATCCCAAATCAGAAGTCATGTTAGTAAAACTTACTAACAAAGTATATATTTACTATGACATTAGCAACATAACTTGTAGAGTGGAGCAAACATAGTAATCAATATATTAGTATAGCAAATACTATCTCACACTGGTAACTAGTAGTTGGAAAAGGTATACCAAACACACCAAAAGAATTTTTCCCATAAATATAATCTAATAGATGAGTGTGATTGAGTACTATGAAATATATACCTCATACACTATATTTGAGTATGCAACCTTAGAGAATATGGTACTCTCATAAAAGCTTAAAAATTATTAGAATCAAGAGGGCATCGCAACCATATGGGACCTTACGTAGTGTTGCACAATAGATGATGAAGGTAAAAGCACAATATGTATGATCTAGCAATAACTCTAACCAAGTCAAAGATCTTACTCGTTAAAAACTCATTAGAATTGTTTCTTATAAATATAGAAACCAACTTCATAACAGATTTCAACGGATCATTTTTTACCCTTTCCCCATAATTTGTTACTTATTTATTGGACCTTACGCTCCTAATAAGATAAATATAGGGTCCCATACAATAGATAACAAATATAATCTAAAATACAATTGTCTTATTATTCTCTCAAATATAACTCAAACGAAATCATGTATACATATTTGTCCCGAAAGAGAATATATACATATAAAGAAGTTTCATAGTGCATGTAAACATCTTCACAAAAGGGCCAAACCACTCTACTGTAATGCGTAAGTAGAAGAGCTTCAGGAAACCTAAGTGAAATTTCAAAGATACCCTTCCCAAATAATAGCACGTGGATGGTTTCTCAAGTTATAGACTTCAATTTATGACATAATAAACTTTACATATCAATTAAATTAGATTGTCTATTATTTAGCAAGTGGTCAATAATGTTAAAGACATTATCTCTGAAATGAAGTTTAAAGTTTGTGGGGATGAAGACAGTTTGAATGATACATTATATAACTGTGTATCATTCATCTTATGTTTATGATAACAAAAATGTATCTTTTGTATGAAATATTGCTATCGGATTTGAAAGGTTTCTCTTTTAGCATTTATTTATAACATCATTACTGAAAGAAGGATACTTTTATAAGAATTTAGCATTGTAATTGGTTCATTGCATTTCAAATAAGGGTAAAGGTCTGGACTTCTATTCTTCCCTGTCTTATTGATTTCTTATTTTTTTATTAATGGAGTATCTATGATGATGTTATGCATTGCAATAAAAAGTATGCATTCAAAGCAGGGAAAATGATTTCCTCAATTTCTCCCTTCTTTTCTAAGTATATTAAAATAGTATATTCAAAGAGTACGCCATGGAAGTAGCTGTATTGTTGTTGAAAAATTGCCCAGTATGGGGAAGTTTAAGAAGTTCATAGGTGATTTGTGTAATCTTAGAGTTAGAGTAAAAGTTCGAAGTCAGTGATCTGCACTTGAGTGTTTATAAATACATGTCTCATTTTGATAAATTAATTTAATAATATCTTTAAGTTGATGTACTTACAAAAAAAATTTGACGAATCCAATCAGGCCTCATGATAAATATCATTCATTCATATTACCTCCAACATCCACTCACCACTACTGCCTACCAGGATTAGTTAGGCCTTCCCTCTTTATTTTTTCCCTGTTGTAATGGGTTATTTAATTTATAACTGGATGTGAACGGAATTTCACTGACATGATTAGGGAGGGGGCGTGTGAATGAGGGAAAATTGGCTCAACTACTCAATAAACCTTCATATCACACGTTGGTTAGTAAGTTCCACGCATTAATTTTTTTTTAAAACTATTTCTTGATTTAACCTTGAATAACAACAAGGTCCCGGGCCTTGTTTCTTCGAAGGGACCTAAGAATAAGTTGGAAGTATAAACAAGGTTGAAAGGGATCTGGATATGAAAGAAGTGTCTTCACTTTTGCCACCAGTTATGTTGCTGTTAGAAAGAGGAAATACATGAGAAGAGAAAGAAAAAGTAAAAAAAGAACATTCTGAAGATCCAACAGTATGTGCTCATTTATTTGCCATCCACTCATCTGATACAAATTCTAGCTACTTTTTTCCCTTGCATTAGTGTTAAGTACTTGGTGTACTTCTCTATGTGTGTGTGTGTATATATATATATATACACTAGGGTATGCCCGCGCCTAAAGGCACGATGACAATTTTCCAATGTATCAGTCATGGTCAAGTCATAAATATATTATATTATAGTATCAATCATTGTCAATTTTCTTGAAGGTGTGACGAATACTTCCAACATATTGAATCCACTGAATTTTTTTGTAAAATAGTTTATATTATTATAATAATAAAATATACACTATTTAAAACAATTGGGCAAAATATCCTTCGTTTATAGGACAATCCACCTATTTTTAGGACTAAAAATACCTAACAACACCACTAACAGTCCATCCAGAGCATCATATAAACAAATCATCAATTAAAAATTGTTTATGAAAAATCTCATATACACTATTTATGAATAATCGATCTATCAACCCATTTGTGGCGTAGTTGTTGTCTTCTTTTTCAACGCTTCCGCCACATTCACATGTCTTCCTTCAACCCTAACTCTTGCCATAAGAAAGATTAAGCTTAAATTACTACATTATAAGAATTAGATACTAGTTTCACATTGATAAACAAAAAGAATGATTGCAAGCACAAACTAACTCATGCGATAACAAAACTCGTTACGTATAATTTCTAGTCAATCATATAGAAATTAGTGTACACAGTTTTAAGTAACATAAAATATTTATCCGATAACTACAAAAATCTGAGTTGAAATATATATGAAATACTCAAGCGAACTCAACTCAAAGACAACCACCAAAAGATGATCAATCTCAAAAATTGAATAAAAGTAATATAGCTGAATCCCATCTGCTAACATAAAACAGATCTTGAGATCTACCGATAATTTTAAACTTGACATCAAATACCATATGGAGCAGTGGTAGCTCACTCTGAAAAAATCCATCCACTCATCTTCGCAATTTTACAGTGGTAGCTCACTTGCTACCACGAAAAAGAATTAAAAAAACTGAATTGATATAATAAGTGAAGAGCAGACCTATGAATATGCCATAATAGAACGGACCAATGAATATGCTCACTTACAATTCTATTACAGTGGTAGCTCACTTAAGAATGATCATTAACATATGTTGCATAAACTGGAGAGTCGACCTATAAACATGCCACAATAAGTGACAGATTCGTACCGAATCTAAAGCGAGACCTCTTATTTGCGAGTGTTCTGAAATTAAAATCTCAAGTATCTTTAAAAGGAACACAATTTCATAGTATCAACATAACATATGTAGTGAGGAACACAATTTTAATTGTATGTGAATCACAAAGAGAGAATTAATTAAACATCCAAACAAAATAGCTACAAAATAGTAGCAAACCTTGAATATGAGTGAACTCTCTTGGAAATACCCCAACTCAATTCATGAGATCAGTGACCTCTCTTAGCAAATCCCATTCCGAAGCTCGACCCTGCAAGAGATCTGTGAAAATGAAAAAAAATTGCACATTAGTAACATAATCAACCATTAAAAATCGGCAATACATCACGGGTTCAATTATGGAACTCTATATCACGTGTCACTCTTTAAGAGGTATGCCCAATTCATTATACAATAGTTCTAGCAGTTATGAACTGCTATAATAGCTATGCTTTCTAGTAGTTATGAACAGTTATAATAATTCTAGCAGGGAAAAAACATAAGAGGTATGCCCAATTCTTATCCCGATAGAGCAAAGAAAACGGAAATCCTCATAGCTAGATCGGGTAAGAAAGTCCCTAAACACCAATATAGAAAGATTTTCGTAAATTCTGAACTTGATGAACAATCTTATAATCCATTGAGAATTAGCTTGTTCATTATTTATGTTGGTTGATCTTGTCAATTTTGGTTTCTCGTAAAAAACTGGCCAACCTTTAGTTCACGGACTTGGGGTCGAGTTTGAGTCCCATCACCATGGTGTGTCCAGTCTTGACATTAATAATCAAAATTAGTATATCATGTATTACTAACTGTGAGTAGTGATAAAGTCAAAATTATCTCACCGATTGTACTAAAGTTCCCCAACATCAGTGCAACAAATGAAAACAATCCCGTTCGATTTCCACCATAACTTTAATTTATGTTTCCTTCCCTATATTCCTGATTTAGCCTATCCTGTATCAATTTGGGAAGAATTTCATCATGGAAAAGTCTTATCTTTGTGAAATTTGATTCGAATTTCTTGTTAATCATGGAACAGTCTATCTTTGTGAATCATGGAACCGTCTATCTTTCCCACTAAATGTTATATTTCTCCATCTTCTTGATCTACCAATAACTAAGCATGAGCAGCAACAACACTGAGAGCTGTTGCACTGAGACCTGTATTTCAAAGCTCCTGCCCCTATTTTTCCCACTTTAGAAACAAAAAAAATAGAATTTGTTTAGTAGACCCGATAGGTTGTGAGACCAAAAGCAAGGAACTGAAAATTAAGAACACGGTAAGTCCCCCAACTGAAGCTGCAATAAACCATTTTTCATTACTCTGTTGAAAACAATCCAAATCGTACATTTTAACAACACACTACTACACATTATGGGAGATGAATAAAATACAAATCTAGTTCAAGAAAATGCATGTATCCACAAAAATTAGAGGGGGAAAAAAGAAAAATAAAACTAAATATGAGGACTTCTGTTCTGCTAAACTACAAGAGAATGAAAAAAGACATACGTTATCTCCCTATAAACGCAAAGCTCCTAATTACCGCAAACCTTATTACTACAAATCATAAAAAGAATTACTGCCTAAGCTATAGTTTTGACCTGGATTGATTGGAATATAGCTGAGGCTGCACATGTTGGAGTAATATCTGAAACCACCAAAACTGTATCTCCCTATTTCATCATTCCCTTTGTTTTTATAAGATCAATGGTTTTAGCGACGTTAGCTTCCATGTCATTTGATAAACAAATAAGGAGGCGTATAACTCCCCACTACAAATTGAGGGCCATTCGAGTGCTTTCATCGTTCGTGAATGCAAAGATGGGAGAATTTGGGCGGTTGCGCGAGAGGAGTGAAGCCATATGTCCATGCTTAGTTTAAACGAAAATAGCATCCACACCGAGGCTGTTGGCCATTTCGGCTGCATAATTTCAGTTCTGCTCATCAATTTTGTCAGGCAAAGACACTCGTAGTGTGCTCTACTGGAGAAAACTTTATTGGTTCTCCTCACGACTCCATAGCTCCATTCTGCTGCAATAAATTTATTGGCCTTTGTTAGAGTCTTGATAGCCATTGGGGGTTGCCTATAAAAACAAAGAATCCACATTGATGAATTATCAGTTATTGGGGGTTTAAATTAAATAATTTAAATCTATTGACCTTCAATTAAAGAATCCACATTGATGAATTATCAGTCTTGATAGCCAAGGTCAACAAATAATTTATTGACCTTCAATTATTATGGTTTCTAAAGATGGAATGTATTTTGATGGGAGGTGTACACACATCAAAATTCATCAAATAGTTGGTACAGACTATAGAAACCATCATTAATAAAAAAAATCTTGGTATGGAAACTACCATATATAATGTATCCAGGTAAAGCGTACATTATTGTAGACATATATATAATGAAGGGAAAAAGTATAGATTGTATAATTATCTACATGGCTTAGTTTTATTGTGTATTTTGAAGTGTTTAATAATAATGCCTGACTTTATACTATTTATTACATCTCAATGCAATGTTGATAAAGAAGGTACAGTTAATTTAACAGATGTTATAAGAGAGTAATGTTGTGAAGATTCTACTAAATAATTCACAAAACCTTGAAAAACAATATACCTTAGTTTTCTTGTTTGTTTCGAACTATTTAATATCATTGCCTGACTTTCTAATGGTTGTTACATCTTAATGCAATGTTGATAAATTCTGGTCCACGTGTTTTCCCAGTCGATGCGGATTCAACTCATCCCACTACATTCAGTTGCAACCACAATCAACCACACAGTTAGATAGCAAGCCCACGACTATCATAACTCCCATAACAGTTATCTAGCAACTGCTGTATTAACTGTTTCCATTACCATGTACCAATTTGTATTACCACATAATAAGTCAGTACATATTTGTAATACCACGTCGGTTGGTTTTACCACGTTCACCTCAAGTCAGTTATTGGACAGGAAGTTATACTGTCTTAATAATGAGAAATACAAATCCTGCTTTTCAAGATGTATTATCTTAATACTCTCTATATTATATTTCAATACTCTTCTGGAGGGAAAAGTCAAGGTTTGTTAGTTTGGGGTGCAAAAGAATAAAAAAAAATACACAAATCCTAAAGGATTCTCTCTCAAAGAAGATACTCCCTTGTAAACGATATTCCAATTATCAACACACTCCAAAATTATGTTAAGCAAACGAATTGAACTCGAGCCTGTTTGAAAAATCAAGCTCGATTAGGCTCGATTTGAACTCGGGTCATTTAGCATGAAAAACTTTATTTTAAAACTAATTCACAAATGAAAAACTTGTTACATAAAGCATGGGAAATTGCACCATCTAGTTCCAAAGTCCATCTACCAATCTCTCTAAAGCAATAATTTTGAAACAAAATGTCAGGCCAAACCTTAATAGAGTAGGTACACTCAAAAGTAATTGAGATGATAAGGAGGAGTAAAGACTGCCACGAGATTTTATAACTGATTTTAAAAGTAAAGAATGTGAAAAACTGTAACTGTAATTATTATTAAGTTTTAGTTTCAAGGTAGGAAATTGTATTGCACACCCTAAGTTAATTATGCGGTGGGACTTCGACTTGGAACCAACTCTCATTTACCTATTTTCCTATATACATGTGAACATATTTGTATTTCGGTTAATCTTAAACATGTAAGAGCCGAGGAAAATAAAACATACACCATATTTATGTGTCCAGAAATAAGGTCCAAATCACCTGACACCTCTAAAGGGATCAATATGCCAAGCTGTTTAAGCCTCATGCTTGATTGTTTGAAAAGTAGATTATCGAATAACAAACAACTGTTTAAACAAAACAAAATTTAAGATTCTTTCAAGTCCCATTTTACAAGTGTTTAGTGTAACAAGTCCCATTTATTCTTTCCACTTAATAAGCCTATTAGTGCCAACTCATAAAATAGGATGAAAATTCATCGTGGCAGATCAGTTGTAAACTTCTGGACCAATAATTTGTTTTCATAACTTAAACAACCAGAACTTCATATCTGCAAATCCATCTTTTGCAAAATTGGTATTTTTAAAACCTACTCATCGAGAAGTAATAAAAATAATCCATTTTCATTATGACATTCTAGAAAAATGATGTGTTAACTTCTCTTGATAATAGTTTACTTATTTACTACATATTAAAAGCAGGGTAAAAGTTTTGGCTAAAATTTTAATTTGTAAGATATACATATAATTATAGACATATACTAAAGAGAAAATTTTACGAACACATACTTCATTAAATAATCACAAATCAGAAGTCATGTTAGTAAAACTTACTAACAAAGTATATATTTACCATGACATTAGCAACATAACTTGTAGAGTGGAACAAACATAGTAATCAATATACTAGTATTGCAAATACTATCTCACACGGTTAACTAGTGTTTGGAAAAGGCATACCAAACACATCAAAATAATTTTTCCCATAAATATAATCTAATAGATGAGTGTGATTGAGTACTATGAAGTATATACCTCATACAATATATTTGAGTATGCAACCTAGAAAATATGGTACTCTCATAAAAGCCTCAAAATAAAAGAAGCAAGAGGGCACCGCACCCATATGGGACTTTACGTAGTGTTGCACGATAGATGATGTAGGTAAAAGGACAATATGTATGACATAGAAATCACTCTAACCAAGTCAAGAACGTAGAGTTGAAACCACAAACCAAATAAGGTACAAGAAATAGAGTGCTGAAAGGTGGAGCAACACTAATTATTTTGTAAAAATGTAGAAAATCACTAAATTCACAAGGTCATGGCCTTGTCCTAGGACGTGGAACAACCACTGATGGTGTTTCAAGTACTAGTAGCACTATAATTAAATTTGTGGGAAATAAAATAATATGCTACAAGAGTGGTGAGGCTGCCATGAGATCTAATGGCTAAATAAGAGGATAAGGCAGGGTAAGGACCATTTCCAGCAGGACTCCAAACTAGTTTGTCTTCTAAGTCGAGGCAGATAACTGGAAGAGGGGTATTATTACTTACCATAAAAGAATTAGTACCGGCTCAGAAAATTAATACCTATGTTGGTAATGCTCATATAATCAGTTCTTCATTGACTCATAACTTATCCCTATAACTTATATATATGTCACCCCTCAAATTTAATCTAACAGAGAAGTCATCCATTGCCTAAAGTCATAAATAAAGTATAAAATAATGAAATTCTCAAAAGAAAAGGTTTAAAACAATGAAGGTATACACATACTAGCTTGTGCCAACTAAAGATATATACATACTAGCTAACCGTGCACACGCGATGCGAGGGTATCTTATAAATCTTGTAATGCATATGCAATACATATACACATTAAACTTACATAAATGTTAAGATAAAGACAATTTAAGAGTGTTGGTAATATATGATCAGTAGGTACTAATAGTTTATTCCAAGCAGGTACTGATCAATTAAAGACTTCTCTGTAATATATGCGTATGCAATACACGTTAAACTTGCATAGATTGAAATATAAACAAAGATAAAGACAATTTAAGAGTGTTGGTAATATATAATCTTATTTTGGAATGTCCCCCCAAAAGGCAAAGATCTTACTCGATAAAAACTCATTGGAATTGTTTCTTATAAATATAGAAACCAACTTCATCACAGATTTCAACGGATCTTTTTTTACCCTTTCCCCATAATTTGTTACTTATTTATTGGACCCTAGGCGCCTAATAAGATAAATATAGGATCCCATATAATAGATAACAAAATAATCTAAAATACAATTATCTTATTAATCTCTAAAATATAACTCAAACGAAATCATGTATACATATTTTTCTCGAAAGAGAATATATACATATAAAGAAGTTTCATAGTGCATGTGAACTTCTTAACAAAAGGGCTAAACCACTCTACTATAATGCGCAAGTAGAAGAGGTTCAAGAAACCTAGTTGAAATTTCAAAGATACCCTTCCCAAATAATAGCAGGTGGATGGTTTCTCAAGTTATACACTTCTATTTATGACATAATAAACTTAACATATCAATTAAATTAGATTGTCTATTATTTAACAAGTGATCAATAATGCTAAAGACATTATCTCTGAAATGAACTTTAAAGTTTATGGGGATGAAAACAGTTTGAATGATACATTATATAACTGTGTATCATACATCTTATGTTTATGATAACAAAAATGTATCTTTTGTGTGTAATATTGCTATCAGATTTGAAAAGTTTCTCTTTTAGCATTTATTTATAACATAATTATTGGAAGAAGGACACTTTTATAAGAATTTAGCATTGTAATTGGTTCATTGCATTTTAAATAAGGGTAAAAGGTTGGACTTCTATTGTTATTGATTTCTTATTTTTTGATTAATGGAGTATCTATGATGATGTTATGCATTGCAATAAAAAAGTATGCATTCGAAGCAGGGCAAATGATTACCTCCATTTCGCCCATCTTTTCTAAGTATATTAAAATAGTATATTCAAAGAGTACGCCATGGAAGTAGCTGTATTGTAGTTAAAAAATTGCCCAGTATGGAGAAGTTTAAGAAGTTCATAGGTGATTTGTATCATCTCAGAGTTAGAGTAAAAGTTCGAAGTCAGTGATCTGTACATGAATGTTTATAAATACACGTCTCATTTTGATAAATTAATTTAATAATATCTTTAAGTTGATGTACTTACAAAAAAATTTGACGAATCCTATCAACCCTCGTGACAATTAACATTCATTCATATTACCTGCAACAGCCACTCACCACTGCCGCCTACTAGGATTGTCTAGGTCTGCCCTCTGCTTTTTTTCCTGTTGTAAGAGCATCCGTAGTGGTGTATGAATGAAAAATGTAAGTTTACCAATTAGAAAGTAGGTTTACCTTTCTTTCACGCAGGCTGTGCACAATGGAGGAAAAGGTAAAATTGGGTTTCTAATTTCCTACGAACTTGTATAGTTCGTAGGAATTACAAAGCTTTTTCTTACGAACAACATTTGTTCGTAGGAACTGTTACGAACAAATGTTGTTCGTAAGAACCCAAATAAAAAATAAAAAAAAAGTATATATATTTGTTACGAACCTCTGAAGTTAGTAGGAACTTCCTACGAACAACAGAAGTTCGTAGGAAGTTTTCACTGAATTTGTATACGTTCAGTAACTTTGCAAATCCCTTACCATTTCCTCTACAAAATTTGCAAGCTTTCATCCACCAGTGCGACCCTTCCGATTTGCATCTTTACCTATTTCTTTGTCCACATCTTCCACCGTTGTGGATGCTCTAATGGGTTATCTAATTTTTAACTGGATGTGAAAGGCATTTCACTGACAGGATTAGGGAGGGGGCGTGTGAATGAGGGAAAATTGGCTCAACTACTCAATAAACCTTCATATCACATGTTGGTTCGTAAGTTCCACGCATTAATTTTTTTTTGAAAAACTACATCTTGATTTAAACTTGAATAACAACAAGGCCCCGGGCCTTGTTTCTTCGAAGGGACACAAGAATAAGTTGGAAGTATAAACAAGGTTGAAAGGGATCTGCATATGAAAGAAGCGTCTTCACTTTTGCCACCAGTTATGTTGCTGTCAGAAAGAGGAAGTCATGAGAACAGAAAGAAAAAGTAAAAAAAAAGCACATTCTGAGGATCCAACAGTATGTGCTCATTTGTTTGCCATCCACTCATCTGATAAAAATTCTAGCTACCTTTTTCCCTTGCATTAGTGTTAAGTACTTGTTGTACTTGTGTGTGTGTGTGTGTGTGTGTGTCTCTCTCTCTCTCTCTCTATATATATATATATATATATATATATGTATATACTAAAGTATGCCCGTGCCTAAAGGCACGATGACAATTTTTCAATGTATCAGTCGTGGTCAAGTCATAAATATATTATATTATAGTATCAACCATTGTCAATTTTCTTGAAGGTGTGACGAATACTTCCAACATATTGAATCCACTCATTTTTTTTGTAAAATAGTTTATATTATAATAATAATAAAAAAATATACACTATTTAAAAAGATTGGGCAAAATATCCTTCGTCTATAGGACAATCCACCTATTTTTAGGACTAAAAATACCTAACAACACCACTAACAGTCCATCCAGAGCATCATATAGACAAATCATCAATTAAAAATTGTTTATGAAAAAATCCCATATACACTATTTATGAATAATCGATCTATCAACCCATTTGTGGCGTAGTTGTTGTCTTCCTTTTCAACGCTTCCGCCACATTCACATGTCTTCCTGCAACCCTAACTCTTGCCATAAGAAAGATTAAGCTAAAATTACTACATTATAAGAATTAGATACTAGTTTCACATTGATAAACAAAAAGAATGATTGCAAGCACAAACTAACTCATGCGATAACAAAACTCATTACTTATAATTTCTAGTCAATCACATAGAAATTAGAGTACACAATTTTAAGTAACATAAAATATTTATCATATAACTACAAAAATCTGAGTTGAAATATATATATGAAATACTCAAGCTAACTCAACTCAAAGACAACCACCAAAAGATGATCAATCTCAAAAATTAAATAAAAGTAATATAGCTGAATCCCATCTTCTAACATAAAACAAATCTTGAGATCTACCGATAATTTTAAACTTGACATCAAATACCATATGGAGCAGTGGTAGCTCACTCTGAAAAAATCCATCCACTCATCTTCGCAATTTTACAGTGGTAGCTCACTTGCTACCACGAAAAAGAATTAAAAAAACTGAATTGATATAATAAGTGAAGAGCAGGCCTATGAATATGCCATAATAGAACAGACCAATGAATATGCCATAATAGAACAGACCTATGAATATGCTCACGTACAATTCTATTACAGTGGTGTGATACCCCGACTAATTAAATACTGGGTAGCTACTCCTTTATTCAAATTAATTCAAAATGTCAAGTTGGCTCAGTTCATAGCATCACTGTCGAAAAAACATTTTTTTTAACAATTCCTAGCCACCTAATATTTAAAAAGTGAGTTGCCAATTTTAATTAAATCTGATTAACATGTAACAAGTAAATTATGAAATGCTAACATAACCACCACAACATAGTCACAATAGAATAACCATAATATAATAATGAATCGGGAGGAATACTCCTCACAACAATCCGAATACTGAAATAAACAAATACCAAGTCTGTATCACTAAATTAATTACAATCCAAAATCTGAAATAACTGAATAGATAAAGTGTCTCTAAAAGAAATGAGGCCACATGCCCAACAGATGAGAAAATCTGATAATATAGAGTCAAGATCGAAAGTGGAGGCATCTACTGTCAAGATCCCGATTGTGAAAACAGTTTAAAAATAGCAAGTGTTTAATATCATTAAAAAGTGAATATAAAGTACATGATAGTGTGTGCACTCACATGAGTTCCTCACCTCTCAACTAATTGTGCACTCCTATCGTACCCGTACCCATTCTAGTTATTCCCATATCTAACTAGTCCAATACAAAATCTAACATTACTATACGATTCACAATTTAATTCCAGCATCTTCATTTAAACAGAGAGTTTCACTTTTCTTCACAGTTTCCCATATTAGTAATACTAATTACTAAAGATCTTCCATTTTATCTTTACAAAACGTTGCTATTATTTATACTCACATTTATACATGACAGTTCATTTTAATTAACAGTATATTATTCTCAACATCAATATACGATACTAGCATCCCGAGACTAAGATGCGGTGCACACATACTCTGCTATCCAACCCTGTTACATCACGTACATAAGGACCACGAATTCCGAATCTCTCGGGAATCGTTCTCAAATAACAACAATCACACATAATGGAGGCGCACATAGTTCACATCACATGGGTCACGTGCATACCTACGCTCCCATGATCAGCAGACTTATTAACTTCTCAATAAGTCCTTCCCTGACCTATGTCCTCGAGGTACCAATCTAAATCCTCCAGTAGGTACACAAAGATTATATGGCCCTGATCGAACGCCGAGGTCCCATGATAGCAAGTATGGTAGGTATGTTATACACAGATAGCCACATATACTAAGCATTCGCACATCTTAGATATCTCAGAATATTAATAGAGGTATACTTATCATTCTTATACCATCATTTAATGTTATACGTTTATAAGTCCCCGATTTGTATACATTAAAGTTGTCAACTCTTCTCACGTCGTAATTAGGTACTCGTTTCCTAATCCATAAAGGTCATTCGGTTTACTACAAGATTCTAAGTTTTACTTTTCAACGTACTCCAATCTCCCAAATATACCCACTGGTCAAAAAGGGGAGGTTATTACTCCATTAAATAAGTCTACGGGACATTTGAAATAAAATTAGGCCTAAAAATCCATTCTGTCAACTCGTTAGAAGTCTCGTTCGAACGAGGTCGTTCGAACGAGTGTCGTTCGAATGAAAGGATTCGAATGAAATACTAACTCGTTAGAAGGGGTACTGTCATCTCGTTTGACGCTCATTGGAACGAGGTCGTTCAAACGACCTGGGCAGGTCTTCTAACGGGATGACAGAATACACCCAGAAAATCCCCAACTCGTTTTTCTACAATTCCTCTTTTAAAAAACCCATTCTAAGATCACCCCCAATTAAGTTTTATTGTTAATAAACTAATCTAAGTCCTCCTAGTTCTCTTCCTAATATATTATTGGGTTCAAATACTCCAAATCAACATGCAATTTACATGAATTCCCAATTTTTCACTCCAAACCCTATGAACATGAACCTAGAGATTAAATGCAATTAAAGACTCCTTATTAATCCGTTTTCAGATCATCAAAAGTTATGTTTCGTATATTGAATTTGTCCATACTCATTCTACATGCAAATTCCTACCCAAAACCACAAGTTTCAAAATAATTCCCTTTGGGTGTTCTTCATCAAAATTTCCAAGACAAACAGTTTTCTACACTACACATGGAGGAAATATTCATTGCAAATAACGACATCAAAACACTTGCCTTAGATTTGTACTTCTGAATTTATGTTGGTGAATGAAAGATGATTTCTCCCCTTTCTCTACAGAATTCTCCCAAGGATGGTGATGGTGGTTGGAGGTTTCTTGTTTAGAAACCCTTTTTCCCTCTTTCTAACTTTTCTCGAAAACTACCGTAGCCCACTCTGTCCCTTTTTGACTGATAATGGCCTTAGTGGCTCTTTTAAAATATCTAAATTAACACTAAAATTCGTGGGTCTTAATTCCTTAATTTTTAAAATTACCAAAATACCCTTCTAGGTTGCCGGTTTGGCCTAAAAATGCCCCGGGACCCAAACTAAACCCCCGACTAGTGTTTTCTGACTATTTCGACCCTTCCAGACACGTTTACGCACTCAAAATGACCATTAGGTCGATAAAAATATAATTCACTTTAAATAATTTCATTCCTGACACGATTGACACGCGTCCCAACTTAAGTTTCCAAATTGTCGTATTTCAGCCTCGCGACAACTTTAATATTTTCAATACTCATGAAATTTTCAATTTTAACCTCATAATCAAATACCAACTCCCATCTTGCTAGTATTTAGATTCGGATTAATTCCCAATTAATTCTCATTTAATTCAATTAGTCCCTTAAATAAAAATTAATAAAATTACGGGGTATTACATACTTCCCCCTAATAACACAATTTCGTCCCGAAATTTGGACCTAATGAATACCTGGTAAAAATAGCTCTGGATAGCGCTCACGCATCTCATCCTCGCACTCCCATGTGGACTCCTCGGTATTATGATGCCGCCACTGAACACGTACTAACGGTACTATCTTCGACCTCAGTTTCCGCTCACTTTGGTCCAAAATAACAATCAACCCCTCCTCGTAGGAACTATCAGGCTGAAGATCGATGTCCTCTAAAGCAATGTGAGTATGGGCCAAATCGTCCCTAAGATATTTACTTAGTGAGGAAATATGGAACACATCATGAATCCTATGAAACTACTCCGGTAACCCAAGTCTATACGCAACTGGCCTAATACGCTCGATGATAGGAAATGGCCCCACATATATTGGTGCCAGTTTCCCCTTCTTCCCAAAATGCATAATCCCCTTCATAGGAGATACTCTGAGTAACACCTGGTCCCCCACCTTGAATTCTCTAAATAATCTCTTGGCATTCGCATGGCTCTTCTACCGGTCCTGAGCTACCCGAATACGGCTCCGTATCATCTCTATCCTTGCCGAAGTGTCCTGAATCACTTCCGGCCCAAGGAGTTTGTTGTCCCCCACCTCTAACCAACGTGATGGGGAACGACAAGGTCTACCATACAATGACTCAAATGGAGCCATGCCAATGGTGAACTAGTAGGAGTTATTATAATCAAACTCCACCAGTGGAAGGTACTGCTCCCAACCACCACCAAAGTCTAGGATGCACACACGCAACATGTCCTCCAACATCTGATTTGTCCGCTCTGTTTGTCCATCAGTCTGCGGGTGATAAGCCGCACTCAGCCGCAACTCCGTACCCATGGCCTCATGGAAACTCTCCCAAAATCGTGAAACAAATATCTTGTCTCGGTAAGACACGATATTTAGAGGCACACCGTGAAGTCTCACTATTTCTGCAGTGAAAATCTGGGCATACTGTCCCGTAGTGTCATCGGTTCTCATGAGTAAAAAATGAGCAACTTTGGTCAACCTATCCACAATTACCCATATGGAGTCGTGACCCCTCTGTGACGTAGGTAACCCCGTAATAAAGTCCATGGATATGCTCTCCCATATCAACGTCGGGTCCTCTAACGGCTATAGAAGTCCTGTCGATTTCTGATGGTCCACCTTTACTAGCTGACAAGTGGCACATTTAGAAATGAACACGGCGATCTCTCTCTTCATCCCGCTCCACCAGTACTGTCATCTCATGTCTTGGTACATCTTATCCCCACCAGGGTGTATCGTGAATCGTGAGTCGTGCGACTCCGTCAATACATCGTGTCGCAAGTCTTCCCCTTTCAGAACGACCAGTCTCCCATTAAAGCATAACACCCCATCTGAAATAATGGTATAGGACTCGACTCCCTCTGCTAGTAATCGAACTATCTTCTCCTGACAGAACGAGTCATTTGCCCGGGCCTTTATCACTCTCGTAACAATCTGAGGTGTGACAGTCATCACAGACATGAATGATCGGGCCACTGTATCCTGGTGTCCCAGCTCCTTCCACTTAGCTTTCCACACCTTGGCCACCTCATCTACTGGCCTATGTCTCAAAGCATCTGCTACCACGTTAGCCTTCCCTGGGTGATATTGGATATCAAACTGATAATCCTTCAGAAACTCAAGCCACCGACGTTAACGCATATTCAGTTCCTTCTGCGTGAAGAGGTATTGTAGAGACTTATGATCTGTGAACAACCGAAATTTCTCCCCCAGGATATAGTGTCTACAAATTCGAAGAGCGAATATGACTGCCACTAACTCCAAGTCGTGGGTGGGGTAATTCCTGTCGTGAGGATTAAGCTTACGGGAAGCATAAGCTATGGCATGACTCTCCTGTTGCAGCACACCTCCAAGTCCTTGTAAGGACGCATCGGTGTAGACTAGATACTCAACTCCTGATCTGGGCAATGCTAACACAGGCGCTGAGGTTAACTTATCCTTCAGCTCATCCAATGCCAACTGACAGGCATCGCTCCAGATGAATGGCACACCTTTGCGAGTCAGATGTGTCAAAGGACCCGCTATCTTTAAGAAACCCCGAATAAACCCCCTGTAGTATCCTGCTAGGCTCAAGAAACTATGAATCTCAGTCGGTGTCATGGGCTGTACCCACTCCCTTACCGCGGATACCTTCCCCGGATCTACAGATATCCCCTGGTCTGAAATGATATGCCCCAAAAACTGAACCTCCTTTAGCCAAAATCCACACTTGTCATACTTTGCATATAAATCGTTCTGACGTAGCGTCTGCAAAACCTGCCTCAAATGCTCGGCATGCTCCCTTTCTGTCTGGAAGTAAACCAGGATGTCATCATTAAAGATGATGATGAACTGGTCTAGGAACTCTCTGAACACCCTATTCATCAAATCCATAAACACGTCTGGAGCGTTGGTCAAGCCAAAAAGCATAACCCGAAACTCGTAGGAACCATATCTCGTTAAGAAAGCAGTCTTCGAGACATCATGTTCCCCGATATGCAACTAATGGTATCCCGATCGCAAATCAATTTTTGAGAAGAAGGAAGCTCCTCTCAGCTGGTCGAATAAGTCATCGATTCAAGGCAACGGATACTTATTCTATATCGTGACCTTATTCAACTCTCGGTAGTCTACACACAACCTCAACGATCCATCCCTCTTTTTTACGAACAACACAGGGGCACCTCATGGAGAATTACTCCTCTGAATAAATCCCTGACCCAACAACTGCTCTATCTGATCCCTTAGCTCTCTCATCTCTGCTGGAGCCATACGGTAAGGTGCGCGGGAAATTGGCCAAGTACCTGGCGTCAAATCGATCAAAAAATCTATCTCTCTACTCGGAGGTAGTCCAGGTATATCTTGAAATACATCAGCAAACTCCCTAACAACTCGAATGGAATCGAATGGTAACACCACTTCCTTAGAGGTCTCCTCCTCTATATAGTACAAGTGAGTGGACGATCCTCGCTCAAGGAGAGGCATAGCCACTAAAAACATCTCCTGCCCGGGAATGGCAAATATAATACTCCTACTGAAATAATCAATCATGGCTCGGTATGCAACTAGCCAATCCATACCAACAATCGCATCATACTCAGTCATCTCTAATACTAACATATCAACGGATAAAGTCAACCTCTCAATCTCTATACCCACACCTCTACAAATAAGGGAAATCACAGAACCCCTACTCAACGGTGAATCTACACAAGTAATTGTGCTCTCTGCAGTGTCTAACAACCCCAAAGTGCGTGCAAATCTCGTGGTAATGAAACAGTGTGTGACCCCCGTATCAAATAAAATACGCCCCATAGTCCCCTGAATAGAGAACATACCCTCAATAGCAGGTGGATCATGTGGGACTGCGGCATGCTGGAGTTGATAAACTTGCCCGTACTGTAGCTGTCCCTACTGGACTGGGACTGCTGGAATGGGTGGCAAAGCTGGCATCTGTGGTGGTGCTGGGAGGGCGGCGCGAAACATAGGTCTCTAGGGCTCATGTCGAGCACCCTGCTGCTGCTGCTGTGGGGCCCTTTCCCTATCAGGACACTCCTGGCGCTTGTGGCCAATCTTGACACAAATGAAACATTTCCCCGAAAAATTCCCCCCTCTCTGACTCTGCTGCCCGCAACCCTGGTGGCTGTTGCCATTCCTCCCCTGGCCGTGCTGGCCCTGCTGAAACTGCTGCTGCTGGCCCTGCTGACCCTGATGGCCATGAAAAAAACCTCCCTGACCATTTTTTAAACCCCCAGATTTGAATCTCTTAAAATCCCCCTGCTGGGAACCCTGATCTCCCTACCTATGCTAAACCTGAGCAGATTGTGCCCTGCTGGCACCATTTCCCCATATCCTGCCTTGATGGCTGGACTCTCCTAATCTCTTACTCTTAGACATGTGAAAGCGGTGATGCTGGCAGTGAAGCAGTGCTGCATTAACCACATCAGAATAAGTGGCCAACGAGAGGTTTCCCAATAAGTGCTGACGGATCCTCCAAGTCAATCCATCCATGAACTTCTGAATCTTCTCTTCCTCGGTTGGAATTTCATCGGGAACGATGTTCAAGAGATTAGTCAATTTGGCCTCATATTCATCCACGGTCTTTCCCTCCTGCTTGAGTTTCATCAACTTCCTCCTCATCTCGGTGTGAACAGCTGATGGAAAATATTTGTAGTCGAACCGCACACAAAACTCCCGAATAGAGAGGATGTCTCTCTCCTCCGCGGTGGTAATGGACTCCCACCACTAGAAGCTGATCCCACTAGCTTAAAAGTAGCCAGTATCTTCTTCTGAACATCCGTGCACTCGTACATCCTTAAGTGCCTTTGAATGTCCTTCTTTCACTGATTGGACACAACGACATCGGAGCTACCTTCAAACTCCGAAGGGTGAGCTTTCCGAAAAGCATCACGAACACGTTCCTAAGCAGACGGGATGCATGAGCCTGAACTGGCGCTACTTTCGATGCCTGAGGCGGTGCCTTCTGTACAACTGCTAGGGCGGCATTTATCGCTTGGGCTACAATAGCTGCAACCTCTCTGGCATTCAAGGAGCCCTGAACTGGTGCAGGCTGTGGCTCGGGTTGATCATCCTTGGCAACTCGCTGTGCACATCATGGAGGCATCTGAAATGAGAATAAAATCTTATAAGTTTGCAGTTATTATCTCAAAATAGCTGAAGAGCGAAGCAAACACAAAAGAATACAACAATCCTAAATTATAGGGCTCTATATCAAAGAAAACTCAGCGGAAACATAACAAGTCGTACAGATCATAAGGACACTAGAACCTGATGCTCTGATACCACCTGTGACACCCTGACTAATTAAATACCGGGTTGCTACTCATTTATTCAAATTAATTCAAAATGTCAAGTTAGTTCAGTTTTTAGCATCACTGTCGAAAAAACATTTTTTTTTACAATTACTAGACACCTAATATTTAAAAAGTGAGTTGCCAATTTTAATTAATCTGATTAACATGTAACAAGTAGATTATGAAATGCTAACATAACCACCACAACATAGTCACAATAGAATAACCATAATATAATAATGAATCTGTAGGAATACTCCTCACAACAATCTGAATACTGAAATAAACAAATACCAAGTTTGTATCACTAAATTAATTACAACCCAAAATCCGAAATAACTTAATAGATAAAGTGTCTATAAAAGAAATGAGGCCACATGCCCAGCAGATGAGAAAATTTGATAATATAGAGTCATGATCGAAAGTGGAGGCGTCTACTGTCAAGGTCCTGTAACTTCCACAGAAGCTACAGTACGTCACCGGAATGGAACTCCTATGCTTGGTGTCCTTGTGGCTGGGCACCTAAAAGGTTTTACAAAAATAGATTTGAAAGCAAACGGGTCAAATCCCGATTGTGAAAACAGTTTAAAAATAACAAGTGTTTAATATCATTAAACAGTGAATATAAAGTACATGATAGTGTGTGCACTCACATGAGTTCCTCTCCTCTCAACTAATTGTGCACTACTATCGTACCCATACCCATTCTAGTTATTCCCATATCTAACAAGTCCAACACAAAATCTAACATTACTATACGATTCACAATTTAATTCCGGCATCTTCATTTAAACAGAGAGTTTTACTTTTCTTCACAGTTTCCCATATTAGTAATACTAATTACTAGAGATCTTCCATTTTATCTTTACAAAACATTGCTATTATTTATAATCACATTTATACATGACAGTTCATTTCAATTAACAGTATATTATTCTCATCATCAATATACAATACTAGCACCACGAGACTAAGCTGCGGTGCACACATACTCTGCTATCCAATCCTGGTACATCATGTACATAAGGACCACACATTTCGAATCTCTCGGGAATCGTTCTCAAATAACAACAATCACACATAATGGGGGCGACCATAGTTCACATTATATGGGTCACACACATACCTACGCTCCCATGATCAGCAGATTTATTAACTTCTCAATAAGTCCTTCTCTGACCTATGTCCTCGAGGTACCAATCTAAATCTCCCCATAGGCACACAAAGATTAGATGGCCCTGATCGAACGCCGACCTCCCATGATAGCAAGTATGGTTGGTATGTTATACACAGATAACCACATATACTAAGTATTCGCACATCTTAGATATCTCAAAATATTAATAGAGGTATACTTCTCATTCTTATACCATCATTTAATGTTATACGTTTATAAGTCCTCGATTTATATACATTAAAGTTGTCAACTCTTCTCACGTCGTAATTAAGTACTCGTTTCCTAATCCATAAAGGTCATCCGGTTTACTACAAGAATCTAAGTTTTACTCTTCAACGTACTCCAATCTCCCAAATATACCCACTAGTCAATAAGGGAAGGTTATTACTCCATTAAATAAGTCTACGGGACATTTGAAATAAAATGAGGCCTAAAAAGCCATTCTGTCTACTCGTTAGAAGTCTCGTTCGAACGACGTCGTTCGAACGAGTGTTGTTCAAACGAAAGGCTTCGAATGAAATAATAACTCGTTAGAAGGGGTACTGTCATCTCATTAGAAGCTCGTTCGAACGAGGTCGTTCAAACGACCTGGGCGGGTCTTCTAACGGGATGGCAGAATACTCCCAGAAAATCCCCAACTCGTTTTCCTTCAATTCCTCTTTTCAAAAATCCATTATAAGATCACCCCAATTAAGTTTTATTTTTTAATAAACTAACCTAAGTCCTCCTAGGTCTCTTCCTAACATATTATTTGGTTCAAATACTCCAAATCAACATGCAATTTACATGAATTCCT
The DNA here is from genome assembly GCA_949130495.1 of Sambucus nigra. NCBI lineage: Eukaryota > Viridiplantae > Streptophyta > Magnoliopsida > Dipsacales > Adoxaceae > Sambucus > Sambucus nigra. The sequence goes on from OX422211.1 coordinate 95,764,501, forward strand.
AATTTTTCACACCAAACCCTATGAACATGAACCTAGAGATTAAATGCAATTAAAGTCTCCTTATTAATCCGTTTTCAAATCATCAAAAGTTATGTTTTGTATAATGAATTCGTCCATACTTATTCTACATGCAAATTCCTACCCAAAACCACAAGTTTCACAGTAATTCCCTTTGGGTGTTCTTCATCAAAATTTCCAAGACAAACAGTTTTCTACACTACATATGGAGGAAATATTCATTGCAAATAACGACATCAAAACACTTGCCTTAGATTTGTTCTTTTGAATTGATGTTGGTGAATGAAATCTGTTTTCTTCCCTTTCTCTACAGAATTCTCCCAAGGATGGTGATGGTGGTTGGAGGTTTCTTGTTTGGAAACCCTTTTTCCCTCTTTCTAACTTTTCTCAAAAACTACCGTATCCCACTCTCTCCCTTTTTGACTGATAATGGCCTTAGTGGATCTTTTAAAATATCTAAATTAACACTAAAATTCGTGGGTCTTAATTCCCTAATTTTTAAAATTGCCAAAATACCCTTCTAGGTTGCAGGTTTGGCCTAAAAATGCCCCGGGACCCAAACTAAACCCCTGTCTAGTGTTTTTTGACTATTTCGACCCTTCCGGACACGTTGGGGCACTCAAAATGACCATTTGGTCGATAAAAATATAATTCACTTTAAATAATTTCGTTCTTGACGCGATTGACACGCGCGTCCTAACTTAAGTTTCCAAATTGTCGTATTCAGCCTCGTGACAACTTTAATATTTTCAATACTCATGAAATTTTCAATTTTAACCTCATAATCAAATACCAACTCACATCTCGCTAGTATTTATATCCGGATTAATTTCCAATTAATTCTCATTTAATTCAATTAATCCCTTAAATAAAAATCAATAAAATTATGGGGCATTACAAGTGGTAGCTCACTTGAGAATGATCATTAACATATGTTGCTTAAACTGGAGAGCTGACCTATAAACATGCCACAATAGAACATGTTACAATAAGTGACAGATTCGTACCGAATCAGAAGCGAGACCTCTTCTTTGCGAGTGTTTTGAAATTAAAATCTCAAGTATCTTTAAAAGGAACACAATTTCAGAGTATCAACATACCATGTGTAGTAAGGAACATAATTTTAATTGTATGTGAATCACAAAGAGAGAATTAATTAAACATCCAAACAAAATAGCTACAAAACAGTAGCAAACCTTGAATATGTGCGGCCTCTCTTGGAAATACCCAAACTCAATTCATGAGATCAGTGACCTCTCTTAGCAAATCCCATTCCGAAGCTCGACCCTGCAAGAGATCTGTGAAAATGAAAAAAATTGAACATTAGTAACATAATCAACCATTAAAAATCGGCAATGCATCACGGGTTCAATTATGGAACTCTATATCATGTGTCACTCTTTAAGAGGTATGCCCAATTCATTATACAATGGTTTTAGCAGTTATGAACTGCTATAATTGGTATGCTTTCTAGTAGTTATGAACAGTTATAATAATTCTAGTAGGGAAAGAACATAAGAGGTATGCCCAATTCTTATCCCGATAGAGCAAAGAAAACTGAAATCCTCGTAGCTAGATTGGGTAAGAAAGTCCCTAAACAATAATATAGAAAGATTTTCGAAAATTCTGAACTTTATGAACAATCTTACAATCCATTGAGATTCAAATTGTTTATTATTTATGTTGGTTGATCTTGTCAATTTTGGTTTCGTGCAAAAAACTGGCCAGCCTTTAGTTCACGGACTTGGGGTCGAGTTTGAGTCCCATCACCATGTTGTGTCCAGTCTTGACATTCATAATCAAAATTAGTATATCATGTATTACTAATTGTGAGTTGTGCTAAAGTCAAAATTATATCACTGATTGTACTAAAGTTCCCCAACATCAGTGCAACAAACGAACACAATCTCGTTCGATTTCCACCATAACTTTAATTTATGTTTCCTTCCTTATATACTTATTTTAGCGTATCCTGTATCAATTTGGGAAGCATTTCATCATGGAAAAGTCTTATATTTGTGAAATTTGATTCGAATTTCTTGTTAATCATGGAACAGTCTATCTTTGTGAATCATGGAACAGTCTATCTTTGCCACTAAATGTTATATTTCTCCATCTTCTTGATCGACCAATAACTAAGCATGAGAAACAACAACTCTGAGAACTATTGCACTGAGACCTGTATTTCAAAGCACCTGCCCCTATTTTTCCCAATTTAGAAACAAAAAAAAAAGAGAATTTGTTCAGTAGACCCGATAGGTTGTGAGACCAAAAGCAAGGAAGCGAAAATTAAGAACACGGTAAGTCCCCCAGCTGAAGCTGTAATAAACCATTTTTTATTACTCTATTGAAAATAGTCCAATTCGTACATTTTAACAACACGCTACTACACATTATGGGAGATGAGTAAAATACAAATCTAGTTCAAGAAAATGGATGTATCCACAAAAATAAGCGGGGGAAAAAAGGAAAAATAAATAAATATGAGGACTTCTGTTATGCTAAACTACAAAAGAATGAAAAAAGACACACGTCATCTCCCTATAAACACAAAGCTCCTAGTTACCGCAAACCTTATTACTGCAAATCATAGAGAGAATTATTGCCTAAGCTATAGTTTTGACCTGGATTGATTGGAATATATCTGAGGGTGCACATGTTGGAATAATATCCGAGACCACCAAAACTGTATCTCCCTGTTTCATCATACCCTTTGTTTTTATACGATCAATGGTTTTAGCGACGTTAGCTTCCATGTCATTTGATAAACTAATGAGGAGGGATATAACTCCCCATTGCAAATCGAGGGCCATTCGAGTGCTCTCGTCGTTCGTGAATGCAAAGATGGGAGAATTTGGGCGGTTGTGCGAGAGGAGTGAAGCTATCTGTCCATGCTTAGTTTAAACGAAAATAGCATCCACACCGAGGCTGTTGGCCATTTCGGCTGCATAATTGCAGATCTTCTCAGCAATTTTGTCAGGCAAAGACACTCGTAGCCTGCGTTGTTAGAGGAAACTTTTTCGGTTCTCCTCACGACTCCATAGCTCCATTTTGCTGCAATAAATTTATTGACCTTTGTTAGAGTCTTGATAGCCATTGGGGGTTGTCTATAAAAACAAAGAATCCACATTGATGAATTATCAGTCTTGATAGCCAAGGTCAATAAATAATTTATTGACCTTCAATTATTATGGTTTCTAAAGATGGAATGTATTTTGATGGGAGGTGTACACACATCAAAATTCATCAAATAGTTGGTACAGACTATAGAAACCATCATTAATAAAAAAAAAACTTGGTATGCAAACTACTATATATAATGTATACGGGTAAATCATACATTATTTTAGACATATATATAATGAAGCGAAAAAGTATAGATTGTATAATTATCTAGAGGCCTTAGTTTTATTGTCTATTTTGAAGTGTTTAATAATAATGCCTGACTTTATACTATATTTTACATCTCAATGCAATGTTGATAAAGCAAGTACAGTTAATTTAACAGATGTTATAAGAGAGTAATGTTGTGAGGATTCTAATAAATGATTCACAAAACCTTGAAAAACTATATACCTTAGTTTTCTTGTTTGTTTGAACTATTTAATATCATTTCCCGACTTTCTGCTGGTTATTATATCTGAATGCAATGTTGACTAAGAACTTAAAAAAAGTGATCGTTGGATAGAATTTAGTTGATTTATACCAATGCGATGTGTAACACCTCAACTCATACATCTATCCATTATTCAGTATAAAATAATCACTCGGTCCAAGTCAAGTAGGAGTAAACACAGATTTGGGAGTAACTATTACTACATAGTTAATTAACTGCTGCTATAAAATAATCACTACAATGGTTAAACAAACCATTTCCACAATAGTCATTACAGAAGTTGATGAACTGCCTGCTATTTCTATCTTAATGTATCAGATCATTTGTTCATTAGTATAGTTTACTTGCAAATTTTTTTCATTCTAGATTTTAGTAATGAAGAATGCACCACATGAAACTTACCTCGACCTAACATAATAAATCATCGAATACGAATCCCAAACGTACCTCCAATACCAAATCTAAATCCAATATGATGAAATCTGCAAAACATGCGACTTTAAATGATACAGTTTGTTCATTGAAATAACATTTATGTTGATAAAATACAAACCACACAGACAAAATGACACATACGAAATGACAGTAACAACCTTTTACGTACTTCATTAGCGTTTTACAATAGAGGACGTGTAGCTTGGACGAATTCTATTAGGTAATGTCCTAGTAATAAGACCATCAGTTACCTAACCAGCTAGGTCGCTGTCATTTTTGACATGGTTGAATTCCATCTGAATATAATCTAGTGAAATTTGTAGCTTTCCCTTGGTCTGGAATCGTTATAGGCATAATTCACATGTAAATCGTAATGCACACATACCCTAAATCACTCTACCCCCACGCAATTCCTTACCTCTGATCCTAACCTTTTGACCCCAACGCACGCACACACGAAACACCATACCGAACTACCCCTATTTCCACTGCCCTGATCCCCCTGTTACTCCCCTACCACTCTCAAACTGAGATAACCGCGAACCACATCTACTATAACTCCACACACAAACCCACAGTCCCCACGTTGAGGATGAAATGCTGACGACAACAAACTTGGATTAAGCCCCTGCACCTTCACCTCCGCCTGGTAGTTTAGAAGAGACGAAAATGTGTTCAAAATGAGAGAGAGAAAGGTTAAGAAGAATGTTTGATCTTTAAATAGAGAGAAACAATAAAGATCACGCATTTTATGTTATAAAAAAAATTACTAACAAAACTCTAATCTATAAAAAAAACACTCACCTCATGTAAATGAAATGATGGAGAAACTCCTGTAGCTTCATGTTGGATCCTATTTATCAAATCTCATCTTCTAATGGGATTTCTTTGTTTAGAAGTTTCCAAATAAATTTACTAAAAACTTATTTGAATGTGAATTATCCAGTTGTTTAAGGAAACCATAACTTCTTTTCTTCATCAATAAACTCCTCAGCCAAGTCCCTTATAGAAGCTATTATTTTCATGATGCAAGATCCGACTCCCGAGTTGGTACAATTGGGGTATTTATTTCTCATGATCCTATATGTGATGTGGATCCTGAGTTGGTACAGGGACCTAAATCGGTAAGTCATGTACCAATTCAAATACCATTGGGGTTGGTACAATTCAAGTCCCTTACAAACTATATGTGATCATTCAAACTATATGGTACAATTCAATTCAAATACCAACTCAAGAACCTGAATCACTAAGTTGTGTGGGATTAAATGATCCTACATGTCATCGTCAACTATATATAAGTTGCATATAACAAAAATTAGTAGCCAAATAGAAAAATAATTGTGTAAATCATGACAATATACAAAGTACTAACATACAGTATACTACCATTGGGGTTAGTACAATTCAAGTCCCTTACAAACTATATGTGATCATTCAAACTATATGGTACAATTCAATTCAAATACCGACTCAGGTACCTAAATCAGTAAGCCGTGTGGGATCAAATGATCCTATATCTCATGATCAAATATTTGTAAGTTACATATAATCAAATAGGGCCCTGAATCAGTAAGTTGCATATAACCAAAATTAGTAGCCAAATTGAAAAATAGTTGTGTAAATCGTGACAATATACAGAGTACTAACACACACTATACTAACATTTTATTATAAGTGTAAATTTTCCAACTGGTCAATGACTACATGAAAGGCAACATAAGGATGAGATTACAAAAGGCAACATAAGGATGATTTGGATACATTCCGACAACAATGTAAAAAGCATGTAGAGGCAGTCAACAATGTAAAAAATCATGAGCAATATGAAAATAAAATATAAAAAAACAAAAATATGAAAATATAATTAAAACCCTTGGTTAGGGAGATGACAGAAACTAAAAAATCATGAGCAATATGAATCATAATAAAAAAACACCAAATGTAAACACAACAATTAAATTAAACCCCAAATTCATGAACAATATAGCTCACAACTATAATCCTAAATAGAGTAATATGTTAGAAACCCTAGGTATTAACTCCATGGTATAGGTGGTGGTGGATGATCCTGAAAAAAATCAAAGAAAAGTTACATATACAACTCAAAAGACAAAAAATTAAAACACACTAAAAAAATAACATATATTTGACATACCTGATCCCAAATGAAATGCCATTTGTGATACCTGAACCCAAACGAAATGCATTAAGTGTATGTTTAATCTAAAAAATAAAACCCAAACAAACAATATTAACCCCAATCAGTTACAAAGATCTAGCAGTATATTTGAGATACCTGAATCCCCATTAGCACCCCAAAGTACCAAAAGAAAATAATCAGATAAAATGTTAGATATGAAAAATAACGATTATGTGTGTGTGTGATATATATATATATATATATATATATATATATATATATATATATAGAGAGAGAGAGAGAGAGAGAGAGAGAGAGAGAGCTTACCATGGGAGGAGGACACGGAGGGAAACATTGGGAGATTATATTAGGGGATGGGGCTGAGGGTGAGGCGATAACGTGGGGCTGAGGCAGAGCCAAGGTTTTTGTTTTGGGTTCTAGTAAATGAAAGAGGGAATGGGGGTTGCGTGTAGGTGAAAAATGAGAGTAGAATATGATTAAAGTTGTTTTTACCAAAATACCCCAAATTTTGAATTCAAGTATAGGTTTTTTAAGTAGAAAAAAGGGGGGGGGGATTAAAGATTTGAAGGGTAAAAGAGGAAGTGCAAAAAAAATCATAATGATGACATCATCAATCAAACTTATGACATACATAAGTTTCCTACTTTATTATATATATATATATATATATATATATATATATATATATATATATATATATATATATATATATATATTCATAATGGAGATTTCGAATGAGGGGCTAGTGGGATACTCATTACATATCAACCCAATCATTAGAACCAACCCCAACACCAGTAGAACAAATTATTATCCACCAAGACAATTATGCATTTCCTACCGGAGTCACGCCGGATGAGACCAATTATTCATTATGGTCTCAACTCATGGAGATGCGTATTGGCGCTCGCAGGAAAGTTGGATACCTCACTGGATAAGAGAAAAAACTTGTAGCTGGAGATCCCAACCTTGAAACATGGATTACTAAAATTCACAAAGTGAAAAGTTGGCTTATTGACTCTCCACGAATTCAGCGATTTATTCGTCTCTCCACGGCCAAGGAGATATGGGATGTTCTATAAAAAACCTTCTATGACAGATTGGTCAAACCTGTACTTTTGAATTAAACCAGAGATCCTTTGGTACCATGAAAAATGGTCGACCATTACCAATGTACTATAATGAACTTCTTGCTATTTTCCAGGAAATCGATCACAGGACTATCTCATAACAACGAACATTTGAAGGGGTGGTCTAGTTGCATTCTGCAATGGCTAGGCTTCGAGTTCATATTTTTCTAAGTGGAGTCAACTCCGAGTTTGAGCATGTTCGCGAAGAAATCTTATGAAAAGATCCAAAACTTGATTTGGAGAGTACGTATGCATATGTGATGTATGTGATGCATCAAATGCTTGAAACTTTAGTAGTTTTTTACAATGTCTTTCATCAATGAATTTGTATGCTCCTTTACTATTAAAAAAAACATGGTGGCAAAGCTACAGAGTGTTATGGCTAACACTTCATATACAATCTCGTGGTCATTTTTTGTGAATCAGTTCATTGTAGCAGTTAATTGCTATTTAAGCCACCAAAGATAGATAACTTTAACTCAATGATCAATTGCAAAGCATCATAATTGAAGGAAAATTGGTGGACAACTATCTGAAGAAATTTAAGGAGCAATATGATGGTCCAACTTCAATAAGCAAACCAGTTGATGAAGATACCAAAGTAATCACATATGTTAAAGGGCTTGGTATTAAATATGCTACCTCCATAACAGTAATGCTGGGTAAACAAGCCTATCCTATGATGAATCAGTTAGTTAATACTCTAAGGTGCTTTTATCTTCGGGAAAGAAAGCAGGAGACTCCTCAACAACTAGTTGATCATAACATGAAAATTATATCACACGGCCTGTTCCTACGAGTTACATCGATCCCGTATGAGGCGTTCATGCCTCTTAGGGGACCATTTTGTTCTTATTTTACATTTTCATCATTAGATTACATGTTTTATTCTTAAGGCTAATTTTTTTGTAAATTTATGTCGTACACTCAAACCGGGAGTCCTGTGACTACGCGTTAGGTTCCTACGAGTCACGTTGGTCCCGTGCGAGGTGTTCGTGACTCTTACTAGACCGTTTTGTGGCTATTTTACCTTTTCACCCATCGATGGCATGATTTTATGCTTAAGTCTAATTTTTTGCAAATTTACGTCATACACTCAAACTGGGAGCCCCGTGACTACGTGGTCGATTCCTACGAGTCACATTGGTCCCGTACGAGGTGTTCGTGCCTCTTACCGGCCCGTTTTGTGGTTATTTTACGTTTACACCCTTCGATGGAATGTTTTTATTCTTAAGTCTAACTTTTTGCAAATTTACGTCATACACTCAAATCGAGATCCTTGTGACTAATCGGTCAGTTTCGACGAGTCACATCAATCCTGTGTGAGGCATTCATGAATCTTACAGGACCATTTTCTGTTTGTTTTACTTTTTCACCATTCGATGGCATGTTTTTATGCTTAAGTCTAAATGTTTTGCAAATTTACATCGTAGACTGAAACCGGGAGCCCCGTGACTACGTGGTCGGTTCCTACGAGTCATATTGGTCTTGTAGGTGTTCATGACTCTTATCGGACCGTTTTGTGGCTGTTTTATATTTTCACCCTTCGATGGCATGTTTTAATGTTTAACTCTAATTTTTGCAAATTACGTCGTACACTCAAATCGGGAGCCCCGTGACTACGCGGTCGGTTCCTACGAGTCACATTAGTCTCGTGTGAGGTGTTCGTGACTCTTACGAGACCTTTTTGCGTTTGTTTTACGTTCTCACCCTTCGATGAAATTTTTTTATGCTTAAGTATAACGTTTTGCAAATTTATGTCGTACACTCCAACCGGGAGCGCCGTGACTACATGGTTGGTTCCTACGAGTCACATCGATCCCGTGTGAGGGGTTCGTGCCTCTACGGAACTATTTTGTGATGTTTTATGTTTTCACCATTTGATTGCATATTTTTATGCTTAAGTCTAATTTTTTCAAATTTACGTCGTACACTCAAACTGGGAACCCGTGACTACGTTGTCGGTTCCTATGAGTCGCATTGATCCCGTGCGAGGTGTTCGTGACTACGCGTGCCTCATTCTTGTATGTTTATTAGTTGTTTTACTTTTTCATTCGCCAATGTTCAATTTTCAAATGTTGTATGCTCGCCTTAATCAATTTAGAACACTTACTTATTTCATAAAATTTTGATAGAGTATCCTTGTTTATTCATGAAATCCAACTTATTTTAATATTAAAATAAACCCAACAACAACAACAAGCACCAAAGCCGCAGCTAAACCGCCAATAAATCCCTTCCACCGATTTAACATCTAAAAATAGTATATAAATCCATATAGCCCCTTCCTCCATGTCAACCACTTATTAATGCCTTAAGACACACACATCTTACACAACACACACACGCGAACACAACTAAATGAAGAATTTACTTTGGTAAAGGTGCATTACATTATAAAATCTTCTATCATCAATATAAAACACTTACCAAATTTATTCGCAACTTAAGATCCTCCAAAATAAGCTCCCTCATTCTTGATCCTTGCGTATTTGTGCAAACAACTTGAGATCTTCCATTTTCTGATCACTTCTTCGAGTTCCACTTTGGCTTTCACCATTGTCTCTGATTGTGTAGTACCTCTGCCATAGCCCGTTCCAGTGTGTTGATGTTGTATCAGTCCCGACACAAAGAGGTCCTACAATACCAAAATTATATTTTAAAGAGATATATTAACCATTATGTAAGGAAAGTAGTCATTTTACAACAATAAGTGACTTAAAGTTTTTACTTTTGAAATTTTCTTGGTTTTTTGTTTTATTTACCAGTTATCCAATTTTGGCATACATGAATAATTAGCGAAAATGAGTACATAATTGAGAAAGCTGACAAACCAAGCACATGTGTTCGATGTGGGTCCTATCGATTTATTCTGAGTTCGATTGTGAAATATTGAGTATTGTTCTCACCCTGAGTTTGTACGGGGGAGTAATTCAAATAGGGATCCAAATTAGGAACATACACAAGTAAGAATACTCCAAATAAAACTATTATTCAAAACAACTGACATTCCTTGATAGAACAGGGCAATAGATCTTTTCAGTGTAGAGAAGCTGGTATGCATAATAAAATGGAAGTAAATGCCCGTAAACATAAGATCCGGTCCATCAAATTCAACTATAGAACTGGGCAACCAATCACTACTGGTGTTATTTTTGTAAAGGAAAAATAAATAACAGTTTCTACTATTGCTATTAGCTCAATCTGTAAAGATATTCTAGATGACATAAATATCAATGACTAATCTGTAAATAAATCAGGCTACAAATTAACATAAAGTTCATAAGAAAACTCACACACTAAGCATAACTAAATAGATTTGAAATTTTACAGCAGAAATTGATTGGAGAAATTGAACAACTAGAAGACGGGCTCAATTGAATATCTAAGTAACTAACTAAATGAAATGCAATAAAAAAAACCTAGGTCAAAAACATGGAGTAATGATACAAATTGAAAGTAACAAAGAATACGAAGGAGAAGATGAGATTACGGGTCTGGACCTTTGTAAATGAACAAGTTAATACCTTCGTAAGCAGCGGTACACCAAGCTTCGTAAGTAGATGAGATTAAGGGTAGATGAGAGAGAGAACCTGCGAAGGAGAAGATGAGAGAGAGCGTCATCAAAGAAGAGGGACTGGTGGTGATAGGGTTTCGCGGGGAGAGAGCGGCGTGGGCATGTGAGGGTTTGGGGGGATGAAGACATTCAATTTTTTTTTGTATAATTTGATATACTTTGGTATTTTACATTTAAAAAAATAGAGAATTAAGGTAAAGGTCATGTTCCTTCTTATATTTGGATTTTCAGGACAATGATTTTCAAGTTTATAAATCTAGTCCCAGTGGTACAATAGCATTTATAAATCTAGTCCATGTAGTACAATTGGCTTTATTTTTTTGGTCCGCGCCAGTGGCACCATTTTTCATGATGTTTTTTGTACAGGGACTAAATTTATAAAATTATATGGAGTGTCCTAATTTTATACACTTTAAATATTATAAGGACCTCCCCCCCCCCCCACTTAAAAAATATATAAAACACCTTTGTCATCACAATTTTCTTTTTTGCCAAAAGTGATTTATTTTTCTCAACACAGTGTTATGTTGCCAAAAATTAGGTCATGTTTGGCAACAAACAACTATGATGCTAAAAGCTAAAATAATTCCTCCTTTTATTTTGTTAGCTTCCCGCTTAAAATTTCAACATTTGGCAACAAGATTTATTTTATGTTGCCAAAAGTCCAATTTAAAATGGTCTTTTGGCAACATAAATAAGATTTTGTTGCTAAAGAGGTACCTTTGGCAACAAAAATAACTAGTGTTGCTAAATATTGTTGCTAATGGTGAAAATTCTTGTAGTGATAAACAAAACTTAGATTTATAGTATGTTTCATTTAATTATGTCTTATTTATATTCGATTTTTCCATTTCCATTTCAAATTCAATTTATAATAGAAATTCCTATTTCCTCCATCTCCTCTAAAGGGTGAGTGGTCCTATCCCATTCAAGACCGCATATTTCTCTAATATACTTAACAACTCATGCACATTGTTACGATTTGGGAAAAATTCGGCAACATGTCCCCATAGTTCTCTAAGTACATGACGTAGATTGGCAAGTGTGAGTGTTATTTCAATTGATCAATTGAAATAACACTCATACTTGTCAATATAGTATGTACCCAGAGACGATTAGGATAGGACTACAGAACTTCCTGCAAAAGTAACAACTTTGAGCCACTAATAATATTATTATACAGAAATTATGCAATCTCAAACTATCCAAACGAGACAATTCGAGAGATCTCATTACAGGGGTAATGACTCTCGAATGGGTCTAAGGGTTATTGAATGCGTACGCATAATAACTAGAAGGATATTATTTATGCGCACTATATATGTAATTTCGAGTATGTTGCATTTAATTATCACACTATATACATATTGTTCGTGATACAAAGTAATTTTAGAAAAACGTTGAAAAATCCCAGCCCCTCATATGGACAATAATCCAGTGGTCATGCCACTTCTAAAATTAACCAAGCCAACATTGATCCACTATAATCAAATGGCGACAGCAACAACAAAACAACAAATGTATATTCCGTACTCCTTCTAATTCATCTACTCAATTAATTCATTCTTATAAGTATATCATCATTAAATCCGTACAATTAAAGTATACAATTGATTTAATAAAGCTATACAATTAAAGTTACTTCGGATCTCAACAATTATCTCTTAATGAGGGGCAATCCTACTTGCATATGAAATGTGCAATAATTATTTATTTACTAAGCTAAAATCAAATAAGGGGAATCTAAAGGCCCCACCACACACACACACATGCACACACCACCCTCATTCCCCCTTCCCTACCACCTTTCCCCACCACACACACACACCACCCCCATTCCCCTTACAACAAACCCCCTTCATTGCCCCACCACTGACCCACCCCCTTCCCCCACCACACACACACCCCACCCCCATTCCCCCTACAACAAACCCCCTTCCCCACTCCCACCACTATGCCACCCTCTTCCCCCACCACACATATATACACACACACACACTCTCTTCCCTCTGCCACATTTCCCCCTGCCCCACCCCAGCCCTGCCTCCTCCCCCATGACACACACATGCACACACATGCACATATACACACACACGCACATATACACACACACACGCACATATACACCACCTGCCCCACCCCCTCCCCACCCGCAGCCCTGTCCCCTCCCCCACCACACACACACACATACACACGTGCACATACACACACACATATATACACACACCTACATATACACACACACATATATAAAGGGAAGAGAAATATATATATATATATATATATAGATAGAGAGAGAGAGAGAGAGAGAGAGAGAGAGAGAGAGAGAGAGAGAATCGTACCTAAAAGTAGAGAGAGAGAGAGAGAGAAGTTTCTTAGAGAGAGAGGAGGAAACCAAAACGATGGGAAAAAAGGAAGAGGGAAGTGTTTTTGTCATGGTCTTTGATCGTGACAACTTTATAAGATTGTCACGATCATTGATATGACATGTCCGTGACAATAGTACTTGTCACATACTTGTCACGGTCAATGATCATGACAAGACGTTGTCACGAACTTATCACGATCATTGACCATGACAAGGCTGATTGACTAAAGGATGTCAATTTGGCCTTTTGGTGTAGTGGTCCTATTCTCAAAAATCGGGTGTTCCTTGACCATGCGGTCATATAGTGCGAGTTACATTGGGCCAATTGAGGGGATTTTTAGATTTTCGCCCTCTAACGATATGTTTTTAAGCCACAGTGATGAGATTTTCAAATTATCATCGTGATTACGCGATCAGTTACTGCGAGTTATGTTGATCCCATGCGAGTTGTCCGCGCCTCTCATAGGGTCATTTTGGCGGTGTTTTGGGGTTTTTCCCTTTAACGACATATTTTTAAGCCTATGTGTAGATATTTTATAATTATCATTGTATTCTTAAATATGGGGTCCAGTGAGCACGGTGAAAGTTCCTTTGAGTTACATTGGTCCGGTGCGAGGTGTTCATGCCTCTCACGAGGCTGTTTGCTCGGTGTTTTGGGTTTTCACCCTCTAATGGAATATTTTTAAGCCTAAGTCTAGATATTTTCAAATTATCTTCTGATTCTCAAATTGGGCGACCCGAGACCATGCGATCAGTTCCTGTGAGTTAAAGTGGTACCGTGCGAGGTGTTCGCACCACTCATGGGGATGTTTTGGGTTTTTTCTCCCTCTATAGGCATATTTTTAAGCCTAAGCCTGGATATTTTCAATTTTTCATCATATTCTCACATCGGGGGTCCTATCACCACGTTATCAGTTCATGCGAGTTACATGAGTCCTCTGCAAGGTGTTCACACCTCTTACGGGGCGGCCGTTTGGCGGGTGTTTGGTTTTTTTGCCCTATAAGGGCATATTTTTAAGCCTAAGTATATATTTTTTCAAATTATCATTGTATTCTTTAATCGGGGGACCCGTGAGCATAAGGTCAGTTCCTTTTAGTTACATTGGTCCCATGTGAGGTGTCCACACCTCTCACGGTACCGTTTGCTATGTGTTTGGGGTTTTCACCCTTTAACGGCATGTTTTTAGGCCTAAGTCTAGATATTTTCAAATTATCCTCCTATTCTCAAATTGGGGGACCCATGACCATGCGGTCAGTTCCTCCGAGTTTAATTGGTATTGTACGAGGTGTTCGCGTACCTTATGGGGCCGTTTGGGGGGTGTTTTGGGTTTTTGACCTATAACGCCATGTTTTAAGCCTAAGTCTAGATATTTTGAAGTTATCGTCTTATTCTAAAATTGGGGGTCCCGTGACCACGTGGACTGTTCTTGCAAGTTACGTTGATCCAATGCAAGTTGTTCGTGCCTTTCACATGGTTGTTTGGGTTGTCTTTTGGGTTTCCCCCCTCTAACAGTATGTTTTTAAGACTAAGTGTAGATAATTTCAAATTATCGTTGTACTCTCAAACCGGGGGTCCCATGACCGTGCGATCAGTTATTGCGAGTTACATTAATCCCGTACGAGGTGTCCGCACCTCTTACAAGATCATATGTCGAGTGTTTCGTGTTCTCACTCTCCAACGACAAGTTTTTAAGACTAAGTTTAGATATATTTGAATTATTTTCCTATTCTCAAATCGGGGGTCTTATGACCATACGAACATATCCTTCCACTTACATTGATCCTGTGCAAGTTGTTCGCACCTCACACGGTGCTATTCAGGTGCTATTTTGTTTTTTTCCCTCTAACAGCATATTTTTAAGCTTAAGTCAAGATATTTTCATATTATCATCATATTCTCAAACCGGGGGTCCTGTGACCATGCGGTCAATTCGTACGAGTTACATTGGTCCCGTACAAGGTGTTCCTGCCTCTCATCGTGGCATTTTGATGGTGTTTTGTGTGTGTTTCCCTCTAATGGCATGATTTTAAGACTAAGTTTAGCTATTATAAAATTATCATCATATTATCAAATTGGGGTTCCCGTGACCACGCGATCAGCTCCTACGAGTTACGTTAGTCCCATGCAAGGTGTGCGAGCCTCTCACGATGCTTTTTGTGGGGTGTTTTGGGATTTCACCCTCCAACGACATGTTTGTAAACCTAAATGTAGATATTTTCAAATTATAGTTGTATTCTCAAACTGATGGTTTGTTACGATGTGATCAGTTCATGCAAGTTACATTGGTCTCGTGCAAGGTGTTCGTGCTTGTCACAGGGCCATTTGGAGGGTGTTTTATTTTTTCCCTCTAACGTCATGTGTTTAATACTAAGTCTAAATATTTTCAAATTATCATTGTAATCTCAAATCGAGGGTCCCTTGAGCACGGGGTCAGTTCCTATGAGTTACATTGGTCCCATACGACATGTCTGCATCTCTCATGGGGCCGTTTACGGGGTGTTTTTTGCTTTTCACCATTTAACAACATGTTTTTAATCTTAACTTTATATATTTTCAAATTATCCTCCTGTTCTAAAATTGGGGTACCCATGACCGCGTGCTCAGTTCCTGTGAGTCCCATTGGTATGCGAGGTGTTCGTTCCTCTCACGGGGCCGTTTGGGGGGTGTTTTGGGTTTTCGCCCTCTAACGACATGTTTTTGTGCCCAAGTCACAGTCCATTCTGGTGAGTTACATTGGTCTTGTGCGAAGTATTCACACCTCTCAGAGGGCCGTTTGGGGGTGTTTTGTGTTTTTTCCCTCGAACGACATGTTTTTAAGTCAAAGTGTATGTATTTTCAAATTATCGTCGTATTCTCAAACTGGGGGGCGACTCCGGTGACCACGCGGTCTGCTCATGCGAGTTACATTTGTTTTATGAGTTTTTCGTGCTTCTCATGGGGACGTTTGGGGGGGGGGGTGGATTTTCACCCTATAATGACATATTTTTAAGACTAAGTCTATATATTTTTAAATTATCGTCCTATTCTCAAACCGGTGGTCCCGTCAGCATGTGGTCAATTCCTTCAAATTCGGAGTTCTCTCCTTATAATGACATATTTATAAGTCTAAGTCTAGATATTTTCAAATTATCGTTGTATTCTCAAATTAAGGGAGTCGTGAACACGCAGACAGCTCATGCGAGTTATATTTCACCCCTACGAGTTATTGATGCCTCTCATGGGATCATTTGAGAGGTGTTTTGGGTCTTCGCCCTCTAACGACATATTTTTAAGCCTAACTGTAGTGATTTTCAAATTATCATTATATTATCAAATTCGGGATCCCGTGACCACAAGGTCAGTTCCTGCGAGCTACATTGCCCCCATGTGAGTTGTTCGCTCCTCTCACAGGGTTGTTTGGGTAGTGTTTTAGGTTTTTGCCCTCTAACGGCATGTTTTTAAACATAAGTCCCGATATTTTCAAATTATCATCGTGTCTCTAACTAGGGGTCCATGACCATGACAATAGTTACTACGAGTTACAATGGTCCCATGCGAGGTGTTCGCGCCTCACATGGTACCGCTTAGGTGATATTTTGGGTTTTTGCCCTTTCACGACATGTATTCAATCCTAAGTGTAGATATTTTCAAGTTATCGTCATATTCTCAAACTGGAAATTCCGCGAGGAGCCAGTCAGTTGTTGCGAGTAACATTGGTCCCGTGTGAGGTGTTGTGTCTCTCACGGGGCTGTTTGGCTGGTGTTTAGTTTTTTTGCACTCTAACATCATGTTATTAAGCCTAATTTGATATATTTTCAAATTATCATCCAATTCTCTAATTGAGGGTCCCATGACCATGCTGTCAGTTCCTACGAGTTACATTGGTCCCCTTCGAGGTGTTCGCACCTCTCACGGTGATGTTTTGTGTTTTTTACCTCTAATGGATGTTTTTAAGCCCAAGTTTAGATATTATCAAATTATAATTTTATTCTCAAACTACGATTACCGCCACCTGATCAGCTCCTAGGAGTTACATTTGTCCCATGTGAGGTGTTCAGGCCTTTCATAGGGCTGTTTTAGGGGGTGTTTTGGGTTTTTTCCCTCCAACGACATGTTTGTAAGCCTCAATGTAGATATTTTCAAATTATCATTGTATTCTCAAACCAAGGGTCCTGTGACCACGTGATCAGTTATTGCAAGTTGTATTGGTTTCGTGCGAGGTGTTCGTGCCTCTTATGGGGCCGTTTTGGGGTATTTCATTTTTTACCCTCAAACTGCATGTTTTTAAGCCTAAGTCTAAATATTTTTAAATTTTTATTGTATTCTAAAACCAGGGGTCTCGTGAGCATCGGGTCAGTTTCTATGACTTACATTTGTCTCGTGCGAGGTGTCCTCAACTCTCACGGGGCCGTTTGCGGGGTATTTTGGGTTTTCACCCTCTAACAACATGTTTTTAAGCCTAAGTCTATATATTCTCAAATTATCCTCCTCTTCTCAAATTGGGGGACCCATGACCACATGGTCAGTTTCTCCGAGTTACATTACTTCCGTGTGAGGTGTTCGCGCCTCAGGTGCCCATTTCGGGGTGTTTGGGTTTTCTCCCTCCAACATTTTTTAAGACTAGGTCTAGATATTTTGAAATTATAATCATATTATAAAACATGGTGTCCCATGACCACACAGTGAGTTCCCGTGAGTTACATTGGTCTCGTGCGATGTATTCGCGCCTCTCATGGGACCGTTTGGGGCTTCTTTGGGTTTTCATTTTCTAATGACATATTTTTAAGCCGAAGTGTAGGGGTTTTAAAATTATCACCATATTCTCATACCAGGGGGCACGACTCTGGTGACCACGCGATCAGTTCATGCGAGTTACATTTGTCTCGTGCGAGTTCTTTATGCCTCTCACGGGGACATTTGGTGGGTGTTTTCGATTTTCACCCTATAACGACATGTTTTTAAGACTGATTCGAGATATTTTTAAATTATGATCATATTCTCAAACTGGTGGTCCCGTCAGCACGTGGCCAGTTCCTTTAAGTTTGGAGTTGTATCCCTCTAATGCAATGTTTATAAGTCCAAGTCTAGATATTTTCAAATTATCATCATATTCTCAAATTGGGGGTCCCGTGACCATCCAGGTAGCTCCTGTGAGTTACCTTTCTCCCCTATGAGTTATTGATGCCTCTCAAAGGGCCATTTGAGAGGTGTTTTGGGTTTTTTCCATCTAACAATATGTCTTTAATAACCGTAGAGATTAAAAATTATCATCGTATTCTCAAATCGGGGGTCCCATTACCACATGGTTTATTCCTGTGTGTTTACATTTCCCCCATGCGAGTTGTTCGATCCTCTCACGGAGCTGGTTCGACGGTGTTTTAGGTTTTTCCCCCTCTAATGACATGTTTTTAAACCTAGTCTAAAAAATTTCAAATTATCATCGTATTCTCTAACAAGGGGTCCGTGATCGTGCGATTAGTTACTACAAGTTACAATTGTCCTGAGCGAGGTGTCGTGCCTCACGCAGTACCGCTTAGGTGATATTTTGGGTTTTCGCCCTCTAATGGCATGTTTTCAAGCCAAATGTAGATATTTTCAAGTTATCATCATATTCTTAAACCAGGGATTCCGTGAGCATCCAGTCAGTTCCTGCGAGTTAAATTTGTCCCATGCGAATGGTTTGCAACTCTCATGGGTCCGTTTGGTGGGTGTTTTGTTTTTTCTCACTCTAACGGCATGTTTGTAAGCCTAAGACCAGTTATTTTCAAATTATCATCCAATTCTTAAATTCGGGGTCCCATGACCAAGCGGTCAATTTCTACTAGTTACATTGGTCCCATACGAGGTGTTCGCGCCTCTCACAGTGCCATTTGGGCGGTGCTTTTTTCCCTCTAATGGGATATTTTTTTGCCCAAGTTTAAATATTATAATATTATAATCGTCTTCTCAAACTAGGGGTACCTTGACCACGCGGTCAACTCCTACGAGTTACATTTGTCCCATCAGAGGTGTTTGACCTTTGATGGGGTTGTTTAGGGTTTTTTCCCTCCAACTACATGTTTGTAAGCCTAAATGTAGATATTTTCAAATTATTATTGTATTCTCAAACCAAGGGTTATGTGACTACATGACCACATTGGTCTCGTGCGAGGTGTTTGCGCCTCTCATAGGGCCGTTTGGTGGGTGTTTTATTTTTTTTCCCTTTAAGTGCATATTTTTAAGCCTAAGTCTAAATATTTTTAAATTATAGTTGTATTCTCAAACCGGGGAGCACCGGGTCAGTTCTTATGAGTTACATTGGTCTCGTGTGAGGTGTTCGCGTCTCTCACGGGGCTATTTGTGGGGTGTTTTGGCTTTTCACCCTCTAACGGCATATTTTTAAGCCTAAGTCCAGATATTTTCAAATTATCCTCCTGTTCTCAAATTCGGGAACCTGTGACCACGTGCTCAGTTCTCGCGAGTGATATTGCTTCCGTGCGTGGTGTTCGCGCCTCTCACGGGGTCTTTTGGGAGTGTTTTGAGTTTTCACCGTCTCATGACATTTTTATGCCTAAATCTAGATATTTTCAAATTATCATCATATTATTAAACATGGGTCCCATGACCACACAGCCAACACCTGCGAGTTACATTGGTCCCGTGCGACGTGTTCGTGCCTCTCATGGGGCTGTTTGGGGGTGCTTTGGGTTTTTGCCCTCTAACGACATATTTTTAAGCCGCAGTGTAGGTATTTTCAAATTATCGACGTATTATCATACTGGGTAGCTCATTACTACCATTACCATGCGATCAGTTCATGCGAGTTACATTTGTCTCATGCGAGTTCATTGCGCCTCTTACGGGTCCGTATGTTTTTTTTTGGGTTTTCTCCCTCTAACGGAATATTTTTAAGACGAAGTATAGATATTTTCAAATTATCGTCATATTCTCAAATCGGTGGTCCCGTCGACACGTGGTCAGTTCGTTCGAGTTTTGGGTTTTCTTCCTCTCACGGCATGTTTTTAAGTCTAAGTCTAGATATTTTCAAATTATCATTGTATTCTCAAACCGGGGGTCCCGTGACCATGCGGTCAGCTCCTGCGAGTTATATTTTTTTGGTTCAAGTTATTCACGCCCCTCACAGGGCTGTTTTGAGGGTGTTTAGGGTTTCCTCCCTCTTACGATATATTTTTAAGCCTGAGTCTTATATTTTCAAATTATTTTGCTATTCTCAAACCGTCGTTCTCATCACCATGCGGTCAGTTCCTTCGAGATACATTGGTCCCGTGCGAGGTGCTAGCACCTCTCACAGGGACGTTTGGTGGGGTTTGGGGTTTTTGCCTGCTAATGGCATGTTTTCAAGCCTAAGACTAGATATTTTCAAATTATCATTGTATTCTCAAACTGGGGGTCCCATGACCACGTGTTCAGTTACTCCGAGTTAATTAGTACCGCGTGAGCTATTCGCGCCACACACGGGACTGTTTGGGGGGTGTTTTTGGTTTTTCCCTCTAAGTCTAGATATTTTCAAATTATCTCATATTCTCAAATCGGGGGTCCCGTCACCACGAAATCAGCCCTTATGACTTACATTAATCTCGCAAGATGTGTTTGCGCCTCTCAAGAGGCCATTTGGGTGGTGTTTTGGGTTTTCGTCTACTAAATGGTTTTAAGACTTAGTCTAGATATTTTCAAATTGTCATCATATTCTCAAACTGGTGGTTCCGTGATCGCGCGGTCTGTTTCTGCAATTTACATTGGGCCCATTTGAATTGTTCGCACCTCACACGGTGTCGTTTGGGTTGTTTTTGCCCACTAACGAAATATTTTTAAGCCTAAGTCTAGATATTTTAAAATTATTATCGTATTTTCATACCAAGGATCTTATGCCCACGCGGTCAATTCCTATGACTTACATTGGTCCCGTGCGAGGTGTTCACGCCTCTTATGGGGACATTTGGTGAGAGTTTGGGTTTTTCTCCCCATAACGGCATGTTTTTAAGCCCAAGTGTATACATTTTCAAATTATTGTCGTATTCTCAAACTAGGGGTCCCGTGACCATGCGGTTAGTTCCTGTGAGTTAAATTGCTCTCGTGCGAGGTGTTCACACCATGCAAGGGGTCGTTTGAGGGTGTTTTGGGTTTTTCCCTCTAACGACATGTTTTTAAGACCCAGTCTAGATATTTTCAAATTATCATCATATTTTCAAACATGGGGTCCTGTGACCACACAGTCATTTTTTGCGAGTTACATTGGTCCCGTGCAAGGTGTTCCTGCCTCACAAGGGGTTGTTTGGGTGGTGTTGTTTTTCCATCTGACGACATGTATTTTCAAATTATGCTCGTATTGTTATATCCGGGATCCCGTGGCCACGTGGTCAGTTTGTGCGAGTTACATCTGTCCTGTGCAAGTTGTCCGTGCCTCACACGAGGACGTTTGGGTGGTGGTTTGGGTTTTCTCCCTCTAGAGGCATATTTTTAATCCTAAGCCTAGATATTTTCAAATTATCATTGGTCTTTGTCATGTCTTTTCTCATAAGGCCGATTATTATAGAACTTTGAATAAGTAGGTTTGCCTTCTCTATTTACAAATTTATTTCAGAAATTCATAATTTTCTTAAACTGTTTAGACATTAATACAATATTGATATCTAAATTGTCAAAATTATAGTCCTCATTAGAATCTAAGTTAATATCTGGAAAATTGAACTCAGTTTTGGTTAACTTAGAGGAGAAGACAAGATTAGAGTTGGACTGTTTCTTTTGGGATTGAGTTAACTGTTTCTTAAATTCCAATTCCATTCCCACTATTCTTAGCTTGTTACCGAGAAGTTCATGTATTAAATTCGGGTAATCCATTTCCTTAACATCATACCGCTTGTTATCAAATTTTTGTTGAAGTGACCTTAGAATTTCAGAAGCCATTTCCTTCCTATCATAAATTATTCCATTAGCATGCAACTTAGTCACTATGTCTGTTAATCTAATATAGAAGTCATCAAATGACTCAGTCTCAGTCATGATGAAAGTTTTGTACTACTGGATTAACATTTGGGTTTGAGGAGATTTAACACATGATTCTTTAGATGTTGTATAGAAAGATATCCTCTTAAATTTGTGTTCATTGATAGACATGAATATGGCATTTTTGCCTTTGTTGTTATTAAGGGTTTTTTTTTTCTCTTTTTTAGTGTATTCACTTAGTAGTTTCCCAATCCTCACAGTACTTCCATTTGCGGTTTGTTTAGTAGAAAAAGTGTATCCATTTTCAATAGTATTGTAGGCATCGTCTCCCATCATACCTTGGATGAAAGCAACCATCGTCACTTTCCAGTAAGGGAAGTTGGTTCCCTCAAAGAGTGGGTGTCTGGAAAGGTTACATGATCTCTCAATTTTCTCTTCTATTCCATGTTTTGAAAAAAAAAATTAGAAACTCAAGATCAAAATATTTTATAAAACCAACAATTTGATACCAATTGAAAAAAATTATGCCACTTAAGTTCTTTAAAAGGTTTAAGGCACTTTAAATGGCTCCGAACAGTTTGTTTGAGAAACTATTTTTTACAAAACAAATTACCAACACATCATGTGTATAAAAGGTTATGAATAGGATATCTCAGTTATAGGTGACCAAGTTTTGAAAACCAGAACTAAAAGAGTTTAAATAAGCACACAATTAGAAGAGGATGAAAGGAAGATTAAACATGGAAGTACATAGGTATTTTAACACGGTAAAACCCCACCCAATCGGGGAAACATCCATGGAGGTCTCTACACCTCAAAAACAAAATCCACTAAAAATAAGTTAACAGGTTATAAACTATTAACAAACTAAACACACAATCAGACCTATTCTAACTCAAGAATTTATACCAGCTCCATTAGGTAATTCTGACTTCTCTGAAGGCTCTGAAGTTGTTCTTTTTGTTCTCCCACCTTTGTACCTCCTCCTTCTTTTAGATTCATGTCGATTCTAAGGTTATAAATCTCTCAACCAACATTATTATAGTGTTTTAGTGTGAAAAGTGTATTGTGGTGTTGTGCCTAACACATGCATGAACACACACACACACACTTATACACACAAATAGTCCTACAAATTACAGATTTTGTCTAAGATGAGTTTAGGATTTTGAATCTTAGTTTGTTTAAAACATAGACTTCTGATTTTTTGTGACAGATTGAGTGACAGCCTTGCTATTCAAAAGATCCAAGGTGCTTTACACTTAGTTTTTATTTATTTACACTTCTATTTCATAAAATGTGAAATACGAACTTGAAAGTGTAAACGTCTTAAGATCTTTAAATATTTCGAAGCTAGTTTTTTTCAAAACATGAAACAGAATATGGATTTCTTGTTAACAAGTTTAAAAAGAACATTTGAGTATAAAAATACCAACAAATAAGGATTTCTTGAAAAAGGAAACAACCTATGCAGATCTAACTGAGTTATATCATAACAAAAATCAAATATATATTTTTATGAAGGAGAGAACAAGATCCAACTACGTGACAAGTTGGGAAAGAGATTTAAGACCAGAGAGGAATGAATATTCAAATAGGAACAACTCTCAAACTCGCAAAGGAATTTTTCAGATTTTTTTTAAGAGTTTGGCTTGATTTTTCAATTTCTCTCTCTCTCTCTCCCCCCCCCCCCTTTTCTCTCAATATCAAACTCACCAAAAAGATCCAAAATGTTAACCCCATGGCCTCTATTTATACTGAACAATGGAAGGGTCTAGAATCTCTACTCAATACAATGACTGAGATTAAGTCTTGCCAAATGAAGTAAATCCAAGGGTTGTAAATGCATCTCACTTAAACTCACTCTTATAGGTCCAATTGATAACAACAAGGATTGAGTTAAATAACATGCAGACCATCGATTAGATTAATACAACGGCTGATAAGAATTATGTGTTTTGTAAGATGCAACAAACACAATCTTGATCGATGTAAAGAAAACACGTGTAGGGCTCAGCTCGCAAATGAAACGCGTGTTTTTGGAGTTTTAAAAAACTCATTTTCTACCCCATTATAAGTTCTTGCCGCTTTCGGTTTCTACCCAACCAACATTTTAGGAATAAAATGATATGATACATTATCCCAAAACATTTTAGAACCTTAATTTTAAATGTTTTAAAAACGTTTAAAATTTCCCAAAAATTGTTTAGAAATCCTAACAATTATTAGAAAATTATTTTAATGGGAATTAATACTCACACACCTAAAATGATATATATGCAACATAAAATTTGTAGTCATTGGTTCAGTGTTGGAATAATACCTTTAAGACCATTAGAATAATTTGATGTAGTGTCAGAGGCTCTTTTGTTGACAAGGATATGACTCTATTTTTGTCACTATTTCCAAACTAGATAAGTGCCTATATAGTATAGACTCAGTGAGTAAAAAATATAGGGTGCTTCAATCTCCCCCTTTGAAAATATGAGAAAAAATATCCTTTGAGTCATTGAGGACTCTTAGGGATACAAAGAGATAAGAAAATCTTATTCCAATACAAATATTCTATCTACCCCATATCCTAGAAAGATAAAATTACATTACTCAACTAAATACAAACCAATACCTTAACAATATTTTGATATCAATGAGGTACTGATTTCCTGAGAATAAGATAGCTAAGATTAAGTGTTTTGGTTGAAGTGAACAAAAAGATGTCCAAGTGGACTCAAATTTCTCCCCTATTTTTTATCAAATGGACAAAGGGTAGGCACAAATATGCATAAGCAGATATCAACAAGACTCACCAAATATTTATTCAAAATATATCATTCTAGTAGATTTCCTTAAATATTCAAATCTTAAATTATCTAGAGTCTTTGTGAATAAATCACCTAATTAAAGATCTGTGTGAAAATACATAATTTTCAATTCCTTGGATTCTACTAATACATGAATAAAGTGATATCGAATCTTAATGTGTTTTGTGCGAGAATGTTGCACAGGATTTTTGGATATATTAATTTCACTTTGACTATAACAATAGATATGAAACTTATCTTCAATTATTCCATAATCTTTTAACATTTGTTTTATCCAAAGTAATTGGGAACAATAAATTCTTGGTGGATTGTATTCTGATTTAACGGTGGATAACGATGTACAATTTTGTTTCTTACTAGACCATCCTACCAAATTATTTCCTATATGATAATAGGCTTCTGACGTACACTTACTATAATTAGAACACCCATCCCAGTCAACATCGGTGTAACCAATTACAGAAGTGGGTGTGTCATTTGTGTATCAAAGTCCTAAGTTGAGAGTTCATTTAACCAATTTTAATATATGATTAACTCACAATAAATGACTCTCCTTAGGTGCATTCTCATATCCAGTGAACACACAAACAACATATATAATATCAGGGTGTGAGGGAGTTAGGTATAGTAAGCTCCCTATCATACTATGATAAAGAGTGGGCTCAATAGATTTCCCATGTTCATCCTTGGACATTTTTATTGAGGTACTTATGGGTGTCCTAGCATCTTTTGCATTTTTAGACCGAATTTCTTAACAATCTCTAAATCTTATTTATATTTCGAGATGAATAATCCTTCGAAATTTTGTTTACTTGAAGTCCTAGAAAGAATTGCAACTCCCCAATAAGAGACATTTGAACTTCTCCATGCACAACTTTGGAGAAATTTTTAACTTCACTTAAGGATGTAGATCCAAAGATTATACCATCTACATAGACTTACGCAATAATTACAGTCTTGTCAAAATGTTTGACAAATAGAGTTGGATCATTATCGCCTCTCCTAGGAAGAGTTCAAACTCTTTCTTGAGAACATAATTTACCACGACTACAAAAATTTATGTGACCTAACCTACTATGCCAAATCTCATTGTCATCCATTCTGGAAATGTTACAAACCTCATTACTTGGATTAACCGTGTAACAATTATCTGGAGTACGAAGGCGTGTAAATATGCAGTCACCATTTTCATTTAAAATTTTGCAATTGTTCTTTGAAAATGTGACAATACTGTTAGAGTCACAAAATTGTGATATACTAAGTAAATTTTCTTTTAGACCTTTTACTAGAAGGACATATTCTAAAGTAGGTAACCTTTTTTCATGAAGTTTCCCTTTACCAATAATTTGGGCTAATACCCCATCTCCAAACAAAACTTTTCCTCCTGAGAAGCTAGTTTTATGTGAAAGTTTAGTATCATCCCCAGTCATGTGTTTAGAACATCCTAAATCTAAACAAAATCCAAATGTTGTATGCTGAGCTTTCAAAGAACTGATCACGATTTTACATCTCATATGGGGTATTAATTCATGTTTTCTAACCCAAATTGCTCTGGTTTTCAAGTGTTTGCCCTGATTAGCTCAAATAGTGTATCATTTGTGAGCATTAGCCTTTTCTTTGAAAGATTTTTGCGCATATTGATTTTTCTCAAATCTTTAAGCATTCGGCTTAGTCATGAATCTAGGGTTTCCTCTTGTTAGTGATCTTTTAGTACTAGATATTTCCTTCCTATTACGATAGTTAGAGTTCTTATATGGTTGCCTAGGAAAAATATAGTTATTTCTGCCTTTCCTAGAGTAGTTGAAGTTATGATAGATAGGTGAATGAACAAACGATTAACATAAACATTTTGAAAAACATCCATCAACAAAATGTCCATTGACATCGCAATATGAGAAATAAAGATGGGTCGTAGGAGTCTTATCCTTAGGAGAGATGTTAAACATGGATTTGCCTAAAGGTTGGGCTCTAGCTTTATTTCTATGAGGCAGAGGTAGGAAAGGTGATTTGCATTTTCTTATGGGAGGACTGAAGTATTTAGGTTTATGTTCAACATTAGGCTTAGAAGTACTAGACTCACCAATGTCTATAAATTATTGTTTTAAACTGAAGTCATTTTTCGAAGCTTGAAAGTCTTGATAGGTTTCAATAGGTCTTTTTCCACCGGACACAAACTTGATAGTTTAAAGATTTTTAGTTTGTTTGTTAGTACTGGGGAAAAATCCTATTCCAGTTCTGTCATCTGAATTGGTTTTACTTTCAGCAACAAAGTCTTCAAAAGAGTTTGAGTTATTTTCAAATTTAGCAATTTATTTTTAAGCCAGATGATGTCTTTTGTTTTGTTTGTTCCAATTATAAAAATGTCTCTTTATATTTTTTTCCAAAATTTTATTTGATTCAGATAATTCCTTGATTTTTTCAACAAAAGTCTTAGTCTCATTCTCATGATCCAAACATTGAAAGGTGTACTCTTCAGCATTCTGTTTGACCATCTGTATTAGGACTTCTATTTTATGGGTAAGGTCCTTGACTACTTTTTCAAGTTTAGTAATCGTATTTAGGGTTTTTGTTTATTGTATGTGAACATCTAGGATGTCCTCATTATCAGAGTCACTAAGTGTGCAGTGTGCAATGTCCCCTAGTGATTCATTTTTAGGACTGACGCACGCATTTACATCATCAATAGAATGTTCCCTTTGACTCACACACAAGAAATTGAACTATTAGTATAATTATTAAGTAATAAACAAGATAAACCATTAGGAACAATATCATTCAGCATAACATGATTAGAGATACTACTATCATATTCAGTACTAGTCATAGGGTCATCAACATAATTGATTTTGGTAAAGAATGACATACAAGGGTCAAAAGAATTAGATAACTTAGGATCAACAGTTTCTGATTCACTTGAGTCATCCCAGGTCTTGCACAAATTAGCCCTATTCTTTTTGGTATTCTTATTCAAATTTACTCTACAATCATTGGCCACATGTCCTAATTTCCCACATATAAAACACTCAATATTTTTTTAGGTCTTTTACAGATTTGTTTTGGTTATCAGTCTAGTGTTTGTCCTGTCTTTTCTCATGAGGACAATTATTAGAGAACTTTGAATAAGATTGCTTGCCTTGTGTATTTGCAACTTTATTTTCAAATTTCAAAATTTTCTTAAACTGTTTAGACATTAAGGCAATATGATTATAAAAATTGTCTAAATTATAGTCTTCATCAGTAACTAAGACAATATCAGACAAATTGAACTTAGTTTTCATCAAATTAGAGGAGAAGACAAGATTAGAGATGGATTATTTCTTTTGGGACCGAGTTAACTTTTTCTTAAATTCCAATTCGATTTCCACTATTCTTAGCTTACTATTGAGGAGTTCAAGTGTTAAATTCGAGTCATCCATCTCCTTAATGGCATATCACTTGTTATTAAATTTTTGTGGATGTGACTTTAGAATTTTATAAACAATTTACTTCTTATCATAGATTATTCCACTGGCATGAAGCTTAGTCACTATGTCTATTAATGTAATATAGAAGTGATCAAATTACTTAGTCTCAGTAATGACCAAAGTGTTATACTACTGGATTAACATTTGGGTTTTAGTAGCTTTAACATGTGTGTCTCCTTCACGTTCAGTTACTAAAGTGTCTCATGCTTCTTTAGAGGTAATACATGAAGATATCCTCTTAAATTCATGTTCATTTATAGATATGAATATGGCATTTTTGCCTTTATCATTATTAAAAGAAGTATATTTCTATTCTTCAATATATTCACTTAACACTTTACTAATCCTCACAGTACTTCCTTCTGTGGATGGTTTAGTAGGAAAAGTGTATCCATTTTCAATAGCATCCCAGACATCGTCTCCCAACGTTCCTTGGATAAAAGCAACCATTATCACTTTCTAGTAAGGGAAGTGGGTTCGATCAAAGAGTGGGGGTCTAGAAAGGTTACTTAATCTCTCCGATTTCTCGTCCATTGTTTATTTAAATGGCTCCAAATAGTTTTTTTTTGAGAAACTCTTTTTACAAAACAAATTACTAACATAAGATGTGTATAAAAGGTTATGAACGAGATATTTCATTTATAGGTTAACAAGTTTTGAAAACAAAAACTTAAAGAGTTTAAATCATAACATAATCAGAAGAGGATGAAAGGAAGATTAAACATGAAAGTACACATGTATTTTAACGGGGTAAAATCTCACCCAATTGGGGAAACATCCACGGAGGTCTATACACCAAAATCCACTAGATACGAATTAACAGGTTACAAACTATTAATAGACTAAACAGACAATTAGACCTATTCTATGTTAAGAATTTATACCCGCTCCATTAGGTAATTATGACTTCTGTGAAGGCTCTGAAGTTGTTCTTTTTGTTCTCCCAGCTTTTTACCCCCTCCTCCTTTTAGCTTTACGTCGACTCTAAGGTCATAAATCCCTCGACCAACATTGTTTTAGTATTGTATTGTGTAAAGTGTATTGTGGTGTTGTACCTAACACATGCATGAACACAAACACACTTATACAAACATATAATCCTACAAATTACATATTTCATCTAAGATGAGTTTAGGATATCGAATCTCAATTTGTTGAAAACTTAGAGTTTTGATTTTTTGATAGATCGACTAACAACCTTGCTATTCAAAAAGATCCAAGGTCCTATACACTTCCTTTTTGTTTATTTACACTTCTATTTCATAAAATGTGAAATATGAACTTGAATGTGTAAACGTCTCAAGATCTTTAACTATTTTGAAGTCTATTTTTGTCAAAACTTGAAAAGGAATATGGATTTGTTGTTAACAAGTTTGAAAAGAACATTTGAGTATAAAAATACCAACAAATAAAGAATTCTTGAAAAATAAATCAACCTACGCAAATATAAGTGAGTTATATCACAGTAGAAATCAGCTGTACATTTTTTCTGAAGAAGAAAACAAGATCCAACTACGTGATAAGTTGGAAAAGAGATCTAAGACCAGAGAGGAATGAATATTCAAATAGGAAAAACTCTAAACCTATCAAAGGAAATTTTCTGAGAATTTTTTTCTAGAGTTTGGCTTAATTTTATAATTTCTCTCTCTTTTTCTCTCCCTCTATCCCCCTTTTTCTCTCGATATCAAACTCACCAAAAAATCCAAAATGTTAACCCCATGGACTCTATTTATACTGAAGAATGGAATGGTCTGGAATCTCTACTCAAAACAACGACTAAAATTAAGTATTTCCAAACGAAGTAAATCCCAGGGTTGTAAACACACCTCACTTAAACTCACTCTTATAGGTCCAATTGATAAAGACAATGATTGAGTTAAACAACATGTTGACCATCGATTAGATTAATCCAACGACTGATAAGAGTTCTAAGTTATGTGAGATGCAACAAACACAATCTTGACCGATGTAAAGCAAACACGTGTAAGGCTCAAATCTCAAATGAAACGCGTGTTTTTGGAGTTTTAAAAAACCCATTTTCTACCCCATAAGTTCTTGTCGCTTTCGATTTCTACCCAACAAACTTTTTTGGAATTAAATGATATTACATATTAGCCCAAAACATTTTAAAACCTTAATTTTAAATGTTTTAAAAAGTTTAAAATTTCCCAAAAATTGTTTGGAAATCCCAAAAATTATTAGAAAATTATTTTAATGGGAATTAATACGCACACACCTAAAATGATATAAATGCAACATAAAATATGCATTACTAGGTAGAATGTTGGTATAAGACCTTTGATACCATTAGAGGAATTTGATGTAGTGTCTGAGACTCTTTGGTAGACAAGGATATGACTCTAATTTTTTAACTATTTCCAAACTAGAGAAGCACCTATATAGTATAGACTAAAGCGAGTAAAAAATATAGGGTGCTATAATTCGAAATATTTTCAAATTATTATTTTATTCTCCAAATGGGGGTCTCTGGAGCACGAGATTAGGTTCTGGGAGTTACATTGGTCCCGTGCAAGGTGTCTACGCCATGGGGCCGCTTACGGGGTGTTTTTGGTTCTCCTCTTCTAATGGCATGGTTTTAAGCCTAAGTTTAGGTATTTTCAAATTATCATCGTATTCTCAAATTCGGATACCCATGACCACGCAATCAGTTTCGACGAGTTACATTGGTCCCGTGCGAGGTGTTCACGCCTCTCTCGGGTCCGTTTGTTGGGTTTTTTGGGTTTTCTCCCTCTAATGACATGTTTTTAAGCCTAAGTATAGAAATTTTCAAATAGTCATCATATTCTCAAACTGGGGGTCCCATGACCACCAAGTCAGTTCCTGCGAGTTACATTGCTCCCGTGCGAGTTGTTCGTGCCTCTCACGGGGTCGTTTGGGTTATGTTTTTTATTTTTGCCCTCTAACGGAATGTTTTTAAACCTAAGTCTAACAATTTTAAAATTATCATCGCATTCTCAAACCGGGGGCCCCATGAAATTACACTCACTACCTGCAATTACATTGGTCATATACGACGTATTCACACCTCTCACGGGGCCGTTTGGAGGCCTTTATGTTCTTTGCCCTCTAACGACATGTTTTTAACCCTAAGAGTACATATTTTCAAATTATCATGGTATTCTCAAACTGGGGGTCCCGTGATCATGCGATCAGTTCCTGCGAGCTATATTGGTCCCGTGCAAGGTGTTCGCACCTCTCATAGGGCCGTTTGGAGATGTTTTGGATTTTTACGCTCTAACGGCATGTTTTTAATCCTAATTTTAGATATTTATAAATTATCGATGTAATCTGAAACCAAGGGTCCCATGACCACATGGTTAGTTTCTATGAGTTACATTGGTCCGCTCAGGGTTCTTACGAGCTAGATGGTTAGTTCTTGTGAATTCCTGCGAGGTGTTCGCGCCTCTCACGGGATCGCTCGGGGTGTGTTTTGGATTTTTAACCTCTAACGGCATGTTTTTAAGCCTAAGTGTAGGTTTTTACAAATTATCATCGTATTGTCATACTAGGGTCCTGTGACCCTGCGGTGAGTTGTTCGAGTTAGATTTCTCCTGTGCAAGTTGTTCGCGCCTATCACGGGGTCGTTTGGGGGTGTTTTGGGTTTTCTCCCTTTCACGACATATTTTTAAGCCTGAGTCTAGATATTTTAAAATCATCATCCTATTGTCAAACCGGGGGTCCTGTAACCATGGGGTCTATTCATGCAAGTTACATTGATCCCGTGCGTGGTGTTCGCACCTCTCACAGGGCCGTTTAGAGGGTGGTTTAAGCTTTCTCCCTCTAACGACATGCTTTTAAGACTAGGTCAAGATATTTTCAAATTATGATCATGTTCTTAAACCGAGGGGCCCGTGATCATGCGGTCAGTTCTTGCGAGTTAAAATGGCCCTGTGCGAGGTGTTCGCACCTCTCACGGGGCCGTTTGAGGGTGTTTTGGGTTTTCGCCCTCAAACGACATGTTTTTATGTCAAAGTCTAGATATATTCAAATTATTGTCATATTCTAAAATCGAGGGTCCCATGACCGTTGATCTATTCCTGCGAGTTACATTAGTCCCGTGCGAGGTGTTCGTGATTCTCAAGGGACCATTTGAGGAGTGGTTTTTTGCTCTAACGGAATGTTTTTACCCCTAATTTTAAATATTTTTAAATTATCGTCATATTCATGAAACGGCAGTCCCGTGAGCACAGGGTCAGTCCGTGTGAGTTACGTTAATCCCATGCGAGGTGTCTATGACTCTCACGGGGCCATTTTCTTGGTGTTTTGGATTTTCATACTCTAACGACATGTTTCTAAAACCTTAGTGAAGATATTTTCAAATTATACTCCTATTCTCAAATTCATGGACCCGTGACTAGGCGGTCAGTGCCGACGATTTACATTAGTCCCGTGTTGGGCAGTTTGAGTGGTTTTTTATTTTCTCACCATCTAACGACTTGTTTAAGCCTAAGTGCATAGATTTTTGAATTATCATCATATTATCAAATTTGGGGTCCCGTGACCACACGGTCAGTTCGTGCGAGTTACATTGGTCTCGTGCGAGGTGTTCTCGTCTCTTATAGGGACGTTTGGCAGTGTTCTGGTTTTTTTTAGCTCTAATGACAAGTTTATAGTTCCAATTATCGTTATTTTCAAATTATCATCGTATTCTCAAACCGCGGGTCCCATAACCACACGGTTAGTTCCTGCGAGTTACATTCGTCCCCTGCTAGGAGTTCACATCTCTCACGGGGCTGTTTGGGTGGTGGTTTAGGTTTTTGCCCTCTAACAGCATGTGTTTTAAGCCTAAGTATAGATATTTTGAAATTATCATCATATTCTTAAGTTTGGAGTCCCTTGAGCACGCGATTAATTCCCGCGAGTTACATTTTCCCCGTGCGAGTTCTTTGCGCTGCTCACAGGGCTGTTTGGGGGGTATTTTGGGTTTTTGCCCTCTAACGGCATGTTTTTAAGACTAAGTCGAGATATTTTCAAATTATCATCCTATTCTCAAATCGAAGGTCTCACGACCACGTGGTCAGTTTTTTTATATTTACAATTGTCCCGTGCGAGGTTTTTGTACCTCTCACCGGGCCCTTTGGGGGGTGTTTTAGGTTTTCGCCCTCTAACGACAGGTTTTTAAGCCTAATTTTAGATATTTAGAAATTATCATTGTATTCTGAAACCGAGGGTCCTATGACCACATGGTTAGTTCCTGCGAGTTACATTGGTTCCGTTCTATGTGTTCGCACTTCTCACGGGACCATTAGAGGATGGTTTGGATTTTCATCCTCTAACAGCATGTTTTTAAGCCTAAGTCTTGATATTTTAAAATTGTCATCATATTCTCATACCGGGGTTCTCGTGACAATGCAGTCAGTTTGTGCGTGTTACATTGTCCCATGTACGATCTTCGTGCCTCTAACGGGGCCGTTTAGGCGGTGTTTTGGGTTTTCTCCCTCTAAAGACATGTTTTTAGGCCTATGTGTAGATATTTTAAAATCATCATCGTATTGCCACACCGGGTTTCTCGTGACTCCGTGGTAAGTTGGTGCGAGTTTCATTTGTCCTGTGCGAGTTGTTCGCGCCTCTCACGGGGCTGTTTGGGGGGTATTTTCGGTTTTCTCCCTTTAACGACATATTTTTAAGCATGAGTCTAGATATTTTCCAAATATCATCCAATTCGCAAATCGGGGGTCCCGTGACCACGCGGTCTATTCCTGCCAATTACATTGGTCCTATGCGTGGTGTTCGCGCCTCTTACAGGGCTATTTGCGGGGTGTTTTGGGCTTTCTCCCTCTAACGACATGTTTCTAAGCCTAGGTCACGATATTTTCAAATTATCATTGTTTTCTCAATTTGAGGGTCCCGTGACCATTTGGTAAGTTCCTACGAGTTACAATGGCCTTGTATGAGGTGTTCACACCTCTCACGGGGCCGTTTGAGGGCATTTTTGGTTTTCTCCCTCAAATGGCATGTTTTTAAGTCGAAGTCTAGATATTTTCAAATTATTTTCGTATTATCATATCGAGGGTCCCGTGACGATTGATCGGTTCCTAAGTGTTACCTTGGTCCTGTATGAGGTATTCGTGCCTCTCATGGGGCTATTTGGTGGTGTTTTATTTTTAGCCCTTTTACGGAATGTTTTTAACCCTAATTTTAAATATTTTCAAATTATCGTCGTATTCACAAAACGGCGTTCCCGTGAGTACCGAGTGTTTTGCGTTTTCTCCCTCTAACAACATGTTTTTAAAACCTTAGTGAAGATATTTTCAAATTATCATCCTATTTTGAAATTCGAAGACCCATGACCAGGCGGTTAGTTCCAACGAGTTACATTGGTATTGTGCTAGGTAG
Source organism: Sambucus nigra (assembly GCA_949130495.1). Classification (NCBI taxonomy): domain Eukaryota; kingdom Viridiplantae; phylum Streptophyta; class Magnoliopsida; order Dipsacales; family Adoxaceae; genus Sambucus; species Sambucus nigra. Next base: position 95,799,375 of record OX422211.1, read on the forward strand.
TTTGAGGGGTGTTGGTTTTTTCGCCATCTAACGACATGTTTAAGCCTAAGTGTAGATATTTTTGAATTATCATCATATTATCAAATTGGGGATCAAATGACCACCCGGTCAGTTCGTGAGATGCAAGAACTGACCGCAAGGTCTCGAAACCCTTTAAAAAAATCTACACTTGGGTTTAAAACATGTTGTTAGAGGAAAAAAACCTCAAATACTCCTCAAACGGCCCCATTAGGGGCGCGAACTCCTCACATGGGACCTATGTAACTCGCAGGAACTGATAACATGGTCACGGGACCCCCGATTTAAGAATAGGATGACAATTTGAATATATCTAAATTTAAGCTTGAAAACGTGTCCTTTAAGGGCGAAACACCAAAAAAAACCCAAACGGCCCCGTGAGAGGCGCGAACACCTCGCACGTAACCAATTAAACACGGAGGAACTGACCACTTGGTCACGTGACCCCCGATTTGAGAATATGATGATAATTTGAAAATATCTATACATAGGGTTAAAAACATGCCGTTAGAGGGTGAAAACCTAAAACATAAGTCAAATGGCCGCGTCCCATGGTTCCAATCTACCTCGCAAGATATGTTCCCTAGTCATGGGATCCCCAGTTTGAGAATAGAATAATAATTAAAAAAATATCTACACTTAGTATTAAGACTTGTCCATAGAGGGCGAGAATACAAAATACTCCCCAAATGACCCTGTGAGAGGCGTGGACACATTTCACGAGATCAATGTAACTTGCAAGAATTGATCGCATGGTCATGGGACCCTCGGTCTGAGAATATGAACATAATTTAAAAATATCTACACTTAGGACAAAATATTCCGTTAGAGGGATGAAACCCAAATCACCATTCAAACGATGTCGTGAAAGGTGAGAACAACTCGCACGAGACCAACGTAACCTGTAGGAACTGATCGCGTGGTCACGGGACCCCCAATTTGAGAATACAATGATAACTTGAAAATATCTAGACTTATGCTCAAAAACATGTCTTTATATGGAGAAAACCCAAAACACCCACCCAAACGACGCTGTGAGAGGCACGAACAACTCGCATGGGACCAACATAACTTCTAGCAACTTATCGTGTGGTCAAGAGACCCCCAGTTTGAGAATACAAAGATAATTTGGTAATATCTAGACTTGGGCTTAAAAACATGCCGTTAGAGGGAGAAAATCCCAAACACCTCCCCAGACGGCCCCGTAAGAGGTGCGAACACCTCACAGGGGACCAATGTAAGTCGTAGGAACTAACCACGTGGTCACGTGACCCCAATTTAAGAATATGATGATAATTTGAAAATATCTAGCCCTAGGCTTAAAAACATACTGTTAGAGGGAGAAACCCAAAACACCCTAAACGGCCTTGTGAGAGGCTCGAACACATCACACGGGACCAATGTAACACATAGGAATGGAACATGTGGTGACGGGACCGCCGATTTCAGAATTCGATGATAATTTCAAAATATCTACACTTAGGCTTAAAAATAAGCCGTTAGGGGATGAAAACCCAAAACACGACTCAAACGGCCTTGCGAGAGGTGGGAACACCTCGTACATGTCGAATGTAACTCGCATGATATGTTTGCATGGTAATAGGACCCCCAGTTTGAGAATCGGATGATATATAAAAAATATCTACACTTAGGAGTATGAACATGTCGTTAGAGGGAGGGAATAGAAAACACTCCCCTAATGAGCTGGTGAGAGGCGTGGACACCTCACATGAGATCAATGTAACTTACAGTAACTGAACGCATGGTCATGGGTCCTTCGGTTTGAGGATACGATGATAATTTGTAAATATCTACACTTAGGCCTAAAAACATGTTGTTAGAGGCAGAAAACCCAAAACACCATCCAAAGGACTTTGTGAGAGGCGCGAATAACTAACACGGGACCAACGTAATTTGTCGAAATTGACCACATGATCCCAGGACCCCGGTTTGAGAATACGATGATAACTTGAAAATATCTAGACCTAATCTTAAAGATATTCCATTAGAGGGAGAAAACCCAAAACACCCACCAAAATGATGCCGTGAGTGGGGCGAACAACTCGCATGGGACAAAAGTAACTTGCAGGAACTGACCGCGTGGTCATGAGACCCCCAATTTTAGAATACTATGACAATTTTGAAATATCTCGACTTGGACTTAAAAACATGACATTAGAGGGAGAAAACCTAAAACGGCCCCATGACATGTGTGAATACCTCGCACGGGACGAATGTAACTCGCAGGAGATGATCGCATGGTCACGGGTCCCCCGATTTGACAATAGGATGATAACTTGAAAATATCTTACTTTGGTCTTAAAAACATGTTGTTATAGGGGGAAAACCCAAAACACCCCCCAAACGTCCCCTTGAGAGGCGCAAACACCTCATACGAGACCAATGTAACTCACAGGAACTCACTACGTGCTCACGAGACCATCAGTTTGCGGATACGATGATAATTTTAAAATATCTACAATTTATCTTAAAAGAATGCCATTAGGGAGTAAAAACCCAAAACACCCCCGAAACAGCCCTGTGAGAGGTGTGAACACCTCGTACGGGACCAATGTAACTTGCAGGAACTAACAACGTGTTCACAGGTCCCTTGGTTTAAGAATAAGACAATAATTTGAAAATATCTACACTAAGGCTTAAAAAATGCCGTTAGAGGGAAAAAATCCAAAACACCCCTTTAATGGCACAATGAGAGGTATCAACACCTTTCACGAGACAACTGTAACTTACAGCAGGTGACAGTGTGGTCATGGGCTTCCTGGTTTGAGAATACGATAATAATTTCAAAATATATACACCTAGGCTTAAAAACATGCTGTTAGAGGGCGAACGACCCTGTGAGAGGCACGAACACCTTGCACGAGACCAATGTAACTCGCATGAGCTAATCGCTTGGTCACATGACCCCCAATTTAAGAATATAATGAAAATTTGAAAATATCGAGACTAAGGCTTAAAAACATTCCATTAGAGGGGAAAAAACCAAAACACCCAGCAAACCAACTCGTGAGAGGCGCTAACAACTCGCATGGGACCAACGTAACTCACATGAATTGACCTTGAGGTCACGGGACCCCCGGTTTGAGAATACGATGAAAATTTAAAAATATCTACACTTAGGCTTAAAATCATGCCGTTAGAGGGTGATAAACACAAAACACAACCCAAACGACACCGTGAGAGGCGTGATTAAACTAGCATGGCACCAACGTAACTCGCAGATTTTGACCGCGTGGCCACGAGACCCCTGGTTTGATAATATGAAGATTATTTGAAAATATCTAGACTTAGGCTTAAAAACATGTTGTTTGAGGATGAAAACCAAAAACACCGCCCAAACGACCCCATGAGAGGCGCAAACTACTAGCACGAGAGAAATGTCACTAGCATGAACCGTCTGCATGGTCATGGGACCCCCGATTTAAAAATTCAATGATAATTGAAAATTTTCTACATTTAAGCTTAAAAAAATGCCATTAGAGGGAAAAAACCCAAAACACCCCTCAAACGGCCCCGTGAGGACATCAACAACTCGCATGGGGCCAACATAACTCGCATGAAATATTCTCAATTTTTTAGAATAGGATGATAATTTGAAAATATGTACACGTAGGCTTAAAAACATGTCGTTAGAGGGCAAAAACCCAAAACACATCCCAAACCACCACATAAGAGGCGCGGACAACTCGTATGGGAGCAACATAACTCTCCAGAATTCACCGCATGGTCATGGGACCCCCTGTTTGATAACACGACTATAATATTAAAATATGTAGACTTATGCTTAAAAATATATCGCTATAGGGAGAAAACCTAAAACACCACCCTAAACGACCCCGTGAGAGGTGCGAACAACTCGCACAGGGGAAGCGTTACTCGCTGAACTGTTCGCGTGGTCACAAGACCTCCAATTTTAGAATACAATGATAATTCCAAAATCTCTACACTTATGCTTAAAAACATGTCGTTAGGTGATAAAAACCTAAAAAACCACCCAAACGACCCCATGAAAGGCACGAACAACTCGCACAGGAGGATTGTGACTCGCAGGAACAGTCCACTTGGTCATGGGTCCCCCGATTTGTGAATACAATGATAATTTGAAAATCTTTACACTTAGGCACAAAAATATGGCGTTAGAGGGTGAAAACTCAAAACACCCCTCAAACGGCCCTATGAGAGGCATCACCAACTCTCACAGGACTAATGTAACTCGTAGGAACTGAATCCATAGTCACAGGACCCTCGATTTTTTAGAATTGGATGATAATTTGAAAATTTCTATAATTAGGCTTAAAAACATGTTATTTGAAGGCAAAAACCCCAAGCACCCCTCAAACGGCCCCGTGAGAGATGTGAACACCTCGTATAGGACCAATGTAACTCATAGGAACTAATCGCGTGGTCACGGCACCCACGGTTTCATAATGGAACGATTACTTGAAAATATCTTGACCAGGCTTAAAAATATGTCGTTCAAGGGAAAACCCTCAAAACTCCCCCAAGTGGCCCCATGAGAGGCGCGAACACCTCGCACAAGATCATTGTAACACGCAATAACTGACCACATGGTCATGGGAGCCCCAATTTTATAATACGACAATAATTTGAAAATATATACACTTAGGCTTAAAAACATGCCCTTAGAGGTCAAAAACCCAAAACATCACTTAAACGGTCCTGCAAGGGGCATGAACACCACGCACATGTCAAATGTAACTCACAACATATGTTCACGTGGTCATTGGACCCCCGATTTGAGAATATAATGATAATTAAAAAATATCAACACTTAGGCTTAAAAACATGTCGTTAGAGGACAACACAAAACACTCACCAATTGAGCTCGTGAGAGGCGTGGACACCTCATACGGGATCAATATAACTCACAAGATATAATAGAATGGTCATGGGACCCCCGATTTGACAGTAAAATGATAATTTGAGAATATCTACACTTAGTCCAAAAAACATGTCGTTAGAGGGTGAAACCTCAAAACACCCCGCAAACGAACTCGTGAGAGGTGCGAAGAACTCGTATTGGACCAACATAACTCATAAGAGCTAACCACATTATAACAAGACCCCCGATTTGATAATACGACGATAATTTGAAAATATCTACACTTAGGCTTAGAAACATGCCGTTAGAAAGAGAAAATCCAAAACACCACCCAAACGACCCCGTGAGAGGCATGAACAACTCACATGGGACAAACATAACTCGTAGGAACGGACCGCATGGTCACAGGAACCCCATTTTGAGAATACGATAATAATTTGAAAATATTTAAACTTAGGCTTAAAAACATTCCGTTAGAGGACGAAAACCTAAAACGCCACCCAAAAGACCCCGTGAGAGGTGCGAACAATTCGAACGGGAGCAATGTAATAAGCAGGAACCGTTCGCATGGCCACGGAACCCCCGATTTGAGATTACAATGATAATTCAAATATCTATACACTTGGGCTTAAAAAAACGCCATTAGAGGGTGAAGACCCAAAACACCCATCAAATAGCCCCGTAAGAGGCATCAACAACTCGCATGGGGCCAAAATAACTCGCAGGAAGTGATCACATGGTCACGGGACCCCCAATTTATTAGAATAGGATGATAATTTGAAGATATCTACACTTAGGCTTAAAAATATACCATTAGAGGGAAAATACCCAAAACACCACCCAAATGACCCCGTGAGAGACGCGAACAACTCGCATGGGACCAACTTAACTCTCAAGAAATGACCGCATGGTCATGGGACCTCCGATTTGAGAATACGACTATAATATTAAAATATGCAGACTTAGGCTTAAAAACATGTCGTTAGAGGGAGAAAACCTAAAACACCACCCAAACGACCCCGTAAGAGGCACGAAAAACTTGCACGAGAGAAAAGTAACTCACATGAACTGTCCGCGTGGTCACGGGACCCCCAAATTCTGAGAGTAGGATAATAATTTGAAAATATCTACGCTTAGGCTTAAAAACATGTTGCTAGAGTGCAAAAAACCCAAACACCCGTCAAACTGCTCCATGAGAGATGCGAACACCTTGCGCAAGACCAATGTAACTCGTAGGAACTGACCATGTGGTCACGGGACCCCCGGTTTGATAATAGGATGATAATTTGAAAATACATAGACTTTGGTTTAAAAACATGCCGTTTTAGGGGAAAACCTCCTAACACCCCCAAGCAGCCCCTGAGAGGCACGACCACCTTGCATGAGACCAGTGTAACACGCACGAACTGAACTCGTGGTCACGGGACCACCATTTTGAGAATATGATGATAATCTGAAAATATCTACACTAAGGCTTAAAACATGCCGTTAAAGGTAAAAAACCCAAACCACCATTTAAACGGCCCCGCGAGTGGTGAGAAGACCTTGCAGGGGGCTAATGTAACTAACAGGATATGTCGATGTGATCATGGTACATCCGGTTTGAGAATAGGATGATAATTCAAAAATATCTACACTTAGTCTTAAAACATGTCGTTAGAGCTCAATAACACAAAACACTCCCTAAATGATCTCGTGAGAGGTATTGAAACCTCACATGGGATCAATATAACTCGCAGGAACTTATCGCATAAGCTTACAAACATGTTGTTAAAGAGGAAAAACCCAAACCCCCCCTAACCGTCCCCGTGAGAGTGCGAACACCTCGCACAGAACCAATATAACTCGTAGGAGCTGACCACGTGGTCACGGGTCCCCTGTTTTGAGAATAGGATAATAATTTGAAAATATATAATCTTAGGCTTAAAAGCATGTATTTAAAGGGAAAAAACCAAAAATATTCCCAAACGGCCCAGACAGGTGCGGACACCTCGTACGAAACCAATGCTACTTCCAGGAACTGAGCACATGGTCACGGGTTCCCTTGTTTGAGAATACAACGATAATTTGAAAATATCTACACTTAGGCTTAAAACATGCTGTTAGCGGGAGAAAACCCAAAACACCTCCCAAACGACTCTCTGAGAGGCGTGAACACCTCGCACGGGTCCAATGTAACTTGTAGGATATGTCCTCATGGTCATGGGACCCCTGGTTTAAGAATATAATGATAAATTTTATATATTTATACATAGTCTTAAAAAAATGTCGTTAGAGGGCGAGAACAAAAAACACTCCTCAAATGAGCTCGTGATAGGAGCGAACACCTCATATGGGATCAATGTAACTCACAGGAAATGATCACATGATCACGGGACTCCCGTTTTGATAATGAGACAAAAATTTAAAAATATTTACACCAAGGCTAAAACCATGCCGTTATAGGATAAAACCCCAAACAACAACCAAACGACCCCGTAAGAGGTGCGAACAACTCGCTATGGACCAAAGTAACTCGTAGGAATTGACTGCATGGTCATGAGACCCCCGGTTTGAGAATATGATGATACCTTGAAAATATCTAGACTTAGGCTTAAAAACATGTCATCAGAGGGAGAAAAGCCAAAACATTCCCCCAAACGGCCCTATGGGAGGTTCATACACCTTACACGGGACCAATGTAACTCGCAAGAACTGGTCATGTCGTCACTGGGACCCCCGATTTAAGAATAGAATAATAATTTGAAAATATCTTCACTTAGGTTTACAAATATGTTATTGGAGGACAAAAACACAAAACACCCCCTAAACGTCCCCGTGAGAGGCCCGAACACCTCGCATGGGAACAATGTAACTCGTAGGAGGTGGCCGGGTGGTCATGGGTCCTCCGATTTGAGAAATGGATGATAATTTGAAAATAAATAGACCTAGGGATGAAATCATGTCATTTGAGGACAAAAACCAAAAACACCTCCCAAACGGCCCCTTGAGAGCTGCGAACACCTCGCACGTGACCAATGTAACTCATTAGAACTGACCACATGGTCATGGGGCCCCCCGATTAGAGAATACGATGATAGTTTGAAATTATCTTCACTTAGGATTACAACCGTGCCGTTAGAGCACAAAAACACAAAACACACCCTCAACGTCCCCATGAGAGGCCCGAACACCTCACATGGGACCAATGTAAGAAGAACGGGTTGACCGTATGCTCACAGGACCCCCTATTTGAGAATACGATGATAATTTGGAAATTTTTATACTTATGATTAAAAACATGTCGTTAGAGGGCGAGAACCCAAAACACCCCTCAAATGGCCTTGTGAGAGGCATCAATAACTCGCACGGGACAAATATAACTCACACGAATTGACTGCATGGTCCCAGGTCCCTCAATTGTTTAAAACTAGACTATAATTTAAAAATATCTGCAGATAGCTTAAAAATATGTTGTTACGGGGTGAAAACCCAAAACACCCCTCAAAAGGCCCCGTGAGAGGTCCGAACACCTCGCATGGAACCAATGTAACACGTATAAACTGATCATGTGGTCACAGGACCCTCGATTTGAGAATATAATAATAATTTGAAAATATATACACTTAGTCTTAAAAACATGTCGTTAGAGGGTGGAACCCCAAAGCACCTCCCAAACGACACCGTGAGAGGCGCGAACAACTCACATAAGTCCAATGTAACTCACAGGATGTGTTCGCGTATTCATGGGACCCCCAGTTTGAGAATAGGACAATACTTTGAAAATGTCTACAATTAGGATTAAAAAAATTTTGTTAGAGGGGGAGAACGCAAAACACGCCTCAAATGAGCTCGTGTGAGGCACCAACATCTCGCACAGGAGCAATGTAACCGACATGAAATGATCGCGTGGTCACAGGACCCTTGGTTTTAGAAAAGGATGGTAATTTGAAAATATCTACACTAAAACTTAAAAGCATGTTTTTAGAGTGAAAAAACCTAAAACACACCTCAAACGATTGGATGAGAGGCATGAACACCTCGTACGGGACCAATGTAACTCGCAGGAACTTATCGCTTGGTCACGGTACCCCCGGTTTAAGAATATGACAAAAATTTGAAAATATCTACACTTAGGCTTAAAAATATGCCATCAGATGAAGAATACTAAGAACACCACGAAGGATATGTCTGTATGGTCATGGAACCGCCATTTTGAGAACAAGACGAAAATTCAAAAATAACTACACTTAGGCTTAAAAACATGTTGTTAGAGGTGCAAGAAGACAAAAAAACTCCCCAAATTAGCTTATGAGAGATGCGAACACCTCGCATGGGAGAAATGTAACTCACATGAACTGATCCCATGGTCACGGGACCTCGGTTTGAGAATATGATTCTAATTTGAAAATATCTACACTTAGGCTTGAAACATGCCATTAGAGTGAAAAAACACAAAACACCATCCCAACGGCCACGTGAGAGGCACGAACAACGCGCATGGGACTAATGCAACTCGTAGGAACTGACCGTGTGGTCACAGAACCCTCGGTTTGAGAATACGATGATAACTTGAAAATATCTATACTTAGGCTTAAAAACATGTTGATAGAGGGAGAAAACCTAAAACACCACCCAAACAGCCCCATGAGAGGTGCAAACACCTCGCAGGGGACCAATGTAACTTGCAGGAATGGACCATGTGATCACGAAATCCCCTATTTCATAATACAATGTTAATTTTAAAATATATTCACTTAGGCTTACAAACATGTGTTACAGTGTAAAAACCCAAAACTCACCCTAAATGTCCACGTGAGAGGCCCGAACACCTCCAATGGGACTAACTTATCTCGCAGGTGCTGATCGCGAGGTCATGGAACACCCATTTTGAGAATACAGTGACAATTTGGAAATACCTAGAGTTAGGTTAAAAACATGCCGTTAGAGGACGAAAATGCAAAACACCCCCAAACGGCCCCGTGAGAGGTGGGAACACCTCTTACGGGACAAAGGTAACTCCTAGGAACTGACTGCGTGGTCACGGGTCACCTAGTTTGAGAATAGGATGATAAGTTGAAAATATCTAGACGAGGCTTAAAACATGCCATTAGAGAACAAAAAACAAAACACCCCTGAAACGGTCCCGTGAGGGGTGGGAACACCTTGCACGAGACCAATGTGACTCACAGGACCTGATCGCGCGGTCAAAGAACCCCGGGTTTGAGAATACGATTCTAATTTTAAAATCTGTGCACTTAGGTTTAAAAACATGTCGTTAGACTGTGAGAACACAAAACACTCCCCAAATGAGGTCGTGAGAGGCACAAACACCTATCATGGGAGCAATGTAACTCGCAGGAACCGATCACGTGGTCACGACACCACCGGTTTGATAATATGAAGATAATTTTGAAATATCTACACTTACATATCTAAACATGCTCTTAGAGTGCGAAAGCACAAAACACCCCTTAAACGGCACCATGGGAGGAGCTAATACCTCGCACAAGACCAATGTAACTTAGGGGAAAGGACATTGTGGTCAAGGGCCATAGGTTTGAGAATACGAAGATAATTTGAAAGCATCTACACTTAGTCATAAAAACATGCCGTTAGGGGGCAAAAACCTAAAATAACTCCCAAATGGCCTCGTGAAAGGCGCGAACACCTCACACGGGTCCAACGTAACTCACATAATATGTCTGCATGGTCTTGGGACCCTAAGTTTAAGAATGCGACAATATTTCAAAAATATATGCACTTAGGCTCAAAAACATGTCATTAGAGGCAGGAGAACACTAAACACTCCCTAAATGAGCTCGTGAGGGGTGCGAACACCTCACACGGGAGCAATGTTACTCGTAGGAGCTGACCGCGTGGTGACGAGACCTCTAATTTGATAATACGATGATAATTTGAAAATATCTACACTTAGGCTTAAAAACATGCCATTGGAGGGAGAAAACCCAAAACACCATCGAAACAAACCGGTGAGAGCCGTAAATAACTCGCATAGGACCAACGTAACTCGCAGGAACTGACCGTGTGATCTCGGGATACCGAATGTGAGAATATTGATGATAACTCGAAAATATCTAGACTTAGTCTAAAAAACATTCCGTTATAGGGAGGAAACTAAAAACACCCCCCAAACGACCATGTGATGGGTGTGAACACCTCGCACGGCTCCAATGTAACTCCCAGGAACTAATCATGTGGTCACGGAACCCCCGATTGCAGAATACGATGATAATTTGAAAATATTTTCACTTAGGCTTACAAACATGTTGTTAAAGTGAAAAAACTAAAAAAATCCCTCTAAACATCCCCATGAAAGGCGCAAACACCTCCCAAGGGACCAATGTAAGTCACAGGAGCTGACGGCGAGGTCACGGGACACCTAATTTTGGAATACGATGATAATTTGATAATATTGAGACTTAGGCTTGAAATCATGTTGTTAGAGGGTGAAAACCCAAAACACTCCCAAATGTCCCCATGAGAGGCGCAAACACCTCACACGGGACCAATGTAACTTGTAGGAACTAACCACGTGGTTATGGGACCCCCGGTTTGAGAATATGATCATATTTTTAAAATATCTAGAATTAGGCATAAAACCATGCCATTAGCAAAAAACCCAAAACACCGTCGAAGTAGCCCCGTGAGAGGTGTCAACACCTCGAAGGGGACGAATGTAACTCATAAGAAGTGACCGCGTGGTCACGGGACCCCCGGTTTGAGAATATAATGATAATTTGGAAATATCTAGACTTAGGCTTAAAAACATATTGTGAGAGGGAAAAAACCCAAAATACCCCCTAAATGGCCCCGTGAGAAGTGCAGACACCTCGCACGGGAACAAGGTAACTCACAGGAACTAACCCTGTGGTCACTGATCCATAAGTTTGAGAATGGGATGATAATTTCAAAATATCTGGACTTAGGATTAAAAGCATGTCGTTAGAGGGTGAAAACCAAAAACACCCCCAAACGGCCCCATGAGTGGGGAGAATACCTCGCACCGGACCAATGTAACTGCAGGAATTGTCCACATGGTCACGGGTCTCCAGTTTGAGAATACGACAATATTTTAAAAATCTACTATTAGCCTAAACACATGTTATTAGATCGCAAAAACCCAAAACACCACCAAAATGGCCCCGTGAAAGGCGTGAACACCTCGCGAGGGACCAATGTAAGTCACAGGAAGTGACCATGTGGTTACCAGATACCCAGTTTGAGAATACGATGATAATTTTAAAATATCTAGACTTAGGCTTAAAAACATGCCATTAGAGAGCAAAATCCCCCTAACAGCCCGTGAGGGGTGCGAACACCGCCCACAGGGCCAATTTAACTCGCAGGAACTGACCGCATGGTCACGGGACTCCCATTTTGAGAATATGATGATAATTTGAAAATATCTACACTTAGGCTTAAGAACAGGTTGGTACATGGAAAAAATCGAAAACACCCCTCAAACGGCCCCATGAGAGGCATAAAAAACTCGCACACACCAAAGTAATGCTCAGGAACTAATCGCGTTGTCAGGGCCCGCCTACTTTTTAGAATAGGACGATAATTTGAACACTCATGCTTAAACATTCTGTTAGAGGAGAAAAACAAAAATAACCCTCAATCTACGTAGTGAGAGGCGCGAACACCTCAGATGGGACCAGTGAAACTAGCTGGAACTGATCGCGTGGTCATGGGACCTCCGGTTTGAGAATTCGAATCATTTTAAAATATCTACCCTTTTACTTAAAAACATGATGTTAGAGGGAGAAAACCAAAAACACCTTCCAAATGGTCTTGTGAGAGGTGCGAACACCTCGTATGGGTCCAATGAAACTTGTAGCATATGTTCGCATGGTCATGGAACACCCGATTTGAGAATAGGACAACAATTCAAAAATATATACTCTTAGGAATTAAATATGTTGTTAGAGGTGCGAGAAGACAAAACACTCTCCAAATGAGCTCCTGAGAGGCGCGAACACCTCGCACAGGAGCAATCTAACTCACAATGAACTGGTCGCGTGGTCATGGGATCCCCAATTTGAGAATACCACGATAATGTGAAAATATCTACACTTAGGCTTAAAAACATTTTGTTAGAGGGAAAAAACCCAAAAAAACCATCCAAATGACCTCGTGAGAGGCGCGAACAACTCGTACGAAACCATCATAACTCACATGAATGAATCGGTGTGGTCACAGGACCCCTGGTTTGAGAATACAATGATAATTTGTAAATATCTTCACTTAGGCTTACAAAAAAGCCGTTAGAGCGTAAAAACCCAAAACACCGCCTAAACGTCCCCGTGACTGGCCTGAACACCTTGTACGGGACCAATAAAACTCGCGGGAACTATTAGTGTGGTCACGGGACAACAATTTTATAATACGAGGATAATTTTGAAATATCTAGAATTAGCCTTAAAAACATGTCGTTTGAGGACGAAAACCCAACCCCCCCCCTCCCCCAAATGGCCCCGTGAGAGGTGTGAACACCTTGCACGGGATGAATGTAACTCGCAGGAACTAACCGCGTGGTCAAGAGTCCCCCGATTTGAGAAAATCATGATAATTTGAAATTATCTAGACTTAGGATTAAAAACTTCTCATTAGAGGGCGAAAAAAAAAATCTCCCAAACGCCCCTGTGAGAGGTGCGAACACCTTACAAGAGACAAATGTAACTCGCAAGGACTGATCGCATGGCCATGGGACCCTTGGTTTCAGAATACAATGATAATTATAAAATATATACAATTTGGCTTAAACACACGCCGTTAGAGCGCAAAAACCTAAAACACCCACAAAATGACCCCGTGAGATGTGCGAACACCTCGCACGAGACCAATGTAACTTGTAGGAATCGACTGGTGGTCCCGGGACCACTGGTTTGGGAATACGATGATAATTCAAAATATATGTACATAGGCTTAAAAACATGTCGTAAGAGAGGAAAACCCAAAATACCACCAAATGCCCTCGTGAGAGGCACAAACACCTTGCACGAAACTAATTTGATTCGCAGGAACTAATGGCATGGTCATGGGACCCCTAGTTTAATAATACGATGATAATATAATAATATCTAGAATTAAGCTTAAAAACATAACGTTAGGGGGAAAAAACCTCAAACAGCACCCAAACGACCTTATGAGAGGCGCGGATAACTCTCACGGGAGCAATGTAACTCGCAGGAACTGACCGTGAGGTCACAGAACCCTCGAGTCGAGAATACCATAAAAATTCGAAAATATCTACACTTTGGCTTAAAAAAATGCCGCTGGAGGGTGAAAACCCAAAACACCCATCAAATGGGCCCATCAGAGGCATCAACAACTCGCACGGGACCGATGTAACCTGTAGGAACTGACTCGAGACCCTCGATTTTTTAAAATAGGAAGATAGTATGAAAATTTCTACACCTAGGGTTAAAAACATGTTGTTTGAGGGCAAAAATCAAAAATACTTCTTTAAAGGCCCCGTGAGAGGCGCGAACACCTCGCACAGGACCATTGTAACTCATAAAAATTGACCGTGTCGTCACGGGACCCCCAGGTTGAGGATACGATGATAATTTTAAAATATCTACAATTAGGCTGAAAAATATGCCGTTAGAGCGCAAAAACCCAAAACACTCACAAAATGGCCACGTGAGAGGTGCGAACACCTCATATGGAACCAATGTAACTCACAGCAACTGATCGTGTGGTCTGGAAACCCCTGATTTTAGGATACGACCATAATTTGAAAATATCTATACTTACACCTAAAAATGTATCGTAAAAGGGAGGAAACACAAAACACCCCAAACGACCCCATGAGAAGCGCAAACACCTCACACGGGACCAATGTAACTCGTAGGAACTCACCGCATGGTCACAGGAGCCCTGATTTTAGAATATGATGATAATTTGAAGATATATAGAATTAGGTTTTAAAGCATTCCATTAAAGGGTAAAAACCTAAAACACCACCCAAACGACCTCGTAAGAGGTGGGAACAACTCGCACGGGAGTAATGTAACTCACAGGAACTGACTAAAAAATTTGTCATTAAAGGACGAACACATTACACTTTGGCTTAAAAAATGTCGTGAGAGGCAACAACTCACTACACTTTGTCTTAAAAATTGTTGTTAGAGGGGGAAAACCCAAAACACTCTTAAAATGGGTCGATGATAGGAGAGAACACCTCCAACGGGACCAATGTAACTCAGAAGAACTAACCGCTTGGTCATAAGGTCCCCAGTTTCATAATAGTATGATAATTTGAAAATATTTAGACTTAGGCTTAAAAACATGTCGTTTGACATAAAAAAATCTAGAACATCCCCAACAAGAGGCCCTATGAGAGGCGCGAACACCTCATACGGGACATATGTAATATGAAGGAATATACCACGTTGTCACGGAACCCCCGGTTTGAGATGATGATGATAATTTTAAAATATCTATACTTAGGCTTAAAAAGATGTCATTAGAGGGAGAAAACCTAAAAGGCCACCCAAATGGACCCCTAACCGGCACGAACGCCTCGCATGGGTCAAATGTAACACGCATGAACTGATTGCGCAGTCACACTACCCTCGGTTTAAGAATATGATGATAATTTGAAAATATCTACACTTTGGCTTAAAAACACGTCGTTAGAGGGGAAAAATCCAAAACACCACTTATACGACCTCGTGAGAGGCGCGACTGCCTCGCATTGGACCAATTTAACTCGTAAGAACTGATCGCGTGGTCACAAGATGCTCGATTTTAGAATAGGAGAATAATATGAAAATATCTAGATGTAGGCCTAAAAACATGCTGTTAGAGGGAGAATACCCAAAAATCCACCCTAATGACCCTGTGAGAGACGCGAACAACTTGCATGTGACCAATATAACTCACAAGAACTAATCGCCTGGTCATGGGTCCTCAGTTTGATAATAGGAACATAATTTTAAAATATCTACATTTAGGGTTTAAAACATGTCATTAGAGGGAGAGAACTCAAAACACCACCCAAATGCCTCTTAAGTGGTGCGAACAACTCGCATGGGTCAAACCTAACTCACATGAATAGAACTCGTGTTCAAAGGATCCTTGGTTTGAGAATACAACAATAATTTTAAAATATTTATACTTAGGCTTAAAAACATGTCGTTAGAGGATGAAAATCCAAAACTGACCCAAACGGCACTGTGTGAGGCACGAACAACTTGCACAGAACCAATGTAACTCATAGGAATTGACCGCATAGTCACTGCATCCCCGATTTGAGAATACAATGATAATTTGAAAATATCTACACTTGGTCTTAGAAAGATGTCGTTTGAGAGAGAAAACTCAAAATACCAACCATTTGTCCTTGTGAGAAGCGTGAATAACTCGCACAGGACTAATGTAACTCACAAGAACAGATCGCATGATCAAGGGACCCCCGATTTGAGAATACAATGACAATTTGAAAATTTCTACACTTGGTCTTACAAACACGTCGTTAGAGTGTGAAAACCCAAAACACCCTTAAACATCCCCGTGAGAGGCCCGAACACCTCGTATGGGACAAATGTAACCCTCGAGAGCTGACCGCGTGATCATGAGACCCCCAGCTTTTGAAAATGATTATAATTTGAAAATATCTTGACTTAGACTTATAAACATGCCGTTAGAAAGAAAAAACACAAAATACCCCTAAAACGTCCTCATAAGAGGCGCAAACACCTCAAACGGGACCACTGTAACTTGTAGTAAGTGACCGCATGGACGGGACCCTCAATTTTAGAACAGGATGATAATTTGAAAATATATAGACTTAGGGTTGAAAACATGTTGTTAGATGTCAAAAACCAAAAACACCCCCCAAACGGCCCCGTGAGGGGCCCAAAATCCTCGCATAGGACCAATATAACTCGCAGGTCCTGATCGCGGGATCCCCGACTTGAGAATACGATGATAATTTGAAAATATCTAAAATTAGGACTAAAAACATGTCGTTAGAGGATGAAAACCCAAAACTACAGCCAAACGGCACCGTGTGATGCGTGAACAACTTGCACAGGACCAATGTAACCCTTTGGAACTGATCGTGTGGTCACGGGACACCAGGTTTGAGAATACGATAATAATTTTAAAATATCTAAAATTTGGCTTAAAAAGATGTCGTTATAGAGAAAAAGCCCAAAACACCGAGAACCGCGAGCACCGCACCCCGTTTGGGACTGACGTACCTCACAATAACTGACCGCGTGGTCACGGGACCCTTGATTTGAGAATGTGATGATGATTTGAAAATATATATACTTAGGCTTAAAAACATGTCGTAAGAGTGCAAAAATCCAAAAAAACCCCAAACGGGCTCGTGAGAGGTGCAAACACCTCGCACGGGACTGAAGTAACTCCCAGGAATTGATCACATGGTAATGAAACCCAATTTTTAGAATAGGATGACAATTTGAAAATATCTAGACTTAGGCTTGAAAACATTCCGTTAGAGGGTTAAAACCCAAAAAAAACCCAAACGGCCCGTGAGAGGCGTAAACACCTCGTACGGGACCAATGGAACTTGAAGGTTCTGACCGCATGGTCAAGGGATACCGTATTTGAGAATACAATGATAATTTGAAAATATCTACAATTAGGCTTAAGAACATGTCGTTAGAGGGTGAAAACCCAAAATTGCACCCAAACGGCACCATGTGTGATGAGAACAACTTTGCACAGGACCAATGTAACTCCCAAAACTCATCGCGTGGTCACGTGACCCCCATTTTTGGAATAAGATGATAATTTAAAAATATCTTGACTAAAGATTGAAAACATGCCGTTAGAGGGTGAAAACTCAAAACACCCCCAAACGGCTCCATGAGAAGTGCGAACACCTCGCACGGGACCGTTATAACTCGAATGAGTGTTCGCCTGGTCATGGGACCCCTGACTTGATAATAGGATGATAACTTAAAAATATGAAGACGTATTCTCAAAAAAATTCTGTTAGAGGGAGAAAACCCAACATACCTCCCAAGGGGCCTCGTGATAGGTCCGAACACTTCACACGGGACCCATGTAACTTGTAGAAAATGATCGTCTGGTCATAGGTCCCCCAGTTTGAGAATGGGATGATAATTTAAAAATATATAGACTTAGGCTTAAAAACATGTTGTTAGAGGGCGAAATCCAAAACACCGCCCAAACTTCACCGTGAGCGGCACGAACACCTTGAACCGGACCACTGTGACTCGCAAGAACTAACTGCGTGGTCATGGGATCCCCAGTTTTAGAATACGATGATAATTTTAAAATATCTACAATTAGGATTAAAAACATGCCATTGGAGTGCAAAAACCCAAAACACACACCAAACGGACCCCGTGAGAGGCGCGAACAACTCGTACGAAACCTATGTAACTCGTTGGAACTTACTGGGATACCCCAGTTTGAGAATATGATGATAATTTGAAAAAATAGCTCTCAGGAACTAACCTAACTGTCACGGGACCCCAATATGAAGATATTTGGAAATATCTTGGCTTAGTCTTAAAAACATGTTGTTAGAGGGAAAAAACCTAAAACACCCCCAAAAGGCCCCATGAGAGGTGTGAACACCTCGTACAGGTCCATTGTAACTCGCATGACTGTCCAGTTGGTCATGGGACCCTAGACTTGAGAATAGGATGATAATTTAAAAATATCGTGACCTAGGCAAAAAAATCATTCCATTAGAGGATGAAAACCCAAAACTCTCCCCAAATGGCCACATGAGAGGCATAAACACCTTGCACGGGAACAATGTAACTCGTCAGAACTGATCGCATGGTCACGGGACCCTGGTTTGAGAATAGGATGCTAATTTTAAAATGACTAGAATTATGCTTAAAAACATGCTACTAGAGGGTGAAACTCAAAACACCACCCAAATGGCCGTGTGAGAGGCGCGAACACCTCGCACATGACGAGTGTAACTTGGAGGAACTGATCGTGTCGTACGGGACCCCTATTTCACTATACGATGATAATTTTAAAATATCAAAAATTAGGATTAAAAACATGTCGTTATAGCACAAAAATCGAAAACACCCCCTAAACGTTCGCTTGAGAGGCGAGAACACCTCACACGGGACCAATATTACTCACTAGAACGGATCGCATCGTCCCGGGACCCCTAGTTTGAGAATATGCTGATAATTTGAAAATACTTAGACTTAGGCTTAAAAACGTGTCATCAGAGGGAGAAAACCCCAAACACCACAAACGTCCATGTGAGAGGCGCCAACACCTCGCATGGGACAAATTTAACTCGCAGTAACTGACCGCAAGGTCCATGACCCCCTGAATTGAGAATACGACGATAATTTGAAAATATCTAAACTTAAACTTAAAAACATGTAATTAGAGGATGAAAATCTAAAACACACCCAAACGACCTTGTGAGAGGTGCGATTAACTTGCACGGGACCAAGGTAACTCACAGGAGCTGACTGAATGGTCATGGGACCCCTAATTTGAGAATACAAAAATAATTTGAAAATATCTTGACTCGTGCCTAAAAACATGCCATTAGAGGGCAAACACCCAAACTGGCCCAATGAGAGGTGCTTACAACTCACACGGGCCTACGTAACTTGCAGGAACTGATCACATGGTCACGGGACCCCTGGTTTGAGAATATAACAAAAATTCAAAAATATGTAGACTGAGGCTTAAAAACATGTCGTTAGAGGGAAAAAATCCAAAAATCCCACCGAACGGCCCTGTGAGAGGCGTCCAATGTTACTCGTAGGAATTTACCCCGTGGTTATGGGATACCCTCTTTGATAAGAGGATGATAATTTAAAAATATCTAAACTTAGGCTTAAAAATATGTCGATTGAGGGAGAAAAACCCCCACCCAAATAGCCCCATGAGAGGCGCGAACAACTCGCATGGGACAAATGTAACTCGTAGGAGCTGGTCGCGTGGTCCCGAGACCCCAAATTTGAGAATACAATTATAATTTCAAAATATCTAGACTTACGCTTAAAACCATGACGTTAGAGGGCAAAAACACAAAAAACACCCCAAACGGCCTTGTGAGACGTGCGAACACCTCGCATGGGACAAATGTAACTCGCATGACTGTCTACATGGTCATGGGACCCCCAACTTGGTAATAGGATGATAATTCAAAAATATCAATACCTAGGCTAAAAAACATTCCGTTACGGGCAAAAACCCAAAGCACCCCCCAAACGGCCCCATGAGATGTGCAAGCACCTCGCACGGGATTAATGTAACTCCAAGGAATTGACTGTGTGGTCACGGTACTCCTAATTTGAGAATAGGATGACAATTTGAAAATATCTAGGCTTAGGCTTAAAAACATGCTTCTTGAGAGTACGACGATAATTGGAACTAACCGCATGGTCACAGGATCCCCGGTTTGAGAGTACGATGATAATTGGAAAATAGCTACACTTATGCTTAAAATATGCCGTTAGAGGAAGAAAAACCAAAATTGCAACCAAACGGCATCGCGTGAGGTGCGAACAACATGCACAGGACCAATGTAATTCGTAGGAAGTTACTGATTTGAGAATGTGATGATAATTGGGAAGTATCTAAACTTAGCCTTCATAACATGCTGTTAGAGGGCGAAATCCTGAAACACCCCCAAGCGGATCAATTAGAGGCATGAACACATCGCACGGGACCATTTTAACTCTCATAATTGTTCGCATGTTCAAGGGACCCCCGACTTGAGAATAGGATGATAATTAAAAAAATCGATACCTATGCTGAAAAATATTATATTAGAGGGAGAAAACCGAAAACACCCCCGAACGGCCTTGTGAGAGGCTCGAATGAAGCACCTTATACCTTTGACTTGCTTAAGTCTACATTGTATAAGTGCTCAACTAATTTGGAAATATTGACAAAATTGGTAGTCCATCCTAGAAACCAAAAAGCCTCAGAACTTATCTCTCTAATCCTCTTCAATGATCCATGATGATATTAAATGAATCACACTACACACAAATAGAAGTGCATACATGTGTTCATATTGATTAAAAATTGAGTGTGTTTAATTCCCCTTGAATTGGAGCTTTAATAATTTTTTGGGAATTTTTAAATATTTTTTAAACCTTTTTAAACTTTTTTAAACATTTTTTTAATAAATGTTTTTATTAATAAAATGGGTTAATATAGTTTGTGGGGTTAATATTATATTTTAGAAACTTCATCTTTCACTAAAATGTTTGGTTGGGTACGATCTCAAAGTGCTAGAGACTTCAGGGTAATGTTTTGTAATTAGTTTGATGCGCGTCTGAGAGCCACTCACAGGCCAACACTTGTCATCCTCCGGGTGAATGAATTTGTGTTTGTTATGTGAGAGGGTTGGATGGATGATTGTTGATCGTTGGATCATTCCTTATCAAGGGTCTGCATGTGTTCTTGGTTAATCCCGGTGCTATCCATTTCAACCAATCACAATTGTTTTAATCCACCGTTGTTTTATAACCTTTGGATCAAGTCAAACCTTACAAGACTTGATCACAGCCCTTGATTTCCCTCGAATATCCAGAACCTTCCCTCAGCCCTATATATACCCTCCTCTTCTCAGCCTTAGAGAAATTTTGGGCATTCGTCTTTCTGAGAGAAAAAAATAAGAGAGAAGAGAGAAGAGAGAGATAAGAGAGAAAAGAAAAGAGAGAAGAGAGAGAAAGGGAAACCTGTTAGCCAAACCCTAACCCTAACCCTAAACAGTTCATCTTCTCAGAAACAAACTTTCGTACATTCAACCCAAACACAACCTTGAGTGTTTGTGAGAAGAGAGTGGTTTGTTCTTGTGTTGCTGTAACCTCTTGATCTTTAGATTTTGTACACAACTTAAACATTTGTGTGAAGATCTAGTTTCTCTTTCATAGAAACGTTAGATCTACATACTATTTGTTACATTTTCACTAGATCTGCATTTTTTATACTTGATTTAAGAAAATCTTACTGATTTGGTTTTTAAAATGTTTTCTGGTTTCTTTTCTTACGAAACTTAATCCTGACCTAGTTGGATTCGCACTTGAAGGGTTTTCAATCTCATAAATGTTTTCAAAAGAGATTGATTAAGGTCTTGACCGATTTCTAAAGCAAGATCTCCATGGAATCTGGGTTATCTTTAAAGGTCAAAAGGATTTGAGTTCTGTGAGAAAGAAATAAATTAAAATCACTACATATAGACTTTATATGTAATTTACTAGGACTGTTTGTAAATCTAAGTGTGTGTGAGTTCATGTATGTGAATAGGAATCACTACACAAACACTTAACACACTACTACACTGGAAGTGTTGTGTTTAAGATCTGAAATCATTGAGTCGACGTAAAGAAGCTAAATCAAAGGAAGTTAGTAAACTGGGGGAACATCATCAACAAATCAGATCTATGAGAAGTTAGAAGGACACCAAGTGGGGTATATTCCTAAACTTAGAATAGGTTGATTTGTGTGCTTGCATGTTGCATAGTTTTTAACTAATTTTTGTTATTAGTGGATTTTTGCTTTTGTGACTTAGAAGTCACCGTGGATGTTTCCTCTGTTGGGAGAGGTTTTACCACGTTAAAATCATTGTGTTGATTATCTTCATCTACTCATCGCATTCTATAAGTGTGTTGAATTTTTTAAACTGCCTTAGTTTTAAAAACTGATTACACAATCTTAATTACTCTCGTACATAAGTTTCTTTGTAAACACATCTTGTTTATAATTTTTATTTTCAAAAGAAAAGGGTTTCTCCAACAAACATTCGGAGTTGCTTATACAGTTTAACCTTGTGTTAAACGACATTAGCGACGTTTTTCAATTGGTATCAGAGCCCTATTAACTTTTATTTCAAAAGATCTTGTGTTTCTGAAATCGTTTTCTGAAAAATCTAACTATGGACGAGAAGAATGAAAGGTTTGGTAATCTTTCCAGACCTCCACTCTTTGATGGAAACAACTTTGCTTACTGGAAAGTAAGAATGGTTGCCTTCATCCAAGGGACTTTAGGAGATGATGTCTGGGACATTATTGAAAATATATACACTTATCCTACTAAACCAGCCACTGAAGGAAGTGATGAGAGGGTAAAGAAAATCTTAAGTGAATTTACCAAGAAGAGAAAACCATTTCTCAAAATAACAATAAAGGCAAGAATGCCATTTTTATGTCTACTAATGAGTATGAGTTCAAACGAATCTCATCTTGTGCCACTTCTAAGGAAGCTTGGGACACATTAATCACTACCCATGAAGGAGACTCAAGAGTTAAAGCTGCTAAAACTCAAATGCTTATCCAGCAGTACAACTCTTTGATCATGACTGATTCTGAGTCTTTTGATGATTTTTACATGAACTTAACTGATATAGTCACTAAGTTTCATGCTAATGGTATTACCTATGATAGAAATGAAATTGTTTCTAAAATCCTAAGGTCATTACCACAAAAGTTTGATAGTAAGAGGTATGCTATTGAGGAAATGAATGATCAAAACCTTACCCCTGAGTTACTCAGTAGCAAACTCAGAACTGTGGAAATGGAATTAGACTTTAAAAAACAATTAAATCATTCACAGAGAAAACAGCCCAACTCTAACTTGAGTTTTGCCTCTAAGATACCCAAACTTGAGTTTAATTTGACCAACTCTGACTCTGATGAGGATTGCGATATAGACAAACTAGATAATCAGATTGCCTTGATGTCTAAACAATTTAAGAAAATTGTCAAATTTCGAAACAAACAGGCATCTAAACAAGGCAAGCCTAATTATCCTACTCTGTCTAATTCCAAACCTCATGAGAGAGGTCTTGACAAACATTCTAAGGACAACAACTCCAGACCCACTAGAGACCTTAAAAAGATTGAATGTTTTAGATGTGGGAAACTAGGTCACATTGCTCACGACTGCAGAGTTAATCTGAATAAAGCCAACACACACAATAGAGCCAATGCTTATAAAACTTGGAATGATTCAAGTGACTCTGATGAAGAGGAACTTGAGTCATCTAATGTACTTGACCCTTGCATGTCCTTTTATGCTAAGATCATGTACAATGATGATATACCTGTGTGTGATAATGATGCTCCTACTCTTGCTTTTGTGAATACTCCTTTGATTGGCCTAGATGCTTTATTGTCTGAAAATGTTGCTAGTTCTAGTTCCGTGTGTGTGAGTCAAAGTGATCTCTATAATGACGATGCAAATGGGTGCGTGAGTACTAAAACTGAATCGTTAGGGGTCACTACATACACTTCACTTAGCGACTCAGACACAGATGACCTCCCAGATATCCATACTTTGTATGCTAAAACTCTTAAAAAAGGCACTAGACTGGAGAAAACTATTAGAGACTTGACTAAGAAATTAGATGATCTAAGTCTTATTGTGAAATTGAATGCCGAAGAGTACACTAACCAATGTCTTTCCCATCAATCTGAAATTGAAACTTTTGATCAAAAATTAAAAGAGTTGACTAAAATTAATGAAACTCTGGAAATGAAATACAAGGGAACATTATTAGAATTGGAAGAAGCTAAAACAAAGACAGCTACTGTTTTCAAAAAAATTTCTAAGTTTGAAAACAATTCAAATTGCTTTACTGACTTTGTTGTTGACTCCAAGACCAATTCTGATGATAGAACCGGTATTGGATTTTTATCTAAGAACAAATCTCAAACAACAAAACTTGAACCTATTAAGTTTGTGTCTGGGGGCAAAAGGCCAATTGAAACATGTCCATACTTTCATTTGATTTAAAAGTAATTTGATCAAAAACAACAACAGAAAGACATTGGGAGTCTAGTACTTCTAAGGCTGACACTACACTTAAGACTAAATACGTCTGTCCTTTGATCAGAAAGGCTAATTCTACCTATAAGACCATACCTCCTAGGGCTAGGACTTCTGAACAGAATGCTGTTAAACCTATCTTTAGAAGTTTTCCTAAGGAAATTCATCCCTAAACAATCAATATTGCTCCTACTGTGACATTTATGGTCATTCCTTTGAAGGTTGTTATGCTAGGCGTCTAAATACCCCTGTTTACAACACTTCTGTCTACAAGAACTTTAACTATTCTAGGCAAAGTCGTAACAATTATGTCCTTCCAAGACAACCTGATAAGAACTCTAACTACAGAAATAGAAAGACCAAAACTAAGAGTTCATTTAAGAGAAAGGCTCCCAGAAACTTTCCTAAACCAAAAGCTCAACTTTTTCACAACAATCAGTTTGCTGCTCCAAATGTTTTTCGACAAAAAACTGTGTCTCGGAAATTTTATCAAATGAGGGCAAACTTGCGAAAAATTAAAACTAGAGCTATTTGGGTTAGAAAAGATGATCTTTTACCACAAATGAAGTGTAACATTGTTATCACTGCCTTAAAAGCTGAACACACTTCATCTGGTTGGTATTTAGATTCAGGATGTTCTAAACATATGACAGGAGATGAAACCAAAATTTTAAACAAAACCAGATTTGCTGGTGGGAAAGTAGTTTTTGGTGATGGTGTTTCATCTCAAATCATAGGTAAAGGAACCCTAAAAGAAGAAGGAATGCCTGTTCTTGAAAATGTACTATTAGTTAAAGGCCTTAAAGCCAACCTCCTAAGCATATCACAATTTTGTGACTATGACCATACTGTCACCTTTTCAAAGAACAATTGTAAAATTCTAAATGATAAAGGTGAATGCATTATTACAGGATTTAGAACACCTGACAATTGTTATACTGTCAAGACTAGTTCTGAAACCTGTAACATTGTCAGAATGGATGACAATGAAATCTGGCATAATCGTATGGGTCACTTAAGTTATGATATCCTTGGTAGATTGTCTAGTCAAGAGATTGTTAGAGGTATTCCTAAAATTAAACCTATTTCAAGTGTTGTCTGTGGTCATTGCCAGGAAGGCAAAATAGTTAAGACTTCGCATAAAAAGGTTAAAGACATTCTCAGCTCTAGACCTTTAGATCTCATCCATATGGACCTTATTGGTCCTTCTAAACTATTAGTCTTTGTGGACACAGTTATATCCTTGTCATGGTTGATGATTTCACACGATTCACTTGGGTTGCCTTCTTAAAACATAAATCTGACACGTTTAGAATTTTTTGAAAATTCTTCTAAGAATCAAAAATGAGAAGGACACACAAGTCAATCGAATTCGTAGTGATAGAGGGGGAGAGTTCATAGACACGGGAATAGTTAAATAGTGTGACTACAACGGTTACAAACATGAATTTAGTGCCCCTAAAAATCCTCAGCAGAATGGCATTGCTGAAAGGAAAAACCGAACTCTTCAAGAGATGACACGTGTCATGTTTCATGCCAAATCCCTACGTAAATACTTTTGGGTAGAATCGATTAGAACTGCCTGTCACATCATTAATAGGGTCTATCTTAGGAAAAACTCTAAACAAACCCCTTATGAGTTGTGGTACGGTAAGAAGCCTAATCTGAAATACCTAAGAACCTTTGGAAGTCGGTGTTATGTCTGTAAAGATAGAGAACATCTGTCTAAATTCGAAACTCGTGGTGATAAAGCCATCTTCTTAGGATACTCTCCAAACAGTCGTGCTTATCGTATATACAATCTGCGTACTAAGGCCCTTATGGAATCGATAAATGTAATTGTAAGTGACACTGTTGTCGAAAATAAGATATCTGAATCACCTATTGTGGTTGAATCTGAAAATGATTTCAAAACTGATTCACCAGAAATAGATGACTCATTACCTATTGAGAGTCCAGAAGTACCTGGCTGGGTATCTAAAGATCATCCCATTGACAACGTGGTCGGTAATCTTAATGAGCCAGTTCGTACTAGATCCCAGTTAAGAAATTATGCTAATTATGCATGTTTCGTCTCCCTTGTGGAACCGAAAAATATTAATGAAGCATTGAATGACACACACTGGATTTCTGCTATGCAGGAAGAACTTTTACAATTTGTCATTCACGATGTCTGGTATCTTGTACCTCGGCCTCAAAATAAAATTGTTATTGGAACACGTTGGATTTTCAAAAATAAATCTGATGAAAATGGGGTAATCCTTAGAAACAAAGCTAGACTAGTTGCTCAAGGCTAGTCTCAAATAGAAGGAATATATTTTAGCGAGACATTTGCCCCTGTCACTCGTCTTGAATCTGTTCGACTTCTTTTCGCCATAGCGTGTTACTTAAAATTCACACTTTATCAAATGGACATCAAATCGGCCTTCTTAAATGGAATTCTGTCCGAAGAGACATATGTAGAACAACCCAAAGGGTTCATTGATCCTAAATACCCTAATCATGTATTTCATCTAAAAAGGCTTTGTATGGATTAAAACAAGCTCCTAGAGCTTGGTATGAACGTCTTTCCAACTTTTTGTTGGATAACGGTTTTAAGAAAGGAGGAAATGACCAGACTCTATTTGTCAAACATTTTGACAATAATATTATTATAGCCCAAGTCTATGTAGACGACATCATCTTTGGGTCTACTTCACCATCTGAAGTTAAATCCCTTTCTGCTAGTATGCATAAGGAATTTCACATGTCCCTTATGGGGGAGCTACAACTTTTCTTAGGATTTTAAGTGAAACAAGAATTCTGATGGACTTTTTGTCTCTCAAACCAAGTATGCCTTAGACATTGTTAAGAAATTTGGTTTAGATAATGCTAAAGTCGTTAAAACGCCTATGAGTACTACTGTTAAATTATGTAAAGATGAAACTGCAAAGTAAGTTGATTCCACACTCTATCGTAGTATGATTGGTAGCCTACTCTATCTAACTGCCTCACGACCAGACATAATGTATGCTGTATGTCTGTGTGCTCGTTACCAGAATAACCCTAAAGAGAGCCATTTATCGAGTGTAAAACGTGTAATAAAGTACATAAAAGGCACTCTTAATCTTGGACTTAGGTACACTAAGGATACCTGTAGCACCATCATAGGGTATACTGATGCTGATTGGGCCGGTTGTACTCATGATAGTAAAAGTACTTCAGCTGCCTGTTATTATGTCGGCAATAATTTAGTTGGTTGGAGTAGCAAAAAACAGAATTGCACATCTTTATCTACGGCTGAGTCCGAATATATAGCAGCTGGAAGTTGCTGTGCCCAATTATTATGGATAAAACAGATGTTAAGCGATTATGGGATTAAAGAAGATCAATTACAATTGTATTGTGACAATCAAAGCGCCATTAACATATCTAAAAACCCAGTTCAACACTCGCGAACTAAGCATATTAAAATAAGACATCATTTTATTCGTGAACTTATTGAAACTAAGGAATTAGAAATTCATTACCTGCCCACTGATCTGCAACTTGCAGACATGTTCACTAAACCTCTGGACTATAACAGATTTCTGTATTTGCGTAATTCTATAGGCATGGTATGCGCTGATTAACTCTCAAGACTTTAAGTTTTACCCTTTGTCCATTTGAGACAAAATGGGGGAGAAATTTGAGTTTTATGAGTTCATTTTTTGTTCACATTTCATCTAAACTGCTTGATCTTAGTGTGCATATTTGCAGGAATCTCTTCTACTGATTGTCTACCATTTCTAGTGTAAAAATTTGTAAATAGTCGAGTTATGCAATTTTTGACTTTCTAGGAATTGGGTAGATAGTATCTTTTGTATAGGACTAGGTTTTACTTTTTTTGGTTCCCTACGAGTTTTAAGCTAACTCAAAGGAGATTTTGTCTCATATTTCCAAAGGGGGAGATTGAAGCACCTTATACCTTTGACTTGCTTAAGTCTACATTGTATAAGTGCTCAACTAATTTGGAAATATTGACAAAATTGGTAGTCCATCCTAGAAACCAAAAAGCCTCAGAACTTATCTCTCTAATCCTCTTCAATGATCCATGATGATATAAAATGAATCACACTACACACAACTAGAAGTGCATACATGTGTTCATATTGATTAAAAATTGAGTGTGTGTTTAATTCCCCTTGAATTGGAGCTTTAATAATTTTTTGGGAATTTTTAAATATTTTTTTAATAAACGTTTTTATTAATAAAATGGGTTAATATAGTTTGTGGGGTTAATATTATATTTTAGAAACTTCATCTTTCACTAAAATGTTTGGTTGGGTACGATCTCAAAGCGCTAGAGACTTCAGGGTGATGTTTTGTAATTAGTTTGATGCGCGTCTGAGAGCCACTCACAGGCCAACACTTGTCATCCTCCGGGTGAATGAATTTGTGTTTGTTATGTGAGAGGGTTGGATGGATGATTGTTGATCGTTGGATCATTCCTTATCAAGGGTCTGCATGTGTTCTTGGTTAATCCCAGTGCTATCCATTTCAACCAATCACAATTGTTTTAATCCACCATTGTTTTATAACCTTTGGATCAAGTCAAACCTTACAAGACTTGATCACAGCTCTTGATTTCCCTCGAATATCCAGAACCTTCCCTCAGCCCTATATATACCCTCCTCTTCTCATCCTTAGAGAGCTTTTGGGCATCCGTCTTTCTGAGAGAAAAAAATAAGAGAGAAGAGAGAAGAGAGAGATAAGAGAGAAAAGAAAAGAGAGAAGAGAGAGAAAGGGAAACCTGTTAGCCAAACCCTAACCCTAACCCTAAACAGTTCATCTTCTCAGAAACAAACTTTCGTACATTCAACCCAAACACAACCTTGAGTGTTTGTGAGAAGAGAGTGGTTTGTTCTTGTGTTGCTGTAACCTCTTGATCTTTAGATCTTGTACACAACTTAAACATTTGTGTGAAGATCTAGTTTCTCTTTCATAGAAACGTTAGATCTACATACTATTTGTTACATTTTCACTAGATCTGCATTTTTTATACTTGATTTAAGAAAATCTTACTGATTTGGTTTTTAAAATGTTTTCTGGTTTCTTTTCTTACGAAACTTAATCCCGACCTAGTTGGATTTGCACTTGGAGGGTTTTCAATCTCATAAATGTTTTCAAAAGAGATTGATTAAGGTCTTGACCGATTTCTAAAGCAAGATCTCCGTGGAATCTGGGTTATCTTTAAAGGTCAAAAGGATTTGAGTTCTGTGAGAAAGAAAGAAATTAAAATCACTGCATATAGACATTATATGTAATTTACTAGGACTGTTTGTAAATCTAAGTGTGTGTGAGTTCATGCATGTGAATAGGAATCACTACACAAACACTTAACACACTACTACACTGGAAGTGTTGTGTTTAAGATCTGAAATCATTGAGTCGACGTAAAGAAGCTAAAGCAAAGGAAGTTAGCAAACTGGAGGAACATCATCAACAAATCAGATCTATGAGAAGTTAGAAGGACACCAAGTGGGGTATATTCCTAAACTTAGAATAGGTTGATTTGTGTGCTTGCATGTTGTATAGTTTGTAACTAATTTTTGTTATTAGTGGATTTTTGCTTGTGACTTAGAAGTCACCGTGGATGTTTCCTCTGTTGGGAGAGGTTTTACCACGTTAAAATCATTGTGTTGATTATCTTCATCTACTCATCTCATTCTATAAGTGTGCTGAATTTTTGAAACTGCCTTAGTTTTAAAAACTGATTACACAATCTTAATTACTCTCGTACATAAGTGTCTTTGTAAACACATCTTGTTTATAATTTTTATTTTCAAAAGAAAAGGGTTTCTCCAACAAACATTCGGAGTTGCTTATACAGTTTAACCTTGTGTTAAACGGCATTAGCGACGTTTTTCATCGAATACCTCGCATGTTACCAATATAACCCGCACAAACTGTATGCCTAGTCACAAGACCCTCAGTTTAAGAAAATTATGATAATTTGAAAATATCTAGGCTTAGGCTTAGAAACATGCTAATAGAGGGTGAAACTCAAAATACCACACAAACGGCCCCGTGAGAGGTGTGAACACCTCTCACGGGACCACTGTGACTCGGAGGAACTGATCGCGTGGTCACACGACCCCCTGTTTCAGAATGCGATGATAATTTTAAATTATCTACAATTAGGATTAAAAACATGTTGTTAGAGCGTAAAAGCTCAAAACACCCATAAATGGCCCTGTGAAAGGTGCAAACACTTCTCATGGGATCAATATAACTCCTTGGAACTGACCGCATGGACACGAGAACCCCGATTTGATAATAGGACGGTAATTTGAAAATATCTAGACTTAAACTTAAAAACATGCTCCTAGAGGGCGAAACTTAAAGCACCGCTCAAATGGCCCTGTGAGAGGCGCAAACGCCTCGCACGGGACTAGTGCAACTCGGAGGAACTTATCATATGGTCATAGGACCCCTGTTTCATAATACAATGATAATTTTAAAATATATCACCGCATATGAACTAACTTCCTATTCACGAGACCCCCAGTTTGGGAATAGGATGATAATTTGAAAATATCTTGACTTAGACTTAAAACAGGCTGCTAGAGGGCGAAACCCAAAACACCCCCCAAATGGCCATGTGGAAGGCGCAAACACCTCGCACGGGTCCAATGTAACTTGGAGGAACAAATCTTGTGATCACGGGACCCCCATTTTCAAAATACGATTATAATTTTAAAATATCTACAATTAGGATGAAACGAAGACATTAGAGAGCAAATACAAAAAACACCCCCCAAACGGCCCCGTGAGAGGCGCAAACACCTCGCACGGGACCAATGT
This sequence comes from Sambucus nigra, assembly GCA_949130495.1. Lineage (NCBI taxonomy): Eukaryota > Viridiplantae > Streptophyta > Magnoliopsida > Dipsacales > Adoxaceae > Sambucus > Sambucus nigra. Next base: position 95,830,867 of record OX422211.1, read on the forward strand.
AACTCCCTAGGACTGACCGAATCATCACGGCCCCTAGTTGAATAATATGATGATAATTTTAAAATACTTAGACTTCGGCTTAAAAATGTGTCGTTAGAGGATGAAAACCCAAAACACCCCGAAATGACCTTGTGACAGGCGCGAACACCTCGTACGGGACCAATGTAACTCGCATTAACTGACCGCATCGACACAAGACCACTGGTTGGTGAATATGATGATAATCTAAAAATTTATAAGCTTAGACTTAAATACATGAAGTTGGATAGTGAAAACCCAATACTCCCACCAAACGGCCCCATGAGAGGCGTGGACACCTCGCACAGGTCCATTGTAACTTACATGACTGTCCCCCTAGTCATGAAACCCCTGACTTGAGAATAGGACAAAAAATATATAATATCGAGAACTAAGGTAAAAAAATTCTTTTAGAGGGAAAAAATGCAAAACACGCTCCAAATTGCCCTGTGAGAGGCGCGAACACCTCGCACGGAAATAATGTAACTCGTAGGTACTGACCTTCTGTTCACGGGACCCCTGGTTTGATAATAGGATGATAATTTAAAAATATCTAGACTTAATCTTAAAACATGAAGATAATTATCATCATGGGAGTTTCATTAATCTCGTGCGAGGAGTTCGCACCTCTCACGTGGCCGTTTTGGGGGTGTTTTGGATTTTTGCCCTTGAATGACATGTTTTTAAGTCCAAGACACCCCCCAAATGGCCCCATGAGAGGCGCGAACACCTCGTACAGGAATAATGTAACTCATAGGAACTGACTGCATGGTGACGGTACACCTAGTTTGGGAATAGGATGATAATTTGAAAATATCTAGATGTAGGCTGAAAACATACTGGTAGAGGGCAAAACCCAAAATGGCCCCATGGGCAGTGCAAACACCTTGCACGGGACCAGTGTAACTCGGAGGAACTGATCGTGTGGTCACGGTACCCCCAATTTTAAAATACTATGACAATTTTAAAATATCTATAATTAGGATTAAAAACAAGCCATTACAGCGCAAAAACCCAAAACCACTCCCCAAACGGCCCCGTCAAAGGCACAAACACCTCGCACGGGACCAATGTAACTCATTGGAACTGGCTGCATTGTCACGAGACCCTTAGTTGGATAATATGATGATAATTTGAAATTACTTAGACTTGGGCTTAAAAATGTGTCGTTAGACGATGAAAACCCAAACACCCCCAAACGACCCCGTGAGAGGCGCGGACACCTCGCACGGGACCAATGTATCTCGCACTCAAATTAACTGACCGCATGGTCTCGATACCTCCAATTTGTGAATATGATGATAACTTGAAAATATCTGCAATTTGTCTCAAACATAAACCAATAAAGTGAAAAAACCCAAAACACCCTTAAAACGTCCCCCTGAAAGGTGTGAACACCTCACATGGGACCAATGTAATTTACAGGAACTGACCACATCGTCACGGGACCCCCGATTTTAGAATACGATGATAATTTGGAAATATCTTGACTTAGGCTCAAAAACATGAAGTTAGAGGGAAAAAACCCAAAACAGCCACCAAACGGACCCGCGAGAGGTGCGGGCACCTTGCACGGGTCCATTATAACTCGCATGACTGTCCCCCTGATCATGGAAACCTCGACTTGAGAATAGGATGATAATTCAAAAATATAAAGACCTAGACTAAAAATCATTATGTTAGAGGGATAAAACCCAAAACACCCCCCCAACGGCCCCGTGAGAGGCGCGAACACCTCGCACGAGAATAATGTAACTCTCTCGAACTTATTGCCTAGTCACGCGACCCCTGGTTTGAGAATAAGACGATAATTTGAAAATATCTAGACTTAGTCTTAAAACATGCTGCTAGAGGGAGACACCCAAAACACCCCCCAAAAGACCCCGTGTAAGCTGTTTGCGCCTCTCACGAGACCGCCGGTTTGATAATACAATGATAATTTGAAAATATCTACATTTAAGCTTAAAAACATGTCGTTAGAGGGAGAAAATATAAAACACTAGCCAAATGACCTCGTGAGAGGTGCGAATAACTCACACAAGACCAACGTAACTCACAGGAGCTGACCGCATGGTCATGGGCCCACTGATTTGAGAATACGATAATAAGTTGAAAATATGCATCCCTAGGCCTAGAAACATGATATTAGAGGGCAAAAACCTAAAACACCCGCACCCTAAACGGCCCAGTGAGAGGCGCAAACAAGTCGCACGGGACCAATGTAACTCGTAAGAACTAATCGCATGATCATAGGAACCCCGATTTGAGAATACATTGATAATTTGAAAATATCTAGACTTAAGCTGAAAAACATGTTGTTAGAGTGTAAAAACACAACCCCCCCCCCCCCCAAACGGCCCGGTGAGAAGCACAAATACCTCAAATGGGACCAATGTTACTCACAGGAACTGCCCGGGTAGTAACGGGCTCCCCAATTTTAGAATTCGATGATAATTTGAAACTAAATACTCTTGGGCTTAAAAACATGCCGTTAGAGGGAGAAATCCCAAAACACCACCCAAATGGCCCCGTGAGAGAAGCGAACACCTCTCACGATATTAATGTAACTCCCTGGAAGAGATTGTGTGGTCACGGGATCCCTGGTTTTAGAATACGATGATAATTTGAAAATATCTACACTTAGGCTTAAAAACATGCAGTTAGAGGATGAAAACCCAAAAATACACCCAAATATCACCTTGAGAGGCACGAACACCTCGCATGAGACCAATATTACACACATGAACTGACAGTATGGTCACAGGATCTCCGATTTGAGAATATGACAATAATTTTAAAAATATATACACTTCGGCTTAAAAACATCGCGTTAGAGGATCAAGCCCAAAGACTGCTCCCAATCTACACCGTGTGCGGCACGAAGAATTTGCACAGGACCAATGTAACTTGCAGGAACTAACCACGTGGACACGAGACCCCAGGTTATTGAATATGATGATAACTTGAAAATATCTTGGCCTGGGCTTAAAAACATGCCGTTAGAGGGAAAAAACCCAAAAAAATGGCTCCTTGAGAGATACGGACACCTCGTATGGGTCCATTGTAACTCGCATGACTGCCTTCTTGGTCATGGGACCCTCGACTTGAGAATAGGACAATAATTATAAAATATCGAGACCTAGCATAACAAATATTCTATTAGAGGGTGAAAACTAAAAATACCCCCCAAACGGCCCCGTGAGAGGCGCAAACACCTCACATGGGAAAAATGTAACTAGTAAGAACTGACAGCCTGGTCAAAGGACCCCTGGTTTGAGAATAGGATGATATTTTAAAAATATCCAGACTTAGGCTTAAAACAGGTTGCTAGAGGGAGAAAACCAAAACACCCCCGATATGGCCCCGTTGGAGGTGCGAACACCTTGCACGGGACAAGTGTAGCTCGGAGGAACTGATCGTGTGGTCCCGGGACCCTCAATTTAAAAATATGATGATAATTTTAAAATATGTACAATTAGGATTAAAGAAAAGCCATTAGAGCACAAAAACCCAAAACACCGCCAAACAACCACGTGAGAGGCACAAACACCTTGCACGGGACGAATGTAACTCACTTGAACTGACCACATCATCACGGGACCCCTAGTTGGAGAATATGATGATAATTTGAATACACTTAGACAGGCTTATAAACGTGTTGTAAGAGGGCGAAAACCCAAAACACCCACAAATGGCCCCGTGAGAGGTGCGAACACCTTGCACGGGACCAATGTAACTCGAATTAACTGATTGCAAGGTCACGATACTCCCAATATTTGAATATGATGATAATTTCAAAATATCTAGACTTAGGCTTAAAAACATGAAGTTGGAGGGCAAAAACAGAAAACACCCACCAAACAGCACCGTGAGAGGCGCGTACACCTCGCACGGGTCCATTGTAACTCGTATGAATGTCCTCCTGGTGATGGGACCCCCGACTTTATAATATGATGATAATTTGAAAATATTGAGACCTAAGGTAAAAAAAATTCCGTTAGAGGGAGAAAATGCAAAACACCCCACAAATGGCCCTGTGAGAGGTGCGAACACCTCGCATGGGAATAATGTAACCCAGAGGAACTAACTGCCTAGTCATGGGAACCATGGTTTAAGAATATGATGATAATTTGAAAATATCTAAACATAGTCTAAAAACATGTTGCTAAAGGGAGAAACTAAAAACACCCCCCAAATGGCCCTGTGAGAGGTGCCAACACCTTGCACGTGATCAATGTAACTCGAAGGAACTCGTCGTGTGGTCACGGGAATCCCAGTTTCAAAATACGATGATAATTTTAAAATATCTATAGTTAGGATTAAAAACAAGCCATTAGAGTGCAAAAACCCAAAACACCCCTCAAACGGCCCCATGAGAGGCACAAACACCTCGCCCGGAAGCAATGTAATTTACTAAATTGACTGCATCATCATGGGGGTCCTACTTTGAGAATATGACGATAATTTGAAAATATCTATCCTTAGGCCTAGAAAAATTCCATTAAAGGAAGAAAACCCAAAACACCACACAATCGGACCAGCTAGGGGCGCAAACTACTTGGATGGAACCAATGTAACTCATAGGAACTAACCACATGTTCACAGGACCCCCAATTTCAGAATACGACTATAATTTGAAAATATCTAAACTTAGGCTTAAAAACATGTTGTTAGAGGGCGAAAACCCAAAACTCCCACCAAACGGCCCTGTGAGAGTCACGAACACCTCATACGGAGCCTATGTAACTCGCAAGAACCCACCACGTGGTCATGGGCCCCCTGGTTGGAGAATACGATGATAATTTTAAAGTATCAACAATTAGACTTAAACAAAAGCTATTAACGCGAAAAAATCTAAAACACCCTTAAAACAGCCCCTAGCATGTGCGAACACCTCGCACGGGACCAACGTAATTTGCATGAACTGACCGCGTGGTCATGGGACCCCCTGTTTGAGAATACGATGATAATTTGGAAATATCCAGACTTAGTCTTAAAAACATGAATTTAGAGGGAGAAAACCCAAAACACCCACCAAACGACCCTGTATGAGGTACAAACACCTCATATAGGACCAATGTTACTCACTGGAACTGACCTGATGGTCATGGGATCCCCTCTTTGAGAAGAGTATGATAATTTAAAAATATCAACACTTATGGTTAAAAACTTGTCGTTTGAGGGCGAAAACACAAAACACTACCCAAACGGCCTGGTGAGAGGCGCGAACACTCGCATGGGACAAATGTATCTCGTAGGAGCTGACCGCGTGGTCACAAGACCCTCGATTTTAGAATACATTCATAATTTGAACATATCAAGACTTAAGATTAAAAACATGTTGTTAGAGGGAAAAAATACAACCCCCCCCCCAAAGGCCCCGTGAGAGGCGCGAACACCTCGAACATGACCAATGTGACATGCAGGAACTGACCGCATGGTCACGATCCCACTAGTTTGAGAATTGGATGATAATTTGAAAATAAATAGTGTTAGGCTTAAAAACATGCCGTCAGAGGGAAAAAACCCAAAACACCCCCCAAATGGTCCCATGGTAAGTGTGTACACCTCGCACGAGATTAATGTAACTTCCAGGAAAAGATCATGTCCTCGATTTGAGAATACGATGATAATTTGAAAATATCTACACTTAGGCTTAAAAACATGCCACTAGAGGACGAAAATCCAAAATTGCACCCAAAATGTCACCATATGAGGTGCGAAAAACTTGCGTAGGACTAGTGTAACTCGCAGGAACTGACCGCATGGTAACAACACCTTCAGTTTGAGAATGTGATGATAATTTGGAAATATCTAGGCTTAGGCAAGAAAACACACCGTTAGAGGGTAAAAACCCAAAACACCTCCAAACATTCCCCATGAGAGGCCCGACTACGTCACATGGGACAAATGTAACTCGCAGTGGCGGACCACATGGCCATAGGACCCCTAGTATGAGAATATGCCAATGATTTAAAAATATCTAGACTTTGGATTGAAAACATGTCGTTAGAGGTAAATGACACAAAACACCCCACAAACGGCACTATGAGAGCCGCAAATAGCTCGCACGGGACCAATGTAACTCGGAGCAAATGACTGCCTGGTCACGGAACCCATAGTTTGAGAATTGGACGATAATTTTAAAATATATAAACTTGGGATTAAAAACATGCCGTTAGAGGGAGAAAACCCAAAACAACACCTAAACGGCCACATGAGAGGCACGAACACCTTGCACGAGACCAATATTACACGCATGACCTGAACGCATGATCACAAGATCCCTGGTTTGAGAATATGATGATAATTTGGAAATATCTACACTTAGGCTTAAAAACATGCCGTTAGAGGACGAAACCCAAAAGCTGCACCTAAACTTCACCGTGTGAGGTGCGAACAACTTGCACAGGAACAATGTAATGCCCAGGAACTAGGCTAAAAAACATTCCGTTAGTGGGATAAAACCTCACACGGGAATAATGTAACTCGCAGGAACTGAACTCATGGTCACGGGACCCATGGTTTAAAAATAGGACGATAATTTGAAAATATCTCACATTAGGCTGAAAACATGCTTCTAGAGGGCGAAACCCAAAACACCCCGCAAATGGCCCCGTGAGAGGTGCAACCACCTGGTACAGGACCAATGTTACTCACAAGAATTGAAAAATGTTGCTAATGCCATTTAACACAAGGTTAAACTGTATAAGCAACCCCGAAAGTTTGTTGGAGAAACCCTTTTCTTTTGAAAATAAAAATTATAAACAAGATTTGTTTACAAAGAAACTTATGTACGAGATTAAGTAAGATTGTGTAATCAGTTTTAAAACTAAGGCAGTTTCAAAAATTCAGCACACTTAAAGAATGAGGTGAGTAGATGAAGATAATCAACACAAAGATTTTAACGTGGTAAAACCTCTCCCAACAGAGGAAACATCCACGGTGACTTCTAAGTCACAAAAGCAAAAAATCCACTAATAACAAAAATTAGTTACAAACAACACAACATGCAAGCACACAAATCAACCTATACTAAGTTTAGGAATATACCCCACTTGGCCACTTCTAACTTCTGATAGATCTGATTTGTTGATGATGTTCTCCGGTTTGCTAACTTCCTTTGCTTTAGCTTCTTTACGTCGACTCAAAGATCTCAGATCTTAAACACAACACTTCCAGTGTAGTAGTGTGTTAAGTGTTTGTGTAGTGATTCCTATTCACATGCATGAACTCACACACACTTAGATTTACAAACAGTCCTATACAAATTACATATAAAGTCTATATGCAGTGAGTTTGTTATTTTTCTTTCTTACAAAACTAAAAACCTTTTGACCTTTCAATATAACTCAGATTCCACGGAGATCTTGCTTAAGAAATCGGTCAAGACCTTTCTCAATCTCTTTTGAAAATATTTAGGAGATTGAAAACCCTCCAAGTGCGAATCCAACTAGGTCAGGTTAAGTTTTGTAAAAACAGAAACTATAAAACATTTTTCAAACCAAAACATAAATGATTTTCTTAAACCAAGTTGAAAATATGCAAATCTAGTGAAAAATATAACATGCAGAGTATAGATCTAATATTTCTATGGAGAAAGAAACTAGATCTTTACTCTAACATTTAAGTTGTGTACAAGATCAGAAATCATGAGGTTACAGCAACGATATGAACAAACCACTCTCTCTCTCTCTTTCAAACACTCAGGATGTGTTTGGAGTAAGGTTTATTTGAAGGTTTGTTTCAGAGACGAAGTGTTTAGGGTTAGGGTTTGGTTTTTGGCTAACTGTTTCCCTTCTCTCTCTTCTCTCTATTATTTTCTCTATTCTCTCACTTATCTCTTCTCTCTCTTATTTTTTTTCTCTCTGGAAGACTAATGCCCAAAAGTTCTCTATGGCAGAGAAGGGAAGCGTATATATAGTGCCTGGGGAAGGTTCTGGATGATCGAGGCAAATCAAAGGCTGAGATCAAGTCTTCAAGGGTTTTGACTTGATCCAATGGTTATAGAAAAGCGGTGGCTTAAAAGCATTGTGATTGGTTCATATGTATGCGCTGGGATTAACTAAGAACGCATGCAGGCCCTTGATAAGAAATGATCCAACGATCAACAATAATGCATCCAGCCCTCTCACATAAGAAGCACAAATACATAAGCCCGGAGGATGACAAGTGTTGGCTGTTAATAGGCTCTCACACGCGCGTCAAAATAATTACAAAACCTCACCCTGAAGTCTCTAGCGCTTTGAGATCGTACCCAACCAAACAATTCAGTGAAAAAAGAAGTTTCTAAAATAGTAAGTTAACCCCAAAAACTTTATTATCCCATTTTATTAATAAAAACAATTATTAAAAAATGTTTTAAAAAAAGTTTAAAAAGGTTTAAAAATTATTTAAAAATTCCCAAAAAATTATTAAAGCTCCAATACAAGGGGAATTAAACACACACTCAATTTTAAGCAATATGAACACATGTATGCACTTCTAATAGTGTGTAGTGTGATTCATTTTGTACCATCATTGATCTTTGAAGAAGATTAGAGAGATAGGTTCTGAGGCTTTTGGTTTCTAGGATGGACTACAAATTTTGTCAATATTTCCAAATTAGTTGAGCACTTATACAATGTAGACTTAAGCAAGTCAAAGGTATAAGGTGCTTCAATCTCCCCCTTTGGAAATATGAGACAAAATCTCCTTTGAGTTAGCTTAAAACTCGTAGGGAACAAAAAAAGTAAAACCTAGTCCTATACAAAAGATTCTATCTACCCATATCCTAGAAAGTCAAAAATTACATAACTCAAGTATTTACAAATTTTTACCCTAGAAACGGTAGACAATCAGAAGAAGAGATTCCTGCAAATATACACACTAAGATCAAGAAGTTTAGATGAAATGTGAACAAAAATGAACTTCATAAAACTCAAATTTCTCCCTCATTTTGTCTCAAATGGACAAAGGGTAAAACTTAAAGTTTTAAGAGTTTAATCAGCGCATACCATGCCTATAGAATTTCACAAATACAGAAATCTGTTATAGTCTAAAGGTTTAGTGAACATGTCTGCAAGTTGCAAATCAGTAGGCAGGTAATGAATTTCTAATTCCTTAGTTTCAACAAGTTCACGAATAAAATGATGCCTTATTGTAATATGTTTAGTTCGCGAGTGTTGAACCGGGTTTTTAGATATGTTGATGGCGCTTTGATTGTCACAATATAATTGTAATTGATCTTCTTTAATTCCATAATCGCTTAACATCTGTTTTATCCATAATAATTGAGAACAACAACTGCCAGCTGCTATATATTCGGACTCAGCCGTGGATAAAGATGTGCAATTCTGTTTTTTACTATTCCAACCAACTAAATTATTGCCGACATAATAACAGGCACCTGATGTACTTTTACTATCATCAGTACAACCGGCCCAATCAGCATCAGTATAACCTATGATGGAGCTATAGGTATCCTTAGTATACCTAAGTCCAAGGTTGAGAGTGCCTTTTATATACTTTATTATACGTTTTACACACAATAAATGGCTCTCTTTAGGGTTATTCTGGTAACGAGCACACAGACATACATCATACATTATGTCTGGTCGTGATGCAGTTAGATAGAGTAGGCTACCAATCATACTACGGTATAGAGTGAAATCAACTGACTTACCATTTTCATCTTTGCTTAATTTAATGGAAGTACTCATGGGTATTTTGGCAACTTTGGCATTCTCTAAACCAAATTTCTTAACAAGGTCTAAGGCATACTTAGTTTGAGAAACAAATAGACCATCAGAATTTTGTTTCACTTGAAATCCTAAGAAAAGCTGTAACTCCCCCATAGGGGACATGTGAAATTCCTTAGGCATACTAGCAGAAAAGGATTTAACTTCAGAGTTTGAAGTTGACCCGAAAATGATGTCGTCTACATAGACTTGGGCGATGATAATGTTTTTGTCAAAATATTTGACAAAGAGAGTCTGGTCATTTCCTCCTCTCTTAAAACCCTTATCCAACAAAAAGTTCGAAAGGCGTTCATACCAAGCTCGGGGAGCTTGTTTTAAGCCATACAAAGCCTTTTTTTGACGAAAGACATGGTTAGGGTATTTAGGGTCAATGAACCCTTTGGGTTATTCTACATATGTTTCTTCGGACAGGATTCCATTAAGGAAAGCAGATTTTACATCCATTTGATAAAGTGTGAATTTCAAGTAACACGCTATGGCGAAAAGAAGACGAACAGATTCAAGACGAGTGACAGGGGCCAATGTCTCGCTGAAATCTATCCCTTATATTTGAGAGTAGCCTTGAGCAACTAGTCTAGCTTTGTTTCTAAGAATCACCCCATTTTCATCAGATTTGTTCTTAAAGATCCAACGTGTTCCAATAACATTTTTGTTTTGAGGCCGAGGTACGAGATACCAGACATCGTGAATGACGAATTGTAAAAGTTCTTCCTACATAGCAGAAATCCAGTGTGTGTCATTCAATGCTTCATTAACATTTTTCGGTTCCACAAGGGAGACGAAACATGCATAATTTGCATAATTTCTTAACTGGGATCTAGTACGAACTGGCTCATTAGGATTACCGACCACGTTGTCAATTGGATGATCTTTAGAGACCCAACCAGGTACTTCAGGACTCTCAATAGGTAATGAGTCATCTATTTCTGGTGAATCAGTTTTGAAATCATTTTCAGATTCAACCACAATAGGTGATTCAGATATCTTATTTTCGATAATAGTGTCACTTACAATTACATTTATCGATTCCATAAGGGCCTTAGTACGCAGATTGTATATACGATAAGCACGACTGTTTGGTGAGTATCCTAAGAAGATGGATTTATCACCACGAGTTTCGAATTTAGACAGATGTTCTCTGTCTTTACAGACATAACACTGACTTCCAAAGGTTCTTAGGTATTTCAGATTAGGTTTCTTACCGTACCACAACTCATAAGGGGTTTGTTTAGAGTTTTTCCTAAGATAGACCCTATTAGTGATGTGACATGCAGTTCTAATGGATTCTACCCAAAAGTATTTAGGTAGGGATTTAGCATGCAACATGACACGTGCCATCTCTTGAAGAGTTCGGTTTTTCCTTTCAGCAATACCATTCTGCTGAGGAGTTTTTGGGGCACTAAATTCATGTTTGTAACCGTTGTAGTCACAATATTCCACTATTCCTGTGTCTATGAACTCTCCCCCTCTATCACTACGAATGCGATTGACTTGTGTGTCCTTCTCATTTTCAATTCTTAGAAGAATTTTCAAAAAATTTTGAAACGTGTCAGATTTATGTTTCAAGAAGGCAACCCAAGTGAATCGTGTGAAATCATCAACCATGACAAGGATATAACTGTGTCCACATAGACTAACAGTTCTAGAGGGACCAATAAGGTCCATATGGATGAGATCTAAAGGTCTAGAGGTGAGAATGTCTTTAACCTTTTTATGCGAAGTCTTAACTATTTTTCCTTCCTGGCAATGACCACAGACAACACTGGAAATAGGTTTAATTTTAGGAATACCTCTAACTATCTCTTGACTAGACAATCTACCAAGGATATCATAACTTAAGTGACCCATACGATTATGCCAGATCTCATTGTCATCCATTCTGACAATGTTACAGGTTTCAGAACTAGTCTTGACAGTATAACAATTGTCAGGTGTTCTAAATCCTGTAATAATGCATTCACCTTTATCATTTAGAATTTTATAATTGTTCTTTGAAAAGGTGACAGTATGGTCAGAGTCACAAAATTGTGATATACTTAGGAGGTTGGCTTTAAGGCCTTTAACTAATAGAACATTTTCGAGAACAGGCATTCCTTCTTCTTTTAGGGTTCCTTTACCTATGATCTGAGATGAGACACCATCACCAAAAACTACTTTCCCACCAGCAAATTTGGTTTTGTTTAGAAGTTTTGTTTCATCTCCTGTCTTATGTTTGGAACATCCTGAATCTAAGTACCAACCAGATGACGTGTGTTCAACTTTGAAAGCAGTGATGACAATGTTACACTTCATTTAGGGTAAGAGATCCTCTTTTCTAACCCAAATAGCTCTAGTTTTATTTTGCACAAGTTTGCCCTCATTTGATAAAATTTTCGAGACACGGTTTTTTGTCGAAAAACATTTGGAGCAACAGACTTATTATTGTGGAAAAATTGAGCTTTTGGTTTAGGGAAGTTTCTGGAAGCCTTTCTCTTAAATGAACTCTTAGTCTTGGTCTTTCAATCTCTGTAGTTAGAGTTCTTATTAGGTTGTCTGGGAAGGACATAATTGTTACGACTTTGCCTAGAATAGTTAAAGTTCTTGTAGACAGAAGTGTTGTAAAAAGGGGTATTTAGACGCCTAGCATAACTACCTTCAAAGGAGTGACCATAAATGTCACAGTAGGAGCAATATTGATTGCTTGAGGGATGAATTTCCTTAGGAAAACTTCTAAAAATAGGTTTGACAGCATTCTGTTCAGAAGTCCTATTCCTAGGGGGTATGGTCTTATAGGTAGAATCAGCCTTTCTGATCAAAGGACAGACGTATTTAGTCTTAAGTGCAGTCTCAGCCTTAGAATTACTAGACTCTCCAATGTCTTTCTGTTGTTGTTTTTGATCAAATTCATTTTTAATCAAATGAAAGTCTGGACATGTTTCAATTGGTCTTTTGCCCCCAGACACAAACTTAATAGGTTCAAGTTTAGTAGTTTGTGGTTTGTTCTTAGGGCAAAATCCAATACCGGTTCTATCATCAGAATTGGTCTTGGAGTCAACAACAAAGTCAGTAAAGCAATTTGAATTGTTTTCAAACTTAGAAAACTTTTTGAAAACATTAGCTGTCTTTGTTTTTGCTTCCTCCAATTCTAATAATGTTCCCTTATATTTCATTTCCAGGATTTCATTAGTTTTAGTCAATTCTTTTAATTTTTGATCAAAAGTTTCAATTTCATATTGATGAGTCAGACACTGGTTAGTGTATTCTTTCGCATTCAACTTCACTATAAGACTTAGATTATCTAATTTCTTAGTCAGGTCTCTAATAGTCTTCTCCCGTCTAGTGCCTTTTTTAAGAGTTTTAGCATACAAGGTGTGGATATCAGGGAGGTCATCAGTGTCTGAGTCGCTAAGTGAAGTGTGTGTAGTGACCTCTAACGATTCAGTTTTAGTACTCACGAACCCATTTGCATCGTCATTATCGAGATCACTTTGACTCACACACACGGAACTAGAACTAGCAACATTTTCAGACAATAAAGCATCTAGGCCAATCAAAGCAGTATTCACACAAGCAGAAGTAGGAGCATCATTATCACACACATGAGTATCATCATTGTAAATGATCTTAGCATAAAAAGACATGCAAGGGTCAAGTACATTAGATGACTCAAGTTCCTCTTCATCAGAGTCACTTGAATCATTCCAAGTTTTACAGACATTGGCTCTATTGTGTGTGTTGGCTTTATTCAGATTAACTCTGCAGTCGTGTGCAATGTGACCTAGTTTCCCACATCTAAAACATTCAATCTTTTTAAGGTCTCTAGTGGGTCTGGAATTGTTATCCTTAGGATGTTTGTCAAGTCCTCTCTCATGAGGTTTGGGATTAGACAGAGTAGAATAATTAGGCTTGCCTTGTTTAGTTGCTTGTTTGTTTCGAAATTTGACAATTTTCTTAAATTGTTTAGACATCAAGGCAATCTGATTATCTAGTTTGTCTATATCACACTCCTCATCAGAGTCATTGGTAGTCAAATTGGACTCAAGTTTGGGTATCTTAGAGGTAAAACTCAAGTTAGAGTTAGGTTGTTTTCTTTGAGAATGATTCAATTGTTTCTTAAAGTCTAATTCCATTTCCACAGTCCTAAGTTTGCTACTGAGTAACTCAGGAGTAAGGTTTTGATCATTCATTTCCTCAATAGCATACCTCTTACTGTCGAATTTTTGTGGTAATGACCTTAGGATTTTAGAAACAATTTCATTTCTATCATAAGTAATACCATTAGCATGCAACTTAGTGACTATATCAGTTAAGTTCATGTAGAAATCATCAAAAGATTCAGAATCAGACATGATCAAAGAGTTGTACTGCTGAATAAGCATTTGGGTTTTAGCAGCTTTGACTCTTAAGTCTCCTTTATGTGCAGTGATTAATGCGTCCCATGCTTCCTTAGAAGTGTCACAAGATGAGATTCTTTTGAACTCATACTCATTAATGGACATAAAAATGGCATTCTTGCCTTTATTGTTATTTCGAGAAATGGTTTTCTCTTCTTGGGTAAATTCACTTAAGATTTTCTTTTCCCTCTCATCACTTCCTTCAGTGGCTGGTTTTGTACGATAAGTGTATCCATTTTCGATAATATCCTAGACATCATCTCCTAAAATCCCTTGGATGAAGGCAACCATCCTTAATTTCCAGTAAGCACAATTGTTTCCATGAAAGAGAGGAGGTCTGGACAGATTACCAAACCTTTCATTCTTCTCGTCCATAGTTAGGTTTTTCAGAAAACGATTTCAGAAACACAAGATCTTTTAAAATAAAAGTTAACATGGCTCTAATACCAATTGAAAAACGTTGCTAATGCCGTTTAACACAAGGTTAAACTGTATAAGCAACTCCGAAAGTTTGTTGGAGAAACCCTTTTCTTTTGAAAATAAAAATTATAAACAAGATTTGTTTGCAAAGAAACTTATGTACGAGATTAATTAAGATTGTGTAATCAATTTTAAAACTAAGGCAGTTTCAAAAATTCAGCCCACTTAAAGAATGAGGTGAGTAGATGAAGATAATCAACACAAATATTTTAACGTGGTAAAACCTCTCCCAACAGAGGAAACATCCATGGTGACTTCTAAGTCACAAAAGCAAAAAATCCACTAATAACAAAAATCAGTTACAAACAACACAACATGCAAGCACACAAATCAACCTATACTAAGTTTAGGAATATACCCCACTTGGTTCCTTCTAACTTCTGATAGATCTGATTTGTTGATGATGTTCTCCGGTTTGCTAACTTCCTTTGCTTTAGCTTCTTTACGTCGACTCAAAGATCTCAGATCTTAAACACAACACTTCCACTGTAGTAGTGTGTTAAGTGTTTGTGTAGTGATTCCTATTCACATGCATGAACTCACACACACTTAGATTTACAAACAGTCCTATACAAATTACATATAAAGTCTATATGCAGTGAGTTTGTTATTTTTCTTTCTTACAAAACTAAAAACCTTTTGACCTTTCAATATAACCCAGATTCCACGGAGATCTTGCTTAAGAAATCGGTCAAGACCTTTCTCAATCTCTTTTGAAAATATTTAGGAGATTGAAAACCCTCCAAGTGCGAATCCAACTAGGTCAGGTTAAGTTTTGTAAAAACAGAAACTATGCAGATCTAGTGAAAAATATAACATGCAGAGTATAGATCTAATATTTCTATGGAGAAAGAAACTAGATCTTTACACTAACGTTTAAGTTGTGTACAAGATCAGAAATCACGAGGTTACAGCAACGATATGAACAAACCACTCTCTCTCTCTTTCAAACACTCAGGATGTGTTTGGAGTAAGGTTTATTTGAAGGTTTGTTTCAGAGATGAAGTGTTTAGGGTTAGGGTTTGGTTTTTGGCTAACTGTTTCCCTTTCTCTCTCTTCTCTCTATTATTTTCTCTCTTCTCTCACTTCTCTCTTCTCTCTATTATTTTTTTTCTCTCTGGAAGACGAATGCCCAAAAGTTCTCTAAGGCAGAGAAGGAAAGGGTATATATAGTGCCTGGGGAAGGTTCTGGATGATCGAGGCAAATCAAAGGCTGAGATCAAGTCTTCAAGGGTTTTGACTTGATCCAATGGTTATAGAAAAGCGGTGGCTTAAAAGCATTATGATTGGTTCATATGTATGCATTGGGATTAACCAAGAACGCATGCAGGCCCTTGATAAGAAATGATCCAATGATCAACAATAATGCATCCATCCCTTTCACATAAGAAGCACAAATACATAAGCCCGGAGGATGACAAGTGTTGGCTGTTAATAGGCTCTCACACGCGCGTCAAAATAATTACAAAACCTCACCCTGAAGTCTCTAGCGCTTTGAGATCGTACCCAACCAAACAATTCAGTGAAAAAAGAAGTTTCTAAAATAGTAAGTTAACCCCAAAAACTTTATTATCCCATTTTATTAATAAAAACAATTATTAAAAAATGTTTTAAAAAAAGTTTAAAAAGGTTTAAAAATTATTTAAAAATTACCAAAAAATTATTAAAGCTCCAATACAAGGGGAATTAAACACACACTCAATTTTAAGCAATATGAACACATGTATGCACTTCTAATAGTGTGTAGTGTGATTCATTTTGTACCATCATTGATCTTTGAAGAAGATTAGAGAGATAGGTTCTGAGGCCTTTTGGTTTCTAGGATTGACTACAAATTTTGTCAATATTTCCAAATTAGTTGAGCACTTATACAATGTAGACTTAAGCAAGTCAAAGGTATAAGGTGCTTCAAGAATTGGTCCGATGGCCATGGGATCCCCGATTTGAAAAGAGGATGATAATTTTAAATTATCTACACTTAGTCTTAAAAACATGTTGTTTGAGGTCGAAATCACAAAATACCACCCAACTGGCCCCATGAGAGGTGCGAACAACTCACATGGGAAAAATGTAACTCCGAGGAGCGATCACGTGGTCATAGGACCCCCGATTTAAGAATACATTGATAATTTGAAAATATCTAGACTTAAGCTTAAACATGTGCCATTAGAGGGCAAAATCACAAAACACCCACTAAATGGCCCCATGAGATGCGCGAATACCTCGAACATGACCAATGTTACTCGCACGAACTGACCGCGTGGTCATGAGCCCCCTGATTAAGCATAAATTCTTCTAAATTTATCCTCCTAAGTTGGTAGTTTTAGTACCTCGAAGAATGTAATTGATTTTTTTATCGCATATCATTGTTAATGACTTATTCTAACAAGTACCCGAGTTTCGTGTATTTCATACTATTTTTATAGATATTTAGAGCAAGGAAAAGAGAGAAAGAAACCGGATGAAAGGAAGAGAAAAAGGGAAGATAAGTCAAAGGGCAAAAGCATAACTCTACCCCCGGAGTTCGGATTTGAAGCCTCAATGAAAGTTGAAGATAATCAAATCAGAAGACTGTAGGAAGAAACGACAGTCAAATCGGAGCTCTGGATCAAAAGATATGGCAAATCCAAGTTGGAGAAAGCAAGTCAAAGTTGAAATTAATTCTGGAAGTTGAAGAGTTTCAACTCTTGAAATTTCTTGTATAATTCCTTTTTATTAGTTGTAAAATGTGGAGAGGCATTAGAAAAGTCATATTTGGGAATTATGAAAAGCCAAGCCCTAGAGTAATGAAGAGAGGGAGAGGAGGGAGTTCCTTTTGGCATATAATTTCATATTTTCTTAGGATTTAGAAACCCTAGTTTGTAAGTTGAACAAGAGCTATTCAAGTTTCAAGTTTCAAGTTCATATTTCCTTCTTCTATTTAAGTATTGCTAATTTTTACTTTCCATTTCTTCCATATTGTAAGTTTAAATTGCTCTTGTAGTTTAGTTTTGTGTCTCAATTCAAGTTTCTTTTCAATGCATAATAGAACTATGATTTATTGCACATTTAGAATTTTGTTTTCATTTAATAAAATCATGTAAAGCTTAGTTTTTTAGGGTTGGGATGCATGAACCCATCCCAACGTAAATCACATATGTAGAAAATAGAATTAAAAATAAAATTTTGAAAGAGTGGTGCAAGATAATTCTATAATCATTATAGGTCTTTTAATCTCTCTTTCCCTAGGTACTTGGGATTTTTAAGAATATAATATGCATAAAATTTCTTAGCACCGCTTTATATTTCCCTTTGATTTCATATGATGCAAGATTGAACCTCATATATGTAATGCTTAGGATCTATAAAGACTGAATTCATTCAAACTTCTAATTTATAATTTTAGTATTCTGCTAAGTAATTACTAAGGATTTGGGGATTGTATTCCAACCTAATTTCTCTTATATTCATAACAAGCATCTTTCCATTTGTGTAACTATTCCTGTTAGCATTATTAATTTAGAATGTAATTTCATTGCAGTTTAGTCATAAAAGAGTTTCAAAAATTACAAATATATATCTTTTCTTTTCTTTTTAACAATCAAGTTAAGGTTAAAATTCATTACTCCTTCGTTATTAAGATTTGTTAGACCCACTCCCTGTGGATATGATCCCGACTTATTGGATTATTACTAACGTGATAGGCTTGCAATTGAGCTTATAAAGCACGCACTTTAGACATATTTGTGGTCGCGTCAAGTTTTTGGTGCCATTGTAGGGGATCTAGGTTACATTTCAAGAGTAAAAGTTAAACACAATTTGATTCAAAAAAAACTTTTATTCTTTCTCATCTCCCATAAACTGTAAATGCAAACTCCTTCGTTGTCTCCAACCCATGTTCAAAAAAGCCACATTGGTGACGCCAACTCTGATAATTCTCAAACCCCTAACGTTCCACACTTCTGGGTTCCACCTTTTTTATCTCATAATTCACTCACTAGTCACATTTTTAGTCAAACACTGAGTGGCGATTTAGATTCATTTGATAGAAACATGTCTGTGAAAGGTAGTATTGGCACTGGGGAGGGAGAATTACCCTATCTCCCCATGAAAGATCTCTTATTTCCTGAGTGAAATGTCACTCCTAGATGAATTCTATTGTTGTACAATACATGCCAGTTCCAATTTCGTAATGGGATGATCTAAATTCTTCCTATGTTCCATGGAATGGATTCTGAAAAGCCATATCTCCATCTTAGGGAATTCGAAGAAGCGTGGGAAACATTTGATGATCAAGCATGTTCACAAGATGTTATATGTTTGAAGCTTTTTCCTTTTTCCTTAAAGGATAAATCTAAGACCTGGTTATGGTCTTTATCCGCGAACTCTGTTTTGTCATGGAGAGATATGCATACTAGATTTCTCTCCAAACTATTTCCACATCATAAAACCAACTCTGTCAAGGCCCAAATCCATGCTTTCCTCCAAAATGAGAATGGAGCCTTTGATAAATGTTGGGATCGTTTTCAAGAGTTAGTTAGCGCTTGCCCACACCATGGGTTTGAAAAAACACCATCTCATTTCATTCTTTCATCAAGGGCTTAGTGTAGTGTCTAAATAACTCGTGCAATCAATGTGCGAAAGACCATTTTGGGATCTCGACTCAAGCGATGTTGAGGCTCATTTGAAATATGTAGCCGAGACCACTCAAGCATGGGATGTTTCTGACCCCAATAGCCAAAATAGATATCAAAAAGTGTCCAACTCGTCTGTTGCATCCAGTATTTATTAACTGGATAAGGACACTTTATTAGATCGTTGACTTGACTAGTTGGAAAAGAATTTGAAAGACATACTTGAGGTTTGATTGAGAGATTCTACGGGGCCTATCCAAGAGAAGGTGTGTGCTATTTATTTGGCGGGTCATTCCACAAAAGGATGTCCTGCTATACCTGCCTACAAGGCAATGTACACTAAGAAAGCGGAAGCTATAGGAGGGTTTTGAGAAAATTTTAACACTCCTCAAGGGAATGCATACAATCCATATTGGGGGAATCATCCTGGTTTAAACTATGGGCAACAACAAGGTGTGATAAATCCTACTTCATATGTTGCTTTATCTCAGCCCCCTCCTCAATTTCAACAAGTGCCTTATATGCAGCCCCAAAGGCAAGCATCATCTCTTGGTCCGTATGTTACCCCACTTAGGCAATCTATTGAGGATAACTTGAATCAATTCATCAAATCACAAAAGGAGAACAACGCTAGGTATGATCGAATGTTCATTGAAATTCATACTAGCATCTCTAGGTTGCAAGTTACATTGAATATCCAAGACAAGGGTAAATTTACGGCTCAAGGTCAAAGACCTCCTCAAGAGAAAACTATCATTAGCTCTACATCATCGGAATCATAAGAGCAATGCCAAGCTGTCACCACTCGACGAAGTGGTCGAGTAGTTGATCTGTTTCCTCCCTCACCTAAAGAACTAAAGGATAAAGAGGTTTCGGTTGACAAGACAGAGATCGATGAGCCCCCGTTATATAAGGATGGAAAGGATGAAGATGGTGAGCCTAAAGTTGAAGTAAAACCGTCATTTGCTGCTCCATTTCCTCAATGCTTGTCACCACCTCGAAAAGGAGATTCCCGTACTGAAGTGCTAGATGTTATTTAACAAGTGAAGCTTAATTTTCAGTTTCTTGATGCCATACAACAAATTCCCGCCTATGCCAAAGTCATTAAAGATCTTTTAATTATCAAACGAAGGCTTGAGGTGAAGAAGAACGTCGTTTTAGCACAAAATGTGAGTTTTGTCCTTTTGAATAGTCTTCCACCCAAATGTAAAGATACTCGTGAACACACAATACCGTGTGTGATTGGAAAACATAGAGTTTAAAAAGCCTTTATTGATTTAGGCGTGAGTGTGAATATCCTCCCATACTTTATTTATAAGAAGCTCGATTTAGGTGATCTTAAGCCTACCCGAATCACTCAACAGTTAGCAGATCGCATGATCAAGGTACCACAAGGTATTATGGAGGACGTGATAGTTCAAGTTGACACATTATACTTTCCTGTGGACTTTTTCATCTGGGATCCGGATCCCTCTTTCCTTTCTAGCAATCATGTTCCCATAATTTTAGGCCACCCATTTTTAGCTACTGTTAATGCTTTGATTAACACACGGAATGGGCAAATGAAACTCACTTTTGGGAATATGACCCTCGAGACCAATATCTTCAATGTTGACAATTAAATGGGTGATGAAGATGAAATTCAGGTGGTTGACCTTATGGATGAAGTAGTGAATGAGCACATTGAGCAAATCATAGGTGGGGATGCGCTAGAAGTCTGTTTAGTAAAGAGTGTTGAGAAGAAGTATTCTTATACTGAGTTTGAGCGTGAAGTGGAGGAGTTGAGAGTGTTATTACAAGAAGAAGTGAAGTTGGAAGAATTGAGAGATGTTGACTGGGTATCTAGATTTGAGGAGTTACCCCCACGGGTGTCAAAAATGATTCCCTCTAAAGAGACATTTCCTTGTCTCAAATTAAAGAAACTCCCTCCTAATGTTAAATATGCTTTTCTAGGAGAGGGATAGACATTTCCTGTTGTTGTCTCTTCTAGCCTAGAAGTAGATAAAGAGGGTAAGTTGTTGGAGTTTTTAAGGAAGCACAGAGGTGATTTTGGTTTGTCAACAACAGGTTTAAAAAGTATAAGTCCCCTGATTTGTACCCATAAAATCCACCTCGAGGAGAATGTTAAGCCCTCGAGAGAAAAGCAAAGAAGACTAAATCCAAATATAAAAGATGTGGTTAGAGGAGAAATCATTAAGTTATTGGATGTCGGGATTATCTATCCCATCTCAGATAGAAAATGGGTCAACCCAATTCAGGTTATCCCAAAAAAATCGGGTATGACAGTGGTCGAGAATGCGAAGGGAGATTTAATACCTCAACGCACCACCACCAGGTGGCATGTTTGCATTGACTATCAAAAACTCAATGCCGGAACAAGAAAGGAACATTTTCCCTTACCTTTTATCGACTGAGTGATTGAACGAGTAGCGGGCCATACTTATTATTATTTCATGAATGGATATTCTGGATATAATCAAATTGAAGTGGATATTCTTGATCAAGAAAAGGCGACTTTTACATGTCCCCTTGGCACATTCGCCTATAAGCGTATGTCGTTTGGACTGTGTAATGCACCTGCGAATTTTCAACAGTGTAGTTTAAGTCTCTTTAGCGACAATTTAGAGATAGGACTTGAGGGGTTTATAGACGATTTTAGCATTTTTGGCCCCTCGTTCGACCAATGTCTAGCTAATCTTGGAAATGTTTTATTCTGTTGTGTGGAAAAGAACTTAGTCCTTTATTGGTAAAAATGCCATTTTATGCTTACTAAGGGTGTATTTTTGGGCCATGTAGTTTCATCCAAACTTATAGAGGTTGATTGAACAAAAATACAAGTGATAGCTGAGCTACCCCTGCCAAAATCACTGAAAGATGTGAGATCCTTTTTGGGCCATGTAGGATTCTATAGACGATTAATTAATGACTTTAGCGCGATTGCTAGACCCTTGAGTAATCTCCTTATGAATGATACTCCTTTTGAGTGGAATGTTGCATGTCAACGGGCATTTGATAAATTAAAGAGCATGATGATTTTCGCTCCTATAATGCAAGCTCCAGATTGGTCTCTCCCGTTCGAGCTTATGCGTGATGCAAGTGATTACGCGATTGGGGATGTTTTGGGATAGTAGAAATATAAGAAAGCTCATGTTATTTAGTATGCTATTAGAACATTATCTGGTCCTCAACTTAACTACTCCACTACAGAGAAGGAGTTACTAGCAGTTGTTTTTTCTTTGGACAAATTCAGCTCTTATATCATTGGGTCGCCCATCATTTGCTTTACAGATCATGTGTCACTTAATTATCTTTTGTCTAAGAAAGATGAAAAACCATGCCTTATCAGGTGGATCCTACTCCTACAAGAGTTTAATCTCTTGATACAAGATAAGCAAGGAGTAGAAAACTTTGTTGTCGACAATTTGTCCCGGCTCTCGTCCGACATACCTAGTGATCCAATACCCATAGATGAGTATTTCCCTGGATGAGCAATGATTCAAAACTTCTTCTCTCCCATGGTTTACTGACATAGTGAACAATCTTGTCACAAAGTCGTTCCCTCCGAGTGGACACCGCAAGAGAGAAGGAAATTCATTACTTGGTTGCGCATGTTCTTTTATGATGATCGGTATCTATTCAAGTATTGTGATGATCAAATCATATGAAAATGTGTACCAAATGAAGAAATTCAAGGGGTAATCCGATTCTGTCATATGGATGCTTGTAGAGGACATTTTTCTAAAAATAAAACGACTGCTAAAATTCGATAAAGTGGTCTCTATTGGCCCATAATCTTCCGCGATGTGAATAGTAATTATAAATCTTACCATAGATGCCAAAGAATGGGAGTTATTACTCGCCATGACATGATGCCATTAACCCCCATACTTGTCATAAAGTTATTTTAATTGCTGGGGTATTGACTTCATGGGGCCGCTTCCACCTTTTTTTGACTTTTTATACATCCTCGTCGTAGTAGACTACATCTCAAAATGAGTAGAGGCCATAGCTAAAAGAACGAATGACCATAAATTCGTGATAAGGTTTGTCCAAGAACACACACTTTCTCACTTCGGTGTTCCAAAGGCTATCATCATTGATAATGGCACTCATTTTTGTAATAAGCCATTTTAAAAGTTACTAAGAAAGTTTGGGGTTGTCCACAAGGTTGGCATGACTTACCACCCTCAGTCGAGTGGCCAAGCCGAGCTAGCGAATCGGGAAATTAAGAACATATTAGAAAAGACTGTCGAACCTAATCGAAAGGATTGGTCTCTGATTGAATGATGCGTTATGGGCTTATCGAACCACATTCAAGAATTTCCTTATTATGTCCCCATTTGATTTTGTGTATGGAAAACCTTGCCATCTCCCTGTAGAAATTGAACATAAGGCATATTGGGCAACAAGGAGAGTGAAATTTAACTTGGACAAGGCTGGTGAAGCACTTGAACTTCAGTTGAATGATTTGGAAGAAATATGCAATGATGCGTATGGAAGCCCTAAAATTTTAAAGGAACGAATGAGACTAGTTCTTGACAAGATGATTCGACGTAAAGAGTTTAATTTGGGACATAAAGTGCTTCTTTACAACTCGCGGTTAAACTTGTTTCCCAAAAAATTGCGGTGAAGATGGAGTGTTCCATTTATTGTAAAGGACGTGTTCTCCCATGGAGAGGTTAAATTGGAGGATCAAAAAGGGGGAAACAATTCCAAGGTTAATGGACAATGCCTCAATCCTTATTTAGAAGCGTATTTTTTTGGAAGCCGACATGATTTGTTTGTCGGATCCTATTTATGGGGACGGATTGAGATAATCTGGAAAGGTTGTCGCACCCCCGACATATATGGGGTGAGTTCTTGTATATAGTAGTGATAGGACCTTAGGATAGTGATAGTGTTTGGCGGCGATGCACGCATGACTAGGTGATAGTGATAGTGATATACCAGAGGGTGATTCCGATGACGCTACGAAAGATGTGGTAGGCGACGTGGAGATGGAGGAAGGTGACGAGGACGAATATTATGAATCTGTTGATTCTGATTGTGTTCCAGAAGGTGCAGCACTCACCCAGCACATTGTTGCTCTTGAGGCGCGTTTCGACGATTTTATGTCTTCCTACCTTCGAGACACGAGTATGATGTTATGCCTTTAGGATGATCTTTACCGCCTCCAGTTGGGTCACAATGCCCCACTTCCTGCTTATTTTTATGATCCTTATGACCACAGTGCGCCTGGTAGTTCCCACCACCCTCCTACACAGTAGGCAGCACCTATTGGATCCTTTCACAGTCCCCATCTGATTTTACCTTATGTTTCTCTTTTCATACTTTTATCTCTTGTGTCCACAACTATGTCTTAATGAACATTCTTTGTTGTAGTTATTTGCTTGTTTTATCTCTTGCGCTCATTATTTCATCTTATTTAGCTTTTCTTCCTTTTGATTGTGGACAATGCAAAAGACTAAGTTAGGGGAGATGATTAGTGCGTATTTATAAAACTTCCCGATTTTGGAAAAAAAAACTAGTTTTGTTCAAAATGAATAAAAATTGGAATTTAAATTTTTTAAAAATATCACCTTTATTCTGTTTAAAGTCTAAAATTGTTAACAATCAAAATGCACTAAGAAAAAATTGACCGAAGATGGAAATTAAAAGAAAATTGATGACTTAACGAATAAGTGTGTAGATTGATCAAACCCGGTGAGATTTTGAGCCTTTCAATTTTATGAGTTTTTAAATCAATCCGAGTTTATGATTAACTAAAAGTCCTTTTCAGTATTTTAATAAGTCGTTCATGATCTCAATTCTTTGTTTTGATCGGTTATGGGAAATGTGTGAAATGTTGTCTCAAAATTCGTGCTAAATATATCTCTAAGCTTAATTAATCTCAAGATGCATATGGTAATGTGATTAGCAATTTGGACAATGAAGTAGGCCCTCTTTTGTTTAACCCAAAAATATTAGCCATAGTAAAGTTGTGAAAAAATTATCCCTTTGCAACCCACTTTGAGCTTTCCCTTTCGTTTGATAACCCGAAAAACCCAAATAGCCCGGAATTGTAAAAAATTGGAAATTCATCAAGTGAGTCCGAAGTGTGTAAAAAAAGGGCAAGAAAAAAAAAGAAGAAAAAAATGAAAATAGGAAAAGAAAGAGAAAAATGAGTAAATGCCCGAAAAATCACTAATGGCCGTCATAAGGACATTTTCCAATTCAGAACATTCCGTCCATTTCCATTTTTACCCTTTACACTTGTAAACCCAAAAATTCCTAACCAAGTCCAAATGGCGAAATTAATTATTGCATGGAGAACTAAGACATGAAAAGATAATAAAAGAGATTAAAATGGTGTGATTAAGAGATGATATCTCCCCTTTCCTAATAACTGTATTCCGATGATGAGATCTTTTCACCATATATTTCCTTCTTTTCAATTTTGTATGCATGAATTTGTGTCCATTATATTTACTCTTTATATCATGCATACCGAGAGAAAACAACAACAATCCGAGTGATTTGTTTGTTAGTGCATCCGTAAGAATTTGAATCAAAATGAATTTTCTGAAAGTAACTTAATGCTCAATCGGTGAAAATTTAAGGTTTAATTCATGGATTTACACACACAATGGTTTGAGACATTTGAATATGAATTTATGGTGATTATTTTTTAAAAAGTTTAAATTGAAAATTTTAAAGTATTTTGACATTTATTTGAGTCAATAAAGAATTTTGTCGGTGTATTCACTGCAAAACCTCACAAGAAAAAACCCATCCTACTAGGGTAACCTAGGGGTTTAAAGGCTTATTGCATATGCTTAATGCAATCGCTTGCCTGCGAAAGTGAAATTTTGTTTTAATAAAAGGAATTTCAAAAGTCAACTCATTTCTCTTACATTGCTCGGGATGCGCAAAGTTGAAAGTTAGGGAATTTGACTAAGGGTAAATTCTACTCAATTTATCCTCCTAAGTTGGTAGTTTTATGCAGTACCCCATATTTTTATGATTTAAATAATTACGGAATTAATTATTATTGTGGGAATAATTGAATTAAAATGTGAGAATTTAATTGTTCATTAATCCGAATTTAAAATTAATATTAACTAACGTGCCAAGGGTT
The DNA here is from genome assembly GCA_949130495.1 of Sambucus nigra. Classification (NCBI taxonomy): domain Eukaryota; kingdom Viridiplantae; phylum Streptophyta; class Magnoliopsida; order Dipsacales; family Adoxaceae; genus Sambucus; species Sambucus nigra. Next base: position 95,857,208 of record OX422211.1, read on the forward strand.
AATACTTATTTATTGAATATTATTGTGCGATATGTAATATGGAACTATACACTTAGATAAATTGCCAAGAATAAGAAATACGACAATTTAGTAAATTAAGTCAGACGTGTGTGTGAGTCGTGTCGGGACTAATTTAATGGAATAATAGATTAATTATTTTTGGGTAACTCGTATGGTCATTTCGAGTGTGTCATTGAGTCCGAAAGGTTTGAGATAGTCAGAATAGTATACCCTGGTGTTTAGTTTGGGTCCCGGGGCAATTATAGGCCTAACCGGCACCCCGAGAGGGTATTATGGTAAATTATATTTTTGGGTTTAATTACTGGACGAAATTTAGGAATTATTTTATCAGCCAAGAGAATTCCATTAGGGTTAAGAGGTACAGAAAGTGAAGAACAGTCATAGAGGGTGTGAGGGAGAACCAATTTCCAAGAGGGAAGGCCGAATTAGCACCACCTTGCACAACCATCACCACCATCGTGAAGATCGAAACGAGAGGAACATGCCCATACCAAAAACGTCAAGAAATCGGACGACTAATTCAAGGCAACCGTTTATTACTTGCTTTTCTTTAGCTTTTAATCATATTCATGTTAGTATAGGGTTGATATAAACATCTTTTGTTCATAAAAAAGATGAAAATTGGAAATTTAGGATATATGATTTTAATCTGAGATTAATTAGATTGAACCCTACATGTATGTAGAATAGAAATCACGTTTTGATGAACTTATGTGAAGAACGAATCTGGAAATCATGTGTTCTTCAATAAGAATTTAAAGAACTAGGGTTTTAGTAAATAAGTTTGGGGATTTCATATTTATTTGATGATTCGAAATGAATGAATGATTCTAGGAGGTTAGAATCCATATGTAATTGTCACGACTCGATTTGGAACTGTTTAATTGGAGTTTGAGATGTTAATTTAGAGCTTTTAGGGTTAAAAATGGTTGGAAAATGCTGAAATTCTGGGTAGAAGACGAAACAGTAGGTCTTGCGCGACGTTGCGCAAAGTCGTTCAAGCGAGATTGCATCTCGCACGAAGTCGCTCGAGTGACACGTGGCAATTGTTCAAACGACATGCCATCTGGATCGAGAGACAAGGTGAATTTTTGGGAAAACTTCTTAGGGGCAGTTTTGGAATTTTCCAGGTCTTTACGAGTGAGAGAAATTACCAGTTAACAGATTTTAGATGAGGCAGGTCTATGAGAAAGTATGTGAGTTTTATACTTTAATTAATCCGGAAAGAAGAGTTACTTTGGAAATTACTAAAGAGTTGTGGAAATTTAGTAATACTATAAAATACGTAATAATGGGAATGAAATACGTATGGTTAATACACAAGAAGGTTGGGAGAATATCCATAAATATTAATAGGATGTGTGGATAGCTATTACTTGATTAATATGATGTGTATAACATACCTAGCTGCTTGCTATCACGGGGGGTTATGTAGGGACGATCTTATCCTAGGTGACCTTCGGGGTGATATTTGACTAGTATCTCAGAACATAGGACTGTGAAGACTTATTTGTGAGTAAATAAGTCAGCTGACAATGGGAGCATAGGTATGTGCGTGACCCATAGGTATGTGAACTATGTTCGCCGTCACTATGTGTGTTTTGTGAATATGGTTCATGGGAGACTTCCAAAACGATAGTTCTTATTAGAGTACAAGATGTAGAGGGACATTATAGCAGAGTATGCAATGCACTACAGGTTTCGCCTTGGAGTGTTGTATTAGTATATGTATATTATAGAGGTGATATATATATATATATATATATATATATATATATATATATATATATATATATACTTGTTTTGTTCCTACTGTGAGATAATTGTAGGTTATTGGGATAGTACAATCTTAAGTGACGTAAGTTGTAAATACTTAACTTAGTGTGATAACACTTAACCGAACTAATAAATGATGATATTAATAATGTGGAAAACTGGGAATCACGGGTTGCTACCATAAGGTATAACAAGAAGTATAAGTATTTATTTAGTTAGAAGTGTTACGAATAGCTAGGTGAGAATAGATGTACGATAGGAATACACAATAGACAAGAGGTTAGAATCTCATCTGAGAGTTCGAACTAACATGCAATTGATACTTTCTTTATTGCAAATTTTAAATACTTGCTGAAACAAATACTTTTACACATCGGGTTCTGACCCGTTTCTTGCATCTCTTCTCTCTCTTGCTATACATATGTATTATATCAGGTGCTCAGCCAGATGGACACTAGACTTAGAGATTTGGTTTGCTTGGCGTGCTGCAGCGGTTGTGAAAGCTGTAGGTCTTTCCATTAGTTGCCTCTATCATTCCACTCAGTTCTAGATAGACTATTCATTTAGGTCATATATCGCCCAATCCTTAGACATTTATTTGAGATTGTATTCAGTTTACTTTCTTTTCGTTTCAGTTGGATTTATTGAAACTGTTGATGTAAAAAACTAGATTATATCTAAATATCTAATTAATTAACCACAAATAAATACGGTAATAAACAAATAAGACAAAAGGATTTTTAAAGTGGTTCAGCCGTATGAGAATGTCCTACGTTCACTATTTTTGTATTGCTGACTGTTTGCCTGGAAATCTCGATAAGTGGTTTATCAAGAGTTCCAGAGTCCCCTTCTAATGAGGAGGTTACAATGTATTTATAGCCTTGAGGTTGTACATGTAAAAGGACAATGCGCTGTTATCTACTAGACATATACATCTGTACGATAATAATGAGCATTTAATGCACAGTCGTCCTTTAATTCTCTCGATTCAGATGCTCTAAACGCTAAGTTTCTCGGACCGCTTGAGTTGCTCGGTACGCTTGAGTTGCTCGATGCGCTTAAGTTCCTCTGGACGCCTTAGTTGCTCGTCCAAAATGTTCATATTTGGTAGGTAGATCTCCACGTGTCTTCAAGTGATTGGTCCACGTCAGCAGACTAAATTTGGTATCAACAGAAGCCCCCAATATCTCACAGTTGAGGTTGAATGAGAACATTTTGCTTGAAAACTTCTTGGATTATTGATCTTCATGGATTTTAGGAAAATTTTCGTTGTATATAAATCCTTTTTGAGTGAATAGTATCAGGCTTCATAAATATTTTGAATTTTCATGACCACTTCGATATTTTTGCCCTTTTCTTCTTTTAGCCACCGAAAATGCAAACATCTTCCCTTGTAATTATTGCCTTTCTCTATTCTCGAGGTAAAGTATTTAAACGCGGAAAAAATCCTGTCTTCTTTCACTTTTCAAATTTATATCTTTGAACTCTTCATCTTTTCTCTATCTTGTGCCTTCGTTCTTTCCATCGTTCATTGACAACAGATCTCTATTTTCTCTGTAAGATTTTCTTCCTTCGTCTTTATTTTATTCGCCATGGTTTATCCTGTTGAATCGTTAGACAAATTTCGATCTGAGTTTTCAATCCCTTCGTGGGTTATTTTGGAAGAACTTTCTGAACCTTCTGATTATTTTTCTTTGGCTGAGGGACATTGGTTCCCCAGTTTTTTTCTAGCCGAATGTGGCTTTTCTTTCCCGCCAAATCCCTTGTGTTTAGAGTTTTGCCAATACTTTGATGTTGTACCTGCAAGAATAGCTCCAAACACATGGAGGATAGTTAATGGCGTACACAGGTTGAATCAACTTCATGGAACTCGTTTAGGGATTCCAAAGATTATGTATTTCTACATATGGGTTACAAGTGAAAGTACTTTCTATTTAAAAACTAGGTTTTTGAATAGAGCGTTAGTTGTCAATCTTCCCAATGCCAAGAGGGATTATTTTGATCATGGTGTTGTGATGAAAAATGGGCAACACCCTCCATTAAATGGAGATGATGTATAACAAGGTGCAAGGTGTCCACTTTATGGCAATGGGATAGGTTGTTTTTATTTTTGAAATCGTGTTTTCTTTGTATTTGATAAAATGCATCACTGACAACTGATTATGTTTGTTACAGTTGATAGTAAAAGGAAACCTCCAAAGGAAACTGAGGTTAATATAAAGCATTTAAAACTTATCTGGAGCTTGCACCAATTTGTTGTTGAGGAGCATATTAGATCTACTTCTTACTTGCTGTAATACAAAAGCTACACTTCATCTTTCACTGCTCGTCCTCGTCCAGTGGTGGTTGATCCTGACCAAGTACCAGCCTCTGAGACTAGTGTGGAAGGTTCTTCTTCTGAATCAAATATTCTTATCACTGATCTGATGGAGAAGAGAAGATCTCCTGCCTTTTTTGACAAATCTGCATCTACTACTGTGGAGGCAAAGAAGAGTAAACAAGATGTCCTAGAAGAAAGGACAAAAAATATAGATGTGCCTCCTCCTGTTGCTGCCAAAGAAGCTGGCGAGAAGCCCCCTATGGCTTCGAGTAAGACTTTTACTATTTCTCCTCCGAGCGATGTTATCGTCATATCATTAATAAAGACAACGTCTTTAGTTGAAAATGCTCCTGCTCCTCTGAGGAGATTAAAGAAGAGTTCTTCTAAGAGACCTGCTGAACCTATCTCTCAACCTTCAAATGGTGAAGGTGGTGTTCCAAATTTTGTTCCTTCGAGCTCTGCTGTGGGCTTGGTAAGATCCTGGACTGTCCCAGAAGTCCAAGGCATTTAAGATACTCTTTCTCGTGAGAGAATTACTACTCTGGCTGCTCAATACATTACCTCAGTAAGTATTGTTGGCCTGAGTCTTTTACTTTCTAATATTATGTTCATGTATTGACTTAAAGTTATTTTTTTCAGCTGGTGACGTGTTTTAACAACATTTTGAAGAAGGATGAAGCTATTAGGGCTTCAAGCTCCTCAGGTGGAGTAGAGGAATCTTTTGTTGGACTGACCCAATCTTTGAAAGATTCTCATTAAAAGTACGAGGAAGATAAAGTTACTTAGGAGAAGCAATTCAAGTCCATTGAGCTAGAGAGAAATCAAGCTGTGAATGCCTCCAAGGGATTGGAGAAGAAATTAAAGGGGTTTGAACAAAACAATAAGGGTTTTGAACAGAGCAACAAGGAGCTTGAGGCTAAGCTCAAGTCTGCTGAAGAGAAAGTTGTCAAACTTCAAAATGTTGATCGACCGAAAATGGAGGTGGAAGAAAAATTAAAGGTTGCCGAGGAGCTTCTTAAGGAAAGGATCTCCTTGGAGAAGGAAAAAAGGAATAATGCCGTTAAAAAATCATTCAGCGCTGGTTGGGACAAAGGCTAGAACAAGGTCCTGGCTGTCATGTCTTCTCAAATGGAGTATTCCAGCGTCAAATATTTTAGGGATGGATGGGTAGCAGCCTTGCAGGAGTTGATGGTTGATGAGAATTCTAAGTTATTCCATCAGCACATTCATGGCCCTCCTCCCTCTCCTAGAGAAGAAGAAGAGGATGAAGCTGCTTCAGATGAATCTTCTATGATGACTGGAGATCAATTCCCTATTGTTCCTATTGTTCAGCCTTCCGAGTAACTCCAACCCGCCAGCACTTCTGTTGAGCAGCTTCATTTGCCTTCCGAGAAACCAGCTCCTTCATCCAAACCTTCTGAGGAAGTCATAGGAAACAAGGAGAAGGTGTAGAGTTGTTTGGGTTTTTTATTTTTGCTATTTTCTTGAATGTAACCTGGAACTATGTATCTCTTCTTATGATGAATAAAAATTCAAACTTTGGTTGTTCGTCTTGAATTTCTCTTTTACTTGCTCTGTCTGCATCATTATTAATTCTTTTTATTTCTTCTCTTTGCTAGTTTATGGCCATGATGGAGCTCTTATCAGCTCATGACACGGAATTAATGAAGAAATGCAACGACTATTTTAAAGTTGGTCATGAAGATCTTAATGAGGCCCAGATAATTAACATCCTCGGATCAGGTGCTTTTGACCGAGCAATTGAAGCTTATCAATACCTGAAATGCTTGCTCGATCGTGTTATTGCCAATAATGTGGCCTAGTATGAGATGATTGAAGATCTCCAACAAACGATCGAGGAACTTCAGCAGTAGTATAAAGAGTCCTCCACACTTTTGCATCAAGGATAGGAGAAGAAATATCAGCAATTGAGTGCTGAAAAAGGGTATGATAAATTCATTTCTGCTCATGAGAAGAAAGAGAGTGTTCTGTAGCTTGAAGTTGAAGACCACAGGCATATTGCTAAGTTGTTGGAATAGGAGAACATTGCTTTTCAAGAAAAGATAAAATAACTAAAATCTGCTGCATCTTCTTCGGGATCCTTGGTCCCTGTTAATGATGAAGGTTTTTCTTTCTTGGAGGTAGAAAATGTCAATTTACGAGATGAATTGGAAACTTTGAAAAGAGCTGGACCCTCCACATCTACTCGTGTACGAGCAAGATCTTCTTCTCATGGATGAGCAAGGGCTAGTCGAGTTTCTATTGAAGAAGCGAGAACTCAATCGACCTTCCAGAATCAGGCAGTTCAGTTGATGGCGAAGAATCAAGCTTTAGCAGAAATGTCCAAGAAGATTTTGAATTTTACTGGACAACTCTCTTTCCATAGTTCTTCTTTAGAAAATAAGGAAATTCTGGTGAAAAGTCTCCACGAGCAACTGGAGAGGTTAACTTATTAGTTCCATAAACAACCCAGAGAGTTTTGGATGGCTGGGTATAATGAAGCCCTTTACCATCTTGATGCTCAAATCCAGCAGTCAAATAACGAGGGGTACAAGCAAGGGTGGTTGAATGCATTGTGTGTGCTAAAATTAGAGCAGGGCCATTACTTATGGGATTATTATGACCCCGGAGTGCTCGATTTTCCCATGCCTCCTTTTAATCTTGACATTAGTTGGATTCGTGCCCGGTCAATTCCTCAATGCTTGACCTCCAAGTATCTAGGCGATTACAGTCTTCATGCAAACTTCGTGATATCTCGCACAGAGCACTTGCTTGATTGGCCCTCCGTGATGAATGTTTGAATGCTGCTAGATCTAAATTTTATAAATTCCCCTTATGCATTAGATGATCCTCCTGCTGGGGTAGAACCTGTTTCAAATGTAGAAGGGAAAAAAAACAATAGAATAGGGTTTTTTATGTAATGAAGTATATTTTTCACATCATATGTAATTCTACTTAATTTGAATGAAGAAATTTTTATCATATGTAATTCTACTTGATTTGAATGAAGAAATTTTTAGTCTTTTTCCATTTTATTTTCTTCTAAATAATTTGTATAATGTCCTTGCTTGTTGGTTGATAAATATGTGTATATATTGAACTTATCCCATTTGTTGTTTAATTATAGTGACTTGTCACTCTTTTGGCCTAAGCAATGGAATGATTTGCATCCCATGTTCCTGTTTAGTTGTAGTAATTTCGTGTGGATTACCTTGTTACCTAGATAGTGGATGGCCCGGGAGGTCGTCCATCTTCTTGACTAGTTTATCGACCAACCGGAGTTGGTGGTAATTGATTTCCGACCAACCGGAGTTGGTGGTAATGAGTTCCTGACCAATCGGAGTTGGTGGTATTAAGTTTCTGACCAACCGGAGTTGGTGGTAATTGATTTCCAACCAACCGGAGTTGGTTGTATTAAGTTTCCGACCAACCGGAGTTGGTGATAATTGATTTCCGACCAACCAGAGTTGGTGGTAATAAATTTTTGACCAATCGGAGTTGGTGGTAATTGATTTCTGACCAACCGGAGTTGGTGGTAATGAGTTCCCGACCAACCGGAGTTGGTGGTATTAAGTTTTCGACCAACCAAAGTTGGTGGAAATTGATTTTCGACCAACCAGAGTTGGTAGTATTAAGTTTCCGACCAACCAGAGATGGTGGTAATTGATTTCCGACCAACCTTAGTTGGTGGTAATAAGTTTCCGACCAACCGGAGTTGGTGGTAATTGATTTCGACCAATCGGAGTTTGTGGTATTTGCTCTGAATTTGGTGTGTAGTGTGTAGCACTAATATTCTGAAAAAATTTCAACAAAGAAAGAAACTGAGTGAAACATTACTTTATTCATATTGAAGAAACTGCATTACATAGGACTTTCAATTACTGATAATACTTGCGTAGATGCTCTATATTCCATGCATTCTTAAATTCTTCTCCTTCCAAGGTTTCAATCCTGTACGCCCCTGGACGACCAACTTCTATTACTCTGTATAGTCCATGCCAGGTGGCTTCCAGTTTGTTATTCTTTTGGATTACTTTATTCAATACATAATCTCCTTCCTTCAAATCACTATTCTTCACTCTTTTGTTATAGAACAATGTTGTTCGTAGTTGATATGCTGCATTCCTGATTGTTGCTTCTTCCCTAGCTTCTTAGAGCATATCCAGGTCTAATCTTCTCATCAAATCACTGATAGGAGAATTGAAATTAAGCACCCTATGCGTGGGTAGACCCAATTCAGCAGGTATCACAACCTCACTCCCAAATTCCGGCATATATGGAGACTCTCCTGTTGTTGTTCGTGGTGTGGTACGATAAGCCCACAACACAGAATGTAGCTCGTTAATCCAATTTCCCTTTGCATCATCCAGTTATTTTTTCAAACCATTCAGTAGCACTCTATTTGTCACCTCAGTTTGCCCATTGCTCTGGGGATGGCCTGCTGCAGAGTGGATCTTCAGTAAATTGGATTGATAATAATACGCGGAAAACTCCTTGCTATCAAACTGGGTTCCATGGTCAGTAATGAACGCATGTGGGAGACCATATCTATAGATAATATTCTTCCAAATAAATTTATAGACTTTGTCGTATGTCATATCAATGATAGGCTCAGCTTCCACCCATTTAGTAAAATAATCCACAGCAACCATGAGGTATTTGAATCTTCCCTTGGTCGTTGGAAGTGGCCCGACCAAGTCTATTCCCCACATGGTGAATGGCCAAGGGGACGTGATGGGTGTTAACAATGCCTGGGGAGTTCTTCGGATAGAGGAGAAATGTTGTCATTTATCGCACTTCTTATCATAAGCTACGCAATCATCTCTCATCGTTGGCCAGTAATACCCCTGCGTTGTTATTCTTTGCAAACGCGTCCTACCTGCTACATGGGCTCCGCAAGACCCTTCGTGAACTTTCTCGATCAAATCTTTCACTTCGGAGGGATGGACACATCTTTGTAGCCCTGCTGTAACTCCTCATCTGTATAAGATGCCAATGGTCAATACATAATAAGCAGCTTTAAACTTTGGTTTTTTGGCTGCGAGTTTATCAGTTAGCAAAGCCCCCTCTTCAATATAGACCCTGATGGGGTCCATTCAAGATGGTCCCAAGTCGAGGGCGATGAATTTTATCATCAGATCTTCGTCTATGCCCGACCATCTAGGATTTCTATTAGAATTGTTCTTCGTAGCTCGGTGCATGTGGCTGATGCTAATCGAACTAGGGCATATGCTCTTGCATTCTCCAGTCTTGGTATTCTAGTCAACTGAACTGCAGTAAAACTTGATACAACCTCCATTTCTTTGGCATGATACTTGATAATTAATTCTCCTTTTTCTGCATACACCCCCATAATTTGATTTACGATTAACTGGGAATCACTGAACACAATGACTTGCTCTGCTTTCATGGTTTTGGCTAGACTTTGACCCACAATCATTGCTTTATATTCGACCTCATTATTAGAAGCCTTAAATTGAAAGCGTGGAGCATACTCCACATCAATTTCATCCGAGTTTTTTAAAATAATTCTTGCTCCACTGCCTGTAGTGCATGAGGAGCCATCCACATAAAAATTCCATACAGGTACTTCATCATTAAATTTTTTATCAGACAGAGTTCCTCGGTGGAATATTTGGTGCTTCCTTTTGTCCTCCTCTGGCACTTCTCACTGCTCATTGATCATCTTTTCTTGCTCGTCTACCGATGTAAGATGGTTGGTGTTTAAATCTGATGATCATGTAACATCCACAGGTTGGTTTGTATTCAACTCCTATTCCTTGGAGGCATCTTCCTGAGTAAACTCTGCGATAAAATCTGCTACTTCCTTCCCTTTGAGGTATGATCTAGGTTTATAAACTATATCATATTCACCAAGTTCTACTGCCCAGTACATCAATATTCTTGATTTCTCCGGTTTATGCAGAGCTTGTCTTAATGGCATATCGGTGTACACCACTATAGTATGGGCTTGAAAGTATGGCCTCATTCTTATGCTTGCTTCAATCAGCGCTAGTGCCAACTTCTCCAACCTTGGATATCAGATTTTTTCTCCTCTAAAAGCCTTGCTGGTGTAGTAGACTGGTTTCCGCACTCCATCCTCTAATCTTATCAATGTCGAGCTAACAGCATTCTCTGAAACTTCCAGATACAAGTATAGTCTTTCTCCCATCACTGGTCTGGACAACAATGGAGGTGTCCTTAGATATTTTTTCAACTCTTGAAAGGACTCCTCGCACTCATCACTCCACTCAAAAGTTTTTCGAAGTGTTTTGAAGAATGGGAGGCATCTGTCTGTTGCTCGTGACACAAACCTATTAAGTGCTGAAACTCGCCCTGTGAGGCTTTGCACTTCCTTCTTCGTAGTTGGAGATCGCAGCTCCAATAGAGCCTTAATCTTTTCAGGGTTTGCCTCAATACCTCATTGTTTAATAATGTACCCGAGAAACATTCCTTCTCGCACTCTAAATATGCACTTGGTGGGATTTAACTTCATTTGGTATTTCTCTAGTTGATCAAAGGTCTGACCTAGGTCAACTAGATGATGAGCAGCTTTCTTGCTCTTCATCAGCATATCGTCAACATAAACCTCCATATTATGACTGATTTACTCTGCAAACACCTTATTCATCAGCAGCTGATATGTTGCACCTGCATTTTTCAGTCCAAAAGGCATAACATTATATGAATAAGTTCCCCTTGGGGTGATAAAAGAGGCACTCTCCCTGTCCTTAGGTTTCATTTTAATTTGGTTGTACCCAGAAAAAGCATCCATGAAACTCAACAATTCATGCCCCGAGGTAGCATCCACCAGTTGATCGATTCGGGGAAAAGGAAAATGATCCTTTAGGTAGGCTTTATTAAGATAAGTGAAGTCCACACACATCCTCCACTTATTATTTTTCTTCTTCACCATTACCACATTTGCTAGACAATCAGGATATTTGACATCCTCAATAAAAGAGTCTTTTTGTAGTTTCTCTACTTCTTCCTATATGGCTTGGTTCTTTTCGGGACTGAACACCCTTCTTCGTTGCTTTTCTGGCTTGATTTCCTTGTTCACGTTGAACTCATGACATAGGAAACTCGGGTCTATCCCTGGCATGTCTTCATGACTCCATGCAAAAGTCTGCTTTCTTCACCTTAGAAATGCTATCAATTCCTATTTTATTGATACATCCAGTGATGCAAAAATTTGAGTTGTTCGTTCTGGATGCTCGTCGTCGAGAATGATATTTTCGGTAGCCTCCATAACTTGTCCCTTCACGAGCTGAGACTCGTCTCTAGGGTCTAACGTTTCAATCTCTGCATCTTCTATTTCATCCACTTGATAAGTAGTAGTCTTCTTTCAGGATTCTTCGCGTTCCTCTTATTCGGCAGATGAATAGTAGTATTCCCGAGCTACTTTCTGGTCGCCTTTCACAACTCCCACTCCAAAATTGGTTAGGAATTTTAAACATTGATGTACAGTGGATGGTACTTCTTCGAACCTCTTCAGACCTACCCTTCCCATGGTGATATTTTAAGCTGATCGGACATTTTTATCCATTATGAAAAAGCATACTCTTTATGTTTGACAAGCAGGCCATGTACCGATAAGGATATCCAACTTGATCATCCCAAGTGGAAAAACCTTCTCGCCAGTAAAGCCGAGGAGGGGTCTATGATATGGATCCAAATGGGCTAGCTTCAGATTCAAACTATCAAAACATGGGTAGAACATGATGTCTGCCGAGCTACCATTATCCACCAGTACCCATAAAATCACCACTTCTTTCATTCTCATCTTGATCACCAATGGTTCATCATGAGGATATAGTACACCTGCCAGGTCATTTTTAGATAAACTAATGACTAGTTTGTCTTTATTAACCTTCCTCGGGAGATCATCTTGTGCCAAGTTTATTCGCTGTATGTACGAGCAGGCTTGATCATCACTGAGGTAATCTTTCCTCTTCGCAGTAAGATCTCCACCTCCTGCATCTCCACCTGTAATATCATTACATTCAAATGACCCAAAATGGATTGAAAATACCTCACGCTCTGGCTGTCTTGGTCTTTTGGGGAGATCGGGGTCATCCTTTGTATCATCTTCGCGATCCCTCTTCTTTTCTTCTTTTGCTCGAAGAGGAGATTTAGATCTTTTCCTTCCTCGGTTGTTGGTCTTTCCACCACTTTGGTGATCAACATACTTAGCCAATTTTCCTCGTCTAATGAGTGCTTCAATTTCATTCTGAAGAGCTATGCATTGTTTGGTCGTATGACCATGGTCTTTATGGAATTCACAATATTTGGACTTGTCTCTTCTATCAGGATCTGCCTTCATCTTCGCTAGCCAGGCTAGCTCTTCGCTGTTCTTGATCTCCTTCAGAATGTGATTTATATCTACCTTTAAAGGAGTATTGATCGAGCGAAAAAACCGAGCGTCCGTGTAATACGCTAGTCGTTGTTATCGGCTTCCAATCTCAATACAAAAAAACCTAAACTCGTAATTACACTCTTAAGGAGTATAGTGGCGAGTCTGGGTATCGAATCCACGGGGAATGTTTGATAGACTCTAACTGATTTATTACTTCTAAAATAAAAGTGAAAAAGATTATGATGGTTGAAGACGAAAAAAATAAAAAAGTTAACTATGCATGCACGAGCAAACTAATTAAGATGAATGAGAAAGTAGGTTGGAATACAATCCCCCTAACCCTAGTAATTTACCGTATAGAATCCTAGAATTGTAAATCATAAATTTGAATGAATCCAGTCTTAATAGATCCTAAGCATTACATATATGAGGATCAAGCCCCCACCATATAAAATTAAAGGTAAATATAAAGCGGTGATAAATAATTTTACGCACATCATATTCTTAAACATCCCAAGTACCTAGGGCAAGAGAGATTAAAAGATCTACAATGGTTGTAAAATTGTCTCGCACGACTCTTTCAAATTTTTAATTTAAATTCTATTTTCTACATAAGTAATTTACATTGGGATGGGTTCATGCATCCCAACCCTTAAAAACTTATCTTAACATGATTTTATGGGAAAACAATTTCATAACAATGCATATAATTGTGGATCTAAGAAACATTGTAAAAAAAAAATTACAAAACAAGTGATAATTGAATTGAAAATAGAATTGAGACTAAATAAGAGAAGGGAATTTGATACTTGAATTGAATTGAAGAATTGATACTTGAAATCTGCACTAGATGAACTTGAAAAACTAAAATGACTTTCTCTCTCTAATTTTCAGTCCCCCTTTTGAATGAATTAGGGCTTCCTCTTTTATATTACCAAGATGCAAGAATTTAACATCAAATTTCGCTTGTAGAACAAGTTTTTGCCAACCAATCACCATAAAATCTACATAATTAATGACAGAAATCCGCACATCGAGACTCTTCATTATCGCGCAACTTCAAAACATCGTAACTTCTTCACCGTAGATCGGATTGAGGTACCGTTTTTTCCAGTATTCTTGTAATTTAGAGCTCTTCAATTTTTTAGTTGGCCCCACCTCCAGAATAAGGCTGAAAAATTATGAAAATGCCCTTCAACTCTCCATTTCTTGGTTTCTTTCACTGTTTTGAGTTCTTCTTTGCACTAACTTGCATGAAATACCTATAAAACACATGAGAAATACACAAAATAAGAAATCCTTACCAAAAGGTGTTAGTAGAATAAATACGAGACAAATCGAAGCTATTTACACTGCACGGGATCATAAAAATACCGAAATTAAGGGGATAAATGTGAAGAATATGTGCCTAATCACACCCCCTAACTTAGAACTTTGCGCGTCCCGAGCAATGTAAATGAATCCTATCAATGATCAACTCTTGAAAATAATTTTATTGGGATAAAATACCTTTTTCGTGGGCAAGCGATTGCATTTAGCGTATGCAACAAGCCTTTAAACCCCTAGGTTACCCTAGTAGGACGAGTTTTGCCTCGTGAGGGTTTGCAGTGAATATACCCACAAAATTCTTTATTGACTCAAATAAAGATCAAAATACTTAAAAATTGTACCATTTAAACTTTTCGAAAAATAATCACCATAAATTCATATTCAAATGGCTCAAACCATAGTGTGTGTGTGCAAAACCAAAAATTCAACCTCAAATTTCCACCGATTGAGCATTACGTTACTTACCCGAAAATTCGTTTTGATTTCAACTTCTCACGAATCGCACTCACAAACGAATCACTGGAATTGTGTCTATTTTCTCTCGGTATGCATGATATAAAGAGTAAATATAATGGACACAAATTCACGCATACAAAATTGAAAAGGAGAAAATATATGGTGAAAAGATCTCATCATCGGAATACAGTTATTAGGAAATGGGAACATCACCTCTAGTTCACACCATTTTAATCTCTCATATTATCTTTTCATGTCTTACCTCTCCATGCAGTAATTAATTTAGCCATTCGGGCTCGGTTGGGACTTTTTGGGTTAAAAGGTGTTAAGGGTAAAAATGGGAATGGACGGAATGTTCGGAATTGGAAAATGTCCTTATGACGTCCATTAGTGCTTTTTCGGGCATTTTCTCATTTTTCTCTTTCTTTTTTTTTTCTTTCTTTTTTTTTGTTTTTTTGTTTTTCTCTTGCCCCTTTTTAGTGCACAATTTGGACTTACTTGATGAATTTTCTCAATTTTCACAATTTCGGACTATTTGGGTTTTTCGGGTTATCAAACGAAAAGATAAATTTTATTTGGCTCAACTTGGGTTGCAAAGGGATAATTTTTCACAACTTTTTATGGCTAATATTTTTGGGTAACAAACGAGGGCCTACTTCATTGTCCGAATTGCTAATCACATTACTATATGCATCTCGAGATTAATTACGTTTAGAGATACATTTTGCACGAATTTCGAGACAACATCTCACACATTTCCCATAACCGATCAAAACAAAGGATTGAGATCATCAACGACTTATTAAAACGCTGAAAAGAACTTTGAGTTAATCATAAACTCGGATTGATTTAAAAAATTATAAAAAATTGAAAGGCTCAAAATCTCACCGGGTTCGACTAATCTCCACACTTATTCGTAAAGTCGTCAATTTTCTTTCAATTTCCATCTTTGGTCAATTTTGGCTTAGTGAATTATGAATTGTACAATTTGAGACTTTAAATAGAATAAAGGT
This sequence comes from Sambucus nigra, assembly GCA_949130495.1. Taxonomy (NCBI): domain Eukaryota; kingdom Viridiplantae; phylum Streptophyta; class Magnoliopsida; order Dipsacales; family Adoxaceae; genus Sambucus; species Sambucus nigra. Next base: position 95,872,482 of record OX422211.1, read on the forward strand.
GATATTTTTGAAAAATTTAAATTCCAATTTTAATTTATTTTGAAGAAAAATATTTTTGGTTTTTTCAAAATTTTTCAATTTTTTTTTTGAAATTTTCTAAAATACACACTTGGAAAGAACATGTGATCCAATCAATGAAGCTAAACAATAAATGGGAAGAATAGCCCACACCCCCTAACTTAAATGTTGCATTGTCCTCAATGTGAATCAAGAACACAACATAAAGAGAGGAAAAGAAAGATACTACCCAAATGGAGCGATCCTCGATGAGTACGAGTCCATTGAATCTACAAAATACGTTAGAACCAAGCATAGAAAAAATAATAACAAAAACTTTAACTATCGGAACTAGACTATAATAAAAAAGAAAAAACAATAATAAAAAAACTAATTATTTAAGACCTACAATTTGAACGGCTAATAAATCATACACTAGAAGTCAAAAAATTTGAGGGTCCACCCAAAATACAATTTGACTTTGAGGGATTAATTGCGTACCCTCACTATAAAGCATGCCTCCTGGAAAATAAGAATTCCGTTTGAAAAACGGAAGGCATGTGCAAAGTTTAAAAAATGAACCATCACCAATTAAAAAATTTAGAGGGATTAAAAATTTGGGTGCACAGGGGGACAAGTACCATTGGGATCCAAGAAAAATAGAATCACCTCTAAAAGATTGTTCAAGTAGAATGGGAAGAGGGGCATGCAAAAGGGAAGAGTCCATCTTGGAAAATAATTTAAGCATAGAGTGCTTGTCCTCAAAATCTTCTCCCCAAAATTTTTCACTTGGGTCTGGTGGAGTGACACGCCTAAGTGTATGGCCCGTAAGATGAAGCATCTCAAAATAACATTCCCATACAAGAATCGGATCAACATCCTCAAGACATTCATCCAGTTCTTGTGATGGATTTAATGGTTCGATAACAGTGAATGAGAATGGTGAGAACATAAATTCAAGCTCAAGTGATTCTTCATTGGATTCCTCATTTGGTTGAAAACATTCTTTAGTCTCAAAAATATCTGAAGAAAAATCCTCATTGGATTCGAATAATGCATCCAACTCTTGCTCCCCAAAACGATTTTTTTCCCTATATTCTTTTTCACGCCTTTCTTCTTCAATCCTTTCATTTTCATAAATTTGGATGGCCTTAGCACTGGGCTTGTATTTATGAGACTCATCTTTAGTGATATTGATCCAATGTTCATAAATCGTAAGTTCATTCTCTTCTTCACTATTAGCATAACAATTAAAGCCACCAAAAGAGTTAAAATAAGACATTTCAAAAACGTGACACACATTTTTTTTTTACTTTTTTTTAACGAAGTAGTAAGTCAATTATAATCTATAACAAACACTCCCCGGCAACGGCGCCATTTTTGATCGAGTGGAAAAACCGAGCGTCCGTGTAATACGCTAGTCGTTGTTATCGGCTTCCAATCTCAATACAAAAAAACCTAAACTTGTAATTACACTCTTAAGGAGTATAGTGGCGAGTCTGGGTATCGAATCCATAGGGAATGTTTGATAGAATCTAACTGATTTATTACTTCTAAAATAAAAGTGAAAAAGATGATGATGGTTGAAGACGAAAAAAATAAAAAAGTTAACTATGCATGCATGAGCAAACTAATTAATTAAGATGAATGAGAAAGTAGGTTGGAATACAATCCCCCTAACCCTAGTAAATTACCGTATAGAATCCTAGAATTGTAAATTATAAATTTGAATGAATCCAGTCTTTATAGATCCTAAGCATTACATATATGAGGATCAAGCCCGCACCATATAAAATCAAAGGTAAATATAAAGCGGTGATAAATAATTTTACGCACATCATATTCTTAAACATCCCAAGTACCTAGGGCAAGAGAGATTAAAAGATCTACAATGGTTGTAAAATTGTCTCGCACGACTCTTTCAAATTTTTAATTTAAATTTTATTTTCTACATAAGTAATTTACATTGGGATGGGTTCATGCATCCCAACCCTTAAAAACTTATCTTAACATGATTTTATGGGAAAACAATTTCATAACAATGCATATAATTGTGGATCTAAGAAACACTGTAAAAACAAAAATTACAAAACAAGTGATAATTGAATTGAAAATATAATTGAGACTAAATAAGAGAAGGGAATTTGATACTTGAATTGAATTGAAGAATTGATACTTGAAATCTGCACTAGATGAACTTGAAAAACTAAAAGGATTTCTAAAAAAATGACTTTCTCTCTCTAATTTTGAGTCCCCCTTTTGAATGAATTAGGGCTTCCTCTTTTATAGAACCAAATGCACGAATTTAACATCAAATTTCTCTTGTGGAACAAGTTTTTGCCAACCAATCACCATAAAATCTGCATAATTAATGACAGAAATCCGCACATCCAGACTCTTCATTATCGCGCAACTTCAAAACATCGTAACTTCTTCACCGTAGCTCGGATTGAGGTGCCGTTTTTTCTAGTATTCTTGTAATTTAGAGATATTAAACTTTCAAGTTGGCCCCACCTCCGGACTAAGGCTGAAAAATTACGAAAATGCCCTTCAACTCTCCATTTCTTGGTTTCTTTCACTGTTTTGAGTTCTTCTTTGTACTAACTTGCATGAAATACCTGTAAAACACATGAGAAATGTAAAAAACAAGAAATACTTGCCAAAAGGGGTTAGTAGCATAAATACGAGACAAATTCAAGCTATTTACACTGCACGGGATCATAAAAATACCGAAATTAAGGGGATAAATGTGAAGAATATGTGCCTAATCAAGTATAATTTCCAAATTTCTTCATCTGCTCCGGTGTTTGCTTTCCTTTTGACTGCTTGTTGCCACCATTGTTCTTCTGATCCTTCTTTTCGGTTTTACTATCTTCCACCTTGGTCTCCTTAGTGTCTGCATTCTTCTTCGTAGCCATAGCTTCTTCGGCATTCTTGATTTTGGCTGCTTTTGCCATTAGTTCTGACATGGTTCTAGGCAGATCTTTGGCTAAAGTGTAGGACAACTTATCTGGCAACAATCCACTCATTTGAGCAGTAATTGTTGTTTTCTCCTCGTAATCAATTACTTTAAGTTTCTCGTTATTGAAACGAGTAATATAGTCCCTGGTGCTTTCACCTGCCTTCTGTCTAACACTCAGCAAGTGTGCTACTCGTTTGACTGGTTTTTCTCCAAAATAAAAGTTCCCAATAAAGAGCTCATCCAGTTGAAAGAAAGTCGTGATCTTCCCCCGAGGAAGTTTGTTGTACCATATTTGAGCTGATCCAGTAAGAGTTTCTGAAAATGCCCTGCATCTCATCTCGTCTGGAACTGCATAGATATCGGTAGCTTCTTGGTATTGTTCTATATGAAGGACAAGGTCAGTTTTTCCATCATATTTAGGCGTCACCATAAGAGCTTTGAATTTTGATAGTGTGGGAAAATCCATAATTACCTGTACAAACGGTGTCCCTTGGACAAAAGTTCTTTGAAGAGGATTCTTGGCCTTAGCCATTTCCCCTAATATGTCTTCCAACCTTTGAATAGATCCCTTCCATGCGTCATTTCACTCCTTGGTCCTATTGGTTCGAGGAACTGATCGCGTTGAATTTGCCTCTTGGGATCGAGCTGCTGGTCGTGATTGGGCAAAGCCTTCCCTTAGATCGGATGGTCGTGGGGAGTTTTTCGATGCAATCCTAGGAGGAATTCTATTCCTCCTAGGGACCAACCGATCAAAAGTAGAGACTCTAATTAACCTTTCTATAGCACTAGTCCTTTTTGGAGATAGAGTGACGTTTCATTGAGAATCTGTAGCTCGTACTGATGAAGTCTGACCAGGTTGATAAGAAGGATCATTAGATCTCTCAGTATGATATGATTCGGTGCGTATAGATTGAGACTTCTCTAGGAATAGTGTTTGCCTAGTTCGTGAAGAGGGTAAATGGGTATTTCCCTAAACACTTCGTTGTCCTGATTGGGCCGGCACTCCGCCTTGAACAGTTTGTATAAGTTGACGCATGGTTTCTTGCATGGTCATTTTCCCTTAGGCTAAATTAGCCATTATGCCAGCCAGATCCTGAATATTTGGGGGAGTAGAAAGGTTTGGAGGGATCCCAGTGTTTCGATTACTGGATTCCGGATTATCAGCCATTGATGATGAATTATTTTGGTGAAAAATGCTAAGTAAAGTCGTTCCCACAGACGGTGCCAATCTGTTAATGTAAAATACTAGATTATATCTAAATATCTAATTAATTAACCATAGATAAATAAGGTAATAAACAAATAGGACAAAAGGTTTTTTAAAGTGGTTCAGCATATATGAGAATGGCCTACGTCCACTATTTTTGTATTGCTGACTGTTTACTTGGAAATCTCGATAAGTGGTTTGTCAAGAGATCCAGAGTCCCTTTCTAATGAGGAGGTTACAATGTATTTATAGCCTTGAGGTTGTACATGTGAAAGGAAAATGCGCTGTTATCTAGTAGACATATACATCTGTACGATAATAATGAGCATTTAATGCGCAGTCGTCCTTTAATTCTCTCGATTCAGATGCTCTGCACGCTAAGTTTCTCGGACCGCTTGAGTTGCTCGGTACGCTTAAGTTCCTCGAGATGCCTGAGTTGCTCATCCAAAATGTTCGTATTTGACAGGTAGATCTCCACGTGTCTTCAAGTGATTGGTTCACATCAGCAGACTAAATTTGGTATCAATAGTTACTATGGTTCTTGGTTTAGAATTTTGAACTAGAATGTTTTAGTCTTATTTATTTCAGTAGGTGATTCAGATTCTGTATTTACATTAATTAGTTGTGGGGGATGGAAGATGATTATATTCTTGGGTTATTAATTGAAAGATTATTTTTAAAAAGGAAAATATGTTGGCACTAGCTTTATTAATTATTAGGTGGTTAGTAAGGTTATTGTGTGTTCAACAGTGATGCTAAGAATGAACCAACCGAAAATTTTGTTTTAAATTTTATAAAGTATTGATCACCCGATATTTAATTGGGCGGGGTGTCACAGGTGGTATCAGAGCATCAGGTTGTAGTGTCCTTTAGGATGTGTACGGTTTGTCATGCTTTCAGCTTAGCATTCTTTGATATAGAGCCTTATTATTAGGACTGTTTCACTCCTTGATTACATTTTGTAGACTACGTTCTTCTGCTACAATGATATGTATGATCGATGGACTTATGTAACTCATTTGAATTTCAGATGTCACTCATGAGGAAGATACAAACTAACACTGCTGAAGGAGAAAATGTGGGACAAGAGCAACAAGTACCTCAGGTACACCAAGAAAGAGCAGAGATCGCTGAGATAGCGAATATCGTGTCATAAGAAGTGACTAAAACAATATTGTAGTACAAAAATAGAAGTGTACAGTTTACAGGTGGCAAAAGAACGAGAGAAGTTGATCAATATAAGACTGCTAAAATTAGCAACAAAGGGAAAATACCGTCGCAACAGCGACAAGTGCCTCAGAGTTGTTAAGGACGGGAGGATAATAGAAATGGCGAAAAGAGCCAAAAACATCAGAGCCAATAGAGACAGGAGAAGAAGGCTACCACCAAGAGGTATTTTAAATGTTGGAAAATTGGTCATTCCCGTCGAGACTTCCCAGATTCAGCTGGTGAGGAACCTCGTTCGAATCGGCAAGGACAACAAGGCATAAAAAGGAAAGGGTTTTAAGGCCAGTGTCATAAGTGCGAAAAGCAGGGTCACCGGTGGAGGGACTTCCACAACAATATAAAGTAATAGTATAGGATTCCCAACATGAAGAAGTCTGGATAGTTACCCCAATATCACTGGCACCACAACAACATCAAGGAGTTCAATATGAATGTATCTATAATGCCTGATATGCGGTTATGCCATTGATACCGCATTTATTACATGCGTTTGGAGGTACGATACTTCATTAATTATAGTTTCTTTTAAGATAAAAGGGAAATCTCGAATAACTTAGATGTGATACAGTTTAGTACTAATACTCTGAGAAATGTTAGCGTAGAATGCAGTATTATCTTGATTTTTGAATTAGCCAATGACGGTTTGCATGATAATAGACCACTATAGTAGTATTTTTGTGTGTTCGTTAGAAATTTCACAAAGTGTCTCTTTAGAAGAGGCGGGGCTATATATGTATTTTTTATGGTAGCATATAAAGACTTCATAAAGTGCATCATCTGGTTATATCTAATCCCGGTGGGTAAGGATGTCTATTAAAGAAATTCAAGATTTGATGAAAAGTTTTCGATCATGGGGACTACCCATAGTGTATACTATAGTCTACTGCAAAGTTAGTAGGAGAAATGTGTTGAGTGTAGCCTCATGTATCATGAGAATAAGTAAGTTAATTTACTAGTAAGAAGTAAGGATACGGGGTACAAGTTAGATACCGATGGCCCCAAATCTCATTGACCGATAATGTTAGATAGTAGTGTATCGGGGGGTTCCTTGTTTAGATTTATCTTTGCGAGACATACCACGCATGAAACCTAGCGAACGTCGGGAGTTGGGATAATTTGGCCTTTAGTACATGGATTAGTACCCTTATTGCCATCCATAAAGGGAACGGTAACTTAAGCGTTGCCAAAAGTCTTACCTCGTAAATAAATCGGAGCGACAAGATGGTTGTTATGGATAACCCTATCGAACCTTTGAAGTTACAAGATCAGATAGAGTAGTTGTTGGTCCAGGGGTTTATTTGTAGGAGTACTTCACCTTGGGGTGCCCCTGTGCTGTTTGTTAAGAAGAGAGACAGATTGTTACGGTTGTATATTGATTACCGAGAGTTGAATAAGGTCACGATACGACATAAGTATTCGTTTCCCCGAATTGGGGACTTATTCGAGCAGTTGAGAGGAGCTACCTTCTTCTCGAAGATTGACTTGAGGTCGGGATACCATCAATTAAGGATCAGGGATCAGGGAGCAGGATGTGTCGAAGACTGCTTTCTTGTCGAGATATGGTTCCTAAGAGTTTAGAATTATGTCTTTTGGTCTAACCAATGCCCCAATCGTGTTTATGGACTTGATGAACATGGTGTTCAGAAAATTCCTGGATCAGTTTGTCATTGTCTTCATAGATGACATTCCGATTTACTCCCAGACTGAGGAAGAGCATGTCGAACATCTAAGACAAGTTTTGCTTACTCTGTGCCAGCACGAGTTGTACAAAAAGTATAAGAAATGTGGATTTTGGCTTAAAGAGGTTCAATTTTGGGGGCGCATTATTTCGTATAGATGGATATCTGTAGACCCCGGGAAGGTGTAAGCGGTTAGAGAGTGGGGGAAAGATCACGACACCGATGAAAAAAAGTAGTTTCTTGGGCCTTGCAGGATACTACAGGAGGTTCATTCAGGGATTCTCTAAAATAGTGGGTCCATTGACTCATTTGACTCGCAAGGGGGTGCCATCTATCTGGAACAATGCTTATTAGTTGGCTTTCGATGAGCTAAAAGACAAGTTGACTACAACACCGGTGTTAGCACTGCCCAGGCCAGGAGTGGAGTATCTAGTCTACACAGATGTGTAGTTACTAAGACTTGCGGGTGTGATTAAACATGCTTTAGCTTATGCCTCCCGTAAGCTTAAGCCTCATGAGACGAACTACCCCACCCACGACTTGGAATTAGTGGCAGTCATGTTTGCACTTCGATTATGGAGGCACTATCTCCTTGGGGAGAAATTTTGCTTATTCACGAATCAAAAGTTATTATAATACCTCTTTAAATAGAAAGAGTTGAGTATGCATCAACGTCAATGGCTCGAATTTGTGAAGGATTATCAGTTCGATATCCAATACACCCCAAGAAAGGCTAACGTGGTAGCAGACGCGTTGAGTTGTAGGCCGGTGGATGAGAGGGACGAGGTCTGAAAAGAAAAATGGAAGGAATTGAAACACCAGGATGCCGTGGCCCGATCATTTATGTTTGTGATGACAGTTACCCCTCATATTGTTACGAGATTAGTACAAGCACATGCAGCGGATTTGTTCTGTCAAGAGTGGATTAGGCAACATTTACCCGATGGAGCCGAGTCCTATTTAATGAGCTCCGAGGGTGGTCTGCGCTTCAATGGGAGACTCATTGTTCCATAGGCGGAGGACCTTCAACATGCAGTGACGATGGAGTCACATGGGTCCTGATCTGCGGTACATCCCGGTGGGGACAAAATGTACCAGGATATGAGGCGATAGTACTGGTGGTGCGGAATGAAGAGAGACATCACGGAGTTCGTCTCTAAGTGTACCACTTGTCAGCTAGTGAAAGTGGACCACCAGATGCCACCAGGCTTACTTCAGCAATTAGAGATACCTACGTGGAAATGGGAGGGCATTTCTATGGATTTTATTATCGATTTTCCTACTTCGTAGAGAGGACACGATTCCATATGGGCCATTGTGGATCGATTGACGAAAGTAGCCCATTTTCTGCCAGTCAGGACATACTATACAGCAAGACATTATGCTCAACTATTCAGTGCATAGATAGTGATACTGCATGGTGTGCCTCTTAATATCGTGTCGAATACAGACAAGACGTTTGTATCTCGTTTTTTGGGAGAGTTTCCAGGAGGCTATGGGTACCGAGTTGCGGTTGAGTACATCATATCACCCGCAGACCGACAGGAAGACTGAGCGCACTAATCAGATGCTCGAGGATATGTTGTGCATGTGTTTCCTTGATTTTGGGGGAGTTTAGGAGCAGTAGCATCCACTGGTGACGTTTGCTTATAATAACTCCTACCAGTTTACGATTGGCATGGCCCCGTTCGAGGCATTATATGGTATACCTTTTCGTTCTATAACTTATTGGGTAGAGGTGGGAGACAACAAGCTACTCGGGCCAAAAGTAATTCAGGATACGTCGAACAGGATCTAGATGATTACGGATCTCATACGGGTAGCCCAAGACAGATAGAAAATCTACGTCGATGCTAACAGGTCCTTGTGAGAGTTCTTAGTGGGGGACCAAGTTTTATTGAGAGTATCTCCGATGAAGGGAGTAATGAGATTTGGGAAGAAAGGGAAATCGGCTTTGAGATACGTAGGGCCATTCCCCATTATAGAGAGGGTCGGACCAGTTGCTTACAGGCTTGGGTTGCTAGAACACTTGCATCTTATCCATGATGTGTTCCACATTTCGTCACTGAGGCGGTATATTCGAAATGATTTAGAACACACTCACATCGTGCTTGAGGAGGTTGGATTACAGCCATATAGTTCATATGAGGAGAGATCGGTGGCTATCCTAGATCATATTGAGAGGAGGCTGTGGTCAAAGGTAGTTCCACTTGTTCGGGTGCAGTGGCACCATCACAATGTGGAGGAGTCTACTTCGGAGCGTGAGGCGGATATGCGAGAGAAATATCCAGACTTATTCGTACCTGGTATACCTTATTTTCTAAATTTCGGGATGAAATTCCGTTATTAGGGGGAAGTATGTAATACCCCATATTTTTATGATTTAAATAATTATGGGATTAATTATTATTGTGGGATTAATTGAATTAAAATGTGAGAATTTAATTATTCATTAATTCGGATTTAAAATCAATATTAACTAACGTGCTAAGGGTTAATACTTATTGATTGAATATTACTGTGCGATATGTAATATGAAACTATAATCTTCGATAAATTGTCAAGAATAAGAAATACGACAGTTTAGTAAATTAAGTCAGACGTGTGTGGGAGTCGTATCGGGACTAATTTAATGGAATAATAGATTAATTATTTTTGGGTAACTTGTATGGTCATTTTGAGTGCGTCGTTGAGTTCAAAAGGGTCGAGATAGTCAGAATAGTATACACAGGTGTTTAGTTTGGGTCCCGGGGCAATTTTAGGCCTAACCGGCACCCCGAGAAGGTATTATGGTAATTGTATTTTTGGGTTCAATTAATGGACGAAAATTAGGAGTTATTTTATCAGCCAAGAAAAGTCCATTGGGGTTGAGAGGTACAAAAATTAAAGAACGACCATAGAGGGTATGAGGGAGAACCAATTTTCAAGAGGGAAGGCCCAATTAACACCACCTTGCACAATAATCACCACCATCATGTAGATCGAAACGAGAGGAACACACCCATACCAACAACATCAAGAAATCAGACGACTAATACGAGGCAAGTGTTTATTAATTGCTTTTCTTTAGCATTTAATCGTATTCATGTTAGTATAGGGTTGATATAAACATGTTTTGTTCATAAAACTAGTGAAAATTGGAGATTTAGGAAGTATGATTTTAATTTGAGATTAATTAGATTGAACCCTCCATGTATGTAGAATAGAAATCACGTTTTGATGAACTTATGTGAAGAATGAATCTGGAAATCATGTGTTCATGAATAAGAATTTAAAGAACTAGGGTTTTAGTAAATAAATTTGGGGATTTCATATTTATTTGATGATTCAGAATGATTTAATGATTCTAGGATCTTAGAATCCAAATGTAATTGTTAGGATTCGATTTAGGACTGTTTGATTGGAGTTTGGGATGTTAATTTAGAGGTTTTAGGGTTAAAAATGGTGAGAAAGAGCTGAAATTCTAGGTAGAAGATGAAACTGTAGGTCTCGCGCGAAGTCGTTCAAGCGAGATTGCATCTCGCGCGAAGTCGTTGGAGCGATAGGTGGCAGTTGTTCAAACGACATGCCATCTGCTTCGAGAGACTGGGTGAATTTTTTGAAAAACTTCTTAGTGGCAGTCTTGGAATTTTCCAGGTCTTTAGGGGTGAGAGAAATTACCAGTTAACAGATTTTAAATGAGGCATGTCTATGAGAAATTATGTGAGTTTTATACTTTAATTAAATCGGAAAGAAGAGTTACTTTGGAAATTACTAAAGAGTTGTGGAAATTTAGTAATACTATAAACTATGTAATAATGAGAATGAAATACGTATGGTCAATACACAAGAAGGTTGGGAGAATACCCATAAATATTAATAGGATGTGTGGATACCTATTACTTGCTTAATATTATGTGTATAACATACCTAGATGCTTGATATCACGGGGCGTTATGTAGGGACGGTCTTATCCTGGGTGACCTTTAGTGGGATATTTGACTAGTGTCTCGGAACATAGGACTGTGAAGACATATTTGTGAGTTAATAAGTCAGCTGACAACGGGAGCGTACGTATGTGTGTGACTCATAGGTATGTGAACTATGTTCACCGCCACTATGAGTGTTTTGTTTATATGGTTCATGGGAGACTTCTGAAACAGCAGTTCTTATTAGAGTACGAGATGTACTGGGAAATGATAGCAGAGTATGCAATGCACTACATGTTTAGCCTTGGAATGTTGTATTAGTATATATATATTATAGAGGTGAATATATATATATACTTGTGTTATTCCTACTGTGAGATAATTGTAGGTTATTAGGATAGTTCAATCCTAAGTGACGTAAGCTGTAAATACTTAAATTAGTGTGATAACACTTAACCGAACTAATAAATGATGATATTAATAATGTGGAAAATGGGGAATCACGGGTTGATACCACGAGGTATAACAAGAAGTATAAGTATTTAGTTAGTTAGAAGTGTTACGAATAGCTAGGTGAGAATTGATGTACGTTAGGCATAAACAATAGACGAGAGGTTAGAATCTCATCTGAAAGTTTGAACTAACATGCATTTGACACTTTCTTTATTGAAAATTTTAAATACTTGCTAAAACAAATATTTTAACACATCGGGCCCTGACCGGTTTCTTGCATCTCTTCTCTCTCTTGCTATATATATGTATTATATCAGGTGCTCAGCCACAGGGACACCAGACTTAGAGATTTGAATTGCTTGGCGTGCTGCAGCGGTTATGGAAGTTGTAGGTCTTTGCATTAGACGCCTCTATCATTCCACTCAGTTCTAGATAGACTATTCATTTAGGCCATGTGACGCCCATTCCTTAGAAATTTATTTGAGATTTTATTTAGTTTACTTTCTTTTCATTTCAGTTGGATTTATTGTTACAATGGTTCTTGGTTTAAAGTTTTGAACTGGAATTTTTTATCCACTTTTATTTATTTCAGTATGTGATTCAGATTCAGTATTTGCATTAATTAGTTGTGGGGGATGGATGAAGATTATATTATTGGATTAATAATTGAAAGATTATTTTTAAAAAGGAAATATTTTGACACTAGCTTAATTAATTATTAGGTGGTTAGTAAGATTATTTTGTTTTCGACAGTGATGTTAAGAATGAACCAATGAACATTCTGTTTTAAATTTTTTAAAGGATTGATCACTCGATATTTAATTGGGAGGGGTGTCACATTTTAGTACCTTGAACAATGTAATTGATTTGTTTTAATCCCATATCATTGCTAATGACTTCTTCTAATTTCATGTATTTCTTACTGTTTTTACAGATATTTAGTGCAAAGAAAAGAGAGAAAGAAATCAGAAGAAAGGAAGAGAACAAAGGAAGACAAGTCAAAGGTCAAAAGCATAACTCTAAACCTAAAGTTCGGATTTGAAGCCAGAATGAAAGTTGAAGATAATCAAATCACAAGAGTGTCAGAAGAAGCACCAGTCAAATCGGAGCTCTGGATCAAAAGATATGGCAAGCAAAAGTTGGAGAAAGAAAGTCTAAGTTGAAATTAATACTGGAAGCTGAAGAGTTTCAATTCTTGAAATTTCTTGTATAATTCCTTTTTATTAGTTGTAAAATGCGGAGAGGCATTGGAAAAGTCGTATTTGGGTATTATGAAAAGCCAAGCCCTAGAGTAATGAAGAGAGGAAGTGGAGGGAGTTACTTTTGGCATATAATTTCATATTTTCTTAGGATTTAGAAACCTTAGTTTGTAAGTTGAACAAGAACTATTCAAGATTCAAGTTTCAAGTTGAGATTTCCTTCTTCTATTAAAGTATTGCTAATTTCTACTTTCCATTTCTTCCATATTGTCAGTTTAAATTGCTCTTGTACTTTAATTTTGTTTGTCAATTCAAGTTTCTTTTCAATGCATAATAAAACTATGATTTATTGCACATTTAGAATTTTGTTTTCATTTAATAAAATCATGTCTAGCTAAGTTTTTTTAGGGTTGGGATGCATGATCCCATCCCAATGTAAATTATATATGTAGAAAATAAAATTAAAATTAAAATTTTGAAAGTGTCGTGCAAGATAATTATACAATCATTATAAGTATTTTAATCTCTCTTGCCCTAGGTACTTGGGATGTTTGAGAATATAATGTGCTTAAAATTATTTAGCACCGTCTGATATTTCCCTTTGATTTCATATGATGCGGTATTGAACCTCATATATGTAATGCTTAGGATCTATAAAGATTGGATTCATTCAATCTTCTAATTTATAATTTTAGTATTCTGCTAAGTAATTACTAAGGATTGGGGGATTGTATTCCAACCTAATTTCTCTCATATTCATAAGAAGCATCTTTCCATTTGCGTAACTATTCCTGTTAGCATAATTAATTTGGAATTTAATTTCATTGCAATTTAATCATACAAGAGTTTCAAAAATTCCAAATGTTCATCTTTTATTTTCTTTTTAAGAATCAAGTTAAGGGTAAAATTCATTTCTCCTTATCGGATTATTACTAATGCGAAAAACTTGCACTTGAGCCTAGAAATCACGCACTTTAGACCCAAGCAAACCTTATCAAGTTCCAGTGGAAAAAAAGAAAATGAGTGATAATGTTGAGGCGGAGAAATCTCACCAAAGTTCCCTTCTCCCATACCATAAAGAAGCTCTGTCGAGGAGACAACAATGCTCTTCACCCAAAAAAGCAAGAAACAACTCTCCACGGCAAGACATTGTGATCATGCGATGGAAAAGAATGATGGCTTATCTACGTCCGCCAATCGGAGTTGAAGATATAGGCCCGGTCTAGAGTAAGATGTGGCCAGATGGGTAGAATCGTTGAAAATTGATTTAAAAAACATAGTGTTAATTGTTAAAAAATAAATAAGAGAGAGAGAGAGAGAGAGAGACCTTTCTTCACACTTTTGAGTTTTGGTATCATTCTTCAGCTAGAGATTGTTAAGGCTTCAAATGGTTAATTGTTAAAACATTACACAGTAGCACTGTAATGGGATTCAAAATGCACAAAAATGATATCTTCCAAAAACACAAAAAAGCTCGGTGTTTTCCAAAAACACACAGGTCGTTGGAGAAAATAAAAAGAACGAAAACCGAAAAGAAAAGTGAAGCGGGTATATTACCTTTAAAAAAAAGTTAATCCTCTAATCTACCACCTTCTCCAATAGAAATGTAGTTTCATTTGAATTCAAAACACAAATGTAGTCTCTCTCTCTCTGTACTTACCTTTGCGTGAAGATATCTGATACGACCCATATCTTAGGTTAGGAACTCCATCCACTCTAGTGGCTGTGAGTCCCAATAAAAAAGACACATGTCCAAAGGTTTTTAAAATTTTCTAATGAAACTCATACCTTTGCGTGAAGATATCCACAAACATGTTTTTACAAATTTACAATCCCACGTGGCCTCATGTGCTTGTGATTGTAAGTCATAATGAAAAGGATGTAAAGTGAATAGATAAAAGATAGTAATCGGAACCATCTATATGAAAACGATTTTCAACCATTATATGCAAACACCTCTAATTTCCAACCATTAGATGCAAAAAACCCTCATTCAATCTTTTGAGGACAAAAGAGGTAATGCAAAAAAACTCAAATTGATGACATCATCTTTTAATCTTATAACATACATAATTTTCTTACTTTATTATATATATATACACACACACTAGCGTATGCCCGTGCCTAAAGAGACGACGAAAATCTTTCAAATTACGTAATTGAGAAATTACAAAAAATTTCAAAGTGCGTAATTATATAACGGCAAAAAAACATTTCCCTGACAAAACAAAGTATAATTAAAAAAAAATGGTCGTAATATCCTATATTTATCGGACTATCCCTGCAAAACGACAGTGTTCGTAATTGGTAATAAAATCTCATATCGTGCTATGTCATGTTTATTTTGGTGAAAAAAACATTGGTTCATGTACAAGATAGGTATACAATAGTATTTCATATCGTGTCGTGTTTATTTTGGGCAGAGTTGTTTTTAGTTTATAAAAAAACATTTTGTATATTGCTGCTTTTACTTGGATAATGTTTGAAATTGGTAAAAGAAATACTATTTCAAGTCGAAATGATTATACAACATTTTCTAGACATATCTAATACTTTCAATCAGGATAGATCACCAAAAGATTTAGAAACACTGCTACACATATCTAATACTCTCAAGTACTCATTAAAGAGAAAAGTGGATGATGAAAAATAATTAAATGTCAAACTATAACTGATTCAATGAATGTTAAAAGAACCTTCCTTTGAAATAACAAACAATCTTCCTCAGCTAACTTGATTACACTCTGAACAGGAAAAAAATTTTGATCAATAGCAATAGTGGATCTAAAGACTCCTACTTCACAATCCACAATCCGAAACCAAAAAGAATAAATCAGAAAAGGATTGGGATCGTCCCATGTTGAATTAGATTCCAGCTGACCCCCTTTTTCTTAAAAATAATTAAATAAACACCAACAACAATCCAATTTTTTTAAATAATTAAAAAGCAAAAAAAAAACAATATTAGTTGAAAAAAGAATATTGTGAACACTATTACTTGAAAATATGATCTCTCTTTTTGTTCAGGATCTCATTCTCTAAAAGTACGAACAATAACTTAACTAAAAAAATAGAACTAAACAAACTAAGGGTACAAACCTTAGGCCATTAGATCTAAGAGGGAGAAAATGTATCCCGAGTTAAACAACAACAACTCCGTACGTCACCTGGAACTGAATCGAGATTGGGTTAAACCAGCGGGTTTACTGTTACAGATGGTTTGATTGGTAACTTTGTGTCCCAAGCTTAAGAATATGGTGAGAGAGAGAGACGGTTACATCAGTCGAGGCTGCCCCAAACCCAACCTATTAAGGTCCCCTGCCCTCCAGTGACCAGAACCCACCGACCAACCCATTAAACTCCATTCCCAGCTCACCATTATCATCTTCCCTCCCCGCCATGCGTCAGATCGAGACGGGCCACGAATCAACCACTATTGGCCTCGAACACCGTCGTTGACCCTCCCAGTCAGCCTCAGATGGCAGTCCGTACTCCTAGATCCCCAAAAAACTCCACTTTACCAATGAATTTTCCCTAAACCCTAGTCAGCGTGCTCCCATTCGGGCTTTGAAAACCCATCCTCCATCCATACCCCAAACCCAGAATACCCTTTAGGGCCTTTATATACACACACACCCCACCTAATTTTGAACAGGAAAAGAGAAAAAAATTAAGAGTATACCTTGATCTGCAAAAGAAACATAAACTCCAAAATACAAAAATAAAAACATCAACACACAAACCCAAAGAAGTGACACTATAGAGATGGTCCATGGGCTTTAGCAAAAGTAAGATGGCCTTGAGGACTAATGTTAATTTATCCCTAACTACCCGTAAAATATGAATAAAGCACTGATTTACCATACAAGTATCATGTCAAGTCTTTCTAGAAAAATAAACATAAAAATTAAATACAAAGTTCAAAACTTAATTGCCTCCACACAACATTCAAAAGGTACTTCAAAGACACTTCCTAAATATAAAAAATTCAAGGGTAGACTGAACATGCGTGCAAAATAATCATAAACTCATGAAAAGATTAGTTGTTTAAAATAAAAGTAGAAAAAAATATCAACGTTAATAAATAAAAAATCGTTACCCACTACATACCAAAGACCCAACCCCAATTCCATATGGCCTCAAACCTCCCCTCCTTATCAAATCTCCCAGGGATGGATTCAGTTCATGTTCTTAAGTTCACATGAGGTGGTTCTTTCAATTGTAGTTTTTTCCTAGAAATAATAAAATGAATTAGAAAAAGGGAGAAATGAAAAGATTAGAAGCATGATGAGAGGAAAGGAGAGGAGATAGAGAGACTATCGCTTCGCGAGAAAAGAGGAAGATCTATTGAGGAAATCAAAAGTTAAAAAATGGAAATTGAAAGGTTGGGGTAAAAGTCAAGTACATAGAGAGCGCCTCCCTATGAAAATAGGTGTACTTTCAACATAAAAAAAAGTAATAAAATTTGAAATTTGAAAAAAAAAGTGTACAGATGAGGTGAGAGGGATTTTAAAAGAGGAGGAATTTAAAAAATTTCCTTAAAAGTGACACATGGTAAAAGAGGAGGAATCTATATTTCGTAAGGTCAAAATAGGAAGTATAAACAAAATTCATTTTGTGACATCATCGTTTGATCTTATGACATACATAAATTTCCTACTATATATATATATATATATATATATATTCCAAGGAACCAACTAGTCCATCTTTCTCATCCTTTCAAAATCAATGCCAACATTAAATGGGAGCCAAAATAGTAATCAAAGACAATTACCAAAAAGAAATTCATAAAAACTCATGCTTGTTATAATTTTCAAATAATTAATGAAGTTGGCATATATAAAAACGAGAGAGAAATAAATCTATACATAATCAATAGCCATCATATCGTTTTCCATAAATGCATAAATATGCATAATCCATAACAAGCATAGAGCAATCATCCAAAGATACTAGAAAAGGTCCACATGCACAAAAACATAAGAAAAAATAAATGTTATGATCCATCCATAAGTAGAATCAAATGTACTTTAACCAACAATCAAGCCATATGAGATATCCTTTACCCACGAAGCCAACCAGGGTATGGAAACCATCTTGAGGAGCTTCCCATAAATGAGCGTCAGGGTCGAACACTTCATCCACACAAACTATATTTTCTCCATTTTGAGGACGCTTGAAATGACACCTTTGTCGTGATGGATCTGTTATAACATGACCTTTTGCCGAATTTTTACCAAACTTATTACACAATAGGACTTTAGGTTCGTTCATGGGAATGTGGGGAGGAGGATGTGTTTGATATGCACCAAGAGATGTGAAAACAATGTTCAAATTTTGGGTTAGAGGAGAAGGGAGATTAGTTGAGATGGATTGATCACTCGTGGGAGTGTGCAATAGTGCCCCACTTTCTTTCATGTTTGATACAATATGACACATAACCTATAACCTAAATGGACAAAAAATAAAAGTTAAGAGCACGAATAACACAATGAATTTGTAACATGGCATGACTAAATTTAAAAACATGAAAATCTACCTTGAGAGTATCGTCTACAGTGTGCAGTCTTGAGTTAAGTTCATAATTATTCCATGCATCTTTTTCATTTTCTGTTTGCCCCCGTTCAAGTGCCTCGCTCGCAATCCCAATATGAAAAGTCATGTCCTAGAGATATGTATTTAATATGCATGAACACTTCCCCTTTTGTCCTTACCAAATACTTCAGCAACTACATCTATGTTGATGCCTCCCTCATCATGGCTACTTCCTTCACATTGTCTTATATTCTCAGAAGTCATTAACTCATCCTATGGTATGAACAACAAAATTCTAAAATATAAATACATGTAAAAGAGGAAAGACTAAAGGAGAGAAAAAATAATGTCATAGACAAACAATAAAATACTCACATATTTAGCCTTAGCGCTTGACATCACATTCCCATTTTCATCAGTGTGTCCCACAATCCTTTTATCAATTCACCTAATTTTTTTGTTAGGCTCTTCCATTCCCTATAAGTTTGATGTCAAGTGTAAGACTAAAAAGTTTTAAGATTGAAAATTATAAACATGAATGCCTACCTTTTTGAATGCTTTCTGGGCATAGCTACAACGCCCGAGATTTTCAGTATTTTTAATATTTTGTTGTTGCTTTTGGGATTAATCTTCATTTTATACAATTTTTTTCCAAATTTTAGGATCAACGCCTTGAGGCACTTCATGACCATTTTTCCATAAATGATCTCGCAAACTAGACTTAAAGGTCCTAAACCTTTGGGATAAAGGTTTCTCATGCAAAGGGCGAGCAACTTCAACTGAAATATTAAGTTCAAATTGGTCGTGTAGAAAAATGTAAATAATAAATAGCAAAAAGTTAGAAAACAACAAAATGAGTTTATACATTTATTTTATGCATGAACATACTATGATTCAAAAAATAAATTATTGAATACACAATATATCTAAGTTTGTTTCATATTTTAAAAAGGAAAAAACAACATGTAAGGATAGTATTCTCAAAGGAAATTGAACATTACAATTAATATGCGCCATACATCATCTTTGAAGTGTTGTGGCACCTTTCTCCAATCATCATAGATAACGGAAATAAGACTTTGCACTAAATCCCCTACACGAGAATTCAACTTTTTATAATTATCACCCACAACAGAGCTGTCGATTTCAATAATGATTGAAATATTATCCTTCTCATCTTTGCCACCCAATTGTTGAGACATAGTTCGAGCAGAAGATGGTTGTTGCATTGCATTTGTATCTAAAAACATAATTGATTACCTGAAATTCAGAACATGACATTAAATGTTAGAACATTAAATGAGCGCCATATATCTACGCAAGGTATTGTGTATAATTTTTTTGATATCCAAATAAAATCAGGTTTATTTGAAATTAGGGAATTTTTTGTGAAAGATTGGGACACAAAAAAAATTGAGAAAGAAATTTTAACTGAGAAGAGAATTTAGCTAATTATAAGGATCTTGGATTTATATTGAGAAGAATATATAAATGAGGTTGGAATCTCACCGGGTCAAGCCTCTCTCAATCGGTGCAATAGAAAATAAGACCTTTGTTAAATCGGTGAAATAAAAATTAAGATATAGCAGCTACTTTTTTCAAACCTCTGTTCTATTCCAATACTTTTATACATATCAATCCAAATAAATAGAAATTCAATCGATGGAAAAAATTATTTGATAGTAACTGGAAAGCATTTAGCAAATGGAATCTACGTATACATAATGAACAACATACATCAACTTAACGTTGTTACTTACAACACAAGTCTTAGATCAATAGTTTAAAATTTTGGATTCTGTAAACCTAATCAAAATGATCAAATTAAGCATAACAATGAACATCGAGTGCAAAATCTTAGGTAGGCTTAGTGGAAATAAAGAGCAGACGTGCAATTAGAATTGATTAAGAAGGTGCAGATCAACATGAAAAAGAAGATGAAATTACAAGAGATATAATACATGTCTGTAGACTGACTGTATTATTGGGATAAGATCTGGAAATAAGATAGGGGTTGGAGACGCAAGGGATAATAAATAATGTCCATGTGACAACCCGCCTACTAAAATAAGAGGTGGCCAGCCCGATACTCCAATAATCACAAGAATCATAGATGGTTCATCCTTATCATCAATGTCGATTTAAAATAATAGTACGAGATAACCACCAATTATTTTAAAAAATGGACTCTCAAATTTAAATTTTATAAGAAAAAGAAAAAAACTTAGACAATCCCATTTGCAAAAACGGTGGATACCAAAAATCAACGAGTAATAGAATACAAGATGCATAAATCAATAACCGAATAACTTGTCGGTTAACAGACTAATACAAATAGGTTACACCGAGTATTACAATTAAATATCACAATATAATAAATGAATACAAAGCATGGGCAACACGCCCGAATAAATGTACTGAACATAACTACAATACAAAAGATGGAGGCGTCTAAAACAAATATCCTACAACACCCGCAAAATGCTATAGCTCCGAGACAACTGGAACAGAGGGATCAATATGGGCTTCCATGCGGAGGAGCACCTGAATGAACAAAGAGTTTCATGCAAAACAAAGAAATATAGACGGGTCAGGGCCCAGTTTGATATGATTACCATATGACTAAAATGCATGACAGTTATGAACGTAACTATCTCTCGTAATAAAACATAAAGGTTCTCACCTCTCATTCTATAAGCACAACCTAGCGCAATATCAATGCTAATTCTAAATGATCATATAAGCATGGGAGAACTCATCTACATCTACTTAATTAGACATCAAATCAAATATTCATAATAAAAGGGCACAATTTCATTTTCTCTTTTAGGAAATATATGTGTGGTAATTCATTTTATCAAATGTTTACCAATTTCATTTTCATCTCAAAATCTTCTTTACCAACTCCATTTCCCTTCTTCCCTCTAGGAAATATATTTGAAGCAAGTTTTATTATCATAAAAATGCTTTTACATATCACAACTTCTCATTTCCTTTCTTCCATCCAGGAAATACATTTAAAGCCATTTTATTATCATGAAAGGATTTAATCATCAATAATGTCCCACATTATTATAAATAGTTATATTTCATATCATATAACGTTTCTAAGACTGCCCGTCCGGGTTCCCCCACTATGTGCTCACCTAAATGGCTATCATCTTCCAGGGCCTAACATCAAGACAACATGGGATCCTACAACGTAAAACGTTGGGAAATGGCCATATGCCTACGAGTGAGTCATAAACACACCCAGAATTACCTCACTAGCGCAGTATAAATTCTCACATGGCCTAGGACTATATTCACTCTGCATTCATTAGTCAGGCGACTTCACCTCACGCGCGCAACTTCCCTTATGATAGCGATTTAGAGAGGTGTGTTTACGTAAGTTATCATTTACAAAAATCATTTCGTTTTCCATTTAAAAATATTAATATTTTACATTCTCAAAAATCATTTATTCTCAATGATGAAATACCAATTTAAGAATGTGCATTTCTTATTCTTAAAGTCATATTTTATTAATGACCTAAGACCCGAAGTGCCAATATCCTCAAACTAGTCTCCAAGAGTCCACGACAATATCCTAAGTCATCAAAGTGAGTCTCCCTCAATAATAGTCTCCCGAAAGTCCCAAACATTATCATTTTATCTTCTATTAATTTTAGGTTAACTTTCTATATCATTCGGACATTAACCTGCATAAAATCCCAAAACCTCCAATCCTCCATTTTCACCAACATCTACAATAACTAATTTCATCAATTCATTCCTACACATCCACTAACTAATTTTCCCAACTCAAATCAAATTAAACTACAAGATTAAGGGTTAAATAACTAAAAACCTAAAAATCCCAAAAATGGTTTAAATCTCCCAAAATATAACTATACATATAATTTATGACATTAAATCATGATCTAGCAAGTAAGAAACTTGCCTAAGTTCGTAGGCTCGGATTCTCTTCCGGTAGCAACGGATTCCAGCTCTAATCTTCCATTTTTCTCTCTTTTGTCCCATTTCTCCCAAGCTCTCTTTCTTCTCCCTCTCTTGGTTTATAACACAAAATCAGAAATAAAAAAAAGGGGGGCTGGAAGACTTATACGGGTCTTAAACATAATTTCCCCTCTTTTAAATGTTGATACACTATTAAAATGACTCGTAACTACATAATTGAGTCATAACCCGTCAAAAGTGCTCGAAACTCAAAAATACAACTTGGCACTTATTTTGACTATTTCGACTATTCTAAAGCCAACCGCACCCCCTATTTTGGCATCTGAAGTAAAGTGAAATATTTTTATGTTCCAAGTTCATTTTAATATATTAATTATACTCCAACTTACATATAAGTCATAACCGTCTTTTGAAGTACATTAAGGTACAACAACGCAATAAAACACAATATAATGCTATTTACCTTCTCATAAAGGTAAATAGGTAAAACATGGTAAATATTATCCCGTAATATTACGGGAAATAATATTTACTCCAACTTCCTGTAGTTTATAAAATTGTCCCATCAGGTAAAATAATATAAAATAGTAGCTCAAAAGTCTGGGTTGTTACAGGCCAGAGGGATCAACTCAATTACTTACATAAACATAAACTTTTATCAAAGCCTGTCGATTTGAAATATCCACTCTGGTTGATCCAAACCATTTGACTTTAACTTTAAGGTATATAGGACACTATTTCCAATGCAATATATACATGTTTCGGAATAAATGTAAATTTAGGAGTGAGGTAATATTAAAGCATGAGAATATTATGAAATATGCATAACTATCTTTTCGAGAAAAAACTCAAAGCATAAGAATATTGTGAAATCTATTAACGTTTTTGACGTGTGTCTTGTTTTTTTAATCTTCAATTCATCTAAGAAGTATATAACCAAAGAGAACTGTTTAGTACATCAAACCAATTTCTGAACTCGGAAAGAACTGTTTATGAGTTCACTGAGTAAACTAATAAAGACATTCATGTTGCAAAAAGAAAAAAAATAAACTTCTAGAATCATTCCTAAATAAACCTGATTCAAGCCACAAAACAACGTAAAGTACACCAAAATTGGTAAATTGGCACCCTCCCAGCGGCTAGCCTTGTCACGGTCATTGACCATGACAAGACCGTGACAATGCGTGTCACGGTCAATGACCGTGACAATACTTATAATATTGTCATGGTCAAGGATCATGACACGTCCGTGACAAATGTCCCACTAAAAAAACTCGTTCCCCTTCTTTTTTCCTCCCGACTCTTCCCTCCATCTCTCTCTCGCTCTCTACTTGCAGGTCAGTTTCTCTCTCTCTCTCTCTCTCTTACAGTTATATATATATATATATATATATATATATGTGCATGTGTGTGTATTGGTGTATGTGCATGTGTGTGTGGTGTGGGGGAAGGGGGTGGGTGTATGTGTGTGTGTGTGTGTGTGTGCATATATATGTGCGTGTGTGTGGTGGGTGGGGAGGGGGTGGGGGAAGGGGGGGCAGGGTGGGGAGGGAGGGGGCAGGGATGGGTGTGTGTGTGTGTGTATATATATATATATATATATATATATATATATATATGTGTGTGTGTGTGTGTGTGTGTGGTGGGTGGGGGTGGGGAAGGGGAGCGGGTGGGGTAGGGTGGGGGAAGGTTTGGGGCTGGGTGGGGGAGGGAGGGGCAGGGATGGGGGGTGATGTTTGTTTGTGTGTGTATGTGTGTGTGGTGGAGGGAGGGGGTGGAGCAGGGTGGGGGGAGGGGGCAGGGATGGATGGGTGCGCGTGTGTGTGTATATGTGTGTGTAGTGTGTGTGTCTATGCGTGTTTGTGCATAATGTCCCTTGTAAACGAATTAATTGATTATTAATTTTTTTAGTAAATTAATATATGATTGCCCCTCATTGTAAATTAGTAAATTAATAAATGATTAATTATGAAAGTAGGATTGCCCCTCATTGTAAATTAGTAAATTAAAATTGTATACTTTAATTGTTAGTTTAATTGATGAAAATAATTAATTGAGTAGATGAATTAGAAAGAGTATGGTATACACATTTGTTGTTGACATTTTTTTTGGATTATAGTGGATCGATGTTGGGTTGGTTAATTTTAAAAGTGGCATGTCCACTGGTTATTGTCCATATGGGGGTGAGATTTTTCAACTTTTTTTGAAAATTACGTTGTATATCGAAGAAAATATATATAGTATGATAATTAAATGAAACATACTTGAAATTACATATAATGCGCATAGATACTAGCCTTCTAGTTCTTATGCATACTCATTGAATAGCCCTTAGACCCGTTCGACAGTCATTACCCCTGTAATGAGATCTCTCGAATTGTCCCGCTTGGACAGTTTGGGACTGCATAATTTATGTATAATATTCTTAGTGGCTTAAAGTTGTTACTTTTGGAGGAAGTTCTGCAGTCCTGTCCTAATGTTTTATGGGAACATACTAGATTGACAAGTGTGACTGTTATTTCAATTGATCAATTGAAATAACACTCACACTTTCCAATCTACGATGTGTACTTGGAGAACTACGGGGATATGCTGCCGAATTTTTCTGCAATCGTAACAATGTGCATGAGCTGCTAAGTATATTACAGAAAAATGAGGTCTTGAATGGGATAGGATCACTCACCCTTTAGAGGACATGGAGGAAATAGAAATTTCTATTATAAATTGAATTTGAATTTGAAATTTAAAAATCGAATATAAATAATACATAATTAAATGAAACATACTATAAATCTAAGTTTTGTTTATACTAATCCATGAATATATGCTTCTTACCTTTAGTAGATGATTAGTTGTGGTAGCTGTGATGGGATATCCGCAATACAAAAAGTGGATGGGGTGAGACAAATAGAATGGGGGATGTGTTTCGTAGATGTGCTAACGAATTTGTGAAATATGCAAAGAGATGTCATAATGATGAAGACTTTTTGTGTCCGTGTGCTAGGTGTAAGAATGGTAAGGTGTTTGAGTGGAAAAAAATTGAACTACATTTGTTAAGATCGGGTATGCAAGATTGTTCTCGATTTTGGAGTTTTCATGGTGAATTTAATGTTCCTTTTGTCCCCGACCAACCTTTAATTCTTTAAGGCTAATACTACCGCTATGAACTCTTCATCAAACGTGGGACAATAATTCTCACGAGGTTTAAGTTTGTGAGACACATAAACAATAGGTCCATACTCCAATATTTATACTTCCCATTCCTGGCAGAGACTCGTTCGTTAAATCCACTCTCGATCTTAACAACACGAGTGCAGGAGTAACAGTCATCTCATCCTTATAACTCTCCGAAAGTTAGGTTACCAACGTAACGCTTTATCTAAGAGAGGCCTCACCTCCTTTGTCCTAACATTCCAAATCACTCTAGATCCCATATTTCTTGTTTCTAGGGACCTAATCCCTCTTAGAGTTAACCCACAACCTATCCGTTGTCAACTCCCTACCGCCTTCCTAAAACAACGTCGCACACCATAAAGGCCTAACGTCCTAATAATCCTAAGGTCAATATATATCCTAATAAAGTCGTAATAAGTATTATACTAATTATATCCTTAGTGTCCAAGACCTTTCCCAACTTCCGACATTCGCTCGATTTCATGCGTGGGATGTCTCGTAGAGTGAAATCCAAACAAGGAACCCTCATGTTACACTACTACCTCGCATCGTCGATCATCAAGATATAATGGTCTAAGACACATGATCGAGATCGCTAAAAATTCTAACTCGTAACTCTACTAATAAGCTTATACTTCTCTGTCTTACCATTTTAAATAATTGAAAAGCTCAACTAATCGGACGTTTACTCTCTGTAAAGTCTCAAAAATACTTTATCCCAATATATATACGTATCTTTTTAAATGGCCTTCTCATCAAGGCATAACCATAAATATCAATTCGACTTTCATATCTCAGTCTCACTCACACTGATCAGAGGAGAGAACTAAGCACAGTTCTTCTATATCGCACTTTAATAGCCCTTTAATAACTCAATCACGTGATTCTCGGCTAAACCTTCCAACCCAGCACTCTACCAACAGAAAGAAAGAAAAAAAAGAAAGAAAAAAAAGATAAAACATCTCTCCACTTCCAACTTTGTTAAGGTTCACACGTGGAGCGTCTCGCAAAGCGAAATCCAAATAAGGAACCCCTCCTATGCATTACTACTTAAGTCTGTTGGTCGTGGAGATAAGGCAACATCATACATGCAAAGTAAATGAAATGGAATAAAAAGAAAATTCATACATATCTTAGACCATATTTATAAAGTCTCATTCCTGTATCCAGGTGAGGTATTATAGAATAACAAGTTCCATTCGGTAACTACAAGTACGATAGCCTCGCAATTTATTCGTTTGCTATCACTCCAACCAAACCAAGAATATTCCTACTCGTATAATACATATAATATGAGTAGCACATACCACATATACTTTTAAAATATCATTATTCGCCTTATAACGAGTGAAGGAAATATATATAACCTCCCTACCATGGAAGTCATATAGATACACTCTCTATAATAATATCAATAGCACCACAAGCTCAATTTACACAACCGAATCTAGGGTTAATACCACACTACTCCATCTTTTCTTAAGGAATGCACCACCCTCTACTAAGGTGGAATTCCCGCCAATAATTCTTACCAATCACCCTGGGCCAACACTAATGGTTCCCAGACATCATACTCGAGCCTTATCCAAGCCAAATTACTTCCGTTCATGCCCCAACTAGGCAACCAATTCTTGCCCTTGTTTTCCCATCAATAAGGTCAAAATGCGTGGTTCTACATTCTACGTCAGAATTGTTTCTCCATCTCTAGATACCCTAGCGATTAACCGCGTAGTTACCTTAACCTCCTCAATAAAAGAGAACATGTTATCGGCCCCCCTTGACTTTGTTCAATGAGTCTTCCCCTGGTGGATGTCAACCATTGGGGTCTCATGGACACTACTTCTCTCGAAGTGTTAATAACACTTATTCGTGAGCCTATCATTCCACTGAAGGGCTCGTTCTTCCTTATACCTACCTTATTTCAGTGCACTGTTTCCTTAACTGTACCACTATTTATTCACAGTCGGCCTCTGATCGAACCTTGTGTGAATATTTGAGAATCTACTTTCTCATCATTCTTATTATCCCAGAGAAACTCGCTATTGAAAATATCTAACGGGTTTCTCTATGGGAAAAACTTCCCACTCCACCAAAATATGACGACTACCAATTCCGCCATTTCAGCATTACTTCGACAGGTGGAAGATTTTCCTCTAATCTTCGCACCTGGGCACTTCTATACCGCTCTCTAGACCAAATCTCCGAGCCTTATAATTCTACCGAATGAGGTTACACTTCCTCCATCTGACTTAACTTCAAGATGGGGTCCTTATCAAGGACTTTTTAACTTCAAATCAATGTCGCTAGGAATTACAAACTTAGTACCACTCTCTACTTCTAGCGGTACAGGGAAAGCTATGTCTACTGTACTTAGTAGTCGCGGTAGCAATATAAAATAATGCTACGAAGGGAGAGACCTCCAAAATGGCCCTCATCCCCGACTACAACTTACAGTTCTTAGTAATCCCGTCTCGTGACGCCTTCATAATGTCTTTCTCTGACGCCCTTCATCAGTCGTCCTATGAATCTCAAATGAGCTTGCAAAAGATTCTCTAAGTTCTTTATCTATACCAGAAGAATGAAACCTCACCAGAGAAATCAACATTCTGAATACTAAGGCTCTATATCAATTCAAAAATAACGCTGAAACATAGTATGTCCGCACGGATTCCTAAGGCCACTAGAAACTGATGCTCTGATACCATCTGGGATAGCCTGCCTACTAAAATAAGAGGTTGCCAGCCCAAAACTCCAATAATCACAGGAGTCATAGATGGTTCATCCTTAGCATCACTGTCGATTTAAAATAGTAGTACGAGATAACCACCAATTATTTTAGAAAACTGACTGTCAAATTTAAATTTTATAAGAAAAAGAAAAACACTTAGACAATCCCATTTACAAAAATGGTGGATACCAAAAATCAACGAGTAATAGAATACAATATTCATAAATCAATAACCGAATAAGCTGTCGGTTAACGGACTAATACAAAGAGGTTACACCGAGTATTACAATTAAATATAACAATATAATAAATGAATACAAAGCATGGGCAACACGCCCGAATAAATGTACTGAACATAACTACAGTACAAAAGATGGAGGCGTCTAAAACAAATATCCTACAACACCCACAAAATGCTATAGCTCCGAGACAACTGGAACAGAGGGATCAATATGGGCTTCCACGCAGAGGATCACCTGAACGAATAAAGAGTTGCATGCAAAACAAAGAAATATAGACAGGTCAGGGCTCGGTTTGATATGATTACCATATGACTAAAATGCATGACAGTTATGAACGTAACTATCTCTCGTAATAAAACGTAAAGGTTCTCACCTCTCATTCTAAAAGCACAACCTAGCGCAATATCAATGCTAATGATCAATGATCGCATAAGCATGGGAGAAGTCATCTACATCTACTCAAGGAGACATCAAATCAAATTTCAGAATAAAAGGGCACAATTTCATTTTCTCTTTTAGGAAATACATATGTAGTAATTCATTTTATCAAATGTTTACCAATTCAATTTTCATCTCAGAATCTTCTTTACCAACTCCATTTCCCTTCTTCCATCCAGGAAATATATTTAAAGCAAGATTTATTATCATAAAAATGCCTTTACATATAACAACTTCTCATTTCCTTTCTTCCATCTAGGAAATACATTTAAAGCCATTTTATTATCATAAAATGCTTTAATCATCAATAATGTCCCACATTATTATAAATAGTTATATTTCATATCATATAACGTTTCTAAGATCGCCCGTCCGGGTTTCCCCACTGTGCACTCCCCTAAATGGCTATCATCTTCCAGGGCCTATCATCAAGACAACCTGGGATCCTACAATGCAAAACGTCGGAAAGCGGCCATATGCCTGCGAGTGAGTCATAACCATACCCAGAATTACCTCACTAGCGCAGTGTAAATTCTCACATGGCGTAGGACTATATGCACCCTGCATTCATTAGTCAGGCGACTTCACCTCACGCGCGCAACTTCCCTTATGATAGCGATTTAGAGAGGTGTGTTTACGTAAATTATCATTTACAAAAATCATTTCTTTTTCCATTTAAAAACATTCATATTTTACATTCTCAAAAATCATTTATTCTCAATGATGAAATACCAATTTTAGAATGTGCATTTCTTATTCTTAAAGTCATATGTTATTAATGACCTAAGACCCGAAGTGCCAATATCCTCAAACTAGTCTCCAAGAGTCCACAACAATATC
Organism: Sambucus nigra; assembly: GCA_949130495.1. Taxonomy (NCBI): domain Eukaryota; kingdom Viridiplantae; phylum Streptophyta; class Magnoliopsida; order Dipsacales; family Adoxaceae; genus Sambucus; species Sambucus nigra. The sequence goes on from OX422211.1 coordinate 95,902,034, forward strand.
CTAAGTCATCAAAGTGAGTTTCCCTCAATAATAGTCTCCCTAAATTCCCAAACATTATCATTTTATCTTCTATTAATTTTAGGTTAACTTTCTATATCATTCGGACATTAACCTGCATAAACTAACCCTTGGGATAAGACCAAACAACCTCATGCCAGCATAGGACATTTTTCTACCCGACACCAACCTCTAAGACTCCTCAATACTTCCCAAATGAAGGTCCCTAAACCTCGAACCTAAAAGAAAAGGACTGAAAATGAAGCTGGAAAAATATCCTAAAAATACAGGCATTCCGAATGGATTCGCCCTGGCCGAATCGATTCGGTTTTGAAAGCGAATCGATTCGGATAGGCCGAATCTATTCGGTCAAGAGGACCTAACCATTCTTCACAACACCTAATCGATTCGGATAGTCCAAATCTATTTGCCTAACTCATACCAGTAACCTTCCCCATTTGCTAATCGATTCGTTAGGGGCGAATCGATTCGCCCCTGCAGAATTTGCCCAATTTGGGCTACGGGTTGTATGAACCCTAAAATCCCAAAACCTCCAATCCTCCATTTTCACCAACATCTACAATAACTAATTTCACCAATTCATTCCTACACATCCACTAACTAATTTTCCCAACTCAAATCAAATTAAACTACAAGATTAAGGGTTAAATCACTAAAAACCTACAAATCACAAAAATGGTTTAAATCTCCCAAAATATAACTATACATACAATTTATGACATTAAATCATGATCTAGCAAGTAAGAAACTTGCCTCAAGTTCGTAGGCTCGGATCCTCTTCCGGTAGCAATGGATTCCAGCTCTAATCTTCCATTTTTCTCTCTTTTGTCCCATTTTTCTCTCTTTCTTCTCCCTCTCTTGGTTTATAACACAAAATCAGAAATAAAAAAAGGGGGGGCTGGAAGACTTATACAGGGGTTAAAACATAATTTCCCCTCTTTTAAATGTTGATACACCATTAAAATGACTCGTAACTACATAATTGAGTCATAACACGTCAAAAGTGCCCGAAACTCAAAAATACAACTTGGCACTTATTTTGACTATTTCGAATATTCTAAAGCCAACCGCACCCCCTATTTTGGCATCTGAAGTAAAGTGAAATATTTTTATGTTCCAACTTCATTTTAATATATTAATTATACTCCAACTTACATATAAGTCATAACCGTCTTTTGAAGTACATTAAGGTACAACAACGCAATAAAACACAATATAATGCTATTTACCTTCTCATAAAGGTAAATAGGTAAAACACGGTAAATATTATCCCGTAATATCACGGGAAATAATATTTACTCCAACTTCCTCTATTTTATAAAATTGGCCCATCAAGTAAAATAATATAAAATAGTCGCTCAAAAGTCTGGGTTGTTACAGGCCAAAGGGATCAACTCAATTACTTACATAAACATAAACTTTTATCGAAGCCTGTCGATTTAAAATATCCATTCAGGTTGATCCAAACCATTTGACTTTAACTTTAAGGTATATAGGACACTATTTCCAATGCAATACATACATGTTTCAGAATAAATGTAAATTTAGGAGTGAGGTAATATTAAAGCATGAGAATATTATGAAATATGCATAACTATCTTTTCGAGACAAAACTCAAAGCATAAGAATATTGTGAAATCTATTAACGTTTTTGACGTGTGTCTTGTTTTTTTAATCTTCAATTCATCTAAGAAGTATATAACCAAAGAGAACTGTTTAGTACATCAAACCAATTTCTGAACTCGGAAAGAACTATTTATGAGTTCTCAGAGTAAACTAATAAAGACATTCATGTTGCAAAAAAAAAAAAATAAACTTCTACAATCATTCCTAAATAAACATGATTCAAGCCTCAAAACAACGTACAGTACAGCAAAATTGGTAAATTGGCACCCTCCCAGCGGCTAGCCTTGTCACGGTCATTGACCATGACAAGACCGTGACAAAGGCGTGTCACGGTCAATGACCGTGACAACACTTATAATATTGTCATGGTCAAGGATCATGACACGTCTGTGACAAATATCCCACTAAAAAAACTCTTTCCCCTTTTTTTTTCCCCCCGACTCTTCCCTCTCTCTCTCTCTCTTACATTTATATATATATATATATATATATATATATATATATATATATATATATATATATATATATATATATATGTGTGTGTGTGTGTGTGTGTGTGTGTGTGTGTGTATATGTGCATGTGTGTGTGGTGTGTGTATTGGGGTATGTGCATGTGTGTGTGGTGTGGGGGAAGGGGGGTGGGGGAAGGGGTGGGGCAGGGTGGGGAGGGAGGGGGCAGGGATGGGTGGGTGTGTATATATATATATATATATATATATATATATATATATTTGTGTGTGTGTGTGTGTGTGGTGGGTGGGTGGGGGTGGGGAGGGGGAGGGGTGGGGTAGGGTGGGGGAAGGGTTGGGGCTGGGTGGGGGAGGGAGGGGCAGGGATGGGGGTGCTGTTTGTTTGTGTGTGTATGTGTGTGTGCATGTGTATGTGTGTGTGGTGGGGGAAGGGGGTGGAGCAGGGTGATGGGAGGGGGCAGGGATGGATGGGTGCGCGTGTGTGTATATGTGTGTGTAGTGTGTGTGTCTATGCGTGTTTGTGCATAATGTCCCTTGTAAACGAATTGATTGATTATTAATTTTTTTTATTAAATTAATATATGATTGCCCCTCATTGTAAATTAGTAAATTAATAAATGATTAATTATGAAAGTAGGATTGCCCCTCATTGTAAATTAGTAAATTAAAATTGTATACTTTAATTGTTAGTTTAATTGATGAAAATAATTAATTGAGTAGATGAATTAGAAAGAGTATGGTATACACATTTGTTGTTGGCATTGTTTTTGGATTATAGTGGATCGATGTTGGGTTGGTTAATTTTAAAAGTGGCATGACCACTGGTTATTGTCCATATGGGGGTGAGATTTTTCAACTTTTTTTGAAAATTACGTTGTGTATCGAAAAAAATATATATAGTATGATAATTAAACGAAACATACTTGAAATTACATATAGTGCGCATAGATACTAGCCTTCTAGTTCTTATGCATACGCATTCAATAGCCCTTAGACCCGTTCGACCGTCATTACCCCTGTAATGAGATCTCTCGAATTGTCCTGCTTGGACAGTTTGGGACTGCATAATTTATGTATAATATTCTTAGTGGCTTAAAGTTGTTACTTTTGGAGGAAGTTCTGCAGTCGTATCCTAATGTTTTATGGGAACATAGTAGATTGACAAGTGTGACTGTTATTTCAATTTATCAATTGAAATAACACTCACACTTTCCAATCTACGGCGTGTACTTGGAGAATTATGGGGATATGCTGCCGAATTTTTCTCAAATCGTAACAATGTGCATGAGCGGTTAAGTATATTACAGAAAAATGCGGTCTTGAATGGGATAGGATCACTCACCCTTTAGAGGACATGGAGGAAATTGAAATTTCTATTATAAATTGAATTTGAATTTGAAATTTAAAAATCGAATATAAATAAGACATAATTAAATGAAACATACTATAAATCTAAGTTTTGTTTATACTAATCCATGAATATACGCTTCTTACCTTTAGTAGGTGATTAGTTGTGGTAGTTGTGATGGGATATCTGCAATACAAAAAGTGGATGGGGTGAGACAAATAGAATGGGGGATGTGTTTCGTAGATGTGCTAACAAATTTGTGAAATATGCAAAGAGATGTCATAATGATGAAGAGTTTTTATGTCCGTATGCTTGGTGTAAGAATGGTAAGGTGTTTGAGTGGAAAAAAATTGAACTACATTTGTTAAGATCGGTTATGCAAGATTGTTATCGATTTTGGAGTTTTCATGGTGAATTGAATGTTCCTTTTGTCCCCGACCAACCTTCAAAACAACCTTGAACAAGTAGGATAGATGTAGAAGGGGATGACGTAGATCATAATATGTTAGAGGATTTAGCTGATGATGTGTACAGAGTTTATGAAGAAAAGGAGAATGAGGTTACAGAGTTGTATCGTGAAGATATCACGATACAACTTGACGATGACTACCAAAGTTTAAAATTTAAGGTGACCTAACCGTTATACTCTGGCTATGACAAAGATCAAACAAATTTACATGCCATGGTTGGTTTGCACAGTTTCAAGACGCAGTATGGTTTTTCTGGTAATAGCGTAACAGAAATTTTGAAATGGGTGAAGGGTTTATTACCCAAGGAGAATACACTTCCAAATAGCTATCATGTTATGAAGAACAGTTTGAAAGGTTTGGGAATGAAGTATAAATTGATTCATTCTTGTGTTTATGACTGTATACTATACCGAAAGGAGTATGAAAATCTCGATCTTTGTCCGGTATGCGATGAGCCTAGATATGTCCAATCTACTAGTAAGGAAGGTACAAGCTCAAAAGTTCCTCAAAAAGTATTGAAATATTTTCCCCTTGGGCCTAGATTAAAGAAATTTTTTACAGTATTATGGATAGAGGAGTCAATGACTTGGCATGCTAGGACAGAAGTAGGGAGTAATATCATGCATCATCCTATTGATTCTTAAGCCTGGAGGAGGGTGAATTATGAGTATCCCAATTTTGATCGATAACAACGCAACATTCGTTTGGCTATATCAACAGATGGTTTCAATCCATTTCGAAATCTAAGCACCAATCAGAGTGTATGGCCAGTGATCCTAGCCCCACTCAACCTCCCTCCTTCAAACTGTAGGAGACCTAAATTTTCGATGATGGCTTTATTGATACCTGGGCCAAAGGCACCAAGTGATGACATTGACGTCTACCTAGCTTCTCTGGTAGAAGAATTAAATGATTTATGGGAAGAGGGTGTACAATCATTTGACTCTTTTACAAAAGAAGAGTTTATGTTGAAAGCTATGTTGATGTGGGCAATTCATGATTTTCCAGCTTATGGGACATTATCCGGTTGTGTAGTACATGGTTATTTGGGGTGACCTATTTATGGAGAGGAGACTAAATCTCTTCGGCTATCCTTTAGCTCAAAAAATGTATACCATTGCCACATGAGGTTTTTACCCCCAACACATATTTTCACATTTGAGAAAGGTTCCAATTTTTTATTGGAATGGGTTGAACATAGGCTACCGCCGAGACAACTTTCGAGTTTAGAAATTAAAAGTAAATCTTCTGAATGTGGCCCTAATATGCCAGGTAAGAATCTCAAATTTATGAATGTCAATCATAAGAAGACCCCAACTGGGAATAAAACTGAGACAAGAAAGGCATGGTCTAGGAGGTCAATTTTATTTGACTTTTCTTATTGGAAGAATAACTCGGTGCGCCATGTATTGGATGCGATGCATGTAGAGAATAACTTCCCTGAACATATTATGGGCACTTGCCTTAGGGGGAGTCATTCGAAGGATGGAGAAAATGCACGAAAAGACCCTAAATCGTTGAAACTTAAGCCATAAATATGGTTGAAAGAAGATAGTAGGGGAAGGACAATAATTCCCCCTAGTGCGTTTACTTTGACGAGTGGGGAAAGGAAGGTGCTTTTAGACACAACATATAATTTGAAAGGCCCATCTAATTTTGCGTCCATCTTGCAAAGGATTGTGAATTATGCTACTCATGATTTACATAAGTGTAAGTCCCACGATTGGCATCTGATCATGCAATTGGTTCCTTTATTGTTTAAGAACTATTTCTCCAAGAATAAGGATTTGTGCAGGGATATTATGCAAATTAGTATTACCTTCTCACTCTTGTATAAGAAGGTAGTCAATCGAGAACATATGTGGTGATCGAAGCAATTTATGTGTTGGAGAAGTACTTTCCCCTAAAATTCTTTGACATAAGTGTTCACTTGTTGGTACACCTATGCGACGAGGCACTTCTTTGTGGTCTAGTTAGATATCGGTGGATGTATCCGTTTAAAAGATTGATGAAAGTTTTTAAAGATTACGTCAATAATACTTGATACATTGCTGGATCAATTATAGAGGAATAAGTCAATGTGGAGTCATCGATATATACTCGGGAATATATGCCTGAATCGACAAGCGTTGATGACACTAGTGAGTTCGTCGATGATGGTGGTCATGTGATGGGAAAACGAGTGAAATTAACGAGTTTGCAACATGAATAAGTAGCTCGTTGTCTATTTGACACACATGAAGATGTCGAAGAATGGAAAAAGTAATTTTTTATTATTATAATGTTTAACATTATTGTAGATTATTTTATGCATGATTAATTTTGTAATATGCAGAAAATATGAAGCCCGTGAGAACAATAAAAGACGAAAAACAATGGTACAATGAGGCAACGAATTTAAGTTGTGGTTGACACACGAAGTAATTATAATGAAAATGGACATTATATAATGTTACATTACACTCAAATTTTACAACTAATATAAATAAATTATCTATATTCTCACCTCTTAAAGACGGGTGATGCGACATTAAGGCTTGCGCGTCTAGCAACTGGACCCTTGTTTATGGCACAAGATTACAAAAACTATCGATTGAACGGTTACATTTTCGGCGCTAAAGTGTACAAGGAAAGTACAAATGTATAGAACTCGGGCATTTCATACAAGGCTCTTACTTTCTTTCGAGCAAGCCCAAAAGATAAAAACATCGTTGAAGCTGAAATGACTTACAATGGTGTAATCCGAAATATATTTGAATTGGATTATATAAGTTTCAAAGAGGTTGTATTTTACTATGACTGGGTAAGAGTTGAGGATAAAAATGCTTGTAAAGTTGATCATGTCACCAATTTGATCATGGTTGACTTGTCCAAGTTGAAGAGCAATGACCACGTGAGCGATGAGTCGTTTGTTTGTGCATTTCAAAAGGTTAACCAAGTGTTTTACTCGGAGTATATAAACAACGAGCTGTGGTAAATTTTCCAACATGTGCCAAAGCGTCTAAATAGTAGTGTGGATGACTTGTCTACTCCTACAGAATATCAATCCATTTTGGATGAAAACCCGAATTTTAAACAATTTTTCAATTTGTAATAAATATTCCAATTTGTACCGAAACATCCATTTTTAATTCTTTTAATTGATTTGCACTTAATAATTTTCACTCTTGTGTAGTGTGCGTGTGTGTGGGCATTAGGGGTGGGGGTGGGTATGTTTCAAATTTTTAGTACTTGTACATATTATGAGCTAGATGTTGTTGTTTTGGAATTCAGAATTGAGGTGTTTAACAGTAACAATTCATTTTTATTTGTAGTAATTGTACATATTTGCATGTTTTCTTCTAATTCATTTTGATCTGTACTAATAACATTTTTTTACAGCAAATGTCTCCTTCAGGTATTAAGGAGAGGATGATGATGTTGGTTATGACGATGTCATCTGGGCTTGGTGGTAGCGGAGGCGACGAGGGCTCCTCGGCCCCTAGACTCCCCAAATATGGCAAATTGGGGATGGCCATCGAGAACAAGTTGGGGCTATTAGTGAGACCCCTCGAGTTGGTAAGGAAGATCATCGTCCTGGGGTATACGAGTTGGAAGGAGTTTCCATATGAGCTCAAGTTAGCTATTTGGGTGGCACTACAGGTAATGTATTTATATTTACATTCATATGAATATTTCAATTTCAATTTCAATTTCAATTTCGATTTCGATTTCGATTTCAATTTCATTTTATATTTATATTTATATTTATTTGCAACTAACATTATATTTCTTGGACAGGAATAATTCAGCCCAGATCCGTAGCTACGTGATTCTGTCTTGGAGCAGTCGAGGGAGCAACACAAGACGTGGAAAAAAATATGCGGACCCGGTACTTTGAGAAGACATGAGAGTCCGTTATTCGATTACGTGAATCCGCCCTGCCGAAAGAGACGATCTCATTAGCAAAATGGCAACATTTCATTGACAATGAGATCGGGGAACGACAATTGGTATCTCGCCAATTGGGGAGGGAAAATCGGGCAAAAGAGACGGACGTGCACTACTCCGGCCGGACGTCTTACGCCGAGGTGGATCATAGGATGATGGTAAGATTTAATTTTTTTTATAACTAAAGAAATATATTATTCTGCATTATTTTACTTTGCGGGGCCGATACTAATTTTACTTTATTTATTTCAGGGGACTGGGAGTGGCCCTGGGGGTAGGCCACATAGGCTTGATACTTATGTGGCTCTTCGGATCAAGAAGGGGAAAGACAAGGAGGTGTCCTTGAGCGTCGCTGCCACGATTGTAAGTAATCTGATAGTTTACTTTTTGATAATTACGTTATAATTTTTTAGTTTACTTATTTTACTAATCATGTTCTTTTTGCCGTTTTAGGAAAAGCTTAAGGAAGTGCATGTGTCGTAGTCTGATGTCGACAAGGCATCTTTATCCACAGACACACTTAGCCAAGTGCTTGGCTCTGATCGTAAGGGGAGAACAAGGGGGTGAGATCACGGGTGGCCAAATCTAGGATCATCGGATTGGAGACGAGCGACACCGGGTTGGCTTGAACGGTGGATTCACATGACGCGAAGATGTCCCATTTGGAGGCGACGATCCACGATATGTTTTCATTCATGAAGCATTCGTTGGGCAAAAATCGTAAGGGTAAATGGAATGAGAAGTCCTTGGAGGATGAGGTTTAGGAGGACGTGGTGAAGGATGATGAGGATTTGGACCTCGCTACTTCATCGCCGACACGTGCAAACTTAGATGATCCATTTCCCTATTTAGCTCCCTTCAACAGACCGATATCAACACTTGGTTGGCCGAGCGTGTTTATAATATAAATATTTGATGGCCAGTGGATAGGGTGGGGATTGAGGGACCCGAATATCTTCCAGGGTGCACTAGTTCATGGATGTGAGCTTCAACACATCGAGTCCAAGGTGCTCATGTGGTACCCGGGAAGGAAAACTCCCCATTATGGTTGCACGAATAATACGTCACGGTGTATATTATTGGGTCTGTAAATTCGTATATCGTGTGACCTACTCACCTCCTCAGAGTTAACTATACTCCAGACATTTAGTGACGTTGTTTTAAGTTCGAATTGAATTGTTTTAAGGTTCAATTATTTTAAGTTGTTACATTTGAATTATATTTGGATTATATCGTGATGCATATTGTCTCTATTTTGAATGTATATTTGCATTATCTCTATTTTATTTTGATATATGATGTTTGAATAGGTACAAAGTTGCTATAACAGGTACAAATATATTACTGGGCAGTGGCAGTGGCAGTGGCAGTGGCCGTACTACCCATCAGATTTTTTTTTCAATTCTGCCGAGAATTATCATTGTCATTGACCGTGACAATTTTTTATAAAATGTCACAGGCTTGTCCCAATCCTTGACCTTGACAAAATTTGTCGCGGTCAAGGACTGTGACACGATCGTGACAATTCTAATGAACTTGTCACGGTCAATGACCATGACAAGTCCGTGACAAAAAAAGTTGTCACCCCAGGAATTGTCACGGTCATTGACCTTGACAAGTTGAACTTGTCAAGGTCAATGACCGTGACAATTTGGAAGATTTGGTATAGTGATAGTAACTTTATTTTACAATCTATTGTCACAAGTTACGACGTCATTTAAATGGGGTAATGAGAATGTTGTTTTCTATCAGGAGCCCTAGCGCATTGATGACCACTGGACTTGTTTTCTATCAGGAAGAGAGAAAAGAAACAGTAATAACAGAAATGGGGTAATGAGAACATTGGGATGAATCCCTAGGAGTTCCTTGAGTTCTTCATAATCGAAGTCGATTTCATAGTGCACTTTTCAAGGTTCTTATGTGTTTTTGTGACTAAAGTCAATGGTTCATCAAAGGGTGGCCCAACCATGGGGTGTTGTTTGGATATTCTAACAATATGAGAAGTATCCTCCAAATGCATGTTTGTAACCATACCAGGATTTAAAAACTAATCTACCATTATATAGCATTAATAATATCACAAAGCACTGCACTATAGAAGATAAATTTCTTTAAAAGATAATAGTCAACAGAAAAAAAGAGACTCGAAATTTACTTGTCTTATCAAAGTCTCAAATGGTAACCCAAAATGAAGAATTTCAAGATATAACACTTGCATGTGACACATAATTGAAAAAAAAGAAGAAAAAAAAGCATAGTTTAGAAGGAAGACATACCTTCCATCCCTGTACATATAAACCCCACGAGCTCCCGTTACAGAAGCACTAACACTCTGCACCCTAGTCCTAAAATACAATAACTAAAGCGGTCAAGAAACTTTCCAACTATTCACGACAAGATGCAACTTTCCATCTCAGGGTAATTTAGACCTTGTGAAAGTTAAAGAATAATTCTACGCTTCCCACATAGAACCTAAAGCCTACATCAACAAAATAAGGTTCTTAGTAACCTTAGTGTTCAAATTCAACGAACTATAGGGGTCAATCACATATTCAGATACATTCTCCTGAATAAAAAGTTCTTCTCGCATTGAAAATTAAGAGCATGTATCTTTATAATAGACAGTCATAAAGATCAGTTCTCCCAATTGATGCTAAAAAGGAAACTAATTTTTGGGAAAATGAAAGGACAAATTGGTTGGATTCTTTACTTAATAATGCACCATTATATAAACTCCATGCATTTACTTGCTGAAGCTATAGTAGTAATGATAGACTCAGAGTAGCAGTATATTAAAAGGAAAGTTTGTTACTATTGAGTAAACTTGGAATAACGCTGCCAGTATGAAACACATATGAGAAAATTTATAAAAGAAAGACACCATTTTGAGTTAGTGGTTCAACACAAACTTGATATGAGGAAGTTTTTGGAGATCCTTATGCCAACTAATACATATTTTCTGGAAGAAAGATATTAAAATTAAAAATAACTGATTAAAAATTGGAAATCTCTTGAGTTGGAATTAGCACCCTTTGTGACCTCTGATCATAGATCACATAAAAAATCATAAGATTTATAACTGATACTACTAGTAGACCTGAAGCTAAATTAGCATATTTGAGGTTAATGACGATTGAGATCATCATAATGTAGTTTACCTCGAGTAAAATTTACTGGAGCAATAGAATTATCAAAAGACACCAATCTACTTATCTACCATCCATACATATAATTTTCTTGTCAATAAAACAAAAAATCATTTTATAATGTTACTTTCAACAAACAAAATGATTATTAATAGATCATAATAGTAACCACCATCCTTTAAAAACTATTAACTGGTTTACACATCAAACAACTTGACTAATGCTATTGTAGCGAATTGTAAGTTTTCCATTTAATAATACCAAGTACTGTTGCCAGTATTGGCCTAAATCCAAATCAAAATCCAAAAAACTAATTTTTAATCACAACAAGAATAACATTTTAGCTGTAAAAACACCTATAGAGGCATGTTGCTCCTATTTCTAGTTGATTAGCAATTTCCCTTAATGGTAATTTAATCATCATCTTTATATATGGTCAAATATAATAATTTTCACTCAGAAATTAGTTATGAGGTCAGTAAAAATTCTGCTCTCATAAAACGAATTCCATGTTATCAGAAGCTCACTCCATATCAAGTATTAAATAGTATAAACGCTCTGTATCTGAAATTAGAAAACTAAAGGAAATTTACACTTGAACTCTAATATTTCTCCATTCATACTCACGCGAATCGAACCACATATGAAAATAAACAAACTCAAATAAAGATAAATAGCGGAAAGAGATTGGACAACATATATAGCATGATTTATAAAAAATAAATGTCTATAATTATTGAAGAAATTCAATGTCATTCCAACCATAAAAAGATATGAAAATTGGTATTAATCATTCCAAAGGTATTCACATATTTCCAAATGAGTTTAGTGATTCAATATCTAGACAAAACCATGAAGTTTAAACAGTTTTTCCAAATGAGGTTGGTCTTCAATAGTAGATTGGAAGTCCATTGGTATATCTAACTCGTCTACTAGACTGGTCAGTCTCTTTGGTGAGTGTACAACCACCCATCAATTGGGATTCTTAAGGTCCCTCGATTGGAAAACTTGCTTAGCCTCGAAAGCGATAATTATAGGCTCATCGAAGTCATTGCTCAAACTCTTAAGCTTGTCAAAATTCACCATCACCAAATTAGAGTCTGGACAGTGTCGATGACCATTGGTTTTATCATCCACTCTAACCCAATCAAAATAAAACGCTACCTCCTTACAAGTTCAATTATCTGTCTAATAACCCCATACCACATAGTCCAATCATCCTTTAGTTTTTTATCGCTTTTTCTTGCCCTGAATCTCGTCCAAGCCTTTAGACAAAGATCGATGTCTTGTGTTACAACACTATCGTCATGGTACTTAGTTGAAAATACAAAACCGTTGATACGATACTTCTTATCTGTCTTAACCTTGTGCTTAGCACGTTGAACTAATCGCCACAATAGTGCCTTTAATTCTGTCTCTCTTGAATTGGCCAACTGTACAAAAGACCAAAACATAACTATAACACTAAATTCCAAAATTATGCTCACTAATAACTGACATGTATAAGAACTCTTATTATATATTACAAACCTTTTCACATAGGCGTGGTATGAAAAATGTTTTCTTCTGTACTTTTGTCATTTTGACCCCCTTTCCTTTACCACGACAATTGGACTTCAACCATGCTTTATGCTCACTATTAATTGTTCATGTTCATTTCTAGTTTCAATTTAACAATATTCATACACGTGTAATATAAACATGTAATAAAACTCGAACTTGTAGTATTCATAGAGTCCATCGACATTAAGAAAAAATAGTACCCACCGACGCATTTGTTGAAATTGTGTTGGTTCCAACATCACATTCTTATCCTCAAGAAAAGGCCATTCATTAGATAACTCTCCATATTTCTCTAGTAATGCTTCATGAGTCCGTGGATGATTTCCCTCCAGGGGTTTTTGCATATACTCCATGCAATAGTGAACCAACTTGAAAACAATATATGACTCTGTAATCGACCCTTCACCATATTGTTTATTTCTTGGTATATTTTTAAAGTTCCCCATTCCTCCGTTCAAATGGGCGAAAAAAATACAAAGTCATTAACATTTGCGTGTTAAAATTCAATATAAGATAAGTAGCTTACCTTTAAAACTAAAACATCCACCAATCTGATATACGTCCCCATATCAATGCTTCATCTGCTAGCTGCACCATAAGGTGGATGCTAATATCAAAGAATATAGGTAGCAAATAATTTTCCGACACACATAATGCTTCCACAACCATGTATTTGTCTCTTTGGATATCCTTTCGAATTTAAACCTTTGAGCACAATATGTTAAGGAATAAACTCAACTGCTGGATATATTTTCATAAATCACGGTGTTTAGGGAAAGCATGTCGAAGCAAGACATGTAGTAAATATTATCTTATGACATGATAGTCATGTGACTTCAACGAGTGCAAACTGGGAGGATTAAGAGTGACAATATTGCTCAAGTTGGATAAAAAACTCTAAGGGAGCTTCAAGTCTTTTAAAATTTGACAAAACTATTTTAGCTCCTCCTTATTCAATATAAATTGTGCTTTGGGTTTTATCTCTTTACCAATGTGCCCGTCTACCTTCATCCATTGATTACTGTGCATACGCATATTGTCCATATTCAATTGAGAATTTATTGTATCCTTTGTTTTGAGTTTAGTATCAAGGATTGCGTTTACTAGATGCTCTGCAACATTCTTCTCTATGTGCATCACATCAAGAACATGTCGAACTTGATGTGAAATCTAATATTCTAAATTAAACAAAATGGACCTTTTATACCACGACTCTTTAACTTCAGTATTACAATTATCGATTACATCACTGACCTTTCGTGTTTTACAATGGACTTTTGGGATCTTGCCAGGAATATAATCAATGTGGGATAACCATTTTAATATTTCATCCCCATTTAGCCGATTAGGAGGGTCTCTATATTCTATAGTTTTGAACCCCAAATAACCTTTTTTCCTAAATGGGTGATCATTGTTGAGAAACATATTGTAGTTTGTGCAAACTATCTTTTGGCTACGCCTTAGTCGGATGGCCGGAGTATTATCACCGCAAACATGACAAGATTTATAACCATGTGTTATTCATCCATATGAATTCTCATAGGCGGGGAAATTATGAATCCCCCACATAATAATAACTCTCAACGTGAAAGACTCTTTTCTCGACATGTCATAAGCCGACACTCCTTCTTCCTATAGTATCTTCAACTCATCTATTAGTGACTGAAGAAAAACATCAATGTCTTGACCAAGTGCTTTTGTCCCCTCTATTAACAAAGACAACATATGAAACGCTCGCTTCCCACACAATGATGGTGATAAATTTAATGGTACGGTGATAATAGGCCAACAACTATAACTAGGAAATTGAATACCATGTGGATTAAACCCATCAGTTACTATTCCTAGCCAAACATTGCTCTCTTCTTTAGCAAAATCTAGACATTTGAGTTTAAAATTTCTCCACTGAGATGAATCAAAGGATGTCCTTGAAAAACCCATGAACTTGTTACTCGACTATGCCATGTCGTTTCCTGTGTTATCCATGATATGTTCTACAATCTAACAAGTCTAGGAATTATAGGAAAATGATCAATACTTTCTTAGGTTCTTTGCATACTCTACTCCCTTTGCATGTGGTCACTTCATATCTCGGCTCTCCACATTGAGGACATTACTCCTTATCTTCATTTTCCTTCCAATACAAAATACAATTATTGACACATGCATGAATGAAATTGGCCTTCATACCTAAGTCTTTCATCATACGCTTCATGCGAGGATACTTTTCAAGCAATGTGTTTCCTATCGGGAGCCACCTTTTTAATATAGATAGAAGTGTCACACTATTTTCTGACCATTCAAACTGCTTCTTTATATTATGTAATTCTACGATTATTGAAAGAGTTGTCTCAGGGACCTCACATGAAGGGTACAATTTCTCATTTGATAATCTATTGTATTCATCGTACTTTTTTTTACCTCGACACATTTCTTTAGCAACCCCTGTTTGACCTCCTCCAGTATCCACATAAGTACCTTCATGCACTCCATAAAATGTATCAATAAGTCTCCCCATACCATGTCCCCATTGTTTGTACTTTCTTCTTCAGTTATTTCGTCAACAGTTTTCGTCGATGGGTGCTCTTTTAAATTTTTGGAAGACTTTTCACCATGTAAAGCCCTTGTAGTATACGACTGATCTATACCGTGCCTCAAAAAATGTGTCTGAATTTTTATCACGGTAAACCACATCCTATTTTGACATTTCTAACATGGACATGGAAACGTTGACAGCAGTTGATCATTATTTTCAGTCACAAAGTCAATAAAATCCTCAACTCCTTGTTTATACACTATGATAAATCTATTCTTTTCGTCCATCCATCCTTTATTAATTGATCGATACATTTTGCAATGTAAATAGTAAATAATTATTTAATGTTAAAGGCACATTGTGTTTCCTCAAAGTTTCAAGAACACTTATATAATTCTACCAGCGAAATAATCAACACAAAACATATATTTCGATTGAAATAAACGTCTCCAATATTCAAACTTCGATTTCAAACACATTTAAAACTACAAAGATGAAATTGTACATTTTTGTGCCAGGAGGAGGATATATAACAAACTCATACTTTAAACTTCCGAATTGAGTTAACTTAAATCCCTAGATTTAATTAAAACCTTCAATTTCAAACCTGCTATCACATATCAACCATGAGTTTGTGATTTCAATTGGACAAATATGGTTATTAACAGATGTAATTCGCCAGTAACAAAACCATAAACTAATACCCTTATTACCCAATAAAGAAATACACTAATTACATAAATGAACAAATAACACAAATAAAATAATGGTTTATCAATGTGAATAACATCTCCATATTTTAATATATTTTTTCCTTTTCACAATCTCATATTTAAACACAAAATAAAAAAAATCATAATAATAAATAGATCCGTACATATCACTCTCATAAGCTAATAAATTCAAAACTTTTGCATAATTGTGTATATATCAATTGGTTAAATGAGCAATGCACAATGATTACATGAATAATTATAATTTTGCAACAAAATTTCAATTCCAATGTGTGTATGTATTTTTACATATGATTATAATGAGAATATAAATACCGAATTAGAAGAGAGAAGAACCGAGAATTTGTACCTCCACAAGAAATGGTAAAGAAATAGAGGAAAGTAGAACAATATATTTTTAGAATATATCATCCATAAACTAAAAAATGAAAGAAAAACAATAGGGGACAAAGACCTGAGATCACCTTCGTTTTCAGATCTATACGAGAAAGAGTATTTTTGAGATCCGATCTACACGAGACATGGGCGGGTTTGAGACTCTCTCTGGATGGTGAAAGAAGGTAGCGGTGGGAGGAGAACAAAGGTGGGAGGAGAACGACGGTGGGAAAAGGTAGTAACGTGTGTGTGGCAAGTTTTACATGGGACTAGAAAGGTGGGAATAGAAAATAGTTAGGGTAAAAAAAATAGTTGACTAAAGAATTCCCTCCATTTCCCCGCCAATTTGTTTTGTTAACACTTGTTTTTGGCACATAAAAAAATTAAAAATATATATTAAAATTAAATATAAAGACACTAAAAAATACTTGTAACGGACATAAGTAATTACTAACACTTAAATGTCGTTAGAAATTCCTAATGCACTCTAACAATTACAAAACCAAATATAGGTCTGTTACAAATGCTCCCATGTGGTGTAGTGTAACTTACAGAGTATGATCATGTGGTCATGGGACCCTCGATTTGATAATAGTAAAATAATTCAAAAACATCCACACTTAAACTTAAAAATATGTCATTAGAGGTTGCAAGCCCAAAAAACCCATTAAACGGCCCTGTGAGAGATGCGAACACCTCACAGGGGACAATTGCAACTCGCAAGAACTGACTGCATGGTCACGGGACCCCCGGTATGGGAATGAAAAAATAATTTGACAATATTTAGACATAGCCTTAAAACCTTGTCGTTAGAGGGTGAACACAAAAAACGCCCACCAAACGACCCCGTAAGAGGCGCGAGAACCTCACAAAGGACCAACATAACTAGTAGCAACTGACCATGTGGTCATGAAACCCCTTGTTTAAGAATACAGTGATAATTTGAAAATATCTACACTTACACTTAAAAACATGTTATTATAGGGAGTAAACCCACAACACCTATCAAACGGCCCCGTGAAGCACGAACACGTCCCATGGGACCAATGTAACTCGCAAGCCTTAACCGCGTGGCCAAGGGAGCCCTAATTTTAGAATAGGACGATTATTTGAAAATATCTAGACTTAGGTAAAAAAACATGTCGTTTGAGTGAAAAAACACAAAACACCCCCCAAACGGCCTCGTGAGAGGCCCAAACACCTCATACGGAACTAATATAACACACAGGAAGTGACCTCATGGTCACGGGATCCCCAGTTTGAGAATATGACTAATTTGAAATTATATACACTTAGGCTTAAAAACATGTTGTTAGAGGGCGTAAACCCAAAACGCCACGTAAATGAACCGGTGAGAGGCGCGAACACCTGACATGGGACTAACATAAATCGTAGGAACTGATTGCATGGTAATGGGAGCCAAGGTTTGATAATATGAATACAACTTGAAAATAACTAGACTTAGGATAAAAAACATGACACTAGAGGGAGAAAAACCCCCAAACACCCCCAAACGGCCATTTGAGAGGCACAAGCACCTCCCACGGGACCAATGTAACTCGCAGGAACTAGCCTTGTCATCACGGACACCTAGTTTGAGAATATAATATTAATTTGAAAATATTGTCACATAGGCTTACAAATATGCTATTAGAGCTCAAAAACACTAAACACCCCCTAAATGTACACGTGAGAGACCCGAACACCTCGCACTGGACCAATGTAACTCATAAGAACTAATCGCATGGTCGCGGGTCCCTCGATTTGATAATAGGACAATACTTTGAGAATATCTAGACTTAGGCTTAAAAACATGTCGTTAGATTGTGAAAACAAAAAAAACTCCAAATGACACCGTGAGAGGCGCGAACACCTCGCAAGGGACTGATGTAACTCGCAGGAACAGACCGCGTGGTCACATGTCCATCGATTTGAGAATAGGAATATAGTTTGGATATATCCATACATGGGCTTAAAAACATGTCGTTAAAGGATAAAAACCCAAATAACTCACCAAATGGACCAGTGAGAGGAGCGAGCACCTCTTACCGGACCAATGTAATACATAGGAAATGATTGCGTGGTCAAGGAACCCCCGATTAGAGAATACCACGATAATTTGGAAATATCTAGACTTAGGCTTAAAAACATGCCGTTAGCAGGTAGAAACTTTAAATACTTGAGAAGTGTAAACACCTCACACGGGACCAATAAAACTCGCAGGAACTGACCGTGCGGTCATGGTACCCCGGATCTGATAATAGTACGATAAATCTAAAATACCTACATTTAGTCTTAAAAACATGTTGTTAGAGGGCAAGAACACAAAACACTCCCCAAATGGGCATGTGAGACGTGTGAACACCTTTCACGAGACCATTGTAACTCGTAGGAACTGATTGCGTTATCACGGGGCCCCCAGTTTGAGAATACGTTAATAATTTTAAAATATTAACAATTAGGCTTAAAACATGTCATTAGAAGGAGAAAACCCAAAACACCATCCAAATGATCACATGAGAGACGCGGACAACTCTCATGGGACCAATGTAACTCGTAGGAACTGACCGCGTGGTCACTGGACTCCCCGTTTAAGAATACAACGACGACATGAAAAAAATAAGAGTTAGGCCTAAAAACAAGCTGTTAGAGGGAGAAAACCCAAAACACATCTCGGATGGGACTAGTGTAACTTGCAGAAACTGACAGTGTGGTCACGGGACCCCTGGTTTGTGAATATGATGAAAATTTTAAAATATATTCACTTAGGCTTACAAACATGCCGTCAGAGTGACAAAAAACCTTAACACTCCAAAAACATCCTCGTGAGAGATTCGAAAACCTTACATGCGACCAATGTAACTCGTAGGTGCTGTCCGTGTGGTCACGAGACCCCCGGTTTGAGGATACAATGATAATTTGGAAATTTCTACACTTAGGCTTAAATACATGTCATTGGATGGAGAATACCAAAAAGCACCCACCAAACGGCCTCGTGAGAGGTGGGAACACCTCGCACTAGACCAATGTCAATCGCAAGAACTGACCGTGTGGTCACGGAACCCCCGGTTTGAGAATAAGATGATAATTTGAAAATAATTAGACTTATGCTTAAAAACATGTCATTAGAGGGGGAAACCCAAAACACACCCAAAATGGCCATGTGAGAGGTGCAAACACCTTGTACGGGACTAATGTAACTCGTAGGAACTGATCATGTGGTCAAAAAACCCTAGGTTTGAGACTACGATGATAGTTTGAAATTATCTTCACTTTGGCTAACAAACATGCCGTTAGAGAAAAAACCCTAAACACCCCCCAAACAACCTCGTGAGAGGTGGGAACACCTCGCACGAGACCAATGAAACACAAAAGAACTTAGTGCATTTTCATGGGTCCCCGAATTTGAGAATAGTACTATAATTTGAAAATTTCTAGACTTAGGCTTAAAAATATGTCATTAGATTGTGAAAATAACCCCTCCACACTCAAATGCCCCCATGAGAGGCACAACCACCTCGCACATGACCAATGTAACTTTCAGGAACCGACGCTGTGGCCACAGGTCCCCTAATTTTATGATACGACAATAATTTGAAAATATCTATACTTACGCTTAAAAACATGTTGTTAGAGTGGAAAACCCAAAACACCCCCAAATGGCCCTATGAGAGGGGCGGACACCTCGCACAGGACCAATGCAACTCGTAGGATTGACTGAGTTGTCACGAAACCCCAAATTTGAGAATACGACGATAATTTTAAAATGCCTGCAATGAGGCTTAATAACATCCTGTTAGAGCATAAAAACCCAAAACACCCCCAAAATGGCCCTATGAGAGGTTCGAACACCTCGTACAGGACCAATGTAACTTGAAAGATTTGATCGCGTGTTCACGAGTCCCCCAGTCTAATAATAGGATGATAATTTAAAAATATCTAGAGTGCAAAAACGTAAAACACCCCCAAACGACCTTGTGAGAGGCGCGGACACGTTGCACAGGACAAATGTAACTTGTAAGAACTGACGACATGGTAATGGGACCCCGAATTTGAGAATGTGAAGATGATTTGAAAATATCTAGCCTTAGGCTTAAAAACATGTCGTTAGAGTGTGAAAACCCAAAACACCCCAAATGGCCCTGTGAGATGCACGGACACCTCGCACAGGACCTATGTAAATCGTAGGAACCGATCGCGATGTCATGGGAACCCCGATTTGGGAATATGATGAAAATTTTAAAATTTCAACAATGAGGCTTAATATCATCCCATTAGAGCACAAAAACACAAAACACCATTGAAACCGCGCCGAGAGAGGTTAGAACACCTCGTATGGGACCAATCTAACTCGTAGTAGCTGATCGTGCTGACACGAGACCCCCGATTTGAGGATATAATGATAATTTATAAATTTCTATACTTAGGCTTAAATACATGTCGTTTGAGGGCGAAAACTCAAAACACCCACCAAACGGCCTCGTGAGAGATGGGAACACCTCGTACGGGACTAATGTAAATCTCAAGAAGTGAACGTGATAGAACCCACGGTTTGAGAATAAGATGATAATTTGAAAATATCTGGACTTAGTTATGAAAACATGTCATTAGATGGTGCACATTAAAACCCCCCACAAATGCCCCAGTGACAGATGCGAACACCTCGTACAGGTCCAATGTAACTCGCAGGAACTAACCGCGTGGTCATGGAGCCCCCAGTTTGATAATACAATGATAATTTGAAAATATCAATACTTTGGCTTAAAATAATGTCGTTAGAGAGAGAAAACCCAAATTACCTCCCAAATAGACCCATGGGAAGCGCGAGCACCTCGCACGAGTCCAATGTAACTCGCAAGATATGTTCGCGTGGTCATGGAACCCCCGGTTTAATAATAGTACAGTAATTCAAAAATATCTACATCTAGGCTTAAAAACATGCCGTTAGAGGACGAGAACACAAAACACTCCCCCAGTGAGATCGTAAGAGGCGCGAACACCTCGCACGGGAGAAATGTAACCTGTAGGAATTAATAGTGATGTCATGGGACCCTCGGTTTGAGAGTATATTAATAATTTGGAAATAACTACACTTAGGCTTAAAAACATGATGTTAGAAGGTGAAAACCCAAAACACCATCCAAACGACCCCGTGAGAGGCGCGAAAAACTCGCATGGGAGCAACGTAACTCGCTGGAACTAATCGCATGGTCACGGGACCCCCGATATAATAATACGATGATGACTTCAAAAAACCTAGATTTAGGCTTAAGAACGTGTCGTTAGAGGGACAAAACCCAAAACACACCCTAATAGGCCCTGTGAGAAGCACAATCACCTTGCACGGGACGAATATAACTCGCAGGAACTCACACTGTGGTCACGGGACTCCCGATTTGCGGATACGATGATAATTTGAAAATATATTTACTTAGGCTTATAAACATGCCGTTAGAGCGTCAAAACCCAAAAAAAAACCTAAACATCCCCGTGAGAGACCCAAACACCTTACATGAGACCAATGTAACTCGTAGATGCTGACCGTTCGGTTACGGAACCCTCGATTTTAGGATATGATGATAATTTGGAAATTTCTAGACTTAGGATTAAATACATGCCGTTAGACTATGAAAACCCAAAACACCCACCAAACGGCCTCGTGAGAAGAGGGACACCTAGCACGGGACCAATGTAAATCGCAAGAACTGACCTTCTTGTCATGGAACCCTTGATTTGAGAATAAGATGATAATTTGAAAATATCTAGACTTCGACTTAAAAACATGTCGTTAGTGGGGGAAAACCCAAAGCACACCCCAAATGGTCCCGTGAGAAGCACAAAAACCTCGCACGAGAGCAATGTAACTCCCAAGAACTGATCGCGTTGTCACGGGACCCCCTGTTTGGGAATACAATGATAATTTGAAAATATCTTCACTTAGGCTTACAAAGGTACCGTTAGAGCACAAAAACCTAAACACCCCCCAAACAGCCCCCTGAGAAGTGGTTACACCTCGCACGGGACCAATGTAACTCACAAGAACTGACCATGTATTCACGGCTCCCCCGATTTCAAAATAGGATGATAATTTGAAAATATATAGACTTAGGCTTAAAAACATGGCATTAGATGGTGAAAATGAAAATCGCCCACAAATGCCCCCGTGAGAGGAGCGACCACCTCGCACAGGACCAATGTAACTTGCAGGAACTGATCACGTGGTCACGGGTCCCCTGGTTTTATAATAGGATGTTAATCTAAAAATATCTAGATATAGGCTTAAAAACATGTCGTTAGAGTGCGAAAACCCAAAACACACCCAAACGGACCTGTGAGAGGGGCGGACACCTCGCACATGACCAATGTAACTCATAAGAATTGACCGTGTGGTCACGGGACCCCAAATTTGAGAATACGATGATAATTTTAAAATATCTGTAATGAGGATTAATAACATCTCGTTAGAGCGTAAAAACCCAAAACACCCCCGAAATGGCCCCATGAGAGCTGCAAACACCTTGTATGGGACCAATGTAACTCGCAAGAACTGACTGCGTGTTCACGTGTCCCCCAATTTTAGAATAGGATAATAATTTAAAAATATCTAGACTTAGGCTTAAAAACATGTCATTAGAGTGAAAAACCCAAAGCACCCCCAAACGACCTTGTGAGAGGCGCGAACACCTCGGACATGACCAATGTAACTCGAAGGAACTATCTGAGTGATAATCGGACCCCGTATTTGATAATATGATGATAATTTGAAAATATCTAGCCTTAGGCTTAAAAACATGTCTTTAGAGTTCGAAAACCCAAAACACCCCCAAACGGCCCTGTGAGAGGCACAGACACCTCACACAGGACCAATGTAACTCGCAAGAACCGACTGCGCTGTCATGGGGCCCCCGATTTGGGAATATGACGATAATTTAAAAAATATCTACAATGAGGCTTCATATCATCCTGTTAGAGCGCAAAAACACAAAACACCATCGAAATCGCCCCGAGAGAGGTTCGAACGCCTCGTATGGGACCAATGTAACTCGTAGGAACTGATCGTGTGGCCATGGGACCCTCGATTTGAGGATATGATGAAAATTTGTAAATTTCTATACCTAGGATTAAATACTTTTCGTTAGAGGGAAAAAACCCAAAACACCCACCAAACAGCCTCGTGAGAGGTGGGAACACCCCGTACGGGACCAATGTAAATCTCAAGAACTCAACGTGTGGTCATAGAATCCACGATTTGAGAATAATATGATAATTTGAAAATATCTAGACTTAGGGTTGAAAACCTGTCATTAGATGGTGAACACCAAAATCCCCCACTAATGCCCCAGTGAGAGGCGCGAACAACTCGCACAGGGCTAATGTAACTCACAAGAACTAACCTCTTGGTCACGGGGGCCCCTCAATTTGATAATACAATGATAATTTGAAAATATCAACACTCTAGCTTAAAAATGTCCTTAGAGAGCGAAAACCCTAATTACCTCCCAAACAGCCCCATGAGAGGTGCGAACACCTCACACGTGTCCTATGTCACTCGGAGGATAAGTTCATGTGGTCATGGAACCCCCGGTTTGATAATAGTACAGTAATTTGAAAATATCTACATCTAGTATTAAAAACATGTCATTACAGGGTGAGAACACAAAACACTCCCCCGGTGAGCTCATGAGAGGCGCGAACACATCGCACGGGAGAAATGTAACTCACATGAACTAATCGTGTTTTGAGGGTACCCCTAGTTTGAGAGTACATTAATAATTTGAAAATATCTACACTTAGGCTTAAAAACATGACGTTACAAGGTGAAAACCCAAAACACCATCCAAACAACCCCGTGAGAGGTGCGAACAACTCGAATGGGACCAACGTAACTCGTAGGAACTGACCGTGTGGTCACGGGACCCCCGGTTTAAGAATACCATGATGACTTGAAAAAAACTAGAGTTTGGCTTAAGAACATGCCGTTAGAGGGAGAAATCTCAAAACAAACCTCAATAGGCCCCGTGAGGGGTGCAAACACCTCGCACGAGACGAATATAACTTGCAGGAGCTGACAGTGTGGTCATGGGACCCCCGATTTCTGATTATAATGATAATTTCAAAATATCATCACTTAGGCTTATAAACATTCCATTAGGGAACAAAAACCCAAAATACCCCCTAAACATCCCCGCGAGAGGCCTGGACACCTTACATGCGACCAGTGTAGCCTGTAGTTGCTGACCGTCAGGTCATGGGACCCCCGGTTTGAGGATACGATGATAATTTTGAAATTACTAGACTTAGGCTTAAATACATGCCGTTAGATGGTGAAAACCCAAAACAACCCCCAAATGGCCTCCTGGGAGGTGGGACACCTCGCACGGGACCAATTTCAATCGTAAGAACTGACCCTGTTCTCACCGAACCCCTGATTTAAGAATAAGATGATAATTTGAAAATATCTAGACTTCGGCTAAAAAACATATCGTTAGTTGGGGGAAACCCAAAACACACTCCAAATGTCCCCGTGAGAAGCACAAACACCTCGCACGGGAGCAATGTAACTCGCAAGAACTAATCGCGTTGTCACGGGACCCCCTATTTGGGAATACGATGATAATTTGAAAATATCTTCACTTAGGCTTACAAACGTGCCCTTAGGGCACAAAAACCTAAACACCCCCCCCCCCAAACAACCCCGTGAGAAGTGGGAACGCCTCACACAGGACCAATGTACCTCACAATAACTGACTGCATATTCACGGCTCCGTCGATTTGAGAATAGGATGATAATTTGAAAACATCTAGACTTAGGCCTAAAAACATGGCATTAAATGGTGAAAACGAAACCCCCCCACAAATGCCGCCGTGAGAGGTGCGACCACCTCGCACAGGACCAATGTAACTTGTTGGAACTGGTCGTGTGGTCACGGGTCCCCTGGTGTTATTATAGGACATTAATATAAAAATATCTAAACGTAGGTTTATAAACATGTCGTTAGAGAGGGAAAACACAAAACACACCCAACACTACACCAAATCTGCCGAATTGTCAGGGTCATTGACCTTGACAAATTCAACTTGTCAGGGTCAATGACCGTGACATTTAGAGGCGAGACAACTTTTTTTGTCATGGTCGTGCCGCGGTCCATGATCGTGACATGTTTGTCACGGTTATAAACCGTGACAACGCCGTGACCCTTTTTAAAAAAATTGTCACGATCAATGACCGTGACAAGTCCGTGATAACTTTTGTCAAGGACTTGTCACGGTCAATGAATGTGATAATTCTGGACAGAATTTAAAAAAAATCTGCTGGGCAGTATGGCCACTGCCACTGCCCAGCAGTATATTTGTGCCTGTTATAGCAACGTTGTACCTGTTCAAACATCATATATCCAAACAAACTAAAGATAATGCAAGTATATATTCAAAATAGAAACTATTTAAAAAGAAACAACATCACCATCAATTATCTCAAATCTACATACTATTTAGCTGGAAAAGAGATTTTGTACCGCGACGCTCAGGGACACATCCTTATCCTTCCTTTCTCGTACGAATAGCCACATAACTATCGAACATATGTGGCCTACCCTCAGGGCCACTCCCTGTCCCTTGAATTGAAATAAAGTAAAATTAGTATCCATCCCGCAACTATAGATAAATATAAATCGAAATTGAAATCAAAATCGAAATCGACATATAAATATAAATACATTACCTGTAGTGTCACCCAAACAGCTAACTTGAGCTCATATGGCACCTCCTTCCAACTATTGTACCCCGGGAAATCGTGTCAAATATAATTCTCTTCATATCTAAACACTAAGAAATGCCATAATCCTATGGAGTTATGCGCTGCAAATTCCTTCCAACCGTTGTGTAGTCAAAAATCAGCAGTTGAAGTTGTCAATTCCACCTTTCAATGGTCTCCCATGTTTTGTTAGAGGTTCCAAGTGGTGGGGTATGGAAAATGGAATTGACAACTTCAACCGGTGATGTTTGGCTACATTACGGTTGGGAGGAATTTGCATAACATACTCCATAGGATTATGGCATTTCTTAGTGTTCGGATAGACGAAGAGAATCAGTCTCCTCTCCACAAATAGGACACCCCAAATAACTATGTACTAATCACCTATTAAAGGTAAGAAGCGTATATTCATGGATTAGTATAAATAAAATATAGATGTAGTTGGAATATTCATGTATTAATCTCCTCTCCACACATGCACACCACACAAGAGTGAAAACGATAAAGTGCAAATAAATTAAAAGCATTAAAAATGGATGTTTGAGTACCAATTGAAATATTTATTACAAATTGAAAAATTGTTTCAAATTCGGGTAATCATCAAAAATGGATTGATATTCGGTAGGAGCAGCCAAGTCATCCACACTACTATTTAGATGCCTTGACGCGTGTTGGACAATTAAACAAGGCTCGTTGTTGATATACTCCGAGTAAAACACTTGCTTAACCTTTTGAAATGCACAAACAAACGGCTCATCGCTCACGTGGTCGTTGCTCTTCAACTTGGACAAGTCAACCATGATCAAATTGGTGACAGGATCAACTTTACAAGCATTTTTATCCTCAACTCTTACCCATTCACAATAAAATACAACCTCTTTGAAGCTTATATAATCCAATTCAAATATATTTTGGATTACACCATAGTAAGTCATTTCAGCTTCAACGAGGATTTTATTTTTTGCGCTCGCTCGAAAGAAAGTAAGAGCCTTGTATGAAATTCCTGAGTTCTGTACATTTGTACTTTCCTCGTACACTTTAGCGCCAAAAATTTAACTGTTCAATCGATACTTTTTGTACTCTTGTGCCACGAACAAAGGTCTAGTGGCCAGACGAGCAAGCCTTGATGTCGCATCACCCATCTTTAGGAGCTGAGAATATAGATAAATTAATTATATTAGTGGTAAAATTAGAGTGTAATGTAACGTTATATAATGACTGTTTTCATTATAATTACCTCTTGTGTCAACCATAGCCTAAATTCACTGTCTGATTGTACCATTATTTTTCGTCTTTTATTGTTCTCACAGGCTTCATATTTACTGCATATTACAAAATTAATCATGTATAAAATAATCTAAAATAATGTTAAACATTATAATAATCGAAACTTACTTTTTCCATTCTTCGACATATTCATGTGTGTCAAATTGATAACGAGCTACTTGTTCATGTTGCAAACTCGTTAATTTCACTCGTTTTCCCATAACATTACCACCATCATCGACGAATTCATCAGTGTCATCAACACTGGTCGAGTCAGTCATATATTCCCGAGTATATATTGATGAATCCACGGTGATGTCTTCCTCTGTAATTGATCCTTCAATATATCGCGTATCCTGCAATACTTCAATAATTTTTGAGGCACTTTTGAGCTTGTGCCTTCCTTACTTGTAGATTGGACATATCTAGGTTCATCGCATACCAGACAACGATCGAGATTTTCATACTCCTTTCGGTATAGTATGCAGTCATACACACAAGCATGAATCTATTTATACTTCATTCCCAAACCTTTCAAACTATTCTTCATAACAGGATAGCTATTTGGAAGTGTATTCACCTTGGGTAATAAGCCCTTCACCCATTTCAAAATTCCCGTCACGCTATTGCCAGACAAACCGTACTGCGTCTTCAAACTGTGCAAACCAACCATGGCATGTAAAGTTGTTTGATCTTTCTCACAGCCAGAGTATAACGGTTGGGTCGCCTTAAATTTTAAACTTTGGTAGTCATCTTCAAGTTTTATCGTGTTATCTTCACGAGCACTTGAATCTCCTACACAATCAGTAACCTCATTCTCCTCTGCTTCATAAACTCCGTACGCATCATCAACTAAATCCTCTAACATATTATGATCTATGTCGTCTCCTTCTACATCTATTCTACTTGTTGAAGGTTGTTGTGAAGGTTGGTCGGGGACAAAAGGAACTTTAAATTCACCGTGAAAACTCCAAAATCGATAACTATCTTGCGTACCCGATCTTAACAAATGTAGTTCAACGGTTTTCCACTCAAACACCTTACCATTCTTACACCTAGCACACGGACACGAAAACTCTTCATCATTACGACATCTCTTTGCATATTTCACAAATTCGTTAGCACCTCTGCAAAACACATCCCCCATTCTATTAGTCTCACCCACCCACTCTTTGTATTTCGGATATCCCATCACAGCTACCACAACTAGACACCTATTAAAGGCAAACAAAACTTATATTTATAGTATGTTTAATTTAATTATCCCGTCATTTAATTATCCTATTAAAGGGTAAGTGGTCCTATCCCATTCAAGACTGCATTTTTCTGTAATGTACTTAACAACTCATGCACATTGTTACGATTTGAAAAAAATTCGACAGCATATCCCCGTAGTTCTCCAAGTACACGACGTAGATTGGCAAGTGTGAATGTTATTTCAATTGGTCATTTGAAATAACAGTCACACTTGTCAATCTAGTATGTACCCAGAGAACATTATGATACGACTGCAGAACTTTCTCCAAAAGTAACAACTTTAAGCCAATAAGAATATTATACAGAAATTATACAGTCTCAAGCTGTCCAAACGGGACAATTCGAGATATCTCATTACAGGGGTAATGACTCTCGAACGGGTCTAAGGGCTATTGAATGCGTACGCATAAGAACTAGAAGGCTAGTATCTATGCGCACTATATTTAATTTCAAGTATGTTTCATATAATGGGTTAATTCAAATACAAAAATAAATTCATGGGTTAATTCAAATACACACCCACCCACCCCCACCCACCACACCCACACACACAATAGCCCCCCACCCTTCCCCACCTCCCTCCACACCCCCACCCACCACACATATACACACACACACACAACAGCCCCACCCCCTACCCCCACCCTGCCCTACCCCCCACACACGCACTTATATACACACACACTTTTAATATGTTTAATTACCACATAATAATAATTTAATTTAACATATAATTTATTTTCTATGAGTTAATACATTATGCATAAATGAATCATATAAACATGCAATTAGAACCAAGCAATTTATTCACGAATTTGTTTAATTAAATTCTACCAAAAATAATATATTATAAAATTACGGGGTATTATAGAAGCAAAGTTTGCCTCGAATCGAGGATAGTGGGTTATTTTAGGATTCATCAATTGATCGATCACTCAGGTCTTTGTGAGGATGGAGATCAATGGGAAATTATAAGAATCATCGATTTACCAATCGGTCATACTAGCTATCAGATATCTTCGAGATATTTCTTTATTTTCCTTTATTTAATACTTTTACTATATATATATATATGGTTTTTAGTTCATTAGTTAGTGTTTATCTAGTTTTTCAAGCCTTGGTATTTAGTTTTCTTACTTTGATAATTAGTTTTACTTGCTTATTTCTTGATGTTCTTTCAATACATGTCATTTGATATGCTTTTTAGCTAATTTAGTTTAGGTTGAGATGATTGAACTCACCTTGGATTGATTTGATTTAGTAATGAATTAGATTGGTTTTCATGGGTTAATTCAAATACAAAAATAAATTCATGGGTTAATTCAAATACAAAACTACAAATTCATGGGTTAATTCAAATACAAAAATACAAATTCATAGGTTAATTCACACACACACACACACACACACACACACACACACCTCCACACCCCCCACTCACCACATACACACACACCACCACCCTCACTCACCACATACAAACAGACACCCACACCCACCCACCACATACACACACACACACAATAGCCCCCCACCCTTCCCCACCTCCCTCCACACCCCCCACCCACCACACATATACACACACACACAATAGCCCCACCCCCTACCCCCACCCTTACCCCCACCCTTCCCGACCCCCCCACACATGCACACACACACATGCACATATACACACACACACACACATATATATACACACAAACATATATATAAATGGAAGAGAGAGAGAGAGAGAGAGAGATAATTAAACCTGAAAGTAGAGAGAGACAGAGCAACAACGTAGAGAGAGAGAGAGAGGGAGGGAACGGTGGGAGGGAAAAAGAAGGGAGAAACGGTTTTTGCTGGAAAAGTTATCACGGTCGTGTCAAGGTCATTGAACGTGACAATTCTTTGTCACGGTTGTGTCAAGGTCAATGACCGTGACACAAAACGCGTGTTTTTTGTCACGTTCAATGACCTTGAGAAGGGTGGCCGGCTGAAAGGTAACAATTTTGTCATTTTGGTGTAGTGCAAACGGCCCAGTGAGAGGTCCGGACACCTCGCATAGGACCAATATAACTTGCAGGAACTGGCCGCGTGGTCAGGGGACTCCCTATTTGAGACTACAATGATAATTTAAAAATGTCTACAATGAGGCTTAATAGCTGCCCGTTGGAGAGCAAAAATCCAAAACACCACCGAAATGGCCCAGTGAGAGGTGCGAGCACCTTGTATGGGACCAATGTAACTCGTAGGAGCTGAACGTGTGGTCAGGAGACCCCCCGTTTTAGGATACGATGATAATTTGTAAATTTATAGAGTTAGGCTTAATACATGTACTTAGAGGGCGAAAACCCAAAACACCCACCAAACGGCGTCATGAGAGGTGGGAACACCTCGTACGGGACCAATGTAAATCTCAAGAACAAAACGTGTGGTCATAGACTCCCCGGTTTGATAATAAGATGATAATTTGAAAATATCTAGACTGATGCTTGAAAACATGTCATCAGATGGTGAAAACCAAAACTCCCACAAATGCCCAGTGAGAAGCGCGACCACCTCGCACAGGACAAATGTAACTCGGTGGAAATGATCGCCTATCACGGATACCTTGGTTTAATAATAGGACGTGATTTGGATATATCTTGACTTATGTTTAGATACATGTTGTTAGAGTGTGAAAACCCGAAACATCCCCAAACGACCCTGTTAGAAGTGTGAACACCTCACACATGAAAATATCCACACTTAGGCTTACAAATGTCCCATTAGAGAACAAAAACCTAAACACCCCACAAGCAGCCCTGTGACAAGTTAGAACACCTCGCATGGAACCAATTCAACTCACAAGAACTGATCGTGTGTTCACGAGACTCCCGATTAGAAAATAGGATGATGATTTTACAATAGATAGACTTAGGCTTAATAGCATGTCATTAGATGGTGAAAACAAAAACCCCCCACCAATGCCCCCATGAGAGGTGCGACCACCTCGCACAGAACCAATGTGACTCGTAGGAACTTACAGCATGGTCACGGGTCCCCCGATTTAATAATAAGAGTAAAATTTGAAAATATCTAGAATTATGCTTAAAAACATGCCGTTAGAGTGAGAAAACCCAAAACGGCCCTTTGAGAGGTGTAGACATCTGGCACAGGACCAACGTAACTCGAAAGAACTGAATGCATGGTCACGGGTCCCCGATTTGTGAATACAATAATAATATGAAAATATCTACACTTCGGCTTAAAGATATGAATTTAGAAATAGAAAACCCAAAACACCATGCAAACTACCCCGTGAGACGCGCGAACAACCCGCATTTGACTAACGTAACTCGAAGGAACTTATCGCGTGTTCACGCGACACACGATTTTAGTATACAATGTTAATTTGGAAATTTCTATACTTAGGCTTAAATACATGCCGTTAGATGGTGAAAACCCAAAACACCCACCAAACGGCCGCGTGTGAGGTGGGAACACCTCGCATGGGACCAATGTAAATCGCAAGAACTGACCGTGTCATCACGGAGCCCATATTTGAGAATAAGATTATAATTTGAAAATATATATACTTAGTCTTAAAAACATGTAGTTAGATAAGGGAAACCCAAAACACAACCAAAATGGCCTCGTGAGAGGCGCAAATACCTCGCATGGGAGCAATGTGACTCGCAGGAACAGATCGCATTGGCACGGGACCCCTGGTTCAAGAATACGATGATAATTTGAAAATATCATCATTCTGGGTCACAAAAGTTTCGTTCTAGCACAAAACCCTAAACACCCACCAAGTAGCCCCATGAGAAGTGGGAACACCTCGCATGGGAAATGCCCCCGTGAGAGGCATGACCACCTCACACATGACTAATGTAACTCGCAGGAACTGATCGGGTGGTCACATGTCCCCCGGTTTGATAATATGATGATAATTAAAAAATATCAAGACTTAGGCTTAAAAACATGTCATTAGAGTGCGAAAATCGAAAGCACCCCCAAACGCCCCTGTAAGAGGCGCGAAGACCTAGCACGGGAGTAATGTAACTCGTAGGAACTGATCGTGTTGTCACGGGACCCCCGGTTTGAGAGTACATTAATAATTTGAAAATATATACACTTAGGCTTAAAAACATGTCGTTAAAAGGCAAAAACCCAAAACACAGTCACAACAACCCTGTGAGAGGCGCCAACAACTTGCATGGGACCAACGTAACTCATAGAAACTGACTGCGTTGTTACGGGACCCCTGGTTTAAGAATACGATGATGAATTGAAAGAAACTAGGATTAGGCTTGACAACATGTTGTTAGAGTGAGAAAACCCCAAACACACCTCAATAGGCCCCGTGAGAGGCGGAAACACTCGCAAGGGACCAATATAACTGGCAGGAACTGACAATATGGTCACGGGCCCCCAATTTGTGAATACGATGATAATTTGAAAGTAACTTCACTTACACTTACAAACATGTCATTAGAGTGCAAAAACCCAAAACACCCCCTAAACATCCCCGTGAGAGGCGCGAAAACCTTACATGCGACCAATGTATCTCGAAGGTGCAAATCGTGTGGTCACGGGACCCTCAGTTTGAGGATACGATGATAATTTAGAAATTTCTAGAGTTAGGGTTAAATACATGCCATTAGATATTGAAAACCGCAAACACTCACCAAATGACCTCGTGAGAGGTGGGAACACCTCGCACGAGACCAATGTAAATCGCAAGAACTGACCGTGTGGTCATGAAACCACTAGATTGAGAATAAGATGATAATTTAAAAATATCTAGACTTAGGCTTAAAACCATGTCGTTAGAGGGGAAAAACCCTAAATACACCCCAAATGGCCCCGTGAGAGGTACAAATACCTCGCATGGGAGCAATGTAACTCCCAGGAGATGATTGGGTCATCACGGGACCCCTGGTTTGGGAATACGAAGATAATTTGAAAATATCTTCACTTAGGTTTATAAACGTGCTGTTAGAGAACAAAAACCTAAACACCCCCAAACAGCCTCGTGAGAAGTGGGAACACCTCGCACGGTAAAAATGTAACTCGCAAGAACTGACCGTGTGTTCATAGGTCCCTCGATTAGAGAATAGGAAGATAATTTGAGTGTATCTAGACTTAAGCTTAAAAATATGTCATTGGATGGTGACCCCCCCCCCCCCCAATGCCCCTGTGAGAGGCCTGACCACCTCGCGCAGGACCAATGTAATTTGCAGGAACTGATCGCGTGGTGACGGGTACCCCAGTTTGATAATAGGAAGATAATTTGAAAATATCCAAACTTAGGCTTAAAAATATGTCATTAGAGTGCAAAAATCCAAAACACCCTCAAACGGCCCTGTGAGAGGTGCAAACACCTCGTACGAGACCAATATAACTCGTAGGAACTGACCTCTCCCAATTTGAGAAAATGATGATAATTTTAAAATGTCTACAATGAGTCTTGATAACATCCCTTAGAGTGCAAAAACACAAAATACCACTGGATCGGCCCCGTGATATGTGCGAACACCTCACAGGAGACCAATGTAACACATAGGAGCTTACCGTGCTTTCACGGGACCCCCGGTTTGAGGATATGATGATAATTTCTAAATTTCTCTAGTTAGGATTAAATACGTGCCGTTAGAGGGTGAAAAGTCAAAACACCCATAAAACGGCCACGTGAGAGGTGGGAACACCTCGTACGGGACCAATGTAAATCTGAAGAACTAAACGTGTGGTCACAGAACCCCCAGTTTGAGAATAAGATGATAAGTTTAAAATATCTAGACTTAGTATTCAAAACATGTAATTATATGGTGAAAACCAAACACCCCCTACAAATGCCCCGATGAGAAGCGCGACCACCTCGCACAGGACCAATTTAACTCGTAGGAACTGACCGCGTGGTCACGGGTCCCCCAGTTTGATAATAGGAAGTAATTTGAAAATATATAGTATTAGGTTTAAATACATGTCATTAGAGTGCGAAAACCCAAAACACCCCCAAACGACCCAGTGAGAGGCGCGAACACCTCGCACAGGACTAATGTAAATTGTAGGAACTGACCACATGGTCGCGGTTCCCCAGGTCTTAGAATACAATGATAATTTCAAAATATCTTCACTTCGGCTTAAAAAAATATCGTTAGATAGCGACAACCCAAAATATCGCCCAAACAGCACCATGAGAGGCATGAAGACCTCCCACATGTCCAATGTAACTCGCAGGATATGTCTGCGTGGTCATGGGACCCCCTGTTTGCTAATAGTACAATAATTCGAAAATATATACATCTAGGCTTAAAAACATGTCATTATATGGCCAGAAAACAAAACACTCCCAAAATGAGCTCGTGAGGGGCGCGAACACCTCGTACGGGAGCAATGTAAGTCGCAGGAACATATCACGTTGTCACGAGACCCCCGATTTGAGAATGCGTTAATAATTTGAAAATATCTACACTTAGGCTTAAAAACATGCCATTAGAAGGAGAACACCCAAAACACCATCCAAACGACCCCGTGAGAGGCGTGAACTACTCACATGGGACGAATGCAACTCTCAAAAACTGACTGCATGGTCACCGGACCCCCGATTTGTGAATACAATGATAATTTGAAAATATCTTCACTTAGGCTTACAAACATGCCCTTAGAGCGCAAAAAACCAAAACATCCCCAAATCATCCCCCTGAGAGGCCCGAATCCCTCGCAAGCGATAAAGGTAACTTGTAGGTGCTGACCGTGTGGCTACGGGACCCATGGTTTGAGGATACGATGATAATTTGGAAATTTCTAATCTTAGTCTTAAATACATGCCGTTAAAAGGTGAAAACACAAAACACCCACCAAACGGCCTCGTGAGAGGCGGGAACACCTCCCACGGGACCAATGTAAATCAAAGAACTGACAGTGTGGTCACGGAACCCCCGGTTTGAGAATAAGATGATAATTTGAAAATATCTAGAGTTAGGGTTAAAAACATGTCGTTAGAGGGGGAAACCCAAAACACACCCCAAATGACCCCCTAAGAGGCGCCAACACCTTGCATGGGACCATTGTAACTTTCACGAACTAATCACATTGTCATGGGACCCCCAGTTTGAGAATACAATGATAATTCAAAAATATCTTCACTTAGGCTTACAAACGTGCCGTTAGAGAACAAAGACCTAAACACCCCCTAACAGCCCAGCAAGAAGTGGGAACACCTCGCACGGGACCAATATTACTCACAAGAACTGACCGTGTGTTCACGAGTCCACCTATTTGAGATTAGGACTGTAATTTGAAAATACCTAGCCCCCCAAATGCCCCAGTGAGAGGTGCAACCATTTCACACAGGACCAATGTAACTCACGGGAACATACCGCGTGATCACGAGTCCCTCATTTTGGTAATAGGACGATAATTTGAAAATATCTAGACTTAGGTTTACATACATGTCATTAGAGTGCGAAAACCAAACACACCCCCAAACGACCCTCTGAGAGGCGCGAACACTTCGCATTGGACCAATGTAACTCGCAGGAACTGATCGCGTGGTCATGGGGCCCCAGATTTGAAAATACAATGATAATTTGAAAATATATAAACTTGGTCTTAAAAATGTTGTTAGAGAGTGAAAACCCAAAATATCTCCTAAACGCCCCCATGAGGGTCGCAAACACCTTGCAGGGGTCCAATGTAACTCGCAGGATAGGTCCGCATGGACATCGGACCCTCGGTTTTATAATAGTACATTAATTCGAAAATATCTAAATCTAGGCTTAAAAACATGTCGTTAGAGGGTGAGAAAATAAAACACTCCCCAAATGAGCTCGTGAGAGGCACGAACACCTCGCACGGGTGCAATGTAACTCGCAGGAACAGATTGTGTTGTCACGAGATCCCCGGTTTGAAAATGCTTTAATAATTTGAAAATATCTCTACTTAGGCTTAAAAAAATGCCGTTAGAAGGCGAACACCCAAACGACCCCCGTGAGAGGCGCGAACTACTCGCATGGGACCAATATAACTCGCAGGAACTCATCGTGTGGTCATAGGACCCCCGATCTAAGAATATGATTATGGCTTGAAAAAAACTACAATTAGGCTTAAAAAATGCCATTAGAGGGAGAAAACCCAAAACACACCTTAATAGGACCCGTGAGAGGTGTAAACACCTCACATGGGACCAACCTAACTCGTAGTAACTGACAATTTGGTCATAGAACCCCCAGTTTGGGAATACGATGATAATTTGAAAATATCTTTACCTAGGCTTACAAACAAAATGTTAGAGCGCAAAAACCCAAAACATCCCCGTGAGAGGCCCGAACACCTTGCATGTGACTAATGTAACTCATAGGTGTTGACTGTGTGGTCAAGGGACCCTCGGTTTGAGGATATGATGATAATTTAGAAATTTCTAGACTTAGGCTTAATTACTTACCGTTACATGGTGAGAACCCAAAACACCCACCAAACAACCTTGTGAGAGGTGGGAACACCTCACATGGGACCAATGTAAATCACAAGTACTTACCTTGTGGTCATGGAACCCCTAATTTGAGAATAAGATATTAATTTTAAAATATCTAGACTTAGGCTTAAAACATGTCAATAGATGGAGAAAACTAAAAACACACCCCAAATGGCCCCATGAGATGCGCAAACACCTCGCATGGGACCAATGTAACTCACAGGAACTGATCGCATTATCACGGGACCCTTGGTTTGAGAATACAATGATAATTTGAAAATATCTTCACTTAGGCTTACAAACGTGCCTTTAGAGCACAAAAACCTAAACACCTCCCAAACAGCCCCGTGAGAAGTGGGAACACCTCGCACGGGACCAATGTAACTCACAAGAACTGATAGTGTGTTCATAAGTCCCCTGATTAGAGAATAGGATGATAATTTTAAAATAGCTAAACTTGGGCTTAAATACATGTCAAGATATGGTGTAAACCAAAACGCCCCACAAATGCCCCCGTGAAAGGCACGACCACTTCGCATAGGACCAATGTAACTCGGAAGAACTGACCGTGTAGTCACAGGTCCCCAATTTGATAATAGGATGATAATTTGAAAATATGTAGATTTAGGCTTAAAAACATGTTGTTAGGGTGCGAAAATGAAAAAACACCCCCAACGGCCCTTTGAGAGGCAAGAACACCTCGCACAGGACCAATGTAACTCGAAGGAACTGACTGCGTGGTCACGGGCCCCCAGTTTTAGAATAGAATGATAATTTGAAAATATCTACACTTCGTCTTAATGACATGGCGTTAGAAGATGAAAACTCAAAACACCATCCAAGAGACCCCGTAGGAGGCATGAACAACTCGCATGGGAGCAATGTAACTCACAGGAATTGATCACGTTGTCAGGGGTCCACCGATTTGGGATTACGACTATCAATTGAAAATATCTAGCCCCCTACAAATTCCCCAATGTAACTCAAGGGAACTGACTGCGTGGTCACGAGTCCCTTGGTTTGGTAATAGGATGATAATTTGAAAATATCTAGACTTAGGTGTGGATACATGTCGTTCGAGTGAGAAAAACCAAAACACCCCCAAACGACCCTGTGAGAGGCACTAACACTTCACACAGGACCAATGTCACTCGCAAGAACTAAATGTGTGGTCGCATGGTCACGGGGCCCCCGATTTGAGAATACAATGATAATTTTAAAATATATACACTTGGGCTTAAAAAATGTTGTTAGAGAGTGAAAACCCACAATATTACCAAAATGCCCCCATGAGGGGCACGAACACCTCGCACGGGTCCAATGTAACTCGCAAGATATGTACGTGTGGACATGGGACCCACAGTTGGATAATAGTACATTAATTCGAAAATATCTTCATGTAGACTTAAAAACATGTCGTTAGAGGGCGAGAAAACAAAACGCTCCCCAAATGAGCTAGTGAGAGGCACGAACACCTCGCACATGAGCAATGTAACTCACAGGAATATATCTCGTTGTCACGAGACCCCCGGTTTGAGAATGCATTAATAATATGATAATATCTACACTTAGGCTTAAAAACATGCTGTTAGATGGCGAACATCCAAAATACCTTCCAAATGACCCTGTGAGAGGAGCGGACTAGTCACATAGGACCAATATAACTCACAGGAACTCATCGCGTGGTCATGGGACCCTTGGTTTAAGAATATGATGATGACTTTAAAAAAACTACAGTTAGGCTTAAAAAAATTCCATTAGAGGTAGCAAACCAAAACACACCTCAATAGGCCCCGTGAGAGGCGCAAACACCTCGCGTGGAACCAACCTAACTCGCAGGAACTGACAGTGTGGTCACAAAACCCCCGGTTTGGGAATATGATTATAATTTGAAAATATCTTAACTTCGGCTTACAAACACAATGTTAGAGCGTAACAACCCAAAACACCCCCAAAACATCCCCATGAGAGGCCAGAACACCTTGCATGCGACTAATGTAACTCGTAGGTGCTGACCGTGTGGTAACGGGATCCCCAGTTTGAGGATACGATGATAATTTAGAAATTTCTAGACTTAGACTTAATTACTTACTGTTAGATGGTGAGAATCCAAAACACCCACCAAATGGCCTTGTGAGAGGTGGGAACACCTCGCACAGGACCAATGTAAATCGCAAGTACTGACCCCGTGGTCACGGAACCCCCGATTTGAGATTAAGATGATAATTTGAAAATATCTAGACTTAGGCTTAAAACATGTCATTAGAGGGGAAAACTGAAAGCACACCCTAAAAGGCCCCGTGAGAGGTACAAATACCTCGAATGGGACCAAGGTAACTCGCAGGAGCTGATCGCATTATCATGGGACCCCCAATTTGATAATAGGATGATAATTTGAAAATATCTTCACTTAGGCTTACAAACGTGTCGTTCGAGCACAAAAACCTAAACACCTACCAAATAGCCCCGTGAGAAGTGGGAACACCTCGCACGGGATGAATTTAACTCACAAGAATTGATCATTGTTCATAAGTCCCCCGATTAGATAATAAGATGATAATTTGAAAAAAAATAAACTTAGGCTTAAAAAAATGTCAATAGATGGTGAAAACCAAAACGCCCCACAAATGCCCCAGTGAGAGGCGCGACCACTTCGCACAGGACCAATGTAACTCGCAAGAACTGACCATGTGGTCACGGGTCCCCCGGTTTGATAATAGGATGATAATTTGAAAACATGTAGATTTAGGCTGAAAAATATGTCGTTAGGGAAGAAAACCCAAAACACACCCAAACGGCCCCGTGAGAGGCAAGAACACCTCGCACAGGACCAATATAACTCGAAGGAACTCACTGCGTGGTCACGGGCCCCCCCGGATTAAAAGAAGAATAATAATTTGAAAATATCTACACTTCGGCTTAAAGACATGGCATTAGAAGGTGAAAACCCAAAACACCATCTAAGCGACCCCGTAAGATGCACGAACAACTCGCATGGGAGCAATGTAAGTCACAGGAATTAATCGCGTTGTCACGGGTCCACCAATTTGAGATTATGACTATCATTTGAAAATATCTAGCCCACCATAAATTCCGCAATGTAACTCATGGTAACTGACCATGTGGTCACGAGTCCCTCGGTTTGGTAATAGGATGAGAATTTGAAAATACCTAGACTTAGGTTTAGGTACATGTCGTTAGAGTGCGAAAAACCAAAACACACCCAAATGACCCTGTGAGAGGCACCAACACTTCACATAGGACCAATGTAACTTGTAGGAACTAATCGCGCGGTCACGGGGCCCTTGATTTGAGAATACAATGATAATTTGAAAATATATACCCTTGGGCTTAAAAAATGTTGTTAGAGAGTGAAAACCCAAAATATCTCCTAAACGCCCCTATGAGGGGCGTGAACACCTCGCATGGGTGCAATGTAACTCGCGGGATATGTTCGCGTGGACATGGGACCCACGGTTTGATAATGGTACATTAATTCAAAAATATCTACATGTAGTCTTAAAAACACGTTGTTACAGGGCGAGAAAACAAAACGCTCCCCAAATGAGCTCGTGAGAGGCATGAACACCTCACATGGGAGTAGTGTAACTCGCAGGAACATATCGCGTTTGTCACGAGACCCTTGGTTTGAGAATGCAATAATAATTTTAAAATATCAACATTTAGGCTTAAAAACATGTCGTTAGAAGGCGAACACCAAAAATACCGTCCAAACGACCCCGTGAGAGGCACGGACTAGTCACATGGGACCAATATAACTTGCAGGAACTCACCGCGTGGTCATGGGACCCCCAATTTAAAAATATGATGATGACTTGAAAAAAATAGAGTTAGGCTTAAAAAATTCCATTGGAAGTAGAAAACCCAAAACAACCTCAAAAAGCCCCGTGAGAGGCGCAAACACCTCGCATGGGACCAACCTAACTCGCAGGAACTGACAGTGTGGTCACCGAACCCCCGATTTGGGAATATGATGATAATTTGAAAATATATTCACTTAGGCTTAGAAACATAATGTTAGAGCGAAAAAACCCAAAACACCATCGTGAGAGGCCCGAACACCTTGCATGCGACTAATGTAACTCGTAGGTGCTTACCATGGGGTCAGGGGACCCCCGGTTTGAGGATACGATGATAATTTGGAAATTTATAGACTTAAGCTCAATTAATTACCGTTAGATGGTGAGAATCCAAAACACCCCCCAAACGGCCTTGTGAGAGGTGCAAACACCTCGGACGGGACTAATGTAAATCGCAAGTACTGACCCTGTGGTCACGGAATTCCAGTTTTAGAATAAGATGATAATTTTAAAATATCTAGACTTAGTCTTAAAACATGTCATTAGAGGGGGGAAACTGAAAGCACACCACAAATGGCCCTGTGTGTGGCACAAACACCTCGAACGGGACCAATGTAACTTGCAGCAACTGATTGCATTGTCACGGGACCCCCAGTTTGATAATATGATGATAATTTGAAAATATCTTCACTTAGGCTTACAAACGTGTCGTTAGAGCACAAAAACCTAAACACCTCCCAAACAGCCCCGTGAGAGATGGAAAGACCTCACACAGGAACAATGTAACTCACAAGAACTGATCACTATTCACAAGTCCTCGATTAGAGAATAGGACGATAATTTGAAAATAGCTAAACTTAGGCTTAAGAACATGTCAATTAATGGTGAAAACCAAAAAGCCCCACAAATGCCCCCGTGAGAGAAGCGACCACTTCGCCCAGGACCAAATTTACTCGCAAGAACTTTACCGTTTGGTCACAGGTCCCACGAATTGATAATAGGATGAGAATTTGAAAATATGTAGATTTAGGCTTAAAAACATATCGTTAGGGGGGAAACCCCAAAACACCCCCAAACGGCCCTGTGAGAGGCAAGAACACCTCGCACATGACCAATGTAACTTGAAGGAACTGACTGTGTGGTCACGCCCCCCCGGATTGATAATGGAATGATAATTTTAAAATATCTACACTTCACCTTAAAGACATGCCGTTAGAAGGTGAAAACCTAAAACATCATTAAAGCGATCCCGTAAGAGGCGCGAACAAATCGCATGGGAGCAATTTAACTTGTAGGAATTAATCATGTTGTCACGAGACCCCCGATTCGAGAATACGATTATAATTTGAAAATATCTTCACTTAGGCTTACAAACATGCCTTTAGAGCATAAAATCCTAAACATCCCCCAAACAACCCTCGTTAGAAGTGCGAACACCTCTCACGGGACCATTGTTACTCACACGAACTGACCGCGTGTCCACGAGTGCCCTAATTTGAGAATAGGACAATAATTTGAAAATATCTAGACTTAGGCTTAAAAACATGTCATTAGATGGTTTAAACTAAAACCATCCACAAATGCCCCAATGAGAGGCACAACCACCTCTCACAGGACCAATGTAACTCGCACGAACTGATCGCATAGTCCTGGGTCCATTGGTTTGATAATAGGACGATAATTTCAAAATATATAGACTTGGGATTAAAAAGATATCATTAGAGTACAAAAACCCAAAACACCTCCAAATGACCCAGTGAGAGGCGCAAACACCTAGCACAAAACTCATGTAAGTCACAGGAACTTACCGCATTGTGACGGGGCCCCTGGTTTGAAAATACAATTATAATTTGAAAA
Organism: Sambucus nigra; assembly: GCA_949130495.1. Classification (NCBI taxonomy): domain Eukaryota; kingdom Viridiplantae; phylum Streptophyta; class Magnoliopsida; order Dipsacales; family Adoxaceae; genus Sambucus; species Sambucus nigra. Next base: position 95,944,648 of record OX422211.1, read on the forward strand.
TAGCTTCACTTAGGCTTAAAAAAATATCGTTAGAGATCAAAAACCCAGAATACCTCCCCAACGGCCCCATGAGAGGTGCGATCACCTTGCACATGTCCAATGTAACTCGCAGGATATGTTTGCGTGGTCCTCGAACCCCCGTTTTGATAATAGTATAATATTTCAAAAATATCTACATTTAGGCTTTAAAACATGTCATTAGAGGGAAAGAACACAAAACACTCCCCAAATGAGCTCGTGAGAGGTGCGAACAACTCGCACGGGAGCATTATATCTCGCACGAATTGATAGCGTTATCACGGGCTCCCCCCTTGGAGAATAGGATGATGACTTGAAAACATATAGAGTTAGGCTTAAAAACATGCCATTAGAGGGAGAAACCCCAAAACACACCTCAATAAGCCTCGTGAGAGGCGCAAACACCTCGTATGGAACCAATACAACTCGCAGGAACTGACAACATGGTCACCGAACCCCCAGTTTGTGAATACGATGATAATTTGAAAATATCTTCAGTTAGGCTTACACATCTGTCGTTTGAGAGAAAAAGCCTGAAACACCCCCTAAACGTCCCCGTGAGACGCCTGAACACCTTGCATGCAACCATTGTAGTGACCGTGTGGTCATGAGACTCCCAATTTGAGGATACGATGATAATTTAGGAATTTCTAGACTTAGTCTTAAATACATGTCGTTAGATGGTGAAAATCCAAAACACCCACCAAACGGCCTCCTAAGAGGTGGTAACACATCGTACGGCTCCAATGTAAATCTTAAGAACTGACAGTGTGGTCACGGAACCCCAATTTTTTTTAGAATAAGATGATAATTTTGGCAATATCTAGACTTAGGCTTAAAACATGACGTTAGAGTGGGAAAAGCCAAAACACACCCCAAATGGACCCATGAGAGGCGCAAACACCTCACACAAGACCAAAGTAACTCCCAAGAACTGAACATGTGGTCATGGGACCCTTGGGTTTAAAAATACGATTATAATTTGAAAATATCTTCACTTAGGGTTACAAATGTGCTGTTAGATAAAAAAACCCGAAACACGACCCAAACAACCCCGTGAGAGGTGGGAACACCTCGCACGGTACCACTGGTCGCAAGAACTGACTGCATGTTCATGGGTTCTCGATTTTGATAAATGAACGATAGTTTGAAAATATATACACTTAGGCTTAAAAACATGTCGTTAGAGTGAAAAAAACCAAAACACCCCCAAACGTCTCTGAGAGAGTCGCGAACACCTCACAAAGGACCAATGTAAGTCACAGGAACTGACCGCTTGGTCACGGGACCCCCAATTTGAGAATACGAAGATAATGTTAAAATGTTAACAATGAGTCTTAATAACATCCCGTTAGAGTGCAAAAACCTAAAACACCATCGAAACGGCCCCGTGAGAGGTATAAAAACCTCACATGGGACCAATGTAAATTGCAAGAGCTAACTGTGTGGTCACGGGACCCCCTATTTGAGGATACAATGATAATTTGGAAATTGCTATAAATGGGCTTAAATACATGCCGTTAGAGGGAGAAAAAAACCCACAAAACGGCCTCGTGAGAGGTGGAACCACCTCGCACAGGACCAATGTAAATGGCAAGAACTAATCATGTGGAAACAGAACCTTTGATGTGAAAATAATATAATAATTTGATAATATATATATTTAGGCTTAAAAACATGTCATTAGATGGTGAAAACCAAAACCCCCAAAAATGCCCCTGTGAGAGGCGCGCCCACCTCGCACAGGACCAATGTAACTCGCAAGAACTGACCGTGTGGTCAAACGTCCCCCGGTGTGATAATAGGATGATAATTAGAGAAAATCTAGACTGACGCTTAAAAATATGTTGTTAGAGTGTGAAAACCCAAAACACCCCCAAACGGCCATGTGAGAGGCTCGAACACCTCGCACAGGACCAATGTAACTCAGAAGAACTAACCACGTGGTCGCGGGGCCCCTGTTTTGAGAATACAATGATAATTTGAAAATATCGACACTTGATTTTAAAAACAAGTTGTTAGAAGGCGAAAAACAAAAACACCATCCAAACGACCTCGTGAGAGGTGCGAATAACTCGCATGGGACCAACGTAACTCGTTGGAACTGATCGCGTGCTCATGGGACACCCAATTGAAGAATATGTTGATGACTTGACAAAAACTAGAGTTAGGCTTAAAACATGTTATTAGAGGGAGAAAACCAGCAACACACCTCAATAGGCCACATGAGAGGCGCAAACACCTCATACATGACCAATGTAACTCGTAGAAACTAACGGTTTGCTCATGGGACCCGCAGTTTGTGAATACGATGATAATTTGAAAATATATTCACTTAGGCTTACAAACATTCTGTTAGAGTGTAAAAACCCAAAACACCCCCAAAACATCCCCATGAGAGGCCCGAACACCTTGCATGTGACCAATATAACTCGTAAGTGCTGAACGAGTGGTCATGGGACCCCTGATTTGAGGACGCGATGATAATTTCTTAATTTTTAGACTTAGGCATAAATACATGTCATTAGATGGCGAAAATCCAAAACACCCACCAAACGGCCTCTTGAGAGGTTGGAACACATCGCAAGGGACCAATGTAAATCGTAAGAACGGGATGTCTAGTCATGGAACCCCGCGTTTGAGAATAAGATAATAATTTGAAAATATCTATACTTAGGCTTAAAAACATGTCGTTAGAGGAGGAAAACCCAAAAACCACACCTCGCATGGGACCAATTGAACTGACAGGAACTGACCACGTAGTTACGGGACCCCCTGTTTGAGAATACGATGAAAATTTGAAAATATCTTCACTTAGTCTTACAAACGTGCCGTTATAGGACAAAAACATAAAAAAACCCCAAACACACCTGTAAGACGTGGGAACATGTCGCAGGGGATAATTTTAACTCACAAGAACTGACCACGTCTCCACCGGTCTCCCGATTTGAGAATAGGATGATAATTTGAAAACATCTAGACATAGGCTTAAAACATGTCATTAGATGGTGAAAACAAAAAACCCCCACTAATACCCCCGTGGTTGGCATGGCCACCTCGCATAGGACCAATGTAACTCGCAAGAACTGAGCGCGTGGTCACGGTTCTCCGGATTTGATAATAGGACGATAATTTGAAAGTATCTAGACTTAGGCTTAAAAATATTTCGTTAAAGTGCGAAAACCCAAAACACCATCAAACGGCCATGCGAGAGGCGTGGACACCTCGCCCAGGACCAATGAAACTCACAGGAACTGACCGTGTGGTCACAGTACCCCCAATTTGAGAATACAACGACAATTTTGAAATGTCTACAATGAGGCTTAATAACATCCTGTTAGAGCGCGAAAACCCAAAACACCACCGAAATGGCCTTGTGAGAGGTGCGAACACGTCGTACGGGATCAATGTAAATCACAAGATCTAACCGTGTGGTCACGGGACCTCTAATTTGAGGATACAAAGATAATTTGGAAATTCCTATACTTTGGCATAAATACATGTCGTTAGAGAGCAAAAACCCAAAACACCCACCAAACGGCCTCGTGAGAGGTGGGAACACCTCGCACAGGACCAATGTAAATCACAAGAATAGACAATATGGTAACAGAACCGCCGATTTGAGTATAAGATGATAATTTGATAATATCTAGACTGAGGCTTAAAAACATGTTATTAGATGGTGAAAACTAAAACCACCCACAAATACCCCCATGAGAGGCGGGATCACCTCGTACAAGACCAATGTAACTTGAAGGAACTGACCGCTTGGTCACAGGTCCCCCGATTTGATAATAGGATGATAATTAGAAAATATCTTGACTTAGGCTTAATAACATGTCGTTAGAGTACGAAAACCCAAAACACCCCCAAACGACCCTATTAGAGGATCGAACACCTCGCAGAGGACTAATCTAACTCACAGGATCTAACCGCATGGGCACGGGGCCCCTGGTTTGAGAATATAACGATAATTTGAAAATATATACACTCCGACTTTAAAAAATGTCATTAGAGACCAAAAAACCCAAAATACCTACCAACGGGTCCAATGTAATTCACAAGAGTTCTCGGCGTGGTCATGGGACCCCTAGTTTGATAATAGTAGAATAATTCAAATATATATATATATATATACACCTCGCAGAGGACTAATCTAACTCACAGGATCTGACCGCATGGGCACGGGGCCCCCGGTTTGAGAATATAACGATAATTTGAAAATATATACACTCCGACTTAAAAAAATGTCATTAGAGACCAAAAAACCCAAAATACCTATCAACGGGTCCAATGTAATTCGCAAGAGTTCTCGGCGTGGTCATGGGACCCCTAGTTTGATAATAGTAGAACAATTCAAATATATATATATGTTTAAAAACATGTCGTTAGGGGGAGAGAACACAAAACACTCCCTATATGAGCTCGTGAGAGGCGTGAACACCTCGTACGGGAGCAATGTAACTCGTACGAACTGATAGCGGTGTCACGGGACCCTCAATTTGAGAATACATTAATACATTTAAAATATCTACACTTAGGCCTAAAAACAACATGTTAGAGGTCGAGAACCCAAAACACACCCCAAATGGCCCCGTGAGAGGCGTAAACACCTCGCACGGGAAAATGTAACTCGCAGGAACTGATCGTGTGGTCACGGGACCCCCAATATGAGAATACGATGGTAATTTGAAAATATCTTCATTTAGGCTTAAAAAATGCCATTAGAGTGTGAAAACCCAAACCACCATCCAAAAAACCATGTGAGAGGCGCGAACAACTCGCATAGGAACAACTTAACACGAAGGAACTAATCGGATGATCATTGGACCTGAGATTTTAGAATATGATCATAACTTTAAAATAGGTAGACTTACGCTTAAAAACATACCTCCATAGGGAGAAAACACAAAACACACGCCATACGGCTCCTGTGAGAGGCACAAACACATCGTACGGGGCCAATGTAACTCGCAAGAACAAACTGTGTGGTCACGGGCCCCCCCGATTTCAGGATACAATTGTAATTTGAAAATTTCTTGACTTAGGCTTAAATACATGCTATTAGATAGCTAAAACCCTAAACCCCCACCAAATGGCCTCGTGAGACGTGGGAACACCTCGCACGGGATAAATGTAAATTGCAAGAACTGACCTTGTGGGCACGGAACCCCTGGTTTGAGAATAAGATGATAATTTGAAAATATCTAGACCAAGGCTTAAAAACATGTTGTTAAAGGAGGAAAACCCAAAACACGCCCCAAATGGACCCGTGAGAGGCGCAAACACCTCACACGAGACCAACATAACTCACAGGAACTGACCGTGTTATCACAGAAACCCCGGTTTGAGAATACGAAGATAATTTGAAAATATCTTCACTTAGGCTTAGAAACGTGCCATTAGAGCCCAAAATCCTAAACACCCCCCAAACAGCCCTGTGAAAGGTGGGAACACCTCACACGGGACCAATGTAACTCGCAAGAACTGATCGCATGTTCACGGGTCTCCCGATTTGATAATAGGAAGATAATTTTCTAATATCAAGACTTAGGCTTAAAAACATGACATTAGATGTTGAAAACAAAATCCCCCACAAATGTCCCCGTGAGAGGTGCGACCACCTTGCACAGGACCAATGTAACTCGCATGAATTGACCGCATGGTCACGGGTCCCCCGATTTGATAATAGGATGACAATTTGAAAATAAATAGAATTAGGCTTAAAAACATGGCATTAGAGTGCGAAAACCCAAAACACCCCCAAACGTCCCAGTGAGAGGCGCGAAAACCTCGCACATGACCAATGTAATTTGCAGGAACTGACACCCCTGATTTGAGAATACGACAATAATTTTAAAATGTCTACAACGAGGCTAAATAACGTCATGTTAGAGTGTAAACACACAAAACACCACTGAAACGACCTTGAGTGAGGTGAGAACACCTCACATGGGACCAATATAACTCCAAGGCATTGACTGTGTGGTCACGCGATACCCAATTTGAGGATACGACGATAATTTGGAAATAACTAGATTTAGGCTTAAATACAGGCTGTTAGAGGGTGAAATCCTAAAACAACCATCAAACGGCCTCGTGAGAGGTGGGTACACCTCTTCCGGACCAGCGTAAATCTCAAGAATTGACCGTGTGTTCACAGAACCCCCAGTTTGAGAATAAGATGATAATTTGAAAATATCTAGACTTAGGTTCAAAAGCATGTCATTCGATGATGAAAAAGAAAACCCCCCACAAATGCCCCCGTGAGAGGCGCAACCACCTCACATAGGACCAATGTAACTCGTAGGAATTGACCGTGTGGTCCCGGGTGCCCCAGTTTGATAATAGGATGATAATTTGAACATATCTAGACTTAGGGTTAAAAACATGTCGTTAGAGTGCAAAAACCCAAAACACCCCCAAACGGCCCTGTGAGAAGCGCAAACACCTCGTAGAGGACCAATGTAACTCGCAAGAACTGACCGCGTGGTCATGGGGCCCACGGTTTGGGAATAGGATGAAAATTTAAAAATTTCTAGACTTAGGCTTAAAAATGTGTCGTTAGAGTGCAAAAACCCAAAACACCCCCAAACTGCCCGGTGAGAGGCGCGGACACCTCGACCAGGACCAATGTAACTCGTAGGAACTGACACCTCCGATTTGAGAATACTACGACAATTTTAAAATGTCTACAAAATAAGCTTAATAACATCCCGTTAGAGCGCAAAAACCTAAAACACCCCCGAAACGGCCCCGTGAGAGGTGCAAACACCTCGCACGTGACCAATGTAACTCACTGGAACGGCCTGCGTGGTCATGGGACCCTCGATTTTCGATTTAGTCGATAATTTTAAAATCTCGACACTTAGGTATAACAATATGTTGTTGGAAGGCAAAAAACACCCGGAAACAGCCACTTTGGAGGCATCAACAACTCGCACATGACAAATATAACTCACATGAATTGTTGTGTGGTCACGGGTCCCATGGATTTTGAGAATAGGATGATAATTTTAAAATATCACTTAGACTTAAAAATATGTTATTACAGGGAAAAAATCTAAAAAAAACCCTCAAATAACCCCGCGAGAGGTCCGAACACCTCGCACATGACCAATATAACACACAAGAACATACCACGTTGTCACGAGACTCACGACTTGATAATATAGTGATAATTTGAAAATATCTACACTTAGCCATAAAAACACGTCGTTAGAGGGAGAAAACCCAAAACACGTCCCAAACAGTCCCATGGGAGGCGTGAATACCTCGCACGGGTCCAATGTAACTCGCTAGATATGTTTGCGTGGTCATGGGACTCCCGATTTTATAATAGGACAATACTTAAAAAAATATCTACACTTAGTCTTACAAACATCATGTTAGAGGTCGAGAACCCAAACCACACCCCAAATGGACTGATGAGAGGCGCATAAACCTCGCACGGGAACAACTTAACTCGCAGGAACTGATCGCGTGGTAACGGGACCTCGAGTTTGAGAATGCAATGGTAATTTGAAAATATCTTCATTTAGGCTTAAACACATGCCGTTAGAATGTGAAAAACCAAAACACCATCCAAACAACCCCGTGAGAGGTGCGAACAACTCACATGGAACCAACTTAACTCGCATGAACTAACCGTGTGATCATGGGACCCTAGATTTGAGAATACGATCATAACTTGAAATTATCTAGACTTACACTTAAAAACATTATGTCAGAGGGAGAAAACACAGAACACACCCAAAACGGCCCCGTGAAAGGCGCAAACACATCGCACAGGGCCAATGTAACTCGCAGTAACTAACCGTGTGGTCACGGGGCCCTGGGTTTAAGAATACGATGATAATTTGAAAATATCTTCACTTAGGATTACAAATATACTGTTAGAGTGAAAAAAACCAATACACGCCCTAAATGTCCCCGTGTGAGGCCCGAACATCTCGAATGGGACCAATGTAACTAGCAGGAGCTAACCGCTAGGTCAGGGAACCCCTTGTTTGAGAACACAATGATAATTTGGAAATTTCTAGACTAAGGCTTAAAAACATGCCGTTAAAGGGAGAAAACCCATAACACCTCTCAAACGGTTCTGTGAGAGGCATTAACAACTCACACGGGATAAATATAAATCGCAAAAACTGACCGCGTGGTCCTGGGTCCCTCGATTTTTGAGAGCAGGACGATAGTTTGAAAATATCTGCACTTAGGCTTGAAAATATACTGTTAGAGGTCAAAACCAAAAACAAACCTTAAACGGCCCCGTGAGAGGTCCGAACACCACGAACAAGACCAATGTAGCAGGCAAAAACTACCCACATGTCACGGGACCCAGATTTAATTATATAATGATAATTTAAAACTATTTACATTTAGACTTAAAAATATGTCGTTAGAGGGAGAAAACAAAAAGCACCTCCAAAATGGCCACGTGAAAGGCACAAACAGCTCGCACGGGTCCAATGTAACTCCCAGGATATGTCTGCGTGGTCTTGGGATATCCGGTTTGAGAATAGGATAATAATTTAAAAATATCTACACTTAGATTTAAAAACATGTCATTAGAGGGTCGAAAATAATAAAAACTCCCCAAATTAGCTCGTGAGAGGTACAAACACCTTACACAGGTGAAATGTAACTATTAGGAACTGATCGCATAGGCATGGGCCCCAAGTTTGAGAAGAGGATGGTAATTTGAATTTATCTAGACTTAGACTTACAAACATGTTGTTAGAATGCGAAAATCCAAAACAACCCTCAAATGGCCCCATACGTGGTGCAAACACCTCACACGGGACGAATGTAACTCATGGGAACTTATCGCGTGGTCACGACACCCCCAGTTTATGAATACGACGGCAATTTGAAAATATCTATACTTAGGCTTAAAAACATGACCTAAGACGGAAAAAACCAAAAACATTCCTCAAACGGCACCGTGAGAGACGCGAACACCTCCACGGGACCAATTAACTCGCATAAACTAATCACGTTGTCACGGGTATGCCGATTTGAGAATACAATGATAATTTTTAAATGTCAACAATTAGGCTTAAAGTCATGTCGTTAGAGGGCGAAAACCCAAAACACCCCATTAATGGCCTCGTGATATGTGCGAACAACTCGCACGGGACCAATGTAACTCACAAGAACTAACGGCGTGGTCATGGGACCGTCAGTTTTAAAATATGGTGATAATTTGAAATTCCCTAAACTTAGTCTTAAAACATGTCATGGGAGGGGAAAAACCCAAAACATCCCCCAAATGGCCTCGTGAGAGGTGTGAACACATCGTACGGGACCAATGTAACTTACACGAACTGACCGCGTGGTCACGGGACCCCCGAATTTAAAATACGATGATAATCTGAAAATCCCTACACTGAATCTTAAAAATATGTTGTTAGAGGGAGAAAACCCAAAAAACACCTCAAACGGCCCCGAGAGAGGTACCAAAAACTCGCACAGACCAATGTAATGCGCATGAACTGACCACGTGGTCAGGGTCCCCTGGTTTTTTAGAATAGGATGATAATTTCAAAATACCTACACTTAGGCTTTAAAGCATTCTTTTAAATCACGAAAACAAAAAATACCCCTCAAAAAGCCCCCCTGAGAGGCGTAAACACCTCTTAGGGAGCAATGTAACTCGTGGGAACTGACAACATGGTCACGGGACCCCTGATTTGATATTACGATGATAATTTGAAATTACCAACACTTAGGCTTATAAACATGCCGTTAGAGGGTGAAAACTCAAAACACCTCCCAAACGGCCTCGTGATAGATGCGAACACCTTCCACGGGTCCAATGTTACTTTTAGGATATGTTCGCGTGGTCATGGTACCTCCGATTTTAGAATAGGATAATATTTCAAAACATATCCACTTAGGCTTGAAAATATGTTGTTAGAAGCACGAGAACACAAAACACTCCCCAAATGATCTCGTGAGAGACGTGAATACCTTACACGAGAGCAATGTAACTCGCAAGAACTGGCCACGTGGTCACGGGACCCCCAATTTGAGAATACGACAATAAGTTGAAAATATATGCACTTAGGCTTAAAAAAATTCCAATAGAGGGTGAAAACCCAAAACATCATCCACATGACCCCGCGAGAGGACCAACCAACTCATACGAGAGCAACGTAACTCAGAGGAACTCACCGGTGTGGTCAAGGGATGCTCGATTTGAGAATATGATTATAGTTTGAAAATATATAGACTTAGGCTTAAAAATATCTCGTTAGTGGGTGATAACAAATAAAACACCACCCTAAACGGCCCCGTGAGAGACGCGAACACCTCGCACGGGACCAATGTAACTAGCGAGAACTGACCATGTTGTCACGTGACCCCTAGTTTAAGAATACGAGATATTTTTAAAACATTTACAATTAGGCAAACACATAACGTTAGATCGCAAAAAACAAAACACCACCAAAATATCTCCGTGAAAGGTGCGAACACCACGCGAGGGACCAATGTAACTCATAGGAACTGATTATGTGGTCACAGGACACTCAATTTGAGAATATGACGATAATTTGAAAATATATAGACTTAGGCCTAAAAACGTGATGTGAGAGGGCAAAAACCCAAAACATCCCCCAAACGGCCCCGTGATAGGTGCAAATATCTAGCACGGGACCAATGTAACTCGCAGGAACTAACCGCATGGTTAAGGGACCCTCGATTTTAAAATACGATGATAATTTGAAAATCTCTACACATTGGCTTAAAAACATGTCGTTAGATGGTGAAAACCCAAAACATCCCTCAAATGTCCCCATGAGAGGCATCAAAAACTCGCACATACCAATGTATGCGCAAGAACTGAGCATGAGGTCAGGGTAATCTAGTTTTTTTAGAATTGGACGATAATTTGAAAATATCTACACTTAGGTTTAAAACATTCTATTGAAGCGCGAAAACAAAAAACACCCCTCAAATAGCCTCGTGAGATGCTCGGACACCTTGCATGGGACCAATTTCACTAGCAGGAACTGACCGCGTGGTCACGTGACCCCCGATTTTATTATACGATGATAATTTGAAAATATCTATACATAGGCTTAAAACATGCCGTTAAAGGGGAAAACCCAAGTACACGTCTCAAATGGCGTCATGAGAGGCGCAAATAACTCCCACTGGTCCAACGTAACTCATAGGATATGTCCACATGGTCATGGGACCCCCGTTTAAGAATAGGAATATAATTCAAAAATATATACACTGTGGATTAAAAACATGTCATTGGAGGAACGAGAACATAAAGTACTCCCCCAAATGAGCTCGTGAGAGGCGTGAACACCTCACAAGGAAGCAATCTAACTCGCAGGAACTGGTCACGTGGTCGCGAGACCTCCGATTTGAAAATACGATGATAATTTCAAAATATCTACACATAGGCATAAACACATGCCGTTCGAACTCAAAAACTCAAAACACCCCCAAAACGGCCTTGTGAGAGGTGTGAACACCTAGCGGGGACCAATGTAACTCGTTGAAACTGACGTCGTCATCATGAGATCCCCATTTTGAGAATACAGTGATAATTTGGAAATATTTAGGGTTAGGCTTAAAAAAATGCTTTGAGAGGGAAAAAACCTAAAACATCCCCCAAACGGCCCCGTGAGAGGTGCGAACACCTCGCACGGGACCAATGTAACTCAGAGGAACTAACCTTATGGTCACGGGTCCCCCGATGAGAATAGGACTATAATTTGAAAATATCTTGACTTAGGCATAAAAACATGTCAATAGTGGGTGAAAAAATAGCCCCGTGTGAAACGCGAACACCTCGCACGGGACCAATGTAACTCGCAGGAATTGCCACGTGGTCACAAGACCACCGGCTTGAGAATACGATGATATTTTTAAAATATATATAATTAGGCCTAAACAGATGTTGTTAGATCACAAAAAACCTAAAACACCCCCCGAAACGGCCTTGTGAGATGTGAAAACACCTCGCGGGGGACCAATGTAACTCGCAGAACCTGACCGTATGGTCACGTGTCCCCCAATACGATGATAATTTGGAATTTTCAATATTTAGGATAAAAACATGCCGTATGAGGACAAAAACCAAAAACATCCCCCAAACGGCCCCGTGAGAGGTGCGAACACGGGAACTAACGGCATGGTCACTAGTCACCCGATTTAAGAATATAACGATAATTTTAAAATGTTTACAATTAGGCTTAAAATCATTTCGTTAGGTGGCAAAAACCCAAAACACCTCCTTAATGGCCCCGTGATATGTGTGAACACATTGCACGAGACAAATGTAACTCGCAGGAACTGGTTGCGTGGTCATGGGACACCCGGTTTTATATTTGGATGATAATTTGAAAATATATACACTTATGTTTAAAAATATGTTGTTAGAGGGCTAAAACCAAAAACACCTCCGAAATGGCCTCGTTAGAGGTGCGAACAACTCGCATGGGTCCAATGTAACTCGCAGGATATGTCCGCGTGGGGATGGGACCCTTGGTTTGAGAATATGACAATAATTAAAAAATATATACACTTAGGCATAAAAGCATGTTGTTAGAGGCGCAAGAAGACAAAACACTCCCCAAATGAGCTCATGAGAGGCACAAACTCCTCGCACAGGAGAAATGTAACTCGAATGAAATGGTCACGTGGTCACGGGACCCCCAATTAGAGAATATGATGATAATTTGAAAATATCTACACTTATGATGTAAAACATTCTGATAGAGGGCGAAAACTCAAAACACCATCCACAAGAGACCGTGAAAGGCACGAGAAACTCGCACGGGATCAACGTAACCCACACGAACTAACTGATGTGATAAAGAGAATCCCAGTTTAAGAATACAATGATAATTTTAAGATATCTAGACTTAGGCTAAAAAAATTCCATGAGAGGGAAAAAAACCAAAACATCCTACAAACGATCCCCTAAGGGGTGCGAACACCTCGCACGGGACTAATGTAACTCGTGGGAACTGACCCCATGGTCATGGGTCCCCCGATAATAATAGAAAAATAATTTCAAAATAACAATACTTAGGCTTAAAAACATTCCGTGAGAGGGAAAAAATCCAAAACACCCCCCAAACGGCCCCGTGAGAGGTGCGAACACCTCGCACGGGACTAATGTAACTCGCATGAACTAATCGTGTGGTCACGGGTCCCACGATTTGAGAATACAATGATAATTTTAAAATAAAAAACAATTAGGCTTAAAGTCATGTCTTTAGAGGGAGAAAACCCAAAACACCCCTTAAATGGCCTCATTATATGTGCAAACCCCTCGTACGGGACCAATGTAACTCACAGGAATTGACTATGTGGTCACGGGACCCCCAGTTGTAAAATACGATGATAATTAAAAATTCTCTAGACTTAGGCTTAAAAACATGACGTGAGAGGGTAAAAACCAAAGAAATCCCCTAAACAGCCCTGTGAGAGGTGTGAACACCTCGCACGGGACCAATGTAATTAGTAGGAACTAACTGAATGGTCACGGGAACCCCCATTTTAGAATACGATGATAATTTGAAAGTATCTTGACTTAGTATTAAAAACATGCCATTAGAGGGGGATAACCCAAAACACCTCCCAATTGGCCCTGTGAGAGGAGCGAACACCTCGCACGGGACCAATGTAACTCACTGGAACTGACCATGTGGCCACTGAACCCTCAATTTTAAAATAGGATGATAATTTGAAAATCCCTACACTTAGGCTTAAAAACATGTTGTTAGAGGGTGAAAACCCAAAACACCCCTCAAACGTCTCCGTGAGAGGTATTAAAAACTTTCACAGACCAATGTAATGCGCAGCAACTGAGCACGTGGTCAGGGTCCCCCAGTTTTTAAGAATAGGACGATAATTTGAAAATACCTACACTTAGGCTTAAAAACGTTATGCTAAAGCGCGAAAACCAAAACAAAACCTCAAATAGCCCCAGGAGAAGTGAGAAAACCTTGCACGGGACCAATATAACTCGTGGTAAGTGACCGCATGGTCACGGGACCACCGATTTGAGATTACGACAATAATTTAAAAATATTTACACTTAGGCTTAAAAATATGCTGTTAGAGGGTAAAAACAAAAAATGCCTCCCTATTGGCCTCGTGATAGGCGCGAGCACCTTGCACGGGTCGAATGTAACTCTCAAGATATGTCTGCGTGGTGATGGGCCCTCCGGTTTAAGAATATATAGTACAATAATTCAAAAATATATACACTTAGGCTTGAAAATAAGTCTTTAGAGGCACGAGAACACAAAACACTCCCCAAATGATCTCGTGAGAGGGGCGAACACCTCGCACAGGAGAAATGTAACATGCATGAACTCGTCACGTGGTCACGGGACCCCCAATTTGAGAATAAGATGATAATTTGAAACTATCTACACTTAGGCTTAAAAACATTCTGATGGAGGGCGAAAATCCAAAACACCATCCACATGACCCCATGAGAGGCGCAACCAACTTGTATGGGACCAATGTAACTCACTGGATCTAACTAGTGTGGTCAAGGGAGACTCGATTTGATAATACGATGATAATTTGAAGATATATAAACTTAAGCTTAAAAACATGCCGTTAGAGGGGGAAAATCGAAAACACCACCCAAATGACCACGTGAGAGCCGCGAACAACTCGCACAGGAGAAATGTAATTCGTACAAACTGACCGTGGGGTTATGGGACCCTCGATTTGAGAATACTGCAAAAATTCAAAATTCACTACACTTTGGCTTAAAAAATGTTGTTAAAGAGGAAAAACCAAAAACACCCCTCAAATGGCCCCGTGAGTGGCATCAATAACTCACACAGGACCAATGTAACTTACAGGAACTCACCGTGTTGTCACGGGACCCCCTATTTTTGGAAGTAGGATGATAATATGAAAATATCTACACTTAGGCTTAAAAACATGGTGTTAGAGGTAGGAAACCCAAAATTCTCCTCAAACGGCTCTTTGAGAGGCGTGAGCACCTCGCATGTGACCAATGTAACTCCCAAGTGTTGGCAGCAAGGTCACGGGATCCCCATTTTGAGAATACGACAATAATTAGGAATTATCTAGACGTAGGCTTAAAAATATGCCGTTAGAGGGAAAAAAACCAAAACACCCCCCAAACATTCATGCGAGTGTTGCAAACACCTCGCATGGGACCAATGGTACTCGTAGGAACTGACCGTGTGACCACGGGTCCACGAGTTTGAGAATAAGACGATAATTTAAAAATATCTAGGCTTAGGCTTAAAATCATGTTGTTAGAGGGTAAAAAGCCAAAACACCACCCAAATGTCCCCGCGAGAGGTTCGAACACCTCTTATAGGGCTAATGTAACTCGCAAGAATTGACCACATGGTGACGGGACCCCAAGCTTGAGAATACGATGATAATTTTAAAATATCTACAATTAGGCTTAAAAACATGTCATTAAAGAACAAAAAAAACACCCCTCAAATGGCCCCGTGAGAGGCGCGATCACCTAGAATGGGACTAATGTAACTCGCGAAAACTAACTGCGTGGTCACGGGACACCCGATTTGAGATTATGATGATAATTTGAAAAAATCTACACTTAGGCTTAAAAACATGACGCGAGAGGGAAAAAACTTATAACACCTGCCAAACGACACTGTGAGAGGCACTAATAACTCGCACGGGAGTAACGTAACTCACATGAACTAACCGTGTGGTCACGAGACCCCCGATATGAGAAGAAGACGTTAATTCAAAAATGTCTACACTTTGGCTTAAAAAAAATGTCATTAGAGGGAAAAAACCTAAGCCACCCCTCAAACGGCCCCGTGAGAGGCATTAACAACTTGCACTAGACCAATGTAACTCACACTAACTAATCGCGTTGTCCAGGAACCATCAACTTTGGAGAATAGGAGAATAATATGAAAATATCAACACTTAGGCTTAAAATATGTTGTTAGAGGGACAAAACCAAAAACACTCCACAAATTACCTCGTGAAAAACGAGAACACCTCGCACTAGGAGGAACTGACTGCTTGGTCACGAGACCCCCAGTGTCAGAATAGGATGATAATTTGAAAAAATTTAAAATTATGCTTAAAAACATGTCATTTGAGGTCGAAAATCCTTAACATCCCCAATAGAGGCCCCGAGAGAGGTACAAACACCTCGCGCGGGACCAATGTAATATGCAGGAACAGACCATGTGCTCACACGACAAGCGATTTAAGAATATGACAATAATTTGAAAATATCTACACTTAGGCTTAAAAACATGACGTTAGACGGAGAAAAAACAAATGACTACCCAAATGGGCCCGTGAGTGGTGTGAACACCTTGCACGGGTCCAATATAACACACATGAATTCTCCGCGTGGTCATGGGAGCCCCAGTTTGAGAATAGGATGATAATTCAAAAATATCTACACTTAGACTTAAAAGTATGTCGTTAGAGGGAGAAAATCCAAAACACTTCACAAATGGCTTCGTGAGAGGCACGGACACCTCGCACGAGATCAATGTAACTCATAGAAACTGATTGTGTGGTCATGGGAACCCATATTTTAATATGACGATAATTTAAAAATATATACACTTAGGCTTGAAGACATGTTGTTAGAGGGAGAAAACCCAAAATTCAACTCAAACGGACTAGTGAGAGGTGCGAACACCTCGCATAGGACCAATTTAACTCATAGGAACTAATCTCGTGGCCACGCGACCCCTGAATTTAGAATAGGATGATAATATGAAAATATCGAGATGTCGTCTTAAAAACATGCCATTATAGGGCAAAAACCCAAAACACCCACCAAACGGCCCCCGTGAGAGGCACGGACAGCGCGCACGAGACTGATGTAACTCGTAGAAACTGATCGTGTGGTCATGGGACCCCCGGTTTGACAATACAAAGATAATTTGAAAATATCTATTCTTAAGCTTAGAATCATGCTATTAGAGGGCGAAAACTCAAAATACCCACAAAACGGCCCCGTGAGAGGCGCGAACAATGCGTACGAGACTGATGTAACTCTTAGGAACTAATAGCATGGTCACGGGACCCCCGATTTGGGAATACGAATATAATTTGAAAATATCTAGTCCTAGGCTTAAAATCATTCCGTTAGAGGGTGAAACTCAAAACACTCACCAAACGGCCCCGTGAGCAGTGCGAACACCTCGTACGGGACCAACGTAAGGAACTGATTGTGTGGTCATGGGACCCTCAGTTTTAGAATAGAACAATAATTTGAAAATCTCTAGACTTAGGTTAAAAACATGCCGTGAGAGGTGGAAAACCAAAAACACCCCCAAAACGAGCCTGTGGCAAGCACGAACACCTCGTAGGGGACCAATATAACTAACAATAACTAACTGCGTGGTCACGAGATCCGCAGTTATGAAGAGGACGATAATTTAAAAATATCTAGACTTAGCCGCAAAAATGCAAAAGACCCCCTAACGTCCACGTGAGAGTCGTGAATACCTTGAATGGGACCAATTAAACTCGCACGAACTGACCACGTGGTCACGGGACACCCGATTTGAGAATACGATGATTATTTTATATATATATATATATATATATATATATATATATATATATATATATATATATATATATATATATATATATATATATATAGGCTTAAACATATTCCGTAAGAGTATAAAAACCTAAAACACCCCCAAATAGCAAGGTAAGAGGTGCAAACACCTCGCTTGGGACTAATGTAGCTCGCAGGAACTAATCGCTTTCTCACGGGACCCCCAGTGTGATAATACGATGATAATTTAATAATATCCCTACTTAATCTAAAAATGCCCTTAGAGGGAGAAAACCTAAAACACGACCCAAACAAACCCGTAAAAGGCGCGATCAACTCGCACAGGAGCAATGTAACTCTCAGGAATGACCCCATGGTCATGGGAACCATAATTTAATAATACGTTGATAATTCAAAATCCTCTACACTTTGGCTTAAAAATTGCCTTTAGAGGGAGAAAACTCAAAACACGCCTCAAACGGCCCAGTAAGAGGGATCAACAACTCTCACGGGATCACTGTAACTCGCAGGAACTGATCGTATGGTCATGACACCCCCAGTTTTAGAATACGATGAAAATTGTATAATATCTAAAATTAGGCTTAAAAACATACCGTTAGAGTGAAAAAACAAAAATCACCCCCAAAACAGCCCTGTGAGAGGTGCAAACACGTCGCACGGGACCAATGTAACTCATAGGAACTGACCGCGTGATCACGGGATCCCTGGTTTGAGAATACGATGATAATTGGAAAATATCTATACTTAGGCTTGAAAACATGTCGTAAGAGGGTGAAAACGCAAAACACTCCAAATTGGCATTGCGAGAGGCTCAAACAACCCACACGGGAGCAGTGTAACTCCCAAGAACTGATCGCTTGGTCAGAGACCCCCGATTTAAGAGTATGACGGTAATTTGAAAATCTTTAGAGTTACGCTTAAAAACGTGTCATATGAGGTGAAAAAACCAAAACATCCCCAACAAGCAGCCCCGTGAGAGGAATGAATACCTCGCACGGGACCAATATACCATGAAGGAATGAATACCCCCATTTTAGAATAGGATAATATTAAAAACATATCGTTAGAAGGCAAAAACCCAAAATACCACCGAAATGGCCGCGTTAGAGGCACGAATAACTTGCAGAGGACCAATGTGACTCATATGATCTGACTACGTGGTCACGGGAACCGCGATTTGAGAATACAGAGATAATTTAAAAATACCTAGTCTTAGGCTTAAAATCATTCCGTTAGAGGGAGAAAACCCAAAACACCCAACAAATGGCCCCGTGAGAGGCGCGGACACCACGCACAGAACTGATGTAACTCATAGTAACTCACCGTGTGGTCACAGGATCCCCGGTTTGAGAATAAGAAAATAATCAGGAAATCTATAGGCTTAGTCTTAAAATCATGCCATTGGAGGGCGAAAACCCAAAACACCCACAAAATGGCCATGTGAGAGGCACGAACACCTCGTAAGGGATCAATCTAACTCACAGTAACTGACCGCGTGGTCACAGGATCCCCAGTTTGAGAAGAGGACGATAATTTGAAAATATTTAGACTTAGGCTTAAAAATAAGCCATTCGAGGGAAAAAAACCCAAAACGCCCACAAAATGGCCCTGTGAGAGGCACGAACACCTCGTACACGACAAATGTAACTCGTAATAACTAGCCGCATGGTCACGGGATCCCCAGTTAGAGAAGAGCATGATAATTTGAAAATATCTAGACTTAGGCTCAAAAACCCAAAAGACCCCCAAAAATCTTCCTGACAATCGTGAATTCCTTGCACGGGACCAATGGAACTCACTTGAGTTGACCACGTGATCACGGGAGCCCTGATTTTAAAATACGATGATAATTTTAAATATATACAATTAGGTTTAAAACATGTCGTTAGAGAACAAACACCCAGAACACCGTCGAAACATCAATGTGAGCAACTCGCAGGAACTCACCTCTTGCTCATGGGACCCACGGTGTGATAATACGACGATAATTTAAAAATATCTTTACATAGGCTAAACACATATTGTTAGACTGAAAAAATGTAAAACACCACCCAAACAACCCCGTGAAAGGTGAAATAACTCGCACGGGAGCAATGTAACTCTCAGGAACTGACCGCGTGGTCACGGGACCCACGATTTAAGAATACGATGATAATTAAAAAACCTATAGACTTTGGATTAAGAAAATGCTCTTAGAAGGAAAAAAATCAAAACACCCCACAGATATCCTAGTAAGAGGCATTAATAACTTGCACGAGATAAATGTAACTCACATGAACTGACCGTGTGGTCATGGGACCCCGATTTTTGAATATGATGATAATTGTAAAATTTCTACAATTAGGCTTAAAAACATGTCGTTAGAGCGCAAAACCACAAATCACCCCCAAAACAGCCCCATGAGAGGTGCGAACACCTCGCACGAGACAAATGTAACTCGCAGGAGTTGACCGCGTGGTCATGGGACCCATAGTTTAAGAAGACGAGGATAATTTAGAAATATCTAGAGTTAGGCTTAAAAACGTATAGTTAGAGGGAGAAAACCCAAAATACACCCCAAATGGACCCGTAAATGCAACTCGCAGGAACAGACCACCTAGTCATGGGTCCCCCAGTTTGAGACTAGGAAGAAAATTTGAAAATTTCTAGACTTAGTCTTAAAAACATGTCATTAGAGGGCCAAAACCCAAAACACCACCCAAACGGCCCCCATAAGAGGTGCAAACACCTCGTACGCGACCAATGTAACTCACAGGAACTGACTGCTTGGTCACGGGACCCCCTCTTTGAGAATACGATGATAACTTTAAAATATCTACAGTTAGGCTTAAAAACAAGCCGTTAGAGCACAAAAACCCAAAACGGCCCTGCGATATGTGCGAACACCTTGCACCGGACAATGGAACTCACATGAACTGACCGCGTGGTCACCGAAGCCCAAATTTGAGAATACATTGATAACTTGAAAATATATAGACTTAGGCTTAAAAACATGCCGCAAGAGGTGAAAGCCTAAAACATCACCCAAATAAACCTGTGAGAGTCGCAGACAACTGACAGGGCAGTAATGTAACTCGTAGGAACTGACCACGCCATCACGGAACCTCCAATTTGAGAATACGACAAAAATTCAATAGTCTCTACACTTTCCCTTAAAAAATTCCGTTAGAGGGAGAAAACCATAAACACCCCCCAAATGACCCCGTGAGAGGCATCAATAACTCGCAAAAGACAATGTAACTCACAGGAACTGATCGCGTGGTCATGGGGCCTCTGGTTATTTTAGAATAGGACAATAACATTAAAATATCTAAGCTTAGGCTTAAAAAATATTATCAGATGGCGACAACCCAAAACACACTTCAAACGACCATATAAGATGAGCGAACACCTTGCACGAGACCAATGTAACTCGCAGGAGTTGATCGCATGGTCACATGAACCCCGATTTGAGACTATGCTGATAATTTGAAAATGTATAGACTTAGTCTTAAAAACATGTCGTTAGAGGGCGAAAACCCAAAACGCAACCCAAATTGCCCGTGAGACGTGCGAACACCTCGCACGGGACCAATGTAACTCGTAGGAACTGACCCCGTAGTCCCAGGTTCCCTGATTTGACAATAGTATGATATTTTGAAAATATCATGACTTAGGCTTAAAAACATGTATTTAGAGGGTGAAAACCCCAAACACCCCCCAAACGGCCCCGTGAGAGGTGCGAACACCTCGCACGGGACCAATGTAACTTGGAGAAACTAACTGCGTGGTCACGGGACCCCTGATTTGAGAATACGACAATAATTGTAAAATATCTAGAATTAGTATTAAAAACATGTCATTAGAGCGTAAAACCTAAAACACCCCTGAAATGGCCCCGTGAGAGGTGTGAACACCTCGCACGGGACCGACGTAACTCGTAGGAACTGACCGCGTTGTCACAGCATGCCCGATATTAGAATATGACGGTAATCTAAAAATATCTATACTTAGGCTTAAAAACATGTTGTAAGAGTGAAAAAAATCCAAAACATCGCCAAACGGGCCCGTGAGAGGAGCAAACACCTCGCACGAGGCCAATGTTACTCCGAGGAACTGACCGCATGGTCACGAAACCCTCCAATTTAAGAATACTACCATAATTTGAAAATATCTACATTTAGGACTAAAACACTCCGTTAGAGGGCAAAAACCTAAAACACCACCCAAACTAACCCATGAGAGTCGCGAACAACTCGCAAATGTAACTCGTAGGAACTAACCGCGTGGTCACAGATTTCTTGACATCAGAATACGACGATAGTGTGAAAATATTTAGACTTAGGCCTAAAAATATATATTTTGAGGTTTAAAACCAAAAACACACCCAGATGGCCCCGTGAGAGGCATGAGCACCTCACACGGCACCAAAGTAACACGCTAAAACAAACCAGGTGCTCACGGGACCCTTCGTTTGAGAATATGATAATAATTTGACCAATGTAACTCGTCAGACCAATGTAACTTGCTGGACCTGATCGCGTGGTAACGGGACCCCCTGTTTGAGAAAACAATGATTATTTGAAAATATCTAAACTTAGTCTTAAAAACACATCGTTAGAGGGTGAAACCACCACCCCCAAACATCCCCCTGAGAGGCCCGAACACCTCGCATGGGACAAGTATAACCCACAAGAGGTGACTGCATGATCACGGGACCGCCAAATTGATAATATAATAAGTTTAAAACATCTTCACTTAGGCTTAAAAACATGTCGTTAGAGGTCAAAAACACAAAACAACCCCCAAACGGACCCATGAGAGTCACGAATACCTGGAACTGGACTAGTGTAAGTCGCATGAACTGACTTCAAGGTAACGGGACCCCCTATTTGATAATTGGATGATAATTAGAAAATAAAAAATCATGGGCTTAAAAACATGCCATAGGGCGACCCCCCCCCCCCCCCCCTTAACAGCCTCTTGAGAGGCACGAACACCTTGCACAAGATTAACGTAACTAGCAGGAAATGGCTGCATGGTCATGGGATCCCTAGTTTAAGGATACGATGATAATTTGAAAATATCTACACTTAGGCTAAAATATACGCTGTTAGAGGACGAAAACCCAAAATTGCACACAAACGACACCATATGAGGCACGAACAACTTGCACAGGACCAATGTAACTCGCACGAACTGACAGCGTTTTCACGGGTCTCTCAATTTGAGAATCTGATGATAATTTGGAAATATCTAGGCTTAGGCATACAAACACTCCGTTAAAGGGTGAAAATCCAAAAAACCACCCAAACATCCCCGTGAGAGGCCGAACACCTCGTATGGGATAATTGTAACTCACGGGAGTTGACCGCATGGTCACGGGACCCCCATTTAGGGAATACGATGATAATTTTAAACTAGTTAGACTTTTTCTTCAAAACATGATGTTTGAGGGGAAAAACACAAAACACTCACAAACGGCCCTGTGAGAGGTGCAAACATCACATGGGACCAATGTAACTCACTGGAACTGATCGCGTGGTCATGGGACCCCCGGTTTGAGAATTGTATGGTAATTTAAAAATATCTAGACTTGGGCTTAAAAAATGCTATTATAGGTCCAAAACTCAAAACAACCCCAAACGGACCCGTGAGAGGCACGAACACCTCATACGACTACAATATTACACGCATGAACAGATCGCATGGTCACGGGATCCCCAGTTTGAAAATACGACGATAGTTTGAAAATATCTACACAGGCTTAAAAACACATCATTAGGGGACGAAACCAAAAAACTGCACCCAAACTACACCGTGTGAGGCCCGAAAAACTTGCATAGGACAAATGTAACTCGCATGCACTAACCACGTGGCCATGAGATCTCCGGTTTGAGAATATGATGATAATTTTGAAATATTTAGGTTTAGGCTTACAAACATGTCGTTAGAGGGAAAACCCCAAACACCCACAAACGGCCCCGTGAGAGGTGCAAACAACTCACGCGGGTTCATTGTAACTCGCATGACTGTTCGCCTAGTCATGGGACCCTCGACTCAAGAATATGATAATAATTCAAAAATATCGAGAGCTATGTTAAAAAATATTTCGTTAAAGGGCGAAAACGAAACAGTGAGAGGCGTGAACACCTCAAACGGGAATAATGTAACTCGTAGGAACTGATCATTGGGTCACGGGACCCCTGGTTTGACAATAGGATGATAAATTGAAAATATCTAAACTTAGGCTTAAAAATATGCTGCTAGAGGGCAAAACCAAAAACACTCCCAAATGGCCCCGTGAGAGGTGCAAACACCTCACACGGGACCAGTGTAACTCGGACGAACTGATCTTGTGGTCACGAGACCCCAGATTTCAAAATACGGTGATAATTTTAAAATATCTACAATTAGGATTAAAAACAAGTCATTAGAGAGCAAAAACTTAAAACACCCCCCAAACGCTCTCGTGATGGCGCGAACACCTCGCACAGGACCAATGCAATTCACTAGAACTCACCGCGTCGTCACATGACACCTAGATTGAGAATATGATGACAATTTGAAAATACTTTGACTTTGGCTTAAAAATATGTCGTTAGAGAGCAAAAACACAAAACACCCCAAAACAGCCTCGTGAGAGGCACGAACACCTCGCACTGAATCAATGTAACTCACAAGAACTAACCATGTGGACATGAGACCCTCGGTTTGATAATATGAAAATAATTTGAAAATATCGAGACTTAAGCTTAAAAACATATTGTTAGAGGGAGAAAATCTAAAAAAAAAAATGCCCCCGTGAGAGGTGCATATAGCTCGCACGGGACCAATTGTACTCATAGGAGATGACCACATGGTCACGGGACCCCCGATTTGAGAATACGATGGATAATTTGAAAATATCTAGACTTAGTCCTAAAAACATGCCAATAGAGGGAAAAGACACAAAACACCCACCAAACGACCCAGTGAAAGTTGTGAACAATTTGCATGGGACCAATGTGACTCGCAAGAATTGGTCGCATGGTCAGGGGACCCCCGGTTTGAG
Organism: Sambucus nigra; assembly: GCA_949130495.1. Lineage (NCBI taxonomy): Eukaryota > Viridiplantae > Streptophyta > Magnoliopsida > Dipsacales > Adoxaceae > Sambucus > Sambucus nigra. The sequence goes on from OX422211.1 coordinate 95,969,268, forward strand.
AATACGATGATAATTTGAACATATCTAGAATTAGGCTTAAAAACATGTCTTTAGATGGCAAAAACCTAAAACACCAACCAAACGGCCCCGTGAGAGGCGCGAGCAACTCGCAAGGGACAAAAGTAACTCGAATGAGCTAATAGCATTGTCACCGGACCCCCATTTCGAGAATACAGTGATAATTTGAAAATATCTGAACTTAGGCTAAAAAAATTCTGTTAGAGGGAAAAATACAAAACACCCACAAAGCAGCCCCATGAGAGGCGCGAACACCTCGCAGGGGACCAATGAAACTCGCGGGAACTGATCGCGTCATCAAGGGACCCCATAGTTTGAGAATTGGATGATAATTTGAAAATATCTAGACTTGGGCTTAAAAATATGTCGTTAGAGGGAGAAAACACAAAACACCCCAAAACGTCCCCATGAGAGGTGCAAACACCTCGCGCAAGATTAATGTAATCCTTAGGAAATGACCACGTGGTTATGGGATCTCCAATTTGAGAATACGATGATAATTTGAAAAACATCTTCACTTAGGCTTAGAAACAAACCGTTAGAGGACAAAACCCAAAATTGCACCCAAATGGCACCGTGTGGTCATGAAAAATTTACATAGGACCAATATAAATCGTTGGAACGAACCGAGTGGTCACGGGACCCTCGTTTTGAGAATATGATGATAATTCAAAAATATATAGGATAGGCTTACAAACACACCATTAGAGGGTGAAAACTCAAAACACCCCCCAAACATCCCCCTGAGATGCCTGAACACCTCACACAGGACAAATTTAACTCGCAGGAGCTGATCGCATGGTCACGGGACCCCCGAGTTTGAGTATACATTGATGATTCGAAAATATATGGACATAGGCTTAAAACATGCCATTAGAGGGAAAACACAAAACACTCCACAAACGGCCCCGCGAGAGGCATGAACACATCGCACGGGACCAATGTAACTCGTAGGAGCTGATCGCGTGGTCATGGGACACTCGGTTTCAGAATACGATGATAATTTGAAAATTTCTACACTTAGGCTTAAGAACACGCCATTAGAGGGAGAATAATCGAAACTCCATCCAAACAACACCGTGAGAGGTGTGAATAACTCGCACGGGAATAATGTAACTGGCAGGAACTAACCATATTATCACGAGATTCCCGATTTAAGAATAGGACAATAATTTGAAAATATCTACACTTAGGCTTACAAACATATCGTTAGTTGGAGAAAACTCAAAACACCTCATAAATAGCCCCGTGAGAGGCACGAACGCCTCGCATTGGACCAGTGAATCCCATCTAAGCCGATCGTGTGTTCATGGAACTCCCAGTTTGAGAATACGATTATAATTTGGAATGCTTAAAAATATACCGTTAGATGGGGAAAACCCAGAGCACCCACCAAATGGCCCCGTGAGTGGCGCGAACACCTCGCACTGGACCAATGTAACTCATAGTGCCTAACTACATGGTCATGGGATCCCCAATTTGAGAATAAGACGATAATTTTAAAATATCTAGAATTAGGCCTAAAAACATGCCATTAGAGGGGGAAAACCAAAAAAAATACCCCCAAATAGCCTTGTGTAGGCGCAGACACCTCGCATGAGACTAATGTAACTCATAGGAACTAAATGCATAATCACGAGACCCTCGGTTTAAGAAAATAATGTTAATTTATAAATATATAAACACTGCCTTGGAAACATATTGTTAGAGGACAAAAATCCACAAGTCCACCCAAACGGCATCGTATGAGGCGCGAACAAGTTGCACAAAATCAATGTAACTCGCAGGAACTGATCACATGGTCCGGGAACCTGCAGTTTGAGAAAATGATGATGATTTTGAAATATTTGGACTTAGTCTTAAAAACATATCGTTAGAGGTGGAAAACAAAAATACCCACCAAAAACCCATGTCGTTAGAATGAAAAAACCCCCGGTTTGATAATATGATGATAATTTTAAAATATTTACAATGAGGGTTAAACACATGTCGTTAGAATGCAAAAACCCAAAACACCCACAAAATGGCTCCATGAGAGGTGCGAACACCTCGCACGGGACTAATGTAACTCACAGGAACTGTCCGTATAGCCACGGGGCCCTCAGTTTGAGAATACAACGATAATTTGAAAACATATAGACTTGGGTTTAAGAACCTGTTGTTAGAGGGAGAAAACCCAAAACACTCCCAAAGCGGTCCTGTGAGAAGCGTGAACACCTCGCACGAGATAAATGTAACTCGCAGCAACTGACCGCGTGGCCACAAGGTGCTCAGTTTGAGAATATAATGATAATATATAAATATCTACACTTAGGCTTAAAAACATATTGTTATAGGACGAAAAACCAAAACTGCACCCAAACCGCACCATGTGAGGCACAAACAACTTGCACAGGACCAGTGTTACAATAACTCATCGTGTGGTCATGGGTCTCCCAATTTGAGAATCTAATGATAATTTGTAAATATCTAGTCTTAGACTTAAAAACATTCCATTAAAGGGTGAAAACCTAAAACACCCCCAAAACGGCCTCGTAAGAGGTGCGAATACCTCACACAAGAGCAATATAACTCACAGGACCTGACCGCCTAGTCACGGATCCCACGGTTTGAGAATAGGAAGATAATTTGAAAATTTTCTAGACTTAATCTTAAAAACATGTCGTTAGAGGGACAAAACCAAAAATACCCCCAAAACGGACCCGTGAGAGGCGAAAACACCGCTCACGGGACCAATGTGACTCGTAGAAACTAATCGCGTGGTTACGGGAGAATACGATGCTATTTTTAATATATCTACAATTAGGATTAAAAATAAGTCGTTAGAGCGCAAAAACACAAAACATCCATTAAACGGCCCTGTGAGAGGCACGAACACCTCGCACGGGGGACCAATGTAACTCATTGTAACTGACTGGATGATCATGGGACCCCCAATTTGAGAATATGAAGATAATTTGAAAATACTTAGAATTAGGCTTAAAAACACATCGTTACAGGGCAAAAACTTAAAACACCAAACAAACGGCCCATTGAGAGGCACTAACAACTCGCACGGGACCAATGTAACTCGTGGAGCTGAGTGCATGGTCACGTGACCCTCGGTATCAAAATATGATAATAAATCAATAATATCTAGACCTGGGTTTAAAAACAGGTCGTTAGAGGGTAAAACCCAAAACATCCTCATAACGGCCCCGTGAGAGGCGCAAACACCTCGCACAGGACCAATGTAACTTGCAGGAACTGACCACGTGGTCACACGACCCCCGGTTTTAGAATAGGATGATAATTCTAAACTATCTACACATGGGCTTAAAAACATACGTTAGAGGGATAAAACCCAAAACACCTCCCAAATGGGTCCGTGAGAGGGGTAAACACCTCGTATGGGACCAATGTAACTCATAAGAGCTGACAGTATGGTCACAGGAACCGCAGTTTGAAAATACAATGATAATTTGGAAATATCTAGACTTATGCATAAAAACATGCCATTAGAGGGGAAAACTCAAAACACCCACCAAATGGCCACGTGCGAGGCGCGAACTCCTCACACGGGACAATTGTAACTCGCAGGACTAATCGTGCACGGGACCCCCAATTTGAGACAATAATGATAATTTTAAAATATCTAAAATTAGGCTTAAGCATATGTCGTTAGCGCACAAAACCAAAAACAACCTCCAAACGGCCCTGTAAAAGGCTCGAACACCTCGCACTGGACCAATGCAACTCACCGAAACTGACCCCATAGTCACGGGACCCCCATTTTGAGAATAGAATGATAATTTGAAAATATCAAGACTTTAGTTTAAAAACATGTTGTTTGAAGGCAAAAGCCCAAAACACCTCCCCCCAAACGGCGGCCTCGTGAGAGGCGTGAACACCTCGAACGATACCAATGTAACTCGTAGGAACTTATAGCATGGTCATGCGATCCCCATTTTTATAATACGATGATAATTTGAATTTATGTACACTTAGACTTAAAAAATCCCATTGCAGGATAAAAATAAAAACGACGCCCAAACGGCACCGTGTGAGGCAAAAAAAACATTCACAGGACCAATGTTACTCGCATGAACTGATCGCTTGGTCACGAAATCCCCGGTTTGAGAATAGGATGATAATTAAATAATATCTAGACTTTGGCATAAAAACATACCGTCAGAGGATGAAAACAAAAAACACCCTCCAAACGGCCCCGTGTATGATGCCAACACCTCACACGGAACCGATGTAAATCACAGGAATTGACCACATGGCCACAGGACCCCCGATTTTAGAATAGGATGATAATTGGAAACTATATACAGTTAGTCTTAAAGACATGTCGTTAGAGGGAGAAAACCCAAAACACCTCCCAAACGGCTCCGTGAGAGGTGCAAACACCTCGTATGGGACCAATGTAACTGCCATGAGCTGATCGTGTAGTCAGGGAACTGCAGTTTGAGAATACAATGATAATTTGGAAATATCTAGACTTATGCTTAAAAACAAGCCGTTAGAGGGGAAACGTAAAACACCCACTGAATGGCCCCGTGCGAGGCGCGAACTCCTCACACGGGACCAATGTAACTCACAGGAACTGATCATGCATGGGACACCTAATTAGAGACTATGATGATAATTTTAAAATATCTACAAAATTAGGATTAAACACACGTCGTTAGAGCGCAAAACTCAAAATAACTCAGAGGAATTGTTCGCATAGTCACGGGACCCCCATTTTTAGAATACAATGATAATTTTAAAATATAAAGACTTTGGTTTAAAAAAATGATGTTAGAAGGTGAAAACCCAAAACACCCCCCAAACAGCCCGTGAGAGGCTTGAAACCTCGTATGATACCAATGTAACTTGCAGGAACTGATAGCATAGTCACACGATTCCCGTTTTGATAATACGACGATAATTTGAAATTATCTACACTTAGACTTAAAATCATCCCATTAGAGGACAAAAACCAAAACTGCACCCAAATGGCACCGTGTGGGTTACGAAAAACGTGTAGAGGACTAATGTAACTTGCAGGAACTGACCACTTGGTCAAGAGATCCCTATTTTGAGAATATGATGATAATTCCATAATTTGTAGAATTAGTCCAAAAAACATACCGTCAGAGGGAAAAAAAACCAAATACACCCTCCAAACGACCATGTGAATGGCACAAACACCTCGCACGAGACTAATGTAACTCGCAAGAACTAACCACATGGCCATAGGACCCCCGTTTTTAGAATAGGATGATAGTTGGAAAATATCTACACTTAGGCTTACAAATATGCCATTAGAGGGAAAAAACCGAAAATACCGCCCAAACATCCTCATGAGAGGCGTGGCCACCTCGTACGAGACTAATGTAACACGCAGGAATTGATCGCATGGTCACGAGATGCTTTGTTTGAGAATACGATTATTATTTTGAAATATCTACCCTCAGGCTTAAAAACATGCCATTAGACGACGAAAAAACAAAACTGCACCCAAACAACATCGTGTGAGGTGCGAACAACTTGCACTGGACCAATGTTACTCATAGGAACTGATCGCAAAATTGCGTGGTCACATGGTTACGTGTGAGAATATGATTATAACTGTGAAATATATATAGTCAGGCTTAAAAACAAGTCGTTAGATAGTGGAATACCAAAACACCCTCAAACAGCCCCGTGTTAGGCGCGAACACCTCGCATGGGTCCATTGTAACTCGCATGCTTGTCCCCCTCGTCATCGGAACCCTGACTTGAGATCAGGACAATAATTCAAAAATATCAAAACCTTGGCTTAAAAGCATTCCGTTAGAGGGCGAGAACCCAACATATCCCCTAAAGCGTCCCGTGAGAGGTGTGAACACCTCGCATGGTAACAATGTAACTCATAGGAAATGACAACATGGTGACGGGACCCCCGATTTAAGAATAGGATGATAATTTAAAAATACCTACACTTAGGCATAAAAATATGATGTTAGAGGGAGAAACCCAAAACACCCCTCAAACGGTCCCGTGAGAGGCGCGAACACCTCGAACAGGACCAATGTAACTCGCAAGAACTGACTGCGTGGTCATGGGACCCCTAGTTTTAGAATACGATGATAATTTCAAAATATCAAACATCAGGATTAAAAATATGCAGTTAGAGCGCAAAAACATAAAACACCCCCAAACGGCCTTGTGGGAGGCGTGACCACCTCGCATGGGACCAATGTAACTCGTTGGAACTGACCTCGTGGTCATGGGACCCCCAGCTTGAGAATATGGCGATAATTTAAAAATATTTAAACTTACGATTAAAAACATGCCGATAGATGGTGAAAAACCAAAACACCCTAAATGGTCATGTGAGAGGAGCGAACACCTCGCAGGGGACAAATGTAACTCGTATTAATTGAACGCGTGGTCACGGGACCCCTAGTTTGAGAATCTGACAAAGAGTTGAACATATCTAGACTTAGGCTTAAAAACATGTCGTTAGAGGGAGAAAATCTAAAAGATAACCCAAACGACTCCGTGAGAGGCACGAATAATTTGCACGGGACCAATGTAACTCGCAGGAGATGACGGCATGGTCACAGAACCACCGATTTGAGAATATCATGATAATTTGAAAATATATAGACTTAGGCTTTAAAATATGTCGTTAGAGGGTGAAAACCCAAAACACCCCAGAAACGGCCCAATGAGAGATATAGACAACTCGTCGGGGACCAATGTAACTCATAGAGCTCACTGCATGGTCACGAGACCCCCGGTTTCATAATACAATGATAAATAAATAATATCTAGACGTAGGCTTAAAAACATGTCGTTAGAGGGGGGGAAACCCAAAACACCCACCAAACGACCCTGTGAGAGGTGGGAACACCTCGCACGGGACTAATGTAACTTGCAGGAACTGATCGCATAGTCACGGGACCCCCAATTTGAGACTATGATGATAATCTTACAATATCTACAATTAGGCTTAAATACATGTTGTTAGAGCACAAAAACCCAAAACACCCCCCCCCCCCCAAACGGCACCGTGAGAGGCGCAAACACCAGGCACAGGACCAATGTAACTCACAAAAACCTACTGCATAGTCACGGGACCCCCGGTTTAAGAATATAATGATAATTTGAAAATATCTAGACTTTGGTTTAAAAACATGCTGTTAGAGGGCAAAAACCCAAAACACCCCCAAACGGCCCCATGAGAGGCGCGAACACCTCGCACGAGACCAATGTAACTCGTAGGAACTGATCACGTGGACAAGGGATCCTGTCTTTGAGAATACGATGATAATTTGAAAATATATACACTTAGGATTAAAAGCATGTCATTAGAGGACAAAAACCAAAACTTCACTAAAACGGCAACGTGTGTGGAGCGAACTACTTACACGGGAATAATGTAACTCATAGGAACTGATCGCGTGATCACGAAACCCACGGTTCGAGAATATGATGATAATTTGGAAATATCTTATCTTAGACATAAAACACATGCCGCTAGAGGGCAAAAACTCAAACCACCACCAAACGTCCCCATGTTAGGTACGAACACCTCACATGGGTCCATTTCAACTCATATGACTGTCTGCCTGGTCATGGGACCCCTGACTTGAGAACAGGAAAATAATTTAGAAATATCAAAACCTAGTCTTAAAAACATTTCGTTAGAGGGAAAAAAGCCAAAATACCCCATAAACGGACCCGTGAGAGGCGTGGACACCTCGCACGGGACCAATGTAACTCGTAGGAAATTACCGCATGAAGACGGGACTTTCGGTTTGAAAATAGGACGATAATTTGAAAATATATGGACTTAGTCTTAACAACATGTTGTTAGAGAGTGAAGCCCAAAACACCCCTCAAAAGGGCCGGTGAGATGCGCAAACACCTTGCACGGGACCAATGTAACTCACAGGAACCAACCGCGTGGTCAACAAACCCTCGATTTAAGAATACAATGATAATTTTAAAACATCTACAATTAGGATTAAAAGCATGTAGTTAGAGAGCAAAAAAACAAAACACCCCCCCCCCCCTAAACGGCCCTGTGAGAAGCGTGAACACCTCCCACAGATCCAATGCAACTCGCTGGAACTGACCGCATGGTCAGGGGACCCCTAGGTTGAGAATATGATGATAATTTGAAAATATTTAGACTTAGGGTTAAAAACATGCCGTTAGATGGCAAAAAACCCAAAACACCCCCAAACGTCCCAATATGAGACGCGAACAACTCGCACTAGACCATTGTAACTCGCATTAACTGACCGCATGGTCACGGGATCCTGGGTTTGAGAATACGAAGATAATTAAAAAATATATATACTTAGGCTTAAAAACATGTCGTTAGAAGGAGAAAATCTAAAACACCACCCAAACGACCCCGTGAGAGGCGCGAATAACTAGCACCGGACCAATGTAAGTCACAGGAGCTCACTGCATTGTCATGGAACCCCCGATTTGAGAATACAATGATAATTTGAAAATATATAGACCTAAGCTTAAAAACATGATGTTAGAGGGAAAAAAAATCAAAAACACACCCCAAATGGCCTAGTGAGGAGCACAAACAACTCGCACGAGACTAATATAACTCGCAGGAGTTGACCTCATGGTCAGGGGACCCCCAGCTTGAGAATACTATGATAATTTGAAAATATATAGACTTGGGTTTAAAAAAATGCTATTAGAGGGCGAAAACCAAAAACACGCCCCAAACGACCCCGTGAGGGACGTGAACACGTCGCACGAGACCAATGTAACTCGCAGGAACTGACCGCGTGCTCACAAGACCCTCAATTTGAGAATATGATGATAATTTGGAAATATCTACACTTAGGCATAAAACATGCCGTTAGATGATGAAAAACCAAAATTGCACCCAAACGGCACCTTGTGAGCCGCGAACAACTTTCAAAGGACCAATGTTACTCACGCATGGTCACGAGAACTCCGATTTGAAGGAGAAATATCTAGGCTTAGGCTGAAAAAAATGTTGTTCGAGGGCAAAATACAAAAATACTCTCAAATGGCCCCGAGCGAGGCGCGAACACCTTGCACTGGTCCATTTTAACTCACATGCCTACCCGCCTGCTCATGGGACCCCGTATTTGAGAACATGAAAATAATTCGAAAATATCGAAACCTATGCTTAAAAATATGTCGTTAGAGGGCGAAAAGCCAAAGCACCCCCTAACTGCCCCGTGAGAGGCGTCTACACCTCGCATGGGACCAATGTTACTCATATTAACTGGTCGCATGGTCAAGGAACCTCCGGTTTTGAGAATACGATGATAATTTGAAAATATTTACACTTAGCTTAAAACCATGTCGTTAGAGCACGAGAATCGAAAACACCACCCAAATGACCCCGTGAGAAGCATGAATAACTCGGACAGGACTAATGTAACTCACAGGAGCTAACCACGCCTCGGTCTAAGAATATGATAATAATTTAAAAATATCTAAAATTAGGCTTAAAAACATGTTGTTAAAGGGCAAAAACACAAATAACCCCCCAAACAACCTCGTGAGAGGTGCGAACAACTGACATGGGACCCCTAAACTGGCATGGGACAAATGTAACTCGTAGGAGCTGACCGCGTGGTCACGGGACCCCCAATTTGAGAATAAAATGATAATTTGAAAATATTTAGACTTAGGCTTAAAAACATGTCGTTAGAGGACAAAAACATATAACACCCCCCAAACGGCCCCGTGAGAGGTGCGAACACCTCGCACGAGATTAATGCAACTCGCAGGAAATGACCATGTGGTCATGGGATTTCTTGTTTGAGAATACGACGATAATTTGAAAATATCTACACTTAGGCTTCAAAACAAGTCATTAGAGGACAGAAACCCAAAACTGCACCCAAACGGCACCATGTGAGGTGTGAACAACTTGCACATGGCCAATGTAACTCACAGGAACTATCCACGTGGTCATGGGACCCAAAGTTTGAGAATATGACGATAATTTAAAAATATATAGGTTTAGGCTTAAAAACACGCCATTAGAGGGTGAAAACCAAAAACACCCTACAAATATCACCGTGAGAGGATTGAACACCTCGCATGGAACAAATATAACTCGCAGCAGGTGATCTTGTTGTCACGGGGCCCTCCGTTTGAGAATTCATTGATAATTTGAAAATATAAGGACTTAGACTTAAAACATGTCGTTAGAGGGTAAAAACACAAAACACCCCATGAACGGCCCCGTAAGAGGCACGAACCTCGCACGGGACCAATGTAACTCGCAGGAACTGACCGCATGGTCACGAGAACCCCGATTTGAGAACTAGATGACAATTTTGAAATATCTAGACTTTGACTTAAAAACATGTCATTAGATGAAAAAACCCAAAACACTCCTCAAATGGCCATGTGAGAAGCTCGAACGCCTGGCACGAGACCAATATAACTCGTATGAACTGACTGCGTGGTCATGAGAACCCCAGTTTAAGAGTATGATGATAATTTGGAAATATCGATGCTTAGTCTTAAAAACATATCGTTAGATGAAACGGCCACGTGGGTGGCGCGAGCACCTCGCACGGCTCCATTGTAACTCACAAGACATGAGAAAAGGATGATAATTTGAAAATATCGAGGCCTAGTCTTAACAAGATTTTGTTAGAGGGCCAAAACCTAAGATAACCCCTAAATGGCCCCGTGAGAGGTGAAAACACCTCGAACGGGACCAATGTACATCAAAGGAACTGGATGTGTGGTCACGGGACCCCCAGATTGATAATAGGATGATAATTTGAAAATATCAAGACTTGGTCTTACAAACATGTTATCAGAGGGTGAAACCCAAAACGGCCCCATAGGAGGCGCAAAAACCTCGCTCAGGACCAGTGTAACTCGGTATAACTTATCGCGTGGTCATAAAACCCCTGGTTTTAGAATATGGTGATAATTTTCAAATATCTACAATTCGGATTAAAAACATGACGTTAGTGTGAAAAAAGCCAAATCACCCCTCAAACAGCCCCATGAGTGGCATGAACGCCTCGCAGAGGACCAATGTAACTAGCTAGAACTGATTGCGTGGTCACAGGACCCCCAGTTTGAAAATATGACGATAATTTGAAAATTTAAAACAGGCTTAAAAAATGTCGTTAGAGGGAGAAAACCCAAAACACCCCCAAACAGCCCCGTGAGTGGCGCAAACACTTCGCTCTAGACCAATGTAACTCGCATTAAGTGACGACATGGTCACGGGACCCGAATTTGGTAATACGAATATAATTTGAAAATATCTAAACTTAGACTTATAAACATGTCATTATATGGAGAAAATCTCAAACACCACCCAAACGATCGCGTGAGAGGCGAGAATAATTATCACAAGGCCAATGTAACTCGCAGGAGATGACCATATCATCATGGAACACCCAATTTGAGAATACGACGATAATTTGAAAATATCTAGACTTAGGATTAAAACATGATGTTAGAGCGCAAAAACCCAAAACATCTCCCATGCGGCCCCCCTGTGAGAGGCACAAATAACTCGCACGGGACCAACGTAACTCGGATGAGCTGATCGCATAGTCATGGGACCCCCGTTTAAGAATACAATGATAATTTAAAAACGTCAAGACTTAGGTTGAAAAACTGGTCGTTAGAGGTAGAAAACACATAACGCCCTCCAAACGTCCCCATGAGAGGCCCGAACACCTCGCACGGGTCCAATGAAACTCGGAGTAACTGATCGTGTCGTCTCAGGACCCCCGATTTGAAAATATGATGATAATTTGAAAATATCTATACTTGGGCTTAAAAACCTACCGTTAGAAGGCGAATACCCAAATGACCCTGTGAGCGGCGTGAACAACTCTCACGGGACTAATGTAATTGGAACAACTGCATGGTCACGATACCCCCAGATTGAGAGTAGGATGATAGTTTGAAAATACCAATAGGTAGGCTTACAAACATGTCGTTAGATGGCGAAACCCGAAACACCTCCCAAACTACCTTGTGAGAGGTGCGAACGCCTCATATGGGACCAATGTATCTCGCAGGAGATGACCGTGTGGCCACGGAACCCCGAGTTTGAGAATACAAAGATAATTTGAAACGCTTAAAAACATGTCGTTAGAGGGGCAAACCCAAAACACCCACCAAACGGCTCCGTGAGAGGCGCGAACACCTCGCATGGGGCCAATGCAACTCGTAGGAACTAACTACATTATCATGGGACCCCCGATTTGAGAATAGGATGATAATTTTAAAATATTTAGAATTCGGCCTAAAAAGATGCTGTTAGAGGCCGAAAACCCTAAATACCCCCCAAACGGCCCCTTGAGAGGTGCAAACACTCCGCATGGGACAAATGTAACTCATAAGAACTTCTCGCATAGTCACGGGACCCCCGATTTGAGAAAACAACGATAATTTGAGAATATCTATACTTAGACTTAAAACATGCCGCTAGAGGGAAAAACATAAAATACCCCCCAAATGGCCCCGTGAGAGGCCCGAACACCTCTCACGAGACCATTGTAACTCGCAGGAACTGATTGCCTAGTCACGGGATCTTCGGGTTGATAAAACGAAGATAATTTCAAAAAATCTACACTTTGGGTTAAAAATATGCCATTAGAGGATGGAAATCCAAAACTACAACCGATTGGCACCGTATGAAGAGCGAACAACTTGCACAGGACCAATGTAACTCGCAGGAACTTTTCGCGTGGTCACGGGACCCACAGTTTGAGAAAATGATGATAATTTTGAAATATCTACACTTAGGGTTAAAAACTTGCCCATAGAGGGGGAAACCCAAAACACCCACCAAACAGCCCCGTGAGAGGCACGAACGCCTCGCACGGAACCAATGTAACTCGCAGGAACTGATCGTGTAGTCATGAGACCCCCGATTTGAGAATACGATGGTAATTTTAAAATATGTAAGTTTAGGGTTAAACACATGCCGTTAGAGCATAAAAACAAAAATCACACCCCAAACGGCCCCGTGAGAGGCACGGACACCTCGCACAGAACCAATGTAACTCAGAGGAACTGAACATATAGTCAAGGGACCCCCGATTTGACAATATAATGATAATTTGAAAATATCTAGACTTGGGTTTAAAAACATGTTGTTAGAAGGTGATAACCTAAAACGCCCCTCAAACGGCCCCGTGAGAGGAGTGAACACCTCGCATGAGACCAATGTAACTCGCAGGAACTGACCATTTGGTCATGGGGCCCTCGATTTGAGAATAAAATGATAATTTTGAAATATCTACACTTAAGATTAAAAACATGCGTCTAGAGTCTGAAAAAACAAAACGGCACCCAAACGGCACCGTGTGAGGCGCGAATAACTTGCATCGGACCAATGTTAGTAACACAAATGGATCGCGAGGTCACGAGAGCCCCGATTTGAGAATATAATGATAATTTGTAAATATCTAGTATTAGGATTAAAAACATATCATTAGAGGGTGAAATAACAAAACACCCTCAAATGGCCCGTGTGAGGCAAAAACACCTCCCACTGGTCGATTGTAACTCGCATGACAATCAGCCTGGTCATGGAACCCTCGACTTGAGAATAGGACAATCATTAAAAAATATAGAAACCTAGGCTTAAAAAAATTCTGTCAGAGGGAAAAACCCCAAAACACCCACGCCTGTAAGAGGCGCGAACACCTCGCAAGGGACCAATGTAACTCGTAGGAACCGACCGTGTGGTCACCGGAGCCCTGGTTTGAGAATAGGATGATAATTTGAAAATATCTAGAATTGGGCTTCAAAAAATGATGTTAGAGGGAGAAACACAAACCAAACCTCAAACATCCCCAAGAGAGGTTCGAACACCTCGCATGGGTCTAGTGTAACTCGGAGGAACTGACCGCGTGGGTACAAGACCCCCGGTTTGAGAATACGATGATAATTTTATATAATCTAAAATTTGGACAAAAAAACATGTCGTTGCAGCACAAAAACCCAAAACACCACCCAAACGGCCCCGTGAGAGGTATGAACACCTCGCACGGGACTAATGTAACTTAGTGGAACTAAGCGTGTAGTCATGAGACCCCAGTTTGAGAATATGACGATAATTTGAAAAAAAAATTGATTTAGGCTTAAAAACATGTCGTTAGAGGGCGAAAGCCCAAAACACCCACAAACATCCCCATGTAATTGGCATTAAGTGACAACATTATCACGGGAGCCCTAAATTAAGAATACAACAATAATTTGAAAATATCTAGACTTAGGCTTAAAAATTTTGAGGGAGGAAATCTAAAACACCAGCCAAACGACCCCATGAGAGGCATGAATAACTTGTACGGAACAAATGTAACTCGCAGGAGCTGACCACGTGGCCACAAAACCTCTGTTTTGAGAATAAGACAATAATTTGAAAATATCTATACTTAGGCTTAAAAACATGAGGTTACAGGGAAAATACCCAAAACCCCACCCAAACGACCCCGTGAGAGGTGAGAAAAACTTGCACAAGACCATTGTAACTCGAAGGAACTAATCGTGTGGTAACGGTACCCCCAGTTTGAGAATAGGATGATGATTTGAAAATATCTACACTTAGCCTTACAAACATGCCGTTAGTGGGCGAAAACCCAAAACACCTCCCAAACATCCCCGTGAGAGGCGCGAACACCTCGCACGGGACCAATGCATCCCTCGAGAGACCATCGATTTGATAATATGATAACAATTTGGAAATATCTAGACTTAGGCTTAAAACATGTCATTAGAGGGCGAAAAATCCAAACCACACCCAAACAGCCCCACTTAAGGTGCATACACCTTGCACGGGTCCATCGTAACTCACATTAACTGATGGCATGATCACAGGACCCCCAACTTGAGAACAGGACAATAATTAAAAAATATGTACACATGGGCTTAAAAATATCCCATTAGATGGTGAAAACCCAAAACGTCCCCTAAAGGGTCGTGTTAGAGGCACGAACACCTTACACGGGACAAATGTAACTTATAGGAAATGATTAGGTGGTAACGGTACCCCCAGTTTGAGAATAGGATAGTAATTCGATAATGTATAGACTTAGTCTTAAAAACATGTTGTTAGAGGGTGAGACCTGACCCCCCCCCCCCCCCCAAATGGATCCACGAGAGGCGCTAACACCTCGCACGGGACCATTGTAACTCCCAGGAACTAATCGCGTGATCACGAGACCCCCGAGTTCAGAATACGATGATAATTTTAAAATATGTAGAATTAGGAAGAAAAACATGTCGTTGGAGTGCAAAAACCTAACCCCCCCCCCCCCCCAAAAAAAAAAATGGCCCCTTTAGAGGCGTGAAAACCTGGCAAAGGACCAATGTAACTCGTTAGAACTGATGGAGTGGTCACGGGACCACCGATTTGAGAATGTGATTATAATTTAAAATATTTTGACTTAGGCCTAAAAGCATGTCGTTAGATGGAAAAAACCCAAATGGCCCCGTGAGAGGAATGAACACCTCACACGGGACTAATGCTAACTTGCTTGAACTAGCCGCGTAGTCATGGAACCCCCGGTTTGAGAATATGACAATAATTAAAAAAAAAATAACTTAGGCTTAAAATCATGTCGTTAGAGGGAAAAAACCCAAAATATCTTGGCATAGGATTAAAAACATGTTGTTAGAGGGCGAAATTTGGAAGTATATAGGCTTAGGCTTAAAAACATGCCGTTAGAGGGCGAAAATCCAAAACACGCTTAAATGGCCCCGTCTGAGGCATGTACACCTTGCACATGTCCATCATAACTCGCATTAACTGATCGCATGATCAAACGACCCCCAACTTGACAACATGATGATAATTCAAAAATATATAAACATAGGTTTAAAAACATCCCATTAGATGGCGAAAACCCAAAACACCCCCTGACTTCCACGTCAGAGGCACAAACACCTCACACGGGACCAATGTAACTCATAAGAAATTAACATGTGGTAACGGGACCCCCGATTTGATAATAGGATAATAATTTGACAATATCTAGTCTTAGGCTTAAAAACATGTTGTTAGAGGGTGAAACCTGAAACCCCCCCTCAAACGGGCCGATTTGAGAGGCATGAACACCTCGCACGGGACTAATGTAACTTGCTTTAACTGACCGCATAGTCATGGGAGGACCAGTTTGATAATATGACGATAATTTGAAAAAAAAAATGACTTAGGTTTAAAAACATGCCATTAGAGGGGGGAAACACAAAACACCCCCAAACACCCCGGTGAGAGGCGCGAACACCTCGCTCGGCACCAATGTAACTCGCATTAACTGACGACATTTTCACGAAACCCCCAGATTGAGAATAGGATGATAATTTGAAAATATCCAGCCTAGGCTTAAAGACAAGTCGTTTAAGGGAGAAAATCTAAAACACCACCAAAGCGACCTCATGAGAGGCGTGAATAACTTTCACGGGACCAATGTAACTCGCAGGAGCTCACTACGTGGCCACCCTCTGGTTTGAGAATAAGACAATAATTTTAAAATAACTATACTTAGGCTTGAAAACATGAGGTTAAAGGGTGACTACCCAAAACCCTGCCCAAAGGACCTCGTGGGAGGTACGAACAACTCGCACTAAGCCACTGTAACACGAAGAAACTAATTGTGTGGTAACGGGACCCCAATTTGAGAATAGGATGATAATTTGAAAATATCTACACTTAGGATTACAAAGATGTCTATAGTGGGCGAAAACCCAAAACACCTCCCAAACATCCCTGCGAGAGGCGCGAACACCTCGTACGGGAACAATGTATCCCTCAGGAGTTGATCGCGTGGTCACGGGACCCGCAATTTGATAATTCAAATATAATTTTAAAATATTTAGAGTTGGGCTTACAAACAGATCGTTAAAGGTCAAAAGCACAAAAAAAACCCAAATGGCCCAGTGAGTTACGTGAACACCTTGCACGAGATCAATGTAACTCGCTGGAACTGACCGTGTGGTCACAAGATCCCCAATTTGAGAAAATAACTAAAATTTGAAAACATCTACACTTTGGCATAAAAACATGCTATTAGAGGACGAAAAGCCAAAAGTACACCCAAACGGCACCGTGTGAGGTGCCAACAACTTGAACTAGACCAATGTAACAATTAAGCACTAATCATGTGCTCATGGGATCCTCGATTTAAGAATATGATGATAATTTTTAAATATCTATGCTTAGGTTTACAAATACGCCATTAGAGGGTGAAAACCGAAAACATCTACATGAAAGGCTCGAACACCTCGCATGGGGAGAATGTAACTTGGAGGATCAAATCACATGGTCACGGAACCCTCGGTTTGAGATTACAATAATAATTGGAAAATATTTAGAATTAGGCTTACAAACTTGTCGTAAGAGGGAAAAAAACACAGACACCCCCCAAATGGCCTCGTGAGACCGCGAACACTTCGCACGGGACAAATGTAACTCGCAAGAACTGACCGCGTGGTCACGGGATCCCCGGTTTGAGAATTGTATGATAATTTGAAAATATCTAAAATTGGGTTTAAAAACATGTTGTTAGAGGACGAAAATCCAAAACAACCCCCCTCCCCCCCCCCCCCCCCCCCCGCCCAAAAACGGCCCTGTGAGAGGCGCGAACACCTAGCACGAGACCAATATAACTCGAAGGAACTGACAACGTGGTCACAGGATCCCCTATTTCATAATACGATGATAATTTGAAAATATTTACACTTAGTTTAAAAAACATGTCGTTAGAGGACGAAATACCAAAACTGCACCCAAACACCCATGTATGAGGCGCCAACAACTTGCATAGGCCCAATGGAACTCACAGCAACTGACCAACTGGTCAGAAGACCACGGGTTTGAGAATATTATGATAATTTGGAAATATCTAGGCTTAGGATTAAAAACATGCCGTTAGAAGGCAAAAATCCAAAACACCCCCAAACGGCCCCGTTTGAGGCGCGTACACCTTGAATGGGTCCACCGTAACTCGCATTAACTAATCGCTTGATCACATGACCCCTAACTTGAGAACATGACAATAATTCAAAAATATATAAACATAGGCTTAAAAACGTTAAGTTAGCCGATGAAAAGCCAAAACACCCCTTAAATGGCCCCGTTAGAGGCGCAGACACCTCGCACGGGACAAAAGTAACTCACAGAAAATGGACGCCTCGTAATGGGACCCTCGATTTGATAATAGGAAAATAATTTGAAAATATCTAGACTTGTTAGAGGGTGAAACCTGAAACCCCCCTCAAACGGGCCTGCGAGAGGCGCGGACACCTTGCACGGAACCAATGTAACTCCCAAGAACTAACTGCGTGGTCATGGGACCCCCCGATTTCCGAATACGATGGTAATTTTAAAATATCTACAATTAGAAATAAAAACATGTTAGAGCGCAAAAACCCAAAACACCCCCTCCCAAACGGCCCCGTGAGGGGCGCGAACACCTCGCACGGGACCATTGTAACTCGCTAGAGTTGATCCAGTGGTCAGGGACCCCATCTTGAGAATATGATGATAATTTGAAAATATTTAAACTTAGGCTTAAAAACATGTCGTTAGATGGTAAAAACCCAAAACACAGCCAAACAGCCCCGTGACTAGCGTGAACACCTCGCACAGGACGAACGTAACTCTCATTAACTGATTGCATGGTCAGGGGAGACAAAGTTTGAGAATACGATGATAATTTGAAAATATCTAAATTTAGGCTTAAAACATGGCATTAGATGGAGAAAATATAAAACACGACCCAAACGATCCCGTGAGAGGCACGAATAACTCGCACGGGACTAATGTAACTTGAAGGAGCTAACAGTGTGGTCACGAAACCCACGGTTTTAGAATATAATGATAAAAGTGAAAATATCTAGACTTAGTCTTAAAAACATGTCGCTAGAGGACGAAAACCCAAAACATGCCAAAAACAGCCCAGTGAGAGGCACGAAGGACTTGCACAGCACCCATGTAACGCCCCGAAGCTGACTGAATGGTAACGAGGCCCCCGGTTTGAGAATATGATGAAAATTCAATAATATCTAGACTTAGGCTTAAAAACATGTTGTTAGAGGGTAAAAACCCAAAACACCCTCCAAATGGCCCCGTGAGAGGCACAAACACCTCGTACGGGACCAATGTAACAAACAGGAAATGACCACATGGCCACGGGACCCCTGGTTTTAGAACAGAACGATAATTTCAAACTATCTAGACTTAGTCTTACAAACATGCTGTTAGTGGGCGAAAACCCAAAACACCTCCTAAACATCCCCGTGAGCGGCGCGAACACCTGGTTTGGGACTGTTCTGACCCACAGGAGTGGACTGTGTGGTCAGGGAAACCAGAAGTTAAGATTACAATTATAAATTGGAAATATCTAAATTTTCCTTAAAACATGTTGATAGAGGGGGAAAACTAAAAACACTAACCCAACAGCCCCACGGGAGGCGCGAGCACCTCGCACAAGACAACTGTAACTAGCAGGAACTGATCACGTGGTCATGGGAACCTCGATTTCACAATACAATGATAATTTTTAAATATCTACAATTAGACTTAAACGCAAACCGTTAGAGGGAAAAAACTCAAAACACCCCCCAAACGGCCCCGTGATAGGCGGGAACACCTCGAATGGGACGAATGTAACTCATAATAACCGACCGCATAGTCACGGGATGCTCGATTTGAGAGTATGATGATAATTTGGAAAAATCTACACATGGGCTTAAAACACATAACGTTAGAGGGAGAAAACCCAAAACACCACCAAACGACCCCGTGTGAGGTGTGAACACCTCGCACGGGTCCATTATAACTCGCATGACCCTTCTTGGTTGTGGGACCCCCGGCTTGAGAATAGGACAATAATTAAAAATATCAAAACCTAGGCTTAAAAAGATTCCGTTACGGGTGAAAACCCAAAACACCCCCTTAATGGCCCCGTGAGAGGCACACACACCTCGCACGGGCCCAATGTAACTCCTAGGAAATGATCGCGTCGTGAAGGAACACCTGGTTTGACAATAGGACGGCAATTTGAAAATATCCAGACTTAGGCTTAAAAATATGTTGTTAAAGTCCGTAAACCCAAAACACCACCTAACGTCCTTGTGAGAGGCGTTGAACACCTTGCCCAGGACCAATGTTACTCACATTACTGCTCACATGGTCACGAGGCCCCCCGTTTGAGAATACGATGATAATTTGAAAATATCTAGACCTAGGCTTAAAAACATGTCTTTGGAGGATAAAAATATAAAACACAACCTAAATGACCCCGTGAGAGGTGCGAATAACTCGCACGGGACCAATGTTATCCGCATGAGCTTACCACGTGACCACGCGACCCTCGGTTTGAGAATATAATGATAATTTGAAAATATCTTGATTTAGTTTTTAAAGCACGCCATTAGAGGGAAAAAACCCAAAACAACCCCCAAACGGCTGAATGAGAGGCACAAACAACTCGCACGGGACCAACGTAACTCGTAGGAACTAACCGCGTGTTCACAGGACCCTCGGTTTGAGAATATGATGATAATTTGGAAATACCTAAACTTAGGCTTAAAAACATGCCACTATAGGACGAAAACCAAAAACTGCACCCGAACCGCCCCATGTTAGGCGTGAACAACTTGCACAGGACCAATTTAACTCGAAGGAACTAACTGCGTGGTCATGGGACCCTCGAGTTGATAATATGATGATAATTTGGAAATATCTAGGCTTAGGCCTACAAATACACCATTAGCAAGTGAAAACCCAAAACACCTCCCAAATATCCCCGTGAGAGGCTCGAAAACCTCGCATCGGATAACTGTTACTCATATGACCTGACCGCGTGGTTACGGAACCCCTGATATTAGAATATGATGATAATTTTAAAATATCTAGACTTAGACATAGAAACATGCCGTTATAGGGAAAAAACACAAAACACCCCACAAACGGCCCCGTGAGAGGCACGAACACCTCGCATACAACAATAATTTTACAATATCCACACTTAGGATTAAAAACACACCATTAGAGGATGAAAACCAAATATTGCATCCAAACTGCACCGTGTGAGGATCGAACAACTTGCACAGGGCAGTGTAACTCGTAGAAATGACCTTGTAGACACAACACCCTCAGTTTGAGAATATGATGATAATTTGGAAATATCTACACTTAGGCTTTAACACATGCCATTAGAGGTAACCCCCCCCCCCCCCCCCAAAAAAAAAAAATTACCCTGTGAGAGGCGCAATCACTTCGTACGAGTCCATTGTAACATGCATGAGTTGAGAACAGGACGATAATTCTAAAACACTGGGGGAAAAACCCAAAACACCCACTAAAAGGCACCGTGAGAGGTGGGAACACCTCGCACGGGACCAATGTAACTCATAGGAACTGGCCCTGTGGTCACGGGAGCCCCAGATTGAGAATAGGGACATAATATGAAAATATCTAGACATAGGCTTAAAAACATATTGTTAAAGGTTGAAAACCCAAAACACCTCCTAAATGACCCCGTGAGAGGTGCGAACACCTCACACGGGACCAAAGTAACACGTAGTAAATGGCCGTGTGGTGACGGTGCCCCCTATTTGAAAATCTTAAAAACATGCTATTAGGGGACGAAACCCCAAACACCCCTCAAACGGGCCTGTGAGAGGCGGGAACACCTCGCACGGGACTAATGTACCTTTATGGAACTGACCACGTGGTCATGGGACCCCCAATTTCAGAATACGATGATAATTTGAAAATATTTAAACTTAGGCTTAAAAACATGTCGTTAGAGGCAAAAACCCAAAAGACCCCCAAATAGTCCCGCGAGAGGCGTGAACACCTCGCTCGGGACCAATGAAACTTGCATTTACTGACAGCATGGTCACGGGACCCCCGATTTGTAAATACGATGATAATTTGAAAATATCTAGACTTAGGCTTGAAAAGTTGTCGTTTGAGGGAGAAAATCTAAAACACCACCCAATTGATGACGTGAGACGTATGAATAACTCGCGCGGGACCAATGTAACTCACGGAAGGTGACCGTGTGGTCACGAAACCTCCAATTTGAGAATATGATATTAATTTTAAAATATCTAAACTTAGGCTTAAAAACATGATGTTAGAAGGCGAATACCCAAAACCCCACCCAAACGGCCCCGTGAGAGGTGCGAAAAACTCTCACGGGACCATTGTAACTCAAAGCAACTAATGTATCTCACTAGAACTGACCGCTTTTGAGAATAGGATGATAATTTGAAAATTTCTACACTTAGGTTAACAAACATGACGTTAGAGGTCAAAAAATAAAAACGGCCCTCTGAGTGGCGCGAACACCTCGCATGAGACCAATGTATCTCACTAGAACTAACCGTGTGGTCACGGGATTCCCGGTTTGCGAAAATGATGATAATTGGAAAATGTCTACACTATATCATAAAAACATTCCATTAGAGGATGAAAACCCAAAACTGCAACCAAATGGCACCGTGTGAGGTGAGAACAACATGCATAGGACCAATGTAACAATTAGGAACTCTTCGCGTGCTCACGGGATCCCCAATTTGAGAATATGATTATAATTTGGAAATATGTAGACTTAGGATTACAAACACGCCATTAGACGGTGAAAATCCAAAACACCCCCTAAACATCCCATGAGAGACACAGATACCTCGTACAGGACCAATGTGACTCCCAGGAACTAACTGCGTGGTCACAGGATCCCTGATTTCTGAATACGATGATAATTTTAAAATATCTACAATTAGCAATAAAAACACAAAAACCAAAAACACCTCCCTCCCAAACCGCCACGTGAGAGGCGTGAACACCTCGCATGGGACCAATGTAAGTCGCTAGAATTGACCAAGTTATCACGGGACCCCCATCTTGAGAATATGATGATAATTTGAAAATATTGAAACTTACGCTTAAAAACATACCGTTAGATGGCGAAAACCTAAAACACACCCAAACAGCCCCGTGAACGGCGTGAACACCTCGCAAGGGACGAACGTAGCTCTCATTAACTGACCACGTGGTCAGGGAAGACGCAGTTTGATAATACAATGATATTTTGAAAATATCTAGACTTAGGCTTAAAACAAGGCATTAGAGGGAGAAAATCTAAAACACGATCGAAACGACCTCGTGAGAGGCACGAATAACTAGCATGGGACCAATGTAACTTGCAGGAGCAAATCGTGTGGTCAATAAACCCACGGTTTGAGAATATAATGCTAAAATTGAAAATATCTAGACTTAGTCTTAAAAACATGTCGCTAGAGGGAGAATACCAAAACACGCCATAAACATCCCAGTGAGAGTCACGAAGAAATTTCACAGGACCAATGTAACTCCCCGAAGCTGACTGAATGGTAATGAGACCCTCGGTTTGAGAATACGATGAAAATTTAATAATATCTACACTTGGGCTTAAAAACATGTTGTTAGAGGGGAAAAGCCCAAAACACCCTCCAAACGGCCCCGTGAGAGGCACAAACACCATGCACGGGACCAATATAACTCACAAGAAATGACCACATGGGCACGGGACCCCTGGTTTTAGAATAGGATGATAATGTCAAACTGTCTACACTTAGGCTTACAAACGTGCTATTAGTGGGCGAAAACCCAAAACACCTCCTAAATATCCCCGTGAGAGGCTCGAACACCTGGTTTGGGACCGCTGTGACCCATAGGAGCGGACCACGTGGTCAGGGAAACCAGAAGTTGAGAATACGATGATAAATTAGAAATATCTAGATTTTGCCTTAAAACATGCTGTTAGAGGGCGAAACCAGAAACTCCCACCCAACGACCCAACGAGTGGCGCGAACACCTCGCACAAGACAAATGTAACTCACAAGAACTGATCACGTGGTTATGGGATCCTCGGTTTGACAATACAATGATAATTTGTAAATATCTACAATTAGACTTTAACACATACCGTTAGAGGGCAAAAACCTAAAAGACCCCCCAAACGACCCCGTGAGAGGCGGGAACACCTCGAATGGGACCAATGTAACTCATAGGAACTGACTGCATAGTCACGGGATGCCCGATTTGAGAGTTTGATGATAATTTAGAAATATCTATGCTTAGGCTTAAAACACATAACTTTAGAGGGCGAAAACCCAATACACCCCCAAACGACCCTGTGTGAGGCGTGAACACCTCGCACGGGTCCATTGTAACTCGCATGACCCTTCTTGGTCGTGGGACCCCCGACTTGAGAATAGGATAATAATTCAAAATATCAAAAACTAGGCTTAAAAACATTCCGTTACGGGCGAAAACCCAAAACGCCCCCTTAATGGCCCCGTGAGGGGCATGAA
This sequence comes from Sambucus nigra, assembly GCA_949130495.1. NCBI lineage: Eukaryota > Viridiplantae > Streptophyta > Magnoliopsida > Dipsacales > Adoxaceae > Sambucus > Sambucus nigra. Next base: position 95,993,625 of record OX422211.1, read on the forward strand.
CACCTCGCACGGGCCCAATCTAACTCCTTGGAAATGATCGTGTGTTCACGGAACACCTGGTTTGACAATAGGATGGTAATTTGAAAATATCCAGACTTAGGTTTAAAAACATGTTGTTAAAGCCCGTAAACCCAAAACACCCCCTAACGTCCTCGTGATAGGCGCGAACACCTTGCACGGGACCAATGTTACTCTCATTAACTGGTCACATGGTCACGAGGCCCCCGGTTTGAGAATACGATGATAATTTGAAAATATATAGACCTAGGCTTAAAAACATGTCTTTGGCGGACAAAAATCTAAAACAGAACATAAATGACCCCGTGAGATGTGCAAATAACTCTCACGGGACTAATGTTACTCGCAGGAGCTTATCACGTGACCACGCGACCCTCGGTTTCAGAATATAACGATAATTTCAAAATATCTTTCTTAGTTTTTAAAAAACACCGAAAATAACCCCCAAACGGCTGAGTGAGAGGCACAAATAACTCGCACGGGACTAATGTAATTCGCAGGAACTGACCGCGTGGTCACGGGACCCTCAGTTTCAGAATATGGCAATAATTTGGAAATATCTACACGTAGGCTTAAAAACATGCCATTAAAGGACAAAAACCAAAAAACTGCACCCGAACCGTCCCATGTGAGGCGCGAACAACTTGCACAAGACCGATGTAAATCGGAGGAACTGACTGCGTTGTCACGGGAACCTCGAGTTGATAATATGATTATAATTTAGAAATATCTAGGCTAGGCCTACAAACACACCATTAGAAGGTGAAACCCCAAAACACCTCCCAAACATTCCGGTAAGAGGTTCGAAAACCTCTAATATGATAAATGTTGCTCATAGGAGCTGACCGCGTTGTTACGGGACCCCCGATATGAGAATATGATGATAATTTTAAAATATCTAGACTTAGGCTTAAAAACATGCCGTTAGAGGGGGGAACACAAAACACCCCACAAACGGCCCCATGAGAGGCGCGAACACCTCGCATACAGTGATAATTTTAAAATATCAACACTTAGGCTTAAAACACACCATTAGAGGATGAAAACCCAAAACTTCATCCAAACTGCACTGGGTGAGGCACGCACAGGGTAGTGTAACTCGTAGAAATGACCTTCTGGACAGAACACCCTCATTTTGACAATATGATGATAAATTGGAAATATCTACGCTTAGGCTATAACACATGCCATTAGAGGTAAAAATCCCCGAAAAAATGGCCCCGTGAGAGGCACAATCACTTCGTACGGGACCATTGTAACTTGCAAGACTTGAGAGCAGGACGATAATTCTAAAACATTGGGGAAAAAACCCCAAAACATCCACAAAAAGGCACCGTGAGAGGTGGGAACACCTCATACGGGACCAATGTAACTCGTAGGAACGGGACCTGTGGTCATGGGAGCCCCAGTTTGAGAATAGGGACATAATTTGAAAATATCTAGACTTAGGCTTAAAAACATGATGTTAAAGGATTGAAACCCAAAACATCCCCTAAATGACCCCGTGAGAGATGCGAACACCTCACATGGGACCAAAGTAACACGTAGTAAATGACCGCGTGGTGACGGTACCCCCTGTTTGATAATATTAAAAACATGCTATTAGGGGACGAAACCCAAAACACCCCTCAAACGGGCCCGTGAGAGGCGCAAATACCTCGCACGGGACTAATGTACCTCTATGGAACTGACCACGTGGTCATGGAATCCCCAGTTTCAGAATATGATGATAATTTAAAAATATTTAGACTTAGGCTTAAAAATTTGTCGTTAGAGGCAAGAACCCAAAAGTCCCCCAAACAGCCCCGCGAGAGGCGCGAATACCTCGCTCGGGACTAATGAAACTTGCCTTAACTAACGGCATGGTCATTGGACCCCCGATTTGGAAATACGACTATAATTTTAAAATATCTAGACTTAGACTTGAAAACGTGTCGTTTGAGGGAGAAAATCTAAAACACCACCCAAACGATGATGTGAGAAGTACGAATAACTCGCACGGGACCAATGTAACTCACAGAAGGTGACCATGTGGTCACGAAACCTCCAATTTGAGAATACGATATTAATTTTAAAATATCTAAAATTAGGCTTAAAAACATGATGTTAGAAGGCGAATACCCAAACAACCCCGTGAGAGGCGCGAACAACTCGCACGGGACCATTGTAACTCAAAGCCACTAACCGTATGGTAACAGGATGCCGAGTTTGAGAATAGGATGATAATTTGGAATTTTATACACTTAGGCTGACAGACATGCACTTAGAGTTCAAAAACACAACCGCCCACCCAAACGGCCCCTTTAGTGGCGCGAACACCTCGCACGAGACAAATGTATCTAACTAGAACGGATCGCGTGGTCACGGGATCCCCAGTTTGTGAAAACGATGATAATTGGAAAATATCTACACTTTGGCATTCCATTAGAGGATGAAAACCCAAAACTGGACCCAAATGGCACCGTGTGAGGTGCTAACAATTTGCACAATACCAATGTAACAATCAGGAACTGTTCGCGTGGTCACGGGATCCTTGATTTGAGAATATGATTATAATTTGGAAATATCTAGGCTTAGGATTACAAACATATCATTAGACGATGAAAATCGAAAACACCCCCTATACATCTCGTGATAGGCACGGATACCTCGTACGGGACCAATGTAAGTCACTAGAGCTGACCACATGGTCACGGGACCCCCAATTTGAGAATACGATGATAATTTGAAAATATCTTGACTTAGGATTAAAAATATGTCGTTAGTGGATGAAAACCCAAAAGCTCCTCTAAACGGCCCCGTGAGAGGCACGAACATCTCGCACGGGACCAATGTAACTCGTAGGAACTGACCACAACGCCACATGACCCATGGTTTTAGAATAAGACAATAATTTGAAAATATCTACACTTTGGCATAAAATAAAAACCCAAAACTGCACCCAAACGACACTGTACGAGGCGCGAACAACTTGCACAAGACGAATGTAACTCGCAAGAACTGACTGCATGGTCACGGGACCCCCGAGTTGAGAATATGGTGCTAATTTAGAAATATCTAGGCTTAGGCTTGCAAACACACCGTTAGAGGGTGAAAACCTAAAACACGTCCAAACATTCCTGTGACAGGTTCTAACTCCTCACACGAGACCAATGTAACTCACATGAACTGATTGCATGGTCTCGGGATCAACGGTTTGAGAATATGACAATAATTTGAAAATATCAACACTGAGTCTTAAAAACATGACGTTAGAGTATGAAAAATCAAAATACAGCCAAACACCAACATGTGAGACGCAGACAACTTGCACATGACCAATGTAACTCATAACAACTGACCATGTGGTAATGAGACCCCCGACTTCAGAATATGATGATAATTTGGAAATATCTAGGCTTAGGCTTAACAACATGCCGCTAGAGGGAAAAAATCCAAAACATCCCCAAATGGCCCCGTGTGAGGCACATACACCTAACACGTGTCAATTGTAAATCGCATGCTAGTCCACTTGTTAATGTGACCAATGACTTTAGAACAGGACAATAATTCAAAAATATCTATACCTATGCTTAAAAACATTCCGTTAGACGGTGAAAACCCAAACACCCCCTAAAAGGACCTGTGATAGGCGTGAACACCTCGTACGGGACCAACGTGACTCGTAGGAAATGACCGTGCGGACACGGGACCCCTGGTTTGAGAATAGGATGATAATTTTAAAATATCTAGATTTAGGCTTAAAAACATGCTATTAGAGGGTGAAACGGACCCATTAGAGGCGTGAACACCTTGCACGGGACCAATGTAACTCGCAGGAACTAAATGTGTGATCCCGGGACCTCTGGTTTCTGGATACTATGATAATTTTAAAATATCAACAATTAGGAATAAAGACATGCCGTTAGAGCGCAAAACCCCAATACACCCCCAAAAAGGCTCCGTAAGAGGCGTGAAAACCTCGTATCAACCAAATGTAACTCGCTGGAACTGATAGCATGGTCACGGGACCCTGAGTTTGAGATTAGGATGATAATTTCAAAATATTTAGACTTAGGCTTAAAAACATGCCGTTAGAGGGTAAAACTGGAAAACAACCCAAATGGCCTCTTAAGAGGCGCGAACACCTCGCATGGGACCCATGTAACTCATAGGCAGTGATCGCATTAACTGATCACATGGTGATGGGACCCCCGCTTGAGAATAAGATTATAATTTGAAAATATCTAGACATAGGCTTAAAAACATGTCGTTATAGGGAGAAAATCTATAACACCACCCAAACTTCCCCAAGAGAGGCGCGAATAACTTGCACAGGATCAATATAACTCGCTGGAGATGTCTGCATGGTCACGGAACCCTCAGTTTGAGAATACAAGGACAATTTGAAAATATCTAGACTTAGACATAAAAACATGTCGTTAGAGAACAAAACCTGGAAAAAAACCAAACGGCCCAATGAGAGGCAGAAAAATTTCTCACGGGACCAATGTAACTCGCAAGAGCTGACCTCATGGTAACGGGACCCCCGATTTCAGAATACGATGATAATTCAAAAATATCTAAACTTAGGCTTAAAAATATACCATCAGAGAGCGAAAACCCAAAACACCCACCAAACGACCCTTGAGAGGCGCAAACACCTCATACAGGACAAATGTAACTCCTAAGAACTGACCATAAGGCCATGGGACCCCAGTAATAAAATACGACGATAATTTTAAAATATCTACACTTAGGCATACAAACATGTCATTAGTGGTAGAAAAGCCAAAACACCTCCCAAATGGCCTCGTTAGAGGTGAGAACTCCTCTCACGAGTTTGAGAATATTATTATAAATTGGAAATATCTAGACTTCGGCTTAAAAACATGCTATTAGAGGGGGAAAATCCAAAACACCCACTAAAATGTACCTCGCAAAAACTTATCGCCTAGTCACGGGACCCCTGAACTGAGAATATGATGATAATTTGGAAATATCTAGGATTAGGCTTACAAACATGCCATTAAAACACCCCCAAACATACCCATGAGAGGCCCTAAGACCTTGCATGTGGAAAATGTAGCTCGAAGGAGCTGATTGCATTGTCACGGGATCCTTGGTTTGGGAATACGACGATAATATGAAAATATCTACAATTAGCCTAAAACACAAGCCGTTAGAGCGCAAAAACCCAAAACACCACACAAACGACCTCCTGAAAAGTACGAACACCTCGCACGGGACCAATGTAACTCAAAAGAACTGACCATATAGCCATGGGACCCTGATTTGAGAATATAACGATAATCTGAAAATATCTAGAGTTGGATTTAAAAACATGTTGTTAGTTTGAGGAAACCCAAAACACCCCCCAAATGACCCCATGAGAGGCGTGAACACCTCGTACAAGACCAATGTAACTCGCAAGAACTAATCCCGCAGTAACGGGATCCTCGGTTTGATAATATGACAATAATTTGAAAATATCTACACTAAGGCCTAAAAACATGCTGTTAGAGAATGAAAAACAAAAACTACAGCCAAACGACACCATGTGAGGCGCGAACAACTTGCACAGGACCAATGTAACTCGAAGGAACTGATCGCATGGTCACAAAACCCATGGTTTGAGAATATGATGAAAATTTGGAAATATCTAGGCTTAGGCTTAAAAACATGTCGTTATAGGGTGAAAACCCAAAGCACCCCCAAACGTCCCCGTGTGAGGCGTGAACACCTCGTACGAGTCCAATGTACCTCACATGATTGTCCTCCTAGTCATGTGACCCCTGGCTTAAGAACAGGACAATAATTCAAACATATCAAAACCTAATCTTAAAAACATTCCGTTAGAGGGAGAAAATCGAAAACACCCCCCAAATGGCCCTGTGAGAGTCGTGAACACCTCGCATGTGACCAATGTAACTCACGGTAACTGACAGTATGGTCATGGGATCCCCGATTTGAGAATAGGATGATAATTTGAAAATATATAGACTTACGCTTCAAAACATTTTGTTAGAGGAAAAAAATCTAAAACACCACCCACCGACCGCGTGGTCACGGGACCCCCGATTTAAGAATACGAATATAATTCTAAAATCTCTACACTTAGGCTTAAAAACATGTCGTTAGAGGGATAAAACCTGAAAAACTCCTCAAATATCCCTATGAGAGGCATCAACAACTCACACGGAACCAATATAACTCGTAGGAACTGACTGCGCGGTCACAGGACCCCGATTTTTTAGAATATACGACAATTTGAAAATATCTACTCTTAGGTTTATAAAATTTTTATTAGAGGGTAAAAAACCCAACACACACCTCAAACGGCCTTATGAGAGGCACAAACACCTCGCATGCGATAAATGTAACTCGCAAGAACTAACCGTGTAGGTACGGGACCCCAAGTTTGAGAATATGAGGATAATTTGAAAATATCTTTCACTTAGGCTTATAAACATGTAGAGCGCAAAAATCCAAAACACCTTCCAAATGGCCCTGTGAGATGTACGAACACCTCGCATGGGACCAATGTAACTCGTAGGAGTTAACCACATGGTCATAAGGCCCCTGGTTTGGGAATACGATGATAATTCAAAAGTTTATATCACTTAGGCTTAAAAACATGTCGTTAGAGGGCGAAAATCCAAAACATCACCCAAACGGACCTGTGAGAAGTGCAAACACCTCGCACGGGACAAATGTCACTCGCAGGAACTAGTCGCGTAGTCACAGCACCCCCGATTTGAGAATACTATGATAATTTTAAGATATCTACAATTAGTCTTAGAAACTTGTCGTTTGAGCGAAAAAACCCAAAACACCCCCGAAATAGCCTCATGAGAGGTGTGAACACCTCGCACGGGACCAATGTAACTCGTATGAACTGGATGTGTTTTCACGGGACCTCTAGTTTGAGAATATGACAACAATTTGAAAATATCTATACTTAGGCTTAAAAACATATCTAGGGTGAAAACCTCAAACACACTCAAATAGCCCCGTGAGAGGAACAACCACCTCGTACAGGACCAATGTAACTCACAGGAACTGACCGCATGGTCAAGGGATCCCCGATTTGAGAATACGATGAAAATTTTAAAATATATAAACTTTGGCTTAAAATATTCCATTAGAGGGCAAAAACCTAAAACCCCACCCAAATCGCCCTGTGAGAGGCGGGAACAACTCGCATGGGAGCAACGTAACTCGTAGGAACTGATCGTGTGGTAACGGGAATCCCAGATTGAGAATATGATAATAATTTGGAAATATCTCGACATAGGCTTAAAAACATGATGTTTGAGGGTGAAAACCCAAAACAACCCCCAAATGACCCCGTGAGAGGTGCCAACACCTCGCACGAGAAAATGTGACTCGCGGGAACTAATTGCATTGTCACGGGTCCCCCTATTTGTGAATAGGATGATAATTTAAAAATATCTAGACTTAGGCTTAAAAACATGTCATTAGAAGGTGAAATAAAAAAACACACCCCAAACAACCCCGTGATAAGGGCAAACACATCGCACGGAACCAATGTCACTCGTGAGAACAGATCAAGTGGTCACAGGACCCCCGATTTGAGAATATGACGATAATTTTACAATATCTACCATTAGGCTTAAAAAAATGTAGTTGGAGCGCAAAAACCAGGAACACCCCCGAAACGGCCTCGTGAGAGGTGCGAACACCCAGCACGCGACCAATGTAACTCGCTGGAATAGATCGCGTTTTCACTGTACCCCAGTTTAGGAATACGATGATATTTAAAAATATACTAAGGCTTAAAAACATGTCATAAGATGGAGAAATCCCCATATACCCTAAAACAGCCTCGTGAGAGGTGCAAATACCTCAAACGGGACCAATCTAACTCACATGAACTAGACTCATGGTCATGAGATCTCCGGTTTGAGCACTACACTAAAATTATCGACTTTTCACTGTCATTGACTGTGGTAAGTCCAACTTGTAAAGGTCAATGACCGTGACAACTGTGGGGGTGACAACTTTTGTTATCACGAACTTGTCACGGTCTTTGACCGTGACAATTTCATTAGACTTGTCACGATCCTTTCATGATCTTTGACCGTTACAAGTTTTTGTCACCATCAAAGACCGTGATAAGGCCGTGACAATTCAAAAACATTGTTACGGTCAAAGATTGGGACAAGTTTCTTTGTCACGAACTTGTCACGATTTTTCACAGTGACAATTCTGGGCTGAATTTTAAATAAAATTATTGGGATGTATGGCCACTGCCACTGCCCCGTATTATATTTGTATTTGTTATAATAAAAATTTACCTATTCAAATAACACATATATTCAAATAAAATACTAATCATATACCAAATCAAGGTATTTATAATCCATATCCAAATAAAATAGAAATGAAAAAATTCATCATATCCAAACCAAATTGTACCAAAATCAAAAGAATATAAATACAATCAAATTTCAAAATCAAAAGATATAGAAACAATGCCAATCTTCAGTAAGTCGGAGGAGGAAGGAAGCCCACACAACATATGAATTCACACACACCCCAATATGTTGAACGCCGCATTATTCTCGTAACCACACAGTTGAGTTATCCTTCCCCCCCACCACAGGCGTGATGCGCACTCTTGACTCAATGTCTTGGAGGGGGCGCCCATGAACCGGCATGCTCGGGATAAAGTTCGGATCCCTCAACCCCCTTGCTATTGGCAGGCCACAATATATGTCAAGTAGATGCATGCTCGACCAACTGAGTGTTGACATAGGTCGCTCGACGGGGATAACGATGGGAAATGGATCATCATATGGTACTGAGTCCATGCGTATCGACGATGAAGAAATGTCATTAACGTCAACGTCCTTATCATCATCCTCCTCCTCCTTCTCTACCAACTTCTCCTTGCCCTTTCCCTTGCCCAGCTGACACTTCATGAAGGCTTACATATCTAGGACTACACCTCTAACCTTGATAGCTTATCATCATGGTAGTACACCTTACGAGCCAGCCCTTTGTTGACCATCTCCATGCCGATGATCCTGGACTTCCCCACCAGCGAGATTACCCTAATCCTCCCCTTATGATATAGGTCGAGCACTTGGGTGAGTGTCCGTAGCCAAAGATGCTTTGTCGGCATCAGACTACGACCCGTGTACTTCCTTAAGATTTTTCTAAAAAAATAAAAAGTACACGATTATTAAATTAAGTAAATGAAAAAATTATAACATAATTGAAAAAATTGAATATTTATAACTTACAATGGTGGCTGCGACGTTCGGGTACACCTCCTTGTCCTTCCCCTTTTTCATCTCAATTGCCACATAGGCATCGAGCCTATGTGGCCTACCCCCATGGCTAGTCCCCGCCTCCTGAACTAAAATAATAAAAAATTAGTAAGTAATGCAAATTATTGTTAAATTATAATAACTAAAATTAAAGAAAATTAAAAACTTACCATCATGTGCTCTACCTTGACATAAGACGTCTGCCCGGAGTAGTGTACACCCAAATTTTTTGCCCCTTTCTCCTCCCCGATTGGTGAGATGTGAATTGTCGCTCATTGGTCTCATTATCGATAAATTTCTGCCACTGTAACAATGAGATTGGCTCCTTGGGGGGGACGGTATCATAGAGTCTCAGAATGGACTCTCGGGTCTTCCCAAAGTACCGTGCCCATAAATTATTCTTCCATGTCTTATAATGATCCCTCAATGTCTCCAATATGGGGTCACGGAGATATGCGGCCAGGCCAAATTTTTCCTGTCAAACAAATACAAACCATCATGTAAGTAATTATTATAGTTATAGATATAAATATAGGTAAAAATAAAAATATTAAATATTCAACCTGTAGCGCCCCCCCAAATGTTCATCTTGAGCTCAATAGGCACAACCCTCCAATCAGTGTACCCCGGGCCGACAATCGCCTTCAATAACTATAGCGATCTAGCTAATAATGACATCGTATTCTCGACGACAACCCGTAATTTGCCTCATTTTGGGGGCTTACTGTTTGAGGAGTCATCATCGCCTCAGCTACCGTGTCCTGTTGAAGTCATTTTCTGCAAAAATTATTATTAGTAGTACAAAGATGTTTATTAAATTTGAATCAATGCTCAAATCCAATAATAACAATACATACCAATGCCAATATCAATTTATACCAATTTTAATTTATACCAATACCATTACCAATATCAATTTATACCAATTTTAATTTGTACCATGACCAATACAAATATCAATTTATACCAGTTTTAATTTATACCAATACCAATACCAATATAAATTTATACCAATGCAAATACCAATTCAAATTTAAACCAATTTCAATTTATATCAATACCAATTTCAATTTATACCAATACATGCTTAGCATTAAAATGATATTTGTGCTTAAATTGATGAAAATTCTAATTAACATTAAATTGTCGTTCAATAATTATAGAGCAATACAACCACTGGTCATTACAAATAATTTGAATACTTATTACAAATCAAAAATTATTTCAGATTCGGGTTATTATAAAAAATGGATCGATAATCGGTAGGTGAAGCCAAGTCATCGACACTACTCTTTTGACGCTTTGGCACATATAGGATGATTGACCACAACTCGTTATTGATAGACTCCTAGTAAAACACGTGCTTGACCTTTTGAAAAGAACAAACCCATAGATTATCCGTCACGTGTTCACTGCTCTTTAGCTTGGACAAGTCAACCTTGATCAAATTGGTGCCAGGATGAACATTACAAGCCTTTTTATGCTTAACTCTTACCCAATCACTGGAAAAAAACAACCTCTTTAAAGTTTACATATTCCAATTCAAATATATTTCGAATTAAACCATAGTAACTCATTTCAATTGCGACGAGATTTTTATCTTTCGCGCTCGCTCCAAAAAAAGTAAGATCCTTGTATGAAATTTCAGTTTTTTATGTTCCTCATACACACTTGGACCGAATACGTAACCGAATACGTAACCGTTCAATAAACAAGGGTCCAGTGGCTATACGAGAAAGCCTTGATGTCTCATTACCCGTCTTTAAGAGCTGAGAATATAGATAAATTAATTGGGCTAGTTGTAAATCTTTCTTGTAATGTGACATTTCATCATAGTCTATATTAATTATAATTACGTCGTGTGATGATCGCAGCCTAAGCTCGTTGTCTGATTGTGCCAATAGTTTTCATCTTTTATTGTTCTTAAAGGCTTCATATTTTCTAGATAGATCATGATGAAAGTATTACAAAATTAATCATGTAAACATCAAAATAATTTAAAAGTTAATATAATTTAAACTTACCTTTTATATTCTTCCACATCTTCATGTGTGTCAAGAAGATAACAAGCAACTTGTTCATGTTTCAAACTCGTTAATTTCACTCATTTGCCCATCACATGGCCACCCTCATCGATGAACTCATAATTTTCATCCGCATTGATCGAGTTAAGAATATATTCCCGAGTGTAGATTGATTACTCTAGGCTGATGTATTCCTCTGCAATTGATCCTTCAATGTATCGTGTATTCTTTACATAATCTTTTAAAACGTTCATCAATCTTTCAAACTAATACATCCACCGATATCTTACTGGGTGGTAAATAAGTTCCTCATCGCATAGGTGTACCAACAAGTGAACATGTATGTCAAATAAAAATGGGGTAAAGTACTTCTACAAGATACAAACTTCTTCGTTCACCACTAACTTTGCGGACACTATGTAATCTCGATTGACTACCTTATCACATAAAAGTGATAAGCAGATACTAATTTGCATAATAGCCCTCCGCAAATCCTTGTGCTTGGAGAAACAGTGCTTAAACAACAAAGAAACTAATTTCATGATCACATGCCAATCGTGGGACTTACACATATCTAAATCATGGGTAGCATAATTCACTATCCTTTCCAAGTTGGACGAAAAATTATATGGAACTTTCACATTATATATTGTGTCTAAAAGAGACTTTCTTTCATCACTCGTCAAAGTAAACTCACTAGGGGTAATTATTATCCTTCTCCTGCTATCGTATTTCAACCATAGGTGTGGCTTAAGTTTCAACGCTTTAAGGCCTTTTCGTGCATTTTCTCCATCCTTCGAATGAGTTCCCCCAAGGAATGTGCCCATAATATGTTCAATAATTTTCTTCTTTGAGTGCATCACATCCAATACATGGCACACCGAGTTATTCTTCCAATAAGGAAAGTGAAATAAAATTGACCTCCTAGACCATGCCTTTCTTGTCTCAATTTTATTTCCAGTTGGGGTCTTCTTATGATTGACATTCTTAAATTTAGGATTCTTACCTGGAACAATAGGGCCACAATCAGATATTTACTTTCAATTTCTGAGCCTGAAAGTATTCTCGGTCGTATCCTATGTTCAATCCTACCCGATAAAAAAATGGAATCTTTATCAAATTTAGAACTATCAAAGGGGGTAAAAACCTCCAATGGCAATGGTATAAATTTTTTGAGCTAGCGGGGAGATGAAGATATTCACTCTTTTCTCGACAAATAGGACACACCAAATAACCATGTACTACACAACACGATAATGTCCCATAAGCTGGAAAATCATGAATTTCCCACATCAACATAGCTTTCAGCGTAAACTCTTCTTTTATAAAAGAGTCAAATTCTTTCACAGCCTCTTCCCACAACTCATTTAATTATTCTATCAAAGGATCCAGCTAGACATCGATATTCTCACTTCGTACCTTGGGCCCCGGGATTAACAAAGACAGCATAAAAAATTTAGGTCTCATACACTGTGAAGGAAGGAGGTTTAGTGGGGCTAGGATCATTGGCCATACATTCTAATTGGCGTTTAGATTTCCAAATGGATTGAAACCATCTGTTGATATGGCCAAACGAATGTTGCCCTATTCTCGATCAAAATCGGGATACTCAAAATTCATCATCTTCCAAACTATAGAATCAATAGGATGGTGTGTGAGATTTTCACCTACTTCTACCCTAGCATGACAAGTTATTTCCTACACTATCCATAGTACTATGAAAAACGTCTTTAATTGATGTCCAACGGGATAATATTTCAACACTTTTTGAGGCACTTTTTAGTTTGCCCCTTCTTGGCAAGCAGATTGGACATATCGAAGTTCATTGCATACCAGACACCGATCAATATTTTCACAATCCTTTAGGTATAGTAGGCAGTCATACACACAAGCATCAATTGATTAATACTTCATTACCAAAACTTTCAAACCATTTTCATATTAGGATAGATGTTTGGAAGCGTATTCTGCTTGGCTAGCAAGCCCTTCACCTAACTCAAAATTCTTGTCACGCTAGTGCCAGACAAACCATATTGAGTCTTTAAATTATAGAAACCAACCATGGCATCTAAATTGGTTTGATATTTCTGGCAACCAGAGTATAATGGTTGGCTTGCCTGAATCTTTAAACTTTGGTAGTCCTCGTCGAGGTTTATCCCGATATCTTCATGAGCACCTGAAACTTGTACATCGTCAATAACCTCATTCTCTTCCACTTCATGAACTCCATACGCATCATCGACTAAATCCTTTAGCATATTATGATCTACATTGTCATCCTCCCCTTGTACATTTATCCTACTTATTGAAGGTTGTTGTGAAGGTTTCTTGGGGACAAACGGAACTTTCGATTCTCTCTAAAAAACCCAACTTCGATAACTATCTTGTGTACCCAATCTTAATAAATGTAGTTCAACTATTTTTCACTCAAACACCTTACCATTCTAACACCTAGCACACGGACACAAAAACTCTTCATTATTATGGCATGTCTTCGCGTATTTCACGAACTCATTAGCACCTCTGCGAAACACATCCCCTAATTTATTTGTCTTATCCATCCACACTTTGTATTTTGGATATCACATCACATCTACTACAAACAATCACCTATTATGGGTAAAATAGGATAAAGAAAAGTGTGAATATTTAGTTCCCATTAGTATAAACACATATTCAATGCGTACGCATAACAACTAGAAGGCTAGGTTCGATGGGTAAATTTATTCGTGCATTCAAATTCAATTTTAATTTGAAATTGAAATTAAAATTCAATTTATAATATTAATTCATATTTTCTCCATCTCCTCTAAAGGGTGAGTGGTCCTATCCCATTCAAGATTGCATATTTCTATAATATACTTAACAACTCATGCACATTGTTCCAATTTGAGGAAAATTCGGCAGCATATCCCCCTAATTCTTCAAGTACATGATGTATATTCTCACGTGTTAGTGTTATTTCAATTTATCAATTGAAATAACACTTACCATAGCATCATGTAGTATGTAACTAGAGAACATTAAGATATGACTGCAGAATTTCCTTCAAAAGTAACAAGTTTAATCCACTAAGAATATTATTTTACAGAAATAATGCAGTCCCAAACTGTCCAAATGGGACAATTTGAGAGATCTCATTATAGGGGTAATGACTCTCGAATGGGTCTAAGGGTTATTGAAGGTGTACGCATAAGAACTAGAAGCCTAGTATCTATGTGCACGATATGTAATTTCAAGTATGTTTCATTTAATTATCATAAGTCTGTGGTCGTGCAACTCTCCAATTTGGACAATAATTCAGTTGAAAATCCCCCCCCCCCAATTTGGACAATAATTCAGTGGTCGTGCCACTTCCAAAATTAACCAACCCAACAAATTAAGACAATATAAGTATTTAATGATTTATTAGTGTGAATGAAAGAATGTATATTTTCCAGTTTTATCTTTGAGTTATGACTGCTTTCATATCAATGTTTATACTTCACGTCATCAATAAAACTTGTATATTCATAATCAAAGACTAGATACATCGATGGTATAAACTTAATTGTTTACACATGATAGACTTTCAACCATTTATTATTAATTTTGAATGGCTTATCTTCCTTCAACTTAGAAATTAAGCAATAACCTGAATCATGAGCTTCCTTCACGACGAAAGGTCCCTCCCAATTGGCTGCGAATTTTGGCAGAGGAAGTCCCCTAATGTGTTTCACCGCTGCTTTCAAAACGAGATCTCCCTCTACGAACCTCCTTGGTCTTACCAGGTTGTCATATGCCCTAGAGAGCTGCCTTGTATACATTTGAAAATGTTGCATTGCGTTGTCTCTCTGTTCATCCAATGCCTCCAGCTGCACATGCCTATTCTGAGGGAGCATGCTACTTCGCAAGGCGTATTGAGCAGAGGGAACCTCCAACTCCACTGGAAGGATTTCCTCAGCCCCGTAGACAAGGGAGAACGGAGTGTACCCTTTGGGCTTTCTCTTCGTCGTTCGATAGGCCCACAACGCTGCTGGTATCTTGTCATCCCACTATCCTGGAAAGTCCTCCATTGTTTTAGCCAGGATATTAACCAGAGTTTTGTTAGTTGCCTCGGCCTGACCGTTCCCCTTGGGGTATGCCACCGTTGAAGTGTGATGAACGATGGAGTACCTGTTTGTAAGCATCGTTACTTCTGAGTTGACAAAGGGAGTCCCATTATCTGAGAGAATAACCTTTGGGATCCCAAAACGGCAAATGATATACTCTATGATGAAGTTACTCACTACCCCAGCCGTTGCCCTTCTGAGTGGTATTGCTTCAGCCCATTTTGTAAAGCACTCCGCTGCTACCAGTATCCATATCTTGCCCCTCGACGAAGGGTGTATCTCCCCCACGAGGTCGAATGCCCAAGTGTGGAAAGGATAAGGCGTTGCCAGAGAATGTAAGTCCACCGATGGGGCATGGATCATATTTCCATGAAGTTGGCAAGCTTTGCATTTTCGAACAAATTCGGCAGAGTCTTTCTCCATCGTTGGCCAATAATATCCCAACGTCATCAGCTGATCATATAACTTGGCCCCTCCTATGTGAGCTGGGTCATGGGCTTGTTTGAGGACCTCAGTTGCCTCTTCTTTCGTGATGCAACGCAATGGCTTGTTGAAGTACCCGCTTCGATAAAGCTGCCCCTCTTGGATATAGAACCTTGGGGCCCTTCGCTTCAGTCCCATCGCATCCACTTTCTCCGTTGGGACAGTTCCATCTTGAATAAAGTCGATATAGGGCTGCCTCCAGTCTGTTTGGGTTTCTATGAAATGGCACTCAGCTGCTTCGAAAAATAGGTGACACTTATCACAATTTCGTTGTAGTTCTGCCGCATCCTGTTTCATTCTAGGCCAAAAATATCCCCCTCTTTGAATTCTTCTATAGAGAGGTATCTCAGTTGTTTCGCAATGCTCCTCATATGTTCTCTTCAACCTCCACTCTGCTTCCTCTGGCCCAATGCATCTCGATAACCATCCCCCTGCATTTCTGTAGTAAAGATTTCCCTAGTTTGTAAAGTATTGGGCTAACTCTTAGTCCCATAGCTCCTTCCCCAGATTCCAGTTGCTTCCTGATCTCTCCTCTCCAATCCGCGTCCCCCTCCATCAGTAGTATTGACTGTACCACAGAAGGAGCTGTTCTTCGTTGGATTGTAATGATAGTCGTATCGCTCCTCATGACCATCTTTTGAGCAATAGTGGCATAAGCGTCTGGATGACGGTTCATCGTTCTGGGATGTCTTCTGATTTTGGTCCGGTGGAACTGGCTGAGGAGCCTTTGAATGATCGTTCTGTACGGTGCCAAACTCATGTACTTCAACGCAAATTCTCCGTTAACTTGCTGAATTACTAAGTTCGAGTCACCCTTAATGCAGAGAGAATGAATTCCCCTTCGAAGAGCCTTTAGCAACCCTAGCACCAACACTTCGTATTCTGCTTCGTTATTGGAGCAAGGGAAATCTAGTTTGTAGGAAAGGCAAATCTCCTCCGTTCCTTTTGAAAGGATGACCCCTGCCCCTCCTTTTTTCTCTGCCGAATACCCATTAAACTGCATCATCCATTCCTCATCGGTTGCATCCAGATAGTTGGCTTGCAAGTCGTCTCCCAGAATGTCTTCTTTAGGTGGTTCAAACGTTTCTGATGGAAAGATTGCCAACAGATCAGCATACGCCTGGCTCTTGATGGCACGAGGAATCACACACTTTAAATCATATTCGGAGAGAATAAGGAACCACCTAGCTGCCCTGCCAATTATGATAGTTCTAGCCAACAAATACTTAATAGGATCACATCTAGTTACAATATGAATTGTAAAAGACATCATATAATGTCTAAGTTTTTATGCTACAAAGACTAAGGCCAAACAATGCCTTTCTAGGCTGCTATATCTAATCTCTGGCCCATGTATGATCCTGCTGAGGTAATACACCGGCCGTTCTTGCCCGTCAATCTCTTGTGCCAGTAAAGCTCCAACGGACCTTGTAGTTGAGGTGAGGTACAGCTGCAACGGTACTCCTGCCTGTGGAGGAACCATGATTTGTGGTGAAACGAGCAGCTTCTTCAACTCATCGAGAGACTCCTGATGGTCCTTTTCCCATCTGAACTTTGTGTTTTTTCGCAGCAGCTGCATCAACGGGTGTGTTACCTCGGCCAATCCTGGTACAAATCTTCTGAGGTAGGAGACTTTACCGAGGAAACTTTTTTGCTCCTTCTCCATTCTTGGGCACGGCATTTCTAAGATCGCGCGTTGTTTATCCTGGTCCATCTGCACCCCTTGTCGATCAACCACAAAGCCTAGAAACTTCCTGCATGTTACTCCAAAGACGCACTTCAATCCTTAATTTATACTTCCTACATCGAGTAAACACCTTCTTTAAGTCGTTTAGGTGGGACTCCTCCTTCTTCGATTTGATGACCAAATCGTCCACATAAAATTCTACAAATTTGTGGAAGAAATCGTGAAAAATGGCCATCATTGTTCTTTGATAAGTAGCTCCCGCGTTCTTAAGTCCAAACGGCATTACTTTGTACATGAAATTGCCCAACGGGGTTCTGAATGTTGTTTTCTCTGCGTCCGCGGGGTCCATCTTGATTTGGTTGTACCCTACGTACCCATCCATGAAGCTATACATCTCATGACCAGCCGTGGCATCTATCAGGCTATCAATGGAGGGTAAAGGGAACTCATCTTTGGGGCAAGCCCTATTCAGATCTCTAAAATCCACACAGATCCTTATTTGGCTCTTGTCCTTCTTCCCTACTGGCACAATGCTAGATAGCCACAGGGGATGCTGTATTGGTTTGATGAATCCTGCTGCCAACAAATGCTGAACTTCTTCCTTAATCTTCAAGTCCAACTCAGGTTTATAAGTCCTTGTTGCCTGTTTCACCGGGATGGCTGAAGGTATCACGTTTAGCTTGTGGCAGCTCACTTCCTCATCTAGCCCTTCCATTTCGGTATACTTCCATGAAAATACATCTATGAACTCTCGAATTAGCCCAACCAGGGCTTCTCGCTTCTCCTTAGCGAGATCCTTCGCGATGAAGATGGGCCTTGGGTCTTCCCGTTCTCCTGCTAAGTTTAACTGCTCCAACTCTTGTGCCTGGGGCCTTGGTTGATTTTCCATGTAGTCTGGTTCTTCGGCGACCTCCTCCACGAACTCCTGTATGTTGGAGTTGTCTATCACCATACACTGTCCCTGCTGATCCACCAAGAAACACTCATATAACGGGTCAGCCCCATCCTCGGTCTCTTCGGCCGCCCGCTCACGTCGTTATAAATGGTATACCACATTTCCCTCTTCAGTGACCACCTTCTTGCATTACCTGTTGGTAGCTGTTGCCACGGCCTTCCTCTTCCTTTCTCTCAAAGCCTCAGCGATCCTTCCCCCTGAAAAGAGAATCAGCACGCTTTGCCGTTGGGCCTCATGCTCCATAGGATCCACTCCAAGCCTTACTTTGTTTTTGATCTTCCTTGTGGTACTTTGAGGTCGAGGGATCACCTGATGGGTTTCTTCGGTCCTTACCCCTTCGGTACTCGTGGCTTCTTTACTTTGCTCGTTCAGAGGCCCCATTCTATCTTTGATCGAGGGAACCCATGCCCCCTCTATTCTTCTCGTTAGGACTCGAGAATCCTCTTCCAACTCCGTATAAAAGGCCGCATCTACAAAGTGAGCTTCCTCGATAGCAAAAGGCCTTTTTGTAGCCCTAATGGTTACTTATGTTCCTTTGACATTCACCTTAGCGCATTGATGATATGTTGAAGGAACTAAACCTTGATTGTGCATCCACACTCTTCCTATTAGTAAATGATAGGAAGTTGCACTTTCTATTACATGGAAATTGATGTGGGAACTCAGATTTCCCATTACAATTCCCACATTCACATACCCAATGGATTTGGAAGATTGGTTTTCATACCCTGAAATTACCAGAGGCATGGGGACCAACCTTTCTTCTGGGATATCAGCTGCGTGGAAGGAGTTGATCGGCATAATGTTGATGGAAGCACCCCCATCCATAAGCGTTCTTGCAAAACTAACCCCATTGATACTGGCCGTCACATACAAGGGCCTGTTATGAGGGAACCTTACAGCTCTATCTGCATCGCTGAAGGTCACCTCTGATAGGAACTTTTTCACCGGCCTCGCCATGGGTCCCCTCCATTTCAACGAGGGAACCGCGTCCTTCCTCGCGATGTCTAGGATCGCCTTCCAGTCTGCTCTCCTTTGGTATCCCCACTTGATCAAAGAACCAAGCGAATTTTGGGGATTTTGAAACTGCGCTGTACTCAACGACTGCCTCTATTTCCTCGCCCTCAACGCTGTATACGTCTTCCACGTCTTTAGCGCTTGCTTCATCGTAGGCTAAAACTACGTTAGCCATTCCTGTGGTGCAACGTTCCAGAGTTTCTTCGAATTCCCTTTGCCTCATTGTTGACCTTCCTTCTCCTCTTTCCGCCTCATCGTCGTAGGCCGTCACCAAGTTGGCCCCATGTGCTGGAAGCGGGTTGTTGTTAACGTTTTGTGGGGGGATCTGCAGTATCCCTGCCTTCATGTACTTGTCAATGATTCTTCTTAGTGTGAAGCATCTCTCTGTCGGGTGCTGGATCTTTCGATGAACCTGACAATACCTAGGATCCGCCTTCGTTGCGTCATCGGGTTCCTCCGAAGGAACGCCTTTTGGCAGGTAGACCGTTCCACCTTGGACCATGGCGTTATAACAACTCACCGCCTCTTCTATCGTGCATGGTAACGGTGGTGGGTCTTCTCTATTCCTTCCGAACTTCCTTTTGTTGTCCTTCTTCGCCTCCTTACCCCCATCTGTTCCTTCGGTGTATCCCACCCGTGGGGGTTGAGGCCTTCCTCCCCCAGGTTGTATCGTCTGTCTGAATATCATAGGCACCGCCACCGGGTTTGGTCGTACGACCAATGAGATATTCCTTGCAGATTTTAAGAACGCCGAAAAAGTTCCCTCGCGCGTCTCATTGATAAGATGGCAGATGTACTCCGGGAGTAGTCCTTCGGCACAGATTTGAAATAGTTTGGCTTCCTTGGCCTCCTCTCTCACGTCCAGAGACCTTTCCCTGAACCTCCGAACGTACGCCACCACGTCTTCTCCTGGTCGTTGCTTCTCTCTCCCTAGTTGGGTCAGAGTGAATTCATCCTCTGCTAGAAAGAACTTTTGGACAAACAGCACATGCATCTCTTCCCACGTGGAAACACTTTTAGGGGCCAAATGAGAATACCACGTGTATGCTTTATCGGTTAGGGATTTGGAAAACTCCCTCAACCTGAGTTTCTTGTTGTTGCAATGCGCCCCTAGGTGCTCAATAAAACGTCTAATGTGCTCTTTCGGATTCCCACCCTTCCCTGTGTATTTTTCAAAGATGGGGGGAATATAATCCCTCGGGTAAGGCTCATCGTTGTATTCCTGAGGATAAGGTGTCCTAAAGTCATCATAGACTGAAGCTACCTCGCCTATAGACTGTGAGGAAGCCTGCATAAACTTTAACATCTCCTTTTGCATTTCTCTCCTCATTTCCTCCATGGGCGATGGGGCAACGACCAATGGGGGTGTTGGCTGAATGACCGTTACAGTTGGAGCCATCGTTACGGCTGGCGCCGTTGATACTCCAGAGATTCCCATTGTCGGATTCACGACGGAGGGTATGCTTGCCGGGGCTAATCCCGTTGTAGCTGAGCCCGGTGGAACCGTTGGAGCTGCCCCTGGTGTTACAAAGGAATTGGCCTCAAGTCCTCCCAGCACCGTTGAAGCTGCAGGAGTTTGCAAAAACTCATAGAACTTTCTCATGAGGAGGGTCATCTGGGCAGGTCCCAGCCCAGGCGCTCGTGGAAGCCTGTGTCACTCCTTGATCGCCCGTTGTTGTCTGAACTGGGGGCACTTCTATTCGAGGAGCTCCGCTCCTTAAAGCCTCCAATTCTATCGCTGCTTGCTCTTCACTGTGTTGGATATCATCAAAGTTGAGCCTTTGATTAACGTTATCTTGCGCCATACTCCTTCCTTAGAAGAATGCCTCCCCAGCAAAGTCGCCAAATGTAAGAGGGTAGTTTATATAAGATGGAGGCGTAACCCCTTTTAAGTATGGTGATGACAAGGTTAGTTAGAAAAGCACTAGTGATTTAGCCACAAGACACAAAGAGCAGTTTGGAATTTATGGAACCCATCTTATACTCACAAATCTCTCGTGTATAACTCACAATATAATAAAGAACTTCAGAAATAACTTAGCTAGAGGGAGAGAGAAGTAAGCACCCTAGATACACCTTGGTAGGCAGGCAAACATACTAAAACTCTCAAGGATCTCTGTTATGTATTAAAAGCTTCGTAATAAATAACAAATGGTGGGTGGCAGAACTCTCTGGTTCTTTAATAATTCTCTCTAGTAAATAAATTTCTCTAGTAATAACTTTTGAACTCTCAAAAGATCATCCTTTCCTCAGAGGTGGTTGGGGTCCTTAAATAGCCCGCCACACCACCCCCGAGGCAACTCAGTCATTAAAGACTATGAAAGACATCCCTCATACTTTATGTCACAACATTAAATGCCTGATGCACTAGTTGTCTCCTACGTCATAAACATTAAATGCCAAGACATGCCTTTTGCCTAACCACTGTGTGTCAGGGGGTTGTTGTCGCAGAGGTGGCTCGCCAACTATCTGACAGCCCCAAATACCACGGTGGTTTACTCAAGTGCATGTCTGACATTGTTTAGAAGGCTAGTGACATCACCCACAGTAGATGTGACATTTAAGTAGAGGGTTGTTTGGTCCATAACTCAATGCCTGATGGAACTCCAAGCTGCTCCGCTTGAGGTTCCACGGTTAGGGTCCTTCGGTGTTTTACCAGGTGTATCTAAGATGGTCAGGACAAGCCCCAACGGTGCCCCACTTTTCAATCCTCCAAACCAAGTCCCTCTAAAGTTACCGTTCGACCTCACACCCATTCATTATTCTCGTTACAACATTACAGTCATTACAACTCGTAGTCAATATAAACAAGCTATAATATGGCAAAGTAACAATAAGCTAAAGTACGAGTTGCCATGCCAAGCTGCCACGCTTGAGTTGCCTCACCAAGATGCCACGCTTGAGTTTCCACGCTGATCTGCCTCCCCAAGATGCCACACTTGAGTTGCCACGCTGATCTGCCTCCCCAAGCTGCCACACTTGAGTTGCCACGCTGATCTTATCCTCAGAACACTGTTGCTAATTGGTGGATTATCCCTAATCCCAGGATTACCTTCAGGCCCCCTCTACAGACATATACACGCACATAATGGAAAGAGAGAGGGAGAGAAAAAGGTACCTTCGAGAGACAGAGATCAGTTGTGCAAGAGAGTGAAAAGAGGAGGGAATGGAAACACTGGGAAAAAGAAAGGGTAGGGTTTTTTTACTGGAAAATTTGTCACGGGCCTGTCACGATCTTTGATCGTGAAAAAAACACATATTTTTTTGTCACGGTCAAGGACCGTGACAAGGTTGGTCGGCTCAAAGGTGACAATTTGGCCCTTTTGGTCTAGAGGAGAATACAATGATAATTTGAAAATATCTAGACTTGGGCTTAAAAAGATGTTATTTGAACATGTTGTTTGAGGGCAAGAACCCAAAAGACCCACTAAACAACCCCGTGAGAGGCACGAACAACTCACGTGGCAACAACGTAACTTGCAGGAACTGTCCACGTGGTTATGCGATCCTCGGTTTAAGAATTGGATGATAATTAGAAAATATCTACATGTAGGTTTCAAAACATGTTGTTAGAGGGCGAAAACCCAAAACACTCCCTAAATGGAATTTAAATTAAGCCACACATGCATTTTAAATGATTAAATATATTACTTAAATTACGGGGTGTTACATACTTCCCCCTTACAAAGGAATTTTCTCCTTAAAATTTGGACATGCCAGTGGTAAAAAGCTCTAGATACTGGTCTCATATATCATCCTTTCGCTCCCATGTTGAATCATCTTTATTATGGTGTCATTGTTGAACTCAAATAAGGGGCACCACCTTAAATCGCAGATTTTGCTCATTATGATCCAAAATTATAACTAGCCTCTCCTCGTATGAGATGTCAGGCAGTAAGTCTATCTCATTAAGTGGGATGTTCCAATGTTCCATCTCACTCCTCTTATATATATTCAAGGATGACACGTGGAACATGTCGTGAATCCATGTTAGATGCTTCGATAATCCCAACTTAGAAGCAATTGGCCATACCCTCTCAATAACTGGGAAAGGCCCTAAATAACTCAGAGCTAAATTTTCATTCTTATCAAACGTCATGACTCCTTTCATAGGATACACTTGTACCAAAACCTAGTCTCCCACATCCAACTCTAAGTGGCATCAGCATAACTCTTCTGCCTTTCCTGAGTTATCTATATATGTACCTAGATTAACCCAGTCTTTTCAATCATATCCTCGATCATCTTTCATCCCAAAATCTTGTTTTCCACCACCACTAACCAATAATTGGGAGAATGACAATTTCGGCCATACAGTGCCTGATCGAGCGGTAAAAGTTTTCCTGTGAGAACACAATCGTTGTGTGTTTCGCCGTCGCGATGCAAAAACCTAAACTATAACTACACTTGACAAGCAAGCATAGCGGTAAGTCGGGTTTCGTAAGAAATCCACAGGGAGTGATTGAATTTTAGATGTTAATTGCTTTAAAACTCAAGAATAAAAGATGATAGGTTGGAAATGGTGATAAAAGAAAAGG